>OX940880.1:98510904-101010904 GCA_954870665.1 Stratiomys singularior
TGTGTAGACGCTATCCGCAAAACTCCTTGCCTCTGCACCTGCGCCAGACGCCTTCGGTGCGTCTCTTTACTAAGAGCGTCAGCCTAAACCTCGGAGCCATACAAGAGCACTGACTCCATTGTACTCATCAGTAGAGGTCTTTTGCTCGAGGTTAGTCCCCGCGTGTTGGCCATAAGGCGACTGAGAGCCAATACTCGCACAGTAGCCTTATCCGCTGACGCTCGAACCTGCTCGAAAAAACTCATCTTCGAGTCAATCATCAAGCCAAGGTATCTGATTGATTCTTTTAACTCGATGATCATTTCCCCTACACGAACCGGCATAACACGAGGGATTCTTCTCTTGGTCAGGACGACGGCCTCGGTCTTTTCCAGCCATAGGCTAAATCCACGGTCTGTCATCCACTCGCTCACTTGACACTTTACCGCACCCAGTTTGAGTTGCGTCTGTCCAACAGTACGTCCGGCGACTAGTACTGCTACGTCATCTGCGTGGCCAACTAGGCGCGACTCTCCCGGTAACCGCAGCCTCAAAAGCTCATTTTACGAGATATTCCAGAGGTCCGGGCCCAGAACGGAACCTTGCGCCACCCCTGATGTCAAATCAATTCTTCGCCGGCCTCTCAATGTGTCATAGATGAGCTTCCGGTTTTTGAGATAGTCCTTCAATATCCGCATCAGATACCTCGGCACCCTGAAATATTCCATAGCACGGAGAATGTCTGTCCATCTAGCAGAGTTGAAGGCATTTCTCACATCGAGTGTTATGAGCAGTACTATTCGTCTCGAGTAGTAATTTGGGCTTCTGCCTGCTGGACCGCACTCACTACCTCTGCTATTACACCAATCGTGGATCGACCTGAAGCCGTACTGTTGATGAGACAGAGCCCCGACAGTTCGGATGGCCTCTCCAAGTCTTTTTCTAATGAGCCTCTCGAGCACCTTCCCAGCGGCGTTCAACAAACATAGGAGCCGATATGAAGATGGTTGCTCGGCGTTCCCCTTTCCCTTGTGGGTCAGCACAAGCCTCGTTTGTTTCCAACAATCTGGAAACGTGCCCTGCTGCAGACAGGCATTGAAAGTGGTGAGCAGCTTGTCAGGGCAAAGTTGATGTGCAAGCTATATCACTACTGCTGGCATACGCTGTGGCCCTGGGGCCTTTTTCGATTTTAAAGATTCCACGGCATCATCCAGCTCGATGGCGCTAAAAAGAGGAAATTCTCCAGGACATTCAACATCTGCATCATCGGGACGAATAGGATGCATAGGAAAAAGCGCTCGAACTGTCTCGTCCATTTTTTCCGTTTCAAGGACACAGAGCCTCCTTGCAGCTCCTATTTTCCGCATGGCGAGCTTGTAACCCAGCCCCCACGGGTCTCTATCGATGTCCTCAACGAGAGTGTACCAGCAGCGTGCCTGTGACATTCTCTCCGCTTTTCAGCGATTTCTGCCGACCACCAGTACACAGCAGGCTTATTGTGTCGAGGCCGTCGTCTGGGCAAAGAAGTCGCCTAAGGCACTTGTAGCATCGAGTTAGGGCTACCCTCCGACGTATCCTGCACACAACCCAGGCGAATTTAATTTTCTCCTTGGCCAGGAGTTGCACAGCATCTTTCTCTGGGATATCTATTATTGCCACCTTTGCCCTCTAGGATTGGTAGGCGTTAGCCTTACCATAAAGCTCTCTGCCGTAAGAAGAGAGCTACTTCTTTGGCATCCACAATGCAGTCAAGGTCTCTTATTTCCAAAGAGGCCATTGGCTGAAAAGTCGAGATAACAGCTTTAGAGCCAAGAAAGTCCTTGACAGCGCTCTCAAACAGGCCCTTGTCGGTGGATTCCGCTCCGAGTTCTACGAGGAGACCGCCTGTCGGTCGCTCTTACCGTACGTATACAGAAACCGTTTTTTCGGGTTCCACATTTTGCCTGATTTCCTTGAGGACCACGGCGTAAGTTTTCCCGTCTGCAGGCTTGATCAGTAGAGCATCCCTGCGCTGCTTGCTACCTGCTTTTTTTAGGCATCGCGCGGTGTATCTTCTTCGTAGCCTTCCGTTGTGATTTAGAGCGCACTAATTGAAACTCAACATCTCTCTCCTCCCCTTGACTGATGTCTCCTGTCTCGACTGGTGTCGGCCCCTTCGCCCTTTTCCTACGGTCAGGTTTAAGTGGGCTTTCATGCCGCCCTTTTGCCTTTTACGAGAGGAGCAGCACTTTCGGTGGAGGGAGTTTTATTTTTTCACTTGTAGTTTTTGATTCTTCAGTGGCCAAGTGTTCCACCACTGAAAAATGCCCTGGTGACTTATCCCCAGTACAATTGCTGGAGAGAAGCTCGTATGAGGTCAAGGCTCCGTCACACGTCGGGGTGTATATCCCAACCCCTAGTTTATTATTTTTGTTTTCACTCATCATATCATTTTGTTTGGTGGGTCTTTTAGTGACTTGATCACGCGTCTGGATGACGGGAAACCTCGTTAAACCCCCCACCACACCAAGGTAGTACCTATGGAGGGGGTAACCCGACCTACCTTGTCAAAATCAAGAACATAACGGTTCATGTCCAAATATACGAGTGCTTCCGCAGAAATGCTGCGAGTAGAAAGACAATTTTCTGCCGGATAGAATGACAGCGAAATATATGCGATACATATTAAGTTAAGAAGGTTTCGATAAAATTTACAGACCGAGACAACGAAGTGTTTTTCCCAGTTTGCAGTGAAATTTTGATGACGGACACTGCGAAAAATTTAAAGCTTTTTGAATTCAACTTTATCGATATTTTGAAAACAACGGGGTCTTCTAACCAATGTTACGGTTTCAAAATCCTTGAAAACTATGGAACGCATGAATTGCGGTTGGTTTTAGTGGAAAAGGTGGTGAAAGGCTTTTGCTTGGCGATGAATTTTAAAGGATAGTCACTACGATGTAGAGTCAAAATGGAGTTAACGTTAATCCAAATGAGACGAGGACCATCCATGGAAATTTGACTAGATGCCAAACTACAATATTTTGAAGCATGCTGACCTGAACATTGAAAAACGCAAATGTGAATACAAATGACACTCCACAGTTCACGGTGCTAGGCCTGAGTGTCAAAATTAGGTTTACGTGTGTTTGGTTTGGATCGAATTTACTTTTGTTTCGTGATATTTGGAACATACTTATGATGTCGAATGACCAAAGATACAGGAGTTTACACAGTATAATTCCTCTTTCGAATCCTTCTAAATTTATTTAAATCGTTGCATTTGACACCTATTCTAAATGGCACAGTTGGCTGTCGAATGGCCAAATTTTTGACAACGTTTCCACCTTACTGTTATGAAATTCAAGTACTTTATGCGTTTAGGATAAATTTAACAACTTTTTCAAGAAATTCGTACGAGGTAAAATTATAAATTTTGGTTTTCACCGGTCAATCTATAGGATGCGAAGTTTAAACTGGAAAAAATTAACGTCTGGAGCAGTTTTTTTGATTATTTGAAGGAGTTTTACCATATCCTCTCCGCAGTGAAACTTTGCAACAGAAAGGTCTGGATTTTACACTTTTTTGGCGTATAGAGTATTGGAACCTCCCCAGAATTCAGATCCTCAATGGCTGACATGCAGTCTATCTGTGAATTTGCTTTTGTAATGGGTTTTTCAGACCTTGTTCTGAAAATTCGATAATCGGTGTTCGGCCGGACGGAACTATGTGTCCACTACACTACTCTAATACGTTGATTGGCAGGGCTTTGTCGGTCTTCTTATTAATATTTATAGATGGACCAGGTGACACAGGAGTTGATTTTTAACCGTTGTTTCTCTTTTCTGAATATTCAAGGAACTGATTATACTCAATATTATTTTTGTAAAAATTATAATTTTCCTGTACGTTTTCGGTAAAAATGTCGATTTCCAGAGTTCTAATCAATAATAAATAATAGTTATAGCTAACGTTTGGCTAGGCCTTTTAAAGGATTGTCTTGTTTTTTTTGTAATCTTCTTATTGTTCTTCAGCTTTTCCTTGGTTACATTAGGATTTTCTTCTTTTCTGACTCTTGACTTTGTTGTTATCCTCAGGTTTATTGGTTGCGTACTCGGATTTCCCGGAACGGTTATTTTAGGATATCATCCGATTGTTTTTTTATTTATTCTTTGTTTTAGTTCTTTATTTTCTTTTGAGAGCTAGTCTATCTCATCAATGTTTGTTACTATATGTAATTCCTTTTTTCACGCCATTGTCGCCTCTCCTTCAATACCTCTCTAAGCGCCCACATACTATGGCAGGTGCTCTGTTTTATGAGTAGAATACGCAGAATAAAGTTTTGACACCTAGTTTAACATGTTTGTTTTTGCGGGAGGCATGTTATCCGCTGAGCTATTTGTCGCCAAGACGCTCTTCAGAGAATTAGCATGTTCTTCATTAATGTATTCGTAGAAAGCTCGTCTTTTCACCGAGAAAAATGTAAACGGTATTTTATCCACCTTTTCCATATGATGTCAGTGTTGTAGGTATCATCTAAGATCTTCGGGCATCGCAAGCAATAGTTTGTCCTTGTTCATTTAAGACTAGACATATCCGTGCCAGCTGAGGAATCACATGAGTGTATACTCTGCCGCAGTTCTAATTAACTGATCAGGCACACAGTCCTCTTGAGATTGTTGCCATCTTCTCTTATCGTAATATAACCTCGCTATAATTCTTAGATGGAAAAATATCCATTCGGTTTTTAGCAACGAAGATAACAACGTGTCGTTCCCGTAATACCCAGTACCTCTGCACTTGAAATAGTGTCGCATGCTGTTCGAATTCCTCGTCTCTGCATCTGCATTCTTCTTGAATGCCCAATCTTCGCAACCTTTTTTTGTGGTAGGTAGGTGAAGGCTCTTTACGCCCATAGTGTGAGACTTTCAGACGCGCAATGCTTCTGGACTACCCAATCCTACTGCGCAGGTAAATATTTTTGCTCTTTCTCTCAAGGAAGGCAATGGGTTTGACTCTTGCCATTACCAGCACTGCCGTCCCGGGGACTGTTCTATATGCGCAACAATTCGCAGTGCTTCTTGTCTCTGCATCTTTGGCAACTGCCTTCGTTGTAACTCCTTGCTGAGAGCGTCGCCCTATGGTTCGAACCCATAGAGTATAGCTCACTGCACAGCGCTCATGAGGGGTCGTCTGTTGTCCTGATTTGTTGAAAAAACTCATCTTCAAGTCCATAAGGATGCCCAGGTATTTCATTACTGATTTAAATTCAACCAGCGCGTCTCCAACACTGAAAGAATTTACTTTGGAGATTCACTTCTTTGTCAGGATGACCACTGTGGCTTTTTTCTGTGTCATCCTCAAACCGTGAACGGTCATCCACTCCTTTAACCGCTGCATTAACGTATTTGGTTTGAGTTACGCATTATAAATAATGCGATTAGCGTTTCGTCCCGCGACATTGTACGCATAGTCAAGCCTTAAAGCAGCAACAATCCAAAGGAGTACTGAATTTGGTGAGATTTTCAATTGGCGTCTTTTGCTAATGATAGTTTTGCTTCGAGGGTTTTCTGTTTTGGTCAAAATGACCCCTCGGTTCTTACAGTGCTAGGCTAAATCCACGCTAGGTCATTATTATTATTATTATTGTACTGGGGTCCACTTGTTGGAATTTAGCATAGGCCAGAACTCGGCCCTTAGCTCCCCATGTGTAGTGCTATTGTGTACGGATGGTCCATCCTGTCGTCCTACAGGAGCCAAGGAGTTAGCCAAGCTCTGTGGTCGCCAAGTGTTCCAATTCTGTTGCGCCAGTACATCTCAGCCAAATAAGGCGTTTGTTGGCCAGACTCGGGCAATCTAGGAGGAAGTGTTCTGTACTTTCTTCCTCCTCGCCGCAAGCTCGGCAAGTGTCATCCGTTCGGATTCCTATTCGTTTGGCGTGTTGACCTAGAAGATTATGGCCCGTTAATGTTGCCACCAATGTTCTAACGGCATTTCGGTTTTTCCCTAAGAGTTGTTTTGTCCTCATTTGATTAGGGTGGTGCCAAAAAGCTCTGCTTATCCTGCAGACGTTCCTGTCATTCCAAGCCGTATCTGTCTCTTTCCAGAGGATTTCGTCTAGTTCCTGTGGTATGGTTCTTCAGTTTATAACTTCGGTTGAGTTGCGGTTGATCTGGGATAAAGTTAGGTCATACATTAGTTCATCTGACGTATTACTATGTCTAGCTTGGGTTACGTTTCCATATCGGTGTATTGAACAAGTTCTAGATGTCCTGGAACGATACGGAACTAGAATCATGGGAGAAAGTCGCCTCTTAGAGCCTGATTCTCCTTATATTTATGAACAATAGCAGGAATTAGTATAAGCCGTGTCTTGGTGGTTGCTCCAGATTCCTTTTTCCTTTCCTAGTTAATAGGAGTATTGCTTTTTTAAGAACCAATTGAACACAACCATCTTTAATCAGCATATGAGAAGGTAGAAACCGTGGGTTGATTATAGTAACTCAGCGGTAATGGTTGATCTTCCGTGGCCTGCATTGATGCATTGCAAAGCAGGCAAGGGTAAGGGATCCAAGTGATCTTTCCCATTGTTTCTGCATTAAGTGGGTAAGTTCTGCATGGCTCGCTTGTTAATAATAACAGTGACAATAATACGATGTCAGAATAAAAGTAAATTGTACTGGTCAGCGTTCTCATTTGCTTTTGAAACTTTTTAACATAAATTTGGGGTTCTGTGCGTTTTTCAAAAGAATATTCGAAGCTTTGTGCTTATCAACAATATTTCCACATATGCTTTGATCCTTAAAGACATTGTTGAATGTTACAAGACTACTTAGTCCTCCTTCACTTAATACTGTAAAAACATCGCTCTTTTTGTTCACAAAGGATTTTCTTCTGGACAAAACATGTCCTGCGGCATTCAAAATATAAACGGTTGCTTTTGATGTCAATCTCAACAGCATCCTCATATTGTGTCTCTCGGGATTTTCAATTGAACCCTCGAATCAATTCATGGAAAGAAGTTGAAAAGAAAATCATTGGGGAAACATCAAATACTTCAAAAGTTTCAACCCGCAAACAATTTAACTGTAATCTGCTTTCCTTTCGAAGGAAATCTTATTAAGTTTCTCTTTATTCAAGAAAATCTCTTAAAATCACCTGATTTCATACAATAGAATACGATTCGGAGGAAATGTTTGATTTCTAAATATTTACAATCAGTTTTTCCCCACCACGTGAAAAGCAGCAAAGTGGAGAACAACAGCTGGTAAAAGTTATTTTTTTCGCACGAGGCAGGAGGTAAGGAAAAATAAGCAAAGGATAGTACACAACACCAAATCAAATCATCTCAATAAATTTATTTTATGCGTAGCAAATTTGTTAGCCTTTCGTTACAAATCTTATGTGAATCCGATGAAGTATTCTACGTTATAAGGAGCCTGAAAAGCGTCAAAAGCAGTGGCGAAAGCAGTCATGTACAGTTACGTTTAGCTATAGCTCAGCTATGGATTTAGATGAACAAGTGTAATAACAATCCTTGGCGAGTGTTAGATTTTCGTTTTTCAATTCACTTGTTGCGTTACCTACAAAGCGAAACCTTTTGAGTAAAAGGATGAATAAATACATAGTATATATAATGGGGAACATGTACCGAGGTTTGACTTTCGTTCAGAATGCATGTATGAAATGTATCAAGGATATGTTTTTCAAGATCTTCAGATATGAATATGTTATTTGTGTGAATATTTTTCTGAATATTATGTAGAAAGAAAACATAACAAGCAAAAATAAACAAAAGAAATCATTTAATATTTTTGACAACATTTTTCTTCGTTTAATTTATCATTACATTTCCGGTTTGCTTCTTGTTGAGGAATACTTGTCAACAGTTCATGTATGCTGTTGAGCGTCACGCCATCTTCTACCTTCTCGTTTTTTCCCCCAATCGTATACAGTATTTATTTTTTCTTTAAGGAATTAAACTGAAAGGAGCGGGGGAAGAAACATTTTTAGATACGATAAATCTCAGGAATTTGGTGCACTATTGAAAATTAAGCAAAAGTCATCGTGAGGACATTTATTCGAGGTTCCGACCAATGAGTCCTTCGAAAAAATAAAAATTGTGTCAAATTTACCGATGAATATTTACCAAAAAATTATTTCTTAAATATCATTATAGGCTTAATAGTAGATGGCTTAATGATAGAAACTAAACTATATTTTCAATAAAGTTTTGATATTATACTAGTACTTCTAAAAGAGATTATCTTTTTGTTTCACATTTTCAAATCTTTGAAAAATCTATTAAAAAGCTCGTTTCTTTATTTCATGGAATATGTCCACATTTAAGTACCTCCTTCTCTTGTTTGTCTGCAAAAAACACTATTTATTCTCTTCTTAAAATATTATGCATGATTATTACAGATTCACTGATTCTAAATACAAATAAATAATTTAAAGTTATTTGGCATGCCTTCTTTTTCTTCTTCGTCGAACACCAACTCCTTTCGGGTCTTTGCTTTTTGCAACAAGCGCCTCCAATGGTCTCGGTCCATTGACCGCGTCCTCCAATTTTGCAATGCAAGCAGCGATGGGCTGTCATCGTCAACAGATTCAGATCAGCGTTTTCACAGTTTCTTCACTGGTCTCCGCCCTTCAGTTCTCCCACAAGTACGTTTTTGGGCATTCATTGCAGCTCCTGCAGTCTGACAATCGTTGAGTCCTCCGGCTCTTCAAAAATTTCATACAGCTTATGGTTGTATTGAATTCAACATTGGTCCCCGTCTAGCTCTGCTCTAATACTTCGCCTCAGGACCTGTCGCTCAAAGGCGTTAAATGTATTTGTGGATACTTGGGTTAGGAATCATGTTTCACACCCATAACGCCGGTTCTACAGACATTTTGCGTAAAGCTTTGTTTTCCTGTGTATGCAAGTGGTTTTCATGCTCGTCATTACTGAATAAAAGGTTTTGTTTGCGAGCTGTACTCTTCAGCGTATTTCGTGTCTTTCATTAGCGGTTTTCGTTATTTTGAAGCCTGGGCACACCAATTTGCCCAGACTTTGGTATTGAGGTCTTTTTCAGATATTGCATTCGCCAACTGTAATATTTTATGCATTTTAGGTATTTTTTCTCAACTGCCTAACTGGCTTTGTTTTCTGCTCATTATTTGTCGGCTTGTTTCGCTTCGCAGTCGGGTTTCAGGAAAAGTTCTTTGGCGTTTATTAGCAACCATGACTAAATATTGATGTCATCCGCATAAGTCATCCGACTTGACTTGTATAAAATTATGTCCCGTGTATCGTTGGACAGTTTTCTCTTGACGTATTCCAGAGTCAAATTGAATAGCAAAGGAGCCAGTCCATCTCCTTGCTTATGCCCGGTATTTGCGTCAAAGGGGTTGACGAGTTGGCTATTAGTGCGGACCTGAGAGGTAGTCGATGTTATTGTCATTTTCGTAAGACGGACTAATTTGGCTGCGATACTAAAGTAAAGCAGTATTTAAAACAGTACGTTACGATCAATACTGTCGTATGCTCGCTTAAAGTCGATGAAAACCTGGGAAACGTCTATTTTAAACTCCCAGCATTTTTCAAGTACTGCTTGACAGTAAAAACTCAGTCTATCATCGATACACCAGCTCTAAGGCTATCTTGATACTCTCAAATAATAGCGTTAGCATACGATCTGATTTTAGTATCTAACATTTTCGAAGATAGGTACACAGTACACAGTAGGTGCTAGAAGATCATCAATGAATCAATCATCATCAATCAATCATCATCAATGAAATGCACCAGGTGTAAAGAAAATGTTAATGACCTAATGTAAGCCCAAAAAATTTCCGTTTAAGTGGACCTGAGTGCGTTCTCTATGCTGAAAAAGAACTTTTTGAATTAGCTCTACTGTCTTTCCAGGATATAGAATACTTTAAATAGAAAAAGATCCTTGTTTAATTCGTACCGGACAATTTAAGACGATGCTGAGCGTTACCTTCAGTTTTCAGAGCAAAGAGTAGACATTCAGTAATCCAAGCTGTTCCTGTTTGCTCAATGAAATGTTCGAAGAGGGCAATATTAAACAGCCAATAAAACTATAAAGGATCTCATACAATTGGAGTAAAGAAACTCGGTATTCAGATTACCAGAAAAACCTAATCTAATCAGTCAAGAAAATCAGTGTTCAAAATTAGTCCTGAAAAAACCGAATTTTGAGGGTGGGATAGGTTTGATGGATTTTAAATGTCGTCTGAAAAACATTTCAAAAAACTGCCATAGTACCTCCAGTAGCAACAGGAATACCGACTGAAACCACTAAACCTAGCCTGGAACTATTTGTCAGATTGCTACAGATTAGGCCTCAGTAGTCATCACCTAGTAACACCTTCAGGTTAAAAAGGATTGCCTTCAGAGTGATCTCCCTTCCCTCTGCGTCGCCATGTGGTCCATGATACCCTAATTTATAAAAAGAACCATCCGCACGTAACGCAAACAAGAGAGGCAAACTGAGCCTGATCCTTCTGCGCATCTTCCTGGGCAGAACACGCTCAAAGAGAACGATTACTTTCCCACCTCATACACGTAAGAATGAAAATACGCATGAACAATGAGAACTACGTCCCTCTTCATTGTTGAGCCGTCCATCTGCTTCGCCCTTCGTTTATCCATGTTTTAATTTATAATTGTTATATCAATTTATAAAGGCAATATAAAAGAAGAAGAAAAATATTAATAATGTTATTCATTTATGAATTGCAGTATGGTACAAAAGTAGAGGAATCTTAATTAGAAGATTCGAATTTCAATAATTGCAACTTAATAATACAGTATTTAGCTGAACTGTCATGTTTCAAAGGTTTGTATAAACGAAATCCTAAGGAAAAACGCAAACAAAAAACCATCTTCAACTTAAGATTAATTGAAGTAGCTTAGACTTCGCTGATATGGTTAAGAAAGCGCAAAAGCTTCGGCGAATCGGGATTGGTTAATGCTGCAACTAAAGGATAGGAAGATACACAAGCTTTGAATATTAATTCTATTCCTATGTTCTGTAAGTTCTCCTTTAGCACACACATAAGTTAACGCATGTGATTTCTGAGTAGAGAAATGCAAGAAATTTTCAAACGTTCGTTCAAGAGTTCGAGTAACCTCACTCGGACTGGTGATACTATATTTAAGGACGTATCACCAGTAAAAGTGATTATTAAGCAGTTGCTTAGTACTAGCATGACTGTACGAATTGTTTGAAATTTTTTAATAATGTTGGACTGAGATAAGAACCTTTAGGAACCCCAGTTTGTGCCGTTTTTAAGTAACGATTTTCGGTGCCTTGAAGCTTAGCTTTACTTAGCGCATTAGTTCCATGTGAGAACGATAAGGATAATTCATTCAAGGCTCATTTGAAGGATAAGGGTTGTGAAGATTAATGGGAGACTTTCTAATTAGCAATAGGTACAGAGACAGAACAAGCATGTATGCTTTATGTGCTCGATTTGATTTGTGAACGTTAGTTTGCGATTGAGTCTTAGACCCAAGTAGATCAGTTCCTTGGACGAGGGGATCATTTGGCCCAGGAAATGTGTGGGTCTATTTACCAGCATGTTGGACTTACGTTTTCTCTTAAAGAATATTGCCGTTGTTTTCTTTACATGGGTTGTAATAATCTACCGGCAGAGAAGTTAATAGATTTTTTCCGACATTTCCTCAAGGTTGGCGTTGACCTGGTTAGAATTTTTGCAAGATGTGTGGAGACAAATGTCGTCCAAATAAGCAGCTATTAGGCAATTTTGGCTTGTGGTTATGTCAAACATGTATAAATTGAAAAGTATTGGACTCAGGCATGAACCTTTTGGAACACCAGCAGGAACGCTTATCGTAGTGGTATTGATCCTCGCATTTTCCCTGGTATTTCCTATGTCTCAAGAGGGATGAAATTAGTTTTAGCAAGTGTGGAGGAGTACTACACTCTCTAAGCTTCTGAATTAGGCCGTCATGCCAGACGATCTTGAATACTTTTTCAATATCGATGGCCAACCGACTCTCTTGTAGTCTTTTAGCTTTTATGTCTTTGGAGACACGTAGTAGTTGGTAATGTGTACAGTATCCATGTCTGAAGCCAAACTGAAAGTAAGGGAGGATGTTATTGTTTTCAACGTAATCGGTCAGCCTTTTCGAGATGAAATTCTCAAAAATTTTAACACGCGTCGGCAGTAGCTTTACTGACCCATAGTTCTTAGGGTTTCGTAGATCTTTACCAAGCTTCAGGACTGGTATTATGCCGACATGTTTCCAGTAGCTTGAGCTACGTTTTCTGAAAGTTGAAAATGAGGCAGATTAGCACTTTTTCTCTCCTTGGAAGGTTTTTGATTGCAATATTGGGTATTCCATTAAATTAAGGTGCCTTACCGTTCTTTAGAATTTTTATTAGCTCAATATGTGTTTTGTTTTTATAAGAGCTTCAGGAGGAAGAATAGCGGGGCCTGTGTCGGATAGCAGTTGCTTAGCTACTATTACTTCTGCCATGTTTTTGCTCATTCTATGAGAAATATTATGGTGTTCGTGAACTTATCAGCAAGAAATTCTCCTTTTACTTCGCTAGAATGGATCAGGGTATCATCTTCGTAGTTCAAAGCATATGGAAGATTACGATGGTTGTTTCAGAGTTTTTTGTCAACTTTAAGATTTTACGTGCGTTGTAGTCAAGGTTGGGAGGAGGTGGTTTCATAGGTTTTTTCGGGGCTCGTAATTTAGAGGTTTCCTCAAGATGAGAGATTGTTTTGAAGGCTCTAGTTAGAGAGTTTCCGCCAGTTGTTAGGGAGGAGTCACGGTTTCTCTGGCGCTGAAGGCACAACGTTCTCGGATCAGCTTATAAGCTTCCTCATCGAGTTTCTTGGTGTTTACTTTGTTGGTATATGTTTTACCACTAATGTCTATCGCTCTTCAAAGGGTATTTAGGGAGCAATATTATTTTTCGTTCATTTCTTTCCGCTGAAATAATTTTAAATTTTTTCGTTAATATTGTTACGGAATTCGCACCAATTAATTTTTCTGAAGCAGTGGAATCGTTTCGACACAAGTATTGGATTTGTTGCTGCTTCTTATTAGAAGAATCCTTTTAGACACGGAGAGGAAAGAGCTTATAGTACAGTGGGCGCCGAGAGGTTGACGTTTACATCACCTAAGGCAAAGTAAAGGTCGGACCCGGTACCTTGAGGGGAGTAGAACGTGGATTCTTGGGAGTGGTGTATGACCAAGTTGTTGTCTTGTACAAAGTTTAATACTTCTCTGTCCGCTTGGTTATAGCGTGTGCAATTCCAACCCGTATGCCGAGCTTTCAAGCCACCGCATAGCAGAAAGGAAGAATTAAACAAGATTCAAAGAGGATTTTTAAATTTTTTTGTGGAGATCTTCATCTAACCTTCTCTTAATCTAAAATAATAGCTTTATGCTTCAGTATGAAAATGCACCCTATAGCATAAATTCCCTTCGTGATTAAATAAGTTGCTACTGTGCCTTTTGGATGGTGTCGAGAACTTCTAGTAAGTCCAACATATCGGATGCTATTACTATAGCATAAGTTAAACATGGATTGCGCTAGCATCCAATCAACATGTGCCCGGAATAATTCCAATGTTTTCGTCCTGTTTGTTGTACTGACGTGTGTTTTTTATGCAGCTCTTCTTTCCGGCAGTCCTGGCTCTCAAATAACATCTTAGAAAAAGTCCATATACTTATATTTACCGCTCCTGTCGCTACTACAATTTGCCGAGTGGTGCTGGGGGGTCTTTTCCTACGTCTAGGATTCGCGGTCAATTCTCTTATGCTCTGTGAATGGAAATTATATAATTTTGTTAATTAAAAATAAAATTGCAAAAAAGTCTTCCTTTCATCTGTTTTTCGCGGGCTTTCTCTTTTCATTGGGAGAGCTACAGTTTGGCTGTACTCCCGTAAGCATACCTCACATGCCTTTCCCAAAATAACTTTCAATTCAACATTCGAGATTCGGGGATTTAAACGGTGCCGTCAAAAAAGTTTCAAGAATTTTCTTCGATAAGTGTTCAGGAAAGAACCACATTGTACTTTTCACTGAGATTACTATGAAAAAATCACATCTGATTCAAAATTTTTACCAGATAGCCATATTTCTTAGATTTCGGAATCAGATTTTATATTTATAAAATTTTATTAATATGATCATTGAATTTTCAACAACAAGGATGGTAGAATTTTGCAAATGCTTCATGCAAATCAGTAATTTTGGTCTTAATATAAGATTAAAGCGTAACAAACAACCAATGTGTTGTTTAAGAAAAATGAAAAGTTTATTACAAGAAAGTACAAAGTTGCAATATACGTGTTGGTGTCGCCAAGGTGGCGTCTTCGACTGATTCTTCCCTTGTCGATGACGAAGGAGGAAAACTCTCTTTTCCCCGACTCTTCAACATTTTTCCTTTTTTTAACTACTCTCTCCTTCGACATCTGTTTTGGATTCGGGGTATTTTACATCTGTGAAAGTGGGAAAAGCCAGTCGTTTTACAATTCTAAAAACTAAGTCTACATTGACATGTGTTTACGTCCTCGATATTACATTCGGCCATCCTGCTAGACATCTGACCCCAGATGTTCGTCGTTCAGATCTGGAAATCTTCCTTCGCCATCAGCATTAGGCCATAATTTCAGATGGTCTGCGGGAGTAGATGTTTCGCGAGGACCTTCATGATTTCCAACCCGTTCGACCAGGTATCTATCGTTTCTCAGGACTTTGGTGATGCGGTATGGTCCCAGATACTTGGGTAGAAGCTTTTGACCAGGTCCAAGCTGTGTCCGTTTTATTGCGACCAGGTCATTTTCGTTGTAACGAATTTTTTGTTGTAACCAATTTTTTCTTTCGCTATCATCCTCATTAAGATGTTGCTCTTCAAACATCTTAACCCACTCGCATTCAATTATTTCAAGTACTTCTCGATTATTTTTGATACGCATGTGAGTTCCGAATAACAGATGAAAGTGTGTTGTTCCCGTGGTACGATGAGGTGTTGCGTTGAGATATTGCTGAGTGACTTGAAGATATTTGTACCATTCACCTGCTTTTGGTGCTGCAAGCTTTGTTATTAGAGGAATAACGGTTCGGTTGACGCGTTCTTCTTGCCCATTACCCCTTGGCACTCCTGTGGTGATCTTGACATGTTCGATATTCTCTTCTTTAAAGTAGTTGGTGAATATGTTTGATGTAAATGCCGTTACGCGATCCGAGATTATCCTGCGTGGGTTGCCAAATACTGATGCTTGTTTCTTCAGTCTATCGATAACTTCAGCTGTATCGGTGGATCGTGTCGCATACAACCATACAAATTTTGTAAACGAATCAATTACTACAAATATATGTTTATAAAGTTTCATAGTTGATGGTATTGGGCCTACGTGATCGATATGATAGGTGTCTAATGGTGTACTGCCCTTATTGATTGGATTAAGAAATCCTTCTTGTTTGGTGTACTTTCTTTCACTCAATATGCATTCCACACAGTTACTAATCACTCGCTTAACTTTTTCACGCATGTTTTTAAACCAATAATCTTTAAGAATTAGTGATTTGGTCTTATTTATTCCGAAGTGGCCACGTTCATGGGCACGCCGGATTATCTGCATTTGCATACAATCAGGGATTACAATTAATGGTTCATCTTTAACAATTTTAAATAATAAGTCGTTTTTCATTACATATTGTTCATTAGGTTTGTCATTCTGGATTGATTCAATAATTTGTTTTATTTACTTGTCTTTATTCTGTGCATGTTTAAGTTTTACAATTATTGTGTCGTCACACTCATTCAATAGCATCACACTCGGCAAAGGATTCCTACTTAGCGCATCTACGTGGCCCATCTGTTTCCCTGGTCTATGTATGATTGTGTATTGAAATTCTTCTAGCAGAAGTGCCCATCGGGCGACCCGTACACATAAATCTTTTTTCCGCATCGTCATTGAAAATGCTTGACAATCGGTGATAATTGTAAACTGGATGCCTAATAAGTATACTCTGAACTTTTTTAAGGACTTTACGATCGCAAGAACTTCCAACTCGTAACTCGAGTATTTTTCTTCGGCTTCATTTGTTTTTCCACTGGCGTAATAAACTGGGTGAAATTTATCATCATTTTATCATCAAATCATAATTTATCATCAAATTTATTCATCGCGTCCTTTTGCACCAAAATTGCACCGTAGCCTTGTCTTGATGCGTCAGTATGCAGTTGCGTCTCATTTTTTGGACAATAAAGTTTAAGGACAGGGTTTTTACATAAAGCAGCTTTTAAACTTTGGAATGCTTCATTTTCTTCGTGACCGAATTGGAATTTTACATTTGCTTTTAAGAGATTAGATAAAGGGCAGGCTATAAACGCATATCTGTATATAAATTTTCTGAAGTATTCAGTAAGGCCCAAAAAACTTTGAATATCTTTAACATTTTTAGGCTGAGGAAAGTTTACAACGGCCTTAACTTTATTGCTAGATGGTTTTACTGCCCGTTTTTCTACTACATGACCCAAATACTCGATTCTATTCTGCAAGAACTGACATTTTCCCCAGTTGATAATAAGGCCGAACTGGCCCGCAACGATCAAAACGTTCTTTAAATTTTCAATTGCTGTATTATAGTCTTTGGCTAGTATTATTATATCGTCCATATAAGTTAACACTAGTCGTTTGGCTATAAATTCTCGGAAAATTGCGTTAATAAACTTCTGAAAAACCGACATTGAATTACAAAGGCTGAAAGGAACTTTCAAAAATTCATATTGACCATTCGGGGTAATAAAGGATGTATATTTGTCGTCTGGTTTCGTCGTCTATGTCTACGTGGAAGAACCCATTCTTGAGATCAAGGGTAGTAAATATTGTCGCGTCTTGTAAGATATCTAATTGATCCTCTATTAATGGCAATGGATATCTGTCTTTTATTATTTTCTTATTCAGTGCCCGATAGTCAACACAGACTCGCGTTTGACCGTTTTTCTTTTTTACGAGGACTATGGGACTGGCATACTCGGAACTTGATGGACGAGCAATTCCCTCTTCGATCCATGAGTTTACAATTTTGTCGACTTCTTGGCGTTCAATAGGTGACAGTCGTCGTGGACGGGAATAGACAGGGATTTCAGTTTTGAGAATTAGTTTCATCTTGATACCGACTTCACGCGATTTCTCTGGTTTGTAACTATTAATAGACCCTAATACTTCGTCACGGAGTTGGTCGTCCTTAAGATGCGATAAGTCAATGTTGGGCAAGTCGTTGGTTATATCAATTTGAAATATCTCTGGGCATATAAACTCAGTAGTATTTTCATTATCAACTTTTGAGATTTTAATTGTTCCTGCTTTAATATTTAAGTTAACCTGATTCAGAAAAACTGTACCTATGATCATGAATCTTTTTAAAATCATACCTGGTACAACATGAAATTTAATGTTATATGCTTCGCCGTCGATGACGACTTCGGATATAAATTCACCGAAAGTCTCATTACCTACGGACCCAACACCATCGAATTTAAGACAATTGTGTGCTAACTTAGGTGATCATCGGTTCTTATTAAAGTTAAATCGCTACCTGTGTCGATTAATGCATCGAATTCAATATTCTTAATTACTACCTGTTTTACATGTTTCTCCTTAGTTGTAGTAGAACATTTCGCAGCTATGTGGCCGTAGTTGTTGCACTTGAAGCATTTGTATCCTTTCTCCTTGTATGGGCAGCTTGATCCGATATGATCCTTCGAACCTCAGTTAAAACACCTTTTGTCTTTAGTACCACGATTTCTGGGCTTATTGCTCTTTTCATTTTTATTACTTTTGAGCTTATCATCTTTCCGATCACCATATTTCACTTTACTCCTCATGGCTTCGTTCTTCATGTCTTCGTATTGAGTGAATCGTTCTTTTAACTGCCGTATGGATTTGGCCCCGTACAGCATTGTCTTATGACATTGATCATCGGGAACTCCTTCAATGGTATACTTGATTACAGTTTTGACATCCATTTCTGTTCGGCCTGATATTTCCAACATCTTGTAGATATATTCCTGATAGCTTTCGCCATTCTTCTTTTTTTCGTAGCGTCAGCATCCGATGGACCATGTGGCTGTCAATTACTTCGCCGAATTCGTATTTTAGAGCCTTTTTCAATTGTTTCCATGTCTTGACACATTGCATATAGCGGATGAATAACTTAGCTGAACCTGTTAATAGACGTTTGGTATAGGCAACTTTCTGAGCATCAGATCATTCGCAAAGCTCGGCCATTACGTCAAATTCCTGAAGCCACTGCTTGACGCTAAGTTGGTCGTCTCCGCTAAACTTTTCCAAGGATTCTTCAACATCGCGGAAGGAGAAAAGTGGTCTGTCATTCTAAAGTTTTCCTCTCGTTTTTGGAACTGCTTCGTCAGGATTTTCAAAGGTATCCTCTGTTTCTTCTTCACTGCTTGTATCCTTGTCATCGTCCTCGTCATGGACGTTACTTTTTCTCACTTTACTGGCATGCTTACCAGTGTTTTTTTTTTGAAGATCTTAAATCTCTTCAACTTCTTCACTCGTATTCTGCTGCTCGGCGCGCTGAGAGTCATCTTCTCGAAAAGCCGTCCTCAAACGTTCCCGGAGAATTGCCTTAGTTCCGGCTACTGCAACACCCAATTCCTCCAGATGAGCTTGAAGTTCGTCCACTTTGAAGCTCTCCAGGTTGGCCAGGATTTCGGCAGCATCAGTCATTTTAGAATGTACTTGCTCACTCGGCTTATAGTCCACGTTTCGTCTTATTCCTTCCCCGAGTGCAAACTCACTTCACTTTTTAATTAATCCGCTTTTAATCACTTGCACAGTCAAATTTAGTTTTTTGAAATGCGTAATTTCCTTTTTCACTTCACAACTCGCGGCTGTCTCGATATATGCACTAGGTTAATTCCCGGACGAGCCCCCAGAATGTAAAGAGAAAGAATAGTGCTCAACAAACAACCAATGTGTTATTTAAGAAAAATGAAAAGTTTATTACAAGAAAGTACAAAGTTACAATATACGTGTTGGGGGCTTGGGTTTTTCGGGGCTTGGAATTTTTTTTTACTACTCTCTCCTTCGACATCTGTTTTGGATTCGGGGTTTTTTACATCTGTGAAAGTGGGAAAAGCCAGTCGTTTTACAATCCTTAAAACTAAGTCTACATCGACATTTGTTTACGTCCTCGATATTACATATATATAGTTAATAAATAAATCGAAAAATTATAAATACAAGTAGTAAATTTATTTCAATTATTATGTTTTTATTTTGCAGGTTAATGTTGTTATTGCATATTCTCCATAGAAACGTGAGTATTTTTTCCAATTTTGCATCATCTGAATATTGAATTGAATATCATTTGAATCAAGGATCTGATTCCTCATCGAAAATATGTAATCACTTTTAACAAGAGTTCGCAGAACTTATATCTTCTACAATGATATATGTAGTTGTTGAATAGTTGTTGAAATTGAAAATTTTTCAATGCATACATAAAGTCGCAATTTGCTTTTGGCTCGATGAAAAATGTAAATTGACGATACGTTGCATTATTTACATTTCCATTATGCACTCAAATGAACTTATACTTAACTTATAAACAATAATATTTTTCTGTACAAAAAATACAGAAAAGGGGCAAAATAGTATTCCTTAATGCGAGACTTGTTATATCCTTGAATTTTGTGATTATCGTATTGTTTTACTTACAACTTACACAACATACACTATTTTATTTTTAATTTTTCTTTATTGTATGTAGTAGCGTATTGAGTCCTTGCATGAAACTTATCAGTTGTCCTTACAAAAACCTTTATCATTCGTCACAAAAGTCGTAGATAAAGTTTTACACTTTGGCAGCTTTATTTGTTCGTTGTTAGTTGTCACGTTCACAAGGACGGCCATCTTTGAGCGATGATGACATTAGCAACACTATGATAGAGCAAGATCCATTTTTGACAACATCCGATACAGCAGAGAAACTGAGTTCAATCAACAAACCATTATCGACTGTATTCGGTAGTTAGGATTGGTCTATCCTGGTCTTTTCTAGATGGGTGCGTCATCAGTTGAAAAAAATTGAAAAAAGTGGACTACATACGAAAACACCCATGGGGAAAAGAGCATATTGCGAGCACGGAAAGCCGGCGCCCATCATTTCTAAGCCGAGCTTGATCCTGAAGAAGAAAATGTTGTGTATATGGTAGGATATTCAAGGACCAATACATTACGAGTTTTTGAAGCCTAATGAAAACCCAAATTTCGAAAGAAACTATACGCAAATGGATGGATTTAAATGAAGCAAAAATCGTCAGAAAACCGCTTAGCAAGGCTGGTAAATTCTGGCACATCCATCACAATCTCCAGACCTCGTACCATCCGATTATCATTTGTTTCTCTTTTTGCAGAACTTGCACAGGAAAAACAATTTAAAACTGAAGCCGATGTCAACCGAACACTAGTTGAGTTCGTCGCCTCTAAAAATGATTTATTGTCCAAAAATGACATTTACAAGTTGTCATTACGGTGGCAAGAAGTCATAAGAAACGATGGAAAATATTCTCTACAGTAAATATTGTTAAATGTATGAAAATTGTCTTATTTTCTTTCAATTCAAAAACGGATAGACCTGTCCGGTAGACATAATACTGTTTTTGTTTTTGATGGTATAGTAGTAGGCGGAGAACTCGAATTGCGCATTCGCCATATTATTCAAATTGAACATTCGTCAAATTACTGCCCCTACCAGTGAAGAAGTCAAAATCATGACTTTGCTGGTGGCTTGATCTCACTTCCGAACCATTGTCAGCGATTATGCGGGAGGCTGGGTTGAAATTTATCCGTTTCGTGTAGTGTCAGGGTTTCTGAATCGGCCTTTGGTAGTTAACTTATCGAGTGAATTTTTATTCTAGTTGGGGATAAATGGTTAACAGAAGCCTCTTACTCCTTCCCATTTTTATTTATGATGTGAGCAATCTACTTATTAGTATAATAAGTATAAACTTATTTAATAATAAGTGAGTAATCTTTTTGACGAATTACTTTTAGTGGTCCGGTATAGGGTGGAGTCAAAGGTGGAAACAAAGCATCGTTTCGAAGAAAACGTTATTGAATGTTTAGAAGCTCTTCAAAAGAAGATTTGTTCCTTTACTTCTCAAAAAATTCTCCAGGAAGTCACAGTGATGTTCCGTTATCAATTAAGCAGGAGCTTTTATATCCACTTTGAATACAGAGCGATAAGTCATGCAATTTGAAAGAGTGCTCGATCGTTCGGTGCATGTGTTCGATCATTGCTTTAAAGATTATACGATGTAGTTCGCAGGTGCTTGATCCTGATCAGTTTGTGCAGCTTATTGAAAAAATAGGACTCGAATTATCCTCCTCGGTCAGTTTTAGTGGCACGAGGGGTACCGAAATGAGAAATCTAAGAAATCTAAATCCAGGAACAAGGACCTTTGTGAATGTTGGCCTGTTTTGGCGGTGTATTTTGACTCGTTGACAAGCAAGACAAGGTTTGGTCACCTCTCCATAATCCTTCGTGATTGAAGGCCAGACAAAATGATCAGTCATTATGTCAACAGTAGTTGAAACACCTGGATGGGGAAGACAATAAATGGAATTCAAAGCTGCTTGTTGCATATCCTTGGTGATAACGAATGAATTTCATCAGTTCAAGAGTTACAATATATCTGTGTTGGGAACAGCACAATGTTTAGGTTGGAATTGGATTCATTTTTGAGTAATTCCTTGATCTCGGCATCAAAAATTTCTAGCCGATGGTTTTTTTTGGAAACTGACTCCACTCTCAATAGAATTTCAACAGTAACAGCCAAATATATATTGCAAATTGGCTGATGAAATCAATTTTGGATGTTTCGTTGAATTGTTTTACTCGTGAGATTTAATTTTGTTTTGTCCTCTGAACGTTACATTGTTCTGCGTCACTTTCTTCATTTTGCGCGCTTCGGCGCGTTTCGGTGTTGATTTATATTCGATGTGATGTCTGATCCTGACATTTATCGGTCACATGTGTTTTTTTTTGTTTTGATTGGGAGGTGAAGGCTATTTATGCCCTGAGTGTCGGACTCCCCAGCTACCGGACTACCGACTAAACACCCCCCTGTCACACCGAGAACCTAGCCTGGAACTGTTTGTCACATTACTTCGGACTAGGCCTCATTAATCATCGCTTAGCGATGTCTTCAGGCTAAGGAAAATTCCTCTTTCTCCACGGATGGATAGGAAGGAATTGCGATTAGTAACTATAATATTGCGTTACAGAGATGTTCCCTCCCTCGCCAAGCGATCCATTATGTCCTTCTTTATAAGAAGAACTGTCCGTACGTAATGCGACGCACAGTTCCAATTGTCCTTTGATTTCATCATTTTTCCCGTTACATTTTCTGGGGAAATTACGCCAATTTTCTCCGAGGGATGCGAACGCAGTCTTGTGAATCTATTACACGTAAAAACCGTATGGCAGGCGTCATCCGTCATCCCCGGGCAGAACACGCAAGTTGGGGATGGTGTCTTTCCCATCTTATACAGGTAAGACTGAAAATACCCGTGACCACTGAGTAGTTGCGTCAGGTAATAATCAGTCTCACCATGCATTCTGTAGAACCACGGCCTCAAGTCACTTATCATGCGGTCCACCTGCCTCGCGTTTCGTTTTCCCATGTTTGCCTTCACAAGGTTAGGGTTCTTCTCCGTTCCTCTCGGCTGACGGTTTCTCTCGCCGACTCCCCCCTACGTGAATATACACGTTTCCGTTCGTCTGCAAGTAACTTACTTGGAACCACCCTCGAGATTACCAGCACTGCAGGTTCAGAGACAGTGCGGTATACAGCGGCTATCCGCAAAGCTCCTTGCCTCTGCACCTGTGCCAGACACCTTCGGTACGTCTCTTTACTAAGAGCGTCAGCCCAAACCTCGGAGCCATACAAGAGCACTGACTCCATTGCACTCATCAGTAGATGTCTTTTCCTCGAGGTTGGCCCCTGCGTGTTGGCCATAATGCGGTTTAGCGCCGATACCCGCACGGAGGCCTTATCTGCTGACGCTCGAACCTGCTCGAAAAAACTCATCTTCGAATCAATCATCAAGCCAAGGTATCTGATTGATTCTTTTGACTCGATGATCGTTTTTCCCGCCCGAACTGGCATAGCACGAGGGATTCGCTTCTTGGTGAGGACGACAACCTCGGTCTTTTCCAGCGCTAGGCTAAGCCCACGGTCTATCATCCACTCGCTCACTCGGCGTATTACCGCATCCAGTTTGAGTTGTGCCTGTCCAACAGTACGTCCGGCGACTAGTACTGCTACGTTATCTGCGCAACCGACCAGGCGCGACTCCCCCGGTAACTGCAGCCTCAAAAGCTCATCTTACGAGACATTCCAGAGGTCCGGGCCCAGAACGGAACCTTGTGCTACCCCTGATGTCAAATCAATTCTTCGCCGGCCTCCCAACGAGTCATAGATGAGTTTCCGATTTTTGAGGTAGTCCTTCAATATCCGCATCAGATACCTCGGAACCCTGAAATATTCCAGAGCACCAAGAATATCTGTCCATCTAGCAGAGTTGAAGGCATTTCTCACATCTAGAGTTATGAGCAGTACTATTCGTCTCGAGTAGTGATTGTGGGCTTCTGCCTGCTAGACCGCGCTCACTACCTCTGCTATTGCACCAATTGTGGATCGACCAGCCTTGAGGCCATACTGCCGAGGAGACAGATCCCCGGCAGTTCGAATGGCTTCTCCAAGTCTTTCTCTAATGAGCCTCTCGAGTACCTTCCCAGCGGCGTTCAGCATACATAGGGGCCGATATGTAGATGGTTGCTCCGCGTTCCCCTTCCCCTTGTGGATCAGCACGAGCCTCGCCTCTTTCCAGCAATTTGGAAACACGCCCTGCTGCAAACAGGCAATGAAAGTGGTGAGCAGCTTATCAGGACTAAGTTGATGTGCAAGCTGTATCACTTCTGCTGGTATACCGTCTGGCCCTGGGGCCTTTTTCGATTTTAAAGCTTTCACCGCATGATCCAGCTCGATGGCGGTAAAAAGTGGGCATTATCCGAGACATTCAACATCTGCATCATCGGGACGAATAGGATGCATAGGGAAGAGCTCTCAAACAATCTGGTCCATTTTTTCCGTTTCAAGGACACAGGGCCTCCTTGCAGCTCCTAGTTTCCGCATGGCAAGCTTGTAACCCAGCCCCACCGGTCTCTGTCGATGTCCTCAACTAGGTTGCGCCAGCAGTGAGCCTTGCTTTCGTTAATTAACCTACGGAGAACTTTTCTAGCCGGCCTGTATGCCAGCGTTCGGGAGTGTGACTCGTCTCGATTTCTTAAACGTTGAGATTCGCGGCGGAGTTTATGACATTCTCTCCGATTTTCGGCCACATGTCGTTGACCTTTAAATAAGAACATTTGGTTTTCAAGGTGATGCATTTTCAGCATTCTTCAAGAGCATGAATACCAGTGGCTTGAGCTCGATATAATTAAGAATTGTATTCTTTCCAGTAGTGATTGGAATGCTTTGTTGCTTCAAGACGCTCAAAGACTCTCTGTCATAAGAACTGAACTGTTTCTTTGTTTCTGTAAGGTTGTTTGCGTAGAAATCAAGAAATGTTCGCTGACTTTGACAGTTTAGCATTGTTCGATGAGTGAGCCAGAAGAGCTGAGTTTGCTAGATCCTCTTTGAGCTATACAAAAACGATCTATACCGAACAACTTAAATGTGACATTATTTTTGTTGCACTTCAACAGTTTTTACAAAACGCCTTATAAAATGACATTCATCATGCAACAGTGGAAACGTCGAAACTCTGATATAACGACTGGCTTAGGGAAATCTAAAATGTCCATCACCTTTTTGATTGGTTTGATGCCATCTTTGTTGATGGCATTAACATTTTTTGACAGGGGAAGGTGATTTCAGTTTAGCCATATTCATTTTTCGGCTGAAAAATTGTTCACAAGTGTGCAAGATTCTCGATTAGTTCTTTGATTAATTTCATTAATGTAAGTGAAACGAATGAGACTCCTTGGAAGACTTGATCAATGAATCTTTAATACTTTGGCTAGCAAGTTCGCAAGCCAAATTGCAATACAGTGAACCCAAACTATCCAAAAGGTGTTATTTTTACAGTCTATTCGATGTTGTCCTTGTAAACAGGGATCCGATGGTTTTCACGAGTCAAACCAACTTCGAAAAAACTTTATAGCTCCTCACATTAACTGTAGCATCCTCAATGTATAGTAAACTTACTTAGAATTTATAAACTACCTCCAAATTAAGCTCAAAAATAAATTATTCTAACAATTTTCAACACAGAATCTTTATGCCAGTTCATTTTAAAATATAAAGGATAGCTAAGCCAAATCTTACTTGTATGGGGAAATACACTTAAACTTAGGAACGAAACTACAATAGAGAAAATTGTGGCTGAGTTCTTTTCTTATTCAAGGTGATTTCCTTTCCCTTTTTGTGATATTTTCTTTCAATAATCGAAAAGTAAAAGCTAAATTTAGTCTTGCGATAGAAAGTGAGTCAATTACTATGAAAAGCACCATCGTATACCCGATATATATCCATTTATGGAACTATTATCGGATTTAACGATAAATTCCATCTCAACTTTACTTCACTTCGAGTAGAGAAGCATTTTAAAGATTTTTCCTTCCAAGTTCATGTCGATGTTACCACTTTTCGACTTATCGACTTGTTTTTCTCCCTTTTTTTGTATTATGTGTATCAATCGAGAAACTCTTTAAGGAACTCAAAAGTTCTTTCGTTCATGTAGAAGAGCTCAAATCACCACGAAGATAAAAAGTTAGGTTTTGAAATAGTTTTGCGATAAGATTTTGATGTCGTTATGATTAAGACAATATCAAATATTGTCTTAACTCCAGACATAACCATTTTGAGATGTTAGCAGTTTTTCAAATGTTTTCTCCAAGGAATGGGTAAAAAGGAATGGTTAAAAGCCGAGTCCCACATCGCAAATAATGAAAAAGCCTTTAAGCCTGTTTCTGCCTCCACAAATATCGAGTTCACAAATCGTAATGTATTGCAGCGGCAAAGATATGAAGCGAACTAAACTCAATTTATCGATAGAAAATCCAATTTTTTCCTTCCTAAGTTGTTTTTTTTATCAAAGGACATTTTCCCCACTTTCTGCCCCCCTGTCGTGACAACTATGACAAGTTTATTTTTCGATAATTCCATTACAAAGAGGAAATATATTTTCTACGTTGGATTATCGAAGTTGTGCCCAACAGATGAAATACTACGAACAAGTGGAAGCAATCGTGAGGAAGTCGGAGAATATTTTTGGGGATTTTGGCGTAGGGGATGTTGGAGTATAGTATGAGAGAAGTGTTCATTTTTTCAAGGTCTTAGCTACCTAGGTGAAGATTAAAAAGAAGAAAAAATCGCCTCGATAACTGCCATCATAACTGAACACTTAAGTTCTCTCAAAAATCTATTTTATCTAATAAGGATCTTGTAAAGCAGCGTCTTCTATTCAGACTAGTAGTAGGTCAAATCTATCACTGTACAATGCAATTTTCTTTTATTTTCCGTAGGACTTTTTGCCGCATTTTTTCGTCAATACAGGAGAATTCATTTCTTTTGTTGCATTCAAGGAGGATCGGAGAAAGCAACGTGCCCCAGACTTAAGCGATCAATTTGCATAAATGTATATAAACAGTCCTTTTTCCTTAGAGTAAAATTGAGGTTATTCGTCGATGATTTTCACTTTTTTCTAGAACACCGTCCACGTTGGCCATCAACTTGCTGCGAGACTGGACTAGAGTATTGTACATAGTTTTAGATCTACTGTTTCATAAACATCCAATCTATTGAGTGCTTCCTTTTTGCATCAATTAGCGCTCCTGCTTCTACAACATTTTCGTTTTACAATTCTTCACTATATCAAGGGCTGGGTACTAGGCTGCCAAACATCATTCAGGTCCCCTTCAGGCCCTGACCTGATTATAGGGGTTGATCAGCATTTATTTTGGCCCCATATCGGATCTATCAGCTAAACCTTCCTCACTCTGTTTGTATAAAAATTGATGCTTCTTTATCACTGAACTATTTATATAGCTATGAGTCGGCGTAAGAACGAACAACGATAACACTTCGACCAAACAACTAATCAAAATGAATTCTACCAAAATATCTGGAACTGCTTGGAAGAAAACTCCTCTCTCAAAGCATTTGCACGTAAACATAATACAAACATGAGTCCGCTTGCACTCTTTCTATCTTTGTCTCACAGTAGTCTCCCAAGAGTACAAGCGCTGTATGCACTTACATCATAGTTAAGGTACGAGTCACTGCTCTGAAAATTTTGCGGACTAGTCGTTGTGTCATGGTATCTTCAAGATGTGAAGACGATGAGTACATCTGAAATTTATCACATCTCATGAAATAACTGCCGGAGCAATACAATTCCGATTGTATTTTGTCTGGATCTTCCTTGTTTAAACGATTTGTTAGCAAGCGCTTCGTTATATGAGGATTTTTGAGACATGCTCAAAAAATTTGCCGGTCTGTTTGATGTTTGGATTGCCATTTGGTTCCGCAGCGATCGCTGCGTTGACTTTCCAAACAGCTCTGACATTCATTTTCTTCTGCCCTCCTAAAACTCCAACCATCACTGCTACCTCTTATTGGAATAGCCTATTTTCCTCACAGGTATACGTCGAGCCCATTCCACGCACCCCGTTTTGTCATAGAAATTCAAAAGGTTTTGTTACACTTATAGAATGTTTTGAATACATTTTATGATAGTTGTCAAATAATTAACAATGAATAACAAAATAAGCACAAGTTTTATGGGTATTAAAAATTGAAGAAAACAAAATTTTCTGGTAACTTTATGTCAATGCTCACGTCTGAACTCAGTGCTGTCAAATTGAACTTCCTTATAAGCATCTCAGCGTTATGAGTAACCGCATCCCAAAAAATATTTAAATAAATATTTATTTATGTCAAAACATAATCATGCGTCTTTTATTGTTACAATACATTGCTGGTATGGGTCTAATGCTGTGGCATAGCCCAGTAAAGAAAAGGATTTATCACATGTCTTTCGAATGTTTATTCCCAACATGTTATCCAGATGGCGTTTGCCTGTCTTGTTTGCTGGGATCACAAAAGAGGACTTTTGGCCACTTCGAATGTAAGCGAGGGTAGTAGCCCAGTAGTATCTAGTTCCCCTGTGATTTGTTTAATTCTGCATTGAGTGCAGTCTGTGAGGAAACAACTCCATTGTGTTACATTCGTAGTCCACGCATAGTACCCATAGTACATACCCTGCAGAATTTTCAGACCTTAGAATTCGTCATACATGATGCTCGATATTTCAAAATTCAAGCTCTATGCTAACTCTCCGTATTTTTTGAAAAGTAATCTACTTGCTACTCCTCTCTACTTTTTGTTTTTTCTAGTCAAACATAGTTCGTATTTAGTTGACGTTGACTAAGCAAGCAGTCTGACATTACGGCTAACAAGCGACCCGCCCAAAACTTGTGGTCAAAACCCAGAAAGCGTGCCTGTTCACCTTAAGAATTGAAAGCATTTGGTTTCTTTGGTGATCCAAAAAGATCCTAGTTAGTGGCACTATATGCCATTTCCACAAACCTTTCTTGTATCCACAGAATCGAAAGTGTCCCTACAAAACATTGGTTGTGCGTGTCAAAAGACAATAAATTAGAAAATTTTGTTGTTCCTTGTTTATTCCAGGCAAAGCATAGCGTGTCAAACTTGGATACCTTTCCAATCCAATCAGGGTTTGCCGTATTCAATTTATAGGAATCTGTTCTAATATGCTTAAAGCGCAGAGATTTTCGGATGGTTTGGGTAAGAATAGTTTACCCCGCTGAGAAAAAGGAAGTTGAGATGTTTTGGCAAGCTTCGAATTTCACATTTCTATACATACCAGCGTGTCATAAGAAACATATATGTGAATTTGTTCTAGAAATTATGCATAAGTCTTAACTGGAGTTGTTTTGGCAATGATGATGACAATGTTTTTCTGTTTTGGCCTCCTTTCATTCTTTAATCTATTTTTCTAGCAATTCTTTCCTTTATGCCTGGTGAATATCGTCCTTTGAATCTTAAGGTAGTTCAGTTCTTGCTTTTATCCTTTTATGGTTTTCTGATGACAAACAATTCTTGAGGTCATGCGCCGGTATCTTTTACCTGACCCGAGTCTACTGAGTTTCTTTAGGGTTTAATTTGACTACTAGTATTTTTTACTGCCTGGCCATCTATTGGCGATGGAAAGAGTAGTTACTTTTGTTCATGTAGTATGTTTCTTTGCAAAACTAACTTTGTCAAAATTTACCTACGTCCTCTGACAGTTTGTCCGATTGTTAACGTGCTTATCGTTATCGGAAAATTTATCCCGTCCTTTGACAGTTTGTCCGACAGGTGACAATAGTTTTGATGCTCTTTTCCATGCCTTATATCAAGATGATTAATATATTTTGAGATGTTTGACTGTAGACTGGAGGTGGTTTTCAATGGAGTGTTTTTCAAGGATCCTAATTCGGTTTTGCGAATCTTCTGGAAAAAAGAAGGTCAAAGTACTTTTTCTCCGTATAGCACAAAATCTTGACAATACCGATTTGTTAGAAAATCAAATATTTGGGGTCTTGTAACAGGTTGTAAATAAGTTAAGGGTCTTGTGAGGTTGTAAATCTAGAATAACAAAAAAGTGTTTTGGAAATAATACAATGAGGTACGCTGGTAGCTTCACAAGTCAAATGATGGCTTGGCTGACTTGTTATGGTTTTCTATCTATTTCTATAATTCTTTCAATCATCGTTTAGTAATTCAACGTGTTATTTACATAACTTAAGAACTGCTGACTAAATTCGTTTTAATGACAAAAATTTAGGTAAAAACTCGGATGCTATACTAGGGTAATGATGGTTCCACCTAAGTGTGTACACCATAGTTACTTGTCTCCTTCATTTAACATCACAAAGTAGCTTTCATTATCGATTTAAAAGCGCTTTGCTTTGGTTTTGAACTTGCATTTATTCTTCTTATTGAAAAAGTCGATATTTGGATTTTTTGAAATTTCATAATTTAGATTTAGATTCAAAATTTAGGTTAAGTTGTAGAGTAAGTCGCATTTTTCAATGATTTTGCACTGGATACCAATTTGTACTACAGCTCTCATTTGTGCCACTGAAATTTATTCACAAAATCAGGTACAAACCTCATGGTAACACTATAATTATTGAGAAAAGAAGAGACGACCGTTACATATTTCGCCTTGGATTAGTTAGTTATTAACCTCTCAGCTGTTTAGTTGTGTTTGAAAATACTTAAGTAACGAATACAGATTGTGTGAAAATGCCGAAAGCATGCGAGCTATCATTCGAGGATATTGTGTATATCATTAGTCAATACAACATTGAAATCTGCACTCAGCACGGACAGAAACCGTAATATGCTTTCTGATAAGGGAAGATCGTGAATTTGTTGCATCCGTTGCTAAAGATGATTCAATTCCAATGAAAATAGTCCTTCAAAATGTAAATTCGCAGCATAAATAGGAAATAATTCATATGACGATTCGACGGAGATTGAAGGAATCGAATAAAAAATGTTATATAAAACGGAAGGAACACTTCATATCAGTAAAAACTGAAATATATAAGAAGCCTGTCGACTTATGGAAAACGATTCAGTTGACGGATGAGCCAGCGTTTTTGTTAGATGGATCATACTGCAAAGAATATTCCTTTTAGCAGGTAAAATGTTGGTAAAATAATAGTCTGGAGTTGTATGTATGGGGATATAAAACCTGGTGCAACCAACAAAAGGTTACCACGTTTCTCTATATGACAATTGTCAATGGTAACGCCTTCTAGTCGGGAAGCGACCTGATTGGGGAGTAATTCAAACCGCAACAAGATAATGTTCCTTTTCACATAAATCGCCTAATGACTTTATTTTGTTAAATTATTCTATACCTTTGTTTCCTCAGAATTTTGTGAAGCATAGCAGTAAAGAAATGATACTAAGGTGTTTTGGTAAATATCAATTCGTTAAATAGCTGTTTTTGATAAAATTAGTATCCATATCTCCTTCTGTAGCCAAATTTTTGTAAATGATGTCAAGTCAGATACATTTGCTTCCAGGTTGTTTTACTCATATTCATCCTGTCATCTGACCACACTGAATAAATAGAACAGTATATCAAAAGAATAAACACTATTTTCATCGTTATTTAATCTGCTTTAGAATATTCTCATAGATTTCCGAAACTCATCAAAACGAAAATACTAATCCTTAAGTTTCTTTCACACTTCAGTCACAAAAATGCTATTTGCTTGTGAAATAGTGCTTCTGTTCAATAGAAATTATTCTTGAGATTTGAGAACAAAACGTACACATTCAATCTTAAACCCAACAAATTCTGTAGAATAAGTCCTTTAAGAGCAAAACATTTCTCAAATGAAAGGACCTTTCGATGTCAGATGTCAACAGAAATTTCTCACACGCTCCCCTATTTCGTAAATGTTAAAAACTTGTATTCCCTCGAGTAACAATATCATCCTCAAATATCTATTTTCACTACATTTTCTTCAGATACACAGACCTATCAAAATGTATTTGGATTCGATTGAATTGAACTTAGAACTCACTATATAACCATTGAGTTTACAAAGTTTTCCTGGTTGTATAAAGGACATACATGTATGTCAACTTGTGAGAACGGATAATGTACGACGGAGATGGAAAATAACGATAGGTTATAGTTGCTTACCGTTTAAAGAATGGCAGTGTATTCAGATGATAAGGAGTTATTGGAATACACTTGAGAACTATCATAGACTTGTTTTTTGTATTTTCCTCAACAGATGTCCCTTCATAGATACTATACAGATGCATGTATTTAATATTAACCTTTGTGGATGTATCGATCTACGATGCATTGCGAATCTAGAACTCATATATTCTCAATTATTTTAAGGATCGGAAGTTATTGGATTCGGTCTTAAATTAAATAAGATATAGTAGAATGAAATGTTTGGTGTTCGGGGTTGATAGAGTATTATCAAATGGTTATTGTTGTGTGTTAAGAGGAAACACTGTAAAATATATTTGAATGCAAGATTTAATAGGAAATCGGCAATGTCACATTAGTTGGAAATTGCGAATTATGATGTGGTAAACCAATGTTGACTAACTTTCGCAATTTCCTTTTGATGCAGAAAATATTTCGAGCTTATTTCGCCAAGAACCGATAGTTGGAATAACCAGTATCAATCAATATATATAGACAATCTTTTTCAATACTCATATCCAAACCAAGAACCATGGAGAATGGATTTTGAATTTGTTGTAATATTTTGAAACCTCTAGTTATTGTATCTGTGAAATATGATCCCTCAGCTCCAATTACGTTCAGTGGTCCTGCCACTTCTTTAAAATTCTTTAAGAATCTCAGGAATGGACTGCATGGCACTCGCTCCTACAAAATATTACCATTTTTATCGTGTCAGGCACCTCAAAACTGTCAAAACCATCTTAATCCTTTCAAGTATTTTAAGGTTGCTGTTAACTTCGCAAATCTCAGCTCCCTATAAGAATATCGTCTTGATGGTTTCAACCGCCAAACATATTGAAGTTTCCACTGAAATCACCTTCGTGTTTAGTGTTTCGGGTTAGTCCTTTGGATAAATTGTCTAAGATGAATCTGACCGTCGACGAAATGACACTCGGGATTTTTTCCTTGAAACAAGTTCTCTTAGCATGGGCTAGGCCAAATGCATATGCCTCTAAATTAAACGGGTAGTAGTCATTCTAGATAATAATCTATTCAGCATGACTTAAACTAGAGTATTATGCTTTTTCCTCGATGACATGCCTTACAAGCAAACATGCTTTACCAAAAAGCGGCCTGAATCCAGGAATTCGAATATATTAGCCCATCATGCTGAATTGAAAGTTTCAAGAATTAATATAGCAAAATATGACTCCTGCGTTTATTTTATTTTGCGGTTTGAGTGCGTTGTAAACAGCATCTGAAAAAGCAACAAATGCATCAAATTATTTAAAATAAGCAAGGAATAGTAATAATCTGATCAAAAAGCAACAAATAAAGATTTTTGGACAGATTCACTTCGATTTCAGGCTTAAATTCATCTCTGATACTCAAGATATCTGACGTGAATATATTAAAGAGAAGGGGGTCTAGGATAGACCCCTAAGGTACCCCCCTCATGAAACTGCCTACGATTTTATATAACACTAACTGGAAACCTGAATTGAATTAGATAGTAGATTAGCATATTGATCCAAATCGAATCAAAAAAATTTTTCTACATCAATTAGGCACGACACCATGACCATTTTTGCCATTTTTAGCTATTTCGCCAGGAGCACTCTGAGTGAGTTCTTTTAATGTCGAATTGTCTTTCCGAAATTGCATTTCTTGCATCTTCAGGGATTTGTGTGATATCTTGAAGAGTTACCCCTTCGAGAGATTTAATCATACTGAACAAAAAAGATATTCGACGAGTATCAAAAAAAAAAAAAAATACACTTTTCAGAACTATTTTAGAAGAGCGAAAATTTTGGAGCATTCCTATTGCTGAAGAAAGTAGCAAATGCTTATGCAGTTATTAAAAAAGGCTGCGAGAAGAACAAAATGAGTATGAGAAAGCCCTTTTTAGAAAAAAATTTCGAATTCCATGAGCCCCACCGTATTTTTTTGTAGATTTTGCTCTAGTGCAAGCATTCTGAATCCTTCAGGGCTCACAAACAGACAACTGCCAAAAGGAGCGTTCAAACTATTGGAATCGGTTAATGTAGTCAGACACAAGTGCTGGTGATGGCTACCAAACGTCTAAACTAACGAATTGAAAGCAGAGTCTTCACTTGCTTTCTCCCCTGAAGAACTGCCGCAAAATGGTTTACGATGGTGTCAGCAACAACCTTTTCATCTACGAGGAATATATCAAACCGGCCTTGTTATGAGTAAAACTCTTGCAGTGGTTCAGGGCCAGTTTTTTTATTGATGTGAAGGATCATACAGACAGTGCGCCGAACTTAATAGGGTTTGTTCGAATCTCTCATATGGAAAGTGAGATATTTAACTCTCAATTCTTTTAAGGAAGACTGCAAAAAAGTGAATTTACTGATTCTCCCAATCTACGTCAACTTACCAATCAAATTTCTAAAAACGTAATTCCTAGAGGTTTTTTTTCGTTGAGATCTTTGACATTGCCAGGTTGATGGCTGAACTTAAACAAGCGATTCACTCTTCAATTTCGGTGGTTAAGAGGTTTCTGATCTATTGATCAAAATATCCTTAAGTTTTCCATTCAGGTTAACAATAACTGCGTCCCAGTCGATTCCTTGTATGGGATAAACAACTTTTAAGGTCCATTTTAATAAAAGATGGGAGACTCGACGTCGATAATTCCACAGTCGAAGTTCCTCCAACGGTATGAGATATTTGCACGCTGTCTAACAGAATCAAGAAATCGAGAATTTTCTAGCTTCATCGAAAGGTCAGCTATTTTGATGCTACCAAATTGAGATCCATATTTAATTGCACCCGAATGTACAATCCATTGGAAACCATGGAAAGCCATAGTTACGACAAGGATTCCGTCCTGGTCATTATGCCTTATGAAAATATGCTCGTATATCCCTAAATGTTTTCCTTTCAGTCTTGTTTCTGAGATGAACAATAAACCTTGCGTATGTTTGTCTAATCATTTCTGGGTGGAATTAGTTTTTTCGAAAAATTCTTAATGGTGTCAAAAATTGTCAAAATTTTGCCGATTGACAGTTTTTTTTTTTGTTTGGGAGGTGAAGGCTATTTACGCCCTGAGTGTCGGACTCCCCCGCTACCAGACTACCGACTAAACACCTCCCCTGCCACACCGAGAACCTAGCCTGGAACTGTTTGTCACATTACTTCGGACTAGGCCTCATTAATCATCGCTTAGCGATGTCTTCAGGCTAAGGGAAATCTCTCTTTTTCCACGGATGGATAGGAAGGAATTGCGATTAGTTACTATAATATTGCGTTACAGAGATGTCCCCTCCCTCGCCGAGCGATCTATCATGCCCTTCTTTATAATAAGTACTGTCCGTACGTAATGCGACACACAGTTCCAATAGTTCTTTGATTGTATTATTTTCCCGTTAAATTTTCTGGGGAAATTACGTCAATTTTCACCGAGAGATGCGAACGAAGTCTTGTGAATCTATTATACGTAAAGAACGTATGGCAGGCGTCATCCGTCATCCCCGGGCAGAACACGCAAGTTGGGGATGGTGTCTTTCCCATCTTATACAGGTAAGACTGAAAATACCCGTGACCACTGAGAAGTTGCGTCAGATAATAATCAGTCTCACCATGCATTCTGTAGAACCACGGCCCCAAGTCACTTATCATGCGGTCCACCTGCCTCGCGTTTCGTTTTCCCATGGTTGCCGTCATAAGGTTAGGGTTCTTCTCCGTTCCTCTCGGCTGACGGTTTCTCTCGCCGACTCCCCACTACGTGAGTATACACGTTTCCGTTCGTCTGCAAGTAACTTAATTGGAACCACCCTCGAGATTACCAGCACTGCAGGTTCAGAGACAGTGCGGTATGCAGCGGCTATCCGCAAAGCTCCTTGCCTCTGCACCTATGCCAGACGCCTTCGGTACGTCTCTTTACTAAGAGCGTCAGCCCAAACCTCGGAGCCATACAAGAGCACTGACTCCATTGCACTCATCAGTAGATGTCTTTTGCTCGAGGTTGGCCCCTGCGTGTTGGCCATAATGCGGTTTAGCGCCGATACCCGCACGGAGGTCTTATCTGCTGACGCTCGAACCTGCTCGAAAAAACTCATCTTCGAGTCAATCATCAAGCCAAGGTATCTGATTGATTCTTTTGACTCGATGATCATTTCTCCCACCCGAACGGGAATAATACGAGGGATCCTCCTCTTGGTTAGTATGACGTCGGTGTTTTCCAGCCATAGGCTTAGTTCACGGTCTGTCATTCATTCGCTCACTCGAAGTATTACCGCACCCAGTTTGAGTTGTGCCTGTCCAACAGTACGTCCGGCGACTAGTACTGCTACGTCATCTGCGTAGCCAACCAGGCGCGACTCCCCCGGTAACTGTAGCCTCAAAAGCTCATCGTACGAGACACTCCAGAGGTCCGGGCCCAGAACGGAACTTTGCGCAACCCCTGATGTCAAATCAATTCTTCGCCGGCCTCCCAACGAGTCATAGATGAGTTTCCAATTTTTGAGGTAGTCCTCCAATATCTGCATCAGATACCTCAGCACCCTGAAATATTCCAGAGCACCAAGAATATCTGTCCATCTAGCAGAGTTGAAAGCATTTCTCACATCTAGAGTTATGAGCAGTACTATTCGTCTCGAGTAATGATTGTGGGCTTCTGCCTGCTGGACCGCGCTCACTACCTCTGCTATTGCACCAATTGTGGATCGACCAGCCCTGAAGCCGTACTGTCGAGGAGACAGATCCCCGGCAGTTCGAATGGCTTCTCCAAGTCTTTCTCTAATGAGCCTCTCGAGTACCTTCCCAGCGGCGTTCAGCATACATAGGGGCCGATATGAAGATGGTTGCTCCGCGTTCCCCTTCCCCTTGTGGATCAGCACGAGCCTCGCCTCTTTGAGGCATTGAAAGTGGTGAGTAGCTCATCAGGACAAAGTTGATGTGCAAGCTGTATCACTTCCGCTGGTATACCGTCTGGCCCTGGGGCCTTTTTCGATTTTAAAGCTTTCACCGCATGATCCAGCTCGATGGCGGTAAATAGTGGGCATTCTCCGAGACATTCAACATCTGCATCATCAGGACGAATAGGATGCATAGGGAAGAGTGCTCTAACAATCAGGTCCATTTTTTCCGTTTCAAGGACACAGGGCCTCCTTGCAGCTCCTAGTTTCCGCATGGCAAGCTTGTAACCCAGCCCTCACGGGTTTCTGTCGATGTCCTCAACTAAGTTGCGCCAGCAGCGAGCCTTGCTTTCGTTAATTAACCCACGGAGAACTTTTCTAGCCGACCTGTATGCCAGTGTTCGGGAGTGTGACTCGTCTTGATTTCTTGAACGTTGAGATTCGCGGCGGAGTTTATGACATTCTCTCCGCTTTTCGGTGATTTCTGCCGACCACCAGTATACAGCAGGCTTATTGTGTCAAGGCCGTCGCCTGGGTATAGGGCAGTCGCACGCATTCTTGATGAGCCTCATGGTGGAGTTCACCATGTTTTCAGCTGAGGCTCCTCCCGTTACCGTCATAGTTTCACCTCACATAAGAGCTGCGGCAAACGCGTCGACATCTATTTTAGATATATTCCAACCTACAGTTGAGGGTTGGGCTGCTACGCGTCGAGTAGCACACTCGCCAATTGCGAAAGCAATGTACTGATGATCGCTCGCCAAGTAGTCCTGCAGTACCTTCCATCTGTGTATCCTAGGCACTAAGGACTCCGAGGTAAATTGAATTGCCGATTGACAGTTTAATGAAGCTCATTACGAAAACAAACTTTGAAGGTGAAGTCTAATTACACAGGCTTTTCATCACTGAAAAAAGTGAATTTTTTTCAATTTTTGGAATGAAGCAATCTACTTTTCAAAATGAAGAAGTGTTCAAAAATGACAGAATTCCTGTCGTTTTGCTGTTGTATGCTATTACCCACATTATGAATTGCAGTTGGTTTGTCTACATTTATTGCTATGTTAGACCATGAAACCCCATTCCGGCTGACATTTTTTAAAGGCACCGTTACAAAGTAACGTTCCGAGTTCCGCCTATTTTCTTTTTCTTTTGGAGAATTTGTCTCCCTTTCCTCAGCATCTTTGACATAAGTAGAGCCACTGAAAGTTTCGGGTTGACTTTTACAATCGCAATTTACACAGTAAATTGTATCTTGTAAAAAAGGGCAGTCTTTTGACAGGTTGTCTGTATCTCTTTATCACCCCAGAACGCGATTCCATTCCGCAAAACATTAGCAGTTGAAACATTGAATTTAGTCAAACGCTCCAACTCGACCTTTTGGTGTAAGAGTGTTTGTGATGCCTAAACCACTTTGGCTTTGAATCCTGGACAAAATTGAATAAAAAAGAAGAAACGAGTTTTCTTCTTCTTACTTGAGGCCACCGTTAAGACACTTTTGGCTCCCAAAATATTATCTTCTAGGATTGTCTGTAGTTCTTCCATACTGACATCATAGTTTTGACAACATTGACTTCGTAGGAATTATGCACACCCTTTAATAACAGGGTGAGTTCTTTACGAGGAGTGTAAATGTGTAAAGTCGAAGAGACTCTTATAATATTCGATCGTTTTCGAAGTCGAACTCTGATTATGCTTAAAGGTTTAATGTTAATCCTGTGACAAATAAAAGGATAACCTTTTTTACCTAGGGCCTAATAAGTTGATCGATTCTTTCTTAGTTTCGGTACTTTCGGTTAGTATTCTACGCATTGGAATGATTTTTAACATTGGCCTTGCTTATGCTTGCCGAAGCCTTGAAATCCCGCAGGGTGGAGCTGCTTGAAGTTCTTTTCGTTCTTATCCGTGAAGTTGATTCAGCGGTTAGAGACACAATTGACACACATTTTCCATTGGCTCTTTTTTTTCATTGGCTCACTGGCTCCGACTTACCGTCATAATGTGCTAAAGAATCCCTTTCTCCAGTAGAAAATTCACCCTCGTCTACAGGAAATCCTCGTAAGGAACTTGTAGCTGTCATTTAAAACTAGTTTAAAGATTTAGCAAGAAAACTTCTTTCACATGCTTATGACATACGGTATCACAGTTCCTATTAATTCAAATGAATAAAGAAGCTTTTAAGGATGACTTCGTTACAATTTTGTCTTCTGTTTGCTTACAATATCTCAAAGAGCGCTTTTCCACTCAGGACTTTTAGGGATTCAACCCCTTATTTCGTTTTATTTAGGGTGCTTGGAATTGAATATGAAACTAGAATGGTAGGTATTGTACAGCCAAGCGCGTGAAATAATTGACACTGCGTGTATCCAGGAGGATGTATATTGTTATATTTTCATATTGAATTTGTTGGTATTCATAATTATGAGGATATTGCTCCTATAATTGTGATTGATTTTGTCGATTAAAATGAGTTTCAAGTGAAAAATATATTTTCAATATGAAGTTTTTGATGATCGTAGTGTCGTTACGATTTGGAAGCCAAAATTCTGCGAAATGCGATAATCAGTTTTCTAGTGTTTTGCTGAATGATTTTACTTTCCCACCACAAATACACAAACCATCTCAACTCCTTCTACAAAAGAATGGAATTAAACGATTCAATCTCCACACGAATCAAGTGTCAGAGGCGCTGAATGTAATTATTCATATCCTTTAATTACACATATATTCATGGCTATGAAAATGTCATTTCCGGCTTCATTTATTATCCTGATAACTACCATTCATGTCTTACATCTTGCTCAGCATACAAATTAGCGGTAAATGTAAATATTAGTCAGTCACCTTTTGTAGGATACGAAAATTTCATCTCTATTCGTTGTAATTGGATGTATGATATGGCATTCTCAAGGGTATGCATTCAAATTTTCAACAGGAAATGTTCTCTAATTTCCGGGATACCGTGTTGAAAATTTATTCATGTCATGTTCAACGGGTAGTTTAGCTTTAAATGAATTTCCGAAAATATTGTTCAGGTGGGAGTTTGCATGTTGGAGTAGGTATGTCTATCCAGGATGACGACGATGTTGGTTAGCTTAGTGTTTCTGCGCTAGGGTAAATAAGGATGTTTTGATTTTAGTTGGGTGTGTTTGATTAAGAATGTGTGTGCTTAAATCAGAATCAATATTTAAATTTTTGTCACGATATCTGTATTACATTAGTTCGAGTTGGGCAGTTCAACCTGTCAATCAGAAAAGGATAAAAGAAAATGTAAAATTTTATGAAGATTAAAATGCTCTTGATTGAAACTTACTAAAAATCCAGCAAAGGGACCCTGTCCATGGATATTGCTGACAAGACACTCGCGTACGTTGGCGTGGGATCAATTTTTCGTAGAATCTCACATGCATGTGGAAATTCCAAACATATTCAAAAGTTTAAAATCGGAAGAAGTACTCAATGGAACTCTATTGATTAATTTGGATGTGATTTATGGTTGGACACCACTTGTTGCATGTTAAAATGAATTTATACATTTTGTTCGGTTATTACAAGGATAATTGAATCTTACAATTTAAAATTCTCCATGAGATTGATGATTGAAGACCAAGGTGTTTCTTGTTTTTCAGTAACACAATACTTACAGGAGCGATACTTGGTTTTTCTCAACAATCTTGATAGTTGTATCTGGTTTAATGAGCCAGAATTATGGCAGAAGAACAATCTTTCTAATCAAAATAACTAAAAATAACTACATAACATCATACATGATATAACATATCAGATGAACCTTATCAAAATATTAGTACTTACTGTCTTTAGGATTTTCTTCACTTATCACGCATTGAATTCAACTCTTTCACCTGAACTCGGGGATTTTCTGCACTCATCCCAGAAATCAACAGTTCAATCGGCAAAAAGAAGGGTTAAGAAAATTTGACGATTAGCACAAATCACTTTGCCTTTTGTATATTTCATTTTGCATTGCCTCAGGAACCACTTTTTTGTTTCATTTGTACTAGATAGGTAGGTGGAGTCTTTTTATGCCCTGAATGTTAAACTACTCATGGCATTAGTACTACTGGACTACCGACTAAACAGCTTCCCTGTTAACCGGATTACCTAGCCTGGAAGCAGTTGACACAGTCTAGCCTAATGATGCTTTCATGATACAGGAATTCCTTCTCTAGTAGAAGCGGAATAAAAGGGAGGATTACTAGAAATTACATTGCCGATCATGCATGCCTTTTATAGTTATAAGAATTTACTGAGCGTAGCGTAACACCTGCTTCCATTTTTCAGCCAATTGCAGCAACTGTTTTATAAGGCTGTCCCAAAAGATCTCTCGACTATTTTGAGCAAGGTGATCGCGCAGTCTATTCTATCTTCTGTATATAAAGAATACATGGAAGGTGTCAAACTTTCAGAATATGCACTCTGGAGGTTGTGCAATATGAATATTATGCTAGTAGGAGTGAAAACGACCCTAACCGTTGAGTCTAGTAGAAGTCAGTGTCATCATGCTTTCGAATGAGCAAAGATCACAAATCCTTGCTGAGCTGCGCTATCCGTCTTAGTTTCAGCTCCCGCTCCCGAGGTTGTCGTGAGTCGTTAAATGTGCTTAATGTTTCATCGCTATCGTCTGTTTTTTGTTACCCTCTTGTCCTCGAAAGTTGATTCTCTTACACTTTCTGGTATGGAGGGCGACGATTATCATCCCCGCGATCACCAACACCGCTGACTCAGAGATTGTCCTGTATGATAATTCAATGATAATGATGCAATGTGCAGTGTTTCTCGTCTCTGCACTTGCGCCAGCCAATTCCTATACAGTTCCCTATTGAGAACTTCGCTCCATATATAAGTGTAGATTGTATGACACTCATCAAGAGTGGCATTTTTGTTCAACTAGGTCCCCCAAAATTGGTCAACAGTCGACTAATTGCCGAAATACCTATCGCGGCTTTATTTGCCGTTGACCTGATTTGACCTGATTAAATAGTGAACATCACCATGTCTGAGTCATCGCTGCACTCAAGGAAATCGGAGTACCGCGCCGTCATAAAGTTCCTTGTGAAGAAAAGAAAAATGGCTAAGGAAATTTTTGAAGAAATCTCTGAGGTTCACGGAGAATCTGCACCATCATTTGCGGCAATCAAACGTTGGACTCGACTATTCCAACAGGGACGAGAATCATTAGAAGATGACCCGCGCTCAGGGCGCCCAAACACAGCAGTCACGGATGATATCGCCAAAGTCAAGAAATTGGTAAGGGACGATCGAAGAATAAAAATGTTAGTTTCCACTGCGCTTGATCGACTGTTAAGTCAGCGACCAGTGCCGCAGCACATCTACCCGATCAGTAAGGATTTTTCGGCAATTTGAATTAGAGCAATTCATCGTAGACGTTTGGACCTACGATGGCACCTGATGTGTCTAGCATCCTTCCATGTCCTTAGGCCGGGTCGTAGATCAAACTGCGGCGCTCTAGACTATTCTGAGCTATCCGTATCAGATATTCAGGTACTTGGAATGAATTTTCAAAATCCTCTGGAAGGAAATCCCTTCTCGCAAACATTCATCAAAGAAACTTAGCAGCAAGTGAGGACAATAGTGGTAGACCGATTGCAATACCTTGGTCAGAACACGCTAGAAAATTTTATTTTGGATCTCAAATGCTATGGCCAACGGCCGAATAGTCCTCTAGAACTCTCTAATCGTTTTTATGAAGAGGGACTCCAAGGCGATGCAATGTTCTGGATGGTCTTCACGCAGCCCAGTCAGAGTATTACGAATGTTACAACCAGTTCCATTATGACTGTCATCTCCAGAATTCCTTTCCTCCTTGGATGTGGCTGAGGCATGCCGCATTCAGTCTCCTCGACAAAAATATGCCCCTCTTTACTAAAGAGCGAGAAATCAAAGAGTTGATCTTTGTTGAAAGATTTTAGTGGTTCGTTCAGTGTCAGGTACGCACTAAAAATGTTACACTTGGACTTAAAACTCTTGCAGATGTGTACTCTTTCCGACCTATATTGTGCAAGTAACAGATTCATCAGGGTACCATGCTGACTAGTTTGTAGATTGGTGTTGTTGGCTTATTAATAATAGGTCACTATCATATTTATTACGAACTACTCGAGGAGGTTCTGGGCATTTGCGCTGCGAAGTAAGTCTATTTGCAGCATACAGGTCCTACAGTGTTGCTTTGGTTTTAGCTAAGGCCTCTTTGAAGATTCTGGAGTTCTCTGTTTCCAGAAAAGGTTAAAACCTTTTGACGTAGGCCTTCGTCAGGCCTAGGTTCAGCGTTCTCGCAGGGAATACACTGCACTTACAGCACATGCAGCTCTAGTAGGCTCTATGCAGACATTTGTTGCATGGTAAGAGTTTAGGGATTAAAACAGCGGAGCGCTTCTCCAATGGGCCGTATCATGCAGAATCACGCAACATATTCTCATATTACCCATCATGAGAAGTTTTTCGACTTGTTTCTCAGTCGACTATTGGCATGCCGTGCTCTCTATTATTTTCACGGGTTAGTCTCATTTGATTTTGACTAGATTTTTTCACGCATTCTTCCTCTCCAGTCATGTCCAGTATAAGTGACTCTACCATTTCTTTTCAATCAACGGCCCTTTTTTTATAACAAAGAATGGGTTGTTCTTTGTTGTCTCATTTTCAAATTCTACAAGTAGGCAACTGGATCGGGTCGGCTGTATTGTTCTCATGACTATTTGAGTATTATCGGGTTTCATAGCTCTCCTGGTTTCCCGCAAGACCTCTGTATTCTGTCTACCATCCGTTGCTTTGACCCGCAGTGCATGCTTTATGGTTTTGTGAAGTTTCTTTGCCTTTATTCCCAGGAAGAAGCATGTTAACGCCCGCTTTTGCGAGAAGGAGCCTTTTGGCCGCTTCTTAGGTGGTTCGTGTCAATACCTGGAGTTTGCGTTGGTGCTGTTATTGCTCATTCTATTAGAGTCAGTGCTGTATTCGTGAAAACTATCAGCAAGTAACTCTGCATTATGTTCTCAAGAATAAATCTTGAAGCCATTGTTCTCTTTCAGATCAGATGTAACAGGTGTATGCATGAGTATTTGCTGTGCCTACTAGTGCGAAAGAAACTGTCTGTCTTGTGTGGCAAACCATTCGTAAAGCCTTTTTCAACTTCCCCGAAATCGGTGATGTCCTCCTGATAGTGAGGTGATAGTCAGATGGCGCCTGTGCCGTCCTTGGTTTCGCTGTGTGCGATGGCGCGTTGTCGTGTAACAAAATCAATTTGCCACGTCTTCTGGCCCATTCGGGTCGTTTTTGGATTAAAACGTAGTTTAAATTTATAATTTATTGACGATAGCGTGGTGTATTAAGAGTTTCTCTAGGGGTTCAAAGGTTCAAAATACACAAAATCGCTACGACAATAATACAATCCCACCAGATACAGAGCATGGTTTTCATGCCGAAGCGATTTGGAGTCGCTTTGCCAGGGGAAAGTCATGATTTTTTCCGCCTCGAAAGTTTCAAAAGAAATCGATTTTTCGAGTCACTCATCACAACTTGATGCAAGAATAATTTTCTTTCGTGCACCCAAGCAGCACGAAATCGTTGAAATCGTGTGGGACCCATTTTCCGAGTTAATTGATCTTATCCATTGCTCGCAAACGACTGCTGATCATTTCCTGTGACACATTTAATGTTTTTGTTCATAACCGTTGAATTTGATTTGGGTAACCGCATTTTTGCATTTTTGTGGTCTACCAGAGCGTCGATTGTCGTTCAGATTGAAACTACCACTTTGGAATTGTCGAAACCCTATCTCACATGTCGCAATTGATGGAATGTGTTCACCACATAATTTTACGAACCAGCGATGACTTTCAACAGCCTTTTTCTTTTGCTTTAACAAAAAAGCAATTTGTGCCTCAAATGCTCTTCTCCAGGAAAAAAATCGACATGATTGATTCACATTATCAAAGAAACACTTTAGTTTTGGTGGTCTCAACTTTAGTGTGTTCGTAGCTGAATGTCAGACGATGAAAATGGCGAATGTGTCAAATTTATACGCTACGTTTTTGCTAGCACCATCTCTTATGAAAACAGGAAAAAACTTATGCATACTCCTGATAAAAAATTGTGGTGTTTGCGTTTCAGCATTTTCGTTAGTTTCCAGACTTTTGTGCATTTTGGTCAAGGCTGCTATGCAGATTGTACCAGCGGTAGTATTGAAAGTTTATGATTTTGAACTTGGTAGCCTTCGCTTAAGACTATACACAAGTTTGCAAGGAGGGGTCACGATTTTCTTACCACTGACACCATAGAATGTCGAGTTTGATGGTGGCATTTGGCTTCAAATGATACTTTTTGTTTTGTCTTTCTGAGCTAAAAAAGTCTTTTTGTTAATGGTTCTCCAGGATTTGTGCTAATGAGCATTTTGAAATAGTGGAATCGTTTAGGCGCGTTTCTGAGAGTTTTTTTGCTGTTTCCAATGAGACTAATACTGATACGTCTGGAGAAAGCAGTGCTTGAAATACGGCAAGTTCCGAAAAGTTCATGTTCTCAATATCTAACGTGAAGTCTAGGGTATATTCGATAACTTTAGGGGGGTAAAACCTTTTTTTTTCCTTGCGAGTGGCGTAAGACTTACTTTTTTGCTCAAATCAGCTCAAAAATGCTTAGCCTGCTTTGAACTATAACATTGTTGACTGTAGAAATGAAAATATTCAACTAGAATAGAAAAAACAATCAAATTCAATAGACTTAATTGAATTGACTGAATGTTATTGAAAAAAGAAATAGATATTGAAAAGACTTCGACGTCACCTTGACGTTGCACTGCAGCCTAGAAGTGTATACACACGGAAGCAGCTTCACCTTTCCAAATTCAAACTAATGGCAAAACCTGGAAAATCCAGAGAAAATAATAACCATACCAGCAATTCACAATTTGTTTTGAATCATTATGTAGTCCATATTTTACTACGGCTAAACTATGAACAAAACCTTATTCAAGTGAGTACAGATGGTGGAATCAAAAATAATCTAAAAAAATATCATCTAAATATTGATGAATTTCAATTAAATAAACTTTAATCAGTTGAATAAATTTTTATTGAAAATTCAAAGAGAAGTGTTTTTTTCGAGTTTTCTGTATTTCTTTGAGGTAGCATGGCTTAATTTGAAGATATTGAACTTCCGTGTTAACAAAGGAGCCATTTCTTTCTGTAAATTAATTTAAAAAAGATTATTATTAGAACTTTAAGATAGTTTGCTCATTATTATTTTCTTTGCCGTTTATTTTTGAAACTATACATTTCATTGATTGCATTTTTATCCTTAATAGAATTTTGACTCAAATTACCTGAAGTTTTTCGTTTGTTTTTCCTGGACGGATTATTCATGGTCAATTATTGATTTGATTTATAAGCCAAGGGGGGCTTATAAATCAAACAAGGGGGGCTTAGGGCATCAAAAATGGGATTGACGAATTGGAGGACCTCGTTGATAGGATCCAGCACTATCGCCGCAGGTGGCTACGGGCGGAGAGTGAATTGAAAGAGCTTAAGAAAGTTCCAGAAAATAAAACTCCCTTCACCGAAAATGCTACTCCTCTCGTAAAAGGCAAAAGGGCGGCATGTAGCCCACTTAAACCTGATCGTAGGAAAAGGGCGAAGGGGCCGATAACAGTCGAGACAGGAGACAACAGTCAAGGGGAGGAGAAAAATGATGGCTTTCAATTGGTGCGCTCTAAATCGCAACAGAAGGCTGCGAAGAAGATACACCAAGCGATAACAAAACATTCCAAACAGGCGCCCGAAAAGCAAGAAGGCACGAAGCACAGCGCAATGCCAAAAAATACCAGGAACAATCAGCGCAGGGATGCTTTACTAATCAAATCTGCAGACGGGAGAACTTACGCCGAGGTCCTCAAGGAAATCAGGCAAAATGTGGAACCCGAAAAAAACGGTGTCTGTATACGAACAGTAAGAGCGACCAGAACAGGCGGTCTCCTCGTAGAACTCGGAGCGGAATCCACCGACAAGGGACGGTTCGAGAGCGCTGTCAAGGACCTCCTGGGCTCCAAAGCTGTTATCTCGACTTTGCAGCCAATGGCGTCTTTGGAAATAAGAGACCTTGACTGCATTGCGGAGGCCAAGGAAGTAGAAGATTCAATTAGGTCAATTCTTCCTACGGCAGAGAGCTTTAGGGTAAGGCTAACGCCTACCAACCCTAGAGGACAAAGGGCGGCAATAATAGACATCCCAGAGAAAGACGCTGTGCAACTCCTGACCAAGGAGAAAATTAAAATCGGCTGGGTTGTGTGCAGGATACGTCGGAGGGTAGCCCTTACTCGATGCTACAAGTGCCTTAACTTCGGACACATCTCCTTGAACTGCAAGGGGCCAGATCGAAGCAAGCTGTGCTACAGGTGTGGCACTTCCGGTCATAAGGCGAAAGACTGCCCAAACGAACCCAGTTGTATCTTGTGCAAAGATAAGGGATGGAAGTCTGAAGATCTGACTCACATTCCAGGAAGTGGTAGTTGCCAGGAGTTCAAAGAGGCACTAAGCAAGAAAAGAGCAAAGACATGATCCAAGTCCTGCAAATCAACCTACACCGTAGCTCAACCGCACAAGATTTACTAGACAATGTTGCAAAATAGATAAAAATTGACATGTTGCTGATATTTGAGCAACACCACAAGAAATAGGAAGCTGGATGGTATTGTGATCGATCCGGCACCGCCGCCACCTGGGTACGTGATAGGGCTCTACCCACAGCTCGGACTTGCTTCATCGGAAATGGCTTCGTGCTCATTGGGTGCGCCGATTTGACATTCATAAGCGTCTATTTCACGCCGAATGAGTTAATTTCATGTTTTCAGAGCAGGCTCGATGAACTGGAGGAAGCTGTCTCGAGCACGGAAGGCCGAATCCTTGTTGGCGGTGACTTTAACGCCAAGGCGATAGAATGGGGAATGCCTCTGCCAGACTCGAGAGGAAAAAGAATACTAGAAATGGCGACTAGGAGGCAACTTGTCATCATGAACGTTGGGAACACACCAAAGATCAACGGGGAGGCTGCTTGGGAACTATACCGGATGTAACATTTGCTTCGGAGTCCTTAGTGCCTAGGATACACAGATGGAGGGTACTGGAGGACTACTCGGCGAGCGATCATCAGTACATTGCTTTCGCAATTGGCGACTGTGCTACTCGACGCGTAGCAACCCAACCCTCAACGGTAGGTTGGAATATATCTAAAATAGATATCGACGCGTTCGCCGCAGCTCTTATGAGAGGTGAAACTATGACGGTAACGGGAGGAGCCTCAGCTGAAAACATGGTGAACTCCACCATGAGGCTCATCAAGAATGCGTGCGACTGCTCTATGCCCAGGCGACGGCCTCGACACAATAAGCCTGCTGTATACTGGGGGTCGGCAGAAATCGCCGAAAAGCGGAGAGAATGTCACAAACTCCTCCGCGAATCACAACGTTTAGGAAATCGAGACGAGTCACACTCCCGAACGCTGGCATACAGGTCGGCTAGAAAAGTTCTCCGTAGGTTAATTAACGAAAGCAAGCGTCGCTGCTGGCGCAACCTAGTTGTGGACATCGACAGAGACCCGTGGGAGCTGGGTTATAAGCTTGCAATGCGGAAACTAGGAGCTGCAAGGAGGCCCTGTGTCCTTGAAACGGAAAAAATGGACCAGATTGTTAGAGCGCTCTTCCCTATGCATCCTATTCGTCCCGATGATGCAGATGTTGAATGTCTCGGAGAATGCCCACTTTTTACCGCCATCGAACTGGATGATGCGGTAAAAGCTTTAAAATCGAAAAAGGCCCCAGGACCAGACGGTATACCAGCGGAAGTGATACCGCTGGGACATCAACTTTGTCCTGAAAAGCTGCTCACCACTTTCAATGCCTGTTTGCGTGGCTCGTGCGAGGCTCGTGCGAGGCTCGTGCTGATACACAAGGGGAAGGAGAACGCGGAGCAACCATCTACATATCAGCCCCTATGTATGCTGAACGCCGCTGGGAAGGTACTCGAGAGGCTCATTAGAGAAAGACTTGGAGAAGCCATTCGAACTGCCGGGGATCTGTCTCCTCGGCAGTACGGCTCCAGGGCTGGTCGATCCACAATTGGTGCAATAGCAGAGGTAGTGAGCGCGGTCCAGCAGGCAGAAGCCCACAATCATTACTCGAGACGAATAGTACTGCTCATAACTCTAGATGTGAGAAATGCCTTCAACTCTGCTAGATGGACAGATATTCTTGGTGCTCTGGAATATTTCAGGGTGCCGAGGTATCTGATGCAGATATTGGAGGACTACCTCAAAAATCGGAAACTCATCTATGATTCGTTGGGAGGCCGGCGAAGAATTGATTTGACATCAGGGGTCGCGCATGGTTCCGTTCTGGGCCCGGACCTCTGGAATGTCTCGTACGATGAGCTTTTGAGACTGCAGTTACCGGGGGAGTCGCGCCTGGTTGGCTACGCAGATGACGTAGCAGTACTAGTCTCCGGACATACTGTCGGACTGACGCAGCTCAATCTGGATGTGGTATGTGGTAATACTTCGAGTGAGCGAGTGGATTACAGACTGTGGGCTTAGCCTAGCGCTGGAAAAGACCGAGGTTGTCGTCCTCACAAAGAAGCGAATCCCTCGTGTTATGCCGGTTCGTGTAGGGGGAATGATCATCGAGTCAAAAGAATCAATCAGATACCTTGGCTTGATGATTGATTCGAAGATGAGTTTTTTCGAGCAGGTTCGAGCGTCAGCAGATAAGGCCTCCGTGCGGGTATCGGCGCTAAACCGCATTATGGCCAACACGCAGGGGCCAACCTCCAGCAAAAGACGTCTACTGATGAGTGTAATGGAGTCAATGCTCTTGTATGGCTCCGAGGTTTGGGCTGATGCTCTTAATAAAGAGACGTACCGAAGGCGTCTGGCACAGGTGCAGAGGCAAGTAGCTTTACGGATAGCCGCTGCATACCGCACTGTCTCTGAACCTGCAGTCCTGGTAATCTCGAGGGTGGTTCCAATTAAGTTACTTGCAGACGAACGGAAATGTGTATACTCACGTAGGGGGGAGTCGGCGAGAGAAACCGTCAGCCGAGAGGAACGGAGAAGAACCCTTATCTTATGGCAGCAAACATGACAAAATGAAACGCGAGGCAGATGGACCGCACGGCTGATAAGTGACTTGGGGCCGTGGTTCTACAGAATGCATGGTGAGACTGATTATTATCTGACGCAACTACTCAGTGGTCACGGGTATTTTCAGTCTTACCTGTATAAGATGGGAAAGACACCATCCCCAACTTGCCTGTTCTGCCCGGGGATGACGGATGACGCCTGCCACACGTTCTTTACGTGTAATAGATTTACAAGACTCCGTTCGCATCTCTCGGAGAAAATTGGCGTAATTTCCCCAGAACATTTAACGGGAAAAATGATGAAATCAAAGGACAATTGGAACTGTGTGTCGCATTACGTACGGACAGTACTCATTATAAAGAAGGACATAATGGATCGCTTGGCGAGGGAGGGAACATCTCTGTAACGCAATATTATAGTTACTCATTGCAATTCCTTCCTATCCATCCGTGAAGAGAGATTTCCCGTAGCCTGAAGACATCGCTAAGCGATGATTAATGAGGCCTAGGCCGAAGTAATGTGACAAACAGTTCCAGGCTAGGTTCTCGGTGTGACAGGGGAGGTGTTTAGTCGGTAGTCCGGTAGCGGGGGATTCCAACACTCAGGGCGTAAATAGCCTTCACCTCCCAAAAAAAAAAAAAAAAGGGGGGGGGGCTCTATTTGATTTTTTCTTATGATAGCGCAGCAGAGATTATCTCTGGAAGATGATTATTGAGGAATGTCTTTGGGTGATTTCACAAAAATGGATCGTGTGCAAGCAACCTTTTGATTAACTTTCTTTCAACCGTGAAATAGGTTCGGAAACCTTGAAGCAATGTCGAAATTAAATGTAGGCTAGCAAGAGGACTCCTATTACCAGCCTTGTTTTAAAATTAGTTTCATTAAATATAATGAAGGAGTGCAGACAAATAGAAACGGCTTTGGAAAAAGATATTTTGCTAATTTTGTTCAACATCTTATTGCATGCAACCTTAAATAATTAAAAAACAAGAATACAAAAATAATCGGCTGCAGAAATCAGAAATTTGTACAGCAGTTCTCAGTTTTCCACTTGTGTTTCTTTTTACAGTCAAAATAAATACACATATATAGTCAATAATAAAGTTTAATTTTTACGTTGTGGGTTTCAGCATCTTTGTATCCGAAATGGTAATTGTCATTGTATATTATTGCAGCTAAAAATCCACCAAATTATCGATAGAATTTCAAAAAATTGACATAACGATTTTTCAGAAAGTGACCAAACAATATGTAGCTTTTCCTAACTTGCAGAAAATAGAAAATCATTGGGAAATTTTTACTAAGAATTCCTTTCGACAGGATGAGTTCATTTGGGACTGGAGGGTAGACGTTCATATTTCAATTAATCTAAAATGTGAACGATATGGATGAGTGAATCATGTACTCTAGATCTCCTTTAACATTGCCAATATGGGAGACAGACAAACTGAAAAGAATGAATCAAATATGAAAGGTAAAATGTTGATTGTTAATTGTGACCATTCGAACAAAAACTCCAATCTAAGAAATATTCAGTTTGATGTCTAGTAAAGGCTGACTTTTAGACCGGTACATTCTGACAAGCAAATGATCTAGTCCTGACAGTCCAATATTGATACGAGTGTACATTTAGGATACTGTATAGGGAAGTGCTCATTGCAAATAGCTTTTATGGGTATATACTTATGTAATTTTTTTTGATAATTTTATCAGTAGAACTTTTAAACAATGAATTAATGGAAAAATATAGAGGAATTCCAATTGATGCAAAGCGGAAAAAAGAAAAAACGGTCATAGAAAGCGAAGAATAAAATTGAACAGCGAATAAAGAATAAAATTAAACTATCACACCTGAAATGAGATTAGTGAATTTTGCTAGTGTCCTTGTCCTAGTGTCCATTCTATGTCCTTTCTTTTTAAAACCTCGCCAATGCTTCATTCATGTGGTTTGCAAAATATCTAATGAATTTTAGGCATCGTTCAAATATTGATGAATGATTCCGCGTTGAACGAGGGCATCTTATCCTGTTTCGATAAATAATACAATTAAAAAAAGAGACTCGAAGAGTGTCCCTATTCAAAAACGTGCAATGTGATACCTACAGCCATTTTAGTACATTTGGTAATCCTGCGAACCTTTACATTCACCTGGATTACATTTGGTAGTCCTGGTGAATCTATAAAATTTAAAACGCGATTCACCCGTGAAATTTGTGTTATATAAGAACAAAATGAAATCAGCATTTTAAATTAAAACTAGAAAATGCAAAATGCAATTGGCGAGAAAAATCCACAATTTTATGATTCTGCATGTTGTTTCTCTCCAACTCTCCGAAGATTGATTTATTTCACCCTGAGTGGATAAGGTTTTCCTTTTTGTAGTTGACATGTTTTAATGTCTTTTCCATGTCTGATAAAAGACTCTCGTAATTTGTAGTATAAAAAAGTTTCAGAAAGAATAAAGAAAAGGAAAAACAAAGAAACAAATCCCATCAAAAAGATTTGAAATTCTTTGTACCTTGTTTGACAGCAATAAAATTTTGACATTTACATGATTATGTCTCGTTTGAATTTCGTACTTCCAGAATCAAACAGTTTTCAGAGCACTCCTGAAGAATATTTGCAAATTTTAAATCTCTACGCCTCTTACAAATATTTGCAATGGATAAAGGAGAATGTAGGAGTTGACAGGGAGTAAAATATTTATAAGTATATATTTGCTTTTTAAAGTTGAGAAATGGCCCTTTGTTGTTGAAGTTTAGAACTAGGGCCGGCTTATGGTTGTTTCAAATTTTTTGAAAGATGAATTATTTAAAACAAGCAATCATCAAAGGTTTTATCAAACCATCATCATACAGTGCCCCTTTGTGTTGGAAACAAATGGAGATAACCGTCGGGATCGGGATAAAGAAAGTCATATGAGATAAAACCAACAATAAACAAAACGATCCCTTAAAGAACCAATATATCGACCATAGAAGTGTGGAAACCAGAGGAGGTAAAAGCTCCAAAACGAAGTCGTAACCTATAATGACGGTGCTAAAACAGATGAGCTCTTATTTCACGCCCGTCAAGCCGCGACAACCCTGGATGACTTAAAATTAACAATAGTTTTTCCTCATAAATGGGACGAAAAAGGAAGAAAAAACGCATGAGTTGTCAAGATTTTATCAAAGAAATCTAAACAAAACCCTCAAGAAAGAGAATATTGCTGAGATTAAAAGAAACAATTGCATGAACGACTAATGAAGAAACAGATGAAATTGCAAGGGCTGACTCGAAGTACCATCAGACAAAAGTTAAGAGGGAACTGCACAAAACATCCTAGGAAGAGACTGTATGGCTTGGAACGGAAGGAAAGCCTGCAGGATAAGCCAAGCTGACAGGGTCCTAACAAAGCGATGACGAAAAAAACCTCTAGAGTCACAGAATACGCGAAACGAAATGAAATGCATGTGGTTGTGACGTGCCTGGATTTTGGCGATGAGATTACATTATACTTATTATGCGAGACTACTTCATTGTCTGTATCTGAGCAACAAACGTCTCACTTACCCAAAGCGTACTATCCTAACTCTTATATTAGGGACCTTAAAAATGATGATCTCTTTAGTTTTGCATGATGACAGGAACGAACAATTTTAGAGCTAAGGACAGATGAAAAATCAAAATATTGACAATATGAAGCAGCATGATCTACGATAACCAGTTAATTTGATATATCAACCTTATATGCGATTGTAAAATTCACGTTGTGAAGTGCAGAGCCAAGGAGCTTCAAAAAACAAGGAGAATTTCTATTTTCAATCTTTTGCTCAGTATTACTAATACCTGATGCAAATTAATCATTGAACACACAATAAACCCCGTGACATCTGCCAACAACTTCAGACGATGACCATGACGTCCTGTTGTATACTGGTGGTTCGTAGAAATTGTTCAAAAGTGAAGTGAATGTTAGAGACTGCAGTGAAGCCAAAAGTTCAAAGGATCGAGATGAGTCACAGCCCAACACTGGCGTACGGATCGGCCAAGAAAACTCCTCTGTAGGTTGATAGCTGAAAGCAAGGCTAACTGCTGACAAAACATCGTTGAGGACATCAATAAAGACGTGTGGAACTTGAATTAATTTTTTTCGTCTCTACAATCATCACTCGAGGTGAACTGTTTGATCAACTTGAAGCACAGAATGCCATCGTTTCTGCTAGGTGGACAGATTTCCTTAGTGATACAAAATATTGCCGGATGCCGTCGTATCTCTCATGGAAGTTGTGGAACAACCATATAGACAGAAAGCTTGTCTATGACCCATTTGGGGGTTGGCAATGCGTGGATGTGACCTCTGGTTTGGTTCAATTTTCGACCCAGATCTATGGAATGTCAGCTACGGAGGAGTCATGCTTGCTTATCGTACTTGCTTGCTTGCATAAGTTCTGTCGAATTTTTCCCAGTCATTTTGGAGAAACGGATAAAGAGTCGAAGGAATTGATAAAATACTTTGGATTGATGATTGACAAAGACAAGCTGCTTTGATCAAGTCCGAGCATGAGTGAACAAGGCTGCTGCGGGAGTTCTGCAGAATGAACTCGAGTTAGAGATGAATGCGATGAAACCAGTGCTCTTTCACAGCTCCAAAATCTGGGTACTATGGAAGAATTCAAATATTGATATAAGGTTGGGCTGTATTAGTTAAGGTAGTGTTAAGGATCAACAGGCGATGCAAGAGAAGTCGCAAAAAAAATATTGGCAGTTTTTTGGGAGAATATACTTTGGTAATGGACACGAAAGAGCCTGATGATTTCTGGAAAAGTGTTGTAGGGAAATTTGCGAAAGATCAGACAAACGGCTTTGCTAGTTCCATTTCGCCAATCGAACGTTCAGTCGTCAGTGTGAATAAGTCGCGTGTAGGATTGTACATTGCTTATATTAACAATGGGGTTTTTCGGACGAAAGAGGTGCTTGCTTTTGAACAGTCTGATCGGGCGCCAGAGATGTTTATCTGATGGATATCGTAGCCTGGTTTTCATTTGGATAGGTTCACTTTCGAATTACAATGAAAATGGTTTACAATGCTGGCTATTGGGTCGCGACCTCTTGCAAAAATTTCCGGACTTTTTGATACATGGGATCCGAATTTCTGGAAGAATCATACGTCATATGAAATGATTCGGAAGCAGGTGAAAATGTATATATTCCCAGTAGAATCTTTTCAAGAGTGCTTGAATGGCGAAAATGACTTTTACCAACACCAAAAGTATCCACCGAGCGTTTTGCAGCAAGAAGCCGATACCTTGCCTCCCGGTAGATCCTACCCGGAAGAGGTTCAACTAACTCACGATGATTTTGTTTCGGTCTTTAACATGAGATATATTGAATTTGAAACCCTACCAGCTTGGAAGAAGCAAAAATTCAAGGAAAAAAGCATAAATTATTTTAAAATGCCAGTGGGAGCCGAACGACTTTCACGTACTGGACCAGCTTTTAACTTACCCACCGCAACTTCTGCACATAGATCACTTGACACTTACTTCGTTTGGTAAACAAGGGAAACTTTCACCGTCGGGGCGAATGGAGGATAAGACAGTTCGCGACGGAAGAAACTGCGGCGACCTCCGGCGAATTTTCATGTACAGCGGTGGCTAGTGATGCGGCGAAAAAAAAAGGTTATCGTCCTAAGAGCGGGGTGTTTGGTTGGCCGTTAGGGATTGGGGGATATAAAGAGGAAACCTGATAGCGGTCGGACGGTTTTTGCTTTTTTTTGCCTGGGACGGTAAAGAACTAAGGGTGCGAGACGTGAAGGAGTAGTCAGTGAAAGTCAAGAAGGAACTAACATAAATAACAAAGACGATTGAAGCAGTGGTCAGTGAAAGTGAAGAAGTTGTCTAAGAGGGGGATCAGAGAACAAAGGGAAAATTAGGAAATAAAAGAAAACCACTAAAAACTAAAAGTATAGTGCAAGGGGGCCTAGTTTTAGGTTCATACAACGTCTTTATATAATTAAAAAAAAAAGAAAAAAAATATTTCCGCTCTATTTCGTTTTTTTCTTCTTCTCCTTTATTCCTCTCTTCCAGGTGGTAAGTGGCAGCGAGGAGTGGTGTGCGTGAGACGTGGAGAGCGCGCGTTGAATGAATCGGTGATACTACGGAGGAGGCTACGTGAGGTGGATAGTGTTTTTTTTTCTTCTTCCCTTTTATTTTATGTTTCATGGAGTGACGATTCCCCCCCTTTTTTTTACTCTGGTGCTGTTTTGAATTTCTAGAGGTGCGATCCGGCGAGCCGCATTCTCGCTTGGCGGTTCTTTGAGGCATATCAGGGTAAGCGAGTGGCGCCCACGCCCGTCTTCGGCGAGCTTCCGGATCCCAGAGCCTCAACCGGGGAAGCGACAACCCAGGGCAGGTGAAATCCTGGTTATCGGGAAATTTTGGTAACAATGTTTTAAGTCTTATGTCCATAAGATGGGAAAGTCAACACGCCATGTTTGCTTTTTCGTACAGAGACCACAGATGACAAGATGGTACAGGTTGATACCTCTCTGAGAATATAGGGTGGCTTCTTGTAGGAAATTAATGGAAAATATGTTAACATCGAAAGACCATTGGAACTGCGTGTCAAATTATATGCGGAAAATCCTTATAAGGACAGGCATCATGGACGACTTGATGGAACAGAGGGAGGGGTTCCTTCAGGAAGTAATTCGTTTTCCTTCTTAAATCCCTTTTGAAAAGGAGATTTTCTTAACGAAAACGCGTGGCTAGGCTAGAACAAGGGTAATTTGTCTCTCCAAACGTAAAAATCCGTAATGTCATAAACAGATCCATGCTAGGCTCTCGGTGTTCTAAAGAAGGTAGTAAGATATTCCATGTTTAGGCTAAGGTGCGAAGCCTACTTGGAACATTCATGAAGCGCTATTTGGATCCCAATGATTAGGAAAACGGATCGTTATAATTTTAAATTTAAGACCGTAGACGCTGAAACTGCACAGGAACTGTAGTGTTACAACGGTTACGAAAAATTAGAACCGCCTCATGCCATCTTAGCGCTCTTGCGTTTAGTGTTTGGAAACGTTAAAGCAGCGTACAACAAAGTGCATTTAAAGGATTCAATAATTTGATTTATATATTTGATATAAACCACGGTTTCTCTGCAAAATTAATGTCACATGCAGTTTTGAAAATTTCAAGACAACCATCTAGTTGTGGAGCTGAAACGAGACCTTGATATCTACGAAAATAGACCGGTAAGGATCTCAACAAATTGATGTGTGCAATATCTTCTCCTCAAAACAGTTTCATTCAGAAAAAATTAAAACGATGTCTTAAATGTCATTAAAGAAATTTTTTTCTGCTAAGTCACACAAATTTCAAAAGGATATAATTCATAAGATACCAGAAAAACGAAATGACGTTGTATTAAAAGTGCGGAATATATATAATAAAAATGTTTTCCATTTAAATATCAAAAAGTTCGCTATTTGACCTTTAAGACTAGGAAAAGTCTCGCACGCGTCTTATATCTTACTCTAATTTATATAACTTTCTATAATCCCAGCTGAGTTTGTCCATTCTAACTAACTGGGAGAACGCTCCCTATTATAGAGACGTTCCCTGTGTTGAAAAATATTCTCAAATGATTTGTCCATTGCAGCTTTCTTGGAGAAAAGGCTCCCTATGTTTAAAATTATACTCTAATGATTGTCAAACGGAATCTAAGGTTTAATTACTTAACAGATTTTTCAATGGAACATTTAAAATATTCACCAAGTTTTTCAATTAGGACTCTGATCCGTCAACCTTAAAAATTTTATTTGACAAAATAAATCGTTTTATCGCATTCACTAGAAATTTCAATTTTCTGGCTGACATCTACCACTCAGTGTAAACTTTTTCAAGATATATTAAAAATCGGTACAGGACATTCTCAACTTGTATTGAATATTCTCCTCTTTCACCCTAGTTTTGCTTCATGGCGCATAACTTTGTCGAAGACTTTTTGTGATATTTCAGGATATAATTTATGTTGGAAAAAAACTTCACCTGCTCCTACGTGTCAGTCAGTGAACAATGGTCCCCATAAATAAACGGAGTCACATCATATTGTATGTTCATTATTCATGTTGATTTATTTTTATGTATGTTATCAAGCTATTTTCGTCCTTCCAGGACAAACAGCAGAAAGAATTTCGGAAAGTTCCGTTCTAATTTCTGGCTAGGCATTATGGTACCGATTATGGATGCTTGGTCATTCAGCTAAATTTGTATGATTTTGAAAGCATACTTGTGAACATACGGTAAGTTTGTGTTAAATTTACTCCTGGAAAAGTTTTACTTACTTTAGCAATTGGAGAACAGTTTTATGTTATGTTTAAGGAAAAGAAACTTCTCGTCGATGGTATGATTTAGAAATTTAAGAGTGGACTATAAACCAATTTTGGCGATGTAGTCTTGTACAGACTAATATATTCCAGGTTAGAATTATTTTCTACTCATAGATAAAATACCAATGAGTACAGGCTGGTGAGATTTGGTCCGAGTGAAAACGTTAGTTTCATCGAACTTGTATGTCGGCATAAAGATGTCGGCATCGGAAAGTATGTCGGCATGTTCTTCACTGAATTCAATCATTGCAATACATTTGACGAGTTTTCTTAGCCAAAAACACCATTCTATTGCAGCACAATCATTTCTGAAGGATTATAAAATCGAAGCTGTGGGCGAACATAACCACAACATGTTCTTTAGCTCTTTTACATTGAAGACAATCATCCGTACATTACTTCACTGTTATGCCTGTGACATAGGATGGCCTAAGGATGGTTTGTCATTTAAATAACATCGGTATGATACCACTTACCAAGTCTATTGTAGTTTTAAAAAAATTTCTCTTTCACTCACTCTCAGAATACACTTAAGTTAGTTTGAACTAGTTCAATTTTGAAAATTGAGAAACTCCACCGCCAATTAGTGGTAAGGCTGGGGAGTTTTTTTCCTTTGCAGGCAGCAGAAATTCCGTAACTCGAACTTCAACAAACGCGTCCCGGAACCACATCAAATTAATCCGAAAAACATAACTATTCTGCCTTCCGCCTAAGGATCTTTCCAAAGGCTACCTGTTGCTTGGCAAGCATAAAAAAATCGGATAATTACTTTGACGAATTCATCAGATTCAACCTAAACTGTCGTTTATATAAACATTCTCCCCAATAAAAAAAACCTTTGAAAATTGGAAAGTTTGATGTGGTCAAAAGACTATTCTTTAATTTATCCAATTTTTTGAAAATATTCAAAAAAGTATGAAGAAGAAGAAGTAAGAAACAATCGTTCACAATCTGTTTATTCACTGCCTGGACTAATTGGGAAGCCTTGTCACATGCCTTACGGGTGCGTCCTCAGTATAACCAACTCAGAATAACTTAGTGTCCCAGCATGAAGTAACTTGCATGAATCTTTGCCGAACTGATTTCATGGGAGAACTGTTTCCCTCCTCTGATCAATTCTGCTCGTGACTGAGTAACCTTTAGTTAAACGATATTAACAGAAAAGGAAGGAGTCTACCTCGTTCTCAGTGTTGCTGTAGACGAACATGTCTACAGGTGACTGCTGGGGCAGATGGTTGTCGTAAATGATGTTGGGCAAGTTACTTACCAAGACTATCCTCTGTTTTAATGGAAGATAGTGGGTCTAACATGACGTAGCACTGGTCTATGTTACACTATCGCACTATCAAGGTCTCTTAAACTTTGCCCTCGTGGTCACAGGTCGAAAAACGTGTTTGAAACATCTAGTATATACCAGCAGAACAATTGGTTTAATGGTGCGTTATGACTCCTTGCGTGGCCTTGCCCAAATCCATATTTTCATATTTGGAAACAATGGTGGAAAGAGCTCAAACTGGTTTCGAACATGCGTCTCTGCCGCTCCTCAAAGTTAAAATAAATAAATATAAAATTCACTTTCGAGTTATTCGATAAATTTGATTAAAACTTCCCCACCCATGAGTCTTCGCTGAGTTAGCTTAGCAAAAGTATAAATCACTTACAATATTGTAAGTGAAAATGGAAAAATTGATCTACCAAAAACTTCTGAAATCCATATTTTTAGTTATAAACAGAAATAGCTGCTCACAAAAGTCACTTCTTAGATAAAGATTTGAAAAGTTTCCTGGTAGAACCCAGCATTCATAGGTGGTAGAAAGCTGCCGTGCTGATGGTTGTGCTTATCTCATCTTCTTCTATGTGTTTTGGTACCAGTGACTCTTATAGTCACATTTTTGTACCTAAGTGAGAAATCCCCGCGACTAAGTACTACTTCCACTTTTCACCCTTTAGTCCCTTCATCTATTCTTCAACAGGATCTGAAGAAAGACTTCGGCTTTTCGTTGCAGTCATAGTGCTGTTCAGTTTCTTTGTCATTAACAGAGGAATATCCGTCTAGAATACTGTGATGAAAGAGTCAGCGTTGGTGGATGTAAAAGCTGCGTCTCCATCCATGCTATGAAAAAGCATCCATGCTAGGAAAAGTTCGCATAAGCGATCAACTTATCAACAAAATAACTAAAAACTCACAGAGAACATACCATGTTGTTCTTTTGATCCTCACGTTACCTTGCTTTGCACTATATGAAACATAGGGGACTCAGATGCTTCTGGTTTGTTCATAGCTCACAGTGTCCAACATTCATAGGTTACAGCAGTGAGTTACAGCTCAGTGAGTCCTTCACCGTACAAAAGTTTACATTTATGAGTTAAATCTCGTGAATTCGCTGTATGGTTTTCCGACTGTTTGCTTCTACTGATGTTTGTGTCACCAATGTTTCATGTGTTATGTCCTTTTTGTGCCTCAAAGTAAGTGATGCATTGCTCCCGCTGGGACTTCTGAAAACGGTCTGTAACCCCAATTGGGGTGTATCCCAAAGAATCCATGGTTTCCAGACGATTGGTGGTTCGTTGAATGTAACGCAATATCACATACGAGGTCCTATTCAGGCAAACTTGTCGGATGATTGACAGCTTTACGAACTTTTCGAAAAAATCTCGTCTAACAATTAATCTTTTTTTTAATTGAGCACATTTTTGTAACTTATAGATTCTATTTGTAATGTAGAAGAAAACAATTTTGTCTCAGAGCTAAGTTTTCTGTACTGCCCACGTCAAACCCGTTTATACGTTGCTGATTTATCAACTTAAGCCGTTTTTTCCTTGTAGATACTGGAAGGCTTAAGCTGTCTGCAAAACCAGATAGCAAATTGAAAGTTGCATTTCTGCAGTGGTAATATTCTTCACATTAGGGATAGTTTTGCATGTCCTAATGACAAATTATGTTTTCTCTCCAATTTTTCGCTCTTCCAAGTGATATCAGACTGATTTTCTTTACTCCTGCTCACTTGTATATCACTTTATATGTGATCTGCATAAATAATCAAGTAAGGGTCACTCCGCAATTTAAGCTTCAGTAGTTGTTTTTGTACTATTTTTAACTTTTGACTTTTTACAAAAAGTAACTTTTGACAAAACACATCACTCATTGGCAGTGCAAAGAAAAGTTGAGACCACGTTTTCCATGGCGATTCTCTGAGAAGTTTTCCGGATTTGTAAATTTGAAACCAAAAATGTTCCTTATAGTTCGTTATTCCGCATATACCGAATTTCCCACTCCCCCATATTTTAACAAAATTGATGTAGATTTTATCAGAGACAGTTTAATCATCAAATATTCAAAATTTCATGAAAACTTGGTCGAACCAAATCTCAGATTTACAGTCCGCTATCATGCCAATTGTTCAGCATGTATTCTCCATAATTTTCAAAAAGGGGGCATCGCCTTCGTTGGATAATTAATTTTGTATAGCTATTGTCACAACATCCTTGCCAACAATATTATGCCTTGGCATGATAGTCCCAAGGGTCTTGTTGTGGGGACTCATTGTTTTCTCGTTTCCTCGTGATTTGTCAAATTTTTTTCAGTTCACTTTGCAAATACTGGTTGTACATGCCCTTGTAATTCTGGATTCAGAGCTTGATTGTGTTTTACCTTTTTGCTTTCATGTAGGTTTGTTTCAGGTTTGTTTTTAGGTCACCTTTTTGCACCGGTTTGGATTGCAAAATTCATGTTATTAAACTTTGTCGGTCAAAACGAGTTAGCAAAGGCCGGTCCATATCTCTTGTTTCATTTCAGCTATTATCTATGATAATAAAGATAACAGGATATCATTATATTGCCAAACTCTAATTGACTGACGTTTCCCTCATGACTTTTCCTGTGAAATCCATCGTTTTCGCCGGTTTGTGATGCAATCGCTGATGCATTACTTTTTATTTCTTTTCGATGTGTAATTCACGTTTGGTGTTGCTTCATTCTTCTGTGATCGTACTGTCAGTTCTTCCTTTCATCGGCTCTCTTAATTTTGCCAACAATCTCTGTCATCGTTTCTTGACATCTTTGACGTTCCAAAGTATGTGTTCACCTATGTGTAGCGCCCATTCCAGCTTTGGGACGATGAAATTGACTCTCTCGGAATAGGCATCAGAATAGATGGTGAAAGTTTTTGCATCTCCATCAGCAATATAGAAAATTATTTGCTATTGTGCAAGTTTATAAATGTTTTTCAGCATATTACCTTGTACATCCATACATCACTGGAGCTACCTTCATGTTTATCCAACATTTTTTACTGTACTCGCCCTCATACCGGGTTTCGAATTGTGTTTTTTAGAAAATGGGAAGTCATTTAAATGACTTCACATGTTCTAAAAATTTTCGATGATAGGACACAGTCAAATAATTTGACAGAATAAATACCAATTACACTTGAAACGCCAATTAGAGAAGTGAAGCCGCTTATCCGACCAGGTGTCGTCTCTTAGGAAGTAAGTTTTGATTTTTTTGTTTATCTTTCTGCTCAGATTTTCTAATGGAGTATTCAAGTTTTCTAAAATGTAGTAATAAGTTCCTTTGTTCTAAAGTTTTCTAAAATGTAGTAATAAGCTCCCATGTTAAAATTTGATGTTAATCCTTTTCGAGCACAAAACAATTCTAATACGCTGCAACGAAAACCTATCAACCGTATCACGAAAACAATACGAAGATTATTTCATATACAGTATTTATGAAATCGCGCGATTCGACCTATCTTCAACCGCACTCACACGTAATATTGATTCTGAAATCAAGTTCACGAATGTTTTTGCATAAAAATTGACATCTTCGTCACACGTTTTACAGTTTAATATGCTCGGCGGTGCGGTAAAAACAGTTGATAATGCAATACCTGCAATTCTCTTTAATTATAATTTCATAATCGATATTAGTTGATAACTTTTTCAAGATGAACTCGTAAACGAAGGAGAATTTTCAGTCATTTTCGTAGTATGATTTTTATTTCTATCTATCGTAGTATGATTTTTAGCCTCCAATTTTTGCTGCCTTTAACGTAGGGTGTTATTTTTCAACCTACAAATATACTTATTGACGTTCAAAGAGACATTGGCGAACATATGAGAGAGTAGAAAATGCTATAATAGAAAGAAACCGGTATAATACAGAGAGGAGATACACATAAGAAGATTTTCAGCCGGCAGTTGCGAGAACACTGGAAAAAACGAAGTGCTGCGTTCGCTGCTAACGGTCACAGAGTACTCAATTCTCCGACTTCTCACTTAAATTCTCACTAAAATTCTCACTTAAATATTTTAAGAGATCATTTTGAAGGTAAAAAGATTTTAAAATTGCGATCGAATTTAAACGATTTTTTTTCAAATGTTCATTCCAGACTAGTTTATTTATTTGTTCAGGATCCTACTTTGAATTTATTATTTTATCCCAAAACGAGAGGACACTTGAGTCATATACAATTTTCTTTGCTTTTTTTCGCGATAATCTTCCTTCAATTTGTTTGTGAAAAGTTCGTTAAAAAATAAAAACCTTGGCGTTTCAACATTTTGTGTGTCCTGTGTAAGAAATGTCTTATAATTGACGATTATTGCTTTTTGTTGTATATTTTCCAGTGAATGAGAATCAATGCTAATACACTTGCCATTGTGCTGAAAATTTCCGGTTAAGGTTGTGAATCAACATAAAATAATCGTCAATTCCACGTCTTTTCACGAATTATATTTTTCAAGTTAATGTGCTTCAGTTAGATAACATTAGATAAAAGGCTGATAATCTTTCATTAAACTATTCGCTGCTTTTGAGATATTTTAAATTTTTTGGCTCAAGCTCATCTGGTTATTTTTAGGTTTATGATCTGATATGAAACAGAAATAGAAGTCAAAAGAAAATTCCGCAAGGTGTTTTTTTTTCTTTTTTTTTACTTTAGCTTCTTCTACGATTTATCCTTGCTTTAACCCAATTATCAGTAAAGATAAAAAAGCAAGCAATGTATGTGCTGTAAAAAATGCATCTCACTCTTGTTACAAATATTTTCGCGGTTAATTGGACGGTCCTAATTTTCATTACCAGCTGGTTTATATGTAATTTTTTCGTAAAATAAATATAAGTTTCTTGTCCCATATAAACATTTTAAATTCATTTAACTTTCACAACGTACAAGCCTAGAGTATACATGAACGAATTGATTTGCTTTTATTTTCCCGTACATCTGCGACACCTGCTTGGACAAGGACCCTTTACACCTTGTAGTCCTGAAAAAAGATTGAAAATCAAGTACGATTGCATACTCAATAGTGAACAGTGAACTTACTCTGTCCAGTTTGGCAATTGTAAATTTCGAGGTAACATGAATTTGAAAACTCTCTGCAACTCCTTCCAGTATAAACGCAAACAGGATCGTATTGAGCGATACAAACGTCCGGACAATCACGCAGTGCACTTGTTAAGCAGACATATCCTGAAAATCGTCATATATTTGATTTATTGAAATTCCTTTTCAACAATTCCTTTCCTTACCGCAAATAAAAAATAAAATTTTTGTGAGAATCATTGTAATCCTTAGCACGTTGAAAATGTATTACTGAATTTTTGGCTGCAAGTCGCCATTTATATTGAAAATTTTGGTTATTTTTGTTTAATAGTATTGAAAAGGTATAAAGTATGTTCACATGTTTATCTAAATGGTTTCTGGGTTTTATTTGAATAAAAGATGAATGCAAACATAGCGTGTCATGCTTAAGACACACATAAATATTTTCAGAGATAACTTAATTTACTTTTCACAGAGGTAAGATACCGGCCTAGTTAAAAACATGTTGTTTGTATGAAATGTTTCACTTTGAAGGACAAATTCTTCGGTTGAGTCCCAAATAAATTTGGAAATAAAAACTCGTATTAGCTTAGTTGCTGTTCCGGGTTATATTAGCCCTATTTTATCAAAGTTATTGAAAATACCCTATATGAGTTTGGTTTGATTTATGATTGAGGATTAAGATGCTACCTACCATGTTTGCCGACAGTATCGAAGAAATGTCCTTTTTCGCAGTGTCAGCATCCGTTGGGTAAGTAAGTGGCGGTCGTATCAGGAAATAAATGGATAGAAACAAAAAGGCCTGAACAAAGAAACATGACACAATTAAGAGTCTCCCATATTTACTGCTTAGAGTATTCATATTTTTTGTTCTTATTTCAAAAAAATAAAACAAATTTCTTATTTTATATATAGAATGGCTCAAAAGTTTATGTTTTATTAGTATGAATTAGTATGAAATATGTCCTTTTTTCTGTACACTCTAAAATTCATTTTGTCAAACTTCTACATAAAGTGTTCAGATAGTCTGCAAAAAAGCATCGTACTCAATTTATGCATCTCGAATCAACTGCTACCAATTTTTTGGCCCGTGATCCCTGAAGAGAATCTCTTTTGATGTGGACCACTCTTGTTTCATGAAGTTGAAATCAGGGGAATTAACAGGCCAATTAATCGACACATTAGTAAAATGCTCATAAATCAATTCTAAGATTTTAAAGCAAAATTCTGCTTGGCGCCATCTTGCATCAAAATGAACTCCTTTCCGTTGCTGAATTAGTAAGGCATTGCACAAAGAAAGGAAGGTGATTTCCCCTCTGATATTCTCGATTAAGAGACACTCCTTGCTGTGTTAGGTGAACTAGTAACGCTTTTCCTGAAAGTACCGACGGGCTACCACTCCTCTGCCTATCCTCCACGTTCCCCTCCTCCTCCATTGCACCATTTTCACACGGCGTTCTTGATAACACTAAATAGTCTTCATATGTCACTGCATCTGTAAGCTGGCCCATGCACGCGTACAGTCGTAAGATGTTTCGGAATTGAACTTGAAAGATTTGCAAAGAGCTTAGAGTTCTTACAAAAGATCATTAAAATTAGAGGCTTTCAAAAAATATGTAATGTACAAGTTACCAAATCTGCAGGGATAAATTCATGTTTTTAAATTTTGTATTTTCTGTAAATGAGTTGATATCTAAGTGAACAATTAACTTGTAATTACGCTTATCCACAATCCGCTTTGAGTTTTCGTATCTGTTTCTGCAGAATCTTAAGTTAAAACCAATGATTCCGATAAACTTTAATGTTGTTGCCAAAAACGCTTAAAATTTTTAATCCTGTTTTTTTGTTGATTTTTTTCTTTTGTAGAAAGTCAGAAACTTTCTCAGCACCCTGTATATTCTAGGAGTAAGTAGGTGGCTTACCTTGTCAGTTGTTTTCTTATCAAACAAAATTTTCTGGAAAATTAGCTATAAAAAACATTAACAACTGATAACAATTAACAATTCTTGGAAGGAGGTCTGAATTAACTTGGAGAAGGAAGAAGAGTTAATGTAACGTGGTTGTGACCGTACGTATATGGTCTTGTTAGTAAGGCGAAATATATTGATTTAGCATGACACAAAGGTAGGAAAACCTAGGTATGAAATTTGGAAGGCTGAACACAACTAGCTGCCATTAAGCACTTTACACTTACTGAATTCGTGCTTACTTCGTTGTGGTACATACAAGTCCACCTACTCTAAATAATCGAATTACGTAGACTTAATGCTGAAGGACTTAAATGGTTATGATTTTAAGACGAGGATTCAAATGATAACGAGACTTCTGAGGGCTTAAATGCACAGTAGAGGTGGATGAAGCATCAAGAAGGGCTGAGAGCATCCCCTCTAGATGACCTGAGACCAAACCAATGGTTCGACTAGTTTTACAGTTGGCCATAAAATGAGCGAAAATGACGTGCATCCTTCGGTTAAGCAACGTAACATAAAGTAGTTTTTGAAGAAAGAAGGCGTTAAGCCCGCTAAAATTCAGGACCGATTGCCTGCACAGTTTTGGGAGAATGCACTTTCACGAATGAAAGTCTGGTGTGCCAAATCAAAGGAAGAGCTTGACCAAGGGGAGAATATGAGTCACCGAAGACGCTCTAGCTCCACCATTACGCCTGACAAAACGGCAGCTATTTCAAAGCTTAGTGATAGAAATCTTCACGCTATTGTGGTTGAAATCAACAAGAATAGAACAAAACTATCGAACGAAAGTCAATGTGGGGATGTGCACATCATCCTGTGGAATCACCCTAAATTTTAAAACATCGCGGTGAGCTGGAGGTGATATTTGCTTTTGCTCACCACAGAACACAAAATGGAGTAAATTCTAGTTTGTCAGAAGCTCTTGCTCATTCTCAAGATGAAAGACAGACTTTGTTGCACCATATTGTGACGTGGGTCAAACGTGGCTTCACAACTTCAATCCCAAATCAAAAAGGGCTAGAATAGAGGGGAGCAGAAAGGAGGAAAATCAAAAATGAAAACATGCTTGTCAGTCTAGAAGGTTATGTCAACAAGCTTTTGGAACTCTCAAGGACTTATTTTCTCAGAAATCGTTCCTGAATAAACGCTGCCTATTATTATGACTTTCTTGACCAAGCTCGAGCCACATATAAGTCAAAAAGATACCGTTAGCCAATTTTATAAGTGTTGCTTCTGCATAACAATGCAAAACCGCACACTCTAGCCGTAACAACCCAAAAATTGGCTGAAATGCAATGGAGTACGCTTGAACATCCTTCATACAGCCCCGAATCATACCAAGTGATTCACCTTAAATTCTGGGAGTGCGGATATGATGGCATCGGTAACGGTAACGGAAGAAAAGAAGGATGAATCAAATGACATTTATCTAGACACCCATGCTCAGTAAGGACTAAAATATGTAGAAGTAATTCGAATCATTCAAGCGAGATGGAGTAACAAAGTGTACCTTACAGACAAGAACCACATTGCCAAACTATTTCGAAAGTTTTCTAAAATATAAAGGATACAGTTGGTGATTTCGCAATCTAGATCTTTCTCCATGTAGATTTATTACTTGAGGATGGGCAGTCAATGTTCGATTAAGTGAATGGGGTGACTAGCCAATTTATTATCTGATAGATTGTCATTGATAGTATTTTCAATGGATATTTTGCAAATATTAAACCCTAAGTAATTGGATTTGAAGATCATACTACTGTTATTCAGGGAGGAAAAGGTAGTATGATGGTAGAAAAAGAAAACGTTCGTCGTGTGCGTTGTAGTTCCTTTAGTTGCTAAATAAAGAGTGTTAGTTAGGGAAAACTTCTTCCTTTTTCTCCCACTGTGAGACTAGTGACGCGTTCATTGAAATATGGAGGGAAACAGCAGTCAATAAAGGAAACAGTCATTAAAAGAATGGCTTTATAGAGGATTACTTTTTTTTGATTATTTTACTGTATCGAGGATTAAATTTGTTATCCATGGACTTAAAGGTTGTTTTAAAATCCCTTAACGTGTTTAGAAAAACTCCTTGACCGTCTATCAATTAATGGTTCACGACGATAACTGCTGATATACAGTCACAAATCAACAGAAAACTGCCTCAAAACATTCTCGTATGTCGTAGGTTTTCTTTACAAAAGTCTTCTCCCAGTTTCCCCATTCACGCTTTCTTTTCGATGAGCTAAATATTACAAATTTACATTCGTCGCTACGTAAGACATTTCCCCAGAAAATGATCGGCTTATCTACATGCTCCTTTGCAAACGACACTCGTTTTCCACTATTCACTTTATTAATCCGCGGCATTTTCGCGAGGAAAGACCACATGCACCACTAGTTCTAAGTGTTTGCCAAACAATTATGCTATGACTATTATGCTTTGACATAAGAGGTTTTTGACATATTGTATAATTTGACGTTAAGTTTCCTCACTTAATATTTTTGGCATCCTGAACGTGACTTATTTTCAACAATTTTATTTCAGTGTTATGTTTTTTCAATTGTGTTTTTTACCGTGCTTTAAAGCATTCCTACCTCGCTTCCTATTTTGCACTGCGAATATCCCTTTCTACGAAAAGAAATCATTAAATTTCTTTGCCTCTCACGTACCTTTGGCATAAAACTAAACCTTTTCAAGCGAACGCAGGGGGAATGCTGGTTATCAGCACCGTTCTTGAAAGCTAGTATTCTTTGGGGAGTGCCGCCCCCACGTACCCGAGGAAATTGAGGACATCACGGAATATGACCCTGAACCAATTGTGGACTACGATTCGACTGATTAACCAAAAATTGATGCTTTGGGCTGGCGGATATGATGTTTTGGACCTAGTTGCGTCGCACGGTAGCACCGAGGTGACACTCGAGTGTAAACGGCTCCAATCTAACGATCATACCGTCTCCATCCCGATAAAACCTTGGCAGGCCTCGGAGTACGTTCGAAGATCGCACCATTGAGTTGGTGGTGTAGTTTCGGTTGAGACGAACTCCCGATTAGCGCTAGTCTGGCCCTGAGCACCTGTCGCAATAAGGGCTGGTGCCAATCCCCGCATGGCCTCCCTGCTTAGCAAAGATAACCATGGGACCAATAAGGCGAATACACACACGAGTGGAGATAGCGGCTCTGAGGGGGGACCCATAAGAAATGATAACAAACAAATTATACACAAAAGAAAATATGTCAGAACAGAAACATTCGAAAACGGATGGACGAAAAGTAGGAAATCTGGTACAACCAGAGATTTTAACAGCATTTGGGCGCAGCAAGAAAACCATGCGCACACCAGAGCGATCAAAACAAGAAGAACAGAGCCTCTTGCAACCTGGAAGCGACGAACACACGGTGGAGAAATGCGAAACGGTTGAGAAACCTATGATTGTTGCCATCACCACCGAAGCAACTGAAGCACGGGACACAAATAAAGAAATCCCTGCACGTCAGACACGGAGCACTTCGATGATCATGGATCGTGCAGAGGAAGAGCGGCTATACCGTAAAGCAGAAAGGGTTATTAAACGCATCACTGCCACATGCAATGCACAAACGAACGTTAGCAAAGAGGTTAAAAACGAAGTTCTGGAGTTGGAAGACCTCCTTTCCCGAATAGGTCATTATAGACGCAGGTGGCTAAAGGCAGAGGAAGAGCAACAGGCTAATACATTCGACAGGCCAGTAGCCGTCCCGATTTCTACTGCCACCAAAAGGTTGGCCTGCAGTCCAATCAAAGGGGATCGGGATAAACGGAGGAAGGACGAGGACAGGACGCCGAACGATCAAATCGCGATTGAGGAGGGTTTTCAGACGGCACTATCCAAAGCTGCCAAAAAGGCAGCTAAAAAAGCGGCCCTGAAGTCCAAAATCGATAAACATCCACAGGAACGGAAATGCAGTGAATTATCGCAGATAACCCAGGAAACTAAGATTAAAAAGCGTCGAAAACCCATTGGGCAGGCACTGCTGGTTAAACCCACCGACGGTAGATCCTATGCGGATGTTCTGCGAGAAACCAAGGGAGCGGTAAAACCCGAAGACATACAAACTGCAATAAAAGCTGTACGGCCAACTCGCTCGAGGGATTTACTTGTTGAGTTCGGATCAGATGCAAACAATAAAGACGCGTTCCGTAACGCAGTCAAAAGAGTCCTTGGAGAGAAGGCAACTGTAGCCTCACTCGAGCCTAAGGCCACACTGGAAATTAGAGACATTGACTGCGTTACGGATCTGCCCGAAATTGAAGACGCCTTAAAACGCGACTTCCCCGTACTAGGTGAGACGAAAGTCAGGCTGGCAGAACCGAACAACAGGGGTCAACGCATGGCCATAATCGACCTCACAGAGAGGGAAGCAGAACAGCTTCTGAAGCAGGGCAAAATAAGAATAGGGTGGGTTATTTGTCGGATACGGTGAAGGGCCATTCCCCTTCGGTGTTTCAAGTGCCTTGGATACGGTCATACCGCACAGACATGTAATGGAACTGACCGAAGCTCCTCGTGCTTTAATTGCGGTAAGACAGGGCATAAAAAGAAGGAATGCACAGACGAGTCACACTGTGTTCTTTGCCTGGAATATAACACGAGACCAGATGATTTGAAACATATCCCAGGCACAGGGAAGTGTCGGGTCTTCCAAGAAGCCCTAACCAAGGCAAAAGCGCTTCTGCAATGATTTGTATACTCCAAATCAATCTACATCGAAGTATCATCGCCCAAGACCTACTGGAACAGTTCGCGAGAGACAGGCAAGCTGACTTACTACTGCTGAGCGAGCAACTTCACACCAGAAACTCATCAACATGGTATCCTGACGAATCCGGTACAGCCGCCATCTGGGTTCGGAACAGTGCACACCTACAGATGCAGGATCGGGGGCGAGGAGATGGTTTTGTTTGGGTTCGGTGTTCGGGAACTACACTCTTCAGTGTATATCTAACTCTGAACGAATCGTTGTCGTCCTTTCAACTTAGGCTCAATGCTTTGGAGGACGCTGTTTGGAGGACGCCATGTGCTCTTCAGAGGGGACTTCAATGCAAAGGGAATCGAGTGGGGCATGCCCCAGTCAGACGCTCGGGGCAAACGGATCGTGGAAATGGCAGCACGAACTGGGCTCGTCGTATTGAACACAGGCCACACCCCTACTTTCCGTCGATGGGGTTGCGTCGGCACCATACCTGATGTGACATTCGCCTCGGAGTGCCTAGCACAATCAGTTAAAAATTGGAGAGTGCTAGAGGATTACTCCGCCAGTGATCACCAGTACATAGCTCAGGAGATCCATCATGATGCTTCCCGAAGACCACGCGCTTGTTCTTCTGCGCTCCGGTGGAATACTGAGAAAGCGGATAATGAGAAGTTTGTTGAAGTGCTTATGGCGCGATCATCGCTGTTGGAAGCAACGCTAGAAGACGGAGAACCCGCGGCAAGAGATGTTGTTAACTCAACTATGAGAATCATTACATCCGCCTGCAGGTCTTCAATGCCCCAACGAAGACCCCGGCACAGCAAGCCTCCAGTATACTGGTGGTCACCTGAAATTGCCAAAAAACGAAGGGAGTGTCACAAACTACGACGCAGGACACAGCGAGCTCGAACCCGGGAAGAGGCATGTATCCAATCAGCTGCTCACAAATCATCTAGAAAATGCTTCCGTAGACTTATCAACAGCAGCAAGGCCAACCGCTGGCAAAACCTGGTGGACGACGTGAGAGACCCATGGGGCGTGGGCTACAAAATAGTAATGCGGAAGCTCGGTGTCCAAAGGTCACCTCACTCATACGAGGCAGAAAAGATGGACGAAATCGTGCGGGCTCTCTTCCCCATCCATCCCGCCATCGTTGAAGCCGTTCACTATGAAACACCAATGGAAATTCCATTTTTCACGAAGATGGAATTTGAGAAAGCAGTCTTGTCTATGAAGGCCAGAAAGGCTCCAGGACCAGATGGGATTCCAGCAGAGGTGCTACAAATGGTCTTCCACTTTTCCCCTGACCTGCTCCTCCGCATGTTCAACGCATGCCTGCGCGAAGGTCTGTTTCCGGAGTGCTGGAAAGTGGCGAGACTTGTGCTCATTACGAAGGGAAAAGTGGATCCCGAGTCACCAGCTGCATACCGCTCACTGTGTATGCTTGACACGGCCGGAAAAGTTTTTGAAAAACTTATCAGGGGAAGACTCGCTGACGTGATTCGTATTACCGGGGATCTATCTCCACGGCAGTATGGCTTCAGGGCAGGCCGCTCCACCATCGATGCAATTGGAGAAGTAGTGAGCGCGGTCCAACGTGCGGAGTCTCACAGTGTTTCCACCCGACGGGTAGTCCTGCTGGTTACTCTAGATGTCCGAAATGCATTTAACAGCGCTAGATGGGTGGATATTCTGAAAGCGTTAGAAAATCGTTTTCAAGTACCAGTGTATCTGATGCGTATTCTCAGGAACTATTTGAAGGACCGCAGCCTACTTTACGACTCGAAGGAGGGTAGCTGAAGTACAAATCTTACTTCAGGTGTCGCTCAGGGCTCTATCCTTGGCCCGGACCTGTGGAAAATCTCCTACGATGGACTGCCGCAGCTTGAACTGCCGGAAGAGTCACGTTTGATCGGCTATGCGAACGATGTCGCGGCGCTGGTCGCTGGACGCACAGTAGACCATGCGCAGCTCAGACTCAATACGTTAATGCGGAGGGTAATGGACTGGATGACCGCTCACGGATTAAATATGGCACTGGAAAAAACCGAAGTGGTCATCCTAACGAAGAAGAGAATCCCCAGAATACGGCCTATCAGTATAGGGGACGAGCTGGTCGAATCGAAATCAGCAGTAAAGTACCTCGGCACTCACCCGATTAATGGCCAACATAGGGGGGCCCACCACATCAAGGAGACGGCTCTTAATGAGCGTTGTGCAGTCGCTTCTACTCTACGGATCAGAACTGTGGGGCGACGCTCTCAGCAAGGAGTTACACTGGAAGCGGTTGGCACAGGTGCGGAGACAAGGAGCATTGCGAATCGCATGCGCATACCGAACGGTCTCCGGGGCGGCAGTGCTAGTAATCGCAGGGGTGATACCCATCACCCTCCTTGCGAGAGAGCGCAGAAGTATTTACCTGCGCAGAGGCGAAGATCGAAGAGAAGAGATCACCAAGGAAGAGAGTCGTCACTCTCTCAGCGATTAGCAACAGTCCTGGGAGCAAGAAACAAGGGGAAGGTGGACTGCACGTCTGATCCCTGACCTGAGGTCGTGGTTCAGTCGAGTGCATGGTGAGACCGATTTCTACTTGACCCAGCTCTTAAGCGGGCGCGGTTGTTTTCGGTCCTACCAGTACAAAATTGACAGAGCACGGTCTGCTAACTGTGTGTTAATTGTGGAGGAGAATTGGATGACGCCTGTCACACATTCTTCTACGGTAAAAGGTGGAGGCAGCAGCAAGGGGTCCTACTCAGCGAAATTTGAGAGCTCTGTCCGGAAACTATCGTCGGAGTAATGCTGAAAACAGTTGACAATTGGAATCGCGTGGCGCAATATGCTCGGGCAGTGCTTACATTAAAAAAAGCTTTATTGGAGCGCTTGGAGACATCGGGGATGGATGGATCTCTTTTGTAGCACTTCCTTCCTTTGCTGTCCTTCCCGTTACAGAAGAGATACCCATAATGCGAAGGTGCCTCTAGGCGTAGGAACACGAGGCCTAGCCCGAAGTAATGTGTCAAACGGTTCCAGGCTAGGGTCTCAGGTTGACAGGGGAGGTGTTTAGTGGGTAGTCCAAAACCATTTTGCGTCTGGGAGTCCCACACTCAGGGCGTAAACAGCCTTCACCTCCCTACCACAAAAAAACAAACAAAAAAACAAAAAAAAAAACCTTTTCAAGAGGATAAAAGCGCAGGTCAACAAATTTAAATTTAAGCTTGCTAAATATTTACGAGGGTAGGTCAAATTGTCCTTAGAAAATCAAGCAGATGGCGTGACAAGCACTATAAGCGGCTATAACGTTTTTATGCAGCGGCACCACTGACTAGGTATCCTGTGAACTTTCAGCCGGATTGGTTGAGTTGTTGTGTGTTCCTCGTGTATTTAAAAAAAGAAAGAAATTGTTTGATTACAAAAATAGAAAAAATTGAGTTTACATCTGCTATTGAACATTTTCATATAAAAGACTTAAAAGATAAAGAAATGAAAAATGATTTGGGTTTAGTTCACGGCACATCTGCTTTTTTAATTGTAACTATTTATAACTAGTTGAATGAATTTAAACGTGGTCGTACATCAACAAAGGATGAACCACGCTTAGGACGTCCTGTAGAGGCTGCTACGCCAGAAATGATCAATAATATCCACGATGTGGTGTTAAGTGACCGAAGATTAAAGTTGAGTGAGATAGTTGAGGTTAGAGGATTTTCAAAAAGTAGCGTCATTTCTTTTTAATATGACACATTGGGTATGTAAAAGATTTCAGCAAGATAGGTGTCGCTCACAGTCGACAATAAACATAATAGAGTAGTTGCCTCTAAAATTGAAGAATTAAAGTTCGAATTGGTCGACCATCCACCGTATTCACCAGACTTAGCCCCCAGTGACTTTGTCCTATTCCCAAACCTGAAAAAATGACTCGATGGACAACGTTTTTTTCTTCAAATGATAAAGTCATCGATCAAACAAATGCTTATTTTAAGGACTTTCCGAAATCTTTTCTTTCTGACAGGTTCAAAAAATTAGAGAAACGTCTAACCGAGTGTATTGAGCTCCATGGAGATTTTGTTGAAAAATTAAAAAAAAAAAATTACCAAAAAAAATTGTTTTAATACTTTTTTCTAAGGACTTGTTGACCCATCCTCGTAATTACAACTCCAACAACTCTAATAGCTATACACAAAACAAGAAATTCGGGGATTCTAAATACATTTGTTAATGAGTCAATACTTTAGTGCGTTCAATTTCTAATAAACACAAATTATTATTTAATTTTTTGAAATTGGATTTTGTGGTTCAGGTATTAAACTTGGTAATTTTAGTTAGTTTCTGCCTTATCTATTTTATCTATTTTCTACTTTAAATCTCAATTAAACTTCCATTGTGTGGAATGAGTCAATACTTTTGTGACTGTCCATGTATTTTCATAAGTTTTTTTCTGATCCCTCGAGAATAATGGAAAAGGATTCACCGTAAAAGATATCGTCAAATATTTTGATCAGTGGTTATGCTGTGACTGGAGTTCAAAAAATTGTTATTCTACGTTATTCTAAGTTAACTCTAAAAAAATTCATTTTCAAAAGATAGAGTATGGAACGAAACAAAGGTTATGTCTACAGGATAAAGGCGATTAATTCAAAGTGTGGTTTGTTCGAAAGCTTTAAATAGCAAATTTGCAATGGAAACGTGTAAAAGCGACAGTAGGACTTAACTACCTGGGTATTATAGCCAAAAAGTTGGGATTATGCGGTAAGTATCTATGAAGACTTTCTTCTATCCTAATATTGATTTAAGGATTAAAAAAATTTAGCAAGGGTGTTCGCAGTAAGCAAATAGATATCAGTAACAAATAATAAACAAAACAAATAAAATCAATAAATAGCGAAAAGTTACATAGCATAACAGCAGGTAATTGAGGTAATTAAGGATGACTATGTCCCCATGTCTGGGGAGTACGGCGGTTGCAGAAGAATGTCCCATCTTCTGCCATGTGGGCCATGTCTTCTGGCCCATTATGTCTGTTTTTCGATTGTTGCGTGGTATAAATTTGTTATTTTCTTATGATAGTCCGGTGTAACCACGGTCTTTCCGGGCTTCAAGAGCTCATAATACCACTCTGGCCCCACCAAACACAGAGCATGGTCTTCTTGCCGAAGTGGGCTTTGGTGCTGGAGAACCGGCTAAAGCAGATGAAAGGCTTTATTTTTTCGGCTCCGGGTTTTCAAAAGAAATCCATTTTTCGTTTTCTGTCACAATTCGATGCAAAAATGATTTCCTTTTGTGACGCCGAAGCAGCAGTTCGAAAGGGGTATAATTTGTGGGTGTGTTTGTTGCTGAATGTTGATGATCGAAATGGCATGATTATCAAATTAAAACGCTGGTGTTATCTGTTAATGAGACCGCAAATAACTTCTGGATACACCTGATAAAGGTAGCATATGCAGTGATCTATTTCTAGTGATCTTGACACTGCAGTGATCTTGATTCAGCCTTTCAACCGCTTCTGGGCATGGATTGGTCAGTCTAGATTCTAGACTGTCTTACATTTTCATTATCCATATTGCTGGATTGATATGTGCTGTGTATTAAATATCTATTTTTATGACATTTTGACATAGAAAGTTAATTAGATGATCTATCGATGAAACTATTAATTAGATGATCATTCTAAGCAGCTTTCCTAGAAGCTACTATATTCAGGAGATGGTACCCTGCATGTCTGTATCAGCATGGTACCCTGATGAATCTGGTACGTGTGCCATATGGGTTCGAAACAGCATCCAACTGAGAATTCGGGGCCATGGGCGAAAATATGGTTTCGTGTGGATCCCGTTGCCCAGGAATAACATTCTTTAGTGTGTACTTGAATCCGAATGAACTAATAACATCTTTCCAGGCGAAGCTTAACACTTTGGAGGACACCGTCTTGAGCACAGAAGGTCATGTTCTTATCGGGGGAGACTTTAACGCCAAGGCTATTGACTGGGGCATTCCTAAGTCAGATCCCAGGGGGAATCGAATCCTGGAGATAGCAGCCAGAGTAGGGCTAGCCGAGGTGAACACTGGTAAAACCCCATTCCGCCGCTTGGGCTGCGTGGGCACCATCCCGGACGTGACTTTCGCCTCGGAGTCCCTCTCCTCTATGACACACAGTTGGAGAGTTCTAGAGGACTATTCGGCCAGTGATCTTCAGTACATAGCATTCGAGATCCGCGACAACGTTCCTAAACTCCCAGATACTCAGCGCTCCGCCTTCGTGTAGAATACTGAGAGGATGGACGTGGAGAAGTTTGTCGACACGCTCATGACATGCTTTCCACCGCTTGGATCATCGCCGGGGACCAGAGAATTGACTGCTGAAGACATGGTGAACTCCACGATGAGTACCGTCATCTCCGCTTGTAAGTCATCTATGCCCCGCTGAAGACCTAGACACGGAAAGCCTCCAGTGTACTGGTGGTCCACTGAAATAGCTGAACAACGAAGTGAGTGTCACAAACTCCGGCAAGAAGCTCAACGAGCGCGAAGCCAGGACGAGGCATGCACCTGAATGGCAGTATATCGGTTGGCCAGAAAATGCCTTCGCAAACTGATTAACAGGAATAAGGCCCGTTGCTGGCAGAGCCTCGTCGAAGACGTGAACAGGGACCCGTGGGGCTTAGGCTATGAACTAGTTATGCGGAAACTCGGCGCTCTACGGGCCTCCTGCGTACTTGAAACGGACATGATGGACGAGATAGTACGGGCACTTTTTGCCCAATATCCCGTCCGCGTTGATGCTGTCAACAGGGAAACAACATCAGACTGTCCACTCTTCACGAGAAACGAACTGGAACTAGGAGTTCTCTCCATGAAGGCGAAGAAGGCTCCGGGCCCTGACGGTACCCGTCCAGCCGAGGTACTGCAACTGGCCTATCACTCTTGTCCTGACTTGCTGCTCAGTACTTACTTAGTTTAATGCCTGTTTGCGGGAAGGCATTTTCCCTGAGCGTTGGAAGACGGCAAGACTCGTGCTGATCAGCTAGGGGAAGGGAAATCCCGAGTCGCCGTCAGCATACCGACCGTTATGCAAGCTAGCCACGGCCAGGAAAGTGCTCGAGAAACTGATAAAGAGAAGACTCGCTAACGTTATCCACGCCACTGGGGATCTTTCTTCAAGGCGGTATGGTTTCAGAACGGGACGTTCCACTATAGATGCAGTCGTGGAAGTTGTAAGTGCAGTCCAGCAGGCAGAGGCACGCAGTCGATCTAACCGTCGGGTAGTCCTTCTAGTGACGCTTGACATAAAAAATGCTTTCAACTCCGCTAGATGGAAGGATATTCTGGAAGGCCTGGAAAACTCTTTCCAAGTTCCAAAATGTCTAATGCGAATAGTCCGAAACTACCTGAAGGATCGCAGCCTGATCTACAAGATGGTGCAAGATTGTCGGAGTATGATGGTCACATCAGGTGTGGCCCAAGGCTCCATCCTCGGTCCGGACTTGTGGAACGTCTCCTACGACGGACTGCTCAGACTTGAACTGCCGGAAGAATCGCGACTGATCGGCTGTGCAGATGACGTTGCGGCACTAGTGGCTGGGTGCACGGTCGATCAAGCGCAATTAAGGCTGAATGTACTAATGCGCCGGGTGGGGAGCTGGATGACCACTCACGGGTTTAACCTAGCGTTAGAGAAAACCGAAGTGGTCATCCTGACCAAGAAGAAGATCCCCAGAGTAAAAATGGTCCGAGTCGGGGACGCATTAGTGGAGTCGAAACTATCAGTCAAGTATCTGGGCTTGCTGATAGACTCTAAGCTGAGTTTCTTGGAGCAAATTAAGGCAACGACAAACAAGGCCGCAGCAGGGGTCTCGGCAATCAGTCGACTAATGGCCAATCATGGGGGACCAAGTCCAATAAAAAGGCGTCTGCTAATGAGTGTAGTGCAATCTACGCTTCTTTATGGAGCAGAGATATGAAGTGAAGATCTCAACAAGGAACTGCACCGTAAACGGCTCGCATAGGTGCAGAGACGAGGAGCACTGCGGATTGCATTAGCATACCTTATAGTCTCTGAGCCGGCGGTGTTGGTAATTGCAGGGGTGATACCAATCATACTTGATTGGCTGGAGGCGTTGAGGGTGGAGGGTTTCCTTCTCTAGCAATCCTCCTCCTCATTTCCATGCAACTGGAGAAGGAATTCCTGTAACCCGAAGGCGCCAAAAGGTGTAAAATTGGGAGGCCTAGCCCAAAGTAATGTGTCAAACGGTTCCAGGCTAGGCGCTCCGGTTGACAGGGGAGGTGTTTAGTCGGTAGTCCAGTAGGTCCACTGGGAGTCCGACACTCAGGGCGTAAATAGCCTTCACCTACCTACCCCAAACAACCCTACCCCTACCCCTACATTTTGCAACCGTTTCGCGGCCGCTACTGCTTTTTTTAACTCTCACTGTAGCTGCATAATTTAAGACAATTATTCCCAGATGCTGCAATATACCACTAAAGATTCATTTGCAAGATGTAACAAGGCATATGTTGAAAATTGAATGGGCCTATTGGAGACTGACATTTCGAGATCGACAAAAAATACAAAACCAGGAGCTTGACTCATTCACTTATCTGAAAAAACTTAAAAAAAAAATGTCTGTATGTCTCAATAATGTTTTTATTTATTTTTATTTGCTTAACATTTAAATTACTTTAAAATTTTGTCATATTTATTAATCACAGCCACTTCATTTGCATTCTCCATCCTTCAATTTTCGGAAGCCTGTAAAGGAAACAAATAAATTACAGTGTGTATGTTTATACGAGGTAAACGAGTACAGATAAGGATTGTGGAAAAACTTTAATGTATATATTGAGTAATTTACTTCCAACGCGTTAAATATTTAAATTGCAAAATCTGATAAACCAATTAAATTAGAAAAAAACACTTACTCTTTCTTTGGTAACAATTCTCTGACTCCAAAACGCAAGGATTCGCGAAAGTTTTAGTTTCACCACCATCCGTAGCGCAAACCGGACTATAATCCAAGGTACAAATAACTGGGCATGGTTTTTCCTCAGCAGATGCAGCACAAACAACAACTATTAAAGTAATTTATTTAAATTTTAAATATTTCAAAATATCGTTAATGTTATTTAAATACTTGACAAAAGGAAGAGAGCAAGGAAAGCCATGTTTTCTAAGGATGAAAATTTAAATTTAAAACCGATTCGTTTAAGAGCACAAGACTTGCTGGATTCAGTGAAACTGATTTGATGTCTTTGAAAGTTAACATCTTTATATATGTAAGTACTTGGGTATCATAACTTCAAATCTCTCCTTAACACATCTGGGAATTCTCGAAAATGTATACGAAAAGTACATTGTGAAAATTAGCGTCATGGTTAAGCACACAATAAAGACGTTGACAAATAACTTCAATTTTGTTGATTTAAAGTAGATCGGGGTGTTGCGGCTGAATTTTGTCAATCTAGTTACAGATTTCAAAATTTCCATGAAGTCTTAAGCGAGAGGTTTTAAATATAAAACAACCACTGATATTTCATTGACCGAAAATAATAAAGAATTACATATTAAATTACAAATTATAAAATTACAAAAATATACAGATGTTATTACACCTGTATTTGAGATTTTCAGCGCAATAAACCATTATAATTTCGTAAGCACATGGCGCATTAGACAAGCTTCCATAAATTGTTGTAAATATTTTCATTCTGCAGTAACTGGGAAGTAGAAATACTTAGTAGATTTTGTAGGTTGAAATTTACATAATAGCTCACCTCATAAATTTGAACATATTCCGAACACCTAATCGATGAAAATATTTGATAATTAATTGAAAATAATTCTATTAAAAATTATTAATAATATAATTAGTTTCAAACGGAACTAATTCAAAAATTTTCTCTTACTTATTTGATCAAGTATCTTTACTTGTATTTATTTTTCAAAGCGCATTTTCTTCAATTTCCCAACGTACTCAATGTTTCCTCTAATTGTTAATATACTGCTTGACATTAACCTTTTTCAAATTTTTTTTTGGTTTGTTTTGATAACGCACTAATAATCGCAAATGAACTATTGATCTTGAACATGTTGCATAATCGTTTTTCTCAAGTAACGCAAAACTCTTCTGAAAAATTATCTATGAGTGTACATAGTATGTATGTACACATGTGTATATTTGAATGTTATGTTTATTTACTTTTATATTTAGCCGACTTATTTTCACAAAATAACAGTGTAAATAAATTCAGTTCAAGATGACGTGGAATGTGTCTGTATGTCTGAAGAAGAAGATTAAATTTTGTTCATATGTTAACAGCTCCTATCAATTGAAAGATTTGACGGCAAATGCAATCAGTTAATTTTGATGGAATTCTTTTTTTCGATATAATTTTGAACATAATTTTGAAAAGCTGCAGTTTAACTAAGCTATACTTTGCAGATTTAAATCTTTCATCAGAATTACGTTGTCTTTAAGAAAAATTGAATTCATAGGCAAAACATTAAAATTCAGATTCTGAACAATTTTTCACCAATACTATCATACGGCCGAAAAAAACAGCCAATCTAATCCATCTGTAACTTATTGGAAGGCCAACATTAAAGGGTTATCCAGTAAAAATTAATAGTTTAAAAGCTTCGTTTTCGCCAACATTTGCCTGGTTGGAAAAAGCCACGAATGAGTTTCGAAATTTAGAGCTTCTATTTAGGGTTTTTTATTCTTAGAAGTACATAAATTGCATATATTTCTTAAGCTTTTCGTGTTTAGGTACTTATGCTGTGAGGTCAAAGAGAACTATTTCTCACAAGTACTGGTGGTATTGTTTCTTGGAAATAATATATATATTGCTGCAATCGCTGATGAAGACCGAACGATCACGGTCGAAAATCAATTCCACAAGGTAAATAAGTACAAAAAATTAAAAGGAGGGTTTTTTCTTTATTTGAGGCTGTGCTCAAAGCATGCTGTGAGAGGTCCTTTTGAGGTAATAATGAATCTCGAGCGTTATTCTGACCTTGTTATATGCCTTATTACCTTGTTATATGCCTTAAAAGACACTAGGACAACTCACGAGAATGTGGCGTTTAGCTGAGACTTAGAAGACCGTCATTGCCGATTAAACTTATCTTCATTCCTGTGAACATGATATCGGGCCAAATCTACTACTTCGTAGCACTACACATCCTCACGAGCATTTGCTTCCTGCCTCCAACTTTCTCGGTCCATTGACCGCGTCCTCTAATTGTGAAATCCGAGCAGCGATGAACTGTCTTCGTCCACAGAGTTGAACCAGAATTTCCTCGGTGTATAAGGCATTATGTCAGGCATTTCTTCGGTTCAAACGGGGCAAAATCTTCACGGTCAAAAAGTATAAAAAACGGAGATCAGCTGCAATATAAGACCCATGAGGTACATTCCTTCACTAAGCGAACTGCGAAAATACACAAAAATATTATACCTTAAAATAAGTGTGTTTGCTGAGATGCTCTTTGATGAATAATAATAGGATCTTAGAGTAAGATTATCAACAATTCACCAATTTTTTACTGACAAGTAGGTAGTAGGAATATGTGCTTGTTCAACAGCTGCGCTCATTAAGTCTTTGTTGACGTTTAGCATTCCGTCGTCCATATTTGAAAGCACTGTATAAAAATATGATTCACTGCAGGATGCCAACAGCACATCTTAAACTCCATTGCATAAACAAAAATCAACTAGAATTTGTCAAAACATAAGGGATTTCCTAGCAGAAGCTTTGTTTGTTTATAAGTAAAGAGATGTACTGATGGACTGATAGAAAAAGGGACTGGTACCTCTTCATATAATTTGGCACTAAAATCCGTCAAGCTCTCAGTTTAAATCAAAGAAATATTGGAATTTCGATTTTCGGAACCTAAGCTCCAGAAGAAATGATATTAGATCCTTTAACTTTGCTGCTTACGTTCAGAAAATGGGAAAACCAGTATATTATTGTCATTATGATTGTTCAGTGAATGTTGGTTACGGCGTATACGATACGTAACTTAGCTCCTTGCCAAGAAATGAAGGAGAAAGAAGGCAGGTATGTTAATTCAAGAGAGGAGAGAAGAAGGTCTCTCGCTCTATGGCAGGAAGGGTGAGTAAACGTGATGGACTACACGTCTAATCAAGGACCTGGGCTTATTACTACCCGACGCACCTTCCGAGGGGTTATTTTCATTTCTATCGCACAAAATGAAAAAGTTATGATCTCCTGACAGCCTTTTTTTTAACTGGAGTAATGCCGACAACACATTTGGATCATCGTTAGTATTTTGGAGAGGGAATAGCTGAGTTCTTTCCAAATACCTTGGTGCAATAGATGCTAGTATCAAAAGGCCATTGAAATTGTGTGTCGCACTACATTCGGGCAGTTATTTTACAAAGAAGAGCATCTTCGATCTTTTGCTGGCACAAAGGGAAGGAAAATCACTCCCTCACTAATGTATCTTTACCATGATTTTTCTTCCGGAAAGAGGAATTAAGCCCGAGATGCCACTAAACGAAACTGAAAAGGCTTAGTTATAACTAATGTGACAGTAAAGGTCCACAGTTGGCGAAGGCTCTAATCAGTTCCGGTCTAGATTTTTCAGGGAGCTGTTTAGTTAATATTTAATTGTTGATTTAGTTAATTCTAAATGCTCTGTGCAGTCCGACATCCACCATGTACTACCTTTAATTACTAACAACAACAAAATTGTTACCCACCTTTCAACCGTTAAATTAGCCACAGGCCAGGATCTGTCCTTAGCCACCCATGTATAGTACTATTGTTCACCGATGGTCCATTCTGTCATCTTACAGAACCCCAAGATAACCCCTTGCTAGTGTTCCAGTTATGTAGCTTTAATGGGGCATCTAGTGATGCCTTTGTTCGCTGGGCTCGGACAAGCTAGAATTCACTTTACGCACGGGTACTTAGTTCCTCCTTATCGCAATCTTGCGTCGTCCGTTTGGATTCCTATTGGTTTGGTGTGCTGACCAAATAGGCTGTAGCCAGTTTTGATTGCCATCAATGTTCAGTCGTCGTTTATGTTTTCCCCAGGAGTTGCTTGATCCTAATTTTTTTAGAATTAGACCAAAGTGTTCAGATGGTTAGACAGCCGTTTCTGTCAAAAGCTATTAAAAATAAATCCTTGGGATATGAACAAAAAAACTGACACTCGTACTAGAATTTTTAGACTGATAAGAAAATGTTTTTCCTCATTTAAATCTGGAACCATTCAACATTTTTCGTTTCATGTTAATGAAACTGCCGAAGGATAAGGCGTCGCAATTCGTTTTGGGGACTTCAAAACACCTGCTGCAATACACATGCTGCATACACAAAATGAAAGTAGCTTTGCGTAGAAATTTCCATAATACTTTACTTTATTACAAATACGAAGTATGGACCCTTTGCACCCCCATGGAAACTGCTTCGCTGGTTTGTAGGAAATATTCTGGAAAGAATTATCGAACCAATAGTTAGTTGAACTACATGTTTGCTACAAATCTCCGTGAAAATATCGTTGTAGGATCTTCTATCGTTTAATAATACCGGGGATATTTCTTGGAAGGAACGAAGGTTAAATGCCACTAGGAAAACTTCCGCGATACTTTCATATTCCAAAATTGGAAGTAACAATCAAAAATTAAAGAAAAATGGAGGTTTGACATCATAACGACCATGAACGAGAAGGTTTGACATCATAACGAACATAACGAATGAAGGTCTGCACAGACTACAGGACGACTACTTGGATTATTTCAGTTTTAGTTTTATTTACACTATGGCGATAGGCTTCTAATGAATAGAGATTTGTGTTGAAGGGGAACATTTTGAAGTTCTTGCATTTCCTCTTTGACATTATTTAAGGGAAATTTTATGATTTAGTTGTTACTTAGAAAAGCTTCAGATTGATCATTTTTTATCTGCTGCTTAGCATCTGATGAGGCAGGTCAAGTCTGTTCCAAAATTTTAAACATTAATTCAGCATTTATAGGGTGGACTATCGCGGAGCAATTCTAAGCGGGAGATCCAATTTTCGACTATTCTAACCAATAATCGGGGCCGTATCTCACCAACAATGCGGCAAATGTTCAATTGGTCAATTATCTCGGGCTTGTCGGGGCAGATGAGTGAAACCCATAAGAAAATGTTCAGCGAGGTTAAACCACAAGATCTTCCCGGTCCAAAACGAGAAATTATCTGCTCATAAAATGCATCTTTCAATTAGTTCTGTGTGGTAGCGTTCATTATTGTCTGTAATATTATTCTTAGGAGCATTTTGGAAGACATATGGATCAATTATTCCACCGGACCGTTAAGCACACCAAAAAGTGACTTTTACTATAAGTTCGCCGCACTTAACGGTGTTTGGACAAACGTCTGTGGTTGCTCATCACTCCAAATGCAGCTTCAGTTCGTGTCCAAGTTGGATTTCGTAAGCCCGCAAACTAAGTTCCTTGGACACATGTTTTATAGTTGAGCACAAATAAGAATAAACTCACTTGGATCTTGATTGTTTTTTAATTTCTTACTGTACGACCAGTGAGAGTAAATGTCGTGCAGAAAAATCTATGGTTAGTTGAACTCATTGCTCTGACGGACTATTATGTCGACCGTAAAGTTGATGAGTTTCTCGAATAGAACCGTTTTTCCATCATAAATCTGCACAATTTACAGACGTTGCACAGACGTCAACCTAAACGCATGACAGCTGTCACATCATACATTAAAAAGAGAAACCCCGTTGTAAAGAAAACACATTGCGTAAAAGGGAAATTTTGACGCAATGAATGGTTATTTTAAGAGAGATATGTAGATAATAAAATAGTTTTCCTGGGCTATATGCTCGCGAAAATAATTTAGAAGATCATCCTTGCAGGCGCTGTTGTTTATAGAAGCTGGGTTTGGCCTTTTCTTCATGAGAGCCTTTTTGGCCTTTTTCTTGTTCATATGTCAAGTTGAAGGTAGGGAATTTACTTGACTAATTATAACTTAATTTTCGTAAAATTTCAATATGATCTGGTTCATAATTTCAGAGCAATTAGTAGCGGCATTGATTTTGAAGTTGTTTTTACTTCCTGAAAGCGGGTACTATTGAAAGATGGGTCCTAACTGTAACTGCAAACAGTTTTTTTTCTATTAAGTAAGTAGGATACTTGTAATCTACCAAATAAAGAAAACATCTTATTTAGTTTTTCATTGTAAAAAATAACATGCAGAGTTTAAAACTGAAAATCCACTTTACAAAGCCAAATCAGTAGTCCTTATTTGAAATGATCATATCTTATTGCGAAAGGCTTTTCAGACATGAGAAGAAGGATGAATATAGCTGTGATGAAAACTTGCTACGGGCAAAAATATACGAGTTTATTTCTTGTTATATGATATGAGTTTCAATTCCGAAATCCTTTTTTGAACTTATTTAAATCCACAAAAATCCATTTTTCTTTGTTTTTTTGATTTTGTATGAACAAATGCATTGCTTTTCTTTTAAATTAATTATCCTCAGGTCAGGGGGAAATTCAGGGGTAATCAACCATCAGCGTCGTGTCTAAAACGCGTTCGCTTCATTTGAATAAACGCATACAAAACTTTTCTCCTTACTCTGAAACATTATTTATGTTTCAATATAATCAATGGTGCAATAGTTCACTTTGGAAACATACGGTTTAAGGTGTCTTGATGTAAAGATATTTTATGTGGAAACAAAAGTTATACGTTAAACTTGACTTTGATTTGTATCGACACCCGTAATGAGTGGTGTTTTAAGTCTAATTATGTCGCAAAGAAGGGCATGAAACCGATTAATTCCATATGAGATAACAACACCCTACGACATTAGAGACTTGTAAAAAACTTATTCATTTGCAATGTCAGCGCTACGTTTTTTCGATTTTCCTATCCAGTATGGTATCTGGTCTGCAATACTCCTCACGAATTTCTACGTTGCCAAGAGTAGTTCATCATAACGTATTTGGCTATAGAAAATTATGATACCTACAATTCATAAGCCTTAAAAAGAAAGGACACAAAACACTATCAGCATAAACTACAACATCAAATTTTCATTCTTTTATTCTTGAATATTGACCGTGATGTATTTAAACACCCCGGCAAACTTTTCCCTTTACATATGATTGGTTGAATCTCTGAAAAGCTCTTTAAACCTTAATTCGTAAAACTACTTGGAACTTTACCCAACTACTTCCTAACTATTCAAAACAATTAAGCATGGTTTAAACTTCATATTGTTTGAAAATCCTTCATGCTCTAGAAAATCAGTAGATTATGAGAAATGTTGGATGACTTTTCCTGGTATTTACCCATGAATATCTCTTTATCATAGACGAAAGGATTTATATGAAAGATCAACTGACTCGCAGAAAAACACCAACCATGTAAGTTATTCTCTGAATTAATTCCCTTAATTTAATTGAAAGATAAAATAGCATGGAAAGTTCACAATTCACACTCGTACGGAAGATACCCACAGTAATATGATATCATAGGAAGTATCTATATGCATAGAAAGGAAAAAGGATTATTTCACTTGATTGTAAAGTTATGTTGATCAGGACTTTTTTGAATTGGCTTTGTTGATGTTCCTGAACTTGATTAGACTAACTCATTACTTTCGATTACTAGTTCAAGTTTTGCAGTTTTTGGTCATCGTCAACAATGGCGCGACAGCTTAACTGGGCCATGACTTTAGAATCAATGAAGACATGAATTTGTGAGAAGTCCAGTGTAATAAATGAACGACGCCCTGAAATCTAGAATTATTTTTTGATTTCTTATAATCCCAAGATAATCATTCTATTCAGCCCCTTGTTCCTTTTAGAAAGAACTCTTCCAACTTTATCAAGGAAATATAGAATAAGATGGGAAGAGTGTCAATAGTAAAATACTATGAAATAAATTATAATTTAGATGGGCAAGATTGGCAGGAAATAAAAGGAGTATACGGTCAAATCGCCATCACTAGAAAGAAGTTTCATCAATATGAAATTGTCGGCAGTTAAGCACTATAACCGTGGAATATGGTTCAATAAAGTATTAAAAGATAATGTCCAGCGATGAAACCGCAAACAAGCAATGGATCGCCAAGTGTTACTTCTTTTGACCATGACATAAAGTGAAAGTAGAAATATATTTTCGCGCAATTTCATGGTCTTATAATCACCTGCCGCCAGCAGATATTAATGGGCGTATAAATTTGTATTCAAACTTGTCCACTAAAATGCGTCTATGAAGTAAAAAGGCAGCAATTAATATCTGCACGCCACTCTGTTACGTGCCATTAATCCTGAAAGAAATTATCATAAATTATAAACAGTGTCGACAAGTGTTTAGATACAAGATTATTCTTTTGATGCATAAGGCTTCCATACTCATATAGATATACATATTTTATTCTTTCTTTTGACATGCGGTTAACGTAATTCACACCGAAGTTAGTGATGCGAAGGAAGATTTATTTGCTGTTGGTTACTTAAATAATGATAATTCTAAGACACTTCCAATTAAATTGGCAAACAAGTTGGTTTAACGAACTTATTTTAAATTTCAACTTTAGACTACGTACTGGGAAATGAACCAATTATTTGCTCCGAAATTAACATCATCATGCAGCTTTTCAGCCATTTTAGAAGAAAGTCCTTTTTCAAACTTTACCGCCTTGAAATTCGTTTGCTCGTCGTTCAATCTAATTTCATTCAGAAATCCCTTCGCTTACTGAGAAAAACCCACCACCAACCACCATTTACCGTTATGTGGCCACGAACCGACCAATTGCAGCTTATGTTGTACCATCATTCAAATCAAGAACTATGTATCGTCTTTAACAAAACTAAAGATTTACAATCGTTTTGAGTGGAATGTAACCTTATTTTACGCTACGAAGATCGTTTATTTAATGGCTGACTCTATATGAGGAAATTAAAGAACCTCTTCATGTATCTGGTATTTCTCTCTCTCTCTCCATGTATAACGGTATTTCAAACCACGCACTAAGATCAAAAGATTTCATCATCAAAGACAAGAAACTGAACAGTGCAAGAGCCTCAAGAATCTGACTACTGGCTGAGTGATGGTCAAAACGTTCCAGATTATAGTGGACCTTCATGGAACAACGCTTATTGTCAGATATATATAGCGGGTCAAATATATATAGGGGGTCAGAAACATATGTCAGATACATAGGAAGCTCCTCGAAGGACTTCTCAAGTTGTTGTTGGTTCAAGCTGACCGCCACATCATTTGACAAACTTTTTGACAATCAATCAAGCAGAATATGGGACAACGAGTACACATACATTCGACCTGGCAAGTTGGCTACGCATCTGACATGAGCCTAGTAATGTTCTGAAGATTCTTTCAAACAACAAATTAACAAATGAATAAACATGATGTATTTCTACCCAAATGCCCTTAATGTCCTTTTTACCTTATTGTTGAAAAACAATTACAATCACATCATGACCTATATGTAAGAGCCATGTCAGAAGAATATACAAAAAGAGCAAATGCAGCGATGCTACAACGAAACAAAACCCAGGTGAAGGCATGTTTAGGCGGACATATTTCCAGTGGACATGAAAGAGGATTGACAGATGTCACACTAGTCCGGGAGACAAGAAACATATGAAGGCTGGATACCTTAGCAATATGATGAACAATGTGATATCAAATAGCGATCAGGTTATGTGACAAAGTTTTTGACAGTCAGTATGGCTTTGGAAAATAGTAAACAGCCATTTATATCACCTAAGAAGTTATTAAAGCAGTCACAAAATATGAATAAAATTTATTCAATCTTTGAAGTCAAACAGACATCCTTGACACACGCGGGTCAACCAAGACCTAATGAAGAGATACTCCAATTTATAGGAAATAAGAAAGCTAAGAAAACTATGAAATCTATCTAACCCGAATCATTGTGGTATATTGCCCGTTATTGTTGCGGTCAAATCATATATATTGATATACCGGCCGCTGGATTTAGCATTGTTTTACTGGTACCTTAACTCTAAGTGTCTGCGGAGCTGTTTTCACGCTCAATCAATAAACATATTGTATTTTTGACAATTTCTTTTCCTCAGCAACACTTGTGCGATTTTAGAGTTTTTTCCTGATTGTGGGTACACAACTGCGAGAATAGTATCCCACCCTTTGCTTTCACAGGTGCCTTGCATCCAGAGATACGTCATCTTAGAAACCGTGCGTAATTCTAATTTGTAATTTTGATTTGAAATTTCGGAAATTTAATTTTGAACTTATAAAGCATTTTCAATTTCGTTGATTATCGCTGTTAGCTTTACACATTTATGTCAGAATGTTGATTATTATGGTGCCAAAAAATCGAATATGAGAGTTGTTTCCCAAAGTTATTCCATCCCAAGAGCTTAAGACTACCTGCTGCCTCTTTTGATATTCGGTCGAAATTTCCGTATAACGTCAATTGATGAGAACAATTATGTATAAAAATAGATGAGAAAACTGTTGTAAAGTAACAAACGCATATACTATCCGTTCGCTTGAACATCAAACAAATGTCCTTAGTGACATACGCCAGCACATCATTTCTCCTTTCCATACTCGGACTTCTGATGTCGACTTTCAGCAGGCAAACATTTTTTGAAATCACAAAACAAGGGTGATTTCTAGAAAGGTCCTTCCAAATTTTGGCATTTTAATGATCTTCTGAACATACAACCATCACGACCTGTTCAAATCCGAAGAGTTTGAGTATTATTGACTTAAACCATTGCGATGCACAACCTACTGATCCTCCAGATACTGGTTTTCACATGCTGTGCTGACGACTCGAGGTAGTAACTTGTTAACGCGATTAACAGACGGGGTTGTTAAACGATGTGTCAACCACTACCCTCATGATCTGAAACATGTTTCTTTCTTGAATCCTAGGTTTGTTTGAGTTATTTGGATTCCCAATCACCACTAGTTCGGGCTACTTTCAAGCTTTCGTAACCACAACTACCACATTTCAGCGAGGATTTATTCCTTACTGTGTGGTGAGCTGACAGTAACCTGTCATTGGCGTTCTTCCAACCCGTGGTTCAAATTATCCTCTGATCGGGTTGCACTTCTCTCTTATGCCAATAAACTCTTAGGTTTTGTTGCAGACCCACGGGGCTGATTGTCCTCCCTCACAACTTCGGGTATGTGAGGGCGGCACCCCCAAAAACTGAAGAGACTAAGACATAACTCAAACTTATCAGCACACACTGCGTCATACGGAGTCCTATAGCACAAGTTTATAGGGTTCGAGTTAACAACCGTCACTACATATATTGTTAGCAAATATTAATGGTAATGTCGCAATGCAAGCTTTTCGACTAGCTATCCAAATTCGGCATCGCATATTCTACGTGTAACATGACACTCAGTAAGTCACATTTAGTTACACATTTAGTTGGTTAGTCACATGTCAGGTATAGTCCTCAGTCAGTTCTTTCTTCATCAATTCTTCTAAACATCATATCATCATATATCGGTCCGGTTTTCTTGCATTTTCTCTCGGTACGCTTCTGATTCTAAGCGTTGTAGAACCCTCATTGGCGATTTCATTGGTACTCAGTTCGGTCCGTCCTTCCCAACTGAGAGCTCCTTAAATTCCTTCTTCTATTCATTTCTCCACTTTTCTCTTTTTCGAATATATTATATCGTTTTCGATATTGAAATACATCGTACAACATGCGTGGCTACTTCAGTTTGTTTACCACCGGTTCAACCTCCACACTTTTCACAGAATTCACAATGTTTCAACTTGGCTTCAAGTGCACTTTTTGGTTACACTCAATGGTTTCACTTCGACCGCATTGCCAGCATCAAACTTCCTCCTATCTCCTCCTACGTTATACAGGCTTGCGACTCACAAAATGAAGCAGCAAAGAGAACTCACACCAAGGCGTGGTTGTTAAATTTGGCAGTTCAACTATGTTCGTAACCCACTGGGTCATTTGTCAAAAGAAAATCCCATCTCATCGCGTGTCAGTAATTCTCGCAATACAATTTTTCGCCTCTGCTAATCCCTGTCATCCACAATTATCCCTTGATTTAGCCCTTGCGTCTTATGCATTCATCAAGTTTGTCTCACCTCTCAAATTGAATGTTTTGTAAAAAAAATTAAAATTCATTGAACATCTCTACGCGATTGATTGAATTGCGTGATTTGATTATCTGGAGACTGAGTCTGCTTCATTGTTTCATATGAAAACCTTGATCTTATTAGATGTTTTAGTCCTCTTCGAAAATCTGATCAAGCAAAATAGAAACCTTGAATTACTGAGCCTGTACATGTTGCTCAGAAAACTAACGATGACTCGTCGCTGTCTTGAATCGTCCGGTACAGTTGAAGTAGGGACTTTGTTTAATGCGTTCCAAAGTTAAGAAAGAAACTGGCTATATTTAAGAAAGAAATCAGACCCGCTTTGAAGAGCTACCAGTGGAGCTTCGAGAATGCACTCAAGTCCATTCGTACGATACCTTTATGGGCTTACATCAGGTCTATCAAATCTTCTAGTACTATTCCTGATGCTTCTCACTGGGACGATCATGTAGTATCTACTGCCGAAGATATTTCCAAAATATTCCCATTTGTTATTCTACACCTTCTATGTGAACTCCCCTACTCCGCAACTTTTTCCATCTATCTCCTGTTACCTGATCGTCGGGAAATCGAAACAACCATTTACACAATTGATCCTAATAAGTGTGGACCAGATGGCATTAAAAACATATTTGTGAAATCTCCTGTATCCTACCTACCAATGCAGTATTTGTGTATTTCCAACTAATCATTGTTAGCATTGTTCAAATTCTCAAAAGTAATGATTCATGATGTACCCAATAATAATTCTATATCCTTATTTCCTGTTTTCAAAATATTGGAACGTCTTATTCACAACCGACTATCTATGGATTGCGGTCAGTCACTGCTCCTCACCAGAATGACTTCCTTAAGGGGCGCAATTGAATTCAATGAATTCAAAAATGACATTGCTAAGGCAGTGGTAACAGCAGTTCTAAGTCAATTTTGACGGCTTTGAATAATGTAAATAGCAGTCATATCTTTTTGACCCTGAAAAGTCTATATCATCTTGACGGGTTTTTCAAAGGTGTTTGAATCCGACAATTACCATTTGCTTTGTCTAACATTTGGCCCCTTGGTATCTCGGGATTTTGATTTTCATGGATGCAATATTACATATCTCATCATTCCTCCAAGGATTGTAAGCTTCCACGGGGTAGTTTTGACTGCTTTTTGTCCTTCAACTGTTCTCCCCTCAAGGTTGGATTCTTGGACCACTTTTCTTTCTTCTTATTCCACCCTAGCATCTTTGATCTCATCTCTCTGCCTCCTGGATTCCAATGGTTGTAAATTATTTCGTTCGATTGGATTACTTCAGGATTATCAGTTTTTTGAAGTCGGCTTATACCCTTTCATGCAAGTCATGATCTTCTAACCTTTTATGTGTTAATATTTTGAAGTGTTACAAAATGCCTTTCTTATTAAAATCGTCACCGATGCTTTTTTTTACATATTACTGTTTTTTACATATTAATGAACAGACACTTTCTTTTGTTATTGCTTTTAAGGACCCTAAAGTTGCTTCTAAACATAACAAAAAAATGTAATTTTTGACGGTAATGTCCTCGATATGATCACTGGAACAAAAAAATTGCCTAATAAAAGTTCAAATATTTTTACACTGTTATGCGTTTCTTTGTTTCTTTTGTCAGTCCTTACCTAGAATACAGTTCTGTTGTCTGGTCCACCCATTATTGCTACTTTATTTCGTCGGATAAATACGTTTAAAATGGACACATTAGTTTGGTGTCCTATAAGTGTAACAAACGAAGGCCCGCTTTGAAATTAACGTAATGGAAGTCTTTAGTAAATGTAGTTTGCAGAGAGATAACGCCTTTCAAAATTAAGCATCAGCAATAAATAGCAAGTTTTGTCTTGATTGGGTTAGTAATCCTTAAGTTATCGGTGATCAAATGTCTCAATCTGGAAGTAAGTGTGAACTAGGGAAAAAATTCAGGAACATGTCATAATTAAGTGAAACCATACTGAAAGAGTTTGCGGGAACTCTTCTCCTAGTAAAATCAAGTTTAAGAAGCTGCTCAATCTCCTTGAACAAGGCAGGGATTAACCTGAAGACGACGTACGGGCTGGACTGCCGATCGAGTTGATTACTCCGAAACTGATTCAAAAAGTCAAAAATTTAATATTAGAAGATGCTAGAATACAGGAAAAGCGGCTTTCAGAAAAGATTGTTGTATTCGAAACGAACATTTTTTAATATTGTTCACGATCATCTTGGCATGAAAAACGTAAGCGCTAGATTGGTGCCAAGAATGTTTAGGCCTCCTCAACGAAAAAAGAACTTGCGGGGTATTCCAGCACGTTTTCAGACCTATGTAGTGAAGACAAGGATGAACTATTGAATCGAATTTTTACTGGAGATGCAACTTGGGTTGTATCATTAATCTGAGTCCAAATAAGACTCTATGCAGTCGTCTAGGATTAATCACCGCCCAAGAAGTTTAAGGTGGTAAGGTAAGGTGGGTTGGTAAAATCATGACGACAGTCTCTTGGGCCTCAGAAGAGATCTCGCTGAGAAATTAAAAATATGTTCTATAATCCTAGTATAACGAACTCTAGCTGGGCCCTTTTCCAGCTAAGGGACAACTAAATAACTAAATAAACAACGGAAGTGCTTGGCTTAAAAGTATACTTTGTGTTTCAACAAGGAGAATTTTCTCAACAGGAATCATTGACAATGAATTTAAGGAATAAAATTTGAATACGAGGGTGTCTTTAAAACCAGACTCTCTTTCTGGAACGCTAATTCAAATCTAATACAGAGAAGACGGTATTCATAATTTATTTTTCGAGAAAATAGATCACAGAAGGTCTCTTGTTGCGTTGGCACTTCTGGAAGATGTGTTGTCGTAAAATTGCTTTTGTCTTTCCAAAACAAGCTTCAAATATATTTACTCATACCAGCATCTGAAAAGATTGCAGTAAGTTTTCTTTTTGTTCTTTTGCATTGATTGAATTCGTACATCTATTTGTTTGTCCCTAAACAAGAACCCACTGAACCGTACAAAACAGGAAACAATTGTTCGCTTAAAAAACATTCTCAGGTTTCACTTCCATCAAACTTTTTTCCTAATAGTCATCTTGTACCTTCGGTTCACCTACTCTCTTATCTCCTGACTAAATATTTTTCTCGTATTCCTCGAATCTTGGCTGAAACGAGTACTTGTGTGTGGTATCATATCGTTCCTCTCAAACTCGGCAACTGTTTTTCAAAAACTCCTATCGAAATCATTGATGCGTAACTACTTTACTTCCGGATCAATATCCTTTTTTTTTTGGTTCATGTAAAAGCGTATTCTCGTCAGTATGTGCTCATGTATATTTGCCATTCGTTTCAATATACGTTTCGCAAATGGTCACGATATAATGGTGCAACGTATTGAAAAAAAAAAGAAAAATGTTTTCGATTCAATGAATATTGGTAATTCTTCCTTGTTATTCATTCCGTTTCATAAAATTCGTTTCTTCCTGCTTTGCGCGTCGTTTACACGCAAGGCCTTGTATCCAAAATTGTATTGTGTTTATAAGGACCAATGGCATGTTTCCATTATCATGATTATTAGTCAGATAATGAGAATCATAAGAGAATTTCGGGGTAATTTGGTAACAAGCATCACATACTATTGCTCGATGTAGTAGAAAAGGAAGTGGAAAACAAAGCCTCGCTAATATGGATTGAAAATTTACAGCTATTCTGGCGCCAGAGCACGAAAGGAGAAAATAGAAAATGGTTTACAGCCAAACCGACGATGTCATGCCTCTTTGACACTGAACAGTTTGTCGTTCTAGATAAATTTAGGCTAATAAAAACTTTTCGACAATAATGGATCCCTAAACACTTGCAAACATATGATCTTACAAACTCCGTTTCGAATTCTAAACGTCAATTCAAGCAACCATATTCGATCAAGTTTGATTCGAAACTTAGCTCGAATAATTTTGAAAGCCTACCGTCAGTTTTCACCATTAGCAACTTAGAGAACTGAAAATTTGTTCGGAAATCGGTTCGAAGTCTTGGTTACTTGAAATATTTGTATGCAATAAAGATCCCATCTCTAGTTTGAGGATACGCTCATTGAAAAAGTTTTCTGCGATTTCTGATATTTCTGTTAGTTGTGTGTGATGAGAGAGAAACTCATTGAATATCCTTGCATTGAATGAAATTTTCAATGCATTTCTGCTTCGGAGCAAAAAATTCCAAGTATTTGTGGATGTTTGAATCTGTTTTGAAAACCAATCGTGTGGGAATCATTCAGGAATATTCATTGATTTAAAAAAGGTTTGAAATGATGGTAGTTTGAACTTTAGTAACAACTGAGACACACATCCTTCCATGTGTCTACTTGCTTATGTACATGCTGTCAACGTGAATAGCAATGACCGTCAAATAAAAAGCTTTTTCAAGCAATTCTGAATAAGGCAAGCCTTGACATGCTCGTCTTATTTGTTTTATGAAGCTTTATTCCCGAGCCTGCTTGGCAAATCATCGCTTTAGCTTTGGGTAGCTTGGGTCCACCGAGTTTTGCTTCGTGGGTCTCAAGGACGCGTTTCGGCTGCATACAGCCATCTTCAGCTCTTCAATGAGCTGAAGATGGCTGTATGCAGCCGAAACGCGTCCTCGAGACACACGAAGCAAGGCCCGGCGGACCCAAGCTACCCAGAGTTAATTTTGGCCTGCGGCAACATCAAAACGAACTTCATCACTTTAGCATTTGCTCGCCCTGTTTCATGATTCTGAATAAGTTGATATTTTGATCATATCTTACTATGATTTTTTTAAACAAAGTATGCCAACAATTCAGAAAGATGTCGGGTCGGGATCCAGCAATGGAACAAAGCAATGAAATGCTGCTCTGGGAAATCTAGCTCAGAATTAGAACCGTGTCCAAGGAAATATTAAACACAGTCACTAAAGATGTTAGCTTGGCGGTCGAAATAACTATCGTATAAGAAAACCAAATAAAGCAGACAAAAAAATGACAATAGGCGTGACTCCGGCAAGGGAAAACAATCTCTATGAACTCTCGCATGAAAATATCGGAGGAGAAATATCGATCAAGGGCCAAGAACCTGGGTTACCTCAGGCCACGAACAAACCTAACCGAATGACAAACAGTGATCGAGTTTCTTGCAGAGCATCAAGCCTGTCGAGAATGTCTTCAGAAGGATGTTCTTCCACATACGGAATAAGTTAGTTTTTCTATAAATACATGGTCCCAATGGTAATCAATATGACAAATTTGGAAAAGCAGAAGCCTTCGTAGACGCAATATAACCTCGAATCCACGAAAATACTTGTTTCGAGGATATGGCTCCTGGCAAAGAGGACGTAATAGGAAAAAAAATTAGAGAGGTTCTGAAAAATGTTCTACAAGTGGATGACAGTGGATGACAGTTGCCGCACGGCAATTCGACACACAGAAAACAAAAGGCTTAATACTATTTCTTGACGAACGGAAGCCACTAGCACTCGACGCAGATACGATCGCAATGCTGAATTGGACCCCAGGCAACTTCTCATCATCCTGCCAGACACAATCAACATCATTTTCCGTTATTAAAGTTTTCCTACGGCATGGAAATTGGCTATAGTAACAGTAATACTTAAGCTCGGAAAAACCATGCCTTTCCTCAAAATTAGAGATCAATAAGTCTTCTCTCGTCAATCTCCAAAGTAAACGTAAAGACATTACCGACTAGAATGAAAAAAAAATGCTAACCGAAAAGCGCATAATTCTCGACGAACAATATGGATTCAGGAACACATTCAACATAAATCTAATTAGTAAGGCTGACCCAGGGCATTAGAAATGGATTTGACCGCAAAAAGTCAACAGGTCTGGCTAAGTTTGACGTAGCGAAAGCCTTTAACAAAGTCTGTCATGCAAGACTCAACTTCAAAATGCATAAATTATCTATCCTCCTACCATACATTCAACTGACATATACCTTTCTAAAAGAAAAATCTTTCAGAGTGTTGTACAAAGATCATCTCTCGAGCCTGCAAACTATTCAAGCTGAAGTTCCCCAAGGATCACCCATTTCACCAGTACTGCGCAATATGTACTCGACAGACATTACTGCAAATACTGTACTTCGAGACTAGCAGAATTTGTCACCTGAAAACTGCAATACTCAATTGCAATAATGCAAGAATACTCCCGTAAACAATCAAGCAAGAAAATCAAGATTAACAAAGACAAACCCCAAGAAATATTCTCCACAAGACGCAGATCACGATAACCAACGATTCTTCATTAAAACAGACACAATACCATGGAACAGATCAGCTGAATACTTTGGTCACAAACTCGACCTCAGGATGATTAGAAAGGCTTCATACTCAGCAACAAAAACATTCCATAGGCCTCCTCTCCTCTCCACACCCTCTCCGCGTATCCTGTCAATTTCATTTGAAAAAACAAAACCATCATCTACAAACAGGTTATCGGACCGATACTACTAAGGGCAGTACCGATTTCTTATAAGGACTTATAAATTAGCACACCAATCCCTACAAAAAGAGCCTTTCGGTAGATTTGCCGAATTTCATAGCATGCACGAAACACAAAGACTAACGTGCTGAAACAGTCGCAAAGTACATTCAAGTAAGATCAAGGAAACTATTGGGCAAAATGGACGAGATTCCAAATATGGAGATCCTATGGAGATCCTCGAAATCCGAAATGAAGAAATAATGACAAATATCTAAGCCTCATATCAATAATAAATGACCCTCAAATCAATAACAAATGGCTGAAGAGACAAAAGCGTGTCAGGTTATGGTGAGCCCGGTCAGGTTATAGTGAGTGTTCAACACTCATTGACATGGAACTAGAAGGCTCAATTGCAGGAGCTCCTCGTATCCCATACTCCAAGGCACAAATGCCTACGTCCGGCTTAAACACGGAGTCCTATGTAATTAACCGTATGTATATAAGGACGTCTTTATGTTAAAACAAAGAGTGTTAACAGAACTGTTATTCTAATTTTCAACTCTATAACTATACAGTTATAGAGTTATATGGGTGATCGCAGGAGTGATACCCATCGCTCTCCTTGCTAGAGAATGACGGAGAATTTATGGCCGTAAAGTGGAGGGCTCAAGATATGCTGTCGACCGAGAGGAGAGGCAGCGCACAATACTCGAGTGGCAACAGTCATGGGAAGGCGACTCTAATGGCCGCTGGACTGCCCACCTTATAGGGGACGTGGGATCCGTGGCTAAATCGAAGGCACGGGGAGACTGATTATTACCTTACCCAGCTTCTTAGTGGGCATGGGTATTTTCAGTCTTATCTGCACAAGATTGGTAAATCACGGTCCCCAGACTGCATTTTCTGCCCAGGGGAAAGGGACGACGCATGTCACACCGTCTTCAACTGTAGAAGGTGGAACAGGATGCGGCAGGACTTGTGGGAGGTGATGGGAGAGCTTTCTCCAGACAATCTGGTCGGAGAAATGCTGAAAAGTTTCGACAAATGGACCTGTGTGGCACATTACTCTCGGGCAATACTTACTGCCAAAAAATGTACAATGGATAACCTTGGGCGCGGGGTTTAGAAGGGTCTCCTTTCCAGCAGTCCTCCTCCATGCTGCCCTCTTCCGCTGGGGGGAGATTTCTGTAGACTGACGGCGTCCTAGGGCGAAGTAAAAAGAGGCCTAGCCCGAAGTAATGTGTCAAACGGTTCCACGCTAGGATCTCTTGACAGGGTGGGTGTTTAGTGGGTAGTCTGGTAGCATGCGCTGCTAGGAGTCCCACACTCCGGGCGTAAAAAAAAATGACTATACAGTTGTCAGTTTAGTGGCATGGTAAATTTTAAATCTAATTTTAAATCTAATAAGTCTTATTTAAGTATTTTATTAAAATAAGCTTTAGAAATGAGCTTATCGTCTGTTGAGACTAAAAATTTACAGTAAAATCACCTGTCAAAATGCTGTCATGGAGTGAGAAATTATATTACCGTTGGCAGTTTGTTCGCTTTTTTGGAAAATTCACATTTGGGAACCTCATACAAACTTATGATCATAGATGCAATGAAGAAAACAAGTAAGAAATATCATCTGCAGTCATAATCCTTAGTGTTCTCATGTTTTGGTTTGTTTGCCAGGAAATATGGCAAAGGAGCAATCGAGCTTATGCACCAATGTGTCATTGGATTACATGGAACCGTAAGACTAGACTTATTTCGATTATCCATTGCTGAATATTTTACTATCTAATAGTATTTATAGTGTCAATAGTATAATAATTGTCTGGAACCCGGCCTGAAACTGATTTTATGGAAGAAACTCTCCCTTGAAAGACATCATATCCTTGTTGAGCCGTGGCTTCGGGAGATATTTTGTATTCAAACTCGGTGCCTAAGCTTCAACACAAAATTTTGACAATTCTGGCGACAGGGAAAGCCCTTAACCTGTCGTAAAATTTTTAAATTTGAGTTCCAGCGCAGACAACAATGTTTTAAATCTGATTGGGACTAATTCGACTGACAAAAAAATTATAAAAACGAATACATTCGAAAGAAAACTATGTAAAACAACCGAATCCTTGTTACTTTTCAGCTCTTCTCCTAAATTTTGAGGCAACTTTAAAATTATAGTTCCTTAGTAAGAAAATAAAATCTAGAATTTCTTTTGACCGAAGTTATAGGCGCTTATTTTTGAAATGCATCCAGTCTATAGGATTCTTCGAGTCTTTCATAAAAATAGCAACAACCAGTCAGAAAAAAACCTATTTTGCTTAAATTATTAGCAATCCTTTCATATCGTTAGACCCGAAGGAATTTTCCCAATTACTTTTTCGTTTCATCCAGTGCATTTCCATTTCATGTCTCTAGGGTGTTGACCAAATACAAGGATTTTGCAATGCAAAACGTTCATCATAACACATAAAGTGAATTCAAAGAAAATATTTACCCATTTCCTTCCCGTCTTGCTATCAAACTATATCTCCTTTTGCAAAAAGAACGCAAAAACGTGTACATCAACCTGAAACTGAATCATTTCTCTGTCCAGACACGATCTCATTTTACATTTCGTTTCCTTTGTGTCCACTACTCTGAAAAGAGAAAAAAAAAACCCAGAATGATATTTTGCATGGAATATCATTCAATCTGAAATGAAAATGAAGTAGGATGCACAGAATCTACTTATATGCAAAATTCCTTTTGGAAAACGGAAAGAAGCATAAAAAAAATAAATCTCACCAGGGGAAAAAACAAAGCCATTTACATTTTGCTATGAGTCTAGTGGCCGGTTCGCATGTCAGTTCAGATGAGTATCTATTATCCTTTCTGGAGTGTCTGGGCAAAATTATCCATGCTGAAACTGATGGCAAATTGCAGTGAGTTGAATAGGGCAGACTATGTTGGTGTTATGTGAATAGCTGTATGTTTTCGACATTCACTAGACAGGATCCCCTCATTATCTTTAAATGTATGAATTTGTTTGCATTATTGGACTGACGGGCTCCTGCTGAAAAACGGATGCAATTTTTATAATAAATCCTTCGGCTAATGGTTTGTTTCTGATGTTGAATGACTAGCTTTAGAAAAACGATTAGACTGTAAAATGATGATGTAAGTTCAGGTGAACAAGTTGTAATGTAAAGGAACTCTTATTGTTTTGAAAGGATAAAAACTCAAAGTGTGATTCTGGATTTAATTATGTTTTGAAGATTGAAAAGTTATCAAAATATAACAAAGAAATACTTTGAAAGAGCAAGGAACAATCGGCATACATAGAAGGGAAGTAAAACGGAATTAAATAGAAATTAGATCCTTTGGAAAAAGCACATTGAGGAATACTGCTCTTTCATAACAATTAAGAACAACATAACAATTAAAAAGGATAATCGATTCTCGTTGAAGTTAATATTTTAAACTTTAATTCCTTACACAGAATATTGATTTAAACGTTAATACCACGATCAGTTCTATCAGCAAGAAAACAACTTAATTAGTTAAATGATCAAATTTGAACCGTGATAAAAGAACTTAAGCTTTCAAATTAATGCTACAACAAGGCACTTATTCGAACAAAATAGATTGAGTGCAATTTACAAGTGTGCTCTTTACATTCCCTTTTATTTCGTTTAGTAATTATCAATTAATTTTGGTACCAATTGAAAGAAACGACTTAGCACTAGCAGGAAAACTCTTATTGAAATGGGAAAAACTCGAAAAAAGTCTCGTAAGATGTATATTTTATTATTTTTTGCTTCGTATTGCACCATGAAAGCTCAATTTTCGCTTAATTCTTTGAGGAGATGGTAAGAATAATTAGACGTATTGCTTTCTGAACAATGTCAATACAAAAGGGACGGGCAGGTGGCGTAAGTGCCAAAAATACAGATATTATAACAAATGAGCGTGCATCTGTTGCAGGATTTTAAAAGAATTTCAGAATTAAAGCAGTGTAAACATCAAATAAGTTCGAATTCTTTGCAGGAGAAAGGAAAGATTAAGCTTACAGAATCCTGTGTTAAGTAGTATTTTGCAATTTTTTTGGGGGGCTTGGGGGGTGAAGGCAATTTAAGCCCGGAGTGTGGGACTCCTAGCAGCGCATGCTACCAGACTATCCACTAAAAACCCCCACTGTCAAGAGACCCTAGCCTGGAACTGTTAGAAACATTACTTCGGGCTAGGCTTCTTTTTTAATTCACCCTAGGGCACCGTCAGACTAAGAAAATCTCCCTCCAGCGGGAGAGGGCAGGATGGAGAAGGACTGCTGGAAAGGAGACCCCTCTAGAACCCGCGCTCAATGGTGTCTATGCTCACTTTTTTGCTGTTAGTATTGCCCGAGAGTAATGTGGCACTGGGTCCATTTGTCGAAAGTTTTCAGCATTTCTCCGACTAGATTGTCTGGAGAAAGCTCTCCCATTATCTCCCAGAAGTCCTGCCGCATCCTGTTCCACTTTCTACAGTTAAAGAAGTTGTGACATGCGTCGTCCCTTTCCCCTGGGCAGAAAATGCAGTCTGGTGACCGTGATTTACCAATCTTGTGCAGATAAGACTGAAAATACCCATGCCCGCTAAGAAGCTGGGTACGGTAATAATCAGTTTCACCGTGTCTTCGATTTAACCACGACCCAACGTCCCCTATAAGGCGGGCAGTCCTGCGGCCATTAGAGTCGACTTCCCAGGACTGTTGCCACTCGAGTATTGTGCGCTGCCTCTCCTCTCGGTCGACAGCATTACTTGAACCCTCCACTTTTCGGTCATATATTCTCCGTCGTTCTCTAGCAAGGAGGGCGATGGGTATCACTCCTGCGATCACCAGCACCGCCGACTCAGAGACAGTGTGGTATGCAGATGCAACCCGCAAAGCTCCTCGTCTCTGTACCTGCGCCAAGCGCTTTCGGTACAGCTCCTTACTGAGAGCTCCGACTGACTGACTGCACTGACTGTACAGCACTTATGAGGAGTCGGAGTTTGCTCCCGTGTGAGCCCACCGATGTTGCACATTAGTCGACTCAAAGCTGAGACGCCTATCGCGGCCTTTTTCGCCGTTGCCCTGATCTGTTCCGAAAAGCTCATTTTCGAATCGGTCAATAGTCCCAAATATTTTATTGCAAGTTTAGACTCAACAGTCGCATCTCCGATCTGCAAAGGAATTACCTTGGGAATTTTTTTTTCGTGACAATGACCACCTCGGTTTTGTCTAGTGCCAAACTGAACACGCGGGTGGCCATCCATTCCCTCACTTGACGCATCGGCATTCCCAGTCTGCGCTGCGCATGTTCGACTGTGCGTCCGGCGACCAGTGCTGCTATATCATCTGCATAGCCGACCAAGCGCGACTCATCTGGCAGCTCAAGCCTCAATAGCCCGTTATATGAGGCGTTCCACAAGTCTGGTCCAAGTATGGAGCCTTGCGCTACACCAGACGTTATCTCCATACTGCGCCGCCCATCTTGTGTGTCATAGAGCAGACTGCGGTCCTTTAAGTAATCTCTCAAAATCCGCATCAGATACCCTGGCAATCGGAAAAAATTTTCCAATGTGCCAGGAATATCCGACCATCTGGCGGAGTTGAAGGCATTCTTGACGTCTAGCGTCACTAGCAAGATAACTCCTTTGAAGTCAGTTTTGTGCGCTTCGGCTCGACGGGCTGCAATCACCACTTTCATGATGGTATCGGAACTGGATCTCTCTGCTCTAAAGCCATACTGCCGAGGAGATAGGTCCCCTGCAGCACGAATTGCGTCAGTGAGTCTTCTCTTAATGAGCTTTTCGAACACTTTCCCGGCTGTGTCCAGCATACAAAGCGGATGGTATATAGAAGGCAGTCCGGGGTCCCCTTTCCCCTTGCTGATCAATGTGAGCCTCGCCACCTTCCAGCGGGATGGAAATACGCCTTCTCTCAGGCAAGCGTTAAACACATTAAGTAGCAAGTCAGGACAAACGTGGAAAACCATTTGTAGCACCTCGATTGGAATGCCGTCTAGTCCTATTGCCTTTCGAGCTTTCATAGAAAGCACCGCATCCTCCAGCTCATCTTTTGTGAACAATTGACCTTCCACTGAATTAACCTCGTGGGCAGCATCAACACGGACAGAATGAGTTGGGAAAAGCGCCTGCACTATGCCGTCCATCTTGTCTGCTTGAAGTAAATACGGCTTCCGTAAGGTACCGAGCTTGCGCCACACGACCTTGTAGCTGAGTCTCCATGGATCCCTGTTCACGTCGTCCACAAGTTCTCGCCAACAGCGTGCCTTAATCTCATTGATGATATATTAATCCTTAATATACAGCTTTGTCCAAAAGCATAAGCTCACCACAGAAAAGTAACATATTTCAAATCATATTGATAGTGGTCAAAACAAAATGGCAAATTCAACAGTTTTTGATATTGTTTTATTAAAAGAAGTCAATATTTGGTTAAATACCATTTTGCTTCTATTCTGCTTCGCAGCGATTCCTCTTGGCCTAGTAGATATAAGGTTTCGGTATTCTCTGGCAGTTTTGCTTCCGAGTCCTATGCATCCTATGCTATGAATCCTATCCTATCCTATGTTTTGAAGTAATGGAACGACCATGATCATCGACATCAGCATTATTTTCAGATTGCTCCATAAATTTTCGATCGGTTTAAAATCTAGAGGCTGTGGGGGCCATTCCAATAAATCTATGCTATCATAACGAAACCATCTTATAGCATCTCCAGTCTTGTGACAATGTGCGTTGTCTCATTGGAATTGTTGATTACGAAGGTTGTTTTCGCCAAAAATTTTGACGGCCGATCTGACTTTCACTCACATGCAAATTTCCTATGCCGCTCGAAGCTATGCAACTCGCAACTGGCCAAGACTGATTTCTACTTGACCCAGCTCTTAAACGGGATGGATGTTTTCGGACTTAGACGCACACGATTGACAGGTTATGGTCTCCAAACTGAGTGTTTTGTACAGGATAGGTGAATGACGTCTGTCACTCCTTATTCTCTTGCGAAAGATGGACTAAGCAGCGCAATGACTTCTTTAGCGAATCTGGGAAGCACTGGAGGTTGGAGAAATGTTCAAAACGGTTGATAAATGGCAGTCCGGACACTTTCAAATGGCATACTGGAGCGTCGGAGATGGAAGAATCCGTCTTGAAGGATTTCTTCCACTCCGTTCGTTTCCGCTGAAGAAAGTTTTCGCGTAATTTGAAGCCGTCTGTAGGCTTAAGAATACGAGGTCTAGTCTGAAGCAATGTGTCAAATGGTTCCAGGCTAGCTTCTCAGTTTGACAGGGAAGGTGTACAGTGGGTATTCCAAAAGTATTTCGCTCAGTTTCTGAGTCCCACACTTTCAGCGTAAATAGCCTCTTTTTTTCTACCGCAAAAAACTAGTTTCCTACAAATTCTTGTGCTTTTTCAATTTTGGCAAAATTTTCTGGTTGTTATAATAATTTGCATTTAATCAAAAGTTAAATTCTTCGTTCTGCTCCGATGTTGATCGATTTAAATCGATCCAATAAAAGTCCTGCATTAAGAAGAGGTTTTTTGAAAAATTCCAACTGGATATTTAAAAAAATGCCAACTGGATTTCTATGTTTCAAATGTCAGGAAATACTTTTAACTTTTATAATGTTAAACCATCTAATATAAGCTCAAGTTCCAGGTGAAGATCCCTCCCACCCACGTAAAGACACTAAATGTTTACTAAATGCTAACTGCAAATCCCACCCGTTTTTCAAGGATAAACTTGCTGGAAGTAAAGGTTTGCAATAATTTGTATCCTTTGTCAGATAACTGATCGAATGCTAACAGCGTCCCTCTTGCCGGCTTGCCAGGAAAAAGTTATCGATAGAGGTCACTGCAGAAGCAGTTGGAAGCTTTGGATGCAAGTTATCTGTCTAGTTGCCATTTTAGATTTTTATGTGAGTTTTTGATTCGTCTCTCAGGCATCTGAAATCTTTTGAAAAAACTATAACCATGAGTTGAAATATGCTCGAGATTTATTCATGAGATGGCATCGAAATTACGCAAGTTTTGGCACTGCTGAAACAGTTAAGCCTCAAAAATTATCACCAAATTTTCAGCTAGTCTAATTTAGCGGCAGAAGAAGTGTACTTATGGCAAGGCAAAGAAGGGCTAGACTACTTCATTTTTACCACGACTAAATAAAGATAAGAACACCAAACTTATATATTAACTAAGTGTCACAAATCAATGTCATACTCAGTAGCCTCCACAGCCTGAGCAAAGCTGACAGAGGGACGATCTTGAAACTCGTGTTTCACGAAATCCAGTTGCACAAACAATGGTTTCCTCGAGTTTACCAAGCTTAGCATTGTTCTATTGCCAGAGAGGGATTCCGAAATTTTCAGTATGCGAACATTGTTTCAGCGTATATGCAACCTCAATGTGTATCATCCTAGGAACGGCTAAGCCGTACTTCCTAATTTGAAGAAACTCGGACAAACCGCAAATTACTCCCATATACGGGCACGTGGTATTGATATCAGTGGTTGAAAGTTGTGTAGAGGATGTGTTAATGAAGGAAAATAAGGATTAGTCAAGAAAATGTTCGCGAATATCAAATGGGCTTTGGTGGTCCTAATCCTATAGAAGTCCTAGAAATGATATCCCTCCACCCCCGTAACAAACCAGTGCTCCAGTGTGAGTTTTTGAAGATTCAGGACTGTCCGAGCATATTGAGTGTCCTTTTATCAAGAATTTTCAGCACTATTCACCCATTTATTTCGTTGAATAGCTCGCCGTGCTGCTAACTCCATCTTATGGAAGAGAGGAACATGTGTTAGACGTCATCCAACACTCTTGTGCAAAACACTCAATTAGGAGACTCTAATCGGCAATCTTGCACTGGTAAGTCCGAGATGTCCTTACCCGCTTTAGAGCTGGGTGAAGTATAAAGCAGTCGCACCATGCACTCGATTGAGCCACTGTTTCAGGTCAGGAATCAGGCGTGCAGCATACCTTCCCTCAGTGCCTTGCTTCTAGGACTGTTGCCAATCGCTGATAGATCGCTGTTCCTTTTCGTGGTGACCTCTTCTCTGTTGTTTTCACTTCTGCCCAGGTACATTTTCATGCGCTCCCTCCCTTAGAGGTGATTGGTTTCACCCGTGCTTCTACTAGCATTGCCATCTCGGAGACAATAGGATATGTGCATGCAATTTGCAGCGCTCCTTGTGGTTGTACCTGTGCCTACGACATTCGGTGTAACACCCCTGCTGCTACCACATTCGGTGTTGCCCCTAGTGCTGACTCACAGAGTTACACCGACTGCTCAGCGCTTATTAGGGGTTGTCTTCTTGATGTGGTGAGCCCACTGTGTTTTTCATTACAGCCTTGTTAGCTCTTGCACTGATTGGTAGGGAAAAACTCATGTTCGAGTCTATCAGTTCGTCCAGGTATTTCACTGCTGATTTCGATTTGACAAGCGCTTTCCCAATACTGATAGGCCTTACTCTGGGAAGTCTCTTCTTGGTTAGGATGACCGCTTTGATTTTTACCTATGGTAGCGTAAAACCGTGAGCAGTCATCCAGTTCCTTACTCGCCTAGCATATTTTGTTTGAGTTGCGCGTGGTTGACTATGCGTCTAGCGACTAGCTTTGGGACATCCGGCAGCTCAAGTATGGCAGGTCCACTATAGGAGATGTTCGGCACGTGCGGACCGTTGATAGAGCCCTGAGCGACACCTGTGGTAAGTATCGTCTTGTGGCTCCATTTCTTCGATTCATAGAGTAGGCTGCAGTCCTTCTGATATTCCCTCTGAATCCGCATCAGATATGCTGGAGCCCGAAAACAGTTTTCAAGCACTTCCAGAATATTTACCAATCTAGTAACCAGCACGCCGTATGGACTGCTGTGATTCCGCACATTGGGCCGCTCCTCGATTGCATCGATGGTGGAGCAACCTGCTCTGAAGCTATACTGCAATGCAGATATATCACCGTCTAACGGCGCGATTGTTCTCTAATTCAATTTTCTGAAAACATCTCCGGCGGTGCCTAGCATACGTAGGCGGCAGTATGCAGCTGGCGGCTTGGGATTCCCTTTCTCCTTACTAATTAACACAAAGACCACCACGTTCTTCCACATTGGAAACAGCCCCTTTGCGCAGGCATGCGATAAACGTGCTAAGGAGTGTGTAATGGCAGAAGTGAGTAACCATCTGAAACATCTCAGCTGCAATCCTATCTGGTCCTGTAGCCTATCTTGGCTGCCATGTCTAGCATGCGCTTGTACCAAACATCTGATTGAGCAATGCCCCATTCGATTCCTTTAGCGTTGAAGTCTCTGCCGATGAGCACATGGGCCTCTGTACTTGAAACAGCGTCCTTCAATGCATCTAGCCTAAGTTGAGGAGATGACAACGATTCGTTCGGCGTTAGGAATGCACCAGAGGGTTAGGTCCCGAACACCAAACCCAAAAGAAACCATATCCTCGCCCCCGGCCTTGTACTTGGAAATGATCACCCAGGGGGCAGTCGTAACGAATTCGTCAGGATCCCGTGTTAGTGAACTTGTGGTGTGATGATGCTCGCTCAGCAGTAGCAAGTTGGCTTGCTTGCCTCTCGCAAATTATTCGAGCAGATCTTGTGCGATGATGTTTTGATTTTGTTTTGGACGGAGCTCTATAACTATTCGTTACAATTGAGCATTACACCAAGAGCACATTGAAACCCTTTAAACTTTCAATTGATCACAGAGATAATTGTTATCCAGATACTGGTTAGTTAATCATATATAAAAAAGTAGTCCTTAATTACTTAAGGACGAAACCAATCCCGAATAGATAAAAAGGCGAATAGCACAATAGCCCACAGAAAGAGTGGAGCAAAGGTACTAAATCGTACCCTCTCCTACTAACCGATACTCAGAGTAACCAAAATTGTCCTTGATAAATGTGCAACAAAACATCTTGGAATTCGACTAGACACTTCGGCGACAGATATCTTAAAATGCCCCTGAAGTATTTGTCTTTACAGTCTATATTTTAGATTACAATAAATATGTCGGACATAATTCATTTGTTTTAGTAGCGAAATATCCATAAAAACTTGAGAAATTAATGCCGTGAATTTTTTTGCTGAGATAAAGATAATTGGATGTAAAAATAAAAAAAAAAATGAAAATATGTTGTTGTTTTTTTTTGCTACAAAGATGCACAGAAAAAATATTTGATTGGACATTCTCTCACAAAATCTTCTAATCTAATATCTTTTCTTCTTTTGCTAAAATTATCTTTGTGTGAATAGTTGGTATTTAGTTTTTTTTACCATAAAAACGGATGAAATTTTGAATGCTGGTGAGCTTTAAAATAACTTTTAAAAACTCTTTGAACAGCTGTCCTGCAACAACTTCAAAATTAAACTTCAAAACTGGACTTTGAAATTAAATTGCAACGCGTTTTGCTTCGAAAAAAGGAATAAAGGTTGTAAAGTTTCATCAAAATCGGCCACAAAATCAATTTTAGTGCTAAATAAAAAGGAGGTGGGTCGTTAGTCTCTATCTTTAATTTCCATGCGATACCATTCACGTGATCCACCCAATCTATTCCAATTCACCTCAATCTATCCTTCATACCTTTTAATTTTAAATAGTATCCTTGTACCCTTGGTATAAGTAACTTTGCTGTAAATCGCCTCCAGAGAGAACGCCTCCAGAGCGAAGGTACATTGAACGTTTTTCAATTGCTTTTCGACCATAGGCATAAAACATCAGTTCACAACTTATTTCAATTTTACCAAAATGGACAATAAATGGTCGAGTCCTTGTTGGCTTTGGCTTAAGCAAAAGTCGGCTTAAACAGTCGGCTCACTACAACCACGTTCTAGTAGATGTCTTGAACATATTCCCATAAAAAGGGTCATACCCCAAATAGAAACTTTGAAATTTTTCTGCAAATTTCTAGTTTCAAGTTTAAAGTTCCTATTGCGGAAAAGTCTTTTCAGAGAATCTAACGCTATCATTTACATACTATCTTGACATTATCTTGAACAAGAATATCAACTTATTCAGTTCTTGAGAAGTCCATTTGCTTTTCAGATACGAACCGAAGAAACTACACACCAAAGTAGCCAAAAACAAGAAGAAAAAGAAACGTGAGACGAGTATACTATAAAGCACACGCTCTAAACATTTTGATTCGTATCCCATATCCTCTTACAATCTCAATTTTCCTTCAATACAATTTCCATTTTCATCGAAATAGCCTCTCACGCTAGAATTGTAATTTTTGCTGACATGTCTGCCTCGCTGAAACAAAGTGAAACGGTGACTAGAGAAGAACTTTCAAAGAATTCTTGGTTTGTGTTGTCCAGAAAGTGTGCATGAACCTTCTTACTTTGCTTTACTTTGTTCCATCAAAAGTTTCCGGGGAAAATTCAGTCTAAGCACAGCATTTTCTTTTCCTCTGCCATATGACACATGCATGCCGGAAAGTTATTGGGGTATATTTGTGTCAAGAGGATGCCACGCAATCGAATGTTTGTTATTGGAACATTTGTCGTGTGTAGTAAATATAACTGAAAAGAAGGATATAAAAAAAAACACGGACAAAGAAAACGCATTGGGATCGCTTTCATTTTTCAATTGGGACAGGAAGAAAGAAAAGCAGCTACTCTCAGCAATTTCCTTAGAAATCTGCTGTGACACCATCAAATGAGTGGTGCTTGTGAAATGTGAAAGATATAAAATGCAGACACAACACGATAAGAGAATTGGATACCAATTAGATTCATATGAATGGATGCAGGATTGTAAGATGGCTCGCGTTTAGCGAAATCATCTTGAGTCCTGGGTGGTTGAAAATCATTGTAGCTTTTCACGAGTATGGAATTCATCTAGTTTCAAAGTTGTCGAAATTGGATTGATACATCTTGGTTTCGTAATATTGATTCGTGCCCTTCCTGTACAATCCAATCCTTACTCAAATAATTACTTTCAATTCATATAATCGAATTGTACCCTATCTTGGACACTTGAGATACCCCATGAACAATTGCTATTGTGTTGCTCTCAGTGATTTCGAATAAGCCTGTCCGAGATGTCCTTGCTGCAATCAAGCAACAGTGCAAACCCGGAAATCTCATGTGGGTGCTTACGTAGGAAGTTTCCACTTATTGGTAGTGTATTTGTTTGAAAGCTGAAACCAAGTGAAAGAAAATTTGGGCGATGTGCGAATTATCTAATCAAAACGTGTAAGAGGATGAAAATAAAGCTAGAATTACCATCACGCAAGCCGTATCTGTTTGAAGTGTCAAATTGGGATTGTACAGATATTGATCATTTTGTTTCGAAAGCTGTGTTCAACTGGAATGAAATTACACTTTCAAATAGGCTCCTGGAATTAAATTATGTGATAAAAAAAAACAATAGATGCTTCGAATAGGTGCTTCGATTTGAAATTTGCCAATAGATCATAATATTATTATTGAAACAAAAAGCAAATAAGTTCAATTTGCGGTTGGTGTATTTATATTTTGTTACGTGTTCAAATAATTTCACGCGCCACTGTAGTTGCTAAGATGCAATGCAAAACAATAAAAACGAAAACATGATAGAAAAATGCGTATATAAATGCATTGCGATACGGAATAAGAACAACCCAGCAAACAATATGATCATTATATCAGACTTTATTGGGTGTAGTTTATTCTTTAGTGCATAAGGCCTATTAATTGTTAGGGAAAACAGCTTAAACCTGAATTTAACATGGGTCATGTCATTGGCAATCCGGTTTACAGCTTTATAGGGCATAAATAATGATATAATGCAAGCGATGATTGCACTGCACAAAATGCACTTACCCAAGAATTATCGCTAACTCGAGATAGTTGTCACTCACTTTTCCCTATCACATTCTTCACACTCACCGTTCCAGTCCAATTCGCACACACACTGATAACCCTGGGTCGCGCCAACACTACCATTCCTGTTGACACTTTGGCACTGACCTTAAATCTGTTCGCACACGTCCGATCTTCTCAACTTCACAACTTGAAACTGACTTTTTAATGGAAATGCCAATAAAGACAGAGTATTTTAAAAGAACAGTTCAACACGAGTATAATCATAACAACAAGGCTCAGCTAAGGGTTATACTAATGATTAGTTAAGCATTAGCCTGATGTGCCTGATCGTTCTTTTCGATGGCAATAATATCTTTATTAACAAAGATGGCTCGCTCCACTAGTGAACCTAACTCAGCCGCTAATGTCATAACTCGATTGACTTGGCGGTGATTTCTCTTGTCTCTAGAGTTTCAACAAAAACCCAATGTGTCCAAGATGTATACAACTCTCCAATCTCTTTTTCGGATTTGTGACGTATTTTCAAAATATATACAGGGTGGGCCATTTAAAGTGGAAGCATTTGTTTCTGAAAAAAATATGTGAATATATATATTATTTATTTTTATTTCGATTATAATTTATTTTGGTTCAAGGAGATATGTTACAGCTATTTGTTGAAAATGATATCGCGTAAATGTTGTACTGTACTGTGTTTTGTACCGTTTTGGGTACAAAATGTGCTCTTTTTTTGGCGTTTTCCATTTCCGATATGGCGGCGATTTCATCGGCGTTTCATTCATTCATGATCATGGGCATTACAAAATCATTTATCATAGCTCGATAACGTTCGCCATTAACAGTTTTCGTTGCTCCATGATTGTCTTCGCAGAAGTAGGGACCAATGACCATATCCGCACAAACACCACAACAAACTGTAACTTCTTGGTCGTATAGAAGCTGTTCCTCAATTAATTGAGGGTTTTCAGTTAAATGTGCCTCGTCGTACATGATGATTTTTCGCCAAAGGTTGGCCTCGTTCTCGGCCATTTCGATGATCCATTTGGCATAATCGACGCGACACAGATAATCTTCTGGGTTCAGTTTATGTGCCATTTGAATTTTGTACGGAAATATCTTCAAATCGACACGAATTATGCGTCGGAGAGTGGTCCGAGCGATGCCCAACTCCTGAGAACGATGACGAGACGATGTTGTCGGCTCCTCCTCAACACTGGCTCATACGGCTTCAATATTTTCAGCGGAACGTCTTGTTCGTTGTCTGAATGCATGGTTGGCATTACTAACATTATTATAGTGTTATCACCGGGAGCACTTTTAACTTTATTTTCGAATGAAACGCACGTTTGGTTTCCACAATTGAAAAGTTATTTTCAATGTAAAGCTGAACAATTTCAGCTCGTTCTTTTGAAGTGTACTGTTCCATGATAAAATTGTCTTGGAATGACGCTTCCAACGCGGTATTTCATTAGTCGATCTGACAATTCTGTCAAAAGTTATTGGGTTGCCCGATGCTTCCACTTTAAATGACTCAGCCTGTATATAAATATAATAAATAATTAATAATAAAAGATATGATTGTCGCCACCGATAGGTCGCACCTGCAGCGAAAAAAAGGAACAAGGTTCAGTACACAGAGTTTCTAGAAAATACAAAGGCCGCGTAATGGTGGCCGAAGGAAGTTACTTTTAACAGACTAGCTCACCGCGCCGGCGTGGGGGGTTTTAGGGCATTATTTAAGCCCTGATCCTTCCATGTTTTGTGTGATTCCACACACACGCACACACAGAAAGAGCTTATTCTTTCATATTAGAGAAAATAAATAAATAAATAGAAATAATCAAATGAAAGTAAGTAAATATAAAATATTCAATTTACATGAATCGTGCTGCGCTGATTCTGACAAGCTTTGCTTCCTCCAACACGAATCTCCACCTCAGCTTGGTTTCGGGACTTCAATGAATTCCGCTGCGCTATTTCTGACTACCTCTGCTTGATTTCGGTACTCCACTTGAGCGTACGAATTCTGCTGCGTGCAACACGAACCTCCACCTTTACTTGATTTCGGGACTTCACTTGCTACTGCGGTGCTGATTCTGACCACCTCTGCTTTCTCCAACACGAATCTCCACCTCAGCTTGGTTTCGGGACTTCAATGAATTTCGCTGCGCTATCTTTAACCACCTGTGCTGCCTCCTTACTATCTTCTTGGGTTAATCAAAATGTTCTCTTGGGGTTTGTAATTCAAAAATTTTGCGACTCGAGGTCTTCTGGGTCTAAACACTTCACACAGCTGCTAATACTTCTTGATTATCTTTATTATGCTCAATACTTTAGAATTCTGGGTCCTTATTGATTACTATCCTAAAAACTTGAAACATGATTATCATCCTCAATACTTAATTCACAATTTCTATACCTACTCAACATTTTACTATCCTTCTTATAGCTATATGTTCACAACAAACAAGTGAATCATATCGAATGAAAATTTTTCTCAATAGCGTACCAATTTTTTTTTTATATTGAGAATTTTTTTTCTGAAACTTTTTTTCTGACACTTATTTTTATTGAGAATTTTTTATTTTTATTGTTTGTTTTTATGTCGCCTACACATTGCTGCCAAGAGATCGCGCCCGATTTCATTTTTCCCTAGCTTTGGAAAAACATAAAGTAAGTTTCGGTGTAGTCCTTACATCTATGATTGCATGGGTTCCCATTAGTCAACTCCCGGTACCCGTAGTCTGATAGAACTTTTTAGTACTGCGGCAATTTCGCTTTATCTTACTTGACAAAAAGCAAGTGTAGGGTTACAACATTTGGACCTCGCTTTAGTAAGGGTTTGTAAGGATGTTTTCAACGAGTCTGACTTAACGAGATAGAGCAGCACAATAACTTTATCTTGCCAATGAGTCAGCTCATAGATTTCCACTCGCTATTCTAGATTTAGAAGAAGTAATTGCAGACCGACGACCCAACCACACAAACTCCCCCGACGTAGGCCTAGCAGTGCAGAAGAGGTGTGAGCGAGCTAACAGCCTTGAACGTGACTTTTCTACAGGGGCCAATGGGAAATTGAGTCATCAATATGAGGCTGCTATCAATTGACAAATATAACTATTTGTCAAATTACGATGGAATGGTTCTTATGACGAAAAAAGGATTCTTGGCCCGTCATTGACGCAGAGGGATAACCATGTGTACTGTCTCTGGTTGAAAATGGGACTCCTCTATCCAAAGCCACCTACCTACAAAAAAAAATCAGGCCCATTGACATCTTGTTACTATGATGTCATACCTGATAGAAAAGGATCAGGTTCTGAGAAAGGATACAAAGTATTTCGAAATGAGCCATTAATCTCGTCAAAGAAGCAAAAACAATGGACTGAGTATTTTTGAACAAACTTTTTCATGTTTATATTTCACCCTTGCTTCCAAAGCTTCCGCTGTATAAAATGCCTCCACAATGGGGTGCCAGAGGAGGCTGAACTGTAAGTAAAAAGTTGATTCGGTGATATTTTTCTTTGAAAATTGGCTTGGAACTTTTTAAAAGCTTACAGAAATGAACAAATAGTTTGTACAGCCAAAAAATTAAATTTAAACATACTAAAATCAAAATTATAATTTTTTCAGTTTTATTTGCTTGTAGCAAATAGCACTGAAACAATGAAAATTTTAGTAAAAGTTCATGTTTTTTATTTTTTAATATTAAGGGCTAAAATTTCAGCTAAGTATTCTGCTGATGAGTCACTTAATGACACAAAACTTTTAGCTTACGGGATCTTCCAGAAAGGCTTTTTACTCTGAGAAACGAATGACAAAATTTTTCGGAAAATTGGATCATGTATTCGTCAAAAAATTGTTCTTGATTGGTTAAAAAAGGATCTTAGGAAATCTTGCATAAATTTTAGAATTTTATTTATTTATTTATTTTATTGCTTTTGATTGTTTCCATTTAATGCTTATGTTTAGAGTTCTGAATTAATTTTAATTTTATCCTTGGTTATCCCTTTATTTGTACTATGTTGATGAGCATTGGTTTTTGATGACGACATTGGAGCCAGAAAAAACTTCTTTCAAAACCTATTCTAAACTTAAATCTAAATTAAATTAATTGCTTCAAAATTACCTATTAGCTAACTTAAAGCTAAGTAGCCTTTCGTTGACAGGCATATGTTCAATCCAGTAGGATCCGTATGTTAGGATTTGATGCATTTCTGGCACTGGAGAGTAAATAATCTGTTCGCGAGTTAGCTAGTAGATTAATTTGCTTTACTCCGGAAATTTTGTGTAGTTCTTGTGAAAAAGAATACATAGGCTTATCCGGTTCCATTTTGAGGTATCTGTTTTCTGTGACTTGACGCTTACTTTTAAAGTATTTTTCACATTGGTTCCAGCTAGGGGCACCGTAGAATAAAAGCGATTGGATCACCATTCTGATGATGAAGACTTTATTTTCAATGCTAAACTGCGATCTTTTTTTAGCTATGTTTACAACGATAGAACCGTGTTGAAGACTCTGTTCAATATGCTTCCTTGAACTTGTTGTCTAGTATCAGATCAAGAAAGGATAATTTATCAGACCACAAGATAATTTGTGCAATAAAATCTAGTTGGTTTACTCGGGAGCAGTGTAGGTATTCGTTTTATGCTGGAAAATATGCATTTAGTATTGCTGACATTTTAATTGGATCTACCAGTAACCAGATCTAACAGTAGCAAAACTTATAAAGTTTTTCCAACTTTTGCTCCAAATTTCGAAGAATGTTGTTGGAAATGACGCTAGCGTTGTAGAAACATGTACCGTTGCTATTTGGCAGTCTAAGGATTAGCATTATTAGTAGGGATGTCAATGTTGTAGATGTTGAATAAGATGGGACTCAGACAAAAACCTTGAGGCACACCGGAAAAAATTTTTTTCCCGGAACATAACAAGTATTGTATACTGGATATTTTGTAGAGCAGTCCTTCGTTCCAGACTATATCAAAGACTTTCTCTACTTCTAAGGATACCATACCGACATGTGACTTTTCCCTAAGTTTTTCTATAGTTCATTAGGCAATAAAGTTGTTGCTCAGTCGAATATCAATTTCTAAAACCAAACCGGAAATTCGGCAGAAGATTGTTGCCATTCGCATAGCTAGCTAGTCTTTTATGTACTAATCTTTCGAAAAAATTTCTGAGATTGGGTAGCAATTGGACTGATTGGTCTGAATTTCTCGGTTATGATGGGATCCTTACCGGGCTTAAGAATTATTAATACGACCGCATGTTTCCAGGAACATACGAGCCTTTTGAAAACTACTCGTTTGCGAGGCACGTTTTTTAAGTACTACGCTGGGGACTCCATCAATTTTCTTTTTAATTTTCTCAATTTCATTAATTTTCGTTATAGGTGCTTTCCTGTTCTTTCCTTTTAAGTAAGCTTGTTATCTCACGTGGTTTAATTGGAGCTTTAGGATGTATGCTTGCATGACTTGGGACTGTTTTAGGGAGTTGCCTACTAATATTTACTAATGATATCATATTTTACTAATGATATGTCATGAAATCTATGGAAATTTTTCGTCAGAACTTTTGCTTTTTCATCATTTTAGAAAATTGTATCTCCGCTGTCGTTTTTCAGATAGCAGGGTAGCGAATTTTGTTTTCTCTTTAGTGTTATGTTTAGGTTTCAAAGTTTTCAGGAGTTAAAGTCAAGGCTGTAGAGTATTTTATTCTAACATTTGTTTCTTAGACTGGATATTTTGTATTTGATTGCGAAAGTTCATTTATTCACCCTAATTTTTTTCGCAGGGTCCCGAATCCTTTTCCATTGACGATGCAACACGTTTCTTTTTCTGATAGATTGTAGGTTTCCGTATCTAATTCAAATCTTTTGGAAGTATATGAGACTATTGGTGTACTACCATTAATCTTCTTCTAGACATTGTTTGAAAATTTCATCAGTGGTTCATCGGGAGAAGCTATAGTGTTTTGGGTAGATGGCAATAAGATTGGGCATGTCCATATCTCTGGCAATTCCTGCATTGTGTAGGGTCCTTGCAATTGCTAGAATAAAAGTTCCATTGCACAATAGGGTGTATAATTGTTTTATTATTGTGGAGATTGTTTATTTTGGAAGGTACAGCAAAAAGCATACATTATCGTTTTCTCTTGTTCAAGGGGTACATTTCTAGATGTCGAATGGAGTGATGTCATATTTGGATTAGAGTTTATTGCTAAATTCTTTGTAGGACATTTAATGCAGCCCTTAGTATTATTTTAACCGGTCAGATATCTGGCCGTTGATAAGTTAAATATTCAACTTTTTGAAATCGAGGCGATTCTGCACTTTTCATAATTTTCGTAGTGATTCAATTTAAAAGTGATAAAAAACAATTTTCTTATAATATTTAAAATCATTCTAAACTATTATTTTAAATATCAACACACTCAATGCTAGTACGAAAAGAAAAGAAAAGGATCCACAGCCAGATTTACTTCTCTTATCTTCTCTTCTTGCGCAGATTTCACATCGGCGTTGAATTTCAAATGCAATTTTCTGCACATTTCTGGGATGATCATCAATTTTCAAGATCCTCGAAGGTGGAACACCAAACCGATGTTGAAACTTATCGTGTTGTATCTTTGCTACAGATACAACTTCACCAATTGTGGTACGAAGATTCAAAACATTCGATGGCAGTGACTTTTATTAATGACGTTGTCTATTTTATTTTGATATGCCAGAAGACTCCTCGCATTTACATTCGACAGGTCTTCAAATTTCTTCTAATAAGATTATAAAGACCATCACGGGAAACATTGGGAAAAGGTTATTTTATGGTTTTATTCCATTTATCGTTTTCCTAATCATTTTTGTTTCTTGTCATATGTGTTGAAAGTAGAGAAACTCAACTCAGTGCCGTGTAAGTCCAGAATAACGATGGACCCTTCATATAGCATATGAATATTTGTTTGAAATCGTAAATTTATGTTCCAAGGAAGACAGATAGGAAGAATGAACGACAAATGTTATTTAGGCGCGCATATGAAATAAGAAAGTTATAATATCAAAGCTGGTGAATTTTACTTTTTGGAAGGTTTTGAATAAAATAATAAATATAATCCCTGAAATCAAAATATACTCAAAGTATTTAACCCGAAAAATCACACTTTATCACTCTAGGATATTTCATTGGGGTGTTTCCCACGCGAATTTCCTTGAGTTTCCACATACAGGTTGACTAGTACAATAAAATGCCGATACTTCGAATAGGTACTCTCAAATTATTGAGATATTTATATAAACCAATTCGTTAAACGTTCCTGTACTTATAATCAAAAAAATCCTAGAGAGTAGTCCACCTCTAGGTAGCAGACAAGGGATAATTCATACTCGAGCAAGGACTGCAGCAAAACTCAGCATTCAATTAAATCTTTCACAGCTTCATACCATGTTCAAAGCTAATGTCTAAAATGAATTCTCGTAAAAAATAATGCCCCACAGATTTGTCTGCGCGTTAACAACTTTTGTCTTCTACAACAGACCAATTTGTCGTCATCTCGTCACATGCATATTTCAGACAATAACTAAATTCTGAATTCTATGCACGTGCTTTCAAGCTTTCTATTCTATAGCATTCTTGGTCAAATGTGATCCATTTAGTAAAAGGGTCAATTTTTCTAAAGAAACTCTCTGACATTCATTCCGTCATGTACTATTTGAGATGGCCAAAGAGGGCAGACTCATGATATGATATTGCTTTTATTCCTTAAATCAAACAAGCACAAACGATTATTATCTGGGATCTTATCTTTGCAGAAGACATCATCGTCTTGAAGAATTAAGTAGACTTGTTGTCTTCTTTACAAAACGTCTAAGGACGACGAGAATGTACATACTTTTAAACCGTGTTGCTGATTCATGAAAAGGACCATGGTACAATTTGTTGCATAATGTTTCGGACTAGAAGGGGTAGAAAGGATCGAACTCATATAAAATGAATTCCATGGGGATTCAACATTGAAATTAACTAGCAATGCATGCAACGCTAACAAGGTCCCAGGTGTATATTGAACATTATGTAATGGAATCGATAACGATTTTCACTAGTCTGTGAACATTCGATACAAAAGTGTTTGAAAAGCGTTTAGTACTTGCAAACATCATTAAAAGGGTATTGGTAGTGGTTCATGCACAAAATCTTTAGAATCATAAAGCGAAATGTATGCTAGTTTTGTGAGTACTTGTTTTTCAATAACGCGTTCAACATATACGTTGCTTAACTTTTATTTAAAAACTCCTTTATCTTTACACTTACATAATTTTCAATGGAGTTACTTAACCAGTCCAGCCCAATATATTGCTAAATACATAATTATTCGATATCTTACAAACATTGATATCTCTTCGCAGAACTCCCTTTTTGGTTCCGTTTTGATTAAATTGGATCTCTCAATGCATTGAACATTTCCTCCCATTTGTATCCTGTCAAGTTTTTTCCCTCTCTTCAAAATACTCATTTTCCAAGCATATAAGAAATAAAGGAGCTTAAGATTGCCCAACTTAATACTTTTTCCAATCTCTTTCCATGTAACTTGTGTATCCTAATTGCGTTCCATTAAGCATGACTGTGTTAAGAAGTTTTGCTTAATGAAGAACTTTATTGTATGCCGACCAGAAGCTAAGTCTAATGTGTTATCTTATACTTACAGACAGTATGCTCGGAATAATACTGCGATGATCAGCATTTCATTTAAATAAGTGAACTAAATAGTTCAAGGACTTTAATTTTATGTAGGCAAGTAGTCGACTGAGTATCAGTTGATTCGTGCTTTTATTACTTGGTTCAATCTTTGCAATTGCAGGGTGGATAAAATTACTTGAGTTCTACCTTCTTAGAAACAACTTTCATTTATCTGTTCTGAGTGTCCTTAAGGCACCATGGAGGAGCCTTAGATTATCATTTCTGTTTTGATAGCATGACTTTCACTTGTACAAGACATTAAGCTTTCACTGCATCTAGTATACTAGAAAGTTTTGTAATTAATTTGAATAAAGTTCGAGCTCATTGAAAATAAGAAATCCTTATAGGAGCATTTTAATAAATGGAAACGCTTAGCAGGTACTTGATGACAACTGAGGGTGATTCTTTGTTTTGTACTACGCTTGAAAAATTCGATAAAATGAATTGCAGATCGTAAAAATGATGAAATCAATGAGAATATATCAATTATAGTTTCCAGAATGATTAAAAAATACCAACAATGAAGTATATTGTTCAATATTATAGTTAGGCCATATAAAACTGGAAATACTAATAAAAATATTTTGTTATGTTCTGGTGTTCCTCAAGATGCATCTCCTCCATGTCATTAATATAGACATGCAGGCTTATATCTCAGCCGTTTATGGCATGGCTTTCTGTCATCCCAGAGCCTTTTCAAAGTAAGTTTCATTATTGAGAAAGCCACTTTTCAAAAATAGCCAAAATTGTTCTACTCCGAGATTCATACCATTTACAGTACTGTGCCGGTGACTTCTAGGACCTTTCGCAATGGACTTAAGAAGTTTAGAGGCCCTCGCCTAGCAACGACGGCTACGCACCTTATCAAGACTTTGCTTGTTGAAAACCCGTGAGATAGAGTTTGTGAGCAAATTTAGCGGCCAAAACCTCATTAAGGACATGAACAGGGACCCGTGGAGCTTGAGTCATAAGCTTGTCATCCGGAAGCGCCTAGCCCCGTGGACGTCTGGTGTGCTTAAGTTGAAACAAATGTAAAAGGTTTTCTATGCACTTTTCCCTGCTTTGGGCAGTTTTTTATGCCTCATGCGCCAACAGCTGACAAGGCTTCAGGACGTGTAACGGGACTCATTCGATAATTAGCTACGTAAGAGGGCCCATAACATCAGGGAGACACCTCTTAATAAGCGCTGTACAGTCGGCTCTACTCGAAGGGTCAGAAATATGGGGCAACGCTTTTAGCAAGAAGTTACAATGAAATCGGTTGGTTTCAAAGAGCGCTGCGAATCACATGCGCATGTCGAACACTCTCCGGTGCGGCAGTGCTAATTATTGCTAGGGTGATAACCATCGCTTTCAATGGGAGAGACCGTAGAAGTATTTACCTGCGGAGAAAGGAAAGAAGCGAGAAAAAGTCAATCCGCGATTGGCAACAAGAAGAAGCAACATAGAAGCAAAATACAAAAAGGACGTGGACGCCTGATCCCTGACCTGACACCGTTGTTCAATCGAGTCTATGGTGAGACATATTCCCAACTATCCCGACTCTAGAGCGAGCGTGGATGTTTTTGGTCTTAGCTGCACAATATTGACAGGTCCTGGTCTCCAAAATGTGTGTTTTGTGCGGAAGAGGTGGATGATGCCTGTCACGCGTTCTTGTCTTGCAAAGGATGGAATAAGCGGCGCGGGGACCTGTTTAGTGAAATTTCAGAGCCTTGCCCCAAAACTATGATCGGGGAAATGCTGAAAACGGTTGACTAATACAAGCGCGGGGTGTGATATGCTTGGGCAGTGCTGACACTGAAAAACTATATAGTAACTACTATATTGGGAGGCGTCGGAGATGGTTTGATTGTTTTCAATCACTTCCTTTCCCTCCCTTCGTTCCTGCTGTAGAAGAATCCGCATAATCTGAAGGTACATCTAGGCGTAGGTACTATGGTTCCAGGCTAGGTTCTCAGATTGACAGAAAAACTGTTTAGTGTGTAGTCCAGGAGTCCCACATTCAGGCCTTCACCTCCCTATCACAAAGACAAAATGCTTCAGACAAGAAAATTGTGTCGAGTTGGACAAGGCGGTACATTTGTGTAAAATAAAAAAAACCACAGGGTAGAATTTGTGTACCAAATTACCCCTTACATATTACTCAGTGCATTCAACGGCTGCCTGTGTAAGGGGTGTTCAAAAACGATGGAAGATACCGAAGCTTGCGTTGATAAGCAGGGCGACGGGAGATCCGGAGCTACTATCTGCATATAATGTTATAAACTTGATCAGAGAGAGACCTGAGGAGGTCATTTGGGCTGGTGGGACTCTTTCGTGACTTTCGTGACCATTCTGTTAGGTGGATAGATAAGCTCGGTGCTGTGCAACATTTCGGTGTTTAAGCTTGTGCTGTAATTAATGGACAATGTTTATGTTTATGACAATTGAAAGGTTGGCGAAGAATGGATTGGACCAAGGAAGAGGTCGAATTGTAGGGGCCGTTGGGTTGTAGCTATAGGAGGGTTCGGCCCTGATCGTCTGTGTTTATGACGTAGGAACAAGCTATGTATGATATTATGCCGAGTCAATGAGTAGATGACTGGTCGTGGGCTTCGATCAGTGCGGAAAAAACTGATATCGAGTAATGCAGCTGCGGGATTCTCAGCGCTCAGTCGCTTTATGGCACACAATAGAGAACCAACTTGAAGCGAAGGAAATCTACTCATGAGTTCGATTTTACGGCACGTATACGACTCCGAAAACGAATCCTAGTCTTGTGACAGAAAAAATGGATTTACGAACCGTGAGGTAGGTGGACCGCATGACTTATCAGTGACCTGGGAATGTAGTCTTGCAGCATGCATGGTAAGGCTGAGCTTTTCTTCAATCGTTCAAGTATAAGATCGGGAATTCACCATCAACGGGGACCACAGATGACGCCTGCCACATCATGTTTGCATGCGGAATATGGGCCAGGCTCCATTTGCATCGCTTTAAGAAAATAGGCTTGCCCTCTCCAGAAAATACAACAGGAAAAATGTTGGCACCAAGAATAACGTACTACGTGTTACACGACCGCCGACTGGAACTTCTTATAATGAAGAGCATCATGGAGCGCATGAAGGAGCAGAAAAATGAACGATCACTCATTTTCCTCCGTCCTTACTGAATGAGGGATTTCCCTGACCGGAGGTGACGCTAGGCGAAACCAAAGTATCCTGGTCTGAAATAATGTTTAGTCGCCAAACAGTATGAGGCGAGGTTCTCAATGTGATAAAGGAGGTGTGCAGCCGCTAGTTCGGTTGCCACTTTGAGTCCAACATCTCACGATTTATGTTCCAGAGGTTTGGTTTCAAGTTTTAAGAAGTGCTCGCATCCATCCTGATACGTTAAATTCCATGAGGTAGTAAGGGAATTTGACGATTTTTTAGATTTCACCCATCGAAAAAAAATTGCAAAAAGGGGCTGTTCCTTGGAGGTATGGTAACTGCTTCGATTTTCACAGGAAAAACGCTCCTGATAAACATGTGCAATGCCACACAGACTATTCAGGTGTCACAAATCGTCTGGCACGAAAGACAACGTAGCTGAGTCTCATGGCAGTGATGAATCCAGCTGCGAAAACGATTAAGAACTCAAATCAGGATTAAGAAAACTAGAAATAACCGTGCCGAAATTTCGAGCGTGATTCTGATTTTTTTAACAAATTCAAAATGTTCAATAGTAAAAAGACAAGTCCTGCACTTCGAGTTGCTTCCTGATTGCTTCTGTATCCTAATGTAACTTTCAGCTTTTTTTTAGTCTTTAAGTTTTCGCAAGCAAAATTTAAGATAAAATTCCTTTCGTCATTTACCGTCTCACTTCGTTAGGCACGTAAGTTCTTTGTTGCTGTGTTAAATTTTTTAAATTTTCTTGAAAATTAATGAAGACAAAGTGCATTTGGCTAAGGAATAAATTCTATTGTGAGCTCTATGCTTGGATTTCAATCTCGCAAGAAATCAATATAAAAGTACTCTTTTACTGTTTTGCTGTTTAGGAACTTAAATTGCCTTTTCATCTTGCTCCATTAAGCCTTCCTTCGAGGAATCATTTCAAAGAACAACCGTGTATGAAGCCACATGTAAGAAAATGCCACGAGAAGATACTACCAAAGCTTCAGAAAATATTATCCAGCCGCTGTTACCTTAATCCTTCTCTACCCTTCCTTGCTGAGATTGAATTTTATACTTAACCTCAGCAACGACTGCGTGGGGGTAGGTTTCATTTCGTCTTTTGAACCTCGTATAGTTAACAATTAGCTAACTATTGATATCCCAAGTGTAATTTCTTACATTCTCACCATTGACATGCACTCTTGTGAACTTGAAAATATCGACAGTACGTAAATTGAGTGATTTCCACATTTCCCAGATTCACCGAGTCTCATCGTTCATTTATAATGCAAGGGGTTGAAAATTAATCAGAACCGCTTGGAAATGTGGTTGAAGTGATGAACGGAGTTGGCAGTGTTGAGACTCTGAATGTGATTTGGGTTACGTATATTGGGCGCTGTAAATACATTTAATATTTAATTAGCATTACCTCCACTAATTGAACTAATTCGTTTTAAAGCTTTGAACCACCACAACCAGAATGGGTACTTGGCAAGGATAATTAATATTATATAGCAGTTTAAGAGCATACCATTGGTAACACTGACGCAAATGAACGGTGTACGTTAGATTGAATGCGTTAATAAAGGACTCTTGTCGCGTTTGCTGTTAATATAAATTAAAATTGAAGTTCACGTAGCAAGGCAATCAAGTGTTTCTAACGTTTTGATCATTTGAAAGGATTACACTACGTTGACTATGTTCGTAGATATTCGATTCGTTTCTAATCTAAATTTATATTTCTGTTACGTGGAAGGAGGCCCACCCCTTTCTGATCCGTCTAACAAATCTTGAATAATTAAGTTCGTACTTTCATTTTCATATCCTTAAGGTTTTTGTTTGATAGCTAAACTATGAGATCGTGGGGGATGACTTTTCCTTGGGAATTTGAAATCAAACTTTAATTTAGATAAGAGGAAATTGATTAAATTTAAATTTTATATGAGTGCTGAGTGGGAACTAACTCACAGGAGTAGCCTGATGTGGCGCAAGAAATATTTGAACAAAAGAAAAAAAACATTAAAAATTCAAGTGATTTATTCTTTAAACTTTTTAAACGAGAGCGTAAGTTTTGCAAGTTATCATATGTTCATTGAAGGGACAATTGAATACCTTTGGAAGAATAGTCTGCCTGTGTAGCTTTAATGCCTCTTACACAAGTCTGGGGAAGACTTGAAATGAAGACCTGCTTTTCAAATTGATGTATAAAGCCAATATTTGATTCTTCTTCTTTTTCTTTGCCCTATAGCCCCTCTTGGTCCTTTGCTTCCTGCAACAAGCGCCTCCAACTGTCTCGGTCTGCTAATTGCGTCCTTCAATTTTGAAATCCGAGCAGCGGTCAACTGTCTTCGTCAATAGACTCAGACCAGCGTTTCCTCCGCTTCCTCACTGGCCACCGCTTTTCAATTTCCCAATGAATATCTTTTTGGATATCCATTGTTTGTCCATACGATTCATATGGCCAGCCCATTGCAGCTTCCGGTCTTACAATCGTGGAGGCCTCGGGCACTATTTTATATGCGGTACAGTAAAGTGATATTACTCTATAGTTTTCGCAGTGTAGCTCCCGCATGGCTAGGGAATATAATTGATTGGCTTCAGTCGTTCGGCACGTGTTCTTATTGCCAAATTTACTGCATGATTTTGTGGATGGCTTCCTGAACACTGCCGCTACCATATTTGATGAGCTCCACAAGAATCTCATCGATGTCCGGTGCTTTATTATTCCTTTGGGCTCTCATGGCACAACCTTCTGCATCCAGACTCGGTGGGGCCAAAGGAAACGCTGTAGCAATGTCTATATCTGTAGGCTGCAATGCTCTGAAGCTGTCCTGATGATGAAAGAGTTTCTAGAAATATCAAGCACATCTTCCCTTTATTTGCTTTCATTTGCGACTATATTGCCGATTTCATCATGGCAGATCTTAGTCTTCAGCTGATAACCTCGTTTCAAGTTTTTCACTACTTTGTATGCTTGTCTTTTCGGTGCTTTCAATTGATCGCTATAGTATTTTCTTTTCACAATTGGAAATATCTTATTCGCTATTCTTCTGATATTTTCATACTTTTCTCTCTTCGTCTAAGTTTTCCTACCGGAATATTTTTGCACGCCTGATTAATTTTATCTTATGTATCCTGTCATTCGTTATCGGACCAATCATTTCTTTTGCGCCGGGCCTAATGTTCGATCGTCTGTTTTGCCACGGTCTTAATTGTCACTTGAACTTCTATCTATGCTGCTTGAATTCAGCAAGGTATCAGGATTGGAGCTAGCTGGATGTCGAGGAACACCTTGAAACTTTAAGCTACAAACGCCGTTTCGATCCTTTTGATGTCGAAATTTTGAACAGAGTTAGTCTCCATCGAATACGCCTTTGACATGCGTCAACGATATATTAGTTCAATAGTGATACGAGCCAAAATCGCCTGCTCGGTGTGTGTCCTTGTTGTTGAATCAGAATCTCGATCTTATTTTGGGTATATCCATACCTGTGATACCCAAGTGGCATATGTATACGTCGATGTGGGAAGCGAGTCGATCGACTAGTCTTTGATTGAGTTGGTGATTGGTTCTTCTGGTTCTTGGTTCTTCAGGTGATTGAGTTCTTCTTTTCTTTGACCTTTTCTTCGGTTAGGGCGTGTATTTTTCTCAACCAAATTTTAAAGAAGTTCACTTTTAAACGGATCGCATATAACCGCGATGGGTTTCGAGTGGTCTTCCTTTCGGTTTCGAGTGGTCTTCCCACTTTTGAATATTGTTTGCGATCTAAAACTTGAATATCACTTCCAGTCCAGTTCAATTACTGGATTGCCAGTATGTTTTATTTGTCTTGGCTGGTCTGTTGTAAAAGGTCCTTAGCACCGCCAGGATTATCCAGTGACTAGACCATCAATGATCCAATGCCATCGCCTTTTTTCGGTTAAAAGATCGCTGCCGTAGGTCCAATCCATTCCAAAGCTCTGCTGCAAATTTCGAAACAATTAGGGAGCTTTACAGGGACGGAAAATTAACCTATCGCTCAACCTGCACTCCGGCGGCATGGATTTGATTCCGTTCTTAGGCGTGGAATACTGCCTTCACCCTCTTATGCCCCCATAAAGGAGACGCAAGCTGGATTTAGAGGCAGAACTGTAGGCGTGAATACAATGATTGACATTTTTCAGCACTTAATGCTCCATCGTTGGGGAACCAGTAAGCCCAATATGCGACCACAATACCATTTGCTACCATTTATTCGTGGGATTTGTGATGAGGAACCATGTAAGCCGTGGGTTGGAAACAAGGGGATCCCTCCTTTTTTCGCAACTTTGTTTGAAACCGTCTATCGCCGAGTTCAATTCTTCATTACTCATTTTGCTTAAAACATGTTTGCTTTTCCAACATATGTTGCAATAAATGCGTTTCCAATCCAATAAAGACTGATAGATACAATATCGAAACTTTGGGAATTGTGGAAGGCTTGTCGATCAAAAAAAATATGTATGATATGAAGTCAACACACTTTTTTTTGTAACTTACATGACGTAATAAGCTTCTATTGATACATCTTGTCTATAATCAATCATAAATGGGTTTTTGGACCCCTTTTTGACGTGGTGGTAGGAGTTGCTGGTAGTAGGGTTCACAAGAAATACTTGCATCATCATAATAAATACACATCTTTTATAAATTGAATCATTTGACTCGATTAATTATACATCTTTTACCCGACTGTGATCATTGTAAGCTTGATCCAAATTATTTAAGTATTAATAATTCTACTTTGCATTATATTAGATACTTATGAATTTTTGGGATTTGGTGCATGCCTATTGGAATGAAAATATAGACAACTAAATAAAGAAACATTTGTCAGTCTAATTTTTGAGGTGAGGAGGATGACAGAAATTACCCCTAGTGTATATGTACGTCCTAAGTGTTTAATCTTGAGTATTACGCTGTGGTGTTACGCTTCTATAACGCCCAAGATTTAACACTCTAGGGTAAGTCTTGGGAGATAACTTACGTTTTTGTTTAAAAAGCACTTGAGTCGTCGACAGGGCAGCAGTGTCAACTTGAAAAACATTTTTTGACACAACTGACACAATATTGCGAATAACAATCTTCTTAGGTCGAAAGAATCTCTTACCAGCAGAAAAGAGGAGAAAGTGGATTCCTAGAGCACTCAAGAGCACTTAGGACGCAGGACTTCTAGAGTGAATTTGACGTCATCCAATGAAGTCTGGCCATCTTTGTTACTAGGATACCTTTATACCATGTCATGTACCACCTCGTAGATTTAGGTATGGTACATATCTTCAATTAGGAAATTCGGGTTGACTATTCCCACTTTCTCAGCAAAGTCACTGCGCAGTGTGTTCAATCTTCAGCATGAAAAAGGCGTATTCCACGTACCATCATGATCTCCAATGCGTTATATACAATGTAATGAGCACTCTACTGAACAATCAGTAGCTGGGTCAAATGGAAATCAGTTTCACATGCTCTTGACAGGTAGATGGTCTCACATTGCAAATGAGCCAAACAGTCTGTCTTCCGTTCATTTCATTTTGGAGTATTTTTTTACCTCATTGAGGGGGTTTTCTGCGTTTTCTAGTTTTTCGCTAGTTGTCTTTGGACATGAGAACCAAAGGGTTTACATATACCTCCTGGTTCGATTGTCTTATTGGTTTCTGATGGCCTAAAAAACGTTGTTTGTACAAAATGACAACTGATAAAGGACAAAATATAAAAATATTAAAAAGAAAACACGGAAACCATGCAGCCAAATGTCACCCACAAAACGGTGGAACACTTACCATAGGTGATAACTTGGTCGTGCATTCCGGGCGTCTTTTGCTTTTAGCCAATAGAAACATAAAGGGTACGAAAATAGAACTATGGACGCAAGGCCTGATGTTTTTCCTTTTGTATATCATTGAAATTCCCCAAAAGTTCCCAAAAAAAGCAAATTCACTTACATGTTTTATAGGACCACAATATCATCTTCTTATCATCAGCTAAGGCCCACTTGCCACTTTACCACTTAGTACCACTTGAACCTGACAAGCCCTTAAAACTGGCATGGACTGGCATGCTATAAGAACTGGATTCTAACAAAAATGCAAAGAATATCCTCAAATATATGCAAACTTTGGTCTGATCTGTAATGGAAGTTATAGCATCTTTGGCAAAACGATTAGAGCTTGGAGCATGCCTGATAGACTTCTAGCTGTCATTGCACTAAGGGGTGGAACCAGCACCTTTTAGTTGAAAACAAGGAAGGTCACTCACTATACGTCATAATAGTTCTGTATTGAGATCGGTCTGCTATTTCGCTTCGCTAAGAATTCCGAATACTTGGAGTTATCCTAATTCTATGGTCACATACATACATGACATTTGTCTACAACAATCAACTAATCGGTTTTTCAATCAGGTGAATTTTTTTGAAATTGTTAATGTTCCTGAAAAATGAAGTCACTCTTAATAAGCTCCTATGAAGCCTTCAAATCGCTGTTACGTTTGTAAGCAGTCTTATATTTTTTCTCATTTTTATCTCTCAAAAAGACAAAACGGATCTCATTCGAGGAATTAAATTTACATGGTTCTTTTCACGATGATTTCATCAGTTATTCTAACTAAACTTTAAGGACTTCGCCAGTTAAAATCAGCTTGCCTTCAACGTTTGCTTATTATTTCATAAAATGTTGGAGTATTTTATGCTTCTTAAAATTTCACGATGGCACAACTTATTTTGCTACGTACAAAATATAATCCCAGTCTATTCCATATGGAAGCCTGCTCAGTGTAAAGTTTTCAACTTTCCAAATAAGACTAAGTTTCAGCAAATACACAACATTTACATTATTGTTTTACTTTTCTCTGTTTCAGTAATGTGAAGCCTTTGTTGTTTCAAAAAACGTATAAACTAGCAGAAAGTGGAATGTACTCAAATGAAAAAGTTGGAACTGCCTTCTCCGCTTCCCTCTGCCCCTCTCTTTGACACACACATACATGCACACAGTACACACTTCCTTGTAAATAAAAGCTTTAGAAATACTTTTCTAAAGTGAAAATCATTGTAAAAGTATATTTCGATTGGCTGGAAAATCATTTTCTACAGAACATAAGCACAAACATAATGCGAAATTCGTGACTGCTATCTGTTCCTGATTATCATCCAATTCAGGAGTAAGTTGTATAATTTTACCATAACGGAAAAGATAAGGCAAGATGTTATTTCTTTTACTTGGAAATGTTTCCGAATCACTATAAATAGTTAAAGTATGCTTTATATTTCAAGTCTGAGCTCAACTTGTACTAAAGATTTACATAAAAGCAAAGGAAAAAAAAACGAAGGAAACTGCGGGAGAAATTCTCAATACCTCGTATCCTGGCATCATTAGGGATGTGATGTAACAAATATACATTGTGCAATTTTTTCCATGGACTTTTTTGTATGTGTTTATGCCGGGAAATATGGAAGAATGTGTATAGCTTTTGTTGATTTGCTAATAAAATGTGTCGGATGAGATATTAGCCCTTTTTGCTTCTGTGCATATACTAGAGCGTTGTTCTGATATGGTTATTGCTGCCATATTCGTTGTGATACATATTTTTAACTCGGCATCTGTGATAAAAGATACATACGTAGTACGTCATTTGTCTTATTCAAAATGCTAGAAATGCTTTAAAAGTTTTGAACATTTGAGAAGTTACACATCCCTTCAAAAGTAGAAAAGTCATAACAACAAACAAAAGGACAAGCTACATGCATAGAGAAGTAAATGATCGGTTCTAAGGTTTATAGTTATCTTAGGTAACTTGAGGGAAAAAAAACATATCCTAGCTCTAATAGTTTTAAAATAATTAAGCTCTTTTATCATGCATAGCCCAAGTGAGAGTTAATATGATATTGGCGTTATCATTCATCTTTTTCATCATCTGTATGACGTCATCATTCTTTTTTAGGCCTAGAATGCAATTTATCCGCTTGTACGCTAGATGAAGGTCTGATTCATCCTCCTGCAAGTTCTACACACCCATGAAATTGGCAAAAATCAACATAAATACCATTGTTTCGGTTAGTTGGCCCATAGCGTAAACCAGAAAGAGCAGTGGCCCAAATACACAACGTTTCAGGATGCCATTTTCCTTTTACTTTTCCTTTTATTTTCAAGATCCTGTGTCAAATTCAAAACTCGTGCAACACTTGGTCGAATTCCTGCATGACAGTCTATTAACTAAATCTCAATCTGAATCAGTTCAACTATATCATGCGTACTCTGCACCTTATTTGGTATTTCCGTATCCTGGTATCGTTTATCAACACTACAGGGTAATTCCATGGAAAATTGACTAATGATCTTGAATCAGTGTCGTCAGATTTCAATAAAATTCCGACTTTGCATATACATACTTGAAGAATGTGGACCAGCAAGTGATTTTAATATGGTTTCTTGGCGGAAATATGGCTTTTTGAAGTTTTCGAGAAACGTCGTTTCGTGTAGCGTTCAAAAAAAATTGTGTAAAATCTTCTAATTAACGTACAGCAGGAAAGAGGGAGGTTTTAGAAATTCAAAAAAGGTGCAAGAAACATTCGGCACAAAAAGGATACAACGGATGATAATGGTATCCTTAATACTTGAATATTTCAAAACGCAAACCTTAGTTTTCCTTTTTCCCAAAAGAAAACGAACTGTTGATCGAGTTTTTAAACTACCGCGTACAGCGCTCGTGTCGTATAGAGCCAACATTCGCGAGTCAGTTGGTCAAGCGTTGTCTTTCAGGGGGGCTTCGGTGGGTTTGTGCAATTTATTTAGTACCAATTGTTTTCTCTGTTCGTTGTTTTCCCCATTAATGATTCTCGTCTACAGCGCGTCAACTTGGCACAGAAACTCTTGAAATGTTTAAAATGGCTAACAAATTGGGAAACCCCAATTATTTGAGTAGTTTTTCCGTTTCAAAAATAACAAACAAGCAAACCCTGGTCGTCCGTCCACGTCCCAAACCGATAAAAATTTTGAAATAATTCATGAAATCATCCTGGAAGTTTGACGAGGGACTATTGAAAAATCCTGGAGCTTTTAAGAGAGACTTGGTTGTCAGCTTAGAGAATTCAAACAGAAGATTTGATTATGAAATGATTTCTGCCAAATTTATGCCCCGACTGCGTCTCGTTGAAGTGTTTTGCTATGAAAGAAGGCCGTTACAGGTGACAAGTCATAGTGCTACAGTTGCGACCCTACATCAGTCAAGACGATGGCAACCTTCAAGTTCATTTCATTCAAAAAAAAAAAAACGTCAAGTGAAATCAAACGTCAAAACAATTTTGAAAACTTTGGTTTTTTTTGGTATGAGGCAGTACTTAGAGTTTCTTCAACAGGGTCAGCTAGTTATCTAGACTTTCAACCTTCTTAGTTTTGCAGTTTCGAAAAATTTGCGTTGGAAGTCGGGTGACTGGTTTTTCCATTACGATAACGTCCTGTCGCACACAGCACTGTATGCGCCAATTTATGACCATGAAATGAAATGGTATGACTTCTATTCCCAATCCCCGGACCACCCGATCTTGGCCCACGCAATTTTTTGTTTTTTCCCCTTATGAAAAAAGACCTTAAAGGAAAGCGTTTTGTTGATATTACTGAAGAGATTAAAAAAGCCACAGAGGCGCTGCCGGGCATCACAATACCATATCCGGGCAGCATAATACCATATTAGCGGTTCTTTTCCTCGAATGTGGTAGTGGGTCCAAATTGGCCCGCAAAAATCTACGCCCGATGTATGAAAAGGTCGCATTGGAAAAACTCTACACTCAGATAGATTGGCCATCATCTGAGTTAACAACTGTAGATTGCTTTTTGCGCAGTTTACGCAATTGCTAACCGTAGTTCGCGCTATTTCTTGTCCGCGAATTATCCAGAACCTTTGCCTTGAAATAGCAAGTAATGCCAAAGGTCCTGCGTGCAAATGCTGCTTATGTAGGTGCTGCAAGATTAATTTCGAAACGAAGTCTACTCCTGGCAATAGCATTTAGTGTTTTGCATCATACGATATTGGTGCATTTTCTAGCCGTCCCTCTACTCTTAATACTCCTTTGTTATCAATAAATAGTGCCAGAGTTGCTAAGCAATTCTGTTTTTTAACTTGGTTTTCTTTTTTCAATTGCTGAATTTCATCCTTGAAATTTTCACTTTGAATTTGTACGACTATCTCAGTAAGCGCGACATCGAGTTCCCTTGTAGATAGCCATGATTCCGTTATCTCTGTTGTGTCTTTTTTCATCTTCTTTACTGCGCGTAAAACGTAGGCCATACTTCGTTGTAAATATGTAAATGACCATTGCCCTTGTTTTACGTTCCTCCTCTTCTAGTCGTGCATTAGAGATCGTTCTTTTCAGCCACTGATTATCTTCTAGTTTCAAAAATGATGGTCCACTGAAACATAACTCTGAATTTATTAAATTCTCTGCTGACACACCTCGAGATATTAAGTCAGCCGGGTTCTTCTTGTTCTTCTTGTTATCTTCGGTTCAATCTCTTCGCTTCGTGAGTTTTTGAATATCCACAATTCTGTGTGCTACATATGTTTTGAATGTGCCAGGATCTCCTTGAATCCATGATAACACTATCTGTGAGTCGGTCCATAGATACGTTTCATCAATCGATATCCTTAACATACCTTTTATTTTTTCCATTAGCTCTGTGGCGAATTGTGCCGCACATAGTTTCAGTCTTGGTAATGTAATTATTTTGACTGGCGCTACTCGTGACTTTGAGCATCGGAGCCTCATGCGTTTTATTCCCTTTATATCGATTGTTCTCAAGTATGACACTGTATCATAAGCCTTCTCACTGGCATCTGCACACATATACAGTTCTACACGATTTACATCTACCGAACTCAGTACATGCCGCCTAATTTTGAGGTTATTCAGTACTTTTAATGAACTTCGATACTCTTCCAATTTATGTTTCAACTCGTGAGTCAATGCTTGATCCCATTCAATATTCAATGTCCATAGCTACTGTACTATATGAACAACTCCGCTGTTACATTTACTGGATTTACCAATCCTAACGGATCGTTGTAATGGATTTAGAATCCCAGGTCTTCACGGCGACGACTCGGGGTGAAAGTCGGCCTCGCACCGACACTTGGACGTGCAGTCCCTGAGACGTGACAACGAGTCGTACCCCGCGGGTCAACAACTCGGCCACTCGGAAGTTCACTCGCGTGGTGGCTGCTGGCTAGCTAGCTCAGTGCGACGAGGATTGCGGACGTGGGTCGGACCCAAGTGAACTTCCGCTCTTGGTTCCATTTGAACCAGCCACCGAAAAGCCCGATTTACTATGCGACGTTGCTAAACAAATTACGTTACTTTACTCTAATTTTTTACCATCAAGGTCCAAGAATCAAACTCCCCGACTAACGCGCATTCACGAACCGATATTACCGCGGTGCCCGAAAACAGTCTACGTTAATTTCATGCGAACGTAAAACACGCGAACCCGAAAAACCGAACTAGTAGTCCGCGACACGACTACAAATTATTACCGGAACAAAACTACTGCACCGCGGAACCCGAGCGACGAAACACATTGTTGACCCTACATCATCTTGCACTTACCTCCGCGCCATTTCCACCTGAAAGAAAAGGTTGCTGGAACGAAAGAATGTGGTTTTTTTTTTTAGCACTTCATTTATGTATTTCTATTTCTTGTATAAAAAAAAATATATATATATAAGTCCTAAAATTTACAATTATTATTTCTTCCTTTGTTTGTAATTATGATACCAATAAAAAATTTACGATTGCAATCTAAATTTTTTACAGATATATGGTCTTTTAAAAAGTCATGCACGTTAAGCTTAAAATCAACGAACTTTTCAATATGGAAATATTTTTTTTTTTTCAATTATTTTTTCTTTGTTTTTTTTTTTTTTTTTGCAATGATTACTTTCCTTCGTTTTTATTTTTCCTGATTGTACAACACACGCTGCGATCTTTAAGTTGCCATTATCTAGGGAAGAATTTGCAAGTTCGGTGTGGCGGTGCGGAAGAGAATTTGCTGATACGCGGAGATGAGAAACTACCTTCCTTTCGTTTTGTACTTAACAGTGTCTCGCGATTAGCTATTTACCCAATATGTGTTCGATTCCACGCTAAACTGAGTGCCAGCACTTCTCCTCGCCTTGCATTATTCCATTTATTTTAATTTGAATACCCTTTCACTTTATCATTAATGTTTTTAATATACATTTTAAGTTATATAAAATCGGTATAAAAAAATTCATTTAGAGTTTGTGTTACCTACAAAAATTGTTTTTTTCTAAATTTTTCTAAGACTCCTTAGCACTACTACAATGCTCTTATATTGATGTCTTTCTTTTCACAATCTGTTACAACTCCTTAATCCACCCGCCGAAATGGGATCAGCAATGGATTCTTATGTTTATCGAACAAAGAACCTTTTTCCATAAGTGCTGCGTTTTCACTTTTGTAACATAGCACTTTGTTTATCATTAAAACTTATTGCAACCACGTTTACACATGTGAGATGTAATTACGGTGTCAGGCGAAATATACCCGTTAATTTTCCCGGTTCATTATTGAATTCGTATGCAGGCTTCTTTTCCTTGTAATAAAAACAATGAAAGTCCGGTGTTGAGTGAAATGCAAAACTCAATGGCAGATATACATAACAATGTGGCTTCACTACGTTATTTCGCGCTCACAACGTCTTGGCGGATTTTCACACAGTCTGTTTTGCTATTGAAATCCCGAGGAACCAGCGGTAAGGGTTTCCTTCCAATTTTCCAATTGAGCAATCAAATAGGTTTATATTCAAACTAGCAATTGTCAAGCGGTGTCGTTATGCTCACGGGCACACACTGACAACACTTTCGTAAACACTTCCGCATGGGTTTTCACGTCACACCGTCATCAAACCTCTGGCGATATCTTTGTTTTAGTGGCGTTGATGATAACGAAAATATCCATTGCATTCGACACGTTAGTTTTTTTTTTTTTTCTCGAAGAAAACGAGAATTGCGGTTGCATTGAAATCAGAGTTTTAGGTGGTGATGCTGTTGCCGTCTTCGTCTGACGGTTCACGTTCTACTATCCACCGCGACGATTTCGTATATCTACCGTACATTTTACGACCGACCCATAAATCGATTTGAAGCCGCTTTTCTACTTTCCAACAGGTAATCGCGCGCGAAAGACACACCAAATTGTCAAGATAAGTTCACGTTTGGAAATAAAATTACGTCGAGTGATTTTCCACGAGATCACTTTTTTTTTCTTTTTCCACCCGCGTGTGCCTCTTCTCGCGGTCCTCTCCCAACTCCCCGTTCCGGAAATCAAAAAAAACTGTCTTCCGACCTGAAGTGGTCGCCAGGTCGTAGGTCAGCTGACTTTCGACCTGTCCGCTGAACTTTCGCCTGCGGGAAAAGATGGTGACACCATCTTCAGGTCGGTAGTCACTACATCGTACAGCTGCGCTTCTTCCGATAATATGATAGTTTTTGTACACGAATCCTGCTTTGTTGATTTAGTAATCATGAACGTAAAAACATCTTGCGACAGTTGCCATGTTAACCCTAAGGTTTTGATGAAACCCGATTCTCCACTTTCGAACTCCTTTTGCTTTTCTCTATCTCTTGTTGGAATTCCTTCTAAGACCCTTTCATCGTTTGATGCCAAAGTCCTTTGACCTTCCCAATAACTCTGGCGATGATAATATTGGCAAGTTCACTGTGAACCTTCCCTCACTATTTCTAACTGTTGTGTTTATGAAAAATTACTCACAATGGAGATCTACGCTGCTTATAGGTTTTTCCTTTTGTATCTTTTCGATCTCTTTCTCCAACTGTTGATCCAATCCTTGACTCGATACGCCGACAAACACATTCTTTTCTTTTGGATCGGTTGACATTTTTCCCAATATTATCCACCCAAAGAGCGTGCGCTGTATCATTGGTAGGTTAGGCTGCAGTCTGATTTGTCCTAACCGCACAATTTCTCCATACATTTCTGCTCCAAGCAGAAAATCTACCTTCTGAGGTTTATTAAAATTTGGATCTGCTAGAGTCATGTCATATGTGTTAATATGTATATGTGTAAATGGTTGCTATCGCTGTTCCCAGGAATACATTATCATTTATTGACCTGTGGTTTGGCTTAGATGTATTTCCCATGCTATTTGGTGTGTCCTCATCTTGTGGAGCGATGTTTGCGGCGACCGTCTGGTTGTTTTGACTTCTTCGTTCATTGTTCATTGTTCATTGAACTCTGTGATGTCGTTTCCTTAGACAATTGAAGCACAGTTTCACTTTTATTCCAGCATTCTCTAACATTAGTATGTACTCTCTTGTTGTATCGAACATCCTTTTCAATGAGCTGGCTGAATCTATTGTAATATTTGGTTGATTCAACAGCTTCTCCAGAATTGATGTTACCAATAACCTTTTATTATTATATCGATCATTTAATATCTGCCATACGACCGCGTAATTCTGCGTCGATACGTTCAGATGTTTGATCAACCTCTCTGCATTTCCGATTAGATTCGTCTTTAAGTATCACATCTTCCATGGCTTATTTATCTACCATTTGTGGAAACATATCGTAAAATTGTGGCCATTTTAAATAATCACCATCAAATTGCGGGATTGTATTCTTTGGCAGTTTGACAGAAACCTTGTTGAATTGATCTATGGCTCTGTCCTGTTTTATACTCTTTAATGATAAGCGGTTCAAATTTTCCTTTAACCTTATCATTGTACTCTGTACCTTGTCATCCAATTCATACAACTCTTGATCGTTATACCCGTATTCAGCTTCCTTGTCTGTTAACTCGTATATCAACAAATTCTGCTGTTCAATACTTCCGCAATCTTCCTTGAGCCTTTCAATTTTGATCTCATAATATTCACTCGATTGAGTTTCGAACTGTATCATGTCGAAAGCTGCTTGTAATGCAGCACATGTATAATGTAACACATGCAAATAACTTTACAAATTTCTTTTTCACCGCTGTCCTCAATTTCAGTGGTAGCATAACACCCTTCTGATGGTTCCCTTAGCTTCAAAATCGTCTGCTTTAGAACTTGTTTAAATCCTTCGTATATTTTCCATGCTTGGCTGTGCAGGTCTGCTATAAAATATAGGTGATCTACTCTGTCGGAATGCTCCTTCCGTATCTGATCGTCGATTGTGTTAAACTGCTCCCAAAGATTCTCTAACTTGTTCTGTTTCTCCTGCACTACCTTAAGCGTCCTCCTTTCTACTTTAGGAGCCATTCAACCAGAAATAATCTTTATCACTAAACACAATTCTTCAGTAAAAATTCTCCACTTTGGACGGTTTCAAATTAGCCCAATCAACAAAAACACTACATAAAAGATGTTCAGTTGGCTTTACTTTTTGGACGAGCTGAATTTTATAGGCACGTAAGCCAATATCCTTACATAAATTTTTCCACGTAGTCGACGGGCAAATACCAACGAGTTGAGAATGGCGATGAATTGACATTTCACCGTCTTGCTCAAACTTTCACTCTACAACAGCAATATTCTCTTCAATACTCACATTTCTTTGCTTTGTTGATGGTTTTGAATCGTGAATATAATAAATTAGTGCAAAAAAATTAATAACTGCAAGAATTATTTGCATCCTAGGCCGATTACGTTGACCGTAAAATAGACGAAGTGCTCTATGAACAGATTAACTTTTTTCAAATTAAGTTTCCACAAATTGGAAGCGTTGTTCCGACATCAAACGATTCATGATGAGTCGCCAAACTTTACTGAACAGAAATGTTAACACAGTTTGACATTCTCAACTGTCAAACCATACACAACAACCAACAAAACTTCTCATGCAGTTTAAAAATTCATTGTTTATTGTTGGAACATTCCTTTCTGGCAGAAAAGCAGAGCATGTACTTAAAAATTTTTAAAAGTCATCTTAGCCCAATTGAATTGAAACTTGAATCCACTTTTTCTAAAAGCTTTGCATTTATTATACAAAATCGGTTTTAAATCGTTGGGCATAGTAGTTTTTTTAAAAAAAAAGCTGTTTTGTGCCATATTTCTATGTTTCTCCATATGCGAGTACTATTTCTATAATTTTTTCGCGTTTAAAATATTCCACAAATTTGAAAATTTCTTACGACTGAAATTTTACGAGTTCAGCGTTCGAAATTTCTGGAAACTTGTAGCTCAAATAACTGTTAATAAAATCAGGAAAATTGAATATGTGTATTTTGAAAGATTCAAGGATAAAGGGCACAGTAATGATCCTTTTCACCCAGATATATCTCGTATTATGTTTTAAGATTTCCTACACCTAACCCTTTCCAGCAAATCATATTTGTAATATCTACGTTAAGTAGAAGATCACATTGAATATTTTAACTGTAATACGATCCGGGGTTTCTCAAAAATTTCAATAGTTCTTAATTCCGCTGATATGTCACGTTTTTCAAAAATATTTTATTTTCGTTACTTAGCTTTCTGGATACCAAAGACATCTTTGAATTTGAAGAAAGTGAGTCCAAACTTGTATATTTTTCATGAAATTACCCTATAGAATTGGCATGCCCACAGACCTGTGGGAGTACCGCTCTAGTTTGACACAGCTTTGATTAATGTAAGTCTGTTGAAAAAAGCGCCTAGACCAGAGCTGCTTACGACACAAATCTGTCTTATGCATCACATGATAGGAAGCCTTGCCTGTATGAAACGTAATTCCAATATGTGTTTGACACATATCAACATTTTTGATATGTGTCATAGTGACAAACGTCAGTATTCTTTTGAAATTTGTTGTTTAACATGCTCTCGATTTATTAGTTATAAATTTCCAGTGCATGAACGATTTTATTCGGTTCGTAATCAGTTTAGATGATGACGAACGTTATTAGAAAGTTCCTCTAGGTTAACTAGTACAGGTTCAACTTGCAGGGAGCGATGATCGGCTTTTTCTTCTATCTACTGTGTATTAATGAGGTATTCCCTTGCTCTTTTATGGTTTTCAGTTGAAAGCCGTGCTTCGGAACACGATGCCTTGACCTAGGTGTTCTCTTTGAATGTGTTTGCGCTGAAACCACAGCAACAATCGACCAGTGACTTGACCCATTTGTAGGCCACTTGAACAGTGAGTTTTCAGAGCCATAGATCTGCCAAAGTCTAAAGTTATATAGTTCAGAGATATCTAAAATGTCTAGACGATTATAATTTGTTGTTGGAGACAGTTCAATCCTATTTTATGTTGCTACTATAATTGAGATTCCTTAAGTATCTTTCGCTATACCGATGAGATTCGGGCACTCTTCTAATAAACGACAAATAATTGTGTCGCTTTAGTTGGCTCTCCAAGTTTCTGTCACTTTACAAAATTTATCACAAAAGTTCGGATTGCATATCGGTTTCTGGTATCTTTCTCTGGAAAATGAAATTCAGTGTTAAAATAAACAAAACTGTTTTAAAAACATGGAAATATGTTCAAATTTAGGACAATTGTGACTCAATTGCGGTGTACTTTTCTTTCAAGAAAGAAAGAAAGATTTACTTTCATATGCAAAATGAGACATTCTTCTATAGATATTGTACCATATATTTGAACTCCAAATCTTTCGAAATTTTAATTTGAGTCATTCAAGCCAAGCTCTATTTTCATCCTACAAACACCACCCACTAGCCCCGAATAAAATTAACCGCTGATTTTATTGTTATTTTCATGATTTATGGCTTTTCCTCTACCGATTTTCCATCGATCAACGCAATATAAAAGAATCCTTGTCAAAGTCATTGCCTCCATCACATGTCACTCTGTCTCTTAGAAACTCCAACATGTCAACTCAAAATTGCATATAAACCATTTTATTTCATTCCTAAGCCTTAACACCATGAAAATCTTATTGAGATTTTTCTTTGTCCACTTAACGTGCCATCGGCGTTGTCATTCAAAGGCAAAATGAGCTTTAAGGGAAAGGACTACATAATCGTGCAATGAAAATTCCAACGTCTACGAAAGAATAAATTACAGCTATAACTTAGTAGCGTTATTTTCCTTCTTCCTTTTTTTGCTGAGGGGAGACGTGGCTTGGGCATTGGGCGAAGCCTGGCAGTAATCACATATTCTCGCTCTTATGCTCCTTTGAAATTTACAACCAGTGTCAACACAAAGTATCCAAAAAAACCACGTTGTACGTTAAAATATAGCGGAAGTCGCCCGTGTCCTTTTGGCAAACTGCTCAAATGTGCTGTATTTAATGTAATGTATTGCAAAATCTGTACTGTCAGATGTAGAGTGGAAAGGGGTGGTTTTTTCAAGTTTGATAAAATTTAAAGACTGTTGGTAACAGAATGGGCATCGTATATCTGAAACTGAATAATTCTTCAGCCTTCATAGGTATAGCTGCATTGTTTTGGACGTTGCAGGATAACATTTTCGTACTGAATTCAATGCAGTAAAAATACTTTAAAACAAAATACAAGCCCTATGTGCGGATGTTAGCTAAAAATATCCAATAAAACATGAATTTAGATCCTAATTTCTGATAATAACTCAACCCTTTATCAATTTCTCTTTATCATGTCACTACCCTATCTTTCACTTACCCGGCAACAATGTCAGCTCACCACAAGAGCAACATTTTTATATCGCCCGAGTCTATAAAACCTAAAGTGTAGTGATCATAAAAATGGGTGGCCAAGAACGTTGGGCTAAAACCACCCTATAATTCATAGTGTCCTGTATTTTATATTTATTTACCACGAGCCATAGGCAATGCGACAATGTGTCACGAGTACTGATGCTAATTTGGCTCTGGTGGTGTCGATTCCATCCTATCTACCATCTGTCAATAATTTTATTGTCCAAAAAAAAAAAGAACTCAACCAATCTGATTTTAAATGACAGGGTGTTTAGATATATTGTAGGGGTGATGGATTGACGGGTAAATATAAAAGGATTCTAAGCGGACAATGAAAGCTCCTTCGATAAAGGAAAACAAAACAAAAAGAGAATTATTTTCAGAGCTTATGATCAAAGTATTGAGCTTAAGCTTTGGTCACAAAATCGTCGTTATGATGTGAAAGAAGGTTACACTGGTTAGAAAAAAATTGGGAATAAGTAGATTTTATGGTAGTCTTAGATGTAATAACAGTTAAGTTCAGAAGATAGTAAAACTTAGATTGCGTCGGCTACGTTTTGCGACAATTAATTGCATGTGGACAAATAGATTTTTGATTGCTGTGTTTTATGAGAGGGTTGTTCTGTTTGCAATAACTTTGAAAGTGATTTCGCGAGCCAAAGAAAAAAAAAAGATTTCTTTCTGGATTGATTTACACGCCCATATCAAAATGGTACATAAATGTTGTTGCTTTACTACGATAATGAATTCATATAAAATATAACGTAGTATGTTGCGACTGTGAAAATAGTCACATAATAGGTTACCTTCTGAATGAACGAGTACAGAAACACGGGTCTTTCATTTAATCTTTTCGGAACATGTTCTTGAACTACAAAATAGTCCATTTAATATCACAAGTTCCATATTTCCAGCCAGATTTGCAAGTTGCGTAACTAACTGCACTTTCCGAACTATTCCAACGATAGATCAACGGCAACTGAACTTTCCATTTGACAATGATGATAAAGTCAGCAGAAAGTCAGCAGCATGATGGTAAAGTCAGTCAAAAGCTGTGTTGGTGCTGGAGCATTGAGTGTATTTGGTCTAGTAACAGTAAAGAGCTCCGCATATGTTTTGTAGCAATCTCGATCTTAGCATATGAATCGTCACGCACTTGTTTTGAATTTCCATTTAATTGGCTAGTCGGTAAATCATTTATTGATATTTTAAAATGTTGATAAACAAAATGTTATAATTAATCAAGAAACAATAATTTGGTCAAAACCTGCTTGATAGCGTTCGGAAACGAACTCGTCGTCCTGATCGTCTCGGAATTTACTCTTGAGCCTCCGGCTGTTGTTGAGGTTGATATTGTTTGTCTTTTTCTGGTGCTATTGCAGGTCTGGGCAATAGTCGTATTTCTGGCTTTGTTAGTTCATATGCAGGTTTCAGTCGATCAATTCGATCAATATTTAATGCATTTGCAATGGATGTCAATGATAAAAGTTTATCTCTTCTGGTTATTACTTTATGTGGTTCATCTTAAGGCGTTCGGACTGAGCTTTTCAGAGCGTCATTTTGCGGAAATATGTGCTTGGATGTTGGAAACCTTTTGAAAACGAACGAAAGTCGAAGATATTGTCGCCCTAACTTTTGAACAAGATTATTCAGGCTCAATGTTTCGTTTACTGATGATCCGGAAAATCCACCGGGCAAACGTTTTTTCTTGCCATAAGCTCATTGTGTTACAATTTCCTGTAGGTCTTAGAGCTTGTCGAGGCAAATCCTCCTCCAAGTGTCGCTCTGATGACATGGTGCTTTGATTTGACGGCTTTAAATTGTCTGTGTTTGTATTGTCGAAGAGCTGCTTGCGGGTGATATGCTGTTGCCCTTTTTTGTGATTACCCAAAAGTCCTCTAAGAGTTCCGAACAAGTATGACATGAATATCGTTTCTGGTCGTAAGAGATTTTCTCTGGGTATCGCCTGATCTAGCATCAAGATTTTTATGGCATGACAATAATGTCGATGCACATATGGCGTAATCTGCCTTTCGATGGTGAGAACAGATGTCGCAAAACCTTGGAGGTTTGGCATGCTATACATCCTTCCGTCCATTCATCGCTCATCATTCATTAGAAAATCAATGGTTTCCATTTACCGTAGGTTTGTTGCTGTAGAGGACAACGAGTGCGAATGACGCCTTGATATCTGGATAAGCGATTAACGTCGCCTGCACTAAATATGCGTCACGGTATGAGGTCCTATATCATTCAAAGGATTGAATCACTGAATATGTTTTGGGCAGACAAATTCGATTGAAATTTATCATACCCAAGAATTTTTAAAGTTTTTTTTGCAGTTTCTGGTCTTTGATGGTCCGCATCCATTTTTTGATGCAGAGGTAGTGTGCCTTCGCCATTGATGAGGTTTCGAAGAGGAGACACTTCTGCAGCTCCAAAAGCGGGGTTACGCATGCATGGATGCTGTTTCGAATTGGCTCAAGCGCTTGAATAATTTTTGAGTGTTCTTGAGGTTCTTTTTCGTCATGCGAGGCAACCAATCCGTCATCTATTTGAAGATAACAATATTCTTAGTCGGAAGTCTAAGTCCTTTTTGCTGTTGTCCGGGTGGTCTACCGCTTTTAACGCCCGTTTGAGGATACACGAGGGTGAGTCGAATATAAACCGGACTTTTGTCTTTATGAGTCTCCGACTGTGCCGAGCGGTCTGGTTGGGTGGGGAGCCATAGGTTGGTTTGTTAAGAGTAGGGACAGCCGCTCCGGGGCTGCTCATTCTTCCAGTTGATCAGTTGCAATCATGAGTGAGCAAGTGGTTCCTTTATCCATTAAGCAACGTATTATTATTAAATTTTTAACAAATGAAGACGTTTCACCATCAAATATTTTGCCTAGGTTGAAGGTGTAGTTTGGTGACAATACGCATTCACTGACACAAGTGTTTAATTGGGCTGAAAATTTAAAAATGGACGAGAAAGTGTAGAAAATGAAACTTCCGATCGACGCCCAAGATCAAGTGTAGCGCCCAAGATAAGTCGAGCGGCTCGAAATCTAATCGAGGGTGAACGCCGACTCACTTTTGATGAAATCGCTTCAGAAGTGGGTCAGCATGAGCCGCCTACAGAAACAAAAGAAGGAAAATTCCCAGCAGAGGGGTCATTCTCCTCCATGACAATGCCTGATCTCACACAGCTGCATTGGCAAAGGATAAATTAATTGAGCTGCATGGGGAGACCCTGGAGCACCCTCGCTATAGCCAAGACTTGTCCCCTTGCGACTATTTTTTGTTTGCTGCCATGAAGGAAGCTTTGTGAGGCGAAAATTTTGAACCAAATGAAGAAGTTGAGGAGCGCGTGCGCAACTGGTTGACAACTCGACCTCCAACTTTCTATGAACATGGAATATTTAAGATGCCAAAACTTTTGGAAAAATGTGTAGAGCGTGCAGAAGACTATGTTAAAAAGTGATTGAGGTATTGTTTGAATATTATTACTGTTGCCGTAAATACAAAATCTCCAGTTTATATTTGACTCACCCTCGTTTTACTTTATTGAATATATTTTAACGTCCGTATTTCTAATTCTAAAACTAAACACCGACAATCGAGGCGACGTGTTGTCGGGAAAGTGGTCGATATAGATTTCGAGAGCGTGTGCGATCTCTTCTTTGGGAAGACGACCACGAGTGTCACTGTTGCTGTTTTCGTGATCCCGCGTCGAAATGTCGCGACCTCTTCCTCGAATTCAAATCCAAGTTACGGATAAGGAATGAACTTTCAATCAACTTTAAATTGAGTATTACTTCAAACGTTCGTTATCTGCGGAGCAGGCTTTATAACACTTTATATTTTCTACATTTTTATCGGTCAAACCTTCGAAATGATCGGGTCAAATATCTTTATAAGTCGTGAGGATTCTGAGTTCTTACCTGAGTTGTTTGTGGCATTCCGCTCAAAAGAAAGAGAATGAGTTTTGTACGCACTGTCCTGAAAGCGGAACCATCTTAACTACTCAATTCCTGTGATGGTTTTCGATCTTCGATCTCTTCGCGCTCTAAGAGTTGCCAAATATTTAGTTCTTGTGATGCACCAAGTAATAAGAGCTTCTTTAATATTAAACAAGGTTTTTTGACATTGTCACTCATAATCAAATCGCTCACTTCTTTTAAATATATATAACCTAACACTATAGTACCTAGTTTTGCGATCTCTGTTTCTATATAAGCTGCTGTACATGCTTTATCCAATATTTTGAATCATAGATCAAGACTATTCTCTTTAAATCGTGGTGTATTTTGGAGGAATTAGTTTGCTATCGGTGTTACATCACGTCGGGGTCACCACTTTGGGAATATGTTCTTGTCATTAAAATTGAAATTTAACAACACAAATTAACGGTTTAATATCACAATTTCAATATTACCAACAAAATTTAATGCGTTGTATGCCGGAAAATTGCTTCCATTCACAACCATCATTAATGGAAATGTTTCTACAGTCTAGAACTTTGAGGCTAAGGGGAAATTTAGATTCCAAAAAAGTTCCAGGAAATTTATGGTCGAATTTGTTCGTTTCGTATGACAAACACTTAAAAATGCAACACTGCGAGCGAAACGGATAGCAAAATGTCTATATGCCAAAATACCTGTCAGATCGCTTGAACCGGCTGTTAAGATTGAAGCCCTTTTTTTCAGAAAACGATCATTATATGTTCTTATGTACTTTGTACGTTATTTTGTTTATACTATTTTGTATTTTGTTCGAACTATGTATGAACGAAACAGACTAGTGTTTGCATGACTTTTCTTCAAAAAAAAAAAAATTTGAATTGAAACTTAAAATTCAAAATTTAAAATTGAGCTTGTTGTTGAGCTTGAAGTGTTAAACTTACGGGAAGCTCTAAGGTTTAAATATTATCTATAAATGTATTAGTTTTTGTTTTCAAATTTCAACATGATAATACAAAATTTCGGTTTTATTTGTTGCTCACAACCCCTGACATAATTTTAAGAACTAAAAATTGAGATGCTCTGCGTTCAGATTATATTATTCATAGGGATGATGTTGTAGTCCTTATCGTTTCTCTATTTTTCTTTTTGCTTTTACCTTTGTTCTTGCTGTTTTTCTTTCGTTCTTGGAAGACGCAATATTATGCTCCATATTCTTGCGTCTTCCCTTCTCAGAAGTGTCTGAATAAGTGGCCTTAAGAGGCGATCGGTTATGGTTTTGGAGAAACTTCTCCTTTTTTAGGCTGATTTGGAAAATGGTTGGACGACTTCTGGTGCATAGACGACGTGCGCAGCTTAGGATATAACTTTCAGCACTTCAGTTGCTTCAAATTGAAGGTTCACTGTATAAAAAAGCTGTGAATCGCTATTTTTCATCGCTATCATTGTTATTTGAGGTGTTTTGTGATTGTAATTTGTTCGTTCCAATAATAAGAACAATTTGGGTCGTCTTCTCGGAGTAAACTATAATAAAATTAGACAGAAAAATATCAGATATACAAAATAGTCTGAATATTCACTTGTGGTAAGCCGGTGGCGTAGCAGCTTTGAAGACTATTAAATCGTAGATTTCAATTATTTTTTCAGGGTTACTGCTTGTTAGCTTTTCCCAGGTCTAAGGATAAATCAATCTGAAGGTTGTAATGCTTCTAAACAATATGAAGAAAGCGAAAGTAATTTGATGCCGTTTTCTTTTAAAAATTCATGTTTTTAGTGTGTAGATTGAGTAATGGTTTGCGCTAGCACTAGCCTTGCTCTATACGTTGGAAATACATGAGATAATCTTCAATTTTTGGGTATGGGAATAAGTTTCCGCCATTGGTAGGCAGATGTCCTTAGAGATACTATTTTAGTTTCTACTGTGGTAGTATTCTTGGAATTGAAAGATGTATGTAGAGGTTCACGAACGCAGTAGTCGACATTCCTTCAAAGCGTGAACATCGTTTTTTTCTCGTGTTGAAAATGTCGACTTTCATACCGAAAATGCTGCATTTGCATTTGGAAGTCTTAGTTCATTATTTCATTCTGAAGAAAATTGCTGCAGAAACTTAAAGTTTAATGCTCGATGTTTACGGTGATCATGTTCAATCTGAGATGACTTGCAGAGAGTGGTTTCGGCGTTTTAAACATTGTGATTTTGACGTTGCTTGTAAAGATCGTGAAGAAGCACCGAAAAAGCTTGAAGGTTCACAACTACGGGAATCGTAAGATGAAGATTCATGTTGAAGCCTAGAAGAATTGATGCAGGAGTTATATTTTGACAGATCTACCGTCGGTAAGCGCTTGCACGCAGGAATTATCCAAAAAGCTAGGAGTTGGGTCCCGAATCAATTGAGAGAGAGGGACATTGAGCGTCGTTTGATTACGTGCAAGATGCTTCTTCAACGACAAAAAAGAAAGGGTTTCATGCATAGAATTGTGACAGGGGATGAAAAATTGATGTACTACGACAACCCTAGGCGGACAAAACATTGGGTAATGCCAGGTAACCTAAGTCCATCCAAAAGGATGCCAAAACGGAATATTCACGATTCACGACACAGTGGCGTCATCTATTACGAACTCCTGAAACTATCTGAAACAATCACTGGGGATGTGAACCGACGGCATATATCCGTTTGAATCGAGCTCTGAAAGAAAAACGGCCAGAATAGAATGACAGACTTGACAAGCTGATTTTGCTGTATGGCAATGCTAGGTCACACGTAACCAAGCCGGTCAAAAAATATTTGGATGGTGTGAATTACACCTCAGACATTGCTCCTTCGAATATCCATTCGACCCTCTGAAGAACGATTTACTTGTTATCTATGCATAAAAAATGACTCGCTGACTGGATTGAATCGAAGGAAGGGGATTTTTTTCGCCGAGGAATCCGTCTACTACCAGAAAGATGGGAAAAGGTCATAGTTTCGAATGGTGCATACTTTGAATGACGTGACTGTATTCTTTAATGTTGAAATAAACTCAAAAAATTTTTCGTAAAGAAACCGCGGAAACTTATTCCCCTACCAAGTAAAAAATACAAATATTCAGAACTATCCACTTTGCATCTAGTCTGAAGAATTTGCCCTTTAATTGATTCTTTTCAGCACGTTGCCGTTGATTGGTTATACTTCATGAAAATTCATGAGAATATGAATAACGAAGTGATTCTATTCTGAGCATATGCAAAAAATGGAGCGTAAGGTATCCTGTTCAGTTGTTGTGAGAACTCCATTTTCATTAAATTTAAAAAAAAAATAAGAATAATGTTTTTTGTCTTGCGGCTTACAGAAATAATTAAATAAATAATTAAGTTTAAGTAAATTAAATAAATGGAAGATTTCTAAGGAAGAAAATGAGGAGTAGCTTGAAAATTTTATAGGCATTGGAGGGTTAAGCAAATAGAAGGTCGTAGTAGATTATTAAGGCGTCGTTCAAAAGAAGCTTCTCATATTCCTTCTCTTTCCCGAAAGTTTTCTTTAGAAATTGAGCAGGGATAAAATTTTGCATTCGTAGTTAAACTCAACAATTATAGTTTTGTGTAGAAATATTTATTCAGTTCAAATTAAATTTCAATTTTATCTTAAAATTAATGTTGGATAAAGTTATATTTTAATGCCCAGCCGCTCTTCATCGGCACTTGTTGGGTGATATCAGACACGATATCATTTGAACATCCAAGAAACCTAAAAGAAAGGAAAATCATTTCAGTATAAATAAAATTTCGTATCGTCCTATTCGAATGAACTTACTATCGTCAAAGTCACAGTTGCGTTTCTTCATTTCACATTTGTTAATAAAGGCTTGGTAGCATTTTTGGTTGTATGCACACACGATACCTGGTGGATCCGTACATGGTTTGCCACAGTAATCATATGAGCCGATAGCGGCATAAGCTGTTGCAATTGCTATAAAAAAAATGTTTCCATTCAAACAAGTTTAAAAATTTTGATTAATAAAAAAAACGAATCGAGGTTATTTACCCGCGCAATTTAATCATTTTCGGTCTTAAGAATAATGCAAAAATAAAGGTAGAAAAAGACTTTCAACTTACCAAGAACGAAGCAAAGGAAACTGAATGCAAACTTCATGTTTTCAAATGAATATGTGAAAGATATAATTTAGTGGAAAAGATACGATCGCGATTAAACGTATGAAAATGTTCCAGTGGCTTATCGAAGTGGACTGTAAGGCGTTGCACCAAGCATCTAAGTATTTATAAGAAGTAATCGTCTTGCAAATGCTTAGGAAAGTTAGTAAGAATTGAGCACGGCCCAGGGGATTCACCTGGGGTGGTGCTTTTGCTTTTACGCTGCCACCGAAAAGAGTGCAACTGTTATCTGAAAGGTTAACCGAAAACAAAGATACAATATGTGTTTCTTAGTAACTGACTCAACACTCCTGTTCCCGTGGAAGGTGTTACTCAGTTGTTGATAGTCGTAGCTACAATCGCATTGTTTTGATGGAACGATTATAAACAATGTGCAGTGCATTATCTCTTTATTATGTTTACTTAAACGCTATCAATAGTAAGAATAATTAAGGCACCGGAAGAAACAAATATTGGATTGCACTAATTCCTTGAAGAAATTTCGGAAAAATAAAATGGAATGTTATTGTCATTGTTATTAGTAAAAAATTTTGCAATTCGCCGAAACGGTGTTGAAAGAATGTCATTCTGATTTTGAGAGATAAAATATTTACACAATTATTAGTGCATGTTTTCTCACAATCTCATCAGTTGTTTTGGTAACTTATCGCTCTGGCCGAAAGAAAGTATCTTTAAAATCAGTAAATGGGAAAACAGACAATTACTAGTAGTTAACAATCTATGCACCTCCGTCGGTTACACGACTTTGTTTAGCGGAAGATCTTTTACAATTTTGCAATGGTGATGGCTCAGATGAGCCTTTCATTCCAGTGAGCACATCGCAGATGGACATTGGCGCCTTTGAATATAATCCATAGCTCGAAATAACAACTAAACGAAAATACCGCCTATTCGAGAGGGCAACTAGCCAACAGAACAAAAGTGAATCAAATCGAGAAATCTATCTATTTGGCAGTCCTCAAAAAGGAGTTCTTCTCGCTGCAAAACAGCCAGTGAAGTGATGAGTGAATCTTCAGCCTAACAATAGGAGAAATTGACTGCTTTTCTGACATTACGGAAGGAAGAGTGCCTCAAATGCACCTGAAATAAAACAAAACCCTAAAATAATAGAGAATAGCGCATAGGTAGCGTCCTTATGGTTCCTCTGTAGGACGCAGCGGAAAGCGACTTTTCTACGCCACTTCGAAAGCCTGAGATACAGAGCTAAAGCATTAGCTAGCAATGTGCTAGATAAATGGAGAAAAGCAGAGTATAATCTATAGACTGCGCGGGAAGGACGTAGTGCACTGCAAGAATGCTGACTCAAAATCCGATAACATGGAACATATTCAAGAATCAAAGAAGTGTCGTGTCTTTCATAATGACCTTACCATGGTCAAAATCATGCTGCAATAGGCTGTAACTCAGAGATATGCCTACAATGTCAGATAAATCTTTAAGACCTATTTAAGCTGTCCGCGAGGTATATGAAAATCGACGTTTCTCTGCTTGATAAAATCATCGAGAGAAAAATTCGTCATCGGAAATTTAAGGTCTCCTGGGTTCGAGATAGAACTCATCTCAGAATTCCCGACTTTGTGCGCAGTGTTGCTTCCATATGATTTCGGTGCCCAGATCATCTTTTCTACCATAGTGGACTCTTTAAAGGGATAAAGTCTCGGGCACAGAAGCTTTTGTTCTTTTCCAAAGTATATTGAGTTCTAAACTTATTGAATGAGGTATACTACAGCCAGATCTTATCGAATATCGAATCCTGGAGAATGCGTGGCATGGCCGCTAAATAGAGTTGGTTGTTATAAACATTGGAATCTGTCCCATTTTCCACCGGTTGGGTCGCGTGGATACCCTTCCGCCCGTAGATTTTCGCTCAGAGTTCCTCTGATGGAAAATATACAATCGGAGAGGCCAAGTGTAATTAGCTTTCAAAAAACGTAGAAGAATGCTTCTGGACACCCACTGATTCACCCACTAAGCGCTCAAATACTGAAGAAATGAAGGCGGTAATGTTCATAGGAGGCATACTAGAATTTATCTTGCCGTTGCTGGATCAAAACCAGAGTACTGGCTGCTGAAGACATGGTGGAATCTAGAGTAGTTGTTGGCGTACATCTACTTGGAAGCCGTCTATGCCCCATTGAAGGCCAGATAAGACAAACCTCCGCCACACTGGTGAACAATAAATCAGCGTTACAATCTTCGATGAGAAAGGCAACAAACGAGCGGCAGCGGGAGAGTATGGACGAGAAAATCGGCTAGAAATATATTTTCGCAGACTAATCAAAAGAAGGAAACCCTGCTATTGGCAAAATTGCAAGGAAGACGTTTAGAGGAACTCGTGCGGCTCGAACTATACACGCTCATGTGCTATGTGCTATACACCGCACACTGATGGACAAAATTGAATGGGTTCTCTTTCTCACATATCGCATCCTTTTTCAAACCGTCCACAAGGAAACACTAGTCAAGTGTTCTCTCTTGAAGAGGTTAAAACCGCAACTTCAACATTTTTTTCAAAGAAGGCTCCGACACCAGTTGGTATTCCTGTCAATGTTTTGCAAATAGAAATTTTCGCAGGAATAACTAGCACCGACCTTTAGGTGCCGTGACAGTAAGCAACAACTGGGGCTGCTTTGCTGTTAATGTCAAACTATATTGAGTTAGCTTAGGCAACTCTCCCAATACCCATGCACCTATGTTGCAATGAGCTTATCACTGTTGCCCTGAAGTGCTGCTTAGAACACTAACAACTACTTGCGAGGACATCCCCAAGGAATACAAAATGGCATTGCTCGTGCTGGTCAGGAAGAAAAAGAAGCATCCCGAGTCTTCCTTAGGTCAAAATGGGCTCGTTATTGATTGTTATCTATGGCTACATTTTTTCCACGGTAAAAGGCCTTTCAAAACACGACAATTCACTTGCAACGCTGTTTCGGAGGTCGTGACTACTACCCAAAAGGCAGACATACGCAGTTGGTTCAACTGATAGTCTTCCAACTCATTCCAAACACTAGACTATCTGATGTTGATACGTAGAAGTTACCTGAAGGTTTCCAGCATGGTCTGCGACATAAAGTAAGTTCGATGGTAATTTGCTATAGAAATCAATTGAGACTCGAGCTGCTCGCTGTATCATGGCTGATCGAGTCAAACCAAACGGAGCGGAGAGTAAAGCTGAGAAGACCCCTGGCGAAAACTAATGCAAATGATCAGTTGTCAGAGTAGAACTATGAAGTAGCTGAACTTGCTTATAAATGCTATGCTCAGTGATCCTAGGTAACACCTGATGAGGCGATAGCGTTGTTTCGGCTATAAATCGACTGCTATCAATTGTTTGTGAGCCAAGCATAACCAACGGATGACTCCTGCCTACAGTCTGTGCGTAGATTCTAGACATGTTCTAGCATAGATACTACACGTCGCAGAAAAATGGACTGCTTTGCTTCATCGAAGCTGACAGACAAAAAGACGAGGAGCATTGTAAATTGCATCAGCCCACCAGTCAATTGCTGTGTCTGTGATTCAGGTCAGCCCACATGTGATACGCATGGTCTTTTTTCTCAGAGAGCGTGAAGAAATCTTCCTCCGAAGACATACCAATGCATTCTCGGTGAGTGTCAATCATCCTGGGAGTGTGAGCTACAAGAAAGATTGGCCGTTTGGATCAACAACACTTTGTGACTTATTTCTTCCCACATTTTTTAGTGTTATCTGCGCAAGACAAGTAAGTTATGGTCTTTTGATCTTCTTTCTTCAGAGAAAGACGACGTTTTTTACACCTTCTTTCCATGCAAAAGATAAGGCAGATATCCCTATATTCTATTTGAAAAATTGGCTAAAATCGACGGACACATGAAATAAGAAAAGTTCAATACGTTTGTGCCTAATTTTGCATTCCTAGCTGCAGAGAATGATGAGACATCAAATATGGATCTACCTGCAATGGTTTCATCTCACTCGAGCTGCTTTTCACTGTTCACCGTGCCGCACAAGGATCAAATCAGGGACCTAAACTTTTCCAAGCCAGGCTTTTTGGTTAACCTGGGAGAGCTGTTATCAGCAGTTCATTTGCATTTTGCCAATAAGAGTGGAAATAGCCTTTAATTCCTTGCCACAAAAATGCTACTTTTGTTGTTTAAAGATCGGCGCGTCATAACCTTCTGTGTTTTACCTTAGTTCGATGTAATTGCCAACATAACCATGACGCCTGTTGTCATAGATTCAAATGTTGATATTGTCAATTGTTTCTGAATGGTACGTTCTTTTAAGCGTCCTTTGTTAACCAGTCTTCGATTTGCATTTACCTAGAAATCGCACATATAAATTAAAATGAAACAAATTTTTAACAACTTATCCATGTTTATCACATTGATTCGGTAAGAACTCAATATCCTTTCACCTTATATCCTTTTCTTGTTGAGCTATGTTAAGAGAGCCAGTTGATCGCTTTTGTGAGGAAATGCGCACTGTTTCTATGAAGGGCCGTTTAGTTTAAATTATTAGTTATTAAAAGTATTATTAGTTTAAAATTCATGTGGGATGTAGTCCTCCAGAATTGAAGCTTCTGGACCCTGTAAAGTGTGTTTTCTATTTTCTTATCCTCGGGTCGTTTTTCATTCTGACGATGTGTTTTAAGAGCCTCCCGCAGTGCGCTTTTTATCGTTCCTTTGGATTGCCTCTGAGTCGCAGAACTAAAAAAACTGTGAACTTGGCTGGAGAATATTCATAAATAAATGTCGCTACTAAATCTACGAAACGTTGACTCCTTGTGACAATTTCTATTAACATATTAGTGCATACTAGAGGTGAGAAACCATTTTCCTGGTTACTGACTACAATCGCAAACTATTTGTGAAAGGATGTCAATGGAGCTTCCTTGAACATACTAACCTTGACTTATAACGCTAGAGCTTATAAGTTAAATCCTTAAATAAATACTTTTTTCAAGATGTCAAGATTAAAACGCGAATTCATCTATTTTTATCAATGATTTTCTTTTTGTTGCAATGAAAGGCCAAAATTGTTTTTAAGAACTAGATAAATGCGTATCATTTATCCGTAGTGAATAAAAAAAGAACCAGATCCTGATGCGGTCTCCAGCCTCATTGCACAATTGAACTTTCTTTGTATTGATTGATTTTTCAGGCAGATATCAAACAAAGTTTTCCACCCCTCAGTGTCCTTCTAGCCAATATCGAAAAACATTCATCTTAAAAAAGTCGCCTGATCAAAATGAAAGCAAAGCAGACCTAAATTTTTAGGTACAAAACTTGCGACCCTTTCTGCGAGCTTTGAAAACGGATGGAAAATTCAATCTTATTTATCAATCCCGTTGCCACAAATAAACAGTTGAAACAGGTAGGAAGAATAACTTGATGTGACGTTTCAACGTATCCCCAAGTCGATTATATGCTTTTTGAACTCCTCTTTCACGATTTGTCCTTAGTTTGATTTCTCAGCCGGCTTAAGATGAGATTGTGCATAGATAAGCCACAATACTTGAATGATTGAAAGATACTTTGCATGTTTTCTTATATCCTTATATTTTATTTGGTTATTTCAAATCTACCGGCAGCTTTACTGAACCGGATGAATGTTTTATGCAGGGGCGGAAATAAAAGGAATTACATAAAAATAAAAAGGCTCCACGTTGTTGTTTTACTTTTGTTTTTGTTTTCACATTTCTCAGTGGTTGTTTACATTCCATTTTATTCAAATACAAAGACCTAAGCCAAACCAAACATCGGATCGTAGTCCTTTTTGTGGTTGCAATGCAGTATGAAAGCTAAAAACCGTTGGAATCTTTGCATTTCAAATCACGAACCTGTTGACTGTGTTTGCTAGTAAATCTCATATAGACACCGCAGTCATGAGTATGTTTAAGACTACCCACAGATACAAACGGAGAAAATCTAATTCATTTTTCCGACGACTTTTACATCCTGCTGAGTGAATAAACATTTCAACGGAGTACGTGGTCGTAAAGAAGGGTTGGAAAAGAATGAACACGTTCAGCGTTTGACTCCTGATGAAAAAGGTAGAGATGTTTGAGAGGTAAATAAGTTCTTTTCAGGCAAATATTGAAATGTCGATAATAGAAATGTAATAGATGTCGATCCATCAAGAGAAAGGATATAAGAGAAAGCAACAAATTGGAATTTGCAATACGAGGGTGTTATATTTTGCGATTGCTGAATTCAGCACGAAATATGAGACTTTATAAAATTTGAAAATTGAAATTGCAAACGAAACAATGATTCTGTGGTTACACCACACCAGATCCTGAACTTAGAAATAGTCCTTCTTCCTATAGTCAACATTTATCACGGCACGTTTGTAACAAGTGTGAAAGTTTGGAATCCTTCGTTTCACTTGAAACATGAAAAAATGGTAGAAACGAAGTTTTTGCAGAAGTCCTCTTTATCTACTTCCTGCTGGCAAAAAAATTCTCATACTGTCGTGTTTGAAAAATTACTTCATATCCCCTTTTGCAGGCGAATAGCGAACATAATAAGTGAACTGACAGTGTGGAACATTTCATGTTCATTATCATCATTAAGCTGAGAAGAATATGAGTGTTTCAGAGAGAAGTGAAGAATTTACCAGGAAAACCAGGAAACGCGATACAGAACGCTCACTGCCAAAGAAGACGAAGGAAGCTTTGAACAGATTTATTCGGATAGCTTGATCATTTTCAAAACTGTCCATTTACAAGATTCCTAGAAACGTTGAAATTCAACTTTTCCGTAGAATCTAATAAAATGAAAGAGATTTCATGTAGATGACTTAATGCTCAATTTTTAGAAAAAATCGAGTACTTGAAAAACTAAACAATTCCTATTCTCACGCTACTCAGTTCATACTATTCAGATATATCGTTATTTGTTAGCAAAATTAATTGAAGATTGGAAATAAAAGCGATGTTGCAGACAGGTACATTAAAATTTTCCTAAAGTCACACTCATTTTCACAGGTATAAAGTTAGATCTCCACTCACTTACGTCATAGAATTTTCACGCTCTCTATCTTGCAAAAACTTTTCTCGTTTGCCATTCTAAATGGCGTGTCTTCAAGCAAATTTAATAGTATTTGTTGTGTTTTGGTATAAATTTTCTCGTCATTCCGTTCAAGTTCAATTAAATCGATAAAAGTATCTACTTTCTATCCTTCTCTGCCAGAAGCCGCCTGGGAGTATTCTTGCTTTTTATGCTTGTTATATGATTACACCGTAGAAGTATAAGTATTTTGTTTTATATCCCTATGGGTTTTGTCTAGACTCTATGACGTAAAGTAGTCAAAAGGACAACTGGACATGACAAAAATGGACGATATTATGTATGTACATAAGTTTGAAGAGTGTTAACGGCTGTTCCACCATACCATCGTCTTTATTTCTTTATTCAATAAGCAACTAACCTTGAGTGAACAATTAATTCTAAATGTTAGCGCTTGTTATTGAATCCACTATGACTGATTAATCAGGTTTCTAGCACATTTTACTCGGCCATAGCATTTGACAAGCCCAGTTAGCAAATTCGAACATGAAATTTGAGGCACCTTCTGGTACATTCAGTAAAGGATATCGATGATGAAGATATAGATGAATTTTCAACTTAATAATGACGCTGATTCGAACGAAGAAAGGTATGTCAAAGTACATTTTAATGACGTCAACTTGCCGATCTGCCGATCCTAAAGTGTCATTGGCCGGGAGAGGGCCCGGCATTTGTTTTTGAGCCTTATTTAAAGCATACAATCAGATTCTATCTAAAATCAGATTCTATAATAAACCCAAATTATATGGTCGTTGCTTAAAAGACTTTATCAAGTGGCTTTTTACGTTCTGACGCGCAAAGCTTCGGGACTTCCCAATAAGCACTTTCCATATCAAACTAAGAACGTAGCCGGAAACCGCTTGATATATTTGTTCGGGCTTCTAGGAGACGTGTTCCTACGCCTAGAGGTGCGTTCAAATTGCCGGAGTCCTTTCTCGGGAAGCGGGAGGGAAAGGAAATGCTACAAAAGAAATCCCTCTATCTCCGACCCCGCCCAACGCTTCAACGCTATGGCTGTTTTAAGAGCTGCCTTTACCGCCCAAGCATAATGTGGTTCGTGATTTTATTTGTCAACTGTTTTCAGCATTTTTCTGACCAAAGTTAAAGATGCTACCACGCTACTTGCTCCATCTTTTGTTAGAGAAGAATGTGTGGCATGTGTCACCCACCTCTCCTATATAAAACAGGCAGCTAGGAGTCTAAGACTCGTAAATCTTGTGCAGGTGAAACCAAAATCATCATTGCCTGCTTAAGAACTTGGTGAAGTAGAAACTAGTTTCACCATGGATTCTGGTCAGGAATCCGGCATGCAGTACCCCTTTTCTTTGTGTCTTGCTACCAGGATGTCTGTCGCTTGTGTTCCGTTGTGACCTCTTCTCTGATGTCTTCACTTTGGTGGAAGTAAATATGTTTGCGCTCTCTTACAAGGAGGACGATAGGCATCAACCTAGCGATTGCTAGCACTGCTGCCTCTGAGACTGTTCGATTTGAGCATGCAATTCGCAGAGCTCGTCATCTCTACAATTATACCAACCACTTTACGGTTAACTCCTTGCTAAGCATTACTCCATTGTTCTGCCCCATAGAGCAGAACTGATTGCACACCGCTTAGAAAGAGTCGTTTCCTTAATGTGCTTGACCGCCCTATGTTGGCTATTATTCGAGCGAATCCCGTTACGCGCGTTGCAGCCTTGTCAGTTGTTGCCTTAATTTTTGGAAGAAAAAGGAGATTCCACGCTCATAATCAGGATTTCAATGAAAAATATTTTAAACGAGAAACGCTTGAAGACATTCTTTCCTAGAAACTGGAAAAGGGAACAGTAGTTTATGTGATGAATTTTCTAAATTGTAGAATTAAAACCACAGGATCATGAAATGTTCGGGTTCAGAAATTCCTTTATTATTTCAGAGATGTTGTGCTCGTTGCAAATAATCCATTAGAGTTTCCAGGCCTTTTTGAATGGCATAACATGTTACTATTCTTTCACAACTGCCATTATAAATCATTTTGCATATAGAATTCAAAGAAGGATATTTTTATTTGTTTTAATCACTATATGGAAAAAGAGCATTGAACATTTTTGCTGTGTAGAAGAAGGATATAAAAAAAGGTATATCCACGTAGAGTTTGATATGAAAAAAGGACCTCAAAGAAACAACCGCTTGCTGCTTTGAAAAATATTTAAAAAAATTAAAATTGGAGATACAAGTACAGACTAAGTGGTATCCTCGTAATCCTTTATGTATCGACAATGTATGATGGTGATTAAAAAGGTAAGAAAGTTTGAACACCTTTCACAACGAAACACGGTACAGATGATTCAAAATACACTAGTAACAAGTTCCACAAGCAAAATATCAGAGTCTAAGTTTTTAGTTTTCCAACCGTTTCAACACAGACAAACACTTAATGTTCCGTGCCCCAAAACAAAGTCCGCGAAACAGGATGTAGGATACTACAACCAGCATCTGCCATAGGTTTTTGTTAAGGAAAATGTTCAGTTAATGTTAGCTAAATTTTATTATTATAATCTAATCAAATATTAAATAATTGGAGGGCTTCGTTATCTGATCTTTGATGAAATCAAAACAAAGTCTTCAGTTGTCTTATTTGCACCCGTTAAATATATTTTAATCAAGATTTACCAAGAGGACATCCAAACGTACACTAGTCAAAATCCTCTTCCCTCAATACGAAGCGTGATTTATACGAGGTTTGTTCAAAAAGTATCGCGAATTTCATGTTTTTTCAAGAATTATTTATTTATTCATGAGTATCTATTTTGTCCCCTTCAAAGTAATCCCCGTCAGACATTATACACTTATGAAAACGTTTTTTCCAATCCTCGAAGCATTTTGAAAAATAATTTTTTGTTATATTGTTCAATTCCTCCTTCGATGCCGTCTTAATCTCCTCAATCGTGGCGTAAGGTCGTCCTTTCATGGGCCTCTTCAGCTTCGGGAACAAGAAAAAGTCACAGCCGGCCATGTCTGGGGAATACTGTGGCTGCGGCATTATTAGAGTGTTGTTTTTGGCCACAAATTCGCGCACAAGTAACGATGTGTGAGCAGGGACGTTATCATGGTGCAAAAGCCAATTTTTTTTCTTCCACAAATACGTGCGTTTCTATAATAAATGTCAAAAACTGACTGGACATTCAAAATGGCCGGAATTGTCAACATAAGTGAGGGTCATGAGTAGCAACATAACGCCACCAAAAGATCAAAAATCGAACATACGTAGTCCGCGAAAATTCAAAATGCAGTACAGTAGCACTGACTGTACAGCACTCATGAGAAGTCGGCGTTTGCTTGGTGTGGGCCCACCGATGTTGCACAATAGTCGACTTAAAGCCGAAACGCTTATCACGGCCTTTTTCGCCGTTGCCCTGATCTGTTCCGAAAAGCTCATTTTCGAATCGATCAATAGTCCCAAATATTTTATTGCAAGCTTAGACTCAACAGTCGCATCTCCGATCTGCAAAGGAATCACTGTGGGAATGCTTTGCTTCGTGACAATGACCACCTCGGTTTTCTCTAGTGCCAAACTGAACGCACTTGACGCATTTGCAATCCCAGTCTGCGGTGCGCATGTTTCGCCTGTGCGTCCGGTGATCAGTGCTGCTATAACATCTGCATAGCCGACCAAGCGCGACTCATCTGGCAGCTCGAGCCTCAATAGCCCGTCATATGAGGCGTTCCACAAGTCTGGTTCCAGTATGGAGCCTTGCGCTACACCAGACGTTATCTCCATACTGCGCCGCCCATCTTGTGTGTCATAGAGCAGACTGCGGTTCTTTAAGTAACCCCTCAAAATCCGCATCAGATACCCTGGCAATCGGAAAAATTTTCCAATGTGCCAAGAATATCCGACCATCTGGCGGAGTTGAAGGCATTCTTGACGTCTAGCGTCACTAGCAAGATAACTCCTTTGAAGTCAGTTTTGTGCGCTTCGGCTCGACGGACTGCATTCAATTCCATGATGGCATAGGAAGTGGATCACCCTGCTCTAAAGCCATACTGCCGAGGAGATAGGTCCCCTACAGCACGAATTGCGTCAGTGAGTCTTCTCTTGATGAGCTTTTCGAACACATTCCCGGCTGTGTCCAGCATACAAAGCGGGCTGTTTGTAGATGGCAGCCCGGGGTCCCCTTTTCCCTTGCTGATCAATGTGAGCCTCGCCACCTTCCAGTGAAATGGGATTACACCTTCTCTAAGGCAAGCGTTAAACACATTGAGTAGCAAGTCAGGACAAACGTGGAAGACCATTTGTAGCACCTCGGATGGAATGCCATCTGGTCCTGGTGCCTTTCAAGCTTTCATAGAAAGCACCGCCTCCCCCAGAGTATTTTTAGTGAACGATGGACATTCGCCTGAGTCAACCTCGTTGGCAGCATCAACACGGACAGGATGAGTTGGAAAAAGTGCCTGCACTATGCCGTCCATCTTGTCCGCTTGAAGTAAACACGGCTTCCGTAAGGTCCCGAGCTTGCGCCACACTACCTTGTAGCCGAGCCCCCATGGATCCCTGTTCACATCGTCCACAAGTTCTCGCCAGCAGCGTGCCTTACACTCATTAATGAGTCTTCGGAGTTCTTTCCTCACTGACCTGTATGCTGCTGTCCTATTGGATGCTTCCTCTACCTTTCTCGAGCGCTGAGATGCACGTCGAAGTCTGTGACATTGGCCCCGTTTGTCTGCAATATCTTTTGACCAACAATATACAGCAGGCCTGTCGTGTCGAGGCCTCGGTCGAGGCATAGATGAGCTACAGGCAGAAGTGAGGAGGTTCGTCGTTGACTCCACAATTCCCTCGACTCCAGGCCTTTCGCTCCCCGAAGGGCACCCCGATGTCATTCCGCCTTCCAGAATCGCATTGGCGAAAGTCTCCACATCCATTTTTCCGATATTCCACCCGGGAGTGAAAGATCGTTGAGACGAGCGAGGAGTGGTATCGCCGATCTCAAACGCGATGTATTGGTGATCACTCACTGAGTAATCCTTGAGTACTCTCCAGTTCAGCGTCTTCGGAGCGAGGGACTTCGAGGCGAATGTCACATCTGGGATTGTTCCTTCGCAGTCCCAGCGCCGGAAGGTAGGTACATTGCTGTTATGTAAAACCACCAACCCGGTCCTCGCCGACATGTCCAGAATGCGTTGCCCTCTGGAATCGGTTTGAGACATGTCCCACTCAACGGCTCTAGCGTTGAAGTCTCCTGCTACGAGTACTTTGCCATCTGTGTTCAGAACAGCATCCTCTAGCGCGTCCAGTCTATTTTGAAAAGAAGGCAGTGACTCATTCGGCGTCAGGTATACGCTGAAAAGCGTTATACTCGGGCACCGAATCCACATGAAATCGTCTCCTCGGCCGCTACCTTGGATCTAGAGTCGCATGCTACCACGAACCCAAACGCAGTAGTATGAGAGTCATCGGAGGACCAGGCTGGTGAGGTCTTATTTGGATGTTGTTCACTAAGCAGCAGCAAATCAGATCTCTTTTCTCGGGCGAATCACTCTAACAAATCTTGTGCATTGATGTTACGGTGCAAGTTAATTTGAAGGGCCTTGATCATCACCTCAGAGCTGCTTTTGCTAGTGCCTCTCTAAAGATTGGGCAAGCGCCTGTTCCTGCAACGTGAGGGTGCTCTGTCGGTTGAGAGTTAAGATGATTACATAACAAACAGCGCGGAGTCTCAGCGCACTCTTTTATCTTATGCCCAGACGCTCAACACTTAAAGCAAAGCATACTGCAGTCAGGGCCCTTGCAGTTCGAAGTGGTGTGTCCGTATCCAAGGCACCTGTAGCATCGAACTGGGATGGCTCGGTGGCGAATTCTGTACACCACCCAGCCGATCTTTAGTTTTCCTTTGGCCAGGAGTTGTGTAGCATCTTTCTCCGTTACGTCGAGTATGGCCAGCCTTTGTCCACGGCGATTCTCTGGAGAAAGCTTTATTTTTACTAAATTTATTCCAGGGACCTATTCAACAGGGGATCGACGATGCAATCCAGGTCCCTTACTTCCAATGAAGCTCTTGGCTCCAAGGTAGAGACGGTGGTTTTTGCCCCAAGGACGTCCTTTATTTTATCACGGAATATCGATTTATCGGTGGAGTCCGCTCCAAACTCGACGAGCAGCCCTCCGGGCCTCGTCGATCGTAGAGTTTTAATAATAGATCAGAATAGCTCCATCCGTCGGTGGGCTTAACAAGAATGGCGTCTCCGAGGACTCTTCGTTTTTTTCTTGCTGGCTTGTCCACGGTATTTGTCGTGGTTTGAACAGGCACTGTTTGTTGGCTAAGCCTTTGTTTGCGTTTCGCGGATATTTTTTGCCGCCTTAGATATCACGAGTTGGAAGGCGTCTTTTCTCTGTGGCGTTTCTTTTTCTGGCTCAACGTTCTCTTTACGCCTTTTCTTCTTATTGCTCTCAAGAGGGCTAGCAGCAGTCCTCTTGATACTGGGAAGGAAAGGTTGAGTGACTTTAACGTGCACCTTTTGATCTGGATGTTCTTCTTCCAGCTTTTTCCAGAGTCTCCTGTAGTGGCAAACTCGATCCAAAAGGTCTTCGAGCTCAAACACTCCACATTTTTACATTTTTACTGATTGTTTTTTGGTTTATGCACGCTCCTTGCATACATTTGAGGATCGCATAACATTTTTTAGTGAACCGTTCTTCCTCGCAACGGTTCTTTGCGATAGCCTCCTTAACAATCAGGTTTTTTTCGCCGACTTTCTTCTCCGGGAGCTTACGTTCTATGTTTTGCGTTCCTCCTACTGAGGTCGATTCAGCAGTAGCAACCTTAGCAGTGAGGTGGTCGTAAGCCTCCGGAGCCGCATTTACCACCGGCCCATCACTGCTCTTTCCGCTTGGGGCTGAATGAGACCGTGGTGGTCAACGCAAGGTTTTTCCACTACGAGAAAACACATTATTCTGTTTGTTCTGTTTGTTGTTGTTGTTGTTTTTCATCACTTTGTTCTTAAGGGTCCCCCCTCAGAGCCGCTATCTCCGCTCGGATGTGTAGTCGCCTTAATGATCTCATGGTTATCTATGCAAGCAAGGAGGTCATGCGAGGGTTGGCAACAGCCCTTATGTAGTTAGGTGCTCAGAGCCAGATCAGCGCTAATCGGGAATACGACTCAACCGAACCTACACCACCAACTCAATAGTGCGAGCTTTGAACGTACTCTGAGGCCTGCCAAGGTTTTATCGGGACGGAAATGGCGTGATATTAGCCTGGGGCCGTGCGCGCACGGGTTTCACCCCGGCGGTACCGCGCAGAAAGCGACTAGGTCCAGAATATCATGGCCGCCAGCCCACATGCGTCAAATGAAGTCGAGAGTCAAATCATAGTCCGGGTTCAGTGCTGTGTTCCCATTAGTCGCCTCTAACGACAAGTTGGGTTAATGTGGATGTGTTCTAGCCTCCCTCATCCACAGGGGTAAAGCTGCCCACCCACAGGGGAAAAGCAGCAAAATCTCCACACTCTATGAGAAAAGAACTGTATCTAGACATTCTTTCATGAAGATGAAGAAGGCTCTAGGACCAAACAGTGTTCCATCCGAGGTGTTACTATTGGTCAATGTTTTTTGCCCTGACTTGCTGCTCAGTACGCATAATGCTTGCTTGTGAGAAGGGGTTTTTCCTGTGCATTCGAAGATAGGAAGACTCATGCTCGTCAGCAAGGAGCAGGGAAATCGGAAGTCGTCATCACGGTATCGCCCGTTATACCTTCCAGTCACGGCCGGAAAGTGTTCGAAAAACTTATAGTTCGAAGACTCGCAGATGTTATCAATGCTTCTGTAGATTTTTCTCCATGGAAGTATGGTTTCAGAGCCGGACGCTCCACTATAAATGCACTTACCACAGGAGTAGGTGTTCAGCTTTGTCAACTAGTTTGCAGTTGGTCCTCCTAGTGACACTAGAAACTAGGGAACATAGAATTTCCTAAAATCATCATCTCTGTAGTTATGTGGACATGGAATTTGGTGACGCATAAAAAGCTTTTAGTGAATGTGGCCATACAGGCAAAGGGATCAAAATGCGAAAAATTCGCTTTTTATTTAATGTTTGGTACACCATAGTGCCCTTTAAGACGTTACGATCTGTTATGTTTCATTGGAATCCTTCGTCGCAAAATGCAGCTTGGGCCCATAAATGAAAATACAAATTCATACCTCATTGTGGCTCCCGCAGCTAGCATGTGTAGTTTAGAAGGTTCATATTATAACAATTAGACCATTGCAGTTGCAAAATTTAATAAAGAAATTTACTATTGTCTTGGTAAGAACTTCTCAAATCATCCGAAATAAGTACGATCTTATAACTTGTATTTAGACAGCGTTATCAATTATAATACTTTTAATACAAATTTACTTTGAAATTTTCCAGACGTGACTTCTACTATACATGAAGTCAAGTTATCTGAACGTCGCGGGAAAAGCTGATCCTCACGTATAACATATGATGTAAGTATTTCATCAAATCATACTACTGTAACTTTACTATTTTGATCAACGTCTTAAGCTCTACGTTATATGTATCATAAATAATGGCTAGACCATATACAATTTTAAGTAAGCTCATATAACAGAGGTATAAATTTTTGGTGGAAAATAAATGAAAAGCAGACAAACTACACATTTTCGCCTGGTAGCTGTTAATGGTTTTCCCTTCTTTTTCACACGGAATTGGTGTCGGTTTGGGTATCTAGGAGACACTACCAAGGTACGTCTGATATACTTGGAAAAAATAATATTATTTACGGGTTATATGAGCGAAAAAGTGCGATGTTAACCATGAAAAGTATTTTCCAGTATTTTTATGTCATTTATTTGCTTCCAGTGAAATGATGTACTAAATCAACGATATGAATGATGGATATAAAATGTTGGTCCTTTTACTTTCAAACAAACTTTGTATGAAGATATAAAAATTTTTTTTGTAAAAGTTATTATTTTGTATAACTGGCAAGGTGATATAATAATGCAAGTTTAAATGTTGTTATGAACCTACTTGCGCACATCTGTAAAAGATTTTCAAATGTTTCAAGGGTGTAAAAAGTATCTAATCTGTCTCAAGTAAGACTGGAAAAACACGCAGTTGAAGCCATTTTAAACGATAAAACTACAAATTTCGTTAATGGAACAGTTTTCATGTCGTAAATTTTCGACAAATGGATGAAAAGCATTTCGTCAAGTCCTAGTTGTCGTTTGTTCAACAAAATGTAGTGAGTACGTAAGTAGCATTTTGAGGCAAGGCAACAGTTTTACTACGTCTTTAACATGAATGAGTTGATAATGTTTTGACTATGTTTGCCAAGATAGTGTTTAACTTCCGAAAATGAACTTTTTTATAGTCAAACTCCAGACACTTTATTGCATTTATCGATTTACTTTGGTTATAACCACGCTCTTATCATAAAATACCACGAGCTCAATAAATTTTACTCAAGTCCTTAATTAGAATCTATTCTACCATAATGAGATTTGCACGATTCGATGTGAATTCGATGCAGTTGTTTATTTCCTTGTAGTGTAGCCATAGATAAGAATAATGCATGTAAGCTGGCAATGAAAATTATATTTCTTCAATGGATTTAGTGGCTTTCATGATTTTAATTGGTTGTAAAGAGGAAAGCATTAAGCTCCATAAAAAATCTACAAAATTACTGTTTGCAGATAAAAATAAAACAATTTTAGTTGGCATTTTAATGGGTGTGTAGAGAAGCCACTCCTTGAAAACTCATTGAACATCATCGACTAATTAATTTGGGGACATTTGTCTTACATTGCTCGGTAATTATTTTCGTTGAAATCGTAGAAACGAAATGAATTTGATTGTAATTAATTTTATTTTGAGCCGTTTATCCTGGATAACAATTTTTATCACTTTCATATACACTAAATTTTTTGGATGACCAAATAAAACGTTCGGAGTCATTGGAAATGACTCAGGATATTTAAAAATTAAAAATAAACATATGTTTATCTATATGAATCCATAAACGATATACATAGATTCAACTTTTACCAAACAATCTTTTACGAAACAATCAGTTGAGGGCATATTTTCCTGGTTTCTGCTAACTTTGTGTAGTCATCTTCCAGAACATGTTAGTTGAACTTTCTTTCAAGAGACATTTTTCCCATCAGCCGTCTATATTGCGATAACTGGAGCTAAAAGTGAAAGTGAGATTCTTTTATTTTCAAAAACTTGCCACTGACTTACAATCAATCAGTTTTAGCTTGTAGGTTGAAATAAGTGCAAAATTTAAATAACTTTTGACCCATTTATTTCGGCATTGAAAAGTGATAAAAAAATCTAAAAAGTATCCTGAAGATGTGCTTTAATTTGAATTCAGCTGTGATAGAATATTAAAGAACCTTCCTTTATAGTGCCGGCTTCAATGGAATGCATTTGATTTGATTTTTCAATTTGAAAGATCCTACGGGATTCGTCCTGATTGTTCGTAGTTTTAGTCATAGCTGCTCTCGATGAAATTGAATCGCTTTCAATGGCTTACTACCATCTTGGTTAATTTTTAAATTACATTTAGCTTTATAATTACATTAACCTGTTCTGTCAGCTTCATGTTATCCTCATTAATTAAAAGCCCTAAGATTATTTTCTTATGAAGACTTTCAAACACTGAATTCCATTGCGACCAAAAAATACCCTGTATTCATTAGTTTACCCCTTTCTGTTTTCAAATCACTCTATGTTCCCGCTGAAATTTGATGTCCGGTATGAAGTAAAAACCGTCATAGCTTATACGTCCTCTATGCCTAATGTTCTTTAAATAGCTCATCCTGCGTCACGAGACTTTACTACCAGAAAAAAAATGTACACCTGCACTACTTCTTCCTCGTTTTCCTTTTGGTAATTAATTATAGGCCCTCATATAGGCCCTCAGTTATATCTCTACTAAATTTGGTAATTGCTTATAAGTTTGCTCTTTCGTAAAACTTAAAAAAAATATTGGGTAGAATTGTCAGCTGAAGCAGCAACATCAATCAGATCATCAAGTATCTTCGCATATACATTCATAAAGAACATCCCAACTTATTCGTTGGATCAGTTTCGCAAAGGATCGTACAAATTTTGTATAGGAATATTGAATTATTTTTAATTGATTGTCATCATTTCTGAATATCGCAGTGCAAAATAAATACATCTTATCATATACCCGATTTCAGGAATTGGATATATTACTATACAAGGAATGAATAGACGCCTATTTTTGTCTAGCTACCTGTTCCTCGTAGGCGTCAGCCTCCCCAACAACAAACCACACGACAACAGAAGTACTGACTAAATACCTATTCCGTATTTACTAATAAAAACAAACCTTCTTTGGAACTGTTTCACACAATTCTGTATGCTAGAAGATTTTATTTGTCCTTCATATTCAGGTTGGCAGGCAGGCAGGATCCGTAGAGGTTGTCAAAGAAATTAAGCCTCAGTTTTTGGCACCCCAAGCCAATCAATTATATCATCATTGCTTTTATAGCATTTCATTTGCCAATTAATTTCATAATTTCTCCGATGCTGCCATTCGTGCAACCAATTTTTTCGGTATGTCCTGTTCATTGTCTGCACTATTTTTTGCATAAAAAGCAAAGAGTGAAAGGTGTTACGCACGGTGCAAAATATGCACTGTGGAGACCGTTTGATCTAGAACACTCAAAACAGAGGATACTCGTACCCGCCAGAAAAGCTGACTAGTGTAGAAGTTAATGTCACTGTTGCTGTGACTGATCCACTTTCTCATGCTTCAGGGTTTAAACGCTTTCCGTTTAGCTCCCCTCCTTTATGTTGTCGCCACTCGTCGAGGATGCGTTGTTTTCAATGCTGATGATTGGTTCCTTGTTACGCATCAGATAACCCTACGAGATTATTTCACGTGCTTTGGCAAGTAGGCCGAGAGGTATCACCATGACGACCACCACCTGCGCCAACTCCAAGACTTTGCGGGATAGTAAAGTCATCTGAAATGCTTTTCGTCTCTGTGTCTGTGTCAGCCGTTTCGGTACATCTTCTTTGATCCTAATTACAATCTTATCTGCTGACGCGTTACCTGGCTTTAAGAAACCCTATCTCAAGTTTATCAGGAAATTCAGATACTTGGTTGATAGGTTCAATCCTGTTGATGTACTGTTAAAAATTGTACTCGTTACTGATTATTCTTGCTGGAAAGACCTTTTCCTTTTACATTATAACCACTTCAACTTTCTGCAGAGCTAGATTTGTCCCATTGAGTGACCCAGCTTCCCTGGAAGCACATAAAGTCAAGAGGTTTACTGTTGACGCCTACCTATATGGCTTAATTTCATGGTCTACACAGACGGGGTTGAAACAATGTGTCAACCATCATCCCCAAGATCTGAAACAAGTTTAAGTACCAGGTCCCAATTCACTAACAGCTGTCTGGATTCCCGACCACAACTGGGCACTGTACTCTCTAGCCTTCGAAACCACAACCTCCACGTTTTAGCCAAGGATAGGCTCCTCACCGTGTGGGGGGCTGGCCTGTCATGGGTGTCCCCCTAACCCGTAGTTCAGATCCTTGTTTTTGCCAAGAGAATATTTTGCTTAAGAACAGGATTGATACGACACCATTCTTGCTTGTTTGCGCTGCAGCCCAGAGCTCGAGGTGAGGCTCGTCTCGAACCATATTACTCTACTTCAAAGTGCTTAAGGATACTGTGCTCATTAATCTTAGTTCCAAAACTTCCTGGCTATTGCGAGACAGCAGATCGGCGCACTGCACAAATAAATCTAGGACATTCGTACGACATTTGTCATTCCATGTTCATGAAATATGTTTCAAGCGTCCCGATTTGGGAGCAGCATTTCCACAAAGGATTCCATGAGCCTATCATATTAATTCTACTTGTTTGCACCCTACACTGACACAGTAGAAGAACCATCACCATTGTTTAGTATGGTCATAAACAACGTCTTTGAAACCAGAGAGGAACTCCTTTTTCCCGTATATTGCAGACTATTGGACCTACTCCCGTTATTCACTTGCTAGAAAATTTGATTGTTTCTTTCTCAGTCAATTTCAACTCGTCCATGGATTGTTCTCAATCATTATTCTCATTCGTCCTTATGAAATAGAGTAAATCGGTTTTAAGGACAATTACATCTTTACCATATCCGGAACCTAGTCAACTTGTCTCATCTGGAGGGTGGTCAATAGTTTATGTGAGACAGCCCTTGTTTTCCTACAAGGATTATTTTATCCGCGCCTCAAAATGATGAGCTTGCTTGGAATCTGCGAATCTGGTTTGGAATCTGCGAGAGTAGAGCCGTGTATCGAATCGGGTTGGCCAGACTTCTAATAGCAGTTTTAAATTCAAATTTTACATAAGTTGCATAATATTTCACATCGATCAGCAAACCTCTATGGAAGCGTGCCTTAAAGTTTTGTGACGCAGAGTGTTCTTAAGTTCTTATATTTTGACGTTTAGAGACGTTTAGACGTTTTTTTGCCATTGTCCGAAGAAACTTATCATTCTCCACTTTTCTATTTAGAAACTGGTCGCTAGTTTGAAGCTCATGATGACTACCGCCTTGAATCCATTGTCCAACGTAAATTATTTGTTCACTGCTTTATCTTTTCCCCGTTTCGTCGCTACGGAAAGGGTGCAGTTGAATAATTTTTTTTTTTGGACCAAAAATAGATCCTTCTGCTTAGTATTCTACAATGAAGTAGCAACGGCTAAACCGTCTTGTACAAGGAAGACTAATAACATTGATGACCACTTAAAAGATGAATCAAGTCGAAATCAAAAGTGTCACGCGTGCGACAGTATTTATTTTGTTACCGGAGGCTAATCTTCTAGCCCCTAGTAGCTCTACTGTAGCTCATTTTGGCCTAGAAAAATTGCTTTAATTCTTTCTCTTCTTTGTCGTGTGTGTCATCTCGATGTTATTTAAGTAAATGTTACTCTTCTTTATCGCTCTTTGGTTTCTGGTAATTTGGAACCAAGTCTCTAGAATATTCTCCAGCGACAATCCTTAAAGTCAATGCTTAAAATGCTTTACAAAAATTTCAGAATTTAATCGGGAAATACAACTTTCAAACACATGTCTGGTTTTTGCATAGTTTACGTGAAGTAAAATTGAATTCGGAAAGGATTCAATTCTGAACCCATAATTTAATTATCACTATCATTTAGAATTTGATAAAGGTCAAATTTCATAGAATTTAGGATGAATTTCGACATGAGTTAGGCAACATCTGCATACATCAACTTCATATCTAATCACTTTTACGAATCAAGAACTACCCGCAAATTCGGTTTTATGTCGTATGATAACAAATTACAATCCTTATATGAAAATTACTACCCAAGATGAAACCTTTACATCATTCAAAAGTCAGTTGATAGATAGTTCGCTAATTGAACAAGAAATTTACTGGAAAATTCTGAGAATTTTGTAGTTGACCTGTCATTTCGACCCCCGCCAGGGACTGAAAAACTGTTGTGAAATTAGTTTAATTCAGGCCTTCTTTATCCAAACCGTAAGATGCTCATCCTGCTCCGAAATGCCTGAAACCTTTTTGACTAAATTAATTTTCAATGTATACGCAAAGGAGATGGAAATATTAAAGTTGATACTATAGTTTATGACCATATAGGAAAGGTTGAAATTACCCTTTTTTCTAAAACTGATAGAAATTTCTAACTCATCTTTGCTATAAACTTACACTGAAGTACAATTTCCCAAACTGAAAGTTCGAAATCCTTGGAAGCTTTGAAACACACATGCTAATATATTCTTTAATCATATTTTATGTGTGTTTTTAACAAACTCTGCAAAAATATTACATTTTAAGTAAAAGAGAAAATGTAATAATTTCTTTATTTATCGTTTTACGGGCTATAAGTCACTCATAAAGCATCGTCAAAATGAACAACTACTCATAAGGACTAAAAAAGTGGTTTATTTTCAGTTGGATCGGCTCGTCATTTTACTTCACCTTCGCTTAGAAGAGTTCCTCTTGCAGCCGAGGAGTTAAAGTTACCGCTGTTCCCTTTACCTCAATGAGCGGTCCAAAGACCCTTTCTTTGCAATATACTAACCCATTACTGATATAATATCATGTAATTCAGTTTGTCAATTTATAGCACCATGGCATCCTCCTGAATTTCAGGACAATCTCTCGCTAAGAAGATGTTGCTCGGTTCGGCCCTCCGCCTGCACTTGAAAAAGGTGGCGTCGTCCGCGCTCCCTGGGCAGAACAATCAGTCGAAGGGCCGTGTCCTTCGTAGCTTGTGCAGGTAATGAAGGAATGAATCATGCCGACCAAGCAGCTGGGTAACCTAGCAATCAGCCTCACCGTGTCCTCAACTAAACCTAAATGTGAGTTCGTTGCTTCTCTGTGCATGCAATAGCCTCCTTTTCTCTCTATCCCTCTTAGGATAGATCACCCTACGGTCTTTCCCTAACAGGATGAGTGCGTCATCACTAGTTCTGAGATATTGCGATGTACCGATACCGTTCGAAAGGCTTGAACTTGAACTAAACGTGTCTGTTAAGAATGATTCATGATGATGAAGATGTCATATCATGAAGATGTCACCCCGAATTCAGGGTTTGCTTAAAATTACGGACTCCTTCGAATTCATGAACAGTATTCTTCAATATTTGTAATTGCTTCCATCTTCATAAAATTTTTTTTTTGTGCTATAAATAAAGAAACCTTCCTTTTAATTTTATGTTTTTTTTATTTACCTTGCGGAATCGATTTTCGACCGTGATCGTTCCGTGATCGGTCGAAAATCGAATCCGCAAGGTAAATAAAAAAAACATAAAATTAAAAGGAAGGTTTCTTTATTTCTAGCAGAAAACAAAAAAAAAAGAGTATTCTGTTTGGGGATGGTTTGCCCGTGTTGGCCGTTAGAGTTTACATCGTTGGCGAGATTCTGTCAGCAACAAATTTTGCTGTCCCTTAAAATTTTTTCAAGGTGTTTCCTAACGATTGTGAGCTAACCAACGAGTGCACGCTCCTTTGAAAGGTTTTCCGCCTCCTTGAATACTTTTCTTGGTGGCGGTTATCTACTAAACCGGTTTCTAGGTGGCGGTTATCACTAAAGCATAGACAAACTGCAGATAATCGTATTGTGGTTCATGATATAATTGATTACGTCCAGCTGTAATGCATTCGGTGTCTATTTTTATATCTGCATCTCAGCTTCTTGACATCTGTCTCCCAAAAATTCCATCCTCCAGGTGGTGATCGCCCGTTGTACAGCAGTAACAGAATTTCCAATGCCTCGTGTAATGCCTGGGAGTTGAAAAAAGACATCCTCGAAAAATACTAGCCCAGACAGCGTCCTCCAACGTATCCAGCTTGTTCTAAAAGGACGAATTCGGCTCATTCAGTGTGAAGTAAATATTCTAAAAGTCATATATGCGCACGGAACTCCCACAAAGACCCTCCTCCGTCCTTGCTCTGGACTCATAGCAGATGGCTGTTTCGTTTGCATTTTGAAACCACTCTACCTAGTTCCTTTTCTCTGCGCAATGTTCTCCAGCAAATTCTAAGTTTTGCCTTTTCGATACAGATTTAGAACTCGGATCATTTTAGCTTTGCCATCGCATTGCTCTGGATCTCAAAAGACCTAATGTTTGCCAGTTCCAAAGGCTTGATCTGCGTCTGGCATCCTTGCACCCACCATCTTGCAAATGACACAGCATGTCCGTTTGTGCATCCCTAAGACTTGTCCTCGCATTTATAGCACAGATTAATCTGCTCTGCCTTTTTGAAGTTAACTGAGAAAAGCAAGGCATTTATAGCATCAGGTCTGCTTTCGGTTTTCTCTTAGTAAACTTTCAAGTGCAGGATATAGTTTCATTACCTGTTTAGTTATCGTTACACTGACAAAAAAGCCCTCATAAAAAGCCCCATAAAAGCAAATATTATTTTTACGTTTAAGATTTTGAATATTTTATTTAATAAAGAATAAAACATTCACTTATAAATATTTCAATACCACGTCAGTGGATATATTGCATATACTTTACATTGGATGAGATATGATCCTTGACATAAGATGTCGGATTCATCATCAGATCATGCTCCAAAGTAAAATTTTTAAAGCTGGTAGCCTGAGGACATTGTAAAAGATAACAAAAATCCTTCCAGGGCCTGAAAAACCCTCATATTCCGCGTAAAACTTTTGCGAAAAGCGTAATAGAAAAGAAAACTACTTTTGTATTCTCTATCTCTTTCGGAGAGAACATGCCCGAGGGTGCTAATGCTGTGTGTTGATAAGCTCTGAGAACCTATCAAAAGGTCCAACACTTCGAAGGAGTATCGAGGAGAAAGGCTGACGAATTTTAAGGCTACTTTGACGTTTGTTCAATGAGTTGGCTGTGTGGTAAGGATTTAACTGGCCTCCAAATTTTTACTTTATCTTTTTTCATTTTGATTTCGATTTGAGTATTTTTCTATCGAATTGAAATCAACATAATTCTTTTTGCAGATCTTTCAGTCTTTTATACAGCCAATTTTGTGTCCATTAAACCCATGGTTGCATGTTTGATGGCCTTTTGAAGAGAGCAATACTTCAAGCTGAAAGTCCGTACCATGCAGTAGCGTTTTCTTTCCAAACATTTTCAAATCATTACTAAATAATTTCGTACCTAGCTCAAGCAGTCCAAAATACAACTTGCCACGGTAAGGCTACCCTAAAAAGAACAGCACAAATATTCATATTGGCTGTAAAATCAGGACATCAGTATACAAAATCGGTTACATCTCCTTTTGGTTGAGTACTCCTAATACACTCGACGCCGAATATCCTTTATCCCTGGCTGTACGGTAAATCTACATCAAAAATCCACGTCAGTCATAATTTAATCGTTCTACGAAATAATGCTTTCGAGGCAAAATCATGTCTGATATCATATTTATCATGTTAACTTTGTCACTCGTCGCATGATGAAAAATAAAGCGTACCCTCTTACCAGCGTTGGTATGAAAGTATTCACAGGACATGAACAATGTAAAAAATGAAGAAAAAAACGGGTGGTATGGCATTTGCTACCTCATATGTCTCATATTTCCATCAATTTTTTAAAATGACGAACAAGAACGTTCGCATGGTAACCGTGAATTGAAGAACATTCCACGCGTTGGTCGTGACTTAATTTCATAAGCGCATTAAGCGTTCTCCTTTTCACAGCAAAGACATGGAAGGTGGTATACATATTTTCTAGAAGTGAAATTTGCATAATCAAATAAGTTTGCTGAAGAATTCGTTTGTGAGAAAAATTATTTTCTAGAATTTATTCAAATTATGTAGCAACTACATGCCGCGCTATTGAATCCTTTCTATACTTGCTTTAAACCCTGCTCCATTACTTCCTCTTCTTGCGACTGATTACCTCAATGTTTCTTCAGTTGGAAAAGTGAAGAGAATCTGCAGGATAAGATATCAAGTGCATCGAAAAGGAGCCAAAGAAAATCCTATTACCGCACAACCGGAACTCTTCTGTTCCCACGAAAATCATGGAAAATTTATCCTTCAAACCTACAGAGAATATTAAATTGTATTAAAATTAAATTTTGTTTGGTGCATGCACATACAAGATGGTCTTTTGTTATGAAATAATATATATTAGAAAGGAGTGAAGTTTGAAAACAAGGGGAAATGTTTCTTGAGATTATTGCCGAAAGTAATAACAGAAGAACATGATTGCTCTTTTCTTAATGACGATAGAAGGAAAAAGCAAGTCAAAGTACAGGAATCTTCAGTTTCTTTCCTAAACAGGGAAGGAACTGAAGTGGTTCTTGATGGCTTACTAAGAAATGTTGGAAACATGGTGGAAATTATATAAATAACTAATCTTTTGAGCATGTGGGAGGCAAATGGCTTTTTGATTGCAAGCTTCAGGAAAATTTCAATTCTATTTGTTGTGTATTTATTTTGAGTGTCGTGGAAATATTCTTAGAGATATTTCTAGTCATCGCTTCAGTGCGTTCAGCTTCTATCAAATGTCAGACTGTACGTCATTGTATCTTTTCAAATGTCTTTAGTAGAGGACAAAAATCAGGAAAAACTGTTGCTTAGATTAATAGAAGTCTTTGAAAAAGACCCAGTATCTTAAAATGGTATTTTTGTAACTCAAGCTAAATTTGCATACAGAACCCTTGTCAACGATGATTAGAAGTAAAAAATATAGCCTTTCATTGCTTTTTTTTAAGCTTTAATCACCAGCAGCTCAGCACGTAACTTTAGTAAAGGTTTCAGATTTTCGCAAAGGAAGCAAGGAGATGAAAGTTTGCTATTCATTCACAATGACTCAAGAATACTCTTACACCAGGAAAGGCTTTCACGCATACATATTTAGGCGTTGCGACCTCATTTAGGCGTTGCGACCTCCCACTTAAATCTTTTAATTTTAAAGCTCTCTATCATGTAAAGCTCGCTTTATTTGCTACATCGGGTATTAATATCTCTTTTTTTGTGATATTCTACGAGACAATCAGTGTCTGATGTTAGTTATGCTTATGTTAGTTATGCTATGGTTTTACGGGCTGGGAGGCAAATGCCGCCACATTCGTCGAACTAAATCTCGTTAAAAGTTCGGACTCCCATTTGTGGTCTGAAAAGTTTTCTATCACTGCGCGATAACTATGAAATGTGCAGTACATGGCGGTATTATGTTCTGGTCCACTTTAGTTATGAAGAAATGTAAACCGATTATTTCAACGTCCATTAACCACACTAGTCAGATGTTTTGTTGGTATTTTATGCCAGTTTTCAATCCTTCATCAGTCTGATTAGCAGCACGTTTGTCATTAACGAGTCATGGGTCCATAAATGATTCTCACCAGTGAAAAAATTGAGTCAGCAACAGTGAATCTACCTCAAGTTTATCATGAACCCAACGACTAAAACGATGCTGGTACGAAAGGTTCATCTTGAGTGATTGCCTTCATAAGTTTGCATTTATTTCCCTAAGCCAGGTTGTTAAGTAAAATCCTACGAATGCTTAATTTGACATTCACTGTTGACTAATTGATTTATTGCGAGTCTCGCGTACGCTCTCAGATACTCTCGTTGCATTTTCTTTACCACAAGCTTGATGAGGTCTGCTTCGTCCGGTATCCATAAATAATCAAAATTTCACTTCAAACTTTTTGACACTATAGCGAATTGCTCATTCGACTGAATATGTGGAACGTAAGAAATTCAAAGTGCGTGAAAAAAATTCCTCATAGAACGCCGATTTTTGTAACATGGTTGAGTTATTTGGAGGCGACGTCCTTGCCTAAATTTTTCGCTGAATAAAAAGAAATACTAAGTAAAGTTATCATAATGGTTGACCACAATGAGTATCTGGACATGAATCAATTTATCTATTTATTTATGTAATCGAACTGAATAAACATTTTAGTGTCAGACTGTATGATTTGACAACTGATACAAACAAATTAAGATTGAAGTAATCTTCGAAATTTTCCGACAGCCTATAAGACCTGGAGTAAAATAAAGTCGAGCGTAAAATTAAAGCACGTTTCTGGGAAAACAAAAGAGGGAAAACATACCTAACTATTATGTGGGGAACTTGTAAATCCAACGAAGTAATTAATTTTTATGAACGCCGGTCGTAAAGGCCCAAGAGTTTAATAAACGAGTTCCAGGATCTAGTGTGAGTGTGCATCCTAAGAAACAATGAATTGAACTGAATCACTTAACGCGACTAATAAGAGCTCAACAACATATTGTTGCAGAAGGCAATTTGAGCTGACAACAACAAACACAACGTTCTTCCTTCAACTCCATTCAGGCAGTATAAATATAAATTTTCTAATATGCACCCAACCCAAGCATTCGCGAATATATTGAGTACCCTTGAGCCACAGGTCCTGTGGCGGAAAATGGGAGCGAACTTAGATGCTTTCTAATGACAAATTGATATAACCAAGAGCTGTATAATCGTCGTCTTTCCAATCGCCCATTTCGGGCCTTGGCTTCCCGCAGGTGTCGCCTCCAGTTGTCTCGGTCCATCGACCGCGTTTTCGGATTTTTCGCAATTTCGGAATCCGAGTAGCGTGCTGCTATCTTCGTCTACCGAGTCGGACCAGCGCTTTCTTGGCTTTCCCACTGGCCTGCGTCCCTCAGTTTTTCCGATAAATACCTTTCTAGGTATCCGACCATCATTCATTCGCTGCACATGGCCAGCCCATTGCAGCTTCCGCAGTTTTATCACAGTGGAGACTTCTGGCTCGTCGAAAAGTTCGTACAACTCATGGTTGTACCTAATTCTCCATTGACCTCCTTCCTGCATTGCTCCCACGATTCGTCTTAGGACCCTCCTTTCGAAAGTGTTTAGTATGTTTGCGGAAGCTTGAGTGAGGGTCCATGTCTCTCATCCGTAGCACAACACAGGTCTTATCACAGATTTGTGTACTTGCAGCTTTGTTTTCCTATGTATGAAGCTGGCCTTCAGAATACCCAAAACTGAGTAGAACGCTTTATAAGCGAGCTGAATTCTACGCTTTACTTCCGCCGTTTCATTACCATCCTTCACTAGCTTGGAGCCAAGATATGTAAATTCGTCCACATTTTCCAGGTTGAATTCGTTGATTGTTATGTTTTGCCGGTTGGGGGTGTTTCTCCTGGTTTGTATCATAACTTTTGTTTTGGACTCGTTGATTTGCAGCCCCACCCGCTTCGCTTCTTGGTCTAGTTTGAGCAGGAGTTCCTTGGCAGATGAAAAGGATCTTGACAGGATACTGATGTCATCCGCATAGGCTACAAGTTGGCTCGATTTGTATAGTAGTGTTCCTTTCGTATCCACAGGTAGTTTTCGTACGACGTATTCTAGAGCTAGGTTGAATAGCAGTGGAGCCAGTCCATCGCCCTGCTTCGATCCTACCTTTGTCTCAAAGGCATTAGTCAGCTGGTTATTGATTCTGACTTGTGCTGTTGTTGATGCCATTGTCATTCTTGTCAGGCGGGCTAGCCTCGCTGGGATTCCAAGCTGAAGCATTATTTGGTACAGTACTTCTCGATCAATACTGTCGTATGCTTGCTTAAAGTCCACGAAAATTTGGTGGACGTCGATGTTAAATTCCCAGCACTTTTCAAGGATCTGCCTAGCTGTAAACAGTTGGTCAGTAGTTGATCGTCCGGCTCTTAAACCACCTTGATACTCCCCAATTATTTTTTCAGCATATGGTGTTAATCTACCTTCAAGTATTTTTGTGAGGATTTTGTAAGATGTACAAAGTAGTGATATACCTCTGTAATTTTCGCACTGTAGTTTGTCTCCTTTTTTGTGGATAGGGATGATGATGGATTGGCACCACTCTTGCGACATCTGTTCTTGATCCCAGACGTGTTGGATCAGCTTGTGGATGATTTTCTGTGCCGCAACACCGCCGTTCTTTATCAGTTCTGCTGGAATTTCATCAATGCCCGGCGCTTTGCTGGTTTTCTGGCTTTTGATGGCATACTTGACTTCTTCCAGAGTTGGAGGGGCCAAAGGAGACGGTTCGAAGATGTTTGACGACTCTGCTGTTCTTGAGCCGTGCGTAGGATTAAGGAGCTCCATGAAATAGGCAGCCCATCTTTCCTTAATACTATCGTCGTCAGCAATGATGTTACCGCTTTCATCTTTACAGAGTGAAGTCTTGGGCTGATATCCTCGTCTTAAGCTTTTCACTCCTTTGTAGGCGTTTCTCGATCTACTGCTCGCGAAATTTGCATCTATTGACCTTAATTGGTCATCAAAATATTTTCTTTTCTTATTTCTAATAATCTTTTCTAACGCATTCTGGCATTCATCATCAAACCAGTCATTTCTTCTGTGCCGGGCTATATACCCAATCGACCGTTCTGCTGTTCTTTTAATTGCTCCTTTCACCTCCATCCATAGCTAGTTACTTGTCTTTTCAGACATATCTTGGAGGATAGGAGCTAGTTTGTTTTCGAGGGAGTCATGAAAATCTTTAGCAATTGACTCCGTTTGGAGCTTTTCGATGTCAAACTTTTGTAGTGGGCTGGTTTTCGTATTAAATGCCTTTGACAGGCGACATCGAAACGTTGATTTGACCAGGTAGTGGTCCGAGTCACAGTTTGCTCCACGGAATGTTCGGACGTCCAGTATGCTAGATGTCCACCTCTGTTGAACGAGCACATGGTCGATTTGGTTGAAGGTGTTGCCATCTGGAGATGCCCAAGTTATTTTATGAATGCGTCGGTGTGGGAAGTACGTTGAACTAATAATGATATTTCTGCTACAGGCAAAGTCAATCAGGCGCTGGCCGTTGTCGTTACCGTGAAGGCTGTGGCCTCCTGTAGTTCCCCGATGAATATGTTCATTGCCAATTTTTGCATTGAGATCACCTAGAATTATTTTGATGTCGTTTGTGGGCAATGAAGAGCTGTATAATATTTTTGTCAATTCAGAGGTCAAAACGATTTTAATACAGCGGGAACTGCAATGGGCTGTGCATATGAATCGTATGAAGGAACAACGGATAGCCAAAAATGTATTGGTTGGAAAAAATGAAGAACGAAGACCAAGGAACGAAGGAAACCGAGTAAATGCTGGCCTGACTCTTTTGACAAACACAGATCATCGTTGCTCGGATTTTAAAATTAGACACATAAATACGTCCTCCAAACCAATGCCCTTCTCCTAGCGAGGGACCGAGAGGGAATGTGGTCCTATAAGAACCCATCTGTCGATCGAACTCAACTGGCACTATTTGTGTAATTGCTCGTAAACGCATACGGGGAACATGCAAACTGCAAGGATACATAGAAGAAGAAGTAGAATACGTAGAAAGAGAAGAAGTGTCGACTAACATAATGTGTATGTATTTTTCAAAGAAGCATACAACTTTAAGTTGGCAACACTTTTTTATGCTACGTATGATATAACAGCTGTCATGCGTTTTAAAAGGTTGAAACGTGGGCAACATTGTGCAGATTTCGAATAAAAAAAACGGGTTTGTTCTAGTAACCCATCGCGCACTTCGTCAATTTTATGACCAGCATAATCGTCCATCAGTACAATTAATTCATTTAACTATGGATCGTTTCCGTACCACGTTTGCTCTCCCTGATAATACGCATCCATCCAGAGGTCGTACACTGCGTAATTATGATGCATTTGGAGTGATGAGCAATAACCGATGGCTGTGCAATCACCGTTAAATCCGGAGAAAATCACTGTTTGGTGACACAGTCAATGGTGAATGCTATAGAGCCATTATCAATAACGTCTTGTTATGGAAGCGACTCGCTAAAATGCAGGGGATTTTCGGCTTCAATAGGAAGGCGCGTTATGCCGTACAGCATGTGGAACCATCGACTTATTGAAAGAAGCATTAGATGAGCGCAATTTCTCATTTTGCACAATCAATTCTTAATTTTAAAAACGACTTGAGTTTATTTTTAGCTTGTTCATAGGTTTTTTGCCATTGTCATTTGTTTTGCTTTCATTGTATAGACCTGATACAACCACATCTCAAATTGGGTGTAGAGTGAGGGAGTGCAGGGAAATAGCTACAGAACGATTGATCGGCCATTTTAAATATTTACTCATCCCTATGTATATGCAATGCAAGGTTTAGAAAAAAATGGTGTTTCGGTTTCGAACTACGAAGGGGCGGTTGCAAAGCATAAAATCAAGCTTCGAAAGAAAAAATGATTTTATTAACTTTCTTGGCAGGACCCCTCGCATAAATATGTTGAATTGATGTGATGATATGAACTGGTCTTTCCTGTTTCCAGATCGTTGAAATATGACTTGTTTGCAATTAACCAATTTAAAGACAATTCCTCATTGTGCTATATTTAAACATAAAATAGGTAAAAGCATTAGAATTAAGCTCTTTTGCTCTCGTCCTTATCTTACAAAATCAAATCACAAGAGATGAAAATTCAATTTGCTTATCAACTTCATACTTCTCTGCTCTTTATCAAGAGCCACATGTATGTCACTAGATTTGTGCCTATCTACTATACACAGCTTCCTTAAAGTTTAAAGCAAATTCTTACTCTCGAGTCGCTTAAAAAGAACCATAACAACATCTTGACTACATCAACATCACTCAAAACTACCTCCTGTTATAATAGAACTTCACATACACTTATCCATAAACTGTAGAAGGGATGAAAGGTAGATTGAAATATGGAAATCCGCAACATCATCAGCGCCAAATAAAAAGAATAATGGAAAATCAAGAATTTCAAGTACAGGCTCTTGTGCGTGCTGATATCAAAGCATATGGAATTTCATCCGTACAGGATAAAGTCGATGTCAGCCATAAGATACCGACGTGTGAGTATGCAAAAAATGTCAAAAAAAAAAATTGATGTGAAGATGCGCGAGACCATGTGACATGAGTGATGTAAATTTTTACGATCTCTTTATCACTTCATGATGTATGTATAAACTAGACAGGGACACTTGTTTACATAGATGTAATATTGCAATATACGAGGTGATCGAATTTCTAAGGACATATGAGTTTCGCTGTTCAAGGTGTTAATTTTAATATTACAGGATTTATGGGTGAAGGATTTATATTGGATGGAACATTGTGTCATATGCAAATAGTTTTCAGAGTGGAGCACGTATAATGGAAATTTTCATGTGTTGTTAACAGTGAGTTCCATTGAGTTATATCGTAAATGTTGTATGTGAAGTATACAATGGGATTGTCGGGATTGAATTTATTCACTTATTGATAGAAAAGTCAAAATCATATTTAGAGCTCAGAAACATTCTACAACATGTTGTTATCTAAATAAGGAAAGCTGTTATAAGCTATGAAAGATTATATTTTGGAGTTTTCTGTTTCCTTTTTGTTAAGTGCAACGTTCAAATACCATTTAAATACATTCTTCTCTGATAAGGACCGTGCAAGTTTAAGAAATGTCTAAGACAGTCAACATTTGCACGTGGAGAACACGGAAATGGAATTCCTCAGTAAGGTGTTTGTAATGAAAAAGACCGTAAAACTCTGATAGTGTACGATGCGACCCCAACAGCGACCGAATTCATATGTGAATTGGATCATCAAAACATATACCAGCTGTCAACATCCGATGATAAAGAGGCGGTGCAGTTTACCAACTCTGATGAGCTAAAAAATTATTATTTAATTATTTAACCAAACAAAGTCGACAAATTCTAGTTTTATACAAAGAAAATAAACGAACTTCATATTTTCAAACATTTTTCCGCAAGATATTGGGGATTTCAACTGCCATTCAACCTAGCCTTACACTAAGATGAAGATGTGGACTTGACAACCATCAAAATCACTAACGCCAACCTTCAAAATCTACAAAAACCAACAACGTTTATAAACTGGATACTACAGCTTTACAATAACAATCCACTTGTACGACAATAATACGAAAATCACAAATGGACTTCCGCGAGGAGACGTACTAAGTCCAACATTTATCAACATTTAGATACTGACGCTGCATAATGTCACAGACTCTACAACAACATTACTACTATATGCAGACGACTTCCTTTTTCAAAGAAGGAAATCACTTAACAGATACCTTTGCGGCAATGTAGGAAAAAGTTACAAGATTTCTTCAAATTTGTGATACTCTCAAACTCTTCATTGACCCACTTAAAGTATAAGCTATAATCTTCAGGATAGTTAGAACTCCCGGCCAAAACTTTAAGGTAAAAGAGAACAACTAAGTTTGGAACAAAAGCATAAAATATCTCAGATGAATTATAAATAAATCAGGTCATTCATTGATATTAAATAACATATATATAAAATAACATATCGCAATCAACTGAGGTTACATAATAAAAAAGACTTAGCAAACCTACCCAGTTGCTCTTCGATCTTGCCGAGATGAACAGCGAAGACAGAGTGGAATTTTTGTCCCCCCGAAGGAATTGGCAAGCTTCTTTGACAAAAGTCTCCTCGAAATAGCATTGGGGCGTTCCGAAAATTCTGGTTTATTTTACGACATTATTTACGCGCCGCTCAAATCAAACAATGCGCGGTTTTACACTACTTTGCATTTCGTGGCGCATTTAAAACTCCGTTGATTTCTTATTGAAGAAAGTCATCATCACCTATGACGTAGCAGCGCGACGAGGACCTTGCCCTCCAGGATTAACCTCTTCGAATCATCAGGGTTCTGTGACCTCTTTCTCCATGGAACTTATTTTGAAACCACCTGTTCCCTCTTTTTTGATATCAGATAAATTTTCTTTTATATGAGGAATGGTATCGGATATCATACATGGGCTGAAAAGTATTTAACTGATGTAGAAATCGTCTCAGATACATAGGACCAATACCGCACCTTTTTAACCTTTGGATTATGGTACCTTTTTAAGCACCACTTTGCAAATATCATTCCACAAAAGTGCAAGTTTCTGAATTTTTGGTAAATTAAAAAACTATTTTGATACCCCTTTTATTCATTCAAACTGACTTTAGAGATTTACCAATAGCAGCATCCAAGCGAATTCAACAGCCTTTTTGACGTTTTGCTCATGGACATGAACGTAACATAAACAAATCATTGATATGGCATTCAAAACTCTTTGAATCTTCTAAATTTCGCATCAAATTTCATAAAAAAAACTTAAAATCTCCGCGAGGAAAAGTTCAACAGCGTTAAATCCCACCAAACCCTAAATTTGGTGATTGTTACCGGTTAACATAAAAACCACAATGAAAATAAGCTTCATCGAATTACTGTACTTTCAGCAACGCAAAGACGTCAGAGCGTCGAAGATCATCAATTGCTATAATCTCTTCTCTCTCGCTTTTGACATACACTATTGTCGTTTAGTGGCCCATTGTAACTCATGCTAAATTGTCAGTTATCTTACTGTTTGCACTTTTTTCTGGCAATACTTCACCGCATACATGGCGGGCAATTCAAATCTTGCGTGACTATTGGAATACCCTTTACTTAGCGTTAAACCCAGATAGGCTTTTGATTGAAAACACTTTGCTGAGATAAAAAAAAAGTTAACATGGAACTGCTATAGGCTTTATGTGTGCAGTGCTTCAGTTTATTTTAGTTTTCTATCCGGAAATTTGACAATCGGCGCGATTGTTAGCCAGCGAAGCTTGCTCCCAAATTGGAATTGGAAATAAATATTCGCTTCACTTTTAAAAGTTCAAGCACATCCCTAAACTATTAGAAAATGCCTTACTATTGACTACAAACCTAATAAAATCTGTATTTCATCCCAACAAATAAGGTGTTCCATTACTTAGAAACTTCTGACCATATCTAATCCTGTTAACAGTGCCTTAATGTTGTCTGAGAATAAATTTCCTTTTCTCAGTAACCCCAAGTTTTTAATAAATTACAACAAATCCCAATGAATGCAGACGAAAATGCTGTTGCTTTTATTCATAACAAATCATGCCATAAAACTTTTAATACACCGATTCGCAACCTTTGCAATCTTTTAGGTCTGTCGTCTACGGTGATTTTCATTTCATCCTTTCTGTATTTTGGCTCCAGTTGCAAAATTTTTTTCGATTCCGTTTCAACTCTTGTAAATAAGTCGAAGAACTTTCATCGTGGTTGAATCATTCTCCCGCATATTCCCAGAATATCTTTCTTTCTATTTTTTGATACATCTGCTTCTTTTCACATTTACAAACTCTACCACCTTCATTTTGTCCTTCCTCAGCATCTCATCAGATGCTATGAAGAAAGCAGTGTTCACGAATGGAAACCTTTTTCTTTCCTCTTGATGCTAAGACGTGGACAATAAATTTGAATTTTATAGTCTTTCATCCATGACTCGAGAGTTGTGTAGAAAGAATTCTACAAAAAGATGGAAAAAAGGCATTACAAGACCGGTAGACATAAATGCCATCAGAAAAACTACAAATTTATGGATAGAGTGAAGGAAACCGATAAAGTTTCTATGACACAAGTGCTTTGTTGAAAAGTTGCTGTTGCGAGTATATTTTTGATTCCTATGTTAATTCAATGCTATTATTTTGCATTTCACAAGTGTTCTGAGAATAAAGAAGGAATTACTGACACAAATTTAGACGTCCTTAGCTCAAAAGCTTCATCTAACAATTTTGGTGCTTATCGATATATCAGGTCTAGCGGTGTCCCTCACGTACTGAATCAAACATGGAGGACCTAGCTTAAAAGATTAGCCTAAAATATATCAATCGAGTTGAATTCATGACATATATAAATGGAGTACAAGTGGCAATTTGAAGCGTTTTAACAATGCTAACTAACGTTTGACTTGGCTCATTTCAGCAAAAATGCAATCAATTTTCCAGCCCTTTCAAATTGGACCACTTTTTGGCGAGTTCACTTCTACAAGTAACTTGGCAACTGACACCCAAGTGATTTATCAATGATTGATCAGTGGTTTTTATCCTCTAAGTGATATTAATGAAAGAGCTCTTCGCACCTAACGCTTTGAAAACCTTAAGGGGTTTCCCAATTTCTGCTGGCACAATCCTTGAACGTGTTTTACCTGATTTCAGTTAGTCTTGCGCTTATAGATACCAAATTTCAGACGTAGATTTTAATTTGAAAAGTGTTTTTGATCATTATGCAAATGCTGAAAATATGTATTAGGTCCCAAAGTCCTTGGCAAGATCAAGAGCCGTTCGATGTTCAAACTGCGTTCAGTATACAAACCTGGAATGCTCGAAACTAAATTCCAATTTTTAACTACTCCCTGCAACGCATTTCTTCTACGCTATTTTAGTATTCTTTCTCCAGACAATATGTATTCGATTAATTCTACTGCCTTTAAAGCGCCAGGAATATGTTCTGAATAGTGTCGCTCGTGCTAAATAAATTTAAGACCAATGTGAACTTTTAGATTCGATCATTTCCTATATTATCACATAAACAATTCTTATCTTCATTCAAATGACACGAAAAGACGACATAATCCTGTTGTGTAATTGTTACAGAAATTAAAAACATGAAAAAAAAAGGTCTAATTAACTGGAAAGTGCCGGATCTACCGTACGGTGATGAAAATATTGGCCCTTCAGATGTTAGTGTATTACAAGCGCTATCATCTCCTCATTTGACAGTGCTTTTCACACTAGACTCAAAGGGAGTTTATCGTTATAAGCCCAATCAAGCCTTCCTCTTCAAAAGAGCTGACTGGAGGAAATTTCGAGAGTAGATTAACGACAATATATCAATTTCGCAAAATACGTTAAATTCTTTGAAGACAGCGCATGCGGTTATCGAAAAAATCAACGAATTTAAGAACACTATTTGGAGGGGTATAGAATACAGTGGGCCAAAATCGAATGCCAAGTATACAAACTTCGAATTAGATCAGGAAGTTCTGAAGCTTATTCGCACTGAAATAACCTAAGAAGACAGTGGAAAAGATCTAGGGATCTGGCCTTGAAGTTACGTGTGAACACACTCACTACAGCAATCCGGAACAAAATCTCAAACATACGGAATCACTCCTGGCATCAAATGCTCCAGAGCTTAGATTATAACTCAAGGAGACTTTGGCGTTTAAATAAAATATGCAAAAGAAAATCTCAGAACCTCCCCTACCCACTTAGAAACGCAAGTCACTGGCAGACTTACTCTTGTGAAGAAAAAGCAGAAATTTTTGCTGATAAATTTCATAATTACCACAACATTTCACACAAAATGCGCAATGATATCACTGAAACGATGGTAGATAACTCTCTGCAAAGTATAACTGACACATCTTACACCTCCTGGCGCCTACATCAAGACTAGAGAAATAGTTAGGCAACTTAAAAAAAACTTATGAATCGTACAGCTCCTGGAACCGATGGCATTCCTAATTCTGTGATGAAAAAACTGCAAAAGAAAGGGATTGTTCTCACTTGCCTCTTATTTAATGCGTGCCTCAAACTATCTTATTTTCCACTCGCCTGGAAATAAGCAGTTGTAGTACCACTTCTTAAGCCTGGGAAGGATCAACATGAGCCAGATAGTTATAGGCAAATAAGCCTTTTGCCCGGCTTTGGAAGCTGTTCGAAAAGTTAATCCTCAAAAGACTGAAAGACTTTGTGGAAAATGACAGTATGCTTCCTAAATTTCAGTTCGGTTTCAGACACGATATTCGGTATTCACGAATAACCAGCTGTATCGCGTCTCAAAGAACATTAAGACAGCTCAAATAGGAAAACAATCAGTTTGAATGGTCACCATTGATATTGAGAAAGCATTCGATAAAGTCTGGCATGAAGGTTTACTTTATAAACTACAAGAGTACAAAACTCCAACATACTTACGTAATTTGATAGCTTCCTGCCTCAAAGATAACTCATTTAAGGTAAAGGTTCGAGATAGCACCTCTACTGTGAGAAGCATTGCTGCTGGTGTTCCCCAAGGCTCTTGTCTGGGCCCTACGCTTTTAAACATCTATACTTTCGATCTCCCTACAAGCGAACACTGTCAAATAGCTGCTTTTGCGGTCGATACCTGCTTTTATACTTCAGGAACTCACGCAAGTACTCTAACAGCTAACTTAGAGAAAATGCTTGAAAAAGTATATCAGTTCTTCTACAAGTGGAAAACAAGCATCAATATTGACAAAACTAAGGCAATATTTTTCAGTAGAAAACGTAAACGTTCCTTGCTGCCTAATCGACCGATTAACTTTTTAGGACAAACCATACCATAGTCCGAAAATCTGCAGTACCTTGGGCTAATGGTGGGCAAGAAACTCATGTTCAAAGACCACATTGAAAGAATAGGCATTAAAGCCTTTAATTCTGTACTACAACTACTCAACTCTACTCAACAGAAGGTCCCAATCGAGCATAGACAATAAGATAATAATTTTAAAGATGGTCATTCTACTTGGAGCCGAGAGCCTACTTGGAGCCAATGCGCAAAATATTTGAAATCAAAGCTTCAAGTCAGTCAAAACAGGTACTTAAAAATGGCGCTAAATAAGCCTTTTTATTTCTCATCACGTAAATTACATGAGCTTGCTAATATTAGCCCTATCAATAAACTCGCGCTCTACTCTCTAAACTACTAGCTAAGGCAGGACACGCATCAAATGCGTACATTCAAGCACTCAGCATTTAGATTAATAGTTCAACCTGATAAATCATGCGTCCTCAACCGAGTGTTGATAGTAATTACTAAGATTGAAAATGGTATGTAAATAGGTAAATAGGTAATATGTAAATAGGTAGTAGTAGTTTAAGGTTAATTTAGAGTTAAGTTTAACAGAATTTTTTGTTAAATTTTCCTCTAATAATATAAATATACCATACATACAAGAAACCTCTGTGGTACAAATAAAGGAAAATACTGTAGATGCAATGAATATCAAATTCAGAACTCTCACTTTAAGATATTAGCTAAGTCCTGTAAATGTTTAGAAACAATAAAGAACTATTATAGTGGAAGATTTGGTCGTCGTGAGCAATACTTCTCCTTTCCCTCTCCCGCTAGAAAAAAATAGATTCTTGTAAGATAAGAATAGATTTAATTATATATATGTATATATAATTATATATTAGATAAAATAGATTTTAATCTAATAGATTTCTTGTAAGTTGAAGGTACCTTAGGTGTAATAAAGGGAGGCCTAGTCAAAATAATGTGTCAAACGGTTCTCTGGTACAGGGAAGGCTGACAGGAAGGTAGTCCAGTAGGTTAGTGTCACAGAAAGTTCCACAGTCAATGTGTAATTAACCTTCACACCTACCTCTAGAAACATAATAAACTATTAGTTTTATGTGGCTTAATAGAAAAAGCATAAACGCTGACAATCCTACGGAGTATTCCAATCTCTTGACATTATTCTAGCTGAAAAGAAAACCTTTGGAATTTCCTTTATAAATGGCGATCAATGTAATCACTGACTATGTGGAGCATTATTTTACTTCCAACATTCTCTCCTATAAGTGGATATATGATATCAAATGCAAATGTCGCAGAAGTGAAACGCATAGTGAAGGCAATACAACTCAACAAATGTACGAACAAATATCGTGATCGAATATAAATCAGTTTAGCTGAGACCAAAATAAATCCTTTTCCATAGCAACGTAAGAGGAAAAGCTTTTGTTCAAGCTTCACCGATAAAAAAATTATATCACTATTCCATATCCTTGCTTTGCAAATGCACCTGAGAGCATGTCAGCAACAAAAAATAAAGAAAATAGAGTACCTATAAAATGCAATTGTCAGAACGACTCGCTTTTATGATGCATTTCAACTAAATTTAAGAGTACTCTCATGTATCATGTTTTGAAAATTTACATATATGCATAGACCTATCCTATAAGTGTGTCGCCCAATTCATATGTATCATATGTGACATATTTGTCCAAGCCCTAGTAAATTACACCATCATCATTCACACAGCTGAATATCCTGATAAGAAATGTCCATCCATCACTGTCTACACATACGAAGCTAAATAACTGATTCGCGATACTCTAGATCTCATATGTTCATATGTTGAACGTGCTAGACATTAGACAATATCGTTGCTAGAGTGGGTAGGTATAATGTACAATAGTTTAGAACGTATACCGCGAAATGAGCGTACGATTGAGTGAGCTTTTAAAATATTGACATAAGCACATCCCATATACGATGACGTGTCCTCCGACCCACATAGCAACAAGCTGAAACGGCCAGAAGTCCACTCGGGCTTTAAGTCGAATTTCAACCTTCTATGCAGACGGATGCAAAGTTTTTCATTTTCTCAAAGCAGGAAACACTTTTATAGGTATTTTCTTCATCAGTTGCTTGAAATTTTCTTCTCAAAAAATATTCATACGCGTGTCATATCAATAATCGTAAAATTCTTCGAAAAAACATACATTTTATGACATTGATGTTGACATTGGAATCCTTTTCAATCGTCTGTCGTGGTGTCAGTTGTTTTTTCTGGTATTTTTTTTTGTTTTTGAAACAGAAAAAGCTCGATGAAGTGTATTTGGAATGAAAAATGTTCTTTTCACACTTTGATACAGGGAGGTTTTAAAATAATATATGGCAAAGTGTTGCTAAACAAAATGAATGACTTTTCCATTTGATTAATATTTGAATAATTTAGGGTTGCTCGTGACAATAAAAATGTTTGAAATATTGAAACATGAGAAGGTAAATCTACATGAAGTGATAAAAATTGACACCGCAGGAGTGTTCGTGGAAGAAAAAAAGTTAGTGGTATAGCAGCTAATACCATTGAGCACCTTTGTTCTTTTTCTTCAAACTTATCTATGGATAACATTCTTGAATTGAAATCTTGGTTTTGAAAACCGTGAATTTTTTGAATGAATTCAGCGTTTGCCGTTTTTTTGAACACACCCCACGAGCCTCTGTCAATGAATCCATTAAGAAGGCACAATAAGCGTTGCTTATATGATCCCAAATTTTCAATATTTATGAGTATATATAATTTACAACAGTCTTCATGTTCCCGATTTCTTAAAATTATAAAACTTAGCGTTATAAAACCGAACTTCTCATCCTCGGAAGCTTTCAAAATCCCTTTATTCAACATTAATCAATATCTTCATACTTCTTGTGTTGGTTAGACGGCCACGAACATCATTGTATCATTGTTCTTTGAATCTGGAAGCTTACAATATAACAGAGAGTTCTTTGTTACATCCCCTTCCATTTTCTTTGATTCGTGATATGGTTCTAGTCCTTAGAACTCTCAGAAGTACAAGCACATAGATCAACCACTAAATATCTCCCCATTGTAAGCCATAGAACTCAGCTTTGACTAATACTTCAGACTAGGGCTAGGTTATTTCTATGTCGTAAATTGTCTTTAACATACAGGGACATTACTTCCTGCTTGAAGGACAGCGGTTAGAAAAATCACTGTAAGATAGCATCCTGGTGCCAATTTCCACCATGGGGTTAAAATACATCCTTTTTCTTATCAACATTGCCTAAACGTAATGTTATACAAGGTTAATTTCGTAAAATAAAATGAGCATCTTTTCGACATCACCGTTTCCTCGAAGAACTAACTTTCGAATCTCTTGCATTAGAAAATTGAGTGACGAGCATAATCTCTTTATCTTCGGCAAAATATGCAATCAATAGATCATGGCCTTAGAATTTTAAGCTGGTATGACTGGAAGCATCTATGCCAGAGCAAAAGCTAAGTCAGATAGAAATAAGGTTCACTTTTATTCACTTTTATGCGCTCTACCCTCGTGAGTGATTTCGTAATTCTAGCAAGGATAACGATATGTATCTGCTGTCACTACCACTGTCAATTCAGTCAATGTTCACTACACCGGCAACGTTCCTGCTTGGTGTACTGTATACGTTTCAATGTTTCCAAGCTGCATAGTATCAAGGACTGTACGTTACCCATCAACATTCACCTTATTGTTCGGGTTCTATTAGCTGGATGATGGCATAAAGCCCTTTCAACTAGTATTTTTTCGATACTTCGCGTCCTTTCTCTAGCAATAATTTTCTTTGCCAAAATGACCACTGCGGTATAACCATAATGTTCAAAGGAAAGCCATTAAGTCCTACAATCAACACATTAATGTTTTTAGCATTAATAAAGCTGGTTCTCTTATGTGTCAGGCGATTAGCATAGTAACGAAGAGGAGCGAAATTGGAAACAAAATTTGGAACTTAAACCCCAACCGATGTTAATTTCATCACTTTCTGATCTTACTTCATTTCGTACAGAAGGATTCAACTTTCAAATGATTGTTTAGGGCTCCTATTGGACACGCAGCAACATTGAAAGTTTAGTTTTTATAGATATCCATCAACAACGGGATTATAAAAGCGTTTCTGAATGTAAAGCCACCAGAAAACCTTCAAATCTGCTACTTCGGTTATCAGCCCCGCCCTTTTGAACGCTTCAATGACTTTGACCAGTATACCATTTGCAAAAATCCTGATTTGAAGCTTTGTTATTGTGAAGAATGGTCCTGAACAACAAGTGCTATAACTGAAACTTCCCCCTTATGAGTTTCTCCAGCACTTTCTCAGCTGTAACTAGCGTACATAATGAGCCATACGGTGATCTAGGATTTGCTTTCCTTTCTATGATCATTATGAGCTTCCCAAAGATGGCTTTTTGATTGATTGAACCAATGATATTGGGCAAAGGTAGTGAGCCTGGCCTGTGTTGACAGGATTTCTACGATGCCATCTGGTCTTTGTGTCTTTTATTGCTTTGGAGATAAAGCTGTCTTTTCAGAATAGTTCCGCGTCTGTTAAAAGTGAACATCGTACTTCTGTTTCTCTGAAGACATCCACGGCAAGGATGACGGTACTGCTCGATTTGTACAGCTCAAAGTAAATTGGAAACCTGAGCGTCAAACTCAAGTTTAAGTTAACACTGTCCAAAGCGCCTTCTAGCTAAGAGTGTGAGCGCTATTGATAAATCTGTGAAGACACTTTTTTGCAGGATCGTATGCTTCAAACACAATCCAAGTTCCATCATTATTCCATCCCGTTTAGGCTGCTCACCGATTATTAAGGTATTTCTTTCGCTGGCCACCGTTTTCATTTGACATGGGGAAATTAACGCGCAAGAGTTCTGCGAACAATACAATTCTTTGAAACTTACTACGTTGCCGCTTTGAAGCGAAGTTGATTAGTTTTCTGGCACACTTTTGATGTTTACCTTTGGTACAAGATGTCAAATGTCAGATGTCAAATGGCTCAATGACCATACTGGAAAGTAGATGTGTTGAAAGTGTAAGCCACGATAAGTCCTATTCAAGTTGCAGTCACTACAACTAATCTTGCCTTTGGATCCGTTTAAAGCATTTTTGATTTAGTTGCGCTAGCATTGAAGTCTCCCTCGAATGAAAACATAACCTTTTCATATTAGCTTTCTCCAGAGCTTTAAATTGAATTTGAAAAGTTTGTATGGAATATATACCAGAAAATGCTGCGCAAAATACTTAGTCCAAATAAATCCATTTTCGCAAAATGGTGCGATGTTGGACGGCAGGAGTAACAGATTTAGTGATGATGACTTATTGTTGAGGTAACGTTTGCTGAGCAGGACCACGTTAGATTTTCGGTCCAAACGTCACAGATTTGTGAGTTGTGGAAACCGACATGTATTTCGGCTTTGATTAGGATTTTTGGAAAACCTGACACTTCCCTGTTCCTAAGCCAAGCTCGATTTCCCCCGCACTTGGATCAGTATCGTTGCAAAGTTAATGCGGCTCCTTAGGGCTGTCTTATGTTTTGCACCTCGTTTAATTTAATTTATTAGGTGTAAAATAAGTTTTAAAGGTTTTTAAATTTGAAGTTTTATTGAGCTAAAGTGATACAATATATATCATTCCAAATATTGCTCGTTGCTTTTTGCTACCTTTACCAATCTTGCAGGCAGCATGTGGAAACAAAGTTTAGAAAATTCCTCATCTTTTGACTCGATCCAAGAATCGAACCAATTTACCACTTCTTCGAAAGAAGTCGGCTTATGAGCCATTGACCAGAACAAGCGGTAGTCCGAAAGAGTAATGTCTGGCAAATACGGTGGGTGAGGTAGGACTTTCAAGTTCAGTGCCTTCAAAATTTCCTTGAAAACTTAAGCAACATGTTGTCGAGCGCTCTCGTGCTGGAAGATCACCATGTCAAATCTTTTGGTATATTGGGGGCGTTTAAGCTTTAATTTTCGACACAATTGCATCAAATGTTTTTGATCTTTAGTGAGAGTTTCCTTAGGCTGAAATAGCTCATATCACTCCAAGTTGATCCCTCCACATGCCCAGCATAATATTCTTCCCATGCATACTCCGTTTGGCCTTAGAATTCAATGCGTGACCAGGCTTTCCCAACGTTTTTCTGAGCTTTGCATCGTAATAGTGGACTTATTTTGCGTCTCCTGTCACTTGTCGACACAAAAGACTCGAATAAATTCCAAAAAGAAGAGTTTAGCCTTTGGAACAGTTTTTCACACGTGAAAGAACTGCGGTCAAAGTCTCTTGGCTAGAGTTCATGTGGAACCCAATGTCCTTTTTTTGCACCATACCCATGGCCTTGAGATGGTTTGAATCGCCTATTGAGTGACTCCCTAGGTTTCAGTAAACTCCTCTTGGGTTTGGCATGATCTTTGTCCAATAATGCTTCCCACTCAGGGCCGTCATTTTTTACTGGCTGCCTTTCGCGTATTTTGTCATCAATGACAAAAATGTCGCCTTAGAACATCACATGTTTTTATTGATAGAGTCAGATCTGCATATGCTTCACATAGCAATTGATCTCCTTCAGCGGCAATTTTCTTCAAGTTCAAGCAAAAAAGCAGTGCCTCTAGCAAAGATTGTTTCTTTGGCATAACATTTGACATAGTTGGAGCACAAAAAGCACTATAACGAAATGAAACGTACTATGAGAGGAAAATGGTGACGTTTTGACATGAATATAAAAGTTACAAGATAGTCCGATGCGATGTAATACTAGTTATGCCATCTTTTGAAAATCCCTTAAATATTACATATTTGTACGCCCAAAACAAAGAGCTCCTATCTAGTCCTTTGATACCTCCTACAAACTTGAAATAAGACATTGGAAGAAGCTGAGTGAAGCCACTCTTCTGTAGGGAACCCGGCTTTTTTGATTTTGCCCTTACTCGAGACCTGTTCAGGTTCGATTTAATGAAGTTTGTTGGCAACCATGTGTTGCCTCCTGTTGTTTCTTTGAGCGAGTCTCACTTCAAGCACACTGAAGCTAGGAGACTCCTTTTTGGTAGTTTCCCTTGTTCCGATTTTATTCTTCTACTTCAATCAAGTCTGTAACTATTGAGTATACGTAAGTTATTTAAAGGATTGTCATAAGTGCACATCACATACAGCTTTACGATGATCTTACTGCAATACCGAATCCTAAAATGAGGTGATTATAAGCATTATACATGAGAATTATACTCCCTGGTCCTATTTAGCTGAAATATTGCCACGAAATTTTCCAGGAATTGGTAGTCGTGTTACGTGAATTCAAAGGGAAACTGTACCAGAAAGTAGTTGGCAAGCACCGTGAGCGCTCCACAAGAATCTAATTTGATAAAAATTTGGTCAGTATTTAAAAAATAAAGGACAATCTTTTTATTTTGAGGTATAATAATGGCAGAAAGAATTCAGATTTTTACAGCAAAGGAATTGATGAGTAAAAAAGGAACATTTCGGTTCATATTGAAAAAGGAAATCAAGGGAATCTGCCATATTATTGTATCTTCCTTGTCTGCTCTTGATGCTATGATGTGGTTTGCTTTTTTTAAATAAGAAAATTTAAATATGTTTTGACTTAGTGTCACTATCTTCGTTCGTGTATGGCTTGGTCTTGTTCTTCGTTTATGGGCTTAATAAAATTCGAGCAAAGAGAAGCTACCAAAAATTAATCTTCTAGCTTAAGTGTACTTGAAGTTAGACTAACTCAAGAAAACAACAGGAGGCAACAGATGACTGAACTTCTTACTTCTAACTTATCTAAGCTAAACAGGTCTCGAATAGGGGTCAAATAAAAAAAGCTGGGTTATCTGCAGAATGCGATGAAAGCGATTTCTCTACGCTGCTTTGAATGCGTCATGTTCATAGTTGTATTTTAAAAAGTAACAAAGGACTAAAAAGGAGCTCCTTGTATTATTTATTCGGTAAAACAACGTGCAAAACCAAAGTATGGACCATGGAGGCGCCCATCCTCCGCGACGATACCAACCCAAGTCCGGAGGATACCAAGAATTGTTAGGGAAAGGGAAGTGTCAAGTTCTCCAAAAGCCTTTAACGAAACAGAAATAGAAAGTACTGAACTTTTTTGCGCCGTTCTACGTATATCGGTTTTCGCAACTCATATAACAACTTGTTGGAAATCGTGTCTATGACTTTCACCTTTTGTTGCAGGTATGGAAAGTGTTCTTAAAATAAATTTGCTTCCTGTTTGTCACCTGTATGGGTATTTGTCAGTTGTTTCTTTTTCTTGTTTAATTTGCAAAGTCCTTTGTTCACGGTTTTGTATTTAAGTTCCATGGCTTTGCGCTATCAATTTTGATTCGGTCAAGCAGTTCCTTTGGGTGGTCAGATCACTTTCCACTATTTGCATTTGGATGGGCATCATTTCTGAGTTCATTCTTTCTTTCTTGCCGGATAAATTCATAACCAGATTTTTTGGGCGATTTTTTCCTTTTACTTGCTCTTTGTATTATATAAGACTTTTGTTGTTTTCTTGCGCAAAAGATGCAGTTTTATATATGTTCATACTAGTCTTGGAAATTTTTTTATAAACCACATGAAGCATGGCCCTATATCGTAATCCAACACAACAATATAACTTATCTGTGGAAAAGATTCCGCACTATGCAGGATTTCGTTTCCTTATTCGTTGAAATTAATTGGGATTCTACTCTGCGCATTAGCCAGCATTGCAATGAGCAATATCCAGGATTTTTAAGGAGATTATTTGCAAGAAAAAACGAGTAGCTCAGTTTTTCAGCAATATCACAATAGCGCATAACAGAAAAATATTATAAACGGCTTAACGATAAAAAACTTGAGCAAATATACCTTTTCACAATTTTTTATCCATGAGAGCAAGCATGTTTCATACTACCAACAATATTTTATACTGAAAGCTAAATCAATGCTAACGCGATACCGATAAAGTACAAATATGCTAGAAATTTATCAGCAGGACTATGCGAAACGGTCGTTTTTTATCATTCCGACATCAAGGAACAAGCGCTCGTCGGAAATGTACATGTGTCCACATATATCAAATTTATACAAACCCACATGTATTGTACATTCCGTTTATAGTCCTCGTAACTCGGAGCTAGCCAACGAAGTTAAAGTAACCATTGCAAGCAAAGAAACTCCAGAGTTTCCATTCAACAAAATTTATTTTCCACTGTCAAGATATAATGGCTGTTATAGATTAGCAGTAGTGCAGACGATGGTATAAATCGGAATGAAATCTGATACGAGCAATGAATGACAAAGGCTATTGAGGGGATCTACGATTGTTGGCTCAGTGATCAAGATTAAATTTTGGGAAGCTTAATCGTTCTTAAATAATTTATAAAATTTCGGGAGAACTACCGTGAAATCCGGAATAAGAAGCAATTATCCTCAATAAAGCTCATGATTTAGATGCAAATGGTTTTTATCGGCTTACCATCGACAAATGCTAGTCCGAAAATTAGAAATATATCCTAGCCATAATTCTGATAAAATATGTCATCCATACAATTCAGTTCCAATAATTACATTGATCAATATCTTTCTATTGTTATTGTAATGGTTGTCGCCAAATTATGATACTGATTATGAACTAGCATGAATAGAACATCCCTTCATCCAACTAACAAGCATAGGAACTTCTCTTTTGTATTCACCAAATATCCATGCATATGTTCGTACACATTCGAATCGAATATCTGAAGAACATCTCGAATTCTACCACTATTCCTGGTCGGAACAAGATTCAACCAAGAAGAGACTGAGATGATTAATATGTAAATGCAATTCAGGATATGAGCCTGTTGAATTAATGCTATTTTGGGATTATTGTGTCTTGTACGAGCAAACCATGACCGTAGTAGAAGTAGAGAAATCAACTCACCAGATATATGTTGATATTTCAATAGGGAATTTCGCTAGTTATGATATATCAAATCTAAATATTAGATTCTGTTAAGATCTTTACTATTTCTTGTCTTTGTACTTACCAACAAGAAATGAAGTACGAATTACGTCAGCCAATTGAAGAAAGCATTTCCATACATAGGCACGTTGTTGAATAGATTATAGGGTTAATTTGAATTTAGATATTACGGTCTGAAATTTTGAGTACTTGATGGGAGTCCTAGTTGATGGGAGTTTGTTGATGCATGTATGAGTTTTATTTACAATATTGAAGATTGTACATCTGTTTTCTATGGTAACCTCATATGAACAATGACATTACAGGCCAGTGGATTTTGTAAGACTGAATCAAGGACTCTCATGCTCAGATTGATTTGAGAGGAGAGTTTTTAAAGCACCGCTCCGATATCATCAACAGTATGATTTTATTAGCTGTCATTTGCGAAAGGTCTTTAAAACAAGTCTAGATAAAAGTCCCTACATAAAGATAAAGTATTCTATATCATACTCGAAAAAGTGTTTATTTTTCTTGTTCAGTTTAAGCCATCCACAAACTTTTCAGTTTCCTTTTCATTCAAAGGATGAGTCATTTAAGATTTGGAATTTGAATCGACTATACAAAAAAAAAAACTGGTGGATACTTTTTCAATGTTATGAAAGAAAGATTGAACTTTTCACTCTGTTGTCTAGCTAGCCTTACAATATCCATTCGATCAATCAAACTTTCCAATACATTTTCAATTGTTCGGGCCTGTATTTAATTTTAAGTTTCATGTTTCCAACCGTCTCTGGGTCAGTAGGATAAAACTTACCCTTTACGTTACAGGAAAAGTACAACGGAATCTAATCACAGCTTCAAGGGTTTCAAATGACATCATCATTTTACCTGATTATGCGATTTCCCAAAACAGTGTAGAAAAAATCGATTGTTACGAGCGACCCTTGGCACATTATACGTTTCACGTACATAATTTTTTTTTGGTTGGGGGTGAAGGCAATTTACCTCGGAGTATGGGACTCCTTGTAGCACATGCTACCAGATTACCCACTAAACACCCCACCTGTCAAGAGACCTTAGCCTGGAACTGTTTAACACATTACTTCGGTCTAGGCCTCTTTTTTCTTTATCCTAGGGCGCCGTCAGCATGGACAAATCTCCCCCAAGCGGGAGGGGGCAGGATGGAGAACAACTGCTGGAAAGGAGAACCCCCAGATCCGGCGCCCTAGGGCAATCCATGATACCTTTTTCCGCTGTAAGTATTGCCCGGGAGTAACGTGCCACACAGATCCATTTCTCAAAAGTTTTTAGCATTTCTCCGAGCAGATTGTCTGGAGAAACCTCTCCCAGTACCTCCCACAAGTCCTCCTGCATTCTGTTCCGCCTTCTGCAGTTGAAGAAGATGTGATATGCGTCGTCTCTTTCCCTGGGCAGAAAATGCGGTCTGAGGACCGTAACTTACCAATCTTGTGCAGGTAAGACTGAAAATACCCATGCCCGCTAAGAAGCTGGGTAAGGTAATAATTGGTCTCACCGTGCCTTTGATTGAGCCACGATCCCACGTTCCCTATGAGGCGGGCAGTCCGGCGGCCATTAGAGTTGCCTTCCCAGGACTGTTGCCACTCAATTATTGTGCGCTGCATCTCCTCTCGGTTGACAGCATACCTAGAACCATCCCCTTTTCTGTCGCAAATTCTCCGTCGCTCTCTAGCAAGGAGGACGATGGGTATCACTCCTGCGATTACCAACACCGCCAACTCAGAGACAGTGCGGTATGCAGACCCAACCCGCAAAGCTCCTCGCCTCTGTGCCTGCGCCAAGGGCTTTCGGTACAGCTCCTTGCTGAGACCTCCGGTCCAAACCTCACATAGGTGAATACGATATATAAACTCCGAGAATAGGCCAGAAAGTGGAACATACAGTGCAAAAAATCAGTGGAAGCGATTCAAAAAGTATTGAGTAAAGTTTTTTTCCACTTTTCCACATAACCAAATCGATGTTACGATTGGAGTTTCTGCAAGTGTTTAGACTTTAAGGAGATCAATAAAAGCCTCACCTTTTATCGGACGGCGAAACAGAAGAAAGAGCTTGATTTAAACGTTGTGAATAAATATGCTCTAATCACGCTTTGTACAGAGAAAGCAGCTTGGGAAACACAGTGACACAAGATCCCACTTGTCCCAAAAAAAAGTCCCAAAAAACTGAAATAAAAGGAGATGGTCCTAATGAATACGCGTAGTATTTTTTGGCGATTTTTCAGTAATCTTGGAAACTGTTAACGCATCGGCTCGTTCCAGTTTATAAAATCGTATAGAGATTGATTTCATTGTCACTTTAGGGGATGCACATCTCGTACAAGTATACAAGATCTTCTTGAAAACGTTAAAGGTTGCACAATCGAAAAAAAAAATCTAGCAACTGGTGAGAAGGCGCTCCAGTCCATAATACAAGTTTGACGAGAACCTGGTTCAAAATGTAGTTCTATACTGGTCTGCTAGCTTTCCTGAATAAAAATAAAAATTAATTGAAAATGTTTAATTTTGGCTTGTTGTGGAAGGATCGTTGAAGGCGGATGATTATGCCACGTTTCCAGTGACTTGATAGAGGTCGTTGAAAAAGCAGATTACTTAAGAGCATACAGTGAATCCCTGTCTAAGGAATAGTTGAAGTTTGTACGCTGTCAATTTATTTCGAAGTTATGGAACCGGTTTTTATTATATAAATTATATTTTAAAAATAAGCGCAATTCTTTTTAATTTGAAAACTTTTTCGTAAAATCTGCTTATACTGACGTTATATACGTCACGTTTACCTATATAGACGTTTACGTCAAATGCAACTAAAATACGAAAATTAAAATGAGGTCATCCTTGGTTTCTGACATCGTTGAGTTGAAGAATCTACAATCGGATCTGACAAAGAAGAAGCTTGGAAGCTGGTCGGAAGAATATCCCAGCTACAAGGGAGAGGAACATGTTCGGGGCTATGAAGGGGCCCAAAAATCTACATATCAATGAAGCTAGAGCGGATCGATAACTCGTCATCCTATAAAAATTATTATGCAAGGATCACTTTGTTACAAAACAATAATAAATGAAGTACGTTTTTTTTTTGTTACCACAGGCCAATTTTCATTGGATCTGCGAGGCCCTTGCTTTGATATTTTGTACATCTTTAGCTCATTCGAACGATGGCTGAAGGTGAACCAATCAACCATACATAACGCAATTGAAAGCAATTTGTGTAAAATACAGGGTGGGGCGAAACAGACAGTGCAGTTTTGAAAGGCTATTAAAAAAAACTACGCAACTTAAAGAAATTATATTTATTTCATTTTATTCAGGACATCATGCCGTTTTATGTATCAAATTCTAAGAATGACATCAGAAAGATGATGGCTGCCAGCAGCGATACGCCAGGCGATTTCTGAAGTTTTCTACCGCATTTTTACACATTTTGACTGGAATAGCGCCTTTGAGTTCTTCCAAGTTGTGCGGCCAATGGTTAAAAACCCTTTCCTTCAGGTAGACCCACAAGAAAAAATCACAAATGCTCAAGTCCGGTTAGCCCGCGGACCACCTCACATTACCCCTCAGAGAGACGAGGTGCGTAGGGAACATCCGTCGCAGCTTCGTCATTGAAACTCGAGCAGTATGTGCCGTAGCCCCGTCCTGTTGGAACCAAATGTCTCCCATATCTGTTTCTTCCATTAGCTCTTCAAATTGGGGTTGAAAAAAATTATCCAACATGGAAACGTAACGTTGAGCAATGACATTCGCGGTTTGTCCATTCTCCTCAAAAAAAATAAGGCCCTATCATCCAAAATTTTGAAATCGCACTTTTTGCACTTTTTTAAAAAAATAAGGCCCTATCATCCAAAATTTTGGAATCGCACTTTTGGGGAGCGAAGAGGTCTCTCGTGAATTTGCCGTGGATTATTTTCTGCCCATTAGCGAAAATTTTGTTTATTCACTGCTCCACTGAGATGAAAGTGAGCCTCGTCACTATTGAAAAATGTTGACCTCACATGGATCCTGTTCAAAATTTCTTGTGAGCAATTCATGCGATTTTCATAGTCAAGTCATAGTTATAATCATAGTCATAGGACTCAACTCTTGGACAATCATAATCTTGTAGGGGTGGAAGAATAAGTCTTGATGCAAAATCCTCCTTACTGAGCGGTTAGAAATGCCCAATGCAATTGAATGCTTCCGGCCAGAACGCGTAGGGTGTTCTTGCCGTTTTGGGTCTTCCTGAACCCCTAGGTTTTAGGGTAGAACCAGTTTCTTCAAATGTATGCATCCAATTCGCGATTACATTACAGTGAGGAACGGTATCATGACGCACAAGTTCGCTGAGTTGCTATGAAAGATCGGCCATTGTCAAAAAACGTACGCACGGCGAAGACCTGTTGTTCACCAGTCCAAACCATGGTATGACTGATAACGGCATGGCCCACCCGGCGAAATGAAACCATCATAATCGCAATATCCCCACCACACGGGAAGTACCAAAGTTTCAAAATGCACTATTTGATTTGCCCCACCCCGTATTATGTCTGACTGACTTTTATTGATTTGTATAAAACGAAATCACTGAAGATGTAAGTAAGTAGCTCCCGTACGTGCGGAAACGAAAAAACATAGTGAGGAGCAACTATTTGTTTCATTTATATCGATGACCCTTGTATCCCACAACTTATTTCAAACTTTAAAGCATATTTCGCAAGCTAAAATTGATTTTAAACTATTCTCTCAAATGAGTCCCTAATAACCCTATTCACTGTTCTTCCTGAAACTTGGTCCTTAGACTTGTTTGAATCATCTGCTAACGAAAACAGTCTTAAATAAAAATCCAATATAGTTAAAAAGTCAATGCATGATGCAACAAATTCATGCTAGAATGATAATCCACATAAAGCTATATGATACGTTAGTCTAGGATTGTAACACTTCAATTTCGCGAACTAATCACCCGTCTAATTTATTTTCCCATGAATCCCTGATACTTAATCGCACTCAATAATAACTTAATAACAACAATAAACAACAATAAACAGAATAACGCAGAGGAGACGAACAAACGAGCCGATGAACATAATTCTGACAACCATAACGATTATCTTGGCGTGTTTTCCCGTAGTGGAACAACCTTGCGTTCACCACCACGGTCTCATTCAGCCCCAAGCGGAAGGAGCAGTGATGGGCCGGTAGTAAATGCGGCTCCGGAGGTTTACGACCACCTCACTCTTAAGATTGCTACTGCTGAATCGACCTCAGTAGGAGACACGCAGACCATAGAACGAAAGCCCCCGGAGGAGAAAGTCGGCGAAAAAGACCTGATTGTTAAGGAGGTTATCGCGGAGAACCGTTCCGAGGAAGAACGGTTGACTAAAAAATGTTATGCGATACTCAAACGTATGCAAGGAGCGTGCATAAACCAAAAAACAATCAGTAAAGATGTAAAAAATGGAGTGTTTGAGCTCGAAGACCTCTTGGATCGGGTTTGCCACTACAGGAGACTCTGGAAAAAGTTGGAAGAAGAACATCCAGATCAAACGGTGCCCGTTAAAGTCACCCAACCTTTCCTTCCCAGTATCAAGAGGACTGCTGCTAGCCCTCTTGAGAGCGAACAGGAGAAAAGGCGTAAAGAGAACGTTGAGCCAGAAAAAGAAACGCCACAAAGAAAAGACGCTTTCCAACTTGTGATATCTAAGGCGGCGAAAAAATCTGCAAAACGCGAACATAGGCTTAGCCAAAAAACAATGCCTGTTCAAACAACGACAAAGACCGTGGATAAACCAGCAAGAAAAAAGCGAAGAGCCCTCGGGGACGCCATTCTTGTGAAGCCCACCGACGGAAGGAGCTATTCCGACGTTCTACGCGATATCCACAAGAACGTCAAGCCGGAGGAAACAGGGACGATTATTAAAACTCTACGATCAACGAGGTCCGGAGGGCTACTCGTCGAGTTTGGAGCGGACTCCTCCGATAAATCGATATTCCGCGACAAAATAAAGGACGTCCTTGGGGCAAAAGCCACCGTCTCTACCTTGGAGCCAAGAGCTTCATTGGAAGTAAGGGACCTGGACTGCATCGCCGATCCGGCTGAGGTCGAAGAAGCCATTCAAAAAGAGTTCCCTGGAATAACTGTATTAAAAGTAAAGCTTTCTCCAGAGAATCGCCGAGGGCAAAGGCTGGCCATACTCGAAGTAACGGAGAAAGATGCTACACAACTCCTGGCCAAAGGAAAAATAAAAATCGGCTGGGTGGTGTGCAGAATTCGCCGCCGCGCCATCCCAGTACGATGCTACAGGTGCCTTGGATACGGGCACACCACTTCGAACTGCAAGGGCCCTGACCGTAGTATGCTTTGCTTTAAGTGTGGAGCACCTGGGCATAAGAAAAAAGAGTGCGTTGAGACTCCGCGCTGTTTGCTATGTAATCATCTTAACTCTCAACCGACAGAGCACCTTCACGTTGCAGGAACAGGCGCGTGCCCAATCTTTAGAGAGGCACTAGCAAAAGTAAAAGCAGCTCTAAGGTGATGATCAGGACCCTTCAAATTAACTTGCACCGTAGCGTCAATGCACAAGATCTGTTAGAGCAGTTCGCCAGAGAAAAGGGAGCTGATCTGCTGCTGCTGAGCGAACAACATCGAAATAAGGCCTCACCAGCCTGGTTCTCCGATGACTCTCATACTGCTGCCGTTTGGGTTCGTGGCAGCATGCGACTCCAGATCCAAGGTCACGGCCGAGGAGACGGTTTCGTGTGGATTCGGTGCTCGGGTATAACGATTTTCAGCGTATACCTGACGCCGAATGAGTCAATGCCATCTTTTCAAAATAGACTGGACGCGCTAGAGGATGCTGTTCTGAACACAGATGGCAAAGTACTCGTAGCAGGAGACTTCAACGCCAGAGCCGTTGAGTGGGGCATGTCTCAAACCGATTCCAGAGGGCAACGCATTCTGGACATGTCGGCGAGGACTGGGTTGGTGGTTTTAAATACCAGTAATGTACCGACCTTCCGGCGCTGGGGCTGCGAAGGAACAATCCCAGATGTGACATTCGCCTCGGAGTCCCTCGCTTCGACGACGTTGAACTGGAGAGTACTCGAGGATTACTCAGCGAGTGACCACCAATACATCGCGTTTGAGATCGGCGATACCACTCCTCGCTCGTCTCAACGGTCTTTCACTCCCGGGTGGAATATCGGAAAAATGGACGTGGAGACTTTCGCCAATGTGATTCTAAAAGGCGGAACGACATCGGGATGCCCTTCGGGGAACGGAAGGGCTGGAGTCGAGGGAATGGCGGAGTCAACGATGAACCTTATCACTTCTGCCTGTAGCTCATCTATGCCTCGACGGAGGCCTCGACACGACAGGCCTGCTGTACATTGGTGGTCAAAAGATATCGCAGACAAACGAGGCGAGTGTCACAGACTTCGACGTGCAGCTCAGCGGTCGAGAAACGTAGAGGAAGCATCCGATAGGACAGCAGCATACAGATCAGCGAGGAAAGAACTCCGAAGACTCATCAACGAGAGCAAGGCACGCTGCTGGCGAGAACTTGTGGACGATGTGAACAGGGATCCATGGGGGCTCGGCTACAAGTTAGTGTGGCGCAAGCTCGGTACCTCACGGAAGCCGTATTTACTTCAAGCAGATAAGATGGACGGCATAGTGCAGGCGCTTTTTCCAACTCACCCTGTCCGTGTTGATGCTGCCCACGAGGTCGACTCAGGCGAATGTCCATCGTTCACTAAAAATGAGCTGGGGGAAGCGGTGCTTTCTATGAAAGCTCGAAAGGCACCAGGACCAGATGGCATTCCATCCGAGGTGCTACAAATGGTCTTCCACGTTTGTCCTGACTTGCTGCTCAATGTGTTCAACGCTTGCCTGAGAGAAGGTGTGTTCCCATCTCGCTGGAAGGTGGCGAGGCTCACATTGATCAGCAAGGGAAAAGAGGACCCCGGGCTGCCATCTACATACCGGCCGCTTTGTATGCTGGACACAGCCGGGAAAGTGTTCGAAAAGCTCATCAAAAGAAGACTCACAGACGCAATTCGTGCTGCAGGGGACCTATCTCCTCGGCAGTATGGCTTTAGAGCAGGGCGATCTACTTCCGATGCCATCATGGAAGTGGTGAATGCAGTCCGTCGAGCCGTAGCGCACAAAAGTGAAAAACGAGTTGTCTTGCTAGTGACGCTTGACGTCAGAAATGCCTTCAACTCCGCCAGATGGTCGGATATTCTTGGCACATTGGAAAATTTTTTCCGATTGCCAGGGTATCTGATGCGGATTTTGAGGGATTATTTAAAGGACCGCAAACTGCTCTATGACACACAAGATGGGCGACGCAGTATGGAGATAACGTCTGGTGTAGCGCAAGGCTCCATACTGGGACCAGACTTGTGGAACGCCACATATGACGGACTATTGAGGCTTGAGCTGCCAGATGAGTCGCGCTTAGTCGGCTATGCAGATGATATAGCAGCATTGGTCGCCGGACGTACAGTCGAACATGCGCAGCGCAGACTGGGAGTGCTAATGCGTCAAGTGAGGGAATGGATGACCACCCGTGGGTTCAGTTTGGCACTAGAGAAAACCGAGGTGGTCATTCTCACGAAGAAAAGAATTCCCACTGTAATTCCTTTGCAGATCGGAGATGCGACTGTTGAGTCTAAAGTCGCAATAAAATATTTGGGACTATTGATCGATTCCAAAATGAGCTTTTCGGAACAGATCAGGGCAACGGCGAAAAAGGCCGCGATGGGCGTCTCAGCTTTGAGTCGACTAATGTGCAACATCGGTGGGCCCACACCGAGCAAACGCCGACTTCTCATGAGTGCTGTACAGGCAGTGCTACTGTACGGCTCTGAGGTTTGGGCCGGAGCTCTCAGTAAGGAGCTGTACCGAAAGCGCTTGGCCCAGGTACAGAGACGAGGAGCTTTGCGGGTTGCGTCTGCATACCGCACTGTCTCTGAGTCGGCGGTGTTGGTGATCGCAGGAGTGATACCCATCGCCCTCCTTGCTAGAGAACGACGGAGAATTTATGACCGTAAAGTGGAGGGCTCAAGATATGCTGTCAACCGAGAAGAGAGGCAGCGCACAATACTCGAGTGGCAACAGTCATGGGAAGGCGATTCCAATGGCCGCTGGACTGCCCGCCTTATAGGGGACGTGGGATCGTGGCTAAATCGAAGGCACGGTGAGACTGATTATTACCTTACCCAGCTTCTTAGCGGGCATGGGTATTTTCAGTCTTACTTGCACAAGATTGGTAAATCACGGTCCCCAGACTGCATTTTCTGCCCAGGGGAAAAGGATGACGCATGTCACACCTTCTTCAACTGTAGAAGGTGGAACAGGATGCGGCAGGACTTGTGGGAGGTGATGGGAGAGCTTTCTCCAGACAATCTGGTCGGAGAAATGCTGAAAAGTTTTGACAAATGGACCTGCGTGGCACATTACTCTCGGGCAATACTTATTGCCAAAAAATATACGATAGATAACCTTGGGCGCGGGGTGTAGGGAGGTCTCCTTTCCAGCAGTCCTCCTCCATCCTGCCCCCTCCCGCTGGAGGGAGATTTCTCTAGACTGACGGCGCCCTAGCGCGTAGTAAAAAAGAGGCCTAGCCCGAAGTAATGTGTCAAACGGTTCCAGGCTAGGATCTCTTGACAGGGGGGGTGTTTAGTGGGTAGTCTGGTAGCATGCGCTGCTAGGAGTCCCACACTCCGGGCGTAAATTGCCTTCGCCCCCCAACCCAAAAAAAAAAAAAATCGCACTCAAAACAAGCGAAGAAGACTGTGGCAAAGATCAAGGGACCCTGCTTTGAAGCAAGACATAAATACACTAGTTACGGGAATTCGGTGCAAAAGCACAAACCTGCGGAACAAGTCCTAGAATCATATGTCCAATAGCTTAGAACATAACGCTCAAATGAGATAAGCGCCTAAAAAGAGAAAATTAAAAACAAAATCTCACAACCCTTCTTACCCACTCAACAATGCAAGTTCCAAGCCGACATGTCCAAGAGATTCTCGCTAATATATTCCATAATCACCACAACATATCAAATAAAATGCGTAACGACATCCAGAACCGATTGTACCTAATCAAGTTGAAATACATATTTAATACTTCAGATAAATTTTAAGGCAGCTAAAAAAGCTTAGAAACCATACAGCACGTGGTATTGATTCAATTTCCAATTCTGGATTGAAAACTCTTCCAAAGAAGGAATTGTGCTCGCTTGCATTGTATTCTGTTGTATCTTACTTTCCATTTTCCTTGAAACAAGCAGTTGTCGTTCCAATTCTGTAGCTCCGGTCGGATCCAGATGAGTCTCATTTTTATAGGCCGATAAGCGTATTACCAGGCTTTGGTAAACTTTTTGAAAAGTTAGTTCTTAAAAGACTTTTAGGCATGGTGGAAAATGACAACATACTTCCCAGCTTTCACTTGGGTTTTGGGCAAGGATTTTCAACAAACAAAAGGACAGTAAGGCTACACTGATAAGATGGAAATCAATTGGAACGACCTCCAGTGATATTTAGGAAGAATTTGATAGAGTCTCACACTAAGGTTTGGAATTTGAGCTCCTAAAGTACAAAACTCCTACATACTCAACTTATTAACTTCCTATTTCAAATACAGAACCTTTAAGGTGAAGGATTGAGATAGCACATCTACCACCAGAAGTATTCCTGACGGCGTATCTCAAGGCTCCTGTCTGAGCCCAACGTTATTCAATATCTACGTCCAAACTTTCCGTAGGCGAGTAGTGTCGGCGAAGCAGGTATCGCCGACGATACCTGCTTCTATTCTTTACTGACTGAACTAAGTACCATAACAATCAACTTAGTAAAATGCTTGAAAAAGTGCACAAGTTTTTTATATATTTTATACGTTTATTTGAACGAAAAATTGATGTGACATCAGGAGTGACGCAAGGCTCTATTCTTGGCTCGGGCCCATGAAATGTCTCCTACGATGAGCTTTTGAGGATGTAGCTACCGGGAAATTCACATCTGATTGGTTACGCGGAAGACGTAGGAGTATTAGTCGACGGACGTAGTGTCAGACAGGTGCAACTTAAACTATGTACGATACTGCGCTGAATCAGCGAGTGGTTGACATGTCGTTGGTTTAGCTTAGCGCTGGAAAAGACCGAGGTCATCATACTAATCAAGAATCCAATACCTCGTCTTAGTACCGTTCGGGTTGGAGAAACGTTCAGCGAGTCGAAGTAATTAATGAAATACCTTGGTTTAAGGATTCACCTGGACCAACCTGGAGTAAAAGACGTCCACTGATGAGCGCAACGAAGTCAGTGCTCTTCTATGGCTGCGAAGTATGAGCTGATACTCGTAGTAAAGAGTCGCACCGAGGACTTTAGGCAAAGGTACAGAGGCAAGGAGCTGCAAATTACACTGTTTCTGAACCTTCCGTGCTGGTTATATCGAGGGTGGTCCCTATTATGCATCTCGCAGAAGAACGGAATCGTATTTACTCACGTAGGGGGGGTTGGGGGGAGGGGTAGGTTGCAGTCGGCAAGCGAAGCCGTCAGTTGAAAGGAAAAGAGAAGGACTTTAACTTTTTAATCTGCAGCAAGCATGGGTGAACGAAACGCGAGGCAGTGGGACCTTACGGCTCATCAGTGCGTTGGGGCCATGGTTCTACAGAACGTATGGTGACACTTAGTGTTACCAGACGCAAGTACTCAGTGGACGAGGGTATTTTCAGCCTTTTCTGTATAAGATAGGAAAATCACCATCCCCAGCTTGCTTGTTCTGCTCGGGAATGACACACGTTCTTTGCATGTCGTTCTTTGCATGTCGTTCTTTGCATGTTCGCATCTTACGGAGAAAATAGGCGTGCTCTCTCTAGAAAAAGTAACGGGAAAGATGATGAAATCAAAAGACGATCGGAACTGGATGTCACATTACATACGGACGGTTCTTCTTATAAAGAAGAACACCGTGGATCGCTTTGCGATGTAGAGGCAGAGGGATCTCTCTGACGCTAATCTTTTCCTTCCCATCCATTCCCGCTGAAAGAGGGATTTATTTTAAACAGAAGGCGTCACTAAGCGATGACTCATGAGGTCAAGTCCGAAGTTATGTGACAGTTTCAGGCTAGGTTCTCAGTGTGACAGGGGAGGTGTTCAGCAGGTAGTCCGGTTGCATCTGGAAGTCTTCAGCTCCCAATCACAAAATTATTATTATCTTAATAATAAAATTATTATCATTATGAATTTATTAATTAATGTTCGTGCTTACTGTGGATATCGCTTTACAAGGACTTTCAACCGATTTGTAACATTCATCAAACACTGCTCCACCTCTGACTGCTGCATATTTATTTCTATATTTACATACTACATATTTATTTCATGTAGAATCAATCGAGAAAGTTCCCATACACCAAAAAATCAGAATAATTTTAATCTTAATGTGAACTTATTTTTAATTTAAGTTTCTCTTCTGTATAAGGCTGGTTTCCATGCTTGCTGCAGTTGCTTATTTCAAGTAACGCCGCAGCGTGGATATCAGTTATTGGCTGATTGATAACCAATGTTGGTGACCAAGTCCTTAAAAAGGCGACTCGTGAGAAACCTATTATAGTCACGTGCTTTCTTTCAAACGAAGCAGAGATGAGAAGTGAAGCTCTCAGCAAGATGCTCTATTGAAGACATATCTCTATCTCCTTGGTGCAAAGACAAGTTTGTGAGTCTCAAGTACTTCTAATAACTGGGGTGATACCCATAGCCTTGATTGGAAAACACGGTGAGACTGATTATTTCTTCTATACTTCCTTTCGATTAAAAAGCTAAACAGGCAATGCAAGGATGTTGCCGAATAAAAGTGGAGGAACTTTCTGGAAACCATGGCAGAAGGGGTGCAGGAAGCAATAGATATGTAGAGCCAAGTGACAAATTACGCTTGGTCAATTATATCAAATTTGCATGCAATCAGGGCCTCCTTGATTGCGTGTTAGCATCGTAGGTGGAAGAGTACTTATTCTAGTAATCCTAAGAACCCAACCTTACCAAAAAACGCACTATCCCACCTAAGCCAATTGATTCAAAAAGAGGAAAAGTTATTTTGGACATCTGAAGTTTGGTAGAACTTTCGTAGAGTCAAACAATCAACCAACTTTCAATCAATGTGTTTTTTTTGTTGTTTTTTTAACATTTCTTTTCGCCGCTTTGGCCGATAAAAAAGGGATTCCTGGACCTGAAAGTGCCATCTTGCGTAAAACGAAGGGAATAGCCCGAATTAGTATGGTTGGGTTCTTGGTTACTGATGGTCAGACAATCAGTTCGTAAATAGCCTTCAATTTATTACCGCACATCGCATCCCAATTCAGACATTGCTTAAGGTATCCTGAATATTCTAATACAGCTGTATGAGTCTTCTCATCAACTAATTTCAGAAAAAAACGTAATTAACTATTACTTCAACAAAGCTCCACTCTTCAACTTCTCTCGGACTGTTTCGAAACGAAAATCTAATCCGGCAATAAATGCTTGGTCAATAAACCGCAGCTACAAATCATTCAAATTAAAAGAACCATTTTTTTAAACAACTTTCTATATTTTTTATCCGTGCAAGAGCAATTTGCCAACCTATTTGTGAATTCTGAAGCGTTTCAAATATAAATAGTCACAAATTGTTTACATGTGCTACATCCCAATACTTTGGGTTGCGATGTCCTTTGGTTAATAACTCAAAAAGACTAACACACGATAGCACTCTCAATGATACCAACCATCCTGTTTGTATTAGTGTGTAATACAAGAGTGAATTTAAAAATAAAGCCCTAGTGAAGAACAAATGGTGTCTACGTGAAACCACTCAGTGTACGTGATTGGACCAAATAAAATTGTCATGCCTTCTGCCGTTGCTGCTTGGTCTGTTTAGATTCGGGACAATTTATACAAATTTTCCATTTGAACTGAAGTCGTTTTGTGTAATAGAAAAATTTATGGCAATACTAAGAAAAAGGAAAAGGAAAAACTTGGCTGGTAATCGTTCTCGAGTTTGAAGATTAGATCGGGCTCCTTTACAAATTTTCGAAAAAGGTCTTGTTGAATGATTTGTCGCAAACGTATTTCCATCGAGGCTTGTTTTAGCGGGGGGAAATCTTCAATTTCCCACAAATTACTTTGTTGTTGCCAAAGCTTTTGCATTCGGCCGATTCGTTTTATTTTATGAAGTACGAAAATGTTCTCCCTCGACCGACATCAGTCGGTACATTATATTGTAGTGAATTGTTAATATTTCAAATTGATGGCATAATGGAATAATTCATAATAGGCACGGGCTCCCTTTTAAGAATTCTTTGCTGCCAACAGGATAAGTACCAACTTATTGATTACCTCATAAAAAGCAAACAAAAGACCCCAAATGGCAAACAAATCAAACAGCAATAAATGAGCTTCATGGCCGAAATTCACTAGAAAAACACAATGGAGAGCACTTTATCGGATAGGCAAGTGCAAAGCCATAAATTCAGTTTTGTTGAAAATTGTTTATTCGTTCCTTTCAGAACAAATATCGGATTTGCCTCCCAAGACGAACGACTCAGTCCTTCGTCGGAGACCAATCTGCACCTGAGTATTTTCGATAAATTTTCATTTTGGCTCCAAACCATTTTCCACTTGAAAAATTCAAATTCCACCTGGTCTTCCCTATTATCTTGGTGAATAATCAGGAGCAAAAATATAAATTGCGAGTCGTTTACCTAAGATGTACCCTGCACTGTCCCACGGGCGCCAGTAAATTCATTCGATGTTCTTCGCCGATGAATTTCACAGATTTTTTGAATTAAACAGTCAATATCCTTCGTTGGTTTTCAATTGGTATTACCTTTGCAGGGACTATCGTTGCCAGCTTTAGCTAGGCAGCCTAATAAGTATAATATTTTGAATAAACAGTAAGGAAGGGGGAGGCAGAGGGGCGGGCCTTAGATTTATAATAAGATTAAGGATGAGTATTTTTGTTGTTGTCATTGTTTACACAGAGGAGAAAAGTTTGTTGCTGTGAAAGCATTTCTCAAATGCTTATTACTTAGCCGATTTTCGATTTTCATAGAATTTTCTTGGCACTAGGACATTGGAAACGTGCAAATCGTCTGGGCACGTAGATACAGTTCCAGATGATTTGACTGAATTTGCTGAATGGAAAATCTTGTCATGGGACTATTGAATTTGTAGGCTGGTATGGGTTGATCGTATTTTTCAAAAGTTGGCACTCTCCCGGATTGAATGAGCAAAATTGTACTAGTATGCTGATTAAAGTCGGAAATTTTTTGAGAATTAGCCAATGAATTGATGCTAAGAGTTGTATCAAAGTTGCCCATAAATTTGAGATTCGCAAAACATGAGAAACGTGGTCAGCTTACATTTCATCACCAAGTAAAATTTCATTTTAGCTAATGAGAATGAAGCTGATTACTAGCTACATATGATTTCTGAATTAAAGCTCAGAATCTATGGAGCTTTTGTCTCTCAACGAAACTCTCTAAAAACAGACAAATTTGTTGGTAAACTATCGTAAAAGTTCTCCGCGTTACATACGAAAAAAGGATATGTATTCGCAGATTTGGCAGCCTTAAATGTTACTGGCGATATGTCATATATGGTCGAAAAAATCAAAGACCCAAACTTCCCACATCAAGTCAATCACATAAGATCACAATACAATTTTTCTTTCAATTTCACAAAAATTATCTTCTGCAAGATTTTTGAAAATAAAGTCATACCTAGTCATAACTTATGGGGTTTCAGCGGTGAAGCCTATGTACTTTCTGGCCGTCGTTCTAGCACTGGTTCTGCAGGAAATTAACCAAATACCTCTACCTTAACTATCTTGAGCTATGGGTAACATTATTTCGGGAAAAACCTCGATTTTGTGGCCCTTACGTGAAAGAAACGATCTTGTTCAGTTAGAAAGGATGAAATACGTAAGAGTTGTTGCAAGAATGACGTGTCTTCCCATAGGTATTATACTGTGCAAGCACATCCGCCCGAAGATATACCATGCTAAAGGTTTATAAACTAAATTATCATGTCTATAATTCATCATCATCTCTTTCACTTATTCTCAGCTAGAGAAATAGGTGTGGCAGGTACAAACCACCGCGATGACATCAGCAATATCATCGCTGATGAAAACAAGATTAAAGAAAGATGCGCTTCATACTTCGCAAAACTCCTTAATTTCCCGCACAGTCCCAAAATATTGGAGCCATTTCATACAGAGATTCCTGGAGAGCTTCCATTGGCTCCACCAAATTTGGATGAACGCGGTTCTGCCATCAAAGCCCAAATATATAATAATCCGGTGGGCACCCATGAGATTCCAGAGGAGCCCATTTTATATGGTGGCAGCAATGTTCAGAAAGCCATCCACAAAATCATCCAGCAAATCTTCCAAATAGAACATCTGCCGAACCACTAGAGCCAATTAATTGCATTCCCTATCCACAAAAAGTGCGAAACTACAGTGTAAAAACTACAGAGGCATATCCCTACTTTGTACGTCATACAATAAAATAAAATCAGTCAAAAATAAAATGACAATGACGTCGACAATCTCCCAGGTCCGTATCAATAATCAATTCACCGACGCCTTTGACACAAATACCGGATTAAAGCAGGGAGATGCGTTGGCCTCTTTGCTGTTCAATTTACCTTTAATACTCTAAATATAACATTTGACGAGTACAGAACCGAAAATATGGGCGAATTTTTGCATCTAGGCGCCAAAATAACGAGAACGGCTAATGAAAGATACGAAATACGCCGAAGAATGCATCACGTAAATAAAACTTTTTATTCAGTTCTGACGATTATGAAGACCAGTTTCATACGCAGGAAAACGAAGCTCCTAGTATACAAATCTATGATAAGACCATTATTATGCTATGGTTGTCAAACATGGACCATAACCTAAGCATTCCCAAATATATTGAACGCCATTGAGCGACGGGTCCTAGGGCGGATAATTTGAGCAAAGTTAGACGGCGACCATAGCAAAATCGATACAACCAAAAGCTAAATAAAATTTCTGACGAACTGGAGATCTCGACGATTTTTGGACTGCAGAAGTTGCAATGGGCCGATCATATGAGTTCGTTTGCCATAGCAAAATGTGGTTCGTATGGAGGAACAACAGATACCCAAAAAGGTATTCGTTGGAAGAACTGAAGGGTGGAGACAAGTGAGGAAACCGTGGAAACGCTGGTCTGACTCTGTTGACGAGACCAGATGATCGCTGCTCGAGTACCCAAACTGGAGTACGTGGTCAATTGACCGAGATAGTTGTAGGTGGTTGATCTAGGAAGCGACGCACAGTGCGGCGAACTGTGGACAAAACTGAAAAAATAAAGTCGCGCGAAAACCGTTCGAATGCCCCTGCCGGTCATTGGTAGTAGTAACGAAACAAGAAACTCAACATTGTTTATAAACAAACTCAGCCGCTCTAGCGGCAGGACCTCCTAACTTGTCATTTGGCAACGAACGGCTATCCAGAGTGGACCTGCGCGCTCTCATCAAATTGGTCATTTTCGTTCAAGTCGCGACGACTAGTGTTATTCTGGGCTATGCACCATGTCAATAGAGGTGAGTACTGTTCATTTCAACACAAATACAGTATTAGTCCAGGTTGTTTTGGTTTCTGACACAGCTTGTTTATGGCCCCATTTGACTACCGCATTTCGTTTGTCTTTAAAGGCCTGCATCTTTTTCCAGTTACGAGCTGTTAACTTGCACCTAAGCTTAAGTTGTAAGGAATAGTGTTGGTTTAACTATTAACACTGGTCTAAGCCTCGCAAACGATCGCAAAAAAAATTACAGCTACTTTTCTTCTCTGTTTTCCAGCATGTGCACAAACAGGGATATTTTTGATGCCTGGGTTTCTGCCCCAGATGACCGATTTTCGGCCGTTTCCAATCTATTAACGCCGCTGCTGAAACTTGACGCTGGTGAGGACCAAGCTAGAAATGATTTGCAGAACCATGTCCGCGACATATGCAGCAACATAAACAAAAGATGGGGGAAGTGTGGTAAGAGGAGCGATCGGTTCCTTGAGAAATACCATGATTGGCTTAGTGTGAAGCACACTTTTCCCAACAGACTGAGCTCGCCAACTGACCCATCGAATTTGAGAACCACTGGCAGACCTGTGAAGTCTTTTGAAGAGAGTTCTGCGAAAACCAAGAGGAGGAAAGTTGAAGATCTCATTAAAACTAGGTCTGCTGAGGAGCTCCGATACGCCGCAGATATAGCTGAACGTAGTTCGTCGTCCGGAAAAGACACTGTTGATTCTGCTAAGTGTTTAACGCCTGAAGAAGCATTATCCCTATATATTGACTTGGATCTGACCGAAAGAAAATATGATGTATTGCGGACTACTGTTAACGCTGTGTGTCAGGATTGTTTTCCCAGTGTTTATGCTCTTCGTCAAGCAAAAAAAAAAAGGTTCTGCCGGAAACTGTTGTAACTGAAACATCAGCTGAGGTTAATCTTCAAGATACTATGAACAAAACCGTTCACAGTATTTCCAAATTCGTCAAATTAGAGAAGGATACAAATGCCAAACTTGTATGTAAAGCCGGTTTTGACGGCAGTGGTGGGCATAGCACGTACAAACAAAAGTTCGAAAACTGTGAGAGTACAGATGAATATATGTTTTTAACTGCCCTTGTTCCTTTAAGATTGATTGACATAGACTCGGGTGAGTCACTGTGGACTAATGAACGACCTGGTTCAACTTTGTATTGTAGGCCGATTAAGTTTGTATTTCAAAAAGAATGCCCAGAGCTTGTAAAAAATGAAGAAAGTGATGTGCTAAGAAAAGCCGCACATTTGGTTGATTGTACAGAAAATGTTGGTGAGCACATTCTTCAGGTGTGCTTTGAATTCCATCTCACAATGGTTGATGGAAGTGTATGTAATACATTATCGGATACGAATTCCTCTGCAACGTGCTATATTTGTGGGGCAACCCCAAAAACGATGAACTCTGTTAACTGTTCTCAGAGAGTACCAAATGAAAATAATTATCGGTTTGGGTTGTCCAGCCTTCACCTGTGGATTAGATTGTTTGAGTGTTTATTGCACATAGCATACAGGTTGTCATTTAAGAAGTGGCGCGCGAGTGGGGCTGATGATAAAGCTCTAATGGATAAAGAGAAGAGACGAATACAGTCTGAATTTAAGTCAAAAATGGGCTTAATTGTTGATCAGCCGAAGCAGGGGTTTGGCTGTTCCAACGATGGCAACACAGCGAGAAGGTTTTTTGCTGACCCAAATCTAAGCTCTGAAATCACTCGTATAGATGTAACTTTGATTGAGAAATTGTATCTGATACTACGTATCCTAGCCTCAGGTTTAGAAATCAAGCTGGATGTCTTCGAGGTACTTCTTAGCGAAACTAAGGAACTGTATTTGAACCTCTATAGCTGGTTTTATATGCCATGTACCCTTCACAAACTGCTGTTCCACGGAATCAAGATCATGCAAAATTTCGATTTGCCGATTGGGCAGTTCACAGAAGAAGCACTTGAGGCTTCGCACAAGATATTTCGACGAACGAGGCTTCACCATTCAAGGAAATCATCACGTGCGTTCAACTGTCAAGATGTGATGAACCACATGCTCCTTATGTCAGACCCGTTTATTTCATCCAATCGAAAAATTGTAAAAAACACCCGAGAAATCGACCCGGAAATCGAGAATTTCGTGGTGTCCGATATGGGTAACGAGAGCAGCACTTGATATGTACTTTTTTTGATTTTTTTAAATCTATGACAACTTGTCAAAAGGACTGTTTTTTTGTAAGAAATTTTATTTTGTGACGAAATATACTGTGATTTATACATAACGTATACGTTTCAGTTACTTACGTAAAATGTTGTATGATGTAAAAAAATGTGTTTATGTGTGTGTACTAGTCGTACGTACTGAATTACATTTCCACTGATCCGGGACTTCAAAGTATTTTTCTTTTGACTTCATCCTCTATAAACTTTCTTAACGCGCACGTAAACTTAAATTAAAGCTATTCAGAGATTGCATTTTATTAACAGGGCCAATTAACATGGCCAATATGCAAGTTTTTGCTTTTAAAAATCATTGACTCAGCGACATTTGATACATACAAGTCTAACACGTCCACACATATCTGCTAGTCAATATATTCCCTGAAAGACGATCCCCTCTACCCGGAGACTAAAATAACTGTCAAAAACTTGTATGGCACCCTAAAATACCGCGGAAATGATACCCATCAAGCCAATGTAGGAATAAATTCATAAAACCATCCCCCCACCCCTAATAAAGCCACCCCCAAAAACACAACCGTCTCAAAATCAGATACCTGAGTCAGTCCTGCAATACCAAGCAAAAAACATAGCCAAAACGTCCCCAAAAGAAATATTTCTTAATATCATCCCTTATAAAGGGGTTGCTTTAACCCCTACGTAAAAATTGCACCTAAATTCAGATTCCTCGCCCTCGAAAACATAAGGGACCCCAGTTACGCGCACTTATTTTATCAAATAGCCGACTTATTAATTTTGTCCCGTCGCACCTATCTTTCGCCGCACTGTGCGACGGCCCGAAGGGGGCTGTAATACTAAGAAGCTGGAGAAGAAGAAGAAGCAGAAGAAGGAGGCTCGAACCGCTGCAATCTTGCAAATGTAAATCTGAAAATACTCGGGTCTGCTTAGTTTGCTCCGTAGTTCACAATCTACTTACCTACTTAATACATCTTCTGTCGTCTAAAGAATTTTGCTGTGAGTTTAGGTTGCATATCATCCAGCTATCCTTTGCTCAGGAGAGGATTGCAAAGGTAAGGATTACTGTAATGTTTCGTTCATTGCATGGAGGAATCAAATTTGCTCTTCATTATGATATGACGCCCTAGCATAAAAACTACCCGGTTTCTTTTTTGTTTTGACTCTCACATTTTACCCTCTACCCTGAAAAAAGTGTGTCAGGCATGAATCCAGATGTGTCAGCCCAAATGCTAAATAATCAGTTCGGGTGTAATCTGGTCCGGAATCATAGTCTGCATTGTTGGGGACGTTTTATTTGTACAGAAGGACAGGCGTTTAAATCAATGCACCTCAGATTTATCATCGAAATTAACGAGATGTGCAGGGGGAAAAAATCAAGAATGTAAAGTGTTTTTGAAAAAAAGTAGCTTCCGCATGATCAATTTTCGTCGAGGTTCTGCCCAAATGCCATGCGGTCTGGGAGAAATGCCAACAACGTCTTCACGACTTAATTTGAGAAATTCAGAGAATTTTTTTTTCCCTTTTCCCAAGGCGTTATCTCATGAACGTCCTTAGCTCCTTTAATTGTTAAAACTTTTCCAGTTTTGTTAATAAGTTGGATCCTACTCTTATTGATGTTGAAGATATCTTCAAGTTTGTTTGCTAAATTATTTTTCTCCAGTTCTTCTTGCAAGAGTTTGAAAAATGCAACAATTTCTTGTCATATTCATAGCAAGTCCTATTCATACCCTGAGCTCTAGCAACCGATAGACCCACCGAAATATCTGCATTCCTTTCTAAGAAGGAAGTAAGCCAATTTCGCTTAGCCATTTCTTCTTCCTTCGAAAATTTATGCTTGATTCTAAGCTTCTCGGCGAATTGATAAGGAATTGAATGAATGGCACTTAGATCAGGAGCGAACCCAGAACTAGCTAAGTGTTTAATGTACGGTGCTAATTGTTTCTCTTTTATTAATTACCACACAATTTATATTCGCAAGAGCAAGTTTAATATCATAGAATATATACGCTGAAAGCCTAGCCAGTATTTCTTAGTATTGCCGGTGTTGAGCCACCTAGATACGGTACGGATCGGTATGCCATAGTGCCGTGGGTTTCATTTTTCGAAACTTCACATTTGTAACTTTTTTAATGGCTAAGATTAAATTTTCCTTAGTCCATTACCCTGTGACAACTCTTTCATTTCTAACGTTTTTTTCCCAGCATCCTTGCAACTGTTGAAAATATTCGAAAGATTACTCATTTCACTTTTACAAAAGTTTGCATCTTTCCTTATTTCGTGGGAGAGATGCCATACAGTTCAAAAATCGATATCGCATATGGCAAAACATACGCAATACCTTCCAGGAAAAAAGTCGCGACTAATAGAGTTTTTCGCTTATTTACCCGTGTCGCTCGATCGCAGTTTGGATAAGAACTGATCATTTTCATTTCTATCACAGTCAGGAAATCCCTTGAATGGTGGACTTCGCGTCCGACAACGTAACATTTTCTCCGTTTTCCAGCAATTTTCGCTTACCACCAATACGCAAAGTGGCTAAGCTAGAGTAGAAATATGTAACACATAGTACAGTCCGTGATATATTCAGCTGTGTCTTCTGCAGTCCCCGTTCAGGTCCTAGGGATAACTTTATCCCTTAAAAAGCGTAAAACTACCAAACTACACACCACCTATTCGCGAACGATCAGCACCATCGATGATGTCAATTAAACAACAAAAAGAATTATAATTTTATTTCTTTTAATAATCATTTATGAATCCTCGCTAACTCTACATTTCCCATGTTAGGCGCATATTTAAACTCTTTCAATAGCCACCCAAACTATAAAATGAAATTTCCCCATAATCAATCAGAATTATATTGAAGAAATTCCAGCAAAACTAAATCTAAAGCAGAAAAATCAAATTCTTTTCCCTCCTTTCTAAAAAATCCTTTTGAACTTTTTCAGTGAATTCAACACAGTGACAGCGACTGACTTTGTTATTGTGTTTGAGATAGAGTGTATACCTTGGCAACATATAACTTTCGGTTTGGTTTTTTGTACAATTGGAGTCAATCATTTGCTCCTCCTGCGCAATTGGGCCGGTCTTTTTCATTGCCATCACTGCACAGCGAATCATCCTAGCCAGCCAAAATTATCTTTTAGCCTTGCCGTCAACTTATGACAAGGTGAAATTTTTTTGAGCAGTAATAAAATTTTCAGGATACACAAGAATTTATTGCGTTTAATTTTTTGTAGGCTTTTAAAGTATCCTTGTTGTGAAATAATCGAGACAACAAAAAAATAGGCAAGCCAGAATCGGGAAGGAAGTCAACGAAAGAGCATAGTTGATTGCTCCGAAAAATTTTGTTTAGTTTTAAAAGATTTCATACAATTTGCTTAAAAATATTAAATGGATTCGAGTGTAAATTTTCACAAGTGAAATGCAGGAGATATCTTCGAGGTTATGATTTGAAAAACACACCATTATTAGAAGGACGCCTTCGCTTGTTTATGTCGCAGTTAGATTGCATCGTTTCCTTTACCAAGAATTTCAGGACAAGTTCATTCTGATTCAATGAGAATCATGGATAAGTAGATTTTTCAGACGTCTGAGACGACTCACATCATGTGTCCAGCACCAACATTTTAAATACAAAGCGAGAGCTTGAAAGGATCAGAAAATCTAAATTAAAATTTGATCTTCTCATACCGCTTCAAATATTTTCCCACCTGTTGTCCCTATGAGGACGTTCGTCCGATGGTGATGAAATGGTGAATTGCTGAGTACAATATCGAAATGGCAATGCGATGGCGTTTAATTTCAAAGCATTTCAACCGAACTCAATTAAAGCATTAAAAATAAAATGCGTGTAAAATCGATTTCTACGACCCCAGATCGCAACTTGAATTGCGACACTTGTTTGTTCGTCCTAAAATATACTATAATGCTTATATCGATTCAAAGCACAAACCCACGATAAATATTTTACAAGAGGAAAAAGAATTTCAGCTGTCTTATCTTTATAATCCATTTTGACACCCAACAAATTTCCGTCCAGAGCAGTAGCGCAAAAAAAAAAGCGAACTCATTTTGCATAACACATTTCCATAATTTCTATATTTTAAGCTTGCTTCCTTGAATTTTCCATCGTAAATACAACCCAACACAAAGAAAAAGAAAATCGTGCCAGAAAAATCGTCTCCGAATAAAATTATCCCTGAAATTTGAATTTAATATATTCGAATAAACACTAAAGTAGGATAATCCCTGAGTGTGGTGGACAACCGTCGGTTGGTATTTGATGCTAGGAAATATATTTCCAAAATAAAAGTAAATAACCCTCGCCTATTTAAACATCCCATGGCAACATGCTAGAATGGTTTGAATCGGATCATAAGGATAAAAGACGTTTGATTGAGAACAACAATTTTGTAATAGCTTGAACAGCGTGAGAAGAAAGCAAAAAATTATGCTAAACATTATATTTGTAGATGCCCTAGAAGAGAGGGAATGATTGTTAAGTGTACCCGGTAAAAAGGACTTTTTTCGTAGTAAAACCTTATTTGATTGTTCATTGTTTCATTGGCTTTAAAGCAAACTTGGTTTTAGGCGAGTGTTTATTGTCTATGAGTATCCAAGGATATTTAAAATAAGACTAGAAATTCTTTTTGAAGCTAGGAAACGCCAACATTTTGAATTGGAAATGCAGCAGAGTATTAGTAATAGTTGTTGTTGTTGTTATCTCAGTAGTATTGATAGAAGTAGTGTCAGTGGAACATAGCAGTTATTGTCACAATCATAGAAATACCACAGAAAGTCGGATAATACAACTTCAAAAATTAAACAGAAGAAATACTGCCAACAGTAAACCTCGTATGATTCCCAGTGACATCGGTCTACCGGCTGATTACACTCCTTACACACCGAAATCGCAGCTTGAAATATTTTTTCACATTACATTTGACTAAACTAGTCCTTTAAACTTGATATTAGCATATTTTCTCTTGTTAGCTCGCATATTTTCGGGCTAAAATACACACAGCTCTTTACCTCTCCAATGTGAGATGATCATCATCCAAGATCTCCAAACAAACCAATCGTCCAGGAGACCATGCTTTTTTGTACAAACAAACGTCCTTGTTCAATCGCTACGTCAGTAGTAGTTAGTTGTGCTGTACTTCCGGTTGAACTGTGGCTCCATATCATTGATTTAGCACGCTATTCGCTAACTCAGTTCGCTTCACTCACCCTCCTAGCCAAAGATCGGAAGTCCTTGCTTGCTGATCTCGTGTAGTTGCCTTTCTTTCTTCTTTCGTTCTACTCAGGTAATTCCTTTATCTTCCTTTCCCAAGATTGACGATAGGTATCGGTGGCTCAGAGACACCAAAGCTAGCAGATTAAACTCACTACACAGATCTTAGGTGCATTTGCGTCAATCACTTTCAGTTTGACACTGTTCGTGGAGTTTCAATCTGAACTATGGAGTTATATAGTAGCAATCACTACACCGAGCCTATCAAGAAGCATCCCTTCGTTTTTACAGGTGTATCAGCGTTAGCCATTGGTGTAGGCTGAGATTCAATACTCATTTTGCGTCCTTATCTGTCGATGCTCTGATTTAATCAAAGTCATGGTATTTTATTGTCTTTTGGGACTCGATGGCCACACCATCAATGAACGACACTCTGGGAATCTACTCTTTGGGCATAATAACGGCCTCAGTTTTTCTTCATGTGCTGCATCCACGGTTTCATCATGTTTTTTGAACAAACATATTTCTATATTTGGTTTGTGTTTAGATTGATCCATAGTTTTACAAGCGGACTTTCGTCTTCACCAAGTTCTGTTCTATAGAGATTCTAGAGCACTTCCTTAGTGGCGTTCACCATACATAAAACCCAATATGCGAATGGTCCCAATCCCTTTGTCTTGCTACCCAGCACTAGCGTTGCGTTCTCTCAGCATCACAGTACATCTTTGCAGAGGTAGATGATGAGCGAACTAATCTCGAATTTTGGGCAGGACAAAGTAAGTCAATTAAACTGAACAACTGGAATGCTGTCGGGAACTCTTTTCGATTTTCATTGCTGAAATAACTCTGCCAAACTTATTGGGTCAGAAAAGCGGGTACTCGAAAACGGCCGAAAAGTTTTTTCCATTTTTTCTGTCTCAGATGCACTGCCTTTCCGGGAATCACTAAAGCCTTACGGGTCCCTGTTGGAAAAATGCCTAGCTGACCTGTATGTCAGCATGTATGAATGTGACTAATCTCAACGATATGTACCAAAGCATGACTAATATCCTGTGCTGACACTTGGGAGGAGCATCACGAAGAAAGAAATATGAAAACCCTAAGTAGCGCATAAGTGAACCGTAGGTGATAAATAAATGTGAGAATACTGTCACCAGCATATGTTAGGCATTGCGTGTGAATGCAAAACTTAAAAAATGTTAATGTGCATCTCTCTGCAGCTTCGTCTGTATCGTCTATTTTTTACAAAGTCCACTTAAAAATACCACTGAATTAGGCCAACTTCGATTGAATTAATTGGTTTTATTGTTAATTAATTGGATTGGTCGAAGTGTTAGTGCTTGTTAGTAGCTACGTTATGATTCAAACGTTGAACCTGACGGTGGAGATAGTGAAATTTTCAATGCTTTGGACCATTAGTCCAGATCAGTCCGCATCCATCCAGATCAGTCCACATCAGTCAAGATTAGTCCATATCATGCGGGCACATATTATTTCATGATTATTGCTGAGGCCTAAAAAGGTCGCAAGCAGACGTAATTCAAAAAAAAGTTTTCAGACTACGGTTGTGGAATGATTTGCTGCGTGTCCAAATACACGCTCGTTGGTTTTACCTTCTAGTGAGCATTTACAAAGCTGTCCTTCAGTCCCAACCATTTATATATCATAGCCAGAAGAGACACTGAAGGGAACAATAAGCGTTTGAAATTTTTGAATGTTTCCCCCGAGGCTATTATAACTTAAGGTAAAGATTTTCATACCTTCAATTAATTATTGGCATAAATTAATTGATTCTATCCATTGCATAAAAAATAATTTTTGCGAAATTCTGCTTCGGCGAAAACATCACAAGTCTACATAGGATTTTAGTCAACACTATTTCATTGATTTGGCCATAGCAATCAAATCGAGCGTCACTTGCCTAAGAATCCTTTTTATAGCAACAGCATCGTTCAGCATAGAATCCCTTCATAATTGAACTTTTTCCTTCAGCCGATCTGATTGTTTAGTCCTTTCCTTCGCTTGCTTCGGCAACTTTGACGTTTGGAATGCATTCATTTTTATCTTAACGCAATCTAGGAAACTATTTTGACACTTGATCAAATGACTGAAAAGCATAAGTTAAAATTATCAATTTTAGTACAAATATAAATAATAAAAAAAATATATATAACAAAAATATAAAAATATTATAAATATAAATAACCCATTCAAGTTGGTTCAAATATTTATGATATGGATATTTCACCACTCAGAAAATGCACAATCAACAATGGTGCAACAGCCCTATTTAACCCTTGGTTTCAGCTGCCAAAAAAGCAGGGTGTTAGAGGATTTTTTTGTGTGCACTTTCAAGCAGAAATTTGTGACTTGGTTCCACTTATTCATGCAAGTAAGAAATGTAGTAATTTCAAAAGGACATTTTATAATTATCGTAATGAAGTATTTTGTTTTTTGTTAAGAAAAGGTGTTGTTTTCGTAAGCCTCTTATTTAATGCATCCCTCAAACTCTCGTATTTTTCTGCTAAGTGCAAACATGCAGTCATTTTACGAATTTTAAAATCTAATAAAGACCCCATTTTGCTCGAGAACTATAGACCGATGTACTACCTACTTTCGCAAAACTTTTCGAAAGATTTATACATAAAAAACTAGCTTTGGCTTTGCGGAAGGCAACAATGTTCTGCCGAATTTCCAGTTTGGTTTTGGAAATGGATTTTCAAGTGAGCAACAACTTGATTCCGTAAAGAAATATATAAAATATATATTTATAATATATTGCTATGTAATATATTGCTCTTAAGGAAAAGTCATTCGTCGGTATGGTAATACTAGATGTAGAGAAAGCCTTTGATGCCATCCGGCACGCAGGACTACTCTACAAAATTATTCATTGCAATTACCCATTGTACCTGGTCAAACTGATCAAATTACTTCTGAAAGATAGAAAGTACCAAGTCAAAATTCGAGAATGCACCACTTCTACGAAGAATATGCCTGTAGGTGTCCCTCAAGGTTCTTGTCTGAGCCCCATCTAATTCAACATATACACATCTGACATCCCTACTAACCCAAACTGCCAAAAAACAATATTTGCTGATGATACATGTGTATACAACGCTAGCTAGAATTTATTGATATTCTACAAATACTCGAAAATAGAACCGTGGGACCTGATCAACACTTTGAAGGAATGGTAGAGAATGTTTGAAGCTCGTTACAAAATAACTTATTACGAAATAACTTCAATTGATGATTGCTCCAAATGGCTGGAATTGCTCGATTTCTAGAAGAAAAATTAACAGGACGTTCTCGATCCTTAGAGGAAAAACTGGCCTAGGGTACCAAACACTACAAAAATTTCAACGTGTTGTGTTCATTATTCTGTAAAATGCTCGTTAAAGACAAAAAAAAATTGAGAATTTCAAAAAGGGACTGTCAAAATAAGGAGCAATGTGAAGTTTGGAGCCTGTTATTGACGAACGAGTTGCTATTATTGACGATCAACTGGTCAAGCTGGAAATAGAGCTTCAAGAACTAAAATTGAAAAAACTTCCAAGCATTTAAATGTTTCCGCAACACCAGTTTGGATTTTCAATGTGAAAAGGCCTTGTTTCAGTGCAAATAAAATGAGTGAGAAATACTTGCAAATCAGTAGATCATAAAAGTAGGTGATAGCAGAAATACTGTACAGCTATAGGAGTATATACAAGATACCTACAGGAATTACAAGACAGTCCTGGATGCGCTGAAAAGAACATATGATAGTGAAGCTAAGGAGCAAATCTACCGTATGGCGCTTAAATACCGAGTTAAACGACTAGGCAAGCCACTGAAAGAATATGCCAGTTTAGCAGCAGGAGTCTTCTGGAACATCCTGACCGTAGTCCCAAATGCGTACAGAAAGTGAAAATCGGATCCGTGCTTCACGTTAAACGAGAAGAAATCGAACGCGTTGCAATAATACCATCAAGAATATCATGTTCTTGATGGGGAATAATACTCCCAAAGCAACAATAATTGAACTAGTCCCAACGTAGATTCAACTGGGTACTCAAAGTGTTTGTACGAAAGCTGACTTGTTTCTACATGTCATAAAAAAAGAAATATGTTATCTGTGTCCTAATTTTTAAGGTTCAATCGAAACATCAGTTCGATATTTCTGGCCTCATTTATTACTCTAAGGTCTAACGTGATAGTATGTTAAGAATGGTCCGAGTGTAAGAATGGTCCGAGTCGGGGACGCATTAGTAGAATGAAGTCGATGTGTTTAACGTGGACACCTGCCTTGAACGGCTTAATTCCACGGTCTCCACAGACGGGGTTGAAACAATGTGTCAACCACGACCCCTAGAATCTGAGACAAGTCCCAGCTCTAGGTCCCAATTTATTTAAGCTACCTGAATTCCCGAACACAACTGCTGTGTGCTCATCGCCACTCTCTAGCCTTTGAAACCACAACCACCACGTTTCAGCCAAGGATAGGCTCCTCACCGTGTAGGAGACTGACAGTAACCTGTCATGGGCGTCCCCCTAACCCATGGTTCAGATAACTTCTGATTAGGTTGCGCTTCTCTACTGTCCGAGAAAAACTCTCAGTTTTTGTTCCAGGCACAAGGGACTGATTGCTCTTTCTCACACGTACGTGGGGACGACATTCCCCAAAGACTGAATGGAATAGGCCGAAACATAAACCATCAGTCCCTCTGCGTTCACCCGGATTCCTATAGCACTAGCCTATAGGGTCCGGGTTAACACAGTCACAACATATGTACAACGTTTACATCAACAATACTCACATGATCAATTTCACATCTTTAGCAGGTGTACTAGTCTCGCATAGACATCATCAACATAGTTGATGTTGCAATGCGAGCTTTGCTTCCAGTAAAACTATACCTTCTTCCACTTCATCACTTCCTCAGTCTTTACATCTTCCTTAGGCAAATCAAAGATTGTCTGAAGCAAATCTTTGATTTGCCTAAGATATTTGCACAACAGTCAACATACAGTTCGTCAATTTTGGTCACATGTACCTTCATCCCAGTCAAGAATCAATTCGTATATCTGCAGAACCAATATCGTCAGTTACATCATTCAATCAGTCCATCAGTACTTCAGTCAACTTGTTCAACAGCAACGGAAGGGCTGCTATAACTTTCCCTCGGTGCACTACAGGCAATCCCGTAAGTGACGTCTTCGGTACTAGTTATAGTCAGGTCCTGCCGAATACCACTCCTTCCATCCTTCCTTCCTTCCTTCCTTCCTCCCTTCTCTCCTTCTGTACATCATTATACATCGGTATCAGCAGTAAATCCGGACTTTTCACACACATATACTGTCATTTCGTACGTCGGTCGTCTCCAATTTTTAACAATATTTCAACACAACTAAAGACCAACGTAACTAACATCTTCCCTCCCCATTTACACGGGCTTGGGACCATCATGTGGTAGAACATAAGTTCTGACCACAAGGCTGGTTTCATTAGTAGATGGACATTAGTAGAGTCGAAACTATCAGTCAAGTATCTGAGCTTGCTGATAGACTCTAAACTGAGTTACTCGGAGCAAATTAAGGCAACGACAAACAAGGCCGCAGCAGGGGTCTCGGAAATTAGTCGACTAGTGGCCAATCATGGGGGACCAAGTCCAACAAAAAGGCGTCTGCTAATGAGTGTAGTGCAACCTACGCTTCTTTATGGAGCAGTGATGTGGAGTGAAGCTCTCAACAAGGAACTGCGCCGAAAATGGCTGGCACAGGTGCAGAGACGAGGATCACTGCGGATTGCATCAGCATACCGTACAGTCTCTGAGCCAGCGGTGTTGGTAATTGCAGGGATGATACCAATTGCTCTCCTTGCTAGAGAGCGCGATAGAGTCTACATCCGAAGGCACGAGGGTAATAAAGAAAAAGTTGCTCCCGATGAAAGACGATGCACTCTCGACGAATGGCAACAATCATGGGAACGTGAGCTAAAAGGAAGATGGACCGCTCGGCTCATCAATGACTTGAGATCGTGGCTCATTCAAATGCATGGTGAGACTGATTTCTACCTGACCCAGCTACTGAGTGGACACGGTTGTTTTCAGTCTTACCTTCACAAGATAGGTAAGTCACGGTCTCCAGATTGCATATTCTGCATTGGTGTAAAGGATGACGCCTGTCATACTTTCTTTTCATGCAGAAGATGGGACAACCCGTGCGGTGATCTTGCCGAAAAAGCGGAAGAGCTCCATCCAGATAGCCTTATCGAAGAGATGCTGAAATTAGTTGAGAAATTAAACCAGGTGGTACATTCACTCGGGCAATTCTAGCTACAAAGAAGGCATACTTGATCGACTAGCAGCGTCGAGGGTGAAGGGTTTCCTTCGCTAGCAATGCTCCTCTTCTTTCCTTCGTTGCTGGCGAAGGAATCCCTGTAACCAAATGGCGCCAAAAGGTGTAAAATTGGGAGGCCTAGCCCGAAGTAATGTGTCAAACGGTTCCAGGCTAGACGCTCCGGTTGACAGGGGAGGTGTTTAGTCGGTAGACCAGTAGGTTTGTTGTGCCACTGGGAGTCCGACACTCAGGGCGTAAATAGCCTTCACCTCCCTACCCAAAAAAAGGTCTAACGTGATAAGGATACGTTCTAAAATTGAGTAGAAGAAATGTGAAAATGGTGAATAAATCCCACTCTCGAAACTCTCGAAAACATCTTGTTGTTTGTATTGTATCGTATGTGCAGTAAAAAAAAGGCAAACATATACATATTTGCTCATATATGTTTCATTCATAGAATTTTTTGGACCTTAAACTAAGGAAATTTGACAAATTGTTCTGAATTTTCTTTCAACATGAACCTAAAATTCAGCATGAAGAAGATGAATATATTCGTAATCAAATCATCCGAGAATTTCAATAATTCTTAATTGTACATTTTTAGTGTAGATTTTTTTGTCGTAATGTTACCAAGCTGAAATTGTGAAACAGAAATCAGTATTGCATTACTTTATATGCCTGTCTAGGCACAAGTGTTTGTCGCTCTCTCTTCTGAAACAAATGTAACCTAATACGCGTAGAGACCTTCGTTAAATTTCTCTAGAACATTTTCCATTAGAAATAACGCTGGCCTCGATCAGGATTTTTACCAGGATGTTAACCTCAAATTGTAATATTTATATACCATCCACATGACGTGAGATCAACTTGCAAACAAACACATTTTATAGGACACACACAAAACATTCATACGCATTCATCGGTTCCTTTAAAACCGATGCGAAACCCTTTTTCAGCTGTTTGGTTAGTATGAGAGCAAACAACATCAATCAAATTGTACGTGAATTCTTTTCCTTACCGGAAAAGTATTATGTTCGCATTTGCAATGAGATGTGACGGGGGTTCCAACTATAGATTCCTCAACCGGGTGGAGCTTTTCGTTATCCTTCCTTCAAGGTGGATATTGTGCGAAAAAGTTTCTTTTTTCTTTTCTTTTGTATTTACACATTTGTTTCACAATAAACCGGGTAAGGATAAAGAATTAAGTGAAATTTGAGAGATTTCCCAGAGGGTTCCAGGGATACTTTCAGAAAAATTGTTTCAGAGAATTTTGCTACTCATTTTTGTGGGAAGAAATTAGGCAAATGAATCGTTGTATGGGCGTACATTTCATTGACTAGAGTCTATGCTATATGGAGAATTTGATATGCACAGGATAGCATGTTATGTAATCAAGAGCTAATAAAATTTTCTTTTGCTTGTGTGCTTCATGTTAACATTGTTTCCACAGTTGAAACTTTTTTGCTTTATGATTTTGCATCACCACAATTCATTAAAACGAAAACACCGAAAGGCAAAGTAAATAAATTGGTAAGCTAAGTAGAGGCGAAAACTATCGATAAGGCTTTCCAATTGTAGACTGAAAACTTTAAACATATCAGTTGTTAACACATGTTTTCGAAATAAAGTAAGAATACAAGTGCTTTACCTCGAGTCAAGTGCTGCGTTCAATATGTTTCGTAACATACAAAGAATTTGTAATTTTTTGACTTTTCAAAATTTTTGACTTTTTGTCTAATTTAAGATATGATAACGTTAACAGGAAATTTTGCAAGATTCTTGCACTATTAGAAGTAGAACAGAAGTTGCAGGACATTCGAAAATAATTCTAATTCATAGCTCAACTAAGGAAAAAAGATTTTTTCTACAAAACATCTACTGCCGCTCTTTCTCCACCATGTCATTGGAAGCACTCCGAGGGTCGCTCTTTGGATACAAAGCTTAATTCTACTGTCCTTGCGGCCATTATGCCCTTTCTTGCCTGAAACTACTTTCGTTTAAATGATCTCCTGGGAACGATTTGAACGTTCAGAAGTTGGGTGGGGCCATATCAGCGGTGCAAGCATGATAGACTCCTCGGAACATAAGAGTTATTCTTTTTGTCTGAAGTCTGAATCACGAAAGTGGAAATTTCGTAAGGACTGTCGTAGTAGAGGCGTTAATCTTTGTTGATCGTGTCTCCGGCATCTGACAAGGCACAGCGTCATGTAGGGAACGAAGAAAATCGCCAAAGTGAAAAATATAAAAATATATTATATTCTTATTAAAAAATTCTGCCTTTGTAGAATATCCGATATTATGGCGACCACTTAAGCTGTATCATGTCCCACAAGTCGAAGAAAGCAGCTGAGATCACTTTCAAGTTCTCGCGCAGTAATCTCCTGCATTACCGTTTATTTATTTGCCTTCATTCTCTTTACCTCACCTGGGAAGCGTGTGCACGCCTTTTTCCCCTTAGCTGTCTTAATTTCGTCTAACCAAAACCCAAAATGAAGTATTATAACCCTGGAATGATTTAATATCATTGAAAATGTAAAGGATTGTAGTCCTCAGCTAGATTGGGAATTTCGTGGCAAATGTTTTGGTATAATTCCTTTGATTAACAGATTCGCTTTCAAAATACATAAGTTTTTAATCAGTTTCAAAAAGTTTTAACTTTTATTTTATCCTTAATTTGAGCAATACTGCTCATAAATGAAGCCATATTTCACAATTGCTAATAATTTTGACAATATTCTTCAAAGTCCCACCAAAGACTTAGTACTAAACTCTATTGGACTACAATATAATGTCCCCAGTTTTCACCAAACCAATTTTTCTTTAGTATTCCCAATAGTATTGAGATTGGCATCAGCTGCACCACGAGGAGTTCAAAAACAAGTTTTAAAATTAAATTTCAACGAAATCCTGAAAGTGACCTTGTTTATGGTTGGGAGGTGAAAGCATTTAAGTACGGAGAATTATTAGTCTGAGGACCTAGTCTAAAATCGTTCGACACATTATTTCCGGACTGGGTCTCGTTTTCTTCCCCTGACAGGTGCCTACAACATAGGGGATCCCTCTTCTTGCAAGAGGGGAGGGAGGAAAAGGGTGATGATCCCTAATACCTTACGTCTATGGCTTCTGTGAGTCCTTTTCAGCCTTCAGGATTGCCCAAACCTATCCAAGCATTACCTCGATTAGACTGTCCGGGGTGAGTTCCTCTTGCAAAACTGCTGTATGGGATGGGTGACCGCAGTCTCCCCAAGCGAGCAATTGTCTCCCTTTGATCCTCGCGTCGACGCAGGTAAATGACGTGGCGGTCCCTTTCAAGGAAGGTGATAGGCATACTTACTCGCCATATATTTCCGCTCCGTACAAAATCATTGTCTCTACAGCACTCAGAGCACCACACTGCAGAGCTTCAATCGTGATATTGCTCACAGCAGAAAAGCGTCGTTGTATAACGGTGAAGGTATACTGCAGATTAGGGATCAAAGTAATTCTACTTTTGCCTTGACTAAGCACTTTTGCCTGAACTCTTTGTTCAAGGTCCGTTTTTGGATCAGCGCCTCTGTAAAGGACGCTGTCTTATTCGTTCACCGAAGAAAGTACATTAGATATGCATCTCCGTTCATATTCTTTGATGACCCATTTCCCAACATTTGTAGCACAGCGAACTCATATCGTATATGGGCATTTGGCATATGGCGTATGTGGCACCGCGGTGTTGTGTGATCGTAGCTACGAATTTAAAAGCATTGAACAGGCGCTGCCATTCGCAGTATTTTCCAGATGACCCACCCTATTTTTACCTTGCCTTAGCCCAAAAAATGCCTCTTTGCTGGTCCCTTTCGGTCAGGTCGATGATGGCTGCAGATTGTCCCATATTGTTTTCCGGTGTCTGCCTCGCTTTAATCCTCACGCTAGTGAGATCACTTTTGATGAGCTATTCTATCTCCGGCAGGTCCGTAACTCATTGAAAGTTCCTAGTTGCAATCCTTGCCCCGACTTGAGCGAGGCCACAGTGGCGGTTCTGGCGAGGATCTTCTTGACTCACCAAATGCTTCCTTATTGTTGGCTTCTACCCCAAACTTCCCCTGGTAACCCGCAGCACATTTTTGATGTTTCCGTGGGTGCTCCATTTTCTTTTTAATCCGCTCCTTCTAGATTGAGCTCGACACTATCCTTTTATTGATTTTTTTTTGCAAGGCAATCTGACCATGTTCTTTAAGTTTAGCTAGCCCTCTGCACTTCCTTAGCCTTCTGCCGTTCTTCGACTTTCTGGTCCTCATCAACCTTTAACCTTACAGTAATGCCCTCGTGGTTTAGAAGCTAATCTCGTTCAAGGAGCCTTAACACATTTGCTAGTTTTTGGTGAACCGGAAATTGCCATTAATGTTCTTAATTTTCTTCCTCTCTTTCCTGATCAGTCTTTCTTAGTGTCACTGAACGGGAATCTTGCAAACTTGGAAGATATTATCGGCTTCCGTTTATGGTTGCCGCTTTTCAGCAACATTTGTGGAGTTTTCGGTGTTTTTGGACACCAAAACCTCGTTTGTCTGGTCACTTCTTTGAACTTTCGACATGTTCACCATTTCGACCCCTGGTGAGCATGTCGACCCCTAGATGACTCGTACTTATTTCGACACTTGGTTTTGGCGCTTCGGTCATGGGAGTTGAATTAATTGTCGAAGTCTTTGGCTTTTTTCCGTTAGTCACGCGGTTATTCGGCATGTCCTGCCGAATTTCTTGCGCTACTTTTTTAAGCCGATCTGATGTTCGAATCGTATTGTTTTTACTGCGCCAAAACGCCAAAGGGAATTCAGTTCAGACAGGGCTATCCATTGTTCTGCGTTTGACGTCAGTCTTAATTTTTGTGTTCGTTATCGTTTTCGCCTTCTTTGGCACAGCTCTTGATGTTCTCTTAGTATAATAGCTGTGCATATTGGCCACTTTCAATTCTTGGACATTTTTTGGCTTTTTGATCATAATTTTTTCAAATTGAGTTGACTTCAGCCCTATTGGGCCTCTATTCCGAGCGGCTATCTCCCTTTCTACGTATAGTCGCTTTTTTGGTCCCATGATTGTCTTTGCGAGAGTTGGCACAAGTTCTTATGGAGACAAGTGCTCAGAGCCAAACTAGCGCTTATGTATCTGAAATATAACCTAAACGAAACCTTTACATAACCTAAACGTACTCCGAGGTCTGCCAATGTTATACCAGGATGTGATTCGATTCGACTGAAAACATTGATATTTTTTATATTATTTGCCTTACTAGTGAATCAAAATTCAGCTAGTTCTTTCCTTTCTATTCATCGTGATCCAATATTTTTTGAATGTATTTCACTGACGGCAAACGTAGCAAGTTCCTAAAAAAGATTCCCAAAAATAATAAAAAGAAGTTTGTATTAATAAGGACTTTGTATTAATAATTTCTTAATGAACTGTTAGGAGCAGATTTTAAAATTCTGAGTCGCTAAAATGAAATTTTTCGAAGAGATTCTTTAAATAAAATGAAAAATAAAACCCTTATACACAATATCCTCGAAATAAAATTCCATTAAACTAGGAATAGTTTATCTTTGAATAAGATGACACAATTCTAATGAAGATAAATGGCTTTTGTTTTTCAAAGTATCTTACATAGTAATACATCAGAATCATTCCGAAAAAAATTGGGTAAGTCGTCGAATAATGTATTCTTTAGATATGCTATTTGAAGAAACTAACTTTGTTTTAATTTTTGGACTGTCCCCTAATGGTGATATGATGCCCGAGGCTTTCCTTTGGAAGAACCACTTTGATTTCTCTGTTTAGGTGCTTACATTCCATTCAAATGTCTGCAGGAGAACGAGGATTTTGAGATTTCAATGTTGCCTTCTTCTTTGAAGTACAAATAAAAAAATTAAAATTCAAGAAAAAAAATATTTTTGCCTGCTCAACGAATAGAAAGATGCTATGCTAAATCCTTAGAAAATATATCAAACAAACGCGTGATCTATAAAATACAAATCGTGCCTTTTCCACTTTACTGCAATACTTTTGCTTGTTACCCTCATTGCCCCAATTTGTGAGACTCAATTTTGCCATTAAGGTATAAAAATAAGCTCACAGTAAATCACAGATCACATCTCTAAGACTTCTGGATGAATTACGTTCTCTTTTGATATCACAAATAAAGATAAGATAGTTTTGATGTAGAAAACCAACGCCACAATAATAGCAACAAATATCCGTGTATTTGTTGCTATTATTGTGGCTTCTATTTAACTAATTGGACCAACCTTTTTGCGCACATAATATCGAGGAGTGTCAGACATGAATAAATTACTATGTCGACCATCATCAAATATTGTAGGCCCACAAAATTAGATTTCTTTTCAAAATTCATTGCGAAAAGCAGGAAAAACACACAACCTACATCTTTCATTTCCAGCTGAACTGCAAGAAACATATTATTTACGCTATCCACTTCTATTGTTCACGTCTCCTAGCCAACTGAGTTAAGAACGAGGAAAAATGTCAAGGACATGAAAATTCTTCTTTACAATACTGCCTTTTTTACCCGTTGTTGCTATTGTATTATTACACATTGAAATGAGCCTCGTGTTCACAGCAGGATATTGTTGGGGAATTAAAGTTAAATACCTTAAAGTATTTCTGGTTGTTTCGAGTGACAAGAATGGAACATTTATTGTATCCAATGCGAAAATAAATCTCTGTTTCTCAACAGACATTTCAATTCCTGGTTCGTTTCTTCTTGTATTTCCATTATGTTCTGCCGCCATTATTCACCATTTTGTATGAATGTTATGCTAATCTTCATTATCTTTTAAACGTGAGTCTTCAAGGCTGGGTTAATGTACATATATGTGTACACACATTGCTTTGTTCTTGTCACGCGTCGATTTAGCTGTGTATAAGGATTTTTTTCTTTCTGTAAAATTTGAACAATGGGCAGGAACGAAATGGAAAGCGGAGTCTACAAAAGGTTTCAAATAAGATTAAGTAAATTAAATTGCAAATGAAAGATAACTTATGAAAAAGATTTCCGCCTAAATTTAAAAACGTATTCATGGCAACAATATCTTATCTATTGAAAATTGTTCTTATAGCCTACATTGTGCAACTTTAATCTATATTTGGGTTAATCATACTTCAATATTTTACTTTTTTTATTTATATTAATTCACTCATTTTCCAACTTACTTTCTAAAAATACCAGTGGCTAGTGAATGTGTAAAACTACAAACAATAAAAATAAGTAAGACACATTTTTACACTACAGAAAAACTGGTGAAACTGGTTAAAGTTGAATGTAAGATATGTTTTAGAAATCACTAGCAAACACTACCACTTAGAAACTATCAAGAGTTGCTACTTCCTGGCTTTTTTCCTTCCTCCCCTTTAGTAAATGCACTTCGAAAGAGATTCAACCTCCGGATCAGGCTATGTATAGAGAATCTTACCAATTTGTATCTAATTTTTCCACTTAATAGTTAGTCTGCAAATTTCAAGAAAGATTTTAAGCATACTACCATTATCTGGGATTAAAAAATCGTCACTTTAATGAAAATCGCATTTTTTCACCCCTAATACAATAAATTCAGCACAATGTATCCCCTACACACTTTCACTATTAAATTTGCAATAGTAACTAACCAAAATCTAATTTTCAGCTGCCGGAAAAAGTCTAAACTTCTTATCCTAATGGCACAAATGTTTTCTTATTCAAAATGAAGAAGCTTTCGCGAACCAACTGACGTCTTATGCATTAACATTACAAAACCGAACCATTATCCTGATATAGACCGCTACACTATTCAGCTTGTACGTCGAAACGGTCGCGGGAAGCTTTAATTAGATTTGTCGACACTGGCTAAGTACAATATCTCGAAGCAGAAAAAGTTTCTATTACACTGGAAAAAAAATGGAAGATATTGTACAAAGCATTCCGTAACGCCTTCAAGAAGGATTTAGCGTTACGAATAGGCGACAACAAATCTTTATTTTTGCGTTCTCTTTTCTGTTCAAAAGGACGGAAAGGTTTTCCACAATTTATTCAAATTAACTGAAATTTCGCAATTTAAAAGTTTCTTCTAAATGTTAAATGAACAAGGCTACATTCAGTTAATACCCAATTTTTCTTCGTCTATCATTTCCGGATCTTAGTTAACTCCCAGCAAAAGGTACTAGATAATGAAAGGACCGTGGGCTTGACACGACTTAAAATTCTAATCATATTTCGCTGAACTCATATTTTGTACAATTTTTCCAAGATCTGCTTATAAATTCTGTTTACCCAATCAAAAAATTATTAAAATGTTGACCCTCGAAATAGCATGAGGAAGGAAAGTATGGCTAATATCTTTCGGGCGGATATATACCTAGTAAATTCGAAGCAATTATTAACTACGCCATTTCTTCGATGTGTTAAAGAAAGTTTAATTAAATCAATGTGATTCTGGAAAGCAACTTAATATTAGCCAATCAGAGTGACTAGCCTTAAAAACCCTTTTTTTGAAAACTAAGAAATAATTAATTAGCTTCCCATTTTATAGCTATTCGGGAAATCGATCTTTGATGAATTTCAAAGTAAACAATCTGATAATTTTAAACTGATTGTTTTTATACAATTTCTTCATTCCTGTCAACTTCGAGTCTTGCTTATATATACATAGAACTCCGAAGCCATTTTTCAATCAAGTCACATTTTGTATTTATTTTTTATTCTAAGCCGTTGAAAATTGTTCGTTTCGAGTATCATTGGCCAAAACTAACTTTTGACTGATTTGATACGAGGCTAATTGCTGACAATGCAGATCTTTAGCATTTTATAACATAGCCGAGATATTATCATCCTGTTCAAACTTCACACTGATCGTTAAACTAAAGTACATAAAGGGGCATTCGCCGTACATAGGATATACATAGATATGTGTCCATACATAGGATATATGTCCAGTTCACATGCGCTAGGATCACTCACAAGCGAATACGATTGATTAGGTTGAAGCACTGCGGGGACACTTTTTTACTAAATCCTCCAAAGTGCATGCATCAATTCCAACGGGGTTACATTTTCACCCACTAGATATCAACCAACAGCTTCAGCAAAAAGTTTTTCCACGTGGAAATATTTATGGATGTAGACTGTTTCATCAGCCGAAAAAATTCGGAGATACAAAGCAAAATATCCTGATGGTCTTGCCAGAAAAAAAAACAGAACTATCACTGGGTATTACTGCAATGTATTATTGAACCAATTCAAAAAGATCTTAACAAAATACATCCCATTTGGCAAAAATTAAAAAAATTATGAATTGTCTTGTTTCACCACAATGGCACGTGAGCATATCCACCCTGGACTGTTCCTGCCAAATCGGATAAATTTTATATCGAGTTGCTGTCACGTTATCCATACTAGCTCGATTTGGCATCTGGGCTATCTTTGTATTGGTATCTGGGACATCTTTTTGTTTCCCAACATAAAAGCATGGCTTAGGAAAATTCAGCTGGATCCATGAGGTTATTTTTTCTTTTGACAAGGCAATCCAAAGGGTAGGCTAAATCAAAGCTATTAACACCCTGAGTGTTTTACTGTCAGTGGTAAAGCCAACTGGGTTACCAACTTAATACGTCCCATTTCCGTCCTAAAATTTTTAAGTCCCCAAATTTCAGGCTAAGCATCCCTATTGGCGCCTTTCATACCCTTGCCTTCAGTTAACAGAAGAAGGACTTCTTTCGCTCTTGGTACTTCTCGCCAATGGAATATGCGTTTTCTTGATGTACTTGGTAACCTGATCTTGGTACTTCTGGTTCTTTTAGTCAGCCGATTTAAGTACCTCTCTTACTTGTCCAGACTGAGCTCTCACATTTTCCGAGGAAGATCAATGAGTCTTCATCTTTTTCTTGAGTTCTTCTTCGATGAGTTCCTAGCTTCGATGAGTTCTTCAACTTCCCAACGATAAGAGAGAATTGCAGAAGTCAATCTGATAAGCAGCGTAGTCCACCTGTTTATCTCAGGCTCCCAAGATTGTGCCCACCCTACGAGACTGTGTAATTTTCAATCACTAGCAACTACATTGATTGTGTGGTATTTTAATGCAATCCAAAGTGATCCTTGTGTCTTCACCGTCAGTTGTTGTCGATACGGTTCCTTATTGAGATTCCGTGTTTTTGCACCGTATATAAGATAAGACTGTACAACAATCATCAGGAGCCGTCCCCTTGTATATATTGATCCCCCTTCTGTGACTAATAGTTATCGAAAAGCCGCACGTCGGCCTTATCAGCTGTTGTCAGTCTCTCAGCGATTTTGGACACTTAACTGATACTTTCAAACCTATGAATATATCATTAAAACTGTCCGTCCCCAAGGTATGGATCCCCATCTTTGTCGCGATGACCACATCAGCCTGTTTTAGCACTACGTTTAATACATGAGTTGTTCTTCAACTTCAACCGATCTCCCGCTTCCTAGTATAAGAGGCTTATGCCGCAACATTATCAGCACAACCGATCAACCACTACACGTTAAAATCCCGCGCAGGTGAAGAATGGGTGGGCCACACCTGACGTAACCTTAATGTTGTGATATCGACCCGACATGGAATGTGCTTCCAACCTTCAATTCATTCCTGTTTCATTCATTGCAAATATCTTGTGTCAAAGGAAGACTATCATGTGTCATTTCGTGCACCCGCCTTTTTCAACACATTTATGGATAAATAATGCTTGACTCCACTGAATCATTCATTTTTATAGTTTGTCGAATACTTTACCGTCCATTTTTAAAACGCGTAGCGTGTGTCATGCTGAGGGTTACTCGAAATCCTCGTTCCGGGTGCTACTCCGAAAGAGTACAGTCATCTTCCATCATCTTCAGGGAAAACTCTTCTTCTCACGTAAGTTTTACAAAACTGTGCACCAAGTCAGGGCAACCATGTTAGACCAACTGCAATATATCGGTTCAAACATCGTCCCATCCTTTAGCTTTCTTTGACTTAATGATAAGAACTACTAGTGAAGAAGTGAAGAAGACGCCATTGGTATTTTCCAACAAAAAGCCTCAACAAGGACGATATGTTTAGGAAGACAGTCGGTACGGTATCTTCCATTTAGTCGCTTCGTGTAGGCAGTTTGCCTACACAGAACCGCGTTCCCGTATTCTTATTTTATAGCTCAAACACATAGAGTTTCATGAGTCAACGCTGGCCACGCGCCTTTCTTTTGTTGATTGGTTCGCGAATGACTTTTTGCACTGACCTATATACTGCCAATCTCGTCTTTAATCTTTATGCTGTTGAGTTTCTCACGAGAGTTTATCCCACTCCTTTCGTTTTCAACAGTTTAATCAGTGCAACACTAATGTGTTTTTGCATGGTCTTCAGCGAGGGATAGATAACGTTTTGACGATTGGTTTGCACAGAACTTTTTTGGCTGACCAACGTAGTGCCAAGCATGCACTATCTCAAGCATGCCTCGTCCTGGTCTTTAATCTGTTGAGCTTTTCACGGGATTTGGTGCGTGCCCTTTCGTCGTTCAACAGTTAAATCAGTGCAACACCGGTGTGTTGTTCGTAAGTCTTGGGCAGGGGATAGAAGACGCATAACTAAACCAGATAGAGGTAAATTCCTAAAATATAATTAATGCCAACCAGTGTGAAGTCAGCCTTCTCAGGGAAGAAACGCCTCTCCATGTATTTTATTATTTTTTATACACTACTGTTACCATTCACGGAAACCCTATCAAGCTCTTTGTATGCTTTAACGTTACAGCCGTAACTTAGGCATTTAAGACCACTGAGGTGAATTGCTGGTCTGATCGGTCGTATTCTAAGGGTAGTGGTTTCCGCTGGTTTCCTTAAAAATTCCATCATATGCTTTATCATCTGTCGACAGAAAAATGCATAGACTCTATCAGTTGTTCAGATGTTGCTTCACCATTATCTCAAATGCGGTAGTGGTCATAGGAATTTCATCTCTTAAAAATAATGAAGGATCTCCTTAAACCAATGTTGGTTTTACCTTTTGACACTTGCCGATGTTTCACTGTTATTATAGTACATGATTCGTTAAAACTTTCGTTTCAGAGCCAAAGACGTTGAAATGACTTTAATCTGAAAAGATCACCGTCCTCTTGTCATCAGATGTCCAATTTTTCAAATTCTGTGTCCAATCTAGGCGTGATTATTTTATTTTATGTTAAGAAATGGTTTTTTGGCTGGTTTTCCTCCCCTCTTTCTCTCAGTGTTCTGCTAACTTTTGCTCGACTTGCTTCTGCTAAGTTGCTACCTGCTAGCTCTCTAGATATTCTTTTAGCAGTTTTTAAGGTGATTTTCCAATGGTAATCTCTTCATCATGCGATCTAAATGCTCACCTGTCCTTCTATTGCTTCCAGTTCCTTCCCTTTGCTCTGTAAATTCCTTGGAACGATTTTTTTATTTTTTATTCATGGTCTTCATCAAATGTGTCGCTGGAAAATCTTCAGATCTTCTAAATCCTTAGACTGTGCACGGAATCCCCATGCGCTTCGATCGCTAACTTAGCCTTTTACTCTTTCGTTTTAAGTTTTTGAATTTGTAGTGTGTGATTCGGTATAAAACTGTACTTTCCCTTATGCTACATAGATCAAAAAGTTCCCCGAATCACCACAGTGTGGCGCTCTCAGTCACCCAATTTAAATTTGTAGGTTACCACATCTGTCATTGACATTCTATGAAATTTTCATCTCGATGCCTTGGTTTTTGTAAAAGTGACGACGTATTGAGTACATCTGCGATTGTTTGTGTTTTCGATTTTGTAAAATTTCAAAAATGTAGTTGATTTCGCAAAAATTAGTTTGCATTAGATTTTGCGTTAAAATGGTTTCAATGGTGCGACGACATTGCGAATGGTAGAAAAGTGCTTCGGCAACGGTACTCTGAAGAAAGCAGTCATTTATCAGTGGCACGAACGTTCCAGGAGTCGTTGTGAGCCCATGAACCATGATTAACGCAGTGGAAGGCCATCGAAAACGAAAATCGACGAAAACATCACGAAAATCAAAGAATGGATCACCGCAGACCGCAAATCGACCATTAGAGCGGTAGCAGACAAGTTGAACATTACTTTTGGATTCGTTTAAGACATTTTGATTAATGCAAATAAAACGAACCAACGTTGACAACGCAAAAGAATTGATTTCCAACGCCAAATTTGACGCAAAGTTCATCAAATGGTTCATGACTGGAGATGAGACGCGGATTTATGAGTATTATTGCAATCGAGACATCAAGCGAGTGAATGGTCTTCACAGAATAAGCCGCGACCGAAAAAACCACGTCTTTTTCAGTCGAAAATGAAGACAATGCTGACAGCTTCCATGAATTACAAGGGTGTTCTGTATCATGAATTCCATTCACAAGGCCAGGCGGTCAACAAGAAGCAAATAGTCAAATAGTTATGGGACGTTTGCGCGGAGAAATTCACCAAAAAAAGACCCGATTTGTGGGCAACCAACTCGTGGGTCTTGCCCCACAATAACGCACCGTCGCACAATGCTATCGTTGTCTGTGTATATTTGGCTAAAAATGAAACGAATACCATTCAAAAAACTCCAAATTCATTTGATTTGCCTTCCTGCAACTTTTCCCTATTCGTTCGAATCAAAACACCGCCCCGCGAAACGCGTTTCAGCACCTGAGATGAGATCATGGAAAAACGAAGATGAACATTTTGGAGAGGAATTAAGGAAAGGGGAAGAAATACTGAGAAAGTATAGAATACTTGAAGACGTGAGAGGACTACAAACAGTTTACATTCAACAGTTTATGTTGTATTTTTCGCTTTTATTTTCATTTCTTTTACGGAAACTTGGTGTGGTCTCATAATATATTTATTTTGGGTCAAATTCAACATCCGACACGACTCTCAGTTTATATCCATTGTGAAGTTTAGTTTAATTGCGCTCTTGATTATCAATCCTTTTGGTCCGTGGCAACATCTTTCCTTTAGCTTCTGCAATTGTTTTATTGTAGTGCGTAAGCGATACACAATGCTTTTCGACGTTGATATTCTGATATTCTATTCGATAATTGATTCTCAATTCAGTCGGCATCCACACATGGGCGAGTCCATTTTAGTAAATAATATTTGAGATACCACTGAACGCATAAGGCTTCGCCTTTTATAAAGTACATTTTGATGTTCACGATTAGTCTCTCAGCCAGATGAACTCATCCATTATTTATTAGGGGCAAACACTCTCTGAAATTTAGGATATTGATTCCAATATGCTTTGAATAGTGCTCGTTTCCATAACTTTAGCTTTTAAAAGTAATGTTCCTTCATTCAATAGCTAATACTTGTTGCATTGAACATTTTCCAATTGCTTTCCTACTGCCAAATTTCTATACAAACAAACAAAACTTAAATCAACTGTGCAAATGTCCATGAACAATGCGAAGTTTTGGAAAAATTGATTTGAAAATAGAAATGTGGTGCAATCGTTGGTTTTCAGTATTGGCAAAATCACTAACCAAACTTGCGAAATAATTCGTTGATTTTTCACGTATGTGAAGGCCCTAAATTCCACATTTAGCACGTAGAACGTATCATTTACCATGTTTTTTTTAGCACTCTTCTTCGGAATGAAGAAAATTGTTCAATTCAACACACACAACACAGGTGTGGTATCATCTACTCAATGAGTTTCATTTTTCCCAATTTCCAAATTGGAACAATAACTCACACGTGGCACACGATATAAATATTGATTTTCATTGATTGGAATCGTATGTGTGAAGGCCCCGTTTATTTTTAATGAACTCAGGTCGTATTTCATCCCCACAAAAGAGTCTGAAAAGACGTGTCAAAGTCAACAATTCGAAAAACAAAATGAAAACAACACTGCCTCAAGGAGAAAGGATCTCGTCATTCAATTTTTCTTGATTAACTTATTACGACAACCATGGGAATGATAAAATAAATTCAGAGTTTGTAATAAATGTTATTAAGTCTCACCGCAACGCCTAACGACCAAGCAACAAAGCCTGCGGAAAATTAAACGTGCACCATCCTGAAAGAAAACCGTAAAGAAAATAATTTATCTTGAATTGTTTACCTGCCGAGATAACACCCAAATCTTATTAGCTTAACAACAAAGTTTTTCCTTAATTTCCAGCTGCAGAACGTTCCTGCCACAAAGGCAGCAATACCACATAAACAAGTCGATTCGGCCAGCAGTAGATTTCGAATATCTAAAGAAAACACTAAAAAAAGGCAAGAAACCAAAAAAAAAGGATGAGTAAGTAGCATTCATTGAACATCCCCCGGTATTTCAGATATTGCTTTTTTTTACCTCATAATTGCAAATTAGTTGAGAAAATTTCGCATCGTCGGCGTTTCTTTCCTATTTTTTTGAATATATTTTTCTATCTTATACGTGCGTACGCTATTTATGAACATTAAGCAGAAAATTTCTCGGCTATATCTGCATCCTCCTACATTTTCTTTTCGATTTGAAACAATTTCTTCGGGTGTTTTTCAATTTTTGGTTTTTTGGCGTCCTCGAGCAGTTATTTTTTCTTTTCTGGATCAATAAAGCCGGTGGGAGATTCTTTTCGGGCAGGTGAAAATTTATTGACTGAGAGGAAAATTTTTGATGATAATGAGGTTATCGATGAATTTTAATTGAATGAAATATCTAAAGAACAAGAAACAATTATTTCGCTTTGTGTACGGAGCTCATGTGATTATTCTGTTTGGGGTTGTTAGGTAGATTAAATTCGATTTAGTCTTTTGCACCATGAGCCAAAGCGGTAGCTGAACAGGGGAGGAAGAAGGGGATCGGGGGCAGAAGCGAGGAATGGAGGCAGTGACAATAGTGGAGATTATACATCAATAAACGAACTATAAAATTTTACAAATCCCACATCCACATGTTTACTAATTTGCGTGCTGCTATCTGCGTATTATTGATGCTCATTTTAGTGAAAAATTAATCAGTTATTATCCTCACGTCGATTTATCATTCTTTACGCTGTGATATATTAACAACCAAATGAATGGAGATTTTCAAATTATTTGAGGCGAATGATTGTAAAATTCGAATTGAGTGCTTTCATTATGAAACGAATCCACTGGTTTTAGTGGAATATGAATATTTCAATAAATTTTTGACAGCGCAATTAAAATACTGAAGTAAATGCGTTGAATTATTGCAAGAATGTTAACACATTGATAAGGTATTCTAAAGCTCAAATATTATTTATGATTGCACCCAGTTGTAACACTGAATGCGTTTAAAATTTCTGTTGCAAAGTGTAGTTCAAATGTGTAATAGAGAATTGTCAAGCCGCGTACAGAAAAGATTCTTTGTCGCAACTGAAAATTATTCGATGGAAAATATTCAAATTTATTGAGCAAATTGTAAATTTTCCAATTGCCATCGTTTGTACGCACCCGTGAAACTATTAATCAACAAATCCGAATCGAAATGGAAATCTGTTTTTGTCAATTTATTCGGCTTTGCAAATTATTCTGGAATGCACTTTGATAATGTTCAGAGGGGTTTAGAATTCACTTAAAGTACTTATCCCTGTTCACGTAAAAACGAATCTGGTACCGGAAGGCATCTATTATATAAAAGGTTTGCATGTAGCCCAGTCAAAGGGGACCGAAAAGTACGTATAAAGGACAACGACAAGAAACCGTATTTCCAATTGCAGCAGAAAAGGAATTTCAGACAGCACTGTCTAATGCAGCCAAGAAAGTGGACTTAAAAGTGAAGGAATTAAAAAGGCACCCAAATGCAAAGTAGCATCAGGTGTAAATTAAGATATAAGGACTAAGAAATAATGCCAAACTACTGAGCAGTTACTCACAGTCAAACCCACCGGCCCTGTATGTCTTCCAACGCTGTGTCTTGCCATGAATCAAGAGATTGATAAAACCAGAAGACAACCAAACTGCAATTAAAAGTTGACGGCCAACTCGGCCAGGTGACCTACTTGTGAAGCTTAGAACAACACAAGAAAAAAAGACGTGTTCTGCGTCACAGTCAAAAAGGCCCTGGGAGAAAAAGCAGCAGCTTTAGTTGAACCTGCGTCTACACGTGAAATTAGGGACATCGATCACGTCAATAACCTTCCAGCAATAGAAAATGCATTAAAACGCGCTTTCCGTGCCCTATGCAAGACCATTAAATCGTATAACAGGGGTCAAGCCATAGCCCTTTTCTTATAAGGCCATAGGCATCATCTCAGAAGAAAACTCAGTTGAGGACAGATTGTTTGTCGGAAATAAAGAAGTGCGATCCTTCTCTCGTGTGTCAAGTGGCTCGAAGATTGTGATCTTTGTGTTACAATTGCAACAAACGTCAAGAGAAAGCTTGCACGAAAGATGCACACTGAATTCTTTCCTACAAGTCATTACAAAGAGCAGAAGGCGTGAAGCATGTCTCATATAGGGGGAAGTGTCGGACTTTCCAAGAAGCATTCACCATTGCCAAAAAGCTACTGCAACGATTCGTATTCTCCTAGTTGCTACGTATCGGATCATAAACGTCCAAGATTTGCTCAATCACTTCGCGAGATACAGGCAAGCTGTGCTGCTGCTACTCTGCGAGAAATATCACACCAATCGTTGATCAACATGGTACGCCGATGGTACAGCTGCTCGAAAAGTGCTCAGGTTCAAAAAAGTCCTGTGGGTTCGTTGCTTTGGAACTACTTAAGTGAATGTCTAACGCCGAACAAAAAGTCAAGATCTATTCAATCTTTGGAGGGCACCGTTTCGAATACATACGATCAGGATCTCATTGGAAGTGACCTCAACGCTATAGTTATTTAATGGGGCATGCTTCAGTCAGGTGCTCTGGACCAAAGGAAATCGAAGCTAGAACTTTGTCATTTTGAACACCTAACATTTCTACCTGCCACCGATAGGTGTATAATGCAACCGTAATCAGCGCTACAGTCGGATTCCCTAGAGCCAAGCGTTGAATATTGGAGAGTGCTACAGGATTATTCAGTCTCTTGCAAGTGGAAATGCACAAAAGAGTATTGACAGTGCTTTCTGTCTGAAAACGTGGACACTGAAACATTTGCCAAAGTGCTTCTCAGCTGATGGAAGCTTCGTTATGGAATTTAAAGATTTAGCAAACTCAATTTCCGTCTTTGCATCACACTGCAAGTCTTTGAAACTTCGTCGAATAACTTGACATGACATGCCCTAATTTCTGTAGTGGTTGCCTGAAATTGCTGACAAAGGAAGGAAGTGTTATATCGTCCGACGAGTGCCCAAGCGAGTACGAACTTACCAAGATGTGCATGATCAGCAGCTGATAAGTCAGCAAGGAAAGACCTTTGAAAACTTATTGACAGCAGTAAAGCCATGCGGTGAACAAATCTGCAGACGATTTATATATTTCGTAGACCAATTTTGTGACCGGGGATAGACATGCAGCCATAACCAACAGGATGATTTGTTTGTGTTCTGTCTTTAGATGCAAGATCTGAGGGTTCCATGGGGTCTGGGCTACAAACTAGTAACATGGAAGGACACAAAGTCGTCTATGAAAGGTGGAAAAAATGGTTAAAATTAGGCAATAGTCTCATAGCACAACTCGTTTAATTTTTGGACCGTTGTTCTCGATACACGAGGTCGTGCTCTATCATGAAGCAGTATCACTCCATCCCTCTTGACAAGCCTAGGTCGTTGGACTAGCAATCTCTAGTGCATTTAATCCAGTTGAGCACAGTATTTCTCAGCATTGATGGTTTCATCAGGTTGCAGAAACGAATAGTGAATAACTTCAGCCACGGACCACCAAACAGTTATCATTATTTTCTTTGAATGAAGGCTTGGTTTCGGCATGTGTCTTGGCGCTTCATCAGCATCTAGCCATTGGACCGTTCAGCGAAAATTATTGTATAAAATCCACTTTTCATCGCAGCTAACAATTCGGTGCAAAAACGGTTCCTTTTTGTCGAGGAAGATAAGAGAACTTGCAATCTCAATTCGACACGTCAGGTTTTGCTCGCTAAAATCATGCGGAATTCATTTGTCAAACTTTTTCACTTTTGCAAGTTCTTGCAAGTGGCGGCTAACTGTTGGATTGCGAACGCCTTATTTTTCGGCAAAATCCCTTATGTTTTGGCGGGGGTCAGACTCCACTAATGCATGCAGCTCGTCATTATCGATCGATTGTCCTGGGTGTCCACGTGGCTTACGTCCAAGGTCCATATGTCCGGATAGAAATTTTTCAAATCACCGCTGAGTGGTTGGTTCGCTAACTGTATCAAGGCCAAACGCTCTGTTGATATTCCTCGTTTCTTCCTTTGCGTTGTGCTTTAATTTAAATTCGTGTAGTAAAAGTAGCCGTTTTTTATTCACTTCCATTTTCACTTTCTCTTTTTATTTTTACGATCACTATGAAGTGCAAAACAGAAGAGACTTCATCAACCAAGGTAGCAGTATTTATACTTCAATTATCTGCAAGCAACCTGGTACAAAATAGTAGTTTCTAGACTGTATTGGACATTACGGCTGCCGCAGAATGTGAGTCTATACCCCCCAGAGAAACATGAAGAAGACCGGTGACCAAATTGAAGATGATTGGAAAATGAAAAATAGAAAAAAAAGAAAAGAAGAAAATATAAACAGCTTCTTGAATGAAAAATGATTCAGAACAGGGATTTCGAAGGCATTTCATTCCCCAAAAAGTGCAACGCGACAGAGAGATAGGTCGAAAGAAAAATGAGAGGCTTGTACGGACAAAAAGGCGGGCGGGAATATTTGACCAATTTGTGGAACAACATGTGATGATGAGCTTTAAAGATTTGACGAAAACCAACTCTCATCCAAATGTTGACTAAGTCAATGTTGATTACGTCAACCAACCTGAGTTGGTAGCGTACTGAGAAAAATTTGAAGTAGAGAGAATATTTCACAGATTCAACAAAAGAAATGTATCCCAATATAGTTCAGAAAGTCCTAAGTGAGAGGGCTCGAGAGGGAGCCTGCTCACTAAGAGAGAAGCCTAAGAGAGAAGAAGAAGAAGAATTGAGAACCCAACAGTAGCCTTTCCTGACGTCTATAATTACCCTTAAAAGTTGTGGTATTGACTCAACGAGGAATTTGATGCATGTCATCGATGAAAAGCCGATGTGAAGCAAACATATGGATACTTCCTCATCCAAAAGCTGAAAACTCTTGTGTTATGTTAGGTATACGTCGAATAAGAATAAGTTATATGATCGGCAGGGCGCAACATAGAAGCGCTTTATTGCTTCAAACTGGATAGAATTGAGAAGGTTTGATAACAGGTCTCTGTTATATCAATAAGTTTACTCGGAGCATGAAAGAAAACAATCTACATAGCTATATCGCACTATATCTTTGTAATGACGCTGATCTTAGACCAGAAGAACTGTTGGGCCGTATCAAGAGAATTAACCCCAACAAATTGCCGAAAGTTTCTTTGACCGATTTATAGAACGGGGTTACAGGTCGAGCCATGGTCAAAAGGATAATTTGTTAGTTTTCTATTTCAATGTGCACTATTCGATCATATAGAAAGTCTAGAGCTATTGAATGGGCATATTTAAAACCGATAAAAGGGAAAACTGATATTCAATATGGCAAGTAAAACTGGCTTTCGTTTTATTTCCATTTCCGCCGTTGAAGTTGTGTAGTAACCGTAAGAGATACGGCATCCACTTTTGAACCCTTAGTACTAATTGTAGACAACAGAAGAGTATCGCAGGACTACTCACGAAGTGATTCTCAGTCCCTTTAACTTGAAATTAACGAAAGAACTACTGACTTCAATCTTGCGCTCGAAAGCATACTGCTTGCCAGAGAATTCACATTATTTGCAACAAAATGCTCACAGGCTTGGATATTAAGATAAAACCAGCATATCGTTTACACTTTACAGATCTCTCAGAAATAATTTTACTTTTTTATCGACACCAAAACGGTCCCGTTGTTGATAAAACGTTGAAATGAAGTAAACTTGAACTTTCCGAAGATAGTTTTGTTTAAGACCAAACTATGCCAAAGCGCACCAGGACGAAACAGCGGCTTAGCTGCATCTCCCAACTGGTCATCTTTACTTTGATATTCTGATCGGTATCTTCAAACTCTGCTTTATGAACAGATTTTCTAGGAGCATTTGCAAGTAAAATGCATTTAATTGGGAGGAGATCCACATTCATGTCATTTAGTACCTTTTTACACGTCCTACCACTTTGACACTTGAGTATGATACTTCGTACTAAAAAAGTTTTCAACCAAATTTTCCGAATTGCAACTTGCATTGTGGACTCAGACAGATTAAACATCTCATACGATAGACTACTGAGGCTTTCGCTGTAAAATGAGTCATATTTAAAAATTTTTGAATCCAGCTGAGATACACAAAAGGTCCTTTTCCGAATTTCGCCTAGAAAATTCAAACAAACAAACAAGAGTTCTAGGGTTGAAACGTTCAGGATGGATTAAATAGTAGTGGCGTTTGTGGATTAATAGTACTGAAGCCTGTTGAAATACTGAAAGCAGAGATAATCAATGAAATCCAAGGCCACTAGCGACAAGGCTGAAACCAGAATATCCGCCCTTAATTGAATTGGAGCCAACAAAGGAGACTAGCTTAATTTAAAGGTGACTTTTACTGGGGCCCGTAAAGACCCTACCTCTAGATTGTTAAAAAATTTGTCAAGATCATTTTTGCAGGAATTCGAATTGATACAGCAAATGAGAGACAGCGTCCTGATTTTCTGAAATAGCTCCGCAGAATGGAAAGCGAAATGTGGCACTCTATTAACCCTCCGCCCATGTCGTGTTTTTTGTCTGATATTTGCACTGCTTGGCGTTTCGCGTATAACTGACTGCCACACCTGGGCCCGCGCGGTCACAGACCCTCAAACCTAAACTTTTTTTCAGTAACACTCAAATGGCGCCACCGTCGCCGGTGTCCGAGAAATTTCAGGTAGAAATTTTCGCCCGGGACCCACGACATGGACGGAGGGTTAAATATGACAAATCTGGACCGATAATAATCAGCCTTACTTTTGTTATTTCTTTCTCAGATTTTTGATCTTGATTCCTTTTGGAAACCAAGGAATTTTCCCATATCTCTGCTTTCTCGGAGAGTTCCATTTCCATTTTACCGTATGAGTAACTCTTTTCTCATCTTGTTAGTGTGAGACCAAAAACTTGACAGATCCTGTAGTGTTACTGTCATTCCAAAGCGTACCTGTATATTTCAGAAGGGACTTGTTGTGTTCATTTTTATCTTTTTGAGTGGTACTTTGATTGTGCTAACTCCAGTCAAATTCTAGCTCGTGCTAGGAAAAGCAACTTAACTTTTTTTTCCATTATACCTTTGTGCCGAAGATCAACGTAGATTTTACATTTTCTCGAGTTGCTGTAGCTTGAAAGATCTGCCTAAAATCATTCAAACGACATGATATGAAATAACTAAGTTAAAAATAACATCCTGCAGTACTGGACTGCTCTGCATTAGTGTATGGAGCCTTACGCTGAGATCCATATTTCCAAGGCTCTCCTCTTCGTTTACAGTTTTGATCAGTATGAGTCGCATTGGTTTCTCGCTTATTCTGTTGAGCCCGGGAAGTATTGGATCAATAAAAATTCAAAATGTTCTATGCTGTTCATTATCTACTCTTTAAACCATCGTGTTCAGATGTGGTTCCCTTTTTAGGGCCGGAATCATTCTAGGACTAAGCTTCATCGAACATCATTTACCCGCAGGGGGAATTCTGGTCAACAGGAGTACTTCTAGAAGCCAGTATTCTTTGCGGAGTATCGCCCCCATGTACCGGAGGACCTGGAGGTGACTGCAAGCCCTCTCCAGCGGAAAACGACCCTACAACGACTCTGCAAAAACGAACCGATCAACGAATTCCAATTGGCGCACATGGGCTGGCGGACATGATATTTTGGACCAAGTACCACCGAGGTGAAACTCGTGCGCAAACGGCTCCAATATAAGTATCGTACCGTCTCCGTCCCGGTAAAACCTTGGCAGGCTTCGGAGTACGTTCGAAGCTCGCACCATGAAGTTGGTGGTGTACGTTCGGTTGAGATGAACTCCCGATTAGCGCTGGTCTGGCTCTGAGCACCTGTCCCCATAAGGGCTGGTGCCGACCCATGCATGGCCTCCCTGCTTTGCACAGACACCCATGGGACCATTAAGGCGACTACACATACGAGTGGAGATAGCGGCTCCGAGGGGGGACCCTTTTAGCATGATGCCTTACAAATTAATACCAACTGAAACAAAATCAAAAATATCGAGCAAACAACCAAACCCAGACAACAAACGGACGAATGAACACAAAAAAGCAGAGAGCCTCTACCAACCAGAAATACTGGCGGCATTCAGACGCAGCAAAAAACAATGTGCACGCCGGAACGTCCAGTAAGACTAGGGGAAAAGCATGAACAACTAATACCTGGGAAACACACGGAGGGAGAATCCACAGATGACATTCAGATGCTGCCACTGACACTGCTTCTGATGCCATCAGAGCTCTAGATCCTAACGCAAATAAAGAAAGCCTGCCTCAAAACCAGGCGCAGGACAATCTCATTGTATTGGATCGGCACGAAGAAGAGCGTCTCATGCGTAAGGCAGGAAACATAGTTAAAAAGGTCAAAGCTTCCTGCAATACCCACAAAAACATAAACAATGACATTAGCGACTGTATTTTAGAGCTTGAAGAGCTCTTAGACCGTATCGTGCACTACAGACGCAAATGGCTTAAAGCGGAGGAAGAGCAAAAGACCAGTACCTCGGTCGAAACGCAAATTATTCTCGCACATAGCGCTACCAAAAGAGTTGCCAGTAGCCCAATCCAAGGGGACCGAGACAAAAGGAGGAAGGACGAAGCAGCGAAGAGACAGATTACGTCGAATGATGGATTCCAGGTGGTGGCAACCAAGACCACCAAAAAAGCGTCCAGAAGGGTCCTCCTTGAAAAAGTCACCAATGATATGCTCCTTCCTGGGGACAAAGGAAAAGATACCCCAAACCAGAAACAAGAACCACGAAGCAAGCCACGCCGCAAAACCCTAAGACATGCACTGCTGGTCAAACCGACGGATGGAAGAACTTACGCAGACGTTTTGCGGGAAATCAAGGGAGCTGTAAGACCCGATGACACTCAAACTGCCATCAGAACCGTCCGACCAACCAAATCTGGTAGCCTCCTTGTAGAATTTGGACCTGAGACAACAAATAACGACTCATTCCGGGATGCAGTCAAAAAGGCTCTAGGGGAAAAGGGAACAGTAGCCTCACTTGAACCAATGGCCACCCTCGAAATCAGGGACATTGACTGCGTTACGGACAAGATGAAGGTGGTAGAGTTCCTCAAAAGGGTTTCACCCGAATTAACTGGGATCAAATTACGACTAACCCCTGAAAATAATAGAGGGCAGCGCATGGCCATAGTCGACTGAACCGAGAAACATGCCGAAAAACTCCTCTGCATGGGCAAAATAAAAATAGGTTGAGTGATCTGCAGAATACGGCGAAGAGCAGTTCCTCTCCGCTGTTTCAAATTCCTAAGCTACGGTCATACAGCACAAGGCTGCAAAGGGCCTGATAGGAGCTGCTTGTGCTATAAATGCGGCAACAAAGGACATAAAAGAACAGAATGCACGGGAGAGGCGCACTGTATCCTCTGCGAGAACGCTGATCCCAGACTTGATGACCTGAGACATATTCCAGGGACAGAGAAGTGCCGAGTATTCAAAGAAGCCCTAACCAAAGGCAAAGCAGCTCTGCAATGACCCGTGTCTTACAGATAAACTTACATCGGAGCTCAAACGCCCAAGACCAGCTTGACCAATTCGCGAGGAATATGAAACCCGATCTATTGCTGCTTAGCGAACAACATCGAGATAAAAATTTATCAGCATGGTACCCTGATGAATCTGGTACTTGTGCCATATGGGTTCGAAACAGCACACAACTGAGAGTTCGGGGCCATCGGCGAAAAGATGGTTTCGTGTGGGTCCGTTGCCCCGGAATAACATTCTTTAGTGTGTACTTGACACCGAACGAACCAATAACATCTTTCCAGGCGAAGCTCAACACTTTGGAGGACACAGTCTTGAGCATAGAAGGTCATTTTCTTATCGGGGGAGACTTTAGCGCCAAGGCCATTGATTGGGGCATGCCTAAGTTAGATCCCAGGGGGAATCGAATCCTGGAGATGGCAGCCAGAGTAGGGCTAGCCGTGGTGAATACAAGTAACACTCCCACTTTCCGCCGCTTGGGCTGCGTGCGTCCCGGACGTGACATTCGCCTCGGAGTCCCTCTCCTCTATGACATACAATTGTAGAGTTCTAGAGGACTATTCAGGCAATGATCAAAAGTACATAGCATTTGAGATCCGCGACAACGTTCCTAAACTCCCAGACAATCAGCGCTCCGCCTTCGTGTGGAATACTGAGAGGATGGTCATGGAGAAGTTTGTTGACACGCTCATGACATGCTTACTACCGCTTGGCTCATCGCCGGGGAGCAGAAAACTAACTGCTGAAGACATGGTGAACTCTACAATAAGTACCATCATCTCCGCTTATAAGTCATCTGTGCCCCACCGGAGACCTACACATGAGAAGCCTCCAGTGTACTGGTGGTCCACTGAAATAGCTGAGCAACGAAGGGAGTGTCACAAACTCCGGCGAGAAGTTCAATGAGCGCGAAGCCAGGACGAGGCATGCACCAGAATGGCAGTGCATGCCTCAAAGCGGACATGATGGACGAGATAGTACTGGTACTTTTTCCCCAACATCCCGTCCGCGTTGATGCCGCCAACAGGGAAACAACATCAAACTGTCCACTCTTCACGAGAAACGAACTGGAACTAGCAGTTCTCTCCATGAAGGCGAAGAAGGCTCCGGGCCCAGACGGTATTCCAGTCGAGGTACTGCAACTGGCCTATCACTCTTGTCCTGACTTGCTGCTCAGTACGTTCAATGCCAGCTTGCGGGAAGGCGTTTTCCCTGAGCGTTGGAAGACGGCAAGGTCACTCGTGCTTGACTTGCTGATCACTCGTGCTGATCAGCAAGGGGAAGGGAAATGCCGAGTCGCCGTCAGCATACCGACCGTTATGCATGCTAAACACGGCCGGGAAAGTGCTCGAGAAACTGATAAAGAGAAGACTCGCTAACGTTATCCACGCCACTGGGGATCTTTCTTCAAGGCAGTATGGTTTCAGAACGGGACGTTCCGCTATAGATGCAGTCGCGAAAGTGATAAGTGCGGTCCAACAGGCGGAGGCACGCTGTCGATCCAGCCGTCGGGTAGTCCTTCTAGTGACGATTGAAATAAAGAATGCTTTCAACTCCGCTAGATGGACGGATATTCTGGAAGCCCTGGAAAGCTCTTTCCAAGTTCCAAAATATCTGATGCGGATAGTCCGAAACTACCTGAAGGATCGCAGCCTGATCTACAACACGGTGCAAGGTTGTCGGAGTATGCTAGTCACATCAGGTGTGGCCCAAAGCTCCATCCTCGGTCCGGACTTGTGGAACGTCACTTACAACGGACTGCTCAGACTTGAACTCAGGAAGAGTCGCGATTGATCGGCTATGCAGATGACGTTGCGGCACTAGTGGCTGGGTGCCCGGTCGATCAGGCGCAATTAAGGCTGAATGTACTAATGCGCCAGGTGGGGAGCTGGATGACCACTCACGGGTTTAACCTAGCGTTAGAGAAAACCAAAGTGGTCATCCTGACCAAAAAGAGGATCCCCAGAGTAAGAATGGTCCGAGTCGGGGACGCATTAGTAGTTCTCAGTCAAGTATCTGGGCTTGCTGATAGACTCTAAGCTGAGTTTCTCGGAGCAAATTGAGGCAACGGCAAACAAGACCGCAGCAGGGGTCTCGGCAATTAGTCGACTAATGGCCAATCATGGGGGACGAAGTCCAACAAAAAGGCGTCTGCTAATGAGTGTAGTGCAATCTATGCTTCTTTATGGAGCAAAGATATGGAGTGAAGCTGTACCTTAACTTCTATCTCATCCCTCAACATATTCAAAAAGATTATGAGTCATAGTTGATTAAATGAATCCCTTAGTTCTCGCAGATGTTACTTTTTAACTCCTGTTGGGATATGATAAACGTATTGGGAATCTTTGAAGATTTATATTTGCGAATATTCTACATAAATCTTTGCACTCCCAAATATCAAAGAATATAAGTTGCTTTACCAATAAAAACTAAGGAGAAAAGATCAGAGATTCCAGATAAAGTTGTAAGTAAACATTTCTGAATTTTATACAACCTTGGCTTAGAGCTTGTCATCCTAGCTCATATATGTTGACAATAAATCCTCTAATTCCATCAACCGAAAGCCATAATCGAAGCAATCTTATCTCTATGCAAACATTCATAACCGCCTTATCCTTTTCAACAGTCATAAGTTGAATAAGCAAATCCATTTGTCAAATTTATAATCCCAACAACAACAGTCACAATTGCCTTTGAAATGATCTATGTACCCATTATTGTTTCAAACTCGTCTCTTTTGATATCCTTTTGAAAGCACACCCGAAAATCTCACCACAACGACATTTATCAGATGCTTACAATATAAATTATCACTTAAATATTCTGATAGAACATTCATTTTCATAATTGTCCTAGCACCGAAAAGGAAAATTTATTCCATCAACCGTCATAAAACCACAAACAAATATTCAATGAAAGGATTATCACGGATATAGACCTTGCTTAATCTAATGATGTTCCCCTAGTGCTTGATCGCTTGGAATGAAAAAACAGAACTGAAATAAAATAAAGGACAATCCAACGGGTCCCATAAGTTGGAAACCCGGCGGTCATAAACATTCAAGACGCCATCGCTATTAATCAGTTGCTGAAATCTCAGCTCTTTGCACTTATACACTGTGGGGATAATAAAATAAAAACTAATCGATACGCACATGGCATTTTCTATAGAGTCCACGCCGCCATAACCCTCACACATCTTCTTCCTTTTTAAGCATCGAAGTACGTCGTGGTTGTCGACGTCTATGGGCCTCAGCTTCAATATTGTGTGTCCATAAACTGATAGACATTTGATTCGAATTCCCGGAGGGGTCGTAGCACGAAGTTTTTTTTTATGTTTCAACGCTTGGTTTTGCACAAGAACTCGTGACTTATTCCTATACACATCCTCCTCCTTTAACTTACCCATACTTTGTTAGATCCTCTAGCTGGTCCACAACGTGAACTCTATTGTCTTTTAGGTCTTTTAGGAAAGGTTGAAAGCTCTTATACTAGTTGAATTGGAAAAAGAGGGGGATGGACTATGCGCCGTAGAATCTATGGGAAGATTCAGAACACATGTAGGTTTCATTGATAGTAGCATTCTAGGTAAATGTCCTTTCGAAATACTATTTTACAGTTGATGTTAGAAGATTATAGGTATTTTAAATTCTATGTGTTGTAATATTTTTTTCTTCGCTTATTTCATCCTTGCTTAAATGTAATCAAAGTTAATGTAATGTGTTATTGAGTTCAACTGTCAGGTGCTCAGATGTCAGGATACAGAGACAAAGATGATTATATTGTATTTTAGTATGATAAGTCTTCCTGACAGGTATACGTCGAATTTAAACATTTTGAGTATTCAGTTGTCAGTTACTACTGAACTAAACACTTCTTTTTGTAGACTTTGCTCATGTAGGACACTTTTATTTCGAGTAGATTTCATCTTGTTTAATATTTTATCGTTTTAAGACTTTCTCTTAAAAGATCAGTCTTTAGGACCATCGCCCATTTCTGTCGAAACTCTTTAACTGAATTTAAGCTTTGTTTATTATTTAATTATTGCATTTTATAAAAAATTAAAATCAACACAAATAAAGCATCAAACTTATTTTGCTTGGTGTATTTGTGTATTGCTTCCCGGCTAATCTGAGTATCACATCCATGAACACATTTTTTTCCGACATGAAATGGTCCTTCTTCATTCGAACTCCATCTTCTGTAATTTGGCCGAGCAAGAGATGACATATTTAGTATGTCAAATGTACTGTTAGACAACGTTTATGTTCTCTTTCAGTTTTTTCAGGAAATCTTACAGCGATGTTTCTTCACCTTCATCGTTGCAGAGGTTGATTAGAGACCTTAAATTCTTTTTCTTATGTTTCACATATTCGTTTGATCTGAAACCGAACTAAATTTTGTAAAAATTGGCCTTACAACTTGGAACATCCTCCATGTTTACATTTACTATTTCGTAATCTCCGACCAAATTTATTATGTCGATCCAATTGTGAAAGTCTGATCGGTGATAAATCCATCATTTTGTTGACAATTACTGGGTAGAATATAAAAATAACGATATTGTGCCTCTGCCTTAAAATTTATTGAACCAAATCGTACAATCGATCAAAATTCTTAAAAGGAGCTGGTAAGTATTCCTGGGATTGTTTCAGCGATTTCCCAATACCTGGTATACATCCCAAATGGTGAAAGTTTCGGGCACAGGCCCCCTCCTCTCCTGGATACCATAAATGGAATCAAAACAGTGCCTCTTTATCTTTCCTTTAAGCAGCACAAAAATGATAAATCTGACCTGACCATCTTGAGACTTTAATTTGGCTAGAGCAATGTTGCAGGACTCCATTTCATTAGGAACTCCTGATACAACTAAGCAGTTGCACGGTGCATTACCTGATAAGAAAATTCATTAAAGTAGGTATATGTCATGTGGAAGCAACACAATCAGTTTTTTACACATTCCGAGATAGTAGGCTGCGGGCATCTTCATGCCTCATTGCATGAACTCCGAATGGATCAAAATTTTCAAGTCCAAGAGGGTGATGAGCAAATTTTTTGATTACCGACATTCTCGTTTTTCCTTTTTTGAGTTAACGAAATTTAGAGTTAGCTTTGAGGCTTCGTTGCTGAATCGGTTCGAAAACCTCTAGCTCAGCACCAGGAAGACATTTTCCAAAAAATCGCGGGAAGCATATAGGGAACCGATTGGCCTTCAGGTTATCATAAAATACTTTTAAAATCAATTTCGTAAGCTTCTTCTGAATATGTTCAAATATTTAGTAGAGATTCGGTAAAAATTAAATCAGTATTATATGTTTACACCTCTGTCGGTATATAACAACGTACACAGATAATAAATACCCCATTTTCCCCATTATTTCTTCGATAGAAATAAATGCATGGGGAACGGTATTTGCCATAAAATACCAACCCATAACTCTATCGATATCATGCTTCACAGCAGTTGACATATTTTTTTTCGGTAATTAATGCGGCAACCAAACGTCAAACTTCTTTGGTTCAAAACTGTTTGTTGATAGAAATTTAGCTCCTTAGCAATGTCATTGTCAATTTTTTTGTAAGAATTCATCGACTTTTTCAGTGATTGTTCGACCTGAGCGAGGTGCATCTTTGACAGTGAACCATCTCTTGGCTGTGACTTTTAATAAAGTATCTTGACCGTAGACACCACAAATTTTTTCACGCACCTGCGATGCATTTTAACCTTGATCGTAGTGATATTGCAAAACATAACGAATTTTTTCACTCACTTTATAATGAATACAACTTTTCACACGAATGACGAAATACAAAACTGTCCATATGAAAATTGAAATGTCACCTTTCAAATGCACGTCAGTTTGACTCAATCTAATTAGTATTGCCCGATATATGACAACGAACACCATTTAGTGACAAAAAAAGTCTCAATAAATTTTAAACTACCCAATATTAAATTTAAGAGATCTGGAAACAAATCCTGGTTCCAACAGGTTTTTTTCATCTTTGCGATCAATGGCTTCTTTTGCTGGTAAATTTTTTCTAAAGGTTGTGGCCTTCGTTTTCTAGCATTGAAATTAGTAAGTCGTAGGATATTTTGGCTGTTCTATATGATACAATCTTTGCTACATTTTTTTTTTCAATTGGAGCCTCTGATGCTAGTTCTGACAAAGTTTTCTGTGGGTTTTTCTTGAAGGCTTGCAGAGGTCGTCTTATTCTCACTTTATTTTCAACATAATTTCGTCTTACCATCAAATTTGCATCGCTTGCAACAGTGAACCGTTCTTTTTTTTAATTATTTCGCAGATTGAGCCAAAGGACTTCTATCTATCGAAAACTATCAGCTAACGTAGTTACTTTTGATTTTCTACTCATTTTATTTGGTTTAGACTTCTGTATTTGGACCCACTTCTCGATAGGAAGATCAGAAAATATAGTCATCAATAAAATTCGATTGGAGGAAATCATCCTTGAAGAATGGTGAAAAATCACTGAAGGGACGGGTAACCTAGTGTTGTCAATGCTAAGAACGCTAGAAGGAGGTACTAAGAGAAAAACCAAATTTTATGTTTTTATGAGGATGATAATTAGGATGTTATTATATGACATGAGCCGCCGTTTTAGTATGATTTAACGGGTTGCTGAATTTTTATTAAAAGGATATACAAAAGCTAGAAATGAGACCACTCTAATCCCATCGGAATGTTATAAAGAAATCCATGCACATTATTTATTTCATTCCTAAGAATTTTATGAATACCTAAAGTCGATGTGCTTACAGTTTACATGCACCTAAAAAATTGCAAGGAGTAAAACGGAAGACTCCTTTGTTAGAAAAACCAAAATGCCAAAAAAATTCTAACACCGACTGTAATTCAGGCATGTTTGCTCATGGAAAAAGCTTTTGGCTTCCAGCATAATATCCGAAATGTGTTTTCCTTTGCTGGAAAAGCGCTAAGTCCAGTGTTTTGGATTCGGACGTATAACGTCTGAATGGTTTTTATCAGGGAAATTCTGTGAATTTCAAGTAGTTGCAAATCGGCTTTTGCCAACGATACACGCTCAATCGAAATCTAGTGTTAGAAAAAGGATGTTTATCAAGAGCATCACTATCGAGCAGATGTATATGACGAACAGTTTTTGAGATACCAAGTACTGAAGTGTGGGGAGAAGATTTTACGATTAGTGAAGTTTCAAGTTGCGCGGTTTATATTAAATTAAAGGATTTTCATCATAATCACATTCGTGTTGGGGATCTGATGTGAAAGTCGTACAATTTAATCAGTGAAAGTTCGCCGGTTTCCTAGCGTTTTAAATATAAACTTCTTAATTCCTACGATAATGGATATTTGAAGCTTGTCAACCCACTTATCGCAATATTGCGTATTCTGTCTTTCACGCTTGAGAACTATAAAATTAGCATAAATTTTATTGAATGTCTCGCCACGTTTTATTTTGATACGTCCTTTGCCGCGGGAGTTGAATAACCCTTTTAGTGAATGTAATGGTCCCATCGGTCGCAATAAGCCACCACCCTTTTAACGTTTCTAGTAAATTTAAGGTAATCCCAGACCGGGATAGGAAAGTGGTCGGCAAGACTGTCCGTGATTACGATAATATTTTTTATGATCGTCCTGCTATGGAACGTTAAACACGCATAGCCTTACTGAGCCTATCCGGTGGTAAATTACCCAATGTGCGATGATAACAAGCAATTAAGGATAAAATACATTCTGCTTGAGGTAGAAATGGCATGATGACGGTAAAGGAGTGAAAGTTAGCAGCCAATAACTGTGCTAAGGTGAAAGTGATTAGGAACAAAATCATAAAAGTATTATTGTCATACATTGTGTTGATCCTTCATATTTTGCACATTTTCAAGCATCTTCTATGATGTAAACGATGCGATGAAGTAAATTACGATGTGGGTGCTATATTGATAACATTAACAGGTTGTTGACGTGAGATAATCCTTGTGGACGTCTATGTGGTTTAAATTCAGGACCTAGTTGTGCTGACCTAAATTGATGATCATCGTGCTGGATGAAATGGTCAATGAGCTAATTTACGGTTACCAGTTAGCATTCAACGTACCGCGTATTGTGAGGAATTCCTGATGATATTTATCATACGCGGATAGCAAAGAAATCCAAGCAGCTTGGGCGTTCGTTGAACATCACTCACAGGCAAAACATCAAAACGGTAACTTGGTGTTGCATGAGCATCTCAAGGCATTCTCAATACCAAATTTCAGATAATCCAATTGTCATCAGTTCATTAAACGTCTGAATAAATCTCGCGCTGAAAACATGTCGTACGCCGATGTAATCTGAATGAATGTAGCTACATTAGCCCATGTGATAGATGTTAGCATTTTGACCTAAAGTCCCTACAATCATCGCCATTGTAGGTCCTCGTTCTCTATCACCAACAACTATTCAAATCCACTTACTATTGTTCAGTCGTTTTGTTTGTTTTTATTCTCGTCCACTGTCTGCACACTCGTCGCATTGTATTTTGGAGGACCCTTCTTCTAGTACAGCGCCGTCGACATTCTATGTACACTTACGCCTTCGCAACGACATCCTTAAGTAGAAATCCTGATGCTTTCCACTCCCATGAGGCTCGAGAGCAGAAGGTATCATCATGTTGTTAAAGGTTTTTCATTTGGATTTCCGGCGGTTGTTGGCCCAGATGTGCCCTGCATTTAGATCATTTTCCCAATACAATTTTCACTTCACATAAATAGGCTTCATTGCTTCGTGTTTGTGTTCCACTATTAAGAAAAATAAAGAAGTAAGAAAAGAAAAACATTGGCGACTAGTTCACCGATATCAGCATCTGCACCCGAACAGGAAATGTTAAAGCGTAAGGATGCCTATCTGGAAAAGAGCAAAACGTTTCCGTTTGATTTCGAGTGGAAAGTGAAAGCCGCAACATCGAAGGAAAACTAGGGTAATCACCTTTTAAGAGGTTTGTTGAACTTATTTTTGTTGCTTCCAATGCTAGTCCGTTTTCGGTGGTCGTGATGATGGTATTGTTGCTAGAACTACAACAATACTCCACTGGTATTCTGTCCATAGTCCCATTTTGACCAAGGAAGAAACTTGATATTCTGGCGGTTTTATATTTACAATCAGTTGGAAATGTGGAGGAGTGTATGTGAAATGAAGCGTTATGTTTCCCTAAACCATTAATTGTGGTGCTCAGTCGAGAATTGAAAAGACTTCGCATCCTTTTGCTCTCTATATGTGTATTCGTTTTCCATTTTGGGCAAATAAAACTTGACATGTTTACGAGAATGTGAACGGAGGATATTTGCAGCAGGTTGGAATATTTTGTTTGTGTGTGTAGGAATAATAAATGAGACGGAGGAGTATGTTGTATAATAAATGAATTGGCTGACTGTCTGCCGAATTTCTCCGTCAAATTAGATTTATTGTGTTAATATTCGTTCGCTGATAAATGAAAGATTTAGGCAGTAATGTGTCTTAATTTTTTGAAAGTTTTAAGTTGTATTGCATATCTTTAATTCCTTCTTTGAAATAAAACTGGAAGAGCCGAAATAACACAAAATATGGCTATACAGAATGCCATTAAATTAACGAAAACACCTGTTGCTATAAAATGTTTTATGTGTTCATGTAAACTTTTCCTTTTATGCGAATGGCAAGCAGGAATTTTCACTCGATTTAATTGAAATTCCAAGAAAAGTAGATAAGTTTTCTACATGCCGAAGCAGTGATCGGTGCCAAAGTACTTGTTCTTCTCCTAGAGGTATTCTGTATGATTCAAGATACACATTACAGTCTACATGATAACATACATCGGGTGCTTTTGAATTATAAGAAAAATCAAGGCTTTTGCTCCATTTGCACCGCTTAGGGTTACAATATTAGCTCTAATCCGAAATGAGTTGTTCGATAGAGATTGATATGATTGGTCTTTGAAGTTTATTAAGTCCTCTACTTAAACGCCATAATTCCACCGCGTCCTCTACTTAAAATGATTATATTTCAATGTATAATTCAGATAAATGTAAAGCGAACGCTTTTATGATAGAGAATTTTTATTTCTCAAGATAAAAGTTTTCATTTTAACATTCATACAAAACCATTTTGTAATAGTCTAGATCTGTTCTCTGCTGCTCAAATGAAAGGTCTTTCGTGTTTCATATAGATAATCGATTCATTCAAAAGAATGAGAAAGATACACTTTCCCAAAAAAAAGTAAATATTTTTCAAGTTGCAGCTTCATTAAAACTCCATTTGATAGTCAACGACCTATTTAGTTTGTGTTCCTTATTAACATTCAATACAAAACAATAAATAAGAGTTTCTTTGCTGATAACTGCAAACACGTAAGACTCCATAAGACCCCACCTTTCGGGACACAAAAAAGGAACAAGTGCGATGAACCCAAAGATCACAAAGAATTGGTACACCTAAATTTCTGATAGTTTGCATTCTCAAAAAGGGGAAAGGTCGAAGGAATGTACGTATTGAAACACAATTTGGGCATTATAAGCTTCGTCTAGCTTGTTTCAATTGGCTTATATCGAGTTTCTTACTCTTTTACTAAGTCCCTTTGGAGTTCTGACCATATCATGCGACATATAATCAACCACTTTCCGCTAATATCTTATTCCAAGCATTGAAACGTTTAACGACAAAAAGACTTGCGAGGATTGAATAACAAGGTAAAAAAATAAGTAAAAGGGCAATTGAAATTAGCGAACAATAAAGGAAATGGCCAAGCAAGCACAAATTTAACTCTGAACAATGATCAACATGGCGTGCTTCATGCAATAAAAGTCTTTTTGAACATTTCTGACTATGAACATCTTTATCTCGAAGGGAAACAAAAACTTAAAAAACAGGTCTGCAAGTCTTCTCAATCTTATTTTAATTTTTTTTTATTTGAAAGCTGATCTTGGGGTATATTTTGGTGCACCGATTACGAATATGCATTTGGACTTTTCCTATCACGCTAATTTTTTTTTTAAAAATCTGTTAAGTGTGGTCAAATCACCCTTCCCTTAATCTGATTTCTTCATTAATAAAGTTTCTGTCTGTATTTGACTTCAAGTGCGGCTTATTTTGTTTATTTCACCCTCAATCTACTAAACTTATCAAAATCCTTTTGTATAAATTTGCAAATCTTTATTAAGTTTTGTAATTCACGAAAATTTCGATCGCAGGGACTAACTCAGTCACCGGTGGTCAGCCTTTTTTGCCTAATGTTTTTCTTCCGTATAAAAAACACGGGTACTGCGTGTGGCCACCTTGTTAAACGTGAATTATACTTGAAACTTTCAGACCTCCAGAGATCGTCCAACCATTTTATGCGTACCTTGTTTTATTTCCATTTCCATTATGCAAAAGGACTAATTGTAAACTTGTACAAAGTCTTTTCCCTGTTCCGATACGAAAAAAATGAAGTGCTAGGAAAAAGCATATTTTTGATAGCCTTGATCCGAGGAGCTCAGCTACATCTTTTGTCATGTTAAGATCTCTCCTTGAGTCGTTGAATTCTAATTCTGACAACAATAGTGTTATACGTTTATTTGACTGAAATTCAGCATTAGGTTCAATTGCCGCTGCCTTCAATTTGCACTTTTTGTCCGGATGCACATTAAGTGTTATTGATAGTCTTGCAGCAAAAATAATAGCCTTCAGAGTGATTCTGAAGTTGTCTCCATAACACAGGCATTATGACCAAACGCTTTGTTGCTTCCCTTTGACCCCTTCTGAAGTATCGAAGGCGTTCACATGCTGAACGAATAGGGACTCATATCTTGATTCGCGTTATACTACTCATGTCATACTGCAGTTTTCAAAAAACTCAATAAAATAAAAATGAAAAAACCAACAAAAACCTACTAGATAGGGAACTTGCAATTCTAATCCTAATAGTTCGGTGGTTTTTTTCAAAAAAATACGAGGATTTGGCGGTTGCTTCCTGAAGTTATGATAAAGTCTACAATAGGTCCATGAAGTCCGCAATGCAGGTCTAATAGTTTGATTTATCTGTTTTGAGAAAGAGAAAACAATTTCAGGACTATATATTATCATCTATTATAACACATAAGGAATGGCAAAATTACGCAAGAACGACTTAATCTGCAAAACACGAAGGTACAGATCGTCTCTCTGGCACAAACTAAGCTAAATACAGACACAAAGTAGACACCGCGCAAGCCTGGACATCAAGGACTTTAAAAAAGATAATACAGATATTCGAGTTTGAAATTAATTGTAAATGGCTAGATGGTCTTCCTCACTGTTTTCCCTTATTCGATAGTCTTAAGTGTGCGCAAAAGTTTTTTCGGTATAAAATGATATTTTTTCGGTTCATATCTATCTAAGCTTTATATAATATACTATCAACATTATTATCTTTGACGTTTTTCTGGAACGTACTAGAAGTGTGCGCACCCTCTTATGTAGTAACCTTACCCTTACCCTCGAAAAAGATCGGATGTCCAGTACGAAGTTTATCTTTAGTATTTCACATTGCTTGTCGAAGCAATTTCTAATTTCTGCATTTATCCCTCGATTTCGTTCCAGAAGCTTCCAGAGTCCCAGCAAACAAACAATAAGGCGTTCCGTGGGTGCAAGCCAGATTTTAAGCATATGCTTATAATTCAACTCTTTTGCGAACGCTTCGGCACTGTTTCATGTTGTTGTACAGTACCTCTTCTCATCTCCATTAACGATTCGTTGGATAAATCCTTCATTAGTTTAACGAGCAAGATGGAAAACACAGCAGCTCATTCTGTCTTCCTGTTTCTTTGCGAAAGTTAGCGGAGTACCGTCGTAAGCAACCTTACATCATATCCTAACGCATTGACTCTTCTCTCTATAGTTATTTTGAGGATCTAGAACCTCTCCGATAATTCTGTGACAGTCATGTTGTCAGCTCTTTGTATGACATCTAATAGATCACCATCTGTCATTTCCTTTGACCGGCTTACCGTTCTTCATTACGAAAACGCTGAAACCACTATTGAGATGCGCTCTCTGTTAGCACGTTGTCTCGTTGAAAGAGGTTGAACGGTTTAAAAGTTTGCGCTGATGCATTGATAACACCAATAAGAAATTCTACTCAAAATTTGACCACTGTGTTCGGTATTGTTTGGCGAACGACCAAAAAACTTGCTGCTGATCATGATTTGCTTCGAACTTGTACCAAAAGGAAGTTGAAACAGTTCATAGCTGATTCAGATTTCGGGAAAGATTCATTATTTTAAATGAACTCAGCGTACCAGAAAACAAGGTAAACTGCAGGATGTGAGCTGGGAGAAATCCTCAAATGGTTAACAGATCTCGTCTCATTCTCAGCAAATCACTCTATGACATACTCTTTTGACTCAAGCCGAGATCGGTTTTCACTCCTTTTATAAAGGTTTAGGAAGGAATTAATGTGTTGAATTTAATCTCGGCAAAATATTGCTGGTCCGATCTAGAACATTTTGGTTTTAGCAATCTTTAAAGACGAATAACTTATTTCGCTAGATGAAACAACTGTTATAGGAAAACTTCCTTGACTAATTTGTTATAAAGTTCTATTCTGAACTGGTGGCAAAGATAATTTTATTGACACCCTTAGCTTATTGGGCAAGGAACTTGGAAAGTTTTCAGTATCAAGCCAAAATACCACTATAAGCAGAAAGTATGGTATGTAATTGATACGCAAGAATCAACGCTTCATATAAATCCACAGGCTTAAAAATGATCTAATCAATCCAGGAATCAAGAAGATCAAACGTTTTCGATGTTTCCACAACAAACACAGGATACACAAGAAGGATAAAATTCAAACACTCAGTATAAACCAGAATATTGAAATGAAGACTAACGAAGTCATCGTGAATGCAAGATCTTCCTCGATGGCACTCAAACTTATATTGCTGCGGCATCTACAAAGGACGAAAGCATTTTTCCTCGTATGCACCATAGCGTCTGTTAATAATCGTGCCCTCCAATCACAGAATCCAATCAACATTGCATACGGCGATCAACTGATGTAACCAGCGCCTCTTTGGCCATTTCACAGGTTTTCGCTCGTTAACTTTACTGCAAATGTCATCCTAGGTATTCGCTCCTCATTCATCTGTCGCTCGCGGTCGCTTTTCGTGATTGCTCCTTGTTCGATAATGATATCCTTTTTTGCTCTAATTGCTCCTATAATGCTTCTAAGGACCTGTCTTATGAATGCGTTTATTGCGTTCCCGGATGTTTTCCTTAGATTTCACTCCTCACAACCTTTGGATTACTCAAACCTTTTCATTGTCTTGTATATTTGCACGTAGCGCTTGAGTGTTGAGAATAACCGTTTTTACACCCATGCAATGACAGTAGATGCGTTTCGTTTAAGTCCAACCCCAAAACTTTTTAACAAGGCCCCAGAGAATCCCTCAGAACCTCAAAAATCTGATAAGGAGGAAGAATTAAGCCCAATTAGGAGCTAGGAGCACGGGTAATATTAGACTAAAATCGAAAGCCTGCCGGTTGACTAACAAAATCCGAAAATAATTACTTGATTTCCGAAACGAACAATGGGAAGGATTCCTACAAGGCTTGGAGCCTGGCGAGAATGTCTTCTGGAGGATATCCAAATACTTCTGAACCAGAAACAAAATAGTTGTACCACCTATCTACAGATAAAACGGACTCCAATACGACACTTCAGGTAAGGCGAGAGCGTTCGCGCACACTGTGGAACAACAATTTCGCGAAAATACCTTCCCGGAGGAAGATTCTGACGAGAAGGAAGCAATCCTAATAAAAGCAAGGAAAATAATATCCCCGCCGTTACAGGAGGAGTACGTACGAGTAATAATACCAATGAAGCTTCAAGAGACAGAGAACATTATACTGGGACTGAACAAACGAAAGACGTCTGGGCTGGACATCATTACAGACACAATGCTGAAATGGCTCCCTGACAACATACTAACGACGATAACAAAATCATAAACAAAGTGCAAACTTGCTACTTTAATAGTTATTCCCAAACCAGGCAAAGATTACAGAGTCCCGCAAAATTGCAGACATACTAGTCTCTTCTCTTCTATTACCAAAATTGGTGAAAGGGCTATCGTTTATAGACTGCAGGAGCCGGTCGACGATAAAAACATCACCCTGGAATACATCCGCGAATGGAAAATGAATCTGAACAAGGACAAAACCCAGGCACTGCTCGTCACCAGAAAGATACAGCAACGCCCTCGCTTACTACAAGTCAACAATGGACAAATAACATGGGACAAGACAGCAAAATACTCAGGTCTAACAATTGACCGATGCCTTACAAGGAATAACCGTATCCAAATCCTCGTATCGCTACAACCAGCGGTCTGAACATGACCTACAAAAACTTTGTATACCCACAAATAAAACGACCAACATTACTCTACGGAAGCATTGCATTTTACCAGACATCGAGGATAAATATAAAAAATCTCTCCAGGCAACACATAATAAGGCTCTGAGATGGATTGGATCAAATCAATGGTATATTAGAAACGTGATAATGGACTTCAGACTCGACAGAACAGAAAAACACATACGTGACGGAGCACTTAAACTTTTCGACCAAATAGACAGACACTCTAACAAAACCATGAAATTCTTCAAGATTCCAGAAAAAGGACCCGAAATAACTTATGCAACCATCAGATAACTTAGGTAACAGTAAGGGCAGAAACGCTAACGGACAAGATTGAAGCAAGAGTGTTGAAAGGAATCAAGGATCATCCTTCCAATTGGATTTATAACATTCCGTTCGCCGACAAAAAAGAAGTGGCAGAATGTTAAAAAGTCGTGTAAATGGTTCATGTTATATTAAACGATTTTATGAATCAGATTGAAAGAAACTGTCGATCCTTGACCAGATTGAGATTGATTATGTAACGCAGACAATCTTTTCTAGTTGATTAATAATTTTAACGTTTTATGTAGCATTCGTGGCATGACAAGATCTTACCCAATATGTCTAATGTATTTGTTTCTTTTTAGTCGGTGTCTAGGTCTCGCGGAGTCCAGATTTCAAAAAAGGACATATTCACACACATAGTCAATATCACTGTAAACTTTTTTGAGTTCTCCTGGCGACTGAACAATTTACACAATCGTGATTAAAAAAAATCGAGTTCTCTATTGTTACTGGTGTATGATTTGATGATTTCGAGTTTGTCAGTCTCAAGGCTCACAGATTCACCATGTTCCGTTTGAGAAAAGATAATAAATCTTCCGAATTTTTTAGGGTAAAAATAACATCATAATATTATTTGTCAAAGCTTGTGAAACCATACATGCTCGAATCTACTGAGTGTGTTCTTAAGCGCGTGGGATCAGTCAGGATTCCTCATTGAACGCTGGGTAAATTCGCGATAAAATTATGCAAGAAGAAGTTCTTGTAGGATGAAAGTAAAAAGAGGACACTGGAGTAGTTTCGACATTATGAGGTTCAAAGTTCGTTAAATAATCCAAGAAACCAGGATCTAATTGCATAGTCTATTATTGCGTTATAAACTGTCTTTCAGTGAATCTTCTATTGAAGTTGCAATCGATCCTTACGAGAATGTGTAAGAAGGATTTGGGAGCGAAGCTAAATATTCCATTACCATTGGTTATGTTTGAGTATTTAGAGTCTTATGCAGGAAACATGGAAGCATATTTCCATATATCATTTCTTCCTGCTGATCAGAAGTTCAAATCATATCTTTCACAAAAGCTCTTTGAGATTATGATTTGATTTATTAATATTTGAAATTTATAATGGAAAATACACAAAGACTGTGCGTTCCATGTAGCTTTACTTGCTATGTAAAAAGCACTTAGTGTTATTACCATTTCTGGCTCAAATGCTCTTTCTATTTCCGAAATGGATGGGTCGTTAGTGTGTCATTCCTTTGAAAAGTAAACGCAAGTCCATGAAATCATTGCCGTAGGCTGCCGAATTCTCCGACTTGAAATAAACTTGAATCGTAATTATAATTATTCTTTCATTTTGCATGGAATTAAGTTGATGAAACAATTCATCCGGGCATATAATGGCTTTCCTTAGAAGATGTTAAGAAATGTGTGAATTTCCGTGTAAGTGTTTCAAATATTTATACCACCAAACTCAATAACTTTTAATAAATTGCAATATGGGCGCAGAGAAATTATCAACTCAAATTAAAATAAATAAATGTGAGATTCATTTATGACCATGAATGTAAGGAATTGGCTTGATCTCGTGTCGCAATTTAAAAAGTTTCAAGCTTTAAACTTAAATCTTCAACTTCAGAAAATTTGATTGACTTTATAGAATATTTATTCAATTATTGCAGCTCGACAAAGAAAAGACGATTCCCTTTGACCTTTAAAACCATGATACAATTTCTGGTTTAACTAAAAGCTTTTGACCTTCCCATTTATCTAATTCCAAAACATTCCCTATCGCAGCATAGCATTTACACCATCCTTCCCCGCTTCACTGATTACAGCTCGCCTCACACCCCCAGCAAGCATGCGAATATAACATCATTCAACAAATGTATGATTTACCCATTCAAAGATTACAAGAACTGCCGTCTGGGGTGAAAAAATGATAAGAAAGGAGTGACAGAGAGAGAGGAGCAATGGAAACGATTGAGAGCTTGGCCAGAATAAAGTTAGTTGGAATAGAATGCAGATGAGAATGAGTGGGGTGAAACGTGTATTAGTGTAATTATCCCGATGGGAATAATAAAACAAATTGGAATGAAGTCTAAGCGACCACAAAATTTGTATATTCGTGACTTTCTGATACCTTCACGTGCGATATAATCATAGACCACAAAACTTTATTACATTTACGTTAATACAAATCCATCCTTCACTTGATAACTATTCAAAGTCAGACATATGAGTATAGGAAATTATCACAAAAATACGCTGATATGCATGTTGCTAATGTTGCAATGACTCTCAGGACTTGATTTGATAGTTACTTTTTGCAAAAAGTAGATCCACGTGGTTTAGGGGATGTCTACAAGTATTACACATTAAGTTTGGCTAAATGCCTAAAAATTCACTGACACCAGACAATATATCGACATGTCCTTTCCATGTGGTTTATCTTTATCAAAAGGTAATCTTTTATACACTTATGCTGATTACATGATTAGAACTATGGTATTCCATCATTATTACTCGTATTACGCGATTAATTAGTGGACATATGCGTAAAAGTTTCGATCATAATTTTATATCGTGTTAGTCAAACACAAGATTGGATGATTGTAGTAATGATGTAATGGATTAGGTGTTACAATAGATGATTTAATGATATTGGGTTTTAGAAGTCCGATCAATATATTCATATGTGATATGTTGTAGATTAAATAAATTATTTAATCAATAAATTAGTGAACTGTGAGGCTTATGTAAGTAAATTGGATAAAAATTTGATAAGCATGTGCTGTTGGAATATTTTGGAATATACGAAAGGGAGTATATCGTGATGAGGGTTAAACACAAATTTGGCATAATTTAATATTTCTGATATGGTTGATTGAGGTTGTGGCAGTATTAGTTTTGTGATTTCGGGTGATATTTTTTTGAAATATCATTTCGGTCGGCTGTGAACAGAATTTTCGCTCCATAGTTTACACATTATTCTGTATTTCACTTGTATGGTCTGTCTACGCGTTTACATTTCTCTCTAAGGAACCCTCTAGCTTGTCTGTCTCATTTGAGTCGAAAATTCGCTTTGAAAAATTTCGGGGAAAAAACTCTTCTGAGGAAAATCTGAAAATTTTTCGCTAGTCACCAGTCATCATTGGGTATTTTATAATTTTCGAAGCTTTACTTTTATCAAATGCTGTCACAAGATGAAAAATTAGAGATTCCTAGCCCGAGTAGTGAAAAAATAAGTTTGAGGACAATCAGTCCGACGTAAGCAATGAGACCTGGCAGGCCTAAATAGACACAGAATCATAGAGATTTATTTGACAGGATGCAGTTGGGATTGAAGAATCGAATCGAATCTAGGAAAGTTGTTGTCAGGAAAATTTATAAACACGGGACGGTGGATCCTCTCGACACAAAAGAAAAATTTCAAAGATGCCAAACTGAGGGGATGGTTATTAGATTGAATTACAACTTAGATACGCGAGTGCTGTATCTATCGAAAGATTCCAATCTGTTCTAATTAGTGCTATTTACTCAGAAGAAACTAAGGATAACGTTTATTTGAAACGTGTACAGTTTTCTTTTTTGTCCTGAAAGTTCAGTGGAATTTAGCATGGATGCCTTACCTCAAGTTAAGTGTCTCAATTAATATTGGTTTCCTGTAATAGTATGAAATAATATTTAGTAGATTTCCGTTTGAAAAATTTTTGTTTGAAGAAATAATGAATGAAATTTTGTTGTACCTTATAAATTATTCGTCTTTTTTCTGAACGTCTCCATTTTCTCTTTGTTCTCCACACACTTTGTTCCCTTCAAAGCCTTCAGCATTTTTCGGACATTAATTTAAGTGGTAATTTTTACAACTCACAGCATAACACTGATCCTTTTCTAAATCTTTTATAAATTCGCAAACACTGTGTTTCGTTTCTCAGTGTTTTCAGCTGAATTTGAAGATCGCCAGGATCAAATAGAAAGCCTAATTTGCAAGCTGAGTTAGTCCTTTAATCTTGACTGTTGCTTCACTGTTGGGTTCATTGATTGTTGAGAGATAAAGCAAGCATAAAAACCGAGCCAATTTTTGGACAGGCTCTGGCAGAAAGAAGCAGAAAAAACAATAGCGGATCTATGATTGTGTTGCGTTTGTATTTGAAAGGCTTGGAAAGTGTTGCTTACATTATACAAAATAATGAGAAAAATATAATAATACAAATGGAATTTTAAACATTATATTTTTAACATATTTTAAATATTTAATTTAAAACATTTTAACCGCACTAGGCCGGGAAGTGTTCTCACTGTTTTCCGCTATCGCTAAAGTATATAGAGTTTTCCACATGATCTTTTTTATTTATAGTTTATCTTTCGCGCTTTTCTTGTTCTTAGGTCATAATTTGCTTTCTGCAAATTCAATGTTCACAGAAGTTTGGTTCCAGCTAAAATTGAGTCCGTATCATTATTGACGATCCTGAGGATGATCCTGATGATTGTGACTTAGGATGATTTCAACTGGAAATTGCTGATTAGGTGCTTCAGTGCCAAATTTAAGAAATTAAGGACCAGTCCTCATTGTATTTTCCTTTCAAATGTTTCTCTTATTTTTTTTTTGGGTTCTCGCTTTCACTGCTGAGTTAAACATAGTTATTCTAATGCGTTGCACAAGGATCCCACCGTCGATTTCAATTTTATTCAGTACACTTAGATATATTCTGTTCCATGTTTGTTTTCACCCCAAAAACAGGGTACATCAAATGCCTTATGTTTAGCTCCCAACATTTTTCTAGTTACTTCTTGCTTGGAAATCGCTGTCTTAAATTCAATAAAAGTATGCACTTTCCAATATATTTTCGTTAAAACTTTGCAGTAGACATTGAGTAGTGACGTATCTGCGTAATTTCCATGTTCCTGCATGCTTCTTCCTCTGTAAATAAGGCAGATCACACTTTATAACTACTCTACCATATCAGTTCTTGGTTCTAAGTATTGTGAATCGTCTAAAAAATTCAAAATTCATTTTTGTAATCCGAATTCATCTTCAAAGCTCTTTTTTTAAGAGTCCTGGATGAGTATTGTCAGTTACCGTATGCCCAGAATTCTCACCTCGCGTTTTTCAACGTTTCAATTCGATATCTTTCGGAAAAGTGAATCTTGTTGGTTCATGCATTTCAATTGATTGGGAACTGAGCATTCATAAACTTCTTAGTTGCTTGCTATAAATCTCCCATCATTTATTTTGCAAACAGTATTTCATTTATTTTGCAAACAGACTGCACAATTACTTTTTCCACCTTCTATTACCTTTTCCAAATTGTAAGTTTGTCTTATGTTGAACATGTTTTCATCATCAATCTCCAAATCATAGTTTCTATATATTGGAGTTTTCAACGCCTATGATTTCGTTTCCCATGACTCAATTTGAAGTTTTTAAGTCGCGAACTTAGGAACGTTTTACTATGTTTTGTTCCACATGTTCTTGATAGTGTATGGGTAAACATAACAAGGGAAAGATCGGTATCGAATTGTGCTCCTCAATGGGATCCAGCACTGAGGATGATAGAGGATTATCTTGTCAATATCAGAATACAACAGAATCGGTGGAATATGCTGTCGTCTGAGAGCGGCAGGAGGTCTTCGATAGCGAGGAAGTCTAGGCTTACATGAAAAGAATGTCAATAGGACTCTTACCGCTGTCGTTTCGTGTTTTCTAGAGGCTTTGCTCTCATGTTATGCCACTTCGTTTTCAACTTTGAAATCGGAATTGCCAAGATTGTGAATAGATAGACGTAAAAACTTTACAACAGGTCTCTAATTGCTTCATCTTTCTTTCCACACATCACAATTCTTGGCACATACTCCGCACCAGAAACTTTGAACTTTTAAGAATGATGAGCAATATAATATCTGTAATATCCCACCTACCTCATACCGTTCTTTGTTGTGCTAGATCTTCCGATTTGGAACTGCTGCTCTGCAGATCGAAGTTTTGGGCAACACCATCCTTTTTAAGTAATTTAAGATTCCAAGAATCAATAGCGCAGTTTATTGTTAGTTTGCGTGGGTATTTGTCATTCCAATCCGATGCGTCTAATCTTGTTGCTGTACAATTTGTATTCATACAAAGGATGAGTTGTAAGCCATTCTTTCGAACTCTTAAAGTGGAGAAAGAATCAGGTTGTCTTTCATATTTGAGATGTAACGACTTGTCTTCATCACTTCTCCATTAGTATCTGCTCAAAGTCATAGCAGGAAACACGGGAATACTAATGATTAGATTCAGTAGCAGAGCTGTGATTTTAATTTCAGTGGTAAGTACTCTCGGTGTAGTATTTTCGGTGGTACGTACTCAAACGGTAACGGGTGTCGAACTTATCGTCATGAGCTATACTTCAATTAACCACCAAAACTTTTACTTTTAGTTCTTAGTAAAATTCACTTGTACGTGGAAAATACGAGGGTGATCCGACAAGTACAAGTACTAATCGTGAAGTACATTTTCGTAGACGTCAACTGTCAAAATTTCAACGGAATTGAACTCGAAGTTTTGTTTTAACCGCGTGGGGAAGCGGGCGTGTCCAACGATTCTAGAAACAAGGAGAAAGGGCAATATAGGTCGGTTATTGGTATACATTCCATTGGTATATACCGGAGGCCAAGAAATAGTCGAAGCTGTGGACTTCGTCAGGTGAATGTGCTCCGAAAAAGGCGAAGACTGTCCATTCGTCAGAAAAGGTGATGGTCATTGTTTTCTCGGAATCACAAGGTGTCACCTTCTGCGGCTACCCTAAGAAGAGCAAAGCGGGTACAGACCTTTACTATGCCAAATCATTGGGCCAATTCGATGCTGAATTGCAGTAAAAAAAGCCCAATTTTGCGAAGAAAACACTCTCTTCCACTATACTAACACCGCAACTATGGCCGAATCGGTCAAACTGGTTTACAAACTGCTAATTCCTCCACTGGATTCTCCAGGTTTGGCCCCGGGCGACTTCTTTTTGTTTACAAACATGAAAAAGTTTGAAATACTTGTTGTTCACTTAAAAAATAGGTCTTCGGCTAGAAAATTTTGACAGATTTTCGAACTAGCACTAATAAATATGATTTACATTGTTGTTATAATTAAGTAATATTGTTCTAAAGAACAAGACATACATATGTCATAATGACGTTTTTGAACCCGGTCTCTAGAATTTGAATTAGTTCTGCCGAATTGGTTGATAATATGGATAAACCATTTCCACCAGAAAAAGTGTCTACTTCACAGTTTTCTAGAAGTGGATGACATAATATTAAATAATTCCTGAAGAAAATATGGTTCTCGAAGACCTATAGCTGGTACATTGAGAAATTCAAATGTATACTTTGTACTTTAATATTGACCAAAAAGTTGGGAAATCCACCTGAATATTTAATTATTTTGTTTATTTGTTATTATTTACACGGGGTTCATTGTTGGGAAAAGCATATATTTAATGTACCCATCCAAATTTTTTATTTAAGAGTCGATTTGACATCAGGAAATATACAACAAAGTGGAGGGTTTGTTCAAAGTATATTTCGGAAGCTGTTTTGTAAATTTGGAAAGCGACTGTTCTCCACAATTTGATTAAGGATTTGTTACTTTGGAACGCTTTCTCGATTTTTTGCCAGAAACGAAAGACAGCAGTTATAAGTCGCAATACGCGAAGAGAATTGCGAACAGTAATATTTTACGCCTCAAGAGAGTAAGTTCATCCACCTTCGACGTCTTTTAAAGGGTAAAGAATACTTCTTGTGTTATTTTTTAATCCTTTTTTAAGCTTCTATAAGTTTTGGATCTTGATTTTCTCATTTATTTTATAAATTTGAGGTTGACTGGTTTGTTTTTGGATATGTCAGTTTTTAGTTGTCTACTATAGTGCAAGAGGTGGCTTTAAATAGTTTGAGTAAATGGTAAATTTTCTTCGGAAGAATACTTAGGCCGACACCACAAGCAAATATTCAAATATCAGTATAACAATTTTGCCCCGTTTCTTCTCTGCAACTGTCTCTCGAAATAGGGGTTGTTCATTGCAATTCTCTGAGAAATGTTATTCCTTAACAGAATTTCCTCACAATCGCAGAAAAGTGATTTCTATAATCTTGTTTGGATTTGAAATTAGACGAATGAATCTGGGAATCTTCGATGTTCGCAGTATCGCATCACTGTGTCGAAACAATCTCTCATGTATGCGAATAAATTTTAAGGTCCAATAGTCGCTTCTTATTGTGTTTTCTAGTGTGATAATGTTCATGTTATATAGCTCGAACTCAACTTTCGCTAACATTTTTTCCGTCTCCATCAACATAATTTTCTGATAAGCTTGTGATCTTTTTTCGACTTTTGGAAATTTCCGTCAGTCACGACTGTCACTTGGTAGCCCGTGAGGAACTTTGTCACTTCAGGTACCTCTTTATTGTCGAAAAAGTTGAACTCAAGTTTTCATCATCATTTCATAGAAGCAGTAGAAGTGGTATGGTAGTAGTAGTAGTAGTAGTAGTAGAAGTAGTAGTAGTAGTAGTAGTAGTAGTAGTAGTAGTAGTAGAAGCAGTAGTAGTTTTTTTATTGTCCTTGTTGTCGTTGTAGCTACTGTTGTTGTTGTTGCAGTTGGAAAAGTAACATTAGAAGAAGCAATGCAAGTAGTAGGAGTGGTGGCAATAGGATTTGAAGTAGTAGGAGTATTAGGAGAACTATTGGTAGAAGAAGTAGTTTATAACATGGAAAGTGTTTTGAATGCATTACCTGAAAAGTATAGGTATATAGGAAAAGTGTATAAGTTAATGAAAACACAAATAAGTTAATGAAAAACAAATTCTATCATATTTTCATTAGTTCTGCTGATTGCCCGTTGGAAAATAAGCCATTAACAATAACTAGCAAATTTCCTCAACTCCCACATATGTCCTATAATTCAAAATCAGCTTGCTCTCTAGCAGAAATTATTTAAATTTCATTACTAATGATATTTACATAAACTATTTCACTCGACTGGGCAACCAAAAGGGTAATTAGGTTGAAATCCATTTCAATGGGTACATTTTACCGCCCAATTGACTCACCAATCCGTCCTTGAAATCTATGGAACAATCAAACAAGCCAAACAAAGGGTGCATCACTTCATAGTTAATAGAATGCGTGATACAACCACACAATACTGCAATAAGCCTTCTCTGATATTGCTCCAGTGATAATCGCAATTACATGTATCTATAACTAAACTAATGTGACCATCTACAATCACCATATAAACGCTCAAGTGCAACGGAAATTGAGGTGTATTAACTACAATTGCAATGCGATGCAATATAATGCTTCGATTCGATCGTTCCACTTGCTGAGCGAATAAAGGACTTTGAGTTGGGCAAATAGAACATGCATGCTCCGTGAACATGACTTCTATGAATTATAGGACGAGTGCACTCTGCTGTAAATCCATTCCATACTAACTGCAGTCTTTTGCAATAAAGCCAAAAGCCCTTTGAAATGCGACTCCACGCTATTCAGGACCTCTACCCAATGTCGCATTGAATGCATTATTAATAACTCATCGAACTACTCAGGGAACAGTCACTGCAAGTTCATTGAGTGTCGTAGATCAAAGACGACATATTACCTAAGGTGGAAGAGTGTCGCATAGAATTAATGGCCGTCGACCTGCTTCACTCGAGACGGACGATAAAAATAATGGATGGTCTCATTGCATGTTAGCGCAAGATGTTTGGTGACTTGAGATAAGTTTGATATGGAAAACGCGAAAAGTAATAAATATGTAAGCTCATAGAAATGAACTTTATTCATTATTTCTGCAACACCAAATGAATTTTGCAGTATTCAAGGTGGGAATATGATTTATGAAGGAAAACTCATTAAAATTTGTTGGTTTCAGTAGCTTCGCAATCTTGAAATCATTCTGGAACATTTGATTTTGAATTAACATGGAAGCAGTCTAGCATCAGTGAAGTAAATTCTTTTTTGTAACGCATTACCAACACAATTCAGAATTGAAGAAACAAAATATTCTGTCTTAATTAAATTATCCTACTGTCCATACAGTAGGATATTTTAATGCTATTTTGGGGAGTAAGGAAAAACGAGGGTGCGTCTTTAAATTCGGCAAATGAGATATGAGTAGATTTTCAGTAAATGTAAATAAAGGAGTAATAACGCGGTCATTATCAGTATAAGTAGTAAGTTTTGTGTTAATCGGGTCAGTCATCCTTGAACTATCGTCAATCAGACATCTCAATCTGGAATTGAGTGCGAATTATGGAAAAAATCGAGAACGCCATCATAATGTTTCTTGCCAAGCAAGGTAAGGCAGACAAAACCATACTGAAAGAAATAACGTCCGTTTACCTGGACTTTTGCCTGTGCGAAACCATTGTTTAAAGGCTCTACAGTCTATTTATAAAAGGCATAAACCAACTTGAAGACGACCCACGGCCGAGCGAAGTGACAACTCTAGAAATGATTCAAAAAGTCGAGAAATCAATATTGAAAGATGCTAGACTAGAGAAAAAACAGCTTGTAGCAATGATTAGAGTATTGGAAACGACGATTTTCAAAATTCTTCGCGATCTTCGCGTCACAAAAGTCAGCGCTAGGTTGGTGCCCAAAATCCACACGCCTCCTCAGAAACAATGCCGCGTAGAATCTTAGAAAGAAAGCGTATTTTGTCCTCTGTAGTGAACACAAGGATGGACTATTGAATCACATTGACACTCTAGTCAAAACTTGGGTTCAAGTGGCATAAAAAGGGCACATCACCATCAAAAAGGTTAAGGTATCACAGTCGGCAGGTAAAATCATGACGAAAGTCTTTCGGAAAGCAGAAGTAATCCTGTTGACAAATTACAAAGATAAAGGCGTTCCAATAGCCGAAAAATGTTATGCCTGAATCAAGGAGCGGTTGAAAGAATGTATCGGAAAAATACATAAGTGTCCTCCTTCCAAACGACAACGTGTCTATCCGCAAGCACCGTGTTTCGGTGGCTCCTCTACATAAGTTGGTCTTCGATATTTAAGATCACCCACGATACGAGACTGACCTGGCTCTCAGTGATTATTGACTGTTCCCAAAGCTTAAAAAAGAACTTCGCGAGAAGAAGTTTTAATTGGAAGTGAAGGATGGAATTTCAGATTATTTTCCGGGCGAAGACGAAACATTTTTCATGAAGGTATACATAAACTAAATGTAAGATCTGAAAAATGTATCAGAGCAGCAGATGAATATATTGAAAAAGAAAAATAATCCTGTATTTTCGGTCCCACTGCTTAGTCTCCATTCCGCAAACTTTGAAACGCGCCCTAGTACATTGTAAGTACATAAATGGATTTGCTTGATTTTACCTTTCGTCATTTTAGTTGCTGCAACTGTGGAACAATCATTAATCATGCAACAATTTTATTTTAACCACAGGGGAAACGAGTAATGTGCTCCCTATGAAAAAATCCCCGGCGTCTTCGGAATATTTTAATTCAATCTTGGAAGTAGTGATCCTAGCTGAATTCAAAGGCTTATTTCAACAAGTTGGAAATGGTATATTTTGGGAATAACTCTTTTTAAACTTTCATCCCTTTCATGGGTCAAAGATTCGATTTCAGTGATCCGGATAAGCTTTGGCAATCTCGCGGTCCTGAGCTTAGTAAAAACAACAGAACTAGGTTCTTAGTTCAATTTATAGCGACCAATCTCGCTAGGATACCACCGTACGGTGTATCACTGCAATTTGGTTAGTGAATCTCAACCCTGGAAGTATATTCAGGTACCACGGAAAACTGATAGTTACCCGTCTTAGCGGGTTCAGTTTTTGGTGTCAGCCCTTCGGGGACTATCATGGTGCCTGTGATGGATAAGGGTGGCGTTGTCCCTTAACAATTTGAGGAACAGCTAGGTGCCGCTTCTTCCATGAATATGAACAATTGGAGAACTCCAAGTCTTACTGGCACTGCACTGTCACGACAATAACTGGAAAAGGATAATAAATAACTATGTGTCCACATAGTTCGGCTGATATATTTTTTTATTGAATCATTGAAGGATGTTTTATCAACCTAAGAACATAAGAAGTTAGCATAGAAATTGGAGTGGCTGGGGGTATTTGGTTTTACCCATAGGGCATAGCCTTCAGAAATGCAACACTTCAAGGGGATTTTCATAATAAATAAGCAAATATAATAAATAAATTGCACTACTCAATAAATTAAACTCAATTAAGTTTAGCATAGAGCAATAAGATCAAACTGCAAGGAGAAGATGGAGAAGACATACGGGCATCCTCAGCTGTATCAACATTTAGAGAGGGGGATATTGTACTTCAGCATCGTATAGATATTCAAAATCGTTAGTATCTAGATGATATGCCCTTACTTTTTTTAAAACCTTATGAAAATTTACCCATTGGTAAGTTTAACCTCCAGAGAATGTTAGATCACCCAATTCATGTCAGTAAAAACTGTGCTACTTTGACAGAGGCATTAAGTCTTTTTTTTACTAACAGTATGTTATAAAAAAATTATTGACCACACTGATGTGTATAAGAAAATCTGAGATCAAAATATATCAGAGAAAGTGAATGTCAGTCAACATAACAGAAAATAAAACTATTTTGGGGTTACTCTATTATTGAAGAAGGCTTCAAAGTGGACACCACAACATTAAAGGATCTTTGGTCTACAGACGGAAAAACTATTTTTGCTACATTAACAACGAAAATTTAATTTATAAACTAATCAATCGGTTGATCCATGGGTGAGGACGCACGATTATGATTTATGATACCATAAATCTTTTAGGAGTTTTTATCTTTTTTGATGGAGATGATCTGGTTACGTTCGTTGCCAGTAGTGCACAAGCAAATGTCCGCAAAAGCTACTAGTTGGCGGTTTTGCCTTGTTGGTATGTCATACGTGTATACATTAAAAAGTGTTGGGCTCAGGCATGAACCTTGCGGATCACCAGCAGAAGCGATTTTTATAGCATATGTTGATTCTTAAACTTGAACTTGGTAACTAGAACTGGTACAGATCCTTTTACTAAAAACTAAAAAAAGATTAGTGATTGGAACCATAAAGTCCATTAATTTATGCAGACTTGAAATTTAGCACATTAAAGCAACCTTAAAATAATTGCAGGGAGTAAGATGGACTATAAATGCCACGTTTTAACATTAGAATGTTCAAGACTAAGCAAGACATTAATACTTTGTAGGGGTGAGTGGCATGCAGTCCATTCCTAAGACTCTTTAGGAACTTATAAAAACTGACGGCAACGCTGGACAAATTAGTCGTCCAGCGATCATCTTTTCAAAATAGCACAGAAATTGTTGTCGTTTGTCTATACTCTATGATTTCTTTTTCTATTTTGTTTCATAGCATTTTCAAATGGACTGCGATATAAACTAAAGAAGCATGATACAGAAACGATTTTATTGTATTATATTTTTAATTTCATGTTTTCAATTTTTTATTGAAATATATACGCATGGAGCGTTCTTGTACTTTTGTTCGACTTCCCGAAAAGGCGGAAAAAGAAAGCATTTAAAATCAAAGTTACTGTGCGACTAATGTGGTGGCATTCGATGAAGCCGGCAAAAAACTCTAATAGCAATGAGCATGACCTCTCATGAGCAAGTTACTCATGGATAGTAGATGAATGTGATCTAAACACTGTGTGAACAAAGCCTCAGCTGCTTCGCTTTTTCTAAAATAAATGGAAAATAAAGGAAAATAAATAAATACCATAGTTCTAATTTCGCATTTCACTCTGCTTGCGCTCTAGTATCGTATGTGCCAAGAAAGGGGAAATTTGTACTTTCGTCTTACAGAATGCATTGTGAAATAAAAATTGACACATTGACCTGTAACGCCAAAAACCCTTAGACGAAAACAGCTTATAACCGCCACAAATGTGGAGTTGGCAACTATAATACAGCGACAATCTTCTACTTGATTATATTTTTTGAAGTCATTCTTCACAAATATGTGCAGTATGCTCACTACTACCTTTTTATAACGCAAATTGCAATCAGTCTTAGTTTTCCAATCCTTTATCCAAGGACACACATCACATTGTGATGCAATTATTTGATGGGGGCGTCTGCGGGGTCGTTTTTGATGCGCGCGACTCACGCTCAAATTTTGTTAGAAAGAGAAATACTTGGGTTACTTGGTCCAATGAAATATTCAGCTTTGAATGGTTTTCCTCTTCCTTACTATGGTACGCTTCATTTTACAAGTTCTTATTTTGAGTTACGTTTCTAATAAATATTTTATAACATTATTTTTTGGAGTGTTCTTGGTATAGTTAGTATAAAATGATATCACTGACGAAAGTGAGGGAAAAATCTGAGGAGAAGTTCGGAAGTCTAAGGTGCGGCTTAAAAACGAATCCATTGAAATTCAGTGCTAGAATTAAGTTCGATATTAAGCCAAAACCACTATGTTATTCTATATGGAATCAAGGTCACAAATAATTTATACCATAATATCATATTTTAATTGAAACTTTACATTATAAGATTAATAGCAAAATACACTAGAAATTCTTAACATCTCTCAGTGCAGGATGATATCAGCATCATAATAATAATCAACTTGAAAAGATTGTAATTTTTAAAGGACCTTTATTGCACATAAACCGTGTCCTTTGATTCCGTGACGATAAAAAAACACTATTCCGGTGAAATCCATTTTTCACGTTGTTGTATTGTAAATAACCATCATCTCAACTGATTCAGTTCTACATCTCATAAAGCTACCAAACAAAAGCAACAACACTATCTACCACTCTTCATTTGCAACCAACGCTTTCAGTATTTTCCTCGTCCAACACTAATTAAAGATTATGTATTTCCTATTTTCACTGGAAGCCTGAACGCATGAAGAGATTTCTCATCCACACTTTCTTATTCCATTTATCCCTTTACATCATGTTCTCTCTACTTCCTTCCGGTCATACTGATTAAAAACTTACTAATCCATTGGATTCCATCAACAAGAGGTCAGCTTTGTCGTCCTCGTCCTTGTACTTTTGTACAACTTCCCGCATTACAATGTGCAATTAGTTAGGAGTGGTGTTGATTGGACCGGTAGTCGATCGGGTAGCATGCGGGATAATGGAGGTAATAGGATTTGGGTTGATGAAGTTAATGGAGAGCTGCATGTGAATGATGGATGATGAATAAGGCCAGATTATTGAACTTGCTAGTTGTTTTTTTTTCATATGGAAATCTGATTGTCCTTCATTTTAGCCCCTAGGAAGATCAGTTCATTTTATTCAAGAGAACATACCACAAATCCTTCCACACATATGCATTAAAAGCATTGAGTATCAAACACTTCAGAATAACAATCTGTATCTTTTATGGATGGAAGGGTGCAACAACCACTAAAAGTTGGGATGAATTACAGAAAAAACTGCTGTATAAACTTTTTCTGTGATTCGTCCCAGAGTTTGCCACATTCAATGGTTACCCAAGTTTAAAGGATGAAAGCACCCATTTGTCTGAAGCATTCGAACGTATCTCAATATTGCTCAAACTTCCGTTTTGTCTTCCAAGTTAAATATCAATATTTGTTGCAAGTGAAACCTTTACAACTTCTTTTCTTCTGGAAAGTTCAAGTGTTTCTTGTCGTTATTTACCTTCCGATATTATTTTCACTTGAAAACAATTTCCGTTCAACGTTCAACAGATATTTCCCATATAATAAGGTAAAAACAAGATAAAAGAGAAACCTTTTCAAGTGTGCATAACAATTTCCGCTTTTACATAATTCTATCGTATTACGTTATGATCAGTATCCTGGTGCACAACTATTATATTCTTCAATGCTTATAACATATCCAAACAATTGTATACCACCAATACGGTACTACTTTGTATTCTACTTATCTGTTTAACGTGAACTCGTAGATATGTGTTATATTCACATACAAATATGTTACAGATATGTTCAGTTTAATTGTCCTGACAATGCTTTTATTATACAATTTTAGTGAAATGTACAATTAAGTTCTATATAAGAGTTGAGTTTAGGATTTGAAATAGTTTACAAAAAATTTTATTAATTTGTTTAGTAGTTTAAGTTCAACCATTTATAATTAAATTGTGAAAGTTCAAACTTTTATTCATATCGCCTACCTATTGCGTGTACAAAAAATTTTTAAAGGATTTTCTTCCAATTTTGACGCTTTATTGGGTTAAAATTTATTAAAAATTGGTTTTTTAAAGTATTGTTTATCACTAACCACTTCTTTTTTCCATCTTTCTGATAACCATCGCCCTCCTTGCGAGAGGTGAAGACAACAGAGAAGAGAGACAGTGCTCTCTCAGCGATTGGCTACAGTTCTCTACAGCACGCCAGATCCTTGATCTGAGGCCGTGGCTCAATCGAGCGCATGTTGCAATTAATTTCTATTTGATCCAGTTTTGGGCCTTACCTGCATAAGATTGTGTAGCCTGTTCTTGACGTCTGTCACATATTCCTCTCTTGCAAAAGAAAATTGTTTGCAAAAATGGCAACCTTTGCTTAAGGTGCGTGAACTTGCTCTTCACATCAATAACGTTATTCACACAATCATTGAACTTCCTTGCGAAAATATTGATTTTTTTTTAAGACGTAACGTCCAGGTCAAATACTCTGTTGGCGTTGGATAAGTTGCTTTTCGTTGCTTTGGTTTTGTCTGCAGGCACGTTATGATGATTGACAGACGCTCTTGGACCCTTAAAAAATGATGCCCTTACTTCATCTTCCGCATTCTTTTCTCGTCTTTTCTTGATTATCCCTACGATTAGATAAGATCAGCTCCAGTCGTTTTACTTTAGACTATGCCAAGATAAGCTTAGTTCCATCGTCTTTTTGGCTGCGTTGCATTCATTGCTTGTCAGAAATTAAATAAAAAGGGTTTTTTAATATTGTCAATTTGACGTCCGCCAACTTTTGAAAGAGATTGCTTCCTTGTTGGACGCACGTTCTCAAAGGAAGGCGATGATTCTATACGCCCTAGATGTGAAACTCTCATTGTGCAATATTTCAAATCTTCCTACTTAACGCCTTTGTTGTCAATCTGATACACTAGTCTAGGACCATTAGTTAAAACTATGCAGTATTCCCTCATTCAACTGCTAAGACTGTCCGAGCACAATGAACCACACGAACTTATTTACTAGAGCAGTTTACGAGAGAATATATGAGATGTCGCCGAAAAATTCATCGCGCTGCTTTTTGTGTTATTCTCAGGAAATCTCAGCCTCTCACAGATGTCATTCACCTCTCTTGCACAAGGATAATAAATTAGTATCGACTGCTCTGGTGTAATAATGAATTGAGTGCACCAGAGTGAACGTGCTCTGACATTCTAGAATCCAACTATTTAATTCATTATTCAATTAGCATGACCTTTTTCGTAGACTTAACCCTATTTGAGGTATCATTGCGAGTTGTACAAGGACGTTGGTAGAGCAGCTTAGCCCATCGCCAAACCTTGACTCGGCAGCATGGTTATTATGATTTGGTTATCAGGCGCACAAACATCGTTTTTCATTCTCTCATTGTTTGCGTTCCGAGGAAGTTAGCATGCAAAAAGACATATTTACTGTTTATTTACATTACCATGAAATACATTACATAACAATACCATGAAATTCATCTGCATATTAGAGATTTCTCAGTATTTCCTGTGTCAGAAGAAAACCAAGCTCAACGTTGAGGTAGTTTAATACTATTTGGGCACCACATACCTTACCACCTTATTTTCTTTGCGAGAGAAACTGACGTTGGGGCAATATTTAGAGCTAGTAGCACAAATTAAAAGGTAAACCCTGGTAAGTTATTATTATTGTGAGAATTCGAAATGAATCAATATGCATTGAAACTATAACAAAAGCAATACAATCAGAGCATTAAATATACAATACGCTTTACGTACAAGACAACAACTCAAAATCGCCGTATCCTTCGTTAATAATATTTCGCATGATTGAATCCGAGTAACCTGAAGGATGAACATTGTTCGAAATTAATCAAGTTTCAATCAAAGACGTGCCCTGAAGCATTCTCCTCGGATCTTTCAAAGACAATGTTGACTATCGAATTTATCAAAACTCTCAAGTATGAACAGCCACAGAAGCAAATCACACAATTCTAAAAGTTACAGATACAAAATCCATTCCAGTAAACCCCTCATGCAATGACAGCCTACAGCTGTTGCCACATCAAAAGCAAATATAAGCTTACACAATACATGTAAACGCAAAGAGATACATAAATATTTCTCAAAACACAGCAATAAATAAACATTACAGAGAAATGCTTTCAAAAGCCTCTCGCTCAAGCCGCAAATGCTGTAAGGAAAATGAAAAGATTTTCAACACGGGCTGGGCTTACGGCCAAAGAAACCACAATAAGAATTTAACTGATTTCTAAATCGAAAGAAAAAACAAAAATTGGTGCTAATTTTTAATTTCAATCTAGCACGAACGACCAACGAAGCATTTATAAGGCTGAATTTCCCATCCTTGGGCCTAAACTGTCGCCACAGTCGTCCTAGTTTCCGCGTTGGCCAATTCACTGGGAAGCATTTTTCACATTTGCAAATCGTGTTGGGTGCTTTTTCGTTTCGGGTGAAATAATGAAATTTACCAGACGACACACACCAGAAACGTTACAATTGTCAGAAAGGATTCACTACAAACGTATACTTGTCTGTGGAATTGTGAATATTATGCATATATCTGTCTCGTGTATATATCTGGCTATTTGTCTAGCCTGAAAACAAAAAGCAACAGACAAAAATCACACCCGAGAAAATGTAAGGTTCTATCATAAAGGCTTGGTGTACATGATCCTATTGCTAGTTGATAGGGTGTGTTTATAGCAAAAGGAGGCAAGAAAATGTGGGGGCAACAGTCGAAAGAAAGTTCAAAATACTCAACGGCAGGGTGAAACAATGTTCTAATCTGAAATTTATTGCTTTTTGTCGCGCTAGAAATTGAGGATACTTTTGGTGACACACTTACAGTGAAGCATAGAAATTATGGAGGATGTCGGCATTCTGGGAAAAAAGGAATATATTCATGTATCGTTTTTCACTGTGTGTGCTAATGTGATTTGATGAAATATTGAGCATAGTTAATCAACATAATATGTGATGTAATGACTTATACCAACTCGTGTTACACATATGGAAAATCGTATTCCGGGTCAACAATTGAAATTTATTTTTTGAAATTGTTTTTCTCATGAAATATATATAACCACAAGTTTATTTTTAAATTCTAATAGTATAAGAGGCGTTTGTTCATAGCTGGAATTAATTTATTTATCAACTTAACACAAATACAAATTTATTTGTTGATAGAGTTTCTGCGTACGATTATTATTGACGAAAATTCGATGCATTTATTTTTTGTGCTTTAGCTGTCAAATAATTAAGATACTCTAAATTTTTCGGGCAAGCATATGTGACAGCGGCGCCGAATTTCATTCCCAAGTCATATACATGGCTAGGTTTAACTTATATTATGATGGGTGCGTGGGTAATCACATCATGTGTGCCTAATATTAGCAGATTTGTTGCAGTATTGAGTTGACAAGCACTGCATGTGTGGTACTTTCATGTCGTCAGTGAAACATTTTTGGGGCAACTGATTTAAATTTCAATCGATTTTAATTTGCATAGATATCTAGCTAAATTTAGTTAGAACATTGGTTACATGTAAGTGCTACATTGAATGTGGGGGCCAAAGGATTTAAATCACAAGCTCCTTTTCATGTGTGAATTTGATTTCCATGGGTGAATTCCAAAACGACCTTATACTGTATATAAAATAGTATTCGTTCCGTATGTCCTTCCTTAACAAAGCTTAACAGAATAATATTTCTTCGAGAGCCAAATATTTCGCTGCTATTTTTCTGCACAATCAAAATGAATTAAAATAAATTAAATTGACATTAACTCTTCTACGAATTAAATTTTTAAAGCTTGATTAGTTCTTAAGAAATTCCAAAAAAAAATAAAGATTCACTTGTGGTGCTGATGTAGATGAACACGTTATTGTTATTGTTACACAACCAAATGATTTGGATCCGTTCGTCATCCGCTTCCCATGGTCCATAGCCTCAAAATGGAGATCATATAGAGTACCTAACCAACTGCTAATCTATCTTCCTGTAAAGTGGGGTGGGGGTGTTGTGTTTTCGTCAATTTTCAATATTTCCCGAAATCCTCACAATGGTGTTAAAATAATTGTGATCTCTGTGAACAAATTCGAAGCTCTCATCGCAGAACATGGAAAGGTGGCGCGAATTCCCCAATCTACCTCTTGAAGCAGATATTTTGATGAAAATGATTGAATTATTTCTGAAATCTTGTCAATTCCCACAAATCAAAAAACAAAAACATTAGAAACCGGGAGTGTCTGTAATTTGGATTTGATGGCAAGTCTGAAACAAATAAAGAGGATTTGGCTCTGATCAGCAATAATTTCTGTCTTGTGTATTTTTCCGGCTTTCGATGATTGTGTTTGACATAGACAGTTAACAGATCAATATTGATGTTAACAACATGTAAGCACCACAAGCGTTCTTTTATTTACAAACTTTTTCTAAAGCCGGATTATGTTCTAAACCATTATACAACCAAAAAAAGGCGTCGATCTTTCTGACCAAATGTTAGCTTGCTAGAGTTTGCTAAGAAAAACCACGAAATGTTATAGGAAAATAATATTAGCAGATTACCTGTTTATTGCACCTTATATGATACCTGACGCAATTTTTTCCCAACCATACCAAATCTATGCATCATATATGTTGTGTAAGGGTTGGCTTTTGAAGCGTGACTTTGGTACACAGAAGAAAGAATGAAAGAACCAAAACTGAGAAAAAAACACAAATATAAATTATGTCACCGTAACGACCAAGATGTTACTCTCCTTTTCGTGATTGCGGAATTTATGCAGTGTTTTGATTGGCTTTCTTGAAAGATACTTTCATTCTTTTCTTGAAAGAAATCAAAGAACTTGGAGCAATCGAATTTGATATTTAATATCTAGGGAAGCTACTTTCAACCTAAGCTGACGTTTCCGGTAAACATAAAACGCACGTGGCGATGCTTCCAAGGTAATTGTGAGGAATGTTAACATTTTGAAAACATTGTACCCAACCTTTATCGAAAGCAACACTATTCTCTTCCTAAGTTTGGATCTTTTCTTCGAAACGAATATTTTCAAATAGCTGAACGGATTGAACAAACGATTCTCTATCAAATCGGTCCTCGGAGCACATTCGGTGAACTCCCATTTAGAGGCTGATCAAGTCCAAGCCACGCAAAAATTATGGATTCGCATAAGAGAGTTGGCCATTTCTTAATACAATCGATAAATCGTTGGAAACCCAGAATATATATGTTATGTATCATGGAAAACATTGAATTATTATTTTGCAAATAACACAGAATGATATCGCAGTGTTCAGGACTCTTTGCTTCGAAAAAGTTCCATCACCCGCTACGGATTTTTCGGTTTTTTTTTTGATGACGTTCGTAGATAGAAAAATATGTTTGTCAATTCGAGGAACAAGTTGATGGCACTGCTGACTTCCATGGATTACACCATACACTTTGGTACTCAATCTGCTTCACAGTCCGATTAAAATTGTTTCCTTGAAGATAAGAGCTCTAGCGGCTTCCAATTTTCATCCCAAAAAATCGACAGCTTTCCGGGTCGTGAAGGACAAGCAATAAATAGTAAACAGTAAAATGAGGATATAAAAGCCATCGAGATTTCAATTCAATTATTCGGATTCGCATTCCATCCTTCTCCAAAATAACGAACAAGCACAGGAAACATCTTGACCTGTACGTGGTTTGATGAGTCTGCGAATATTATACCAAGGGCAGGCTTTTCGCTGGATTCCGAGATGGAAATCTGCCAACCCCTTTTTCAGTTGTGCTACCAGAACTTTTAATGATCGAGAAACACATTTTTCAGCCTGAAAAAACGAAGCTGAATTTTCCTTTGTTTCTACATATTCAAAAATAAATGTAAAGAAAATATTAAATATGAATCTGCCTCTTCGTGTGTCATTCTAGTATACTGAATCTGTGTGATGTCATATATAAGTTTCAGAAGGATCCATTTAGTGATTGGTCTTTGATGTTTTCTGCCATATTGAACAACCTTAAATTGAGGAAAATGCTGGATTAAAAGGTTATCACTATTTCGTTTTTTAAGAAAATTCTTTTATCTAATCCTATGTCTCCTCTACTCGCGATTCTTCATCAAGATGTGCTTTTCTTTCTTCATTTAAAGCACCAGTACTGCAACCTTTGGTTTATTAGAAACTTTATCACGCCGCGCATACCTGCTGAGCCAATAATGACACCCATTGTTTTGAATTAACTTTTAGTAGCAGGTTTTTTTGGCAACTTTAGTAACAGCATCAATCACTTTTCTCCTAACGAACCTAGGCTTGGCAGAAATTAAAGAATTAATCAAGAAGAGTTATTATTTATTATTATTTGTACTGCGGTCCACTTGCTGGAAAATAGCATAGGCCATAATCGGCCCTTAGCTCCCCATGTGTAGTACTATTGTTTACAGATGGTTCATCCTGTCGTCCTACAGAAGCCAAGGAGATCCCCCAGCAATATAGGAGAAAGTGTTCTGTACTTTCTTCCTCCACGCTTCTCTGGTCGAGAGATGCTGATCTTATATGGAATTGTTGTGTCCACTAACGGTTGAATTCTATCCAGCTTCCTTTTACTTGACGGGGCCATTCTCTCCAATTTTTCCAAAATGCATACGTGCTCCGTTTGTGGGTCGTTAGAAAACCTATATGTGGATTTTAATCTGATGCTCGCAAGTGATGCCTCTCAGGAAATGAATTTGTCGAGTGGCAGAAGATTGAGCTCTATCTCCATTGCAGCAGTTGGCGTAGTCCTAATGGCACCTGTGATACCAAGAGCAGGCTATTCGCTGGATCTTCTCTAGCTCTTTTGCAATGGTTTTCTTTTGTAATGCCTGCCACGAAACCAATGCCCTGTAAGTGGTTATTGGCCTCACTACTGTTGTGTAAATCCAGTGGGCAATTTTGGGGTTTATTCCCCAGGTTTTCCCCACTAGTGGTTTCATTGTGAAGAGCGCCGCTGTGGAGTGTGGATGTGTGGAGTCCAAGTTAGCTTACTATCCAAGGTTACTTATTAGGTATTTTACCTTGTTTACTAGACTTATAAGTTTTCTGTCAATGGTTGGGGGTGAAAATGTCTCCGGTTTGCGGCGCTTTGTGTAAAGCACAAGCTCCGTTTTGTCGGCATTGATGCGCAGTCCGTTTAGCTTCGCCCTATTGAAAAAATTTGAGAGTGCCGTCTGCATCAATTCGGACATGGTTCCCGGGAACTTTCCACTTATCTGTATAACGATATCATCAGGGTATGCTATCGTTTTGAAACCCTTCCCGTTGAGGTCTTCCACTATTTGTTTAACTGTGAGTACCCAGGCAAGTGGTTTCAAGAAGAGTTAAGAATTAACACAGAATTAAAGCATTCATTTTTATGAAAATTAAAGGAACCCAACCACTACCTCAACAAATGGGAGGCATAAATTAGATTTAAAGTGGATTCAAATTCATCGCCTTATGCAAGAGGATGCCTGATGTTTTTTCAAAGGATTTCAGCTAGCATCAAAAGGATTTTCCAGTTGCCCCAAGCCTTACCAAGACACTCGAAAGACAGAAGGAGTGTTGCGACTTTGTGTCGTTTGAAGTTTTATGATAATACGCACCCTGATTTCGTTTTCTAAATCTTGAAATGAGTCTATTTGGTCCTGAATTGCTAAGATATACATGCTTTATAAATTTATTTATCGATTTGAGTGGTTTTCAACTGAGGTAAAATCTTCGTTTTGCAATCAACGGAACGATACCTAGGAAAGATATAGATCCGCGTTTTGAACATTTTTCGTCCCCTGACACATTGACGTAGTTTTTAACACCAGTCGCAATGTTATTTTCTTTAGTTTTTACATAAGCACCTTTGTTGGTAAGTATTTTGCCTCCTATGCTTCCTCTGTTACCTACACAGGAAGCTGCGGAAACCACAAAAAACAAAAAAACTCAAAAACAACTTGATATCCCCTGTGATTGGTAGCTATACTAGTTTTAAATTCGAGTTTAACTTTCATGCCATTTGAAATAATTTTTAAGAAGTATTTCCTGCTAAAATCCAATCAATTAAAAAGAAAAATTGAACCGACAATCTTCCTGTAAATCAGAACAGTGACAGCAACGATAGCCTGCGACACGTATCAGTTCCTGGAGGTTTAAGTTTTGCCAAATTTTTTGTCTGTAGATAATTTTAGACTACAGTGATAAATGATTCACTAACATACTTTAAGGTGCTCTCACATGCATATCCTAGTGATGCGCTCCAACTGTTTTGATGCATACAGCGTACTTTAAAACTAAACTTTACACTTTACAGCAATAAAAAGTTTCCGTCCAAGGAAAGTTGACGATTGTATTGTATAGCCCGAAGAATTAAGTGGGATTTTCAAAACGATACTAAACGAAAGTCGCTGAAGATCAAATAAATTTAGGTCCTCTGCGGTTCTTGGAAATTTCATGCCTGTTACGACAGTAAGGACTGCACAAACAAATAATTGTGAGAAAACTTTTAAGCGAAAAAATTGTTGCAATTTTAAGCTTGGCACAGAATTTTGAAAGGAAATAATCATTCAATGAATAATTTTAAAAATTCTGTTGAAATCCCAAGTAAATCCTGGGCTCCTTAAAGAGGAAAATGTATAACTCAAGAGAAAGAAGTTCGAAAACCTTCACGCTTCACTTTTCTTTCAATTCAAAAACAACTACAAAGTCTTTCATGCCACAACATTGAGTCTCCGTGGTTGTTGTTGCTATACCGAGGAAGCAATATAATGGAAGTGGTATATTTGCTCTATACCCAAACACTTCAATTTCACGTTACTTCCCACTTGTTCCTCTTTCCATGCGTCATTGAGAACATTTCGGCAATAATTTCTCCTCTTAACGACAAGTCACGTTTTAATATCGACTTATGTATGTAGGAAAATATCATAATACCATTTGATGCGGAAATCGTTGGATCCCATCAGCATGTCCCTCTTGCGAAATCGATTAAAATGAAAAGAGGCTTACGCAGGACATTCGCTTGACTATTTTGTTCAGGTGTACGACATAGGTGTTTAGTATTCAATACGGCTGAACAGGCCGATTTTCAGTGATCTCAAATCCTGTAGGTGCTCTTTCGTGGGCAAATCTTGTTAGACCTAAAAAGCCATGGAACGGAAAGAAGTCCTTTCAATTTAGATATCTGAACATCAGGAATAAGAGACGCAAACCTATTTAATTCTAATCGAAAGTTGATCAAAATACATGACTTGGAGTGCAATGAGTTGTGAAAGTAGCTTTCACATGTCAAGTCTTCACGGTTGCTTGTTATTGCCAGAATAAGCGAGTCAAAGGCAAATTAAGACATAAAAGCGCCATGCTAATTGCCAGTTCGGTATTCAACGCACCTGAAAAAGGATTTGCATATAATTCACATTAATATGCTCCAATTATTCAGAACTAGCAATTCAACACGAATATCATCCACTATTCAATTGCCAAACAAAAAGTCCTTGCCACGACGCGTGGCATCAAATGGAATGTGAACTGATTTCACGAAAAAGCATCATACTATAGGTGCCCGTAATTTGAGGACTATGTGGGTGTTGTGCTCGTTATTAGTTGACAGCACGAAATATTTTCACGATTTTCACTGATGCCTGATGTAATTATTTCGCATGAAGTTTTGTCATCCTTTTGTATACGCATAAATGTAAGCCCGCACATACATAATTACTACACATGTACACACTCGTGAATATTCTGCTGGAATTTTCTCTTTGATGATCATTAATTCGAATTGGCTTACCGCGCTGCGATAAGAGTTAACTTATTAAGATAATGTGGCAAAACGCAAGACATTTCTGACAATTGAGGATATTCTAAGCTGACGTTGTTTCTACTTAATGATAGTATTTAGGCGTCAAGTTATTAGAAATATTTAGTAGATTAGAAGTATTCAGATGTAATGAAAAAGTGTGCAAAGGATATGGGGCTTAAAATAATATCACAGATATTGCAGAACGTGCAATGATGTCGTCAAAAAAACAATCACCCAGGATACGTAAATATGTGTCCTGTCGAGCCTTCTTAAATTGAGTGGAAAAATTTTACGTACGATGAAAATATATTTTATTTGTTTCAGTGCATCCATTTTACGCGGTTGTTCCAGCACACCAATTTTATGTATTGGAAAATCACGAAAATGTTTGACATAGTGACCCTTGTGAATAAAGAGAGTGCTACATAGCATAAAACCGCCATTTTAGGAACATTTTAGCAACATTTAGGAACATGTTAGCATCAGAAACAACCATTTAACCGAATTGCATATGAAAAATTTGTAGCCTTAGCTTAATTTAGGAGCAATTTATTTTACTTTACTGTACTCTGAATTTTAACTAATGAGTGAATTTTTTCGTTCATCACGGATAACAATTGAAATTAATGTGAGTTTTAGACTAAAATGATATACACAGCATAATTCCAAGCTATGAGATATTGCCTGCCAAAGTACATTTTTATGTTAGTTGTTTTTGAAATACACGCGGGTTTGCAAGAACTGAGGTAAATGATTCATTCTTAAACATGGCCCAAAACAAATATAAAATATCTTTAGCAATTACTGGTGAAAAATAATCACACATCCACAAATCGTCACTTCATATTCATATTTTCATGCCCTTGAAACGATGGTATGTTCACTGGTACCAATTTTTTTAACGAGAAGGCTATCAATAAGGCATACAGCTCAACAGCATAGTGAAGACTCCTGAAAACGGGTAGGGAACGAAAGCGAACCAACAGCTGGAAAACTATTGTCGTTAGTGGAACAGTGGCGGGGAAAGATGGAAAGGACGGACGTGTAATTAAGTCTAATCTTTTCCTAGAAGACAAATATATTTTTTGATCTTCCGTGAGATTTTGTGATCCTCATTGATCAAAAAAGCTATTCAATAATGTTAGAAGTCTTCAGAGCCAAATAAACAATAGGGTACACATTACAAACATATTTAAGGATTAAATCTCGGGATTCCTTTGACTATCATTATTCAGCTTTCCCATCGAATCCTCGGTTTTTCTGCCAGACATTTGCCTTGAAGTCTACCATTCACTGTCGTTTTAGATGGCCGCGTATCATCCATTATTTCTACGTGACCCGCGCATTGCAGTTCGCGCAACCTCACGCAAGAAGACAAAGATAGTTTGTCAAATATTTCATACAACGCATCACTATAACGCAGGCTCCACACTGAACCTTCTTTTATCGGGGTTTGGATTGGCACTTTGCGCTCAAACATGCACACTCGTTTTCGAACTCGCTCGTGAGGGTCCTTGCTTCACTTCAACACTACAGGACAGGTTTCACTAATGATTTGTAGATGCGAAACTTTGATTTGATTGTGCACGAATTAGAGCCTTAGAATAGGAAATACGGAGTGATTCATTATTTGCTGCGTATATGCGGCGTTAAACCTCGTGAAACGATTTATCTGCACAAAGTCCTAAGGCATGTTTTTGTCGAGCTGGAGTATTTTCCTAGTTTTAGTCATGAGTTTAGTTTTCCCTTCATCAACTCGTGGGCCAATGCAGTTTACTATAGATTCTAGGCTAAAAAAATGCTTCTTTGACATCTGATGTTGATTGGACATCAATAATCTACACTACCAAATGTGTGGGTTTAAACACAAGTATACCATAGGTTTCAGCTGTTGTTCTTCTGATGACGTGTTTCGTGTTTCCTGAGACTCTGTATAGAGCATTGTAACTTTAACCATGTAGACTAGTTTCTTTGGGGAACCATTGGCAAGGATTATTTTACACATGTGATTTCTGTCGTCCTTAAGTCTACAAATAGCTTTTGCACGTCGATGTTATATTCCCAAAACTGTCCCAAAATACTTTCTTATCTGAGAATATTTGTTTTATTGTAGTTCGTCAAAGCCTTCCTCACACTCTCCTATGATTCCTGTATGATTATTGTATTCTTGAATTATCTTTTTAAAATTTTGGAGACCATTTAATGTGACCTACACTGTATAGCGATGCCTCTATAATTATCACATATTCACTTGTCTCGCTTTTCGTTTACAAGACAAAAAGCACTTCTCCATAACCAGAAGAACTGCTCCTTCGAACATATTTTACAAATCAAGTGATGGGGAAGGGTTTCTAGATGGAGCCCCTCACTGAAGCCGGTCTGCGGGGATCGTAGCTATTCCAGAAGCCTTTGTTGCAGTTCAAGTACTGCTACTGCACTTCATGTCTCATTGGTGGTACCACTATAATCTCTTGATCTACTCCTGGAACATTCACAGCTTTTAATTGTCGTTTCGGTGGAAATGTGCCGAAACAGCTCTCTTTTTGTCTTATCTCTTGTAAATTCCTTTTGGAATTCCATCGTCCATTACTTGGAACTTTTAACGGAGTATGCTCTAAGATTTTGAAGCGTACTTTTTGCATCCCAGTTATTGCAGTTTCCATTTTGCGTGTGTGTGCTGCCTGAAAAAGGGACACGATTTTGTTCTGTTTGTCAAGCTAATGCCCTCATTTTAAATTATAGCCCAAGTATTGTAGCGTTTTTTCGTCCAACTAAATTGTTGTAGTTCCATTTATTTTTGATGGAAAATATTCCCCCTGTACTTCAGAAAACCATCAACATGCGTTTCTCAATCAACACTGGCATTGAATTCTTGAAGGACATGCCACAGCATGGAGCTCTGCGAAGACTATACTTTACACTGCTAAGTTTGTCAGCTGCGTCCTTTTCTTTAAAAAGAAGAATTGAAAATCAAAGATAACATGCACTTCGCTATTGCCTCTGGTGTTATGCTAGTAATTTTAGACCCATCGTGTGCTTCTGAAAATTATTTTGTCTACGGTTTGCATTTGTGTACGATTTCTGCGTTAGTCGCCCGGAGAGGTCTATTTCGCCCCGAACTATTTTCAATTCAATCTATGCATTGCTTAAATAGGTCTTACAAACACTTTCTAAATTTTCATCTTTGCAATAACTTTTTTAAATAGTTTTAGGACATTTTCCTTACTTGGAATGGAGCTTGATGTCACCCGAAACTCAATTTTCTCGATGTTGCAAGTTTTATTGCGGATTGACTCCTTTCATGTACTCAGAATGTCCTGATTTTTATGAAACATCGTATTCATACTAGCAATGTGTTTCATAACTGGGTCCTCTTTCCTACCATCATACTGTCGCAAACTGTAAAACGCAAATTATCTATGAAACGCAAATTGTGAAGAAAATATTGAAAAAATTATGATGTTAAAGTTAAAGGATCGGATAGCATTGCAATTTCCTTATATGTACATACACATAGTTAATGTAAGTAGGATGGAATAATCCAAGTTAGGTTCAGACGGATTTCGTTGCAGTTATTATAAGGTGCCAACTCTTAAGGCCGGGAATCATCGAGTGACCAGCTTAGTGGGCACTGTTTTTGTTACTATTTCGATGTAAGCGTGATCCACTTTCGAGTTACACATCTGGTTGCTTAGCTATTGAAGTCCTTTCAAATTGACCGCTCATAAAAGTCCATAACTTGAGCCGTTGAGTGGATTTGTTTTCTTCATTCATGTGTTAAGATCCAGGAAATTTAAGATAGGTTACACTTAAGAAGAAACAGTATAAAACATATAAATACAATGATACAATCAAATTAATCAAGCCCCTTCGAAATATTAACATAATTTACATATGGCCTTTTCCTTATAAGGAAAGGAATATCCCGGACAATGATTATATCCTTTGCAGCCGTTGTAAAAAACTGGCTTGAAAGATAAAAAAGTATGCAGATCCTTGAATCATTCATGGTGAGAACTCATCACACATGTTTTAAGTAAAAAACTACTCAAGCGCTCAATAGCGTTATTAGGACGATGAAACACAACATTTACATATTTACAAAACGTGTAAATATATGATCTACTGAAAATTTTTAGATTCATCTTTTTAGTCAGTCTGCTCAACATCAATTAACATGAAATATATCTGTTTGCTTGTGATAGCATTCGTAAAGTATGGGCTATTAATTAGATAAGTTTGAATTTGAGCCCAAGTAGTCATCAATGTAAAATTGTTGATCGGTCTTTTCGATATCGTATTGCAAGCCTTCGGGAGTCAATGTTATCAAAGCCATCATTGTTTTCTCCAGTGTGTCTGTGAAAATGCTGCAAATATATTGTTTCCTGAGTAGCCTTCCTATAGAAAAATGAAGACGATTGTACTTCTTTTAATACCATTTCAGGCATCTGCGCTTGAACCACTTAAAAACAAAACTACGAGTATAGTATTAGTACCCAAGCAACTGGGAAACACTTTTGGCACAAAGCGAACGTGTTGAATCCTTTTGTTTTGTTTTCTTACCAACAAACATCAACAAGTAGAATGCTACAAAATCTTATTGCATCGTTTACTTCATCTTTCGCTCTCTTCCATTCTATACTTAGTTTTATCACGCTTCACACTGCAAGAACTAATATCACTCATCCTCCCTCTGCACACCCTCATACACATTTTCCATCAATGTCATGCATGCGAAAGAGTTTAATCTTCTTAGAGCATCAAATGAAAATGGCACTTGCAATCTGATATTTGAAATTTATGTCCGCTTAACATGTTGCTGCCACACGATAATTAGAGCACCCCCTTTGCTGTTGGATAATGGTGATAGCTTGGCCAATGGAGTCATTTTAAACTATCAGAGTGCTACCATAGTTAATCACCCCAACAGCTCGCTTTCAGGGCCAACGACTGTGCTCATTGTGCGCAAATAAATCTGTGGAGTTGCCATGACGACTATGACGAATTGTGATACGAAAAAAAGGACTCAAATGTTTCGTTGAAAGCCACATATAACCTTCATACGTTGTTAAGAGCATCATGAATATAAAGTTTGAAAATCAGGTCAATTCATTACGTAGGGGTTAGTCCATTTCAAGGAGAAAAAAGCCTCGGAAGTAGATAGAAATGGAAAATCATATTTATGCGAATCGCGTCACACTGTGGCTATAGAAATATTGAATATGTTTCATTGAGGATGAAAAATAAAAATTTGTTTTGCATATCGATTCGGAAAAAAAAGTATTTGGGGGATGAAATTTGTTTTGCAAATATTTTTCGATAAAATGTAAATGGGCGGAATACACAAAAATAGATTTATCGAGGAAATCGGTGAAAGATTTCTTGTTAAAAGGATATTTTCGTTTATTTTTTCATCCTTCCGATCAAAACTACGTATTACATGTTTGCAGAATGGGAAGAAAAAATATTTTTCCTCGTTTCAGTCACATATTTCGATTGAACGTTCAATGGTTCTACGTTTGTTGCGTGCATACCATTCAAATTTTCAATCGATCCTGGCCGGAATGTTTCCAATAGCACAGGCTTCAAAACTCAACACACACGGCGACTATCTATTTTCTGCTTTTCAACTAACTATCTAACTGTCATCTATAAAATACGACCCATATCAGTAGATCCTTCGCCTAAAAGAACGAAAGGGTGTTGGTGTAGAACAAGTATCTTTCCGAAGGAAATTTGCTCCGTGGAAGTTGTGTGAATCGTAAAATGCCCTATGATGATGAATGTTTCGATTTGGTGATACATATAGAATTTATTTGGCATCCTACACAGCTACACCTTAAAACTAATTACAGCGAAACATTCAAAGTAGTTTCGAAAATTAATTAATGAAACATCAAATTAATTTGGCACCTCGAAAACCGTTAAAAACATGCAAACTCTCTAAAGCAAAGTTTGTCCGTCACGTCCTAGCACAGCAAAAAATGCTTGAAACAATGAAGACAGCGAGTGTCACATGTTGTTTTGATCAAAGTAAAATATCAATAAAAAAGTTTTTGCGCCCGAATAAGGACACTGACTGACACAACGACAATTTATCTTCTCCCATAAATCATCTTATCGCTGGCTGCTTAGTTTGTCGCTATGACACTTTTCCATGAAGTCATCTAAAATTGACGCAGAATATTTGGCAGAATCTTGTGACAAAGGACCTCAAATATTGAATAGACAGACATATCTTAGCTCAATGGTTTATGACTTCGTGTCAAGATGGATACAATAGACGTGAGCAGTCATATTGCCCGACAACGCTGGATATGATTTGCATTATTGATTGAATTTTGTGTTAAGTTGAAATGTTTTGTTTACGAATTTCACGTACAGCAAAAGCCCTAAAATTTGTGGCTATTTGCAATAAAGTTTTGGAATTTTGAAGGATTTTCCCGCCTATTTGCATAAAATTCTATTGCATTCACAACAATGATAGCCTATAACATTTGAGGACATATGGCTTCATTAAAATGATGAAATAAACTCTTCGTGTAAGACGTTTTTGGTTAGAGACTACTCTCATGTTCAGCGATCTATTCAGAATATTTGATTTCGAGATTTTTTCCTTAGCGAAAAAGAAAAAAAAATGAGAAAAATATTTCCGGGCGAACATTACATCTTTTTATCTTTTTTTGCAAAAATAATAAGAACTCACAAACAAATGTAAAGTGATTCATACTTCCTTTTAGAAATAAGTGCTTTCTTCCTTGCTGAAACCGCCTTTACTGTCTTTGATTCAATATTATTTAATTCACTTTTCGTTAATGTCTTATGATGGCGGAAATGTGTATGAAATATAATGTATTACGGACTCATAAATGCTTAAAAATTAATATTCTAAAACGTCAATTTGTAAGAATCAAAAATTCATATCAATTAGACATACTTTCCTAGTAAATACAAAATACATCGTTCATCGTCTATCGTTCTAAATGGTCTATTTTTTACAAAGCTAAACACATTTTAGACTATAGAGCTGCGATCAAAGAAACAGGTGATTAAAATAATGATCCCAAGATAAAACATTGATTTTTAATGTGCCGGCTTTGTCCTTATTCTATTCGTCAAGCGTTACCATGGTAACGTTTCGAACCCAGTGAAGATGAGAACAGGATCCAAAATCTTCAAAAAAGGAAGAACAAAGCAAGAGCTTTGTCAGTGCTTTCTAAAAAACCATTTGTAATGAAGTGTCACTCACGAACAAGGCGAGCATTTTAACGTACATAGCTTTGTTAACAAAGCTTTGATTTTGTTGTCAAAATCCAGTTTCTATTGAATAAGGAAGAAGGAAAATATTTTTAAATACTTAAACGCGTACTTTTATGCAAGCAAATCTTTTTTTCAATAATTACGTACTGTAAGCACCAAACTGAAGTGCGTGAAGAAAACAACAAGAGGTAAAAACAAAAAGGAAAATGTCATCCAGGCATCCTGTTTGATGTCACGCTCCTCACAACAATTATAGATACCTACGCTCCTCCAAAAGATTCCAAAACCTCCTCACTGAAACGATGAGGATACGTTATTGTTAGATATATGTCGTAGATAGGAATTTTTTCCAAAGAATTTGAATCCACTTACGAGAATATCGCAAACGTAAAGGTAATCAAAAAGATCCAAGGCAAAAGAGTTACTATCTTTTTTGAGTTATCTTTATTTTCTGGCGATCGCACCCAGTGGTTCGTATTTTTGCTTAGTGTTTTCAATGGAAGCTCCGGAATTAGCCATGACGTCCACACACTGCCGAATCCCCATGGATAACCAACTCACCTAAGCCTTTGACACAATTACCAGGCTAAACCAGGGAGATGGGCTGGCCATTTTGCTATTCAATTTGGCTTTGGAATATGTCATAAAAAACCTGGCTGTCACAATGGCCTGTTTTGACAGGCCTCTTATAGAAGTCAAGACAAGTGGTAGCCTATGCGGATGACATCAATTCTTTGTCACTGTCGTTAATAACTGCCAAAGAACCTTTCCCGAAACTCGACAGCGAAGCAAACTTAGTAGGGTTCTGATGAATATAGTGTTTGCGCCATCTCGGTTCGAAGCGGTACCCAACTGAGAGTTCAGAGCTGCATGCGAAAAAGTGGTTTCATGTTGGTTGTGTGTGGAATATCATTCTTTAGTGTTTACTTGATACCGAACGAACCAATAACATCGAACCATTCAGGCAAAGCTCAACTGTTAGGACGACGCTGTCTTGAGCACAGATGGTCATGTTCTTATCGGGGGAGACTTTAATGCCAAAGCTATTGAATTGGGCATGCCTCAGTAAGATCCTAGAGAGAATCGAATCCTGGAGAGGGCAACCGGAGTAGGGCTAGCCATGGTGAACACTGGTAATACTCCAACTTTCCGCCGTTTGACCTGCGTGGGTATCATTCCGGACGTGACATTCACCTCGGAGTTCCTCCTCAATGACGTACAATTGGAGAGTTCTAGAGGACTTTTCAGCCAGTAACCACTAGTACATAGAATTCGAGGTCCTCGACAATGTTCCTACACTCCCAACCAGTCAGCGCTCCGCGTTCGTGTGGAAAGCTGAGAGGATGCACGTGGGGAAGGTTCGTGGTGCATGCCTCGTTGAGCTTTTCGCAGGAGTTTGTTACACCCCCTTCGTTGCTCAGCTTTTTCAGTGGATCACCAGTACAACGGAGGATTTCCGTGTCTAGGTGGGGCATAGAAGACTTTCAAGCAGACGTGATGGTTCTCATTGTGGAGTTCACCATGTCTTCAGCAGTCAGTCCTTTGGTCCCCGGCCCTTTGGTCACGAGATGCTCACCATCATTTAGGTCTTCGCCGGGGACCAAAGGACTGACTGCTGAAGACATGGTGAACTCCACAATGAGAACCATCACGTCTGCTTGAAAGTCGTCTATGCCCCACCTAGACATGGAAATCCTCCGTTGTACTGGTGATCTACTGGTGAGGCGACTGCTGATGAGTGTTGTACAATCTACGCTTCTATATGGAGCAGAAATATGAAGCGAAGCTTTCAACAAGAAACTGCACCGAAAACAGCTGGCGCAGGTGCAGAGACGAGGACCACTGCGGATTGCTTCAGCATACCGGACAGTCTCTGAGTCAACGGTGTTGGTAATTGTAAGGGTGATACCCATCGCTTTCCTTGCTAGAAGCATAAAAGAATCTACCTCCAAAGCCACGAGGGTAACAAAGAAAAAGTCGCTCGCGATGAAAGACGATGCACTCCCGACGAATGGCAACAATCTTGGGAACGTGAGCTAAAAGGAAGATGGACTGCGCGGCTCATCAACGATTTGAGATCGTGGATCATTCGTATACATGGTGACCTGACCCAGCTACTGAGCGGACAAGGTTGTTTTCAGTCTTACCTGCACACGATAGGTAAGTCACGGTCTCCAGATTGCATATTCTGCATTGGTGTGAAGGATGACGCCTGTCATACTTTCTTTTCATGCAGAAGATGAAACAAACAGCGCGGTGATCTTGCCGAAAAAGCCGCGAATGAGCCCCGTCCAGATAGCCTAATCGAAGAGATACTGAAATTAGTTGAGAAATGGAACCAGGTGGTACATTACGCTCGGTCAATTCTAGCTACAAAAAACGGCATACTTGATCCACTAGAAGCGTCGAGGGTGAAGGGTCTTTCCTCCTCTTTCGTTCCCTTCTGGCGAAGAAATCATTGTAACCTGGAGGCGCCAAAAGAGGTACAATTTGCAGGCCTAGCCCGAAGTAATGTGCCAAACAGTGTGAGGCTAGGCACTCCGGTTGCCAGGTGATGCATGCAGCATAAATTTCATTGTATATGGTCTAGGAATACGATGCAGTAGTAAGTATTGCTCTTATTAGGGTTCTTGTGTACGTTATTACTGTTTTTTTGGCATGCAGCATTGTCATTTAATAAAACCATTGTGCCGTGTTTCTGCTTGCGTAACGGCAATTTTTTCCTTTCGAGTTAGTCACAAATGCATCAATTACTATCGATGTTAACATCCTGTGAAAGAATTTTTGCAGATTGCAAGCACATTCATTTTGCGCAGAAACTTGTCACACGTGAAAGACTTCAGCTCATACGACATTCGTATTTTGCATTTGGATCAGTCCCATCCCGATGTTTTATAAGTTTCTGCAACTGTTGGATCATCTACTAGGAATGATTTTGTGAGTTCAGTTTGCGTCTGACATGAGTCTTCCGTCATTAAGTAAATTCTCTTCGTCTGCAAATTTTTTTAGTATAACATAGCGTTCTTTTTTGAATGCGATTATTCCTATAAGTCAGCCATTAGTTTCGTAAATAAATAATACCATCCAATGATATCAACTACGATCAAGTGTTACCTGTGTTAGACATAGTGTCACTACTCGTCACATACCTCAGCTGATGTCCTTATTTGAACAACCACGTTCCTACTCCAAACATGCTGTATTACGAGGAGTGCAAACAGACGAACCAGGTTGTCCTACAAAACATCCTAAGCTTTGGCCCAGTAAGAATTTTAATTCCATCCAAATATTATTGATGCACAGTCCATTTATATTTCTTGTTTTACATTCATGCGAAATTCTATAAAAACATTTTCAGCACATAAAATTTTCAACTAAATCACCTTCTAAACTTCTTATAACATTCACGTCGCGAATATGATATAACTTACGGAATTTATTTTCTAATACGGAGCTGCGTTGCTCGCTGAACGATGAAATAAAAATTGTGGTGAATATCTGTGACCAAGTAGAATACGCCACTTGAAAAATTGTGGACTGTATAATCAACCAACTATACTTCATAACAGGTTTATGATCCTGTGCAGATTTTTTGAAAAGCCTTTACCTAAATAGAATTCAATTTGCTAAATTACTTTGAAGCTATGAAACCGCAACGATAAGGACGGACGGTGAAAAAAAAGCAAGTCTAAATAAATTAGACACAACAAAAAAGTCTTACGTGCAATTTGTAATATTAAAATATCCTTTTCGTTATCATGGCAAATTTAAAAGTGAAGCAGTAAAGTTGACGTGAGAAGGCGTTAAGGATTTCAAACAACCACTCGTAGCGTCAAACGAACATACTTGCTGTTGTATGATGTTAAGTGTAGTTTAATGACTCCACACAAATTTTTTAAGGTTTTTGAAGGATTTCCTGTACTTCGAAAGATTTTATGATCTCGCGAACTTTGTATTATTCAACATTCGCGTTTCAGACCAAATGAGTTTTCCTGCATTTAAACGTGCACAATAAAAATGTTTTATATTTCTTCATTTACAGAGATTTATTCGGGTCAGTATAAAAGATGTGGAGCTGACCTCTATCAAGACGAATAGACCATGTTTATGGTTGTTTTTATTTTGTGCTTACTTTATTTTGTACAAGATTAATTTTGCATTACTTTTGTATGCTACGGGCCTTGAAAAGAATTTTGTGAACTCTAGAGTAGTTTTAATTTGATTTAATGCATGTTTTCCCGATTGAATCAGTTGATTAGAATATTTGAAGTTTATACCATTCAATGCATAAATTTGTTCTTTATGTTTGATGAAATATTACAACCAGAACTTGCCAGAGACTATGCTAGTCTCTGGCAATTTCCTGCTTCCAATGCCAAGGAAGTTCCAAGGCTAAAGCAATTTATGATTCTTACAAAAAATTTGTAAGATTTGACATAGGATTGCTGTGTCGTACTGAGTCTGTCTGAACAGTCACAAATCAAAGAGAACTATTCCCGTAAAATTGGATGTATGCGTCAAATCATCGTTTTCTTATCGCCGAATTTCAGCAACTTATAGTATAGATCACCTTTTTGAACCTGCCAGCTTCACAGTTTTGTTATTCCCATGGCCCATGGTACTGATTCATGTGGGAAAACATAGTATTTTTTCTGCTTTGGGTTATCATAGAACATGATTTTTTTAACCTTAGCCACTTTTTGATGTAGCGAGTGCTGTCTTCTTTAATTTTGAATTCTACTAAAATCAAATCATAAAATGGGTGTGATAAACGGGTACTAAATGTTTCATGTTTGTTTAATGTTTCTAAATTATGATTCCTTATATTCGTATCCGTACTAACCAGACTTTTTTATTAAATTGTATTTGTTTACTAAGTGAGACAATCTTTCGTTTTTGACTAATTGGATGCACTCATATATTTTCCATCATTTTCTGAAGTTGCCTCATATCTGAGACAAGCCATTATTGGTACCTCATGCCAACGTCACAAATACTCTAAAGGCTCCAATTCTGACACCGAGACCTTCCATGTTTGGGATTAAGTTCGCGATAGCTTTCTCCTATCGCGGCGCAGTCAGATATTGGTTCTTGGTCTATCAACAATAATCATCCAACGTTTTGATCAGAAAGAGGTCAGACATGCTCAGCCTACGTTCTGTGTTACCCTGTTCAGACCTGGCAATGCGAAATTTTATTTGAACTTATCAGTACTCTTTAGAATCTAAATTTATAGTTATATGCGCTTTATATTTTTATCCTTCAAGTTTTTATCTTATACATAACTTCTGATTTTTCATCAATATCAACAACAAAGTGGTTGAACTTTTCAGAATGGATTTGACAGCCTGGTCTTGTTTCTAAACAATTTTTTTTGTTTGAAATTCTGCTGCCATAGTCAATCTATGAAGTTTGCCCTTGATGGTCAGTCTTAGCATTCAGTGAGTACTTAAAGTTTCGATACACTCATTTGCCTTTCAAATTTTTTTCAAACGTCGTGCTTGTATTGCAGTTGCTGTGAAACCAATAAAATGGGTAGTCACATAGTTTATCCAATTAATCGATCTCATATTCATCCAATCGTAAGAAACCTGAGGATGGAAAACCTGAGGATATGTTTCAAAAGAATTGTCAAAATACTATTTTAATCATTTTATTTTGTCCGGGATCTAATGAGGTATAAGATGCTTCTATAATGTTTGATACTAAGAGTTCGTCTTATGTAAATTCTTTTGAATGGAATTTCTCAAGTATCTTTTACTATACGGTAAGGATGAAAATACTTGGGCCCTACTTGAGTTCGTTTATGTGCGACAAGGTCACCTCCATTGTATTTCAATGCCATTTTAGGTTTTTATTGCAGGTACGTTTGGTTTCCTACTAGAATATAATTAATTTTTTCCTTCTCTTCTCTTTTTCCAAAACACTGACAACCTCCCTCACTTCCAGTTCGGCTTCAGACATGGAAACTCCACAGAACACCAACTACTACGTGTTTCGAGAGACATAAAAGCACTAATTATTGATATTGAAAAGGCGTTCGACACCGTTTAGCATAATGGCTTAATTCTTAAACTTGAAGAGTTTCTCCTTAACTACTTAAACTAATTGGATCCATCTTTAGTGACAGAACATACGACGTGAAAGTTCGAGGTTCAACAGCCACTACCAAAACCGCTCCTGCTGGTTTTCAACAAGGGTCTTGTGTGAGACTTTTGAATGTATACACGTCTGACATTCTCATAAGTCGAAACTGCCAATCAGCGGCTTTTGCGGACGATATTTGTCTCTACACCTCTGGCAACCATGCTAACCAGATCATCTCAAACTGAGAAGCAATGATGAAAAAAATCTACCAATACATATACAGGTGGAAAATTAAAATCAGCGTCAAGAAGACGGCTGTAATATTCTTCAGCAGAATACGCAAGCCCGCCATGCTGCCAAACAGGCCGATAAACAGTTAGGCCAAATGATTCCCTAGTACGAAGAACTCACCCATTTGGGTCTAAGACTTGATCGGAAACTGACATTTGACGGTCACATCGAGCACATCAGTTTTATGGTATTCAAGTCGGTTCTCGCTTTATATCCATTGCTCAATCAAAAGTCGAATATGCATCTACGCAAAAATATCCTTGTCCTCAATATAAGTATCCCACCTATAATCATCTACGGAGCTCCCACTTGGAACCAATGCGCTAAATATATCAAGGCCAAGCTTCAAGTCATCCGAAATCGTTATTTAAAAATGGCGTCAAACAAACCTTTAAAGTAAAGTTAATTTGCTTATAAAAGCGAAATACTCCCCGAATCCCCTCATTAAATCTCTTAGTGATATGTAAAACCAAGACCAAGTGCCTTCAGCAAGGATTTGCTTAGAGTAATAAGAGTAATAATAGTTATACGTTAGATGCAAGTCTAGTAGAGGTTTTCGTTAAATTTTCCTCTTGATCTAGTTACTAGTACCCTTCCTCAGATAACTTAACATGAACTTAGTATAAATTTTGTATTAACATTGTTGTAATGAAGTTTCTTTTCAACCTCTAGACATAAGCAAACAACAGTTAGAATTCTGTACAAATGACAATATCAATAAAGAATTATATGTTAAAGAAATATATTCATACAACTGTTCTGCTTTCGGAGCAACAATTTTCGTAAGCAATCGTATAATCGTTCTTTTACCCTTTCTTCTTGACCGTTGCGGCCCAAAACTCCACTGGTAATCTAACAATATAAGCTCAACGGAGTTCCACGGGCACTGATAACTTTTGGGTTATGTATAACTGATGGGCTCCCAAATACTGCAACTTGCTTTCTCGTACGATCTCATACCTCTGTAGTATCAGTAGAACGTGTAGCATATAACGACACAAATTTCAAAAGGCTTCCGTAACTTCTGTGACATATTTAAAGAACTTTTTCTTAAGCGGTGCTAGACAAAGATGGTCAACCTGATATGTAACCAGAGGAACGGTTTCAACAATGCTTTTCATACCTTTGCTGATCAAAAATACAATCAATATAATGATTTACATCATTTTTAACATTCTCTAGCTTATCTTCAACCCAATATTCTTAACAATAAAATAATAATAACAATAAAACAAATGCTTTTGTTGTTATAGCACCGAAGTTTCCACGAATATTAGTTGAAACGAAAACAAGGGCAACCCTGTCTACGAAATGAAAACAAGGCGTTTCCGGTCTATGGATAACCTTGTTTTAGTTTTATGCGTGCAATGAGGCCAATTTATTCATCTTATAGGTTACGGATAGTCCTTTTTTTTGCGTGTATCAGAAACGCTTGACAGTCAGTGGAGTTTATTGCTATCTACGTCCTATTCTACGGGCTATTATCTTTTAATCTGAATATTTTTATATCATTAGCTTTAGTTTTTTAATTTGACATTATTCATGAAATCCATGACCCATGAGCAGGGTCAGTTTAAGAACTGCATCAGACACAAAATGTTAATTGTCACATCAGCGGTGAATCCCCTAAACTCTTATCTGAATACTCAAAACCATTAAACTTAATATAATATTTTATCAATTTATTTACTCCTATTCTTACACACTCATCAATTCTCATTAATGTAAGGTCCCCCCTGTATCAATCAGTGCTGTAATCTCAGTGTCTTCTGTGATGAGTTCCTTGATAACGCGTCTCTCACAAGGGTGTCCAAAACCGTTCCACTCAAAACGCTCTTATCCTTGTGACGTTTCAAGACATTCTAGATTCGAATATTCTTTCAAACCACAATTGGGTTTTAACTATTAACTTTTATTAACTTTTGCACTGTCTGTCATTTTGTAGCTTTGAATGTCTTTTCACATTTTGCAATTTCATGTTGTCATATTGTATGAACCTATCCTTGAACTGCTTAGCAGGTTTGACACCATACTTTATCGATTTTTTGGAAGGCTCATTAAATATTGCTTTGATTATATAATGTCTTGGACTCCATGTCAACTTGACTAACCATACTAAGTATTTTATATATGTATGCCTGGTAGTTTTCGTCATTTTTTTTTACTATAGGATACGATGGCTACTGTCCTATTCCCCGTTTAATAAGGCGTTCTTGAGCTTCCTCCATACATTACATTTTTCAACCCGTACAAATAATTTACTGTACGTTGGTTGGAGAGTGCTAGATCCTCTAACTTTTGGCAGAGTTAGACATCAAACATCAAAAAATATACAAGAATACAATATCGGCAAATTAAATCGAGCCTCTAAGACCACTGGCTTTGCGAACAAATTCTAATCTACCCCAAGGACCCCAAGGACTATCGCTGGCCCTTTATGGCCAGCAATACACGTGTCGGTTTCGGAGTCAAGTCCCTTTTCCAAGCAACATCTCGTATTCTAATAAAACTATAAGCTCGGTAATTTAGTTGAAAATAGTCTTATCTTCTTATGCTAAACACATGCGACCAGTAAATAATCTTTTTAAATTAACCGACTATTTTAACATTGTTATCTTCATTTTTTCTCAATTTATTATATAGCACGCTTCAACGATACTACAATGTTATCATCCAAATTATACAAGAAACTCCTCAAATAAGCGTCCTATGTAAAGTATCCATGGAAGATGGTCTTTTGTTCTGAGAAAAGGTCTAGCTCCATGTTGCATAACCTACTGTTGGAGCATAATCAGAATTTAATCTGAGTCTGATTGTCATCATCTATTTGATATCGAGCAGCGGGGCTGTGAGTTTAAACACTGGAGTTTAGCATCGCTAGCAGCAGAACATGGTTTTAAGATTGGACTAAGGTATTATCTGATGAACTCATTGTTATGCTAGCATACAGGACGTCCAGTCACCAATTTTTATTTGAACACCATCCAACAAATGGCCTACCTTGTAGAATTTCTCACCCAGGATTTTAACCGTCGAAAAGACCTTGTTTTTATTTATATTCTGCGAACAAGGATGATTTAACAGCGTCTAGCCATGAAAATTCCTCTAACACATTATGAAATCAACTACCCAAATCAGAATCAGAACAATCCAAATTCACCTCTCGAAAATAACCATCCCTTAATGCATGTGAAGAAGTGTCTTCCGTACGGAGAATACTTCTCATATCCCATTTCCATATTCTTTGTTATGAATCATAGCTTCATTTACTTAATATTCCATAAAAACCATTTTCGTTTTGTCTCTTATTTCAATTCAACTTTAAAAACGCTTCATGGTTTCCTTTTTTCCTCTTTTATGTTGCCATCATCTTTTTTGTGGTTCTGAAAATGAAATTACTTACAAGAACTGTTGTATGATTACTTTCTTATATTTTATAAAACTAATCCTCACACAAAATCTCGTGTAATTTATATGAATCTTGTAGATATTGAAAATATTAAAATACTGTAGATATTGAGTAATAACATATGTAATTTTCATCATTTCAGATGAATACCTAAAACAACGGAAACTCGTAAAATGCTAGTACTTAAAGTTAACGCCTAACATATTTTTTGTGTGACTTAATTAACTTCACAGCGTTGCAACAATGGAGGAGAGCTACTTAGATTTTGACCTCACAACATCTCATTTCGATGGCTACTCATGGAACAGTTTTGATGCCAATTTCACGTATATGCCATCATCATCAAATGACAGTTTCAACCAAACTCGATGTCCATCGATGCAAAACCCAGTGGGTAACTTCGTCACTATGATCCTTTATGCAGTAGTTTGTATAGTCGGCCTATTCGGAAATACTCTTGTAATTTATGTAGTCCTTAGATTTTCCAAGATGCAAACCGTCACGAACATGTACATACTAAACTTAGCGATAGCCGACGAATGTTTTCTCATAGGGATACCATTTCTACTAATAACAATGCATATAGGTAAGTGGGTGTTTGGCGAGACAATGTGCAAAGCGTACATGGTTAGCACGTCCATTACACAATTCACATCATCCATATTCCTATTCGTCATGTCCGCGGATCGATATATAGCTGTTTGTCATCCAATAACATCGCCGCGATTTCGCACCCCGTTGGTGTCGAAAATAGTGTCGGGCATAGCATGGACCTACTCAGCCATCATAATGCTCCCGGTAATACTATTCGCTAACATCATTGAATACGAGCAAGACACAATTTCGTGCATAATTCGTTGGCCTGAAGATCATGGTACACAATCGGGTACAACATTTATACTGTACTCACTGACTTTGGGGTTCGCTTTACCCCTCAGTTTCATATTATGTTTCTACTATTTAGTTATACGAAAGCTCCATACGGTCGGACCGAAGAATAAATCAAAGGAGAAGAAACGGTCGCACCGCAAGGTAACTAAATTAGTACTCACAGTGATTACAGTGTACGTTCTGTGTTGGTTACCCTATTGGATATCACAAGTGGCCCTCATCCATTCACCACCGCACAACTGTCGATCGCGATTAGAAATTACAATATTCCTATTGGTCGGTTGTTTAGGCTACTCGAACTCTGCCATGAACCCAATTCTCTATGCATTTTTGAGTGATAATTTCAAAAAAAGCTTCTTAAAAGCATGTACTTGTGCGGCTGGGAAGGATCTGAACGCTCAGTTGCAATTAGAGAATAGTTTATTTCCAAAGTTTGGTAAGAATCGCGGATCTGAACGACTCCTAAATTCGTCGGCTAAGCAACAAATTCAGAATAGTAATCGATATTGTAGTAACGCAAATAATTCAGCAACAACTGTTCTTGCTGACCAGACCACTGTAACGTGTCCTGGAAAATCTACGGCTACGACCACTGTCTCTATCACTAGATCCAAGTCAGATGCTGGCGAGGAGAAACCTCCAGTACTGCACACAGACTTATAATAAGTGTACAATGATAATATTCGGTACGGATAAGAAACAGGAATGTGTAGTACAGAAAAATTTAGATAAATTTTTAAGAAATTTTATGTAATTGTAATTGTTTGCAAGCTTAATTCTATTGGTTCGATATAATTCTAAGAAATTGTAATGTACCAGAAATACAAGTACCTAATATAGACGTTGTCATGAATGTTACATCGAAATTATAAATGATTGTTCTTAGTTGAATACGAAGTCTGTATATATCAAACGTAAATATAAATGAAATACTAACGCACAATGCGAGTATATAAATATATATAAACATGATAGTGTAAAATAAAATTGTATTGTTTGAGTACATGTTTGTGAATCTTTGTTATAAAGCTACTATGTTGCATATAAAGTGAAATGTATTTGTTAAACAATTTGTCCGCCATTCAATTAATCTCCAGCAATTTTTTTTTCGTATTAAATTTAATTTGCTAACAACTTTTAACTATTTATCAATTTCTATTCGCCTTCGCAAACCCGCATCTGACAGGAGCGCCAAAAGATTATGAGAGTTCATACCTTGACTCTTGCTATCTTCAATTCTTCTCTTTTCGTACCTATATATCTAACGCAATTCTTTCTGCTTACACATTCTTCGTTCAGCTAAAAACATTTTTAACATTTTTATTTACTAGAGATCATGCTTGTGCCATTTTTTTTATAATTAATTTCTATCTGGATTTTGCAGATGAAAAAAGCACTAACCTACAATCAACAAATTTAATAAGCACTTTTCAATCGTGGTGCTTAAATCTAAAAACTAGGAAACCCTGAAGAAGGTAGATATTGTTTTTATTTATCGTTATTTTTTGATTATTTCTAGCGTTTATTTTGCAACATGTTTTGGTAGAGTTTTGGTTGCATTAAAGACTTTTTTTAAAGTTTTCAATTCAAATTATTTTAAATTTAAATCAAATAAATTTTTTTCTTTAAAATTTTGTCGAGAAAAACATCTTCCCTGCGTATAAAATGACAAAACGACTAGGGATTGGTGAAAAAAAGTCCTTAAGATTTTTAAGGTGATGAATATCGAAACTTATACTTAAACATTGTCCTGCGCACTTTATTGAATCTTTTATTTATTTATTTACCTTTTTTCCAACTCGATATGGGTTGAATATTTTCAAGATGTTGTAAGGAGATCAAGGTGAACCAATTACGATTTTTATATTATTTACATTTACATATAAATAATGGCACTGATCAGTTTCCTAGTTTTCCTAATAAAAGGCCTCACCTGCATTGTTTTGGAGAAAAATTTAACGTTCACAAAGGCCCCAAAATTTTTTCTTTTCTTCCACTGGAACTTTATGTAAGTCTTTTCATATGAATGTGAACATGCAAAACATCAAAGAAATTATAAAATAAAACTATTATCTGCTTTTTATTAAATGAAACCAAATGTATCCAGGTCCCTGCAAACAAATGCCTAAATATGTTGTTGTTTGGTTGAATCATTCTCTTAAAAATAATATAACTGCATTTCAATAAAATTCTGCATGCATTTAATATTTTTCTTATTGATTATAATTGGTTAAACTAATCCCCATGTTAAGGGAATTAGTTTGTTTTAATACACGGGACTTATATTAATTATATCAACATAATCCCCGTGCCACCTTGTACATTTTTTGTGCCAAGTTGGTGGGGTTTCTCATTTGATGGAATAACAAACAAAGATGTTTTCCTCTACCTTTATTACTTGAAGAAATTTGAGTTAGTTGTTGGTGTTTAAAAATTCTTGAGTTATTAATATTTTAACATTAATACATAAATGAATATTATAATATCATTAATGGGACTGAGATCCGCAGTCCCACGCGTATGATACTATTGCTTTATCTAGGCCTTCTTACATTAGCTACCTGTCTGGTTACTCAGTATTCAAGTTCGGTTTGGTCACTAAGCCTCAGCGAAGTGAAAAATTCATAGCCAGACTCGGACAATCTAGCAGGATCTCTACTCTCTTCTTCCTTGTCACAAGCTCAGCAGGTGCCATGCGTTTGGATTTTTCCGGTCTACTCAAAATGCGACCAGTCTGTTTCCGCCACATCTGCTTTTTCCAGGAGTTAAGTTTCATTCAGTGAATTCGGAAGAGGTGAAAAGATCGGCGTGTCCTGTAGCTGTTCCTGCCATTTGAATTCGCAATTATTTCTCCAGATCGTGTCGTCTAATGTCAATCACTATATTGTTGTATAATTTTTCCTATGTACTAAACTATGCATCAGAAAATACATTGGAAAAATGCAATAATATTGCTTATACCATTTTTCCCATGTATCTTCTGATTAGGTCAGTCAGCATATCTAGCTCTATTTCTCTTTTTATATTCTCTATAGCTCTTTTTTAGTCTTTTTATTTCCGTCTACAACTCTGTGTTCAGAGATCTATATTATTGTGTCCACTCGGTTTCGAATGGCTTTGAAGGCCCGTCTAGAATCCTGCCATTAATTTTGAAACCAAGCAGCTGACTTGTTACTCAATAGTATATGTATTCTCGATTAAGATTATCGTTGCCGCCTCTGTGACTACTTTTATCGCAAGTATTTCCAACAGGAATACTATGGAAATTTCCTAATTGAGTAACTTCGATCGAGGTCTAGAAAATCTGTCGAGTGCATGATGATGACAGGAGACGATCTGCCAAGTTTTTTAAAATTTGAAAAAAAGCTGTCGCGAAATACTTAACACATATTATGTTCATATACTTTCAACGCATTGAACGAATTTTAGTTAAAGGACAGTGTGCTATTCCTTTGAATTATTTGATTGTCCCCCTGTGTATTAAGTAATGGCGAAAATGTTGCTCAAATACTTGCAACTGGTCAATTTGAACCCGTCCACCTGTTTTTCAGTGTGATTTGCAAAAATACGCACGACTTTCAAATATTATTGAGGGAATAATTCTGATCATTTCAACTTTAAAACTTTGGGTAGGCCATAGTATAGTCTTATTGCTCATGCTCTCAGAATTGTTTTAAAAAGCAATCCTTCCGTGAAGCTGTAACTGTTGGTCAGATTATCAATGCAGAGATGTTGTCATTTTCCAAAAGTCTACACAATTACCTTGCTTAGCTATTAAGAGTTTGTCTCTAAATTTAGAATCTAGAATCTAAATTTATAATATCTTAGCATATTCAATTTAGAATTAGTTTACGATGGATTTTAAACTTTGAAGCTGAGACACAAAAATCGCGACATTAGACCCTTTTCAATGATAAAGATTTTGATTTTGCGAAAAATTGAATTTTTTCTTAAATTTTCAGACAAAGAAAAAAAGGATTTGGGAGAAATAGAAATGGTAATGGTAGAAATGGTACCCATTATCATGTAATATTTTGACAAACTTATTGCAATGAATTTTAACATGATGATCTAAACAGCTCAGGAATTGTTTTGTAAATGTCACCAGCAAATAACGATAGACATTCTAATGGCACCATGTAGAGAGTGCAAGTATTCACCTAAAGATAAAGAAGGTTCATCTGAGTGATTCATCATATAAATTGGTTCAGATTTCACCCCTTGATTTCTAGTCATGTTTAGCAACAACTCTTACATATTCCTCTAACATATTGATACTCTCTTTTAAATCTGTAATTGAATGCTCTGTTGTGTACTTTTCCTAGTTTAATAGAATTCTACTTTATAACGTCATTGATTGATCCCCAAATTTCCAAATCCGAGAACTAACCGATGTCAAAGAATCTGAAATTCAAAGTTTTTTTTCTAAAATTTGAAAAAGCTCACGATCCTATTTCTGGATTGACTTGCATTAAATTTCTATTTGTGGACATCTCTTGTATTCAGTTATAAAAATAGGGAAGACGTTGGTTTCGTGTATCACGTTTTTAATTGATTGCAAGTTAGAATATTTCTTTCTTTTTAGGATACTCATTGATTTTCTAAACATTTTCAGCCGAATATCAGCCTCTTTTTCAAACTTACTTTCCCCATGCTGTAATTGCTTATATTGCCTGATTTTTTCATTTATGTATGGATTATTTGAAGGCATCCACTAAGATGTAAAGCCTGTCTATATGACGCTATGACGGCATAGTTAATATGCTTTCTGATTGATTTCTCAATAGCTGGTTTCGCTTTGCAATTTTTATTAAATTTTCCTTTCTTCTTCTTCTTCTTTTCCTTCTTCTTCAAAATGAACCCTTATGCGTCTGTTAGTCTCATAGTCCTTATATGTCAACCATTTATTCAAAGTGAAAACAGCTTTACAATGCCAGATTTTTCCCCGCAATTGCAAGCAATGGACATTTTAATGGGCATTTGTGCACATATTTCAATACTTTGGGTACCAGATAAATGGAGCAATTATGCGATAAACATATAAAGACCATTCAATATTTATCGAAAATTTCCTTTGGAATAATATTCCAAAATTTAACCATAAATTCATTATCATTTGCTAGAATTTCCCGGCTTATTTCAATTTGTCTTTGTTTTTTGCTGTATATTATCTTTCTTATTAGTGGAAAGATATCCAAAACTGAGATTCCTTAAACCTTTAGTAGTTTGCTTTTTTCGTGTTTTTCACTTGTCTGTGTCGCTGCACAAGGAATAACTCAATACAAATATTTCTTCAAATTCGAATGTTTAAGCGAATATGAACAGTCAGCATTAGTCTACAATGAGAAAACCAGGATAATTGCTTTTAAATATCAACGAAATATTAGTTTAAACCGAACAATTTGACTAAAACCCCTCCCAAATACAAAGTAATTTTTTTTTGTGGTAGGGAGATGAAGGTTATTTACGTCCTGAGTGTGGGACTCCCAGACGCAAAAATGCTTTTTGCGTCTGGGAAACTAAACACCCACTAAACACCTCCCCTGTCAACCTGAGAACCTAGCCTGGAATCGTTTGACACGTTACTTCGAGCTAGGACTCATGTTCCTTCGCATAGAGGTGCCTTCAATTTATGGGAATCTCTTCTCTAACGGGAAAAAAGCGAGAAGTGCTAGAAAAGAAATCCATCCATCCCCGATGCCTCCCAGCGCTCCAATAAAGCTTTTTTCAGTATCAGCACTGCCCGAGCATATTGCGCCACGCGATTCAAATTGTCAACTGTTTTCAGCATTACTCCGACGATAGTTTTCAGACAGAGCTCTCCAATTTCGCTAAAGAGGTCTCCTCGCTGCTGTCTCCACCTTTTATAGTAGAAGAATGTATGACAGACCGTGCTCTGTCAATTTTGTACAGGTAGGACCGAAAACAACCGTGCCCGCTGAAGAGCTGGGTGAAGTAGAAATCGGTCTCACCATACACTCGACTGAATCACGGCCTTAGGTCATGGATCATACGTGCAGTCCACCTTCCCCTTGTTTCTTGCTCCCAGGACTATTCCCTGGTGATCTCTTCTGTTCGGTCTTCGCCTCTGCGCAGGTAAATACTTCTGAGCTCTCTCACAAGGAGAGTGATGGGTATCACTCCTGCGATTACCAGCACTGCCGCCCTGGAGACTGTACGATAGGCGCATGAGATTTGCAAATGCTCTTTGTATCTGCACCTGTGCCAACCGCTTCCGGTGTAACTTCTTGCTGAGAGCGTCGCCCCACAGTTCTGATCCGTAGAGTAGAAGCGACTGCACAACGCTCATTAAGAGCCGTCTCCTTGATGTGGTGGGCCCCCCTATGTTGGCCATTAATCGGGTGAGTGCCGTCATACGCGCTGCAGCCTTGTCAGCTGCTGCCCTGATTTGTTGGGAAAAACTCATCTTCAAGTCTATCAGGATGCCCAGGAACTTTACTGCTGATTTCAATTCAACCAGCTCGTCCCCTATACTGATGGGCCTTACTCTGGGGATTCTCTTCTTCGTTAGGATGACCACTTCGGTTTTTCCCAATGCCAGCTTGAATCCGTGAGCGGTCATCCAGTCCATTACCCTCCGCATTAACGTATTGAGTCTGAGTTGCGCATGGGCTACTGTGCGTCCAGCGACCAGCGCCGCGACATCGTCCGCATAGCCGACCAAACGTGACTCATCCGGCAGTTCAAGCTGCAGCAGTCTATCGTAGGAGATGTTCCACAGGTCCGGGCCAAGGATAGAGCCCTGAGCGACACCTGAAGTAAGAATTGTACTTCTTCTCCCCTCCTTCGAGTCGTAGAGTAGGCTGCGGACCTTCAAATATTCCCTGAGAATCCGCATCAGGTACAATGGTACTTGAAAACCATTTTCTAGCGCTTCCAGAATATCTACCCATCTAGCGCTGTTAAATGCATTTCGGACATCCAGAGTAACCAGCAGGACGACCCGTCGTGTGGAAATACTGTGAGACTCCGCACGTTGGACCGCGCTCACTACTTCCCCAATTGCATCGATAGTGGAGCGGCCTGCTCTGAAGCCATACTGCCGTGGAGATAGATCCCCGGCAGTACGAATCACGTCAGCGAGACTTCCCCTGATAAGTTTTTCAAAAACTTTTCCGGCCGTGTCAAGCATATACAGTGGGCGGTATGCAGCTAGCAACTAGGGATCCCCTTTTCCCTTAGTAATGAGCACAAGTCTCGCCACCTTCAAACACTCTGGGAACAGCCCTTCGCGCAGCCATACAAGGCAATGCAAACATACTAACATTCTATTTATTCTCATAGAATTCAGCATTTTTGCAAATCTCGATAGACCTTCTTTTGACATATCCCAAAAGACATTTCGTATAAGTTAATTATATTCGAAATTATCAGTTTCAGTTTACAAAATTTTCATCATTTATTTGTATTCGTATACAAAATTAAGTCAAGAAGCAACGAAACCAAGGTATAATACATGCGTAAGATTTAACTTGTTGGTCTCATTAAAATAGCAAAAAGGATTTGAAGTCTGTTGCGAAAACTTCACGTAAAAATAATAATCCTTGCGTTTCAGGAACCTCAAACGATCTCCATCTCAGGCAAAATTATATATTCTTGCAGGACGTAATCATAACTCCATATAAGATGAAACAAGTGACATTCTTTTAGTATTTACAAAATTTTGGAATATTCTAGAAAGCAAAATATAACGCTTTTTCAATTTGTGTGAAGAGTAATAAAAACAATGTAAACCTTGAAATGCTTTAACCCATTTCTAACAATTTTCAAAACTTAAAATTTTCATTTTCCTCAAGACAACCAGGGTTTCATTCATAGATATGAAACTAGCACATATCTGAAATGAGCCACTGATCCTGCGTTATGGCTCAGTGAAATATCTTTTCCCTAAACTGATCGTTTGTGTCAGAAGAAAGCATTTTAATTATAACATTTCCTGTAAGCAGGATGGCATATCTTAAACAAAACCATCAAATGAATGAAAATGAAACCATCAAATGAAAATGTTGACTAGTGCCACTTTGCTCGTTGGACGCGATGTGTCGGAGCCTTTCGGTTTATCTTTGCGCAGGTGATTTGACTTGAAGAGAAATTTTCGTGTCACCTGTAAACATTTTATTCAATTCAGTTCAATTCAAAAGAATAAAACATAGAATACAATATTAATATCTACAATATAAAAGAGAAAACAACTTAAAACTTACTAGCGCAAAACGAACCCAAAAATAAACTCTATAAACATAAATGCTTTTGGAATTTGATTATTGCATGCTAAGTCTTATACTTATACTTATACGATTCACTGGAAATTTACATATTGTCATCAAGCCATCAATATTTAGATTACTGCGTCATAGTTCGATTAATTTCCAGGTGTCTTGCAACATTGTGTCTCCATCACCTGTATTAGACCCTCACGTTCAAATTCGGAGAATATTCTATTCTTTTATCGGTGGTTCGTCTATATACATGGCATATGATTAAAGACTAGGATTTACTCCTGTGCATATACACGAACGCTTCGGGAGTTTACAACCAGTTGTAAGATTAATTTCAATGTACAATGTAGGATTGAATGGTTGCGAAATCTAAGGATTTTAGCTCATTGCCACAGAATTCCTATTCCCTACAAGTTATAAAATAAAAATAACAATTCTCGACACTTTAGCAGCTTGATACAATCTTCTGTTCGAAGATTTTTATGTTCCGAATCTGTTAGAGCCTTTTTGAATAGGCTTGTGCATGAACGAGGACAATTCCTTTTGAAAACTCGTAGCTATTTCATCATACTAGCTTTCTGGTTATACAAGATCTGATATGCATATGCCAGAAGTGATCCCAGAGCCTTGTAGCAGTTTATCTTGGCTTTTTTGATCAAGGTATCTGAAGTGGAATAGTTTCCAAATGGACAGAAAAACTTATCCCTCCTTATCTAGCATATTTTTACGTGATGATCAGGGTATAAGAACTTTACTAGATGAAAACTGAAATATCATACACAGGATATATGCGGAACCCGTCTTAAGCTACCTTCATCAGCCATAATGTGGAAATCTTTCCCAATTGCTTTCCAGATGATGACTGCTCACATGTAGTATTGAACGAAACAAAATTGTATCACTGTTATTCGCCTGTTGTTCGTGTAGAACAGAAGATCGTTAAACATTCCTTGGATTTCTTTTGGACAACTGGAGCTTTTCTGTCTGTCGTATGAATGATCAAGTCATCAGCAAACGCAACTTTTTATCTCGTTAGTCATCCTCATAAAAATTCTAATAATTTCTTATCTAATCTAATAATCCTAATAATATTCAAGATGTTGCGAACCAAAATTGAGGATATTTTTGGCGCAGTTACAGTTCCTTGCTGTAAACGATTCAAGCCCTTAAAATCGCGTTTTGTTATCAGATTTCCATCAGTCATTATAAATGACTTCCCATACAACATACAGCATATGCTGGCGACAAGCCGTTGGAGAAATTTATAATGTAGGAGTTCAAAAATTAGTCCATTTACCCACTCTTTAGAATGTTCTCTTCTTCATATCAATGAGACAATGAACGATACACTCGCTCTGTTTCTATCTGTTTAGACTCGACTTAAGCACACACAGTTAGGCAACATCTAATAAAACTTTATTAAAACGCAAATAAATCCTTTTGTAGGACAAAGATACGCAGGCAAACCTGGAAGCTATCACTGATTTTCAAGTGTTTTTTTTTTAAATATTTTAAAGGATAGCCAATAAAACTAAAACAAAATAATATCATTCGAATGTCCATCTCAGTTTTGTTGGAGTGAACGAGGTCTCGATACTTAATTTGTCACTACTTTGGGTTTTGTGGGGATAGGGGTTCCACTCAACAGGGTGTGCTTAGTTACCCATTCATTTGGGGCCCAAAAATCTTTTAAATATACTCTTCCAGAGTTCATAATTGATGTTAATGTGATTTCTAAGCCAACCATGCCTTGAGTCTAACGATCACATCAAACAGTATCCTTCGAAGCATAAAATACCGATTCATTAAAAGGTTGAGGATTTATTTGCGTTATTTTATTTTGCAACGATTGGGGATTCATTCCGAGTCCAAATACTTCATACCAAATTCATTGAACCAGAAAGGTGCTTCATCAGAAAAGATAATTTTTGCACTGAAGAGTGAGATGACTTGGTTGAAGCTCATACAAAGGTCTCCAAATGAATATTTGTACGTAAAATTCTTCATGTTTCCATCTAAGAAAGCCTGAGCCCCTTTAAACTATTCAAGACATATAGCTTCGAATTATTTCTCCCACTCTGGGTTATAGCTGCGGTTTTGTCCATTGTACAAATGGTTTGACTTTTTATTGATCTTAGCTCATTGTTTGCTGAACTGCACCTCTCAAATATTTTAGGGAGGCGATATATAAAGCGATCATTTGGCTGACTACGTAGGCAATATATTTCTTTTAACGCAAGAAACTTCTAGTGGACTCACGACTGGTTTCCATTGCAAATTGAAGTTGCTGAGAACGATTCAAATCTCCCACTAAAAAGCTGAAATCCATTTCAATCTATTTTTGGCGAAGATTCTGTTGGTTGCTCCTTAGTTTACAATTCAATCATCGCATAGCTTAATCCTTTTTAAAAATACCACCTTAACCATGTTTCAAACTTCAGTGGGCTTATGATAATATAAATCATAAATATGATAAACTATTTGCACATTCCTTTCGTTCAAATCGTTTTGAGGAGTCACAGCAACTTCTTACTATTGTTGTTCAACTTTTTGTTGAATTTTACAAGCATATTTAGTTATTACAAAAATTATTTTATATCGACTCCAACTTCACTATGCTCTTCAGCCTTGGAATTCGAGCAGATCTGCTTGGATATCGTTTTGGGTCAACGGTTCATTTGTGTTTAAAAGAAAAAATATTCTTCGAAAGGACTATACGTCGAAAAGACATGAAAAGTATAGTTTAGTCAATCAAGCAACATGTACACTCCAGGATATTTTTAATTTATTTGACATGCAGAGCAGAAGATTCTTTGATTGTCTTCGGTGTTGTAATTCATGAGAACCTCTCAGTTTAATGGTTTTATTTCGAATAAGATTAGTCAGTTTGCTTTATTGCAGTTTCAGGGATTGTAGGCTGGGTTTAGTTGCTTGGATGCCTCTTTTCTCACTAGTCGCGTTAGACTACTGATTAGCTCGCTGTTGGAAATACATAGGATTCAGAACGATATGTACGACACGTATGTTTTCAAACGAAAATTTATTACTCTAAAATTACAAGAGGGAATATCAAATAAATTATATTTACTTTAATTATAGAAATAATGAATCCTATCGCACTAAATCTACATTGATTTCAAACCAAAAATAAAATATTAAAGACCAAAAATTTAATGTTCAAAATGGAAAATGTTTACGAATAGACACGACACAACTTAGTACTAGCAACAAGTTGACTTTGCATTCTTATTCGCAAGTTGGACAAGTTTTTCTTCAAGTCAAGTAAACTAAACTTAGAAAAAAACTTCTTACCTAGCTACTAATTCAACGTGAACTGCATATGCACGATGTTCTCATGCTTGCAATATCTTTCCTCTCATTAGTCTTCAAATCATCTTTTCCGCTGCTTTTTTCAACGAGAACGCCAAACATAGTTCCAAATTGCACATTCCAGCTTAAGGCAATAATTCTAAAATTAATAAATTTCAGTATTCTCCATGAGGGATCTGTTTGAATTTAAAAACTTAAAAGGTAATTTATTGTTCTATAAGTAGGATGGTACTATATGTAATTTAAATTGAATCCCATCGCGAAGTCAATATTGTCTTTTGCTGGTTTTTAGTAACAACTTTAGATCATTAGTAACAAGGAAAGACACCTGTGTATTGGTTGATGCTTGGAGAGATATTTTTTCCAAATCACGAAGATAATTTATCATTTCGATGGTGTGAACCACAACCCATTTGCATGAACCCTTTCTGGACAGTTGAAGTTTCTATTCTTTTGATAAGGTTAAACTCGAATAAAGTTTCTGAATTTTGCTTACATTTTATTTAAAAAACCATTTTGATTTCAATAGTAATTCTACTTCCTCCTTTGATCTTAAAATCAAATTTTGTTTCAAATAGCTTTGTATCTCGGGAAAAACTTTCTTTTGTTATTTATACATATAAGGTGTACTGTAGAGATTATCGTTGATTTCAAAGCTAAGACACTACCGATTTTTGCATCTCTAACACTGTTTTAATCTCGAATTGGCTTCAACCAGACTGGTATGAAAAATTTCAGTGACCGCAACACGAGGCGCGCAAAAAGTTTTTCCACAATACTTTCAATCCGTGAAATACTGAAAATTCAACTTCAATTTGTTTGCCTCCGTTGTTGCAAACAGTGCACATGTAGCTAACTTCTAATTAGTCATTTCTGAATATTAAATTCGATGATTTGTCAGAAAATCTATAAATATTTACAATTTTTAACATAACTTATTCGAAGCTCAGATGTTCCAAAAACGAATATCTTAGACGGTTTTTTTTTGTACACCCCATCGTCAGAAGCAACTCAACTCAGCGATTAACTTAAATTTGTATCTATAACCTTGGAATTCCACTGCATTCTGCCTATAACAAAGAAGAATTTATTTTTACATACTCTGGCGGGTGTCATTGAAAAACATGATTAAATCCAATCACCCACTTTAAAATTTATTGTCAACACTTCATTGAACGTGTTTGCAGTTGTGAACGAGTGAAAAAAGCAAACAAACAGCCAATTAAACAAGCATACAAATCCTTTTATTCACAACTGCATAAATTTAATCAAACATAAAACAGCTGCTGTAAGTAATTGTCCTTCTTTCGTTGTTTCCCGTTGCAAACAAGGTGGAGCTTGAGCTTAAATTGCAGGAAATTTTAATTGCACTCGTATTGTTTGCTCTTTGTATTTTCACGTTTGAAATGCTCTTGAAAAAGTCCTTCAGCGTTGATTGTGCATTATTGCTTGAATCAAAATTGAATTTAGTGTTTAAATGGTGAAATATGACAACAACAAAATCAATGTTCGTCAGCATATCTTTAAGATAAATAGATTAAAATGAAACAGAGATCATAAGGTCCTGTTGAATTTTCATACATATAAGTATACAAATATAATTGCTGTTTACAATTGTAAAGTCCAAAGCGTTGCATTCTCTACGCATTCCCCATTGAGACTCCACGAAGGTGGAATGTGATAAAATGCAGCGTGAAGGAATAAATAAAAGGTAACTAGAATTTAACTTTAGATAAACATAAATGAACAAATTGCAACTAATGTAAAATAATTTGGATTTATAAATTTATTCGACACAAAACGCATAAATTTTCATACTCATTGCAAAACTATTTGAATTTCGATTGGGAAGAACACCAAAAAGCGTCACGAATATAATTCGTTTTGAGTAGAGCAATCTGGGCATTGTTCAATCAAATAGAAAACTCAATTATTATTTTCTTGCATCAGCAACACGATGTGATGATTATATTTTTTGTAATAAATATTTGAAATTATGGTGATGTGCGTTTTAATCTGGAAACAAATTCATTCGTTTGTAGCCCCGAGTGTGATCCTTTATATTCCGTTCAATTTCAAATAATCCAACATTAAAATTTCATCATTCATCGGACAAATATGTCGGAACATGAAATTCGATTAGAACAAAGTCTATATATCAATTTTCGCTCCACTCAACACTTCCAAATCCATTTTCAAATTACATAATCAATCTCAACATCAATATCCTGAATGATTTGTTTCAAAAGTGCGTTCTGATAATATTATTCTGTGAAATCGCACGGATATACACGATGAAAGTCCTGTCATTGCTTTCATGTTTTCATCATACATCATCATTATTTCTACCTTCGCTAATATCCCTTGACAGCTTCACCTTTTAGCTCGCTAGCAGCACCCCTGCAAAGCAAGGGATGTGGCAATTTCTCGTTCTACTGATTCTTTTACATTCGAATAGCGTTTACATTGTGTCCTGTGTTCGTCTCGTTTTCTAGTTACTTTGATGGGAAATCATTATCTTGTTGTCAGCACGCCTCGTTGTTGCTGTCGCCTTTCACGACCAAAGTGAAGACAATTTGCGAGAATTCTTATTCATCTATAATAATAATTATATTATATACAGCACCATCATAGTATTGAGTGGTAGGAATTCGGTGGTGCACAAGCAAGGTCAATATGTAGGCATAGAATGAGAAAAATCAGTGATGACAACGTCAGATTTTCGTGATAAGTGTCCTTGGTCGATTGAAGCATGGCATGCTTGTGTCGCTGGTTTAGTTAATGAGACGCATATGTTTATTGAAATATTCGAACGAATACAAAATTCTTATTCAACTGCCTTCAAGGAAAATTATTTTGATGAGATGTTAGAAAAGTTTTTTGACTGTGTAGTTCATTTCAGTCGAATGTTGCGTTGTCAAGTTGATTATCAACATAAAAGACTTGACAAGAAATTAATTGAGAACATCTGCTGCAGAGATAACTTTGCAGACATTTCAGCGTTGATTGGTTTCTTTGACAAAAACTAATTTTAAGTGTTCATTTAGTTAAGGACTTATGTTCATTAGGAAATCTTCGGAAATATTTTCTGACAAGTAGAGGAGTTAGGGCGGGGTTCAAAACTACGTGGAAAGATATATATAAGGGAATATGCTGCTAATTGGGACGAATTAAACAATTTATGTCACAGCGTATCGATATTTGTTCCTTGTAAATTATCTTGATAGTATTAGGGTATATGTTTTTATCGCGTAATCCTATAAGCATGAAATTTCGCTGATTTTCTTTCATTGCGTCTACTATATCGGAAAATGCATTTAAAATCCTTCCCGATATTAATTAGAACTATAAGAAGTTTGGTTGCAGTATGAGAGTATTTATACATTCTGCTTTGATATCTCTACGAACCGCTCCCTACATCCAGCATGATCATTCGGATTACATTGGTTAATGTCGAAACTTCTTTTTGAAATTTGTTTAAGAAATCTTGATAATTTCAGAAGAGCCTCCTTGCACTCGACAATATAAGATTTGTAAATAACGACTGAAAACTAACTGAAAATAAGCGTTTTCTCTCTCTGATTTTAACAATTTCACTGTTCCTTTGCGCTTTTCGAGCTTTAAGTAAAATAGTCTCTACTTTTCGTCATAGCAGACAACGTGTGTCACGTATGAACTGATTGGCATCACAAAAACTACCTTCAAAAATTGCCTTGGAAAGTCGAAAGTTCAATGAAAAGGAGGTGCTTTAGAGGATAACCATTGCGGGGTCGTGGACGTTACTTAGCGCTAACTTTATAGTTTGCATTATGCTTAAATTATATTATATTATTGGAGAAATTAATAATTAAGGTTCAAAGTGAGCAAAAGGGGAGAAAGGGTCAAAACGTCTGCTCTATGCAAAGTCAAGCTGGTTGAATTTTAGTTAGCCATCAATTCCTTATAAGTCAAACCACATCAGGTGGCTGAACTCAATATTGCTGAACGCGGACCGTATCTTTTCAACAATCGTTTGTTCTGCTGCTATTTAATTTAACTTATTCATAAGTACTAAGGATTCGTGAATGTTTTTAAGCTTCTTCCCCTACAAAGCTTCGAACCCTACAGGTTCGGATCTTATGGATCTTATAATATTTAAAACATTAATTTGGTGGCGAAAGCAACCTCTGCTTTTAATTACAACATTGTCACTTAAATTAATGGCCACTCCCAAATGGTTTCGTTGCGGTACTCATGAATACTATCGCAAAGCTTTGTTGTCAGCTTAATGGCTTCCTTGTAAAAGATATAGCTCTTAGGGCCGAACTTCACTGGTAAATACTGGTTCCTTTTTATAAAAAACTCGGTCCCCGAAATTTGGTTTCAACATTTAGGTCATTTCACTGGAACTGTCAATCTGATTTCATGTTTCGCCTTTCAATTTTACGTGCCAGAAAACTAAATTTCATTGGTCAACATTAAACCATTCTCTTACAGTTACGATGTTATCCTTTAAATATATTGTCCTATATTTCTGCTGGTTTTATGAAGAAATCCATGATTTATGATCAATTCATTTATTTACGAAGGACATCTAGTCTTGGACATTTTTTTACTCATTGGGAGTGACCTTATAAGAAAATCAAATATACATAAAATTAGCTAGACCCAGTTTTCACGTTTGCTGAATTTATCTTTTATAGAATGCCAACACGGTTTCAAAGTAAAATTGCAAGTGAATCGAATCGAAGTGCAGAACCAATTATTTCAAAAGCCTCTATGTATGGGATAATTACTTTTTACAGACGCCATAAATTGTGTTCCTCTGGAAGCTGCAACACCAGAAAATTTTCGTTTTGTCCAATATGACAATTTTCAGCCTTTTCACTATCCTTTTCATGAAGAATAAAATCGGTCCTTAATTGTTTATTTTGTCAATTTCACAAATATGATTATATGATTGGTGAAACTAATTTATCCTAAAACTGTTTATCTGGATAAATTTCTCCAAGATTGACTTCATGCAGAAATTTTCTCCCGTGCTTTGAAAGATTGTTCTTTCTGATGTTATACAATCAGAAAGAATTTTGGCAGTGATTGATAATGTTTACTTTCTAAATTTCATATTCGTTTCTTTACCCAAGCGTCTAGAGACTATTGACAAACTATTTGGACAATCGATTCAATTTTGATTCGGTGCGGCAGTTTCACTCCACAATAGTCTTTTCTTCAATTAAATTATCCAAATGCTACGCCAATCAAATCCTATTCGTATATTCATTTTAACTTATGAAGTCTACGGCTCAAGAAACTTGAACTTATCTTTCCTTTGAGAATTTCTCATGCAATAAAGTTTCCAACAATATTTTTTCAAAAACAGGGGTTGTTTAGCTTCTGGCATAATGTTATCCATTAATAAGCGAATGATAAACCCTTACTACCAGCAGAAAAACGCTGGGTTAACGCCTCTAAATAATGTGTCATTATGATTGATGGCGCTTCAAAGAAATCGCCTTCAATTGCTCTAATCCGGTGCCCTTATTTTCACTATGTGCTGAATGATCTTCATTTATCGAAGATAGCATAACTACTAGAAAGCATTCACCTGCAGAAGCGTCGAGATATGAGTAAAAGAGAGGCGATTTGTCCAATGTAGCAACTGAAGCAAGCTTCTGCGACATAGCGAGTGTGAATTTAAATAGTTTCCTCGACTTCTCTGGTGAGCGTATGGATCACTTAGAAGTAGTGAATTTCCACTGTTTCCATGATAATACTCCATTACATATTGCGTGATTGCAAACATCATGGTCCATGTGGGCCACTATAATGCAAATCATTCTTTTAGACAAGCCTTCTCTTGTTTCTTTGATTCTGTTGCTAAATATTCTTCTTAATGCTCAGTCTTCGACTACATATACGGCCGTTATGTTTTCATGATAATATCTTAACAAAATAATTCCTTTGATCCAATTCTTATCAGTGCGCCCGTTTCTTTCGAAAAATATTTATCAAGACTCATTAAAACGCTTCACCGCACTTTGCCGGCGTTTTCTTTTTCAAATTTCTTATGCTTGCGCTAGTCGTTCCTTCAATCAGGAGAATCAAGTCGCTGTGACCAGATCTGGGGAATCGGTTAGCTGCAAACAAATAAACGATGGCTCCCGTGGCTTTGAAACTTCAGGATATTTCTGCTCTTATTGATATGTTTCTTCAATCGTCTGAATTAGTGTGTGCAATACAAGGTTTGCAGTTTGTCTTGAATTAAGCCAAAAAATAGTGCAATAATTTTCTGGATTAATTAATGAATTTGTACTTGTTTGATGTCGTTGAAGACGATTTTTTTTTTCAAGCAAAATTGAAAACAAAAACAATTGAAAACAAAAAACTGGTTCCATCGTGAAATATATCTCCTTTTCAGGTGAAACAATTCCATAGAAATTTATTGTGTCCATACTCCCCCGATCGTCCTATAAATGATCCTTAAGCGTGACATATTTCAAGGACATTCCTAGATCGAAGGAAATATACGGTATATCAAACGCTTCCTTGATGATAAAACATCTAACATGCAGTTGCGAATACTGTCATTGTGGTATTCGCTTTGTAGTGTGCTCTTCCAACATTCTGTCCTTTGCTTTAGTACCGGATCTTCTTTAGTTTTCTTTAAGTCCCAGATACATTCCTCATGTAACGAACCATTGAAAAGAATATCATCCGTTATTTCCTTTTGACTTTCCTTTGAATGGAAATGTTCAAGCAAGAATATTTCTCAAATTTCTGACAGGGTTCCAACCATTAAAACGCCACGGACATTTTGCTAGCTACAAGTCTGAAAAGGCATTTTGTTCTGCACAGGCACTTTGAGTTTTTCTCTCTAATTTAGTTTCTGCGGCTCGCTTGCAGCTTTCTCGTAGCATTGGACCTTTGAAGTCAATAGAAACTCTGATCACATGTACGACAAACGTTTGTTCCAAAGTTGCTACGATTTGGACAGAATATACTGCATGAAATTAGTGCAATAATTAATTGTGTTTGATAAAGGTATCTACAAATGTTGGACGGAAACTTTTCGATGAAATGATTTTCTTCCGCTAATATGCTTGGGACTTTAGAGTGCGAAGCTCACTCAATGGTCTGCTTACTCAATGTCAACATTAATGAGCTCTTTGAGCGCCCTCCACAATCCATTCCTCACCAGGCTCATTGCTGTGACCGGAATCAATCACTTCATCAGAATCAGATATAATATTTCTCAGGTATTAACTTAATTCCTCTGGAATGTTTCTACAAAGAGTTGCTTCTTCATTTGCTAATTTCTTGTAACAAGTACATTTAAGTATTTATGCAAAGTGTATTACAAGAGAAAAGGAAAGTCTGAGTCTAGAAATCCTCCTACCAGCTGTTTAAACACACATTTATCACTTTATTCTACCATGAAAATATTTTGCTATTCAAAATCGTTATTTTCTGCTTTCAGTTTTAAGAGGCTTGAATTATATGATACAGACGGTAGGATTTAGCCCCGAATGGCACAACGTGAAAACGGTACAAGTATGTATAAATGATTAATGATAGCGTGTACAATATTCTAATGTGAAGCATTGCACACATACATTAGAAAACTCAACAAATGGAACGAAAAAATGACTTTCCAACCGATAATCGAATTCTATTTTACACAAGAACGGATGCGAGAGGCAAGTCGTCTCATAAACCTTTCCGGACAGCTTTTTTTCAATCTCTGCTTCTGAAATGTAAACTTGTGTCCTCGTTTATTCGACGAATCGTATTCTGAACATCCGCCGGCATTTAGTTCATGTGAAGTTCGACTTTAAGAATCGTTCGAACAGAACCGTCCTGGTGGAATCAACTTTATGTCTGATGGTCACTCTTCAGTTACGAATACTAGATCTTCAATTTGCTTTAGATTTTCTTCGGTGTGATATTTAGATGGAATAAGATCCTTCTCAGTGCTCATCTTCTGTCCAAATGATGTCCAACATTAAGGTTTTTGTTCTAGTACACAACTGCAGACAATGACGGAACAGAGTCCCTCGATGTTTGTATCAAGTTTGTGTAGATATCGTGGCATGACTTTTTTGGCTGGGGTACTTTGTGACAACTCGCTTCGTTTTGCTTAATTCTCGTGTTATCTTTCCAACCATTAATATAGTAATGAATCTAGTTGACAGCTATGAAGCTACAATATTCAAGTAATTTTTGTAACCCGAAATGGAAAACGCAAATTAACTCACTTCGCTCACTTACCACTCTTCGGTTACTTCATCGCTAGTTTATTGAGCTATCTTTATCGTTTTTGTTTGAAAGGAAATAGTTTCTTCAAAATAAAAATTGCCTTAAGGTGCGTAATATTCAAAAATGTTGATAGTTTTCTTCAGTAATAGCCTCAATATCTCCTTTTTCTCAACCCAGCGTGAGTAGACTAAATTTTCGAATGCACGGGATGTAAACTGGTTCTTTTAAGGAAAGGTGATATTTTCGAAGTTTTTTAGGCTCGCACAAAGTATTTTAATAAATTGAAGCACGTTTTGAAGCATCTACAGCACGAGCCTTTAGTTGCCAAAAGGGTAGTAGTCAAAAAATAAGAAAAACGAAATTTTGTTTAAAATGTCTAACTTTGAACGAATATGTAAACGTTTTTACGCTTTTGAAGCTTTATTAACTATGAGTTTTTAGGAGAATGTTATATATTTATAAAGAATTGTGGAAAGAGCTCAAGCTGGTTTCGAACACGCGTCCCTGCCGCTTCTCATCAGGTGCCAACTCACAGGCTGGGACGCGTCGATTGGCACTACCAGCTTAGGTGGATGTCGACTGGTTATTTACTAGTTATTAATATTGCTCTACAGCTTTGAACTTTTTCCTATATTCCAAATTGCCTTTGGTCTGGCTTTATCAATTTCAGAAGTTTTTGGTAGATCAATTTTCCCTTTTCACTTACAACTTATAAGTGAATTATACCCTTGCTAAGCTAACTCAGCGAAGACTCATGGGTGCGGAAGTTCTGATCAAATGTTTCGAATACCTCGATAGTGAATTTAATATTTATAAAGAATTGTGGAAAGAGCTCAAGCTGGTTTCGAACACGCGTCCCTGCCGCTTCTCATCAGGTTTATAAATATTAAATTCACTATCGAGGTATTCGAAACATTTGATCAGAACTTCCGCACCCATGAGTCTTCGCTGAGTTAGCTTAGCAAGGGTATAATTCACTTATAAGTTGTAAGTGAAAAGGGAAAATTGATCTACCAAAAACTTCTGAAATTGATAAAGCCAGACCAAAGGCAATTTGGAATATAGGAAAAAGTTCAAAGCTGTAGAGCAATATTAATAACTAGTAAATAACCAGTCGACATCCACCTAAGCTGGTAGTGCCAATCGACGCGTCCCAGCCTGTGAGTTGGCACCTGATGAGAAGCGGCAGGGACGCGTGTTCGAAACCAGCTTGAGCTCTTTCCACAATTCTTTATAAATATTAAATTCACTATCGAGGTATTCGAAACATTTGATCAGAACTTCCGCACCCATGAGTCTTCGCTGAGTTAGCTTAGCAAGGGTATAATTCACTTATAAGTTGTAAGTGAAAAGGGAAAATTGATCTACCAAAAACTTCTGAAATTGAATGTTATATGTTTGTTAAAAACGAATTATTCAAAAATCTGAAGATGGAGTGTATTCATACGCCACAAAATGAGTTTCTATGATAAGAAGTACAAAAGAATTTATATATATGATAGTCAGATAAGAGGCAAGGTATTTATAGTTCGCAATAGTGACAAAAGTGCTTTCCGTGGCCAAAAGTGAACCTCGCAAACAGGTGTTTCGAACAGTATACAATAGTTTACGTTTTGCCTAGTTTTTGCCCGGTTGTGAAAGGGCCGCATTCCTCTGCCCTGAGAATGTCGCCAATGAGGAATCTGATGTTTCTGCGTAATGTCACTTTGCAAACGAGCTTCTAAATGTGGCTCCGCCAGCCTGTAAATCAATTCTTTCGCAAAATCTCGAAGATTCAAGCCGGGCTGTACCCCTCTCATAATATATAAAATTTCGCTGATTGCTCCTGCCTGACCCATCACATCAAAAAACAAACGTATGACAATTGCTTCGTGATTTGGTTTATTGTATAATTCTTACAAAGCTCTACAAAAGGTCGATAGGATACTTTCAAAAAGTCTAGATTTCTAGCTTGCTGACATTTAGTCTATTTGGCCGGCTTCGTGCAAGCTGCATATAAGGAAAACAACGTTATTTTTTCGGACAGTTGGAAAGCCCGAAAAAACAATGTCGGTGTTTCGGCGTCGTTGCAAGTGAAAATTCTTATTCTGTGTTTATCCAGCCTATTAGCAATGTAAATCTAAGAAGTTGTTCGTCCATCGTACAGTTAGTAGCTGACGAACAAAACGTCTTTGTATTTGCAATGAATGCATCACACAAATCTTTTATATAGCTAAAGCGTGTTTTGCTCTTTTTGTATTTCACGTATTCTTGTATTGCACGTATTCTTGTCATGAAACTTAAGTTTATTGCGAAAGGTACTGAAATCGACATTCCAGCATAGGCCCAGTATATATTATGTCCGAACATTGTCTTTGGTCTTTCCAGACCAAAAATATACAACAATCCACAGAAAGCTTTCAGCTCGACTACATGATTGTCAACGTTTGCTACTGATTTTCGACCGAGTTCATACTGAACAAGATATACTGAACTAGAACCTCAAGCACCTCTTCAGCAAATAATAGGATCGAAGCTTAAAAGGATGTAAGGATATTATCTGCTTCTTTTTCACTGTCCACAAGTAAGCTCGAAGCGAATGACGTCCCTTGGTTCCAGGTGCGCTTCGCAATCACCGGAAATTATTTTTCCTTTGATAACAAATCTTCCACGGCCTACCTTTCGGCCCTTTCGTTATCTCTCTGTTCGAAACTGAGGTCCTTGTCGGAATCTAGTTGATGGGGCACCTTTCTCCATCGACTTCGTTTTACCCTTCTTAACGTGGAAGACGTGAAGACTTTGGTTGCGTAAATTGTACATAACCTTAGACGCATTTCTATCACACATCTTCGTAAAATTTTCAAAACGAAGGTAAATCAGTGATAAGCAAAGTCCAATAGAGAAAAAAAGAAATAGCAAGAAAACAAACAAAAAAAAACTTTATTTACTACAAAAGAATAAAAAGACTAACGAACTGTTAAGACAAAACTACAAATAAATTTTTTATGGAAATCGAACTCATTGAAAATAGTCGCAACGGCTTTATATTAAATGCAACCTTGAATTTAACAATGCAAGGAATATGAAGAACTCCGCGAAAAACAAAAATATCTGCTAACTCTTACTATGTGGAATAACTTCTGCACGAACAATGGAAATTTAATTGAACAACACTTTATATTACTTTCTTGCTTGCAGGACTAAATCTAAAGTATGAGTTGAGCTCAATATATATTTACAGCAAGATCTGAATCTTATCTTCTTAACCATCTCAGCTTAACTAAAGGTAAATGAGTCGTTTTATTGTTATACTCATAAGGCTCACTGATTTTTCTGTTTTGTCTATAACATTAAAACTAGTTATTGAGCGTTAAGGACTCATACACTTGATCCAGGCTATCTGGCATACTAACGGGTTCCATGTACTTATTACGTAACGCGGTGTACAACAGAACGTCGGATATAACTACCTTCGAAAGAACTGACGTCGTGTATGAACAAACCCTTTTAGGGAAACGGACGCGGCTTACGGTCGTTCCTTACAGTGGAGACTACCTTACTTACAGTTGCTTACTTACTTACATTATCAGACCCGGCTGTCCCTTGGGTATTTAGTCCTCACTACTACCTATATTATCAACCCGATGCGTAGCCGAAGTCCGCACCATTTTCATGAAATGGAAATTTGAGCCTTGAATTACGATTGTTCCTTTAAAAACCCTGTATGCACGTATCGGGTTAATATATCGTTAATATAATATATACAAATTTATACGTTTTTATATACGCAAGAATTATAACTGATCACTTTCTTACAACACTCGTCTACAGAATGTAAAATCCAAGAACAGGAACGTATGATGTACTTCCAAAAGTAATCAAGTCATTTTTTGACACCTGTTATATGTGTCCCGATTCATAACATAAAACATATCGCTTATATTCCGTCTCCGCTTTTGTATCCACTACCTTGCACGCTTTTGAATTTCTTCTGGAAAATCCCCTCGCATCAGCTTCGCACTCCAGTTCCATAAAACAGCATACTCATATATAAAACTATTTTGACGTAAATTTTGAAAGAAACAAAATTGATACTACGAGCAGGATGATTGTTTTTTATAAATATTTGCATTTATACTGTTGATTAACATTTGTGACATTCGTTTTTAATTTTATCATCGCATCGTGAAGGCTCCAGCTATTAAAGCCGAAAGTATTCAGTAATTATAGGCCTGCGTAATTTTAACCATAAAATATTAAATACTACACATTAAATATAAATAATAGAAACAAAAACTACTAAAAGCCTCTGCACTAGATCTGTCATATATTTTCGTAATTTAAATTCATTTGAAGAGACTTATTTGTTCAAATGAAGTCTATGGGCAATAAGGTATATTTATTGTTATATTTGATCAGTGGAGAATTTCTCGAAATCGAACACGAATCGAATTGTCATAAATAGTGACCAACAAATCGACTGAAGGCGACAATTCAATAAAATTGGAATTCCAAGTCAAATCATATTAAATGTAATTGAATATTTGCTAATCAATTCTGTTTCGCAACACATTCACCACACTAAAGCTTAGTGGCTTTTCTATCACTAAACCACTAATTGACCGTATATTAACCCAATTGAATGTCTCATTACAACACACGCTTTATTTCTGATGTGTATCGATGGTTAATCTTTAATATTGAAGTGATGAAATTTCGTAAAATTATGTTAAAGGATCGCTTAAAGCACTATCAAATTAAGGACTCATAACGCAAGGCAAAACTTTACTTTGTTTATTCAAATTTTAAATTAAAATTATAAATAATTGCCGTTTTAAATGGTCAAATTTGTCAATCACTTTTTTTGTTTGAGTGATATTCAGCAGCCATTTTGTGAAAATCATTTCCAAAAGAAAATTTGCATGCATCGTTGAATAATAATTACGTTAAATTCATTTTTTGCCAACTATTGAATTAATTGAAATCAAGCAGGAAGTCGTACATCATACACTCGTACTATATGAGTTGCAAACCATATCACTTTCGGCCTTCAATAGCCAGCTGAAGTTAACCAAATCCACATAATGGAAGAAAAAACGATTTTTTATGATGCCATGACCGCATATCCATCATTCATCATGGCTCGCAGTGTAAAGTACGAGGTTTGTTAAGTATTTATTTGCCCATTTTGGAGAGCTTAATTACCTGAAAGGATATGAGGTTGCTACAAATTTTTTTATTTAATTACGGTAACGTAGCTCGTGACTGTGTATTCTGCAGTTAACATTGGTTTTCAATAAGTATGTGGGCTCAAGTTAATGAAAGTAACTATTCCTTGGATGGAAAGCTTTTCGTCTGCTTGGACCCACTCAAATGGTTCTTTTATATGTATTGCAAACGGGAAAATGTTGGAAACAAATTACCAGAACGAAAAAAAATGAACGAAATTTTTCCACACAAAAGGCCTTTCTGACTCTAATCTACATACTTACAAAATAATTGACATGGGAGCTATCTATGCTCACACAAAAGTCCAAAATAATTACAAATCTAAACAATTTATCGCTTTCGCCCTTATCAATCGCCTTTTGTGCTCGACCCATTTAAGGCCAAGAACCGAATAATGATATTCACTCAATTGCTCAGAACGACACAGTATCACACATACACCAACAACAAGGATAAATGCATATAAATGAGATTGTTCTTTTTCGCATAAGTTTTCTTCCCTTTTATTTTTTTCTGTCGACGATTTTTTATACTTCCGTTCACGCTCCCATCTTCGCCCTTGTCAAGCAGACAGAAAAAGCTCAGATACAGGAATAAAATGGGCCAGAATTTTTTCGTATCAAAAGATACTTTGTTACTTCCACCCGCTGTTGGTGTTTGCCGGTGAAATGCTGGTCCTATTAGCATAATGACTTGACTGGGATCACAAAAAAGTAGTAGTTGCGCGAGGACTGAAATCGAGGATGAAGACGCATTTGACGACGCGACTATTACTGCCGCCAGATAAGATAACAAAAATTGATTACTTTTGGAATTCTAATAGAATACGCGAATGAAGCGGGCTGAGCAATTCTTTTTTCTCAGCAGTGTGTTAGGTTAGACTGCAGACATGTTAGCAGTGACGACGTGTTTTGATTATATTATGTGATTGCTTCTGATTCCATTTTTTTGTTATTCTAGCTTGGTATTTCTCGACAACTTCAACTAGCGACGTTTGACGAAAGACGGGAATATGGATATGAAAAGTTTGTTTTGTAAATAATGATTGTCTTGAAGAGAATATTTGTGTAATGGGTGGAAAATGTAAAGCATTCAAGATAAAAAATTTAACACAGACTCGTAGGATTCGATTAAATTGGAGGGTGTTTCATTAACATTGAAAATTAAATTGCCAGATAAAGAAAGAGGCAATTTTATGAAGATTACTTTAAGAAGAGATTATGTGTAAGTGGAAATGCTTTAGAATCATGAAGTTATTCTCTAAGATGTTGATACAATGCTCATGACATTAGCATTTTAGTCTTAGAATCTTTTAGAGTTGGACGTTTAAAAATATACTGATCAGATATCACTCATTCACATCACATAGATTCCATGTAAATGGATATGCATATAGATCGAACTTTCGACGCACAAATACAACCTATTCAAGGATTCCCGTTTCCAGGAGCAATTTTGAGCCGTTCCTTATTTCTATGCCAAGAAAATTCAACCATAAAATTTATACCAAGCGAAAGTTTTCAATGTGCGAAAACCGCCACTAAATCTTTATGTCGACTGCCGACTCCTTGGGTCGACCTCCATTGAAATCGGCTTTAACATTGTGTTCGTTATGTCAACGAATACATGGATGGCTTTTCTTTCAAAGAAATCTCTGATCCCTCCAATATCCGAAAAGCAAAAGATGACATATTTAATTTGCACGTACTATGTATCGGCCGAAAAATCATGCTGAAAATTGCTTATGTTCGTATCTAAAAAGGCGATAGTTTATGGTTCATGTAAATGGATGTGTGTGCTTACAAAATGAATCTGAAGGATCTTAAACTATCAAAAAGAAAATAAATTAAAACTTTTCAGTTGCCCAGAAACAACGGTTGCACGATTCAAACCCAATTATTGCTGGAGAAAACTCTTTACTTATATATTTCAAAGTTTCACTATACCATGGGCCTGTTTTAGAACACTTGCATAATTTTTTAAATAATAATTCAAAACCTAACATTAAGTGCAAAAAATAATGAATATTTGTGAGTTTCCAAATACCAGAGTCGTCCTCCTATGAATTCTACTTGCTTGATTTGCCGAGACCACTAAAAACTAGAGTATTCAGGGTTGTATTTTGAATATTTGCGCAGTATTTCTATGAAAAAAATTAATTTAATGCAGTTATTAAGAAAGAGTCGTAACTATCTAATTCTATTCCTATATGAATAAATTTTGGGGGGGAAAATTGATTATTATAATATTCTATGATTATCCATTATTGAATGCGTGGATTATATCGAAATCAGTGTCAAACTAGTACATATTTTGAAAAATTATACATTGGAAAACTGGAAAGTATCAAAATCTATATAAAAACTTTATGTTGATTATAATCAGAATAAAATTTACGGCTTATGGTTAATAGAAGTACTAGAAAAGCTTAAGAGTAAATGTATTATAAATTTTTAAAAATAGGTAATTTAAAGGACTAGAAAAATCATATTTAAATGTACTTAAATCATTAAATCAACATCGACATTGTATGATGGAAAGACTCGGATCGTATTGATCGACTTTGAGTATTTATCCGACTTCAGCTATCCCTGCAGAGTGCTCTCATTTTCTATTTCTATGTCTATTTTTTGCCAGCGGGCCCTTTTTCCCAAAACATGGCATTATCATGAGTCATTGTCCCGAAATCTTTGAAAAAACCCGACTGAGTACCACACAGGCAAAAAACGACCTTATACTACGTCACAAGACTACTTTTCCTTGTCCACCACCACAGCACAGGTTAATATTCTTAATAAGATCATCGTCTCAATAGCAAATCCTATATTCGATATAATATTCGATGAACAATTTTAATTCACTCACGGCAAAACAACTTCTCTCTAATTCATGCTTTAATTTTAGAGTACTTTTAAAGTTGTCACCAATTTATTTATCAAACTGTATTACCTCAACTATCATATCCATTTCAAGGACTAATTATCATTCCGCTCATCAAAGAAGAGCCTCCATCAATTGAAGAGCTTACTGAATGAATTCTAGAAAGAATCCTCTCAGTAAGTTAAAAATTCAAGGAAGTAGGCTTAATACTTCAAGTAAAGTAAGATGAAAAAGAATCAACTTCCTGGAAGAAGCATAGTAATTGCAAAATTAGAATCCAACTCATAATTCTTTTCTAATCAACCTTGACATTTCCGGTCGCATCGCTGTTTTACAGCCGTGAAAGTCAGCTGTTGAATGAAAAGAGATGTAATATAGGAACTCAAAACACGCCAAGTGCAATTAAACCAAACAAGATAGTAATTATTACGTCTAACATTACGATACTGACCGACGATTCTTATCCACCTTTGCAGACATACTTTCCATTTTTCGAAAAGCAATATTCGACCAGAAGATTTTACGGAGTAATTTGAAATTTAAACAATTTTTGAATGATGGCGTTTCTATCCGCTAAAGCTACCATAAAATTTTGTACATAAAACAAATTAAATGTTGTCACTTTATTGTTTGTTTAAGCAAAGAGTTTTAAATCGTTTTACGGGCTAAAATATTGATCAATGCCTCATGACTAATTACCAAGTGTAATTAAATGTACGGATCAGATGAAATAATGGCAAAAACCTGAACGTAATTATAATGAGTTTGAATATCGTAATAGCATTGTTAGAAACATTTTGAAGTTTTCCCTTAGCGACAGCCTTCGTGTTTTATCAAATATTCTGACTACCCTACTAAACTACCCTGCTGTTTGAATTGCGTCAGCATTGGCTATGATTAGTAGAAGATGTCTGAAGCGAGAGTCATTTAAGTTTATGAAACAGCCTCCATTTTTTCTAATGTGAAAAACGTAAACTTTACCTCATTGGATGAAGAATTTGTTTGTATGATGTATTTCAAAATACTTCAATTCTAGCTTTCCTCCATTACGCCTTCTCGTATAAGTTAACAGAAACATTTTATAAAGTGCTTTCATCATCTTTGTGTTATCAAACTTATGTGGAAATAATATCATTCAGTTCTTATTCACATTCGATTTCAGTAATTGGTTTTTGACTCTTCAACGCTAACTAAATTCATTGGTAAATTCATGCATTAGCACTACCATAATAAGCTCGCACAGTTCACTAATCAGGTATAAAAAGAGATACAAGCCGTGAAGTAACATTGAACTTACCTTCCCACTCCACTATCGTGTCTCTTGGCTTACTCAGTATGTACATTACCAACCCACTGTTTTTCCAAGTCAATACATTTTGTATGACTATATTACCCATATTTTGTATTTTAATACTTCACTCCAACTATTATTCAGAGATGCCCACATCCAAATTGTGAATGCTGACACGTGGCAGTACCTTAAAAACTGCTAATCAGATTACGAAACTCTGCAAAGTAGTCCTGCTAAGTATTCTGCTAAGGAACATACTGTAGAAGTTTTCTTCAATTTACTTTTAACAATAGTGACCAGTGACCAGTGACCCTTATTAGATTTCTTGTAATTGCCTTTGACCGATCTAAATGGAAACCTAAGACCGAATTTGTAATATTTAAAGGACCGCATAAGTTAGGCCTGCAAATATATTTTGAATGTAGTAGAAACCTGCTACAAAAGCATTGATGAATGTCGTAAATTCTGTGAACTAATATGGAGGCACTGCAAATTTCTGGTAAATTCTCGTAATGGTCATTTCGACAGACAGCAAATTTAAGATAAGTTAGTTGTTGCATTTCTTTAAAAGTCGTTGTAACACATCAATTCTAAGTTAAAACAATCCACGTATAGTACCCTACTCAAGCCGAGCAAGCAGCAAGAGCATTGGGGCTTTCTGAAAATAATTTCTAATGGGTTTCAAATAAGCATTGCAAAATCACTATAGAATTCTCCTTACACACTACTGTGTAGGAATGAATTGGATAGCAGAAATATTGGTATTCAGAACCAAAAAACACCTAAATATTAGCTCCTCATCTACGTCAACGGTCTTTCTCGTCACTATTTTGCAACTCATTTGCAAACTTTTCTTCCTTTTTGTTTTCCAATTTTTAGAAAAATAATCCTCAAATTCGTTGGGCATTGAGCATTCTATGTTGGTATACAGACGAAGTTATATTTTAAGACGGGTCCCTGAAATAAGAATTTATTATTCGAATTGATCTCCTTTTTTAGCTCCAAGTTATTCTTTCATTCTTTTTCATCCTTCTTTAACCAGACTCAACCGTGCCGTGCATTCTTTTCAGACTTTTTGCTTTTTTGGTACATAGTCTCCAGCAAGCAAGCCTTGATGTGCTTAGAAGCATGTTAGGGCAAAGTTGGAAAATACGATGTAGCATTTCTGCGAAGATGTTTGATCGAGATGTTAAGATCCTGAAAGCCTGTCGAAAAATTTATGACAGCTTATAGTTGGCCGGCTCATTTCCCCCGAAAAACCGGCAGTTCACAGGACATTTTCGTATGAGCCACCAAAATGGGATGCGGAGGAAAGGGTGCCGGAGCAAGATTGACTTTTTTTCTCGACAAGAAATGCACAGGCCTTCTGTGAATTTCCAAACTTCCGCACGTCCAAACTCCTGTGGCTTTGGACGTGCGGAAGGCCAAACCTGTGGCCTTCATCGAGAAAGTGGCGCCAGGAGCGAGGCTTGCTTTCATTTGTCGGCATGCTATAAACCCTCTGATCTTTATGATAGGAATCGGTTATGTGACCCATTCTAGTCGGTTCAGCATTGGTTTTCGAAGTGGAGTCTGTAACATTCTTTCCATTTTTCAGCGATTTGTGCTAAGCACCAATACAAAAAAGACATATCATATAACCACGGTTGCAAGTGCATGGACCAGTCGCAGGGAGACCTGACAAGACACATAGTGATATACTTGGGTGGTCTCATGGTCATCATGGTCTCACCATTTCATAAGTAATCGCGCGCAATCCTCAACGCCTATTTCAGCAGTGCTCCACCTGTTTGGTCCTAAATATTCCTTCACATTTGTCTTTTGTTTTCATTTAGGCAAAGGATAAGCGTGACGAAAAATACCCAAGCACCAATTTCAAACTTCCCCTTCTATAAGCCATTGAGGAAATCTATTCACAATTTTATTGTGTTTATGATATACATCCGACAATTAAAAAATCTGCACGCCTTCTGCTCATCGTTAAACACTTACTTAACTTGAAAATGTTATGTTTAAGGAAAATACTCTATTCTATATTTTAAGCACTTTTGAAAATCCCGAAATCTCCAAACAAAACTTCAAAACTGAAATGAAACCTTCCAAGGACTATCCTCTTCCACACATCCCGTCAAAATTTCTTTGTGCATTCATTGAAGACATTCATTACTGCAATTAGCGCGGAATCCATCGCATCATCATCTGACCTGACCCTTACGTTCTCACATTATCCAGGCCATGTCTGTTCAATGTCAACATTCGTTCCACATTCTATTCTCTATTCCTCTGAATCTGAGTCTACTTCGTATGCAAAAAGCATAGAAATAGTTAGTTAACATCGAAAAGGATAACTGAACATATTTGAAAAAATCTTAAATTCAAATGAAAGTGCTTTCGCCCCTTGTCCGAAAGATTTTTGAATCTTTCCGATCAAATCTATATAAACAAATACTTCATAAATAATGCCTGTAAAAATATTTGCTCTGAATATATAGTTCATCGAGCTTGTTCTGAAAGGATGACATTGGCTCATTTAACGTGAGGTCAAAACTGAAAAAGGGTTTAATGTCCAAACACCTGATAACGACAGAGCCATCCGCTGATGAGCTCAAAACTGGGAGCAGGATTCCATCCCGCACATAAATGTCGACGCCGCCTTCTTCGATGCTTTTGGTTGCACTTTGAATAGTAGCAGTTGGAAGACAGCGTCGATTCCCCCTTGATAGGCAACTGTTAGCTCCAGCTTCTCTTTTCGTTTCATTCGGCTCTCAAGGACTACGTCCACACGTTTCTCCAATTATGAAAGGTGTGATATTTGCAGTCTTTTGTGTGACTTTGTTTCGCACATTTTCTGCCTCATCTCGGTGACAGCGCCAAATTGTGTCGTCCAAATCCTGAAACTCACCAATTCCCTTCCTCATTGCCGTTGATTTGGACTTTGATGGCGTTCCTCATGATTTGCGATTTATGTGTTTTTGTAATGTTGGCAATTAACTATTTAAAAATATTACTAATATCATATATAGAACAAAAAATAAATAAAGGATATAAGCATAAATGAACAAATGATACTTAACGTATTTTGAAGCTTTTGTTTCCTTTAAAGTGCCAACATTAAATCGATTTAGTAGTTTTTCAATTTTGTTGAGGATTATTATAAATTTATATACACAAATGCTTTTGAGATTTGGTTTCTACAAACAGTGTTTAACACGCAATTCGAAGTAAAGGAATATTTTATTAAAAATAGAATTTAGGCTAATAAAGATATCAATTTTGCTTACATTTATAAAAAATCAAAAGCAACATCGTCTTCAGTAAGACACATTCACAATTCACTTTGATCTTACTTTTAGCGGTGTGTAATTGATGCCCAGTCAGTCTTTAATCTTTTAGATTAAATACATTGCTTGCTCCATCACACATTATTTCATGATTTTTTAAATTTTTTATAATGAGCCACACAATTTATTTGTACTTGAAATTCAACATAAATAAGATTAAACATTAATTTCATTCTTTTTTGCTTTTCCCTCTTACCAAGTCTTCTTCAAAGCAAACTGCACTACATTGCCGACCTGAAAATCAAACAGTCCTCATAATTGGACAATTTTTTCCTCGTTTGCGAATGCGGTGAACGTACCGTTTGTACTATTTCCTTACTTTTCTGATATATATTCATCCATCATCGTCTCCAATAGACAAGCTAATGGTTTGAAACTTCCTGGAAAATTCAATGTAATAGAGAATGATTCGACGGTTTTTGCATCCTTCCTGTTTAGCAGGAAAAAAATGTCTTCATTTTCAGAGAGGTCAATCATTCGTTCGTCTTCATTCAAATCATTCAGTGCTATCAAAGGAAGCCTTTCAATAGACGTTATTTCCTCTACCATCCTTGAATGACATTTTATAAACCCACTCAAACCACTTGACGGAGCCCATTAATGTCGGAACGAGCACCAACCCTTTTTCAAAAAGTTACAATTAAGCTGAATCATTGCATTGAGAACTTAAGTTGGTTGAACTTATTGAAAGGCTCCAGGACTCTTAACAGTAGCATTTCTAATTCATTCGGGCCTGGAAATAACAATCAGTCAATGTTAGAGAAGTGGAACGAAGTCATTAGCATAGGAAATTTATCGTAATAGTATGGAAAAAAAGGACATATCCGCATTGACAAAAGAATACAACTATCGAAAGCAGAAGACTTTCCGCAATATCTGGCAGCGATTAGTTAAGCATATGACTTGAAATGGGTGGTCGGAAAGGATATATTAAGAATCTTGCCCACATCCTCTACTATATTGTTTGATGCCGCAAGCCGGAAATATTATCAATGGAAAAGATATTTACAGTTATTTGCTGCAATTTATTGTAGGAAATCCCTACAAAAACCTCCATTTTAGGTCATTTGCTCGCACTCAAGGAAATCCTTTCGGCTATAATCAAATCATTGATCGTCCCCAATCATGTTTCGTCATTTTATTTTATTGTTTTACTGCTGAATGGATAAGCAGAGAAGGGTTTTGACGTGAATCAAAAGAAGAAGAAAAAAGGAAGAGCTGCATGTTGTTAGTCTGCATGTTGTTAGTCTTTTGTAAACATTTAAAAAAAATCTCAATATGCGATCCAGCACACTACTTTAGAATTCTTATTGTTTCATTTAGAAAAATGATATTCTCAAACGAATCTCCGCTAATCCGAACTATGAACTGCAATTAAATCAATTCTAAATCGCCAAGTCATATCAGCTGTACAAAGGATAAAATTTAAACTTGAATTCAACTTGAATACCCATTAACAAAAGTAAATAAAAGAAAAATTGAATCAATTCTTAATTGCTGGCGAGAAATTGAGTACATTAATTCAATGGTCTGCACTTAAGGTTTCCTGGCTGGCTGGCACAAACCATCGTTTTTTAGTGTTTTCGTACCAATTATATAAATTTAAGCTAATCCTGATCGAATTTCAATCGCAAGAGTAGTCATTTTACGACCGTTTGTGATAATACTACTCAAATACTTTCTTCTAATTTGATTCAATTTAATGTTTCTGGTGGCATGCAATAAAATTCAACACTTCCAATGCCTTTCATCCAGTCGTCTGCGAAAACGTTTTGAAGTAGCAGTCACTTGCAGTGAAAATTTCGCCGGTTTTTCAATGCAAGGAGTTGAACGAAGATGGCAGCAGCAAGATATGATGAAGGGCAAGCACAGCAATGTGAAGGAAGCAACCACATAGTAACATGAGTAGCCGGAAAAGGATGGATGAAATACAGAAGATTGTAGAGAGAATGCTATATTGTTTATAGTGTTTCGAAGCATTGCAGAAAAGTGTTTGGTAAAGTGTTCTTGATGAAATCTTGGCGTTGTTTTAATTAGATCTTGCCAATGGCAGCAATTGTCTAGCAGTTGGTATTTTAGCTTATCACATAATTACTCGAGGGTAGAACGCTAAAAGAACTGAGTCGAAACATTTTGCGAAATTTCCGATAAGTAAGAGTTGGTAGTTTGGCACAATGTGCACCTTCCGGCTAACAATTACGTGAAGTCGTATATGTTATTTTTACGTGATATTCTGATTTGAGCAATTGCCAGTTGGTAACATATATCTGATATATTTAATCAGAGGGAATTTGTTGTGTTGCGATGGAAATATGATGAAATATTCTTTCAAGGTTCAAGTGTGGGTAGTTTTTTAGTGTTCTTACATATTCTCAATGATTTCGAAAACAAAAAAATTACCCCACGATTTCTCCAGAGCTTTGTACCTACGGACTCATATCTGTCCACGAAACTAATGGTAACTGGAAACTTAGAAACTATAACAAGCGTAGGTTTAAGCATTATATACATTTGCACTCCAAATGTAATTTGAATATGACGATTGCCGTATGGGATTGCCGTATGGTAATTATGGTAATAAGATTGGCGATTGCAAGCGATGTGAGTTGGTGCAATATTTGAGGGTATTGTATTTTCCAAAGCAACTAGTTTATCCGTTTCAAGAAATCATTGCAAGCTTTTATGAATATTCAAAAGACTATATTAAAATTCAAGTAGTTCGAAAAATAATTTCATCGTTATGAAGGACGATTAAATTGAAACAGAGCCACGCAGACTACCCTCTTTGCCCTTTGCTGTACAACGGAGGAGATAATATTAAATTCGTTCTACAAATAACAAGTATCCGAGAAGTTTTTTTTCTTTTGGGAGGTGAAGGCTATTTACGCCCTGAGTGTCGGACTCCCCCGCTACCGGACTACCGACTAAACACCTCCCCTGTCACACCGAGAACCTAGCCTGGAACTGTTTGTCACATTACTTCGGACTAGGCCTCATTAATCATCACTTAGCAATGTCTTCAGGCTAAGGGAAATCTCTCTTTCTCCACGGATGGATAGGAAGGAATTGCGATTAGAGAGAATTGCGTTACAGAGATGTCCCTTCCCTCGCCAAGCGATCCATCATGCCCATCTTTATAAGAAGAACTGTCCGTACGTAATGCGACACACAGTTCCAATTGTCCTTTGATTGCATCATTTTTCCCGTTACATTTTCTGGGGAAATTACGCCAATTTTCTCCGAGAGATGCGAACGGAGTCTTGTGAATCTATTACACGTAAAGAACGTATGGCAGGCGTCATCCGTCATCCCCGGGCAGACCACGCAAGTTGGGGATGGTGTCTTTCCCCATCTTGTACAGGTAAAACTGAAATTACCCATGACCACTGGGTAGTTGCGTCAGATAATAATCAGTCTCACCATGCATGCTGTAGAACCACGGCCCCAAGTCACTTATCAGCCGTGCGTTTCACCTACCTCGCGTTTCGTTTTCCCATGTTCGCTGCCATAAGATAAGGGTTCTTCTCCGTTCCTCTCGGCTGACGGTTTCTCTCGCCGACTCCCCTCTACGTGAGTACACACGTTTCCGTTCGTCTGCAAGTAACTTGATTGGAACCACCCTCGAGATTACCAGCACTGCAGGTTCAGAGACAGTGCGGTATGCAGCGGCTATCCGCAAAGCTCCTTGCCTCTGCACCTGTGCCAGACACCTTTGGTACGTCTCTTTACTAAGAGCGTCAGCCCAAACCTCGGAGCCATACAAGAGCACTGACTCCATTGCACTCATCAGTAGACGTCTTTTGCTCGAGGTTGGCCCCTGCGTGTTGGCCAAAATGCGATTGAGCGCCAATACTCGCACGGAAGCCTTATCTGCTGACGCTCGAACCTGCTCGAAAAAACTCATCTTCGAATCAATCATCAAGCCAAGGTATCTGATTGATTCTTTTGACTCGATGATCATTTCCCCCACACGAACCGGCATAACACGAGGGATTCGCTTCTTGGTGAGGACGACAACCTCGGTCTTTTCCAGCGCTAGGCTAAGCCCACGGTCTGTCATCCACTCTCTCACTCGGCGTATTACCGCATCCAGTTTGAGCTGCGTCTGTACGACAGTACGTCCAGCGACTAGTACTACTACGTCATCTGCGTAGGCAACCAGGCGCGACTCCCAGACATTCCAGAGACATTCCAGAGGTCCTGGCCCAGAACGGAGCCTTGCGCGACCCCTGATGTCAAATCAATTCTTCGCCGGCCTCCCAACGAGTCATAGATGAGTTTCCGATTTTTGAGGTAGTCTTTCAATATTCGCATCAGATATCTCGGCACCCTGAAATTTTTCAGAGCACCAAGAATATCTGTCCATCTAGCAGAGTTGAAGGCATTTCTCACATCTAGAGTTATGAGCAGTACTATTCGTCTCGAGTAATGATTGTGGGCTTCTGCCTGCTGGACCGCGCTCACTACCTCTGCTATTGCACCAATTGTGGATCGACCAGTCCTGAAGACGTACTGCCGAGGAGACATATCCTCGGCAGTTCGAATGGCTTCTCCAAGTCTTTCTCTAATGAGCCTCTCGAGCACCTTCCCAGCGGCGTTCAGCATACATAGGGGACGATATGAAGATGGTTGCTCCGGGTTCCACTTCCCCTTGTGGATCAGCACGAGCCTCGCCTCTTACCAGTATTTGGGAACACGCCCTGCTGCAAACAGGCATTGAAAGTGGTGAGCAGCTTTTCAGGACATAGTTGATGTGCAAGCTGTATCACTTCCGCTGGTATACCGTCTGGCCCTGGGGCCTTTTTCAATTTTTAAGCTTTTACCGCATGATCCAGCTCGATGGCGGTAAAAAGTGGGCATTCTGCAGGACATTGAACATCTGCATCATCGGGACGAATAGGATGCATAGGGAAGAGCTCTCGAACAATCTTGTCCATTTTTTCCGTTTCAAGGACACAGGGCCTCCTTGCAGTTCCTAATTTCCGCATGGCAAGCTTGTAACCCAGCCCCCACGGGTCTCTGTCGATGTCCTCAACTAAGTTGCGCCAGCAGCGAGCCTTGCTTTCGTTAATTAACCTACGAAGAACTTTTCTAGCCGACCTGTATGCCAGCGTTCGGGAGGGTGACTCGTCTCGATTTCTTAAACGTTGAGATTCGCGGCGGAGTTTGTGAAATTCTTTCCGCTTTTCGGCGATTTCTGCCGACCACCAGTATACAGCAGGCTTATTGTGTCGAGGCCGTCGCCTGGGCATAGAGCAGTCACACGCATTCTTGATGAGCCTCATGGTGGAGTTCACCATGTTTTCAGGCTGAGGCTCCTCCCGTTACCGTCATATTTTCACCTCTCATAAGAGCTGCGGCGAACGCGTCGACATCTATTTTAGAAATATTCCAACCTACAGTTGAGGGTTGGGTTGCTACGCGTCGAGTAGCACAGTCGCCAATTGCGAAAGCAATGTACTGATGATCGCTCGCCGAGTAGTCCTCCAGTACCCTCCACCTGTGTATCCTAGGCACTAAGGACTCCGAAGCAGATGTCACATCCGGTATAGTTCCCAAGCAGCCTCCCCGTTGATCTTTGGTGTGTTCCCAACGTTCATGATGAAAAGTTGCCTCCTAACCGCCATTTCTAGTATTCTTTTTCCTCTCGAGTCTGGCAGAGGCATTCCCCATTCTATCGCCTTGGCGTTAAAGTCACCGCCAACAAGGATTCGGCCTTCCGTACTCGCGACAGCTTCCTTCAGTTCATCGAGCCTGCTCTGAAAACATGAAATTAACTCATTCGGCGTGAAATAGACGCTTATGAATGTCAAATCGGCGCACCCAATGAGGACGAAGCCATTTCCGATGAAGCAAGTCCGAGCTGTGGGTAGAGCCCTATCACGTACCCAGGTGGCGGCGGTGCCGGATCGATCACAATACCATCCAGCTTCCTCTTTCTTGTGGTGTTGCTCAAATATCAGCAACAAGTCAACTTTTTTCTATTTTGCAACCTGGTCTAGTAAATCTTGTGCGGTTGAGCTACGGTGTAGGTTGATTTGCAGGGCTTGGATCATGTCTTTGCTCTTTTCTTGCTTAGTGCCTCTTTGAACTCCTGGCACCTACCACTTCTTGGAATATGAGTCAGATCTTCAGACTTCCGTCCCTTATCTTTGCACAAGATACAACTGGGTTCGTTTGGGCAGTCTTTCGCCTTATGACCGGAAGTGCCACACCTGTAGCACAGATTGCTTCGATCTGGCCCCTTGCAATTCAAGGAGATGTGTCCGAAGTTAAGGCACTTGTAGCATCGAGTTAGGGCTACCCTCCGACGAATGCTGCACACAACCCAGCCGATTTTAATTTTCTCCTTGGCCAGGAGTTGCACAGCGTCTTTCTCTGGGATGTCTATTATTGCCGCCCTTTGTCCTCTAGAGTTGGTAGGCGTTAGTCTTACCCTAAAGCTCTCTGGCGTAGGAAGAATTAACCTAATGGAATCTTCTACTTCTTTGGCGTCCGCAATGCAATCAAGGTCTCTTATTTCCAGAAGTTTGTTTAGTATAGCTGAACAAACATTGAATGTAAAAAAGAAAGTAAAAATGTTTGACAAGTGCATTAAACAAGCACGTTTTGAAGAACGGAAACGAGAGTATTTAGCATCATGGTTATTGTTGCTTTTTTGACAAAAGTTTGTTCCATTTTCAAATCTAATCTACTTTTGATCCAAACCTGACTTAACCGACAGTTGCAAATATTCGGCACTGCTGCAGGCGGACGTATCGATGAAATATACTACCGAAATATACTAGGAAGTATTCGTCAACAAAAGACGATCGTGAGTAGTGGTCTAGGAGAGGTTCTTCCATTCTTTCTACCATTTCTATCTTTTCTTTTCCTTTCTATCATTCTGTCCCATTTCTTCCATTCTGATCCCGTTTCTACCATTCTGCGATTTCAATCTTTCACCACTTTGTCACCATTTTCTCTCATCTCCTTCCCCGGAGCCCTCTTTCAAATATTCCCAAATAAATGTGTGGCGACAGTGTATGAATCCTAGGATTCTGAGTTCGAGTCCTGCCTAGATGTTGGTCTTCTGACCCTTTCTGACCCTTCTGACCAACAAACAAATGTTCATCACTACATCAATGAAAATATTAGCACTTTACTTCTGCACTACTATCCTTTCTTGCCTGCTATACCTGTGATTTATATTTTATTCGATGCATCGCTTCCTTGCTCAACGATATGAGTCATTCTAACCTGCCAAAATTAGTTTGCACAGAGTGTTCACTAATTAACTATTTACTATTTTACTTTTCTTTTTCTTATTTAATTCGTCGAATAATGTAGAAAATGTCGTGCAATCTGCATTATTTCGATTGCATTCTATCGTTTTTTTAATATTTAATATAAATAATTTTTCGAGTTCATATTCTTCGGTCGTTAGCGGATAAGCTGTCACTCGATGAATCCGGCTATTTTCACCTCTTTTACGCGAGCAGGTTTTATAAAATAATCTCGGAATCACTCTATCCACTGCTGTTTTATAAATATATCTAAAAATGAATCTAAAATGAATCTGAAAAATAGAATCTTTATACATCGATAAATGCTAAATATACCCAGGAATAATTCAGTATTCAGTATAATTCATTCAGTATAGGCAGTTCACATTTTCTCCCATTCTCATAGTGTATCCAATTTTGCCAGGATATTTTAATAGCTTATTTGAAGCTGATGGCTCCGGTTAATTTGTGGCCAACATATCTGAACCGAATTGAAGTGTAGTGATTCGCTCTGACGGGATTGTCATTGTCCTTTAACGCTTAGGCGGTGAGGTATGTGCTAGTTTGATAGAGATGTAGGGTAGGACATCAAACTTGCACGGCAGTGGGTCGTTTTTTTTTAAACTTGCTGTTTTTTGAATACCATGGAAAGTAAGTAAGAATGGTGGCCAAATGAGGGTTGAACAAGAAACTATAAAACTTTTTAAAAGATATCCCTGTTGACTAAATTGTGTTTAAATTTTTTAATCGAAGACCTACATTATCAATAATACCAACTCATTAGAACTGCTGAGTACAACGTACAAAAGTTATTATTATATTTTAAATGAAATCCGCAATGAAAAGCAGCATTTTGAAGAATATTTGTAACCAAAATGGCCAAAGCAGACTTAAACTGGTAATCCCTTGAAAGTAGTATAAGGAATTTCTATGAAAAAAAAAGTTCAAGTGAAAGTGGTTCCTGACATAGTGAAGGATGATGCTTGTTTACTTCACAAAAATGTACAACAATATAAGGAAAATGATTGAATTTGACATGCAAAGAAGATGTGAATTGATAATGAACGGGGAGTACCTTTTCAAAGGGTCTAATTAACATTTTAGTTTTTGTTTAACTGGTAATGCCATTTGACTCGTTACATAGTTTTACATGTTTACTTGTTCTTCATGAAGGTGTTTTATTTCATTTTTTAAATTCGACTTTAAAAGTGACAAAATGGTTTATTTCATGAACCAAATTAAACTCATGCCTTCTTTTCACGATAAATATGCTTATTTCAAAACTTACTTGTACTTTATTGCTAGAATACTTCATAGATTTTGTGAGCAACAACGGACGTATTTTATCTGATAAAATTTAAAATATAAATTTGCATGGTTTTGAAATTACATTGACCATCAACCGATGATCCCAAATAGTTCTTTGACAGAAGTCGTTCTTCTTCCCCCAATAGTTCTTCCTTCTTACAAAAGTCGGAAGTTGTAGCAATTTTGCTTGGAAGAATTAGAACATTTCTTATTATTATAAATAATATATTCAAAATCAAATATAATAGAGTTTAGTTTAAAAAATTTATGTGCGGCTTTAACTCAATTATAAACAATATATCTACATCATCAAAGTTATAATTTAGCGAAAAATTGAGTTGAAATGCAAAATAAAATAGTTGGGGAAACGAAGGAGGCAGCAAAACGAGCACATCCAGTCAGAGAGGGCAAGGAAATCATAAGTAACATTTAATTGTATATGATTATGTTTTAATTATGCTGATCCTCTCAGAATCCAATTCTTCATTACATGTCACCGTAAAGAGGCTAGCAAATTCAAATGCTCGTTGATTTCAATACGTTAGGTGTTAAAGATTGGAACCTATTCTATGCGAACAAGTCCAACATAGATTAAAACATAGTTTTGTGTAGAATATCACAATCGTTCGAACCTCGAAACAGAAGTACACCGAAATGAAATGTTAGAAGTAGGCTTATAACCAGCCTTTAAAATGTACGCGTCAAGAAAAATTAAATGAGACGAATGTGAAAAGATGCTTGCACTAACCTCAGGTCTTCCTGAGAAAAATTTACATCTAAAAACTGCATTGATTGAAAATATCTCCTGAGAGAAACACTGGTGATCACAAATTTCACAAGTGTAATCACAAAAAGGAGACACTTAGAAACTTCTTTAAATTTTCCAACTACACAAAGGTACCAAAATAGGGCGAAGTCGGAAAGATTACACTTGTCATGTGAATTAAAGCGGCGAAAAAATTTAGAGTTTGAAAATGCGTCTGTGACCACTAATTTTAGGCCATAGAAGAATACTTCAAACAAAATTTCCCAGTCAATATCTGGTTCGAAAATTTTTGCGAATTATGCGTGTAATCTATGCGTCGTATTATTGCCAAAGATAATTTAAAACGTGAAGGTACGTTAATAAGAACCGAAATTCATGACACAGCTTCGGGTCCAAAAATTAAGAGTGAAAGCATTTTTCGTCGTAAAAAAGCTGATCCAGTTTCTTTTATCACATTTAGTTTTGATGTTTAACAAGTGCAACCCGTAACGAAAACACGTATACTCAATTTGATGCCCGCTAAAGAAATTTACATATTTATTGTATTGTGTAACTCGACTCAACACATTCAATATTTCATACATGAGATCAGTCAATAGTCAAAGAGGATGCAAGAAAGTTTTGTCGGCAATAGAAAATTACTTACCTACAATGAACATAATGAGTATACACCTATTCTGCATTGGATGTAGAGGACGGAATAAGAATTACCATATACTCCATATACGTCATCAGCTTTATTCTAAATCTCCAAAGCATGCGAAAGAGTGACGAAGAATGAAAGTCTTTCTCCCTGTACGAATTCACAGATTCTTGGTCCTTGCAGGCCGTGTGTCTGGTCGCATGGAAAACGGTGTTAAAAAATTAATTTATGTATTATAATTATTTTGAACATTTATGATTCTCCAAAGCACATGCAACTACTGACAGGAAATATATGAAAAATTGACAGGACACTTCAAAAACTTATATATCTTACAGACAAATGTAAAGAATACTGTATAAATAAATAGAAAAAAAAATAAAACTGTTGGTTGTGAAGTTGCTGCCTTTGAAAATCACAAATTCGAATTTGGTCAACTTACTCTCACATTTAATAAGGCGAAAAAGTGTATGCAAATCAATCAAGCCCTTAAACCATTTCGGAAATCGAAAAACGACTTTATAAAGTTTCTCAATAAGTAGTTGTCGAATAAAATAATAAAAATGTATAAAAGTGTGTTATGGGAAGGTGTTACACCACTAACGAAGCCAAGGAATAATGTGATTATAATTGTGGCCGTAATTGACACGATATAGGAGGAATCCGTATTTTAATTTTAACAGTATTTAAGACTCCAGTGCCTTTCATAGTTTAACACTCGATCATTTGCCGCCTTTTGGTGTTGTCTGTTAGGAATTAACGGAATGTTTTCTAAAATTATGCCCATTTCATTAAATAGTTTATTTAAATTCCGTAATGTAAAATAGTATATATTTATCGAACAAGGGAAATTATACCACGTTATGAACCCTTTGCGTAACAAAATTGCTTATTCAAAGTCCAAATTTGAATGATTTATTTCATATGATTATAGAAGTGCTTATCTTATAGTAAGATTTGATTAAAATGTCTTATCTCGGAAAGTTCCAATCAAAAGTGCTTATTTCGGTTTTTTACTGATATTTAGGTCCAAGCAGAAATGTTTAAACAAATTGAACGCATCAGAACTACTGTATGAACCTACATATTAAAACAACTTAATTTAAATTAAAGATAATGCATCAGTTTCGCTGAAATTTTGTGCTGCGACGGGGATGGAATTATTCCATCGTTCCCGTCTCTTCCTTTGCTTCGTTCACAGACGCGTTTCGTCAGTGTGCCATCTTCAGTGTGATGTTCTGTTGTCGGAACATCAAGGAAGTGACGAGGAACGACGGAATGTTCCAAGGGCAAAAATAAATAATGCTTTAGTTTCAAAGAATTCAGTTTTTCTGTTTCCGAAGAAACGTTAATGTGTAAATAAGCCTTTTTGAAAAGGGGCCTCAATGTGGTAGAATAGTTTTTATCACTTTATCTTTACCTATTACGTTAGAAAATCAGCTTTGTGAAAATAGAGTAGAGTAGTTACATAAATAAAAAGAATTTGAATAAAATATAATTTAACATTTTTATGGATTTAACAGGAAATTAAATCGTCCCGAAATATTTTTTAAGCTTACATAAAAGCGTGCGAAATCGACTCAGGACAGTTGTTAACTTAACAATTTATAAAACAATAATGAGCTAGCATTAAGCTTTTCGTTATCCTCGGCGTGGCGTTGCAACTCTTCTTGGGCCTCTCCACTAGACAACGGCTCGCAACCCCGCCTACAAATACCTTCCCAGGTTTCTGCTAGGAAGGTATCTCTATACTTTCCACAAATCTCAAGTCAGGGTCCTCTAGTTAGTCCTTAGCTTCGTACAGAATGTACGTATAGACTACACGTTATTATCCATTACTCTCGTTCATGCTTATCTCTTAGAATTCACCTCAGGACAATTAATCAATAAAATACTTAATACATTTACTTTACTTGGGGATGATTGCAGCAGAGTTTACGTGCCGACATTAATGTCATTCTGATCGAACAAACTAGTTTTTTGGGACGCTCAAAGCAAATGGTTTTGTTACGATTGTGTGAAATGTTACGTCAAAATGTTACGATTAAAAATTTAGATCTATTTCCGAAAATGAAACTAGCAACCCCTACTCAACAAAATCAAAATGCCAATTTTTAATAATGTCAAATTTTATACTTGAATGGTTTATTACGAAACATGTCATGTCATTTACACCTACTGAAGGGTTTTCTGCACTTTACAAATCACTATTCCCTGATTTCTATTTACTTAATTTAATTATTTTATCTAATAATTTTATTTATTTTAATAAATATATTTACTTTATAATGTTTATATATTTACTTTATTTAATAATTTAATTATTATTATAGCTTGGAAAGAACACCGAACGTTTCGTTAAAATATTAATAAGATAAGTGATTTACGTTAGTGTATCTAAATTAACCATAAAACCTGTCTCAGAGAATAAATTTCAATTTAGCTCAATATGTGTGCTCAATGGCAACTTGACTAAACTAAGCTTTTAAGCTAAGTGAAAATCTTCATTAAACAAACGATAATAAACATATTTCATTAATATATTCAAGTGAATAGAAATCACACCCTGACTCCTCGTACTTTCGGTCAGTATTCTTGAGACTTCTTTCATGGCCTTTCACGTTGAGTAAGCATTTCCACGAGCCACGGCATCCTTTTCATTCGAAACTATGATTCAAACAAAACAACCCCCTCATGGACAATAAAGACAAATAATAACACGAATTTTCAGCTTCTCAACTAATTCTAAGCTTGATGTACCGATAACATGCTATTCCTGCAATTAAACAAACAAAGCAAACTTATTTATTTGTTCTCGGTCAAAGTTCGACATTTATACAATTTGCCTCGTGGGAGGTGTTCACCAATTTTCCTAGCAGTAGCTCTCATCATGAAACTCGTGTTTGCCAGCGTCTTATATGTTACCACATCAATGGGAATGGGGAAGTTCAAAATCCAGACTTTGTTTGCACAGGAATATTTTGCTCAACGAACAAAAGGGAACCTGCTTTGTCTGATGAAAATTGGGAAACAAAAAGGAGAACATTTTCATCGGAACTATCGTTGGGGATTGGTGTCTAAGCTGATGCTGATGGCCTTGAAAAAAGCGAAACTTTTTTCACAAGAGAATATGAGAATGCTTCGTAAATGGTCTGCTTGGAATCACTTTCTAAAGTACTGGTTGTAGGTTTTGTTTTTGAGAATATGGAAAATGTGGAAATGGACTCCAACTCTCTCTCGTGGACTTCTATATCGTTCTTATAAATAATTCCATTTATTGAAATGGTTTATACTAGACAACGGTAAGGACTATCGTTTACAATAGCTGTCTTAAATACTCCACGATTTTCGGAAATGGTTTCCTTTCTAGATTGCGTTCAATGTACCGTTATCTATTTTAGATGTGGTTTCTGGGAAATTTTCAGGTTATTTATCCGCGAACAATTAGCTTCAAGTGCTTTTCTTTGTTCTGAACTTTTCCCTCCGTTTGTGTACCTATTTTCCTATTTCGTCCGAACCCACCAAACAAATACAGCGTTTTTCAATCGACATTCGGAGTGATATATATGTCGGTCAAGGGTATGCAATAGAACTCGATTCAACAAGGACATTGAATCAATTTTTAAATGGTGTTCACTATTTCCGTATATTCGTTTTTTTTGTGTGTGGTTTTGTTTGAGTAGGATTTCTTTCTCTGGGGTTGTGTTGCAACAGTTTGAATTGGAAAACCATTAAATCTATGCAAATAATTTCGATTGCTGAAAAGTAGGCGTCATTGATACGATATGTTGTGAATTCGTGGTTGTCCAGCGGAAAGAAGGATTATTTCATCTATTTGTATTGGGAGTAAGATTGGGGGAGATTCTCTTTGTGGTGTTCAAGATGACGAAACAAACATTTTCGTAGGCGATTCCCAAAAGCTTTATTATTTTTTTTTTTATTTTGGAAGGGAAGCACTGATATTCACTTAGCTTATGAACTTATTTTAGAATGTGTACAGCGACAAGAATTCATTCCGTTGGTATACGAATCTTAACTTTTTCATTAAGGAATCATTATGTGTTGCCTTTGAAAATTTAGTCACATCAAATTCTGGAAATTTGATGTAGATGACAAACATTTATTATGTAACAAAAGATGTACTTTGTAATTGTAGGCGGAAAAGCTAGACAGGGTGTTTGAAGTTTCAATATGTATTTTCCAATGATATTTTGACAAAAAAAGGTTGTTGCTTGGCAAATAAATGTTTGATTTATTAATTTATAATTAAAAATGATAATAAATTAAAATTAATTTCGCGTTTCAAGATGCAAGGACCTATTATGAAATGCTTATATAAATTGATAATTCAAGCAAAAAACTTTAAAGGACGCCCCTTTAAGCATAGGTTGGTCAAGTAAGATGGAAAATAACCGAGGCTTAGTCTACTTGTAACTCTAAGATAGGTTAGAGAGATCTCTATTTTAACAGTGGTTGAAGAAAAAGGAATGTAAGCCCTCACTTCCTGTTTGCCGAAATTTTTGTTAATTTAATACGTTATTCATGTTCATCCTAATTCGAACCAGCAGAGCTTAGTGCTGCACATATCTAAAGTAAGTGAGAAGATACCGCCTTTTTTATTGAGAAGATACAATCGGTGGCTTACGCACCTTCTGCATGTAAATATGATATCCAGGTGAAAATGCAAACACCTATACTCGCTTACAAGTTGAGTAATTGGTCTGATAATGCTCTCGGTTGACCTACCGCTGCAAGTCACTAATAAATCCACTTACCTCAAGTTTCATTCACCCAACCTTCTTCCCACAAAGGCATCTGTAATCAGCTTTCATCGTGGAGAACGACTGCTAGCGTGATTAACATAACAAACGCTACTGTGTATAACAATAATTTTCATCTTTTAAGATTGAAAGTTGAAGGCTATTTCGGACAATTAACGGTACAAAGCGCCAGGATTACCGACCCTTGTTACACCTAAAGTCAAGCCTGTATCATACTACTGAAACCGTACCCACCGAGCGTTGCCTTCATGTCATCGGGATTCTGCCAGCAGAGATGGACGAAAAGGTGAAGGATTACGAAAAGACTGAACTTTTTGCTCGCACCGCTGCCGAGCGATTGAACGTGCCTTTTTTCATAACAAGAACTACTCGGGTGTGGTGCGACACAGTACGTTTCTCTTCCGTGTACAGAGCTCGAATCCTACCTCTCTCCGTTTTTGAATTAGTCTCCCCCTCCTTCCGGATACAGAAACAGGAAGGAGGATTTTCCTTCTTCAGCAAGTGATCCTCTAGGCACCGTAACCGAGGTAACCAAAGTAGAATGATATGTAGACTTTATATTATTATTTTTAATTATTATATAGTTTTTGCTTAGAATCACGAGTAACACGCAGTTTCATGTGCTCTTTCATGTACCTTTTCATGTGCCCGCGGAACTACCTTTAGCGAGCTGCGTGATGTCTTCGGTACTCCCCAACCGGATCCTTGGCCTTTTAACGCATGGGAACAAAGCGTGGCAGGCATCATCCATGGTTGCCAAGCAAAGCAAACCAGAAGCTGGTACAGTAATACTTGTTCGACAATTGCGTCAGATAATAATCTTTATTGGGATGTCCTTTACTTTAACATGACTCCAAGCCACTGATAAGTTTTGCGGTTCGCCTACTTCTCGCTTCGTTCACCTTCAAATTAAGGTCTTTTTTCTCCCTTTTCGAGTAATCACATTTCACCTTATCTCGTCCTACATTATTTATTTGTTCTTCGCTCTTCAGCATAAACTTCATAGTGGTTCACCAGTCATACGAAAGCAAACACCGCGAGATCAAAGACAGAGCGCAATACAGCCGAAATCCCCAAAGCCTTGCTAGCTGTGCCAATCATTTTTGGTAAAACTTATTACTAGTAAGTTTGGCATGATTTCGGAGAGATACAGGCTCTACTTGACTGATTATGACTCGCTTTTTACTTAAAATTAGATGTGAATGTTTCCCAGGAGACTTCTGAAACACTCCCATAAAGGCATAATCCCCCTTCGCTCTGATTTGCTTGCAGAGGCTCGTCTTTGAATTAATCATCTTATGAATGTATTCCATTTTCCAAACCCAAGTATCACTTTTTCAATTATGCCGAAACCACTTAAACGCAGTTATATGATATGCAACCCCAAAACCTCGTCTTACAGGAGCTTCAAGAAATATTGGCCAAGAAGAAAAGGTTTAGTTTCCTAAGATATAACATTTAAGCTTAACTTGTTATAAATTTGTAAGTGTTTTCCAGTTTCAATCGTGCTCTGTGCCTTTAAATTTACACCAAAATGAAATATATGTACCTAACGTATATCTATCACGTATGTATTTAGAAGCAGCGTGGAAGCGCATATAGATTCGTTCAGTGAATTCGTTTGAACTGTTATTTGCTCATCATTCCATAATTTAAAACGTAACAATTTTCTAACATAAGAATGTTAAGGCTTCACCACGTTAAGAGTGAGTTGTGTCCTATTCTATCCTATTCGATTTAGTAACTGAGTGACAAACAGTGAGTTTTAAGTCGCATAAGTCACTCGCGTTTGTAACCGAAAATTTAAAATACTCTTATTGTAACTAGCTTAAGAAAAATGAAAAATCTAATGAAAACCACTTATACGCGTGTTTGTCTTTGCATCAGTTCTCGTCATCCTACTATGCTGTTTTATTTGCCATTCCACAGGTGAAAGCGGGAGACATATGCAGGATTTTTTGTAGTTTTTCAATTTCTAGCTACTATAAAGAAGTCTGGCTACTTTAAAAAAATTTCGAAAAATTATTTAAATAGTTATTTTAAGACGAATTTTCATCTTCTAAATGAATTATCGCTAATTTTATGTTAGCATTATCTTCAACCTTGTTTAATATTGAACATGTCCCTTTATACTCATTCTTCTTACTCAATGATTCATTAAAGAATATTTAAAGATTGCTTTGCGCCTGGACCAATATTTTCAGTTATCTAACAACTAATCAATTATCCAGGCTGTTAGCGCCAAGATATCCGATCTGGAACTCAAGTTGTCACTTGTAACAAGAACTACCGTACCGACAGGGTGGTTTAGGTATATCTCTAACCCAATGACGATATGTAGCCTTGCTCACAGTGGAAAAGACCTGGGGAACCACAGATCTTTGCTTAATGACACTTGAAGAAGTTCACCAGATGATCCTTGATGCTTTGTCGAAGACCTGGAAGCCAAAGCCTTCGTGTTCTTATCGCTACTATGAAAGTAGTGTAGAAGTCCTGGAAACCAAAGCCTTCTAAATATAAATATCAAACACTCTGCTTGAGGTTACTATGAACACATGCTTATACGTGCGAAATCGCAACAGGATATCGAATAGATCATCTTGTACTTTCATGCCTTTCATCATTAAATCATTTAGAGATAAATTCGATGTCGTTTTACAAGATGCGTCAAACACTACCCTTAACTTTGTTGAACTTTTATCAGGGTTCACAACTGCGTGATGTGGCAAGAAATAATGAACAGTAGGTATTTCCTTCTCCTGTATTCTTTCCATATGTCCTAGTCTTAAATACTCTGACAGAAATTGACTATATTGTCGCTGCAATTCCGGATCCTTTGAGAATTTCTTTTCCAAGTTTTCATATCTTCGCCATGCAATACCTCTTGATTCCCCTAGCAACTCTGGAGAATTCAACATAGGTAGGTTAACTTTAAATCGTCCGGACTCATCTCGAGATGTTGTATTGAGGAAAAATTCCTCACATTGTCTATCTACCTTCGATAAAGGTTTACTTTCTTGGATTTCTTCGATTTCCCAAAACTTGGTAAGTTCTTCTTCAAGTTGTAGAGTCGTAACACCCACAGTTTGTTCTCTAGGTTGAGTTTGAGACATTTTGCCAAGTACTATCCATCCAAATACGGATTTCTGTAGAAAGGGTAGATCAGAACGAAGTTTTATTTGTTTTGTCCGCATAAGCTCGCCGTACATTTCCGCTCCTAACAGAATGTCAATTTTCTGTGGCTTATTAAAATTAGGATCAGCTAGCTTCATTCTTTTTGGTATTTTCCATTGAGATGTGTCGATAAATCTCTGCGGCTGCATGCTTGTTATTTGTTTTACCACATATGCTTCTACAATTGTGGTGTAATGACTACTTTTGGCCTGAACTTCAATGTTTACTCGGTCGTTTGAATCTAACTGCGCGTTCCCTATACCGCATATCCGAAGTTTTTCTTCCTGGGCATCCAACCTTAGTCGCTTCTGCAGCCTTTCTGTTATCAAGTTGATTTGCGAACCAGAGTCTAACAAGATTCTACATTCAACTGGCCTTTTTTGCTTATCAAGGACCGTTACCAGTGCTGTGCCTAGAAATACGTATTTTTCCAGGTCCTTATTAATTGAATTGGTTATGTTGATGGATGCCTGTGATTCCTCGCCCTTTTTTGATGCAACAGCGCCCTTATGTAATAAAGTATGATGTTTTTGATTGCATGTCCTACAGTTTATGGACCGACACGTTTTCCAACCATGACCCTTCCTCAAACAGTTGTAACACAGGTTGTTTTTTCGTATGACTGACTCTCGATCTTGAATTGTCATTGCCACAAATTTTTCGCAATTGTGTAGCATATGAACTCTATTGCAAACTATGCATTTAAATGGGCTCTGTACCACTGGACATGAGGTACTCTTAACCCTTTGAGGCCCTGCCTTCGTTGACGATGTTTTGAATCCCAAAGCCTCAAATGACTGAAATCTTGTTTCCAAAAAGTGTAGAAACTCGTCCAACGTCTGCAGCTCCCTTGGGTTCTTAATTGATTGTTCGTATGCTCTGTGTGTTGTTGTATCCAATTTTTTTATTAGTATATGAAGCAGCATTGGATCCCACACGCCGCTCACTTTCATTCCGATATTCTCCAGCATCAAAATACTTTCTCGAGTTGTATCATGCATTGTCTTTAATGCCTTAGCCGATTCTGATGTTATATTTGGCTGATTTATCAAATTGTCTAAAACGCAAGAAACCAAAAGTCGCTTATTTTGGTTTCTTTCTTTTAGAATCTTCCATGCCACGTCATAATTTTCAGCCGAAATGATCAAATGCTTAATTAGCTTTTGTGCTTCCCCTGTTAAGTTGGACTTGAGATACCACATTTTTTCTACCTTTTCAATTCCTTGGTTGTCAATCATCTGACTGAACATATCGTGGAATTGAGGCCATTTCAAATAATCTCCGTCAAACTTAGGAATGGTAATTGTTGGTAAATTTATAGCTGTTCTTGCTTGCTGATGTCCCGATGATCCTGCACCTGTCCGTCCATGATCTGCATCCAACTGCTCTTTCAGCTTAATAACCATCTCTTGGACCTTTTCATCTAATTCATATATATCATGTGCGTCAAAGCCATACTGTTCCGGGTCTTCCACCACTTCATGAATCTCCTCGTTGAGGTTTTGAATTTTTGCCCAATCTGTTTGTAATCGGTTAATCATCGTTTCGTAAAAGGCCTTCGTTCGATTGTGTAAAACAATCCTTCCCATACTCATCTGTAGCGACATTTGATTCAGATTGCATTTTCGAATCATTTTTTGCACTTCGGGGTTGATTAATGCCTTTAATTTCATGGGTTGAGAATCATCTGACTTCTCCTCTTTGTCGCTCCTCTTTGTTACTACTTGTCGTCTGCATTCTAGTTCTGCCTTAAATTCGTTGTATATATATTCCAGTTGGTCGTACAAATTTTCGGAAAAGTACGGATGGTCTAACCGGGCCGGAAATGCCTGCCGGATCTCATCATCTCGCTGCTCGAATTCTTGCCAACTAGATTGTAACTTAACCAGCCGCTCCTGAACTGCCTTCTCCGTCTTACGCTCTTCTGCCAACTGCTTGTACGCTTCGTATGCTGCCTTGACTTGCTTAGCTAATGTTGATTGTAGCTTCGTAAGTTGATTCAAGTCTGCCATCGCTGCTGTATGATCAAGACTTAACAGTGATTTTCGCAGTGTCGTCCTTTTATGAGCGAATTCCTTTCACAGTAGTATCACGTCGGGGTCACCAAAATGTTAGCGCCAAGATATCCGATCTGGAACTCAAGTTGTCACTTGTAACAAGAACTACCGTACCGACAGGGTGGTTTAGGTATATCTCTAACCCAATGACGATATGTAGCCTTGTTCACAGTGGAAAAGACCTGGGGAACCACAGATCTTTCCTTAATGACACTTGAAGAAGTTCACCAGATGATCCTTGATGCTTTGTCGAAGACCTGGAAGCCAAAGCCTTCGTGTTCTTATCGCTACTATGAAAGTAGTGTAGAAGTCCTGGAAACCAAAGCCTTCTAAATATAAATATCAAACACTCTGCTTGAGGTTACTATGAACACATGCTTATACGTGCGAAATCGCAACAGGATATCGAATAGATCATCTTGTACTTTCATGCCTTTCATCATTAAATCATTTAGAGATAAATTCGATGTCGTTTTACAAGATGCGTCAAACACTACCCTTAACTTTGTTGAACTTTTATCAGGGTTCACAACTGCGTGATGTGGCAAGAAATAATGAACAGTAGGTATTTCCTTCTCCTGTATTCTTTCCATATGTCCTAGTCTTAAATACTCTGACAGAAATTGACTATATTGTCGCTGCAATTCCGGATCCTTTGAGAATTTCTTTTCCACAGGCTTTCTTATTTTTTAATTAGGTTGCTGATGTAAGGATTATAAAAACTTGGAGACGCTTACGTAGATTTCATGCATATGATCTGGGCTCGCAGGAACTAACAAACCATCTTGCACTTATCTAAATATAAATTTACATGCGAACGCATGCAAAACGTGCATAATTCTTTCCATTCATTGCTGGGATTTTATAACTCTTAACACAATACAATGCCGACAAATTAACTCAAATGCTAGTAGCTCTCTGAGCTAAGAATCGCTCAATTTGCCTTCATATGTCAATTGCAAATGCCTGAAAGTTGTAACAATTCATTAAAATAAGCCTAGAGCAACTTGTCATTAAATCTCATTATTTAGTCGTCTCTGCTACTACATGCTCATTTGTTTTCCGAATGAAATCTAAGACTATGGGTCGAGTATTAAATTATTTCCAAAAATATTTATGTTTGAAGCCTTAGTCCTTACCGGCAAATTCTTCAAATTTTGTTTACGTCTGTCCATTAGACAAAACCTTAGATTATGCTCCTAGAACATTATTAAAATAATTTTTTCATAGAAATAATCCTTCGTTATCGATGACAAATTTTTTGTTCAAGATCCTTCGCTGACTTTTATAAACATTCGCAAAATATCAAGTGTTCGCGTAAGCGTATACTTTGCACGAGAAGCTTAAAAATGAAACGAGTATTGCACATGTTTACACAATATGTTTATTTAAAATCTCATTAAAGGATATGATTCAACATGATCCTACTTCCCGGTATAGACTCACTTTGTTTTGTGCATGAGTGACTTTTGAAAGTCATGAAATTTATGAGCTGGTGCGTCAAACATTGTGATGACTTTTAAAATGAAGCGTATCGTGCAAAGGGGAAGTGAACCGAAACAAATCTTTTATCTGCATTTTCATGGTAAAGTTCAGTTGTTTTTCGTGCTAAATTTTGGTTATCGCAGGAGGACGATGCGAAGGATGATTATGCTTCAGGAAATTTTCGATATCGATAAACCCAATGAGGAGCAAGCCCAAGAACCGACAAGTGTTTACGAGGAAAGTAAATTAATTCAATGACTGGAATAAAATTGATTAAGAAGTTGCTTCTGTTTTTGGTAGCCAATTAATTTTATGTTATATTTGTAATGAGCTAGAAATGCTACAACTTCAAAAGTTTTTTGCAAGTCGGACAGTTGCAAATGAGAAGGTACCAGGAAAATTAATTGCATGAAAAAAGGAACACTTGAGTGTCTTGAAAGTCATTCTACCTAAAGAAACTATTAATTACCAAGATGAATACAACATAAATTTGGTTCAAGGTAAATTGCACTGCCTTCTATTAATATGATCACATTCTAGTCGTATTCACTTTCTCCTTATCTTTCACTTCGTATAACACTTGGAAAAATACTAGACAAATATCCTTCCCTACTGAGCAATTAAAATGCTTGGCACATACACACGCACCACAACACGTTCTCCATTCAGAAAGATTTTTCCACGTTGGATGCTCATTACGTTTAACAGATTGTGTCCTTACTTGGCCAATAAAGTCATGCTTGGCTGCCAATAAATCTCGCTTGATTCGCTTTTGTGGATAACCCGAACATGAAACACGGCCAACAAGAAAAAATAAATATCTTATAGAGAAAATACTACATGTCCAGAATGTTAAAAATATCTTAAGATATAAATTACTACCCGACTATGTATGTCGACATAAACAATCATCAGCAGGCGGTAAATGGAACAATTTTATGATGATGCGGTGATGCCTTTCTTGAGGTTACTTTTTGTTGGCGAAAATAACTCATAATATACGCAATGTTGAAATTAATCAACGGATAGAAACACATTAATAGCAATAGAATGGAAATATAAATACTCAACTCGTCAATTATTCTTGTACGTACGTTGTGTCAATTGTTTACGCTTAAGGACTAGCAAACAAATGCTCGCTAGCGATTCACGTTCAGGCTACGATATTTTCACTAAAATAGCAATAAATCGTTTTCATATAATTTTTATAGTGGTGAGTTCTCGGATGTAATTCAATGATTATGATATGTTCAGCAAAATAATTATACATAATACATCCGTTTAAAAAACTTACTCGTTAGAATATTTCCATTATCTGACAAATATGCTTTCGCCTAGATAGAATATGCGCTGCTCATATATTCCAAAGTAAACAAGACCGTCCTGTTCCTAAGGTCACCTAAAATGGTCACAAAGGCATAAAGCAAACTTTGATACTCATGTGCAAAGAAAAATTCCTCCTCAAGTCTTTCAGTCTATGAACTATCGCCAGGAACACCAGCAAGAAAAGATATAGATACATGACGAATGGGACCAATTTGCTAATGAAGCTATCGAATTAGCAATTAAAGCGGCGATCTTAAATTCTAAATAGAAAACAGTACATATTAATAGATTACGATATCCAAACGAATTTCCAGCAACAAAACAGTTACATAAAGATACGTGAAGTTCCTCGAACTACCCCTAAACATACTCGCTAAGCTCATCCGTGAGGAAAAAATGATGAAAAGAGACAATGCAGGTTCTACATTAGTGTATGGTTTTCTGTGTTTTGGGCGTCAGAGTGTCAACACAGTTGTATCTTGTAACGCAAGGAATACTAATTCAGAAAATTGCATATTGCAGTATTGTGTAGTGTGCATGAAAATCACGACTGAAAATAATTACTGAAATAGAAAAACTTGGAGTGCATTTCTTACGAACCCAACATGTCGGTCCAATGAGAGGCCCAAACTAATCTTGCTATATGTAAAAACTTTCAAGGAATTTCTATGGTAACCAATTTTCGAATTTAATTCAATGATTAATAAAGAAGATATTGCCAAAATCGATCATACATCCTTTTAAAAAAATTCCTCGTTAGAGTATTTTCATGATGTGACAAGCATGCTTTAATCTACGCAGAATGTGCACTGCTCATATATCATCCAGTCCCTAATGTCCATTGGCATGCTAACAAAACCGTAAAACGAACGTTGATACTCATGGGCAAGTACATTTACTCAAAGGAGAAGTCACTCGGTCCGCTCGAGACATTGTGCAACTATGAAAGTGGATACTCACATGAATGTCCCGGGCATTCATCCGTAGAAAAAAGCTTGTATGTGGGTATTTAGTACCGACAACTAGGGACTAGCTTTCGCTATTGACTATTATAATCTTAATTGTTAGAAGGATAACTATGGTCGCCTTCTTGTAAAACATTGGATGCAGTATTGATTGACTATTAATTTTTCTCACAATATATAGATATAGACGACATAGTAACCCCTTCATTGAAATTTAAATTTTAAGCAACTTGAAAATAAGCTTGTTAGTTTAGGCAATTGGCACAAACTTGAAGGCTCCAAATTAAATGCTGTCTGGTTTCCAGAATTCGAAATTATACATCTACGGCATTTAAAACTACGACTTATTTTTTTAGGAATGGATAATGTACAAACATATAAATTTACAAACAAAATGAACGACTCGGTTACTTAGACTATGATGCCTAAGAAACTTTGCCAAGGTTAGTTGTTTTAAGCTCCCTTAATGGGTTCTTACTAAGCCTCGTTTTTCTTTCTTCGCTTGGAAGGTTTGGAGACAGTAAATCTCTAAAGATCCAAGATCTACGACTATTAAAACAACTGCTAATGTTGCTACAATTATTACCACTATTTCTACTACTACCACATCCACTACTACAACTAGTACAAATACTACTACTGCTACTACCAATACAACAACCACTACTACTACTACTACTACTAGTTTTTTTTTTTTTTTTTTGGGTTGGGGGGTGAAGGCAATTTACGCCCGGAGTGTGGGACTCCTGGCAGCGCATGCTACCAGACTACCCACTAAACACCCCCCCTGTCAAGAGATCCTAGCCTGGAACCGTTTGACACATTACTTCGGGCTAGGCCTCTTTTTTACTACGCGCAAGGGCGCCGTCAGTCTAGAGAAATCTCCCTCCAGCGGGAGGGGGCAGGATGGAGGAGGACTGCTGGAAAGGAGACCTCCCTAGACCCCGCGCCCAAGGTTATCTACTACTAGTAGTAGTAGTAGTTGTTGTTGTTGTGTTAGTAGTTTTTGTATTTGTACTAGTTGTAGTAGTGGATGTGGTTTACTACTTACCACAACTACCATTACTACTACTAGTACTACTTCAACTACTACTACTACTTCTAATACTTCCACTGGTACTACTTCTACTACTACTAGGACTACTACTACGACTGCTAGTAGTAGTTGAGTAGTACTACTACTATTTCAACTACTACCACTTCTAATACTTCTACTGGTACTACTACTACTTCTACTACTACTACTACTACTACTACTACTACTACTACTACTACTACTACTACTACTACTACTACTACTACTAGTACTTCTACATTGAATTTTCACGGCTGCTGTTACCAGTCAGTTCAAATTGGCATCTTTCTTTCTTAACCCATATCCTGTAAAGGCGACAGTTTATTCTCGGGTCTACAGTCGACGGTTGGTTTTAGCAATTTTTACTCTTGATCAGTTTTGCGGTTCGATGACTAATTGCTCGTTTTACAACTTTAGGCACAAAAAAGTGGTATGTTAAATTATTTCATTCGAAAGGAACCTCAATGGATCCTCCTTTCGACACAACTGCTGTGAGATACTTTTCTAGTAAAAAATCTATACGGTGATGAACATGAACAATATAGTAAAAAAAAATTTTCACTTTGCATATATTTTGTGAAACGCATTTAATTGTCTAATCATTAGCATCTTCGATGCTATCAAACAATTCCCCATACTACCAGTTTTCTATAACCTGCGCCAGAGCGGGCTTGGCACCACTTTTCGTATTTCAAATTGACACGTCTTACCAAATTTAGTCCAAATTCTTCAAGTTGGAAAATTTACAAGTCTTGCTCATCGATCTTTATGAGAATCGATACTGAGTTTGGATAAAATTTGGCATAATTTAATCAGGAGGAACATCAGGAATATGATTTCAATCATCGGTTCTGATTCAAGTTTGTTTCACTTTTCATTATTGCGTTTTTTTATTATAAAAGTCCGTGATGTTATGCCAATTTAAAAATCCTATAAAAAATCTTCTGGTGATAGTTCTGGTGATAGGTTCTGGTGATAGGTTAAAGTAGGATTGGAGTTTATTACATAAAAATGTAATAGTGACGATAGTAGCAGTTTTCAGTTTTAAGATGTATTCATCCTGCATAATTAAACAATTAATTAATTTCAAGTAATATTATTATTGAAATAATAAATAAATATATATTATCTGATGTATTCCACAACTACCAGATTTTTCCCCATCGATACTCAATCGCTTACGCTTCATATACTGTGTATTTCGGGTTTTATTTTCAAAATAAACAAATATGTTACGAACCAGAGTTACGTTTCATTTAACTTCACCAAAAAACTATGTCTTCAATAGATATATGGATATGCCAAAAATTTCTGTCAATTTCAAGTACAACAAATTGCAATATATTCCTTTCATCACTCCTACACCAAACTGAATTTTGTGCAGATTCAAAATGAAGTGCTAGAGAAACATGTAGACATTAATCAAAAGTATATTCATGAGGATTTGTTAGGATTGTTAGGATTTCTGTTAAATCATGCAGTTGGAATCTAGAGATGAAAAGCGGATGATCTTTCAAACCATTGTAAAGAGACATATTTTAAGTTCAGAAAACCAGCTCCCTCAACCTCTAAGACAAAGTTGAGCTTTAGTAAAGAAGTTTTGTGAATATTGTTGGACATTTAAAGGCAAATACACTTTGAGCAGAATGCAAAGGTCAAAAATTCTGTGGCACCGACTTTACTCTCCGGATAAAGGATATTACGAAGTTATGATTTAACCGTTTTAATATTCAAATTGCGCAAGGAATTGGTCATATTATAACATTTCGCGTAAATATTTCTATTATATAATACAATTGCAATTTTATATATCAAAAAGAATAATTTTAAATGATGGTCTCCATTCGCATCTAATTGGTTAGACATTAAATTGATTGTTAAAGAGTTGGAATGTTGTTGATGTTGTTTACCGTTAGGGCTTAAAGGACTAAACGCTTAGTTAGTACCGTAAGTTATTATATTTTGTTAGTAGAGGGCTGTTCTGGGTTTTGCTTTTTGGGCACTTTCATAGCCATCTTTTACTGTGTATGTCGTTTTTTATGGGTAAAAGATTAATAGTTAATTAATCCAAGATGTAGGGAGACGGCGTTTCCTTCGTTTTGCACACATCGTTCCAACAAAATCGTTCCATGCCACATAGTTTGGATCAATGATTATAGAAAAATCTTGTTCCTGTTTGTTTTCCAAAGAACCCACTGAGCAGGCTATGAGTTGACTAGTTATGAGCTAGGTTTTTCCACCTAAAGCTTAAACTAGTGTGAATCGGATATACAGACTGGTTTAGATGTTGGAGAGCATAATAAAAAAGGACCCTGAAATCATAATAGGACAATAATACAACGAAAACAACGTTTTTAAAGTATTAATTATTTTTTCTTTTGCAATCTTTTATAATCAAAAATGATACGTGTTCAATCGTCTAAAAATGATAAGCGTTGATTTCTCTTAGCAAAGGCGATATTTTCACCCCATGAACCTTACTGTAAGGCTTCAGAAACTGATGAAAACGTTCACCATATCCAGATTTACGCTTTCCAGTGTCGATTCTAGATATAAATGTGTATTTGGTGTGAAAAACTAGCATGAATCTAATCGCCAAAATACATATTGTGAACTTTAGCCCCGTTCCGTGTTAGTTCTTCAATGTGTTAAAAACAATTTGTTCATAACTTCTGAAATATTTTTGTCACACAATTTCAATTCGTTGCCTCTTTTTCGACATTGATTACGTATGCATTAAAATGTTCATGTTTTTCTTTTATGGGCTCCCATAGTTTTTTTTAACAATAAAATCAAAAAGACTTTCATAATGATTTTCAAATACCTAAAAAAATCTTGGTCAGAAGCTTTGACAAGATTTATTTCCTTAAAGTGTGCGTAATTCGCTAAGTGAAATTAAATATAATTCACTATTGAATTGCTGACTTGGAATAGTCCTCACCAACTCAATAATGCATGATAGTGATGGACTCAACAATGATCGCTAAGAATTTAATTCAGTTCAGAATGCAATGCAGGTTTTTTGTGTGCTTTTTGCGTTGATTTTCCGGTTAAGTCAGCAGCCTTTCCCTTTTATTAATAGAGGGACGTTAAAATGACAAGTGTCTTCATTCTCGGCAATATAATTTACTTCTTCGATAATATATTTCTTTAATAATATACTTCTACGATGTTCAAAAAACAAGAAATCCCTTTTTGTCAATCCCCTGTCATCCCTTACTTGTTGAGGGTATGTTCAAAAAATTTGACACAATAAACGTAAGAGACATGAATATGTCTACATAGAAAACTGATTCGGAAAAAGTGTTAAGCATTTTTGTAACACAAGTTAACTTTCAAGAAATAATATTTTCTGAAATTCATTGTTTGATTGTCTTGTTTGCTTCGTGGAGATTTTTTAACTCTTCAAAGCTAGCTACAGCCATTTCTGAAGAGTAAATAGCAGGAAGTTCCTTTTTGAGAGGTGTCAAGTCCTTCGTGAAGGGTCCAGGTATGGAGGGATGATTTGGATGAGGTACAGGATCATTGTGAATTTTACAGTCGTTCCGATTGCTAGTGGCTCTGATTGCATTGGTTATTCGATTTCCACGTCCGTCAGTTACTTTCTGGTCATACTTTGCCAGTTGTTTTAGTACATCAACACTTGATCCTTCATTTTATTTGACAAATGACTGAAGAGAATGAGTAATTGAGTTGATGTGGTACGTGTGTTTCATACCGCAAGTGTGCTGCGTGGTCGAACTCTTGTTGTCCATTTATGCGCTAAGCAATTCCCTGTATCTATTGGTCGTCTATACTCCTAAATAGCTTAGAGATAAGTTAAGCTATTTAGAAATATAGAAGAATTAAGTGAAGTTAGTTCTGAGAGAAAGTAAGTTAAAAATAAGTTAGTTCTAGGATTATAAGTGAAATTGGGTATCTCACATCTAGTAAATCCTTTTTGTACATGCATTGCTGAAATTCGTATAGTTTTAATTGATGCATGCATACTTGGGTAGCTTCTGCTGCCTCAAATGAGCTCTAACACTAACCCCTAAATGGCTCAAGTAAGCTTCAATATGACTGCAAGGCAATCAAGGCTAAATAGAACTACTAGACACTAATGGAATACGAAATGAAAAAGAAAACATGCTTTAACATCAAACATAATTCAGTCACTTTATACCCTGACCTACCAAGATTAGCTTCTAGCATATGCAGTAGTAATTGTTACAGTAGTAGAAAGAAGATAACTTACGAAATCACAGAGGTCAATTCATTGAACTTAAAAAAATGTGAATGAATGATAACTAAATTACTGATTTCCAGGTTGATTTAGCTAGAATTAATGTTGTATCAAAACCAATCAAGATACACTTAACATACAGCTACTACTCTGAACTTAAAAGTCTTCGCGAAATAAGGAATCCCTATAAACACTCACCAATTTATCTAAATTGGTACTTAACATGAGTTGATTTGAATGTAAGCATCATTCTAAATTTAACTTTCTGTTTATATCTTGCAAGACCATAGCATATGCTACTCATCAGATATTCGAATCGCAATAACAAAGATGTTAGTATTTTCGTTGATCATAACAAAGCGGAAGTTTATGTTGGAAGATACTTTCAAAATTTACAGAAATTCAGTCATAATAATATTGAAAAATACATTAAAACTCATATTCAATGGTTAGATCGGAATTCGTTGGAATTTACGTAAATATCTGTTGAAATTTAAGTAAACATTTTGGAAAACAAATAATTCGACCCTGACGTTTTTGCGATTGGAGGACACAGAATTTAACAATTAAATCTATTTTACTGGCCCCGACAGAAACTATTTCGATCTGAAATAATGTAGTTGCATTGATGAAATATTTGCTAATAAAAGAAGATTCACATAAAATTTGGATAAAAAGTATCCAGCCTTCTCACACCTATCAAACATTTTACTTACGCGTCTAACTTTATAAACTTTCGATCATACGCCTCGTAAATTTAATGATGTCTCCTTTAATTTTTCAGCTTATAGTAAGCAATTATGCAAGTACTTATGGATTGGTAGTCAATGATGTATTTAAATTTTATTTGTGTGCAAACAATTTCAAACGTTTCAACATGCTCGTGATATCGTCAATTATTTTCACATTAGATTTTCGCGGGATTTTTTTTTCGGAAAATATTTGCTCTCATTTGATTTCGATGACAGATGAGACTATAATAACGTTTACGTGTTTTCTGCCGTATGTAATCTTTCCTAGCTATTCTTAGTATCTGACCATAGCAATAAATGTGAGTAGACTTGCAAATATTTGTAATTGTTTGAATTCATTTTGATTGTATTCAAAATATTGGTTTTAAATCAATAAACAGAGTGATTTCGCCTATTTCATTCGTATACACCATTCTTAGACGCCTACTTCATTCTTATACACCAGTTCACATTCATTAATAGGACCAAGGGCCACCATCTTATTCCATGATCCTTATCTACTATCTTGTCTCAGGACTGACACTGCATAACCAAATTTCTGCATGGGATCCTTATGGAACTTTCAAAGACCACCCATACTTTCAGCAACTTGGCATCTATTTTATAAATTTTTTATATATTTGTTCGATAGTGACTGTTGTAAGTATTTACAACATATTTAATTTAGTAAGTTTTAATCGATTTCCAGTTTTAAATTACTAAGAAGATTTTTGTTATGTGATCCGATAAGACTTTTGTATGAGACTTAGATCACTGACGATAATTCCTTTAACTCGAGAAGTGACAGGAAGCAGAGATCCTTATATTCACACACCAAAAAGATGAAAAAATAGCTTTAGGATGTCGTATACGAAATCTTATTTCTCTTCTTTCAGAAAGAGAAACCGGGAATCAAGAAAATCATTATAAAACTACGAAAGGCGTAGCTCATGTTGAGTTTTTAAATTTATTTACTGTGCCGAATATGAACGCTTACGACAATTTATGGCAACTTTAAGCAATCTATATGATTAACACTTATGACAAAAGTAATAGATTCACCCGCTTTGCACAAAACCATTCCAAACATAACATTCAGTGTTTAATGTAACATTCATTGCTTTCAATTCCAAAATACAGGTCCGATAGAATGAATGGTATGAATGAAAATTCATATGAGTGAGTTATATTTTCTTCAATCGAAGGATTTATACCGTCTTACACTTGCAAGATTTGAAACCTATTCCCACCATGACTGCACCAAAAATATAACCCCAGAATATATGAAAACTGCATAAGAAACGAAAGAACATCGCATGGAGCGGCCTCAAACCAGGAATTTTGTGGAAAACCGTTAATTCTTGGACCCAATGACCTGCAGGACAGCGCTATGGCTTAAGCCAAAGTATAAGACCGGCATTATTTTCACCGATAGATAACAAAAGCATTAAATTTTTTCAGGATATAGATAGAGTAGAAATTAGGAGTGTGAACAAATTCCCAATAAATAACCAAGATTTTTCATCATAGCCGGTCAAAAGTCATCATCTTTAACTGATCAAAATATTAAAGATCGAAGACGTTCTGGCCAGAGGTTATTCAAAGAAGACTTAGATAGATAGATAGATAGATAGATAGTTAGATAGATAGATAGATAGAAAATAATGCGAGGAGTGAATGACGAAGAGTTCCTCGAAGGATCTCTAGACGGTATCCATAAATGAATTTACCAATCCATAATCTTTCGCCAGACAAGAAAGCGCAAAATGCTAAAAGGAAGTCCTGGTGGTACGAGGTGTCATAATTTTTATCACAGAAAATTGGAATTAGTTTTTACTGACGGAAACGCCACAGTTGAAGTGTCTATAAAGTCACGAACCTGTAAACATTGAAAACATTAAGGAGTTTCCTCCTTATCGATTCTAATGTAAGCAAATCAGAAGCTTTTGTGGACACACTTGAGTTGACTTTCGAGAAAAACATTTCAAGGGGAGAGCCTTTACGAAGGGCAGACAATTTTGATCAGTAGGGATATACATTGTCAGATTGTAGATTCCTATGGTCATGTAAGGTGTAATTTATCCTACAGTTATTCAGTGTAAAGCCTCTACTGAATCACAACCTACTTTACATCTAGTCTTCAATAATAACTTCTTATTTAGCCTCTAGTTTCCTTTTGTAGAAATGATCCTTGAATATTTTTGATCTTATGGTTCAGTTTTCTACTTCTAGTGCATCAGATTCATGAGTAGGAGGATCGTTTGCTGCTAGTTAATTTCGATGTTGAATACGTGAATAATATACATTTTTCCAGCATATCTATCCATAAAACATCCTTACTTATTGAAGACCCTTTTAGAAGTTCTTTTTTCACTGAGGTGTAAATGTTAACCTAAATATGCCCAAATCTTTACCTATAGTCAACAATTTTCTACTCTGAAAATATAATTTTTCTTGGAAGATATATCACATTTTTAGAACAATCGCTTCGCCTGGTTTCCCTTTGCTTGAAATTTAGAGAACAAGAAGTTAAATTAACTTTCACACTTTACTGGTTTTCTTTTGAGTATGAGTAACTCCTGGTGATCATCTCTAGTTGAAACTGTATATATTTTCTAATATATTGAATATGTTTTACTCGTTATCTTTAGAAATGATATCGTTAAAGATTGAAATGAGGTAGCGGGGAAGGAGCGCATTGGCAGGCATTCATACATGTCAGCGATTCATTATAATGGGCCCATTGCAGATTATTGCACTACATGGATTGCGGGGACTGTTTGTTACAATTATTGAATCTACTTTCATTTTGGAACAACTATTGTTTCATGCATCAATTCAATAGGACTTGCATATTCTTCAAGACTCGATGTCAACACAAGCGCAAAAAAATCAACTTAGAAAGGCACATTCTTTCAATTTTGAAATTCTCAACTGTATTAAAAATACTTGGGATTTTATGTAAGCAACTTTTATGAAATACGCCATCTGGCAGATATTACTAAGTCTCCGAAGGTGATTCATGATCCATCTATTTTGAAACTCATCTTTGAAATATTTCTGCAATATCGCGAAAAAGCAACGATCTGGCGATTACATCTTATATGTGTGGCGGAATTTTATTAATGTGTATTATGCAATGTAATAAGTATTGAATTATTAAAGTTTGTTACAAAATTTTGCATTAAGCAGATTGGTCTGCGCCAAATAGCTATTCAAACTCAGTCAAACACGTATCTGTAGACTTTGTATAGTACTTAAAATTTTTTCCAAGAGTCCAAGAACACATCTGGAATCCTTCCCCTAGGTTCTGTGATTTGAAGATTTGCATAATTTGCTGCAGTTCTACGTTTAAGTCTGCATTCAGTCATTTTCAGAAAAATATGAAAACGCTATTTATAATACCGCGAAGCATTCACAGTCTATGCTAATATCTGTTCGGGTGGGGGAAATGATCATCGAGTCAAAAGAATCAATCAGATACCTTGGCTTGATAATTGACTCGAAGATGAGTTTTTTCGAGCAGGTTCGAGCGTCAGCGGATAAGGCTTCCGTGCGAGTAGCGGCGCTCAATCGCATTATGGCCAACCTCGAGCAAAAGACGTCTACTGGTTCCGAGGTTTGGGCTGACGCTCTTAGTAAAGAGACGTACCGAAGGTGTCTGGCACAGGTGCAGAGGCAAGGAGCTTTGCGGATAGCCGCTGCATACTACACTGTCTCTGAACCTGCAGTGCTGGTAATCTCGAGGGTGGTTCCAATTAAGTTACTTGCAGACAAACGGAAACGTGTATACTCACGTAGGGGGGAGTTGACGAGAGAAACCGTCAGCCAAGAGGAACGGAGAAGAGCTCTAACCTTGTGGCAGCAAACATGACAAAACGAAACGCGAGGCAGGTGGACCGCACGGCTGATAAGTGACTTGAGGCCGTGGTTCTACAGAATGCATGGTGAGACTGATTATTATCTGGTGCAACTACTCAGTGGTCACGGGTATTTTCAGTCTTACCTGTATAAGATGGGAAAGGCACCATCTCCAACTTGCGTGGTCTGCCCGGGGATGACGGATGACGCCTGCCATACGTTCTTTACGTGTAATAGATTCACAAGACTCCGTTCGCATCTCTCGGAAAAAATTGGCGTAATTTCCCCAGAAAATGTAACGGGAAAAATGATGCAATCAAAGGAAAATTGGAACTGTGTGTCGCATTACGTACGGACAGTTCTTCTTATAAAGAAGGGCACGATGGATCGCTTGGCGAGGGAGGGGAGATCTCTGTAACGCAATTATCTCTAATCGCAATTCCTTCCTATCCATCCGTGGAGAAAGAGAGATTTCCCTAAGCCTGAAGGCACCGCTAAGCGATGATTAATGAGGCCTAGTCCGAAGTAATGTGACAAACAGTTCCAGGCTAGGTTCTCGGTGTGACAGGGGAGGTGTTTAGTCGGTAATCCGATAGCGGGAGAGTCCGACACTCAGGGCGTAAATAGCCTTCACCTCCCAAACAAACAAAAAAATATCTGTTCATCTCTTTTTACTACTAATTTTCTTGTCATATCTTTTCCTCTGACGCTAGAAGCTTTAAGTAATTTATTTGAAACTATAGAAAGGCCACATTCATCCGTTTCATTTATTTGACAAGGTTCAAAATTACTGTTATCGATCCATTGCGCGGTCAATTGCGAATCAATCAAAATCTATACTTTTGGTCGGATTCAGATCATTTCATTCTTCATAAGGAAATCTATCAAAAAATTATAGATCATTACTGGTAAATGATTCTTTAAGATTTTGAATTTTTATCATTTTTTGAATAGTATTTTCAATATTTAATTTCAATATTCGGGATCAAGTTAGTAAGCCATTAATTTAAGGGCAGCTAATTTGTATTTACTAGAAATTTTTGAATAACAAGAGGGATTTCGTCCTTGTGAAATGTTAAAAGAACGCTAAAATATCTAAAAAAACGGAAATTTTTTTTCAAAGATACTTCGCACTTAAAGCCTCTAAATTTTTGGCTAGTTCATCAACCATTTGATGTCGGATTCAGATCATTTCATTCTTCATAAGGAAATCTATCAAAAAATTATAGATCATTACTGGTAAATGATTCTTTAAGATTTTGAATTTTTATCATTTTTTGAATAGTATTTTCAATATTTAATTTCAATATTCGGGATCAAGTTAGTAAGCCATTAATTTAAGGCCAGCTAATTTGTATTTACTAGAAATTTTTGAATAACAAGAGGGATTTCGTCCTTGTGAAATGTTAAAAGAACGCTAAAATATCTAAAAAAAACGGAAATTTTTTTTCAAAGATACTTCGCACTTAAAGCCTCTAAATTTTTGGCTAGTTCATCAACCATTTGATGTTTTCATCTGCTAAATCGACTGACAGTCTAAATTCTGTTAAGTTCATAATGAAAATTGTTGTTTTCATCTTGAATAACCTCATAGCAAAAACATGGTTAAAGTTTTATGCTATAGAATTTTACCTTCCAAAATTTCTGTTAACATTTTCTTCGTGAAACAAACCATGTTTTCTAAGGAGAAATTCGGTTCTTTATTGCTATATATAGTTTATATTCCGATAATGTGCAACTAAATCCGTCACATTCTAGCATTTTTTGAAGCGGGCCGTTTAGAGTTCGCTCCTTTTTCCCCAACGAAAAATCTAGAGGGTTGATATTCTAGTCCAATGATCCTTTCCAACATAGTTATCTAATAGATCTAGAATTTCGACCCTTGGCGTCTTCATTGGCTCATAACGTTTGATATATATTACTTTTGGATTCACAAGGGCCAAACACCAATATGATTGTTTTATGTGAACAGGATTCATTATTAAGAGAATATATCGACTTTTCTTGTTCATCTTCGTACATATCTGTGTCCGTATTCCTTTAAACATAAAATGTGAAACGTATTCATTGTTTCATGACTTTTTTCTATTAGCAGATTTAGTTTAGTTAATTATTTTGTTATTTAGCTATTGTTTTCCTACAAATATGATCAGTATTGCATCTTTGGAACCTTCTTTGAATTTCTCTTCGGTTACAGCATTGTTCGACTCTCTACGTTTATAACATCTTCTTCATAGTCATAGAGTTCAGAATAGTCATAAACTTCAGTATATTTCAATTTCCTTTTAATATTTTCAGGATTGTCATTATGAAATTTTGTTGTTTTCATATCTCGACTTTTCTTTGTATCTCAGAGCTTTATGGTTCTTTATGAATCCAGTCGTTCCCATTTTTATCAAAAAAGTTTCCCATTTTTATCAAAAAATGGGGAGAAAACCGAGAGTAATACCAAAATTTAGGGGGAAAACCATTGGTTGCGATGAATCCAACTCCAGAAAAATTGTTTCTCTTAATATATTTGTCGTTCTGGTTAGTTATTGGTTGCCTAATTGAAACCTGCTGAAGAACCTATACCACCCTCTCTCTGATGAAGTTATTAGACATTCTGCTCCATTTCGCACCGTTTTGCCCATCTTGTTTTTCTCCTAACTGGCTCTCTAGTTATTCAAAAAGAATAACTAAAAATTTAAACATATTTCTCATTTAGAAAGGCCCAAAGATGTTACCTGTTGCCTTTATAATTGTCTGATTTCGATCATTGTTTTTTCCTTTTTAATTGATTGTTCTCATCTTCACTGTAGTTACTTTTAGTTTTCACATAAAATTTTATTATTTAATAGGCAGCCTTACTTCGAGTTCTAAGCGGAATCGCAGGCTATGTGGACATGCTCTGCTCTTATTATCTAGATCTATAATAACCACATCGACCTATATGGCTTTCTCATTTGTTATAATTGTCTTTATTATAATTTTCATGATCGGGACCTTTGCGGCATATGGGAAAGGCACGGTCTCCTGACTGACTGTTTTACCCGGGGATTGCGAATGATGCTTGCCACACCTTCTTCACATGTGAACGGTGGGTGAGACAGCGTTTACATCTCAGGGAGAGAATAGGGGACCTCTCTCCAGATACCCTGTTGGAGAAGATGCTGGTGTTTAAGGACAAATGGAACTGTGTGTCGCACTACGCTCGGGCGGTTCGCACTATGAAGAAGAGCAGCGTCGATCGCTTGCCAGCGCAGATGGAAGAGGGCTCACTCTCTCAGTAAGCCCTCTCCTTTCTGTCCATTCCTGCCGAGGAAGTGATTTCTCTAATCCGAAGGCGCCGCTAGGCGAGGTTTAAGAGTTCTAGTCCGAAGTAATGTGACAAACAGTTCCAGGCTAGGTTCTCGGTGTGACAGTGGAGGTGTTTATTCGGTAGTTCAGTTGCGGTGTGCCACTGAGAGTCCGACACTCAAGGCGAAAATAGCCTTCAACTTCCAACCACAAAACAAACCTTTGCGGCATGAACCGATTATATGCTAACCTAAAATCACCACACTTTATCGATGTTTTCTTCGCGAATTTTCAAAATATGGCAGTTACCGACTGCACCATGCTTGTATTTTTTGCCACCAAACCATTGTGAGGTCTCCCAATCGAACACTAAATCTTCACATTCATTTAAAAAAAATTTTAACAAAACCTTAACAGATAACGGGCAGAATAAGGTCCTAAGATTCAATTGACTTACTCATGTAATGTTCATGTGCATGATTTGTTTATCCAAAATTAGTGCTTAACAATCAAAAGCTTATCATTTCCCAAGAAAATGAAACAAAAACCCAAAAACAAAAACGTGAATATGATTCTACTTACTACTGGCAACGTGAGACCTTGTAAAATGATAATTTGGTGTCTAAACTGGCTTGTCGCAGTAGTTAATACTGGTCAATACCACGACCGCCCTAACTTGTGAATGTGGGATAAGTTATTTTCAGGAAGGTTTGCAATTAGAGTTTAGAAAACTGGCGTAAGGATACAATAACTTTTTCTCGTTCTCATTTTTGTACTAGGAGAGAGCCCGGCCACAATTTTCATTTACTTTATATCTCTTAAAAGATTACTCTCCGTGCAAGATCTTCCAACTTTTCAGAATATTCGAACTTCAAAAATAATCGCTATTTTGCAAGGATTTTTGCTATTATCATCATTGTCAATTGTTTCGCTTGTATTGCTCGCTGGGACAAATTACCAATCCGCCGTTACTAGCTGATAAAGACGCAAGCAATGAACTTAGGGAGTCTCGCTTGAAGGTGAAGAGAAGAAATTTATAGAAGTTAGAAGATCTTCAATGCTGAGGAAGCAAAATCATGCAATGACTTTTCCTCGGATGTCTTTTAATGCATTGAATCTAGTAGTTTGTCAGGTTTTCCATAAGACCCAAATTAAAAGTGATTCGCTTGACAAATTCGCAAATAAGCGAACTACTTTGGTTTTCTCCTATCCTTTATTGAGAGGTTTATTTCCACGAAATAAGGTTTCTAGTGCGAGAAAACATCTTCCAAGACGAACAAAAGAAATTTGCTTGCAAGTATGGTAGCTTGTGTTGGTTTTAGAAATTTTTGGTGGACACCATTATTTCCTTGAACATTGAACATTGTGAACAACTTCCTTGTGAATTGTATTAAGTTCAAAGTCAGCTTATGTCCAACAAAAAACAATTTTCATTCATTTTAGTTTTCATTTATTTCTTATCAATTGTTACCAATGACTGTTTGGTTAATTATTCCATCGGAATGACTGACTTCATTATATTATTATTCTCTCATTTTCTCTATTGAATATCTTCCTAAATTAGAGGTTTAATTTGATTATTGTACAAAAAAGCCCGGCACCGTAATTCTGACAAAGCAAAAATCTTTTATATTTTTCTCAAAAATTTCAATTATTTATCAACATTTATTTATTATTATACCTTTTGTCCTTCTAAGATACTGAAAAGTAAATAGAAACATCTGAGAATAAATCATTCACGGGTAAAAGAGTTAAACTAAATTCAAATGCAACAAGTACTCACAATGTTCCTACTAACAATTAACAATGTCGGTTATTCAGCTTGAGATTCCTTCTTTCACAGCTATTCGATCGCAGCCATCTTTGCGTTTAGATCGTCGGTGCGCCATGACCCTACCATTAAAACGTAATGGCGACGGTGACATCTCCGCAGCCATCAATAATTTGTGATGATCGTCACACCCATGCCGTGGGGCTGCCATTGCATAGTTGAACGTGATGGCACTTACAGGTTCGACAAGTGTCTACGCTGAATACTGCATACCGCCATCACTATTCGAGAATGATGGCCTACGTTTTTTTCATGGCATATACATTATATGGATGCTTTCGTTTTCGATTTTCTGCTTATAATTGATGAAAAATCGAAGTTTTAAAAAAATGGCAGTAGAAAATTAATAGAAAAGTTAACATTGCGCAACATATGTACGAACTCACTTTATATCGACTAGATAAACAGAGTTTTTTGATTTCAAAATGCCAGTGTTTGCCCTTCTTAATTATAAAAAAAGCGAGTTAAATTAAATTTGATGTAAAAAAACAATTTTCTCCTTTAATTATCTTCATGATCGCTATCCAACGTTTTTTGCATATCATGAACACTACATTCGTAAGTTGTTTTGTTAATTCATTTACTATTTACTGTCTAGTCTACTTATCAAACCATACAAGTGTCTACTGTCTACTTACCTCACCATAAAGACATGCGTATTTCCTTGAGAAATTAATACATATAATATTACATTAATTGATATAATAGGAAAATACCAAGAGAAGAAAATCTGTTTTACTGATTCAAGCTCGCTATTTCGTCGCTAAATTAAATAATAAAATAAATTACGTCGCTAAGCAAGACAATACCGGACAACGCAACTTAGTCCAGTAATATTTGACTCGGCTTTTACCAAAAACGTTAAAGCTAAATACTGTTTTAAAAATTAATATGCAAAATATATTCGAAAAAATAGTCTGCAGCTTTCTGCTAACTTACTCCTTCCATCTAGTAAAATTTTAACTGAGAGATAACCTCCAACAATTGAAATAATAGTCAGATGTGATAATGACATGCGTTAAAACTCCAGAGGTTATTTTTTTATATTTAGCACAACGAAAATCAGATACGTGAGCTCCTATTTCAAAGACAAAAACACAATTCAAATTACACCATTTCCTATTTTTCTGTGAAATGGAAAATAAATTCACAATGCGATTATTTTTCAACCAATCTTTTCAAGAGACATTCTCATTCTCTAGTCCTATGAATATGAGAAAAGAGTTTTTTAATTGAGATGGAGAAATAGACCGAAAATTTAAACAAAGCAAATATGTTTACTTTAGAATTATTAGTAAGCACGTATGCCTACTATTTTCTTGCAATGCACTCCGCTTTAATCTACTTCTAGTGAAATCCAACAAAACTTTCGGCTTTTCGAATGTTTAGCGGCTCATAGAAAGTGTCTCAGATTCTTGTTACACTACAAATCCTCTGCCTCATAATCAACTCAATTTTTTCTTTTACTTCAATTCGAATATAAGGATACACTACAGTACAGCAGAACTCGAAATTGAAGCAAAAAAATAATTTCCTATGATTTCTGTTATTTTTTTGAAATTGAAGAAAAACCATTGACGATATTAAGCTCTAGAATGAATACCGATTGAATGTCCTCCTCTAATTCGCAATACTAAATGAATTCTAAGTACTTGATTTTATAGTACTCCATTACACATACGGTGTTTTTCATTGCGTTATTCTTGCAGTTCAAATACGAAAGGGTTTAAAATAGTAAGATTTAACTATGCTGACGAGCACTTAATATTACCATTTCCTAATTACTTGTCCAAGAGATTTGAATTTAGCTTGAATAATGATTACGTGCTTTTAAATCATCAACCATCCTATAACCACTTGCCAAATAATACCGACCACAGCCATACCGTCTGCACAAAACAACAAGGACACTCTCGAGTAGCTTCTGACAGATGAAGATAAACCATACAAATACAAAATACAAATAAAATTCTACAAATTTTGAGCGAATCCTGTCAGATCGGAATTTTGTTCGAAGTGTCGTTGTTTTTTTATTAAACTTTAGCATAGCAATTAAAGTTTGAGTTCGACTTTTTGATCAGCGTCGGTATTTCGGCAGCTGAAAGTTCTAACGTTCCACATGGTTAAGATATTCACTTAAATAATGATCAGTCAAGTGAAAAATTGTACTCATTTCAACTACTCCGGAGTGGACAGATAAACCGGCCAGCGGACCAATTTATGTCCAATAATAATGATCAATCAAGCTATCCAGGGTCCTTCCTTTCCATTCACATGATATTAACTGAAATTTAGCTTATCTTTAATTTTTAAATATTGGCAGGATTGAATTTAGTCGATCATGAGGCTAAGAAACATCTTTGGAGCGGGGAAGTTAGTGCATTTTTCGATGTTTGAAACGCACCAAAGAAAAGTGAAACAACAGATTAGGAAGGATGGTAAAATATTCATCTCAATAAATCCTAAGCCATTCCGCGCTGCTGGAAGAAATTATACTGAAGGCAATTTGACCACTTATATCTCCTTTAATGAATATTTCTCAAACTATAACCACCAAAGCAGCATCACTTTCGGTACAATGCTCGTATTTAATTCTAATCTATTATTGACTTTATATCATAAATCGTTTTCAATCATTCGACAGTGGGAAAGACAACACTACGGTGTTCAGCAATGCATCGTACTCTTGTTTTTATCTGTTTAAAATTCAGTTCGTGATTCCTTAAATGTTATTTTGCTTAATAATTTCAACTTTCTACGTCTCTTCAATACGGTTAAACTTAGTGGAGAAGAATCTCAACAAATTAACCAAAGTCCAGACATGCAAAACTCCAACTTAGAATTCTAATTCTTAATTTCTTTACGAAGAAGCTTGCTGGGTTGACATGCCTCGCATGAATGCTTGTCTTTGGACTGCCTCTTAACGCTACTCAATGTCAGTCCTCCACAAGAGTGATTTTGAATTCAAACTCAAAATCTAATTTGAAAAAAAAAACCAAAACAAAAATTGATAATTTATTCGAATGCGAAAGAGGCCTTGTTTTGTCAAAATTTAATATCAGGCAAAACATTCCAATAGAATTCAAAATTAAAGTACATTCAGAATTCAGTACTCAGATGTCGATTTAATTTAGTAAAATTTGAGAGATCAGATTGAAATCCTCTGAAACATAAATTAAAGCCGCTGCATATACGTCCAAAATATGTACAATAAGTTGTTAGTTTTGGAACATCTAGCTTGTCTTCATCAGAACCTAGCAAGACAGCATAAAACTATAAGGTACTAAAATGTAATGATCCCGTAAAAAGAATAAGAAAAAACGTCGAATGAGTTTGAAATTGAATTATGATAAAGAGAAAGAGTATAAAAAATAAGTTGGCAACTGATTTGTTCTAGAGTGTAATTCCAATGCACTTCTTTTCAAACGGGTCAGGTTTCTACGAGCCCTTTATTTGTCACTTTATTTATTATACCCTTAACCTTTTATTTATAGAGCTACTGCCGATCTAACTGACTTGAAGTGTAGTCTTTCCCCATAATTATTCATTTCTTCATGTGCTGTTATAATATTATATCGGATCGTGCTGTAATAATATTATAATAATATAATATTAATCCTTACAGCTGACTTGGTTGACATCCATCATCAATCTCAAGCATCAAGCATCCATCTCACTTCTTAATCGAGTTTCAAAAATGGTACCTCTGCTGGACGCTAAGAATTCCTTGAAGAAGAGTTTGATTCAGTAGAATTAATTCGTCCTTTAGAAGTATAGGTACTCAAATAAATTGGATATTTAGGTTTCTCATATGTGTGAGGAATATTGTGTGTTGTTTTTTGTTCCTCTTCTTGAGGAAATTGGTAGATGGCAAAACAAAGTACGAAGAAGATACAACTGGTAATTTTTAGCGTAGTTAAGAGTGCTAATGCTACCAGAAAGTCTAAAATAAACTATCTAGATTCATTCATTAGACTAATATTTCAATGAAACCTTGTTCCCATGCTTTATGCGAGATTAACGCCAACAAATCTTTTTTCCCCCATGATGGAGCAAAACTTAATTATTTTGTAACAATGATACAATACAAAATGGCCGCCGTATCCAAATTTTAACTCATTTGCCAGGTCAAGTGCTTACTGCCCCATGCATAGTTAAACCGTTGAAATTGCATGAACATATTGACCACTCTCCCGGGCGGTAGTATTGGTGATCGCAGATCGAGATTGATTTCTACTTGAATTAGCCCTGCTTTGAGCAGACATGAATGTTTTTTCCAAAATTGTAAGGTCACAGTCTCCGAACTGTATGGTTTGTACAGACGGGACCGATGCCACGCCTACCTCAAATATGTACATTGCCTGCCAGGATGGATTCGGATTCGCGGTAACCCTTTCAGCGAAAAGAGATATATCTCTCTCTTACTGTCGCAAACTGTTCTAACATTCAAAGGTCATACTGGGTTGTCAGGTTGCAAAGCAGGGTTCTAGCAATCAGACATTAATCATTTTAAGTGAACAACATTTATATTTATGCTTTTCAGTATGAAGCTCTTAAAGCATAACGTAACCTCAAAGGGGACGGGTCCGTCGAATTTGCTAAGCTATTTTGTTGCAATAGCATATTATGTAGCAGCGGCGCGTACCATGTTTCGATTTAGAGCACTTTGCGCTATTTAGAAATCGTTTAGTGAAACAAAAACTAAAAATAATCTTTCGAGCAGCGAAGTGAGCCATACTGCAAAGACCTAAGTCGCGCACTACTGTTCAAACTGACGGCTGGTAAAAAGTTCCGTAGGAAATCAGAGAAGGTATGAAGTCAAAGAAGCTGTGAAAACCAATGCTATTCAAACTGCTTAAAAAACAGTTCGGCCGACACAATCCGGACGCCTTTTTGTAGAGTTGGGACCTGAGCAGTTAAAACGTGGACATTGGAATTAGGAACAATGACGAAAAAAAGAAGGGGACGAAATTAGGGACTTTGTACGCGATATGGGCATGACTGCTCCAAAAGACTTTTCCCTGAGTTAAGTGGCACTAAATATGACAAAGCCCTGAAAACAATAGAGGAGGGCGCATTATCATTGTTGGTTACACTGAGAAACATGTCGAAAAACTTTTCAGTATGAGTAAAGTAAAAATAGATCGCTTCGCTTCGCTTCGCTATTTCAAATACCTAAGTTATAGCTATACCGCACAAATTAAAAGAATGGGTGCAAAGGGTCTGATATGAGATCCTTGTGCTATAGGTGCGGCAACGGATGGCATAAAAGAGTTGAATGTACGGAAGAGGCGCATTGTATTATCTGTGATAACGCTTGCCCCGAACATGGTGACCTGAAAAATACCCCAGAAACAGAAAATTGCCAGAACTTCAAACATGCCCAAGCTAAAGCAAATGCAGCACTGTAGAGACCTTAATACTGTAGATAAACGTACACCAGAGCTGAAATGCCTAAATCCTGCTTAGCAGTTCATCAGGAATATGAAAACTGATAAATTTCTTCTTAGCGAATGATACCGAGCACAAACTTCAGCAATATAATTAATCTCGTACTATTCCACTCGGGGTTCAAAACAGAACACATCTGGGAGTTTATAACTGGCAAACAGATGGTTTCCTGTGAGTTGGGTGTACAGGTATTGCATTTTCAGGTAAAGCTCTACTTTTCGGAGAATTTTTATAGCACAGAGTGTCATATTCTTGTCTAGAGGAACTTTAATGCTAAAGCTATTGAATATGGCATGACCAGCCAGATCCATGGAGGACACGAATCCTATAGATGGCAACCAGAGTGGAACTTTTGGTAATGAACGCTTGTTACACTCTAATTTTCTCCTGCCTGGGTATCGTAAGTGTGATCCTGGACGTAACCAACTCCTCAAAACCCTCTTCTCAAAAACATAAATTGGAGGGTCTTTCTATCTAGTCCATCAGTACAAATCATTCGAGATCCACAACTAAGTTGAAGCTGCCTAGAAGGAAAGGTCATACTGTCCACTCTTCATGACCAAAGAACTGAAATTAGCGATTCTTTCTATGAAGGCCATGGTTTCGAATTGGTCTATTAACCTTTCCGTAATTTGCTACTTAGCACTTTTAATGTCTGATTACGACGAGTGATTTGCCCGGAGCAATGTAAGATTTGGACCGATCAGCAAGGGGCAGAGAAAACCTTAGTCGTCGTTAGCATATTACCTGTAATACATTCTAAATGCGGCCGGGAAAGTGCTCAAGAAACTCATAAAGGTGAAATCACTGGCGCTAATTATGCCGCTGGGGACCTTTCTTCACGGCGTTAGGGTTTCAAAGCAGGATGCTCCACTATATGCACGAACGGAGCTGGATCATCACCCATGGATTTAGCCTAGTGCTAGGGAATATTGAAGTGGTCATCCTGAAAAATAAGAGGATTTCTAGAGTAACAACGATTAATGTTGAGTGGAGTCCGATACAGAGTCTCCAAGGACACTAGGAAAATAACGAAATAGTCGTTACCTATGAAAGACGACACGCACTCGACGAACGGCAACAACCTTGAGAGCGTAACCAAAAATTAAGATGAACAGCGTGGCTCATTAGCGATTTGATATCGTGGCTCAATCGAAAACATGGTGAGACTGACTTTTAGCTGGGTCAGGTATTGACCGGACACGGTTATTTTCAGTCTAATCTGCATAAGATTAGTCACGGTCTTCAGATTACATATCCTGCATTGGAGAGAAATATGGCGCTTGTAATACTTTTTTTTCATGCAGAAGATGAGACAGACTGCGCGGAGGTCTTCTTCAGAAGAAAATGAACAAATGCTGAAATCGGCTGAGAAATAGAACCAGGTAATACATTACCGAGGGCAATTCTAAGAACCAAACAAGGCATACTTGATCGATTGGAGGCGTCGAGGGTGAAGGAGACTGTTTTCTAGCAATTCTCCACCACCTTTCCCATCACAAGAGTGAGGGAACTCCGTTAACCCGAAGGCGTCATTGGGCGTTCCATAGAGAGGCCTATCCTGAGGCAATGTGTCGAACGTTTCCAGCCTAATTACTCCGGGCTGCAGAAGAGGTGTTAAGTCGGTAGTCAGGTAGGATTTGTGTAACTGGTTATCCGATATTCAGATCTTTAATAGCCTTCACAGATTCGTACTAATGCTTTCGTGACATTGTTAATCTTTCTGTGTGATACATAATGAAATCAATGGAAATTATCAGCCAGAACCTCTGCTATTTTTCCTTTGTCGTCTTCCAGAGGGGTGAGGAAAGTATTATGTTTTCTCTTAAGAATTCTGATCAAGTTCCATAGTATAAGAGAGTTGTAATCAAGGCTGCGGAGAATATTATCCTATCAATTGTTGCTGAAGCTAAATATTGTGCTCAGGATCGCATCAGAAAAGCGGTTCAACATTATTTTCATCACGGCGTCCTGGCTCTTTACTTCTGTCGTCGTAACATATTTCCTGATGAGATTGAATGAAGTGTAAGAGACTCGGAACTAAATTGAAGTGATCTTAACATATTAGTAACTTTTGGTAGAAAAAAGTTAATCACCTACCAAATATAGTTAAGAATTTTCATTGCTTTTCATTGAAATTGCTCATTTAAGAAAACAACAGTATTGATTGTGCGAACTGCATCAGATGATAATGACATATTTTTGTTCAATAAGTTAAGGAAATGTAACCGTTTTGTTTTGTAGAAGATAAAACCGACTATTTTCTTTACTACCATCCGATCCTTAAGAAAAAATAAATTCTGATTTTGCAAGACAGTTGTTCGTTGACTTTGTTTCGTCAAGTAGAAAACCCAGGGTGTAGCGTAATAAGCGCGGATATTAAATTCTCGGTGCCTTGAGGTAGTTCATGAAGACGTTTAATTCTTTTAAGCACGTCAACATAGAAATAAGACGTGTTCCATTTGATTCGACCGAATGCAATTACAATAACTGTGGTAAGCATTCAAGTCAACACCAAACAGGTTTCTAATCTTTTCCAGAAAGATGTAGCTTTTCTTTACACAGTTTTTCTCCAGGGTTATAAACTCAATGATGCATCATGCCATTTCTCTAACTATCGATAGGAGATAATCACGTCCATACTTATATATGCATTACGACTGACTGCTTTTTCATCCAGTGTTCATATTTAAACTCCATCTTATAGTTGCCATTTCGTCTCGCCATTGTTGCACTAAGCCCCTCTCAAGTTGAATTCAATTTGCGACGGCCCTCGGACCGCCTCCGCTAAACCGAAACCGGAATATTAGTTTTATATTCGTAGAGGGGAAATTATGTCGAAAACTGAAACGACGACTAATAAATCCGCCTGGAAATATGCATTCAAGACTAAATTTAACTTCAACCATCTTGTACTGAAATTTAGCTTAGTCAAACGTGTCCACAACCAGTCTAACGTCTATTTTGCGAATTGTGTGATAGAAACAATAATGAATTCTACGTTGCACCTTTTTTATCCTTTGTGGTGTGAATATATAAAGCAAATATAAAATTACCTCTAGTGTTGCATGTTATTTATTTATAAACTGATCATTTAAAGATCCGAGAAATTTTCTTTCTTCAATCAATTTCAAAAACAAAAACAATGAAACAATTTCACGCATAGCCATCGAATTAAAAGATATTTTTGTTTCTTAATAAAATTCCTTCTTTCTCAGTATTCTCACAATCAAAATAATGATTTGAAGCTTAAATAATTTTCTCCAAAATTAACGAATTTGGAATCATAAATTTTTCAGTTGGTACAAATTAATGAGTTAGCAACCTATTTGCCAAATGTGAGAAATAACACGCGCCTATCAACCAATGTAGTGAACAGCAATTCAAATTTGAAATAAACCTTTAATATAATTTGTAGAGTTGACACTAGTAAGCTCTATGAACTCTATCCGTAGAGCAAATTCGTTTCAGTTAGTAAAATCTCGGACTTTAACTGGCACGCAAGAAGGGACAACTCTTCGCATCATCCCAACTTGTACATTCACCGCGCATTAAATTTTTATAATCCGGTCAGGACTATGAAATTGCTTCCTGAGACTGTAACCCAGTAAATCTGATAAAGTGCAATTCCTGTTTTGCGGTTTTCTCCTTTGCCATCAAGTGTAAATCGCCAATCACATTAATGTAATAAGACCCACACGCCTGAACTAAGAACCATCCAGAAATTTTGGTTAATTTACCGGAGAATGACAATGCTCCGCGAAATAATGAAAACATAGTCGATCTTGCTTCATGGCTAACGTCTCGGAAACCTTGCAGGACGCGGGTAGCATATTTTCTCTGACACTAACCACAGGTAGATGATATCCACATAAATGCAAATGTAGAAACACATCTCTCCAATATGAACAAGATTCTAGAAATTTTTAAAAAAGCCGCTACACGTTTTCCAAGATCCGAGCGAATCTTCCATCTGGAAGAAGTTATCCTGGAGAGAATCATAAGCATCTACAAACATCTCCAACGCACACCAAAGTACTTCCGGATTCTCTCCGTGATCTCTAGCAGCATTGAAGATCAGACAAATATTGCCCTGAAATGGCGAATCACACTCTTAAATTGGACAATAATTTCACAATAGTTACACCCTACACCACCCTGAAAAACACGATATAGGTACCTAGATCGATATATCGACCTAGTATTGCAAATATCTTAGGTTGTTTCGAATATGATAGAGCAAAATAGCACGGCAGTTATTTCATAGTCAGTACATTTTCTAATTTTTGGAACTTTTTTTATTTTTGGTCCAAAGGGCCAGGTAAAAGTCCTGTGGTTTATTTAGTATTTAGTAATTTAGTATTAATTCTTTTAAAATCGGTTCGCATTTTGCTCATAACTCAACAATACTCGAAAAGGATTTATCTGGAGCTTGCATAATTTGTATCTACTCTTTCTATTTAATCGCGAAGGAATGAATTGAAAGTATAAGCGTAACGTCAACGAGTCTAATGAGAACTTGGTGCCAGAAAGATTCTTCTTTGATCATAGAGTATTTCTCTTCATCAAATGTTCCGTGCAACCCCCACTCTTTATACGTATATGACAAGAATCCACGTGAGTTTTCGATGTCTTGTGTGTTTCTATAGCAGCTACAATTTATTTCCAGCCGTAATATCCTTCCTTCTAAACATTATGTACATTTTTAGATGCCCGACTTGCAAATAACTAAAATGGCTCGCAATTCACTTTTTAATATATTAAAGAAACTTTAACGTACATGATAATCCTTATCCTTATACGTACATGATAATCCGAACGGCAAATCGATATAACAATCAAGCAAAGAAAATGCACTTAGAGTCCTTTGTGATTAAAAAGAAAAGAAATACGGGATTTCCCTACATGTGATTGTTACTAGCCGCCCCAGCGTCAGCGCCACGAAAAACTTGCCTCGATGATTAACCAACCAGAGAAATTTCCCGAGCGTCATTAGCTCGCTAGCGCCACCAAAGTACCGCGACAACAAATGAAGCAACCAGCGGACGCGTTTTGTTTTGTGGATGTAATAATAAATTTGGATTTGTATATGGCCTTTATTTCTTGGCCGTTTAAATTTAATCCATTTTAAGTACCTCAATCTTATTTATAATTTTGACTAATTTTTTTTTAACTTTTTAGGTTTTTTTTAGGCTCGTGGCCACTTGCGTCGGGGTGTTCTCGAGGCTGTGGCGTTTGCCAGCCCTTCAACCTTATAGTTACGCTACTGCCGACTTCAATACTTCTGTTACGAACTAATTCGTTTGACTCTCATACAAAATCATACTCAAAAATGGGACTTCTACCGGAATTCATTTCACAACCTAAGCAATTCGCAACCTCCACAGTTTCGTCGACAGATTCCCTACCATAATTTGCTATCAACCAAAATTACAATCCATTAATCCAACAAATCTAGACAGTAATAGCCAATGGATGTATACGTCTCCATTTCAAAAACCCTCACAAATGCAACATCTAAACTTTGGCCAGAAGCGTTCTTTATCTCAAAGGACAAATTGCTTTCATTTGAGAGAAAACGGCGTAGACTTTGACGAAACGCACTACTATGAACAGCACGAGCAACAACACGGCAACGATGAGGCAACTGGGTGCAAAAAACGTCCGAGGAAATATGATAATGATATTGCAGGTAAAACTGATTAAAATTCAAAAGAAAACCAAGATGAGGTCGCTTTTTTGGGGACTGTTGAGCTCTTCGTTTTCCTGCAATAATATGCAGCGAAGAGCGGTGAAATTCGAAAATTACTTAGCCACACTGAGTCGAACAAAAATTACATTCAACCACAATTCTTTCATAACTCTAAACAGAACGAACGATCCTTAAATACCAGCACTGTTGGCGGATCAATCAACATTACCGATCACTCTTTCATCATCTTATTTGGACGTCCATTCGAAAAGCTTAAGACTTTTACTAAGAATTTCTTCTTTGTTGAGGCCTAATTCAGAATCATTTTAACTCAGACAGAACTGAAATTTGGGGAAGTTTTAGGTAACTTTTTGTTCTTCAAACTGTAGCCTACCAGGCCAATATATTTGACAGGTTATATTCACGGATGTGCAAGCGGGCCCAACGCAACACGAAAGAAAGGATTGTCTGTAAATGTTGAAAAAAAATTCCTTTTGAAAAATGACAGTAAATTGTGTTCAATAGACAGAAAATTGAAAATTGTTCACTCTGTATACTACTTGCAAGCAGACCAAATACAGCAGACAACCCAAAATACCATATTTACAATCGAAACGAATCCCTCAAAATCCCGGAAATGTCGACATTTATATGAAAAATTTAATTATAAAAAAATTTGTGCGAGCCAAAGAAATACCTTCAAAATATTCTGGAAAAATCAGGAGACTACTTCGAGTCAAATCTTATTGTACATCCCCGAAATGGTCCCCGGTAGCAGAGTAACCCTTAAATTTGCGTCTCTCAAGTCTCTGATTTAACAGGAACTGTTCAAATTCTAATCAAACCACCCTGTAAAAGTGACGCCAACGGTCAAAAAGAACATTGCCAGGCAATGCTTAAAACAAGAATAACCCCCACGACCCTTCAAAGAACTTCTCGAACGCACATCAAATAAATATATAAATTTACAATCATTCACTGCTTTACAAGTTTGTTGAATTTTTTCTTGGCAGCTTACTCGATCTAATAGAACCTAATAGGATCAGAACCTAATAGAAACTTGACGTACATTACCAACGTTAAAGGCGATATTCACACAACAATAAATAATTAAATCTACGCAAAATCCTACGGATACCCAACAAAACTCAATTACAAAGATGAAAACATTAAGCTCTAAAAGGATAACTTTACTACGCTTCAATGTAGATCGTTCTGACGAAACAGGACGCATGAGATGAAAGGAAATACCGCATTGTCATCGATTAACGAAAATTAAATTCTCCTACTATATCAGACGCAAATATTATTCCTAATTTTCCCGTTCTTCATTCGAATATGAGCGAAAATGAATATTTTGCTATTATTTTCAGTCGTCATATCCTTCCTTCTAAACATTTTATACTTTTTTAGATGCCTGTCTTGCCAATAACTAAAATGGTTCGTATAGTTAATTCGTATGGTTAAAATACACCTTCTGATATATTGAAGAATAGGATCATCATGTACGTTAAAGTTCCACACAGAACTTGGACCCAATATAGTTATATTTTCTGAGAAAGATCTATTCTCGACGTCTTTTAAGGAAAGGCGCCTAGGTTCACAATGTCCGTTTCGGCCATGAGTCGTTTGACATAAGTTAGTTCTTTATAATCATCCTTATCAGTAGCATGTCGAAAATGAATATTTTTCTATTATTTACCTTAAAAGCGGGTTCCATCAGTTTTCTGGGAATAGAGGAATGCGACATTGAAGAACTTGCCTTTGCCATCAATAGCATTGGCACAAGAGGGCCTTAAGAACGAACATGGTTTGAACTTCTCGGTCACGCGGTCAACTACTAAGAAACCTATACAACAATGTCTTGGTCCAACCTCTCTCTAGGAGAACTAAAATTTGTTTTTAAATGGTCTGGTATCTTTCAAAGGACGTTACACCTTATCCTCCGAGAACATATCGGAAAACGATGTCTAATTTACATCTTTGCCAAAAATGAAAAAAAACATGTTTCGAAAATTTGGACAGGGTCCCTAAGACGAGACTCTCAAAAGAGCGAATATGAATATAAATTCAGACAAATGCGAATTTCTGAAAAAGGAAAATAAGTTTCTAGGATTCTTTGTCAGTGTGAACGCCATTAGGACGAGTCCCAAAAGATCGAAGCAATCGCTATATTTCCATTCTCTAAAACACGCTAGGAAAGACACACGTTCTTTTCTACGTATGTCGGGACACTACCGCAGATTTATAATAGATTATATGATAAACACTAAACCCTCGACATTCCTTCTCATCCTTAAATCTCATCCAAAAAATAGAGGAATTTTCCTCATCAAAGAAGTTCTAGACGCATACGATAAATCAATGAATCTCCTGACATCACAAGACTTCATGCTTCCTAGATTCTATAGGATACGTTTTGAGCTGAATACAGATCCATTCGATTCTATAATTTGTGCTGTGCTACCCAAAAATAACAAACCAATTTCATGCCTGCCAAGGAGTCTTCGCAAACCCGAAGAAAACTTCGCTAGAAATGAAAAATGAATTTTGACGATTATCTGGTCAATCATGTACATCAAGTCAAGTCAAGTGCGAATCTATACACACCACCAAGCTTTAACTTACGCACTCAGCCCTAAGAGCACCAGCCAAACTCTGGAATTCCACTCTTCAGAAGTAAGATTACGAATTAAAGTAGGAGCCATTTAAGACAAATTTTATCATCCATTGCGTTTGCAGTCAACCACAAATAATCGACGCATTTACACATAACTCCTTTCTACAGCTTCCCCAAACGCTCAAACCAAGGACCAACGAGACGCACAAACACAGCGACAAAGTTTCAGGATAAAACCTATGACTCCTACAAACTCCTCCAGGGACCAGCTCCTCCTTAAAACCGGTGACGAGCATACCTACCAAATCCAAAAACTCTTCAGCAAATTTACTCGACACACAAGCATTCGGCCAAACCACTCTGATTGCGGTATAATCGACATCTTTAAAGGATGTTTAGTCTTAATGCAATCAATGGATTGCTCACAAACGAGCCAACGTTAGGATTTTTTCAGTCACTGCAAACATCAAACAGTTTAGATTATAAGATCTGCTTTACATCCCAACTAGTCGAGGACATCCTTAGCCTTTTGTTAAACATTTATTTCTAGTCGTCTACGATTTTCTTGGATATGAAAATAATCGAAAAACGATTCTGCATTCGGAATCAGTTTCAAGTGTCAATCATACTGCATGGCACTCTTTCCGCAGAGATACACTTTGATTATCCAGGAACAAGGCTTCCGTTAACATATTGCCTTGCAGCAAACTTTCCTTTAAAGGGAAGGATTTGTTCATCGACACACAAAAATGCTCTTCATGATCTAGCTCCAGCAGGCAACTTCACATTCGGGCCATGATTAGTCCAACTTTAAACATCCTCTCCTTGAATGTCGGAGCCTGAGCATTGTTACTGGCAACGTGTAAACGTTGACGTAGAGCGAGTAATCATTTAACTGCCATGTTTTTTTTTTGTAGAAAAAAGGAAGCCCGCATCGCCGACTGAAAAACATTCATACTCGCGAAGTATGAATTTTTAGAAACTAATCAACAGATCCAAAGTTAAGAAAGTTCTGACCTTATTAGTATCGCATGGTATGAATTTATTATTTGCTACAAAGTTGATCAGAGAATATTATACATAACAATGAAAGGAAATACAGACATAATGAACAAGCCTTGCTGAACAGCACTCAGGTTTGTGTAGAAAACTACTTCATCTAAACATGAGAAGGGAGTGCCTACCTTGGAGGTCCCAATCGTCTCCTCGTCAACACCAACGTAAGCAATTCCGTCAGGTTGCACGGTGCAGTATGTCTTTTTCGCCAATCGAAAAGTCTTGATTTGTTGTGCAATAGATTTGCTTGTGTGGAACTTTGTCGAAAACATCATCCAAATCGACGCCGATCTCTTTCGAATCGAAAGTCGGCACTTGGAATTTTTGTTTCCACGGAGTTGCTACAAGGCAACGTTCGAGAGCTGCCGGATCCAACTGATTAGGATCACGAATGTCTTCGTTCGTTCGGTCCCTGCACATCGCCTGCGTTGTCCTCTACACCGTTGACGAAAGAATCTCTCTAAGAATTTTTTCTTCGGTGAGGCCTCATCTGTGGTTCATTTTCTCTTAGAAAGAACTCTTCTCTTAGTTTCCGGTGACTTTATTTTTGTTCACACTACAGCCTAGCAGGCCACATCCAGAGGCTCAGTCGAATCCGCATCCAGTAGATACAGTGGCAGTGAAATTGCTACTGGACTACTTGGCCTATAATCCGTCTTACTGGTCGGCATGTTCTAGCTTTTTTCGTGACTGTTCGATGCGCATGTCCAATATATTAGACAACACATTTTCACTGATGCATAAGTGAGCGGCACCGTCAAAGAAGGTCCACACATGTCACAAAATTTGACTTTCCGAAAACGGCTTTTAAACGACAGAAAATTAGTCAATCTCTGTACCTCTTGCAAACGGAACAGAACAGGCAACTTGATTTTAAATCAAACTATTTCCAACTCCATCCTACAAGAGTGATGTCAACGGTCAAATAGAACGTTGGCACTCTGTTCTAACAGTAATAACGCGATGCTTCAAACAGGAAGGACCCCCTTTTGAATAACTTCTCGAAGGAACCTTGAACGAATACAATTTCGTTTTTCAATTACTGCTAGTAAAAATTCCCAACCTTTCACTAGAAGAATTAGAGATTGCGCGTTCGAACAAAATTCAGAAGAAAAGAATAAAACAGAAAACAGACATTGTTAATTACAACCCTAAAGACAGACTATGAAACCTTTGACACCGAAAAAACTCTTTAGGTACGACGAAACAAACGAATAAGTTCGAAATTAAGTCGCTCCGAAATAGCGACCGGAGATCGATAAAAAAAATAGGAATACACCCATACTGACTGAGTCTGCCAAGATTGCGCGTAGAAACAAAATTAGTAATCAATTCCTTTTTAGGTTCATCGCCAACATGGTCCATGCGAATATTATGATATTGGACTACATAAGCTCAGAAATTGCTTCTAGTAATGCTGGACAGACGGGAATGAAGGATATAAAACGTTGCGCCCTAGGCTAGTACGAACGAATCATCACGGACACCCGGCCTATTCATCTCTCAATAACTCAGCAGTTCGTTCGTTCTGTTCATGAAGACCTTACTACCATTCAAGAAAAGACTACCAATGTTTTCAACAATAATGAACAGGCAGTCTTTTAAGGAGCGCGACATACCCAGCAATTGCCATCCTCCAACACACACCCGAAGAGTAAGCCCAAAGACAACAAGTTCCAATCGAGACGCTTAACAAGAATATCAAGATGGTAAGAACTACAAACAATGACCACCACCACACCATCTATAGCCTCATACCAACAATAGCATCTATTTGCCTCATCGGAACGTCCTAACTTCAAAAAATCATGCAAAAGGACCCACTACCGCTTATATACAAATCAGACCAGCAACGATATCAATCGTGCCGCCAACGATCACATACGCAGCAACAGCTTATCAGATCCAACCCAGATTAAGCAACCTCCCCTTTATTCTAAATGACAGCATACTATCGCTCCCGAAGGGTGCAAATCAATAGCAGATTGTCCAAAAAGTGAGAAATAACATGCGCCTTACAGTCAATGCAAATTGAGCAAATTTAGTACAACCAGATTCGCGCTGCAACAGCAAATCATCAGCACGAATTGGAGAATTAACAACTAAATTGCAAAATCTAATTAAAATTAATCAACAAAGCTCGTAGAGTAATAAGAAGTTTTTTTTTCAGAAAGAATAAACGTCAAGATTTTGCACTTACATAAATTAATCAACATTATCCTTATCTTTACAGAAAATAATCCGAGCAACCCAACCTGCGAAGCAGAATCCATTACGGAACGTACAGCAAGGCCTAACCTAACGATCTAACTATCAACATTGGAACATTATCAAAACTACAATTTTAATACTTCAATATCCATTTATTAACAAATTCAATGTCTAACAAAACTTTATTGTTAAGTTCAAAACGAAAATGTCCGCATGTGTACAATCAATCCAAAATTCGTATGTAATCCGTTGCCTTAATCGAATCTGAAAAGCAATGAAAGTATTTTGTAAATACATTAAATATTATATTCTAAACTAAATATATAACAACTACAAAATAAGAAAAAAAATTAATACATATCGTTGTTTTGTTCATTCAACACAAATACACGTGTGCCTTCCGCACGTGCATTGTATCCATTGTCAAATTCCCCACAAAATCCTAAGTATTCAATTAATTTGATTATTCAAATTTATTTGGCATCTCGCGCCAGTTGGCACAAGTGCAACTTGAATTGTCACATAAAACTACGCTCCAGTTTTCTCAAATCCGAATTTGGAATCCTCAAATCCGAATTTGCAATCTTCAAATCAGAAAAATTTAAGAAAAAGAAATTCATATGTAAATCCGACCCAAGTACTAGGCGACCAGAAATCAGAAGTAAGTAAATCTACTCGGAATTTTTGGCGCGTAACACTAGTCGCTAATAGATGGCGCTGCCTGTTTTCCGGATCGACCGAATGTGTCCAGGGTTAATTTTGACAACAGATGGCGCTGCATGAATGAATGCTCGAGCTGGCCAGGTGGGAGTATAAGATAAACGCTTGCTTTTTCCCTAATAGATGACGACAGGGGAAAATGTGTCCAGGGTGTCATAAATCAAGAGATGGCATTTGTGTAGGCAGGTTTTGGGCCGTGGTTTGAGTTTTTGCTAATAGATCTAATCTTCTCCACACTACACATGTGTCCAAGATAAGTTGAAATCCTTGATATTTTTTGGTTTTAATCTTCATTACAATATCGGTTAGAATTCCCAGAATCCCCCGAATTAGAAGGATCAAATTTAGATTAGTTTGAAGGAAGATTAGATTATTAAATATTTTATGCAACGAGCACTGTTCGGAAGTTGAGTAGATTGTTGTAGATGTTTTGAAAGATTTGGAAGATTGATTGAATATGACAGATGACAGCCATGCTTTTTTATTTTGGCATTGGGATAAATTAAATACATTATACAAGTATTAACATCAATTAAATGAATTGTAGGAAGATACTTACATTTTAGTCTTATTTATTGGCCTTGCTTAATGACTATGCTAACTGTTAATTGTATGAATTCATTTTCATACGCCAAAAAATAGAAAATACCTTGAAGCTTCTTATTGTCCCATCCCGATTATCGCATTTTGTAGGTTTGCATTGTTATGCCTGACAAAACAAGGCATGTAAGCAAACAGAAAAGGGCATGTCGGAGAAAATCGGAGGTGGAGGAGATGTCTAGAGGAAACAAACTAGCAAAAATCGAAGGGTATAGGCGAATACTGCACTAGTATAATTACTACAGCAGCGTTCCCGGGGATTGGTCAGCTATGGTAGAATAATTGAGTGATGCAATCAAGCCGGGAAAAAAACCAGAACAAGAATGAAGCCACTGATCCCATCAACTAAACAACAGTCACCCATGAAAGGAAGAAAACAGCGTCATCATATTGCCCGATGACTACGCAAACGGCGCACAAAGAATTAATGGAAAGCGTAACTTTGTTTTTCAAGAATTCGTAAAAATGTCGATCTACAAAAAACGGGCACAGTCTGATGGTGAATAAAGAAGACTAATGAGGAAGGGATCCTTCTAAATACTGCACGCTATAACTTCCGTGAATAATTGCAGGACACATTCCGTCCCATCGTCAATGGCTAAGTAGAGTAAGACTAAAAGTAGAACTTTTCGACAATTGAATGACTTGAAATCAGTGAATAGGTGGCAGTGGTAACTGGATATGAGGCTGGAGAAGAAAGAAATGCAGATATAGAAGTCCCAATCGCAATCTCAAATTGAATACAGACTAGAGGTTGAAGGAGGTAAAGGAGTAGCTTCCAAATTGTGAAGTCCGGCAGAATCTATGGGAGTATAATAAGCGCCAGGGTGGGGACGTTGGATGAGCTGATACTCTACTACTGGTGTATGGGTTACATAATAATGGTTAAATGCACTAGTGAAGCCCAGTGCATATTGTAAACCAAGAAGAATGCTGCTGACGTCATCAAAAAATGGAACCGAATTTTTGTCGGGATATTAAGGACTAAGAAAGATTTATAGACAACATGAGAGTTTACGAAGGAACTGGGCAAGCTTGGGGCAGCGAAGACGCGGATGTCTAAATGAGGCATATCAAAGGAATGACATACCCACCTGGGCATTGGGTGTTGCAGGATATGCGGTGATTAAGGTTATAAAGATTCAAAGCGAACATGCTATGTTTGTGATTATGGCAGCGACTAAGGTGTCAGCGAAACAAGGAACTATTTTCTTGTCTTCCAATGACGGAATAGGAGAGTCTGGAAACGAGCTGTGGTCAAAGGAATCTATGACGGTTAAATGATTGTAGATGCTGATTTAAGTGGGCCAGTGTGAATACGTGTAAACGTGTGGGACGCATAGTCATAAGGACACCGAGCATAGCTTTGATGGTGGTGAATGATGGCTCAATATCGTCTTTTCAAAGGCCTAGAATTGGTGAATCAATCTGAAAGCTATAATGACATCGATGAGATATGCAACAGTTGTCTACGATTGGAGGGTGAAGGGAGTCTAGATAGAGAAATATCAGTACGGCATCATTAACCATTTTGCTGAGAGCCGATAAATGAAAGATTGATTTTGTAGCTGATAAACCTGGATCAGCGATAAGGTTGAAAGAAGTAATCTGATTTCTTTAATAATTTAAAGGGATCCAATTAGATTTGTAACCCTACTGAATTGGACATAAGTAAAAACTAACTTTGGGAGATGATGGTTGGAATTAGCGTGGCTTGTATGGTTACTGTTTGAAGGAAGAAAATTGTTGAGCTGCGATGCGTTACTTTGGGGCAAGACACTGTGAGCTGAACATGAACAAAAAGCAACAAATATTATGGCTACTATAGCTTGGCAAAGTTAATGCTGAAAAGGGCTATTAAATGATGTAAACGGGCCCAGTGACAGGCTTTCTGTGAAGAGATCGACATCAGATGCGATGGAGTTATTCTATGACTGAAAAACTCCGCTTTATCTGATAAAAGTCATTAATTGAGCCCTGATCAGTCAAAAGCATTGTAAATACATTGCTCTATAATACGAAACAAGGACAGAAGACTTCGCTTACACATCAAAGATTCTCCACATACTTTACGATCGAGAAGATGAATTTCACTGTTCAAGAAAAAAGGGGCGAAAGACTTCGAGACTTGATTTAATATCCATTGAAGTACTTTGGTGAGAGCTAACCGCACCTAGTGTTGCTCTCATCCAGCTCATATTTGATTGCATAACACATTTGATTACAGAGAAAAGTGACCCAACTCATACTTACAGTCACGGAGATATTTGAATCGAACAACATCTAAAGATAGCTCTTCTCAAAGGCTATTGAAGCCGGGAAATTCGAAAACAGCAGACTTGACTGAGGCAAAACTACCAACAGCACATTCCATGCCACCTATTCGGACAAATGTGGAAGAAGATCTTAAATACTAAAGAAGTTCTTAAATACTTCTGTCTTAAATACTATGATTTTGGCAAGGTGGACATCTTTCGGGCATGTTAGCAGACGATTCAAACTCCTGGTTGATTGTTTGCCGTGATATGGGAATATCTTAAGGACTAATGATTGGTATATGCCAAGAGCACGGAACTCGAAACAAGGCTGATCAAATACGTCGTAAAATATGGGTCAATCCTGGATCTTGTATCTGTGACATTATAAATGAACCCTGTGGGCTTGTACTTGATTGATAGATTACTGTCAGGGATGGTACACGTCAATCTTTACAGGTTTATTGTAACCCCGGTTCCGGTGCTCTTAGAGCGCCTCAAGCAGATCGATCTTTCTGGGTAAGTCAATGATCTGCTTCCGCCTCAGGCGTCCCAAGTCCTCCTCGACAAGAAAGCAGCTTCCTTAACTGTCTTTTCTCCTGCGGGACAGTGCGTCGCAGTGTGCCAGCAAATGCACTGATGTCTCCTCCGCAAAATTGCAAGATCTACACTCATAATTCGCTCCGAGCATCGGCATCGGCAACGGTATCGATAAGATGCTTTCCGAGTGTGCAAAGCCCCATGATGATCCCAGTCAGGACCATTAGCCGTCTTTTATTAATTTCGATGCACGCTCAAAACGTCTTCTCGGCATAAACGTCGAAGTCCATTGCAGAGCCTATTACAGTCTCTATCCTCAGTTTCCTTAAGGGCCCTATGAATGAAATGTATTGCAGTTGCGCTAAAGGGTTCAGGACCGATGAATGCTGTCGATGCTCCTTTCCTCGCCAGTTGGTTTGCCTTCTCATTACCCTCGAAACATGCGTGCCCCGGCACCCAGTGAAGGGTAACCCTATTGTCCGCCCTCAATTTGTTGACTGTATTGCAACAATCTAGAACTATTCTCGATGTAATCACCCAGGATTCTAGTGCTTTTAAAGCTGCTTGGCTATCGGATATTATAGCTATGGTTTTGCCTTTGTATCATCTGTCTATGCTGAGTTGTGCGCTTACAGCATGGCATAGACCTCAGCCAGAAAGATACTTGGCATACTTCCCATTGGTTGGGAGTATATGGTGTCAGGCCCAAATACTCCAATTCCTGTTTCCTCAGATGTCTTGGAACTATCCGTATACCACCTGACTGCATTCCGTCTTATTAGGTGCATATTGGGGGACTTGTACTTGATCCTTCACCGTAATTAAACAGCAAAGATCATCATAGTCGCATCAGTTGACTCCGTCGTTTCATTTCGTGTTGAGGTTGACTGAAACTAAACATCTATAGGCATTACATTTTGATATTATGTCTAGGTTCCGAGGTATATGATTTTTAACTTTTATTAGTATTGTAATAAAATTTATTTGATGTATTCGGCATAATATAAAAATTTTACGAATTAAACCTGCTTTCAAAGTCAATATAATTGGTATAGTTTAAAATGTGACACGAGAGGACAATTAACACGTTTTCCTTAGAATCGTGGAAAATTCACACCAAAATTGAAAACAAAAACGTCTTTCTGTCCTGATCGAACACTGTTACTAAGCCTTTTTAGACCAAAATATAACGTGGGTTCCTAAAGTATGTTGTTTAAGATAATATACGATTCTAAGTGGTTGATCCAATGAAAATGTAATTTTTCTCATACCATTTGCTTCGCCGATGGTATGGACTGCAAAACCGAATAGGCCGTGGATTGCTTTCTCTATTTAACTCAAATGGGTTTTTTTGCGAAAATCTAACGAGGTTTTAAGGATCCTGATATGTAACCAGTAAGAAACACTCAGCTACATCCTAACGTGTTACCTAGAACCGTTACATAGTCCCGGGGTCAATGAAAATAGGAACTTCAAAAAGCTATTCTTCGACAGCCAGCGAAAATCTTTACTCACAGGATGTTAAGAGAGCGGTCCGAAAAGTATTCAGGCTCACTGCCCGATGGTGTCACTATCGCAAGAGAATCTTAGAAGAGAGAAACTATCGCACTATAGTGAAGTACCTTTCTGTAAACGGCTACTGACGAAATTTCAGCCGGATCGGACTTTTCGTTCTGTTTTGAGAGCGTGTGAAAGCAAGCGTGTCCTTTGATTTCAAAAAATTGAAAAGAAGCAATATCGGTTGGCGATACGATTCTTGTTTTCGGAATGAAAATCGCGCAGTAAAATCAAAAAGCGCTTGGATGCAGTGTATTAGGATGCCACTCCTTCGATCGCAACCGTTAAAAACTGGTTAAACAAATTTCATCGCGGTTGCACGTCGGTTTTTGATGGGCCACGTCCAGGTGCCCCGAAAGAAGCAATCACGAAGGATTACGTGAAGAACATCCATAATCTCGTTTTGGCGGACCGCCGATTGAAGGTGCGCGCGACAGTTGAGACAGTAGGCATCTCAAAAGATCATGTGGTGCATATCCTACATGGGTATGAGATAGCTTTCGGCAAGTTGCGTGTCGCTTTTGCTCACTTCGGATAACATGAGCAACCGTGTGACCACTTCAGAGCAGTGAGTGGCGCTGTTTAAGCGCATTCCGAAGGAGTTATTGCGTCGTTACGTGACCGTCGACAAAACATGGATCCACTGGTACACACCAGAGATCAAGGGAGAGGTGTAACAGTGGATTCTATCCAGTGAACCTGCTCCAAAGACGGCGAAGACTGTCCCATCGGCCGGAAAGGAGATGGCCATCGTTTTCTGGAATACGCAAGGTGTGATATGCATTGATCACCAGGAGAAGGGCTAAACGGCCACAGGGCAGAACATTGTTGAATCATTGAGCCGATTTGACGCCGAATTAAAAATAAAACGGCCTCATTTAGGGTGCTCTTCCGCCAAAAAGTGCTCTTCCGCCACGACAATGCACCGGCTCACAACTCCACACTCGCTACGGATGAATTGCTCAAATTGGGCTACGAAATGCTGTCCCATCCACCGTTTTCTGTAGATTTGGCCCCGTGCAACATCGTTTTGTTCCCCAACTTGAGAAGGTTACGTAAAAAAAATTATTTATTAATAAAAAAAATTTATTTAATAAGAAAAAAATTTATTCGGATGAGGAAGTAATCGCCGCTGCGGAGCCCCACTTCGCAGATCTCGAGAAATAGTTTTTTTCAGACGGGTTAAAGAAGTTGGATCATCGCTGAGACAAGTGTATCGAACTAAAAGGAGATTATTATAGAAAAATAAATTGTATTTTTTCCAAAAATTTCGTTTTTTCATTTGTAGGCTAAGTGTTTTTTTTCGGACCGCCCTCGTATGCCTGAAAACGATGCTGCATCGAAGCCACTTTTTGTTAAACAAACAAGGCTCAATGACCTGGTAAGACATTTGAATTTACGCATTGATAAAGCAAAATTACTGATTTCAAGATTACAATAATGGAATCTGTCTGAATCTGACCTGAAGATAACTTCTATCTTTAGATAACTTACTTTTGATCCCCATCTATAAAAATCTATAAAATCTATTAAAAATCTATAAAAATTGCTAATTTGTGCAGACTTCAAGCGGTTGCTTAGAGTCAGACTAAATAAAATACTGCTGCTTTGTTTGTGAGTGGGGGTGAGTGTGAACACGATCGGCTGATGTTCACAACATTTTATAAAAGGAACTCCGGTGGCTATCTCTGACTCTCTCGTAGCGGGTCAATGAAAACGATAAAATTGAGCCTTTGGTGGACTCAGATAAATTTTTTTTACCGCCCTTAAACATTCAATTAGCCCTCATAAAAAACTTCGTTACACACTTAAACAAACACGGTCCTGCTTTATAATTACTCTGAGGCAAAAATCAAAGAAGGCATATTTATAGGTCCGGATAGAAAAATGCTGATTGAAAGTTCTTCTTTAACATTTAACCTTAACCTTAACATGCTTGGCACGCTTTTATTAATGTGACGAAAATTTGTATTGTTAACAAGGAATCTGGAGACTTGCGTCTAAAAATATAAAACTGACGTTGGACTGCTACCATTAAACAGGATGAAATGTGTCACAAAAACTTTTTCATTCATCCAAATTTGGACTTTTTCCCTGAAAGTATGGGTTCAGCAAGCGATCAACCTGATCAGTTCCATCGAGAGTGTAATGTAATCGAAAAACATTTTCCTGGAAGATGTAAGCCTTTTACCGACTCAACCCTCGATATAGATTTGAGCGACGAGAATGTTATTTTGTCTGAACTAAGTGTAATAATGAAAGCCTTTTCCTCTCCACATTTGCCTGTATTTTTTACGATTGGCACTCCATTGAGCAGCCAACTCTGTCCTTTCTTATTGAAAAGCAGAGTAGCCCAAGTTTTGTGGTTACATCAACCGAAAACTAACCATAAATTGGTTTACGTTCTAAAAGCTGCACTCAGCCTCAGATATCGAGGAAACCGTTGATTCTCTTGAAAAATACTATCTGGGAAGCATTACATGCAGTGTCCCAAAATTCAAGAAAAAACTCCAGTGACAAGTCCTAGATAACAAAACTTACAAACTCATTAGGACAAGAAACTCCTTCCGACAGGAATGACAATGAACACGGCCTACTTCTACGAAAAATTGTGTTAACAGCCTTATTGCTGCAATTCGAAAGAAAATCTATTCGTTACGTAATCGTCAATGGAACAACATGTTAGAAAATTTAGACTTTATCTCCCGGAAAGTGTGGAAAGTAAATAAAATATTCAAACGAAAACAACGCAGTTTGCCCTGTCCACATATAGATGACAAAGGATATGTGGCACATTCCAATAAGGAAAAAGCTGAAATCCCTACCGATAAGTTCCTCACCGTTCACTCCTTAGCACAATCCAGTCACAATTTCATCACGGATATGATGGTCATTTGAAAAGGAGATGAGCTCTTCAATTCAACCCCATAAATATTTTATGCGCACTGAAGAAATAACTGCTGCTCTGTAAAAAATGAGTAACAATAAAGCACTAGGTATCGATGGTATACCTAACATCGTATTAAAAAATCTACCAAGAAAAGCAATTGTTCTCACTTCCCATGTATTTAACGCATGTCTTAGATCAAGCTACTTCCTCTTATCTAGGAAACATGCTACTGTGATCCAGGTAAAAACGCACATGTACCTGCGAGCTACAGACCAATAAGCTTATTGCCTTCTGCAGGGGGAATGCTGGTTACCAGGACCGTTCCTGAAAGCTAGTATTCTTTGGGGAGTGCCGCCCAAACGTACCCGAGGAAATTGAGGACTTTACGGAATATGACCCTGAACCAATTATGGACTAAGATTCGACTGATTAACCAAAATTGACGCTTTGGGCTGGCGGAGTACATTCGAAGTTCGCACCATTGAGTTGGTGGTGTAGGTTCGGTTGAGACGAACTCCCGATTAGCGCCGGTCTGGCCCTGAGCACCTGTCCCCATAAGGGCTGGTGCCAACCCTCGCATGGCCTCCCATGGGACCAATAAGGCGACTACACACACGAGTGGAGATAGCGGCTCTGAGGGGGGACCCATAAGAAATGATAACAAACAAATTATACACAAAAGAAAATATGTCGGAACAGAAACATTCGAAAACGGATGGACGAAAAGTAGAGGAATCTGGTACAACCAGAGATTTTAACAGCATTTGGGCGCAGCAAGAAAACCATGCGCACACCAGAGCGACCAAAAAAAAAAGAACAGAGCCTGTTGCAACCTGGAAGAGACGAACACAGGATAGACAAAGGCGAAACGGTTGAGACACCTATGATTGTCGCCATCACCACCCAAGCGACTGAATAACTCGAGACTCAATGCCTGCACGGCAGACACGGAGCACTTCGATTATGATGGATCGTGCAGAGAAAGAGCGGCTATACCGTAAAGTAGAAAGGATTATCAAACGCATCACTGCCACATGCAATGCACAAACGAGCGTTAGCAAAGAGGTTAAAAACGGAGTTCTGGAGTTGGAAGACCTCCTTTCCCGAATAGGTCATTATAGACGCAGGTGGCTAAAGGCAGAGGAAGAGCAACAGGCTAATTCATTCGATAGCGCAGTGCCACCAATAGGTTGGACTGCAGCCCTATCAAAGGGGATCGGGATAAACGGAGGAAGGACGAGGACAGGACGCCGAACGATCAAATCGCGATTGAGGAGGGTTTTCGGACGGCACTATCCAAAGCTGCCAAAAAGGCAGCTAAAAAAGAGGCCCTAAAGTTCAAAATCGATAAACCTCCACAGGAACCGAAATGCAATGAATTATCGCAGATAACCCAGGAAACTAAAATTAAGAAGCGTCGAAAATCCATTGGGCAGGCACTGCTGGTTAAACCCACCGACGGTAGATCCTATGCGGATGTTCTGTGAGAAATCAAGGGAGCGGTAAAACCCGAAGACATACAAACTGCAATAAAAGCTATACGGCCAACTCGCTCGGGGAATTTACTTGTTGAGTTCGGATCAGATGCAAACAATAAAGACGCGTTCCATGACGCAGTCAAAAGAGTCCTTGGAGAGAAGGCAACTGTAGCCTCACTCGAACCTCAGGCCACACTGGAAATTAGAGACATTGACTGCGTTACGGATCTGCCCGAAAAAGAAGACGCCCAGAGTGCTGGAAGGTGGCGAGATTTGTGCTCATTACGAAGGGGAAAGGGAATCCCGAGTCGCTAGCTGCATACCGCCCACTGTGTATGCTTGAAACGGCCGGAAAAGTTTTTGAAAAACTTATCAGGGTAAGAGTCGCTGACGTGATTCGTATTGCCGGGGACCTATCTCTGAACTGCCGGATGAGTCACGTTTGATCGGCTCTGCGGACGATGTCGCTGGACGCACAGTAGACCATGCGCAACTCAGACTCAATACGATAATGCGGAGGATTAATGCTCACGGATTCAAGCTGGCACTGGAAAAAACCGAAGTGGTCATCCTAACGAAGAATAGAATCCCCAGAGTAAGGCCTATCAGTATAGGGGACGAGCTGGTCGAATCGAAATCAGCAGCAAAGTACCTCAGCGTCCTGATAGACTCGAAGATAAGTTTTTCCCAACAAATCAGGGCAGCAGCTGACAAAGCTACAGCGCGTGTGAACGGTCTCCGGGGCGGCAGTGCTGGTAATTGCTGGGGTGATACCCATCACCCTCCTTGCGAGAGAGCGCAGAAGTATTTACCTGCGCAGAGGCGAAGATCGTAAAGAAGAGATCACCAGGGAAGAGAGACGTCGCTCTCTCAGCGATTGGCAACAGTACTGGGAGCAAGAAACAAAGGGAAGGTGGACTGCATGTCTGATCCCTGACCTGAGGCCGTAACTCAGTCGAGTGCATAGTGAGACTGATTCCTACTTGACCCAGCTCTTCTGCGGGGACGGTTGTTTTTCGTCCTACCTGTACATAATTGACAGAGCACGGTCTCCTAACTGTGTGTTTTGTGCAGGGGAACCGGATGACGCCTGTCACACATTCTTCTACTGCAAAAGGTGGAGCCAGCAGCGAGGGGTCCTACTCAGCGAAATTGGAGATCTCTGTCCGGAAACTATCGTCGGAGTAATGCTGCAAACAGTTGACAATTGACATCGCGTGGCGCAATATGCTCGGGCAGTGCTGATATTGAAAAAAGCTTTATTGGAGCGCTGGGAGGCATCGGGGAAGTATGGATCTCTTTTCTAGCACTTCCTTCTTCTCCCGTCCTTCCCGTTAGAGAAGAGATTCCCATAATCCGAAGGCGCCTCTGGGTGTAGGAACACGAGGCCTAGCCCGAAGTAATGTGTCAAATGGTTGCAGGCTATGTTCTCAGGTTGACAGGGGAGGTGTTTAGTGGGTAGTCCAAAAGCATTTTGCGTCTGGGAGTCCCACACTCAGGGCGTAAACAGCCTTCACCTCCCTACCACAAAAAAAAGCTTATACTTGTTGCCAGCTTTGGGAAAACTACTCAAAAAATCGATCCTCAAAAGAATTGCCGAAAACGTAGAGGGAAAAATGATCCTTCCAAACTTTCAATTTGGCTTCAGGCGAGGATATTCCACGGAGCATCAATTATTTTGAGTAATTAAAAGAAATTAAGGCAGCCTTAAAGGAGAAGAAATCAGTAGGCATGTTCGTGTTAGACATAGAGAAACCCTTTGATACTGTTAGGTATGAAGGACTTCTCTAAAAGTATTGTATGAATATACCATATGAAGCCATATGAGTATACCATATACCGTATGGTTCAGGTATGAAGAACTTCTCAAACAATTCCACTTCCCGCAATACTTGATAAATACTTGCCTTTATGCAACAGAAACAGAACCAAAGACTAAAATAAATAGCTTAAAACAAGGACTGAAGAGCTCATTGCTCACTATGCTTCCTGGCGGATGCCTTTATTATTTGGGCAAATGCATACCTTGGTACAACGAATTATCTTATCTCGGGTTGATGCTAGATCCAGAATTAACGTTTCGAAACTACATCGAATATATACGCAATAAGATATTACATCCCCTCATAGCATCATATCCACTAATAAATCGAAAGTCTAGCCTCAACTTCAAGACACTCATCGTCAAAATGGTTTTATTTAGTCTTAGCAGACTGAGACAGACAAACCAGCCAAGGCTTTTTGTTCCTTTACATTTTTATTCCTTTTTCCTTCAAATTTCAAAATCATCTGTGAAAAAATTAATACCAGCACAACCAAAATGGTTATCGCAGAAGAAATTAATTAATGAATTTTTCAGAACTCTAAATTAAGTTGTGTAAATGAATACTATCAATAAGGATTTGTTCAGTTGTTCAGTTACGAAGTACTTTTGCGGCTTTATTATAGACACTCCAGGATCTTACTACAATAGGAAAGCCAGCGGCACCAAGATAACTTCCTCTTTTCGATCAAAAGCGCCAACAAAGTGAACGACGAAGAAAACTTCACCTTTTCAATTAAAAACGCTAAAATAGTTAACGGGTAGGCTTGATTTTGAAAGAAGCTTGAGCTTTAGACTTATCTCGTGTACCTTGAAAATGACATGTTGCAGAAAAATCTTATTTACGCATCTCGATTAGCAGAATCAAAAAGAATAACAATCACAAAGTAGGACCTTAAATAAAATCAAAGTCTAGAATGTGTTGAGTAGGGACTTGTGGAGTCGGCACTTATACTCGTCAACCTCATTGCATTTGTTAATCAACTCAAAATTGGCTTGCATAAAAATTGGCAACATAATTTTGATTTTAATACAGAATACATGCAACTTGTCATATTCTTTGGAACAAGCTACCAAACCCTAATATCATTTGTTTTTTTTTTTCTATTTGAGAATTGATACTGCATGGCATATAGTATGACAGATACTACAAAGATAGTCATTTGTTAAAGTCATTCTGGAATTCTTCATCCGTAGCATATATCTAAAAGCTTCAACAGTGGATGTCTCAATTTAATCAACTCAAGTACACTCACCAAATGCCAAGATGGTACCCTTCTATCACCGCAACCACAGACTTTCTAAATTATCTCCGAAAACCATTTTTGTATTTATCTGCCTACAGCTCTTATGCCAATTTCCTCATGACCTATGTCCTGTATGTGAAAAGTAAACCTTAAAAGCGTTTACCATTCCTCACACAGAACACAGTGTCCACCTACATCCGAACACTTTATGCCGTAATCCTGCTTTTAAAAAGAAAAATACTTGGATCCTTCTCGCTTCTGAGAAGTTTGATTAAAATGCCTTTTGTTTACACTACGCCCGAAGGAGCCCATAAAGCTTACATCTTGCAATGCTGGTAATCACCATTATCACCATCAGCAACAGATATATCAGATGTCCTGATCCAAACGGCTAAATATTTGCTTGGTAAGCGTGATGTGAAGTAAGAACAGTTGGTGCTTGAAATTGTCATGTATATATATGAGCTTGGTATATATAGCATTCAAGTTTTGCCGTGCAAACAACCGACTCCGTGGGCCATTAAAGCTAGCATGTCGGACATCCTGTGCAGAGATCAGTGTGATGGTGGCTTGTATGTTCGATTTTCAACATCTGATGCGAATAAAAACAAGCTCAAGGAGCAAACACGAAAAACGCTTATTTGAGTGCTGTAACAATTTTGATGGGACATTATTTGCTTCGTGTATGTGCGGTTGGGACTCTCTACAAGATATCAATGGAGGCAATTTTACGAGTAATGAATAAATTATGAAGACTTACGCTGACAGCATATAAAATTTAAGTGTTTGCAACAACAGCAGAAGAATATTTTCAATTAAACAGAACGCTATTTTATAGCTCACAGGGTATTTCATTCATTAACGCACGCCAAATTATAGCATAATTTCATTAAAACTTCCGAACAAATCCAAAAAGTTTTGCAAAACTACAAATTAATCTAAATGCTCTAGCATATAAAAGTTTCACGAAAATTATTAACAACAAACCAGCGCTATCTTCCAATTATGCACCCCAGGAGGATTTATCAACTTAGCGAACCACCACGTTCGTGCCGTTTGAATCAGGAACATTATTTAATATTTTGCCTTACCATTTGCAGAAGCTTCCGTTAGGCTCAACAAATTCCTGGACGAATTTATTGTGGGAAGTAAAACGTTCTATTCCCTAACGGAATTTATTGTTGCCATCACATAAACAGGACTTCGGGCGAATGAAATATTTCGCACACAGAACCAAGTTCTGAGTAGTATCGAAGATTAGGTAAAGGATAATTGTCGAGATCATGATTGCTGGTCAAGCCAAAGAGAAGGGCGAACAAAAATTTTTAATTGTTAGCTTTACTACTTTATAGTTTTCGTGGTTGAGGTGATAGAAATTTGAGACAGTGGATATACCAAGAGGTCACAGCCGCCGGATTGAATGGTCGTGTAACCTAGGAAAGTGTTAGCTGGGAAAAAAATTGTTTAGGGAGTATATTATCAGCGGTCAAACTGAGGCCCAAGCCTTTAAATTCTTACTAAGGCAGGCAAGGTGCAGAAACTTATGAATATATATTATTTAAATATAAGAAATAATTAATTTGCCTGTTGAGGGTCTCCTTATTTTAACCCCGCATCCAAGTTCGGTTTGGGAAATAGCGGAAATGGATCGGAAGGGGAGCTCTCTGCGCCAAAGGCTACTTTCACGCGGAAAGCTAAGAAAAACCTGCAGCTGTTTTGTGAAAAGTTTGGAGGACATGTATGAAACGAGTTCTTGTTAGACTTACTAGCAAGTTGCAAACTCCAACTACAACTTCTTTTAGTGGTATTACGAGTACACCAACTGTGGCTCCAACCCCGGAGCCCAATTCTAAGCTATCAGTAAACTTGGGTGAAAGAAACTTTCCCGAACTTTGCGCTGCCGTTTCCAAGACTTCACCAAGCGTAAGAAAAGATGAAGTTGAACCCGCCCAACTGCGTAGAATAGCATTCGGAGCTAAAAAAAAGTCTACCCAACGTTGCAGGTACTAGGAAGCAAAGGATTCCTCCAATTGTATGCTACAGGCTGAAGCGATGTCCCAAAAGTTGATGCACCGGTGAACAGTTCTACACGAACTTAGTTACACCCAAAGACCATAGAAGACCATAAAAGTCTTTTTGACTTTTTAAAATCGGACAAGGTGGCGTGCTATACCTATGTACTCCTAACAGTGAAAAGGCTGAACGTTTTACTAGAGGGTGTGCAAACTTCCTACAAAAACAATTATGTAAGAAAAGAACTCCAAGCAATCATAGGGGAAGATGTTTTGGAAGCCAAAAGGTTCTCAACGGTGGCCTGGAGAAAGGAAAAGAAAACTCTTTCCTCCTTCCTTATTCAATTCAAGCCAGACATTGACATTAAAAAGACTGTGAACGGAAATGCACCCGGCACGGTTAAATCAAACACTTCGCATTGTTTCAATTGCCAACGAATTGGACATACAGCTTCGAATTTCGGAATGGAACCTCGTTGCGCCAAGTGTGACAAACACCACTAGTCAAAAGAGAGAAAAAATGCTATTTTCTGCGTAAATTGCAACAATAAATGTCACCCTGCGAGTTTCAGAAGCTGCCCTAAGGCCAAGGAGGCCTTCCTTTTTCTTTCCTAAAGAAAAACGAGGAATGGAGGGACTTTGTCACGGCTTCCTTGAAAAACACCATTCGAAATAGTGTCTCATTTGCTAACATAGCAAGGGGTGCAGTCAAGCCCACTGCAACTCAGCGTGTACGGCAAGCTTAAACGAATACTAGTCAATAGCATCAAAAAGACAGAAATTCTGTCATAAATAAGGACTGCAATCAATTCTTCGGGTGTGACTTGTTCACTCTCATCCACAAAGTGGATTCATTCATTCCACAATACAAAAAACTCACTAATATGAGTGAGAAACAGGCGGCGTACTCAGACTTCGCCTTCAAAATCTCTTGCCGTGATGAGCTCCAACCAGCTCTCTATCGTCAACATTTGTTCGCTAGCTCCACGTTTTAAAGGGGACTAAGTCCAAGAATAGTTGGACTTGCATAGACCTCATCTGTAAACTGATCCAACTCGGCTTTTCGGTTAATGCTACAAAAATTGTAAGCAATCTATGCGGGAACGTACTGCCTTTGCGGTGTCAGGTGAAGCTAGCTCTCCACCCTTCACCATTCGTTCGAGAGTCCCGCAGGGGTGCATTCTGGGTCTTTTTCTCTTCGATATATTTACGTCCGACATCTCAGGGATCAGGGATGAATTTCAACCTTGTTTCGAGGTGAATCTCTTTGCTGACAACTTATTGTAAAATCTCCGTTTTCAAGAACGAGACTCCAAAGGTACCTTGACTCGTTAACTTTATATAATCAAAAGTGGGGGATGAAAGTTAACGCTGAGAAAAGCAAGCTGGCTGTGTTCAAGGATCCACATCAAAAATCTGGACATCGCACGAGGAGCATCTGTAAAAGCCAAACAAAGCTGAGCGGGTAGGTGTCGCACTGCTCGAAGCAAACAAATTATTTGGGGGTGATTTTCGATACGAAAAACACCTTCATCTGGGTACAGCCATTAGGCAAAACCCGTAGGTTGAGTATTAGGTTAAGAAAAGAATTGTAAATAGTTTTACATAAAAATCGAAATCATCCCATTAAATTACTTGAAACTTGAATACTTGCAACTTGAGTATAAGTTTGAGTATTAAGGATTCTGGCATGCAACAGCGAGTAATAATGAGTGGATATTCAAAACATATATCAATTATAAATTAACATAATTGAAAAAAAATTATATAACATTTACCACAAAAACTTCATGAGCTCATAGCATTCAAAAAGTATCTTCAGATCCACCGATTGGAATGTTGCTAGTGATTAGTGCTGCCTTATAAGAAAACCTCTTCAAGCTTCCCGAACATGCTCAGAACTTGAAATCAAAAATCTGAGGGTCTAAATTTCCATTTTCATGCATTGACATAACCTTATTTCTCTTGTACTCCAAACAGCCGTGAATTCGTTCACACCAACATTTGCTCGTTGTCACTGATTTGTAAACTGCTTTACTTACCTTAGTTGCAAATGCTTAGTTGAGAAATACATCATTCTTTATAGATATAGCTTTCCCAGATATTAAGTTTTACGATATGGTATTAAATATAGATAAACAAATTGGTTTCACTTACCATTCAGCACTTACTCTCAATAGTTTATCAGCCAATGATGGCTATGAACTACATTGTAATATAAATTTTGATTAACATTATTTTCCAATCTCTTTCCTGATATTTAAGCTTCACCCTGCAAATACTTACGGACAACTGTGGCTCTCAAAAAAAATAATAAAACTGTCCATTATCTGTTTGTTAGCGAAAATCAAAGGAATATGAGCATTTTCCACCATTTACCGAAACCAGGTTATTGTTTCCTACTTTTCCATCGCTGTTAGAGTACAGATGGGTTCAGAACATTAAAGATGGATATTTTCTGCAACTTTCTGCATTTGTTGGCCATGATTTGACTTTAAAATGCTTTAATCATGAAATGTTGAGTTCTTCTTTGTTCTAATGGTAATAAAAAAAAGATTAATCAAAAACAAATTGTCTTTAATTTTCAGTAAAGTTTTTTAAAATATGATTAGAAACGAGTTCGAACCATCTAAACAGTCAGTCGAACTAGGCAAAGTGGATACAACCGGCAGTTCACGGCAATTCAATTTCTGCTAACCAGGTTGCCCATGGTGGACAAACACGTCTTAAATATTCAATGTTTGATCAAACTATCAAACGAAATATAACATTAAAAGAGAACCATCTGTTGGCACAAGAGACATATTTCTCTTCAAATAAAGCAAAAATCTAGCCTGAATAGAAAATACCAACATCTTGCTAACAAAATTGAATTTCCGAAATCCTTCCAGAACTGAATAAGGCAACAAACCAGGCAAGTCTACTGATCCACGGTTCTGAAAAACCTCAGAATACAATCCAGCAGAAGAGCCATCGTTTCAAAAATTTAATGCTAAGGAAACACGGACGTTTTTTTTTATCGCCAGAAGAGTGGTGAAAGCTGATTAATCAAACATACAGCACAAAGTTAGATTGTCTATTCAATTTACAAATGATCTTTAAAAGCCATACACAGTAAAACTTTACTCTAAGTCCACAAATGAGTGGTGAGACCTGCACTTTGCTATGGGTTGTGAAAAAAGACTCTCAGTCAACGCTTCCCGAACATACTGAACACTTTTAGTAAGGGGATCCTTTGAAGAAAGATAATAGCTGATAGCATAACAATATATCTTAAAGGCGTTTCGAAAAACTAAGATGCTAACAGAGTCGTATGACAAAATACATTGTCCACACAAGAAATCGGTTACTTTTTAGTTCTAAGATTTAAAGAAAAATCCAACAACCTTTGACCTTCAAAAAAATGTTTGCAGGATATGTTTCCTGTTGACCACGCTATTTAGCATAACTTTTCTTGTTTGACCAATAAATTCGTATGACAAAAAAAAACAATCCTGGAAACATATCTAGGAGGACACCGGTCCTTAGGATTTTTTTTTTTGAACTTAGAACTAAAAAGAGAATAATCATTTGTGCAGACAATGTATTTTGATATGTCACTAGCTATCTGATAGATTATAAATCTTAAGGAGTTGTAAGCCCAACCCAATGATGACACCAATGAATGTTTTTTTCCAGTAACAGATGAAAGACTATGAACGGGTGGATGACCATACTGAGGGTAATAAAACGATACAAAAAATATTGTTTTTATCCTTATGATAATTTAATGTAGCAAAGGACTTTTATGTGTCCTTTGCTACATTAAATTGTAGCAGAGGACTTGTATGCTTCTAAGGCCGATTGTTTTGATTAGAATCATTACTGTCAAAATCTCACATCGGTTCAATATCGCTGGTATCTATTAATTTATTCCTGTTTAGACGAAAATAAGCTCTCTTCCTGTTTTTATGATATTTCATGTCGTTGATGTATAGTTAACTAAATAAATAAAAGTTAACAATTACTCATGGCGAAACCTGATTTCCAACTAAATCTTCCACTAGAATACTTCAAAATATTTGCCAAATGAACATACAAATATAACAATTTGCCACAAAAAATATGGCAACTTCAGCAAGGTTCCTTATTTTTCTTAAAAGCATTGTTAATATTCAAAAACTTAATCGAACAAAAACACAAATATCATAAATTTGGAACACGCAAAAAATATATTAAACGTATAGTGATATAGACGTAACGTATTCATCTGGGTCTGTTAGTAACCCCAATGTCCAGTCTGTTGCAACGTTCCCAGAAACGCAAGTGTAAATGATTCAAGTACAGGATCAACGTATCGCACAAGTTTGCAAAGCACTAACACTCTCGGGTGGGTTCACTCAGACAGAGATAGAAGAGTACAAGTGGATTTATATTTCTATTGCATTTTCACTCAAAAGCTTGTTTTTCGCACAAATGACAGAAAGTTTACCAATCCATACACATACACAACTTGGATCCCGAATAGAGATTTAGGCTTTATCCAAATCTTTTATCCAAATATCAGTGATAATACTCGTAAAAAACCAAGTGAAGATCAGCTATTACTCCCATTTTCCTCCGATAATATATAACATATCTACGAAATGTGCTCCTAAAAACAAGCGCGATCTTTATTCTGAGTTTGAGCTGTTATCTTTTAAGTTTCAACTCTTAAGTCAGGTGGAACGAAGAAATAGAACAGACTTTCAGGACTACAAAAACCTACAAAGAGCCTTTTTGAGAAAGAGAAAGTACAACTATGAGAGAGTACGAAGAAAATTCAACTAAAGTTTTGAATAAAATAAATTACGAGTAGCATGAATTAATTGTGGTGGAAAGTTGTTACCAATGTTCATCTTATTACGGTTGCAAATTGATTATAAAACACATCCATGAATTTTAAATGAATAAAATGGAAGAGATATAACAAAACTGTATACAAAGAAAGCAGGAAATAAACAGATTCAAACTCGGACGCAAAGAAAAAATTTTACTACCACCTTTGCATCTTTACTACCAAACGTGGTCTGATGAAGCAATATTTTAGGAAATCAGACATACAGGGCAACAGATTTTAATACCTTCGAACTGATTTCTCAACTCCGCCAAGCGGATACACGTCAGTTCGTACATGTTGACTGTCCCATGCGAGTGTATAGGAGGAGGATCGAAGTGACGGCCCTGACAAGGCTTCTTTTATATCGACTGCCATGGAACCAGGACCGAAGCCTCGGATCGTCTAAGTAAAACGACAACGAATTCACGACTTTTCCCTTGGAATTTGTAACTTAAGGTCATTTAACAAACTAGATACAATGCGGCAATTTTTTAAGGAGGTTAAAAATATAAAATGAAGATCATCGCAGTGCAAAAGACCAGATAAAACGGCAATAATACGTCTGACTTGCGAGCACACACAATTTTCAAAAGAGAAAAATAACATGGAGTCATGACCTTGCCCACGATGAACACAATATTTAATCATATTTTCAACAATTTTAGGGTTGTTAATAAAAGGATTTGTGCAATCCGTATTGAGGAAAAATTTTTTGATATCTGGCTGACCAATGTCATGCGTCTACCAAGGACACGAAGGAGAGGATGAAGGTCAATTTCTACAGCACCCTGAAAGGAATTGGAATTATTCTGAATGACTTTCATCCAAGGAGAAACAGCACAAAGAGGGACATCTGAAGCCCAAAGCCTTCGGGCGATCATACCAGCAAAAACATTACAATCAGTTCAACACATTTCCGCACCGAGACGTCCTCAGGAGAATGTGGGCAATCCTAGATGGGCCATGGCCTTCTAAGTATAAAGTTTAGATGCCGCATCTTCAAGAAATGGACAAGAAAGAACAATTACCTCAAGATGCTAACTCTATTGGTTAAACGATAGCCCAGTAACACCTATCTACATGACAGCGGTAGAGAACCACATCAACACACTTTCGTAGGTGGAGGAAGGCAGTTATGCAACCAGAACCATTTGAAGAATAGCGACAGATACGGCAAAAGAAACGGCCAAATATGGAACCAATCAAAGAAAGTTTGGAATGGCTAGCCCTACGCAGCATACAAAGAAGCAGTGGATAAAAGGAACAGAGTGAAAAACAGTACATTTGGCGACCAACTCGGTCAAAGAAGTCACCTATAACACCCTACGACGTCAAGCTAAGAAAGAGTGCCAAAGAAACGACGTCATCAACACGAAAACCGAACCAATAAAAGAAGAAATTAATTCACAAACTCTGATCGACATATGCTTCTATCAAACAACTGGGAGAAGGCTTCAATTCACAAGCAAGTCTTTGCAAAAGCGCAAAAGGATCACTCATAGGTAGCCCAGTGGAAAGCAAAATCAAATGACGACAATTATTAAACTATTAAAGCAGTTACCAGAAGACTGCCGAAAATCATTTATTTGTCCTGCGCACAAAGAAGGAGACGAGTTGATGTGCCGATAAATTGCTTCCAGAAATTATAGAAATCAAAATTGACGCTATACTATGAAAGTCTTATAGGAAAGTACCAGGAGGGATGATATACATTAGATCACATATTCTAAGTGCTCAAAAAGTGTTGCGAAAATAAAAATGTGCACCAACTCACCAACTCAAGCAGAGACACGACAGTTTAGAGATAAATGCACTTTACAAAGTAATGCTTGATTTTGGTGTCCCAACAAAAGAAGTCCGCATGGTCAAAGTTACAATGCTCAACATAGAGGCTCAAGTCATGGTAAATAGAGAACTAACAGACAGCTTCAAAATGGAATCAGATTTGAATCAAAAGGATGGACTTGCCCTTTTTATGCACTTTTTAAATAGCGCTGGAACATGTCATTAGAAAGGAAACAGCTGAAATATATACTACTAGTGTTCAAGTCCATAGGTTGGTAGAGTATGCGGTTGATGTAATTATTATGATACGATCATCCCTAGATACCAAAGAAGCATTTTTCAATGTTTAGAGTCTCAACCGTGGAGCTCAGTGAACTGGGGCTACGAGTTAATGAACCGAAAACTAAACTCAGAAATCAAACGAGAGATGATACTCCAGCCCGACAATATCTGGGGGTATGAGACTACAACTTTGAAAGAGTAAATTACTCTCTGTATCTTTGTGTATTGAAAAGCACATGATTGGGCACCACATTAACACGCGAATGAATCCGTTCACTTTGTGCCTCTCTTCTAAGGTCATAAGCTAGAAGTGAAGACTTTTTTGAACACAAAGTGCTCCGTGAAATCTATGGCCAAATGAAAGAAGATTCAGAGTGGAGACTAAAGTATAACACTGAATGGGTTGTATTTACCAACGTAAAGCTAGGCAAACTGCAGTATGGCGGTATGAAAAACTGCAGTCTGTGGTCTATATAGAAAGAATGTTAGAGAACCGGCTGCTCAAAAGGACATTGAAAGTTAAAGCCATATGCAAGAAGACCGAGTATTCGATGGGAAGACACGATAAACACTGAGCTAATGTTTGTTAGGGATGATAAAATTGAGAACCATGACGATTGGAGGAGGTTGATCCTAGAGACAAAAATCCAATTAGGCTTCTGGCGCGGTGGACGATTATTAAGATGAAACTATGTTGTTATAGCTGTCTGCAGCCAAGCTGTCGGTCACGACCTGCGAGAACACATGGAAAACAAACATTTTGGTAAAAATTTGCCTTGAACGAAACTAGTAAGGTGGTTATCTGTTAAAAAGTAAAAACAAAAAGTAAACAAACAAATCACAAAGAAAAGTATATAAAAAACTTCTGAAGAAATGAGAAAATCAAAACGAACATGTTATTGGTAGCATGTTCCACGATTCTAAATATGAGGTTGCTTTATAAGCCTGAAAAGTACCTCCTTCATTCGATTTAGACTTACTTTCCTGAGAATTTAGGATAAGTAAACAAGGTGATAAGCAAACAAAAAGATTTTATCAAGAATTAAAAGAAATGGAACGGGGTGCCAAGGAAACTAGAGGCGAACTCACAAAAGAGTATCCTAACAGAAGCTTTGCTGAAAACTATGGATTTTCAAGTTTTATCTGAGTCTGGATCATGTAATTTTAATAAAACTAAAAGGGATGCAAATAAATTAAATGCAAAGATCCATTCATTTTGTTACTTCATTACTTTTCTTGCATAAATCTGAACTGAAATCAAAAATCGATTGATAAGCCAACGTATTCAAAAGTATCTATTTATAGGAGTAATGTCAAATTATCCTGCATCAAGTCGCTTCATAATGAAAATACAGACAAAAGCAAGATGTGAATTTCGTACCTAAAGATATTTAACACGTGCACTTTCTGCAATGCTATTCAATTGGATCATATTAATTTCTAACCTTCTGCCAAAAATATCCTTTTCATTGCTTTTTCTTTTATACATACAATATTGAATCCTTAATTCATTGGCGCGTGAAAAGAAATATCGCAATCATCTGCGTTTGTTTCGTCTTCCGACCAATAATTACGGATGAATTCTGGCAAAGAAATAGCTAATACTAACAGTACGATTTCTCCCTAATTATATTCAACTAATTGACAAAAAGGTCTTATTAGGATGACTATTGTCTCGTGTAAGTTAATTTCAAAGATATCTAATTGGCATCTTATCCTTAGCGCAAATCAGTCATAGAGCACGGTATTGTGAATGTTTAGAGTCTGAATGTATTTAGGTCTTTCGTCCCGCATTTGATTGTTGGAAGGACTCGCTGTTGTATATGTAATTTGGAGTTATGATTCAGTTCAATAGAATGAACTAATCGTCGACCAATAAAGTCTTAAGCGCGAATGGTTTCCATATGATTCATGCAAGACAAGGACAACAAAGTTAGTAAACGGATGAGTTCGTTGACCGTGACCTTATTTGTTGCTATGTAATTATCTTATCCGTATCACACGTATCAGAATGTCAACATATCATCCAATCACTTAGTCTATATCTACTGATCAGAATCTGTTCATATAAAGTTTTAATAATTTTCTGGAGCGCACGATAAATTCAATACATAATTGAATGAATAAACTGATTTGATTCTCAGAAAATGGAACGGCAGAACTTCCAAAACTTCAGAATACAGAATAAAAGCGGCGACGTCGTCACAAACAGATCACAAGTCGATTCCAACTGCTCGTAAATTTTCATTTGTACTTTAACGATAACACATAGAAATTCAACAATTTCCCTAAATCCGGCCAGATAATGTCAGAGAACCCTTTCATATTCTTATTGCAATCATTTACACATAGAAACTCTCATTCTTTTCACTTCGCTTGTCCTCTCCCTTCCGCCCCAAGTCGATCCTTTTCCACTACGTTTTTGCCGACTTAATAGATGAGCTCATATGTTACAATACATTCTGAATCTATTTTCCGGGATCCAATACAACACCGAAATCCCATCCATATGTCCTATACACATCAATCTCTGGCTTGCATTAGATTTACGGGTTTTCCTATAGATTTTTCTGCTTTTATATGGAAATGGTCAGACAAACGTGTTGACCGGCCTTGAAGCATATTTTTGTGGAAATCGGATGATATGCATGATGTCCTTCTCTACTTCTTGTTTACGACCAAGCGATACATTGTGTTGAGTGGACACGAACACTTCTCTAATACAATGGTGACAAGGCAAGGAAAAGTATTTTGTAACCAATTGTGATAGCAGCAACAATGAGATTGAAGGTAATATTACTTATGAACGTGATTTAGAAGATTTTCGAGAGGGAGAAATTTAGATCATTCAAAGATTTATGAATATGTTTCATGTGGTTTTATGAATAGCTGAATAGTTTTTCGTTATATTTTGAATTATTTCTATTGAATCCTTTCTAATGAGGGATCCATGTTATGAAATAAAACATATTGTTAAGATTCATGGAGATCATCCAAGTGATATCGAAGCATGTTCAATAGAAGCATAGAACAATAGGGAAAAATAGTTCGATAGAATTTGAAGTTCCATAAGTTTTTCATAAAACTTTGCGTTTTTCATTAAGCAGAATTTAGTTAATTGTACAACGTTCAACGAACACCATTTTTGTACTGCATTGAAAACTATCCAAAAATCTACAGGTTCCGCAACTGCTTCAACATTTTCAGTCTGTTTGCGAAGTATCTTCCTTGAAATTAATGTTTCCTTACTCTAAACCCCCGTTTTAAATCAAAACTAAAATACTTTTCTCTAAATAAATCGATTCTATGATGTGACATGATTTTAAATCTTGAATTTGAACTAGATCGCACCCTCTCCGCTAATTGTGTTAATTTATTTTCCAAAAAATATAATCCTTAATCGTATTTACGCGTCACACCCCTGGGTAAAAAAAGTTCCAAATACGAATGAATGATGCACGCAGGATTTCCACCAATATACCCTTTTCACAACTAATGTAAAAGCATTTGTAATCATACTGAATTATTATCCCTAAACACAAAATAAAGCCAGAATCCTTAGTCTAGTTGGTAGTCATGTCAGTTTTTATCCGAAAAAATATGTTGTAGACGGAAAAAAGGTGTAAGGCAAAGTAATAATATGACTATTTATGAGCATTTCAACGCAAAGTATATGTATGTAAGCCTTTTTTGATGCGCACACATTAGGGATGTAGTAGCGTAGCCATTCAAAGGATATTAGTGTTGATTCAATGCATGTAAGAACGAATGACTGAATGAATTCGATGAATGATGTCGGTTATTCTTCATATCGGTTATACTCAATTTCTTGAGAACCATTGAAACAGAATTAATGCAATGATCCTAGTAAATAAAAGTGAAGGACTGCAAGTGTGATGAAATATATTGAAATTGATGGAGTCATTTAGTGAAGTCTCTAGCAGTTTATGTGTGGTGATCTACTAAGGATGAAAATTAGTCAAAACTGAAAGACTGGACCATTTAGGTGGAAACGAAAACTAAACGAATAATCTTCCTCGTTAATTTATTATAAGAAGAGATAATACTTTACTCGAAATGAAGAACGGGATCCTACGTGCTCTGCATTAAAAATCATTTTTCAAATATCTCTTCCAGCTTAATCTCCCATTAAGTGAATATTAAATTTTAAATTGACGAGTTAAGAGAAACTTTATAATTGTTCAAAGAGCACAAACGAAGGCTTTATTTTCAGCATGCATGTTACTACCACTTCACATTTTAAACTAGATATTACAACCAGCTCGACCATTGACTTGCTTTCATACTTTCTTCTTAACTCCGCAGGTTATAATTTTATTAAATAAAATTGATAAATTCCATACATTTATTCCTCAACATAGAGATTCTACGGAATCAAACTATTTTAACAATTAAATATCGACTTAGAAAACACGTTATGCCCTTAAAATATCAAACGATGACCTTAAGATGGCTTAGACGCTGGAAAAGGTGGTTGGAAAGTCACTCGTTGTGTGAATTGTACAGTGTTCAAATTTTCATAATGCTAATCACTGACCCCGGCTCCTAGGAACAAGAAAAAGTTTAAAATTTTAGTAAAGAAAGGCACCTTGACAAAATTGAATTAGCAAAAGAGCTAAGTAACTGGTGGAAGAAACGGTGAAACGTTCATCTTGTTGGGGGGAAAAGCTTCTACAGCAAATGAAAACTATCCAGAGGAGAAAAAAAAAGTGAAAGTGTACATAAAACTGACAGAGCTCTGTACGAATAAAAACTTCTTGGCCTTGAAAGGAGACCGAAAGTATCCTTTCTCTACTACATGACTGAGTGAAATATCTTAACAGTGAACAAAAAATAAGACGATTGATGGAACGACGAGTTCTGGGAAAATTTGGACAAGATAGGTAAGTTAAGATAGTTAAGATAGGTAAGTTTATAATTAGGTTAAGATAGGTAAGTTTATAATGGAATTAGAAAAAAGGAACGATATTTTCATCAGCCTAACAAATGAAGTAATGCAAATATTATTCCAAGCTTGTCAAGATTTTGTTGAACATATTTTCGGGGATCCTTGCATTTTCAGTGTGCCGGAATTTCGCATCTGTATATTAGAAACATCCTCATTATGATGCAGGTTAACTAAATACACCACAATTTCACAATATTCAAGACACTTCTTTTGACTACGTCAAATATAATCACTACCTTTTATTAGTTTTTACGAACTCTTACATTCTATTATTAGCCCGAGCTTGGGCTTATTTTATATTTATGACATTGTTTCTACCTAATCATCTGAAAATTCAAGTATTCTATCGGCGGGTACGCTAGAAATTCGTACTATTTGTGATGAGAAAATTAGAAAGAGTCTCTTAGAGACGATAAACTATAGATTTCGTTAAATACCTTTGCAAAATCTTAAGAAAATCATCTCGTCTACAATAAAAGTCTGTTTTTTATTGTTGGAATTTAATAAATATTTTATATGAGATGTCTTTACTGTTTAGAACATATCCTTCAGCATTTTGAAGTCCACAAGAGACGTTACCACCATTTTTCATCTTCCTAGGCCATCCGTTTTTTATTTTCAAAATGAAAACTACAAAAGACATTTATAGGCGCATTTTCTGTATTCTTGTTCTTTTAACTTCTAAAGAAACAGTTGTCTGAGAATCAGCAAAAGAGTTAAGTGGCATTTTCTCAAAGTTCTGACGTGTGAGTCAATGCTGCACTATTTGTTGAAAAATAAACTGCTAAATGTCTCGAACAGGATTGAACATCACGTTCACAATAAAGTACCAAATCAGCAATGAAAGAAATAATCAAACTTTCATTATTGCATAGTTTGGATAGCGAGGGCTGGGAGGAATACAATGTTCACTGGAATCGGATGTGATCTTTACACAAACCGACAAATTATGTTTTATAGTAATAACCAAATAAACTATCAAAATAAAAATAATTAAAAAAATGTATAAAATAAATAGTTAAAGTCGTTCGGATTTTAAATTCAAGAAAAATGAGAACACTGTATACTTGTACATCTAAACTTGAGTCAGTACGCAAACAATTTGAATAAATGTGAAAAGCATACATAAACATCAACAAAACTTACTGCTCGAATACTACACTTAATTGGCGAATTAAAGATGGGAATAGGCTCTAAAAACCAACTGCTATCATCTACTACAGTCCTTGGGGAATTCAAACAGGAGAAATAAGACAGTCTAGTAATGAACTTTCATACAGGCTCGGCTTAGACGTTTTAAGAATAATCGAATGATTTTCTATATAAACATTACTAACAGTAGTTTACTTGCAACAACTCGATATTCATCTTTTCTGTCTAAATGTTCATGATTTGATTTACCAAAGTAATTTTTTTTTCCAATTTTTTTTTTTTCATTTTAAATTTTACGATGATTGTATGTATTTGGTTGATGTATTTGCTTTCTACCCGCGTTATTAATTAAAACGCCAGAAAACTCAGTACAGTGGAAAATTTCTAGCAGTTTTACAAAACGTCTTTCATACTTCTTGCTATCAACTCATGAACGAAAATTTATATCAAAAGTCGCTTTCCAAGAAAATAGGCTCATTTGAAAAGCAAACAATCCACTAACGGCCCCTTGCGGCCTTTAAAAAAGATACTACTGCTCCTTCACACTAACATAAAAAGTTTTCATAGTTCTGTTGGGAAATCCTTTCTTTTTAATAAAAATCCAATAAAACAAATCCCAAATTACCAAAGTTCGCTTTTAATAACACTGAGGACGTCAATACAGCGAAAAAAGACTGAAACCATAAAATCTTTTACGCGTCACTTGTTATAAAACGCTTCAAGCTCACAGTATGCTTGAATACTTTTTAACTAATTTTTAATTACAGTTATTTTTCCAAGTAAATTTCATTAATCCTTTAGCCAAGTCAGCCTCTACCCGAGTCAAAATGGGACTGTGCTGTCGTTGCGAATGAAACAATTCATGTGTTAACTTGTTGAAAGATAAATGGCAATGAAAAAGTCTTGGCCCAACTATTACTCTTTGCGTCTCATATGAATTCCATCCTTTGAATCCAATCGAGTAAAGCTAGCAAATACCATTTACATGCCCAACTCTGACCACCAGCATGACACTCTGTCGGTTGAGCTTTCAGGAAGTATTGCTGTAATTGGACAAGAAATGGGAAGTACATCTTCGGGATGTTTAATCAAAATCCATAAAACTTTATTCTAGTGCGAATTGAGAAATGTATTTCAATTGTTCACAAAAGATAGCAATCAAATGAATAATTCCTACAACTTCTATATACGTAGAGTTTTGCCGCTTTCGAGACGATGCCAAAGTTTCCTTTTTCATTCGAAAAGACCACTGGGGAATATAAAGTAGTTGTAAGACGGCTCAAGAAGATTTGCCACAACTTAAGGCACAAATGGCGTAGAACCTTAGTCACCCCAGAATGAACGTTTTGGACCCGAGCTGTAATATAAGGCATAGGGATTTTTGATACACAGGAGTCGTTTTAACAAAACAGACACCCCAGGGACAATTTTCATGTTTTGTTCCGATAGAACGAATGGATGATTTTGTTACAACTTTTGGTTTGGTTGTTATTTGCTGAACGGCTACAAATTTTCAAGGAGCGATTGTTATTAATCATGCGACTTTCAGCAGTGGTGCTTCAACTACGACTTTTAGTGTTGGTGTAGACAATGACAAATCGATGGAGCAAGTCTATTAGGTTTAATAAGTAGAATATTTCGAGAAATAATGTAGTGTATTTGGAAAAATTAAAATCCCCATTCGTCCTTGTTTTGGTTCTTTTCGTTTCCACTGAAGACTGCAAAACAAAATCAACAAAGTATGCAATACATTTCGTTAATGAGGACTTATTACGTGTAAGACAATTTTTAAATTATGAAGAATTCTTTGATTCAATCAATGCTCCATTTCGAGTAGGAGCGATTGGACATAAAAAAATCAGCGCCATAAGCAGATTTTTTTGGAGTTTGAAGAGCGCTTGTTGATTTTAATTGGAAAGACTTACAATGAATTCTAAGAAAAATAACAGATTTTAAACAAAGCAAACGAATGATTGAAGAAATGAATGAACAATCTTCTTTTCCTTTTACATAGGATGCCTTCATAAGTCATCGAAGGACTCAACATAAGCACCGATGTGAAAAAGCGAACTTTATAAATAATATGCGTATTGAAAATGATGAAACCTACAGGTTAGTAGATAAATATTCAACTAATATAATAAGTTATATATATTGCTGTCAACGTATTGTAAATGGTGGTTCGTACTTTTTGTGGAAGACCAAAGCTGCTGCTTTGAATTAAGTTAAGATTTAAAACAAATCTCATGAATCGCTCCATGAATTTCAGTAGATTTCTCTTCAAAAATAGAAACTCCAGAAAACCCACACAACATTTAAAAATACTATTGAAAGTTAAACGAGTAGCACCGAAAGGAACATAACTACATTCTGCAAGTGAAAATGGCATATTTCATATTAACTGCCTTTGATTCTATTAACGATCTCTTTTTCGTTAAAGTAATCGACTTAACTTGATGAGTTCTCAGAATTGTACACACATTCGGAGGAAGCCAGACGAAGGCTAAGTTTTCTTTTCCTAATAGAAATGACTTCAACTCAACCAAAAACATCGATGGAATCGGTATTTAAGCCATTTAACTATTATTTCACTAGTTTAAAGAAGATTAAGTCAGATTATCTCCATTCCTACTTCATAGTTGTCCTAGATCAAAGTACCGAATAAATATTCTGGTAGGAGATTTTACTCAAATCGTATTTCTTTCAAATTGTAATCTTATACTTGAATAAGACAATCATTCTAAGTGGTTAACGTCCGATATAAATTGAATTTTAGAGTAAAGAATAACAGACCATTTAGCAAATTAAATCCCACTGCAAAGCAATTTATTCAAATGCAACTCAACCTAAAAATTACATTTATAATAATTCAAATTACATCGCAAATTTAAAAATCTATAAAAATTTAAAACCATCACTAGCCTCAAAAAAAAGGCTAGTCCTATCAAAGATACTCCCTGTGCTGTATTTTCTTCCCCCTTATATTCCCAAGCAGTTGTCCAGGCAAGGAGACAAGTGCAAATCCGTTGGAGCAAGATGACGCGAATATGGTGGGTGTGGTAAGAGTTCCCAGCCAATCTCGGTAAATTTACTTTTGGTAACTGAAGCAGTGTGTGGCTCGAATTTCTGACAGTACAAGTCCACATTTAACGATTGAATTCAGTTAAGAAGTTCCCAATAAATAACTTCTCGAGAGTCCTACCAAACAGACGATAAGACCTCCGTAATTGCAAGTCTGGATTTGAAGTGGATGCTTATGATTCACCTCGTTTGCAAATTATTGGACGACGTTTCACTTAATTGAACATTACCCATGCCACATGAACCCAATAATATCCAAGAATCATCCGAGGGAGGAGTTCTTCATAAGCTTAACGAGCAAGATCACACGCATTGTGAACAATTCTGTCTTCCTGGGTTCTCAGCAAAATTTCGTGGGCTATCCAATTGTCTCAAGTTTACCACATATCTTACCGCGTGGATTCTTCTCTCAACAGCCGTCATATGAACCTGAAACTTCTGCAATGATGACGTTATCACTTCTTGTATGACTACCGTAGATTATGATCTGCCACCACTTATGCCGCCCTGATCATGACTGATCTTCAAACTGTCGTTCTCCATTACGGAAGCGCTGAAACTATTGTTAACATCTTCTTTCTGTTAGCATGTTTTCTCCATAAATTTTGCTTATAGGGTGAACCTTTGCTGCGCGATGTCCAATATCAAACTATTCCAACAAACAATGTCATATAAGCACTTTATAGGCTTCTATCTTTATGTTGCCACTTTCGTTTGGAACTTGGAGCGTTTGGAAGTTATGAAACGAAAATGCAACCAAATGCAATTTATTTCCCGAATTACTTAATGTTAAAATGCGAATAAAATGGACCCGTGTTTTGGTTTTAAAGTCAGAATAGTTTTTTTTTTGTGGTAAGGAGGTGAAGGCTATTTACGCCCTGAGTGTTAGACTCGCAGACGCAAAATGCTTTTGGACTACCCACTAAACACCTCCCCTCTCAACCTGAGAACTTAGCCTTGAACCGTTTGACACATTACTTCGGGCTAGACCTCGTGTTCCTACGCCTAGAGGCGCCTTCAGATTATGGGAATCTCTTCTCTAACGGGAAAGAAGAGAAAAGAGATCAATCCATCCCCGATACCTCCCAGCGCTCTAACAAAGCTTTCTTCAGTATCAGCACTGCCCGAGCATATTGCGCCACGCGATTCAAATTTTCAACTGTTTTCAGCATTACTCCGACGATAGTTTCCGGACAGAGCTCTCCAATTTCGCTGAGGAGGTCACCTCGCTGCTGTCTCCACTTTTTACAGTAGAAGAATGTGCGACGGACGTCATCCGATTCTCCTGCACAAAACACACAGTTAGGAGACCGTGCTCTTTCAAGTTTGTACAGGTAGGATCGAAAACAACCGTTTTTTTTTTGAATTTCTATAAACGTTTAGTCAGTTCCATTACCGAGTTGCATTTAATTTAAGCGTCTTGTTACAAAAGCTTGCTCCTTCGTTTCTTAAATATTATTCCAGATTCAGACTGAAGTCAACATCTCTATTTCGTTGTTTGCTTGATTTCGTACCTAATGAAACATTTTATGAACTTACGTTGGAACATCAACTTATCGCAAGTAAACAACAGCATTAGTTCAGAAACGAAGCCATCAACTATATAAGCTGCTATCTGGGTTGCTGAGGAGTGCAGTTGTTGCAATGTTAACCAAGAACAATTATTAATCGAAGTATCAACTATGATTCGCTCCAACATAAACCAAACTTAGGAATTAGTACAATATGTAAGCATAACACACGATTCAAAAACATTATCATAATGATTTTATAAACACTTATTTCGTTTACTGAAACTTAAATGATGATAAATACTTTAAAACAGATTTTTCATCAGTCAGAATTTGGTGCAAATTGTTCGTTTCATAGACAAATAACTATCGGCATGTGTCGCTGAAATACAAAAGCAGTTTGCAAAGTAGCTGTGGAGATTTTCTATTTTATAAAAAGAAACACCCTGAAATCATTAACATAACCTTACTTTGATATTCAGCCAGATGAAAAGCCAGCGTGTTTTTCTGGAAAACCATACCAATTCAGGAGTTGATGGCACAACAAATTACACTCGACCCCGAGGTACCTTACTTCAGACATATTTTAAAGATGAAACATTTTTTTCAACTTTCAAAGGATTAATTAGTCTGTTGTGAGCCTTTCCTTGAAGTACAAAAGTCCATTATATCTTGAGAGTGTTTCCCTCTATATACTTGGATATTCTTATTCACTAGCAGCCGCCCGGTAGCTTTTTTCATGGAAAAGAAAAAAGACTATCATCATAAAATCTCATCCCTTGTTATTCTAAACCTTTCACATGCTATTGAAACAAGATCCTGTCAACACAAGGTTCGAAAATTTTGTTTCAATGGTATCACGTGTTCGTAACATTCAAGCAATATTCTACGCGAACAATGTTATTGTCAGTTTTGCTCTTGTTGGAGATAAAACAATATTTTCGTCGTGATACCTTCGATGGCTGTTTGCTTCGTTAATTGGCTTTATCCGAATTTATTAAAGCCTCTTTACGATTCGCTTCTCGTTATTTATTCAGCACAAAGTTGAGATAATTAACAGGATCTGGCCATGTCTATACCGTTATAAATCCCATCTTGTAACATAAGATACCCTTATGCAGTGGTAGAAAGTTACCGGGGTATTTTCGCCGCCTCTACGCGCTCCTTCATCACTTTCATCTTTTATTTACCACGTTGAAACCGAGAAAACCATTACTAACTGACACTCACCACCACCTTCCTTCCATGCCAACGCGCTGGAGCATCAAGAAATCTTGCCACAGAAAAAAAACTTTCTTAGTAATTTATTCGTGCGGCTCATATGAGGATTGCGTGACGACTTGTCGCATTCTTTTGTTATCCAAACTCTCTGTTATGTTTGGTGTCACATTTTATTGGTTGTGACTACGAGACCAAATAACACGATAAATTATTTCACCTGACCTTCTGAATTCATTTTGATGTGTGACGACAACGACAACAACGGATCATGATGGGCCGATTATATATGATTCCGGCTGTCGTAAATGCGTACTAATTGCGGACGACGCAGGAATAGTTCCAGTAGCTCAAAGGATGTTCGTCTAATTGGCTGAGACACTGGAGCGTGTAGTTTCCGCTTTCCATTTCAGTTGACTGGCTCTTTATTTAACTCCTTTAGGCAATCGTAGGGAAGTTGCCTAGTCACACAAAGTGTGACGTGACAAACACTTTAAGAAGTATTTAATAGCCCCAAGTTATTTATCATAAGTGATGAGATGCTATGTGTGGGATGGTTCGCCTGAAGGGCGTCGTTTTTCTTCGCCAAATACTTGTGCGTGTTTTAATGAGGGTGGGGTGAGTTAATTTAAAGCTAGTTCCAAGTTCTTTAAGGCTGTTCCACAGAGCCAGCGAACTCTTGAAGCCTGCGGTCTCACAAGTTGAAATGGAGTTTCGTAAATTTACAAACGGTTGATCAACTGAATTTCCCACATTAATAATCCGTTTACTTCAGGTTCTCACATATAGCAAGTGCATCCTGAAAAGTTTTCCCTCATTTTAACAAGTACTTTCTTAACATCATTCAGCTACCCTCATATTCTTCGACCAATGGCAGTAGCAAAGAATAAAGGGAAACATGAAACTTTTCCCGGAAGAGTAACACAATATGAAAGATATTACATACATATACATATTACATATACATATTACATATTTCAACTCTAGCTGCCACTTACTTTAACTAGTTTACTCCGTTTTATAGTAAAGGTTATAAAAAGTGCAAATGTTGGAAACGCTATGTTTCAAATACATAGTGGATAAAAAATTGTTTCCGGGTATTCGTTGGAAATCACAAGAATTTCATCGCCCATAAATCAATTTTTTTCCATTGTTGACATTTTTCTACGAGTTTGTTGCCGTTAAAGTTTTTACAACATTTTCCTGTGAATTTGAAATTAAAGAAACTTTCTAAATGCAATCTGCATGACATGTTCAGTATGGTAGAGTGATTCGAAAGTATTTGTTTTTTTTTTATTCAGGAAGCAGATATTCAGATGGCAGATATTCAGGAAACAAATAAAAACGGAAACAATAAATCTATTTTTTTTGACTGGTCTCATATAGTTTGAGCATCAATGTTAATACATGACTGTTTTGAATATGTAGGAAAGAGTATTCAAGATAAAATTCGCTAGCGATTTTTCAGTGGTTCTCCGATGCAACTTAATATCCTTAAGAGTTTTTGTAAGTAAATGTATTTTATATGTAAGTAAAACTAACATTTCTAAGATCATGATGATATACATATGTGGCTGAAGCTTTTATTGTTGCTAGCTTCTTTCTTTTGCTGATTTTACTTAGTAAAGTTAGAAGAGTGACGACAATTTTCTTCACATTTCGACTATAAATTCAGTGTGAGAGCCTGCTTTATTGTAACATGTTCTTTTTTTCTCTTAAATATTTTCCAATTTCCAATACAAAATATAGAAATGGTTACATAAAGCAATAAACTTTATTTGAATTCTGCTTTTAGGTAAGCTTCGCATTAAGTAAAAGTCAAAAGAATTATTTCAAATAATGATAATAGAAAGAATATTTATTAGGTTGTTCGATAATTCATGTCGATTTTCTTTCTCATAGATGACGTGAACTGCATATTTCATGTAGGAGTGATTGTGTGGCTTAAATTATTATTATATACTACCAGGGATGTTAGTTGAAGTTTGCCGGTTTTTTTCAATAAAGAAAACTCTTAATTCTCAAGGGAATCTCAAAAAATTTTTATTCAAAGTATTGACCATTGGATTCCATTCGAAAAAAACTTTTTCTTTCTCTTTCGAGGCAAACCATTCGACGAGCCATTATTTAACTTCTTCAAAATTAGCGAAGCGCTGCTCTGCAAGTGAATGCCCCATCGTTGCGAAAAGGTGAAAGTCGGACGGGGTGAGGTCTGGAGGGTACGGCGGGTGCGATAATATTTCCCAATTCAATGCTTTTAGAGTTTTCTTCTTCACTTTAGCGGTATGAGACGGTGCATTGTCATGTTGTAGGATAACTTCACCATGTCTTCGGGCCCATTCCAGCAGTTCTTCGATCAATGCATGATTCATATTGATAATTTTTTATCGGTAGCAACCCGTATTCACCGTCTCACCAGGTTTTAATAACTCGAAGTACACCACACTGGTCCCGCCAAACACAGAGCATTGTCTTACGGGCAAAGCAATTTGGCCTAGGTGTCGATGGGCCGGCCTCACCTGGTGAAAGCCATGATTTTTTCCGCTTCGGGTTCTCAAAATAAATACATTGTTCGTTCCCCGTGAAAATTCGATGGAGAAAAGGTTTCCTTTCGAAGCTTCGAAGCAGGATTTCACAAATGATTTTTCCAATTGTCTATCGTTCAGTTGTGTGTGGTACCCATTTTCCATACTTTTGGATCTTTCCCACGGCTTTTAAACGTTGGCAAATCGCTCCGCGGATCACATGCAGTGTTTGTGCCAATTTTTGTCGCGATTTGGTTTGGTCTTCATCCAATAACTCCTGCAATTCCTCGTCTTCGAACTTTTTCGCTGCACCAGGTTGTTCATTGTCTGTCAATTCGAAACCTCCACTTTTAAAGTGACGAAACCATGTCTCACATGTTCTAATCACTGGAGCATGTTGACTATAAATTTCTACCAGCAACCGATGGGCTTTAACTGCTTTTTTCTGTTGATGAAATAAGAAAAGCAACGAATGCCGCAAATGCGATTTACTTGGAACAAAACTCGACATATTCACTGAAGTAAACAACGATGACGCTTTTATTTGACATTAGATGCCAAATCGAAGATATGTACACATTACTCTAGCGACATCTAAGAGTAAAACCGGCAAATTTCAACTAACACCCCTGGTATTTTAAAAATTAGACTTTTTAATATCTTCAGTAGAAAACTGAGCATCATTAGTAAACAAATAGTTGGTTAAAAATAAAGTGAAAATGGAAATTCATAATAGCACAAGTGACTCTTTGGTGATTCGTAACCAAAACGACTCATTTCTAAAATGAATCATAAATTTTATACGATAACGTAGTTCGAAAACGAGCATGGACTAAGCAAAATGACCATCCAACGAAGTGCTCAATACATGATTGATCAATGTTTGTTGTTAATATAAATAAATTTTCCCTGAAAAACATGAAAAAATATAATTCATTTTCGAACAACCCAATACATAGGTAATAGTCCAATTCTCGCTAGCAAGAATTTTGGCTAAAAAGAAGTTTTGAGAATAAAGAAGAGTTCACTTTTGACAAGACATGGGTAGTGTAAATAACAGAGGTAAACTTTGGCGGGGAGAAATTCGAGAAACAGTTAAAACTCAATATTATTGTTAATTCATGTTCACTTATATAATTTCATAGGAAATCGAAAGGACTTCTTCATCCATATATCAATTTTGAACATTCCAAAAATTTTGCTTTAAGTTTGTTCGCATGACAGTTTCAATTAAATTTTCTTGTGATTTTAAAATTAAGGACACTATCCAAATGCAATCTGCATGACATGCAGTACGTTTAATATATTTTTTAACTGGGCTCACAAAGCTGAATTCGCCTTGGAGAACTTCGGGAAAAAGTAAAATATATGTATTAAACATATACGTCTAGATCATTGTTGATATTTAGGCAGGTGTGGTTTACTTGTTGCAATGAAAAATGATTTTTCATCATTCAACGTGTTTCAAAAAACTATTTCATATGTTATTGATAAAATTTAAATGGCACTTTGATTCCATTCAGTATATTGTAGCATAAAATCCTCTGTTATTATTATTTGTTTTTTCTCCTGGTTGTTTATATTTTCTATTTGATTTCGTAAGGAAGAGGTGGATATGAAACCACCATTATCATCCTTAAACGAGAAGAATTTCTTTAATCGTCTGATTTCGTGTAGTGGAGGCTTTCCGCGCCGCTTAATTATCGGTAAAGCATACAAATACCCCCTTTTTTTCTTCCTTGGGTTTCGCGGCATATTCCTGAATTAATTTTCATGTTTAGTGAATCACTCTCGATCGATTGAAGATGGAGTTTATCTTAACATTCATAGCTTTGATCATAGGAAAATATTGAGGTTCTTGATATTCGAGATGAATTATACGTACTGCAGCCGTTTTTGATTGCTCGCAAGCAAAGCCGGATAATCTCCCGGTTTACCCGTTTTGTGGATAAGAAACAGATGACCTTAATGTTCGAAAATATAGTTAAGATAAGACATCGTATTATTAATACAAGGGATGATTTTTCTATAATATCGAACTCTTCCACAGTGGAGTTGGGTTAGCCATGCTGTCATCATCTTTCTGATCATTCATGCTTGTTTGATTGCTTTACAGTCTGTATTCTTTTTATTTGAGATAGTGTCCTTAACTAACATAGATTTTGATGGATCTTCGAAGTTGACTTTCATATTCACATATAAAACAACAGTTACGCGTTCTTTACAAATTGATCCACATTGGAAAGTTGAGCTTTCTTGAAACTTTTCATGATTTTAGATTTCTTTTGACTTAAGTTTTTCATCCAATAATTTTCAGGGTTTTTGAATGTTTAAGCAAAATTTTAAACTTCTCGCGTTTCTGTAGTGATGGCTTAGAGTCTGTCGCGCCACGGGTACTGTTGTGCAATTTCCAGCACATTTTTTCGTTTTATTCGCACAGATCTTGGAACTGCACGAGTTCTGCAAAACTTCTCGAACGTTACACGTCCGGGTGCAGTCCATCTGATATTTAATATGTTTTCAAAGAAATTTTATTGCCATGATCTGATTATTTCTTCATCAGTCTTTTATTTTTCAAAATTAAGGCCACAAAAACGATAAAACGACAAAACGATATCAATTACAACATAGGCGTCTTATTTTGATATCTATACTATTTGAATGCTTGGTTGTTAGAAATTAGGTAAGAAAGGGTGGAAAATCCCGACACATGGTGTTATTCAGTTTTTCCTTTAAATTCCTTTTATTAACAATCACCCTTTCTTTCAAGCACTTGCGCTCCAAACATCCGCGAAGTCTAGTCGATTGTTTAGATTCCAGATGCTGGGAAGGTCCTTTAGTCAACCGATCTCCGATTTTCAATTGAACTCCTAGAATCTTCGGTGATACTTCCAAATTTTGCACAACACAATGGTTTTTATTGAGGAATTTCAAGCAATTTCGTTGTTACGATATTAGTGAGATGTACATAAAACTATTGCTCTATTTTTGTCATGTTAATAGATTCTATGATTCTATGATTGAATCTATGGGGACAAATCTATGTGCCAAATGTTACTTATTTAGAGTTTTTTGATAACTCCATACTGTTTAGTTTGTATGTTAGGTACGACGTTTTAGATAGTGTCTATTAGTTCAAGATTATTTTTTTATGTATTATGTCAAGAACTTTTGAGATCGATATCCTAGATCTGATTTATGGTTAGTTATAGATCTCGTTAGAATATTTATATACTTTTTGTGACGCGGATGATTGGTGCGAATGATGGTGCAGATGCCTTTATCGGTGTCAGTGTTCACGCGACGCTAGGGCATGTTATGAAGGTTGTCTTTTTCTTTGTCCTTGATATGTGTTTAGTATTTCACAGAAGGTTTTTTCTCATTATCTGCCTTTTGTTTCTCCTTAAAAAATGTATTTTAATAGGTGTATAAATATGAAATGTGGATTTTTTCTGCTTGAAATATACATTTATTTGAATAACAGAACAAATGAATTCAATAATCAAAGTATTGGCCATCGTTAGCTACGACTTTTTCCCATCTTTCTGTCAATTGATGGATTCCGTCCCAGTGCAACATCTCATTTTTTGAGGCTAACAACTCATCAAGCCAATTTTTAATTTCTTCGTAAGAATAGAAGTGCTGTTCCAAAAGTCCGTGCTGCATCGATCGAAACAAGTATTAGTCAGAAGAGGCCAAGTCTGGTGAATACGGCGGGTGGGGCAGAACTTCCCAATTAATGTTTCCCAAGTAGTTCTGGACAGGTATTGCAACATGCGGCCGAACATTGTCATGTTGAAAAATGATTTTATCATGTCTTTGGTGAAATTCTGGTAGTTTTTCCTTAAGTGCGCGGTTCAATTTGATCAGTTGTTGTCGGTAACTTTCGCCAGTAATAGTCTCACCAGGTTTCAGCAGTTCGTAATACAAAGGTCCCTTACTATCCCACCAAATACACAGCAAAGTCTTCTTTCCATGAATATTTCGGACTGGTTGTGATGTTGATGGCCTCGGTCTTTGTTGCTGACTTCGAAATCGCCACTTTTAAATCTTTTAAACCATCATTCACAAGTGTCTTGGCTTGGGGCATGTTCACCATATGCTTCCACTAACAATCGATAAGCTTCTGCTGCCGTTTTCTTCAAATGAAAGAAGGTTATAGACTTCCCCGCAAAACATCTTTTTCTGGCACGTAATTCGACATTTTTGAAGCGAAAAAAAACTATGCTGGTTGTACAATCAAAACCTATGACATACTGGAATTTGTTGACAGATGTTTATTCTCCGATATGCCATATTAGTTATCCCCAACACAAACCATATGTAATGGTTATGCCATGTGTTAGTAAATTCAATGTAATTCAGAATATAGATTATTTTCCTGTTTTACTTCTTTAGTATTTGCTGTTGAGTTCCTCCTATCGACTTTTGTTTTAACGGTATTGTTTGCTTTTCGTTTCAACTTCTGCAACTTTATTCTTTGTCTTATTTGTTGAATTTAACCTTCTTCATTATTTCAGTTCGTTTAATTCGTTTTTATCGCGGTTTTGATCTTCATCTGGCAGAAATTACTTGAAACTACTTTCATCGCATCGCGGGATGTTCAAATTCGTATTTTTTTCTTGTTAACGTGATGTATTTTTATTCCACATTATTATCAATTTTGACTGGTATGCAATGTGTTAACTTTAGCTGGGTGGTCAAAACTCGCACATTTGCGCGTTGTTACTTACTACACAGAGTTGACATGCCTTTTTAATGTCATTTATCTCTATTTTCTTTATCCTTCATGCCTTTGTTTTTCTCTTTATTTTCTTTTGAGACTTTCCACGAATTTTGGGATAACGAGCAACGACCAAGTATCTACTTTGCCATTGTACATTCTCACTTACAAAATTGTTTTCATTTGGTTAATTGCATTTGGTTTTGTTGTCGCTATGTTAAAGTCTGATAGGCATTTCATGTTCCCTGATCTTCAAATTCTCTTCCCAAAGTGAAGTTGTATTCATAGCGTTCAACAACACAACAGAAGTAACATAAAAAACAGTCTACACATTTTAATAAATGCCTTATTATTGCTGCAAAGCTTATAATATGTGAATTATTCTAGTATCAGATTTGGAAAATATGATTACCATCGGAAGCCCGGGAACCAAGTCAAGGTTAAATATAAACAGCAGTTAAATATATACATTCCTTTTACTTCATTGCTGCTCAGGATGTAGAGACACAAATAAAACTACCAAATTCAAAATATTAAGGACAATATCATTTTTATGACTTTTTCAAAATGTTCGTTTCGATTTTGAGAATGTTGAATAAGAAGTTTTATACACTATGAAAAATCCCGATCATTTGAAACCAAGTAATTCTCATTATTCCGTACATTGCTACGAGGTTTTCTCATTTTATCACATTACACGTTATCCTTGTGTAAATTGGGCAGATAACTGTAAAGCTGTTAGGTTTCCTCTAGTATTCGTAAAGCAAAAATATTTGATTTGTGAAAAGTGTATGTTGGCCATTGTAATTGGTTCGTCAAAACGAAAGATTTTACCACTTTTCGCGGCTAGTTGGATACCTGCATCGCTTCGTCTCATAAAGTCGTATATGTAACGTTAGAAGATTGATCTCTTTTAGAAAAAGCGTCCATAACTGTGTCAATAAGGACTTTTCTGTAACACCACACGAATGGGGATAGTTTTTCTCCAACGGTGATGCGAATCAATGAGTCCACGATTGAAATTCTTTCGGTTGAAACTCCTTACGAACTGCCAGTAAACGACAAAATTCAGGCCGGGAAGGGAGGGTAACGACTCGAACAGACCGAAGATTTATATAGAACGCCTGTGAAAAGTCTGTATGAAATTTGCATCAGAATTGGTAACCGAAGAAATATTCATATCGCGGATACCACTCAACAGACGATTAAGAGGAGCGAACTTACATTCCAGTCGTCCTGCAAAATATACCCAAAATTTAAGGCTAAAACATGCGAACGTCGAAAAGAATGTTTAAAACTACTCAATATTGAATTTGTTGAAGATTTTCAAAAGATTTTGCTTTATATTTTTCAAAAGACTTCTAAACAAAATTTTTGAACAGTCTTTTTCTTATTATCAGATTGTATTTAGGGGCGAATACAGGTTACACCGGTAACAAAATTCATCAGTCCGTTCGGAAAAGACCACATGAGCGATCCTTTGCAGCTTGTGTTGCGAGGGTCGACAAACATTCACCAGCTGTTATGCTACGTCCTTGCATTTCAACAGACAGATGTGGACCGCTGTATTTTGTCGAGGGAACAATGTATACTCTCCACTACTCTGAGATCATGGAAACCATGTTAATTCCACATTTAATTTTTTTGAGATCAGCAGCGAACCCTGCCTCACTTTTATCCAGGATGGTATTCCATGTCATCATGACTAGTATATGCGAAAAATATTTGACGGCGTCGATATCCCTGTTCTTTTATGGTGTGGCACTTCACTCGACCTGAACGCTATTAAATACCTAAGCGGTTTGTCGAAATTCGAAGTTTATACTTCTACTAATCTCCCAATGTCCCAATCTCCCCAACAATGAAAAAACAAGGAACATGATTGATAAGAGCATCGAAATTTTTCCCTGAAGGCTTGAAGGCCAAGAATCTTAGGAAATAAAAGTATTCAGATTCAGTTTGTATTTAATTTGTTATTAATGAATAGTCAGGGGATATCAAAACGATTTCTCTACATTTCTTCGTCGTTTTGGAAAAGAGTTTCCAAAGGCAAAAGTGTTCATTTTCGCAAACCTCTTGTAGTCCATCATTTTTTGATTAGGATCTGCATGCAGCGATTAAAAATTGAACATAATTATTTCATGCTTAGTGCTAATAATAACACTGCATTGTCTATTCCCATTTTTTAAATTTCCCCATAGACTTCATGTGCAATTTGCATTCACATGACTCTAGAATATACTTAAAAGATTGATGAGTCGTGTCACAGACAGCATCGTATTAGTATCCAGCCGTTGATTAAACATTTAATGTTAATTGAATAGTACATAAATCGGTAAATTGGTTAAAGTCGCTGAGGGTTAGTATAAATTGTATTGCCATTGAAGTTAACGCTTTTCGTGTAAGCGTTGTGATATATCAATGTAACTTTTTACACTCGAAATATTATTGCATGTAATTAGGAAATTAATATAGCACTCATAATTAGTTATTGCAATCTCCATTACAGAACTCCCGATACACATTTTTAACAATAATCTGTAATTTTACTTAACACGTAACACCTCCGACACCTGGCCGACATGCAAATGCTTTCTCCAACCAAACTCCCTGTACATTTCAATTCTGTCGTTGCAAAAATAGTCACTCCTCAATGCCTCATTAATTCACATCATAGAGAATATGTTTTATAGCAAGTTCACATAACTTAATGAATTTATCGATTTGCACATACACGTTGCCGAGTACGTGATAATCTTTTTGGTTCGGCGTTCATTTTTAATTAAGCAGATGGTGTATGTCTGTTTGAAATAAAATCATGAAAAATATTTTATAGAATAGCAAAAGCTAAATGTGATGGGGTGAAATTTAATAAAATTTCGCATTTTAATTATAAGCTTGTCAGGTGTTTGCTAGATGATGTAAGCATATATGATCTGGATTAAGCAAAAACGATGAAATTTATCCACGAATATGAGTGATGCAGTATGAAGGATAAAGTTCAGATTGCTGTACAATATCAAACACACGGATATTTTAGAATATATAAATTTACGCCCTATGCGATTTAGCGTTTATTAAACTGGATTTTCTCAACTCACTCTTTGGTCTGCTTCAGGAAAATCTCGCAGAAATTTAAATGAAACTCGAGTTCCCTTGCTTACATACAAACCCAATTGTTCTGGTGATGGCTTTGGACACTTAGGCGATATATTCCTACTGGCTTTTATGTCACCACTGAGCCCTTGACGGTCACTTAGAATGGATGGAGTTGATTCGGGTAACATGACAGGTAATTAGTGTTACTAAGTGCTATTCTTACAACAAAGCTTTGAAATAGACGGCAACTGAGCCTTTTGCTCGGTCGGGTGCAAAAATCCATTTAATTACTTTTCACCAAGCTGAACTCAATACTGAGAAGTCTCCTATTGAATTTCAATTTTCTGAACTCAAAATTCTGTAGACAACAGCTTTCACAAGCATGGTCCAAAGTGAAAAAAATATTCATAGAGCGTGATACTGGAATTCAGTGATTTATTTAAAAATTAATGCGCTAATGAGTTACTATTTTGTTTTTTTATATATTATTGACCCACTCAAATGCAATCTTTACCCTTCAACTTATAACTTTGGCAACCATTATTCGAAACCAGTTAGCGAAATTTAAAATTTTGCCTGCTGTAAGTTTTCATAAAATTCCTTATTAAACTTTATGGGTTTTCATGCAGTTTGCTGACATTGTGTTGCGATTCAGTAATTTGAAAAGTACGAATCGATGAAATAGTTCAAAAAAATGCCATTTAATTATTTATTTTAATATGGATGATTACGAAACATTATGCTATCTTTTGACTGCGGAGTAGATAAAACTAGCGAGCTATATTCTCTATTCAATTTCATTGCCTTTCCTAATTAGTTTTTCATTGATTGATCCAATTTTCAAAGCACCCACGAAATGAATTATATTTTGCCCATATGAAACTTCGTTTTATCATCAAGTGTTTCTATATAGGTTTTTCTATTTTTCTATATAAGGGATAAGGTATCAACTAATAATATAAAAACATACAGTGTTTTTTGAATTTAGTATTTCTTTTTTTCATAATCTTGTCCATCGAACGCTTTGGAGTTAAAATTTAGTATTCTTTTTCAAAATCTTGTCCATCGAACGCCATACCCTTCGCCGATCTTTCGAGCATCCAAGAAAATTGCTAATATCTTCGGCCATGGGACACGTATTTTGTCGATCGGTATCGTAGTGTTTTCTGAGTCTTAATTTATATCCCTCATTGCATTTTTTTAAAGTATCAGCTTTTGTCTTTCACTATTTCCATGTCACTAGCTTGTAAGACAAAACTTCAATCCCATCTCACCAAAGACACGACAACGGGTGTTGCTGCCTCACTCAGCTTTACAAAGTATCCTTTCCATTTATTGTTATTGTAACAAATACATTTGTTGTCGCCAATGACGATGCGATGCAAAAAAAAATTGTTTCTTTTATTTTAGCCACAGTGAAACACTGTTTGATATGTTTCCACTTCGGCCGATACAGGATACAGTTTCCACGCAACCAAACCATGCCCATGGCCTTTAGATACAATAAAATTATGTGCCGAATCAGCATATCTGATTCCATAAGTTCCTCTTGCATCTGGTGAGAACATTAGTTAAGTAGTGCTTACAAATAATCGAATTAAGAAAATGGAGATCTCCTCACACGTTATGTGTCACGTTAAAAAAACGGATGTATAAGGATTCTATCGTTTAAAACCCAAATATCCAATTAACCAAAGAATCATAAATTTAAAAAATATCGATAACGTAGCTAATGCAATGATGCAAACTCCAGATACACGAAAAATTCGCATTTTCAAATCGGGTTTAACAAAAATTTGAAATGAATACGCCATGCCTGAAGCCTCACGCAGCTTTCTTTGAGTTTCGGTGAGATTCCTTAGAAATTATGCAAGAAAATCAGAGCTTCCGCCTCGTAAATGGATTTGTGATTGTACCAAACTTGGCAGCTTCGGCTCTAAAAGTTCACTTCGACTAAACAACCACCGAAGAAGCCTTTACTAAATGACATTTACTAAAAACAAAAGTCTAAGAATCAGATTTTAATTTTAAAATAATTATATATCCTGCTAAAGGGTGAGCATAACACCCGTCCCGTTAACTCTCATTTATCAGCGTGACGAATATTTTTTCTGAATACCCAGCCCTGTTTTTAATAGCATATTGTATAATGTATAAATATCCTTCGAAAAGGCTACTATTTGCTTGAATCTTAAAGTATTCTTCGTGCAGCAAAGAGTCCAACACAAAGACTTTGCCATATCAAGAAAAACGCGGTTCCGCGTCCTCAATTTATCGAAGTTGAAGCCTCCATGTAAACTGGTACCTCATGACTAAGTCATGGGGGGTAAGAGCTACCGATATTCAACTCATGTCTGCGGAGAACGATAAGGAACTCACGAAAATCATTTTTACTAGACGTGCAGCCAATGCCTCCTAACTGTTGGAAGGAACACTTCATATCTTATGACTCTTGAATCGAATTGGTTTACATCTGGCATAAAAAATTTTTTGGGGGCTTACAATTTTATTGTTATTTTATGTTATTTCAATTTTTTTTTAAATTATGGTCACATGCTGATTTGAAATGGTGGAAGATTTTTTTTATTTGAATGGAAAGATTGATAGGCTTCTCTAGAATATTTTGAGTAAATACAATTTTTTCAAATTTTTCGATATCCTTCGCTCGTTGAGGTTTCTGAGAAGCTTGGTTACTGAGGTTGCCGGCATTACAAGTCCCTTCCAAGGAAATCTATCTTAAAAATATTTAGACCTCATACAATAACAACACAATGGCAGTAGAAAATAAAATTAAAACTACTGGGTTAGCGCTTTTGGTATCCAAAACAAATAATAAAAGCAGTAAAATTTGCAAATATTTTTTCGAAATAGTCTGATATAACTTGTTATTGGTCATATACCCATAACGACATGGAATATACACTCAGTCAAAGCATTTTCAATTACAGAACTCTACACATGCCATGCACTGAATAGGTGATATTTATTTGAATGGTACGTGATACTGAAATATGATGAAAGGTAAAACTAGCTGTTCAATAGAATTTAAAGGCTCAGTTCTTTGATTTCATATGACTATCCCCATTAAAATCGGTATATCGGTGCCGTAACTGATTCTTCTCCCGAAATCAAGTCCCAATTTCCCAAACCAAAGCCGAGTCTCCGTCCAGTATTCTCTCTAAAAACCCGAAGCAGATGATTTGCTTCAAAGGATTTTTTACGGGCTAACATACCGAAGAGAGCGTAACCGCCGAAACGTGTCTACGGACGAAACTAAACAAGTGACGAGGAATGACAGAATGTTCTGAGGACAAAAAAATAATCCCATCCCCGTCGAAGGAAAACAAGTCCACGAGATCAATGCTTCAAAAGAGTTTTTTTCTAATGCTGGGCTTTAATCCTGATTCTAGTGAACTCATTGGGAGCTGGCATTCCTAAAGTCGATTGACGTTAAGTAAAAAATATACTATAACTAGTATCTAAGATTAAAGATTAAGCGAAGATCAATCATACTGAACACCTTTTTTCGCGGTGTCAATGCGAATTGCTTAGCTTACTTTAAACCCGAAAGTATTTTCAGCTACCCCGGTTGACTCTTAAGCCCCTTTTTAAGGATGAATTAGCTTATTGGGTACGGTTCTTCGGGGAGAGTGGCGCGTGGTGGCTAATAGTGCGTGAAAGTGTTATTGCCATGAAGCGTGAGGAACAACTGCGTTTCGCGACTGCCAGTTTGAATCTTGAAGAGCCTCGGAGTCAACTGGTACTTCAATAAAAGGTAATGAAGGTACTCGTAACGTATGAATATTTATGAAATCGAAAAAACGAAAAGAGAACATTTGCATACATTGTCGCGAAAGAAAAGATCTAGAACGTCGAGAAGACTTCCAATGGGCGATGGAAACAATTACTGCAAGGCTTTTCCAAACATAGTTAAAGATTGTCTAGCCACGTAACAATCTTAAATGGTGAACATAAATAAGATTTCTATTCTCACCAGAGGACAAGTTTACATTTAGCTCTTAATATTTTACTTTCTTAGATTTAATTTAATAGAATTTTATCCATTTTAACGATCATTTCTGGTGGTTATGACTGCATAATGTTACCTCAGATGTATGCTTGAGTGTCATTTATCAAACATTAATATTCAATATTTGACTGTTGAATTTACGCTTCATTAAAAAGATTACTTAAATAAAAAAATAATAAAAAATAAATAAATAATAAAAAAAGATTACTTGCCAAATAAAATTCCAGAATTTGTTAAAGTATCATGATTTGCAATAATGTAATGAAAATTAATTTTGTTATTCCAAATTCCTTTACTGGCGTTGCATTTCAATTCGGGAAATTCCCCATCCTCACTTCATGCCATTATAACGTTTTCTTCAGAACTTTCGATGCGAGATATGTCCCGAAAGCTTCCGACCTGTGTTCATGGCCCTATACTGGCTTTATTCTAGGTCAACGGTTCAAAATTATCTTACTAAGCAATTCACATTCGATTGCATAGCACCGTTCAGTATTATTTCATGTTTGATAATACCCAAAAACCGCAGATAACTATTGCGAGGCTAACGAAGATTACCAAAGAATTTTTGGTTATGGTTGGGAGGTGAAAGCTATTTCCGCCCTGAGTGTCAGCCTCCCAGTGGCAACCGGACTACCGACTTAACACCTCCCCTGTTACACAGAGAAACTAGCCTGGAACTGTTTGTCACATTACTTCCGACTGGGCCTCATTAATCTTCGCCTAGCTGCACCTTCTGGTTAAGGGAAATCCCTCTTTCAGCATCTATCCCTTAACTGGAAGGTTAACGAAGATTAGAAAAATTTGCGAATACAAAATCTGCGTAGCAATACAGGCTTCATAAATACATTCTTCGTGCGAACAAATACGTAATGAGTCATTGATTACGTTCGTATCCCGATAATGTCACTTTTGATTTGTAGCCTCATACGTGAATCTGATCAGAGCTTTTTAAGTTTTTCAATGTATTTATCAAAGTGTTCAGTCGTTCCTCTTCCATTGTTTATTTCCTGAAATGAGACATTGCAAGAACAGAACATCACGCCGAAGATGGCGCAACACCGAAATGCGTCTCTGGGCGAAACAAAGAAAGCGACAGGGAAAGCTAAATGTTTCAAGGACAAAAAAAATATGCAACTACTCTGGACGTTCCCAGTCCCTAAAAGTAACTCACAACTATTTACATCGTTTCATTCAAACACAGGAACTGGAAAACGGCTTAAAAAATAAAACTGATAGATATGAATCAATATATGAAATAGAGGGATCAGGATCAAACTAATGGGCTTTGATCACACGACAACACGCGAAATAATAATTAAAATTTTTTTGGCATATCGTAGCCCAACAACACTTATGTTAGTTCTGTATGTTAGTCGCGCCACCAATCCAGTCTATATAATCCGATGTCGAAGGACTTGTAAGGGCACAGTTGGTAACATGAAGCCAGGGGGAATTAGCACTAGCTCTATTATCTTCTCTGTGTTGCGCTCGTTCATCTGTTACCACTATAAGCACTAATTTTTCTTCTAATATGCACTAATTTTTGTCCTATCGTTAAAGCATTTCAAGTTTGAACGAATTACTGGGATTTTGGCATATTCTAAGGTACTATTTCTCAAGGGTGGTTCCTATTAAGTTACTTGCAGACGAACGGAAACGTGTATACCTACGTAGGGGGGAGTCGGCGAGAGAAACCGTCAGCCGAGAGGAACGGAGAAGAACCCTAACCTTGTGGAAGCAAACATGGGAAAACGAAACGCGAGGCAGGTGGACCACACGGCTGATAAGTGACTTGGGGCCGTGGTTCTACAGAATGCATGGTGAGACTGATTATTATCTGACGCAACTACCCAGTGGTCATGGGTATTTTCAGTTTTACCTGTACACGATGGGAAAGACACCATCCCCAACTTGCGTGTTCTGCCCGGGGATGACGGATGACGCCTGCCATACGTTCTTTACGTGTAATAGATTCACATGACTCCGTTCGCATCTCTCGGAGAAAATTGGCGAAATTTCCCTAGAAAATGTAACGGGCAAAATGATGCAATCAAAGGACAATTGGAACTGTATGCCGCATTACGTACGGACAGTACTTATTATAAAGAAGGGCATGATGGATCGCTTGGCGAGGGAGGGGACATCTCTGTAACGCAATATTATAGTAACTAATCGCAATTCCTTCCTATCCATCCGTGGAGAGAGATTTCCCTTAGCCTGAAGATTCCCATAGCGATGATTAATGAGTCCTAGTCCGAAGTAATGTGACAAACAGTTCCAGGCTAGGTGACAGGGGAGGTGTTTAGTCGGTAGTCCGGTAGCGGGGGAGTCCGACACTCAGGGCGAAATAGCCTTCACCTCCCCAAAAAAAAAAGAGGTACTATTTGGAGTGTTTCAATTTTATTGAAGCCAACATCATATGCAGGAACGCTCTTCTGAGCGTAAGGCAGCACGGTCCATGAGCTCTTAGTCTAACCTAGAAAGAAAGATCATAAACAAAAAACAAACTGTGATTATTTTTCAATCTATTCTCCCTTTATTTTCAAACACGTTTCACAACGTCTGAATAAAGCTTTTAAGCCACTATAAAAATATGATACATCCTTAGAATCAAAATGGTCGTACACTGCCTGTCTAATTTCATCGTCGCTGTTAAATCTTCTACCTTTTATTTCGGCTTCAAGGTGTGAAGGTGGTGGGTTTTGAAACTCTGTGAAGCAACATTCGCAAAAAGTAGCTTTCGAAGGCTACTCTTCGAAGAAACTGGAGCATTGTCATGAAGCAAGCGCACCCCTCCAGTGATTTTTCCGATAATTTTTTTGACGCAACTGCGTTAGAAAGTCAGTGTAATATGCCGCGTTCTTGGTTGTATTTGATTCGTTAAAGTCAAACGAAAGGATTCCCTGGCAGTCCCAAAAGCTTGTAGACATCACTTTTTTGGCGCTTTGAGCGACGCTTGCTTTTTTTGGCACAGGTTCTCCTTTCCGATGCATAATACATGGAACCACTTTTGGATGTCGTGGATGGTTTCATCATCCGTGACGATCGATTGGATTACTCCTTTTTGGTCCTCGTAGCAAAGCTCTAAAATTTGCTTACAACATTCTACTTGACGCTGGTTTTGCACCAATTTTTGTCAGTTTTAAGTTCTCTCGTAGGATCCTTAGAACACTTGTTTAGGAAACGCCATTCTGTGTTGCAATTTCTTTAGTTTTTAGGCGTCGGTCTCTAAGAACAATATCTTTTACTAATTTAATGTTTTCTGGAGGACCTCATCCACGTGGGTTTTTCTGACTCTTTTCTGGTCCCCAGCGAAACAACTTAGCCCAATATTCTATTGTTGAAAATGATGAACACAAGTCACCGTAAATAGCCTTCATTGTTTCTTTGATTTGTATTGGAGGTAATCCTTTTTTAGTCAAAAACTTTATAACAGCGCAACGCTCACTTGCCTTAGTGATAGTTTGAACTCTACTACAATTCAACGGATTGGCGGATTGACTTTGTGTAAAGCTTGATGAGACTTGTAACTGACAATTGCATAAAGAATTTACTCTATTCTATATTCAATTTACTTTATTCTCTATTTACTTAATAAGGTCAAAAAATAATGGACCGTACTAAGTATTGTGAGGTATAGTATGTTAACCATTAAATTAAAATTCACCTATCGAATTTTGACCAATGAATTTTGAGGATTAGAAGAGGTCAGAAGGGCAGTGATTTTGTAGATCAGAATACACATACAGCGAAATCAAAGAAAATCCTCACGCACAAGACACACATTGAAATGGTGTGCAATCTAAGTAGGGCATTGCTCTAGATGGTTTTTGATTCCATTGACGAAAACGTTGTCCATTAGGCAGAGGGGAAAATAAGGATCTACTCTAGAAGCGGTGGCTTTCTCTTGTCGAATTATTATTCAACTATCGGTATTTTTTGGGTGAGTATATTATGAATTGAAACATTCGATTGAATAAGAAAAGAATAAATAAAATTGAAATACAAAACTATCATTAAGGACCAACATTTCATAAAACGACTATGGAGAGCATTGTGAGTCCCGAGCAACATGATAGAATATCAATGATCGGGACACCTGAGCGTTGCAAGTCCTGGTCGGGAGTGTAATGTAATTTACAGAGTTGAACTTTTGATGTGATGCTTAGCTTTTTTCGTATATTTTCAAAAATTGTGAGTCATATTCGAGATTGTAGTGATGTCGTCGAAAAAACTCCAAAAAGTGGAAACAAAAGATGTATTGTTTTTCATTTATAGCGTTGTGGTTGTCGTGGTCGCTAAGGCAGAAACACGTCTTGTTTGCAGTGCGTCCTTTTAGGGCGATAATTTTCTGTGAACCTCATTTTCGTTTGCTAATTTCAGAGGAGGTTAGGAGATAAGATAGGCGCGTCGTCCGTCTAAGGTGATCTTTTCGGGCCCGAAAGTTTCTATTGCAAGGATGCGGAGGCTTAGCTCACAAAGATTGAATGTTCTATTGCGTAGCTACAGTGTACCAAAAATCTCTTCGTACAGCAGCTATTTGAAAATCATGTGATAAAAAACAACAAATTGTTGCAAGAAAATTGAAAAAGTTTCAATGCAGCTTTATTCATTACACATTTTTATTTAATTTAGAAACAAAAACTAATCCATTTCAATTATTTATTACAAACTTTTTAACTAATCATAAAACAAAGTCGACAATTTGCCTCCAATAATGTCAAAAAATCTTAAAAAACTAAGGATACATAGGTGTACATTTTTTGTTAATATTTAGTTGGGAAGCCTCTGCTTTAAGGTGGCGCGACATAGATTCTACTAGTTTATTGTATAGCTAGGCTATATTTTCGTCCATTCCTCCTGAAGAGCCTATTTCAACTTAGATTTGCAACTGATATGATGAGTTCTGATCCTTTTTTCGAGCATGTTCCATATGTGCTCAATGGGATTGAAATCCGGACTTTGCGTTGGTGTTTTCAGCAAATGTGGAGTTTTGTATGCCAAGAACATCCTAGTATTATGAGCCATGTGCTTGGGGTCATTGTCTTGCTGAAAATAATAATCCTCTGATACGCCCAATTTTTTAACACTTGGCTCTAAATTTTTTTCAACAACTTCGATATATGCGCGATGGTCCAGAATTCCTTCAATAATTTCCAACTGTCCAACCCCACTGGCAGCCATACAGCCCCATACCATTACGCAGCCGCCACCGTGCTCTACAGTTTTGATGGTGTTTTTTGGGTTGTAAGCTTCTCCTGGCTTTCTCCATACTCTAAGTCTCCCAACAGATCCAAAAATATTGTATTTGAACTCATCAAAGAATATGACATTGCGCCAGAACTCGAGATATTCATTTTCGTATTGCCGAGCGAAGTCCAAACGTTTATTTCGATTTACTTCACTTACCAGTGGCTTCCTGCGAGGTGTACGAGACTTAAATCCGGCATCAATCACGGCTTTTTGTACTGTTTCTGGGTGGACTTCTTTTTGGCTGGATTGAAAGAGCTGCGTACTAATTTTTAGTGCACTTATGAACGGATCCTTGGCAATCATACACTTGATTTGTAACCGATCTTTATCATAGAGAATTGCAGGGCGTCCTGATTTGGGCTTATTGTATACCCGGCCTTCATGTTTAAAGCGACAGATTACAGACTGGATAGTGGAACAGCTCCGGGATAGTAGTTTGGCTATTCTCGCGTATGATTTTTATTCCTTTATGTGTAAATTTACTATGAGCTCACGCTCTTCCAGCGACAAGTATTTACCAGGCATTATTTGGAATTACACTGAGCGAAACTCAAAGTTTACATTTGTGTCCCTTTGTATACGTTACTGCAAACCGTTATGAGTGGAAAATATGTAATTATGGTCGATAACTATAAGCAAAGAGATCGAAAGGCAAGCAAAACCTAAAATGTACGAAGACATTATTGGAGGCAAATTGTCGACTTTTTTTTAGTTTTAATGAAAAGTTGGTGTAGAATATTCTAAATGGATTAATTTCTGTTTCTAAATTAAATACAAACGTTTATGAATGAACCTGCATTTAATTTTTTTTAAATTTCTTGCAGAAATTTGTTGTTTTCTATCACTTGATTTTCAAAAAGCGATACAGCCATAGAGTCTACTGTCTAGTTAGTAGAAGATTTAGTTAAATTGAAGTTTAATTAAATCATTTAAGGTAAAGCGTATTAATTTATTTCAGTAGTGATTGCTTGCGCACAAATCAGAAAGTTGATTTTTCAAGTGGTTGTTCAAAGCAGATCTGAGTCACACTTTTTCTTAAAAATGCGTCCTTTTTAAATTTGTTTCTTAACAATGACCAGGATAGCATTGGCTTTTCGTTATCTGTTTTCGATATATACGAATTGTTCATAGCCTTTCATTAAACAATAAATTTGATTGTTATCGGTTTCATCCTTGCAAAATATTAGTGTTAAACATAAAAGAAAGGCCTTGCTTCTACCTTTGCTTGTTAAATTTTGATTTTTACATAGTCAATTATTATTTTGCGTAGTACTTGCGTAGGAAGAACACTAACAGTGAATAATCGATTATGGAAAAATCAAAATTTAACACGTACAATTAAAAGGAGAGTCTTTCCTGTATTTGTCAATAAATATGCAACACTGAAAGTACTTTAAAAGCTACTTAAAAAAGATTTTGAAAACCTTTAACATTTATGGAGAACAACTTCAGTCTACTAATATCTTATTAAATAGAGGTAGAAGTTCGAGGTAAGACCAATTATCTTCTATCAATTCAATATTTTTTGTGCAACAACCTTGAAACAAACCTTGAATTTGAAAAAAGCATTCTCAATCAGGCAAAAAATAGGGCGATCGCCCTCCCATTTTAACTAATTTTTTTCGGATTAACTTTTATCATTTCTAATCCAAAAGAATTTATAGAAACTTTTGATTGAAAAAAGTAATATAATTTAAGAAAGAATAAAAAAGATTCAAGAACAACGAATAAAAAGAATTTCCTTATCTCCACTAATAGCAGAAATCACACAATGATTCATTGCCTCATGTTGTATTCAATTGGCCTAGCACAGGGTTTTTGCCAAAAGTTTTCCTCTCACTCCAATTATCAGTATTATTAATACAGAAAATTCATCATGAATTATGTATAATTTGACGTTACCATAGACTTATGGAAGAATTTATTCAGAACTTTAGAAATAAGCAACCAATGGTCAAAAAAAGTATCTTAACCTAATACCAATAAAGAAATATATACGTAGCTTTCAATTGTAACTAATTACTGAGATGAATTTTAATGATGAATCAAAAATCATCGACGGATGATTGTAGACGGAGATTCTTCAATCTTTTGTGATAGGGAAGAAGGTTTTACAGGACACCAGGCTAAAATTTTCATTATGAATTTGAGAAAATATAGGCAAAGGTTTCTATTTTAGCATCAAATACTGGATTGCCTTTGGCTTTAATCAATAACGCAAGTAATGAGGGTCCGATTTTAGGCAAGACTTGGAGGTGTGACAGCCATCGCTTTTGTCCGTGTCCTTTCATTGGTTAGAGAAATCTCACTCCAGCGGGAGGGGGCAGCATGGAGAAGGATTGCTGGAAAGGAGACCCCCCAGACCCCAAGCCCAAGGTAATCCATGGTCACTTTTTTCGCTCTCTAGCAAGGAGGGCGATGGGTATCACTCCTGTGATCACCAGCACCGCCGACTCAGAGACAGTGCGGTACGCAGACGCAACCCGCAAAGCTCCTCGTCTCTGTACCTGCGCCAAGCGCTTTCGGTACAGCTCCTTACTGAGAGCTCCGACCAAAACCTCAGAGCCGTACATTAGCACTGACTGTACAGCACTCATGAGGAGTCGGCATTTGCTTGGTGTGGGCCCACCGATGTTGCACATTAGTCGACTTAAAGCCGAAACGCTTATCGCGGCCTTTTTCGCCGTTGCTCTGATCTGTTCCGAAAACCTCATTTACGAATCGATCAATAGTCCCAAATATTTTATTGCAAGTTTAGACTCAACAGTCGCATCTCCAATCCGCAAAGGAATTACCGTGAGAATTCTTTTCTTCGTGAGAATGACCACCTCGGTTTTCTCTAGTGCCAAACTGAACCCGCAGGTGGTCATCCATTGCCTCACTTGACGCATTAGCATTCCCAGTCTGCGCTATACATGTTCGACTGTGCATCCGGCGACCAGTGCTGCTATATCATCTGCATAGCCAACTAAGCGCGACTCATCTGGCAGCTCAAGCCTCAATAGCCCGTCATATGAGGCGTTCCACAAGACTGGTCCAAGTATTGAGCCTTGCGCTACACCAACCGTTATCTCCATACTGCGCCACCCATCTTGTGTGTCATAGAGCAGACTGCGATCCTTTAAGTAATCTCTCAAAATCCACATCAGATACCCTGGCAATCGGAAAAAAATTTCCAATGTGCCAAGAATATCCGACCATCTGACGGAGTTGAAGGCATTTCTGACGTCAAGCGTCACTAGCAAGACAACTCGCTTATTAGCTTAAGAGTATCTTCAGCTGCTTGTTTCATATTTCTGCACGCTGATAGAAGCTGATTTTCTTGAAATGCCTGAATACAGTAGGCCACTCAAATTGTTAACTTTAAGGTAAAGATCAAAGGACGTTAAAAAAACAATGAAAATGATGTTGATTGCAAATCCTTTCTAAATTAATCGTAACGTGTGCAAGAAGACAATGTGAAGTTAAGGTAAAAAGTGTTAAACATGCATTTCTAATGATAGAAAAACATTGTTTTTATTGCCATTCAGATAAGTTTTTATTAATTAAATTGTATTTACTTATTATATTACAGAAAAATAAGCCGTTACCGCGTTATTTATTTCTTATCTACGTACGTTTCGCATTTTCACCTACACATTATTTACTCTTTTCCCTTATTTATAAAAGATAATGTTCACAGTCAAAGTTTTGTGTTCACTGGTGTGAGAAGAAAAAAGTTTAGATAAAATTGATAAGATAGATTTAGTTTGTTTTAATTTCCTAACTTATGACTATCTATAGTATAATTTGTGTTTGTGTACGATCAATTTGTTACTTGAGAGGTTCAGAATTCACAAAGCCTTCATATTTAGATACGTGTATACCCAGATAAAGTTTTTTAATATCTGTTAGTTGAACTTTATTACTTAGTGGCGGCTTCTGCAAATTTTTGTTATATGTCAGACATATCCCATGTGGAAGAACATGATCGCCGCCCGTAGTGTCAATATATCAAGAGAAAAGATTAAACTTCTAATAATTATATTTCAAATGTTTACTAGCATGACGTAATCACACTCTTTTGACTCTACTCTTAAAGTATTTTATTTTACAATTAAACATTTAGCTGGTGTTTCTATTTGCCTTGTTTCAGCATTTGGCTTGGCCAAAAAACTTCTTTTTGTGAAATTATTTACAAGAAATTCATTATTAATTTGATTTCTTTCCTTATAACAATATACTTAAATGTTAAATTTTAGGAAAAAGTGTTTTGTGTGCATGTTATTATTGATTTTTTTTATCTAAACAATCATTACAGGGAGGCATGCAATGATGGATTAGATAAAGTTGGAAACTATTTAATCGCTTTCGTATATAATCATTTCTATAAATAGAACTCCATTGCGATTATATAGTAGATTTACATCTTATACTTAATATATGCATATATATAAGTCCAAATATCGATACTATGATATTGTATTCATTTTGTAAGGAAAGACTAGAGTTAATGTTAGAAAAATTCTTTTTATATGCTTTTGTTTTGTTCAATTATTTAGTACATTTACGCACAGCTTTGTTTGCAAATTGTTTTAACACTTTAGTACTCATGTTGTATATTTTCAGCGGACATTTAAAGTCTTTTGATCTTGTTTTTCAATGCTAAAATATGTATATTATAAATGGCCAAGTTCTAGTTTAAAGTTTTTCATGAATAGTTTACTTCTGATTATATTTCTCTTCGAAAATGTTATCATCAATTCTATGTTACCTATTTTTTGATATCTAGAAATAGAAAAGTACTACGGATACATTTTCTTGTGATTATTTGGTTCATCGACCTATTTTTATTCTGTGATTGTTATGGATTTTCGCAAGAAAATTGTTATTGTTATCGTGTAAGTTGCTATTAATTTGTTCAATTTTATTTTATCTTGTTATTGTTTTTCCTTGCATGTCTATTTGATTCTGTTTCATCTCTATTTCAGTGTATTTAAGAAACCATTTATTCGCGTATAACGATTTAGTGAGATTCTAAGTGTGTTGGCAAATGTGTTGAATCTTGTCCTGAATAATGTTTATTTGGAAATATTTGGAGAAATCAATTGATATAAAACAGAAGTTGTACGCATCAAATGATTGGCTGCTGTGAATAGCGATTGACTTTAACAAATATTTATATTGCTGCAGTGGAAGGTATTGTACCAATTTAGCATTTCCAAATTTTTTATATCGACGTTATGTACGTTTTATACACATTTGAAGTATATTTTTTATGATAACCCAGATAGTGAACTGATTGATATTTCAAAAATGTTGTGAATTATACTAGCAACATTGTATACATCAATTTCCAGGGAATAAACTTCATCTGTGAATTCAACTCAAATAAAAGCCGTTTCCGAAGAATTGTCTTTATAGTCAGGCGCAGTTTTATCGTTTTAATAAAAAAAAATAACTTTGTCTTTGACTTCATAGTGAAAACATTATTTACGACATCTCACCAGGTTTTTTCCTCCAAAATAACTAGGACATGAATTCATGCTAGAAACACGAATAACTACCCCCTTTTTACGAATTGAATCCCCCCCCCCCTTCCACGAATAACAACCATGTTTCAGCAAAAGTCAAAAATCAAATATACATTAGGTATATTTTACCTGAATACCTTTTGGTGATAAATACCACAGTCCAGAAAGATTCATTGCTTAGATCGCTATTTGCAAGTATCTTAGCCAGTATGTGACAGTGATTTTTTGAAAATGTGTTGAATTCAACATAGCTAAGCGATTGCACATTCAAGGGGAATGTGTAATTATGAATTCAAACCAGAAAAACATTATTCCATCGTCGACAACAATGCAACGTTATGCAGACTTACAAGCTTGAAGCAAGCCTGAACTCCAAAACGTTTGCCTCGAACCTTGCAAGGGTAAACTACACAACTCTCGCCTCAATTTTATTTGTAGAAATCGACCAGGTCGTTCTAATTACGTGATTATTGAAAATAGCTTGAAAATACCTATATTGTCGCAGGAAATTGCCCAAAAAGCAAGTTGATTCGAATTGCTTGATTCTTCGATATTAAAAGTTTTCATAGGAATTTCATCAAGCTGAATGAGCTTCCACGGATTAAAATACACTTTCCTTGAGAATCTCCTCTGATAGTTTACACCGCAATATGTCCTCCAATCGCCTTTTAAACGATGAAAATGTTTTCAAATCGACCCTGCATGGCGTTTAAACCTCACAAAAGTATCTTCAAAGGAACCTCAAGGAGGACTGTCATTTCTAATAATTATCTCACTGAAGCCCTTTTAAGTTCTTCAACAAATCAACTAGTTTCTTTCCAATAAATCGATCAACATGAACCTACATGTGGTTGAAAAGGAAATAGACATCCTAGAAATAAGATACAAACTCCAGAAGAACTACTAAAAGTGCTTAATTTACTACTCTCAATGATCTTTCCCCTTAGATATGATCCCGAAAACATCTTACAAATAAACCAGAAATAAAATATAAATTCAGGATAAAATAAAGTTACAGGATGTTTTTAATTGAAGTTCGCTCTGCTATCCAAGTAACAATTCCGTGAAATTTATGGAAAATTAATATTTTGTTTCAATTGAGACCAGGCGATTTTCAATGCATATAAAGGGTAATATTAACTGCATTAGAATGGCAAGGAGGTTCAACAAATCGAATACATAAGGTTTCCCACAGATATGTTTAAATATTGTCAAAATAAATCAATATATGTGTTATTATTATTTTTTTTACTTGTCATTTAAAAAACGGCTGAATATATTGCGAAAATTTTTGTTCTTCACTAACTTCGATGAATTTTGTAAAAGTCAATCCGGTTCATCCTAATTCATTTTCAAAATATTGTAAATATTGAAAATAGTTTCCCGAAACGCATATGCGCTAGATATTACGAAATATTTCAATCATTGTTGACAACATTCTCAACTATACACTATACAATATCTCTTTTAAATAGAAAAATAAGATTATATTTTTTTTTTCTTTTTCGAACTTAGTGAAAATATTAAATCTTCAATTTGTCGTTTGTGTTTTTTTTAATGAATTCTATTAAGATAGAACGCACGAGTTCCGTTTACCACCCAAACTTCTCTCTTGTATCTTTTGTAAATGTTGCAGTTGGGCAGGTGATGGAACATGTGTTGCTGATGGTGGTGCACTGCTTGGTGTACTTGGACCGCCACCACCTCCCATTTGATTGGGTGGTAACGATTGCCTTCGACGGCGACGTAATGCTGGACTCAGATTATATGTTATTTTAGCCTGGGTGAGGAGTTCCTTGAAGATCTAAAATGGAATGAAATTCTCATGAACCGAAATCATGGCGAATTGATAAGGAACCATAACGATGATGATGACAAATAGGAACTCACAACAAATGATAAGATCACAACATTGAAAAATAATGTACAAAAGGGAATATTTTGTGTGCAAAATTTATTCATAATTTCGTTTGATTTGATTGTTCATAAAAATGAAGAAAATAAGCGCATTCCATAACAATACATAACACAGATAGTCCAGTAACACATTGGACTGAAGTATATTTGTGATCAGTAGGTGGAAAACATTCTACAAACAACATTATGCGAACAAAATTACAATTGTTTCACATTATCCTCATAGTGCAAGGCAAATGAAAATTAACCACATTTAGTACAATTATGCAACATTAAATGTTTGGAAAGTGCTATAATGTCCAGAATGAAAATAAGCATCTGAGAAAAGCGAATTTAAGGCTACCCAAGTTTTGAACATAAAAACTAGAATGCAAAATCCTTTTCCAACTAAAAATTTAAGGGTGCAAAAGAAAATATGTACAACATACACTGTGTACAAAATACGTACAAAACGAAAAACATTCATCCGAACCCAAGACAAATTGTGGAACAAAAAATCGTGCATGAAACTTTCTACAAGCTTTCCAAGCTTCGTTCATTTACCTGGGTCACATTCTCATTATTTTTAGCCGAGGCTTCAACAAAACCATTTTCCCAATCAAGTTGTACTACTGATTCAGTTGTGTCATAATCCATCTGAAAGTATAAATTCGCATAAGTTTGACGTATCAACTTCGCTCGTAGCTGTGGGCTGAAATCTCTCGACAAAAGCAATGACATGAACCAGCTTTGCCGTGTAAGGGGAACAATGAGGCGAATATTGAGATTTTTCATTTCAAACATTAGCCGTTGTCGTTTTTACATATTTTTTAATTTGTTTGGTTTTATTTGTGATTTTGTGAAACTAGATTTGTAATTTGATTTGATTAGAATTGCTCTCATTTTGAAGTTTTACTCACAATCTTCAAAACGGGCGAAAATAACTCCCTTCAATTCATCTTCCCTTGATTATTCCCTCAGTTAAGGCCCACAAACATTAAATAAAAAGCAGAAAAACATTTCCATTGGTGCTAGTTGTGTTTCGATTTCTTGGAAAGTGTAGCAGTCTGTTTTCTTTGCTTTTTCTTCTGCCTTTTAAGTTTCAAGTTTATTCTAAAGTTTCTCAGTAACGTTTTTATTAATTCTTTGAATATAAGTTTTACTCTACCAAGAATAAAGTATAATCAGTGTTAGATGTCCTGGAAAATGGAAATCAATAATGAATTCTTAAAATCAACAAGTAAGTTTTCAACAAAACTTTAAGATTCGAACGTGACGCCTGTTTTTGTTTTGTTTGGTTTTTTTTTTTCAATTGAATTGCATACGCGTTCCTTAAAAATGGCCGTTCCTTATAGGAACAGAGCTTAACTCGAAGCTAAACTTTAAATTCAATTGTTAAAAAGATGGAGTATTTTCGTTATCATAAAGTATACGATTGATTGAACGACAATTCTCATTTTATCGAAATATGCAAGACATAAAAATAACGAATAGACTCAAATAAGGTCAAAAGAATTTCTAAGAGTTTTCTATAACAGGATTCATATACAAGGATTGCTATAAGTTTCAAACAATATTTTTAAATTATCGCGATATCCTATTCTATCTATCTTAAATGAAAATCTTGTGGTTCTATCAAAGAGATAGAATTTGAATGATATCGTTTGCAATTGGTCTCTCTTTCACTTGTTATGAGCTACCTTCAAGTTTAAGACTACGCATAACAGATTTAAATTAATAGAAAGAAGCAGATCAAGATCCGAAACGATTGGCAGGTTTTCTAATTGGAAATACCACTGCCTGCCGCAGGACTATAGATCATTATTCAGGCCTTTATATGCTTGCACTATCATTACATTTGTTCGATTCTCTATCGAGACTTTCACTAAAAGCCGTGGAGTCTTAATTATTACAAAGGGTGCAGTCTGCACCCCATAGTGTAGCCTGCCATTTTTCACCTCCGCAGTGTTTCTCATATAGAGTGCACGCTTTGGACAATACAGGCCTTTTCCGGCATGTAGCCATCGAAAACCCCCGGAGCTCAGAGAAAAAACGTACACCATAAAGTATTCGCTCACCTGTGAATTTTATAAATTAATAATAACAATAATAGTTCTTTATTGTTTCTAAACATTTACACGACTTAGCTTATATCTTTAAGTGAGAGTTCTGAATTTGGTATTCATTGCATCTACAGTTGACGCGTGGGGCGATAAACACTTCGCGTCATTACAAAACAATTTGATAAAAAAGTACTTGCGACTCACCATGTCCAGTCGCTGGAATGGCGACTTATAATATACTTATAATAGACAGAAGCGAGTTATAATAGACAGAAGAGGGAGTTGCTTTAGGCTCAAGCGAGATGGATGTCAATAAACCAGCTGATTCCGTTGGAGAGTGTATTGACTTATACGAAGAGAGTGGAGGAAGTCCACTAGAGATCCGCTGGGCAGCAGGAGAGGGTGGCGATGGAATGAGAAGGTGTGATGGAGAGTCATATGGTTTGTCGACCTGTGAAGAACCACTGATCGTGGGTCGGTTTAAGCACCGTCTGCGCTTGGGACGTCGATAGCTCCCATCCACGGTGTCAGCGGAAAAGGTGACGTGCTTAGAAGGACGACGGTATCGGGCATACGGCACGTAAAGGACCCAACCAAGGATGGTGGATATGGCACCCGGAAGTTGAGAAGTAGGACGTACGACGCCAGGGAGTATTATCAATGGCAGGACATCCGAACCTAACAATAAGTTGATGAGCCGTGGCAAGTTATATGCGAGATCAGCTAAACCCGACCTGCTCATCTCAGGCCACTGTCGGGCAAACGGCGTAGGTGGCATGTGGTCAATAAGGGTGCTGATGACGTACATTTTAATGGAGAGATGAAGAGGATCTCCTGAATGATGAAACGTAACATGAACCCATCCGAGGACGCGTAAGGTTCCCAAATTATTGAGAGTCCGCAGATGAATGATGTCAGGTTGGATGGTCAGATTCAATCTAGCGGCACATTTGGAGGTAATGAGAGTGTGCTGACTCCCTGTGTCCAGCAGAGCGCGTGCAAAGTAGCTGAGAGGGCCTTTGTTGAGTCTGACCCATGCGGTGGGCATGATATGGTCTAGATCAGAGGTATGGCAACGGATGGAACAAAGCTTGGAATTGGACGGAGCACTCAGAGAACAGACGATGGCATGCCGGACTTGATGTTACTGGCAGTCAATCCGAACAGGATTTAGAAGAACGCGCTGCCCGGTGACGGTCTTTCGGATTGACATCGGGTTACGACGAAGATGGATCCGACTTTGAAGTGGAAGTAGACGGAGAGCGTGATCGTTCTAGAACGGTCACTAGAGAGCTCGCCGACGAAGATGAAGAAGACGACCTAACAGAAGAGGGTCGAGGAGAAGAGGGTGACTTTGCAGCTGTCGATGCGTCCGATCTAGGGTGTAAGATGGTGTGATGCCTCTTACCACAAGTGTGACAAGAGTGAGTTGAGCCGCAGTCGTCAGTGCGATGAAGATTGGAAAGGTAGTTGTGGCAAAGATTGGCTCTGTCAGTGAATGATCGGCGCTCCAGCCATGTCAAGGATTTGAATGCGGAACACTGACGAATGGAGTGCTGCGAAGAACAGAAGACGCAGCTGCTGCGAAAGTCTTGGTTGGACAATGCCGATGAGCGCGATTTAGTCCTAGCGTAGCTAGGTTTACGCGGTGCGGGCGAATTTCTATGAACAGGGCTCTCAATACCTGCACGGTGCGTTATAGTAAATTGCTTCAGCTCTTCCAAAGAGGAGCCAAATGACGCGGGGAAATCGAAAATCTGGTTTATATACATGTGTCCAAGACGACGCGTCTGCTGGCAACGCTTCTGAAGAGCGTTATAGGTGAAAGGGTAATTAATTGCAGTAAGGTCGAGGTTGGCCACGATGGCGACGGCTTCGCCCTGGATAGAAGATCGAAGAAAATGAAATTTCTGAACATCCGTCAAGGATGAATTGTTGTGGACTAGAGCGTCGTATAAAGCGATAAACTCCGGCCACTGCTCAATCTGCCCGGTAAATGTGTGGATCCTAACATTCGGGAGGGGCAAATTGAGGGAAGAAGTAGATGACGCTGAAGAAGGCTTCGAGATACGTTCAATGAACCCCTACAACAGCGGTTTGATTTCGAGACATATCTCGAATAAAGCGGCAAATTTCGAAGGAGAGTCCGCTTGATCCTCCATCGGCAGTTGGGCGTTGAGGCTGACTATGGCGTCGTCAGCCTCTGGAAATTTTTGCTCGATGTCGCGGAATTGATCTAGCCACGCTTCCGTGACGTGTGGCTGGAGCGCGGCAGTACCTTTTGCTTTGTCAAACAACACGATGACGGCCGCGAGGAAATTGTTGCGACGCACGATGGTTCTCACCAAGGAGCTCTTAACTTTATCGCTCACGCTCACTTTATCGTGAATACGATCACGGCACAGATTCCTGGGTTTCGGCACCAAAATGACGCGCGGGGCGATAAACACCGCGTCACCACAAAAAAATTGATGATAAATTACTTGCGACTCACCGTGTCCAGTGGCTGGAATGGTGACTTCGTTTAATGTGTGAAAGGGGTTTATATATGAGAGGGGATGGATTTGAGACTGGAGATGGATGATGAGGATAGCGCCTTGCTATGCTGCCGTTGATTGTTGTCGTCGGCTGGATCAACTGGTAAAACTTCGAATATTTCCTTCAGTAAGGTTTAACACGAAAACAGCTTCTTTAGTCACTGTTGTGTAGCGTGATGAGACTACCAAGTCTTTTGCGTGACAAAAGTACAGGTATAAAAAATATAAAAAATACAGGTGTTCAGCCATCATACTTTCTAATTCATTCGTGTTCCTAGTATGTCTGAATCCTTTTCCGAAAAAATCGATCAACAATTTGTAAGAGCTTATCACAAATTTCAAAGTTTTGACGATTTTTAAACGGAATGAAGGTGAAAAATAAACTGCCCAACGCTCAATAGGGATGTTCTGTTTAGCCTAATTGATTTCATTGCAAATAACGTGTTCACATACAATATTAACCGGACAATAAAATAGTAGCTATATTCTGTGTCATCTCATTCTGAATCTCAGTTCCGCATCATTTGTGTTTTTATTATTGCACTGGGCACTCCAGTGACGTTTTCAGGACTAGATTTCAAGTGCCCCTTTTAAAGTTAATTCCTTTGATTAACTGGTTCGGGATTCCTTATATTCTTCCTTAATTGGAGCACTGCGTTGATTTTTCATTATTTTTGTTTTTTATCATATTCATATTTTACTGCCAGGCCGACAGGTACACACAGGTTTATTTACATACACCATTTTCAGCGGGTCTTCTTCGACCTCGCTTCCGAATATGTATGATAATATGTTGACAACAGGCACTCGTGCGATCGACTAGCACTAATTTATACCACCGCCTTAAAAAGTAACTTAGATAAATTATACTAACTCTACGACCGTAAATTTTTAGGCTTATTCAGACACCGGCTAGATTTGACCCTGGGAGATCTATTCATGTGGCGCTCATGCTTTATTCAGATATCTCAGATTTTTAATTTTATTGAAATGAGTCCGAACGAATTATGGCGAACTTTATTTCAAAACATATATAATACTAAAATAATTAAGCTTAGGATGATTTCAAAGGCTGTTTTTTTTTTCAAGGATAATTTGACAGGTTGATTTCCGACACAATATGTAATTTTTACAAAAATTTGGTTCAAATTGAAAATTTTAAAGGTTAGGCTAATAAAATAATAACACAATTTTATGTGAAGGGCTAAACCATTAGGAGACAAATGTTAGAGTTAAATCTGTTTTTGGAGTCCTTGCACCTTGTGGAAGTCATTCATTGAATCGTGTGGTAAATGACGGTGTCAAGTTGTCTTTGACTAATGTGATTTTTTTTGGAATCATCGACTGATCAATGGGCTATTTTGAAAAACCATTTTAAAATTGTTATTATGACTATAAAAGACAGTTTATTTTAAATTTTTTGATTGTTAATATCATTTACAATTGCCTCTAACTATGTAGTCTCTTAGTAAGTGCAGCACTGCAGAAAGATCTCATAATGAAACCAATCGACGACAGGGAATACTAATTAAAATCTCTGGAGACAGTAAGGTAGAAACAAAATAGCGGACGAACTAACAAAAACTGATTTAGTTGGTTGAAATGCAATAAGAAGCCACTTAACCGTTATGTTAGTAACCGGGTACCCAGGTACCCACCGCGGTGTATTTGTATATATAGCTCAAAGAAAATACAACATTTTATTTTAAGCTCTCGAATCGTCGTTTTTTAACTCAAAAGAAAGGTAGTTCCATTGCCCCATTAGCAACCGGGTACCCATTGCATTTTTTTATAATTTTCATAAGTATTAGATTTTTTTGAATAACTAATGACATCAAATCTGACATTTAACACATTTTATGAGATTAATTGAATGCTCGTCACATACTGCTGGGCGACAATTGGCACAGCTCTTAAAAGTCTTTCGCAGTCTTTTTATTGGCAAGGCATTGCACACATGACAAGATCCTGTCACTTTTTTCTTCCGGTTTTATCTTTTGGAACCACTGGACAAGGATTTATCTCGATTATTTCTGGCAGTGCATGACCTAAAATACTTTCAAAAGCAATTTTCGTTGAGAAGTGACGAATTACTTGCGGATTCACCGTGCGGTGTTTAATCATCGCCAATTCTCGCATTAAGGCCGAAATACAATACTGCGTGACGGCGATCCGTGAGCGCGATGCGATTTCCGCTCGTCGTCACGCAACGCATTCAATTTACAATGCACGCGATGCGGGGAACAATAATGTTCATTTGACAAATGTCAAATAGGTGACGTTTCAAATGAAATTGTTTTTGATTTTTTAAAAGTTTTGAATTTGGATTTTTCCTTCGTCTAGCAAATAATAGCCCCTACAAGGATTCACGAAATTTTCATTCAAAATTCATTCAGAATAACCCTAGTACGTAAAAATTAATTAACGCGTTTGAATTTCAAATTTTATTTAAGCGCCACATTTGCATCTGACAAACGTTATGCACCTCGTTGCGAGGAATTTTCGTTTTTCCGAATATTTCCCGCCTCGCATCAACGCATCGCAATCATTGTACGATGTCGCATACAAATGCATGTTACGAAAACTGCTTGACATTTGCTCCGAGACTCTCGTCGCGCTCTCGTATCGTAGTCTCGCACTATTTTCGTATTTCGGCCTATACTTTTTCACTCTGATTTTCTTCGCGAGTGTCATCTGTTTGAACATCTGTTTGCCGCATCACAAATCCATAAACCTGTATACCATACTGAGCTGGTTTCGATGGTATATATTGAGTGAATCCAGTTTGTTTCAGTCAAGTTTGCGGTTGGTTTGTACATCTGTACTTCAAGCATCGAAGTCTATCGTCAAATCTCAAAAACCCCAGAATATTATGGAATCTCTTCATTTCCATTCGCGCTATACAGGGGATAAGAATTGGAGTGCCCCAAACTATTTTCAGATTTCATTCACAATTCTACATTAATATTATTATTTTTTGTTTTATTGTCACTAACTATTCATATTACAAGAAAAAATATTTAGAATTTTTTTAACAGAATAAACAAAATTTTTAATAATTAGGTCTGTGGGTACCCAGGTATCCGGTTGCTAAAAGGCGTCGGTGAAGTCGGTTACTAACATAAGGGTTAACATAGCGTAACTAGCAAAATATAAAAAGGCAGTCATACTCAGGGAGATGGCAGTCTCGATTTAAAATGAAAGTTAAGACCCGGAGTGAGTTGAACCCCGTGGTCCCCTCATAAAAAAAAGCGAACAAAAATTCCTAGTGAAGAACAGAAGCAATGAAATGAGCTGAATGACTGATTGATTCAATATGCTTAACGAGTGGATTAGCTCTAGCATGTGCCATATGTTATGGCAGACTCTGAATAAGTTTAATCACACTAAGAAAATGTTTTCAAACAATTTATATGAAGCTGGTTCATGGCCGAAAAATTGTTTGGATAAAAGAAAACCCCAGGTCTATATCGTTTTGGAAAACTTTTGAATATGCAATGTTTGCTTCAATTTACAAAGTGAAATTTCCTTTCAAGGTTCCTAAAGTTTTCACTAATATCTACGAGTCCTCTTTAAAATTGGTCAATCAAATTTCATATGTTTATTTATTTGTTTTTTTTTTTCTATACAATAACTGATAATAGGGATTAGGTCATGATGAGTTATTCGTTATCTCACAAATGCTGTCACAAGTTATGACCGAATGTCCTTTAACGACACTGCTGTTATACATTTAGTGAAGTCCAAACAAATTGTTCATGAACTTATGTATCGAATCAAATGCCTGCGTGAATTTCTACGAAGAAGGATCTTTGAAAAATAACGTTATGGCTAATAAAATTAAAAATACATTAAACTGCCTTTTATCAAAACATTATCGAAAGGAGACACCTGATATAACATACTTGTTACCAAATCGATTGTTTTAGAAAGTTTACAATGTCGACATGAATAATTCCCAAGGCATAATGTCCTTTCCACACAACAACACGTATTAAATATCGTCGCAAGTCTTTTACATTGTAACACCATACTCCGAATCAAACAAATAAAATTCCATTTCCAACACTCATTCAATATTAATTCATAGGAAAAACAGATGGTACTTACCTCTCTTAGGCCACTATCCTCTTCCAATAAATCGATTTTATTGCCAACGACGACAATTGGCACAACTGTTGTTGCTTTTGCTTCGTGAATTTGATCACGAATCAAACGAACTTCGTCGAAAGTGCTTGCATCCGTAACATCGTAAACTAGGATGAATGCATCCGCTGATTGCATGGAAAGTGCTCGCATAGCCGGAAACTAAAAATCAAGAAAATAATTGAGAATTTTCTTTTGTTTTGTTCAATGCCGCTTTTAAAGGATGCCTGGCGAAATGAGATAGAAATTATAATGGAAATAGACAGAGAGGCAAGAATATATACATGGAGTTTGTAATGCTAAGTTTAATTCTTCCGAAAGGATTTCACGCTGAAATAAATCTGTTGCATATCAGTCGTAAGTTTGCGTTACTCCTGTGAATCAATTATTGCAGTTCATATCAAACTGCTTGCATTAAGCAACCAAAGTATCTCATTCATCTTATCATAAAATTCAAGTGGAAAAGACATTTTTATGATCAATAAACCAGTAAAACTTTACAAGAAGTTACGTGTCACTTATCAGCTAGGAAGCCAACGCTATAAGATACGTTAAATCAATTTTCAACGCTTTATTCATTCATCCTGTATACATCATGAAAGCATTCAAGTGAAGAAATTCTGAAATGTGATATAACAGATAACAGATACACTGTGCTGTCCAAAGCATCTTGCCAGCAGCAAGAGGTCAACCGACCAGCTTGGTCAATAAGCCAAGGATACCGAAACTCCCGTCGGATATGGAAAGCTGTCCAGTGAGGATAATTGAATTGACACACACAGCGACGAAGCTCCAAGAATAGATTTTCAGGGTTATAGTGCTGCAACGCCACCAGCATGGAAGGATATTTGCGATGATAATGATAGATAAGGGAAACGTGCAAGTGTTGAAGCGCACGACGATTATAGCATCTGCATGGTGTGTTACTTCTAATGTAATTACTTTTAATATGCTTGAAAATAATAATGTTAATCAATAATTCGATGAAAGTTACTAATTATATTTGCGGTTGTCATCTATGTAAGTCCTTATCGCAGTTAATGAGAAAATTAAATTTATGCAATATCGCGCTATTGAACAATCAAGCATGGTTTGTCTGGTCAGTTCTATAAATGAAGATATTTTCTTTTCTTCAAGGAACTGAGGTTTCTGCATTTGTTGATTGATCAACTGAGCAGTTTCTTTTTTTTTTCAAGAAATTCGAAGTCAACTAACTTTACTTGAGTAATAATCATATCAACGAAATTGATCGTGAGCCTGCAGGCGCAGCTTCGGGTTTAGACTCCTCAACTCAACACCAATGAGCAAGCATGCGATCAATGTTATAACACTCAGTCGTTGCCGATATTTACTTACCAATTCATTATCGCAAGAATTATAAACGATTATAGATGATCTAGTTTTCGTCAAGATGAATGTTTGCTGACAAGCCCTTAAATACAATAATGGGCCTTATAAATCTTTATTCCCACTTAATCACCCGTAATCCATAAACTTCCCTCATGAATACTTGATAACGGCCAAGAAAGGATCCATTATATACAATCAATATGCAAACATGCTGAAGAATGTGAAAGATTTGATGAAAATACTCTGAAACGATCTCGTACTCAACAACCGACTAAACAAAATAATAATGTTTGGAAACATTATGTTTATCTGCATAATTTCCGCTCTTGTTTCCACCTAATGTGAAGTTTTTTTCCATATAAACAATGAAGTTTGTCTACTGTATGTTGGAGGTCTGTAACTAATTAGATGACCAATTGGTGACCCCGCAGCTCTTCAAGTGGGCAAAATACGTATTAGGGGCTGTACGAACTGTAGAGCAGGCGTTCAAAGCGTCTATGATACCATTTCTGTAGGCATTGCTCATATCGTTGCCGATTTAAAAATTCCATTGCACCAAACAATTAGCAGTAGTGTGTCGCTTTAATTGTACAGTGTTAATGAATTTTTGGAATCCCTTAAATCCTTGCAAGAACCTTACTTGTAGGAAGACAGAATTTGGCTCCCCGCGATGTGGCTTTCCTGGTTTTCACCAATCCTTGCTTGTTCGATTCGACTTCGATGGCAATGTTGCGATGACCTATTTCTATCCATAGATTGCATTGTGTCCCAATGCGTAAGGGCTGCAGACTTATATACCCGACAAGATGGTTAAGGCCGTTTACGATGAATACCAACTAAATTGATGAAATATCAAATGTAATTGAAGAAAGCAGTCTTGCATATGAAGGCAAGATAGATTCCAGGACCAGATGAGATTACATCTGAGGTGCTACAGATGGTCTTAGCTTCTGCCCTGACCTGCTCTTTAGTACATTCAACACATGACTGCGCGGAGGGCTGTTCTCAGAGTACTGCAAGGTGACTAAGTAAGTTAGTTAAGTTAGTAAGTTAGTTAGACTTGTGGTGCTTAGTAAGGGAAAAGAAAATCACGAGTCGCCAGCTGGATACCGCCCACTGTGAATACTAGACAAGGCCAGAAAAGTTTTCGATAAATTATTTAGAACAAGACACGTGGCGTGATTCGTGCTACAGGGAATTTATTTCTGCGATAGTATATTAAGAACAGGTTGCTCCACAGCCATGCAATCGATAATGATGAGCGTAGTCTAACGTGCGGAGACGCACAGCAGTTCAACATGACGAGTCGTCCTGCTTTTAACTGCGTGAGATGGTTATATATTCTGGAAGCTCTTGAAAATCGGTTTCAAGTACCAGTATATCTGATGCGAATTCTCGTGGACTATCTGAAGGACCGCAGTCTACTCTACGACACGAGGGTAGCCGAAAAATTATGCTTACTTCAGGTGTCGCTCAAGGCTCCAGTCTCGGCCCATACCTGTGGAACATCTCCTCTGATGGACTGCTAGGGATTAAACTGCCAGATGAGGCACGCTTGATCGGCTATGCGGACGATGTCGTGGGCCGTCTAACCGCTGGGCGCACAGTTGGCCATGTGCAACCCATACTAAATACGGTAATGCGGTGAATAAGTGACTGGACCATCGCTCACGGTTTCACGCTGGCACCGGAAACAACCGAAGTAATCATTATGAAAAAGAAGATTATACCCAGCGTAAAGTCTATCAGTGTCCAGCAAGCGCTAATTGGATCAAAATCAGGAGTGAAAGACCAAGACATTCTGATAGACTCGAAGATGAGTTGTCCCACCAAATCAGAGTAATAGCTGACAAGGCTTTAGCGCGTGTAACCGTACTCAATCGATGAATGGCCAATAGAGGGGGACCACCACGTCAAGGAGACAACTCCTAATGAGCGCTTTGAAGTTGATTCTAGTCCATAGGTCTGAACTATGGAGCGACGTTCTCAGCAAGGAACAACACCGAAGCGGTTGGCACAGGCGCAGAGACAAGGATCGCAATACTCCTTGTCTCTTACATACGCATATCGAACAATCTCTGGGTTGGCAGTGCTGATAATCGTACGGATGATACCCACCGCCTTCTTGCGAAAGAGTGCAGAAGGGAAGACAACAGAGAAGAAGTCACCAGTGAAGAGATATAACTCCCTCTCAGCAGTTAGGAACAGTTCTGGAAACATGAGATAACAAGAAAGTGCACTATACACCTGATACCTGACCTGAGGCCGTAGCTCAATCGAGCGCATAGTGAGACCTATTTCTACTAAACCAAGCTCTTAAGTGGCCATGGTTGTTTTTTGTCTTTCTTGTATAAAATTTGCAGATCACGTTCTCCTGGGTGTTTTGTACAGAAGAGGTAGTTGACACCTGTCACACGTTCTTGTCTCGCAAAAAAATAGAATAAGTAGCGCGGCGACCTCTTCAGCGAAATTGTAGAGCTCTGCCCTGTAGCTATGATCAGAGAAATTCTTAGAGCGGTTGAAAAAGGGAATCGCCTGGCATAATAAGCATGGGCAGTCCTGATCGTACAAAAAAGGCATACGAGAGAATTGGGAGGCGTCCTGCCTCTTTCTTCCTTCCTCCTGGAGACGGAATTTCCGTAATTTCAAGGCGTCTATAGATGAAAAACACAAGGACTAAACCAAAGTAATGTGTTAAACTTTTCCAGACTAGGTTCTCAGGCTTATAAGGAAGGTGTTGAGCGGGTATTACGGTAGGATTGCACGTCTAGGAGTCCCACACTCAGGGTGTAAACAGCCCCCCGTACCTCAAAAAAAGGGTTGGGTTTGAATTCGTATATAATTCATCTTCCGCCAAAAAAACGAGCAACTAGTCTTGCACAAACTTTGCGATAACCCTAATTATCTTAAATGATGCATTGCACACTATATGATATTTTGAAATTTACAGCATTTGAAAATACAAAAAGTTCGTGGCTGCGTTCAATCCGCTTCAGAATTTCACAAATGTTCGCCTCATTTGTTCTTAAATTATCTGTTGTGCTTTGGTATTGATTTTTATTATTTCCATCCGCCTGAAAATTAATTTTGCCAGCCAGTGGACTTCAGCCGTTGAAAGTATTTCATCACTGAAGTTTGCAGATAGTTGACGCAAAATTTTGGAGGTCCATTTTGACCATCTTGGGTTAATGTTTTGATAATAACTCCTAGAGCAGTAGACATATGCACACCCTGCTCGGACATGGCCTTCCTTTCAGGTAATAAATCTGGCCGCACTGAAGTAATAGACACCCTCATTATTCAAATCCCTCCAAAAGTGTTTCACTAAGGAGCGCTCACACTATCGAGTGTCATTTCGAAGAAAGAGTTAGAGCAAGAAATACTAAATTTAGAGCTGTATGCCCATTTTTTCAAGCGTTTTGAAAGTTTTATTTTCAATAAGAAGAAATAATGAAAACGAATGAGAAAAAAATAACGAATACAAATTAAATTTTACTGTATTGTCGCTGTCTTGTTACTACACTACGATCTTATCAAACATATATTGATATATCGCGTCAATTCTTAATGTATGAGGTGCTAACCAGAGAAGTCCAGCTCATATTTGCTTTACCATCGTAAAATAGAAGTGAAAGGTGTGATTCGCGCAAATCGAAACCCTTTCAATTGTTGCTTGAAATTAAAATCGTTCAAATTGGGGACAATTTTTTTTTTGTAAGATTTAGAGTGTGAATCATTAAATTCTCTCTAATTTACTGTCTTCAGAAGATACGTAAATTGGGAATTTGTCAGAACGGTTAGACTGCAGGAAAGGATGATTTCCACTAAAGAATCAAGACTCGTCCACCCGAATTTTCTGACCCCCGGAATAGGAGAAAGAAAGTGAAGACTGTAATGTTTATAAATCGCAAAGTAAAAGCCGTCAATTTATTTGTATGAAACAGCCCAACCTTCCTGTATGGCAGGCCAGCTTGTTTTACAAGAACTTTGCAATATGTTAAGATCTAGCAAAAAATTATAGAAAAAATGTCAGTAGCATATCAAAGCGCTTTTAAATTTTTATCAAGCCAAAAATTATGTAATACGACAAAGTACGGACAAAACTTATGTACCAACAAATTGAAACTGCGGCTTATAAATTGAAAAGCAAAACAAAGAAAATGTATACCACATTCGAAAACTTTAGAGGCATATCTCTTTCAATTTTCTAAACAAAGGAAAGCAACTCACTGCGCTTTTAATACACATCTGACAATCCTCATCTAAACTACATATCAAAGTTAAGCAAACAACGTTCCAAATCGAATAGTATCATCGCGTTATCAACAGCAAATCGATATTCACAACATAACATAACTCTATTGTCACATACAACAAAAGCCATCTGCAATCATCTGCATACACACGTATCATTTGAGTTAGCGATAACAAATTTATCTAGAATCCCAACAATATTTCATCCAATCACTTCAACCATTTATGAGTGTTCTTCTTTGTGCTGCCTTTGTTCCCATTTTCAGCACATTTCGATGCCTATTCAAAGGACGGACATCAATTTAAGGACTGCTCTGTTTCGGATTCGTCATTCGATGTTTTCAAATGACCTTGATACTCGCCCAAACTGAACGTGAAAGTGGATAATTCTGATAGATGAATGACCACATGAAAAGGACGAGCTTAATCAGCTCCCGAAAAAGTTGATTTACTCCGGATTTTTTGTAACACCTCATGCTGAGAAAATTTATCATTTTAATTGGAATGACTAAGGTATATGCAACATAGATTTTTGAGGCCATTTATATTGCTGTCTATTTTCTGGCTATTCATTCGAGGAATATTTCACGCTCAGTCGTTTGAATTACAACACAAAGGATTTGTTACAAGGTTTTTGTGTCTGCGTAGATAGATGACTACAAGCTCTTTTAATTACGGGGCAACTGCCGGTGTACTTATTTTCAAAATTAATTTCGGTGAGCCAGCTGATATTGAAATCTAAATTAATTTGTCTGCACCATTGAGTATCCTTTTCCAAAATCCTTTCACACCATGTCCTTTTGTTATCGTCCAATCTGCCGCTGATTATCGTGAATACTTCATATTAACGTGCGTTATATTCCGCCGATGCTGCCAGTAAAAGCAAAAACAACAGATTTGGCTCGATGTTAAGAAGTCTGGCTCCAAGTTCATTACCCCGGAGCAGACGCAATGTTTTCATTTGTTTGCGTTCATATTTCCAAGAAAAACATACAGGATAGGTATCTACGCGACATTGTTCCGTATTTGTTGTGCTTGTTGTATTCATAAAGCATACATGTAAGTACACCTAGCTTTGTGAAAGCATTTTCATATGACGACGCCGACGAAATTTGAATTACTGTCGCATCCTTGCGTGAAATTGTATACGGATGGTTTCAAAGCTGCAGGGAATGAGGTAGATATTTGCTAGGATATATGTGTGCATAAGGAACCTACTTATTTATCTTCATTGTGGTTTTGTTATGGAATAACGTAAAGTGATTCTTTTACAAATGAAACGTATTCAAATTTGAGGAAAATCAAGTAAACGGAAATTGTTGATATATTAAGGCAGCCATTGAGAAGAATTGAAAGAAATATCATCCACATGCGTGGGTGTATTATGTGGATATGTTAAAGAAAGACGCAATATTTTCCATTATGGAAGCGATAAGCGAGAACACAATATTGTTTATGATGATTTTCATTTATGCGGTTTCTTTCCACGAAAGCGTCCTAGATAATTCGAGTATTTATTTGAATTTCTCGCTTGAAAAGGAATTGAAAAGAGCATAATATCGTTTTGAAGCAATATAATGCGGTTTTTGTTAGCTCTTGTATGTATAATAACAGACTTTCAAGGTTTATTTATAACCTCATACTACTATAAGTTATGTATAAATTTTGGTGGTAGAAAACCTTACTAGGTAAGAAACTAAATATGTTGATTAACCTATAAATATAAACTTCTAAATCTGATTTTCAAAATAATCTCCTTTTTTTCATATAACTGCATAGTTATTTTGTACAATTGAAGAAGATTTACGAGTTTTTTTTTTCGTCCGCGTTTTTAAAATTAAAATCATTTCGTGTTGGAGTATATTTTGCAGGACGAAAATGACCCACACGTAAATACACAATGATGAAGATCTGCGTCGCATACTACAAAGCTCATTTCTAATTTATGTAGCAGTATTTCCCACATTTGGTTGATTTCAAGTTTTCTATGACTTCATTTATCCTTTTCATACGCAGTCAGAATATTACACGGTTTATTTCTTTATTTGTGAAAATATTTATTATTGAGAATTTCAATTGCTGCGGCTCGATATTTGATTTTTGTTTGTTTTATTTCATTTCGATGAATTTTCATGTTCATGGAAAAAAGCATCATTGCATTTCTGAGAATCTCGAATGGAACAGTTCTCAGATGAGAGTCTTGTATAGCAAACCAACATGCGCAATTATTATGCCTTGTTTCTTCCACATATAAAATGTATATAAAATTTTTGGTATGTTTTGTATACAAAACAGTATCCGGGCTATTCAGACACACCTTTCGAGCTATTTCTTCATAAAATTCTGCCAATTGAAAAATTTGGTTTTAATGTATGTAGGCCCAAAATGTTGCTTGGTGAATACATTAAATATTTGGTTATGAATCAACAAAGTCCAAAGTTTGTCTGTGAATCGTTTTGATTCCGCAAGAAGCATGGTGAATATCAACAACAATGATAAACATCTCCCAAGCAATCATCCAAATCACGATTGATTAGACAATATCAGATCGGTCATAGACCATTTAAATGAAATATTTCATATTTGATATGACCCACATCGCGATATGGGTCAACCAAATAATCCTGTTATGGGGCAAACCTTTCATGTACAAACGTACAAACTTTCACAAACCTCACTATTTATCAAAACATGCAGGACATTGTTTCGTAAGTGCACCACTAAATATCTTTCTTAGTTCTAGAATTCCGAACAAGAAGTGCTCAAAGACAGAAAGGATAGGTAAGAAAACAATAATTGCTTAGGAAGAAATTTCTTACCATGATGGTACTGACTTTTCAGGGACTGAATCTTTATTCTGAATCAGTGCAATCTGAACTAAGACTCCCTTCACTTTTTCTCTTTTCCTTTTCTCGCATCTCCTGCTATCCACAGAATATCCGGATATTTAGCTGCAAATCAATCAAGCTAAATAATTACTAAATCTAAATAATTACTACTTTCCTAGATGTCAGAAGTAGGTAGAGTGTTTTTGAATTGCTTCTGTCAACTCACTCTGAACAATCCTACAGCCGAATATCATTGGTCAATCTATTTGTTTGTAAGTTACGAGTTAATTCAATTGTTTCAAAGACCCTGTTTTAGGATGGCATACAAAGAAGCGAGGATACCTACATAATGCCGCCCGTTTTTGGGGCGTGTGATCTTTTGCAATGTATTAATAGTCTTTCTTATATGTGTGAAATGCCTTTATTTTCGACACTATTTCACTCCCAATATATGATTAGAAACTAGGAGGATTAGAAAATAGGAAATCATAGAAAAAACGAGTACATTTTAAGTAATACCGTTTTGAAATAAAAAAAATGAGCAGAGATTTTTTAATAATTTTATTTATAAATGAAAGCCTGTACTTCAAACTATTTTTCTACATTATAACCACATATATTGAGGCACTTATCATATCATCCAACTAGCTTTTGAATTCCGTCGTCACAGAATTCTGCCGTCTGTCTTGACAACCACTCCAACACAGCTGTTTTGACTTCGTCATCGTCGTCGTGGCGCTTGCCGCCCAGGTGTTTCTTCAAATGAAGGAACATGTGGCAGTCGCTGGGAGCTAGATAAGGACTGTAAGAAGGATGATCAAGTTATTCCCAACCGAATTGTCTGATCGGATCTTGGGTTCTGTAAGCCGGTGGACGTGCATTGTCGTGAAGCAAAATGACACATAGTCAGCATGCCACGCCTTTTGTTTTGGATAGCACGGCGGAGTTTTTTCAAAGTTTCACAATACGTCTTTGAATTTAGAGCCAACATTTTCACCAGCAACACCCCCTTCCTGTCTCAAAGCACGACACGCATGATTTTTCGGGCTGACATCGTTTGTTTAAACTTGACATTCCTGGGCGAACTCGAATGCCGCCATTCCATAGACTGTTGCTTCGATTCTGGTGTAACATAGGCGACCCATGTTTCATTGCCTGTAACTATTTGACTTAAAAATCTTCGCCTTCTTCATCGTACCGCGAAAAGAAAGCCGAAGCACTGTCCAAACGTTTTTTTTGTGCAATTCAGTCAGCATTTTTGGTACCCAACGTGGACACAACTTCCGATAGTGTAACCGTTCTGTCACAATGTCGTAGACAACACTTTGAGAAACTTGAAGAAACTGTTCAGATAATGATGAAATCGTGAAGCATCTGTTCCCTTGGAATTTTTTGTCAACTTTTCAAACCAACTCGTCAGTAATGAGCGAAGGGCGACGACTGCGTTCCTCATCATGAACATTGGAACGGCCATCTTTAAATGCCCTAACCCACTTTCGTACCATTCCTTCACTCTTAATCCATAATCGTTTCTCCGTATACTGCACAGATCTCACGATGAATATCGATTGCTTTAAAGTGTTTGGCACAAAGAAAACGGTTACAGACCGTATTTCGCAGTCGGCGGGACATTCGATAGGCGGAGGCATTTTAAACAGTCACTGACAATAGTATGCACCGGTGTAAAATGCCGTAACGGCGTCTTGGCGTGACCAACAGATGCAGGTATACAGTGCGCATGTGCGGAACATCGACCGTAGCGCTGCAGTGGCGGGATTTCAAAACGGTACTTACTTAAGAAATACGCTTCATACTAGAAATTTTATAAAGCTCGTTTTAACTTTTATAGTTTTGCACTCGCGAATACATGACTGGCACACAAGGATGGCACACATTTAGTCTCACCAGATCAGCATATTACTTCTCCCTTTCTAAACAATGTATTATTCTAGTAGAAACTCTACTTTGGGAAGTATAAACCAGTGCAAGCTTGAAAAAGGATCAGGGCCTCAGGGCCTCCTTGCTTCGGCTATGCTCCTAACATATATCATTGCGAGAAAATGAAACAAAAAATAAATACAACGTTGTGCTAAAGATAACGTACGATTGTGCAATCGTTACATTTATTCACTTGTTTTCATGTGTGCCATGATTTTAAAATTTATTTTTCATGTTAAGAACTATTGAATGGTTGCATTGAAAATGTAAGTTTTCGTCACAGTAAAATATGTAAATTTTTTAAACATTTAATCTTGAAAATAGTTACCATTGGCATCTATGACTCGTTGCCAACGTGAGGGTAAACAATATGTTCCTGTTTGATAAAAGTCTCTGTCTCGCCCATCGAAGAAATTTCGTAATGCTATTTCTAAGTCCTCCTGGTTAGTGAATTGTCGTCCTCGCATGAAGTTATCCATCGCCCGGAAAAGGTGAAAATCTGATGGCGAAATTTCGGGAGAATATGGTGGATGTGGTAAAGTTTCCCAGCCAATTTTCTTTGTGGTGTTCCCGATGAATGCCGCTGAATGTGGTCGGGCGTTATCCTGGAGAAACAAGACTTCCCTGCTATTCACGAGCACTGCATGCGGACGTCGCATTTACTGATGAACTTCTCTTAAATGCTGACTGTACTCTTGAGCTGGAATGCTTTGGCCAGGTTCCAATAGTTGATACCACACGATACCTGTGCGATGCCACCATGCACACAACAAGGTCTTCCGCTGATGAAGGATTGGCCTAGAGATAGTTCCAGGAGGGTCGTCTGGCGATAATCACTGATACGTGCGTCGGCTATTTTCATACATAATCCATTTTTCATCGCACGTAACCACTCGATTCAAAAACGCCTCCCGTTCGTTGCACAGCAACAGCGAATTACAGATCCCTATACGCTGCCTTTTTTTGTTGTCGGTAAGTTGATGAGGAACCCACAGGTCAAGCTTTTGTTTCTTTGCCAAACGTCGAAGATGGCGACTAATCGTGCTTTTGTCAACGTCAAACTTTACGCTTAATTCGTGCAAAGTTTTGGGGTTATTGTCCTCAATGTCGGCAAGAAGCTCCATGTCATTTATCTGAAATATCGCTCCAGGATGATCGTCGTCTTCAATGCTGTCATCCCCGGTGCGGAATCGGGCAAAACATCTTTGAGCTGTGCGTTCGGACACAATATCGTCTCCAAATGCGTCATATATACTGCGCGCAGCTGTTGCTGCATTTGTCCGTAGCTTGAACTCGTAGTAGAAAGCACACTTTACATTTACAGTTTCACTGACCATCTTTTCACTTCAATATTTTCCAAAAGACTTATACAAATATACAAATACATTTGAATCATACTCGAATTTTTATAATGGCCACCGACATCCCTTTTCAAGTAGGTATACGGATTCCGGGAAAATGACTTGACGTAAAGAGGTGTACAGATGAGTCATCTCTAAACCGACACTTTCAATGCAACCACCCAATATAGGAGTACTACTTTCAGCCATTACGGAAATATTTGAATTCAGTCAACAATTTAAGAAATAAAAAAAAGTCGTAAAAGGTTCCTAAATCTTTGTTGACAAAGTTAACATACGATTAACTAAAGTATATAAAAATCACTTTGAATATTTTTTTGGGTATCTTTGACTCGCGACACCTTCAAGATGTCTTGGCATTGATGAAACTAAATTTTCGGTGGAATTCTACTTTTTATTTTTATTTTTACTTTAAATTTTATCTTGCCTGATTTTTGTTTCGAATTTAACCCACAAATTCTCAATGGGGTTGATGTCTGGTGATTGAGCAGTTCTCATCATATTCACATTATGAACAATGCACATTCACACGTTTTAGACTTTCTGCATTGGATCGTTATCCTACTTTAAGTCGAATGTGTTACTTGGATTACGTTTTCAAGGGCTCTGTTGTAAATTATTTCCATTCGATTTTTGATCAACCACCAATTTCCAACGCAAACTGCTAACATGCATTCCCTTATCACGACCCCACCACCTCCGTTCTTTACTGTACTACATAGACTTTTTGACTTATATGCATCGTTTGCCTTGTTTCGAACTAAATTCGTCTCGTCCTTTCCTAAAACATTATACTTCACTTCATCGGAGAAGGTAAGATGACGCTAAAAGTCCATTCCTATATGTTACGCATTTGTTCTGAAAAGCTAGCCGTTTTCGGCTGGTCCTTTTAACACATACGGTTTTCATTTTGAACAGGGAGATCGATGGCCAACTCTATGTAGGGCTTTGCATATTCTTAAACGATGATTCTTGTTTTTTTTTTTTAATGTTTACACACTTGTCGAGCGATATCCTTTGCTTATATATTGGTTGATGATATTGGGATTTCTTATATCAAAAAAATGGAATAAACCTCTCTTCCCTGGTGGCTAATTTTCGTAGTCAGTTATTTCTTGCTTTGGTGAGTATTCTTTTCTTCCATTTTGAAGCGTTCTATAACAACGTGCACAGTTTATTTAGCTAAACCTACTAAGTCCACTATTTGCTGATTAGATTTTCCTTTATTAATAAAGTTTATTATGACTTCGTTTTCTGAAATATTCATCGATTTTCGGTTTATGAAATGTATTTTCACTGTTACCCAATTTAAACGTCTTTATAATACTGTGAGGACTTCAATATTTACTACTTGACAACGCTGAACACTATACACCACTGAAAAATGCGTCATGAGCTGAGGATGATGCAACATATATCGACATCATTGTTTGACAAAATACTTTGTAAAGCAATAAGACAAGAAACGAAAAATGTGAATGTTTGTGATTTAGGTGTGTGTGATTTAGGACTATTGTAGGTTTTTCTCTTCATTTCTAAAGATCTGGATTGATTCCGATTTTTATATAGCACTGAATATTTCGAGCTTTTCTTAATGAGGTCTCTTTCTTCTCTTGAGGTCTTTTCATGTAAGAAAAACAGGTAAAATCGCTTCTCAGCATTGTTTAAATCAACTATTGGACGTCCTACTTCAATCAGTCCTAGTTCAATCAAGCGTTTTTTTTACAGAATTCAGAAATGTTATAGTGATATACTTAACTAAGGTTGCAGCAACCAACAATTTTATATTACAAGCTAAGCAACATAACAAAATCATGTTGTAGTAACCATTTCAATCACAGCACCAAATTTTAACACATATGTCCATAATCCTTAACAATCCTTCGTAGGGAGGTTGTTTGCCTCATATAATGCCTCATATAATATAATATAATATCAAACAAAATAACGCAAAGCAAGATGTCACAGATGGATCAAATTTGATCCACACTGGGTGCTCAATAGGTTTGGTTGATCCCACTCTGTCCAATTTCGCTCACTAATGTGGATTTCGATGTTCTTGGTTCCAAAAATTGGGGAAAAACTCTAGTGAAAGCTACAATCATGAAACAAGAAAGGTTTGCATGACCTACGATTTCTATGAAAATCTGCCGGATTAAACTTTATTGTACAATATATGAACCGCCATTGAAAAGCTAGAAAAATACATGGAAGCCTATGCATCCCTAATAGGCTCATAACCTTCGCTTTATGAAAGAACAATTGCCTTTGCATTCAAGATGTTAAAAATCTTCAACAAATTCTCTTCTTATACCGCATCAGCAACATCTTTTAATGGAGGTTGTAATTCTCAGTATTTCCTTTAAACAAATTGGGAGAACATTTTAAATATTTAACCAATGAAAATATATCGAAAAAGATTTATCGAAAGGGAATTTCGCTTTTCAGAGCTCATGCAATCACTTTTTGACTATGTCCATCTTGTAATTGATTCCTCACTCGTAACGTTGGTTAAAAGTTAATCCCTCTCTGTAAGTTCAACAATAATATGTCTTGTGAGTGGTACACTCTTCCTTGCATCAGACTTCATGTCAATGCTCTAATTTAAACTCCTGCCCGTTAACAATGGAATTTTCTCATTGCTTTGTTGTAAAGTACTACAAAATATATTCATAATTATTTACTCAAGTTCAGAAAATAGAAATATGTAGTAGTGGTTGTCGAGCCCTTATGATGCTATTTATATCCGTGCCTTAAGTTAAGAAGATCTCGCATCTAATAGAAAATCACCTCTGCGCTAATGTTTACAAAAATTTTTCAACATGGAGTAAAATACCATAACTTGCGGTTGCTTATCATACTTTACAATTCAGACTTCTCAATACTGATTTGGATGCATCAGCTCACTTGAACCTGCTTCAAATACATTTCATAGTTCAGCTTTTGATCTCCGAATAAATCAAATTTACTCTCAATATAACACAATACTTCCACTAAATTAAATACATTCCAATGGAATTCCTTTAACAACTTGTTGATCTACGGGAAAATCTATCATGAATGTCATCAGAATAATCTTTTCACTATGCACGTTGTGCCTTCTGAATATCGAAATTGAATGGGATTTACTCCTACGTTATGAGCTTGACTTAGTACATAATCCCCATAACGACTGGTGGATGTTTTCTCTACAATCGAAAATCTAAACAACTCGGGCTCACACATATTCGAGAAGAGCTGTTCGCCAAGGACGTTCATATGTTGGTAGATACTTGAGTTCTGATCATTGACCATACGAGTTCGTTTCGTATAGTATAAATGGAATTGAGTTCATCCTACACATAAAGTGTCGCTGGACCTGCGGTTAAAGATTTGATTAGGATGACATATAGCCAAAACCTTCCATAAATATTATTTTATATCAGGAAACTAATGTATTTCTGTTGACGTTCAATTTATATCCTCAAACTGTCGTAATTCGAAAATGCTTTGGGTTCGTCACCGAAGAGGGATAGATGATTACGATTAGGAAAATTGATTGTAACGAGATGAACGAGATTGCAAGTATCTTCAACTTGCAATCGATTAATTATTTAAATTATTATTTAAATTATTTACAATCAACCATAGTGTCATAACTTACAATGGAATGTTAATTTCATTTGAAATAGAAAAACGGGAGATTAATGATTCATAAATTGGTTTTAGGAATATTTAACATATGGCAACATATTTTCAGAAAGCGCTCGTGTTGAGCCTTGGTTAGTAGGCATTTGATTTTCCATTATTCGGGACAGCACATCAACAATGAGACAGAGAGAGTGAGCACATCGAGTTTCACTCGAAAAATCATAGATGTGCATATTGGGCGTATGCACAAGTTTTTTCGGCATCGAATAAAACATTTTTTTCGTCACTAATTTATTATATCAGGAACTTGTCTTCAACGTTCTGGAAGTTGCTGTTCCCTTCTGCTGAAGAAATCTTCAATCTTCCACCTTCCCCCTTCCGATATACACTTCCTCTTCGAAAGATTTGCAAGCCTGTGTAAAGATCCACTTCCGCGTTGTATTCTCTTCCGGCAAATAGTTCTCCAGGGAACAAAACATGTGGGAATACGTTGAAACAATATCGGGAGAATATTATGGCTGGGCTAAGAGTTCGCAGCCAATCTCCTTTAATTTACATTGGGTAACTGCAGCTGTGTCCAGTCTCGCATTGCCATGATGAAAGCTAACTCCGCGACGATTGACTAATGCATGACGCTTATCACGTATTGCTCGCTGACAATACCAGTCTGCATTTAAAATTTGATTTCGTTGCAGAAGCTCTCAATAAATGGTTCCTCGAGAATCCCACCAAACCATTCCACATTTTTGCGACCAAGAAGACAAACACAACAGACACAACTGTCTCCCTTGTTTTTCAGCGAAAGTTCGTGGGATTCCCATGTATCATAATTTACCACATAACCTAGACTATGGATTCTTCTCTATAAATTGATTGTGTGGACCTAGAAGTTCTCCGATATTTTTGCGATGGTCATCTATCTTATCATCTCCTTGTATGACTGCTTACAGATCACTGACTGCCGCAATGGGATCAAAGATTTATGATTCAGAGTCAAAAGAAAATCCACATGGAAAACCCAAAAACATTCCTTGCATACTTGTAACTTTCCCTCTGGTAATAAAGATGGCAAACGTGAAAACTGTTTTCGTAAACGCTTTACAAACAAATTTGGAGAGCAGACAACGCTAGAAGCATTAACTATATAATGCTTCTGATGTGTTGACTGTGACATACTGAATGATTACAAAAACACGTCCAGATCAATGTTGACAACCCATTTCAAAATAGCTTCTGGCAGTATGTTTTCAACGAATTTCGATTGTCAAATCTCAGATTTTAAACCAAGCAAGAGCTTTACGTTACATATTTCCTGGAATCTGTAAACAATAAGTCATCATCCGTTGTTTCGATAAATAGCTTTAATAAATCAACTTTTGCAATAAATGAACATTATCCCTATATTCGATTTAAAAAACCTTATATTATATACCGAAGTGATACCAAAAGACCAAAAAGTACTCTTCAAATTCTTAAATCAGTAGATACGATAGTTAAAATGAATATCGTCTCATAGTATCATCTCTCTCTTAAGAAAGCCGACAACATAGCTGAATTAATGCCCGCATACTGGAATTATTCTATAAAAGTCATTTCTCAAGTCACCCTGCATTGCATAGCATGAAATTTTACTCACCATCAACGTTCTTGATGAGTTTAAGCATCGACCGGAAAATTTATTTTACTGTCGCAAGGACTATCCACCAATCTCAATTGAAACTAACACGACGACCTATTGGTCCTTTTTCATGCGACCAGCAAGTACAGTATGTATCTACCCTACGTTAGCAACTCCGAAAATTTCAACCGAGAAGGAGCAATTGGATAATAAATTCGATTAAAATTCTATTAGATTAACCCAATTCAACATCATTGCAATTCAATTCAATTATTGGATTTTCACGATTGATTATTGCTAATTAACTTAATCGGTCCACTGTTATTTTTTATTCCTTCTTAACGTTTCACTTGTTATTTGAAGACGATGATGTTTCACTTGACTGTTTCAGGTGAGATAATTTTATCGAAGTAACTGAGGGAGTATTTTGAAAAATTTACTATAAGAAAAATTATTAAAGCGGAAGCATTTTTAAGTAAATAAAATTAGGCATTTTAGGCGGAAATCTAAAATTCCGGGAATGCATTGAGTGAAATCATCTTTCACCGAATAAATTTAGGCAGTTGGATGGGATGAAATAATGACAACTCAAAAAATTCAGCGAAAATCGGCAGCATTATGTGGTGGATATATTAAGATTTCAAAAAGGATAAGTCCTTTATCCGCTGACACGTATAGCTGCCATTTCTATAAAAAGAACCTAAAACTCATAAAACACAATACCTTGCATAACGTCTTAATATAACTGTTACGGCTTCTCAAAACTTAATAAACCTCCTTTGAAATATCTACTTTATCATCATCTTACAATTCACTTCGTCAATCCCAAATTCAAACGATGAAGTTCTGCGTCTGACACCTTTAAAATCGGCAAAAAAATTCAAGGACAATACACACACATACGCACAACAAAGTATGCTTACACAATGACTTCAGTCCCGTCATAAATGTATTCACAAGGAAGATAAAATTTCGTTAATCCCATACGTGGTAATATGAAGTTAAGGTGATTTTATCGTCACTATACTTTCACATATATAAGCAGGCATTACCTACATAAACGTAAAGACATACAGTCTTATGAAGCTGAAAGCAATTTTTATCTAGCGCCAACGAATACATCTCATTTTTAACCATCAAGTAACGATAGGAGACGAGATGAGCTTGCATAACATGTTAAGGTTGATCACAGCTTAAGTCACACTCTAAGAAGATTACCCAGGTTTCCAAATGCGTATGTTAAATAAAGGTATAAATAATGAGCTTGCTTAAAGTAAGACCATGTTTCTCATAACATTTTGGTTGAGGATTCGTTCTTCACGCTGTTGCTTTTTATCATAACAATGGGAACGATGTGCCCATGTGTCCTTAAAGGTTTCCGCAGTAGTGACAGACGAATATTTTATTCGTTGACATTTAATGTAACATGAAAAGCCAATGAGGATACAGATATAGGGAGGATACATTTGGGTCTGGTTGGTTGAATAATTATTATAAGGACAACGACAAACACCTTTGTAGTTAAATACTTTACAGTTTCACGAATGGAAACTAAGAGAAATACCTTGTTATCCATTTCATTGCTTCCACTGTTATAATAAAGTAATAAAAAGGAATGAATTAATATCCCGAAAAGGGTGTGAAATAACCACGAAATAACCATGTAATTATATTTATCTAGAGGATTAACTGGCGTCTTTGCAATGGCTTCACCTTATTTTTTGCTACAATTAGGACGGCACCCAACACATGGAATGAAAGTGGTGAAAACACTGCATTACAGCATTCAATCTTAACTGCGGCAAAACGGCAACATTGTTGGATTGTCTCATGTAAGAACCGATGAAGCATTGATCCAAAAGCCTCATTAATAAAATGACAAGGTGATAGGTTGCAGTGCTGAGAAACTCAGAAATTCAGAGAAACTCCCGAAATAGGTGAGCTAAATCCGCGTTTTATTAATCGAATATTCTCCCTAAGTACAGCATAAATAACTAAACAGTGATGATGGGCATAAGAAAGGAGGTGGCCAAATAATTGCGGGTACAGCATTGCCGTGACGAAACAATCACCAACTGTCGCACGCTAGCAAGGAAAAACGAGTGATCATTGATTGTCACACCAATGGCCATCAGGAAACTTGAAGCAGCTCCTACAATAACGACAGAGATGAGCAGTTGATTTTTTTCTTATTACTATTACCCTCAAAATAGCGAATAAGGGTAAATAAACTTTCAAAAACAACGAATATTCCATGCGTCCCAAAATGTCTAAGTCTATTTGTGAACGATATGAAATATTAAGATAGAAAATCAAACCGGACTCCTTTTAGAGGTGAAGTCAAAACTACGCTTTAAGCTATGAAGAGACTGGTAGGTAAGACATGAGCCCTAACTCCCAAGCTCGCTGACTGGATCATTTACGTGATGAAAGCAATACCAACTCGAACGACCAAAGATCCCGCGACCTCCAAATTTTCTAATCCTCGGAGACGACGACTCCTTCAAGTTAGAAACGAATGGGTAGAACCACATCAGCAGTAAAGTATTTTTTTACGAATTCAATATTTCGTGCACAGAATATCAACAAACTGTGCAGAAATTCACCTAAGGTATGCCCACCAAATGAGGGCACCGGAGCCAGAATTCATTTCGATGACCATGCAGCTCGACAGAAGCGACAAGCAAGAGAACAATACCATCGTCGACCTGACTGGTAGGAACTTAAACTTTCCCCGATGCTTCTTGCCTCTAAACGCGTAGCTTCACAGCAAGTGTAGAACTCTAGACAGACACTGTCAATAACCGGAAGAAAGAGATAGAAAAATAGAGTCCTGGATACCGAAATGAAAAGGTAAGCCAAAGAACGAGTGCACCAGAACAAGTTATTTCAGCCAGCCAAAGCACAGTAAGAGTGGCCTCAATAGCCTTCAAGAATATCATAAGCTCGGCTTATTTTTTTTTGTGGTAGGGAGGTGAAGGCTGTTTACGACCTGAGTGTGGGACTCCCAGACGCAAAAAACTTTTGGACTACCCACTAAACACCTCCCCTGTCAACCTGAGAACCTTGCCTGGAATCGTTTGAAACATTACTTCGGGCTAGGCCTCGTGTTCCTACGCCTAGAGGCGCCTTCGGATTATGGGAATCTCTTCTCTAACGGGAAGGAAGGGAGAGGAAGGAAGTGCTACAAAAGAGATCCATCCATCCCCGATGCCTCGCAGCGCTCCAATAAGTATTTTTTTTCAATTTTTTCAGTATCAGTACTGCCCGAGCATATTGCTCCACGCGATTCCAATTGTCAACTGTTTCCAGCATTACTCCGACGAAAGTTTCCGGACAGAGCTCTACAATTTCCCTGAGGAGTTCCCCTCGCTGCTGTCACCACCTTTTACAGCAGAAGAATGTGCGACAGGCGTCATCCAATTCTCCTGCACAAAGTTAGGAGACCGTGCTCTGTCAATTTTGTACAGGTAGGACCGAAAACAACTGTGCCGGCTTAAGAGCTGGGTCAAGTAGAAATCGATCTCACCATGCACTCGACTGAACCACGGCCTCAGGTCAGCGATCAGACGTGCAGTCCATCTTCCCCTTATTTCTTGCTCCCAGGACTGTTGCCAATCGCGGAGAGAGCGACATCTCTCTTCCCTGATGATCTCTTCTCTTCCATGTTCGCCTCTGCGCAGGTAAATACTTCTGCGCTCTCTCGCAAGGAGGGTGATGGGTATCACCCCTACGATTACCAGCACTGCCGCCCCGGAGACCGTTCGATATGCGCATGAGATTCCCAATGCTCCTTGTCTCTGCACCTGTGCCAACCGCTTCCGGTGTAACTTCTTGCTGAGAGCGTCGCCCCACAGTTCTGATCCGTAGAGTAGAAGCGACTGCACAGTCGTCTCCTTGATGTGGTGATGTGGTGCAAGAAAAATGCGGAGTAAAAGAAATGGAAAGTTAACACGTGGTGCTGTCAAGAAAACCCTGAACGGTTTTCCAGTCACTAGTGATAGTGACTAGTGATCTTGATAAATAAGAGAAAACTTGTATCACATTAAAGGTAGGACGTAATCGTAAAACTTGTCAATGGTGGTAGTACCAACTACAGTTTTCTCGCACACGATCCGATTCCTTGGACCTAAATAATGATCAAAATACAGGTGCTTTTTGAATATAATTTAAAAAAAAAAATAAAAAAAAAACAAATTCAAATAATAATTCTACTGTTGGTATCAGGAAAAGCTGATCAACTGCTTTTTTAGCGCTGGCAATTTACCATCAAGAAAAAAGCACTAAAAACACCATGCGAGAGATGTATGCGGAGGCAATTCTTCAGTTAAGATGTCTAACTCAAAGCTTTGCACTCAATTTATTTTCAAAGTTGTTGCGTGTCAACTTGTTATTATTTTTAGCGAAATGAATTAAAGTAATTTACAGTGGTTTTAATTTACAGTAGAATTCAACGTATATTTATTTCAAATTCACTGTTATTTTCCTAACTGACTGCCACTAATCCATCAAAATCCATTTTGAGGGCAAATATATGTGTAATGAATTATATAAAGAGAACCAATACCATGTACGATTTACATGGTATTGGTAATGGTATTTTACATTTAGACTAACAAAACTTGAAAAAATATTACTGTGTATGATCTCAAATGCCACAATGTATTCTACAGTTAGTTAGTGTTATTATCTACCGACATACATTAGTATTGCCAACTCCGCCTACGTGCTACCAGTATTACATACGAGTTGTAGAGTAAATTAGTATTGTCACCTGCTGTGTGACATACGAGTTGTCGAGTAAATTAGTATTGTCACCTCCAGTGAGATATACGATTGCAAAGGGTTAAACATCAAAGGGCCAAAGGGAACTCAAGAACAACGCAATAGAACTTATTAAACATTAATAATTCTTTTTCTTCTTTTTTGGTATAATTTTTCGAATTTTTTTGTTTGACAGATTCGAAAAAATTTGAAAAGGCTGGAAAATTATTGTGTTCAATGATTTCAATGCTTAATATCTACTGCGACTGACGGTAGAAACAACGCAAGAGGTGTACTACTGGAATACTGGATAAAAGGCAACTACAACGATATCCAGTGTGTTTAATGTACACCAGAATTCGAAACTCTACCAAGCATTGATTTGAACAACAATTGGAAAATAACAGTGAATGCGAAAAAAATGCGAAACCGTTTTTTTCGGTCACAGCCCGTCGGTACGTAAAACTTAATGGAAGAATTTTCAACATGATGGGGGGGGAGGAAGTTTTGATTGGGTTCCGCATCAAGTCCTGCATATGACACAACGATGTTAATCTGAAATAGCTTCGGTTGTTTAATTAACATATCCAAATTAAAACACAGACCTCAAGGTGTATATAACATTCAAAAAGTCAAACTTATCTGCCACCAGTTGATATGCGGATGTCAAATCTGGTATAAACAGTGTGTTAATCTGATTGAAGTTTTCACAAGCAAATATCTTGGCACAGGTGCTAGTCCTACAGACAACCTGAGACGGATTGGAAACATTATCAACATTAAACTTTATCGAATCGTTTTCATTACGAAAGTGATTCGGAATCACATCGAGAATCATGGTACTATGCGTGAAAATATCAGGAATTCGCAGTCATTTCACCTTACAGATGGTACCAGTGAGATTTGTCTGATCACTGGCTTTATTCCTCTTGACGCAATCGTACCTTTAATATGGATCGGTATCTTTGTGAATCTGACGGTGTTTTGATTATATATCATGAATCTAGGCGGGCCCCGAACAAAGGCGGAATATTCTCCAAACTTGACGCGCAAAGATTCGATACGGTGAAGATACTCAGTAGCAAGGTACGTTGAAATCCAGCTATCTGAGACGCAGGGATGTAAGTATTGGTGGCAAAATAGCAATACCCGAATCTGCAATAGTTCGCGTTACGAATTATGGTTTTCGTCATTTCGCTTTACGATTATTTGATCGTTATTCAAGGTTCTGCAATTTATTGTTTTCGTCGTTAATAAATATTGATAGGTATAATTTAGAAAAGTGATTTTATCTCTGTTGTACCTTCGAATTGTGATCATTAACAAAATAGCTTTTTTGAATTTAAGTTCAAATAATTAGAGCAATTCGTCAAAAGTTCAAATAGTGTTCTTGTTAATCATGATAAATTTAAATGGCGTTTCTTGGCTTTTCTTTATGTTTCCATTCGAATTAGACAGAAAGAAGATACTTAATGGCATAAACGTACTTTAAATGTCGTGAATAAGCTATCGCTTGTAATATTCTACACTGGATATTGTAGTGGATCCACATTGAATGTTGTTCCGATTTATAGTGTATGTCCATCATTATTCAAGTCAAAATGCACAAATACCTAGACATTTTTCAGCATCAGGCACACTTTTCTAAAGCAGGAGGACTTTGACCAAGCCCATATACGAACAAGTTAAGTAGACTTTTAGATTTTCTGATGTGACCAAATTAATCTTAATCGTATCGTTTTTCTTGAAAACAACAAAGCCAATGTCCTTTTGAGCACTTGCTGTCTAACTAGTTTATAAAATAATCGTAGTCTCTTCCAAACGGTTCCAGAACCCATCTTGAAAGTTCCATCAAATCTACAAATGAAATCGCTCTTATTTACGTTGACAACATTTTAAGTGTCACCGCAAACAGTTGTCTTAATTAAATATTCATTTCATTTAGCTGACACGACAATAATTAACAATCGTGCCCAATGAAAATTTAATCAATTAAGACGTTCGTACGATTTCAGTCGTCAGTAGCAGAAGAGAAGCTACAACAATATCTCCAATGATATCAACAATGACAACGCCTAGTATGAAGTCGTATTTTCATTTTTCAAAGGCATACAAACAGACACAACCTGTATCCTTCTCTGACAGACACTTTTTCAATTTTAAAATTTCTCCTCCATTCAGCCCGAGTGCAAAACAATAGAAGGTCGAGAACATTTTCATTTGTCTTGCGTAGTATTTTCATTTATAAATTATCTGTTGCGCCTTTTTCAGCTTTCAGCTGAAATTAGGGTTGAAATATTTACATAAAAAGATAATTGCAATAAAGATATGAAGACAGTCTTTTAAAATTCCATTTTCCATGTTAAAAAGGATCTAAAGATTTATTTATCCTAACCCACACATAAACGTCTCGTACAAACACAAAAGGACCGAATTTTTGTTTTTCAACTACTTCAGTTCTGCACCTTAAATGTAATTGAATCGTAGTGAAATATCATCTCGTTCGTGCTTAGTTCTCAAAAAGTACTTGTTATAACTTTGAAAACAAGCTGCAATGGCGCAAGTGAAACGACTGTGATCAAAATGGCCGACGCGTAGTGAGTAAAGACCTCAGTTATTATAAAGTTCACTGCCTTACGGCAATTTTCATAAAATTATTATGTTGAGTTTATGGGCAATTTATCCCATTTTCACTCAACCGTGGAATTATTTCCCTTTAGGTGGTTGACTTGAGTGTAATGAGTCCCTAGTGCATAACGCTTTAAATGATAAAACAAAAAACAGATAAAATTTTCATTGTTCTTTTTGAAAGTAAATGAAAATTGATTGAGAAAAAAGGTCAATGACAAAACGTTTATAAGCGAGAACAACTTAAACGTTGCTTCCCCATTGAGGTAACTTTTGGGATCGTAAGTAAAAGTATCAAACCCTGAATATAATTTGCATAAATTTCTAATATAAATCCACCTTATCCCTTTAATCGAAAGCAAAGCGGTGAAGGTGAGCAAACTTGTACGTCATTATGTGGTCTAGTTTACATTTCGCACGTTCCATTCATTATGCTAATCTTGACACTATTTTACATACCTCATATGCCCCTGAAGTGTCTAATATGTCAAGTGTTAAATTGACACCTGCTATTGAGAAGTTTCCTTGATGCATTTCCTCGACGGTTCGCTTGTACTTAGGTGAAAACCGGCTATATAGAAATTGTGTAATTATTGACGTCTTTCCTACTTTAGCTGCACCCATTACGACAATTTTGTGTCGAGCATTTGTTGGGCCGATTGAATCATCTGCAACACCATCTTGTCGGTTAACTCTGGAAAAAATGTGCATTGGTTAAAAATCGATTGAAAAGGGATCAAATAATGAGCAATGTCTAAAACATTAAAATAATTAACTCAAACAAAGAAAAATTGAGACAGTTATATCGATTTATTCATATTAAAGTCAAACTGTAAGATCAACACCGTGATTAGTAACGAAGTTGAGCGAATAAGGATTTATTTTACGCTTCTATATTGATATTCCACGATATGCAGTCGCAATTAGGAACATTCTAGAATTACGCAATACCCTGATATAGTACCCTTCAAACTTGATATCCCTAGTTAAAACGGGCCGAAAGTTTGATTGTCCAAAGCAATAAATAGAGGTCAGTGCATGTTGATTGCTGTGCTCACAGGAAAGCAACCAACCAAACGCTGGAAATAAAAGGTAAAATCATATCAGATATGATATGTGCTACGTGTGCTATAACAGCAAAAAGATAGGACAGAACAGAAAGAACAGCACAGAGACACTTTCTTTACCATTGCAGCTCATCCACGATCCTACCAAGAACCTACTCAAGAAACAGATTATTTAAAACATAAATCAGGTACAAAGAATTGTGAAGTTTCCAAGATAAAAGCAATGCTGCAAGGAATCATATCATACAAATTAATAAACATGGAGGCAGAATCGCCCAAATCTGATCAAACATCTTGATAAAGATACGCAAGCCGGTGCTGCTCAGAGAGCCAGTAGGACTGCGATAGAAACATATCTGACGGGACTTTTGCTTAGGAAATCAAAAAGTAATTAACTCCAGAGTTCTTGAAGATGAACCGGACATTGGTTACTAGGATATAGCACTTGAAATCTATGACGCCAATTCGTCCGCACTACAATGGAATGACAGAACAGCGAAAGTCAGGAGATTTGTTGAAGTGCCAGTGGTACAATTACCGCTGTTGAAAACGACATCGCAGAGCGACAGCGAACTAAACTACAGCAATAAATCAGCCGTTTGCAAGATTTGTTGGACAAAATGAAAGGATTCTTAGGGCCTCGTGTACAAAATCTTGCGGAAGCTCGACATCCACACCCCACATCTATATTGAAACACCAGTAAAGAATCTTTTAATGGCGATGGAACTGGAGAAAGTGGTCTATGAAGCAAGATAGGCTCAAATGCAATACAAGCTTTTTTTTCTTGTATGTCTTTCTTGTCTGAACCATAATGTATACGCCATCCACTAAATATTCGAGACACGAATAGAAAAGCATTCGGAAAACTTATCAACGGAAACCACATTCTACTGAGGACCAACCTCAACGAAAGTATCATTTCAGATCAGGTTGTACCACCAACGATGCCATCATAGAAATTGTCAGATCAGGTTGTACCACCAACGATGCCAGCATAGAAACTGTCTTTAAAGTCCAGCGTGGTAATTTTTGGCATCAGAAATGATTTAAACTGTCCTAAAAGAACAGACGCCTCGGAAGTGCTGGGAAATTGATTCATGAATTCAGAATCTGTATCTGAGGGACTTTCTGGCGGCGCGGAATCTGCTCCACGACACCGAAGAAAGTTTCAAAGGATGCAGGTAGCATTGAATGCCGCTAAAGATTGTTTTTCGTCTCTACTGTGCAACACAGCCGGATGTCTGCTGGTTCTTCCAGACCCGCAACGGCAAAAACCGATATGGTCATTCTAACAAAGAACACAATCCACAGAGTAAGGAACATTGGCATTGAAAAACCTATTAGAAAAATCTAAAGCAGCTGTGAAATGACTGGGCGTGGCAGTAGACTCGGAAACGCGTTTCCCGGACAAATCGAGATGACTACTGAACCGTATAACATTACTCAAACGATATGTGAATGGAGAACGGCCCATCTCATGAAGGGGACGACTCCTTATTTTTGACGAAACTCCAGATGATTAAAGCGAATAAAAAAATATACTTCTGCTCTTTTCTAGTTTTCTTTTCCTCTCTCTTCCCCACTTTGTCAAAAAGGGATTGAAGTTCTCTGAAGGCAACGATACGGAACTTAAAGTAAAGAGTCAAATTGCCTAATATGTTACGAGTTCCGTGGTCGGTACTGACGTTGACATTTGACATATGGGAAGGACAGTTTGGTAGAATTGGGCGTCTGGTCCCACTTAAAACATAAACATATAAATACAAACATACTTAATTTCAACGAGTTTGTTATGATGTTTGCAATGGAACTTAGCTCGTTTTGCAGGACAACAGTGAAAATATTTAAATATCTTCAGATTATCACTATAAAGTAGACCAAGAAACGTAACCCTGGTAAAAGTGCATTACTGATAATATTAAAAAGGATTTCAATCAGAATAGATTGCTATGAACCATCAGCCATTGAAGAGAATGGTTTAAAAATTTTTCCATTGGCAATCTATTTAGATTGTTGAGATGTTTACCAAGATAAGCAGGAAAATAGTCAGATCATTCGATCCCTAACTATCTTCATGTATTGCACTTTGTGCATTATCGTGATTGGATGACACAAATAGTCAAAGACCTTAAAAAATATATATAGAAGCCTAAATAGATGTCATTGACTTGCCATTCGTTGTTAAATTCCTTCCTATTTTGCCATTCGTCGTCACGGCTTCGTACTGCTAAGAATAAGGGATATATCGTTTAAAAATAAAGCCATGATGTTGAGGATACCTAAAAAGGTGAATAACAACAAAATGTTCATTTTAAACTAAACACTCCAGAGTTTTAGACACGTTGCAGTGTGATATGGCGCAAGAATTACTGGTATATGCCGAATCAACTTTTTTAAATAAGGAAACAATTCAAGCGCTTTTCCAACAGTCAGAATTAGTCCACGGGAAAAGCCAGGTTAAATAAGAACATTCGAAGCCTACTACTACATGACGCTGCTACGGACTTTATGGAAAGTTTGGCAATTCGATCTGGACCAGCACCCACACTTGATTTAATGGAGACAATAATCTGAGAACTTAAGTAGACCCTGTGTAAATAGAGAAAATTATCAGGTTTGAAGAGTTTCAGTAATCATGAGTCCATTCACCCCGTGGAATGGGGAAAATGTTTCAAAAAAGTAGGAGGATCACAGCTTAGCAATAGTGCAGGAATCCGATAATTCGAATATAGATATGCCCAAAAAGGGTTCAACTGTTGAGAGCATAAAGACTATGAGCAAAAATCTCTTTTTGATAAGAAATCTGCTTTATCTGTAGTCATTCCAGTTATTAAAGGCCACGTTCTGATACTCTCCAAAGCCAAAATTTTTTCCAGATTTTACTCTTTGACTAATTAAAGGGAAATTTTAAACCTTTTCTATTAGAAAAATTTCATAAGAAATCTTTAAAAAAATTAAATCTGCTTAAACTATGTCCAACTTCTGTAGACCTGTACTAGACCATGTATGATTAAACTGAAACGGCGAACAAATTCATATGGTAACAAATTAACTAGTTGTACATAAAGAAACATAAACTGAAGCTTCGAAAGGAAAGTTCCTTCTTAACATCACCGCAAAAAGAAGGTATCCAATGGAATGAAGGGCCGAAGTTGCAGTAGTAGTAAATGTCATCAAAAAATATATCACAGATATGGCAAATTGATTGCTTATTTATAACAGATGACATGATATATAACAGAGAATTATAAAATCCTTATTATGCTTCAACCGCATTAAGATAGAACTGAATATTTTTATTTTTTTGGGTTGGGAGGTGAAGGTTATTTACACCCTGAGTATCGGACTCCCAGTGGCACAACCTACTGGACTACCGACTAAACACCTTCCCTGTCAACCGGAGCGCCTAGCCTGGAACCGTTTAACACATTACTTCGGGCTAGGCCTCCCAATTTTACGCCTTTTGGCGCCTTCGGGTTACAGGGATTCCTTCTCCTGTTGGATGCGAAAGAGGAGGAACATTGCTAGAGAAGGAAAACCTCCACCCTCGACGCCTCCAGCCGATCAAGTATGCCTTTTTTCATTACTGAGATTACCCGAGCGTAATTTGTCATTTGATTCCATTTGTCAAATGATTTCAGCATCTCTTCGACTAGGCTATCTGGATGGAACTCTCCCACTTTTTCAGCAAGATCACCGCGCTCTTTGTCCCATCTTATGCATGAAAAGAAAGTACGACAGGCGTCATCTTTCACACCAATGCAGAATATGCAATCTGGAGACCGTGACTTACCAATATTGTGCAGGTAAGACTGAAAACAACCGTGTCCGCTCAGTAGCTGCGTCAGGTAGAATTCAGTCTCACCATGCATTCGAACGAGCCACGATCTCAAGTCTTTGATGAGCCGAGCGGTCCATCTTCCTTTTAGCTCACGTTCCCATCATTGTTGCCATTCGTCGAGAGTGCATCGTCTTTTATCGCGAGCAACTTTTTCTTTATTACACTCGTGCCTTCGGAGGTAGACTCTGTTGCGCTCTCTAGCAAGGAGAGCGATGGGTATCACCCCTGCAATTACCAACACCACTGACTCAGAGACTGTACGGTATGCTGATGCAATCCACAGTGATCCTCGTCTCTGCACCTGTGCCAGCCGTTTACGATACAGTTCCCTGTTGAGAGCTTCACTCCATATCTCTGCTCCATAAAGAAGCGTAGATTGCACTACACTCATTAGCAGACGCCTTTTTGTTGGACTTGGTCCCCAATGATTGGCCATTAGTCGAATAATTGCCAAGACCCCTGCTGCGGCCTTGTTTGTCGTTGCCTTAATTTACTCCGAGAAACTCAGTTTAGAGTCTATCCCTAAGCCCAGAGTATATCTAAGCCCAGATACTTGACTGATAGTTTCGACTCTACTAATGCGTCCCCGACTCGGACCATTCTTACTCTGGGGATCCTCTTTTTGGTCAGGATGACCACTTCGGTTTTCTCTAACGCAAGGTTAAACCCGTGAGTGGTCATCCAGCTCCCCACCCGGCGCATTAGTACATTCACCCTTAATTGCGCTTGATCGACCGTGCACCCAGCCACTAGTAGCGCAACGTCATCTGCATAGCCGATCAGTCACGACTCTTCCGGCAGTTCAAGTCTGAGCAGTCCGTCGTAGGAGACGTTCCACAAGTCCGGACCGTGGATGGAGCCTTGGGCCACACCTGATGTGACTAGCATACTCCGACAACCTTGCACCAGCAGGTAGTTTCGGACTATCCGCATCAGATATTCTGGAACGTGGAAAGAGTTTTCCAGGACTTCCAGAGTATCCGTCCATCTAGCGGAGTTGAAAGCATTCTTTATGTCCAGCGTCACTAGAAGGACTACCCGACGGCTGGATCGACAGCGTGCCTCCGCCTGTTGGACTGCACTTATCACCTCCGCTGAAACCATACTGCCTTGAAGAAATATCCCCAGTGGCGTGGATAACGTTAGCGAGTCTTCTCTTTATCAGTTTCTCGAGCACTTTCCCGGCCGTGTCTAGCGTACATAACGGATGGTATGCTGACGGCGACTCGGGATTTCCCTTCCACTTGCTAAGCAGCACGAGTCTTGCCGTCTTCCAAGGCTCAAGGAAAACGCTTTCCTGTAAGCAGGCATTGAACGTACAGAGCAGCAAGACAGGGCAAGAGTGATAGGCCGGTTGCAGTACCTCGACTGGAATACCGTCTAGGAGAGGTTCATGGAGAGAACTGCTAGTTCCAGTTCGCTTCTCGTGAAGTGTGGACAGTCTGATGTTGTTTCCCTGTTGACGGCATCAACGCGGACGGGATGTTGGGGAAAAAGTGCCTTTACAATCTCGTCCATCATGTCCGCTTCAAGTACGCAGGGGGCCCGTAGAGCGCCAAGCTTCGGCATAACTAGTTTATAGCCCAAGCCCCACGGGTCCCTGTTCACGTCTTCGACGAGGCTCTGCCAGCAACGGGCCTTACTCCTGTTAATCAGTTTGCGAAGGCATTTTCTGGTCAACCGATATACTGCCATTCTGCCATGCCTTGTCCTGGCTTCGCGCTCGTTGAGCTTCTCGCCGGAGTTTGTGACACTCCCTTTGTTGCTCAGCTATTTCAGTGGACCACAAGTACACTGGAGGCTTTTCGTATCTAGGTCTCCGGCGGGGCATAGATGACTTACAAGCGGAGATGATGGTGCTCACTGTGGAGTTCACCATGTCTTCAGCAGGGGGATCTGGGATCTGACTTACCCATGCCCCATTCAATGGCCTTGGTGTTAAAGTCTCCTCCGATAAGAACATGGCCTTCTGTGCTCAAGATGGTGTCCTCCAAAGTGTTGAACTTCGCCTGGAAAGATGTTATTGGTTTTTTCGGTGTCAAGTACACACTAAAAAGTGTTATTCCTGGGCAACGGACCCACACGAAATCATCTTTTCGCCCATGGCCCTGCACTCTCAGTTGGGTGCTGTTTCGAACCCATATGGCACAAGTACCAGATTCATCAGGGTACCCTGCAGATGAATTTTTATCTCGGTGTTGTTCGCTAAGCAGCAATAGATCGGGTTTCATATCCCTCGCGAATTGGTCAAGCATAACCTAGGCGTGTGAGCTCCGATGTAAGTTTATCTGTACGACACGGGTCATTACAGAGCTGCTTTGGCTTTGGTTAGGGTTTCTTTCAATACCCGGCACTTCCCTGTCTCTGGAATATGTCTCAGGTCATCAGGTCTGGGATCAGCGTTCTCGGAGTGGATACAATGCGCCTCTCCCTTGCATTCTGTTCGTTTATGTCCTGCGTTACCGCATTTATAGCACAAGGAGCTCCTATCAGGCCCTTTGCAGCCTTGCGCTGTATGACCGTAGGTTAGGAATTTGAAACAGCGGAGAGGAACTGCTCTTCGCCGTATTCTGCAGACCACCCAACCTATTTTTATTTTGCCCATGCAGAGGAGTTTTTGGGCATGTTTCTCGGTTAAGTCGACTATGGCCATGCGCTGCGCTCTATTATTTTCAGGGGTTAGTCGTAATTTGATCCCCTTTTGAAGTGGAAACCCTTTTAACACTCTTCCACCTCCGTCTTGTCCGTAACGCAGTCAATGTCCCTGAGTGAAGCTACTGTTGTCTTTTCCCTTAGAGCCTTTTTGACTGCATCCCGGAATGAGTCGATATTTGTTGTCTCAGGTCTTAATTCTACAAGGAGGCCACCAGATTTGGCGAGTCGGACGGTTCTGATGGCAGTTTGAGTATCATCGGGTCTTACAGCTTCCTTGATTTCCCGCAAAACGTCTGCGTAAGTTTTCCCATCCGTCGGTTTGACCAGCAGTGCATGCCTTAGGGTTTTGCGGCGTGGCTTGCTTCGTGGTACTTGTTTCTTGTTTGGGGTATCTTTTCGTTTGTCTCCAGGAAGGAGCTTATCATTGGTCACTTTTTCAAGGAGGAGCCTTCTGGATGCTTTTTTGGTGGCCTTGGTTGACACCACCTGGAATCCATCATTCGACGTAATCTGTCTATTCGCTGCTTCGTCCTTCCTCCTTTTGTCTCGGTCCCCTTGGATTGGGCTACTGGCAACTCTTTTGGTAGCGCTATACGATGGAAAAACTTGCATTTCGACCGAGGTACTGGTCTTTTGCTCTTCCTCCGCTTTAAGCCATTTGCGTTTGTAGTGCCCGATACGGTCTAAGAGCTCTTCAAGCTCCAAAATACAGTCCCTAATGTCCTTGTTTATGTTTTTGTGGGTATTGCAGGAAGCTTTGACCTTTTTAACTATGTTTCCTGCCTTACGCATGAGACGCTCTTCTTCGTGCCAATCCAATACAATGAGATTGTCTTGCGCCCGGTTTTGAGGCGGGCTTTCTTTGTTTGCGTTAGGATCTAGAGCTCTGATGGCATCAGAAGCAGTGTCAGTGGCAGCATCGCGTCGAATCATGATCTGAATGTCATCGCTGGTTTCATCGGTGTTTCCCAGGTATTAGTTGTTCATGCTTTTCCCCTTGTCTTATGGGACGTTCCGGCGAGCGCATTTTTTTTTTTGTGCTGCTTCCGAATGCCGCCAGTATTTCTGGTTGGTAGAGCCTCTCTGCCTTTTTGTGTTCGTTCGTCCGTTTGTCGTCCGGGTTTGGTAGCTTGCCCGATGTTTTTGATTTTGTTTCAGTTGGTATTATTCAGTTGGTATAACTGAATAGTAAGGTGAGGGTTATATATAGAGTCTGTTCCCCTACAACTCTGAATACACTACAGTAAGAGCTCTGTTTGATTTTAAATTTGAGAAGAATAGTAGAATAGAAGAATATTTCAGCTAAGAAAGAAGAAATGAAACCAATAAATTTTTTTCAATGAAAGATTCGCCTTGGCAGCGATGCACATTATCATTCGTTTTTATCTTTTAGAGCGATTTCAACCAGATCTCAGTAAATCAAATCGGGTTGTCATTACTCCAACACCATTGTAAGCAATTATTACAAATCTTAGTCTCCAACCTTTTCACCTTTTGAATGTTAGAACTACGAGAGCATGGTTGGTCAGATGAAATTAGAGTTTTGTCAAAACACATTCTGCCCTGAAGAAATCCCTTCTTTTGCTGAAAAAGACTCAATGAGTAAAAAATTCAAAACTTTCTGGATTTATAATAAAACTGTAACCGAAAAATTTATGTAAGTTTTAAAGAGTCTATAACCATTTGTTGGTTGGTAAACGGGCAAGTCTTTTTACAGTTTATATCACTTTTAAAGTATCTCAGCAGAGGTTTGATAGGTAAATTTCTCAAGATTTTGCCAACATAAATATTAACCACTAAAAAAATCGTATGGAATGTGGGCGAAATTACAAAAGCGCTTATCATAGGTTAAATTGGTCACCCATTCCTAGTGAAAGTAATTTAACTTGATACAATCTGGCTTTGTCCATCAACTTTTCTCATAGAGTTGTGACAGAAATGGTTTAATCTGTGAGTCACGCGGTGAAGTTCTTTCCGTAAAGAAACTAATGGAAAGATAAGCTTTTAATCGAATCTTTGCTAAAACAGCCCATAAGTAGGAAGGAATTCCACATTCTTGTCAAGGATGACACTTGACAATGTATGGTATTTATATTCATATATGTATTTTCGTATATGGTATATTCATATATGGTTTCATCGGATATTTAGTGATATTTGATATTGTATCAGTTCCGACTTATCTGACTAGTACCTTTTTTGCTGTGGATACCTGTTTGATAATAAATTGATTACCAAAATCAAAACCAAATTATGTTCCAAATTTAAAATTCCAGCTCAATATTATGCGATTGATCGTGTTATAATATGGCACAGATATCATTTAAATATTTTCGAGCAAATTTTGTAGAATTGTTCTTGAATCGCGTTTCGCCCACCTTTTAATATATTTACTAGGATACCTTGCCGCGAATTGTTTAGCTATTCGTGTTCACACATTCTTAATGTGTGAATATTACAAAAACATAATATAAAATGGAGGAAAACAATTGAAGGGAAGGTTTTTCATATCTTAAGATAATCCGTAGCATCCGTTTTGTTTCCCCTTTTCAGAGCGCAAACGGATATCTCACACAGAATTACCCAAAGATGGTATACACCGCTCTCAAAAGTTCTAGGATGTACTACATTTGTTTAGTTTTCATTCTGCAATTGATAGATATTTATAAACAAAGGGTGTTTTTTCCAGTGGTATAGAACTTTAACTTAGCAATACTTTTTAATGAGAGAAACACATAGTGCGCTCTGTTAATTTTATGGCCGACATAATCGTCCATCAGAACAAATAATTCAATTAACCATAGATTGTTGCCGCGTACCTCGATAGTTGGTTAAAGAGAATAGCCCTTGATATTCATTAGAATTACACTATGAACAATTCTAAATCAGCTAGTACAAGTCATTTTCGTTAGATCTATCTACAAATACTGACACAATTTACGCAAAAAATTGAGTATTTAAATCAAGAATTGTGATTATATTTATGAGCCAAGCGAATTATACATAAAACTGTTTCCCCATTTACCAAAAGAACTTCTACCTTCTTTGTTCCCATTTTTACCACGAACCATTTAAGTTTGCCTTTTGCTTGAAATTATGCTTCAATATAAGAAAAACTAAATGTTCCAAGCTTCTAATAAGTCTAATAATGGATAAAGTCCCTTAAGTGCACAAAACCATTACCCACTTCCAATTCTGATATCACTTTTGTAAACGACGTCTGGTCACCATCTAAATAGACTGCAACAAGTACTTTATTTTTCTCACAAATTTCCAACTAAACCTTTTTCCTTACATACCAATCGAAAAACGTTCTAAATCATTCTACACTTAAGGACCTGCACTATCACGACTACCGGACTCATCAAAGAACAATTTGAACCTTATATCCTCCTGGAAACCATTCAAACTTTCAACACTACCATCAAAACTTCCAAAAACACTCACCTGTCTCGGCGAGGCTTATCATCTGAACTATCATCCTTCATGAAAGATGGCTGTAAGCTAAACCGTCTTCTCAAGTGTCGTCCCTTCATCTTTACTAATATATGAGCACAAGCTTATTATACAGCTCACGTTTATTCAACGTTCCTCGTAGCCAGTTGATGCAATTTTTTAAAGCTCATCAAATAGTCGTTCCATAAAATGACGACAATAACGGTCACCGATCTTTTCTATCCTTTTTCTACTAGAAGAATTTTTTTGTTGTTCTCGCTTCCTTATAGTCTATTTCGTTTTCTTTAAAGGAATGTCTTGCACGAAGTGTTCATGGTTTCTTAACATAGAAAATGCTTAAAAGGAAATTAAAAGCATTACTCGCGTCCGTTTTGGCAGTACGACAGAGGGAACTGATGTTGGCAGGTAGGCTGGTTCACAACATTACGTACAGTAAATCCTTAAGTACAATTTTCACGTCCACCTGAAAAATAAATGGGGATTTCCAATGTAAGTATGCGTCATGAAAATAAAACAAAAAGAAAAGAGAAGTAATAAGGAATTTTATATAACAATATAACGTGACACATTACGTATGAGATAAATCAGCATTTCAAGGTAATTTTAAAAAGAAATATCTTTGCTTCAATCATTTTTTTGTTCACATGCATTTGAAGCACTGTGAGTAAGACGAATGAATAATTTAATGAAATCTCTGAGACCATATGCGTACGACATCATCATATTAGAATCTACGACATGCAAGGTTGCTAGGATAATCATTTCTATCCTACATATACAGCACCGCTCTGTACTATTTATCATACGAAATAGTCTTTTAAGTTCGTGTCTTCGAGGAGGAGAAGTAATAGGAAAAGAATCGCCGGAAAGGCTGCATAAACTCACATAACATATAGAGAAACTCTTGGAAAATATGAATTCCATTGTGTGAGATTGCCTAGTATAATTTATGTTGGTAACAGGTGGTAGACAAGTTTCAAGTTGGGGATATTGAACCAGGATGCCTAAATTATACATAATCTTCTATCAGCTCATATGGGAAATCAACAAAATTTTATCATAAAAACATTAAACCCGAAACAGTCGCTGGCTAAATATTTTCGCATTTCCTTATATCGAATACTAACACAAGTCTCATATGTCTAAACACAAAGAACAACAGCATTGGAGAGAGACCGCATGGATGTCTTACAACAATTCAACAAACCACATATCCACACGCACACATGCTAGGAGCCAATCCTGTTTACAGCTCTCATGTTTTATTTACTAAGAAAATATTTAATCTAACTACACCATCACTCCTCCAACGCTCTTGTCGGTGTGTACATGAGTGTTAACATTTTGAGGACTTGCTAGGTTTATTAGGCAACATCCTTGTTTACTAACCTTTCAAGAATGCTGAATGGGAATCTTGAATTGCTCCCAGCTGAAGCTGAGATACTACGAAATCTCTTTAAGTTAAATCAGATAATAAGTGTAATATATTAACGTTATGTTTCTACCATCGCCACAAAGTATCAAATTAATGGTGACAAGCTTTTGAAATATTAATCTCAAGAGCAGATAAGATTTGTAGGAAATCTTCAGATTATTTCGTTGGTATCTTGTAGGATGACAAGGCTGAAAGTTGAGAATGTAACACGAGGTGATAAAATGACTTGTACTCGTATGAACAAAAATCCATTAAATTTCATTCAAACTAAGTAAGGATAATATCACAAGCTTTGGAATGTGGACAACGTTTCTTAGAACGTAATTTGCAATTCTTGTAACAAATCGGATGCAAGATACTAAAGTTGGACATGGTTCGACCGAGAAGATTCGAATAATACATTTTTCGAACTGCGTTCTCAAGTCGTCTGCATGTTTTCATTTCTGCATTATTTATAGGTAAAAAGAATTGTTTGTAAATTATTGGGTGGGGGAACAAGTTTCCGCCGTTTTTCCGACAAAGTTTTTAGTTTTTTCCAACATTATAGAATACAGTCACGTCATTCAAATTATGAACCATTTGAAACAATGACCTTGTCCCATCTTTCTAGTAGTAAATGGATTCCTCGGCCGAAAATATCCTCATCCTTCGATTCAATTCAGTCATGGAGCCATTTTTTGATGTCTTCATAAGAAGTTCATCGTTCTCCAGTGAAGACCGATTGCATGGAGCGGAACAACGAGAATTCCGAAGGGGCAATGTCTGAGGAATACGGCGGATGGGGCAAGATTTCCCAATTCATATCTTCCGAATATTTTTTGACCGGCTTGGCTACTTGTGGCCTTGTATTGTCATGCAGCAAAATCTGATTGTCATGTCTGTCATTCCATTCTGGCCGTCTTTCCTTCAGAGCTCGATTCAGACGGATGAGTTGCCGTCGGTACATATGTGATTGTTAAAGATGGTTTCAGGATCTCGTAATAAAGGACGCCACTGTGGTCCCCCAGATGCACTACATGACCTTGGAAGCGTGAAAATTCCATTTTGTCGTTGATGGACCTGGTTCACCTGGCATTACTCAATGTTTTGGTCACTTAGGGTTTTCGTAGTACATCTTTGTCTCATCCAATGTCAGAATTCGGTGCATTGTCGTTTGAGAGGCATCTCGCAAGTCACCAAACGCCGTTCGATGTCCCTCTCCCTCTCTCAGTTGATGCGGCACTCAAGTCCCAGCTTTTTGGATCATTCAACAACATTTAACTCCTATGATAATTCTTCTAAGCTTCGACTTGAATCTACATCCAACAATTCCAATAGTTGTGTATCTCAAAATTGATCGATGCTCCTTCACGATCTTTATCAGTCACGTCAAAAACACCATTTTCAAAACGCCGAAACCACTCTCTGCAAGTCGTCTCAGATGGAACATGATCAGCTTAAACATCATACGATAAGTTTCCGCATCACTTTTCTTGAGACCGAAATAATGAACTAAGATTTCCCGCGAATGCAGCTTTTTCGGTGGGAAAGTTGACATTTTCAACACGAGAAAAAAACGGTGTTCACGCTTTGAAGGAATGTCGACTACTGCGTTCGTGAGCGTACGCATACAACTTCCAATTTAAGGAACACTACCACAGCAGACACTTAATCAGTATCTGTAAGGAAATCTGTTTACCAACGGCGCAAACTTATTTCCATACCCAATACTATATGGATTATATAAAGTCTCAATGAAATTAAGACACTGAATCAAAGAGAAGTGTCTGATTCTTGGAATAGGAGTCACAAATTGACGTTTAGGCGTTGAAAACAGTGTTAAGATCCCTGAATATCATATATCCAGTATCCATTACCGCTTGATGCTGAAAACAGAATAGTTTCTTCAATTACTTCCTAAAACCAACCGATAACAGCCCTTAGTAGCAACAAAAGACTGTATTGTACCGTACTGAAGCAAAGCAGAGTTATCCTTAATAATGAATTTAGAAATGAAAGGAGTTAAGCTCAGAGCAGTAGGATTCCGCCCATCTAAAGGTCCACCGCGATCTGGGCGACTGAATTACACGGCGAATATAATGAAATCTAGAAGCTATACAAGGCTTCCTTCAGAAGAGGCAACCATAGACGCGGATCAGCATTTGAAGTTTGCCGAGACAGGGCTGACACAAACGTTGTAAGAAAGCTGATCTTTTGAGTTACAAGTCTAGAGTAACATAAGTATTGAAGACTAATTTGAAATCATTTCAAACAGCAGGCATGAACTGATTGATTCTGGGATTGTTAAAGAATGTTCAGGGTTACTTCTCACTTGAATAAGTACCATCAGCGTCCTAGCAACATTGAAACGATCAATGCAATCGAATTTATGTAACATCTCCTCACTAATTACAACGCACTGAGGCTGAAGTACACATGTGATATACGATTCATTATTTCAGCTGAACATGCAATGAGTATTATAATATTTGCAAGCATGAAATTATCAAATTAATAACATTTACGATCAATCCTATCAATCTTTCTTCATCAAATAAGTTTTTGAACCATTTTAAGGTCGAAGCCGTCGTGGTTGTTTTAAAATGTTTTACAGAAAACATATATATATATATATATATATATATATATATATATATATATATACATTTGTATTTATATATATATATTTGTATTGCATGTTTATATTTGTATTTTTATATAAAATTTGTCTAATATGAAAGAGCAAGCTTTTTCTGCGTGTGTTGGTGTGTGTATGATATGAATTCGAAGTGTTTTACGTGATTACCTGACAACATTAGGCGTTACCTCACGGTCTCAAAAGACAGGGTTGATTTAATGCGTCAACCAACGCCCCTCATTATAAATGACGTGCCAGTACACAGAAATATAGGAAACCCAAGTTACATTGGTTGGTACTTAAAAAATTCTTTCTAGCCACATCACAAACCACAAACCAACACATGTCAGCCACGATAGGCTCATCACCGTAAAGAGGGGTGACAATAACCCGTCATGGGCCTCCCCCTAACCCGTGGTACACATCAAAACTCTCCTCAGGTTTTCGTAGAACATAGCCTCGTTCTACTACCAATTTACGTTCCTATTTGGATGGGTTGGTGAACCAGTACCCACCAGGACGACATTACAATAACAACAGTAGATCCAGACAAGACTTTAAGACAGTTACGATACTAGGGCTAGGGCACGAAACGATGATAACAATAAGGGACTAGCAGACCACAACAGAACCCGCATTTCCCTGTGTAGCAGAGTGCTAGACGCAATCGGAGGGCTTCACCCGCAAATCCCTTGATACTTTGAAAGGCATCATCATCTAGTAACGCATCTCCAATATCTTCTGGGGTTCTCAAAACATCAATACCCCGCGCAACACGTAGGCCGGCATACGCTCGGCAGTCAAACAAGACATGTTGCCAAGTCTCACTCTCTGCACGACACATTAGACAGCCACGATAGACATCTATACCTTGACTACACAACCATTCATTAAAACTACCATGTCCAGTTAGTACATACGCTAACTCCAAACAAAAATCTCACTTTAGCATTTTCAACGCAGTCATCACAACTGGTAGGAATGATACGTGGTACGCCCCTCCGCACATTCATTCCATCTGGATTTCCATTCAGCAATCAACCCCTCTTCCAATATTCCACGAATTACGTCCCGACGTCCATTAGGATTAGTCCCACGGAGCCATCGTTGCTTCCCCACGGGGAAGCCCTTGCGCAATCTGTATATCAGTCCTCTACGGGCGATTTCCAAACCCAACAGTGGGACCCCCATGAGGACAAGCAAAGCACTAGTGGAAACTGTGCGACACACACGCAGGGATGCAATTAGCACCACTCTTTGACCACGCGCAATAAGCGTCCTGCCAGTAGCACTCATCGCACCTTGAAGATGTATACGAGAGCCGTATGTCGCTGCTGCAACAAACAACCCTTATTTTATATTCTTGAGGGCTTCCCGGTGCAGCCCCAGTCCTTTGTGCACACTCTGCGGAACATTGAGGCTAGCTGCTTGAGGCGTTCCCTTAGCCACCTAAAGTGGTGCCAAAAGGTCAGTCACTCGCCCATACGAATTCCCAAGTATGTAACGGAAGTCACATACTTAAGAGAGCACGTCACTCATATCTGATCCATGGTGGGCTACTCGGGCTGAGTACTCCTTTCAGGAGCATCATCGACGTCTTTTCAATCAAGACGATCAGTCCTACCCTACCACACCATCCCTCTACCACAGCCATGCATTGCAAAGCAGCGTCTTCCAACTGCCTACGATTTTCACCCTCCATCAACACAAGCAAGTCATTAGCATACGCACACACATTGCATACATTCACTAGTTCAGTCAGTAGGTCATCCATTACCAAGTTTCATATAAATGGTCCAGCAATACATCCCTGTGGACAGCTGTCAGAAACTTCCTGAACAGAAGCCAAAATGTGCAAATTGTCACTCCGATGAACACCTTGCCAACTACAAGAACTGCCCAGTATTCATTAAATTTAGAGAGTGCCACCAAGTCACTTCACCAAAAAATTCTACACGAACCCAGCCGAAACCACTCACCCTCAGCAAACCCATCCAACCAGGGTTCTCATATGCAGCAGTACTCAAAAGGAACCTCACAAACCAGCTCCATCGTTCCATAACGAAATATCCTCGTTGTTCGGCATGAACATCACTGGACTTCCAGCGAAACTACAGGAAATCCTCCCAGTCTACAATTCCACCATCAATCCCTTAAAGATGAAATATAAAATTATGATGTGCTCATTTATCGCGTCCATAGATGGATGTTAAGATAATGGAGCTTAACATCAACTCAATTGTCGGTAGAGCACGCCGTCACGAACTCGAAATCTTCCTTCAATCATACTCATTCACACTTCCCCTCATTTAAACTTTTCCGAATCAATCGTCGAGACTCTCACGGTGCTGGTCGCACTGCAACCCTCGTCCACTCGAAATTTTAAGCCACCCAGCTCTTCCCACCTTGCCGGGACGAATCTATCTTCGAATCCACCACAATTGCCATTGAAACCCAAAACGCGGTACTCTTTTGTTCGTCAATCTACTGTCCCCAGTCACAACTCGATGACGCTGACCTCAATCTCCTCTTAACTTTCATGAAAAACCATCCCATGGCAGAGAGTAAGAAATCCCATATTATTATAGGAGGTGACTTCAACGCAAGACATCTCCTATGGCTAAATCGCAGCACCAACCCCAACGGTACCACACTTCACCGCTGGTATTCCATGAACACAATACCCCTCCAATTCCCCTACAAACACTTATCAGCCCGACCTATCCACAAGGAGCATCATACCTTGACCTTTTCAACACCTCTATCATCAATATCTCACCCTACGCCTATCTAACATACAACTCAATCAAAACACCTTCCAGGAACTCCGAAAAACATGCCCCCAACTCTCTAAACCCTCCCACCATCATATGCATATACGCCCTCAAAATGTATCAACCACTCAAAAGGCCGAAATGCTCGCCGATCATTTCCACACCACACATCTCACTTCTGCTCACCTATCAGATCCAAACATGGACTGTGCAATCAATGCCACCATCAACTCCCTATAATCCAACCCCACATTTCATCAACCCACGAACCCTCACATTTCCCTTTTCAATCATCCTCTATCAAAACCAATCAACTTCATATCAGACTGTGAACCGATACACTTAACAACGCCCACACAAATCCATAATATTATCCGTTCCCGCAAAAACAAAAATCAACAGGTCCCGACCAAATCTCAATCATTTTCCTCAAGAAGTCCGATAAAACTAAACTAAACTAAAATCAGCCCTTTTCTCTCCAAACTATTCAACCACTGCATCCTCAACGCATACTTCCCGCTGGCCTGGCGAAACGCCACAATCACACCGATCCTTAAAAAAGGCAAAAATCCACTAGAGACATCCAGCTTCCGACCCATTTCACTACTCTCTACAACAAGCAAGATCTTTGAAACCGTTATCAAAACATTCATCGATCAACACTGCTTTTACTTCAACGTAATTCCAAACTTCCAGTTCACCAACCGACCCTCGCATTCAGTAGACCATGCACTACTCACCCTGTAAACGCACATCCAGATTAGTGCAAACAAAACCTCTCTACAGTTGCCTGCCTCATAGACATTCAGAAAGCCTTCGATTCCGTCTGGCAAAACGGTCTCGTTACCAAACTTGTCAGCATCTTCAACTTCCACCCCCACCTCAGCAAACTAATTTCGTCCTTCCTTAAGGACAGTAAATTCCAAGTAAAACTCCCGAACGCTCGCTCTCCTTGGTTATCAATGCCAGCATGAATCCCACAAGGTTCAGTCATCTCAGCCACCCTCTTTTCCATTTATACTGCCGATATTCCACCTCCTCCACAGTCGCTCTCACCTATCCAAATTCTGCAATATGCCGCCGACATAATCATATATCACTCAGCATTGAACATTCCACAATGCCAGCAACGCCTCAACCACTACCTCAACACCCTATACAAGTACTTCATCAAATGGAAGCTGATCCTTAATCCCTCCAAGTGCGAGACTATAGTCATATATGGCAAAGCTCGCTTAACGAAGAAAGTCCGATCGGACTCAAATAATGTCCAATTACTCCTAAACGGAGAGGAAATCCCCACCAAACCACAAATAACCTACTTGGGAATCCATATCAATCAGAAACTCTCCCCAAACACCCACATTACAATGGTCATACAAAAAGCCACGTACGCATTTAAAGCCCTGTCCACTCTCATGCACGTACGCATCGCGCTCCCCAAAAATGTGAAACTCCTATGCTATAAATCCCTCATCCGACCACTAATCACCTTTGGTTTTGCCTTCTGGTGTGATCTACCCCCATCTCAGATGGAGAAGATTCGCCGCAAAGAGAGACAAATTCTCCGCCACTACTGCGGAATCTTCAAACAGGAAGACGACCCCCAGAAGCACATATCAAACCAAATCCTTTATGACAGCGCGCAAATTCGAAGAATAGACGCAATCCTCATGGACCAACTCCTACGGTTTCTTGAACAATCGACCTATCATCCAAACTCTCTCATCACACAATCATGAACACAGACCCTGACCTCACACTCCAGTTGACTGATCGCCACCAAATACCTCAATCCTTCCGCCTACTCGCTGATCAAGGAAGAATCTTTGATCAAGCGAAACGAATATCCTGGTACAACAAATCGTACTCCACATCACAATACACCCCAAACACCAAAGGAAAATTATTGTTTATTTATATATAGTTGCCTCCTGCCCTTCAGCACTGTCAACATGCGGTGTCTCAGTTTCCGCTACCGGAAATAAACTTTTCAACAATGTCCAACACAGTCCATCCATGTAGGCGTCTGGTTGCCATCAATACACAGTCCACGGAATTCCCGTTTGACACTCCCTCTACGACAGAACCTATAAGTCCTCCCCCATGGATCATCAGCATTCTCACTAACAAAGCACTGCCAGTGCCTCTTCTTGGTTAGAGGAAGCAGTTTGTGATATTCTTTGACTATTTTCGCATATTCCAACATCAGCTGACCCACCGATTTCAACTTACGACACTTGGCCTTCTGGAACTGCTTTCTGGCCTGCATTCCACCTGCACGTTTGGCAGAGAGTTCCACCGTCCAACAAGCCGCTCGTACTTTTGTCGTTTTCTTCTTTTGGCGAAGCAACTTATTATTCGCTCGCACGTAGCACCCAAGAATTAAATCTGCTAGCTTTTCGCGTATAACAACCGAGCGAGTCTTCCGGGTGGGAGACTTGCTGTGCCACACCGGGGAATCAGCATTCGCATCCATGCCAAGGATACAGGGCTTGCCACTCATTAACGACAAGACCCGATCCAAGTATTCTAGATAGGGCTCAATGGGGCTACCATGCTCACAGTAAACACTCACAATAAACAGTTCTCCAAAACTACCTTTCAACCAAACATATACGCCGTATTCATCCGTAAGGTGTGTGTATGATATGCAAGGATCGCGCGATGTGCTAGTCGGTTAAAAGTAACTACCTTCGGCCGCCATTATACAGCCTTTGTATTTTCACCTGCCTTTCTAACCTTGTTCCTTTTTCTTATATTCCATCCTGGCCATTATGCTTAAATGTACCCAAATTCGTTTAACAGGACTCTCATACCATCTAGCAGGTGAGGTGGAGATGGAAATTGTATCAAATTATTGTTTTGAATAGCGTTTCAATAAAATTGATTCTAACCAAATTCCTGGTTCGGTCTATATGTAGATAATACAGGTTAAAATTAAATGTTGTTGCACATTGGAATAAGATATCACCAACAACTTTTTTTATTATGACTATATTTCAATGTAGTCAATGTTGTGACTTAATTTCAAAACCAAATTACGAGTTCTATGTTTCCTAAATGCTGTCATTGATTTGACCGCAAGAAGCACAAGAAGAAAAAACACGTAAGACAAGTAGTTAAAACAGTTTAAAAATAAATACTACGACCTAGACTTTGCGCATATATTAATAAATCTAACAAACCGGGGCTTTTTCCTTCCCCACGAATGCAAACATGTCTAATTTATTATATTATAAATGAAATACATATTATATATGCAATTTATTTGTTGTTCAGAAAAAGCAGAAGCAATCCATGCTAATTAGGGAAAATAAATGAAATCAAAATACGATATAGCAAGATAAAAAATAGATTTCAGTCATTCGCACAAGTTTCAATAGCATTTTTGTTAGTTACAAATCAGTGAATAGAAATAGTGGAGAGGAATCAGATGATCCGGAATTTTTACTCATACTTTAAGTTTGGACTGATCCCCCAATAGGTTAATATCCGGAATTGCACCAAAGAATAGTTTTATTAACATAGAAATACAATATATAACCCAAGCAACGAACTAATTATTTATCAATGCTTTTTATTATTCGCTTTTGAATGCTGTCTTCCATTTGCAGGTTGGAAATGACGCACCGAATGTGTTGACCGTACGAATTTCTCGCCTATACATTTCGAGCACCTTGCATTGACGAAAAAGAATTTCAAATACAACAATTTAACCCGACATCATCAGAAAACGTAAAATAACACTTTTGAATTGACTGGCGTCAGGCTTCATGTTTCAACATTTCATCGTTTTTAGTTTAGTCAATTCAGTATGTAAATGTATCCTAAATACATTCTCTTAAAAAATTCTAATCTTTCCTCCGCCTCTAGGCCCAATTTCCTTTCCCCTTCCCTCATTTATTTGACATTTACTTGATAAATGTTTCCCTTAACAGCGATTGTTTGGCAGGATACGGGTAAAAGCAATTTTAACATCTTAAAACCAAATGCACTGAACCATTTAATTAAGGGCGCCATCAGGTACACTACGGATTAATAGCTTTGCCATAAAAGATGTTTATAGCTACCCCAAACAAATGAGGAAATAAATTAAGGTCAAATGAAGATTGTTTTTTTTTCGAACACTACTTACAAAAGATAAATGCTTATGGGACTATAATAACAAAAAAAAACCAATTTATGATGAAAATAAAGTTTAGATCATTCATCTTAAAACAATATTTACTCTAAATTTACTGTTTAAATAAACATACAGCCACGCAGCATATATTGTCCTTCTCAATACTGAATTCTCAAATTCATTTTATATTTCATCTATTTTAGCATCTATAGCAACATTGACATGAATTTTTATAGATGAATATAAAACATACGCACACATGCGAGTGTATCTCTTTTTTTTCCATGGTAAAACAATATGTCCGGACCACGAAAAACTGAAAGTCCTAAATCAACCAGCCGACGACTCATTAAGCTTGTAGGTATATAAATTTTACGGCAAATTTCTTAACAATGTTTGCTCAAGTTTATCTATTCAACAACAGCCACCACTAGTAACCATTTAGTTGAGTAGCCCATGGCTCATCCACGCATTCGTCCTTTATTTCGTAGTGATGAACTGGCAAACGAGCCATCTATAGATACTTGCATGTTTCTCTGGAGGTGTGCGTATCTATGTACACATATGAACTTTTATCTTTCAAGCAGTTTTTATAAGGAGACTCAGGTTTTATTGTTAGTTTAGTTTAGTCGACTTTCCCCGTGATAACTAGGGGCAAGCAGCAGGTAATATGTTCTAGTGATAAGGTAAATAAGGGCAAAATAGTGGAAGTGGATATTGATAAGTGTGCAAAGCTTAGGAAGTATTTTTACAGGATTGTTTTTCGCTTGCACAAGGTGGGAAGCATGTGTAAAGACATAAGTTTTCATGGTTAAGCATTTGAAATGGGATACTGTAAACAAGGCGCACCTTGAATGTTTCACGTACAAACATTATTGTGTTCGTATATTGTTATTAAATGCTGTTATCCGACTTTTCATTATAATTCAAAATATACCAACAAGGCTTTTTTCTGTGCCTCTTTATTAAAAAGTTCTCATCTGCAAAATGCTTGAAAACAGCAGCATTAATTTTAATCGAATTTCAAATTAAATTTGCTGGTCGCTGGGATAAGGAAAGTGAGAAAATGCGCATTTGCCCGAGTGCATTCGTTTATGATTGTAAATTTCCCTGGAAATTTTTATCACATGATGAAATTATGCTAAAATTCCAAAGTTTAACAAAACAATTTTCAAATGAAATTTAAGTGTGTGGTTAATTTTTCATGAAACTTTATCATCGTTCTCGATCAAGATGGAACAGCCTTGACTTGAAATAAAAAATAGATTGCTTTCACTTAAATTGGACACTTATTTCGTTACTGACAATCGTATTGAATGCTTATGTAGAATTTTATATTTATGTTATGCAACCAGTTTCGCCACATTATGAACATTTCGTGGAAAATAAGCAATTGCGCAGCAAGTATTTAATGTAACCGAAATTATTTGAAATACAGTGAAACCTCTCGTTAAGGACCACTCTCTTTAAAGGACACCTCTGTTTATGAGACAACTTTCAATTGCACTGGCGCTGGATGTACGGAAACAATGCTTTTTACCTCTTTTTAAGGGACACTCTAGATAGAGGACACGGACAGAGCAAATTGCCCGAAAATGGGTTTTAAGACCTCTAGTTAAAGGACAGTGTAAGATTTGTTTCAAACATTTTCCGAGAATTCTTTAGTCTTTAGTCCAGTTCATCGAATACTCAGTAAACAGAGTCACTTCCTGTCCTTCCACCTTTTCTCACCTTTTCTACAGAACATTGCGTAGGGTGAATATTTATTTTCATTTTGAACCAGTTTATTGAAAATCTTTGAACCAACAACATGTCTCCAACACGTAAAAGGTTTTCATTAAAAAAAAAGGAAATCATTGATGAGTACGAAAAAAGTGCCCGGCCAAGTGTAAGGGAATTAGCCAAAAAATTGAATGTGAGTAAATCGGTAATGTCGTGTGTAAATCCAGAAACTGTGGCAAGAAAATAAGAATATTCATTCCAATGTTATCAGCTTTTCACAGGTGAGTGAAATCGATTCATATTTAATCGAATGGTTCAGTCGTGCTCGAGCTGCATACATACCGATCTCTGGTCCAATTATGCAGGAAAGGGGAAAAGAATTGGCAGCAAAACTAAAAAAAATGATTTTAAAGCTTCCAATGGATGGCTTGAAAAACTTCGAACTCGACACAACATCAAATACAAATCGATTTGTGGTGAAAGTAATTCAGTTCCAGAAAGGGCAGTAGAAGAGTGGACACGGAAAATTGTCGATCTATTTTCTGGCTACGAAGAAAAAAATATCTTCAATTGTGATGAAACCGGTTTATTTCAAAATTTCAAAATTTCGCAAAATGCGGCAAAATTTCAAAGTAAAGGCTCACGGTGCTTTTGTGTGTCAACATGAAAGGTGAATTCGACGTTCCTTTGTTGATAGGTAAATCAAAAAAGCCACGCTGTTTCAAAAACGTAGATCTTAGCAAGTTAGGTGTTCAGTGGGAGCACAATAAAAAGTCATGGATGACTAGACAAATTCTCAATGATTGATTAACTTATCTTGACAATAAAAAGGGAAGATTGAAAAGGTAAATTTTATTGCTGCTAGACAATGCTTCTTCCCATTCGAGCCCAGAATTAAAAAATGTTAAATTGGTTTTTTTACCGCCTCAAACAACTTCCAGATGTCAACCACTGGATTAAGGCATTATAAAAAGTTCATTACAGGAAAAAAGTTTTGAATCATTATTTTCAAAAATAGATTCTCATAAAGATTATTTAGCTGTTGAAAAATCTATTTCAGTACTTGATGGAATTTTTTGGATCATTTCATCCATAAAAGATATCAAGCCGAGCACAGTTCGCAATTGTTTCATCAAAGCGGGATTGAAAATGCCAAATGTAAATGGCACTCAAGAAAATGAAGAAACAGAAGGAATTAGTGACCAACTTCAAGTGCTAGGTGACTGCAATAATTCTGACTAAATCTCTGACTAAATAAAAGATGAAAATGTGTCTACTAATAATCAATACATTTACCTAGATTCAATAATTCATGATGTAAGGGAAAACGAATTTTAGTTATGTTTGATGATCGGATTGAATTAAAAACCCATGAGATTACACAAGTGTCAAAACAACAAAACATAGATCATTCGATACAGTTGCGTATGTAATAATGCAAATTTAACCTATTTGACGCTTAGATAATTCAATTTGCATGTTTCAATTGCAAATAAACACAGCTTAAATATGTGAAACAGTAAATTGAAAAGCCCACATTGAATGGAATTAACAGATATTCAGTAAATAGTAGAAATCCTACACGAGTCCTTTTCAAAGGGATGATGGATCGCAAAGCGTAACTGATTAATGTTATCTGAGCGAAGAATTTTGCCCCTAGCGTCAAATCAAAAATTGTACATGCAGTCTTTTTGCGAAAGCAGAATGTGATTCAGAGAATAATTTAGGATAATAGATATAATTACCAAGTGAACTCACTACGTAAGCTGCCATCGTAGCAATGTTTCAAGAATTGCCGAAATAGAATAGTGATTTTATCCGTACCAGATCACATGTTACCCTTATGAAAGTTAGGAAATGGCAAAACATCACTTTCGTTGTATCTCTATTTAACTAGCATTTTAATGCATTTTAAAGGGGCGCATTTTTAAGGCAATCACGGAGTCGAATGGCACATCCTGATATGTAAGAAAGTTATGGTAATCATACGAACTTATGTACATTCCAAGTTAATATACCAGTCAATACAGAATCGGTATGGGCGATTCCCTATCTATAAGTAGCTTTTTCCGAATTGATAGTTTTTTTTCAATCAATTAGTTGCGTCTGCAAATATATAGAATGCAAATTTAAAGCTCGACGCCCAATTCAAAAATAACGTGATATTTGCAGCATGCCTAATACGAGGAAAAAAATCATCGGTTCAAGAAATTACCACACGTAGGCCATCTTCCATTCATCAGGGAATCTAAATCTAAAATTCTCCGAAAATTTCCAAACCATCCAAAAAGAAAGATACTATGCCAATTCCGCTACAGTATATCGATTCTATACACTTGGTCTCAACAATACAACAGCTTATTCCTGTCCATTACTACCAAATCCATTTGATTATTCAACAGTGGCCTACAAGACCAATGAAATGACACAAGAATAGCCTTTAGTTTCCACCCTATCAATTTTAAATACCAAAAAGAACGACCCAAATCACGAGGACGACAACAACAACAAATTCTTTCACCCGAAAAACTGAATGGGAAAAGAATAGAAGCTATAATACTGTCTATCAGTACATATCGTTAGAAAATGTCGGAAACAATTACACAGAAAACATATCCTCCAACGATAAGATGGTGAAATATTACACTGTTACCTTTTATAAATGGCAAATAGATGGAGAAATTGTTGGCCACATTCTTTGACGGTTCTAGAGAAGACGTAGCACAAATGTTTCATTTGTTTATTTCGAAATTTCGTATCTCGCAAGTATAATGTTTGAAAAGGTTAAGAAAAGATATTTATCTTTTGTTGACGTACTTATCAAAATATTACGGGGGCGGATTAGAAAATACTAAATGGGTCTAATCAAAATAACATCTGACGCATTTCCACGATGGTAGGCAAATTTGTAAGATGAAACTCTCATTTTCAAGATTTGACAAAAACAATTAAATATTTGTCGGGTGCTTTCATTTTCAGCAGAATCTTTCAGGTTTGCTCACGCAAATTAAAAATTCAACGATATCTGGAATATATAACAAGCTCTTTAATGCGCAATCTACATCTTCGCATCAATGTCCTTCACATTCAAAACAAAGCAATATTGGCCGAACGAATCCTACATATAATGAATAGAAAGTCATTTTCATTCTCGACTTTCAAATTGCTTACAAGAATCAACTTTCCAACGACAGATCCATATAATTTTTCTCCAGACTACCAAACAATAAAGGACTCATTTTTCTCTTCTCGCTTACTATCTTTACAAGAACCATCAATGACAATGATGTAACATACAAATCAACAGGAGAACATACATATCCTTCCGATTTCTTATGCCTTTTACTTTTTGGTTTTATTTTCTTCTTCCATTTTGTATGGCAAGGACCATTAAGAGGAAATTGCAGGATACGTGTTGTACGTTCGCTATGTGACACTTGTATGTAGTGGTAATTTTCTCCACACAAAACCTACAGTATGAAATTGGCTTCTGGTTTGTCTGAAATTGACATGGATAAGTTGGTGGAAGTCTTGAAAAGCTTACCTAGAATACACTTTCCTGATATGGGCTTCGATGCGATTACCTAAAATTATTGATATATTGAATGCGATTGTGAAAAGTGGAAAATAGAATAAGTTTTAAAAGATTTGTTGATTTTGCTCGGGAAGACTTGAGAGTTTGACAGCATGATTATTGAATTTAGATTTTAGGATGTATGTATTTATTTTTTGTTTGTAGAATAAATTTGTTTCTGAATTAAGGTAGGCTGAAATTTATTTATGGATTTATCGACATAAAATACAGAATGATTTGAAAATTAGTAGTATTCCAATGAGTTTCAAATGAAAAATTATCAGTTTTTTTTCAATCTTGGAGCATCTCTTCTGTAGATGTCAAAGTTCAAATATATGTAGTTTTTTCTGTCTCTGATAAGAAGACATGGAATATACAGAGCGAATTCATAGCCAAATACTCTTGTAAGAAGGAAGTCCTCGTATATAATTTCAACCATGTACTCAAAATGTTGTTTGAAATCTTGCTACCTCTGCAGAGACTATACATTATTTCCACGTTTATCCGAAATTTCTAAACATAGAACAAACCAGCAAGTTGACTATGTGTGTTGTGGAGTCAAATCTAGAGCAGATCTAGGCACAAATATCCTGGATCCTAGACTACGCAGGAAAACTACCAAGTTAATAAACAAAATCCGTAGTAAAATAAGCAAGTTTCGATACAAATAGCCAGAAAGCTGTTTTACAAAGTACCGAATCCAATTATGACTGATTTTAGAGATTATCAAAGTACTTTTGACTAGACAATTGAGAAGCAACGCACGCAAATGTGACAGCTTTCAAAAAGAGAATTTTTTGAGAAAATTAATGCCAAAACTTTTCATCGACACGCTTTATAGCACTCCAACCTATCTAAATGGTCCAAAATACCTAATCTCATTGGTTTCAATCGCAGGGTTTCAGCTTGGATAGCGGTGATGCGGTGATCAACATTTAAAAAAAAGCATTTAATGAAAAAACAAAGGAAGAAAAAAAATAAAACCGGGACAAGAAATCACAGACAAAATCCAAACAGATAAAGTGATACCAAAGAATGTAAAAGGATCGAAAATACTATCGGACTAACCACCGATTGAATATTTTCCTGAATGGACCATGTCCGAAATAACGCGGATAATACGTGAAAGGACACGGCCATGTAATGGCTTCTTCTCCTTAAATCAATAGGACTCCTGTGGAATACGATATTTATATACAACAAAAATAACAATCTATGCATTTTAATATTTGTTCTTTTAACCAGTAAGGTAGCATCGATTAAAAGAGTATTTGAGAGACATTGGCATATGCGAATTGATGGCATATACAAGATCATATATTAAAGGATGTACCTGTAAGAATCCTGAAACGATTTAACAAAATTGAGCAACACACTGATTGTACCATAAAGTCCCTCAGACACAGTGCAGTACCTTTTGGTCGAATACATGAGAGAATCCTGGGTCCATGTAAAAATTAAACAGGTATTAGAAACAATAACATATTACAATAATAACTAATAAATTACTAGGATATTGTCGTCGAAATTCAACGCATATGTACATAGACAGCGACCAAGCATAGCCATAACGACAAAGCATTAAAGACTTCGTAAAATTCAACGCACATCCGATGACTACCCTGGAATTCCTCAAATACACTCTTGACTTTTGGAAGAGTTACTTGGAGCTAGTGCGATTGAGCACTCTCCCTCTATTCCTGTCGGCGAGCATAAGAACACTCACCATCATTTAACCAAAACCTCTAGTATAAACATAACTAAGCCCCTTGACAAATCCATTCTATATGGACTTATTTATCTATGTTTATGTTTAAATCCATTTCTTTAACGCTGGACCATCCTTGCTAACTGGAGTTTCATCGAGAATTCATCATATGTTCGTCAGCGATTATCTGTTTTTCGGATATCACTTGGATGAATGATGCTCTTCTTTGGGGAAACCTCAATAAGTGGTAAATTTTGTTGATTATGTCCTTTATGGTAGTGACCATGTTGCCTGAACGCCATTTTAGCATAGTATTGGTCACTGTATCAGTTCCGAGTCCTTTTAGGTTTATTTAGTATCTATATTAGATCTTGGTTTCTTTATCATATAGTGGCCGTATCCCGTCCTCTACCTATGGCTCAGTTTTGATGAGTTCATTGAATATTCTTAATATTTTACACTCCTCGTCAAGGTGCTCTTTCAAAGGTTACTTTCCTGAAATAGTAGCTCCAGCGTGTCTGCAAAGGCTTCCGCTCCTTCGAATTTATACCATTACTACTTTCATTACATTACTTACTTTTATACCATGTTGATCGTGTATGGTGTGCACAACTACTTTATTATTTGGACATACTACAAACTTTCGAATGTGAATCGGTTAGCTACCCGTGATCCTGGTTCTTCTCCAGTATTGATTCTTGCTTCATATCATGATCTTAATTTGGCGTGGGAGTTCATAGAGGTTGTACTCCTTTATCAGGGTTGGGACTAAATTGTTTTCTTTTGCCTGATTGGTATAATTCGTTACTATTTCCATAGATTTTTCAACGTCATTGGCTGTATTTAATTCTTGAGTGAAAATTTCATACGCCTATAGGTCGTGGAAAACTTCCCTGTCGGTTTTCTTCTTGCTTCTTCTCGGGTCGCCCACGAAGGCGTCCTCTATTCAGAAGTATACTGATTGCTTTGGTTTGAGGAAAAGACATTTAATTGTATATTGCAGTGAAATTCGCGGCAATCTCCAAAATCGAGGATCTTTCTGCGTGTCGACCAAATGTCGTTGGGTCAATAAGAAGATGGAAGCTTGCATTCCTTCTTCTGATGAATCTGTTCAGCTTAGTTCCAGCTTCCCACGGCAGGCCAATACCTATGATACGCATTAAAGTCTCCAATGAGCGACAGCGGTCCTTCTACGTCGAACAGAGGTTTGATATCTTGTATAATATTGTCTAGTATTTTTTTTGAGTCCTCTATGCTAGATGCAAGATTAAAATAGATGAAGATAAGATCAAAAGATCAAGGAGTGATAAATAGGTCGTCGGACAGATAGTATCCAGTCGTAGTTAAGAAACTATTCGAGTAGAAGTTAGGGAAATGTATTTTATCAGTGGGTGAACCGAAGCCTAAACCCTTAATTCCTTGCCTGGCAAGAAACTGTATTGTGAGGTATATTGAATAAGTAAATTCCGTTCATAAAAAAAATAGTACGCTTGATGGGGGTTGTCCAAAGCTCATCTCGCATCTAAGCCCTGTCTTGGAAATATTAGGAATGGGGAAAGAGGGAGCGGAAGGGAGCTCTCTGCAGCAAAGGCTCATTTCACGCGGAAAGCTAAGAAAAACCTGCAGAGATTTTGCGAAAAGTTTGGAGGGAATGTAAAGGAGGAGTTCTTGCTAGACTTACTAGAAAGTTGCAAGCTCCAATTACATCTTCCTTCAGAGGAATCGCGAGTAGATGACGACTACAGAAGGAGACGCTACAGCTGATTGTAGCAGCGAGTTCAATCAAGAAGAGCCGATGGAAATGGTGCGGAAAGACAATTCTCATCGGAAAATACCAATTATGTCTCCAACCCTGAAGCCCTCTTCCAAGCGCTCAGTAAACCTGGACGTAAGGAACTTTCCCGAACTTCCCGCTGCTGTTTCCAAGGCTTCGGCAAGCGTATGAAAAGATGAATTTGCAGCCGCCCCAGTACATAGAATAGCATTCGGAGCTTAAAAAAAGTCCTTACAGCGTTGAAGCAACTAGGAAGCAAAGGGTTCCTCCTTTTATATGCTACAAGCTGCATCTTAAGCCTTTCACGGTAAGAAATGAACGGGCTTGCCAGAAAAGCCAGCTCAATGCACCAAAGTTTGATGCAACGGTGTACAGTTCTACACGAACTTCGCTGCACCCAAAAACCATAAGACTATAAAAGTCTTTTTGACTTTTTAAAATGGGACAAGGTTCCGTGCTACACCTATATACTCTCAATAAAGAAAAACCTGACCATGTAACTAAATACCCCGCGAATTTTAGGGGCTGTCCTTAGGGCAAGAAGGCTGAAAAGAGAAGACGCAATCAAACAAGACAGGATTATTGGAGCGTAAAATCTTTCGAGCTTGCACTGGAGTGTATAAATGGGAGGAGGGCGGCCCTACCCCAACCGATATTTGTACCGATTCACCCTTACACCAAGAGGTTTATCGAGCAAGCTGCAAAGCGTATGTGGGAGCTCGAAATCGCCACAATTCGGAACGCGACTGAAAATGAGGCAGCCAACGGATAGGATGAGTAATTCACTTTAATAATAGTTATAAGGAAAATATTGTATTAAAATTAAGACATCGCCTTACAGTATATAAATTAATATTCATGAAATATAACTAAAAACAAAAAATAATAGAGGGCACATTTAGAGTGTAAGTGTAAGTAATAATAATTTTTGGCTTGTGGAATAAAGTAAGGACTATTTCATATAAAATATGTTAGTATAGAGTTCTGGGCACAGCCATTAGGCAAAGCCCGTAGATTAAGTATTAGGATAAGAAAAACTTTTAAATAATAATTGTATATAATATAAAAATCACCCAATAAAATAAGTTGAATTTTGAATTCCGTGTCCTCTATTTCTATCAAATATAAAGACATATATGTAGATATATATATCACTTTCTCTCTCTGTCTCTCTGAGGAAGAAAATGACGAAAATGACCCTGAGGAAAGAGGCAACTTACTCCCATTATATACAGCTTAAACTCCACGTAACGTCACTCAATTTAACGACAAACTCTCTAAAGCGTCGAAATCAATCGACTTTGATTGGTTTAGCTAGTCTACCATACAATGATACACTCTACATAGCATCACACCCACTCTCAATAACGACAACAATTGAGTAATATAAAGTACCTTTTAAGTTGCTAAAATTAGTACAAACTGCGCAGCTGCGTACGTTTTTTTGTTGCTTTGTTATCCTAGCCCGTAATAAACTATACTGTCGGCATCATGCATACCGATTTTTCTAAGAAATTCATTCTTTTGTTTACAAATTCGGATTGCTTGCACGTGTAGACTGTTTTTGACCCTGACTAATAAGTAGGAGTTAGAATCACCTATACCTTATCTATGTATCATTATTCCCAGTTGCTTACAAACTTTCAAGCTGTAAACATGGCTAGTAAAAGAAAGTCACTGTGACAAAAAAGTCTATTGACAAAAAAGTTTTACTGATACGCGCAATAGAAACGGGAGAGAAGATAAGTGATGTTGGCAAACGCTTTGGATTTAGTCGCTCTACCGTGTCTACAATATGGAAAAACAAAGAAAAACTCCTCCAAATCTTCAAAAAAATTAAAGAGACCTAAATACGAAGATTTGGATCAAGCTATACTATCATGGTTTCACCGGCAGCGCCAGAATAATATGCCTATCTCGGGGCCGCTCGTGAAAGCTAAGGCGGAGAATTTTGCTGAAGAACTTGGTTTAACTTCTTTCAAAGCATCAGAAGGATGGCTCGGAAAATTCAAGCAACGTCATCATATCAACTATGGTAAAATAAGTGGGGAAGCACGAAGAGTTGATACGAATATGACTCACGATTGGATTAATAGAGTGTGATCAAAATTCACAGAAAAATACGCCCCAAGTGACATTTTCAATGCTGATGAAGCAGGAATTTTCTATAAGTTGACGCCAGATAAAACTCTGAAATTTAAAGGGGAAAAATATGTGGGAGGAAAGCTTTCCAAGAAACTTATTACGGTGCTTGTGGCTGCTAATATGGATGTCACAGAAATAAAAACTAATGGTAATAGGCAAATCGAAAAATCCGCGCTGTTTTGAGAAAATCAAAAAATTGTCAGTAACGTATATAGCCAGCTAATAAATCAGCTTGGATGACCAGTCAACTTTTTGAAAAAGAAGTCCGAAAGTGGGATGCAGAATTAAAGGGACGAAAAATTTTACTTCTTGTTGACAACTGCCCTGCCCACCCGTTTATATCAAACCTTCTAAACATAGAGTTGGCATTCCTTCCTCCAAATACGACTAGTGTCTTACAGCCAATGGACCAGAGTGTGATCAAAAGCCTCAAGGGTCACTACAGAAGGAAATTATTGATGGAGCTAGTTGAGTCTGACGGTAAAATTTGTGTTAACATGCTGCATGCAGTAAATTTTTTATCTAAAGCCTGGGAAGAAGTGACACCCACAACTATACAGTACTCTTTTCGACATGCTGGACTTTGTACCAATTCTACGAGTGATGAGGTGGAAACAGAATCTGAGTTTGATAGTGATGACGAACTTCCATTAACTGAGTGGATTCAACAATTTAACACGGCAGGAAATACGATAAATCTTCAAACCTACATCGAAATAGACGACTGCCAGCTTACCACGGCTTCACTCACAGACAAAGAAATTTTAGATTCAGTGAGAAAAACTGAGGATCAAGAGCAAGGAGATGAAGATGAAACAGATGAGCCTGACCCTCCGCCGAGCATTAAAGAAGCTCTGAAAGCAGCTAAATTATTGGAAAATTATTTCCTTTATCACCAAGATGCCTCAATATCGCAAGATATGAATAAAATAAGTGAAAAAGTACAACAAAATTACTGGTCCAGCAAAAGACGTCAGACAAAAATAACAGACTACACGCAATAGCATAAGATTCTTTTTTATGTACATAACTACTAACACTACTCTGAAATAAACTTTTTATTTTTCTAATTCTGATTTTTCTTCTCTCCATTTAACGACAACTATCTATAACGCCATAAAATGCACAGTCCCTTCAGTGTCGTTATATAGAGTTTACACTGTATATGCTTATATGTATCAAAAATTAAACCAATAACGAATAAAACGCCTCCGTGAATATCAAACAACGAAAATCGAATCGAATCAATTAAATAATCCAATCAATAATTATTCCTGCAATTAGTTCCAACAATATATAAAGGATTACTATAGCAACTGATTACTTCCGTTGATCTTTTTATCTCCTTTTTAATTCCTTTTCCTTTTCAATTCTTCTTTCACTTGTACAATCTTTTAGGATGAATTGACAAAGTCAATTAACACCTATTCACTGCCTCATTCTTAATTGCCTCCTCATATCACCCAGCAGCCTTGAAACCCGAACAAGTATCGTTTTTCACAATCAGAAGTCATTAAAGTCATTTTTACACTCGAGAGAAAGTGAAAATGAAAAAAAAACCTCGCTACAATCCTTTATATGAGATACATCAACTGAAGACAGGATAGTAAAACATAGCAAGAAAGCAATCATGTGTAAAATGAATGGATAACGCGAATTGATTTGGCTTATTTCAATTTATCCTTCATCGTTGTCGTCCGTTTGTAAAAGAGCACTTTCTGCGATTAATTAGAGCTGCAAAGAATGTCTCAACGTGCGAAGACGTAAATGTATCTCTAGAGATTAGCAACAGACTGGTTCCGAATAAGTTTCATTGTATACGAAGGAAGCATTGAATACAGTAGGGCTTTTGCAAAAGAGCAACTTTCTTTCAGCTACATTGTGACAGTTGTTCTATTTCGAAACCGTTCCAGAGGACAGAGCTTCTTTGCATTAAGTCGTCCTGTGCAAAAAACCCAATTAATTTTCATCGTCTGGAACTGACCGAATTTTCGTATCACCATTGTTTTATTTTTCGACTTTAAGTCATTGATGCCGACATACTTGCTTTGGAAAGGGTGAAACAGTGGCGAAAAGTACCATAAGCTCAAATGAAATTTCTCCATAAACTCCTGCAAATAAGATATTCGTCCATCGGTTCCTTCCTCGAAGCTAGAAAATGTTACGAGATCCAGATGAAACTCGATAAAAGGAGACATTAAGGCTGGAAATAAACAAGCAAAATGAAAGAGCTTGTATGAGGCGAAAAACCAAGCGCAAAGTAATAAGATGGTATGCCAAACCGCAAGGAGTGAATGAAAATGAATTATATCATTTGCTTCGATTAAGGTCCTTGCGAATAAGCAAATCTAAGAGAGGTGGAGAGAGGGTTTATAGGTCAATTATAACACCCTTGGGAAATATCATAAAGTGTTATTTATGTTTAAGCAACTTTTGCTGCTATTCTACTGTTTCGTTTGTGTTTAGGCTCAGTAGATAACTTGGATGCGTCCGCTGGCTAATGGTCTTTTGGGTGGTCATGCTCCTTGAGAAGAGTTGCAAGAAGGCTGTTGTTCTAGTAGTAGGTAATATTCGAAGGTACTTACGATAGTTGAATGGATGGTTATTAGCAATTAAATAAATAAGTACTGTTTGGCATTTATTATCCAAAGTGCAAGCGACCCAATTGTAATAAAACCCAAGAAATGATCAATGAGGTAGTACAAAGATCATCAAAATGAATCTATCGTTCACCGGATTTCTATCTGAAAGAGTATATATATAGTATTTTCAAGTAGCCATTCGTATGCATTCGTATCCATTCTTGGTGAACAAAATCGCAGGGACACAAAGCTTTTTACAATTGATATGGTTGCTTCCGACATGCTCAGTTTGTAACTCAACCTTCTACAAACGAAGCTAATAGCACGCATATCACGCATAACTTTGATTGAATACCTGGAATTAAGGTGTCAGACCTGCGAGGGTTATATGCGATATTGTCGTCTTCTACTCAGTGCTGGAATATTCTTCATCATTCGACTCAAACATATTTTAAAGTAACCCTGCAAAGAATCTTTTCCCATCTTCCATATCTTCAAGCCATTCACTGCATTCGTGATGCTCATTTAAAACATTTTGTTTCATCGACTTGGAATCCTTTATAACATCAACTTTTCAATCCTGGAAACAGTAAAAGAGGTTTCAAGGCATTCAAGAGCAAGCCATTACTACACCATAACTAAATTTGGCACTACACTTTCGGGGAATGTGTCTCAGAGAGAGATGGAAAAATCCTCAAGTTGATGCATGCTTGTATTGCGTTTTTAAGCAAAAATTTTGAGAAGAGAAATCATGTTTTACCTAAAAATGAGAGAAAATCTACCAATCCCACTTTAATTTCACGTATTTAGGTCGCGCATCGTTAGATCAGGAGTTTAATCCAAGTAGTTACGCTGTGTGCATATTCGCTATGACCATTTTATCTCATCGAATCTGTGATTTTATCATTTTGGATATGTAGAAGCTGTTGCTTGAGGGAACTGGTAGCGAGAAAAATGACGAATGTACAATCAGATACAAATGCAAGTCGATAAGTTTTGGGACGCAATTTGTTTGAGCGTTAGATTTAAATAAACATTTTGAGGGTCTATTGTGAATTTAAAAAAAACGCTCAACCTCACCTTATTCGAAAAAAGGGGCTACCATCGCAAATATTTTCAACAGAAGAGAAAGTTTCGTGGTGAGTTTCGTAGAAGAAAATCCCAGTCGGCGTTTTCGAAGGAAGTTATTTCAAATAACCCCGAGTTCTTTAGAATTGTAATTGGAAGTTTTTGAAACAAAATAGCTGAACTCAAGCATTTTGAACTTACCAATTTTTTTGTTTTTCCTTGGAATAGCTACAAGATATTTGGTTATTTATGTTGCCTTCATAATTTGCGTGGAAACAACTTTCTCACTTCTTACACTTCCTACTTCCTCACTTCCGATATTGCTTCTATATTCTAGTCACATTTCTCCGTTGCAATCTTGTATGCAAAGTAGGAATTCGTGCCTAAAACATATTTATTTCCTGTACTGAATCCACCTTCTAAACATTGCAACCACATATGCCCATAAAAATTCTTTTACAACACTGACCCGATGAATTATCCAACGTGCGATGCTCTCGAGTCCCAATATTGAAACTCATATCGGTTTACCTACCGAAAAAAACCCAGTATCCGCGCCGATAGAAACCTTACGTATGAATGTTTCTAGTAAATGTATTCCAAAAAGTGAAGCTTGAAGGTATGATATCAGCCACTGGAAAAGGACTTTTTTCAATTGTTCCCCACTGAATCTCTTCGTGCGAGTGCTTGATTCCTTTTGCCTTTTGCAGTTACAACGTAATTCTTTTTGCTACTCCTTTTGCATATATTAACGCACAGCTGTTTGATTCCACGTTATCTCAGCAAACCAGTGTTAGTGTATTTGTCGTCGGTGTTATGTCTGTGGCTATTTACGACCTTCGGGTGTCATTTTGTGGTGGCAAAAAGCAATTCTATTGCGGTTTTTCCCATGTAAGCTCAAATTGCAAACCACTGCCTGCATACAACAATGAACAAAGGTCCACATACGCTCATGCATATGAATTTCAAATGTTCATGCGAGCAGATATCATACATGTATGTATGGACATGTTTGGCCTCAGAAAGTGCTAAATTTTTTGGGGAAATCACCAAGCATCCTGCGATATTTTGGACGAAATTGTATGTTTTCATCTAATAAGATAGCGTTACAAAATATCATTTCTGAAAATTTTCTTTTACTCAAATTAATTGAAAATATTTTCGAAATGGTTCCTTTTCATCATTAGTGGTTGTTGCATTCGTTTTCGGTGGTTGCCATATTGTGCTTTGGGAATACATTCCAAAAAGTAATATCAAAAAATTGATTCATACCGTAAATGTTGTTTTTGAATGTAATGCTTTTCGACAGTATTTTGGCATCTTCAATATTGTTTTTCCCTATGTATAAAATATTACTCAGAAAATCAATTTGCTTTCGCAAAGCGTAAGACATTTACGTTTCTGAAGACAAGGTGAAGTTATAACAACAACCGGCGCATGCCAATGAAGTCATTTCTATCCAAACACAATACAAACTTTTATGGGCTTATGAATAAAGGGCTTAAGAATAAAGCGTGGATAGTCTCGGAAAAGTTTTCAAACGAGCTTTCAAACGGCTAGGGCAAAGAAAGCATGCCTATTCGTCGCAGGCTTGACAATTGTTGCCAGTTTGAAATCCTTTTCGCTTGGAATGTTCGCCCCGAAGATGACTAGTAAGTGACTGGCCGGTACTGTCACTTACTAAGTGTCCTGTAGACCTAATTTTTACGGTGAGGCTAAACAGCTGAGTTCATCAAAGTCTCTCCATGAATAACTTTGCATTTCTTTTTGGAACCAAACTGCTAATTTGGACCTAAAAATTGACTTGATACGACAGTTAATCAGCAGGAAATTGGATTTACATAGAGAAGTTCCTCAGAGGCATAGTAATCCACCATAAGTGAGCATATGCAGACTTACTCAACGCAAAAAGAACAAAAAAGAAAGTCATTGCTAGTAACTGATTGCGTCTTCCTCTATCGGCAAATCTTAAATAGTCATAGGAAATCATTATTTAACAATCTATTCAGTGAAATTTCACTTTTCATCTCAGTTTCTTTTGATTTCTTCATTAACTTTGCAACACTTTACTTCCAGTTCATGATGATTAAAAAAAATGAAGCACCTCAAAACTATAATAAATATTACCACAGATTACTTTTTCTCCAAATCTAGATAGAACATAATCTCTGTAGAATTTCCATAAGGAAGAGTGACAGATCACCATTAGAATAACGATCAATAGTCAGGGATCGTAAGAATTTCTTCCAGTAAAGTAAATCGAGTTTCTGGCAGTCTATAACAAAAAACTGTCATGACACCTACTTTTCCCTTCACTCGAGTGAAGGCAGAATTGTATCTTTTGTTTTCTGGATGTTTTCTTGCTTGTTTTCAAACTTTTCATCACAGGAACTTGGGTGAGGCTCTTTTCTGTTAAAAGAATTCCTCATTTCAAATATCTTTCCTTGGAGAAAAATGTTCGCTTCAAGATTGTCTTGCGTGTCTTGTACCACAATTAAAACAGACCGTGTCCAGGTCCTGCTTTGTACTTCCTCCCCTGGCAGTCCCACAGACACAACTTATTTCAGTTTATCCCTAGGGCAAATTTCACAAATTCTGTCATCGCATTTTAGGTATTCGTTGTTCTTAGCATTGAATTCACGATTAAGTCATTCCCTTTTCTCCAACCATGGAGGCTGAATGACTTTTCGTGTAGAAAAACTTACACACACGACAAAAGTACACCTTTGCATCTTCGACATCACTTGGGCAACATCTTCAATTAAAGGTATTTCCGAAAATTATCCGTGTCCTATCAAAAATTTATCAAAGTTGAAATTTAGCTCGCTGTGAAGGCTGCTAACGCCCTGAGTGTGGGACTCCCAAAGACACAATGCTTCTGGACTACCCACAAAACACCTTGTCACCCTTGTCAACCATGTCACCAAGAAACACCCTTGTCAACCTGAGAACCTAGCCTGAAACAGTTTGACACATTACTTCGGACTAGGCTTCGTGTTTCTACGTCTAGAGGCGCCTTCAGATTATGGTTATATCTTTTCCATTGGGGAGGAAAGACCAGACAAGTGATCCCCCATACCCGACGTCTTCAGCGCTCCAATATAGCTATTTTCCAGAGTCTGCACGGCCCGAGCAATCGTACAAAATACGGTTTAAATATGGGTCAGCTTTCCAATACGTATGGATTTCAACGACATAAAACGCTTGCTTTATTGCAAATTGCGGTCAGCAAACTTGGCATCACCATTTTACTCGTATTTTATGTTATTCGTTTTTATTGCATCATTATTTCTTTCGCAATACGTGCAACAAATTCAAATAAATTAGAAATTGGAAGAATCAATGAATTAAGAATTGAGAAATATTACGAGCGATCTTACGCACGTAGATCCTACAGACAATACGGGCGATTTTCAATGCATATTCGATATATACAAAGATGTCCTCAAAATTATTGACGCCTCTTATCAGGCTAACGAGAGTTATCTTGTCCAGATTATAGTTGCTGGGGCTGTAAAAAAATTAATTTGGACGATTTAAACTCATTCATTTACTCTTATTCTTAGTGTTTATCTGTACAATGTCCTAAATAAGTCAATGCAAGTGCAGAAAGCCACTGTAAAAGTAAGACCACACCGTAAATAACATATAAAGCAACCAATTATATTTTGCATTGGATACAAGTTAATATTTGTGCCCGTTAATAAATGACTTTAAATGCAGAATAATTGGAACCATAGAGGCTTAAACGTTATTATTCAATTACTAATGTAGAGAATCGATAATAAGTCATGTCAAAAACAAAAATGAGTTACAAAATTATGAAATTACGAAATTATCACGGAATTATGAAAAAAGACGGAGCCATCATGCCACTCCTCGATACAATTTGAGGAACTCCGGGCAACACATCCACAGCAGCCTACACAACAGAGATTAAGCGGCAGAGTGATGTTCGAAGTATGTAGCATGCGGTGATAATATTCATAATATCCGAACTCCGAATTCCTATAACAATGGTGCATCTTATCGGACTTTACTTCTTTTAAAGAATCTTTTGAGCCTACAATCACCTACCTACTCAACGGCAATGTGAAGCAGGACTCTTAAAAGAGCCACAACTGTCTCCAATTCTACACAATACTTATACGCGGATTCGGCCGCGGCGACTCTAGACAACATAGGAAAATAATAGGGATACGACCAAAGAAGGGTAATCTGTGGAATGTTAGCAGATTGAGAACTTAAAAATGATGTATCGACGTTGTTAATAGCTTTAAGTGAGCACCCACCCTTATTTATCGAATTGAGTAACCCTTCATACTTCTTACTGCGGCTTTGTATGCCGTTACATTGATTGCATTCTAAGAGCCGAAGTAGTCGTCCTGAAAAAGATCAGAATTCCCAGAGTGAGGGCTAGAAGTATTGAGGAAACGCTTGTTGAATCAAAACTGGGCTTAATGATACACTCGATGATGAATTTTTCTGATGACCAATGACAAGGCTGTAGCGCGTGGACAGTGCTCACTTAGCATCATCAAGGAGACAACTTCTAATGAGCTGTGCTTTCCATTTTACTCTATGGAGTAGAAATACATAGCAACGCTCTGAGCATAATGTAACACTGGAACAGTTGATATATGTGGGCAGACAGGAGCGTCACGAACTTCACGCGCATGACGAACAGTAGCTGAGACGGCGGGGTTAATAATCACAGAAGTGATCAAAACAGCCCTCCGGGCTAGAGGACCTAAGACCTAGCTAGGGATCGGAGAAGCATTTATCAGATAATAGAGACAAATTCACCAAGGAAAAAAAGCAACAAACACTCTTTCTCTCGCTCCTTTCTCTCTCTCAATCATCGAATCCATCGTGAGACTGAATTATACTTGACACAACTCTCAGGTCCCAACTGCTGGTTTTGAATATAAATGACACGTGTCACACATATTTTACCTGAAAGAGATGGAGCGAGCACAGTGGTGACCTTTTCATCGTAATTGGAGACCTCATCCCGGAAACTGTAGTCAGAGAAATACTTACAATGATGCACAAACGGAATGGCATTGGCCATAATTCTCGAGGACTCCTCATAGTCACAACCGGGATATTTAAGAGTCTGGAGGCATCAGCATGGCAAGGTTCTCGCTCTAGCTTGAGCTCTAGCCCCCGCCCCCTCTCCCGTCGTTCCAGCGAGGGAAGAAGGCCCCATAATCAAAAGGCGCTTGCAGGCATACAGTGCTTGCCAAAAACCACAAAGATATGGACCACTATTGCGTCGACGCACGAACCTGACTCTTTAGAACATCAGAAGTAACCTTGAAGTATGCTTTCAGTCGGGTAACGAAAAAAGACCAGCGTGGAGACATGAAAGAAGTCCGTATTCTTTTGTCATATTCTTACTATTATTCTCATCTATCTATGTTACTATCTTACATTATTCTTTTGGCATTTGCATATGTACTTTTGCATATGTATCCTTTTGGAACAAAACCCAGTAGATGAATATGCAATTAAATTGTTAAAAATGTGTTTGATAAAACCACTTCGTGCACCATGTTAACGTTTCCTGGTACGCGTCAGAGCCGTGGAAATATTCAGAAGCAGAAGCAGAAATTTAGAAGCAGACAAAAATCGTTTGTCATTTTTGGTACCAGGAAACATAAGTCTCACCATTCATAAACGCAACAATTTGAAAATTGAATGGCAATTTTTTTAAGGTCAAGGCTCAAACACTTCTGGCAGGTTTTTCACTAGTAAATTGTCCACATTTTTTCAGTTGAACGGTTTCAACATTGGATTATGCTCGAACAATATAAAAAATACACACTTTATCGGCTCAAAGACAATAAAATCACTTGACAAAAAATTAAATTCCACCCACCATCACAACAATGACGACATACTATTCGCCAGGAAACTGATGATACCAACATCAATTGCTGTCGTAGTGGTTTGTATGTTACTTACAGCCTCTCGTCATTTTCTTTACTTTGCGGATTTGATTGGCAGGTAATACCAAATCGTTGCTTCAAACATCATTCAATGATAATTCATCTCAGCATGATGACGACAGACATTATGAAACCTTATTGTGCATGATAAAGCATTCCTGCTTGTCTTTTACGTATACTATAGTTTTATCATCAAGAAGATGTGGCATAACCTGTCGTTCAAGTGATGAAAGAATCCTGCAATATCAGCAAACCTCGACTTGCTCTACCAGGCCAATATACTATCTGATTCCTTCTAGTTCGAATGCTTATATGTAAGGAGGTATTTGGTATTTATTCGCCTGAAGAATTTCTAACATCGCTTGTTCCTTTTACTTACCATCACCTACATTGTCATCTGATAACGGAGAGAATGAACAAGAATGAAATCTGTGTTTAGTGTTTGGAATTCGGAATTTGCACGCTTACCGTGAGATTATTTCAACGATGGACGAGAGATTATTCGAACAATGATGGTAAGTCAACGTGACTGATAGAGCAACAAATATTTGCCTTCCGTCATTTGAACGGATGTGAAAGGATGAATGGACATAAACACAAATTTCATTACATTAAAGGAGATGTTCAGCTGATAAATTAGTATTTTACAATTCACTGGGTTTGGCTTTTATATAGTGTGGTCGACATCATACTTTTGATATTATAATAACTTTTGTTTTTGGAGTTCATTTGTCGCCGGATAGATTTTCTCCACTTTTAATGTTAAATACATGAACAAAATCATCAAATCAGTTGATAATGCAAGCTTAGCGTTCGTGGAATTAAAGGAAATTCAGATGTGATCATAAATTCCATTCATTGGGAGACGTAAAAAATTACTCTTCATTGAATTACAAGATAGCCTGGAAGGACCTATTTCAATTGAAATCCAACATCAAAACAAAGCAGACATTTTCATATGCCATATTCATTTCATTTCAAGAAACAACGCCGAACGTGGGCTGTTTCATATTAATTTTCTTTTTATTTGAATGCATATATGGGTATTTCTTATGAAATCTCGAAATTTGGGATATTATTGAATTTTTTTTTTTTTATAAACTTAGATATTTTTTCGCGGAGATCAGAAAAGTTGCTTTTAGAGATCTGTCCAGGGGTATTGATCTTCCATATTTTTGTATATAACCTATATAAAATGAGGTTTAAAAAAATAAAGAAATGAGGGAATGATTAACGGAGTGAGGGAATGATTTATTATTATATTATAGTAAAAAAACAACATGTACAAATGAAAGAAATTATATATTTTTTATTAATATATATCAAACAATGAAATATCATATTCTAAAGAAAATCAACTCAAAACTTTGTACTTATAGAACATAAACAATATTTTGTACTTATAGAAAATGACCAACATAAATATAATATAAACCCCAAAAAATAACAAATATACGAGTACTACTCACTATAGAGGTAACAAATGTTTTTAACTTTTAAATACTTATTACTATTTATTTTTAAACTTTGTACTTAGCACTTCTCCAAAACTTAAATTAAAACATCTTCATATTTATTTATTAAGCATTAATTATTATTAATATTTACCTAAATAAGTCTTTTCATAGAGTTTTTTGGTCTTTGAGATCAAAGAGTTATTCAATCTTAATTTTAACATCGCTTGTAGAGTCATCTAACTCTGTAATAACGTAATTCCCCCTTTTAACTGACTTTGGCGGCTTTATTTTCTGTATCACATCTTCCCATTTATATAATTGCTCATCTTTAATATTAGGCCATCTCCAAAACTTCACACCTTGCTTCATACACCTAACCATCAAAACATCTTCAAAAACAGATAGAACTTCTCCGGGATACTTTGACGTGCCCCATTTTATCAGGACATGATCTCCAATGTTAACATTCTTATCACTGTCGGAGACAACAGTAGATCCCTCATTTTCTAAATCAATTGTATCATTTTCTTTTAACATTTTAGTATGATCTTGAATGCGCGAAGACGACGCTGAAGACAGTTGGTAATTATCCTTCATTATATCCAATTCCATATACTTTTGAGGGGATTTGCTACGCCTCTTAGTAAATCGATTACTGCGCTGTTGTTGAAAATACCCCAAATGATAGTGGGTACAAACTTCTTCGCAATCTATGCATGAAAGTCTTCTGCACTGTAAGGTGTTGTGAAAAAATACGAACTGGCGTATTTTTTGTGTTCCCCGGAAAGTAGGAATAGTATTGGACTGTTTTATGAGATCATCCATCAGCGAAATATCTGCTGTGGTAACTTCAAACAATAAAATAGAAGGACACCTGGATTGAAGGATAGGTTTCAATGAATTCAGGTCTACGATATCATGGCCTTCTGCCACGACTTTATCAGCTGTCCGTTTCAGGGTTCCACCGACACCGTCAGGCGCTCCCTTACCGTGCCCGGGTTCAGAATAATGCCATGAAAAGTATGTGATTTCTGGATAGAGATCTTTTAGATGGCGACACACCATTTCGAACATAAATTTATTTTTGTATTGATTAACAGGCCCATCACTCAACATATGTAATCGGGAAATAGGTAAATGCTGTGTTTTTATCCACTCAAATATGGGTTTCAAGTGAGCCCAAACAGCCATTGTGTCATGTCTATTGTCACTAGAGAGAGAACAAAAGGATACAGGTTTGATTGCATTATCCTTGCGCAAGTAAAGCACTCCTGTATGCATTGTTATCTGCTTCCTTCCTCCACCAAAGTGGACAGCTTGTATTTCCTCGTTATACTTACAGCAATAGTTTTCACTGTAATCTACATGAATTAAAATGTCGTTTATTGTTAATTTTTTCTTTATATCTTGAATGGCCTGATATTGATGTGCTATAGTGCCAACATGTGAAAAAAAAGTGGTAATGCTGCTTCCAGACTTTGAACAAGCAATTTCAATTTAACCCTATACTCTTTCTTCACGGGTTTACGAACTGTATTTTTTTCCCCATCCTTTTCAAATGAACTGACTTCATAAATCCATTGTTGATAAGTCACAAACTGATTAGGCATTCGTAAATAGTATTCCAAAGAGCGTTCCTTGCAGGTTGAACATTCCCTGAATAGACATTTTGTGGAATGCACATCGCAGGTTATTGTCGCTAAAATTGAAGTCACGTTACGAAATTTCAATGCTTTGACTTCATGCAATTTAGATATCATCAATTGAATATTGGCATGATGTATGCATTGACAAGTATTTCGGGTATTCACGTTTTGCCAAGTAACCCAAAAGGGTCTGAATCTGCAAAAGGTTGATAAGCTTATCTTATAATTGACCGTGCTTAAAAACTTTTTGTGTAAATTTTGAAGTGTATCATATAAAACACGCTTTTGTTTAGTTTTACCATTTTTTGATTTAAGATAGTCTTTTTTCCCCGGGCACATCCTTGAGTTTTCATCTTTCTCCAAAAATTTAATTACATCGTCCTTTACCTTCATCATTTTATCGCTTATTTTTCGAGGCTTTTGTCTTTTGAAAGTATCATGTTTAAAAAAAGGTTTCGATGCATGAAGTAACTTATATTTCTGCAATGATTTCAATTTCAACATTTCGTAATATTTTTTCTTTTTTTCATGTTTCTTTCCAAGATCTTTGTAACTAGTCTCTAGATCTCTTGTTAACGCTTCTCCTAAAAGTAATTTCTTCTTCACACTCTCACGAACGTTTACATTCTTTAGAAGCGCATCTACTTTAGTTCCAGGCGATTCGGGGTCAGTTTTTTTTGTTTTCATTCTCAAATATCTCTTCTTATATTTTTCGCTTAACTTCACTGCATTCTTCAAATTTTTTTCCAAATTTGCAATCTTTGCATACAAAATAGCTCGTCGCCTTCGCATCTGTCGTCTATTTCGAGCAGCTACATCTTCTCTAATTTGCTGCACAACTGATACTGGACTTGGCGGAGGTGTATCATCAATTATTCTTTGTAAATTTTGGTGTGCTATGGCTTTATTAATCCTATACACTTTACTATTTTCTTTCCATTGTTTTCGCTTTCGTCTAAGTTCTCTAGCATTCATATTAATAACTGGTTTAACTTGACCTTTCTCTTTTTTCCTTAAATATTTTAATCTTTCTTTTTCCCGCAGTTTTTCTAAAGATTCAGTGTTATTTTTCATTTTTTCTCGCCTTTTTCTATCATACTCTTTCTTTTTTATTTTTTTTCTGCATCACTCAACTTCTTTTGTCGTGCCATTTTGCTTCCACATACATGCACCTGTTTTAAATTAAATACCGTGAAATACAAGTTGCAAGAAATAAATAAAAAATCTAAAAAAAACCGCAAAATACTGGATAAATCATTCCCTCACACGGCCGTCATTCCCTCACTCATTCATAACTCCTAAATGCAGTGGGGGAATGACTGTGAGGGAATGACGAATTTTAACTTAAGCTACAACAAAACCGGCACATAACCTCAATTTGCTTGTTACATTTCGAATATGTATTTTACTCCCAAAAACGCATAAAACCAACAAATTTTAATGATAGATATTAAAATGCTTAATACATTCATATAACGTGAGGTAATGATCGTCATAAATTTAACTTTTAACAATTTTTCACAAAATATTTTTTTACACGAACTCACCTGCGGTTAAGAAGAAATCGCCATCTTGAATCATTTGAGAGTGTTGACAGGTACTATAAACTTAAGGTTGCGTTCCTAAATATCGTTTGACACGTTCAGAAATCGAATATTCGTAATAGGATGAGGGAATGATTTTATTTGGCGGGACATATTTAAAATCGAATTATTGTTTTTATAAATTCGTTGTTGTAAGATGGAAGCTTTTATAGACAATAACAAACATCTATCTAATATATTTGCATAATTTTATTATTAAGAATATTGATATATTTCAGATAAAAAGGCATTTTAGTAATATTTTTGAACTAAGGGACAAGGTGAGGGAATGATTTGCACGGTAACAAAGGAGCCATATCTTTTTTTTCTTTAGAGGAAAGACGTTTTCTTTTTAAACAATAGCGGTATAGACAGCGTACATTCAAATGAAAAAAAGACTTATGTAGTTAATGCATATCACTCGGCACTAATGGCTCGGGAATCAAATTTCGAAATTTGATGAGAATTACCCATATGCATGTGTAATAAAGCCCAATCTTTTTCATAATGATCGATTACTGAAACGAAATATTGTTTAAATGTATGCCCCAGGTCGAAGAAAGTTAAAAATGTTCATTGTATCCCAAGATCGCGGATTCGGCGAACATCAAAAGAATTCTGGGAATCTTCTTCTGTATATTGTAAAGAAAAATGTATAAAATAATATAGAAGAATACAGAAATATGCCGTTCAATGTCAATACCTAATACATTCTAGTTGATACGCTCTTTCATGAAACGAGCGTATCGTTACTATTTGACTACATGAGTCAAATAGTAACCGCCTTGGTACCAAAGAGGGAACATTTTATAAATAGAAATGAAAAACAGGTCATCCGAGGACAACTAGCAAATAAAAGAAAGCAATCTGGATCAGGAACACTAGCAAAACTATTAACTTAGATATTTTTCAGTCAAGAGAGATGAAGATTATTTATGCCCTATTGATTAAAAATCTCCCACTCCGAGACACGAAACACAACTGTCTTGTGACTTCAAGTTTTATCTCCTTTTTCCCGCATGAGGCCTTAAGGTTACCGAAACTTATTTTCCAACTGAAGAGGATCGAAGTTGCTTCTTAATGAGAATGGGCCGAGTTACTGATCTTCACAGTTCCATTTGTCTTTTGATGCAAACATCTTATATTATTTCTGTGTTGCTTGGGTCCGCCGAGCCTTGCTTGATTGGTTTCAGGCACACCGGAGACACAGAGCATTGGACATCCTACAAAAGATAAGGACAAACACAAACAGGACGTACCAGAAAAAAGACCAAAACACTCTTAGGGACATAAAGGAGAAGCTAATCAGCAACCAATTGACCGTAACAAAGGCCGACAAGGCTCACACAACAGTGATAATGAAGACGGCTGACTACATTGAAAAAACAAAGGAATTCATCAACGCAAACGGATACACCAGGGCAACCAGAGACCCCACGAACAAGTACCAAACGGCCATACGGAATGCACTTTTGCGAGCACCGCTGATCATCCCCCCAAACGCTAAATATCGGTACATATACCCTGACCCTTCAACACCACTCCTCAAAGCACTACCCAAACTTCACAAGCCCAACATCCCCATCAGACCCATCGTCAACTTCCGTCCAACCCCCGCCTACAAACTGTCAAAACATCTAGCATCTGTACTGGTAGACGTCTTCAACATTGAAGACGTATACACCATCAAAAACAGTCAGGAACTAGCCACCTCGACCAAATCTTTAACGCTAAACAACAATTATCGGCTTCTTTCGTTGGACATCACCAACCTCTACACCTCCATACCCGTAGATGAAACGCTGGCTCTCGTAAGAGAAAAAATACCACCAATACATTCACTGAAGAACTGGTGAACCTCATCAGGATCACACGCAGCAGAACTACTTTGAGTTCGACAAGAATATCTACATTGCAGAAGACGGACTACGCATGGGACACACAATATCATCTATAATGTCCGAAGTATTCCTGCAAAGCAAAGAGAAAGTACACATACCAAAAACAGTGGAAAAATACAAAGTCATCTACTATAAACGGTAAGTGGACGACTGCTTTATTATCATCGACTCAAACGCGGAAGACGAACTCCTCACGTATATGAACAACATCCACCCCAACATAAAGTTCACCAAGGAGAAAGAGTCAAACAGAGAACTCAACTACATGGACCTAACCATCATACGGAAAGAAGCCCATTTGGAACACAAAATTTACAGGAAACCGACTACTACGGACCACACCATACACGCTTCATCTAACCATCCCGACCAACACAAACTAGCAGCATACAGATCAATGGTGCAGAGACAACACTCCATCCCTATGAATTCCAGCGACTACACCGACGAATTAAACAACATATATAAGATAGCCGACAATAACGGATACAAGAAACGTGATATCAACAAACTGATCGCACAGCACAAGAAGAAACAAAAACGCCAACCATCAGACACACCAAAGGACGCACACAAATGGACCACATTGACGTACGTAGGCAAGGAGACAAAACCAGCTAGCAAGCTTCTTTAAAAAATACAAAATACATACCGCGTTCAAAACCAACAGCAACATCGGAAACAAACTAACACCGAAGCCCAACAGCACACCAACAGCGGCATATACAAACTAACATGCAGGGACTGCGACATGGTATACATAGGAAAAACGACACGGAAACTAACAACTAGATAAAAGGGGCACATACGTTTGTTTACACATAACAAAGCAGCTACGCAACACACCTACAGAATCACACACACGAACCCGATACCATGGCAAATTCAATGACGCTACTACACAAACAAAAGAAGAAACTTAGACTTGACGTATTTGAGAAACTAGAAATCTACAAACACAAAAAACCCACGGAAATATAATCAACCAACAAATAATGACCAACTCCGACACAATATTTTCAGTCCTCGACCAAATCCTTATCAAGAAAAGAAAACGCGACGAACCCGACAACGATAATCCTACGACCCTGAAAAGACCCAAACTTAATAACGCTCATTAACGCCTTATTAAGCCGACCTATCCCTCCGATAAAAGTTGCATCTATAAAAAGATGCACACCGCGACAAAGACGTCAGAACGAGCTGAAGATGGCTGTATACAGCCGAAACGCGTCCTCGAATCCTATCAAGCAAGGCCTGGCGGACCCAAGCAACACAGAATTAATTTTGGCCTGCGGCAACATCCAAACAAACTTCATTTTATATTATGAAAATCATGTGCGATCCCGTCAGGAGACTGAGTTTATCTAATTTGCAATTTCCGAAAAAAACTAGGTACCTAGTTAAAAATTAGGTACCATAGGTTACAAACGAAACTCACAAAACTTTTGTGTTTCTCCTCCAGCAATCGATTTTGGAATGAATCCTTACTAAATGCATCCGCGTAAACCTTGGAACTATGTATAAGCACACCAGCGTTGAGCTCATCAGTAGACATCTCCTGCTCGAGATAAGTCTTGATCATGTAAGTACTAAGTGATTATACTTCCCTCTGCGGCCTTCTCTCCAATATTCTCATTTCATTCTTAAAACATGACTTGATGTAACGAAGTCGGTTAGCAAGTTAAGATATCTTAACTTCTTAGAATAGATGATGGAAATGGCTCAATCTGTCCACCTGGATGGAACTGCTGAGATCCATCTCGATTCAATTTAGATTCATAATTTATTTCACCTTCCAGATAGAGCGCACCGACAACAAACAATAGAAAAGTTAAGGATGGATAAGGGAAATTCCGTAGATCTAATTAAGAGTATGTAGTCAAATGTGTTTCCAGGTAGCTGCAACGCGAATACAGCAGTAGACGCAGACGCCTGTCTTTTGAAACACATGCGTATGAGTTTACCGTACGTGCTGTATATCGATGTCTCTACAGAACACATCATGAGAATACACTTGGGGTTCTCCCGAAATATACTTGTTGAAAGAAACACAGCCTTATGTCTGTGAAATAGATAACGTGAAATTTATGTAGCACACAGTGAACAAGGATCTTACAAAAGCCAACAAGATCTAGATGGAGCGGTTGACGATGACAAACCTGGTCAAGGTGTTCCTTTCTGGGACGAAATCAAGCAAAACTACAATATCTCAATGGAAGGACACCTATTTCTCTTTTGACCACAAAAGCTATCAAACGCTCTGGGCGAAAAATAAAAACTGTGTTGCATTTGAACTGGACAGGATACGTGTTTTTTTATTTAAACAATCCACAAAAACTCACGATAGGCCACAGTTGCACTCTTTTATGGCCCCGGGTGCTACTCAATCACCTCGGAAAATCGTTCGCTTTTATTCCTTTATGCCATTTACACCAACTGGAGTCGGAGTACAACGCACCTGCACCAGTTGTCATTTTATTCATGTTTGACAGCCTAAAGGAATTCGATTCAACTGCAACTGGTTAGCTGATATATTGCAGCAATATGCAATTCAAGATGAAATATGTATTTCGATTTGGTGCCTCACCATATCAAGATCTAGCACTTGGAGACTGGGTTACGGTGCGACTCACCAGAATATCCTACGCGGAGAGAGTGTAAAGAGATGAGTATACCGATGCAATGGGATCGTTTTTATGTGGGATTTCCAAGTCATCCTGTCGTCCAGTATAAGTCTTAAGTATTCAGCGGTTCTGCTCCATGGTATTGTGTCGAAGTCTACATGTAGAGTCGTTGGTTGTTGTGCTCTGCGTCTTGTGAAGAATATTGCTTGGGTCTTGTCTTTTTTGTCTTGATTTTTTATTCCCGAAAGTATTGGATGGTTTTTTTCCCAGGCTAAGGTATTGCTCTTATAATAGCCGATTTCCAGCGCGTAGGGAACGTACGCAAACCGAAAATTGTGTTGATTGTGTCTGTCAGAAGCTTAAGACGTTGTCTGGATGCTACTTCAGCATTGTATACGTAACTGCATAGGATCTTGGTGATTTCCGTTTGTCGAGTCTTAGTATTATGTCTTTTGTCAAATGTCTTTTTATGTCAAGTGGCCGTATCAGCTCTTCCGCTGGTTGTATATTTTCTAGAAGCTCTCTGATTTTGCTTTATATTACCTCCTCTTCGTAAAGATCAGCATTCCAGGCGGCATTTCCGCAAAATTGAAGCTCCAGCATATCTGGGATGACTTCTGCTTTACCGGGTGTGTCATATTTTATTACGTTTGAACCATTTATTGGTGGCACAACCATATTCGGAAGTATTTGGACATCCTCCAGAAGACATTCTTGCCAGGCTCGAGATGTTGCAAGGAACTATTCCATTGTTCATTTCGAAACTGATAGATACAGTCTCGAGTTTCGTTAAGATCTAGCAGTTAGAAATTCCTACGTTATACCAACTTCCTTGCCGATACAACAATTACCTTATACGCTGGACGACTGATGGAATTCAAATGAAGTATACACCGCAGGTGTAGTGAAAGACTTTATTCTTTGCCCGGAGTTGCGGAACATAGTACATGTTGGATTACTACCACATCATCGGCTGATATGTAGTTGGCATTTTTAATGACCTACGGAAATCCAAGGGCCATCCAACCCGTTTAGAGATGGAAGAAAGGTAGGTGGCCATGGTCATCGAATTACGATTGCCGAAAATCAATTTGAAATTAAAAATTCAGTACCGTACGCAGTTTCATCCACTTCAGCAAAACCGAGTCCCACACAATGCTTAGCTACAGGGATTATACCAGCAATGCTCGATGTAAAGCAGTCAGCGTATTAAACGCGCTAATAAGTATTAAGAACAAAAGGCAGAGCCCTTGAAAGCCTATATGAGAATTGCTGATAGCCCGAGATCTGAGCTGATCCCACAAAAATCAACAATAAGAAAAAAAAAACAGCTACTTTGCAGTAACAGAAAGCGTCGACATAGTAGTTACTTGTATTTTGCCTCTTATTTAGTGGATCAAAAATTATATAAAATACGTAAATTCTTCTTTTTTACACGCTCTTCTTTACAGAAAGACTAAATTTATAGCAAGTGTCCTTATGCCAAACTCAAATGATTCATGTATATTGAACCGATAATAGAAGGAGTAACAGCAGTACCATATGTATCTGCATCGCGAGCGTTTATATTAACGCACGAAAGAATGTGCAGAATCATGCTCGAGCGGTCTCACAGGGTGAATGTCAATCAAGAGCTGACCGAGAATATTTGTAAGGAGTAGGAGCTTAGGTCGAGCTGTCAAGGTGACAAGATGCAACGTTTCTAGTGGCATTCATCCAGTAATTTAAATTTAAACTCAAACCCAAGTTAAGACTATAGTTCTGTGACTTATGAGCAAGTGAACGTAATACTTAATAATTTAAAAAAAAATACAGGACAACCCCCGGTCCTCACAAACTGCACCGCCCGCCCGGGCCAAAAAAAGACGCTGTCGAGTGCCATTTTATAGTGGAAGGTGATGAAGTGTATATAACATATCAAACGTTCCGCCCAAAAGCCAGTGCTACCCTTAACCGAAAAGACATTACACTTTCAGAGCAAAATAAAACTAAAATCAAAAATAGAGCCAAAATTACGCCTCAGCCGCACGGATCCCCCCAGCTACTGTCAAAAGAGCAGGCGGTAAAAAAATGGTGCACCGAGCATGCTGCAAATGAAAAATGCCCTATCCTATCATCGCAAATCAAGGAAGTAATAAGTAGAGAATTGCAAATCATATTAAAAAGTGGAGACCATCAGTCAACAGAGGACGCTATGGTACAAAAAACGAAAATTCCAAAAACAACAACCACACGAAGGGAGGAAACAACCACCAGCGCTGTTCGCCAGGACGTCGAAATGGAAAGCGAAGGCCCAATCTGCACCAACAACGAGGTTCAAACCGCACTCAAAAACGATGCCGAACGTTTCATGCTGGCAACCGGTAGGCTAGTTATAAAGAAAAAGAATGTAGTCGTAGCTCAAAATAATAATATGAATTGTAATAGATTTGAAAAAATATCACCCCTAAATAACTCCTCTACTCCACTATGTACTAACACGGCAACTTCAAAGCCATCCTGGTTGCCACCGATTTTTATTAATAATGTATCTCCGCCCACGCTCCGCGTGATGATGCGTAGCTTCCCTGAAACTTAAATCGAATTAATTCGGAATATATCACACTAAAGTCCAAATTAACTGCCTGGAGACACTGATAAGGGAAAACGTGTACGCTGAACTGAACAAAGCGTTTAAAGAAAGGCTATCCGCAATGAAACCTTCTCCCAACGTATTCAAGGAGATTAATGCCCTTACGGGCCGTCAAACTGCCAAGTTCTCAATAAACAGAGACCCTATCCAATTAAATGGACAACTTTTTATCGCGACGGACAGGGAGATCTGTCCATCTGATCCATCTAGACAGGGAGAGGCTGTCCTCGGACCAACGAACCAACACAATTGTAGAGAAAACGGTCAACGACTTCCTAAACAGATACCAAGGCTCCTACCTCACCATCTTTTCGCCAACCAACAGAGCCGCTAACCTCTCAAGCGAGCCGTTCAAACGTTTCTTTGCAAGTACCGAACAGGTATTAATGGCCTCCGCTCAATCGATTCCAAAAAATCCAGCGGCCCCGATGATATCCCAAATTACGTACTAAGGAAATGCTCCAACGCCATTCATAGGCCAATCATCATCATTATCAATCAATGCATTAACAATGGGTACTTCCCTCGCGCCTGGAAAACGGCATTGCTACTCCCTACACCGAAGAAAGTGGCCAACGGCGAGCTAAAAAGCTTAGACCACTATCCCTGCTCTCAAACCTAGGAAAAATTTTGTAGAAAATCATCCTTCTCTCCTTTAAAGTCTTCGCCAAGCTCCTTGTACCAGCACAACAATTTGGTTACAAAGAAAAGGGGTCAACCGAGCAAGCAGTCCTCCTTCTACATGACTACATATCATCACGTTTGAGGAAGAAAGAGGCAACTGTGGCTTGCTCAATTGACCTTGAGAAAGCGTTCGACTCCGTGTAGGACAAGGGTCTCTTGTACAAAGTCCTCAAAACACAATGCCCCACCCCACTGACTCGAATTATAGCCAACTTTTTACACCAAAGAACCCTCCTAGTAAAAATTTCCAATACCTTCTCTGATTCTATCAACGTACGCTCCGGTGTCCCGCAAGGATCAATACTCGGCCCCCACCTCTTTAACTTTTTTCTTCACGACATTCCAACACAAGTGTAACCGATACACAATGCACAGTATGCTGCCCAAATAAATATCACCAACCCCCTCCCACAATTCTATACGCGGATGACATACTTGTTCTTGCTACCCACGCGTCCCCCCTAAGGGCCCAGCAAGCTATCGCTCTACACGTGGAATCCCTACAAAAGTGCCTTTCAAAATGGGCCCTCTCTATCAACGCTCAAAAATGCGAACTCATATGCTTCCGGCAAAGGACACCGATCTGCGCCAGCCGAGAGTAAAGAACTCTTTCTACAAATTAATAACGTCCCCGTCCCCCTAAGGAACTGCATAAAATACTTGGGGGTGCTTTTCCATCACCGCCTCAAGTTTAATCCCCACGCCCGCAGAGCCATCGAAAAAGCCACTTGGGCTTCCGCAGCCCTAGCCCCCTTACTCTCCAAAGTCTGTCCAAGTAAGTACTAAACTTTTAATCTATAAAAGCCTCATCAGACCCATTATTAGCTACTGCTTCCCTGTCTGGCTCACTATTTCGACTACCGTTGCAGAAGAGCTGCAAATTTTCGAACGGAAAATTTTGAGGAAGCGTTTGTCCAAGTATAGAAGATAAAATAAGAAGCACTATCGGAGCACCTTACTATACAGTCAAACAAAAATCAAGCCTATCATGCAGCATGTGATTGAGACGAGCTCGAAACGCCTAAAGAAATGGGTAACTCACCCTGAAATTATAATAAGTGAATTGGTTTCCCGGAATATCGCTGAAAACATCGCTTCCCCATACCTCTCGCCCATCAAACTGCTTAGCTCTAACTCTTCTACCTTGACAAACCCACGCTTAATATTGAACCACAGGCCTCCGTTCTATGTATGCATAGAACAAGGCGACCGCGGCTAACCAACTTATGCCAGCAACGGACGAACTTCATAATTGACCGAGGTCAATCGCGCCATCGAAAGCAGGATACAGAAACACCATCATGGTCGGAGCCAAGACTCCGAACTCGCACCTCCATCCGATTACTACCTCCATATCAACCTTTAAATTGTAAATAAGAAAAAGTACGTAGAATTAAGTTAGGTTTAAGGTTTACCAATCAAAGGAAAAAAAGCCTTATGAGCAAAGGATAAATTTTAAAATCAAAATGTAATCTAAGCCTATGTCAAGAATCGGTTACGACCAGATCTATAGAATAGTTGTTTGACAAACTGTCGCTGTCAAACATTAGACATAATCATATCAGATAACGAAAATCATGTACGTATAAAGTCTCAATAAATAAATATCTATCTATCTATCTTTTTAAGGAGTAATATTTAAAGTGAGTGACGCTTACAGTAGATGCGATCCTCGCCTACCGTCTCTGATTCGACGGTTTTGTAGATGTGGTGAGAATATTCTTTGTTCAACTTCCACAAAAGACCAGAGTAAAAGTGCTTACCGCCACTCAATATCAGCAAACATAAGTTTAAATTTCTTTATATAGTATTAATGTATATAAGCATATACATTAATTAATTTAAAAATTAATATATGTTTTACGTATAATTAATTTATGTTTCATGTTTATGTTGAATTCCCCCCATCCAATGCGGGTACCTGAAACAACATGCATAACATTCGTTAAAATTCAAGTCTGAATAAACTCTAAAAAGCACTGAATCGATGTTTATTTTTCTACATTTTTCAACATAAAAAAATATCCTGTTCAGAGACACTTTTAATGCGCAAATTCCGCTTCACAAGAATAAAGTGAAATAATGCAACCTGATAACGCTGGCTTTTTTGCAAGCTCAAATCCAAAGTAACACCTTTTCCGGATAACGAGGTAACTTAATTTCCATAACTATGAAAACTAACATTCCTATCCACCCTCGTCACTCTCGTTGTCACACAATATCGTCCTTCGTTTAAAACTACAGGGGTCCAAAAAATATGAGATAGTGCTGAATAAACTTGAGATCAGACTCATCTGGCCTTTGCATTTATAATCTAAAAGCAAACATACCATACATATATATACATTGTCTATAACATATCTCTATAGAGGGTATCATTCATACGTCAAACCCTTTAAAACATACGACCACCACCGGTGGGGTAACACATTGGCGTTTACCAGGAAAGACAATTACACTTGGTAAATACGTTTATACTATTTGCTTGAAAGGCTAAATTAGGTGAACTTGTTTTTTCCATGATTACGGCGACAATCCGCGTAAGGTTGACTCCATTGTTTGTAGAAAATTCGTAAAATTACAAATGAATGTGCATCGACCGGAAAGTGTAACGATGACAGGGATATGGTACTGCAAAGACTACCACTAGGAGTAAAGCCAACACTAGCTTATCAGTAAATATGTAAATCCCAAAACCTTCCATGGAAAAACGTGCATTGCGCTGAGTAATCAACCACTCGAAATTGAGTATGTAAATTAGGACCTGACAAAACAGGCACTAAGGTTGTTAGCCTGTATCGTGTTGTTTTTCAGAACACAATTTTGGATTTGCTTTCGCTTGGTTGATTGTAGTTTTTATCTTTGTCGACTATTTGTACTTTAGCTAATATGCGCTGTAACCTATGTATGATAATTGAGCAATTTACATTTTGGCTGTTTGAAATATTTACTTCTACCTTACATGAATGCGATTTTAGTAGTGATAGTAGTTAAACTCAATGCTAAGCAGACTATGTACAAAATTTTCTACATTTAATCAAATATTTCCACAGAAACCACAATCAACTTTTCAATCAATCAATCAACTTCATACACAATGTGTACAAAAATATTTAATTAAAATCTGCATTAAATACTTTATCATTTTTCCTTAAAAATATCCTTCATTCACTAACTTACAGTTCGGTTAACATGATAACCAGTGAACAGTGGAAAGTTATGATTGTCCTTACCCCTTATTTATCCAGTATCCAGCAATAAAACAGAAAAGTTAAAATTATGATATACCAAGTCCAATGAGTAACCATCATGAGGAAATTTTAATGGTCGACTCTGGGTATCTAAACGGTTGGAATGGAACCCAAAATTGTTCATATGTATCAATATAAAAGCTCTCAAACTCGCATGAAACCATTTACGTAGATAAATAATACTAACATGAAGATTGTCCGTTATCACAAACAGACCAGATCTATTATATAGGCTCTTTATATTATAAATTCATACATGAGAAGGCATTTGTATGCTTCACAATCCCTGTATCGCCAATGAACATACACCAACTGATAGGAAATTCCAATGTCATCAAAAAGATACAACAGAGGCCAATTTCAACGAAGCTATTAAATATTATTTATAAGAGCAAAATAAATTACCGCACAAAAACGAATCGATATTTTCTCTGCGAATGAATAGAAAGGGATCTGATGAATGAATAAAATATTGAAGTATTTGAATAGAAAAGTCAAATTTTGTCTCATCATTATATGCATTAAGCAATAAGGCAAAAAAGGATATGAATGTATTTGGTGCACAGATTTGCATAAAGTCAAATTCATTTCTTTTGCCTATTAGGGCGTATGTACTTTCGTGTTATTATGATTCGCCGAGATTTATTTATGAAGCTTCAGCTGCTTGACCCGTGGTTTGTGTTTCATGGAAACAAGTAATTCAAAATAAATATCGTGCTCGGACTCCGTCGAGAGATCTCAAGAATTAGCTTTAACATGTGGCATGAAATGGGCAGGACGATCTACTGCTTCAAACGAAACTGAACCATTTCGAATGATTCGATTCGCAATTGAACAGCTGATTACAAAATAACAACATGTTTGATATAGCAGCTGTAGCCTAGCCTAGAATTGAAATCAAAAAGGTCCAAACACTAATATACTTCAGAAAATTTTTGAGAATCAATTTTCTGAAGCAACTCCAATGCTCGAAAAACGAAAAATTTGCTCGCTTTATACTATATAGTAATTAATATACACTGTATAGGGCACGTTCCTCCGTAAACGACGCTAAGAGAGCTTCTGTTTACTCGATCGACTACACGCTGCATTTGAGGTTGGTCCATCCATGTCGTGTGGTCCATCGCGCCGAAGCATGTGTCGAGTGGCAAGGCAGTGCACGATGTCGCGACGGATATCGCAGTTATCTTATTTAATGATGGACTGTCGGGCCTTCTCCCCATCTACGACTCATAAGGATTGACTGCAGGACCTAATTTTTACAATTTCTGCTTAGAAACAGACGCCGAGCGAATAAAGGCTGCTGAGCGCTCAATTTCCGACATTGTAAAAGAGGCGAGACGCGGTCTTTTAGCATCAAGAAAGGACGAGGAGGAGAAATCCACGGTCTTGGAAGGCCAACTGTATGGTGCTAGGATAGCAGAGTAAAGGTAAAAAAATTTGTATAAAATAAAATTTTGAAAATTCACAACTTTATAAGGTTTTGAAACTTTAAACGCGTTTATCTATAAAGTGTATTTGTGAAATTTGCCGGAAACGAAACTCTTTCAGTTTTCATCCGATTGACTTGCCGTTATAACTGTAGCTTCTTGATATGATTATCTAGTGAAGTAAACACGATTTTAGCGATTGGTTTTGTTTAAAAAAAGTTATAGACAATTGAAGTCATTTTTTTGGGTCGAAAATGCAATTTTTTGGTTAAATGGTCACCATTTTGCGAAAAATCGATATTAAACTATTATCTTGTGTACTTCACTAGCAAAATTCATGGAGTTTATGAAAAAAAATTTCTATTGTTCCAGATGCAGATGGGGCTGAGAAACTTGTCCGGCTGCGGAAGGTCTTTTGTAAATACTAGTGACTTTGACGTGCACTACAGCCGCCATTTTGTATTGAATTTAAAATAAAAATTTTTTTATTTTTTTGACACTCCCGAAAAGTTTCCCTCTATATTGATATATTATTTATAAAAGTTTTCTTTCAAAATCCTTGAAAAAAAATCCTGAAAAAGGCTTGTTTTTAGCCTTCACATAAGTATAACCCCTTAATGCCCCAAATCACCCATACCAACTTCTCAACGACTTTTGACGATAAACAAACTATTTCCTCAGTTTACAGACTTGTGCAGCGTTTCCTTGTTCCTAAGATTGAAAACTCTGTCTTTCACAGTCAAAATTACATTAGCAAAAAAAGAACAATCAATAACAAATACAACGCTTGCCTTCAAGGCAGTTCGAAAAGCTCATTACGGAAGGCGCGTCATGACATTGAAACACTGACAAGACCGTTTTATTCAGATAAATAAAGATTACTTTGAAGGATGTCTTGTGCCAAATATTAGTGGCAACGCAGAATTGTCAGCTTTTGGAGCTGAACCTAGAATAGGGATTGAGTTTGACGCTTTTTACGCATTGATTTTTCCAAAAATTCACGAAAACACATTTCAAAAACTAGCTGTCTGAAATTTGTATCATTGCAAACGCAACGGTCTTCAGACTTTGTCACTTTACAATGTTTTTGGGATAATTTTATTAAAATTTTGGAATATACTATTCGCATATTTGAATATATTGCAAAAGCATAGATTTTCATTTCTGTTTGATCGTCCACTAAAAAGAAATAGTGGAAAAATTCCACTTTTCAGATTCCACCATTCCACCAAATCCCACCATTTTCAGACACCTAATAAACTTACAAACCAGCAGTTACCAACGTTTGAATTTTTAAAAGCAATTACACAACACAAAGGAGTTGGAAAGCTGAATTGAAACCCAATAAAAAAGTGCAGAAACCATTTGTTGCACCATATCGTAATTTGGCAAATAATGAATAATAAAAGAATTATATTGATGGCCTTTTATTGAGCTAAATTTTCGGCATTCCTTGTCATTTTCATTTCTTGCTTTTTATTTGAGCTCAGACAAAAAGATATTCCACATTTGAATGCCCACTCACACTTATTCAACGCATGAATCAATACGAATCGTTTACTTAATGTTTCGAAATTGAATGGTTTTTTAGAACGGCGGCAAATATCAGCACTCAACAATGGCGGCAAATATCACCACTCAACGAAACTATAAATCATAGTTTGAACTATTCAAAACCATTTGTAAACTACTTGTTGGAAGACTCGCTCGGTTGCTATACGCCGTGGGGAGAAGCTAGCCGATTTAATACTTGTGCGTGACTTATCTGTTCTGAATGTACCATGTGAACTGTCTACTTTTGATGGGCCAATGGGGTGCAGTGACATTGATGTTACATGTGCTAATAGTGCAGCCATGAGTGTCTTGCAGTTTGACTGGAGACTGGTACCTGGTTGGGGGACGAGTGATCATAATTGAGATCAGTATGACCTCTGATGAGAAGGTGACTACTCGCCAATTAGCCAGGTGGTCCTGGTGCCATGGGTCCGAGCCCAAAAGGGTTCGCTATGAAGATCTGATGCAAGAATACACTGAAGCAGTGTCCATCGCTGACTTTAGAACCCTTAGCATCAGTGACATGATAGCACATATATATGGGTGCTATACTAGAGTAAACAACAAGCTGCTTCGCAAAATGAGCAAACCTGTAAAAGCACGAGTGGCCTGGTGGTCGGTTGATCTTTCTGACAAACGTGCCGAAGTAATGCGAGCTCGTAGACAATTCCAGAAGGCCAGATATCACAAGTCTGAATTGGTAAATTAGCTAAGGTCGGTTTATAGGAGTTTGGTGAAAGATTACCATAAGATGCTTGCTTCAGCTAAAGAGAGGCACTGGCAATGCTTTGTTAGTGAAAATGCTGATGACCCGTGGGGGAAGGCGTATAGGTTCTGTCGTGGAGGTAGCGACAAGCGGCAATTCCATGGGGTTAGAATTGATGACAACCCGGCGCTGACATGGAAGAACTGTGTGGAACATCTGCTGAGGAGTTTATTTCCGACAGCGAATACTAAGACACCTCATGTTGACAGTGCTGAAGGGCAGGAGGAATCTCCCCCTCTTCAGCGATGGGAGATAGATGAGTGTGTGGATAGGTCGCGATGTCGGAAATCACCTGGATGGGATGGTATGACTGGTGAGATGTGTAAAAGCATCTGGCGAGCCATACCAGACTATGTCCAATGTCTGTTGAGTAGATGCTTTCTACTAGGCTCCTTCCGGAGGGACTATAAGCGTGCCCAAGTAGTCATACTGCTTAAATCGCCGGAAAAGGATCCAACCCTACCTGGGTCGTATCGGGGCATATATTTGCTTCCACCGCTTGGTAAAGTGATGGAGCGGATAATGGTCCGGCGACTCGAGAGGCTTGTCTCTGATTCCCTGTCGGATAGGCAGTATGGTTTTCGCGAGAAGCGTTGCACTAGCGATGCATGGTTAGATGTTCTCTCGAAGGTGCGAGCAAGTCAACATAAATATATGCTGGGTTTATTCCTTGATTTTAAAGGAGCGTTCGATAATCTTAGCTGGTCTGCCATTCTGAGGAAACTGGTGGCGGTCGGGTGTAAAGAGTTGGGCCTCTGGAAGAGCTACTTCTCTGGAAGATCTGCATTTGTTAAGGGAGTCTGTGATAGTGTTGATGTGTCTGTTGAGAGGGGCTGCCCGCAGGGATCCATTGCTGGACCATTTATTTGGAACCTAGTAATGGATGACCTGCTGAAGGAATTAATGAATGTTAGCTATGTGTGTGCGTATGCGGATGATTTGCTGGTGTTGGTGGAGGGAAATAGTCGTAGGCAGTTAGAGGTAGTCGCTATGCAATGCATGGCCAAGGTAGAGGGATGGTGTGGGAAGGTAGGACTGACCGTCTCTGTTGATAAATCGTCGATGATGCTACTGAAAGGAGTACTCAATCCGAGTCGCCCCCCATGGGTAAGATATGAGGGACGAGCTCTCAAGTATGTGACTTCTGTCACATACTTGGGAATTCGTGTAGGCGAAAGGCTGACCTTCTGGCATCATTTTAGGTGGCTGAATGAACGCTTCAAGCGGCTAGCCTCAATGTTGAGGAGAATCTGCAAAGAGGACTGGGGTTTGCGCCGGGAAGCTCTCATGAGAGTGTATTATGGACTATTTGTCGCGGTAGCGACGTATGGTTCTCCTATACTTCTTGAGAGCGCTATGAGTACTACTGGCAGAATCCTCATTGTACGTGGACAACGAGCGGGGCTTATTGCATCCCTGCGGGTATGTCGCACAGTCTCCACTAGTGCTATGCAGGTCCTCATGGGGGTCCCGCCACTGGATCTGGAAATCATCCGCCGAGGACTGATTTACAGATTGCGGAAGGGTTTCCGTATGGGTGAACATCAATGGCTACGTGGTATGGATCCTAATGGACTAAGTCAGACCGCCATTCGTCAAATGATGGAAGAGGGATTGATTGCTCAACAGCAATCCAGGTGGAGTGAATGCGCGGAGGGTCGTAATACGTATCAGTTCCTACCTGATGTGATGACTGCAATGAAGATGCGGAAGTTTGACTTTTGTTTTGAGTTAGGATACTTACTAACTGGGCATGGTAGTATGAATGAATGGTTGAGTAACCGTGATATTAGTAATCAATGTGAATGTCCGTTATGTGGTGCTGGGAGTGAGAATTGGCAACATGCTTTGTTCGAATGTCAGGCATATGCTGGCCTTCGTTTTGTGCGGGGTATTACTACTTTGAGAACCCCAGAAGATGTTGGGGATGCATTGCAGGATGAGGAGGCCTTTCCAAGGATCAACGGGTTCACGCGAGAAGCCTTCCGATTACGACTGCAGCACTCTGTTACGTAAGGAAATGCAGGCTCTGTTACTGTCTGCTAGTCCCTAAATGTTGTCTTCGTTATGTGTCCCAGGCTCTATGTTATCCTGTTTTATGTTTTGTCTAGTCCTACTGTTGTGAATGTATTGCTGTCTGGGGACTACGGGGTCACCAACCCTTCGATATAGGAACGTAAATTGGTAGTAGAACAAACCTATGTTCTGCAAACCTGAGCAGAGGTTTGATCTGTACCACGGGTTAGGGGGAGGCCCATGACAGGTTACTGTCATCCCCCTACACGGTGAGGAGCCTATCCTGGCTGAAACGTGGTGGTTTGTAGTTTGCGATGTGGCTGGAAAGTAGTTTTGAGTACCAACCAGTGTAGCTTAGGATTCCTAAATTTTGATTACTGGGACCTCATTTTTAATGAGGGGCGTTGGTTGACGCATTATATCCACCCTGTCTTTGAGACCGTGAGGTAAGGCCTAATGGTGGCAGGTACTCACGTTAAGCACTTCGACTTCATGTAAACTACTTGTTATAAGTTCCCTTTTCATATATATATAATGATAATTCTCATTTAATGAGCACCATCATAATGAAACATTGAAAAACTTCGAAAGTTTTACTAAATTCTTTAATAAAAGCATTAGGCATTAAAAACGCTTTGCGGAAATACCCTTTAGTATTAAAAACGCTTTGCGGAGAGAATCGAAAAAACAAATCAAAAAGAGTAGGTTGAGTCAGAATTTTTGGACACATTCTTCTCTATTTTCCCGTGGTTGAATACAATTGTCAATTCAGGAATTTTTATATTCCGAAAATTCGAAAAGACTGCTGCATGAGCGAATTGCGCCATAAGAAGAATGAAAGTGTGAAAGAATTGTTTCTATAATGAAATGCTAATAGTCATTAGTTTTCTGTTGCACTTTCGCAACTACGGAATGGATAGCAACCGACGAATCATGTAAGGACTAAGTACAATTAAGAAAAATAGATATGAAGTATGAGCGTAAATAACGTTAACTCAGTTGATTCAATTGTGAATCGTAAGACGTGACTACTTGGACTTTTTGGTAAAGAATTTAAAGGATTTTTTAACTAAGGTTTCTCGCTTTCTCTCTTTTTTCTTAACTCTCGCTTTCTTAACTGCATTAACTGCACTCTAAAAAGATAGTTTTCAGCAGATAAAAAATTTCAAGACTAGTAAACTTAGTAAACTTTAAGACTTAGTAAGCGTTTTCGAACTGCACTCTGAAAAATACTTTTTTTGGGTTCAATGCCATCCAATCATTTCGATACTGGTCGTTTAATCTTTCACAAATTTTCAAATCTTTTACTTATAACCTTGTTACAAGTGAAAGATTTGATTCGCAGTAAATGTTAATGAAATGTACTGCAGACAAAGATCTTTAGATTGCTCGAATAACTTAAAAGCAGTCAAATAATTCGAAGAACAGTGGAAAGAAATACGCAATAACCCTTCAAAATGCTTACTATTAAATAATGTTCAAACGAAATTTTTATATCAATCTTAGTGTTTTTGGAGCGTTTCTTTTGACTTAACAATGAAATATGCCATTGCTAAATTTTATATGTGTTTCTAATTTGGGTCAGGAATTCAGAACGTTGTATGCCCTCTTGAAGCATGAATATTTGATTTCTCTACCGATATCCAGAATATTACACTATTGAATGATGTTATCTTAATTAGATTCAAAAATATCAATCAAAGGCTTTTTAATAATCCGCTGGGAATTACTAACGAATTATTTATTCTACAGTTCCAAGAAATCAAACTGCACCAACTTACCCGCCATTTACCGAGTAGATTTTTTAGTAACGCGCTAATCAAACCAAAAACCATGAAATTCTCTAATGGCGACACCTGCCCAATCTCAAATCACGCTTAATATTATTGCAAAAACATCACAATCCATCAAGATAACAACAGCAATAACGATTATTATCAAAGTATTATGTATCAGTGCTGTATAACACGCTGCCAATAAAAAAATATAACAGCAGCATCATTATTTCAACAGCATTAAGCACCACCCCAAAAATGTCCTGGCTGACTAACTTGCTTGCTTGCCTGTTGCATTTCAACCAGGCCCCCTACACTACAACTACATTTCACCGTGAATGTTGCTAGTGATAACTTACTTTGTTGACCTGCTTGTTGCATTCAATGATTACTCACTCCCCTGGAACAAGAGAGCACTTCACCAGGACCGACAAGAACAACAATATCCGCGTACCACTATCGGAGCGATAATCGTCACGATACTTTCCACCACTGCCACTAGGAAAACCAAAACGTAATTTCCGAGCACACCTCTATTTGTGTATCTTTTTTCACAGAGAACCAACCTGTCGACAATTTAATCGCGATAAAAGGTGAAAACTACCCTTTCGCGACCCAATAAATGTTCAATTTCCGGTAATTGATAATAATTTCGGGAAAACTCTTAACCAAAAGCTCTTCTATCCTTCAATATTTCAATTTGTTCTCACTGAACTAAGCACACTATTTGGAATTGATGGGACAACTCAAACACTTTTTCCTTTTGAATTATGGTTTTACGTTTTTTGATTCGCTGAGGAAGAAAACCCAAGTGGAATCGCATCGAATGCCCGGGGAAAACTGTTGGGAAACGAGAACTTTCAATGTCACTGGTGGTGTTACAATGAAACAGTATAATATTTTCCGAAAGAATAAAATCGTTTCTGGTCCCCGGCAAGCTTTCACCCTTCGCTAGGCAAACGATGTAAAAGGAGAAAAAGCTTTTTCAAGGGAAACAGTCAATTAACTCACGAGATGGATTTCCTCGACCGGAGTGAACTCAAACGATCTAATGAATTGTTTTCCAATAAATGTCCACCAAAGGAAATACTGAGCCCTCTAAGCATGACCCTGTGAAATAAGGTCATAATTTGCCTTGAATAAAATCAAGCATGATACCACAGACACGTATTCTATTCAGTCAGGGATTCTTTTTGCAACAAATTGCAACTAACAAAATAACGTTCACGAAAATCTCTCCAACTCCTGTTCCTGCGAAGCTTGCATCGCATTCACAACGTTTAAAAGTACTTTCTCCACGTTTATCTTTCATCTCGAGAAGGAATCCAGCAAAAGCCCGCATTGCCTTGCCTGGAGAACTTTTTGCGAAAAGGAGAAAATGTTGCGGCGAATTCAAATTCAATTTGTATTTTTGCCTTGAAAGGGAGGAAATCAATTGTTCAACTACGATAGAAACTCCGAAGCCGTTATAAGCTTACAAGATTAAGTTGAAATGAAAGTTTCGTACATTGAACACTGACGACACACATATGGGGATTATGATAGTGTAAAAAAAGGTTCTAAGAATTATTGTGTGTATGAATACGTTGATTGAAAATTTTCAGAGTGAATGAAAAAATAAAAACTCCGTAGCGAGGTACATTGTTGAATTGTCATTTTTTCCGCAACTGGTCGATTGTGATTTCCCCGGATTGAAGAGTTTATCATTCGAAACCAAGGACGAAATCTTTGTTTCAGCAATTGTTAACGTTCGAAAGGAATAATATTGGCTTTCTTGTTTATGAGTGCGAGTGGCAAACCGTGTATTATTATGACGTTTATAAAAGCATGACTGAGAAAATTTCAACACCAAAATTTTATCGCTAAAATTTCCTTATCACGAACTTTGCTCTTGACAAACTTAATGTGCATCCGAAAAGGCATTTGGACAGTTTAGAAGAAGCAAATCGCACGTGGCTCTCATAAATAAAATCCAGATCAGACAGACAGCTAAACGTAACAGATACCTCTAACAGACAGATAGACTGGAATACCTATGCCTCTTAATGTATACTTTTACCTACTTTTTACCAAACGTCACTATCAATATAACTTTCATGATGTTTGATCCATGATCCAAAATAATCCGAAGCATTCCATCAGCCATTTTGCTGGCTTTATCAAAACCAAGAAATACGGCGACGGAAAGATGCCGGAATCAGTTGAAAGTTGATCAGTCACGTCAATTGGGTTATTCAGAACCAGCACTCGATCCTCGAGAAACACTTTGCCTTCAATCAAATTCACTTCATTGAACTTCACATAGTTAAAGTGATTCAATATATTGAAAAAATGGCTTGGAGTAAGCAACAGGCTTGGATCAAACAACAGGCTTGGATATGGTTGTCGAAATCAAGTCGTTATGCTTCATATCTTTTGAACTTGAGATGCCGCACCAGCTCGGTCAAATTATTGGGTTTTTTGTTCAATGGGTCAATAGTAGCTTCAATAATTCATTTTGCTCATACCTTCACTTTTTCAAATGTAAGCATATTTCTTGCATACTGACGAATATTGTGTAATTTGAAAGGCCTGAAATACAAAAATACTGCCTTGATACAATTCCGAAAACCAGGAAATGTAAGTAAAACCCAGGGCAACGTTCATTAAAACAAAACGAGGAGAAACCAATGATTCCATACAATGTCACCAACGAAAGAACATAAGACAAGCATCAACATAGAACTTAAGATTCAATTTTCACAACATATTTTCTTTTCACTATATATTGGACGCGGGCAAAACTTCTTTCGGTTTCGAATGCGATGTTTTTTTAATTCGTAATATAATCACCACTATTAACTATGACTCGTCTCCAACGCTCTGGAAGACGTTGTATTCCTATTCTGTAGAGAAAATTATCTTTGCCCTCGAAAAAAATTGCCAGTCTTGTACGAAGATCCTTTTCAGTATTGTATTCACTTCTCTGAATGTCGTTGTCCAGGGACTGAATCAAGTAATAATCCGTTGGAGCAAGATCGGGAGAATTTGGTGGGTAGAGTAAAACTACCCAGCCAATCTCCTGTCTCGCATTGTCGTGATGAAAGATGACTCCACAACGATTGACTAATACAGGACGCTTTTTCCGCACGGCATGTTGAAGCCCGTCGAATTATTGACACTGCAGTCTGTATTTAACGTTTGTGTTCGTTCTGGAGACTCCAAATGAAAGACTCCACAAGAATCCCACAAAACAGACATGTTTTAAATTGGATTTTGTCGGATCACATCTTTTGCAAACTGTACGGCGCCGTATGACTTTCAGTAGATAACCACCTGTCATTTCTTTGGGCTGTCCCGATCGTGACTGATCATCAAACTGCCGTTCTCCATTACGAAAGTGCTAAAACCGCTCTTGACATGCTCGTTCTGTCAACACATTTCTCCATAAATTCTACTTATATTCATATGTACCTTCGCTGCGGAGTGTCCAAGATCAAACTTGTATACTAAACAATATCTGGTATGTCATTTATCGGTTACCATGCTTTTCTTAATAATTTTATTTGAGAACTAAAATGCCAATACAGCGGTTTTTTTAAATGGGAATAAAGACGTATGACTTATAGTTCAAAGAGTTTTATGTATATATATACCTAGTTAGTTTTTAGCAAAGAAAATCCACATGTAACTACAACTGTCGTAAAAACATCGTAAATAAAAAAAAGAAGATGCTCCTGAATGATCATGTACTACTGTGTCCAAAAAATAAGGTAACATTGTATTTATTTTGAAAATTCTTTATATATTCTTCCAAATCAATTTCATCCCCTTAAAAGTAATCCCCTCCCGATGCAATGCACTTATGCCAACGGATTTTCCAATCTTCGGAACGCTGATTGTAATCACTTTCCGGGATGGCCTTCAGTTCCGTCTTCGCTGCGGCTTGAATCTGCTCTATCGTATCAAAACGATGTCCCCGGAGCGGTCATTTGAGCTTGCTGAGCAGCCAGAAGTCGCACGGCGCCAGATCTGATGAATACGGTGGTTGCGGAACGATATGGGGTGAGTTTTGGCGAAATGATCATGAATTACGAGTGCAGTATGGGATGGTGCATTATAATGGTGTAAAAACCAAGAATTGTCTTTCCACAATTCCGGCCTTTTTAGGCGGATAGCGTTACGCAAACGACGCATAACGTTCAAATAATATTCCTTGTTGACTGTTTGACACGGCGGAAGAGATTCATAATGCACAACACCACAATAATCGAAGAAAACAGTCAACATGACCTTGATTTTTGAGCGACTTTGGCGTGATTTTTTTAGTTTCGGCTCCCCTTTGGCACGATATTCGCTCGTTTTGGGAGATTTTCTCGTTGTTTCGGGGTCGTAAACATAGATCCAAGTCTCGTCTCCAGTGATAATGCGTTCCATCTTGTCCTGATAGTCAGAAAGCATCGTTTCACACACTTCAACGCGACGTTTTTTTTCCAAAAATTCAATGTTTTCGGTACCAGTCGAGATTTGATGCGCTTGAGGCCCAAAACATCCTTTAAAATGGTATTGACCGAGCCTTTCGATATGCCAACCTCATCTGCAAGGTCTCTAATCGTTAATCGACGGTTTTTCAACACCAAATCTTTGATTTGTTGGACGTGAGCTTCGTCGGTGGAGGTTGATGGTTGCCCAGGACGCTCTTCGTATTCGACACGTTCACGGGCGGCGTGGAACTCACTATACCACTTGTAAACATTTTTCTTAGACATGGCCTCATCACCAAAGGCTTGTTGCACCATCCTCAACGTTTCCGCAGCAGAAAATTGATTCCGCAAACAAAACGACGCGTATCTCAAACACTAAGGTCTAAGGCTTAACCCCGATAAAACCACACTGGTGCCGTTCACAAGAAGAAGAAATATGGACCAACTTCGCACCATATATCTAAATGGAACGGAGATTGAGTATAAAAATGAAATCAAGTATCTCGGATTGCTGTTGGACGGCAAGCTCAGGTAGAACGGACACATTAAGGCATTGTCTACAAAGGCTGTCAGGGCTCTGGTGGTGTACATAAACATGACAGGCAAGTTCTGGGGTAACCCGGGAATCCTGCGGTGGATGTACACCATGATGGTGAGACCAATCATCACCTATGGAGCGGTAGCCTGGGCAGACAAAATCCAAGAACACAAGACGAGGCTTGCACTCGATCGAGTTCAGCGTTTGGCATGTGTCTGTATCACCGGAGGTATAAAGTCATGTCCCACGGCAGCTCTCCAGAAAATCTTAAACCTATCGCCACTTCATTTGGCGATAGAAACAGTAGCGACATCTACAATGGAAAGAATCTTCCATGAAGGAAGAGAAAATGGCCTCATAATTGGGCACAAGGACCACGCTAAACTAGCAAAGGTGTCCCCCTTCATATATGCACCGTCGGATCGCATGACGTCGATTTTCAACTTTCACAACAATTTCCGTATAGTGCTAAGTGACAAGAGGGAATGGAGCGTTGAATCCAATATACACCTCATAAGACGGAATGCGATCAAGTGGTATACGGATGGTTCCAAGACATCAGAGGGAACGGGAATTGGAGTATTTGGGCCTGGCACCAAATACTACCAACCAATGGGAAGTATGCCAAGTATCTTTCTGGCTGAGGTTTATGCCATTGCTGTAAGCGCACGACTCAGCATAGACAGGGGATACAAAGGCAAAACTATAGCTATAATATCCGATAGTCAAGCAGCACTAAAAGCACTAGAATCCCCGGTGATTACATGGAGAATGGTTCTAGATTGTTGCAACGCACTTAACAAATTGAGTGCGGACAATAGAGTTACCCTATACTGGGTTCCAGGGCACGCAGGTATCGAGGGTAATGAGCAAGCGGACTAACTGGTGAGAAAAGGAGCATTGACTGCATTCATCGGCCCTGAACCCTTTAGCGCAATTGAAATGAATCTCATTCACAGGGCCCTAAAGGAAAATGAGGACAGAGAATGCAATAGGCTCTGGAATGGACTTCCAGGGCTTCGAATGTCGAAGCCGTTCCTCGACGTTTATGACAAGAAGAACATTCGAGCGTGCATCGAAATGAATAAAAGAAAGCTGAGGGTCCTGACTGGGATGTTCATGGGGCACTGCACACTCGCAGGGCATCTAAAAAAGATGGGCTTCACAGCGAATGATGAGTGCAGATTTTGTGATCTTGTGGAGGAGACACCGGTGCATCTGCTGGCACACTGCGACGCGCTGTCCCGCAGGAGAAGAGACAGTCTGGGAAGTTGCTTCCTTGTCGAGGACGATTTGGGACACCTGAGGCTGAAGCAAATCATTGACTTTTTGAGGATCATTCAGAGACTTTTTTCATATTTTTCATGTTCCTCATGCGCTATGTTAAGCTTTGTCTTCCTTTTTCCTTACGACAGTCCTATTTACAAATATTCTTTTTTTTACAGATTATGTCGAGTAAATGACTGTGTTATGAAGACATTGACCAATTTCTGGCTACATTTTTGGGCAGTGAAGATGACGACGATGAAAATGAAAGCGTCGAAAAAATTTAGGATAGGGTCAATTTAATATCATTATTTCATAGTTTGTCTCCAGTTAACGAATATAGTTAACAGCCTTAAAGGAGCCGACTCTTTTTCTGCGAGAACTTTAAATGCCGATAGTAGTAGGCAATCACGGGAAACGAAAGTGACTATAGGAATGGCTTCAGTGAGTATAGAAACTAGAAAGCATGCGTATTTGCATCCGTGATTTCAAAGAAATTGACTAATTCCTGCATTTGAATAAATCTATCTGGAATACTAGATGCGTACTGCAGATTATCGCCATTTGCATAAATTCCGGGCAATATTGGAAGCATCACCAAAAGAAAAGCATAAACTAACCACCAATTGTATAAGAATAAAGCATCCAATATTTTTACAGAATACTTTGCCAACAAGCCTCATAAATCGGAATTTCAACAGTTGGTTCAAAAAACGTTGTAGGCGTAGCATCCCTATCGCTATCCCTACCGCATCCCTATCCCTAACGTATCGTAGACGATACATCCCCAAGAACCAACAACTCAGGTAATTTCTGATGTCCTCAGAATTGATTTAAGCTCGATTTAAGCTTGGTCAAAGAAAAGTAAGAAAAAGATTTTATAAAACGTTGTTGAGAGAAAGATCCTCATATGACTTTGCCAAGGAGTCTAAGAAATGACAAGATAGATAGAGATTTTTTTCAGCTTATAAAAGAGTAAACCTTTTGGATTCAAACCTTTAAAAATTCAAATTAACAATAAGGATGAAAAAATGTTTTTTTAAGTATTTGAAGTAGCATCTTTTTGATGCTACTTCACTGCTTTGATTGGTAACCTATAAACCTAGCAACAATTTCGCTAAGGCTAAAGGACTAGCTGCATGTTTGGACGTAGATATACCAAGAAATACCTGAATTCGACACAGATATATAGAACTACATGCTCGTAGAGCCATTCTGCACCATTAAAATCGCTTGATGAATGTGAAATACAGACAAAGTACTCCAAAAAAGGAATCCTACTCTACACTGATGTTAGAATACAAATTATTTCTGCGTTAGAAAGTTTCACGAATATTTCAATGCCAACATTTAACAAAATTCCATGTTAAATTTGATAGTAAGATTCATATATTTAATTTGAAAGTGAATTTTCCAAGTAATTCCGCTGACAAAATGTTACGAGAAAAATTCAAATTTCCGTGGAATTTCAGTGCATTTCAGTGGAATTGAACTTCCACTGAGTTGCTGCTGTGGCACAATTATATTTTGACAAATTTTCGACCTCATATGGAAGTTGAATGAAGAATGTATGCTCTAGCCAAATATTTGGTTAATTTTTTAAAAGTTTTCATATTTTTATGACTACGCACAACACATTGCATCGCATAATATAATAAACGAGCTTTGCGGTGTAATGTGGTTAGACGAATTAATAAATTTTTTTATTGTTTGATATGACTGTTCTCTAACCTTGAAAGTTTTGTTTCCGAATTTGAAACAGATCCGATCAAAACTAACTATACAGTAGAGCCCCGATTATCCGCGGCACTGAGTTGAAAGGGCATCGCGGATAACCTGCCATAAGATAAAAATTAGGTGCAAACAACCTTCTTCTTCAACCTACTCTTCATTCAACCCCGGCTCCGCCGCATCGCATCCCAGCCATTCTTCTATATTATTTTCATCGACATTCTCACCTCCCGGAACTATAATAGTTGTCAGCATGATGTTATTTTCTTCTTCACAAATATTTTGGTTGAAAGTTATTTCGATAGTTTTCCAAACGATTTGATAAGGGTCGATGATTTGATGACATCCCATGCAGACGCAATATCGTAATTGCAATTCAAAATGGTATAATTCCGGGTCCATAGACTGTATATATAGGATAATAAACTTTGCGAAGATTTGGCCATCAGAAGATTTATGATAACTTGCAGCTTTGTGTGGAGTTGCGTTATCAAATAACAAAACTGCTTTCCTTGGCAAGTTTTTCGAGTAAACATCTTGACTCGAAAAAGTCAACGTCAGTTGACTTCAGGTACAAACATCTTTTCAAACCATTCTTGATCAATCAGCTGGTTCATCCAACCTTTTTTTTTGTTGTGATAATCAACCGGTAGATTTTCTGCTCGAACTGAGTGACCCACTATTTTAATGCTGTTTCCGATGCTGATGCTAATTCCAACAGTTAGTTTTTTTAAACACATCTGCTTCCTCGAAGCGCCATATCTTGTTTTCGAAATCATTTCAAGTTTTTCTGCAATAGTTAACACAACCCTTTTTCCCTTTTCAGGTTTTTATGCTTTTCCACTATTTTTTTATGCTTTTCCGTTTTTATGTTTTGCAGCACTAAAAGAAAATTTCAGGAAATATCGAAGAAAAAAAATCCTTGAGCACTGAGCTGAAAAAGAAGATTCAGATTCAGAAGTTTATTGAGACTTTAACTATGACATGAGCTTATACTAAGAATACATTGACAAGGTAGGTTAATGACTGTTACATTATGTCACTTAAACTATGTGGTGAAGTTTAATTTTATTTATACATATGTTGGAGAAATTTGGGTAATGTGTGGTAATTCATTACGCTTGCTCAGGCGTATAACCTATCGCTTAGTTCTATAGCGACTTACAATAATATATAACTTAAAAACAAAAATGTAAAACAAAATTAAAATAAATAAATAAAAAAAAAAAACAAAGGAAAGAAAAAAAAAATTAAAAAGTTAAAGTTAATAATTGATATTTACAATTAAAATAATAATAAAACTTAATGATAAGGGTAGGCTATGTTAAATCTTACATACCAAAGCAGGAGTGGAGCTGAAAAAGAAGCTAAAACACAACTAATCACCCACGTGCATCGTTGTCGTAGCAACAAAGCAATGCTAAGATGATGGCTTTTTGCTTCATGCGCGAGCATTCGAGCCATCTGCAGACAATAAAAGTTTCATTTTAGACCATTTCCCGGTGCTCGCGGATAATCGAGGCTCTATTGTATATAGAGCTTTAAGCGTGCGTTGCTCGGATTCCGTATTAACGCCAAAATACAATATTGCGAGACGACGATGCGAGAGCGCGACGAGAGTCTCGCAACGAATGTCAAGCAGTTTTCGTAACATGCATTTGTATACGACATCGTACAATGATTGCGATGTGTTGATGCGAGACGAGAAATATTCGGAAAAACGAAAATTCCTCGCAACGAGGTGCGTGACATTTGTCAGATGCTCGATGGCGCTTAAATGAAATTTTAAATTCAAACGCCTTAATTACATTTCAAGTACGAGGGTTATTCGGAATGAATTTTAAATGAAAATTTCGTGCATCCTTGTTGAGGCGATTATTTGCCAAACGAAGGAAAATTCCAAATTCAAAAATTTTGAATAATCAAAAATAATTTTAATCAAAGTTCATTCAAAACGTCGCCAATTTGACATTTGCCATATGAACATTATTCTTCCTCGCATCGCGTTCATTGTAAATTGAATGCGTTGCGCTACGAGGAGCGAGAATCGCATCGCGCTCTCGCATCGCCGTCACGCAGTATTGTACCTGGGCCTTTACGCTCAGTTGCATGGCGCGCTGGCTTAGTGCTCTTAGTATTCGTAATGCCAGAGACACACTATTCTGTCGTGTTGTGTTGTGGCGCGTCAGACGCATATCGCTTTCATACATTTCGTATGGTTAGAAGCATATTTGTGTGTTGTGTTGTGTTGTGGCGCATTCTGTTCTGATGCGACTGCTTGCAAGCGATTGCGCCAGAGCGCCACAAGACAACACAACATAACAGAATAGTGTGTTTCTGATTATGTCGGAGAATTTAAAGAACGTGTTTAGTTCACAGTGTGTACTGTAAAGAAATCATAATTACTTTATCTTTTACAGTAAATAAATGCAAAGAAGACTGGACAAAGCTGAGAAACGGTTTCGCTAGTGCGTTAAAACGACGAAGGAATAAAAAAAGTTGGACAAGCTGCGGCAGGCTTCGTGCCATGGAAGCACAAAGAGGCGATGAGTTTTCTCCTCCCATACATAGAATGTCGGCTGACCAAAACGAACGTTATGAGCCCACCCGAATCACCGGTAGATGACCCATTTGAAAGCCGCACAACAAGTGCAGGTTCTTCTTGCAGCTACGAATCGTTTGGAACACGACCCAGTTTGGCCAGCGGAGAACCAAACAAAAAACAGAAATTAGAAGACCTGTTAGACTTAATGAAATCCTCGCAGGAATTAAGGCGTCAAAAACTTGCTTACAAACAAGATATGGATGAAACGGACTTATTTTTTCTGAGCATGAGCAAGGCAGTTAAAAAGCTACCGAAACCGCGACAAACGAAAATCAAATTAAATTTGCTCACAGCCATCTCCCAAGCGGAAATAGAGCAATTGGAAGGCAAGGACAACATAATACCATCGCCAGTTAACAACAGGATCAGCTCTCCATTAACATTGAAGCTCCAGCAGACTTGCCGCCACAACTATACAGCCAGTCATCTCCAACCACTCTACTTTCAACAAACGTTCCGTCAACATCAAACATCAAAACCTACTACGAGAACATAGATTACCAGTTTTAAACGTTACTAAATTTTTTTCTGTTTTTAGTTTGTTTGTTTTCTCAATTATATTCAAAAAATTATCTGAAATAATATTTAATTTAAATGTTTAATTTTTAAATATATCAAACTTACCTTAAGCATAACGCAAGTCTTTCTCTACTCCCTATGGATTTGCGAAACTTCGTATCTATTTTTTTGATGTCTCCTTCAATCAGAGAATGAATTTCCTCAAATTGTCCTTTGTTCATTCTGAAGTATTGATGGAATTTCTCCTCGTGACTTTCTAGTTCTTTAACTAGACAATGAAATTCACTTTTTCTCTGTCTCTGTCTATTTATTGGGTGAACCCAGTATCTTCTTTTCTTTTTTCTCTCAAGAAGAGTAATTTGTCAGAGAAATTGAAGATCCTCATCAAAATCACTATCTGAATCCGAAGAAAGCATAATGTCCAAAAAATACTGTAAAAGCACGATTAACACTACTAAATGCTTAAAATAACAACTAGAAAGACTGCCTATGAGGAATAATAACTTATTTTATGCTCACACACTGTATTTAACTTCACAACTTTTAGTGCAGCGCCACAATGCGACAGATAAGTGTGCACACCCCATGTGGCGCCACAACACAACACGACAGAATAGTGTGTCTCCGGCATAAGTCCTTTCATTCGATGGGACTTTGTATGGTAAGTGTACTAATGTATACATCTGTTCTATACTTTCAGTTTATACTGTACATCTACTGATGTATCATGACTTGTGCAGAGAGGTACATCTAAAACGATGTCTTGAAGGATTTCGTCAGAATAATAATGGGAGCCTGAATCAAGTTATTTAGAAAATCAGTCTAAGGAAGGTCAATTATTGTTCAAATTTCCGTTTAGGTGGAAGCATTTACCTTCAATAAGGATTTTTTTGCTTTGTTGACCCTTAAACAATACATTAAAATCGCTGCGGGATCAGGCGCGAACAATGGGCGTGAACAAATGACAGAAATCCCATCATGGGGTAGGTATAGGTACTGGCATCTTTGCACGTTGCAGACCAGAAATCGAAGAATCTGTTTAGGTATAATCAAAGTCTTCATGTTTAATATTGGATATTCTGGTATACAAAACTTAACAACGATTTTCGAGCCGGTGAACAGTTTAGATCCAAATCTGTTCCTCCGATTCTTTTAAAATTAGGTATACTGCTTCCTTACACAAAATGCCCAAGTATCTTTGGGTGGTTTTTGCATAATTATTTATTTTACAATAACAAATAGGCGTACTTTTTAGGCAAAAATCAGTGTTTTTTTTTTAAATTTTTTCGTTCCTTCTAAATGTCACGAAAAATTTAAACAGTAGAAAAAATTCCCTCCCGGGAATACCTTAGCAAAGCGATTATCTAATTATATCATTTTCATTTTTGCCTTCGGATGATCCAGTCATGAGTTATACTGTATACCGGCGAACAACTTTGTTTTCGAGGTACCTACGAAAATTTGCTGCCGTCGACTTAATTCTTTATATTTTGCTATAAAAAATTAAGGACATATTGTTAAAATGATGCACTACAATATTATGATACTGAAATAAATTTACGACACCTGTAGACACCTGAAAAATGCTTAAAAAAAGACCTTTTCGCAGAAATAATGGCATCCTCCATTGAACAACAAACATTGAATAAAATTATTTGTAAGCCAATTGAATTCTGTGTTTGTAACCGAATTCGGAATCAATCATCCAATATATCGCTCCTGTTCATTAATTATTTGGAACCTTTACTCTAAGAAAGAGTAAATAGTAGTGGTAGTAATGATAGTAGTAGTAGTTGCTGTTGTTGTACGAAGACGAGTGGTACCAGTGAAGATGCAGATGGAGGAAAGAATTTTCAATCGCAAATACAGCCGTATATTGAAAAAATATAAGCAACGAAATTCGCTAATAACGCACCAACTATGAAACTTTCAACTTTTGGTTTGTTGTAGATTAATGCTGAACAAAAGAGGTCTTGTAACATGTTGGTAATAAAAATAGAAGATCCCTGCAAGTCGTTTAATCAAAACGAACACATGAGGCAGAATATTTAATAAGAAATATGAAAAAAAGCCTAATGAAGTTAAAACGGTGATACAAAAACTAAATATTAAGTGTGCCAAGGGATAGGTTCGCCCCCAAGGAAGAAATATACCACTTGCATGAAGTCTGAATGACTAAATAAAGAGAGATCCCTCAGTTCGCCTACTTTAGCTATAATTCAAATTTGAGCTTTTGAAAACAATCTATAATTCGTAGTGTGAATGGCTTAACTTTATAATCAGAGTGATGATGCCACTCAGTTAGGTACTCATTGTATAATTCGTCCCTAACATCACCAGTTTTGCAAAAGGAATTTATGTTGCCATTTAACATGATTGTCTCTATAAAAATTAATTTCAGATATTTTTTATTCGTTATATGGAAGAGACGTACAAATGTTCACTCAAGAAATTATTTATAAGAAAGAAGGTGTGTTTTCCCATTTGTACAAATAGTCAAACTTATGGAATGAGTGATTCATATTTATTTATATAGGGGGAAAGATATAATTTCATCCACCAGTATTTCATAGTTTTATCTATCTATAACAGCCTAAATGAAATAGTTCCGAATCGCTAGTTATGAGTTGATTCATTTGGCCGCAATTGCTTAAAATAATTCAGGTTTATTGTATATCTTCATTTATTTATTCCACAAAACAAGATTCTACCGTACCCAAAGTAGCTCCGCTCGCCGAATACATAGTACATGCGAAATAAAACATCTTCAAATAACACTCTGCTCAAACAAAAGGTCTTTGCGCTTTATCTGGCAAACAATTTTCAACTAATTTACAAAGCTATTTGCATTTAGCTTTTCCTCATCAACCATGCTGCCCACATCATCACGTTCCCCAATATATAATGTGTTCTTTCCCATTCCTATTTTTCGCACTAACGCGTTACAATACAACAGTACCATCACTGAAAGGCCTGTAGAGACGGCACCAATCTAGCACACCAACAACAACACCGAGCAGCTTTAAAGGAAAAATTTACATAATTTATTACAAAAACCATTCAAACCATCCTCATCACCCCCATTTTCGTATTACAATTTGTGCGTTAGTTATATTTGTTTGTGAACTTTTAAGCAACCTACACGGCTACGCGAGTGACAACCATCATAGAGATATTAAAAAAATAAAGAGGACGATTTAAAAGGTGCTTAGAAAATGCTTCTTTCATTCCTCCTAGTTTGTATGAATATTAAACCTTAATTAGCATAGAAAATCTAACGCTGCATATTTGTGTTACGCCTGAAGGAAATTTTTGAGATGATGACAGAAATTTTGATCCTGAGACTATTTCAGTGGTGTATGTGTGAGAATTGGTTAATTCTTTGTGATTGTATTAACTTTTAGTTGGCTGTGGGGGCTTTAGAAGGCATTCAAGCTTTTGTACCCTTAAAATGTAGGGATGTGTGCTATGAGGAAGTACAATCATTAGAGCTAGGCCATAGCGTAACCACAAAAAAGAGCATCTCATACTACCGACAGATCGTAGCTACTAACCAGTGGCGTAACTATAGGGTGGCAGGGCTGCCCAAATGCCACGGGCCGCCGACGCAAGAGGGCCCGGCCCAAGAGGCCGTGAGCTCAGAAATAATTTTTAACGTTGTACCATTTGTACCTGAGTACTTTTTTAAGTTCTGGTTAATATCCATTCAAGTGAGACAACTAAAGACCATAATAGAATTTCAAAATCATCGTTAAGCATTTCAACACATCCTAAACAAAAAGATGTTGATCAATTTTACAACGCATCCATTGGTTTTTACATTTTATGTCGAAGTAGGTTGGCAGCGTGGGTGAGCATAGACGATCGGGGAATTCCCTCATTTTGTTAACCAAGAAAGCACTTTTTTCGTGGCGCTGCCGCTGGGGCGAGCTAGCAACACGATGTTAGGGGAATCCCGGATTTGCAATTTTTTTATGAGGGCGCTACTACTGACTGCGTATTATTTATGAGATTGTTTCGACAATTGGTCATTTATATCTTTGATTTTTCGTATTTGTTGTTTTATTGAATAAATGGTGGCAAAGTAAAGTTGATTGTGAAAGTTAGATATTAAAATGTCTAGTTCAAGAAAATATTTAAGTGGGAGCGAAAAACGAAAGAGAAAGAGGGAGACGAAAAAAGAACAAAAAAAAAATAAAAAGCTACCTAAAATTAGTCAGTGCTTAAAAAATGATGATTTTAATAATGAAAACTCGAGTGAACAGTACTCCAAAAGTGAAGAATCGGACCTTACTAAAAGTATACTAGAATTACCAGATGCAGCCCCCAACACCAGTGTCTATCCAGATCCAGAACAACCACAACAAGGTACTAGCAAAAATTAAAGAGAATTATATTTTAGTGGTAACAATATTGTATCTTCGCCATATGTTACTGATAAGGGTAATTTTAAAAAGCTAACGGATCAAGTGAAAATGTTCGTGATTGAAAACGGACATTGTAGACCTAAGGGCCCTTTCTTAAAAGATCGTGACAATAGATCTTTTCTAGAAAAACATTACTATATTGTTTCCAAGTACTTTATCCTTTTTGGCACCAAGTACTTTCTAGACTCCTTGATGTTACTCTGACACTTTCTACGTGTAATTTAGCCTTTCGTGGCCACAGAGAAAACGCAGATAGCAGTGATCCAAGCTCCAAAGGGAACTTTTTGAGTATTGTTGAGTTATTAGGAAAATACGACCGGATTTTACAAGAATTATTAAGTAAGCCAAATGGCCAGATAAAATACTTAAGTCCAAAAATACAAAATGAGATCATTTCTGTCCTGGTTCTAAAAGTAGAAAATGAACTCATAAATGAAATAAATGCCGCATCATTCTACTCTATCATATTCGATACAACTAAGATAATTCAAAAAATTGATCAACTGTGTGAACTTTACCGTTATTGTATGATTGAAAAAGATGGTAATGGGATCCCAAAGGCACTTGTCATTAAAGAGACATTTATAGGATTTCATGAAGTTAAGGATCAAACTGCCTCAGCAATGTCCAAGCAAATTATTGAATCCATAAATGACAAAAATATTCTTCTAAATAAGTGTCGAGGACAAGGATACGATGGTGCTAACACAATGAAAGGGACTTATGGTGGAGAAATGCCGCATATGTTCACTCATGTTCGCTCATAACTTAAATTTAGTACTCAATGATGCAGTGAGAGAGGTTTTTGATATGCAAAATTTTTTTCATACAGTTCAACAAATTTATAATTTTTTTGTATCAAAGTATCAAAAGAATGAGTATTTTATCAAGTTTTATATCTAATAAAGAAAGTGAGTCTTCACCTTCAATATCATTAAAAACATTAAACGCTACTGGATGGGACGGACGTTATGATGCTGTTTTTGCTTTAAAAGTTCGGATTGTTGAAGTCCAAAAAGCGCTAACGAAAACAATTCTGTTAAATTGCAAATCAGATGAAAGAAATGAAGCTGTTCACTCAAGAAGAAGATCGAAAACTACAATTTTATTATGTTATTGGTTTTCCATTTCAAAATTCTACTAACTACCGATGCAGCCTCTAAAGCACTTCAGTCTAAAGCCACCGATCTTTCAAATGCCTTAAAACGTTTGAAAATTTGTCTAGAAGAATTGAAAAGGTATCGACATGAATTTGTAAATTTAAAAATGGAAGCAAATAGTGTAGCAGAAAAATGGTCCATCACCCCTGAATTTTCTAAAACTCGTCAGAGGAAGGTCAAACGCCATTTTGACGAGCTTTGCGAAGATGAGCGTCTCCAAGATTCGGAAAGTTTGTTAAGAGTGAATATATTGCTGGTGTGATACCCATTTTCCATACTTTCCAATCTTTCCCATGGCTTTTAAACGTTGGAAAATCGCTCCTCAGGTCATATGTAGTGTAATAATCAATAACGCCTGCAATTCCTCGTCTTCGAACTTTTTCGCTGTCTGTAAATTCGAAATCTCCACTTTTCAAAAAACGAAACCATGTCTCACATGTTCTAATGCGATTTACTTGAGACGAATGTCGACATATTCACTGAGGTAAACAGCTATGACGCTATTATTTTTGGAGATTGTAACTTGTGTATTTTTTAAGGACGCCAAATCATAGAGAAGTACACATATCTCCAGCGACATCTATGACTTAAACCGGCAAATTTCAACTAACACCCCTGGTAAAAGATTAATAAAATTGGACTTATTGTTTATTGGATTGGAATGGAAGATATTTCATTATGGATGATTAATATTTTTTTAACTTTTTTGTTCTTTTAAAGTGAAACAGCGAGAAAAATCTACATATGCAAATAAAAGTTTGATAATTTTAATCAAATACCATTGAATCAGAAGTTTGCCTTCGGGATTTGTCTTGTTTGTTTTCGAAGTCTTTTCGAAACTTGTGGATACCGTAGGGTCCCGAAGGAAACAATCGAATATTGCTCAGTCAAAAGGCAAAATAAAGCTCTTTTAGTTACTATTTAAATGCTCCTAATTTTACTTTAGTTAAAAGTCTTCCTGCACTTCCATTTAAAACATCACATATTAGACGGAACCTAATTCTTTGAAGTGAAAAGGAGAATGGAGTGAGAATTTATAGCCTATAGTTTGGATAGCCATTTGATATTTGAAATAAGTATGGACTTAACTTTCCATAACTGAAACGACCTTGTACATTGGTATCGTTATATTAAAAACGGAATTCAATAGAACTTTTCTTCAGTAAAAAAAGCAAATAACTACACATTCAAAATGTCAGGTCGTAACTCTCTCTTTGACACTTGCAATTTGTAAAAAACAAAACAATAATTTTTTTTTTACCAAATAAAACTAAAATATATATCGAAGTTTCTATCGACTAGCATCAATAAATAATGAAATAAATTGTAATTTCAAATCCTGGAAGACCAATTTTGACATTATTGTCAAGTTAAGGACCAAACGAAGCAACAAAAAACCATAAGCTAGACCGGACTGGCGATTCAAAACTGGCTGCGCTGGAGTGGCACGTCTATAGCAAACTTCTAAGGCATGACAACAAGAAGCAATGCTTGCAACCAAGGTAGCATATTGTTCGTTGAAGTTGAATAGTCTTATGCCAACGCACAACTATACTATCAACCCGCCATGCAATTCCAGTTGAAACTTCTATAAACTAATTCAAACAAGAGTTTATAATTAAAAAGCGTAGCTTTGTCTAGAAGAATAAATTAGTTCATCCCTACGGGAGTACCTCACGCAGGTTTGTATTGTAACACTCCAAACAGCGCAAATCTAGAAACCCATTTGAACTCGCTCACCTGGTTGCAACTTATTTTAGTCAACAAAAATCGACTGCTGCTTAGATGATCCCTGCTGTCGTTTTCACAAAACCTAATCATAATTTCTGACAGTTGGATGAATATATGATCAATGACTACCTAAGGAATTATTTGATGATGTATTTCCTTCCGTACCATAAAAATACATCCACGTAGCCATTGTTAAATGACGATGAATCTAGGGTGTTCATATTTTCTACACCATTTTTCAAATTTCTCAATTTAAAACGATTTGCTTTGATTATAAATGATTAATTCGACTGTTACGATAAAAATAAAATTATCCTTCGGTCATAACTTTACCCTACTACATTAACCATATACAACATACCGATAATTTCATCAAGGAGATCTCGTCAGATCATAAACTGCTTCGCTCAAATAGAGAACATCTATAAACTTGAGCCTCTAAAAGTAAGGAAGAGAAAACTTTCCAAATATGCCGGCTAACGAACATTTCACCCAGGATTTAAATACAATTAGAGACAATTATCAAAGAAAGCAGGTAAAAGAAGACACAACAGTCACAACTCCGTCAAGGATTTATAACCGCCAGGAACTGTTTCATGAAATCAAACTTCTGATAAGGAGGATTAATCAAATTCGAAAAAAAGCAATGGGCACAAAAGTCTCTAGACTGCGAATCTATCAAGGTAACAAACTAAGTACGGAATCGTTTATCTGAGGTCAACAGCCTTCAATGCAAGATCTTCCTGCAAAGTCTAGAGTCAGTATGCCATAGAACGGCCTGCAGTTTGACAACGAGAGCAAAGGCTGAAGCCTTTGCATATTTCGGGAAAATATCGCTGAAGCAGAGAACGTTAACAACGTGCTGAGACGCTCATTAGGGAAGATATCACGCAGAAGATCGAACGAGAGAAATTTGGTACGACCACTTAACCTGAAAGAGACCAAAACTTGATACAAGAACTGAAAAGAACAAAACACCAGGATACGACTCAATGTCAAACACTTAAGGATAATTTCCAGAAAACATTTAAAAAAAGAACATTACGAACACAATGTTTGCCTTTTTGTACCCAGAAGAGTGAAGAAAAAGCAATCACCATTGTCACCCCTAAACCAGCAGGGATTCAACTATTAACTTAACTTTTCCGTATAATTGGAGGCCCATTAGTCTTTTCTCACCTATATTGAAATTAGCGAGGAGAGTATTGCTCCATCGGCTGAATAAAATATTGAAATGGCTTTCGTGCAGCCATCTCTGCAGAACTCCGACCTACAAAGGTGTTACATGACATTTGACATGGAAGATATAATAAAAAAAATCAACAATTCTTTATGTATGTTTCAAATTTTTTATGTATAACATAACTAAAGTATTTGACAGAGTTTTGCATGCTGGACTTACTTATTAAATGCATGTGCTCAAAACTGCACTACCAAAAACTCAATCATCACTCATTTTTACACGGCAGATGTTTCGTGCCGAATGAGTCAATCATTTGCCAACCTCTGGCTCCGATTCAAGCTGGACTTTCAGAAGAATTACTCCTATCCTCAACTCAATACAGTCTTTATAAAGCGGACACACATTCTCTGTCATCCAATGTTCAAACTGATTTATATAATGATGACACGCACACCATTTTCTCAGGTCTGTTAATATTATCCTGCGATATTTCAATAAATGGAAAATAGACATCAACACTTACAAAACGCAAGTCTTCTTTCTTTCTTACTATCAATAACGAGGATATGCCATGGCAAACGTCGGCTTAATGTCTGGAAATTCTATATGGGTTAAAACTAAATTGGACGCATCATATACCTAGAAACGGGATCAATGCATAACTAGTCAGACTAATCAGACTTATCATAACTAATCACACTCTTAGGTCCCTCCTTTACAAAGGCCACTTAAACAATATAAACAAACTTTTGATTTTCAACCAGATTATGAGGCTGAGAGTACTACACATAAGTACTTCAATGAACCAAAAAATCCAGACAGACAAAAACGCACCCCAAACCTTCCACAACAAGGCAAAAAAGGAAGTCATTCGGAAGACTTTGGTACGTGAGAAACATAGAGACTCAGAAAGTTATTAAAACAGACAAACTTTACAAATGCAAACTTGATGGAGCACTGTTGAGCACCATATGACAAAATTGATCAACAGAACTCTACTATGGAATTCCTGCAGGAAATCCATGGAGATGTGGTGCCTCGGATGCACGGCCGGTGTACCCGAGTCGCACAGTGAATTGACAAAAAAATGTTAAAAACCTGATTACATTAACGGCAGGTGAATACCTGATCGATGAAATTGTGATCTGATGTAATACTGATCCACAAGAAACGCAGCAAAGAAGACATCAGAAAATACAGACCAATAAGTCTACTATCGGTCTTCTACAAAGTATTAACGAAACTCATTAGCAACCGAATACAAACAGCCCTAGATCCCGAACAGCGACAGGAGCCGGCTAGTTTCAGAAGTGGATACAGCACTATAGATCATACCCACACATTACGGGAAGTCTTAAGTAGATATAAAGAGTATGAGCGACCCCTAGCACTGGCCTTCATAGACTTTGAGAAAGCCTTTGACTCAGTATTCTCTAATGCAATAATCAATTCATTATTAGCGCAAAGCGCAAATACGTCAAAGTATTAGCAAACATCTACCCCAATGCCAGAAGGTCAAAGTATTAGTAGACACTCCAGGGTTTCCCACAGTAAGACAGGGAGATACCATACAGCCAATGTTTTCAACGCCACATTAGAGGGCATCTTCCGAACTCTACATTAGCAGAATAAAGGATGGAATATCGATGGTGAGCACCTCAACCACTTGCGATTCGTAGATGACATAGTCCTGATAGCCAATCGCCAAGAGGAATTACAAGAACAGCTGAATGAACTCAACGTTTCTAGTGGAAAAGTAGGCTCGAAAATGCACCTAAACAAAACAAGATCATGTTCAATGATTACATATTCACTTGAGAACATACAAAAGTGAACAACGCCACACTGGATAGAGTCGAAGGACGTGTATGCTTATACACAAATCCGGTTCACTACTACCAGAAAGCAATCGACAAATTAAGATGGCATGGAGTCCTTTCAGGAAGAACTCGATTATGTTCAAGTCTAAAATGAAGATGTACTTTTAACACAAATCCTTCGACCAATGTATCCGACCAGTCCTGCTATACGGTAGTGAAACATGGGCGCTAACAACACGAATAACAAATAAACTCCAGGTTCCTCAAAGAGCCATGGAATGATGCATACTGGGCATTACACGAGGTGATCTCAAGATTATCGTGGATACCAGAAAGGACCCACGTAACAGACGTGATACATAGAGCAAAATCCTTCAAATAGCGATGGGCCGGTCACTTGGTGGGATTGCCGGACGGCAGATGGACCACAAGAATAACGCAGTGGTACCCAAGAGGAATCAAACGACCGAGAGGACGCTCAAGGATTCGATGGCATTATGATATAAAGAAAAACGCCGGCACATCTTGGATGAAAATAGTTGAAAACAGGCAGGCTTGAAAAGAAACGAGGAGTCAGTATGTAAGGGAGGATGCAACATAGTCTAACAAAACTATCTACGAGGGGCATTCAATCATATGAGAGCCTCTGAAACAACATATTCATCTTACATTTAATGCCAGAAATCCCTTTAGAATTTTCAAAAAATCGATTTTTTTGGTTTTTACATATTTCGAAAGTATAATACCCGAAATAATCAATATTTGCGGAGTTATCGCATATAGAGTCGAGTGGAGGGGCAGCTTGCGGTCAGATAAAAAGCGAGTCGGGCGCTCGGACCGTTAGAGGCAAAGCAAACCTTACTTTATCCATATGCTGTACTCGCCTAGCACGCTTTACTTTTTGATTTACCTTTTTTTGGCCAGGCAAATGTTTTTTAGGTTGTTAGAGCTGCAGTATGCAGTCTTCTACTGTCATGCAGAAGTAAGACGTCACGTATAGGCTGACGGGGTCTTTTTTATCGATATGCGGCTCAAAGCTGGTCAAAAACGCCACAATAGTAGGCAGAGCGACGATCGCGAAAAAAATCAATACGTAAAACTTCTAAAGAGTCGAAAAAGATCGTTGACATAACCTTCCCGACTGGCTTTAACTTTTAATGATCCTGACTCCCCCTTTATTATCCGCTCCATACTAACCCTCTTCCACGTTGCATCGCAGTTTACAATGCTTTGCGAGAAGCCTTTCATCTTGAAACGAGCAAGAAGCTCTCATAAACTTCAGCTCTGTCATTTTTATGTTCTTGGGTAAGTAGACGTGGAATCCACCTCGCCGAGGTTTCTCGAATTTCAAGGTCGTCTCGAAGCTGCGGCGTCTTTGGTGACTCACATTTTTTACTTTTGCACGAACTCTTTAAATTCGGCACACCAGGCTTTCATTCGTGGCCATGAAAGTACATTCTCTCCAAACTTTGCACGCAGTTGATCCCGAATTTCAGCTGGTTTCACTAGAAACTTATGATTCGTTTCGCAACTGAAGAATGAACTTTTTTTGTGCTCATTTCGAAAACAACAGAAGAAAACGATCTAGCCCTCGGTTTGGCCTCGAGTTATCTAGAGATGATCCCCATCAACCGGATCCGACACTATGCCTACCTCCACCATGCTTTTTTTGCCCTCAGAAGTAAAAGAGAAATTCAAATTCAAATACAAAATTTGGTGATAAGACGCATACCCAATGATCAAGCACCATTAACCCAATTTGAAATCTCACCTTAACTATATTTCAGATTCATGTCATTTCCCATAAATCTCACAGACCCACATATCACCCAAATCCTTTTTACCAAACATCCTTACAACTGGTTACCCTATTAGCCTCTTTTTTGTGCTGACGAACGAATGATTCGAGAACTTCTCTTCATACGACTAAATTTACACCATTCCATTCACAGTTTGAAAGTTCATCACTAAGTGACATTGTATAGGATATGTAAAGCTTGAACTGTTGACTATTCAAAAGCAATCCTTTTACCAAGCACATACGAGTACACGTTACTCGCTTGCCAACATGCTAATATGAACGCGTACATACATGGGTATGATACAATGCGAGATGAACTTCCCAAGTGTTTCTAACACCACGTGCTTTAAAGTAGAAAACTTCAATTAGAACAGATAGAACTTTATATATCGTGTGTGAATATAAATTGATATCAAATGAAACATTTCAGACACAATAAATAAGAAGATGATGATGGTGAACAGCGAAAGATACCTACCTACATGTAATCATACCTTTCTACATCAGGTACTATGCATGGTAGCTGTATGGTGTTGAATGTGTTTACTTTCAATACTCCTTTTCAATACAGGATTTCGATTTCCGTGTCAATAGTACGATTATGTAATGATCAGAGTTGGTGGTTGTTGTAAGCGCTTCTCATTCAGATCGTTATTGAAAAGTGAATGTCAAAAGATACGAGTTCAGTCTTTTCGCTAGAAAAGTTTTAAATCGACTCAGAGAAAAGTATTTGCGTGGAATGCTCTTTTCAATGATCAAAAAACTTCTAGTTGACTACTTGTAGTACATCGTATAAATAAAATTCAATGAATGACCGATTTCCAATTTAAAATAAAGCTTTGAGGGTGGACACCTCTAGTGAAATAATCCTACTTAGGTAGGTTTGGATTTGTATCTTTTCATAGACTTTAAGGACAGATTAGGCGGAAATAGGCAGTCTACTAATAGACTTCAGCGACGCATTAGGCGTAAAACTCAATTGAAAATACTTATTTTGCGAATTTATCTATAACAAAAGCATCAAGATAGGCCGAGAGAATTTATTTCCGAGATAGAAATATTTATAACAAAATTAACCTCCACAAACTACACATAAATAAAAATACTTTTGCTAAAGCAAATTCTTCACATTTTTACTACCCCCAGAAGTTCTCAATAGAATTAATATTTCGATACGATTCTTCGTTTTATCGATAGCAGTTCCCGTAGGAACAATTAATGAAAATCGTTTATTTACTTTATTCGATTGAAAATCCTTCACTGATTTTATCCGATTGAAAATCCAATAATGATACAATTATATAGATGGAAAATTGGTATTTGATTTCAAATTTTATTTCACGTTTTTCACCAGCGATGTGGAAACTCACAACTTTCTATATCATACCCAATTTTCACCGAAGCCCATGAAATAATCAAGGTCTCCTTAGGGCTGCAGGATCAACTAGTGATCAACTATTAAGTGTTCGCAAGTATTCGAGAAATGGAAAGACTTACCAACAACAAACAAACTGCTGCAGCGTGAAGGGCTATCCCAAATGCTATTCAACCCAGCTCTCAAATGCATTACATAGAAACTGTCAGTTGATTAAATAATCATAAATACCTACCAAAACTAGACTGATAAAATATTTAATTAAGACTGGACGAAACAAATTATTAGACCGCAGATCAATATGTCCAAAGAAAAATGTTGGCATGACCTGAAAGAAATACCAAAAAAAACGGAGGAAAATTTCAATCCAACAAATCGAATCTGAAAAATGCAAACGAATATATAGTAACAATAATATTTTTTTTGTGATTGGGAGATGAAGGCTACTAACGCCCTGAGTGTCGAATTCCCAGTCACAAGCGGACTACCGACTAAATATATCCCCTGTCACACCGAGAACCCAAGCTGGAACTGTTTGTTACATTACTTCGGACCATTTCTGTACGGATGGATAGGAAGGAAGCTGATTGCTGTCAGACAGATCCCCCCTCCCTCGCCGACCGATCCATCATGCGCTCCTTTATAAGAAGAACTGTCCGTATGTAATGTGACACACAGTTCCAATTGTCTTTAGATTGCATCATTTTTCTCGTTACATTTTCTGGGGAGAGCACTCCAATTTTCTCCGAGAGGTGCGAACGGAGTCTTGTCCATCTGATACACGTAAAGAATCGGCGTCATCCCCGGGCAGAATACGCAAGTTGGGGATGGTGACTTTTCCATCTTATACAGGTAAGACTGAAAATACCCGAGCCTACTGAGTTGTTGCGTCAGGTAAAAGTTAGTCTCACCATGCATTCTGTAGAACCACGGCCCCAAGTCACGAATCAGCCGTGCGGTCCAACTGCCTCGCCCTTCGTTTACCCATAATTGCTTCCACAAAGTTAGGGTCCTTCTCCTTTTCTCTCGCCGACTCCCTCCTACGTAAGTACATACGTTTCCGTTCTTCTGTAAGTAGCTTAACAGGGATCACCCTCGATATAACCAGCACTGCAGGTTCAGAAACAGTGGGATATGCAGCCGCTATCCGCAAAGCTCCTTGCCTCTGCACCTGTGCCAGACGTCTTCGGTGTGACTCTTTACTAAGAGCATCGGCCCAGACTTCGGAGCCGTACAAGAGCACTGACTCTATTGCACTCATCAGTAGACGTCTTTTACTTGACGATGGTTCTCGCGTGTTGGCCATATGCGATTGAGCGCCGATACTCCCGCAGAAGCCTTATCCGCTGACGCTCGAACCTGCTCGAGGAAGCTCATCTTCGAGGCAATCATCAAGCCATGGTATTTGATTGATTCCATCGACTCGATGATCATTTCCCCCACCCGAACGGGGATAACACGAGGGATTCACTTCTTGGTGAGGACGACAACCTCGGTCTTTTCCAGCGCTAGGCTAAGCCCACAGCCTGTCATCCACTCACTCACTCGGCGCAGTACCCCGTCCAGTTTGAGTTGCGCCTGTTCGACAGTACATCCGGCGACTAGTACTGCTACCTCGTCTGCGTATCCAATCAGGCGCGACTCCCCCTGGAACTGCAACCTCAAAAGCTCATCGTACGAGATATTCCAGAGGTTCGGGCCAAGAACGGAGCCTTGCGCTACCCCTGATGTCACATCCATTCTTCGCCGGCCCCCCAATGTGTCATAGACGAGCATCCGATTTTTGAGATATCTGCGAGATATCTCTTTTCGAGATATCAATATCTGCGTCAGATACCTCGGCACCCTGAAATATTCCAGAGCACGAAGAATATCTGTACCTAGTGTTATGAGCAGTACTATTCACCTCGAGTGGTTATTGTGGGCTTCTGCCCGCTGGACCGCATTTGCCACCTCTGGTATTGCAAGGAACGTTGTTCGGCCAGCCCTGAAGCCGTACTGCTGAGGAGATAGATCCTGTCTCTAATGAGCCTCTCGAGCACCTTCCCAGTGGCATTCAACATAAAAAGGGGCCGAGGCTCGTGCTCCACAAGGGGAAGGGGAACCAGGAGCAACAATAATAATGATAATAATAATAATAATCTTTATTCAAATGAAATATTAACAAATGTGCTGGAGTTTTAATTAGGAGATCTGAATTGAACTCATGATAGCCTTATAATACATAACTAAGCAGAACTAAAGTAAACTTTAACATAATTGCAAAAGCGTAATCCAGACGGAAAACAAAACCCTTTTTTAACTTAAAATTAACTTATGCTACACTGAAATGACCTAAACCTACTTTTAATTAGCAAAGACTGTGCTGGTAAAAATAAGAAGACTTAAAACCTATAGGAAATCGGAATTGCTCAATGCTGCAACAAAAGGATTGTAGGATGCACGAGCTTTTGTTAGAAGTTTTACTCTTCTTTTAAGAAGAGTACGTCCTAAAAGAAGTAAGAAGAAGAAGAGAACTCCTTTTTTTCTCCTATAGGACTGACATTAGTCAATGCATGTAATATCTGGGTAGAGATATAAAACGGTATACTTGGCGCCATTTCAAAACATTTGTTTTGCAATATCTGTAGCTTGCTTATCAAGTAAGCTGGACAAGACCCCAATGTCTCGGCTCCGTGGAATATTATAGGGTGAACACGGCGATCCCCGATAGATTACGTTTCCATCACTAAGAACAATGTCTATAACTGAGCCGGATCTCTGTAAGAGTAGAAGGTAGATTCAATTGGTGCGTGAGTAAAGATATTTAAATATAAGCTGGTGAAAAACTCTGTCTATTGTAAACGAATTTCTTCATCTTAACTTTTTGTTAAGACGAAGATGACCTGACGAGCCATCTGTACTATTTAACGGGGAGCAGCCACAGGTCCCCATGATGGTAACGCCTTCGAGACGTTATTATCATGCTAACTTTGTTACCCTCCAAATTGGTAACTTCGGAATTGACTCATCCGATTTAATCGAAAACATTTGATGAAACAAAACCAAAACTTGCATAAGATTATGTGGAAGATTTTACGCAGCGATTAGTAATCCACGCATGATTAAATGAAAAAGCACCCGTTTACGCATTTTTAGGAGCTCTTTAACTTCTACCTACAGAATACATTTTTCATTTAACATTAAAAAAAACATGCTTCAAATCCGTTCCATAGAGATTTATTGTATTAATTTCTACCAGCATTGTGTCTATATTCTCGTAACGAAAACGTTTAAACGCAAGCTGTACGTAATTTATATGGAATCAACAATACTAAATCTTCAACATAGCAAAAGTAGAATAATGAATTCATTTGCAAACCCCATAATCTCATTCAACTTGACGGTCCAATCCAACTTTTATTACATGCCAACTGCTTATATCCATTGAAAAACTAAATGAACTTCTAAATTAGCTTTTTTAATAAAACAAACAACCATTCTTGGATTCTTTTTTCTTCGAGCTCAATCAACACAAGACCCCACGTCCTTACCACAATCCCCACGATTAAGACCAAAATTCAAGGCCATTTCGTTCGCCACCAAACAAATGTCAACACAAATGTGTCCTTTAAAAGGAAACAACTAAAAATGGAAGTGAAAATTTGGGATCCAATTCCTATTTCAACCAAACAATCACCCAGAGGAACTTTCTTCACGCACCAATCCGGAGAAAAATGTACAGGCAAAAGGGGACAGATAGGACGAAACAATTAATGATGCCATCGCCGTAAATGCCACTAAAATAGCCTTAGTCTATTTTCCAGGCAATATTTCGTTCCAATTGTTTTCTAGGAGAAAGCTCAATTCCACGTTGTCTTTGGTGTTTCCATCATTGTCGTCTTAAGCGTCGTACAATAATATTGTTAATAGCTACGATGTAACGATATAATATCGATAAAAAGTTGAATTTGCTGAATTCACAAACGACTGCTACGTTGTTCTACGGCTACGTATAGCAAATCCTTGGACGAGAAGTCGTTCCAAAGACTGAAACGTTTGCTAAAACTTTCTCGTACTTGTTCCAAGACACATAATTTGCAACGACCAACAAAAATAGATAAATGTATCTGAGAGCTTTGGGATCATTTCGAATGTCAAAATAACACAACTGAAGAAGAAAAAACCAAACGACAAAAGAATCTTGCAGACTTTCCGACTTCTGACATCCTGAAGGTTAACGGGTCATTTCATAAAAACATTCACAACTTTCTCTTTCTATGAAAATCAAGTGTGTAAACAAGTCCCTAGTGCAAAAAGCAAGGAAATTTACATAGATCCTTATTTAGGCAATCACTTTAAGAATGATGCTGAAATATTTATAACTGTTCTTATTCCATGATGTCGATCGATAGCAATCGCAAGACAAATACTACACACTCCCATCCGAACATGTAGGTATACTTATTGACTATGCAAAAGCCATTCCTTATCCTTGAAAAGAGTTGTTGTGTTGCATGTGTTTATATCCTCAAGTTGTGAATGAGAGGGTTCGAGTGATCTGATGCGTAATTTTGCCAAAAAAAACTTTATACAAATTTACATTAGGACATGGATACTCAAAGACTGTGTGAAAATTCATTCGCAAATATATGGAGAGAACGATTGGAAGGCGAGACCTTACTGAAGATAAATGTTTGGTTGTGCTTATTTGCTTCTTACAAGCCCCTGATGGATTAAGAGCATACAGTTTAAAGGAGAAGCATGTGTTACAAATGAATTGGATGGTATAAAAGATTGATTTAAGGTTAATCCCCAAAATAATAATTTGATTTTGTGAAACCGACCGCGACGAAGTAATTTCTTTCCCGTCTAATTCGATACAACAAATTTGGATGAAACTTCGCAAGTAAATGATGCGAGCGACTGAGTTAATGGTATAAATTAAGGAGGCATCATCTCTGGTCCACGGTAGCAAACAGGGAGTCATAAAATTTCCTCTCAGTATCATTAATCGTCGATCAAATTATTACTATTATTATTTCAATTATTAATTTTGCTATTCTCATGGAAGAATATTATATATCAAAAACGAGATTGGCGAACTGGAGGACCTCGTTGATAGAATCCAGCAATACAGAAAGACAATGAAATTGTGTTGAGGTAGAAGTAGAAGAGTCCATGAGACAAACTCTTCCTACGCCAAAGAACTTTAGGGTAAGATTGTCGCCTACCAATCCTAGAGGGTCGCAAAGGATCGCAATAGTAAACATATCGGAGAAAGATGCAGTATAACTCGCGGTCAAGGGGAATATTAAAATCAGCTGAGTTGTGTGCAGGATTCGCCGGAGGATAGTCCTAACTCGAGGCTGTAAGGAGCGTGATCGGAGCAACCCGTCTTATAAGTGTGTTACTTCTGGAAATAAGTTGAGAAAATGCGCAAACAAACCTAGCTGCATCTTATCGAAAGCCAAGTCTCAGAAGCCTGAAGACCTGCCTCACATTCCAGCAAGCGAAAGGAGCTCAAAGTTCAAAGATGCACTTGGCAAGAGAAGAGAGAAAACATTATCCAAGCCCTGCAGATCAAACTACATCTTAGTGCAACCGCGCATATCTTACTCGACCAGGTTATAAGGGTGAATAAAGCCGACATACTACCAATATTGGAGCAACACTATCACAAGGAAGAGGCTAGATGCTTCCCTGACCGATCTGGCACCGTCGCGATCTAGATGTGGGATAGTGTTCTACTCCAAGTTTGGACTTGCCCCAGCGGAGATGGCTTTGACCTGATTCGGTGTGCGGATATGACGTTCATAAGTTTCTATCTAACACGGAATGAGCCAGTTTTATTCTTTCAGAGCAAGCTCAATCAACTGGAGGAAGTTGTCGCCAGCACGGACGGTCGAACGGTTCAAGGGAATTTAATAGGGAATGCCTCATGTAGATCCCAAATGACAACAAACCCTAGTACTCGCGACTAGAACTTGTCATCATGAACTTTGGAAACACATCAACCTTTCAACAGACAGGTTGCTTGGGAGCCATTCCGGATGTGATGTTCGATTCGGAGTTCTTAGTGCCTAGGATACCCAAATGAAGGATACTAGGAAACTACTCAGCGAGCAATCACCAAGACACTGCACTCGAAAATCGGCAAACGTGCTGCTCCATGCGCAGTAACCCAACCTTCAGCCGTAGGTTGCAACATTGGTTAAATCAACATAGTCTTGAGGTTAGAACGTAAGTTCTACCATATGACGGTCCCAAGCCCGTGTAAATGGGGAGGGAAAATAGGTGTAGAGCATGTTGTCCTAGGAAGTTGATATGAAACCAAGTAGGGAAAGCGAATGATGGAATTGATGCGTAATAAGACGTTGTCTTTGTTGAGTCTTTGGTGGAGTGAAATTGTTGAAAAGAAGAAATAACAACAGACGTACTTTAGAACGAAATAAATGTTGCACATGTCTAGCTGAATAATGATCAAACGTCAGTATTGACTGGTGAAGTGAAAGGGATGTGATGGATGAGGGAAGGCTGTTGGAAGGGCCCTGAATTAAGAAAGTACCAAAACGTCGCCAATGGGATTTGTCACTTGCCCGTGGTGTACCGAGGGAAAGTGATTTCAACCTAACCGCTGTATGTTGGATGAAGGAGGAGTTGAACTGTTGGACTGTAGTACTGATGACTTCAAGATTACTGATGAATGAGGAGTCGAAGTTGTCTATATCGCTGAGGAGAGGACGGACTCAAGTTAGTACTGTTGACTTCACCAAATGGGATGGTTGGGAATCTGGGGCGTACAGAGGGAAAGCTGAGGAAAGCCGATCTGATGGATTTAGCTGCTCAGATGAATAGATAGAATGAAATCGACTGAGGACTAGAATTGACGAGAAGGAGGAAGTGGACGTATAAACTGACGGACTGAATGTAGACTGATGCGTAAATGTATTGTGGAATATTATGAAGAGGGGGCTGATGGAATATTATGAAGTTGAAGATGATGTTAATGAAGATCTTGTTGTAAAAGATGGTCAAGAAGATCATAAAATTGATGAAAACGTTGATAAAGGAGATAATGAATGAATATCATAACAAGAATGATGCTGAAGTTGGTAAAGTAGATGATGGAGAGAAAAAAGAAGAAGATGATTGAGATGATGTTGAAGAAAGTGAGGAAGAATTTGTTGTTAAGTAAAGTGGTAGTGTTGTAAAGTGAGTCGATCTATTTAAGATAGATTGCTAGACGACTAAGTTTACTGAATGTGATGATCTAAATGTCGTGTTAGACGAAGTGGAGTCAAATGTATTTAGCAGTTGGAGAAGCTCGTATTGCCACATCAACTTGTTGATGGGTGGATACGAGATTAGTACACTGCTAAGAGTGGGAGTGGAATTGTAGTAGATTACATGTTGTGACAGTCGATAAACGGGCCCTATGGACTTATGCTATAGGACTCCGGGTGACGCAGGGCAATTGATGGTCCAGGCTTCGGCTCGTTCCATTCAGTCTTTGGGGAGTGTACCCCACGGAGTGTACCCCACCTCAGGTACCCCACGAACCCGAGGTTGTGTAGAAGGGCTATCAGTCCCATGCGCCTGCAGCAAAAACTGAGAGTTTTATCGGACTGTAGAGAAGTACAACCTGATCAGAGGTTTATCTGAACCACGGATTGGGGGGACGCCCATGACAGGTTACTGTTAGGCCCCACACGACGAGGAACCTATCCTTGGCTGAACCGTGGTGGTTTCGAAGGCTAGAGGTGGGATAAGCATTCACCAGTCAAATCCAGGAAGCTTTAAATAAATCGGGACCATGACGGGGCCCACCATGGGAACTAGGGGACTTTCAACGGTGAACGTGGTGAACTCCACCTTGAGTGTCGTCATGTCCACGTGTGACTGCTGTAAGCTGTAGCGACGGTCACGACATGATACCTTATTTTGTATAGTTAGTCAGCAGAAATCGCTGAAAGGCGAAGGGAATGTCAACGATTTGACCGCGAAGCCAAAGGTTCAAGAGATGAGAACGAGTCACATTTCCGAACGCTGGCATACATGGCGGCTTGAAAGCTGCTCAGTAGGATGATTGATGAGAGCAAGGCTCGCTGGCGGCAGAACCTCGTTTCAACAGGGACTCGTGGGGCCTGGGTTTTGAGCTTCTAATGCGGTAGTTTTGATCCTCACGAAGGCCCTGTGTGCTTGAAATGGAAAAACGGACAAGGTTGTTCGGGTAGTTTTTCTTGTGCATCCTATTCGTCCCGATGCTTCATATGAGGAATGCCTTATTCTGTGCCGACATTTTAGTGGCATCGAGCTGGACAGTGCGGTGAAATCTATAAAAATAACAAAGGCTACGGGACATGACGGTATCTAAGAGACAATGGTACAGCTTGAACACCAACATTGCTCTGACATGTTGCTCAGCATATGCAATGCCTGACTGCAGGAGGGCGTATTTCTAAAATTTAAAAAAGAGGCGAGGGTTGTGCTGATGAACAAGGGGAAGAGGAATCCAGAGCAACCATCTGAATATTGGCTCCTATGTATGCTGAACGCTGCTGAGATAGAGCTTGAGAAGCTCATCAGAGAGAGACTTGGCGAGGCCTTCCAAATGTGATTTCTACTACATTTGAGAACATTGTTGAAGAAAAAGTAGCAATTTTTCAAAACAAAAACGCAGATATTTTGGAATTTACAGTTTATAGTATTTTGCTGAAAAAGCTAGCTGCTCTTCGATCCTTCTTAATGTCAAACGGTCAACACCATTCTATGTGAAATTGTAGATCATATATGCCAAAAAATTAGTAATGAGATCAGCTTTAATTGATGTCCACAATAATTTGGGTTTGGTATCGAGCCTGCTTTTAAGTTTGTATTTCTTGACGAAATTCGCGTATTTGTATATTCTTGCTAATGTAGCGCAATGTGATCAATATTTGAACATCTTCCGATGTATCTTGCTGTTGTTTTCTCTTCCTACACTGTGTGATCACTTTGTTTATACCTTGGATCTTTTTGATAAAATAATCGCATCAATTCATGGGAATGGAGTATGTCCTTGCTCTACCTACCTGTACACTTTATGCTGGCCATGGTGGTTGGATGTTACGTATTTGGTGTGATGTGTTGGAATTGATTTCCTGTATATGTTTTACTCTTCATGGACACGTTAGCGTAGGATGGTTAGGCTCATAAATTGAGTTCTCGGACTATCTTGTGTTCCATGGCGAACTCGAAAATTTTTCGATGTCAATGTGTCGTGTACGCATGGGGTATTTGCTGATTCTTTGTTATACCATCTGTTGAATACAGCATGGAATTTCTTACACTATTTGTGGTACCTGAACTCTTTTATATTTTACACCCCTTATTATTACAGATAATATTGGGTGTCCCAAGATGGACTAGGTGTCTATAGCAATGTTAAAGGCGTTAAACTTTAACATTTAAGCTGGTATCAATTTTCGAGCTGTAAAGATGCAGAAGTAATGAAAAATAATCACAGACACATGCGCGGCGCACAGCATTGGACATCTAACGAAAAGTCGAAACAAACGCAAACAAAATAGAAAGACTTCACAACAGAAAAATTAGAACGAGCTTAGACTGCAAGAGGTCAAAAAGCATCCTTATAATATGATGTATGAATGATTGATATTTCCAAAATAATACAAAAATAGCCCAAAAAATATCAAAATAGCACATAACTATAAACTTTGGCCAAAAAATTGAGCAGACAGCTTGTATTTTCAACAATTGTATCATTCTTGCATTTGCCCAAAAAAACTTTAAGACATTTATCATTCCATAATGGGGCAGGGTTTATTTTAGTTATAGTCAGACATGAGAAATGTCCAGCTCGAGGTGGAGAGAGATGGTTAAGATAAGCCGAACCGTGTCCTCAAGCATACGATACTAAGGTCCGGCGGTTATGTAAAATAAGTATAGAGATGCCAGTGGCATCTTTTGCGTAGGGAAATGTTGATTTCCAAAATTATTTCTCGCGTCATGCGGACGCGCCAAAATATCTCAGCAAAAAATTTTCAAAATGCCCAGGCATGTAACAAATATTTCCTTGAACAGATTTTATTCGAGTATTTTCCTATCAGCTAAGTTCATTTTAATTTAAAAACCCACTACTCAAAACAACCGACCCAGTTTTTCAATTTCATGTCACCATAAGCATGCATCATCATTTATCGTTTCACGGCTCTCAAATGGATTCCTCTAAATGCTACCGAAACATTTATATATATCCTTCTATCAAAAATTTGCAAACGGTTTACCATTACACCATAATCACCATCGAAGCCCAAAGATTCTTGCTAAATACCCACTTGAATTGAAAACGTGCTAGCATAAATCATGGCACATGTCTGCTTAAAATCTTTAAAGCTCAGCAAAGTGTAGCAAGTATCATCGTCCTGTGAACACTTAGCGTACTTTTTCTCAAAAATGTCTACATAACTGCTTGCCAACCTCGAACCGATCGAACACCCCATGCAAATAGAATACTCGACGATTTCTATCTAATAAAAGGTCTACCACATCCTCGTTTATATTCGCATAAAGAAAATATTCCCATATCGGGAAAGTTCTGAACGATAACGTCACCCTCTATGGGTTGTATTTAAGTTTAAATTATTCATAGAGGTTTTTATGTAGCGCTGAGGTACATGGAAGGTGTAAGATGCTATCCAACAAGTGGTTTCGCTTAAATGTACTGTAGGTAAAATAAAAATCAGTCGGGACGAAAGACGAACATATTTTCTCCATGCTTGTAGCTGTTGAGTTTTCCTCCTTCGGTGGCCCTTTTACACAGAACATTCATTCCCCGTCCTTTACATGTTGTTCCAAGTATCCTTTGAATCTTTCATACAATCTTAGAAGAGTACACTCTAAAGCGCTTTTTTTTTCTTCAAAAGAAGAAAACCAAAGCTTGCCGGGAGTCTGCCGTTTGTAATGTCCTTAGTGATGTTGGTAACAGAAACTTTGTGGCTTGAAATAGATGCAGCCCGAAAGGCGACCAGGCCGGATTCCTAGACAAGTGAAAATACTTGCTTCTGGAATCGTCTGGAAGAGATTATGAAAGATACAAGCCATTTATGCCAGAAAGTTTTCTCTTACAGGAAGTGCATGTATGTAAATTGCGTACTGCAAATTTTCAAATTTGCATTTCTGTGCATGGAATGTATTCAGATTTTCAGAATAATAGCACACTTACGGTCAAATTATTTTGAAATACTTTTTAAAGTGATTTTTTTTCCAAGTTCGTCGGCGTCGTCTATTCGATGTAACAGCCATGTCCTTTAAAAAGATTCTTTTAACTTTTTTGTCGTATTATCAACATTAAATTACTTTGATAATGGGCGCTTTGTTTCGGGACACACAACTGCTGAGTGGTATCATCTAATGGAAAGTTTTGCATTTAATGCTTCTTGGATTATCCTGCAAAGTCACGAGCATGTAATACCCGCCTGAAAAATAAATGCTACTAAAGAAATCAGGAAGCATCTCGCCACCTTTCGAAGGAAGACAAAATATTTGATTACTCAAAAGATATGCTTTATCGCGAAATATATATATATTTTTTTTGTTTTTCGTTAAAAGTTAATGAACGACAACGCTGTTTTATAAGCTTTGATATGCTAATTTTTCCCGCACGCCAGAAGGCGCGAAATGCCACACTTGCAATTAAGCTACCGTCTTAATTGCTTTGACGGTTTAAAGAAAGGAAATATCTACCAAAAACTTGTTAAGAACTTTTCCCATTAATGATGATAATAACAAAAGATGCATCGCGATTGCTTGAGGAAGGAAGTTTTAATAATGAGGCACCTTTAAAAGACTCGGAGCGAAACTATTCAGCTTGGTAATAAATCGTCGATGTCCATTTTGTGATACTTATCAGTTTTGAAGAATAGAGTTCACAGATATATTCTAGATATTTATCTAAATAATCTTTCATGAGCGATTTGTGAGTTTGAATAAACGAATACTTTGGAAGAATCTCAACAGAGATTTAAATCCGGTAAAGTGGAGATAATGATCACAAAACAAGCGATAAATCTGCGATTACTATTTATCGTAGGAGGATAAAATAACTGGAAATCGCAAAAGCTTCCTGCGATGGTTTCTACATTTTACTTGAGCTAATTGTGCTGTTTGCCTGCCACCATGGTGTATTCCAATTAAAGTCAGCGGAGCTGGAAGTAACATTTATCTTTCTCAAAATTAGATCCGCGTCATGTTGTTCTGATTTATTTTTGGACAACTTTACAAGCCGTGGTAGTAGCGACGGATTAGTGTCATTCGTCGAATTAATTTTCGCCGGCTACTGGAAGCTTAAAACTGATTAATTTCCTTAGTAAAAGAGTTGTTGTCAAAAGCGAAATTGAAATTTAAATTGAAATTTCTTGGAGAATAGAAAGATTTGGAAGTAACTTTAACTTGATGAATTTTTTAAATATTTTATATTTTAATATACGCCAGACGCCTAGCATCGGGTGTAAAATTATTTAAGGAGTGTGAAGACGTTAAGGAAGAGCGCTCCTGATACAAATCAGCCTTATTCACCCTCCATGACTTGCTCAACTTAAAATCCCGATTGAGTATCCCATTTTCCATTACAGTGTTTTTCTTTTCCTATCTTTTGGCTTAAGAAAAGTTTCTCTTTTTATACTTGAACCCGGAAGAAACGACAGAAGTAAATAGCAATGTTCCTTCGATGCCATCTACAGCATTGTCAATAATGGTTGGTTTATTCCAGACCATAATTTCGTTGAGGTAAGCAAAATAAACAGAAAGAAGGAGCTGCAAGGACGTGAATTATAGCATGAAATCTTCCTTACTTTCATTTTCCCAACACAACAGACGTGTGTATAATTTTCCCTTTTGCTGTTGTTGGTGAGAAGGTGATCACATGATTATAGCAAAAATAGCTCAGATTGCGTATTTTGTTTGAACTCCTTTTTAATAGACGATCCAATTATTAAATTTATATTAAATCGCTCCTTTTTATTATCGTTTAAGTCGGTTGACATTTCGGATACAAAAAGTGAAGCAAATCTTTCGCCAAACGGGCAATAGATGCTTTAAGTGCTTCCCCCTCTGAATTCTTCATATTCCTTAATGAAGAAACTAGGCATCTAACGTTCAAGCAAAAGCTGCCTAAAGATATAAGTATTATTAACAAGTAAAAACAGATAAAATTATGCACATTTTATCTATGGTGCGTTCGTTGGCACCAAGACAGTCAGCTAGCTCCTTTTTGTTCTAAAACATTATGTGAATTTTTCCTTTAAATTATTGTTCGAAATATTGTTTATAGTAAGTTATAGTTAGAAATTGACACTGATGAACTCAAAATGAGAATTTTTTCGTTATTTGCAAAAATACTTTAAGAATTTTGCAACAAAACGAACATTTAGGAATAGATCTTTAAATCTTTTTTGTGCAAGATATAAATAAATAAATGCATAAAAAGAACACCAAATTAATATGCTTTCCTTTAGCTTTCGTCCCAAATTGACGGGACTCTAAGGCATCTTGCGGACGAGATTATAAAAGTAAGTATATCTTTTCTATTCAATAAACAATAAACTCCTGCTAAAATTTCCATAGACATCCAGAATCAAATTCGATACCCTACTCGCAAGGTCGTGAAAACAGGGAAGCAATTTATCATTGACGGTTGAATTTTAGAAATTATTATACTTTAAAAAAGAATTTCAACGACTGCCAGTAATTTATACCGACATATTGGGTATGGGAATAAGTTTCCACCGTTTCTTGACAGATGCTATTTTAGTGTCAACTATGGTAGTGTTCTTGTAATTGGAAATTGTATGCGTAGGCTCACGAACTCAGTAGTTGACATTCCTTCAAAGCGCGAACACCGTTTTTTTTCTCGTGTTGAAAATTTCGACTTTCATACCGAAAAAGCTGCATTTGCTCGAAATCTTAGTTCATTATTTCATTTTCAAGAAATGTGCTGCGGGAATTTATCGTATAATGTTCGATGTTTACAGTGGTAATGCTCCATCTGAGACGACTTGCAGAGAGTGGTTTCAGCGTTCTAAAAATGGTGATTTTGACGTGAATGATAAAGATCCTAAAGTTTGAAAATTCGCAACTACGGGAATTGATGGATTAAGATTCAAATAGAAGCCTAGAAGAATTGTCGTAGGAGTTAAATGTTGACAGATCTACCGTCGGTAAGCGCTTGCACATCATAGCAATGATCCAAAAAGCTGAGACTTGGGTGCCGCAGCAACTGAGAGAAAGGGACATCGAACGGCATTTGATGACGCGCGAGATGCTTCTTTAACGACAAAAAAAGAGCATCGAATTCTGACAGGGGATGAGAAACGGATGCACTACGACAACCCTAAGCGAGCAAATGCTAGGTGAACCAGGTCCATCGACGCAAAAACGGAATATTCACACTTCCAAGGCCATATTGTGCATCTGGTGGGATCACAATGGCATTATCTATTGCAGACTCGTGAAACAATCCGAAGCAATCACAATCTGGAACAATTGTACCGACGGCAACTCATCCGTCTGTATTGAGTTCTGCAGGAAAAACGGCAAGAATGTAATGACAGACATGACAATATGATTTTCCTGCATGCCAATGCAAGGCCACATGTAGCTAAACTGGTTAAAATATATTTGGAAGGTGCGAATTAGCAAATCTTGCCACACCTGCCGTATTACCCAGACATTGCTGGTTAGGATTTCCATTTGTTCCGCTCCATGCAAACGGCCCTTACTGGGGAACGATTTACTTCTTATAAAGGCATCAAAAATTGGCTCGGTGACTGGATCAAATCGAAGGATGAGGATTTCTTCCGCCGAGGAACCCATTCGAAAAAACGGCGAAATTTAATTAATAAGTTAATAGCTTTAATAATAATAACTTTAATTAATATTTTTATTTTAAAAATAAAACATCGTTCAATACTAATTTACAATATAATTTGTTATTGATTTGCCCCTGGTATGGATACGTTTCAAACAATCCGGACATTTTTTTAATATGGTATACGTATAAAAGAAGCAAACTTTGAACTATAACGACAACAAATATTCGTAGTTAACAACGCAACTCTTCATTTCAACATATCATCTTCAACACTAGTTCATAAAACCAATACTATGAGCCATGCAAGCCGAGTCGTTTCAACCATACCCAATTCGCCTCCACTCAATTATTAAATACAAAATTTACGACACACATGTATTTTCTTTGAACTTTGCATTTCAACTACATATAATCCTTTTGAAAAGGCAATAACTTAAGACATATGGGTTTCATGTGCCACAGCTGTGTCGTTTTTCACCCAGCAAAGGATAACCAAGCTGAAAAGTTAGACTCCCACGAATATTCTTCGAATGTCTCTACTTTTTTCGTCCCTAAATCCATTTATATTTAGCCCATAAGTCAAATATACATATCAAGTTGATTTCATGAGCAGACTTCCATTCAACATACAATAAATGTTCTTATTATACTTCGGAGACATTGATAATATCACAACTCATCAAATCTGAAAGATATTTCCGATGTTTGCCTTTTGGATCATATATAATCCTTTTCATCACATCCGACCTTGATCCAACTAAACAAAAAATAAAGACAAAATCCTTCAAAAACATCCACATTACGTTCGTGTAGATAAAAGATTCTGCTCAGTTACTATATAGTACGTAATAAAGGATTCCTTGAGTTACGTTAAGCTGTTTTCATGGTACACGACTTTGAAGACGTCCAGGGAGTAATAACCTCATGGATATTATGTTTGGATGAGCAAAAAAAAGATATCAAATTTATACGTTAGCATTCCTTGATTATACTTTCTATGAGTGTGCATTTGTGCAAAGATGATTTTTATCCTGACAATGAACAGACAGAAAATAAATCAACTGGTTTTCTGGTGTTGTGAATTCTGTCCCCAAAGTTCTGTGTATATGAAGAAAAGATTTGTGACGCAAGTATCAAATGAAAAATTATTGTTAAGTCTGAAATATTGCATATGCACCATGCACTTTTTTCTTTATTCTTTTTCATATTTACATTTAAAGGAATTTTTATCCTTTCAAGTAGCATCGTAGAAAAGATTTTAACATAATGTGTCATATGTTCACTTGTTAATGACATATGAAACTTCAGTATTTGTTTGGAAAATCACGATGCATTCGTTTAATAATCTCAACTTCATACTTCATATGTAATGCAACTTATTTTTCCAATTTGAAAAATTCTCTCTACAAAATTACTCAGCCTTAACATTAGAAAAAATGATGAAGGGATAAAAAATGTTCGCTTTCCAAAAATTACTATACAAATTTTCCTTATAATATTATAATTCAATGTAGAAACAATTTACCTATTTCGATCTTTTTATTTGACGATACTTTTGTATTTTCTTTATTTGGTGTACAACAAAAATAGTTAATAAATAAATCTGCAGAAAATTTGCTTCAAAGGGATTGCAAAGTATTTACCTTTGCATGAACACAATATTTTTCATAGCAAAGGATATCCGAAAAAAGTAGACAATTAAAGGTAGACAATTGTCAAGAGTAAACAATTGAAAAGAGTAGTCAATTGAGTTTTCTCGAACTGCTTCTGTGCCAATGGGGGCATTGTAATGTAACAACTACTTCACCGATTGCTCCGATTATAAAAACCAAGGCGACTCACAATTGAAGAACATATTACCATTTCGAGAAACCCACTGCATGGAGAAAGTTTCGCTGAGGCTGCTCGCTAAATCCGCACATATGAGTTTCAGTTGTGAGAGTGCACGTAATCAAATAAAATAATAAAATGTAAATATAATTACAAAAAGATAATTACAATCAAAATCAAAACAAAACAAACCGAAAATCATTCAGCAAATTTAAAAAAACTGGTAGAAAAAGAGTTTGATGAAGTCCTCGTAGCGAATTTCTTGAAATCAGTGTCATTGTAAAGACAATTGCGATGGAAAGCTTGAGTTTATCAATTACTCATCTTTCTCAAACATCGTACACAACAATAGGCATAAAGTGCCTTTTCGAAACAAAATATCTTCTTTAATAATACCATTTTTAATCTGAATGGATTCGTCAATAAAATCAAATTGGCGATCTCAGGTTTCACAAAATTCGTACTCGATCCCTGAAAATTTATAAAATCTCCAACGCGCAACTATCTGAGGCGTATTTCGGTCATGCGATTACCATAAATGAGATTCGTTACAGGAACAGAATAACAGAGTTCGTGGAGCTTTAATTTAACGGCGGGAATCTAGAAGACATGAGGTTTCAGCAGGGTGCTGCCACTTCCCACGTCACGTGAGGATCAATCGATTCACATTGGGTTTTCAATGGAATTGTGCGCTCTTTTTGGACATCCTATAAAAAAATTATTTATTAGTAAAGTTGTAAAAAGAAAGTTGTTACAAGCCAAATAGTTTAGGATCTCTTTTAATATTATTCCCCTTTTATTTCTTAATCATGAAAACACACATCAATATAAGGTGAGCAAGTTGTCCTTATAAGTCGATCCAACAAACGAACACCTCCTTAGGCTGAAGATAGAAGACTATCTCTAAAAGAAGAAAGGGGAGACTTCGTCACTGCTTCTTTATAAATTCGCTAATGTAGCAAGAGGTGTAGCCAAGCCAACTGCTGCTCAGCCTGTACGGCAAGCTGAAGTAAACAGCTATTTACAGCAACAAAAACACAGAAATACTGCCACATCCACCGACTGCAAGCAATTCTTCTGGTGAGACTTGTTCACTCTTGTTCGTTCCCTAGCAAACATCAGACCAGACGCCTGTAGGTTCCCTATAATTAATAAAATAACTGACGGTAAGTGTCCGCCAGGTTTTCTCACCTATAACGATTCCATGCTCATGGATGAAAAGGCCGTTAACACCATCGCAAATCATTTTTCAGACAGTTCTTCAAGGGGAAAAAGCAACTTGAAACTCTGCTTTTAATTCGATCCGACAAGGACCACAAGAACCTGTGCTTGACTGGATTTTCAGATTCCAACCCCTCCAACGCAGCTGTTGGTAGTACCTGATAACTAGCCCTGAAAGTCTCAAGATGCTTGCACTTGGGCAGAATTCCTTAAAGGCAACAGGGGCTGATCGGATTTCGATTTTTTTCTTAAAAAAAACTTCCCCGCACGTATCTTATTCTCCTCGCAATCCTTCTAAATAACTGAATAAATAGTTGCTACTTCCCTCAGAAACGAAAATGTGACAAAATATTTGCTATTCCGAAACAATCCACTAGCACATACGTAGTCGACTTTCGCCCGATATTTCTCTTATCTAATGTGGGAAAGTTACTTGAGAGAGTAATCCTACAAAGTATCACGCAGTTCTCTGAAGAGGAAGGAACTGTGTTGGAAAGACAATTTGGCTTCAAATGAGGTCACTCAACGATAGGCGCATGTGCTGGGCGCAAGCCGGTATAAAACAAAACTGGCAGGCCAAAAAGGTGGTCGCTGCGTGTCTCATAGACGTAGAAAAAGTTTTTGATTCGGTTTGGATCGACGACCCCATCTACAAACTGATCCAACTCTCTCTGGTAATCTGTGGGTCTCTCTCTGGTTGTTACGAAACTTTTAGACAGCTTCATGAGGGCACATATTGCCTTTGCGGTATTTGGTGGAGCTAGCTTTGAACACTTTATCATTAGTTTGTGGGTCCCGTAGAGGTCCATTTTGGATCCTTTTCTCTTAAATATACTTATCTCCGACATCACGGGGTTTGAGAAGAATTTCAACCTTGAATTGAGGTGAATCTCTTCGCCGACGACTCATTGATGTGGTTTTCTGAGTACAATCTTAGTTTTGCAAGAAAGGGACTACAAAGATACGTGGACTCGTGAACTCCATATTATCAAAAGTGGGAATGAGGGTTAACGATAAGAAAAGCGAGCTAATTGTTTTCAAGGATCCACATCAAAGAACTGAACATCGCACGAGGAGCATCTGTGATACCAGAATAAAGCTGAACGAGTAGGTGGTGCAATGCTCGAAGCAAACATAGTATCTGGGGTTGATTTTCGATACGGAAAAAACTTTTAGTGCTCACGCGACGATGTATTAAAGTAAACCATATATACATATCATTTTCTTCTACCTCTTTTAAGGAAGAAGTCAACCACCAACAAGCGTGTGAAGATACTTGCCTTTAAGTCACTCATCAGGCCCATACTCATGTATACGGTTCTGATATGGCAGACAACAGCGAAGTACAAGTGGAGCAACATAGGGTTGTTGGAGGTCAAAATTCTTCGGACCTGCACTGGCTTGTACAAAAGGGAGGAATGACGGCCCTACCCCAACCGACGACTGTACCGAGAGGTAGCTGTGGAACTAATCAATCTCTATGCTAAGAAGTTGATCAAGCGAGCGGCAAAACGGATGGTGGAGCTAAGACCGCCACGTTCAGCAATGCGGCAGACATAAGAACAATAACTAATAAGAAGACTAAAAAATGTTGCTAAATATTGTTTAATAGTATAAGTAAATTGTTTAAAAAAACTATTATTAAAATATAAATGAAAAAATGGTTATGAAAGGCCACACTTAGGGTGTGAGTGTAAGAAGTTATTAATTTTAATAACATAACTAATTTAAGGACTCAAAACAAAAAAAATCTACAGTCATTAGGCAAAACCCGTAGGTTAAGTAATAGGTTAAGATAACGAATTGTATATAATTGCACATAAAAATCGAAATCACCCAATAAAATAACTTGAAACGAACACCTCCTTAAACGCCACACCAGAAACACCGACTGACAGTTCTTAGCGAATTATTACGGGTCTGTCATCCCTCACACACTTTACAAGTACTTATCAACGAACAATTGAAAAATATTGAAAATATTGCAGCCAGTTCTCAGCGATTCGTACTAAAGTTTGTGATGCAACACAAGTTCGATCTCCAACATGCCAACATCCTTTTAACACCTACCGCAAATGTGATTTGATATTCAGTACGATAATTCTTCCAGTATTCGGAGATAGCCAGAGTTAACTAGGCGGCTAGTTAATTAATACGTTATATTCATAATTGTTCCTTACATATAAAAATGAAGCCAAACAAGACAATTTAATTGAAGAAACCTCAAATAGCAACAATTCATTGATCTATGACCAATTTAATGGAAGTGATATAAATACAAAGGTAAGTCGAAAAGTTTCCCGAATGGAGGGAAAGTGTTCCGAGGAAATGGAATACTCTCTAGTTATGATGACAATCTTTGCTTTCAGTGAATAAGAAGGATTCTCTTTGTATTCACAAACGGTCGTCATCCATTTTTCACCGCAAAGAGACTCCTTTAAATTCTTCTTTGGACTCAAGCTTATAAAAATTAACCCAAATGTTGTTGCAATCACAATCCGGTACGAACCTACATCATTGTTTTCAAAAATGCACCGAAAACCCCATACAGAACTTAACACACCACTCTGCCCTCAACAGACCCTCTGATCAAATCCACTGGAATCCTTAATAGTTTGAAGAGGCTTGCTTCTTGAAATCTTTTGTTTTATCAGGACAAAAGTCTCCATAAGCTGAAGACAACTGTCTGCCTGAGGAGTTTTCTTTACTTGGTGACTTGGAAACTCTATTTGCATACTTCGTAAACTCTGTGTATATAATTATCAGTTTGGAAATTTCTGTTAAGACCCTCATACAACATTTATTTTCATCCTCCCATATCCATAAATTCATTAATTTCCCTGAACAATAATAAATGAAATCACCTAAATTCATAGCAAAACTAAAGCTAACGTCTTTCAACACACCATCCAACGTAAGTGTTAACAAGAGAAATCTCATATCGCACTGAACCGAAAAACTCACCAAAATATTAGCGAATAAATAATAAAATAATATCAAATAAGTATATTATATTGTATAGATAAAATATATAGATAAAATCCGTAGCCCAAACAGCTAGAATTATCACCGAAGGAATGAAAAGAGATCTGTGGATCCAGGAATGCCATCTCATTAACCCAGATCACATTGAAGCTACCGCGGTCACCATCATTACATCAGTTCCAGGTTCCAATGCCGGCACTGGGAACAATATTTGGATTTTCACTCCTGTCAGTTAAAGAAAACTGTAGGAGTAATTTTGGCGGTCCTGACCAAATCCACTCATCATCGAATTAGGACATAAAGACAAATATGCGAAGACAGGGACATGAGCATGCTCTTAAATTTTATATTCATACACAATGATACGCATTGCCTATTGTACCGAATGAAATCACTGTCATATCGCGATCTCTACACTAACTTTTTTCGTTTTTTTTCTAAGCTCTCTATCTTGCAAAGCTCACTTTATTGCCTACATGGCATACTTGTATCTCTTTCTTTTTAACGTCAAACCTCGTTAGTCATCACAAGCGCTTGTGTTATTATGTCAGGATATATGTATAAGATAACGGGATTTCTGTTATTTTCCACACTCATATTTAGAGACGAATTCTGGGTTGTTTTTTCAATAATTTATTGATTGATAAAATTCAGATATGTGCTAATACGTGCTCTATAGAAGCCTTGTATTGTTGAATTGTGTACAGTACCCTATTGTTAATTCATCATAATGAGCGAAATTTTTAATTAAACCCACTAAATTTCACTTCATAATTACTCGTATATTATCCATGTATGCATAATTATTTGGTTTATATACTTTAAGGCCAGAGATCCCTTAGAAGCGTGAAAAATAGGTATTTTTCGAGAATTTTTTTAGAGGGGATAAAGTGATCTAATCATTTTCAATAATCATTTTCATAATTTTATTATGGCATTCAAGTTTGTGGCACATTTTTTTTTTTTTTGAGATTACTAAAAAATGGCTACGTTATTAAGTGTTTTCGGACGCCTACTTTCCGTGACATCGAAAAGTGCTGCAGTTTTCACTCTTTTGCTGTTGATCTGAAAAAGATTTACCAAGTTTCATTCGTTTACTGACATATGAAGGGGAAGGATATACCTTAAAAAAATTATGAAAAAGTGCAAAATTGAAACAAAAATTGTTAACTCCAAAGTTCGAATTTTCGACCATTTTTTCGACATATTTGACCGCAAAAAAATATTTATTTAGATACTACCTTTCAAACTTTATGTATATCCTTCCGATAATATTACTGAGAGTAATCTCCCAAAATTTCATCGAAATCTATCAATAACTTTGTTTTGAAAATTCTGAAAGGATTTCTGGCCTTAATCTTTGCATCATGTAACCTTTTTTTTTACTTGTTTGATCATTAAAAATAATGTTTCCACTTTCTGTTTTATGGTACTGAATAGATTTAGCTGGGTTTTACAAAATTTACATCTAAATGATAGTAAGATGATGCCCGCTAGAAACAGGCCAATTATTTAAAATCAGGCCACTGCTCGATATAGTCCGAAGAAATTTTCTAAGAAATTCTAAACCATCTGAGAAAATTGCTATTAATTAAATTGAAATTAATTAGATTAAATTAGATTAATTAGATTTTTAGATTATAATTAAAAAGTTGAAATTTCCTAAAACGCATGCCAGAAAGCCTATAAAGCGTGGCTACGTGGTTTAGATGATGTGTGCGCAATCGAAATTCGAACATTAAAATTTAAAGCGGTAAACAAGAATCATCGAGTGTGATCTTGGCGGGAAAATTGTAAGAAAATTTTCCGCGAACCTCAAGGCAAAACTCATTAAGTATATTTCGATAACTACTTCAATAGCTATCCGTTGCAAGCGGATTTACGAAAGGACCAAATACTAGCTTGTGGAAGAATCAACTCTCATAGAAGCTTTCTGCTGAAACTTAACGAAGACAATGATTTACAGAGAGGACAACATGAATATCGTGCAAGAAACACTTATGTCAGCATTGTCAACTTTCATGATCCTAAAAACGGCGGCAATGTAAGTCACATTAAGTCACCGGAGAAAGTGTTGAAATTTTGTGTCCAGAAGTGGTGAAGGATTACAATGCGCATATGGATTTTGTCGGCAAATTTGACCTAGTGAAAAGTTGAAACGAAATTGTCAAGAAATCTATTTAATGGTGACATCCATTTTTTTTTTCATTTTCTCGACTGCTGAATTGTGAATGCTTTCTCTATTTATAAGGAACTTCAGTCTACTCTTGGCCGAATTTGAATTGTCTTGTTTTGAAGGAATTGCGTTCTTCCGTGTAGCAAGGACTTTTAGCTCCAGCATATGTTAGAGCTGAATTGCCGGCGAGTAACCGCAGATCTTCAAGACCAACCATGGTCAAAAAACAAAAGATATCATTTTCTGCAAAAGTATTTTGGCGCTTAGAAAGCAGCCAACACCAACCATGTCTAGAAGATGCTACAAATGTATTACAAAACCTACTCTAGTTCAGACATTTTGGCAATGCAACACTTGTAAACTCCCGCTATGCTGGCGTAAGGGCGATACACGTTTTCTAGATTTTGACAAGTGGAGCCTGCACCTTTATCTTCGAAAAATTCGACTTAGCGTTTCCCTTGTTTTTCGGAATCCTTAAACTTAATATTTTTGTAATCGTTTGTTTTATGTTATTTGAACACTTCGTACAAACATACATAGCAAAAAGAATTATTTTATTTTTTATTCAGAAGTATGACTGAAATAGTTAATGCAGACAGATAATTTACCTTTGAACTTATAAGTATGGATTTTATATGGAGTCATCAAAACCCGTAATGCTTTCCGAAAAAACCTACATTTCGGCCTCGAATTTTTTTCTTGAATCAAATAAAATTTAATTGAATAAATTAAAATCAGAATTAATTTATTACTTGCAGCCCGTCAAGACAGCATTCCATGATGCTAACTCATTTCAATAAATTTACAATATTTTTGAAATACGTTGTTGAAGAATTCTACCGAAATCTCATGTGTAACATTCTACATTCATCTTGATAATAACTAATCGCATACCACCACTTGTATCTAAATAAACTGATTCAAGCATCGTTAAAAACTTGTTGAATATAACGCATGTACAACCCACGTAGAGTAATTATTCCCCTTATGCATTACTATATGGTTTCGAATCAAAATAGACATTTTGGCAAGCGTTAGCCATTAATTGATTTAATACGCTACTTAAGAATTAAATTTACGGTCATTATTTGTTTTATCTTTCTACTAACGTGACTTGCAGCCGATCCATTTATCTTCCTATTATATTTATCTTATTTTTGCATTGCATCACAAGCCAAAATTAAATTTTATAGTACAAGGTTTAACGATCTTATTGTGAATTCTTTAAAATATCGAATGATTCATGAAACATTTGGAATGATTCACGGGCACAGGACTCATGCACAAAAATATTCAAGTGTTAAGATGTCTAATGAAGATTTATGTCACATTTTAAACTCACTTTTTTTCAGTACGTATTTCAATTTTCATCATCGAAGAGAACTTCAATCAGTTTGCGATTTTCTAAAAAAATTAAAAAAATTCTTATTATTTTCCATTTCCAGGTTGGGGTTTTGTTTTTTTAGAAGCTGTAAATGGACATTAATATTGCAGCTGTTAATTAACATACGCACAACATTGTCAACTGGATTCTAAAGGAAATAGGAAGACTTGGACTAAAAAAATTGACACATACAATAATAAACACTTCAGAAGTAGTAGAACGCCTAAATAAACAAGGACAAACCAATGAAGATAAAAAATATTGGTTTCATTCGACGTAGAATCACTATTTCCAAGCATCCCAATAAAAGAAGCGCTATATATATTTGAAGAATGGATTGCAGGATATGAAGAATCCTCAGAATGGCGAAGAAAAGCTGAATTATACACTAAACTAGCTAGACTATGTATGACCGAAACATATTTCACATTTCTTCAAAGTAATGTCAGGAACAGCAATGGATAATCCTTTATCCCTTCTTCTTAATGATCTCTATGTTACACATATAGGACACATTAGAAGATGATTTAAAAAAGCGGGGACTTGTTCTAAGCTTTTGGGTAAGATATGTAGATGATATCTTTGTAATAGTAAAAAACCTGCAATCAGACGTAATATTAGACAGTATTAATAATAGGTGTATAAATAAGAAATTCGGATTTTTCCTGCTTGAAATATGCATTTATTTGAATAACAGAACGAATGAATTCAATAATCAAAGTATTAGCCATCGTTAGCTACGACCTTTTCCCATCTTTCTGTCAATTGATTGATTCCGTCAATGCAAAATACAAAAATAATAAAAATAAAAAAAATAAATACAAAAGTCCCTTACTATCCCACCAAATACACAGCAAAGCCTTCTTTCCATGAATATTTCGGACTGGTTGTGATGTTGATGGCTGGCCTGGGTCTACCCATGATTTTTTCCGCTTGGGATTGTCGAAATAAATCCACTTTTCATCGCCAGTAACAATGTGATTCAATATACCTTTTCTTTTCTGTCTGGCAAGCAAAATTTCACAAATAGTTTTTCGCCTTTCGATGTCTCATTCTTTCAATTGATACGGCACCAATTTTCCAGTTTTTTGGATCTTTCTCATGGCTTTTAAACGTTGTGAAATGGCTGCCTGAGTAACTTTCAACGCTTCTGCCAACAGTTCTTCAGTTTGTGTGTTGTCTTCATCCAATAATGCTTGCAAATCTGTATCATCGAATTTTTTTGGTGGCTTTCCACGGTCTTTGTTGCTGACATCGAAATCGCCACTTTTAAATCTTATAAACCATCGTTCACAAGTGTCTTGGCGCATGGTCACCATATGCTTCCACTAACAATCGATAAGTTTCTGCTGCCGTTTTCTTCAAATGAAAGAAGGTTATTAGACTTCCCCACAAAACCTCTTTTTCTGGCAAGTAATTCGACATTTTTGAAGCGAAAAAAACTATGCTGTTTGTACAATCAAAACCTATGACATATTGGAATTTGTTGACAGATGTTTACCCTACAAAATGCCATATTAGTTATCCCCGACACAAACTACATGTAATGGTTATGCCATTTGTTAGTAAAATCCGCATTTCATATTTATACACCTAATAACTTTCACCCAAAAATTGCAAAGAAGATCGGGTACACGGAAAGGGAAATCCTTAAATTATGAGGAAAATCCGATTGGCGGATGATAACCTAACAGATAACGATCTTCCAGGAGAACAGGGCAATCAACCAGCTAGAGAAGAAATGGCTAACCAGTACGCACACAAAGTTTGACAGAAAAATTGGACAAATCATCAAACCGTGGGACATATCAAAAGCGTCAACAAGCAGCAGCACAAAAACTTACATCGAATAAAGAGGCTGGTCACAATTAGAGTTCAGGAGCATCTACAAGAAGCTGAGATAGGAAAGAAACGCCAAAAATCAGCGCATATAAGTCGCTTGTCACAAAACACATTGTAGAATGCCAGCATAACGTGCAGTGGAACCTTAAAAAAGGCCACGACAAATAAAAAACTAGACGCATATGAAACGATTTTCATCCTGACAGCATAAGAGCCAAATAGACTTAACACAGACACAGGATATTGTGAAACCCAAATCGAAGAGGCTGGCCGCATCAAAAAAAAAAACAACACAAAAAAAACCAAAGGGAAGACGCTTAAGCTGATCACTAAAATCATAACAAGTAGGTTTAAACATGGTCTTTACGATTTGATGCCATAAAAACGACAGAAGAATATTTCAGGATAACGAAGAGTAACTTATCTAAGATTTAAAAAAGATAATTCGATAATTTAATAGACATAACTCTGACGATGGGACCATGTCGGCCTCGAAACAGCTTTCTGTTCTAAAATAAAAAACCTCAGCCTGAAAATGGAAAATAACAGAAAAGGATATTATTTTAATAAAACAATATATTTACGATATTTCACTTTCAATTATTCAAAGAGCAAGAGACGACATTTCTTCAGTTGATTGAAAAAAAAACTTTTATACTATTTTAATCCATATTTGCATACTTCACTCTCCATAATTCCTATAATTTCAGCCAAATCTCCAACACCCAGCCACCAAATTCGCGATCCTTTCTAACGTACATTTACATTGTAGACGAAAATCTTTTCGATTCAAGAAATCCGAAGAATCGATTGTCTTACAATTCCATCGCGGTATTCCAAAATCTCTTCCATGTAAACGTCGTCCTAACGAAAAAAGCCAATCTCCGGAACCAGCGAAAACGAAAACAGAGAAGGTTCTTCCGCAAATTGATGTTTCCATTTCACGCAGCTGTCTATCTAACTAACATTAATCCGTCGACGGATCGCCGAGGAATCAGAACCAATGTAAGAGGAAGGAAAACTTTAAAGAAAAGTTTTGAATTCCTTGGTGTTTCTTTTTTCTTGCACATCATTAAGTAGCTACAGATATTAGATATACATGTAGACATGGACGTTTGGCCTTTCGGGGTTGCTGCAGTTTACATCAGGAGACATTGTAAGGAAGAAACAAATGAGGATGATGGAGAAGCAATAGAGAAAAAAACTGATTGGAAGCATTCACTCGTAAATTTCGATGCTGTGTTATCTTTGCTTTATATGCAGTATCTTTTCTTGGTTTTTGTTCGTACGGTCTTTGTTGTACTTTTTGCAGAGCTCTCTATATTGCTTGTTGCCACCATGCGACTTTCGTGTCGAAGATGACGCTTGTTCTTTTCTGTTTATGTAAGATATTTTTTCAATAAAGTTGTTCTTTGTATACACTAAAGTGAAAACAGAGACTGCTCCAACAAAGCACAAGAAAAACTTTATCCACTGAATTTAAAAAAAAGAAAACGCTATTGTCCTTTAGAGTCAAAATGGATGAACCACCGGGTAAACTTTGTTATTTTTGGGTAGATGACAGAGAGGGGAGCAGTAGAGTTGTTTTTGTTTGGATATAATTTTCTCTGCAATCGAAGCTGAATAGATTTACTTTGCTTTGTTCAACGTAATTTCATTTCTTTTCTTGTTTGTTAATGAATGAATTGGAAAAATGAAAGTTTGATTATTGAACTTCCAAATAACTTTTTTTTGATAATAATATCAAATCAGGTCACTCAACTCGTGATGAAAATAATATTCATACATTTTGTTTGGAAAGCTTCGCATTTCAGTTAGTCCCACATTTCCGTAACGTCCCAATCAAATGCAAAACGGATGTCAGCCTTGCATTGGCCAAACCGTCGTGATTTCTCGCTAGGTTTCACAATAAAACCTATTGTATGATACAATTGTGCTTTTCAAGGGTTTCGTGTCAAATGAACTATACCGGATGTGACATTTGCTTCGAAGTCCTTAGTGCCTAGGATACACAGATGGAGGGTACTGGAGGACTTCTCGGCGAGCGATCATCAGTACATTGCTTTCGCAATTGGCGACTGTGCTACTCGACGCGTAGCAACCCAACCCTCAACTGTAGGTTGGAATATATCTAAAATAGATGTAAACGCGTTTGCCGCAGCTCTTATGAGAGGTGAAACTGTGACGGTAACGGGGGGAACCTCAGCCTGAAAACATGGTGAACTCCACCATGAGGCTCATCAAGAATGCGTGCGACTGCTCTATGCCCAGGCGACGGCCTCGACACAATAAGCCTGCTGTATACTGGTGGTCAGCAGAAATCGCCGAAAAGCGGAGAGAATGTCACAAACTCCGCCGCGAATCTCAACGTTTAAGAAATCGAGACGAGTCACACTCCCGAACGCTGGCATACAGGTCGGCTAGAAAAATTCTCCGTAGGTTAATTAACGAAAGCAAGGCTCGCTGCTGGCGCAACCTAGTTGAGGACATCAACAGAGACCCGTGGCGGCTGGGTTACAAGCTTGCCATGCGGAAACTAGGAGCTGCAAGGAGGCCCTGTGTCCTTGAAACGGAAAAAATGGACCAGATTGTTAGAGCGCTCTTCCCTATGCATCCTATTCGTCCCGATGATGCAGATGTTCAATGTCTCGGAGAATGCCCACTTTTTACCGCCACCGAGGATGATGCGGTAAAAGCTTTAAAATCGAAAAAGGCTCCAGGGCCAGACGGTATACCAGTGGAAGTGATACAGCTTGCACATCAACTTTGTCCTGAAAAGCTGCTCACCACTTACAATGCCTGTTTGCAGCAGGGCGTGTTCCCAAATACTGGTAAGAGGCGAGGCTCGTGCTGATCTACAAGGGGAAGGGCAACGCGGAGCAACCATTTACATATCGGCCCCTATGTATGCTGAACGCCGCTGGGAAGGTACTCGAGAGGCTCATTAGAGAAAGACTTGGAGAAGCCATTCGAACTGCCGGGGATCTGTCTCCTCGGCAGTACGGCTTCAGGGCTGATCAATCCACGATCGGTGCAATAGCAGAGGTAGTGAGCGCGGTCCAGCAGGCAGAAGCGCAAAATCATTACTCGAGACGAATAGTACTGCTCATAACTCTAGATGTGAGAAATGCCTTCAACTCTGCTAGATGGACAGATATTCTTGGTGCTCTGGAAAATTTCAGGGTGCCGAGGTATCTGATGCGGATATTGAAAGACTACCTCGAAAATCGGAAAGTCATCTATGACTCGTTGGGAGGCCGGCGAAGAATTGATTTGATATCAGGGGTTGCGCAAGGTTCCGTTCTGGGCCCGGACCTCTGGAATGTCTCGTACGATGAGCTTCTGAGGCTGCAGTTACCGGGGTAGTCGCGCCTGGTTGGCTACGCAAATGACGTAGCAGTACTAGTCGCCGGACGTACTGTCGGACAGACGCAGCTCAAACTGGATGCGGTAATAGGCCGAGTGAGTGAGTGGATGACAGACCGTGGGCTTAGCCTAGCGCTGGAAAAGACCGAGGTTGTCGTCCTCACCGAGAAGCGAATCCCTCGTGTTATGCCGGTTCGTGTGGGGGAAATGATCATTGAGTCAAAAGAATCAATCAGATACCTGGGCTTGATGGTTGACTCGAAGATGAGTTTTTTCGAGCAGGTTCGAGCGTCAGCAGATAAGGCCTCCGTGCAAGTATCGGCTCTCAGTCGCATTATGGCCAACATGCAGGGGCCAACCTCGAGCACAAGACGTCTACTGATAAGTGCAATGGAGTCAGTGATCTTGTATGGCTCCGAGGTTTGGGCTGACGCTCTAAGTAAAGAGACGTACCGAAGGCGTCTGGCACAGGTGCAGAGGCAAGGAGCTTTGCGGATAGTCGCTGCATACCGCACTGTCTCTGAACCTGCAGTGCTGGTAATCTCGAGGGTGGTTCCAATTAAGTTACTTGCAGACGAACGGAAACGTGTATACTCACGTAGGGGGGAGTCGGCGAGAGAAACCGTCAGCCGAGAGGAACGGAGAAGAACCATTGTCTTATGGCAGCAAACATGGGAAAACGAAACGCGAGGCAGGTGGATCGCACGGCTGATAAGTGACTTGGGGCCGTGGTTCTACAGAATGCATGGTGAGACTGATTATTATCTGACGCAACTACTCAGTGGTCACGGGTATTTTCGGTCTTACCTGTATAAGATGGGAAAGACACCATCCCCAACTTGCGTGTTCTGCCCGGGGATGACGGATGACGCCTGCCACATGTTCTTTACGTGTAATAGATTCACAAGACTCTCGGAGAAAATTGGCGTAATTTCCCCAGAAAATTTAACGGGAAAAATGATGAAATCAAAGGACAATTGGAACTGTGTGTCGCATTACGTGCGGACAGTACTAATTATAAAGAAGGACATAATGGATCGCGAGGGAGGAAACAGCTCTGTAACGCAATATTATAGTTACTAATCGCAATTCCTTCCTATCCATCCGTGGAGAAAGAGAGATTTCCCTTAGCCTGAAGACATCGCTAAGCGATGATTAATGAGGCCTAGTCCGAAGTAATGTGACAAAAAATTTATATACGAGGTATGTGAGAAAAGTAATGATACTTGCTTTTCCTTTACCAGAGTTTTTATTTTTTTTTTCAAACAACAATGTCATATTTTTTTAATTATTTCGCTCCGGCAAATATACACCAGCGAACTCGTTATTACTGCAGCGCTAGAAATCTACAACTAGTGTAGCTATTAACTGGTCGGTTATGGGCTTTTTAAAGTTATCCAGAGTTTGAGAACCTCTTTTCAAGACATTGTTCAATTTTTCAGGAGTCAAAACAGTCACAAGTACTGGAATCAAGTAAAATTTGGGGTCGAGCAACAACAGAAATATGTTTTGGGGCCAAAAATTCACTGATAGAAATGGAGGTAAGGCATATATAAATTGCATTGATATAAATACCAGGACGAAGAGGAAAGTCTACATAAACCTCTTGTGAGTAGCTGACTAAACAATTAGAAGTAAAAACATTTTTTCCAAAAATTAAAAAAAAAAAAAGAAAAGAGCATGTCATCTGACGACAATAAGGTCAAATAAAGAAGGACTAACTGTTTGAAACATCTGATCAACCACAAATGCTTTATTTTAGCATCAGAACCCGTCGAAACGTACAATGATTATCCTTGGGCATCGCCACCGCTAGAAAGAGTAGTCCCCGCCATCCAAGGCAAGTAATGAAAACGTCAAACATTGATTAAATTCCAACAGAACTTATAAAACCTGATGAAAACGGTGCTCATTATGTCATCCAAAAACTGATCAGTCATCTATTAAACATCCATCTGGAATCAAGTGAAAATGCTTGAGGAGTTGTGACGATTCATTATAATTCCGATTCACTAGATGACACAAACTAAAGGGTGAAAGTTATAGAGACATATCACTACTCTGTACACCATAAAAGGCGGTCATTAAGCTACTAGAATGGTAAATTGTCGTTATGCTGAAAACATCACTAAGGAATACCAAATAGGCTTAAGAGCTGCACAGCTGGGAGTTCTAAATCGATGTCCACCAAATTTCTATGGGTTTTAAACAAACGGACGACTAAGAGCACCAAATCGTTCTTGATTTTTGCATTCCAGCAAACTTTTTTTTGTCTGACAAGAAAGACCATAACGTCGAAAATATCACAAGTCCGAACAAAAAACCTGTGGACTAATGTCATTGGCACGAAGATGCAACTGAGAAAAGCAAGAAGAAGAAGAAAACCAGGTGGAGTTACAAATTAAGGATGCCACTAGGATAGTTCACGGTCTGAACAATAAAAACGATATAAAACTCGCTTCAATAATTCCTTATATTTTGGTGTAAAACCTGTGTCAGATGGAAATAAAGCAGCTGAAGTAATAGCACTTAAATATCAGACTTTCTTCTCAATGTTATCAATTCCTAATGCCAACTGTGTAATAGTGGCAAAACAGGGAGGAGATCAATGGTCAATGATGCACAATCGTAACTTGTACGAAACTTTTGACGAACCAGAAGCTGCATACCGAATTCTTATTTGTATTCACCAATTTCAGAATTCAATGGACCACGACTGCAGGAGTTATGACATAAGAAAGACCATGGCAAGAGTAGGTCTGTAGCGCCATGAAGACAGAAAAACTGGGAAATTGAAGAAAAAAACTCTTTCAACAGTCATTTTAGACTTATTATCACTCCATAGTTTACCTTAATCCATAGTCACATCTGTCAACGAATCAAGGCCCAAATTAAAATACAATCACCTAATGTTCTCATCATAATATGACGATGACAACAACTGCACCCTGACAAGACAACCATTGGCCTTTGTTGAGAAATGTGCTTCGAATATTATCAGCGAGACTAACATCCCATCTCCAGATTCTACAAGATGAAAACATGCACTGAAAGGCTTTTTCTTCCTTTGAAAACATTCCGACTGTTTGTTCGCCTGTCTGCTTATCATTTTCGTTGCTTCATACAACCAGTATGTATTCTCGACATATTTTTTGAACCTAAAACATTGGACAACAGGCGCTTATCTACGATATGTGACTGCGGAAATTACTCTTAACTACACTTTCAAAACTAAAGAGCCGATGTCAGGTACGCAAATAAATTCCCCGAAATTAAGCAGCAGCCGATTTTCAAATACCAATTCCTGTTCAGTTGACATTCTTATAATTGCTGTTATTGTTGCTTTGGCATTAACTTTAGAGCTACAGTATAGAGGCGCCCAGCTTCAAAAAAAGAACACAAGAATTTTCACCGGTCAAAATCACGGAAAGTAACCACTATTGATTTGAAGCCAGCATCCTTTGCACAATGGATGAATGCTCTTACTACTACACCAACTGGAGTAATCAACGTTATTAAAAATTTATTTTGACAGAACCGTGTAAACTAGGGTCTTGGAAACTTCTTTAAATAGACCAAATTAAGAAACTGAGGGAACCGTAACGGTTGGTGCTAAGCAGATCGTATAAATAGAAGGAGTGTGCAGTAATTGACATATTGAAAACCAGAGTCGAAAACCAATTTTTAAACGAGTTTACAGTGTTTTGCCTCCATTCGGATGATTATATCTTTCAACGTAATTCCACTTGTTAAAGTGAGGGCCCTATGTGATGCAAGCGATCGGCGCGTTTTACTATTACATCCAAATAGCATGAAGGCGTCAACCGTTTACAGCAAAGAATTCCAATTTCATTTACACAAATGATTATTTTAATCCACAAAGCCCTAAAAATTTGCATAGGGTAACTAAGTGACCTACTTCCGTACCTCTGAAATTTACTTTGATAGTAAACCTATGAAGCGAGTGGGTAGTAGAGTATACTTAAAAATTCGTAGGATTATACATCCTGAAATAATTTTTTTCAATTTTTTACTCCATAGTTCACACTCATAGTAGTCTATTAGTCTCATCAGACAACATACAGGACCAAAATTAAAGTATCATCGCAATTAATACGTAAAATTGGATTTCAACTCTCTCATACAAATAAAATAAGATACCATCACCACAGCAAGAATGATTGTCTGCAGGAAGACAGGATTAGGCTAGTATTTAACAAGGCGATTAAATGTTCAATTGCAAAGGAAAATGTTTGGTTAGTTGACATAACCATTGAATTGTTAGTTGTAGCATTCACAGGGATCATCATCATCGTCGCTCCTACTGTCGACATCATTATCAACATCCTATCCACATACACTTCGAATGAATTGATAACAATGTACATACTTGTCAGATTACAGGATATTTGAAAAGGAAACTTGGCAAAATAAAACAACAATACCTGATCGAGTGTAATTTGAAATGAGGATAAAACATTGAAGTTTTGTCACGTACAAATCCAACACAAATTGTACACTGAATGATTTTAAATGAAAATGTTTCGGAAGGACATAATCCGTCGGATATAGGATTTTGCAAGGGTGTCCTTAGATAGACTGCTGTGTATCTTCCTACATCTCCTGCTAAGACGAGTCGTAAAAGCTCTTTCACGATGGTTTTCAATGCAGACAAGTTGAAGTTCCAAGCGAAATTTATTGAGGGAAGGAAACTTTCATGCTTCGTTTTTGTTTTTTACTTTGAATCAAACTATTGATAAATATAATACGAATGTCAACAGAGAAGTACTGAAGTATTTTACTCCTTTGCTACAGTAGCATAGCAGTTCAACTTAATCTTTGATCTTGATGACCGCACTTAACATTGCCCAGACGGTCACAATCGGTAGCATGAGAAACGTTTTGTTAACCGAAACGATAAAATCAAATCATCGTTTTTGTAGATTGTTCAATTGCCATCATCCCTAATTGCTACCTTTTAGTCTGCACAAAGTAGCCATATATTGTATGCTATCGCTATGAAGTTCTGTTTGTTTTAAAATGTTCTAAAATACTAGAAAGTGCCTAAGTCTATCCTTATAAACTACGCTTACGTTAACGAGCAGTACTAATAACGCTTTAATTAATGTTGAAGCTAATTTTCTTATAGTTAATTGCCTTACAATTTTATCCTGAGGCACTTTCCACTACTTGAATGTCCCTCTGAGTTTAAGAGAACGTTTCTGCAACGACGACGACAAGAAAAGAAGAAAACCAAAATGAAGAAATAGAAGTTAGGTATTTTCAATGGCCAAGCAGTCTGCATGTGGATTTAGGAGATTGATAAGCCATTGTGGTCGTTCGAGAAGAAGAACAAATTTACCTCATGCGTCAGACTTTTCGTATTCTTTTTACGTTAAATGAATCACCTTTAGGTTCGAAGATATATAAATAAATTGTATTCTTAAGTATGGGGCCATTCCTTACAAGGACTTGAGATACTGAAACAAGTGAATGATGTGTGTGTTTATGTTCGACTATTTTAGTCCTGTTGTAAAAGTGCTGTTTACATAACGTGTAGCCCATACGAGACTTCTTTGCCATTTAATGTAACAACGAAGAACCCACAGGGAACAGAGAGACAAGTAACTCTGCGAAAATATAAAGTCCCTGAAATATAGGTCCTATAAAGACCTAGCAATATAAAACTAGCACCAACGACGCGACACCAACTCTTTGTAGACTTCAAGCAAACTAACAATAGTATATGACAGAATACGCTGTACAAAATCATGGTTGACATTTGTGTCCAAACAAAGTCCACACAGTTAAAATTACAATGCTCAACACAGAATCCTACATCAAGGTAAACGGAGAACTCACTGACAGCGTCAAAATGTATGACATGAAACAAGGGCATGGACTTGCCCCAATGCTCTTTAATATTGCACTGGAACCAGTCACCAAAAGGACTACAGCTGAAACCTCTGGTACACATGTGTTTAGTCCACATAATTTGAAGTGTGTGCTGACGATGAAAATATTATAGCAAAATCAATCTCCGATGCTAAAAAAACATTTTTGAGTTTAGAATTAGAAGCAAACCGTATCGGCTTCTGATTTAATAAAGAAGAAACTAAACTCATGACTCAAACGAGAAAGAATACTTAAACCCAAAAAAAACTTGACCTTAGGAGAATATAACCTTGAAAATGTGCATAATTTTGTGCATCTTGCAGCCAACATCAGTCAAAAAGGCGCCTAAAAGAACAAATTACACCGTGCTTCCCATCCTAAGGTCCAAAATTTTACGCATCTAAAAGCCATTAATCAAGCCTGTGCTGGTGTATGGAAGTAAAGAAAAGGCCTTGACAAGCGAATTCGAAAAGACAGTGTACATATTTGAACGCAAAGTGGTTCGGGAAATCTTCGACACTGTAAAAGAAGGTTCAGCGCAAGGACTACGTTACAACGAGTTGTATGAATTGTCTGGCAAACCAGCTGTATTCACTTGCCGAAAGCCAAGAAAAACTGCAATTGGCGAGGCATGTCGAAAGAATGTGAAAAACTGGTCGCCAAAAAGGACATTGAAGGATACAACTCAAGGAAAACATTGAAGGATATCAGCGTCAACAGGAAAATCGAGGATTAAGACATGATATACATTGATAGACGATGTTTAATGGGATTGGTCAACCAACAAATGAGGTCATAGAACCATTATTACTGGAGGAGGTAATTCCTGGAGATCAACGCCCTGCTTAGGCTTTCACACCCTAGATGATGATATTGGAATTGTTTATAGCTCTGCAAAATACATAATATCGATGCAGATAACCAGTGATATCAATGGGATAACAAAAATATTAATATGGAATGAGTACCAATTTGTGTATGTTCTTCGATGTACTTTTTGAGACAATTGGTGCCGCTGCTTATAATAAATTTACGCTTCGTAGAAATACGAGAGGGAAATCATCAATTGGATTTCAAAAGGAATTCCCATGAACCATTCCAAGCAACCAATTGCGGAGAGACGCAAAGGTGTCATGAGAAACAAAGTAGTTCTAGATGACACTACTGAAGGTAAATGCAAACAGGTTAGTCATGACTGGGTCTGGTCATGGCAGGGTAGGTATCGGGAATTTTTCAAGGATTGATGGCAAACATATGTGTTAGATAGGATTACCAAGGTATGACTTACTTCCCACAGCTTTGGAAAATTTTCAGCAGAATTTCATTCAATTATTAGTGTAAGTCTAATGTCAGTTTTTTTAATTGCAGGCTGTATTATTTTATATTTTTATTACTGAAAATATTCCTCACTCAACGAACGCATGGACGCGCAGCGATTTACATGTAGGTTGCACTTGAAAATAGAAATCATTAGTTGAGTTGAAAAGCGTAAAAGGACACGTTTTATTGCACTCATACATAACAATAATTGTTACATTGCATTTCAATTATTACGTTACATTTGACAGAGAAGCTCCGAATGTTGCTGTCTGTTACAGAATAAATACGTTACATTCGCCTGACAACAACCTTGAAGGCAAATTAAGCTGATAGATGCTTGTGGCATGAAGAGCTTGGCTGTTTGAGACAATTGATGAAGGCATTTTGCAAATGAAAGGAGCCTTAGCACATTAACATGGCTTTGAAAACATTTCCAGTGGATCACCACAATGTCCAATCCGAGAATATGAGTTCGAAGTGTTGGTTTAATAATAACAAATAATAATAGTAATAATAATAATAATAATAATAATAATAATAATAATAATAATAATTTTTAAGGGTTGGGAGGTGAAGTTTATTTACGCCCTGAGTGGCGGTCTCCTAATCGCAACCGGACTACCGACTAAACACCTCCCCTGTCACACCGAAAACCTAGCCTGGAACTGTTTGTCTCATTACTTCAGACTAGGCCTCATTGATTATCGTCTAGCGGCGCCTTCTGGTTAAGGGAAATCCCTCACTCAGGACGGATGGTTGGAAAGGAACAGGACTGCTGTCCGAGAGGTCCCCTTCCGTCTGCGCCGCAAAGCAATCCATGATGCCTTTCTTTATAAGAAGAACTGTCCATACGTGATGTGACACGCAGTTCCAACTGTCTTCTGATTGCATCATTATTCCCCTTATGCTTTCTGAAGAGCGCTCTCCTATTTTCTCCAAAGGGAATAATAATAATAATAATTTTGAATCAAATGTAATATTTCTAAAAAGGAGTGGAGTCTTATTTAAGAGATCTGATTTGAATTCATTACAGCCTTATAATACATATATAGTCAAGCAGAAATAAAATCCATTTAACATAATTGTAAAAGCGTCATCCTAAGAAAAAATTTACATAATTGTAAAAGCGTAATCCTAAGGAAAACAAAAAAACTTTTTTAACTTAAAATTAACTTATACTACACTAAAAGTACCTAAACTTACAATTAATAAACATAGACTGTGCTGATAAGAATAAGAAGGTGCAAAAGCTTTAAGGAATCAGAATTGCTCCATTCTGAAATTGAAGAATTGAAGGATGCACGAGCTTTTGATAGAAGTTTTACTCTTCTTTTAAATTAAAGTTCTCTTATAGGACGGACATTAACCAACGCATGTAATCTCTTGGTAGAGATTGCATTTTGGGACATCTGTTTTGTAATATCTGCTGGTTGCTTACCAAGTAAACTGCACAAGACCACCATGCTGGGGCTCCGTATAACACTATAGGCTGTACGACAGTTTTGATCAACATTTTTTTTATTTTTGGGAATCAATACAGATTCCCGGTTCAACAGAGGCTATAATCCTCGAATGATGTTCGAAATCTTCACACGGATGGAATTAATATGGTCGCTGAATGTTCATTTCTGATCCGGTCTGATCGGTCTAAATATGTGATATTTTGACACCATGGAATTTTCTTGCCTCAAAAGTTAGCGCATCGGTCAGGAAGCTCGTTGGCGCATCTATTCTTAGTGAAGTACATCGCTGTGATTCTATCAATATTTATTTTGATTCTACATCGATGAAAATATTGAAAGACTTTGTCGAGAATTCTTTCGGGAATTCCAGTGACCTCATCCGGATCCGATGATGCTGCATTTACGCAGGTATCGTCAGCACAAGTGGCTATCGAGGAGTTGGTTAGCACTGGCATGTCTGCTGTGAAAATGTTGAATAACGTTGGAGTGAGGCACGAACATTGAGGAACTCCAGCTGGTACCCTGTAACGACTAGATTCGGACTCTCGTATTTTGACGTGGAATGTTCTGTCATTAAGAAAGGAATCAATCAGATTGGTCAAATATGCAGGAAATTCAAGGGTCACAAGTTTATAAAGAAGACTTGTGTGACAAACAATATCGAAGGCTTTTTTAATACAAACAGAGAGTTTGTGTCTATGAGCTGATTTTATTTCGCCCGATACACGAAAAAGTTAAAGGCATGATGAATAGTTGTTTCGAAAGCCAAATTGAAACCTCTGAGACGAAATTTTGAATTTTTAAAAAGTCCGCTAATCGTCTCAGGATCAGCTTTTCAAAAAGTTTTCCCAAAGCCGGTAACAGGCTTATAGGCGTATAATTAACACACATGTAAGGGTCTCTGCCTGAATTGCGAAGAGGAATTACTACTACATGCTTCCATCCTACTGGAAAATAATTCAGCTTGAAGCATGCATTCAATAAATGACTCAATATACAATTTTGCTTTCTTTGGTAAATTTTTCAACACTTTGTTGGGAATCCGATCAAAACCTAGAGGTTTATCAGATTTCAGGCTTCGAAGCAACTTTGCTTAGAAACCTGAGGAATGGTTGTTGGCATGGGGAGGCAATTAACAGAATTATTTACCATTGAGTCAACAATTACGTTGGCGTAACCAACTTTTATACAGTGGTGTTTCGCGAAGGTATTTGCCAGCAGTTCTGCTTTGTTTTCGCTGGAGTATATTTTTCTACCTTCCGCGTCTTCTAAAGGGTACGGAATACTCGTTGAGTTCCCATTCAATCTTCTATTTAGCTTCTAAACGTTTTGAGAGCCAGACGCAAGGTTTTCAAGCAAAGAGTTCCATTGGATATTCCGAAGAAACCCAATTTTCGTTCGAATAGCAGACGTAAGGCATTTACTCCAGCTTTTGTTAACCTGTCCCTCAATCTCTGCCATTTTCGCCTCAGCGTATTTCATTTTGGATTAGTTGTAACGACTCATCATTCAGTTCAGTTCTTTTGTAAGATTCTGGTTTTTTTCGGGACACTACAATCTATAGCATTCAACATAATTCCCATTTATAGGTTGATTTCGTCGACAACTTTCTCGTTTGAATCTATGGAGTTACCGAAATGTCTGTTTAGTAGGATGTTGTTATTTTAAGTCACCACAAAACTGATATCTCTGATTCGATTTTCATTACTTAACCTTGTCTCTGGAAAATACACAGCATAGATTTTTGAATTAAAGAAGCTTCAAAAGGAGGTAAAACTTCATGTTTTGATGATTTGCAAATGTCGACCGCGACCCCACCTCCAGTGTTGGAACATCTATCATTCCTATAAAATATGTATTTTGGGTCTGATAGCTTGCCATGCGATTTCAACCATGTTTCATATTTCATCCATGTAATTCACTTCAAGAAACGCCACAAAGAAAAGACGCGTTCCAATTCGTGATATCTAAGGCGGCAAAAAAATCCGCAAAACGCGAACATAGGCTTAGCCAAAAAACAGTGCCTGTTCAAACAACGACAAATACCGTGGACAAACAAGCACGAAAAAAGCGAAGAGTCCTTGGAGACGCCATTCTTGTGAAGCCCACTGACGGAAGGAGCTATTCTGACGTTCTACGCGATATCCGCAAGAATGTCAAGCCGGAGAAAACAGGGACGATTATTAAAACTCTACGATCGACGAGGTCCGGAGGGCTACTCGTCGAGTTTGGAGCGGACTCCTCCGATAAATCGATATTCCGCGACAAAATAAAGGACGTCCTTGGGGCAAAAGCCACCGTCTCTACCTTGGAGCCAAGAGCTTCATTGGAAGCAAGGGACCTGGATTGCATCGCCGATCCGGCTGAGGTCGAAGAAGCCATTCTAAAAGAGTTTCCTGGAATAACTCTAGAAAAAGTAAAGCTTTCTCCAGAGAATCGCCGAGGGCAAAGGCTGGCCATACTCGACGAAACGGAGAAAGATGCTACACAACTCCTGGCCAAAGGAAAAATAAACATCGGCTGGGTGGTGTGCAGAATTTGCCGCCGAGCCATCCCAGTACGATGCTACAGGTGCCTTGGATACGGGCACACCACTTCGAACTGCAAGGGCCCTGACCGTAGTATGTTTTGCTTCAAGTGTGGAGCGTCTGGGCATAAGAAACAAGACTGCGTTGAGACTCCGCGCTGTTTGTTATGTAATCATCTTAACTCTCAACCGACAGAGCACCTTCACGTTGCAGGAACAGGCGCGTGCCCAATCTTTAGAGAGGCACTAGCAAAAGCAAAAGCAGCTCTGAGGTGATGATAAGGGCCCTTCAAACTAACTTGCACCGTAGCATCAATGCACAAGATTTGTTAGAGCAGTTCGCCAGAGAAAAGAGAGCTGATCTGCTGCTGCTGAGCGAACATAATAAGACCAATAAGACCTCACCAGCCTGGTTCTCCAATGACTCCCATACTGCTGCCGTTTGGGTTCGTGGCAGCATGCGACTCCAGATTCAAGGTCACGGCCAAGGAGACGGTTTCGTGTGGATTCGGTGCCCGGGTATAACGTTTTTCAGCGTATACCTGACGCCGAATGAGTCCATGCCATCTTTTCAAAATAGACTTGACGCGCTAGAAGATGCTGTTCTGAACACAGATGGCAAAGTACTCGTAGCAGGAGACTTCAACGCCAGAGCCGTTGAGTGGGGCATATCTCAAACCGATTCCAGAGTTCAACGCATTCTGGACATGTCGGCGAGGACCGGGTTGGTGGTTTTAAATACCAGCAATGTACCCATCTGCCGGCGCTGGGGCCCAGATGTGACATTCGCCTCGGAGTCCCTCGCTCCGACGACGCAGAACTGAAGAGTACTCGAGGATTATTCAGCGAGTGATCACCAATACATCGAGTTTGAGATCAGCGATACCACTCCTCGCTCGTCTCAACGATCTTTCACTCCCGGGTGGAATATCGGTAAAATGGATGTGGAGACTTTCGCCAATGTGATTCTGGAAGGCGTAACGACATCGGGGTGCCCTTCAGGGAGCGGAAGGGCTGGAGTCGAGGGAATGGTGTCGTCAACGATGAACATCATCACTTCTACCTGTAGCTCATCTATGCCTCGACGGAGGCCTCGACACGACAGGCCTGCTGTACATTGGTGGTCAAAAGATATCGCAGACAAACGAGGCGAGTGTCACAGACTTCGACGGGCAGCTCAGCGCTCGAGAAACGTAGAGGAAGTATCCAATAGGACAGCAGCATACAGATCAGCGAGGAAACAACTCCGAAGACTCATCAATGAGAGCAAAGCAAGCTGCTGGCGAGAACTTGTGGACGATGTGAACAGGGGTCCATGGCGGCTCGGCTACAAGGTAGTGTGGCGCAAGCTCGGCTCCTCACGGAAGCCGTGTTTACTTCAAACAGACAAGTTGGACGGCATAGTGCAGGCGCTTTTTCCAACTCATCCTGTCCGTGTTGATGCTGCCCACGAGGTAGACTCAGGCGAATGTCCATCGTTCACTACAAATGAGCTGGGGGATGCGGTGCTTTCTATAAAACCTCGAAAGGCACCAGGACCAGACGGCATTCCAACCGAGGTGCTACAAATGGTTTTCCACGTTTGCCCTGGTTTGCTACTCAATGTGTTTAACGCTTCCCTTAGAGAAAGTGTATTCCCATCTCACTGGAAGGTGGCGAGGCTCACATTGATCAGCAAGGGAAAAGGGGACCCGGGACCTGCCATCTACATACCGCCCGCTTTGTATGCTGAAAACAGCCAGGAAAGTGAATGAAAAGCTCATCAAGAGAAGACTCACTGACGCAATTCGTGCTGCAGGGGACCTATCTCCTCGGCAGTATGGCTTTAGAGCAGGGCGATCCACTTCCGATGCCATCATGGAAGTGGTGAATGCAGTCCGTCGAGCCGAAGCGCACAAAACTGATTCCAAATGAGTTGTCTTGCTAGTGACGCTTGACGTCAGAAATGCCTTCAACTCCACCAGATGGTCGGATATTCTTGGCACATTGGAAAATTTTTTCCGCTTGCCAGGGTATCCGATGCGGATTTTGAGGGATTACTTCAAGGACCGTAGTCTGCTCTATGACACACAAGATGGGCGGCGCAGTATGGAGATAACGTCTGGTGGGACCAACTAACTGGGACCAGATTTGTGGAACGCCTCATACGACGGACTATTGAGGTTTCAGCTGCCAGATCAGTCGCGCTTAGCCGGCTATGCAGATGATATAGCAGCACTGGTCGCCGGACCCACAGTCGAACATGCGCACCGCAGACTGGGAATGCTAATGCGTCAAATGAGGGAATGGATGACCACCCGCGGGTTCAGTTTGGTACTAGAGAAAACCGAGGTGGTTATTCTCACGAAGAAAAGAATTCCCACGGTAATTCCTTTGCAGATCGGAGATGCGACTGTTGAGTCTAACTTGCAATAAAATATTTGAGACTATTGATCGATTCCAAAATGAGCTTTTTGGAACAAATCAGGGTAACGGCGAAAAAGGCCGCAATAGGCGTTTCAGCTATAAGTCGGCTAATGTGCAACATCGGTGGGCCCACACCGAGCAAACGCCGACTTCTCATGAGTGCTGTACAGTCAGTGCTACTGTACGGCTCTGAGGTTTGGGCCGGAGCTCTCAGTATGAAGCTGTACCGAAAGCACTTGACCCAGGTACAGAGACGAGGAGCTTTGTGGGTTGCGTCTGCATAACGCACTGTCTCTGAGTCGGCTGTGCTGGTGATCGCAGGAGTGATACCCATCGCCCTCCTTGCTAGGGAGAGACGGAGAATTTATGACCGAAAAGTGGAGGGCTCAATATATGCTGTCAACCGAGAGGAGAGGCAGCGCACAATACTCGAGTGGCAACAGTCCTGGGAAGGCGACTCTAATGGCCGCTGGACTGCCCGTCTTATAGGGGACGTGGGATCGTGGCTAAATCGAAGGCACGGTGAGACTGATTATTACCTTACCCAGCTTCTTAGCGGCCATGGGTATTTTCAGTCTTACTTGCACAAGATTGGTAAATCACGGTCCCCAGACTGCACTTTCTGCCCTGGGGAAAGGGACGACACATGTCACACCTTCTTCAATTGTAGAAGGTGGAACAGGATGCGGCAGGACTTGTGGGAGGTGATGGGAGAGCATTCTCCAGACAAGCTGGTCGGAGAAATGCTGAAAAGTTTCGACAACTGGACCTGTGTGGCACATTACTCTCGGGCAATACTTACAACGAAAAATGTACAATGGATAACCTTGGGCGCGGGGTCTAGGGGGGTCTCCTTTCCAGCAGTCCTCCTCCATCCTGCCCCTTCCCGCTGGGGGGAGATTTCTGTAGACTGACGGCGCCCTAGGGCGAAGTAAAAAGAGGCCTAGCCCGAAGTAATGTGTCAAACGGTTCCAGGCTAGAGTCTCTTGACAGGGGGGGGTGTTTAGTGGGTAGTCTGGTAACATGCGCTGCTAGGAGTCCCACACTCCGGGCGTAAATTGCCTTCACCCCCCCCAACCCAAAAAAAAACAAATTCACTTCGTAGGTCGAACGAAAATGACAATATTTGCAATTGCTTTTGCAAGCCTTCTGCTTTCATTAGGCCATACCCCACGCTCCTGATGGAAAAAGATAGATAACCCCCATCTTTTACCATCCATAAGAAGCTATAACTACTTACGCGAGTACCCTTCGATTGTGCGATAGGAGCCATTAAGACGTAGTATGGAGGGATCGAGCAGGTATTTATATACGAAGGGTATTTGAGAGAAGACAGTCTTACTGTATTAAAATCTACAGTATTTAAAATCAGTCTTAAAACAACCTCCATAGCGCGAGTTTCGGTTAAACATTAAATTTCTCACTATCCGAAGAATGAGCATATTACTTCAACTCGCAGGAGTAGACTTCATAAGAGATCATTTCAAGCAAATCGGTACACAAAAAGTAAAAAGTATGATGAAACTAAAGAAGAAAGCACCAGCGCAAGAAACCTTTCGAATCCCATGAGTGGAAATATTTATGTAAACTTATAGACATATTGACTTTTACATAGTTTTCACAGCTTTGTCGGAAATAGTTATGTGTACAAATTGCAAACAACCCATAAAATATGCTGAAACAGGGATACGTGGCATCAGTTTCATGCTGTTTTTTTCTTGCACGTATGGATCACAACGAATCCTATCTGTTCCTTTTGTTACCAATGGATATGAAATAAGTCGGCGAATACTACTATTCAATATGCGCCTCTTGGGATTTGGCTAAGAAGGTTTAAATTTGTTTTGTATTTATTTGGGCATTAGCGCGGGCTTATACAAAGGCACATATAAGTCGATATACAACCGAATTTACACCGCTGTGAAGAAAGTGGTCATATTGTGCTGTCGGAAAGCCATGGAAAAAGAAAAATGAGAAAGTAAAAATACTGGAAGCCTTCTCTTTATTTGAAAGTATATGGTCATGAAAGTTGGAAGGAAAGATGATTTAAATCACTATATGGCATTACTACTCTAATGGGTTATTGCAGTCGTAAAGATACAGCCATGCATGCCCGATATAGAAGAATAAACCGAAAGACTCACCAGAGAATCTAGCCTGGGAAAATCACAACGATGAAGTTTGTACGAAAAAAGGATAATTAAAACAAAAGAAAAGAGTAAACAGCTCTGCGGAAAGAATGTCTGCATAATTGAAACGATGTCTGGAAGATCAGAAGAATGATATGGATATGGTATATAATACGAATTACATGGAATATGAATATATGATATATAAAAAATTATATTTGCGTTGGTGATTCAAAAACATTCCCGGGAGTGTTAAAATTGAATCTCTATGGTAATTAGGAGAGTTTATAGGAGAAATAGTGAATATTTAGGCCACTTGCAAAAAGAAAGGACAAATAACTACTAAGAAGAGTACATGCTATGGCTTGGCAATCACAAGAAATGCTGACAGTTTTGAGGATGTAAAAAAGGCAATACAGCTGCGCATATTCACATGATATCTGCTGACGAAGATACTTGAAACACGATGATAGTCCTGCAGTGCAGACAGGTGTTGTAAATAGCAGAAAGCTCTTTTAACTCTTCCTGCTCATCCAAAACCCATGCATGATGATCAAGAAGGAATCCTTACAATTTACAAAGATTTATCGAGAGATGTTTAAGTTAGCTTACTCAAAATGCTATTCAAAATTTCGATTCAACTGTATGGTTTTTGGCTTCAAAACAATTAAATCCTGGTTTAAAATTCGTTGAGGTCGCGGCATATTTGGACGCATGTTCATTTAATAAAAGAAGTTCCAGTATTTTATATACTATGAGCAAGCTTAATTTTGTATTTTGTAACCGAGGATATAGTTATGCCCAAAACGTAGATAATCAACGCATAGTACGACGAAATTGACGCTCTATGGACAGTAATGAAGGTCAAAACCCTCAAAAGAAGAACAGAAGTAAAATATAAGAAGTAAAATGATATCCTTGAAGCGGATGAAGGCAATATGGGGTGGAAATAGCTGATTAAATTGTGAGGAGTTTAAATTATTTGATTACCACCTTTAAATTTTACTTCTTTTACTTTCTTAACTGTAACTGTATTTTCCAAATATTGGGTTATTTGGAAAGTAATTTCGTTTTTTCATAACAAAGGAATTAATGGTATTTTTTATACCTAACTTCACACTTAAGCCGCATAATCATTATATGTTTTGAGAGCTGATATAGCAAGGCTTGTGTATGAAAAAGTCCAATTGATTTTACGTAGTTATTTTTGTTTGGTGTCTTTCTAAATATGGAAAGCAATAAGCAGCATTTTTGTCATTTTTTACTATAGTTAGAAGAAAGATATTAACCGATGTGTGTGGAAAAGATGTGTTGACCACACACCAGTGCCAGAACTGGTTTAGAAAATTTCGCTCCGTCAATTTTCATGTCAAAAATGCACCACGTTCTAGAAAGCCGGTTGAAGCTGATAAAGACAAGACGAAGGCATCAGTTAATGCAAATCGGCGAATAACAACACATGAGATCGGTGAGAGGTTAAGTTTATCAAATTCAACTGTTTGTGACAACTTGACAGGGCTGGTTTAGCCGCGAAGCTCGATATATGGGTTCCCCATGTTCTCACGGAGAGAAATTTGTGTCGTCGCGTTGATGCCAGTAATTCGCTTCTCAAACCTCATGAAACTGCAGGAGGTGAACTGGAAACTGGAGGTGACTGCAAGCCCTCTCTAGCGACCCTGCAACGACTCTGGCAAAACGAACCGACTAACGAATTCCAATTGGCGAACTTGGGCTGGCGAACACGATATTTTGGACCAAGTACCACCGAGTTGAAACTCGCACACGAGTAGCTCCAATATAAGTATCGTACCGTCTCCGTCCCGGTAAAACCTTGGCAGGCCTCGGAGTACGTTCGAAGCTCACACCATTAAGTTGGTGGTGTAGGTTCGGTTGAGATGAACTCCCGATTAGCGCTGGTCTGGCTCTGAGCACCTGTCCCCATAAGGGCTGGTGCCAATCCTTGCATGGCCTCCCTGCTTTGCACAGACACCCATGGGACCATTAAGGCGACTACACATACGAGTGGAGATAGCGGCTTCGAGGGAGGACCATTTTAGCATGATGCCTTACAAATTAATACCAACCGAAACAAAATTAAAAACATCGAGCAAACAACCAAACCCAGACGACAAACGGACGAACGCACACAAAAAGGCAGAGAGCCTCCACCAACCAGAAATACTGGCGGCATTCGGACGCAGCAAAAAAACAATGCGCACGCCGGAACGTCCAGTAACACTGGACGTCCAGTAACACTTTCTCCTTGTGAAAGTCCAGTGTTACTGGACTTTAAGCGGACTTTCGTTCATGCCTTGTGAAAGTCCAGTAACACTGAAAGAAAAGCATGAACAACAAATACCTGGGAAACACCGATGAAACCACCGATGACATTCAGATCATGATTCGACGCGATGCTGCCACTGACACTGCTCCTGATGCCATCAGAGCTCTAGATCCTAACGCAAACAAAGAAAACCTGCCTCAAAACCAGGCGCAGGACAATCTCATTGTATTGAATCGGCACGATGAAGAGCGTCTCATGCGTAAGGCAGGAAACATAGTTAAAAAGGTCAAAGCTTCCTGCAATACACAGAAAAACATAAACAAGGACATTAGGGACTGTATTTTAGAGCTTGAATAACTCTTAGACCGTATCGGGCACTACGGAGGGCAAAAGACCAGTATCTCGGTCGAAACGCAAGTTATTCCCGCCCATAGCGCTACCAAAAGAGTTGCCAGTAGCCCAATCCAAGGGGACCGAGACAAAAGGAGGAAGGACGAAGCAGCAAACAGACAGATTACGTCGAATAATGGATTCCAGGTGGTGTCAACCAAGGCCACCAAAAAAGCGTCCAGATGGCTCCTCCTTGAAAAAGTCACCAATGATAAGCTTTTTCCTGGAGACAAAGGAAAAGATACCCCAAACAAGAAACAAGTACCACGAAGCAAGCCACGCCGCAAAACCCTAAGGCATGCACTACTGGTCAAACCGACGGATGGGAGAACTTACGCAGACGTTTTGCGGGAAATCAAGGGAGCTGTAAGACCCGATGATACTCAAACTGCCATCAGAACCGTCCGACCCACCAAATCTGGTGGCCTCCTTGTAGAATTTAGACCTGAGACAACAAATATCGACTCATTCCGGGATGCAGACAAAAAGGCTCTAGGGGAAAAGGCAACAGTAGCTTCACTTGAACCAATGGCCACCCTCGAAATCAGGGACATTGACTGCGTTACTGACAAGACGGAGGTGGAAAAGTGCCTCAAAAGAGTTTGTCCCAAATTAACTGGGATCAAATTACGACTAACCCCTGAAAATAATAGAGGGCAGCGCATGGCCATAGTCGACTTAACCGAGAAACATGACGAAAAACTCCTCTGCATGGGCAAAATAAAAATAGGTTGGGTGGTCTGCAGAATACAGCGAAGAGCAGTTCCTTTCCGCTGTTTCAAATGCCTAAGCTACGGTAATACAGCGCAAGGCTGCAAAGGGCCTGATAGGAGCTCCTTGTGCTCTAAATGCGGCAACGCATGACATAAAAGAACAGCATGCACGGGAGAGGCGCACTGTATCCTCTGTGAGAACGCTGATCCCAGACCTGATGACCTGAGACATATTCCAGGGAGAGGGAAGTGCCGGGTATTCAAAGAAGCCCTAACCAAAGCCAAGCCAGCTCTGCAATGACCGTGTAAGTGTAGATAAACTTACATCGTGTAGATAAACTTACATCGGAGCTCAAACGTCCAGGACCTGCTTGACCAATTCGCGAGGGATATGAAACCCGATCTATTGCTGCTTAGCGAACAACACCGAGATAATAATTCATCAGCATGATACCCTGATGAATCTGGTACGTGTGCCATATGGGTTCGAAACAGCACACAACTGAGAGTTCGGGGCCATGGGCGAAAAGATGGTTTCGTGTGGGTCTGTTGCCAGGGAATAACATTCTTTAGTGTGTACTTGACACTGAACGAACCAATAACATATTTCCAGGCGAAGCTCAACACTTTGGAGGACACTGTCTTGAGCACAGAAGGTCATGTTCTAATCGGGGGAGACTTTAACGCCAAGGCCATTGAATGGGGCATGCCTAAGTCAGATCCCAGGGGCAATCGAATCCTGGAGATGGCAGCCAGATTAGGACTAGCCGTCGTGAACACTGGTAAAACACCCACTTTCCGCCGCTTGGGCTGCGTGGGCACCATCCCGGACGTGACATTTGCCTCGGAGTCCCTCTCATCTATGACACACAATTGGAGAGTTCTAGAGGACTATTCGGCCAGTGATCATCAGTACATAGCATTCGAGATCTGCGACAACGTTCCTAAACTCCCAGACACTCAGCGCTCCGCATTCGTGTGGAATACTGAGAGGATGGACGTGGAGAAGTTTGTCGACACGCTCATGACATGCTTACCACCGCTTGGCTCATCGCCGGGGAGCAGAGAATTGACTGCTGAAGACATGGTGAACTCCACAATGAGTACCATCATCTCCGCTTGTAAGTCATCTATGCCCCACCGGAGACCTAGACACGGAAAGCCTCCAGTGTACTGGTGGTCCACTGAAATAGCTGAGCAACAAAGGGAGTGTCACAAACTCCGGCGAGAAGCTCAACGAGCGCGAAGCCAGGACGAGGCATGCACCAGAATGACAGTATATCGGTCGGCCAGAAAATGCCTTCGCAAACTGATTAACAGGAGTAAGGCCCGTTGCTGGCACAACCTCGTCGAAGACGTGAACAGGGACCCGTGGGGCTTGGGCTATAAACTAGTTATGCGGAAGCTCGGCGCTCTACGGGCCCCCTTGCGTACTTGAAGCGGACATGATGGACGAGATAGTACGGGCACTTTTTCCCCAACATCCCGTCCGCGTTGATGCCGCCAACAGGGAAACAACATCAGACTGTCCACTCTTCACGAGAAACGAACTGGAACTAGCAGTTCTCTCCATGAAGGCGAAGAAGGCTCCGGGCCCAGACGGTATTCCAGCCGAGGTACTGCAACTGGCCTATCACTCTTGTCCTGACTTGCTGCTCAGTACGTTTAATGCCTGCTTGCGGGAAGGCGTTTTCCCTGAGCGTTGGAAGACGGCAAAACTCGTGCTGATCAGCAAGGGGAAGGGAAATCCCGAGTCGCCGTCAGCATACCGACCGTTATGCATGCTAGACACGGCCGGGAAAGTGTTCGACAAACTGATAAAGAGAAGACTCGCTTACGTTATCCACGCCACTGGGGATCTTTCTCCAAGGCAGTATGGTTTCAGAACGGGACGTTCCACTATGGATGCAGTCGCGGAAGTTGTAAGTGCGGTCCAACAGGCGGAGGCACGCTGTCGATCCAACCGTCGGGTAGTCCTTCTAGCGACGCTGGACATAAAGAATGCTTTCAACTCCGCTAGATGGAAGGATATTCTGGAAGCCCTGAAAAACTCTTTCCAAGTTCCAGAATATCTGATGCGGATAGTCCGAAACTACCTGCTGGTGCAAGGTTGTCGGAGTATGCTAGTCACATCAGGTGTGGCTCAAGGCTCCATCCTCGGTCCAGACTTGTGGAACGTCCCTTATGACAGACTGCTCAGACTTGAACTGCCGGAAGAGTCGCGACTGATCGGCTATGCAGATGACGTTGCGGCACTAGTGGCTGGGTGCATGGTCGATCAAGCGCAATTAAGGCTGAATTTTCTAATGCGCCGGGTGGGGAGCTGGATGACCACTCACGGGTTTAACCTTGCGTTAGAGAAAACCGAAGTGGTCATCTTGACCAAGAAGAGGATCCCCAGAGTAAGAATGATCCGAGTCGGGGACGCATTAGTAAAGTCGAAACTATCAGTCAAGTATCTGGGCTTGCTGATAGACTCTAAACTGAGTTTCTCGGAGCAAATTAAGGCAACAACAAACAAGGCCGCAGCAGAGGTTTCGGCATTTAGTCGACTAATGGCCAATCATGGGGGACCAAGTCCAACAAAAAGGCGTCTGCTAATGAGTATAGTGCAATCTACGCTTCTTTATGGAGCAGAGATATGGAGTGAAGCTCTCAACAAGGAACTGCATCGTAAACGGCTGGCACAGGTGCAGCGACGAGGAGCACTGTGGATTGCATCAGCATACCGTATAGTCTCTGTGTCAGCGGTGTTGGTAATTTCAGGGGTGATATCAATCGCTCTCCTTGCTAGAGAGCGCAACAGAGTCTACCTCTGAAGGGACGAGGGTAATAAAGAAAAAGTTGCTCGCGATGAAAGACGATGCACTCTCGACGAATGGCAACAATCATGGGAACGTGAGCTAAAAGGAAGATGGGCCGCTGGGCTCATCAAAGACTTGAGATCGTGGCTCAGTCGAACGCATGGTGACACTGACTTTTACCTGACCTTGCTACTGAGTGGACGCGGTTGTTTTCAGTCTTACCTGCACAAGATAGGTAAGTCACGGTCTCCAGATTGAATATTCTGCATAGGTGTGAAGGATGACGCCTGTCATACTTTCTTTTCATGCAGAAGATGGGACAAAGAGCGCAGTGATCTTGCCGAAAAAGTGGGAGAGCTCCACCCAGATAGCCTAGTCGAAGAGATGCTGAAATCATTTGACAAATGGAATCACGTGGCACATTACGCTCGGATAATCTTAATAACGAAAAAAGGCATAGTTGATTGGCTGGAGGCGTCGAGGGTGGAGGGTTTCCTTCTCTAGCAATGTTTCTCCTCTTTCGCATCCAACAGGAAAAGGAATCCCTGTAACCCAAAGGCACCAAAAGGCGTAAAATTGGGAGGCCTAGCCCGAAGTAATGTGTTAAACGGTTCCAGGCTAGGCTCTCCGGTTAACAGGGGAGGTGTTCAGTCGGTAGTCCAGTAGATGCACTGAGAGTCCGACACTCAGGGCGTAAATAGCATTCACCTCCCTACCCTCCAATAAAATAACTTCATGAAAACGATCAATTTTATATTACAACTATTTCCCATTACATACGATGCGATTTCAGAGAATATTCTTCAATATTTATATAAACTAACCCCAAAATTTCAATACTATACATATATATTTTCCTCATATTTTAAAAGTATTCATTAAAATACTTCTAAGTACGCTTTTCTACTGTTTATACTATACTAGCTAACATCTACCGAAATGCCAGAGCAAAGGTCAAAGGACTAGAAGACACTCCCGAGTTTTCACACAAAGAGGGGTAAGGCAGAGAAACACCGTATAGCCAATGCTCTACAACGCCACATTAGAGGGCATCTCCCGAACGCTACACTTTGAGAATAAAGGATTGAACATCGATGGTGAGCACCTCAACCACTCGAGACTCGCAGATGATGTGGTCCTGATATCCAACAGTCAAAAGGAACTACAACAACAGCTCAATGAACTCAACGTTTCTAGTGGAAAAGTAGGCTTAAAAATGAACGTAAGCAAACCTATGATCATTTTCAACGATTATATAAGCACTCAAGGACATACGAAAGTGAACAACACCACACTAGAAATAGTCGAAGGATATGTATACCTTGGTCAACTAATACACAAATCCGGTTCACTACTACCAGAAACCAATCGACGAATCAAGATGGCATAGAATACTCTCGGGTAGAACTCGATTATATTCAAGCCTAGAATGAAGATGTACTTCAATGAGAAAACCTTAGATAAATGTATTCTACCAGTCCCGCTATACGCAAGTGAAACATGGGCGCTAACACCAGAGATAACACGGAAACTCCAGGTAGCTCAAAGAGCCCTGGAAAGATTCATACTGGGCATTACACGAAGGGATCGAAAGAGACTTTCATGGATACGAGAAAGGACCCAAATGCAGGACGTGATACATACCGTAAAATCCTTCAAGTGGTGATCGGCCGGTCATTAGACAAGAATGATGGACGCCAGATGGACCACAAGAATAACGCAGTGGTACCCAAGAGCAATTAAACAACCGAGAAGACGCCCAAAAATTTGATGGGACTATGACATAAAAAAAAAAATAGCCGGCACATCTTGGATGAGAATAGCTGAAAACAGACAGACTTGGAAATGTGATGATGATGACGATGATGATACTATACTTTCAATTATCTCCCAGCTAAAAATCAACCTCATTCTGCCCGAAGTACTATTTTCATAACCACCAGCGTCTCTATAACACTATAATAATCATTTTTTTAACAGGGTGTGGAGGCGAACCTCGATCATTACTAATCTGTATACTTGCCCTGTGTTGAGAAATCACGCGTTGACTGGTATATTATTGTTTATCGTAGTCGGAATCTTACGAGAATTGTACGACTTTAAAAATTATATTACATTACAAATTACATTCTTTGATGATGGTCATGTAAAAAAATAAATTGAATACGATTAACTCAATAGTTTAAATAATAAAATTTATACCGAATTTTATCGATTATACAAGATATATCACTGCTTTACACAATTTCAAGCTATCCTATATCTGTCGAGAAACTAATAGCGTGATGAAGAGACGTCATTTTCAAATAGACTCCCAAATAACTGAAGTTTGACTACATTCGCGATCCGTCTAGAACTTATTAATCCTTCGTCCATGCTTAACCATTTGGTAAATCAAATCAACATTTTATCTTAAAAATGTATAAGGCCAAACTTACTGTGACACAATGTAACGACATCCTTCAACGGATAAATTATCAATCGCCCACTAAAAAGTTACGACCATCATAGAGATGAAAATATTATATCATCCATTTAACATCCCAATTTTGAATATCCCAGTCAGAATCTCAACAATTCCGCATTACATTTCTTTCTTCCAACAAAATAATGTAATCAACTTCCCCAAATGCCAACCATGATATGATTTTCAAACAATACCACAAGACATCGAAAAAAAGGTGCCATGCGTAGGATTGCATCCCTCTTATTCTTAAGGGATACAATTCCGTGGAATCGATTGTGATCGAAACTGGGTAGCAATATCTCGAAATCACATGATGGATCCAGACACAATTTCAGGCAGAGCAATGAACTTTTTTTATTATCTTACTTTCCTGCTGACGGAATTCCTTAGAAACTTTACTGATGATGATGGTGATGATAGCAACAACATTATGGACAGGTATGCAGAAAGAATCTATATTTCATTGAACTTTTCCTTCCTTACAGTTTTTTTTTAACTTTCGATTTTGCTGCGTTAAGGAGATTGATGGAATCCAATCAAAACTCATTTCCATAACTAGCTTTTTTGGGATTATCAAATCCATGTAGGGATTTCCATGATGGCGAGTAAATTTTTCTTGAAAGCTGCCGAAAGCAGTTTATTTTGACAAGAGCAAATGATCTGTCATTTTTCCAGATGCTCTAATAAATGATTGGTTTGCAAATATTTTGGGTCGGTAAAGCGTGATATATGTTAACCTTTCATCTTTCCTTGACATTAATTCGTTCAAAGAATAGCAAATTCAAGGCTAATGAAAGGGCATTTAACATTTAAAAGTTCTAGCTTTAATGACCCTGAATTCATAAAAGAAATGATTCAGGTTCTAAATTATTCAAATTTCAAATAAAATATTTTTTTATACTTCAGTTTGGCAAATGTCGACAACATATAATCATCAAATTTCTCTACCATTTTAGCTATGGAATTTCTTCAAACACGAAAATAAACAAAACTCATATTAAATTGTTTTATTTATAATTTTTTGTCCTGGCCTTAAGGTTGCCGGTAGTATTTGTGAGTATTTCACAAGAAAATTTATTCTCAGAATTTTAAGAGTGTCTTTGCTCATTCACTATAAAATAATTTCAAGAAAATGCGCAAAAGAAAAATACGATACGTAATAGAATTTTCCACAAGATTACCTTTATAGTATCAACTTTTATTTTGAGATCCTACTTTACGGAGAGTCGACCAAATTGGATACGAAACCACAAAGAAAAAGTTTTAATATGTATTTCTATAAGCCGTATTTCTTTCAAGGGAATGCTACAGCCAATATTGGCTACAGCGAAACGTGATTGGCAATCTAAATTTTCACTTTTTCATGTTTTAAGGAAGCAAGAACAGCACGAAAGGAATGCTATTGTATTTAAAAGCGCAGAAAAAAGATTTTTATAGAAAAGATTCAGCCGCAAAAATTAATGTAGTTTAAACATTTTTACAGAATTTCCAAAAAAAAATATTTTTAAGAAAATACAATAACTCTTTTTAGTAAAAAAAAACTACAAGGGAATACTCACTTGTGTAATTTTTGGTTCTTCTTGTTTACTCAGCAATGCTGGAACAGAAAATTAAAAATTTTCATTAATTTTTCTTCTTCTAAATGAAACCTTATAAGGAGTTTTGCAACAATACAAAATCTGAATGATAAACAACTTTAATTCCTTCAAAACTAAAGATAATAACGAACCACTGCAAAAATGAGTTCGTTGGAGAGTCTTTTTTTTAAAAACTGCAAACGATTCGTATTGCGCGTGGAGTAAGCCTAAATAACTTTCAGCACTAGCTTGCGTTCTTTTAATTTAGAGTCACTGATATGTGATAAAAGATGTGATATGTGATAGAGCCAGTGATATGTGATATAAGAATGTCTGATGGGAGATCAAAAAGAGCAGCAACTTTCTCTACTACCTACTTTTTACCTGTCTTCTTCATTCTCTTATTGGAGTCAAATGCTAAAGAAACGCTTGAACTCAAAGCACATGTTTAACAAAGCCTTATATATGTACACGAACATCAAACTCTTGATTAAAAAGCTACAACTTCGAGCAATTTAGCTACATTTTCCAGCAACATTGTGCAGGAAGGATTATTATCATAAAGCCTTTGATATTTCTTCTTTATCGATATTTGGCTTTATACAGTTTTAACAGGTGATTTCTTGCTTACTTACCCCTTTGGTTACGCTAATTCTTCTTAATTCATGGTTTCGTTATTCCGTTAATTCCCCATACAAAGCCATGATTCATCGAATGCTCGATTTACCGCTAAGCAAAAAAGCCAAAGAAAAACATAGCAGTTCATCATTGAAACAGCCAGTTTAAATGGATTCAAGCACTCGACGGTTAAGCTAATGGCTCGTAAGATCCAAAAGACCAGACAGCAACAAGAGCGATCAACGGCAGCAAATGGCGTTACTGAACGGATATACTGCAAGACATTGACCTATGATGAAGGTATCAGCAACATGATGAAAAGAAAACCAATCGGCGTAATCCTGTGCAACTAGCCGAAGTTAACAGCAAGAACCTGCTCAGAAACATTCTCGGATCAACGAAGGACAAACGTGAAACACACGAAAAATCTGGCGTTTATCGTATCGAATGTTCTACTTGCGACGAAATGTGCATATGACAAATTTAGAGACTCATTGGCACAAGGATTAAGGAGCATCTAGGCGAAGCAGCAACAGCTAGAAAGAAGGGAAGAACATCAAACTTCAAGTCGACCGTCGCGGACATAAGATTACTGGAAAGATGAGAGTTGTGTCCGATAGTGTAACTTCAAATTTCAATCCATACGCACATGTTGGTTTGAGACATATATTTATCATTCATTTATACATTTAAATTTATTTATCATATTTATCATTATTTATCACTCCTAAAAATATGAAACGAAGATGTCTCATGTCATTGTTAAGTGAGATGCGATTGTGAAAAAATTGGTACCGATACAGTTCATTTACGCCATTGTATTTTGTACGAGTTCCAACAAGGAAGAAATGCTACAAAAGCGTGTCGAAATTCGGTTTTTAGTGTAGATGCAGTTTGTGATACAACGAGAAATATCACATAGCACATCCTGAAATAGAACATGAAAACATTCAGAACGGCCATCTTTGATCGATCGCGACATTATCAAGACTATAGATAGAAAAAGATCCCTTTTTGACAACATCAGTGATTACGAAGAAGCTGAGTTCAACTCAATAAACCATTTCTAACCATATTCGGAAGCTAGGATTGGGCTATAAAAATTCTAAATGGATACCTCATCAATTAAATTTGAGGAAAATTAGAATGATCGAGTCGTCATATGCATATCTCTGCTGGCTCGGTACAACGAACGAAAAATGGACTATGAAAAATGATAAATGGATTACATGCGAAAACATCATGAGGATAAGAGCATATTGCGAGCCCGGACAGACCCGCCACCGCCACTTATAAGCCGACCTTGAACCTGTAGAAGTGAATGTTGTGCATATGGTGGGACATCCGAGGACCAATGCATTACGAGCTTTTGAAACCTAATGAACAACTAAATTTAGAGAGATTCTGTAAGCAAAAAGATGATTTGAATAAAGCGATAAGTGAAAACAACCCGGCGATGCTCAACAGGAAACACGTCATACTGCATCATTATACTGCCAGATCACTCGTCAGAATATTGCAGACTCGTCAGAATATTGCAGAGTTAGGCTACCACCAAATTCACCAGATCTTGCCCCTCGGATTATCACTTGCTTCTTTCTTTGCAGAAGTTTCCACAGGAAAACAAATTCAAAACTGAAGCCGATGTCAACCAAGCACTAGTTGAGTTCTTTGTCTCTAAAAATAAATCACTTTTTGAAAAGGCAAAAATGGCAAAGTTTTTCAAAATGGCAAAGTAAACTCTATAATAAACATTTTTGAATGCATGTTATTTTGTTTCAATTCAAAAATTGCCAGATCTTTACGGTAGACCTAAATACCAGATCTGGAAATACCAGAGAAACGAACTCCACAGAAATTGGTCCCTTTGATGTAGACTAAGGCAACCACTAGTCAGTATCAAACGAAAACTAAAGTGCAGCCTTCTCTTCACAGGAAAGATTAAACCGATATCAGGGAATTTTTAACGAGTATTCTCGTTGAGTTATAAAAATCAGAATACGTCAGCCGCACCAAGTTAATACCGATATGAATATACGAAAATAGTGGATAACTTAATCAACGCAGAACCTAAATCTCTTTCAAGGTCAACATCATGGAGGAGGATGTTAATCGATGGAGAAGTCTAGGCGTTATAAGACATCCAGGAACACCTGACAGATAAAGTTTGAATTAGTGTGCTTTATCTCAACAGAAATATTGTTATAACACACTTGAATGTGTTTAAAGACCAAGAAACGAAACCTCGCCCAAGACCATAACATAGATGACGTGGTCAAAGATGGAGATATCTAGGCGTTATAAGACATCCAGCCTGACAGATCCACTTTAATTTAGTGTGCTTTATCTCAACAAAAATATTTTTATAACACAGTTGAATGTACTTAAAGTACCATAAAAGTAACTTTTTTTTCAATATCAACCCCTTGGTAATAATAAATTTGATCCAAAATCTTATAAATATAAAAAAATATTTTTCTTTCCTTAATTTGATTTTATCAGAAAAAGGAAATTATCATTTCGTTCCTCGTCAAGCCAATTCACTGCTGATTTGGATTAAATCCTCGAAACAATTCATTTCATGCTAACTCGGAGGTTTTACTCAACGCAAAGGCGAACTTGATTTTAAAACAAATCTTCAATGTAACAGAAATAGTAAGTGGGGCAAAAGAAAAAAAGAAAAAAAACTTGCATAACAAATAAAAAAGTGGATAAATTCTTGCATTTACTCTTGCTGTTTGTCCAATACGAATAGTGCCAGCATTCTTTCACTCATTCTGGTGGTTATACTGGCGTTGTTCATTATCCGCTGTCTCTTCCCTTTTTTTCTCCATTTGAAACTTTGTGCGATAAACTTTGAAAATTAATATTTTCACTATAATCCTAAGCTGATTACATATTAAAACAGCAGATACGCAGGAAGATTGCTATGGCTAGGCTAAAACAAAGAGCAAAGTGCGGCGTTTATTGTTAACATAATAAATTTTCATGTACAGAGAACACATCGTCCCTATTCCAAGGGTATCAGTTTCATTGACTTAGTTCCCTGTGGTAGTTTGTTCGAATTCGTTAAAAGTTTTCGTATATCCGAGCAGTGAGTAACTAATCTGCAAGCAGGAAGTTTCTCACAAATCCTTGCAGTTCCAAGGCTTCAACCACGTTGAGCGCTTGTTTTAAAATGATTTTCCACAACTTATTTTAATTGTCCAAAATTTATTAACTATTATGATTTCAATTAAATTCAGCGGAAACAACCCTGAATTACAATAATAACTTTCCAGAAATTAATCGAGTTTGACTTTATCTACGACATAAACTTTCTGTACTTGAAACAATATCAACTTTAATTTCTTCAAATTGACAAATAGTAAACATACAAACTTACGAGTACGTTATTTGCTAGCCTTAACTGCTGTTGGGTAAATGTTATTATCGAGTTAAACTGTGGGGAAGCTTACTAAGAACTTACGAAGTTGTCTTCGGTTAAGAAGCAATTCGTAGTACAATCATATTATATTGGGGTCGTGAGCTATGGATAACAACAGCTTGAACTTTGAACTTGAACTTTTCAATACGATCTCTATAGTCCTTAATTATTACTAACCAAAGAAATTACTACAGGTTAGTGTTGAATTGCCAACATTCTTTCATTTTCAAAAATTCTTCAATCAATTTTGAAGTCAATGAAAAGAATAAAAATTGAACTAGAATATTGATGAGAAATTAGCCTAAAAAGAACTTCAGGATGCTATGCAAGAAATCTGCAAAATAAATACAGGAACACCACTAGTCATCAAGTTATCACAAAAGACAAACAAAACAACACAACTTCAATTACCTGACATTAATTCTTTAATCGTACAAAAGATATAAGAACAACTGATCAAAAAGATAAAATGCTTCCTACAAATTTTGTCAGTTTTTTATTTTCGAAATCAACTTTCGACTTTAATCCTTTTGTCTCAGTCTACGTCCTTAGTGAAGTCCTAAGTGAATTAGACCTAAGTCCTAATTAAAGTAGAACTAATTCTTAGACTTAGGTCGTTGACGAAGACCGAACGATAAGGGTCGAAAATCATTTTCGTAAATAATTCGTAAAGCTAAATTCATTAAAGCGAAGCTTGACCCATAATCGCTATTTCAAAATGCCCCTTAAAAAAACTTTTCTACTTCTCTTACAGATTTCTCCACAAAATAACTAATATTAATTCTATAAACAAACTTGCGAATTCTCGCAGGGACAGTCTGCTGAAAAAGACTTGAAACTCCTCGAATCCTTTTATGTCCTCACTTTTATTCACCTCACCTTTATTTTATGTCCTCGCCCATGCACCTGTCTAGCTTAATTTGTTTATAAATTAGCCCATAGTTAATAGAAGGAAAACAAAGTCTTAAGTTGATCATAAAGCCTGGCAGGATTTTTTGGTAAAATTCGCCTCTCGATCCAATCACTAGTGTCTTATCCAAAGAAAGTTAACTATGAATAAAGTAGAATTTATATAACCGTAGAACCGTAGAAGTATTGAAGAACCGACTCAGTGGTACAATTTTCGACTACTCTAATCAATTATTGACCCAGTATCTCGTTAATAACGCGGCGAATGTTGACTTCCAAATAGTCAAGCGGCCCGGGGTTGATTTGATTTAGACGATTGATTTGATGTTTCCTCACAATAAATAGCCCAGCAGCGCGTACCATGAGAAAAATTAACCGTGGTGCAGAAACGATCCATGGTTAGTCCAATTTATTGTTGTAATGGACGATTATGTAGGGTATAAAATTAGCAGAGTGCGCGATGAGTTTCTCAAACAGATCCGTTTATTTCGAAATAAATCTGCACAATTTTAAGACATTGCTTAAGTGTTGTTGCTATTTATGATAAAAAGTCACAGCAAACTAGCCAATAAAACGCATGACAGCTGTCACACCATACGTCGTACACCAAAACGTATTGCCAACTTTAAGTTCTAATCCTCTTGAAAAAAAAAAACATCGTTTTTATGTGAATTGGATACTATAAGGTGATTGCCAAAAGCCAATTTTGATAACCCCAAACATGCGGCCATCTATAAAATTCAGGATCTACCAAACAATGTACAATTTTTTTTAAATTTTTGGTTGGGGGTTAAGGCAATTTACGCCCAGAGTGTGGGATTCTTAGTAGCGTATACTACCAGTCTACCCACTAAACAATCCCCCCCCCCCCCTGTCAAGAGACTCTAGCCTGGAACTGTTTGATACATTACTTCGGGCTTGGCCTCTTTTTTTACTTCGCCCTAAGGTGCCGTCAGCCTAGAGAAATCTAACCACCCCCCAGCGGGAGGGGGCAGGATGAAGGAGGACTGTTGGAAAGGAGACCCCAAGACCCCGCGCCCCAAGGCAATCCATGATACCTTTTTCGTTGTAAGTATTGCCCGAGAGTAATGTGCCACACAGGTCCATTTGTCAAAAGTTTTCAGCATTTCTTTGACCAGATTGTCTGGAGAAAGCTCTCCCATTACCTTCCGCAAGTTCTGCCGCTTCCTGTTCCACCTTCTACAGTCGAAGAAGGTGTGACGTGCGTCGTCCCTTTCCCCTGGGCAGCAAATGTAGTCTGGGGACCGTGACCTACCAACCTTGTGCAGGTAAGCTGAAGTACCCGTGCCCACTAAGAAGCTGGGTAGTGGTAATAATCAGTCTCACCGTGCCTTCGATTGAGCCACGATCCCACGTCCCTTATAAGGCGGGTAGTTCAGTGGCCTTTAAAGTCGCCTTTCCAGGACTGTTGCCATTCAATTATTGTGCGCTGTCTCTCCTCTCGGCTGACAGCATTACTCGAACCATCTCGTTTTCTGTCGTAAATTCTCCGTCGCTCTCTACGGGGATGGCGATGGGTATCACTCCTGCGATTACCAAACCTCAGAGCCATACAGTAGCACTGACTGAACAGCACTCATGAGGAGTCGGCGTTTGCTCGGTGTGGGCCCACCGATGTTGCGATTGAGTCAACTTAGAGCCGAAACTCCTATGGCGGCCTTTTCCACCGTTGCCCTGATCTGTTCCGAAAAGCTCATTTCCGAGACGATCAGTAGTCCCAAATACTTTATCGCAAGTTTTGACTCGATAGTCGCATCTCCTAACTTGAAAGGAATTCTTTTCTTCGTGATAATGACCACCTCGGTTTTCTCCAGTGCCAGACTGAATCCCCGGGTGGTCATCCACTCACTCACTCGACGCATTAGCATTCCCAGTCTGCGCTGCGCATGTTCGACTATGCGTCCGGTGTTAAGTGCTGCTACATCATCCGCATAGCCGACCAAGCGCGATTCATCTGGGAGCTCAAGCCTCAACAGTCCGTCATATGAGGCGTTCCACAAGTCTGATCCCAGTATGGAGGCTTGCGCTACACCAGACGTTATCTCCATACTTTCCCGCCCATCTTGTGTGTTATAGAGCAGATTGCGGTCCTTCAAGTAATCCCTCGAAATCCGCATCAGATTCACTGGCAATCGGAAAGAATTTTCCAATGTGCCCAGAATATACGCCCATCTGACGGAGTTGAAGGGATTCCTAACGTCAAGCGACACTAGCAAAACAACTCGTTTGGAATCATTTTTGTGCGCTTCGGCTCGACGGACTGCGTTCACCACTTCCATGATGGCCTCGGAAGTGGATCGCCCTGCTCTAAAGCCATACTGCCGAGGAGATAGGTACTCTGCTGCACGAATTGCGTCAGTGAGTCTTCCCTTGATGAGCTTTTCGAATATTTTCCCGGCTGTGTCCAGCATACAAAGCGAGCAGTATTAAGAAGGCAACTCGGAGTCCCCTTTCCCCTTGCTGATCAATGCGAGCCTTGCCATCTTCCAAAGCACCGCATCCTCCAGCTGATTCTTTGTGAACAATGGACATTCCACTGAATCGTCCTCGTGGACAGCATCAACACGGACGGGATGAGTCGAGAACAGCGCCTGCACTATCCCGTCGATCTTGTCCGCTTGAAGTAAACAGGGCTTCCGTGGAGCAATGAGCTTGCGCAACACTACCGTATAGCCGAGCCACCATGGATCCCTGTTCACGTCGTCCACAAGTTCTCGCAAGCGTGCCTTACTTTCGTTTATGAGCCTTCGGAGTTCTTTCAAACAGTATACAATAAGCAGAAAGTCAAACAAAATACACACAAAAACAAGCAGAATTTATCAAGTTAAAACTGCTGTGTTAAATTAACGTTAAACTTACCAACCATCAGACTCGTTGCAATATTGCGATAAATTCAAAGACGGCAACGTGCCCGACTTTGGCCCGTGTATTCGTTCACTCTGTTCTTAAATCTGTTAAGTGGTACTCCACGAAATAAAAACAAAAGCTCTGTCACGTATGTATTTTCTGTTAAAACAATCAATGGGTTCCTGTGTGTCCCTATATTTAATATGGCCGATATTTAATATGGCCGTTCCTCAGGGTCTTTGGCCTTCGTTCCTAATATGGCCTTTGGAGGGTTCCAACATTATTTGCCGTCATAAGGCAATTTCCTTCCTACAACTATTTTCTAAGTAAATTTTCTAAATATAAAATGTATTATACAATTATATATATCTTTATATATGTATGTTTGTATTTTTCGTCTAATTCCAATCTCTTCAATCTAAATCTGTGACACTTGGTTTTTTGTGGGTTTCAAAAAAATCACCATAGCATGACACGCGCACTACTGAAGCAAACGAAATCTATTAAAAACACATCAAACATCAACTCATTCTATCGTATTCCCGAAGGACACTTTTTTATGATAATTATTTGATTCAACGGTCGAATTTCCATTACAAAGTTGAACGACATTGAAAATATACATTTCATTGCTTTCAAAATAATCGGTCAATCAATCAATCAACCATTTGTTTGATCAACTTCAAGTTTATTCTGCTCGAATTTTATAGGTTGAAGGACATAACCATGAAAAAACATTGAAATTTTTTTTTCAATATTGATCAAAAGGAGACTTTTTCGTAGTTTCCAGGTAATGTTTATCGGAAGAGTTGAATGAACATTGCAATGAGCACGATATTCAGCACAAAACTTGTCATTATTTTATGAATTGATTCCATTACCTCCCCCTTACAGTCAATCTAGCAACACTCTGATTATTTCCGCCTAATGTAAACACTAATTTGCAAATCTAATCCCTATTATCGCTTCGAAAAATAAATACCTTCCCATCCGTCGTGGTCATTATTAGCAAAAAAAAATATTTAATCTACGCGTGCACTTATTAAATTCCATTGACCTGGAAATTATTGAGAGATTAAATGAAAGTCAACTTGACTCTACGCCGATTTTCTTCTTCCACTTCTATATTCCTTCTCGCCTGGCAATCTCCTCTTTGTATTGTTACTCAATTTAGAAAGGTATGCCAAAACAGATAAAATGACAATTTAAATTTTTTTTACCCTTCGTTTGCAAGATTTGATGAACAAAAAGGTTTAACCAATGGAAAAAAGTTGAGAACAGGGGTGAGGACAATGTGGAAATTGTTTTCAAATCCCTAGGACTGACAACGTTCCGTGATAATAATTAGGAGGGAGGTATCGAGGAGAAGAAATTCAAGACACAAGAATCGAAATTATTTCATCCGGAAAATCTCCCCCGCGGCACAGTTTATCGGATAATATCGTCAGTAACTACAGCAAGGATAAATGCTTTAAATATAATCTTCTGCTCTTTTTTCCGAACATCTCGTCAAATCCTTTTAAAGAAAATAAATTTCAAGACCATAATCAAAGTCCTCGGAACTAACTTATGTATTTACTTTCTATTTTGAGAGATATTACTATTAATATAGGAATGGATACATGATATCCCGAAGGGTAAGGAAATAAAATGTATGCGTCGGCCTGTTTACGATTTTTCAATATCGAAAATCCATTTCCCCATGACTAGAGCGTCATTAAAATAAAAGAGATGAACCCTCATTTGGCTAAATTTACTTTTCAGTTCTAGTCATCTGAGCGTGCACTGAACTGGATATACAATTTTAGGGGAACAGAAAAAATCACGTTGACGTACGAAGCACAAGGAAGAAGTAGAGGAAAAGCGTAGAAGTTCTGGAAAATGAAACGAAGTGTAAGTTTATCGTGAATAATTGATAAATCATAGCATTCCTCCGACTCAAAATAATTTCGAAAGCAGACGAAACCTAGCGCTTGATTTGTGGAAAATAAGCAGGTACTAGTATAATACAAACGCGATGGTTGATATTACATAGGGCAAAGTTTAGTGTATACTACAACTTTCAAAATCACGTCGAACTCACCTAAAAATTTATTCGGTATTTCACTGAGAAGCATCCCCTTTAGTTTCTATATCTTCATTTCTATTCGATCTTAGCCGTTTCAGCGTAATCAGGGAGACGCACACAAATAAGAACAACAACAGCAATGATAACCAAATCTAAATCCTTGCAAAATCAGGACTACTTTTGGTTTTCCTTTTTATTCCCTATACTCGGACAATCGTAAACGTGAGACACTCTGTGCCTATCATGTCACGATCTTACAGCGAAGAATACGACTACCCATCCTGCGGCTTTCGCGTCGATAAAAAATTGAACGGATTTACTTCTTTTATTGGCAAATAAAACGAGAACGTGTTGTTGTTACAGTTGATGTTCTTAAAACGATTTTTCCTTGGCGTTCTGGTCTTCCGTCTTTGTATTATTAGAACGTAGAATATGTGTAGTCGACTCCTGGAAATTTGGTATTCGTTGACTTGAAAGGATACGCTTGATTTGACATTAGACGTGGTAGATAGCGGAGTGGCAAGAACAGCAAATCGAAACAGTGAAACTCAGCGTTTCAAATTGATTTATGTGTGAAATGAGTTAAATTTCATGGATCACTAAGCACGCCCTGAATTATAGCATCATCTCCATCGAAAATCGGCAATGTTTAGTCCTAAAATCTAGAATCGGCAATGTTTGGTTATATTAAGTCACGTAAAAATGACTTTCTCATGGTAGAGAAACTTCAGTCTGCAAGGTTATTCATATATTAATTTAATCAAAAAAAAACCGAAGCCAAAACTTCTTGGGGAGTTCTGGCTTTTTTTTTAATCATAACTGATTAAATATTAGCTCAGCCTGAAGTAAATGAAGGGCTGTCACATGTGTAAAGACCGTATACGACCCACGCAACATGCACAATAAAAACATTAATCATTTTGACAAATGCGATAAGGGCAGCAAAATTTACACCTTAAATTGAATAAAAATATGAAATAGCTTACTGCCATCAAAATAGCTTCTAAAAGGAATAGCCACCAATCTTTAAATTGGGGGGTACAGGTCTTAAACTGACATATACAACCAACAACAAGATGTCTCTACAGGATATATAGTAACATATTCCGCCAAACGTTCTTATAGTTTGTAAATTCCATTCACATCTTTGATAAATGATAGAAAATTGCGATATAAATTATCGTTTATACGTTTTTATGATAAAAATAAATGATATCGTCTTATATAAAATAAAGTAAAGATAGTAATAAATATAGTTTTTTTTTGTGGTAGGGAGGTGAAGGCTGTTTACGCCCTGAGTGTGGGACTCCCAGACGCAAAATGCTTTTGGACTCCTCCCCTGTCAACCTGACAACCTAGCCTGGAACCGTTTGACACATTACTTCGGGCTAGGCCTCGTGTTCCTACGCCTAGAGGCGCCTTCACATTATGGGTATCTCTTCTGTAACGGGAAGGACGGGAGAGGAAGGAAGTGCTACAAAAGAGATCCATCCATCCCCGATGCCTCCCAGCGTTCCAATAAAGCTTTTTTTAATGTAAGCACTGCCCGAGCATATTGCGCCACTCGATTCCAATTGTCAACTGTTTCCAGCATTACTCCGACGATAGTTTCCGGACAGAGCTCTCCTATTTCGCTGAGTAGGACCCATCGCTGCTGGCTCCACCTTTTGCAGTAGAAGAATGTGTGACAGGCGTCATCCAACTCTCCTGCACAAAACACACAGTTAGGACACCGTATTTTGTCAATTTTGTACAGGTAGGACCGAAAACAACCGTGCCCGCTTAAGAGCTGGGTCAAGTAGAAGTCGGTCTCACCATGCACTCGACTGAACCACGGCCTCAGGTAAGGGATCAGACGTGCAGTCCACCTTCCCCTTGTTTCTTGCTCCCAGGACTGTTGCCAATCGCTGAGAGAGCGACGTCTCTCTTCCTTGGTGATCTCTTCTCTTCGATCTTCGTCTCTGCCCAGGTAAATACTTCTGCGCTCTCTCGCAAGGAGGGTGATAGGTATCACCCCTGCGATTACCAGCACTGCCGCCCCGGAATATAGTATTAAAGTAAAATGGAAGCCATTGCGTGAAACTAACATGACAATATAAACGTATGCTACTAAACAGTGCACATTAAACTTCTGTTGGTATTTGCAAAAGTGTTTGATACAGAAAAGTTCAAGAATAATTTGGAAACAATCTCCATTAGAACACAGACACGTTCAAGGAGGACCTGTATGCTCTAGAGGGTACATGTTCGGTGCCACAAGTGTACTCGGTATACTCCGTTCGGTACTAATACTCGGTTCAATACTCGTAGAATGTCCTCGAGAGGGCAATCTTCGAGGCTTAATATCACACCTAATTACTGGAAAAGACTCATCGTAAAAGGAACTGCAACCTTCAAAAATCATATCTAGGAACGCGCCCAAGAAATCACCGGCTTTTGTACGAGAACAGCAAGTGGTTGAAAAACAAAATGGTCTCTAAAGGAGCTACCTATACACTTATACTGCGACTGGATTTCTGCAATGAGCGTTTGTTGATTTGCTTCATACAGAAATGCGTCTGCAGATCCTTTTACAGTAGGTTTTCCCCTAATGTTAATGATGTAGCAGTGGTCCCTACATACACATCCTCTACACACGCTCAATTGAAGAAGAAATCATTCCTGACGATAACTCCCTCAATTTTATTGTAGGGTGCTAAGTTCAATGATGTCGAGGATGAAGAAATACCGGTCTACAATACACAATATTCAAGGGATCGCCTGCAGGAATTGATCTGCTTTTGCACAGGAAGAACTAGTCTTTTTGGAAAGACTCCTTTTTTATTCGCTTGCTTTAGAGTGTATTGAGATCTTGGCTAGACGATGCAACCTGAAACTAGAACAGATTTTATAGACAGAACAACCAATTTGCGAATGATTGTTATTATGGAAGTTATTTGTGATGTTGTTGGGCACACATTAAACATATATCACTTCTTCGTTCTTTCATTTCATTACATTTCGATCTCTAGCAGATACGAACGAAGGAAGTAGACTTCCCAATTGACTTACATGAGATCTGAAGGGTATTCACTGTTCTTACTCTTTTGTGACCCTAAAGGCCGAAATACAATACTGCGTGACGGCGATACGTGAGCGCGATGCGATTCTCCCTCGTCGTCACGCAACGCATTCAATTTACAATGCACGCGATGCGGGGAACATTAATGTTCATATGACAAATGTCAAATTGGTGACATTTTAAATGAAATTTACTGGAAATTGTTTTTGATTTTTTAAAAGTTTTGAATTTGGAATGTTTCTTCGTTTAGCAAATAAAAGCCTTAACTAGGATGCACGAAATTTTCATTCAAAATTCATTCATAATAACCAATGTACTTAAAAAGTAATTAAGGCGTTTGAATTGCAAATTTCATTTAAGGGCCATATTGCATTTGACAAACGTCACGCTCATCGTTGCGAGGAATTTTCGTTTTTCCGAATATTTCCCGCCTCGCATCGACGCATCGCAATCATTGTACGATGTCGCATACAAATGCATGTTACGAAAACTGCTTGACATTTACTGCGAGACTCTCGTCGTGCTCTCATATCGCAGTCTCGCACTATTTTATTTCGGCCTTAATTCATTGATTACCTTTATGTCTATTAATGTCTACAAGCTTAAACCGTGGCACAATCACAGACAAAATGCTGCTCAGAAATAGAACGAGCGTACAAACAAACAGCGAGAACGCTTCAAACAAATCAAATCGATTAATCCAAAATTAGTACTGTTTTATTTGTACAGGTAAAGGTGGTAATATGGATCCTGTATTCAATATGAGCCCCTCAAATATCGTTTAAAGTAAGGTGCGAAGACTAGTGGCAACAGTCGAAACCTAAAATGACAGCTCTTGGGTTTCGCTCTTTAGCAATTTGATACAGTTCATATGTGAATGTTGTGTGCTATACATTATTTTTGTTTTTCGCTGTAAAGGAATGTTTGTAAGGTGAGTATTTACTTGACATTTGGATGACTTTCTATTCACAGGGTTAATCTATAATTAATAAGGTGCTAACCAGCAGAACTTGAGGATAACAAAACTCTAATTGAGGTTGAACTTTGCTCCAGACAACAGCACGAGGATAGCTTATTTTCCTCCAAACACAGTGAGTGTTCTAATATAGGCCCCTAAGAGTGTTTAGTATATGAGCTCCCGAATGGAAAGGGCTCATTTTATGTAGATTACAGATTGATTTTACTTGATTTTTGCAGATGCAAAGAAAAGGGCTCAACGCAAAGAAAAGAAAGTCGAGAAAAACATACAAGCAAAAGAAAAAGTCTCGGTCGAAAGACAATGAATTGGGACTAAAACGAACAGTTAAACAATTCAACATGCCACGCGCTACTCTTCAGAGACGCGCTCGTGGAGATGCATCGCCCTCAAAAGCAGCAGGACTTAAATAGGAAGGTAAGACGATCATGGATGACGCACTTGAAAATCAATTAGTTGAATATTTAGTTATTACGGAAAGTAAATTATTAAATTAAATGAACCAGGCAAGATGTTCGTCGTATATCTTACGAGCTCCGTGAAAAAAATTGAATACGGCATCCATTCACAGAAGGACTAGCAGATAGAGCGTGGTTTGATCATTTTATGAATCGCCATAAGGATGGTTTATCATTGCTAAAACCCACAGCTACTTCTTTTTCCATAGCAAATGGATTCAGAAAGGAAGTTGTCTATGGGTTTTTTGACCTTGTTGAAGCTGAGTTCGTGAAACAATGATATCCTGCAGATAGTGTTCAATGTGGATGAGAATATCCTGTCGGAAATTTCACGTGTGATTGGACTCAAAGGGAAACGACAAGTTGGCGCACTAAGTTCAGCTGAAAGAAGATCTTTAGTGACTATTGTTGTATGTTGTATGAGTGCTGGGGGAACATTTGTTCTGCCACTATTAATCTTCCTTCACAAAAATATGACAGATGCTCTCATAAAGTGTGCTCCGCCTGGTTTAATTGCCAGATGCCATCCTTCCGGTTGAATTCAGTCTAATTTATTCAATGAATGGGTCATGCATTTTATCCAAAAGACTAAACCAACCATGGAGGATCCGATGCTATTAGTTCTAGACGGTCACAATTACCGTGCCAAAAGTATTGAACTAATTGACCTACCGCGAGAAAATTATTTGGTAATACTTCAGCCACTTGACTTTATTGCTGCTTTGAAGTTCGACTACAGTGCAGTCATTCGACAGTGGATGCTCGACAGCGGAAGACTTTTTGAGCCATATGACATTTGTGAGTTATTTGGGAAAGCGTATTTAATTTGCCAGACTGGAACAATAACAGCTTATAGATTTAAGTCTACGGGGAGTCTTTCCTGTAACAGGAATATATTATCAGATGCAGACTTTGCCCCCTAAACTGATGATAAACTTGATTGAGAAATATTTAAAAAAAAGTAAGGGCAAAAAGTCAATGAGTGAAGATTTGGGCTGATTTGTACTCAACAATATTCTGGAGTAATATGTGCTAGAGCAGGCCATCCATCATTCAAGACTCAGGCTCTGAGATTCAACGCATGAAGCAAAATGCAAAAGGTTTAGCGGAAACGGGGACCTCTGGTGTATGCACATTCAATCCTGTGGAAAGTGTCGAAAAGAAAAATGACATATAAGGGATGCAAAGCTGCATTGATAACATGAAAATCAAAGCATGATTTAAAAAAAAACAGAAAGAAGAGAACAAGAATTGTAAAGAAGGCTCAGACCTGCGGGAGGATGTTAAAAACCATTAAGTAAATTTAAAAAATGCGAACACTCCAAAAAAACGATCCAGTGAAAGATATCTTAAGGCTTGGAGGTATCTGAGACAGAGCCAAATTGTATAAAGTCTATTGACACATGCTTTTCAGAGATGGGAATGGGAATTGAAACCCCTGAAGAAGAAGACGTTGCATGCATGTTTTGCGTATCATTATTTTTTGAAGACAAACGAGGCGAAATTTGTGTGCAGTGCCTTGTCTGCGAAATGTGGGCATATAATGAGTGTGCAAGATGTGCAAAAGAAAACTATGTTTGTGATTTTTGCAAATAAATGTAATTATTTTGAATACAGTTTGTACTATTTATACTAGTTTTTTATCCCTCTCAAGGTATTTCTATATTATTACTATGGGGCTCATATTACCGACACATATGAAATTTTATGAATTGGGTATTAATTTTCAATTTTGTTTCTAAATTGTTAAATCTTTATTTCACTGAACTAAATATAAATGAAACATGTTAACAATTTATTTCGCTGTGCTGTACTGTTATAGAAATGGGTGAAGTTATTTTTTTTTTTCTGAACTAAATATGAAAAAACTAAATGGAGGCCCATAATAGCACCTTTCCCTATACTGGTAAATATTTTCTCATTCCAATCGAATTATTTTCAAATTCGAATTCAAAACTCTTTATTGTTTCTAAAAAATTTTACAGGACTAAGCTAATACTTAAAGTGAGAGTTCTGAATTTGGAATTCATTGCATCTACAGTATTTTTTCTGTTTATACCACAAATGTTTCTTATTCATATGATATATTTATAATAGTAGAGGAAAATACAACAAAAACCTCTTTTAAACTTAACTCTAACTTAAACTACTACTACCTATGTTAAAGCTTATTTACATACTATTTTGAATCTTAGTAATAACTATGAATACTCGGTTGAGGACGCATGATCTCTAAGGTTAATCTATTAATTTACATCCTGAGTGCTTGAATGTATGGATTCGAAGCGTGTTCTACCTTAGCTAGTAGATTATCTCTGCGTGAGAGCGCGAGTTTACTGATAGGGCTAATATTAGCAAGCTCATGTTATTTGCGTGATGAGAAATAAAAAGGCTTATTTAGCGCCATTTTTAAGTACCTGTTTTGAGTGACTTGAAGCTTTTATTTCAAATATTTTGCGCATTGGCTCCAAGTAAGCGCTCCGTATAATATTAAAGGCTGAATTACCATTTTTAAAATTAGCATCTTATTCTTTATGTTCAGTTGGGACCTTCTGTTGAGTAGTGGATACAGTTGAAGTACAGAATTAAATGCTTTAATGCTTATTCGTTCAATGTGGTCTTTGAACATGAGCTTCTTGTCCAACGTTAGCCCAAGATACTGCAGATTTTCGGACCATGGTATGGCTTGTCCTAAAAAGTTGATCGGTCGATTAGGCAGCAAGGAACGTTTACGTTCTTTAGTGAAAAATATTGCCTTACATTTGTCAATATTGATGCTTATTTTCCACCTGTAGAATAACTGATATACTTTTTCAAGCATTTTCTCTAAGTTAGCTGTTAGCATACTTGGGTGAGTTCCTGAAGTATAAAAGCAGGTATCGACCGCAAAGGCAGCTATTTGACAGTGTTCGCTTGTAGGGAGATCGGAGGTATAGTTGTTGAAAAGCGTAGGGCACAGACAGGAGCCTTGAGGAACACCAGCAGCGATGCTTCTCACAGTAAAGGTGCTATCTCGAACCTTTGCCTTAAATGAGTTATTTTTGAGGCAGGAAGCTATCAAATTACGTAAGTATGTTGGAGTTTTGTACTCTTGGAGCTTATAAAGTAAACCTTCATGCCAGACTTTATCGAATACTTTCTCAATATCAATGGTGACCATTCAAACTGATTGTTTTCCTATTTGAGCTGTCTTAATTAAGAAGAAGAACAACGCTTTAGTAACAACGCAATGCAAATATAAACCACTTTCACTTGCTCTGCCTTCCTGACAGGAGCTTACCGAAAATGTTCTCGCTGTTTTTTGCTATGGAAAAGTAACCAAAACGTTCTAGATTTGTAGTCCAAGCAAGAAAAATTTAAAAAATAGTATTAAGTTGGTAAGCTTTTTGTAATCAAACGGTTTTCCAATCTGAATGCCTGAAATTTGCGTCCTTTCAGGCAACTTTCTGTTAATAAATAAGATCTCCTTGAAATGGCCGGATTTCGAAAATGCCATAATATACAATGAGACGGACTATATTTTGCAGAAAATTGACTTGATACTAACAAACTTACAGATATCACGCTTCTGTAAATAATACCAACATTCGAAATTTCAATTAAGTCTACATATTATGGAAAGTGTAATCTTAACACAAATCCTTATTCAAAAGAATATACAATCCCGTCTTTCTTACCCTAGATACCTTACCTAAAACCCTCATCACGTACACATTATAACAAACTATGAACCCTAAAAATGTTTCTTGGAAAATTAAACAATCAACCTATTGAGCCTCTCCTTCATCCTACTAAACACATCCTCAACACATGCAAGCATAATCGTTACACCCGAGGAACATGTACCACAATCTTCCGTCAACATAGTTGGCTGATTTGACTGAGCATTCTGTAGCAAGCTTAATAGGAAACTTACCTAATTCCTGCTTGCGTCTCATTACCAGCGCATGTTATTTCATCGCTCAACTTGGTCCTCGAAATGTTAATGTTAACGTGTATCATGTTTGTGGTGTAGAACAAGCATCCGAATCAACGAGCTTACAATATTTGCAATAAAACAAATTCAAAGAGGGCTTGCTCCAAGTATCAAATTTCATCCTGTTTTACTAAAGCTAATTAACAAAATGAAATCAATTTTGTGCTTACTGCCTCAAAATGATGAGGCACTTCCACATTGATGGTGTAAAAGGCAAACATAGTGTGTAATACGTAAATAAATGGTTTTACGTGCGCGCACAGAACATTGGCACACTGACATACTGACGTCATTACCATTACCAGGAACTAGCGATGTGCAACTCATCAATTTCAATAAGATTAATTCAATTAATTCATTAACTTTTACTTCGTTGATAGACTTGAGAGTGGCTCAAGTGTTTCCAGTTGTTATCAAGATGTTTTGAATTTATGTTCAATAAAATGTCTTTTCTCAAGAAACAGGATGGGAAGTTATAACAAGAGCTGGAGTTGAGTATGCGAGGTGACGACATATTTTCGCAATCAATTTGAACCCCATCCCAACAAGAGACAACAGTGCAAAAATGATTTAAGTACTTTAAAATTTTCCAGATACTTTGAGTCCTCTAATCCTTCACCATTACATCTTTAAAAAGGGTGCGATTTGTAAATTTCAGCCTACACCTTCGATTGCCAACATAAATAACAATCTACCCAGCTCATTTCATTTTATGTTTTTCCTTCTCCCGCTGTCTCCTTCAATTTCAACCCTTTCATTTATTTTCCACTAATTAGTCTGTGGTCATTTTTTTTCCATCCCGTAGTCTTCCCAAGGATATTACTGTTTGAAGGGAAAATGCCGGAAATTAATATTGGAAGATGTTGTATGGTGGTAAATGGTTTGTAAAAGAAGAAACTTAACAACATTCGCCGTAATAAAATACACAAAAAGAGATAAAATGAGTTTGGCAACAGGAAGGAAATTGGTTATTTAGACTTAGAAGTTGAGTTGTTTGCTTGGTGTGAATTTCATTTTTTTTTTTTGTTTTGTTTTCTTTTTTCAACTGGACAGAAAAAACACGAAACTCGAATTCACCTATATTAGATTTTTTTTTAAATCCCTAAAACTTAAACCTTAATGATATTTTATGGGGGTTTTAATGCGATGGTGTAAGGTGCAATGATAAAAAATGGAGGGTAAAATAATACCCAAAATTATCTGTGAACAATGTTGTTGCGTTTGTATGTATTGAAAGACAACGCGGTATTTTGTTATCAACCAATGCGATTGATCAGTTTTAGTTTATACTGATACCTTGAAACCGTTGCCGTCAACGGACATGTTTGCCTATTTTAAATAATGTCAATTAATTAAATTTTATGAATTTAATCAAGCCACATTTGGTTAGCAATATCATGCTAAATAAATGTAATAAAAGCATTTGAATGATTATAAATAGATCCTTCCGTAGTAATTCAAAAAAAAGCCCATTATTTCTACCTTAATATTGTGACGTGTTCAGGTCACACGTACTGTAGTCGGCGTAAACACAAAATCGTAAACATGTTTACAACTACCAACCCATCGATTGTTCTCCAATGCGTAAGCACAAACACGTCACGCGCATCAAGTACAACAGATCCCGGTGCAAGCGACTCGACGCGTACACGCGAGAACAATCCGCATGGAAGGTTCTGGGATGGTTGGTAGTTGTATATAAGCGACTACGGCGAGAGACGAGACAAGCAGTCATTTTGATTGCGCCAAGCGAGCCCACCTTCCGAAGAAGCTCGTCAACTATTGATTTTTTCATTGTGTCTACCAACCTGGTAAATATCTCCCACAGCTGGAGGAACTTCGAATGTGGAGTTATCGACGCCGAGTCTGACCATCTTTTGGTAGAGCTGACCATAAGAGTGAAAAAGGGTGTAAAGCTGGAGGTAGCAGACCCTCAGCTCTTTATCCCATACAAGCGTTTCGACTGGGAAGCAGTTAGTGCTGACTTGAGTGGAAAACTTGACGATATTTCAATCAACAGATCGAAAAATCTCACAACCACCGAAATCGAAGAGGGAATCGTTTGTTTAAATTCAACCCTTAATACGGTCATCTCAAAGATCTCCATAAAAAACTCCTCCAGGAATTATAGAGATTTACCACAGGACATTTTGGAGCTTCATCGCAGACGTAGCACCCTCAGAAAACTACTCTCAAGAATATACCACCGCAACTTGAATGTAGTTAACTGGGAGTATCAGCGGGTTCACCTCCTTATACTCTCCCTTAATAGAGTGATCTCGAGAAGAACATCTGATTTTGCCAATGAGAGATTCGAACAGACCCTAGCAAACATCAGACCCGGTGCCTGTATGTTTCCTCAAATTAACAAAATAACTGGCCGTAAGCGCCTGCCAAGAGTTCTCACTTACAACGGTTCCATGCACATGGATGACAAAGCCGTTGCTGACTCCATCGCAAACCATTTTGCGAAAGTTCTTCAAGGGGAGAAGGCAAGTGATAACTATGCCTTCAATTCGTTGGTAAAAAGAACAATATCAACGTTCGACAGGGACCACAAAAACTTGTGCTTGACTAGATTTTCCGATTCGAATCCGTCGGACGCTCCTATTGGCAGTACCCTGTTTGTGAGCCCTGAGAGACTCAGGATGCTCGCACTAGAGCAAAATTCCAAAAAATCGGCTGGGGCTGATGGAATTTCAAATTTCTTTATAAAAAAACTTCCCCATACTTATTTTGTTCTTCTCGCAATCCTTCTAAACAACTGCATAAACATTTGCTACTTCCCTCAGCAAGGGAAATGCGCCAAAATATTTGTCATTCCGAAAGAGTCCAACAGTACTGACGTAGTCAATACTCGTCCGATATCTCTTCTGCCCAACGTAGGGAAGTTACTGGAAAGAGTGATCCTACAAGGCATCACACAGTTCTCTGAAGAAGCAGGAACTGTACCGGAAAGACAATTCGGCTTTAAAAGAGCTCATTCAACGGTAGACGCGTTGGCTGTTTTTCATGCCAGTATAAAAAGAAATTGGCAGGCCAGAAAGGTCGTAGTAGCGTGCCTCATTGATGTAGAAAAAGCTTTTGATTCGGTTTGGATCGATGGACTTATCTACAAACTAATTTAATTTGGCTTCCCGGTGAGTGTTATAAAAATAGTAGGCAGTTTCATGAGGGGACGTACTGCCTTTGCGGTGTCTGGTGGAGCTAGTTCCGAACCCTTTGGTATCGATTCGGGGGTCCCTCAGGGGTCTATTCTAGGCCCTTTTCTCTTTAATATATTCACGTCTGACATTCCCGGTATCAGAGATGAATTTAAACCTGGAATCGAGGTGAATCTCTTTGCTGATTACTTATTGGCGTGGTCATCTGAGCACAATCTCCGCTTTGCGCGAACGAGACTCCAAAGGTACCTGGACTCGTTAACTGCGTACTACGGACAGTGGGGGATGAGGGTTAACGCTAGGAAAAGCGAGCTGATTGTGTTCAAGGACCCACATCAAAAATATGGACGTCGAACAAAGAACATCTGTGATACCAGAGTAAAATTGAACGGGCAGGTGGTGCACTGCTCCAAACAAACGAAGTATCTGGGGGTGATTTTCGATACAAAAAACACCTTCAGTGCTCACGTAGATTCTGCTTGGAAGAAAGCCATTTATGCATACCATCTTCTTATGCCTCTTTTCAGGAAACAGTCAACGACCAGCAAGCGGGTCAAGATTATTGCTTACAAAGCTCTAATCAGGCCCATACTCCTGTACGCAGTGCTGATATGGCAGGCAGCACCAAAATGCAAATGGGGCAAGATAGGATTATTGGAAAGTAAAATCCTTCGGGCTTGCACTGGAGTGTTCAAAAGGGAGGACGGACGGTCCTACCCCAACCGATATCTATACCGGGAGGCAGATGTGGAGCCGATTCACCGCTACGCCAAGAGGTTGACCGAACGAGCTGCAAAGCGTATGGCGGAGCACGAGACCGCCACAATTAGTAACGCGGCAGATAGTCGAGCGATGAAGGCAGCCAACGGATAGATTAAGAAATTAATTTTAATAATAGTCATAAGTAAAATATTGTATTAAAAATTTAACAAAAAAAAATTAAAACAAAAATTTTATTAATAATTATTGTATATAAATCAAGATTTAAATTAAATAAATATAAAACGACCAAAAACAACAGAGGTCACATTTAGGGTGTAAATGTTAGTAATAATAATTTTCTTTTTTAATATATAAGTAATAATTTTTGATATTAAACAAATGTCAGTATAGAGTTCTGGGCACAGCCATTAGGCAAAGCCCGTAGGCTAAGTATTAGGTTAAGAAAATATTGTAAATAATGATTGTATATAGTATGAAAAAATCACCCAATAAATTAATTTGAATTTGAATTTGAATTGACGAGACAAGCAGTTGTGAATGAAAACGCGACAGTGAGCGACAGTGCGCGTAAGAAAAGTGCGGTGAAACGATTATCATTGAAAAGTGTTGGATAAGTAAATAAGTGTTTGATTACGTTTGATAAAGTGCGAAATTAATTAATTTAGAGTCGGATTAATTAAAGTTATGAGTGATTTTAAAATAATTGTAAATCGTAGAGAAAACTGTAAATAAAACTTTTATAATTAATAATACGCGAGTGTTTAATCTACACTATCGGCAATATTTGCGAATAGCAAACAGGTCGCGCACCTGCCAAAGCGCAACAATATGTTTGTTACGCTCTAACTTATATTGTGAAGTTTTTGTTTTTGTATTGTAAAGTTTTGGAAGTGACCACTGAAAAGTGGTGAATGATAAGTTTCTTACTTCCGACAATGGCAAAGAAACGTCTAGCAAGAAGTAAGAACTAAAGAACACTAACCGTCACAAAACTATAAGGTGCACTCTCAAAGAGATTTCCGGGTCTATGTAAAATATCATCCAACTTATGTAAAATCATAGCTCAAAACGGCTATTAGAGGTCCGGCCAATCCGATTCAATACCCTGCCCTACTCTCGCAAATTCCGAAAAAGAGACAAGAAACAGCTCATCATCTTATGACGCAATTAAAAAACTTTTGGGGAAGACACAGGCTGCTCCACTTAAACTATTGACCATCTTCCAGATGAGGTACATTGATATTAGGTTCCGGATATGGTAAAGACGGAAATAAGGCGAATCTTTGGAGATATTTGAAGATTATCCATGGATGCGTTGGAATTATTTGAGAAAAAAACGAAAAAAATTTCTAGCAAGGATATAATGAGAATAGTTTAAATTGTCTGCAATATAAAGGTGAAAGTTCACCTCCAGCTTCAAAGACGTTGTTTAGGACCATACTAGACAAAGGTGATGATTTTTCTAATGTGTCAGTGTAGGGAACACACGAATAGAATGAATATGATAGGCGGATTTCAATGTTGATCCCAAATCAGGAAGCTCGAAACATATTCCATGAACATGGAATGACAAACGACGTATAAATGACCTAGATTTATTTGAGCAGTTCCCCGATCCGCTATTTTCTGATAACCAGGAAGTTTTAAAACTAAGATTCATGAGCACGGTATCCTTGAGTACTTTGAAGTGGAATAATATGGTTCGAAATGAGTCTTATCTTGAGCTCTGGACTGCAGTGCAAGCAAGCAAAAAATAGTGTCGTTTGAATCCTGTGCTTAAGCAACATATTCCCTTCGCAAAATCAAATTTTGGATATGAAAGCAGGAAATGAACTAGCAGTGTTCAACAATGTTGACACTTCATTTCCATAGAAAACTAATCGGCCAGTGCTCGTCACATCATCCTGTTTAAACAAAGAGTCAACGCTTCTGGAAGATAACACACTCCAGCTTATGCTCCTGTGAGATATGCTGGGAATCAAAGAATCAGAATCAAAGAAATTTGACAACACGTTTTGACCAAAGGTGGAAGCAAACAGTTGGTCATAGCCGGAGCTAGTTTCCATGGTGATGGTGGATAGGAATAATGTATTCAATTCTCTTTTTCTCTGGTTGAACAGACATTCTGGGAGACCTGAAAATCTATCAATGTTCTGAAATATCGGGTGTGTATTCTTAGCAATTAAATTTTGAAATACAGTACGTCATTAAACGTCCAAACACAGTAAGGTCTTATGCATAATTCTGCTTCTTACTGTAGAGAATCGCAACCTGGAAACCGGATTGGGGGACGCCCGTGACAGATTAGTGTTAGCTTCCAACACGGTGAGGAGCCTATCCTTAGCTGAAACGTTGTGGTTGTGGTTTCAAAGGCTAGAGGGTACGGTGAGCATTCACCAATTTTGTTCGGGAATCCAAGAAGCTTCAAATAAACTGATACCTGTAACTGAAACTTATTTCAGATTTTGGAGGTGGTGATTGACACATTGTTTTAACCTCGTCTGTGGATACCGTGGAATTAAGCCAAAAAGCTAAGTTTATAGTTAAACCTCTCGACTTCATGCGCTTCCAAGAAAGCTGGGCGAATCAATTGAACAAATTTAGCTCTGCAGAAAGTTGAAGTGGTTATAACGTAAAAGAAAAAGGTTCTTATAGCAAGAATAATCAGTAACGAGTACATTTATCGAGAACATTAACAGGATTGAGCCAATCAATCAATCAAGTATTTGAGTTTCCGGATAAACTTCAGATAGGGTTTTCGTAAAGCAATGTCACGTGTTAACAGATCAGATTGCAATGAGAATCAAAGGAAATGTACCGAAACGGCTGACACATACACAGCGACGAATAACATTCCACATGACTTTACTATCCCGTGAACTCTCTGAATTGGCGCAGGCGGTAGTCGACATGGTGATACTTCTCGGCCTCTTTTCTGAAAACGTAAAATAATCTCTAAGGGCTATCTGACGCATAACAAGGAACCAATCAGTAGCATTGAAAACAACGCACACTCAACGAGTAGCAACAATATTACGAAGTGGAGCTAAACGGAAACCAAACCCTGATGCTCTTCATCGGCCTGAGAATGTGGACCAGTCGAAGAAATAGTGACACTTACTTCTGCCCGTTTCAGTTTTTCTGGCGGGTACGAGTATCCTCTATTTTGGTTGTTCTAGATCGAAAGGTCGCCAGACTGCGCATTGTTATAAATTATGAAATTGGATGGCAAATGAAATGCTCTAACAGCAATGCAGACAAAGGTGATTGGCTGGAGGTGTCGAAAACAGAGGCTTCATTTCTTTGACAACCTCTTCGAATTCTTCCTGCTGCTATACAGATTCATCCAACCTGAATATGAAGAGAAATAAAATGTTGTGAAACAGTTCAAGGTTCTTTTATTACCAGAATAGGCATTAAGTCAGTGCTTTTGTTGTTGTGTGGTTCGTTGTTAGGGAACCCGAAGCTCACGTTGATCAGGTCGCTACACAAAAAAAGCCATCGACTCATTCCTTGTATTCTAATCCACCCAAATCCAGAAATTGGGTATAATAAAGGATGTAATAACTTTGCATCGCGATATTCAGAAATAATGGCAATCAATTAAAAGTTATTCAATATTCCTATACAAATTTGTGCGATCCTTTGCGAAAATAATCCAACGAAAAAGTTTTTTTTTGGGTGGGGGGTGAAGGCAATTTACGCCCGGAGTGTGGGGCTCCTAGCAGCGCATGCTACCAGACTACCCACTAAACACCCCTCCTGTCAAGAGACTCTAGCCTGGAACCGTTTAACACATTACTTCGGGCTAGGCCTCTTTTTACTTCGCCCTAGGACGCCGTCAGTCTACAGAAATCTCCCCCCAGCGGAAGAGGGCAGCATGGAGGAGGACTGCTGGAAAGGAGACCCTCCTAGACCCCGCGCCCAAGGTTATCCATTGTATATTTTTTGGCACTAAGTATTGCCCGAGAGTAATGTGCCACACAGGTCCATTTGTCGAGACTTTTCAGCATTTCTCCGACCAGATTGTCTGGAGAAAGCTCTCCCATCACCTCCCACAAGTCCTGCCGCATCCTGTTCCACCTTCTACAATTGAAGAAGGTGTGACATGCGACTTCCCTTTCCGTGGGGCAGAAAATGCAGTCTGGGGACCGTGATTTACCAATCTTGTGCAAGTAACACTGAAAATACCCATGGCCGCTAAGAAGCTGGGTAAGGTAATAATCAGTTTCCGTCTCTCCCTAGCAAGGAGGGCGATGGGTATCACTCCTGCGATCACCAACACCGCCGACTCAGAGACAGTGCGGTATGCAGACGCAACCAGCAAAGCTTCTCGTCTCTGTACCTGCGCCAAGCGCTTTCGATACAGCTTCTTACTGAGAGCTCCGGCCCGAACCTCAGAGCCGTACAGTAGCACTGACGGTACAGCACTCATGAGAAGTCGGCGTTTGCTCGGTGTGGGCCCACCGATGTTTCACATTAGCCGACTTATAGCTGAGACGCCTCTCGCGGCCTTTTTCGCCGTTGCCCTGATCTGTTCCGAAAAGCTCATTTTGGAATCGATCAATAGTCCCAAATATTTTATTGCAAGTTTTGACTCGACAGTCGCATCTCCGATTTGCAAAGGAATTACCGTGGGAATTCTTTTCTTCGTGAGAATGGCGTCCTTGGTTTTCTCTAGTGCCAAACTGAACACGCGGGTGGTCATCCATTCCCTCACTTGACGCATTAGCATTCCCAGTCTGCGCTGCGCATGTTCGACTGTGCGTCCGGCGACCAGTGCTGCTATATCATCCGCATAGCCGACTAAGCGCGACTCGTCTGGCAGCTCAAGCCTCAATAGTCCGTCGTATGAGGCGTTCCACAAGTCTGGTCCCAGTATGGAGCCTTGCGCTACACCAGACGTTATCTCCATACTGCGCCGCCCATCTTGCGTGTCATAGAGCAGACTTCGGTCCTTGAAGTAATCCCTCAAAATCCGCATCAGATGTCCTGGCAAGCGGAAAAAATTTTCCAATGTGCCAAGAATATCCGGCGGAGTTGAAGGCATTTCTGACGTCAAGCGTCACTAGCAAGACAACTCGTTTTTCAGTTTTGTGCGCTTCGGCTCGACGGACTGCACTCACCACTTCCATGATGGCCTCGGAAGTGGATCGCCTAAAGCCATACTGCCGAGGAGATAGGTCCCCTGCAGCACGAATTGCGTCAGTGAGTCTTCTCTTGATGAGCTTTTCGAACACTTTCCCGGCTGTGTCCAGCATACAAAGCGGGCAGTATGTAGATGGCAGGTCCTGGGTCCCCTTTTCCCTTGCTGATCAATGTGAGCCTCGCCACCTTCCAGCGAGATGGGAATACACCTTCTAACGAAAAAGTTTGGATGTTCTTTATGTTCTTTATATGCGACGATACTTGCTGATCCGATTGATGTTGCTGCTCCACCTGACAATTCTACCCATTTATTCTCTACATATCCTAACATTTAAGACGGTATCGCTTGAACTTATTTCAAGCCCTTAGTGGAGCATCTATGAGTTAGTGTGTTTTATTGGAAACATTCAGCCATTTGTATACCATCTTTTGCACCATAATTCCATAAATTCCAGAAATATTTATTGATTAATATCAAAATGCTTCTCTCACTTTTACATTTTTTTTTGTTTTTTTTTTTTTTCTTATATAATAATTCGTTACTGATTTGCGTTATGTACAGAGTTCTAACTTGATGAAGATTTGAAGGAAACTTCATTATAACTATTTAACATAAAATTTATACTTATAAGTTCATGATATTTTATCTGAGGAAAGGTACTAGTAACCAGTTCGAGAAGAAAATTTAACGAAAAACCCCTACTAGGCTTACATCTAACTTATAACTATAACTATTTGTCTTATAATAATTATGACCTTAAATATAAACTAATTATTCTAAGCAGATCCATGGTTGAGGACACTTGGTCTTGGTTTTTAAATATCATTAAGAGATTGGATGAGAGGATTCGGGGAGTAATCGGCTTTTTTGAGTAGATTGGCTTTACGTGATTCCGCGAGCTTATTGATAGGGGTAATATTAGCTATTTGGTGTAATAACCTAGAGGAATAATAGTAAAGTTTCTTTAGGGCCATTTTCAAATAACGATTTTGGGTGACTTGAAGCTTAGCTTTAAGATATTTAGCGCATTGGTACCAAGTGGAAGCTCCGTAGGTTATTATGGGTTGTATGCTCATTTTGAAGATGAGGATTTTATTACGTAAGCTCATGTGCGACTTTCGATTGAGCAATGGATATAGGAACATAACCTACTTGAATGTCTTAGAACTGATGTGCTCGATGTGATTTTTAAATGTAAGTTTCCGATCTAGTTTTAGACCCAAATAAGTCAATTCTTCGGACCAGGGAATCATTTGGCCTAAAAAATTGATGGGTCTGTTTGGCAGCATGGTGGCAGCATGGCTTGCGTTTTCTACTGAAATATATTGCTGCGGTCTTGTTGACATTGATTTTGATTTTTCACCTGTAGAAGAATTAGTAGATTTTTTCTAGCATTTCTCCTGGGTTGAAGATGATCTGGTTAGGATTGTTGCCAGAGGTGTAGAGACAAATGTCGTCTGCAAAAGCCGCTAATTGGCAATTTAGACTTATAGGAATGTCAGATGTGTATATATTGTAAAGTGCCGGACTCAGACAAGACCCTTGTGGAACACCGCCAGGAGCGGTTTTTGGAGTGCATCTGTCACTCAAGAAGGATGCGATTAATTTCAACAGGTAAGGAGGAATACTACACTCTTTAATTTTATGTATTAGGCCATTATGTACCGTATGGCATAATGGCCTAATACATAATATTAAAGAGCGTAGTATTAGAACGTAGAACGCCTTTTCTATATCAATGGTCAGTAGGCCAATCGACTGTTTCCTAGTTAGTGCTGCTTTTATGCCTTTAGAGACACGTAGTAGTTGGTGTTCTGTGGAGTTTCCATGTCTGAAGCCGAACTGGAAGGGAGAGAGGATCTTATTGGCCGGTAGCTGTGCTAGGGTCATTGAATTATTACTTTATATTTGCCATCAAAATTTTCTTGATTGTTGTAAGTGAACTCTGACGTAGTGAGTTTTCACTTAAGAATATTCTCATTGAAAGTAACCATTTGGAGGACTAGAAAAGGAATACATTGTGGTGTGTTGGGAAATCGCTTTCTGGTCAAATAATTTATCTTATGTCTTTATCTCATTCTTTGTGTCAGAATATCTATCTGTCATGTCAGAATGTTTACACAGGACTCCTGATTGGCTACACTATAATTTCTATGCTTTCTCACGAAAAAAACTAAATGAGCATAAAAAATAAACATGTACGGAAACCAACAACATTTCTTTATGCGAATCTTAGGAAATGAATTAGTTTTCTAGACAAGGAAATGTATTAATTGTGGATTCATTAATTTTCAAGCGCCACCAAATGTATAAATATCCTCTCATACACAGAGTGGTATACCATGTAAATTATTCATCCACATCTATTATTAGAAAAGCAACTGAAATAGAGTGTCATAATTCAGTTACAATTTCTACTTCATTTGATGAAGTCAATTTATTATCAATGTATCCTAAAGTAAATTCAAATGCTATTAGCATTAACTGAATTATTCATTTCTTTGTTTGTTCGCTACTTAAGAAACAAATGTGGCAGAACATTGGAACAGATTAATGTTGCTCATGCACTATAAAATTGATGAGAGTACCATATATGAGTGTAACCAAACGTTCTGTCTTGGTTTCACTTCTGCACACTTGCTCTATTTGCAATATAAATAAGTAGATTTCAAAGTGCACTAACAAGTTCTACCATTGATAAAAGTTGGCGCATTGAATTATCGTCCTCAGTCGAATCTTTGTCATGCGAATACTCATTTATAGTAATATCATGGGTACACTTTGGTAGTTACATTTCTAATCAAATGCCTACTGAGAATCTTCCTATGTTCCCATATAGATATACCATCGGAAATAAATTCAACTGTTTATCTTTGACTTTCTCCTATTGTTAATTTAACATTATCACAACTATGTTCAAGCTCCCGCGTTATTATTTCAATACAAACCTGTGGGACGTTGCATATACCCACATTCACCACAAACTTACCCTTGTTCAAACTTCGGCATAAATTGAAACATTCTCATTTAGGAGATGTGACCTAATGAAGATGAAACGTTTCTATGCGCTTGACAGTGTAACAAGAAACACAGGTTGTACATGACTTTTGTCCTTTGGCACTACTCCACTATTTACCATTGTTCAGTTTAGTTATTTGTTTCGCACAAATGTGAACAAGAGACACAATGTTTGCTAACATCGCGTTAATAATTGCGTTTGCTGTTTTCAGGTGATAAATCGATGAGAATAGACCACAAGAGAGTGATAGATTTTAATCTTGAACGAATTCGATTCAATTTCTGAAACACAAAGCAACCATGCGGTAGCGATGATAATTTCATATGAATACCAACCTAATTCAGCCTTAGATTGTATTATTGAAATACACAGAATGAGATGGAATGAAGGTCGGGTCCAGTATTAAAAAAAGGAAAATTTCAGTCTAAAAAACACCTTGATGTTGGAACTGTAGAGGTATACCAATGTGTATAGTAATATACCAAATACTAGATCTAAATCACTTTATGATAAATACCAATCAACCAACAGAAAGTGGTCAATGTCCTGTTCAGTTTCGCTTCAATTAATGAAAAGTGAAATTGCTGACACATGAAATTTTGGTTATCCTAACATTTAAAATTCTCTATCATTTCGGATTAATGTATTCTGCGTAGGTTAAGGTATTCATTCTTGCATAGATGTCTCTTGATAAGCTGTATTACACGCAAAGAAAGTAGGCAATAATGGCGCATAAATTTCGTCTTTATTCTTTATGTTTACCCTTTCACCACACTTATTATTCATAAATTCTCAACATGATCACCATTTAAATTTCAGTACTTTCTGTGAATACATTGGAATCAATCCGATTCCAGCAACCCACATGCTTGCTTAAATGCCAAGCATAGGAACTTCAACTGTTGGAATTTAATTCTTACTTGATGTCTATCTCTATTGTTGTGTTTTATGTCTACAAAGGACTACAAGCAATGTTAAAGCTTCCCAAGGGTGCAAATAATTTAACCGAAAAAATCATTCAGGCAAAAGATCACAATACGATCACAAATACGAGAAACGAAACGAATCCCTAAGAACTCCCTCAGAATATTAAGTAATTGATTAGGAGAAGAAATCAAGTTCGGAGGAGAGCTAGGTACGCAGGTGATCCAACGCTACGCACAAACGCTGCTCGGATGACCAATGAAATTTCGTGCCAAAATAAAATTATTCCAAATCGAGCCTCCTGAAGAACTTCGAGCCTGGGGTTTGACAGTTTCGGGAGAGTCTTCAAGTACTTCAGAACCAACAACAAAGTTGAGATCATACGAATAAACGGCTCAAACGGCAAGCAATACTACGATGCAGACCAGACGGAAGCATTTGCCGATTCACTAGAAATGCAGTTCCGAGAAAACTCATCAGATGAGGAGGAGTCTGAAACGGTAGATTAAATCGACTCTTCGGTCTGTAGGCAACGAACTTAGAAGAAATACGGAACATCATTAGAACTTTGAACAAATGCAAATCAACTGGACACGACACAATTACAAACGCCATGATTTCATGGCTACCGAACAACATTTGAAATGTACTCACGGACGTTATTAATACAATAAGTATCCGCAAGCATGGAAATCAGTAGTAATTATTGTTATTCCGAAACCTCATAAGGAACATACATTCCACCAAAATTGGAAACCTATTAGCCTCCTGTCCTCCCTGTCGAAAATAGCGGAAAGAGTCATTCTACTTCGACTCAATGAGGTAATATCCAAAAAAGGTATAATTCCGGAAGAACAACTTGGATTTAGAGCTATGAACTCTACTGAACTCCAGTTAGTAAGAGTAGTCCAACCCGTACGATTAGGCTCAAACCGTATAAAACTCAACTGGCCTAGTTATTTTCGACATATCAAAGTCTTTGGCAGAGTCTGGAATACAGAACTTATTTTCAAAATGCAGCAATTCAATATACCACTGCAGCTTACTCAAATCATCGGCTCCTTTTTGAAAGCAGAACTTTTCGCGTTAGAATTGACAAACAACTCTCAATACTGAGACCCATTCAAACTGGAGTACCCCAGGGATCGCCTCTCTCACCGGTTTTTTATATTATATTCACTACAGACTTCCCCTCTGTGCCTCCAGGAGTTAAATTATCTTTATATGCTGATGATACTTGTATATTCACTATATCACGACAAGCAAGAGTCATTCCTTCAAGATTGCAAAGATCAACAGACATATTAACGGAATACTTTCGCAAATGGAAAATTAATTAAATTAAAAATTGATAAATAACTCATGGTAACAACACATACAAAATAAACAAGGTAAAGGTGCTCACAGACATGAGGGAGTCGACTTTAGGACTTGACGGTTTGAACTTTACGGACTAAGCAGGAAAACACACTTCACGATACATGTGTCTTAGATTTAGGTGGCATGTGAACCGATAATTTATTCAAAGCATCTTTGATTCGACACTTTTCTCGAAGAACTTACATATTTAGTAGATTCTTTCAATTTTGTGATCAATGAGATAGAGTTGTTTGCAGATTTTATCGGTTTTAGAGGTTTAATTACGTTGATGAGTCATAATTTTCGTTGCACGGATATCAGCGTATTACAACGTCTATTCGTGATAAGGCCACCTAACAGGCTTCCGAACAGGCCATTAGTAATAAGATCAGGTGATGCTTCATTCACAAATGCACGCACATACGATGCCGCTGACTACATACGATAGCAGAGGTCCTTTGTAATGTCAAGCAAAGTCGCACGGTGCCAATCGCCAAGACTATGAAATTTGAATTTTTTTTTTTTAATCTTATTGTTTTTTTTTCTATGTCTCCAAACAATCGTTTTTGGCAAATAGCACATACTTTGCAATGGATCATCTATATTGTTACCCTTTTTTATAAACTGTTACTGAGCACTTTATGGAAACGCATAAACTGAGCAGTTGAACTTTCCATATTTATATTGGTGACCTACAGAAATATAGATATAGTTTCGCGATACCTTAAAAAATAAGAAAAAAATTTACACAATTGGAACAACTTCAAGGACATATAGAACAGTTTTAAGGCAAAACAGAGGATCATGTCGAGTCTTCTCATATTCATTTTATCATACCGGTAGGTTTGTTAGTAAACTTCAACTTACCCTGGAAGAGCTCAAAGAAACGATCGCTAAATTAGATGAGTGTGGCCACAAAAACCAAGAACTGACAATGAGACTGCTAGACCCCCTAAGTCCAAACGTGATAAGCGCAAAAAACACAAAAAGCGCAAAATTGAACCACCACCGCTCTCAGCCGAAACTGTCTCTTCTGACGAACATGCAAGCAATGCAGAAATCGTCGGAGAAACAGAATACCAAACGGGCACCGACATAGAAGAAAAAGAAGAGAATGAAGTCGAAGACGACGAGGAATTTCCTTCCATACCACCATCGAAGAAGCCCCAAGCCAACTCAGAACTATCCGTCCTCAACAAATAACCAAACCAAACAAATGCAACCATCAACTCCCGTTGCAGGCCCCGGCTGCACTGAACCCGGCGAATGGATTAAATTCAATCCACTTATGAAGGCAAACAACGTTCACTCAGAAACGGCTAAAAGAGTGTACCTAGGCATTCAACCTAGAACAACATTCGACCACCGAAAACTAACAAAACTGCTTACCGAACTGAATTGGCAAGACCACACATATTACCTTCCTGAGGTAATATGTGTTATCTGTAATGTAATGTAAATTTGAATGTTATCCTCAGGGGACTCCACAGCTTGGAGACCGAAGAAATAAAACTCGATCTGGAAAAACAAGGCTTCCACCCAATAGCTGTACACATCCTCAAATTACAACCAGCCCCCTCAAAGTTGGTAAAAGTCCTTTCTTTCAAAGGAAGAAACACAAAATTACAATGTCATCTCCTCTGCAAGGTAGAAGCGCCAAGGCCACGAAATGGACAATTGATGTGTCACAACTGCCAGCAGTTTGCAAGCAAGCAAGATGCATAAAATGCGATTGGTTCATGACTTCTCTGAGTGCAATAAGAAACCTAAGCAAAAATTGTAATGTGTCAACTGCGGAGGAGAACACACCACAAGCTATGAGGGCTCGTTAGAACCCTATAAATATAGGGAAGAACAAAGCCAATACTGCCTAACAATAATCAAAATACTGCACAAACATCACACAACACGGCATCAAACATAGACCAATTCATTGTCCAAATGCGAAAGCAATTTGCGGAAATGATGCAAACCATGATGAAGACCGTGATAAACAATATGTTTGCACAACATATCGCGAACACACAGAAATGGAAATTAATCACGTTTCTCTCCTCACATGGAATGCAAATGCCCTGAAGGATAAAACTGGAGAACGCAGACAATTTACTCATGGTTATAAATTTCACGCAGTTCTGATCCAGGAAACATTCCTTGAACCAGGAACACAATACAGCTTGCCAAACAACAATGTGTTCAGAAACGACAGATTGGCTGGCCGAGGAGGCGGTGCAGCCATACTATTGAGAAGAAACCTGGAACACTCGCAAATTATCGTGCCACGCTTGCAACGCATGGCAGTCACGACAATAGCCTTCGATTTCGCAGTGATTTCCGTATATAACACTATAAAGAATCCTTTGTTCAAACAAGATTTTGGGCAACTACACACAATAGAAGGTCCTCTATTAAAAATAGGGGACTTCAGTGCGTATTAAAAGGCCTGAGATGCTATGAGAAGCAATTAAGCTGGGACTGACCTAAAAAGATTTATCATAGATGAACAAATAAGCCTGCACCACCTTGAAGAACTGACACACTTTGGCAGAATACACGACAACATACTAGACTTTGCTATTCCGCGATTTTTACCACAACATGCGGATAAATGTCCTTGAGGAGCTCTCTTTCGATCATAAACTGTTCCATTTTCTAATAGAAGAAACCTTTATAGATGAACCCATAGAAGAGAGGAAGAAAACGAACTTGCAAGCTTTCCAAACAGCTCTGGCTAACGAAAGTTTCACCCAAAATCTAAGCACAGTCAGAGATATATTCGGGACGATCGAGCAATTAACAAACAAAATAAAGCAGACAAAAGAGGACACAACAGTCACAACTCCGGCAAGGGCTCACAATCCCTATGAACTCCCTCAGGAAATTAAACGTATGATAAGGAAGAAAAACGAAATTCGGAGAAGAGCTAGCAGCACGGATGATTCCAGATTACGAACGAAAACAAACCAGCTAACCAATCAAGTAAGAGACCGTTTAATTAAGTTCAATAATCACCAATGGGAGAGCTTCCTGCAGAGTCAGGATATGTGCCATCCTGAAGAGTTGCCACACACTTCAAAGAGAAAAACAAACGAGTCATGCCACCTTTTCATGGCTCAAATGGACTACAATTTTACAAAGAGGGCAAAGCTGAAGCATTTGAAGACACCTTGGAGTTGCAATTCCGATAAAATGTGGCAGAAGCAGAACTCTTGAATCACAAACACCAGGTGGAAAACTCGATTGCGAGGATACTTCGACCAAGATTGGAAGAAATAGAAATGATATGGCCACAGGGATTAACGACCTGATACAAGGACCAAATAAGAACAAAGCCCCAGGATACGACACACCGACAAACACAATGTTACGATGGCTCCCAGATAATCTGGCACAGAACATAACGAACATCGTGAATGCCCTCTTCCGTCTATGAAAATACCTAGAAGAGTGGAAATCAGCAGTTATCATAGCTATCCCAAAACCAGGCAATACTTGACCCAACCCCTAGAACGGGCGGCCCATAAGTCTTGTCTCAGCTGTATCAAAACCAGCGGAAAGAGCTTTGCTTAACCGGCTAAATGAAATAATTGAAGAAAAGCATCTCATTCTCACACGCTACAGAACTCCAGCTTACAAAGGTGGTACAACCCATTCGGGATGGGATGAATCGCAAAATGTCAATAAGACTATTAATGTTTGATATAGCTAAAGCCTTTGAAAAAGTCGGACAAGCTGTACTTATTTACAAAATGCATGTATTCAAAATTCCACTTACTATCATTCAAATTATTTACTCAATTCTACATGGCAGAACATTTCGTGTCAAATTTGACAACCATTTTTCCAACCTGCGACCGATCCAACCTGGAGTCCAACAGAATCATCTACTATATCACCCGTTTTCTGTAACCTCTCTGTAGCGAATATGACACGCCTACCAAATAATATCCAAACAGCCTTATATGCTAAGTACACGTGCATTTATTACTGAGCCAGACAAGTAGAAGACATCACTTTAAAAGTGCAAAGCTCTATCGATACTATCCTAGGATTTTTTAATAAATGGAAAGAAGCCATTAACTACGACAATACGCAAGCTATCTTCATTACAAGGAAAAGAAACCAACGATCAATCTCGTTTACCATCATCAACAAGAACATATCATGGAAACCAACAGCAAAATACCTAGGACTTATCTTTCACGAAAAACTAAATTGCAAGCAACATATACGCACAAAAAGAGGTCAATGCGTGAATATCATCAAATCCCTAGAACCCTCCAGAACCCTCCTGAACAAAGGACACTTAGACAATAAGAATGAACTATTGATCTACAGCCAAGATCGACACGACTATACGGAAGCACAGCACTGTGCCAAACGAACCAACCAAACAAAAAAACACTCCGGCCCCTCCAGAACAAGGCAATGAGGAAAATTTTCCTAATTTCATGGTACGTAAGAAGGTAGACATACAAAAAGGCATTAAAACAGGCACAATTGACAAATGCATTCGTGATCGCGCACTAAAATTAATCGACCAATAAATAGAACATCCTGACAACGACACTCTGTAGATCTGAGCCTCAGATCGATCGTTCAGTAATGTAAAGACAACCTTGCAGGAAAGAAGTGGAAGTAAAATAATAAATATAAAAGAAACGTAGCTCCTTTTTGGTATATTCAGCAGGTGGGTAATCTGCACCCACAGACATTGATTATGTTCTACCACATCGACTCCAACGATCACTAAGCCCAAGGAAGTTATGTCGAGTTTTCCCGTATTTATTTTATCATACTGAAAAATAAATCTCTTAGTTATCTATTCACTTGTTGCTAAACTTTGTTCCCAAGCTTTGATGCATTATTTATCTCAAAAGCATACATGCACACAGCTTTTAATAATGATTGTCTGAAAGTAAAATAGCTTCGAGCGAATCATACTGAAATAGAAACATAAAAAGGACGCAAAAATTTGAGTTGATGCACCGTCAGCTGAAAAAACTACTTTACTGCCCTTAATCATTGTAATTGTATTCATATTTCCGTAGTGTATCTAAGGATGCAGTGATATGGCAAACGAAGCGTTTATCCATAGTTAGTTAGTTTTCTGCCTTCAGGACGAAAAAATAATTTAGCTGTGCTGTGCTTTTACATTTTTCGCTAGCTTTTGTTTAATTTGATAACTTTGGTGCCAAAGGTGCTTTAATAATTTTTTTTTTGTTTCAGATTACAGGAAAATTTCGTAAAATATACCATATCAGACTCAAAACAGCAGTTTTTCGGTCTGCTGAAGAAATTTTTAAATGAAAGTTGACTCAGATTCGATGATGCTGGTTGTTAACATCGACCATACTGCCCAGAAACATCTTCTACAGAATCCTGTGAAGAACACACTTTTTCAATTAACACAGTAGAATACTTCACACTTATCAGTCTGAACGTTTTATTATTCTAAAAGTTATGAAGTTAGCTCTTTACAATAGCACCATAGATCTTTTCATAACTTTTCCACATATACCTTAGTACCTCACATGGCCTCTCTCAAGGATTTTCCTTTTTAAATTTATATAGCTATATATAGAATCTATATATATATGTGTATCTACAATACGACATAGACGAGAACGGAGTCATACCGATCTCGGTGAGATGGTTCTCCAACGTTCTTCATACTACATCCTTCATACTAAAGGGAGACCTGTGATTCGGATCAATGCCTGCTAAATCTGTATATAAATGCTGCATATTAAGAAAACATGGAATAACAACCAGCCCAGTCCATAAGTTTGGGATTCACCGGTATACCGGAGCAGACGGCTAGAAGAAGGAAGGCCGCTATTGCAGAGCACCTCGAAAAGTTCTTTGTATAAGACCTGGAGCGAACTAAGGAACAGAATCGTTCTGAGAGAAGTAGATAGCTGCTCGTGCTTTCAATAAGTACAAACATGAACCTAGGAAGTAGTAGGCAACATGTGGTGAGACATTTTATCAAAATCCGATTTACAAAATAGTAAAGGAAGAATCAGAGCCCAGGATGGAGATGAAAATGAGCTCTAAGCGTTTTCCTTCAGAGAACTCAGATGTCAAATGTGTCAAACGCGTTTGACAGATGTTATAAACGTTTGACAGATGTTATAAGCGACATTTGTTTATAACATCTGTCCTACCCTATGCAAAGAAGACATGGTGCAATGTGCGGTTTACAGAGGTAACCTACAAACATACTTTATTTTGTACGTTTACATAATCTTGACAAAAAAATATTCGAAAGAGGTGTTATAGCTGGAAAACCAACAAAAACCAACTATATACAGTCAGGCAATTGTTGAAAAACCTTCCGTGTTACCATGGACGTTGGAGCGAAAACATATTTTCTTCTGTATTTTATAGTGGTAGTATAGTAATTATCGAGATATTCTGTTAAAAAAATTTGCGAGATCCAGCAAAACTTGTCCGACTTCCTAGCATGGCAATATTTAACTCAACGGCAAGAAACCAATATCAATATCTTCCTGACAAAATTATTTAAAGCGAAAATCAGACTGAAGTAAAAAGAGAGAATGATGCGACGTTTGATAAATTTGTCGAAGAAAGGTCCTAATCTACACAAGACTGGTTCATAAGTCTGATCAAATGGTCGCGAATGCAGATGATGTTAACTTCATTTCGGCCTCCTTTTCATGTTCAAAGAAATTTATCTGATGTCTACATGAAAGTTGGTCTCCAAATTAATAAGAGTGAAACTTAAATCATGGCACAATCAATGAAACCGGCGTCGGCAATAGTAATTATTGTCAAATCGGAACGACTGAAAATCGTTTTACAAACATTTATTTGTTTTAAAACGTTGTCACATATTTATTTCACACTTTTATGAATGAATTTGTACTTAAAGCTTAAACAATGAAACGAATAGGCGCACTTTCAAAGATTTTTCAAGACCATAGATGAAGCATTTGACTTAGGCGAATTTTAACACTAAGTCATTAACCAACAAGTCTAATATATATCTTAACTAGATTAAGATACAAAGCCACGATTATATTGGTTCAGAAGTCATTGAGTAACAGAGAAAATCAAACAGGTAAAGAAGAGCCACACAACCACTACTTCGGGCAGGGAACATAGTCTCTTCGAACTACCTCAGGACTTCAAAAATCTGATGAAGAGGAAGAATCAAGGCCGGAGAAGAGCTTGGATCACGCATGATCGTACACTAAAAACGAAAGTCTGCCGGTTAACTAACAAAGTCCGAAAACAAATACTTGATTTCCAAAACGAACAATGGGAAGGATAACTACCAAGCTTGGAGTCTGGCGAGAATGCCTTCTGGAGGATATCAAAATATTTACGAACCAAAGACAAAACAGTTGTGCCGCCTATCCACGGACAAAATGTACTCCAATACGACACTTAAGGTTTCGTGGACACTCTAGAGCAACAACTTCGTGAAAACACCTTCCCGGAGGATGACGCTCACGAGGAGAAAGCAATCCAAATACAAGCCAGAAATATAATATTTTCGCCGTGACAGGAGGAGTACGTAATACGACCAATGGACCCCGCGAGACAAAGAAAATTATACTGGGACTGAACAAACGAAAGACGCCTGGGCCGGACATTAAGACGAACACAATATTGACAATACCGAACATCATAAACAAAGTTTTCCAATTTCGGAAGTACCTGCAAGCGTGAAAACTAGCAACAATAATAGTCATCCCCAAACCAGGCAAAGATCACAGATTTCTGCAAAATTGGAAACCTTTTAGTCTCCTCTCCTAATTTCCGAAATTGTTGAAAGGAAAATTCTATATAGACTGCAGGAGACAGTCGTTGATTAAAACATTTACCCCGACGAACAATTCAGCTTCCGTACCGAACATTCCACTGAACTTCAGCCCATCAGGGTGCTCCTACATATACGCAACGGGATGAATCGCACCAAATCGACAGGCCTCGATATCTTTGACATAGCAAAAGCCTTCGATAAAGTCTGGCATGCAGAATGCATGAACTTCAAATTCTTCTCCCAGTGATACAAATTATTCACTTATTTCTCAAAGGCAGAACCTTTCATGTCAGGATTGACAATGACATCTCAAACATGCGATCTGAAGCTGAAAGCCCGCAAGGAACACCTTTCTCACCAATTCTATGGTTTATACACCGCGCAATTGCCTAGTCTGCCAAAAAACGAGCGCTTATCTTTACACGCAGATGATACGTGTATATTCTATACAGATTGACAAGTCATGACGTCAAAATTGCAAAGCGCCACCCACACTCTTTTGGAATACTTCCGCCAATGGAAAATAAAACATAACAAGGACGAAACCCACGCACTGTACGTCACTAAAAAGAAACAGCTACGCCCTTGCTTACTGCAAGTCGACGACGAGCAGATAACATGGAACAGGACAGCAAAATACTTAGAACTAACAATTGACCAATTGATTACATGGAACGACCACATACGATAAAAACGACTTCACTGTATCGAATTCCTCGTATCCTTAGAACCAATCCTCCAATACGGCCGCCTGAACATGACCAACAAAAAACTAACATACACACAAGTAATACGACCAACTTTACTCTACGGCAGCGTTGCATTTTACCAGACATCGAAGACAATTAAAAAAGCACTCCATGCAATACAGAATAAGGCTCTGAGGTGGGTTGGATCAATTCCATGGTACATCAGAAACGTCGACATACAGAAGGACTTCAGACTCGACACAAAAGAAAAATACATACGCGACAGACCACTAAAACTTTTCGACCAAATAGACAGACACTCTAACAAGACCATGGAATTCCACAAGATCCATCTAACCATCAGCTTGGTTACAGACAGAAACTAGTAAATCATCTTAGGTTAAAGTAAGTGAGAAAGACGTGATGGTTGTAAGACAAAGACAAGATTGGAGTAAGAGTGCTCAATCGCACTGGCTCCAAGGGATCAAGAGAGATATTGATACTTCTGTCATAAAGTCTATACGATTATATTGGGACTTCTGTCTTCAAGTATAAAGCACATACAACAATTCTTCTAAAACTTGATGTATGTCATGTATTATCCTTGTTGTAAATTTAATAAAAACTGATGTTTAATGTTTATTTATTATTTGCAACACGATAAACCGTCAAGACCGCTCAGAGTCTTCACGTCTAATCGGAAATGGAATTAGACACAGATGATAGGACCATAGAAAGAAATTACAAACACTAACAACTGTCTGTGGACTCAACATCACAACATTATTTCGTTTGCTAATGATATGCTACATCGTAATATTTATTTATTGATTACACTAAACTGGCTGAACCTTACTTATTCATTATCACTTGCGCTTATCAGTCGAAAGCTATAAATGCTTCAAATTTCTCTGAATTTTGAACATACGAGTAGTTCCCAAACAATAGGATACCATTTCATTTTCATAATTTGAAACGAATAGTTAAAGTCAAAAATGTTAATATTATATAAATTCGCAGTTTTAACAGTTCTTGCTATTTTTCTTAAGTTATCGTCAAGTCGTATAAATTCTGTTCCAATCTCAAAACTAGCAACGTGTCGAGAATTTGTGACAGATGCAAAAGAATGTGAACATTACTTTCCAGTTGATTTCTTAAAAAATTATCACAGTGAAAAATACAAATTATACTTAAAATTATATTCGTTCGCGTACCATGATGCAAACATAGTTTTGTCAAGCAGTAAATCAAGAATGGACTGCCGAATCAGTAAGTGGATTTTAATTTTTTCTTGAATAAAGTGTTTGATTCATTCAGTTCTTCATAAACACTTTAACGTTCAATCAACATTTAGCTAGCAAAATTGTTGGAAGCAGCCAAGATAATAGGATAAATGAAAATAAACGCTGACACTTCGGTATCCCCTTGATACGTGAAAAACTGGGAACTGATCCGCAAAAGAGGAAGTGCTACAACCGTTTCGAATCGAATGTCAATGTGGTTCCCCTTTCATACATTATCAAACTATTCAACAGCCTCTTCGAATCCAAAATTTGATAGAACTTGTAATAATTACGTGATACATCTAAAAAAGTAAAAATCCCAACTTTTCGTCATACTAAACATCAGAAATCCGATAATTCTTCCAATTAAAGTTTTGTGGCCATAAAATGTAACCGAAGGCATTTTCTTTACCTTTAAAAAGTTCTAAGTGTAGGCTGAAAATACTCCGAATATTCTGCTTGGTCTTTGTTTCTGATATTCTTGATTGTAGTCATCGTTGCAGCTCACACGCTATGGATCTCCATCCTTCGTTTGTAAAAAGTAACATGGAGCAAGGAAAACTATCATACGATGGTATTTTACATCTCTAGCCTGAGCCCAATGAGAAGTGGACTACCCAAACTCTTTACACATATCACAAACAATGCAGCCAGATTAAGACTTTCCTTGTTCAAATCACGGGACATTTGTTATCACAACCTTGAAAGTCATCTCTAGAGAAGAACCATTACTATTTCGTTCAATTATCTTTCCAGAAAGCTTTCTAATTATAGATACTTTACACTTCTTAATCTTATTTGTTGCCTTCAATTATTCAAAGCCTGAGCATAAAGTTTAATTTGTGGTATTTGACTATGTCCTACCTTTCTTGATCAACGACTGAATCTCAAAATTATCTTCAAGAACCATTTTACAAATTATTTGAATTCTTGAGGCACACGTATTATGTTTTTATTTTAATGCCGTAAAGGACAAATCACTTCTTGCGTTTCGATGCTTCTCAGGCAATTCAATCAGGTGGATCAAGTAAGGGTAACTAGGGACTTTAGTTTTATTTGAGGCTAGGTAGGACGTAGGGTGCTTTGATTCCATACCTCTCATGAGTTATATCCTTTAAGATGCATCGGACACTGTAACATCCAAAAACACTGCACTTTACCCTCCCGCGTTCCAAGAAAAACTTCAACTTATCGTGTATACTATCCTAATAATTATAGCATAAGATAGTTTTTGAATTGTAACAGCAATTAGGTTCATGAATTAAACACTCGTTAATGCAGATGTAAAACATAGGTCCTGGTAAAGTTGAAAAACCGGTAGGCGGGAAATCATTTTTTTTCAACTTAGAATTAAATAACCCTATTAGTCATTTACGTAAGCTTAATATAAAAAACAAATACTTTCATGATCTATGTCTTGCTTTCACTCGGATTTACGGATAAATATTTTTAGTAGTTTCCTTTATTAGGATAACTTTAATTTATTTTAACGAACGGCTCTTTCATAGTTCTTCTGCAGGAAGATCTTCTGCAGTTACGCAGGAAATGTAACAAGTAATAAACATACAAGCAAGGTCAAAAAGGATAACAATTGCTATTCCCACTACTGTGGAATATCTTACATTGTCACAATTTCTCATGACTATAAACGCACTTATTATGCTTTACTTGTTAACACGTTCTAACACGATGAAGGGCCCAACACATGTTCTTGTAACCAATTTTTTATCCTAATCCCCTTTACCACTCTCCCATCCATCCTTTAAATAAATATTTCATTAGATCGACAAGCGAAATGGAATACTTAGGAATCAATTCCGTATTCCTTGTTTACTTGGAGAGTTGACAGGGATAACGCAAACCTCTTTTTTTGGTATTGGGTATAGAAATAAAGTTCCGCCGTGTTACCGACAATTTTTTAGTTTATTTCAACACTTAAGAATTCAACCAAGTCATCCAAAGTATGCTCCATTTGAAGCTAAGTCCCCATACCATCTTTCTGGTAGTCTATGGTTTACATGGCGGAAAAATCCCCACCCTTCGATTCAATCCAGTCATCGAGCCTTTTTTTGATGCCTTCATAAGAAGTAAATCGGTCTCCAGTGAGATCGATTGCATGGAGCGGAACAAATGAAGATCCGAAGGAGCAATGTCCGAGGAATGCGGCGGCGGGGACGAGATTTCCCATTTCACACATTCCAAATATTTTTTGACCGGCTTGGCTACGTGTGGTCTTGCACTGTTATGCAGCAAAATCAGATTGTCATGTTTGTCATTCAATTCTGGCCGTTTTTCCTTCAGAGCTCGATTCAGACTGATGAGTTGCCGTCAGTACACATACCCAGTGATTGTTTCAGATGGTGAGTTCTTCAGCTTCAGGAATTCGTAATAGATATCGCCACTGTGGTCCCACCAGATGCACAACATGACCTTGGAAGCGTAGATATTCCGTTTTTGCGTCGATGGACCTGGTTTACCTGGAATTACCCAATGTTTCGGTCGCTTGGGATTATCGAAGTGTATCCATTTCTCATCCCCCGTCACAATTCGATGCATTAAACTCTTTCTTTTTTGTCACTGTCCCTCTTTCTCAGTTCGATGTCCCTCTTTCTCAGTTGATGCGGCACCCAAGTCCCAGCTTTTTGGATCATTCCCAGAGCGTACAAGCGCTTACCGACGGTAGATCTGTCAACATTTAACTCCTGCGACAATCATTCTAGACTTCGACTTGAATCTTCATCAAAATATTCCCGTAGTTGTGAATCGTCAACCTTTTCGGTGGCCCTTCCCGATCTTTATCACTTACGTCAAAGTCACCACTTTCAAAACGCGGAAACCATTCTCTGCAAGTCGTCTCAGATGAAGCATGATCACCGTAAACATCGAGCATTATACGATAAGTTTCCGCAGCACTTGTCTTGAGAATATAATAATGAACTAAGATTTCGAGCAAATCCAGCTCATAGTCAAGGGTCAAAGTCAAAAGCACTTTATTTAATATTCATCGTTATAAATTTTTCAAGAATATAAAGCTGATTCTAAACAATAAAAATACGAAAAAAAACTTAATGGCCCAAATGGCTATCTAAATTTAAACATTATCATTTACTAATGAAAAAAACAAAATAACAATATCAAATGCAATTTAATTAAAATTATTAGTTATTTTAATATTCAATTGGAAAAAGGAGATAAAACCAACCAACAATATTCAAAAATCAATTATAATGTTGAGCAAATGCAGCTTTTTCTGAATGAAAGTCGACATTTTCAACGTGAGAAAAAAACGGTGTTCGACTACTGCGATCGTAAGTCTACGCATACAACTTCAAATCCGAAGAACACTTCTCCAACAAACACTAAAATAGTATCTGAAGGACATCTTTCTACCAACGACGGAAACTTATTCCCATAACCAATAGTATACAAGATTTATCTTATATACTCTCAAATGTTCAACTATTTCTCTTTAAAGTTACTGTCTACCCGAAATTGATCTCCTGCGTTCGCGACAGCATTTCTCACAAACCAATCACCATCTTTATAATTGTCACTGACTTCAGATCGATTTTTTTTTCTTTGAACGCACCTTGGCGAAAGTGTAGTCAGTCCAAGGCCCACCGATATGACTGTCCCAAGCCACATCAAAGAAAAAGGGATGTTACAGGCATTTAGTTGATCTTGCTGAGAGTTATGATAACAAGTTAAGTAACTGAAATATCGGCGTTTTAGGATAGTTAAGTTGGTTCCCGGAATGGTTAAAATCACTTGGTCACCATGGATTTAACTCGAAGTCCTACATACTAGATAAAACCCAGCAGCTCAGTGGAAAACTCGAACTGAAAAATTTGATGCTTAATGCTAAGTACTACCACTGAATTACTAAATCTAAACGAAGCAGGAAGAGCTAAAACAATTTCATATGGTTTGTTGCCCTAGTTGATATGAAATTGTCATTGACTTTGATGTCCAAAGTTGATGAACTGTAAGTCACTTGGTATCATGTTCAGCACCCAAATCATAATGCCTGATGCTTTAGTGTTTCAAGTCTTGAACGAAAGGAGGTTGATAGTTCCATTTCTACGTGCTCTTTTAAACCTTAAGTTAAGTTTCCACCGTCTATCTGAGACGGTGCTCAAAAAGAAACAGTCCGTTTTATTTGTAGTCGAAAGCCGGACTGCACTTTAGGATATTCGTGTTAGTCGGGACCTTCTTTTATCCGTTGTTTTCAACAAAACCCCTTTCGCCATACGAAGATTTTTATCCTGGCTCCAAAGTGTGCAATGTGGTTTGAAAATTAGTAAATATGGTCAGCAATCACCAGCATAACCCAAACAACTTCCTATGAGCTGGGTCCTTTCGCTGAAACTGTCGAGTTCATGTAGCAAAAGCAAACACAAACATTCATTTACAAGAGAAAACCCAAGAATTCATTAAAAATGTAATAGACAAAATGTAATAGATGTTATAGACGCTTAAATATTCGGTCATATATACATCTTATAATCATTTTAGTTGTTGGCGGCTGGTCAAATACACTTTCCGTTTTAAACTGCAATGGTCAAGACCTGGACAAATCTCACATCAAAAACATCACTTCGCCAATGTGGCCCATTTCCATCATTATCCGGCAAACAGCATGTAAGTTAAAACTAGTTGGGTTCGATCGATCAAAGGACACAATTTGATTTTCGTTTCTCACAACATCCAGGCGGATTTATAGATGTATCTGTGCCAGGTTTCGCAGAACCATTACTCACAGCTAACGTAACAAATCTTAATCTTAACTATATTTGCTTGTACTCGTATGGTAAAACCAATCGTTGGTTCTATAATTGCACTGAAGAGGAAGGTATACACTTGCAAATAATTAACCTCTGAGGTATTTTTCAATATTTATCGCTTTTCAGATGATTTTTATGATTTCAAATCGAATAATTGCACCATGTTTTCACTGCACTCAAGGAAGGATGAAAAACAAAGCAGTCAAAAGCAAAATGGCAAATGTAATAATGAAAACGATCAACAATATAGTAGTGAATTAGTCTAAATTTTTTTTCGATTTTCTTGACTTAAACTAAATAAACAAATGAATTATTTTTCTAGGTAAATGAAAGCGTTGTGAATGGCCGATATTTTATTTATGATACTTTGGCAAGCGGTACAAAATCATGATATAACCACCATTAACTTTAAGTTCTTGCAAATTTTGATTTTTTATTTATAAATTTATGTATTATTATTCAAATAAAGCTATTTATGCATGCTAGCATCCAAACTTATTAACAGTGCTTCCGCTTGGGCAAATAACTAATTTTTTATCATTTTAATCCTTTTTTAGTTTATTTTTGCTTAAATTAGGCTTGGTATGGCTTCCATTTGATTGATAGGTTCATCAATAGCGTAACCACTACGAAAGTTCATAGATGCTCGCTTTGTTACTACATTTTTCCTGAAAACTCATTGTTCTTAGCCGCATTTCAGTTTACTTTCCCATTTGACATGTTTTGCGTTAAAATATTTCAAATTATACAAAATATCATTTCTAAGAATGTTAAAGAAACATCTGAACTTTCAATCAAGGATAAAATTTCTAACCACCGGCACATTTTCTAAGGATCAAAGTTTATTGTTTCAACATTTCTCGCAAAATGGCCCTCTATAACGAAATTTAGGTCAATGTTGCTAATCAAGATTAATGTTCATAATCTAGAACATGAAAGCAACTTTCTATTATGTATTCTCTCAAAAAAAAACTGTTGGAAATTCAATCCTAGAATCTTGATGCAAAACTGAAGATAGTCTCCCAGGAAATTTGATTTATAGCTTCCTTTTATTCTGTATCTGGATCATTTCATTTGAATTGCAAAAGATCTGTTTATTAGATACGCGACAAAACAAGCAATCAAACCTGAAAAGGAGCAAATAAAATAAAGGAAACAATCTGAACAATCTGAACAATCTCAACGTAGAACAACAAGTAAAAGTTCAGAAACAAACGAAAAGTAATAATATTTGAAGTATTTTATTACCTCAGCAACCCTCGCAAAAAAATATAGGATATGCTTTTAGAGTTCGGTCATGCTAGACTTCCCTTGCGGCGAAATTGGAAACTGAGCCCTCTGGTCGTCACGTTTTGGATTTGGTTTTCCAGCAACGTAATAAACCAAGGAACAGAAAAAGGTAAAAATATGAGTGAGAGATTATTTTTTAGCTTCATTTTTCATATCTTATCACCATTATCGTCAACAGCATAAGCAGGATCTTCGGTATATGTTACATCAACTATTGATTTTCCGGTTTTTCCGATGCTTTTTGCTTTATACAGGGCGCTCGTTTGGAAATGTGTGCGTCCGTTGCCCGCTTGTTAAGCCAATGTGTCCGGAGGTAAAATGGAAATGAAAAAGTCAGAAATAAGTCAAGTAGAAATCGAAATAATATAAAATGGACTATATCTAGTCGTATGAATGTTGGCTCTTCATAGAAACCAAGGAACAGTGAGGGTTTGCTTGAAATTCATATAACGATACCTTTCAAGCACGTTGTGAAATAAAGTGAAAATATGCAAAATAAGAAGAAATGCCAAGTATTATATGATTGCAAGGGAAATTTCAATTTTAACATAATTGACTCAACAATATGAAGTCGAATGCAATCTCAAAATGGTTCAGGACGAACAATTATGAATTCAGTATTATTCATTAACTCTCTCACTAGGCATTGATATTTGGTTGTTTTTCTTGCTTCTTAGAGGATTTCCCCCATTCGTAATAAAAAACACAATCAACTCTTCATATTCTATTGAAAGATATCTTTAGATCCATATGCTCACAATGAATTATTGCGTGTAGCTAATGCATTCCAATCTGAGGTTCGAACACATTATGATGTGATCTCAAAAGAAAGCTTAGGTTTCAGTGAACATAATATGGTCATAGACCCGCTAAATCCTCAGTTACAAACTACTTTTGAATTCTAAAAGGATCTTTTGAAATGTTTTAAACGCTTAGCAAATCAATCTTAATGGAAAGTCTTATCAGAACATGTAAATAGTGCACTCAGAGGATAATGGCCGTGTAAACCGACTAAACTATTTTTCTGAAAGCTGGAAAGCTAAAGCGTATTTTGTGTGAAAGTTTGTTCAGCATGTAGGCATAATATACTAACGATAAAAACTCTATTTTTCTTTTTCACGGCGAATTCATTTCAAGGGGAAATTGTGCTTTCCACTGCTTGAATAAAAGTGATGAAGAATTCATAAAACACGGGTAAACTCTTTTCGTTAGGTTTAATGTAATGGTTAGGTCATTGCATATATTTAAATATATATTTACATATCTATATCTTTTTAAAAATTATCAAATATATGGTCTTATTCAGCTAAGAAGGTTCATGTTTAACAGAAAATATCAGCAGCCGTGGCGAAATAAAAAAAGGTAAATGATGTGCAACAGGTTAGACTATCCTTCAGGAAATGATTTCCCTCATTTTCAATGTCTGTCATTTCAAATGAGAGAATATTTCCCAATCTAAACAAAAATCAACATAATTTGGTTGAATCCCGTTATGTTAAGAGTTTTTCGAAATGTTATCACTGTTTTGTCCCTACTCTGTGGTGTACTAAGTCCAAAGAGAAACGATTAGAACTATAAATGGTTGAGCAGGATGGTCAAATATGCACTACTAATGAAAAGACTAAGATTCTTGTCATTATACAAGCATAGTATCGAAATAAATGAATTGTTTTGAAATAATACGATTGCGCATGTTTTTAATTAGAGTGTCAAAAGGAAACCAAGGTTTTTAAGTGATTTTCATCAGAGACGAATGTCTCTGCCACAAAAGCATTGTCATCCAACTCGTTTTTGTGTGATACTCGTCTTAATATTTGGTAAGTCAACTACCATAGTCCTTCAAAACGATGAAAATTGCACGTACCTATTGCTACCTTAGAACAGTTTGCCAACAATTGGCGATATATTGCTTTCAGATAACATCAAAATTGTTCTGAGTGATTTATAAGAACGTAAAAATTGGCCAAAAAGGTCACTGAAGGAACACATTTTATACAGATTCTCAATCTCGAAAAAAAAATCAATTGAAATCATTCCATGTGTTTACTTCGACGAAGATTAGCAAAATACGAGGATGAATACAAGGATAAAAGGATGAATACAAGAATGCAAGGATGTCTGCACAATCGACTCAATTGGATAAATCTTCTTATACAAAAATAAGCTGCCAAAAGTATTATCGCCACTCGTGACACAAACTGTGATTCGAGTCATCCTTCAAACTCCGATTTCGCATCTACAGTATCAAGTAGATAAAAATAAGTAGGGACAACTTGTAAACGTAATTGAAAAGTTAAAATCAGGACCGTGCTAAAGATGGTATTGGATACCATCCGATATTTTTACGAAAGGTTACAACCGAAACAGGAAGTTTGATAAAGAATGCAATGCAGAAATGAATAAAGAAATAGAGCTTTCAATGCATTCATCCAGAAACAATAAAAACATAAATCAATCAATGTAACAGCCTACGGCAGAGAATTCAATAGTACCATAGGAAAGAGCAACAACCTTTAAATGATATGGTCCATGCAATCAGCAACATCACGATGGCAAAAAAGGAAAGACGGTATATGCAACAAACGAAAAGAAAGCTATAAAGTATAAACGAGCCTCTGTGAGAAAAAGCAGCGTCCGTGATTTGGATTCCGAATCGATATTGGGTATGGGAATATGTATCTGAAGTTGGTATCAGATGCCCTTACTGATACTATTTTATTGTCTGCTATGGTAGGTTTCTTCCAATTGGAAGTTGTATGCGTAGGCTCACGAATTCAGTAGTCGACATTCCTTCAAAGCGCGAACACCGTTTTTTTTTCTCGTGCTGAAATTATCGACTTTCATACCGAAAAAGCTGCACTTGTTCGAAATCTTAGTTCATTATTTCATTCTCAAGAAAAGTGCTGCGGAAACTTCTCGTATAATGTTCGATGTTTACGGTGATCGTGCTTCATCTGAGACGACCTGCAGAGAGTGGTTTCGGCGTTTTAAAAATGGTAATTTCGACGTGACTGATAAAGATTATGTAAGGCCACCGAAAAAGTTTGAAAATTCACAACTACGGGAATTTTTGGATGAAGATTCAAGTCGAAGCCTAGAAGAAATGTCGCTGGAGTTAAATGTTGACAGATCTACCGTCGGTAAGCGCTTGTACGCCATGGGAACGATTCGAAAAGCTGGGACTTGGGTGCCGCATCAACTGAGAAAGAGGGACGTTGTAGGGCGTTTGGTGACGTGCGAGATGCTCCTTCAACGACATAAAAGAAAGTTTCATGCATCGAATTGTGACAGGGGATGAGAAATGGATGCACTACGACAACCCTCAGCGACCAAATCATTAGGTACTGCCAGGTGAACCAGGTCCATTGACGCAAAAACGGAGTATCCACGCTTCCAAGGTCATGGCGTGGGACCACAGTGGCGATATCTATTACGAACTCCTGAAATCATCTGAAAAAATCACTGGGGATAAGTACCGACGACAACTCATCCGTCTGAATCGAGCTCTGAAAGGAAAACGCACAGAATCGAGTGGCAGACATGGCAATCTGATTTTCCTGCATGCCAATGCAAGGCCACACGTAGCCAAGCAGGTCAAAAAATCTTTGGAAGGTGTAAATTGGGAAATTTCGCCCCACCCACTGTATTCCCCAGACATTTCTGCTTTGGATTTCCATTTGTTCCGCTCCATGCAATCGGCCTCATTGGAGAACAATTTACTTCTCATGAAGACATCAAAAAACGGCTCGATGACTGGATTGAATCGAAGGATGGGGATTTTTTCGCCGAGAAATCCATTTACTATCAGAATAATGGAAGAAGGTCATAGTTTCAAAACGTGCATACTTTGAATGACGTGACTCTTAAATGGAATTTAAAGTATTCTTAAATGTTGAAAAAAACTAAAAACTTTGTCAGAAACGCGGCGGAAACTTATTCTTATACACAATATGAAACTACCATTTAGATACAATGCGACTAAAATTACATCGATTCCAAAATAAACACAATAGTTGTGAGCAATTCAAAAGCCGAAAGGGTTTCCAAACCCCAACATCAATTGTAAATCTCTCAAAGCACTCAAACCTTTGCGAATCGTTGGAAGATATGTGGATTTAGTCATTATCACCTCTTTTAAATTATAAAATTAAATATATTTAAAGTATATGCAGAGGAGCAACCAAGTAACAATCAGCAAAAAATTATAACATATTCATCCATAAATGTCGACGGAAATTAAAAAAATGAATCTCCGCACGGTTGCTCTCAATCAAATATCATCTGTTAAACGAGTCCCAGATGACCTCGCTGTTTCTCGTCTTTCATTACACATAAAAAGTGTTGATTAGAATGCACCTATAACGTAAAGCCTGATTTTCAAGGACTGGGTTTCATGCCAAACGTAACGAGGAATTAATTAAAAGAAAGCCTCGGAATGGAATGGGGCTTAAAACGGGAAGACAGATTTGCCCCAATGCAATATAATATCTATATTCTCTCTATTCATCTCTAGAACACTATATGTAGCCTACTTATAGTTCTTAGAGTTTGAAACCATAAGAGAAGATAAGACGAAAACCATTGAAACCATTATAAGACGAAAACCACACTAAGGTAAATGCTTACGAGTTGACTTTGATATTGACAACACTTATTTCTCAGCAGCTCACGGACTGCAAAAAAAGAGTTGTTGTAAAGAACCATGTTCCTTTACAACAAGGACAATCGTTTACAGGTTATATCGTTTTAGTATTTCAGGTTCGTCTGTCTTTGATTGTTTTGAGAAAACAATTCGACCATATTGATCTGTCTTCAGCTGGGACAGGCCCAGCTTCAAAGGAAAATATTTTTAGGCTCAAAACTGAATCAAACGCTTTTATGTTCAAATATTTAAATGTGCGTATATTTTTAATGTTCTTTTTTTAAATAAAAACATGTTTTTATAAATATTGTCTATACTTAAATGATTATTAAATATATGCTAGATACTACTAACATTTTTTAATGATTATTATGTTTCTTTTCTTTTATTTAGCATAATTTGGTATAACTGCAAATATCGCATACTTCTCATTAATTGAATTACAACAATCGAACATATCATGATCAATATGAACATATTGATAATTTTTCGTTTAAATTTGTGTCTTTTTTCAATTATTTCAGAAAGAGATTTCATCAAACGAATATAATTTGTTGGATTATACTTTAAATTGATTACAAGTAAAGCATGTTCGCAATTGTTGTTATTTTCATTATTACATATAAATAATCGATCGAATTTATGCAAAATACTTTTAAATAAAAGTAATCTACATATTCATGTCACGATTCAAAATATTACTTCAGCCAAGATTCTACAATTCAATTGAAACATTGCAAATAACAAATTGTTCTAGTCAATCACAGCTACATTTACACATATAAACTATATGCTCTTGTTACTAGCAAAATTTCTTCATTTGAGTTGATACAATCCTTCTCAAGTAATAATTTTTTTATCTAAAATACCATTTATTCAGTTATTTATAATGGTTATCAAGTTTTTAATTTAAAATACCGAAATTTCACAAAATATCGACCGAAAACACACGTGTGTTTTCATTGTTTTAATTTCTTTCCTATCTTTTTTTTCAATTTATTAACTACTACTGTAGCATATATATTCATATATATTACTCTAACAATGATAGAATATCATCAATTACCCGATACATTATGTAAATGGAAAATCCTACTATAAATGCAACAATATGTAAATAATTTAAAATATAATAAATTCGAAATTTTCGTGAACGCATGATTACAGGACGTGGAATGTTATTATGTAGATGAATGTGAGTGCGTGTTTATGTGCATGTGTAACGAATCGTTGTTGCCTTAAATATTGTTTTTACGTTTGTATGCTTGTATGCATGATATGTGACGGTAGTTTTAAATGTTTTAACAATTCAATTGTTTTCAATGCTTCAAATTTCAGTTTTCAAACTGGATTTTGACGAAGATGAATAGGTTTAATCAAACATGTCCATTAATACTTCATTGCCGTTTTCGTCTTTACAAACGAATTGAGGACAGCACTTGGGATATGTACGGCGTGGATCGGCTGGAATTTGAACACAGCCAGGAGCTTCAATATCAGGACAACTAAAATAAAAGATTTTTTATAATTTCATGGGACTATTTGAAATAAAACGAAATTTCAACAACTTACGTTTCAATATTAATCAACTTTGCATCAATGTCGCATCTCATAACAGCACAAATACCTTTTGGTTTATATTCCTTGCCAGGGAGCATAGGACGATTGGTAATTTTATCAAAGCATTTACCAGGATAGGCTGTAATATAATTTTCATTAGTCCAAATACATTAGCCCAAAGAATATACACTAAATAGTAATTTAACCGAACTCTAACCAAACAATGTGTGCTGTACAAACTCTTAAAATCTTCTAAGCCTAACAAGATTCTAACCTTAACATTTATCTCAAATTAATGAATTTCATTCGAAAAAACTGTTTGAATTCTTCAAGACGAAAAACATTTTAGACTTGCTTAACTGGTTTCGCAAATATATTCACATTGATTTGTCTCAGTCGTTTCCATTTGTACGTGCATTAAAAAAATTTTTATAGCATTAAATCAAACGTGAATTAAACAAGCATTTTTTTGCTATTCGCTTATTCGCGTTATAGAAGAAAAACAACGAGTCACATTTTTCCGAATCAATGAACAAATTCCTTAAAAGCTAGTTGATAAATAGTCGTTGTCATTACTTTGTTTGAGTGAAGGAAAGGAAATATCTTTTTTTTTAAATATTGTGGATTTTATGGCTACAGTTGCTTTTATTTCGTCGAATTTATCATCACACAAATTTTATTTCAACTAATGGAAATTGTTTTCGAATTTGATCATGCTTTAGGGTTTTTTTCTGTATTATTTTACTATCATCATTCGCTACTTAAAACACGGAAGTCTGGAAGCTGACATGGTTGAATTCAAGTAGATAATTTATTCGTTGACGTTTACATGAAAATCATATAACGCTTGAAACTATCAAGTCAAGGATACGCAAGCGGATAGCAATCATTTAAATCTATACGACGTTGGAAAGTGATCAAATGAATTTTAATTTTATAAGCGAATGGAAGCAAATTTAAACTATGCAACCGTTTGAGTTATAGTAACTAAACACTACGATTACTAATAATTAATCACATTTCTTCAATTTATTTATTTTCACTGACACATGTCCATTTGTTTAATTACAATTGTGTTCATGCACAGTCTATACACGGAATCGCTTATGTGTGGAAAATAATTTAAAAAATTGTTTTGACCAAGATTGAAGCTCTAATGACTAATGCAAGTATTAATGCAGGAGGTTATAAGTTCATCCTTTCGAATGCCAAAACCCAAAAACGTTTATAATCATTCGAAATCTGTATAATTAAATTACAACGTCATGGAGCAAAATCAAACCACAAAAATAAATAGCAAGAATTCGATGTTGACTTCCAGCTAAATTACTTCAAAACCACTTTTCATCTGTATAGTAACTAAGGTATTCGTTTGAAACTTCAAATTTAAGCGTAGTACCATCTTTTCTGACATTCAGCTACCTAATTGTCAACTTATTTCGTTTTATCTAAATATGAGCTCGATAATTATTTGCTTGTATGTAAATCAAATACCAGAGTGGTTTCGTAACGTTCGCCTCCGTGCAGATAATTTTGTCATCTCGACCAATGACCCGAATCATATGCAAGCAATAATCATGTTATGTAAATCGCATTCAATCTCCAAAACACCCTCAAACATTTAAATTAGACAGCTTTTAACCACCAAAACAAGTAATCCCCTCGCGCCTTTAAATTTCAAATTTTTTATGACTAGCACCCGGTCACGGCATGACAAAAAGGACTAAACATACTAAACCAAAACAAGTTTTAGCTTCTGAAAAATATCTATTTGATTTTTAACCTTATTAATATTAATATGTAGCTACTTGGCTCATTTCTTGCGATGACGTCAAAAGCCTCCACTCAAAAGGACGTCAATGAATTCCAATGATCTTCATACCGATGCAAAGAAAACGTGTAAAAGGAAAATTAAAAATCAAAGCTATTTTCAAACCAGTTATTTCAAATTATCTTTTACGATTCTTAATTTAAATAAAAAGAAAAGTGAACGATCAAATCATTCTCCCCTCGTCGCTCCTCCTTTAGATTTTCATCAGCTTCACTCTTAAGGATGAGTAAGAGACGAATTGACAGGTTTTTGCTTAGATATTATCTTGAATTTCTCATTAATTGCCTTAATTAATCGAGCATGTTTTCGTTTATGCATACTTTATCTCGAAAAAATTTTATTGCATTGGTCCTGGATTTCGATAAATGACATTAACAGTTGTGATTTGGTTTGATCTCGTATTTTCTGAGGAAAGTGATAGCAATAATGCTTAGCTCATTTTTTGTTCTGATTCATTCGCAACAATTTTTCCTCTTAACTGTTGTAAACTTCGGTAGCGCTTTTTACGCTTTGCGAAATAACAATCAAGAGAAAGCAATTTGACTTATTTAGATAACCAATTAGTTCAATAGGAAGTCTATTAGCTAGTCGATGAATAAGTGTTTTATGAAAATCTGCCACTTTATAACTAAAAGCTTTTGGTACCATAGCAATCAATCAAAGTTTGTTGTTTTCATTATATCCTGAAGCTGCTGTCTCTCTGCTTTGTTCTACAGTATATTATTTAAGACGTTTAAAATCCGCCTACACATTCCCCTGATTTATATGAATTTTTTAAAAATTTGTTGTATTTCATCCATATTTCCGGTTATCATATATCATTAGTAACTAATTATGGAATTAATGATATTTTCTATCCCGGCGCCAAATTTACCAGACGTAATAAATATGTAAATTCATTCTTAATATGATCATAAATTTTCTGGGCGAATAACACACGAAAATAATCATCTTCACACTTTTGAAACAGAAAATAATATAAAAAATCTTATTTCAAATTACTATTATCATATTTCTTTAACATTAAGCTGTTACTTAAACAAAAAACGTACAAAACGATTTGAAATGAAAATATTATTACATATATTATTTAGAATATTAAAACAAACTGTGCCATGTGCTAATATTTGATTGATCGTTATTGGCCAGCTATCTGAGACCTGTTTCCTTTACAAAAAACTGTCATCTAAGTCCGGTCAAATAACAATTTTTTTCAATTTTATTAGCATTCATCATTTAGATTTCGCTAACCAAACGGAAAACCCCCTCAATAATTTCACCACTGAAATCCGTGTTTCTTTCTCATGATTACTGTGACGATTCAATTTTCATTCTTGGTCTAGATTTCAGTCACGATTTGGAAAAATCCCACATAAATTAGATCGAAACATTGCGAAGACTCTATTATTTTTTTGCAACAAAACACCTTCTTTATATGCTATCTGCATACGAAGTTTATCTAAAAGAAAAGCCAAAAATTATGCAACGGTGACGAATCAACAATGAAAAAGATATAAATTTTTTAAATGGCGACGATATTTTGAGAACTTCTTGGGCAACAGTGGACTTTCTCATGTTTTAATCAAATGGCATATGTGTGCCATAAGGTTCTAGGATGGAACCTTTGCTTTTAATGTCTGGAAATTTAAAGCTGTAGCTTCGGTTACGTTTGGGGGATATGGAAGTTAAAAAAAAAAACAAAACCAAAATAAGAAAATGTACGAAGAAGAACCCGCAAGGGCCCGTACTTTTACATTGCTCTATATGAAAAGTAGTCAATATTTAAGTCAGCGATTGCACGGCATGGATGGAATGATTTTAATTCTATCTACATCTTTCACAGCTAGAAAGAACTTCAGTAGTATTTAATACCTCCTGGACAAAGCTAAGCTCTTAATCAATTTTCATTACTCTTAAAATTGACACTCTATTCGCACCTACAGTATAATTGGATTACTCCATTCACGCCGCAAACAAACAATCAAATAAATCAATATTTGTCTTACAGCTATCGTAAATCCATCAAAACTAAGCTGGAATTCCACTTAAATGGAATTCACTAATTTAAATATTTTCACTACAGATCATTGGACCTCTTCACACTTTTGTTAGCATTTGAGCAATTCATGACGACAACGAAATATTGGCGTTCATAGCCAGGGTTTAGCTTTTTTCTTTTTTTTCATTATAATGATGAGATCATTGATCATATACCGCTGTAGAAGATGTGTTTTGCTTTGCTTTGAACAATTTAACACTCAATGTCAAATGTAAAATTAAAGTAATGCCTTCTTATCTGTTTGACGTAAATATTTGAAGTTATTTCTGTATCCCTGGACGTTAAGCATAAGCGGAAGGTCAATAATATTTTCCATCAAAATTATCTCTATCTCTTTCCATCAAAATTATCTATAAATCTCTCAACTTGACACCAAATTAAATGATTTTTTGTTAGTTATCAATAGCGCGCAGCTTGTCTTTTGAGTTATTTTGAACAATTTCTTATTGCTTGTTATATTCACATAATATAACTAGTAATACCGATCATGTGGATAAATTCATTAGATTCAACACCGTATTTGGAATTATGTGAAATCTAATAAAATAACCCGACATGACGAACTATTAAGTGGACCCACTATAAATAGGAAAAGTCTTGACGAGATAATGTAAGAAAAAGCTATTGCTAAGTGGTGCATTTGCTTTAGGTGGGTTTAAAAATCTAAAATAGTCATATTTTGTGCCTAGGTCACAATTATCGTAATATTAAAATGTATCAGTTTAAAGGGTTTAATGCTGATTCGTTTCATGCAAAAATGAACTTAAATTTATTTTTAAAAAATCGAATCAAGGCTTTCAAACTAAGGTGAAATTAAAAACGACCAAAATGTCCACATAAGGAAAACAATATTTTGGGCAAACCGACTTTTTGCCATTATGCGATGTAATTTATTGTATGAAAAAATTGAAATGAGCAGAAATATTGTTGGTATGTCTACCAATTAACATTTAATTTCATCTTTGTATTTAATTTATTCGAGCAGAATGAATAAGTTTTCGTTCCTATTTTTATTCAACGCAAACAAAACCAATCAAGCAAAATGCAAATTTTCGCCTACTTCACTCGGCTTTACTGCTGGAAAAATCGCTAGAACATGACTATAACGCGTAAAAAGTTAACCCGATTTTGAAGAATTCAATTTCGTTTCGATGCGTGGGCGTATTGAAAACCATACATGCAAAAAAAAACTTAATGAATGCAGACTTATCTTAAATCGAAGAGGGACTATTAAAATATTTACATCACGAACCGTGTTTTGTTTATAGAATGTGAATTTCCAAATGAAGCAATTACATTTTTTTTCAGTTTATTTCTTCTTTGCGTGCGTACTTGCTTAATGACACTAAAAAACCCTGACATACTTATATCAGAATATTTATCATAAACTGCGATTCGTCACGAATCAAAGGAAAACATTATTTACTACTTGTAACTGGATTCCACATTTGAGTTAATCACACGGTTGATTTCATAAAAGTGGAATTAACCGCCGAGAAAATCGCATATTTCCTCGCTTTCCTGAATTATCTAAACTTCTTCAACTAAATACACTCGGCGAAAAGCTAATCCATAACTCCTGCAATCAGTTTCCTACATTCCTAACGATTCTTGAAATATTTAACACAAAGATATCTAAAACATTATGCTTACCTGGATTTATCACAGCTGGCTCGGAATATGTAGCTGCATCACAATAAACAGCACAAATTACAACAAAAATCACACAAACCGAAAAACATTTAGTAGAAGCCATTTTTAATATACTTTTGGTTATGTTTATTTTTTTATTGTAAACGAAGTTTAAACTTTATTTGAACGAAAAATCTTTTCGAATGTCGATCACTACTCTTCAGCAAATGTTTCTTTTTTTGATGTTAATCAAAAAATTTATAATCCTTTTTTTTTGCTAAGCAACGTCACTTTGTTAAACAATTGGTTTTCTGCAAATTAACTTTGTATATCTGATCTGGTCACGATCGCGTTTCAAACTAAAATCTTTCCTCATCCGACACGATCTTAAATGGAAATCCGTCCCAAGATTTTTTTAATCTTCTTCAACGTTAACTTATACCCGACAACTACGATGTCATCACGTTGCTCATGGCGTGCTAGCTCGCTTATTCGTACGTTCATTGGCTCATTTGCCTGTTTTCGAGTAAGTCAATAACAACCAGCTACAGCTTCCACACATTCAGTATAGTAAAAGAAGTGTAGAAGTTGGTAACGACGATCGCAGAATATAAAAACAACTACTACCATCGATAACATCGTCATCATTAACTTTGTATTTGAAATTTCGTTGAATCAAGTTAACTGGCTACTACTGTCACAATAATAGTAGCTATACAAACCGAAACGGAAGACAACAACAACGCAAAATCACCAAAAAAAAAATTTTTATTTTACAAATATTCTTTCACTATCCACGACTATGAGCAAAAACAGTAACGTTAAAAACAATTTACTTGAACCGGTTGGTTTTTTGCTAGAATCCCCTTGGGAGGGAAAAATGTAAATATCGTTGCACTTTTAAGGCCGGCCGGCGTTGAAAATAAATAAAAAAAAATTTGAATTTTTTAATAACAACAAAGCTGAATATGTGTTTACACGCGAATTGATAAACGGTTCGAAAAAGGGTCAAGAAAAACTGCTATAAATTGTGCATATAGAAATTACGTACTGTGCCCTGTGGATTTATGATAAATCGTAATAAGCAAAAGGACTTAATCAATGTTCGCATATAACCATATAAATCATTTTAAAATATCGAGGCATGCCAACCATTAGCATTGATTACCCAATTCGGTTGACGATGGTATTCACGTTTCAAAAACGGCAACCTTTCGCCGTATAAATCTTGACGATTTATAATATAGGAAAAACTTTTCGATGTGGCCATCTTTAGGCTGATCAGCAGCAAAACTCTTGGGACCGCCATATAAACAACACATAGCCGTTATATGGGCCGACTTAGGTTGTGAACAAATTACATAACACGTTAAGCATACCTTTTTTAGGTAGAAGCGCCATCCTGATAACCGGATAAACTTTTTCAAATTTATTTTTAACCCAAAATTAATTAAGTATTAATGGATCAACTGAACCCGTAGTGCAGTATTGATAGCTATTCATAGCTTTTGTTGAGTTTTACATATTTCTTAAATACGTATTAAAAATAAATTGCGCAAATCAATTGATATATTCCATTAAGTTAGGAGAAATCAAAATAGCACAACAGGCGGAAGTAAAGCTTTTATAGTTAGATGCAAAGCAAAAATATTCAATAAAACCAGTTGATTTTGATATTATGTTACGTTCAGATATTGGCAGAAAAAAGTCTGCTAAGTTAGATCAATTCGAAGTTACGTCAAACAAAATTCAATGAGATATCCTAGACGGGTAATAACATTTAATGTGTGACTTTATGTGAATTAATGCATTGTAAGAAAATATTGAAAAGAAAAGAGATATTTTTGGTATGTCTGCCAATTAACATTTTATTTCATCTTTCAGAGATTTATGTCTTGTGCGTGAATATTATGGGATAGAAAAATAAATGAAATAAATATTTTGACATCTTATTTGCATAGAAGGTTTTTCTTGCATATCGTTGTTGATCTCTTCTTGCAGAAAATAGTCACAGAATCTAAGGGCCGATAAAATATTAACTTTGAATAGATGAAAAAGAGCTGTAGAGAACGCGCTGATAACCTCTGCATTAAGCGAAATCGCATTTTTGCAAAAACCAATTTGATAACAATTTACATAAAAATATGTACTTCCCCACGGACAACCCAACCAAAAATAAATGGATTCTGTGCACGAGCTTTAATGTCATCAATATCAATTACAACGTCATTGTAATGTGACTTCTCCTTTATAATGTTTGTATGCCTGATGCTTTTTATGCTTGCCTTAACTTCGATAAAAAACTTATGCTACTCTCAGCCATAAGAAAATTTATATCGGAATGTCGCATCCTAGAACCGGATCGCAAAGTAAGCGTTGAACTCATTTCCAAACTCATTCTGAACAAAAGCTAACTAGATTTCAATAACTTCAAAGCGATGTATGGGAGATTTCAATAACGTCAAACCGATGTATCTCAATTGAAGTAAATAATAACATTAAGAGATTTAAAATCAAAAAAGCTGTTGAAACAAGAAATCTTTTGTTTCTCAAAGATTTAGATGTAAAAAAGTAGCAGTGGGATTATGTCCTCTTTCAGTGCTCCTGAAGAGAGATTTAAAACTACATATAAAATCAAAAAAACATTTCCAAAGCCTGTATAAATATGGACATTTAATTCAACGTTTCATTCAACGTCTCTATGGTATATTCAAATTTGATCCTGTACTTGCACAGTGAATGATTGCGCCCAACCAACCGTAACACGATAATTTGATTATTGTTCAACAATGTGCTAAGGTATACACTGCCGGTCAAAAGTTTGAAACCACTAATAAAAAAAACTTATGTTGTTAGTAAATATTTTCAAACTAATGGTGATAAAAGCATCTGCACACCTGCATATTCTATTGTTTATAAAGTTTACCAAAAAGCTTATTCTTTTGCATTTAAGAAAACGAAAGTGCAATAAACAACCATTGTTTCCAAGCTTCAATGTCAGCCGAAGAAGAGCTGGTCCGATAATTGATTATTAAAATTTTTGGAACTATTGTGCGGCACAAAAAAACTGGCAATAATCAAAACCGTCCGCGCTCCAGAAGACCAAGAGCTACGACTTCTAGTGAAGATAAGTTTATTGTGGTATAACCAGCAAGCGAAGTAGACGCATAACAGCCCCAAAAATTCGTGTTGAAATCAACAAATCTCGGGGAAAATCGGTGTCAGTGTCTACAGTGAAAAGACGATTCCCAGACGCCAAGTTGTTAGGTCGCGTTGCTGTTCGAAAACCTCTTCTAAAACCATAGAAAAAGAAAAAACTGATGCAATGGGGCCTAGCCCATCGAGGTTGGACCGAAGAATATTTCAAAAAAAGTACTTTGGAGTGATGAATCTAAATTTGAAATACTCGGTTTAAAAAGAAGAATTTTCGTTCGACCGTCCGCCGAAGAAAAGATGATGTCACGGTGTGTAATCTCAATTGTCAAGCATGGTGGCGGATCTGTTATGGTCTGAGGTTGTTTCTCAGGCTATGGAACTGGAAATCTGAGCCAAATTAAAGGAATTCTGAAAAAGGAGCAAAATTTTGGAACAAAATGCTATTCCCTTCGGGCTGAGGTTAATCGGCAAAGGATTTATTTCCCAACAAAATAATGATCCAAAGCATACTTCAAACCTATGTCGGGGCTACTTAGACAAGAAACAGTCAGAAAAAGTGTTGAAAAACATGACATGGCCACCCCACAGCCCCGATCTTAACCATATAGAGCTTTTATGGGAAGAGCTTGACCGAAACGTTCGGGAACAAAATTCGGGCCTTCTTCACAGCAGGATATGTGGAATGCATTCGAAGATAACTGGATGAATATCTCGCAAGAGACCAAAAATAAATTAATTGCTCGCACGCCAAGGTTGGTTAAACAGGTCATAAAATGTGGAGGAAGCTATTCTGATGAAAAATGTGTATGAAATATCTTGTGTATTTTACATTATAATCATTAAGACTCCATGTATTTTTTAATTTTAAATCTTGGTTGCAACATGAAAATAAAAACTTTTTTAAAAAAGTATTAAAATGTTGAGTTTTAGTTTTTTTTTAAGTTGTCTCAAACTTTTGACCGGCAGTGTACATAGAGACATATATACTGCCAATATATCTAAAGCTTCGTTACAACTTACGAAATAACCCGAGGATTTTGGATACTCACAAAAGATTTTGAACATTCAAAATAATCAACCCTCAAGGACTACCGCCTAATTCTCTATATTAAAATGTCCTTACCCTTTGATCATTTGCAAGGACAACTGTATTCAGCATTTATAGCAACAGTTTATTGCTTTATTCAACTCGTTTACGACTTCACTGCAATAACTAGATAGTCTCAAAGAAAAAAACCGAAAGGATTACCGTCTAAGTTTTTTAGCGATTCTCAAATAAAATTGGCCAGATTGGACAATGGCCAAAGACATTTTTCCGAAGTACAAAACGCATGTACTAAACGAGAACCTCTGAATATGGTAATCGATTAAGTTGTGAAAACCATCGAAGGATGCCTTTATTTGAAGGAATATATCCTTGAATTTGGAGGAATATACCCTTATATACAGGTCACTTGATGTCAAGCGAACCTTCAGCAATGTGAGAACCAAAGAGTTGGCAATTTTTAGGCAGCACAAGTGAATAGCTCATACCAAAAATATTAGTCAGTGCATGTCAAAACAATAACAAAGGAGTTAAATGAACTTACAATGGGGACGTTTATTGGCGAGGAAAGGCATCGGGAAGAGTAAGCCGCAGAGAGAAGTGCCCTCCGCATTACTATGAGTGCTTTCATTGTAGCCTACGTAGACGAGATGGTATTGCTAACATCAGGTAGATATATTTACATGTTTTCAGAGCATACCAGGATTGCTCTAGAAAATCTCAGAAATTTAGTATAGGTCCACAGAAAGCTCAGCTGTACATGTTCCATAGATAAAAATCAGTCATCCGCACTTGAACTACTGAAGATAATTGAGGCAATGCAAACGATCCATGTCAAATAAACACCAAAGCATCGTCCAAAATAGCATGATATCATGGGATCGGAATTTGGAGGAGAGATCCCAAAAGTCAAGGATTACTTTATAATTTTGCAAGACAATTTTGAACAATAAATGGTCCAGTACCTAAAATATACTTTTGGATTTACAATGCTGTTGCTAGGCCTATTCATCTTTGTAGGATGCTCTGAACAAAGTAACCTCTGGACAAAGAACCAAGGAATAGATTGAAAAAGTTACACAAGCAGGCATATGCGGGGTGTTGGGAAAACTAAGCAGGACGTCTTTGTATGTCTTAAATTCTGTGCTGAGCTTGCCTTCAACTAAATTCTTCGAAAAAGGCCCAACCAATAGACATACGCTAAAGCTTTGGGTCTCAAAACAGTCCGTCCATATGGACATAGAATCTTCGAAACTCTCAAATTAACTGATATCGACGTAAGATACGACTATATACGACTATATCGATGTAATAACGACTAAGAACGAGGTTTCGGTAAGAGGCATTTGGTTACAATTTCATCTATCAATCCAGATTCACCCTAGTCAACTGATAATCAACACCACTTTCTGTGTTTTATTCTTGTGACATTTTCTAATCGGTGTCGTTTGCAATAAAGGAAACAGCAAAAGTTGGGAAGCGGCAAGGCACTAGAAATAAGATTTCGATGCAATAAAAATGCATAAAAAAGCGAAACACGAATAACAACGAAATGAAGCTTAAACAACATGATGATTTTTAACAACCTGAATAAGAGCAAAATCCCGTGCAGAAGATATGATAAGAGCAAAATCTATTATATTGTGAAGTTTCCAGGATCAATCTGTGCACTGAATACACTGATCAATCTAACTTGGGATTCTACCAATTGACTTGTAGATGCATTGGTATTTATTAACAAAATTGATTTGAGATAGGACGTAACGACAAAGGGGCACTCCCTGGAACTGAGGAACTTCGAATTGACATAAACTTCCATTCTCTGGGAGCAATTAAGGCACCGAAAAACGTTTGTCTAGATTTTCAAGTAATTAATGCAAATTGCCTCGATCCCACAGAAAAAAAAATCGCAATGGCTATTTATGGGCATACATAGAATGCAAAATTTCATGTAAAATTTCGCATACATGTCAATATTTAAGGACTATATGTACGGGTAAAATTCTATTCGTAGTAAATTTACTTGTGTTTCGCTCAATATCAATCCAAACATACTTTTCTGTATGTATAAAAATACTTTGTTTTGGGTATTTTGTTTTCATTTTTTGCTTTCTGAATTCAGTTTTTCAGTTCAGTTGACATATATCTGCAAGAATTTAATATGGAACAAAACCTTTGTATCTGACATTTCAATGCTTTTATTAACGTATATCTATGCAACAGTACAACATAACATTACATGAAATGAATATAACTTCAGAGAACAACCATCCAATATAACTACGAACTTCAAAAACACACTTCCAAGGTACATTGATTAAAGCATAACAACATTCTCCAATCAAACCAATAACCCGATCGCCATCCCAATCCAGAAATAACACAACGTAAATTCAACCCAACCTATATTTAGAATACAATCACCAAAGACCATTTCTTTAGGAACAAAGTATTTGCGGTGGAATCAGATACAACAAAAGGCGCAAGTTGGGTTTCAAGCAATCAGACGAAACCATTTTACGAATAAGAAGAAGATGCATGCACCAAAAGATGCACCAAAAGTTGAAAAATTACAATATAGAAGACAAAAATATTGTGGAGTAAAACTTTGCGGATATTGTCATAACAGCGGAGTTTCAAAAGTGACCCGAAAGGAAAAGCTTGTACTTGTCAAATTAATTTCAGCAAAATTTACGTAGAAACTGATAAAGTTCGCAGAAATATGTCAGTTGTAAACTATCTGTGGAAGATCATTTTTACTAACAAATTTGTTTATCACTGAGAATGTGAATTTTACTCATAATTTCAGTGAAATATCACTTGGCTTCTGGCAAGTATACATTTCCCATTTGAATAACCTGCAGTCACACAATGTTGCAAGCCGCAGGATAAAAAACGTGATTCATTTCGTATTTTTGCTTAAAACCTTTAACTTTTATCTTAGAAAATACTTCCGAAGATATGTCACTGGTATTTCAACTACTCACATATTTTATTTCATTTTCTTTGTGTTGTCCTGCCCCTTGTTTTTGGAGCTAATGTTTATATTTCTCAACAATTTTGGGCCGGAACTATGAAAAAATTTCAAAACAATCAATGACCCATGATGCCATATATGGAATGATCTTCTACCTCGTCTCCTACTTCTCCAGGCACTTTTCTTTGTAGCATTCCTTTAGTTGTTGTTATCTTGGTCTCTGATTTAGTATATTTATGTCTTATTAATGCAAAATACACTTTTTCACATTTTACATATTTATATATTCGTGATTTTTTTTATCTAGATTGAGAAATATATTTATTTTAAATCTGAGGTCGATGTTATATTGGTGTGGTAGTGCTTAAAATTACTGTTTCATTCGTCCAAGTTAGAAGATCTTCTTTGGAACGTATGCACAGGTGTAGATGTACGTACTTTGACATACCTTCAAGGACGCTTTGAAGAAAAACCAGATAATCAAGAGGAAGACGTATATTTATTTGTTTTAGTGACGTATATAATCAAGAAAATAAGAAGAACGAAAAAACAGTGAAATTGGCGACAACGCGACGCAGTGACTAAACCAGGTTGGAGAAGACCTTTCACACAGGTAAGACTAGTAGCGATGGCAAGAAGCAAACGGATTAACTCGGTTCATACCACATATGTGCATATCTGTAGATACATCCAGAGTCACGATACCAATCAGCATGGAATTTGATGAAAATCATAAAAGCAGTAACACCGAAACCTACAACGAAGCTACTTCTCGAAATGGACGAAATATGTAGATGAAGTAGAGTGTTGATCTTTTCAAATGTATCATGGGACCAGATTTAAGGTGAAATACCGGGCCATGCGATGTTTTGATCGCTGAATTTAGCATTTATTTGACTTTTAGCTTTTCTTTTTATTACTTCGGTCCATCTTAATTTCTACACTAAATTATATCAGAATCGGAACTGGGTGGCGAGAATCTGAAAAAATGTTATGCGCACTTATGACGACAATAGACAGGCTCCAGTTGTATCGGGTTATGTCTGTTGAGCTGAACAGTAAACAAAATAAAATGCAAATGACAAATTTATGTGTTTTCATTATTTGATCCTATCCGATTGACGCAATACGAGAAGGCGTCGACTGGGGGATTACTGAAGATTGTTCGACTGTTTTGGCTGGAAATGATCTCTAGTTCCTGTTGCATGTAACTATATTCATGGGATTCAAGCAAGAAGAGGGGAATCGGTAGAAGAATTCGTTTCAATTTTGAATCAATACATTCCATCTTCGAATACTTGTGGTCTGAAAATCGCCAAGTAGTTTCACATCGATCCTGGTCCACACTAAGTGCTAACTTTTTCAGGTTCTTGCAGTTTCAACTGCCTTATAGCAAATGGCATAGCATTAAACTATCTGCAGTTCAATTTTCTGGTTGTTTACAAAAAACTTCGACCTTAAGATTAACCGCGCCATTTCCAAACTCGATATTTTGTCAACAAAAAAATGAAAAGTGAAATAAATATAACGACAAAAATATCATTATCATCGGTCAGTGTTTATTTGTTAATTTTATTTTTCCAAATTGCGTTGATACTTTAAAATATGGTGTGAATTTGATAAATGTGATTATTTCATTCACCTTGTCCGTAAATAAATTCTATTTTTACGATAAATTCCTGAATTCTTAAAGCAACAAAGTCAGTGATATTCATAAATTTTAACGGAAAATTCCACGAATTTGTTAGCATACCACCATGCATAAAATGAACTGATATAAGTTAAATAATTCAGAAAATATTCAAATTATTTAAAGTTTTACTGGTATGTGAGAAAGCGTGTATTACTTTTAATGTATTATTCACTCTACAATTGGTGCCACAGGAATTGTGTTAACATGTGTTGAAGGTTATTTTGTCTTCTACTTTTGCTTGGATCGAACTACACGAACGTGTTGTAAAATTAAAATTTAATTAGTTGTTACTACGTGTACGTGATAGTGGTTAGAAAACAGTCAAAAATTTGTTAGATATCACTAAAAGACCCGTATTTTGGTTCATTTAGTTGGAATTTATCAATGTAATTATTACGATTCCCCAACAATGTAATGTGTTTATGTTAAATAATGTAATCTGATTGTACCTATAAATGCGAAAGGCCTTCGCAATTTGAAATTTCAATGAAATCACTAAAACTTTGTTACTTCTTTTTCAAAATATTTTCGAAATTAATGAATGATAATTTAAAGGGTTATAATTAGTTCATTCTTCGTTCTAAACCTGAATACTCGAACTGATCAAATAAAAATTATTTTAGTTGTATATCGTTGATTTATTTCATACAGTTCAAATAAACACTAATGCATCGTTTGAGTGCGTTATTTGAGCTAGCAAATTACGTGGTTGAGGGTCGAGCGGACGAAAAAATAAAAATTTCCACCAGAAATAAAAACAACTGTATTAAATTTAGCTTTCTTTATTTTAACACCGATTACTAGTATTGTACCTTAGGGCTAGGCGAAAACTGAGAGAGAGGTTACTTCTCATAGCAAATTTATAGTTTCGTAATTGCTTCTTAGCATTTCCTAGAAACGATTCTAATGTTTTCCAGCCGGTGTCAGTTTCACCTGAATCTGCATCTTGCAAATTAACTGCAGATGCATGGAAATGATTTTTATATGTAACTAGCATTTTACCCTAGGCCCTCATTAGCACACCAGCTTCAAATGACAAAACATGACATTTAAGGATTCTTCTTTCCTTTTATTCCACATTTAAAAAATCTGTGGTTGGATTTGGGTATATGTTGGGCAATGTACCTTGAATCTTATGCATTCACAAGGAAAATTCAATGGCAATGCTACAAATGCTTCCATTTGTTGCATTTGATTAATTTTAATGTAAGACGAAAATTCAATGGAAAAAGAGCTTTCAGACTATAAGTATTTAGTCAAGTGTTAGTGTTATTCCTAACACAAGAATAACATAAAATATAGTATTTCATATTTGTTATGAAATTTATGTAAACTAGACATACAGAACAGAAAAATCTTAAATATGAAGTAGAAACGCATTTCAACTATTGAACTATTGAAGCGAGCTTAAGTGGTCTTTCAACGAAGCAAGAATATCACAGGAAGCCATGGGTAGCATTAGAGAACCCCTGGCAACCAGATCAAATCCGCCGGCCTTCTTGCAGAGTTTCGTACTGTAGCACAGTTAAAAATGATCATTGTGGAAGGTAACGAATGGTACACCGCTAGGGCTCATTCCAATTAAAGACCCCGGTCGAAATTCGGCATATTGACTACGTTACGCACATGACTGCGTGCGAGGAGTTCATCAAAACAGAATCCTCCGAATTAAGTGGGACCAGAATAGGCTAACACCTGAAAATAATTGAGAACAACAACGAATGGAGTTACACACATTCCGAAGAATGGCACAACACGTGTGTCGCTAGGACGACGCAGAAAGGAAGAATTCAAGTCAACTAGAAAATGTCTTCACTGACTGACCAACAGAAGTAAGTACTGCGGCTGGCAGGATCTCGTGAAGGATATGACCTGGGACCGGTGGGGCTTACATTACAAACTTATTACACAGAAGCATTTTGGTCTGTGGGCCACCTTGTTGAGACTATAGGTTGTAATTTAAAAAAAAACCCCTAGTTGCTTAATGCCCAGATACTCGTTGTTGTGTTGAAATAATCGTTATTATAGACAATAAACTACAATCTCTGACTACGATAAATGCAGCCGACAATTTTGTTGTATTTGTAGGATATGAAGATGCTTAAAAATCATCAGCTGAATCATAAGAATGGAAGCAGCGACAATAAGACTTGACCTGAAACAGCAATCAAGAAAGTTAGAAAGAAACTTCATAGCAAAAACTACAATCTCTTAAAAATATATAAAATATCTCCAAAAGCAGGAAAACGAATTTTGTGCTTTATTATTCAATCAAAATAAGCCAATGGTAGATTGTCAGCCTGTCAAATCAGATGATAAATTGTCAGTCTGTCATATAATCGAATTTTGAAAGCTTTTATTTAATTTAGAGCACCGCTTCTAAATTTTTCAGCATGTTTTTAAGAGCTATTTGTCGTATATTTAGATATATTCCTTTTTAGGGTGATTTGTTTCAGGCATGCATTTGTCACATTGCCATACGTTAACCACGGTTGTGTGATCTGTTTGTACAGAAAAGTTGCTTTCCAAAACAAAACGCTTTACAAAACTAATTGTAAAACAGTGACGTCCTTGATGAGCGACTTTTCGTATAATGAATGTCTACGAGGAAGAGGAAGTCCCGAATTTTATGCAGATCACATCAGTCTGCGTTTATTATTCGTTACATTTGGATCATAATGATCTTTGCAATAATGCATTTCCTCAAACATGAGTTGTATGATGCTTGATTGTATATGTTGTGTTGAATAGACTTTTTTTTTTTAAATTATTTAACCATTAGAACATTTTTTTTTAAATGTCTCCGGAAAAGGCACAAAAAACAGCCATAAGAGTTCAAAATAATCATACAAATGTCATAAACAATCGTTGAGAATGCGATAAATGTGGTAGAATGGTAGCAAGCACATACAAGACATCTACACCAATGATTTGCACTTTCCTCTGGAACAAAAGAAATATGAAGGAGATAAATCCTGCACGGGGATTGAAAAGTATATCTACGCAACTACAACGCGTTCTCGACGATGTTGAAAGACCGCTTCTGATATGGATCAATGAAAAGCAATGGGAAGGTAATGCTGTTAATGAGAGCCTCATTTGCGAGAACACAAAGCCATCTACTGAGGAAAAACTATTTAAAGGAAGCTGGAGGTGTTTCTTGAAGTTCAACAGGAGTGCCGGCAACTAAAGCGTTGTGAGCTATGGTGAAGCAGAAGGTACCGACAAAAGTAGAAGAGTAGTTCATAAGCAATTGCAAGAAGCTCATAGATTCAAAGACCTCAAAACACCAATGAAAGAAATTTCTTACGTTTTTTGTGCTGATGCAAGCAGCGATTTGAAAGTTAAGCCACTGCTTCTTTACCATTCAGTAACATCGCGAGTCTTCAATTTATGCAAAATACACAGCAGGTTACATATAATATGGGGATCCACAAAGAAGCCTTAGGTCACACGTGTTGCTCTTACTGAATTAAATAATGAAATATTTTGTCTTTCTCTAGAAAAGCCAATTACTTGAGATGATTTTGCGATTCCATGTCATACTCATGGAACGAGTATGACCCCAGTCATACTCGTTACCATGGATAACGCTTCTGTCAATCCTGCAGGTCTACAATTTGACCTCTCTGAAGAATTTAAGTTCATCATGATCCATTTATTGCCTCCTAACACCAATCTGCTACTCCAGCCTATGGAGCAAGTTATTTTGAGCTATTAAAAGTTCTAGACCAAAGCACTCTTCGGGCATAGTTGTCAGTTGAGTGAAGAAACCAACCTCGCTCTCAGAAATTTTTAAAAAAACTACTTCCACATCGTTGACTTTGAGAGGTTCGTGATATTACCAACCTACAGTCAACGCAATTGCCTCTTTGGCTACAATCATGGGAGTGAAGATGAATAATAGTGATACCGAAGAGCTCGTGGAATAGCACAGCCAAGACCATCAAATAACTTATGGAGTTCCATCGTGTTTTACCGCAAAAATTTCTGGACGAGAGTTTGATGGACGAGGAAACAAACAGAACAGAAAGGAAACAATCTTCGGGCGAAATATGAGAAATGCTGAAAGCATGGAATATTGTTACATCTTACATTGAGAACGATAAGGCTAATAAGCAAGTGGCTATGCACGTTGCAAATTTAAATCATGGTAATACTGTGTCGCATTTAGCCAAATTTTTAAGCTTCGGCAATAGCAAAGTCTATGAACATCTCTCTAGTAAGAAATCATTAGGTATGTAACATAATTCTTTCGATTCTTTTATGTTTCAGCAAATTGAATTCGCATTACAGGTGGGTTCCAGTTCATTATACGTAGCATTTTGTGATTATTCTTTCGGCAGGGAGCGCATTATCGAACTTAACATTGATTCATAAGAAAAGGAGTGTGGTTCGGTGTTATGCTGTGAGTGTGATTGAGCGGGGTTGCATTGTAGATTACTTTTGAAATATTATTTTTTTATTCGCACTTTTTTTTCAGATCATCTCCCATGATAATAGTATGTGAGGGTGTTTTTGTTAGTTGACAACCTGCTTAGTTCCCAGTATCATATTAAAAGATACACCGAAGTAGTTGACTGATCGCTGTCACGTACTTAATTTGTTAAGCAAATGGACATAAGCGAAGATCAAGAACATTCTTAACAAATTTTCAAAGAAATCGTGATAGTAACCAGGAAACAACCAGTATTATGACGCAGATTGTGGTGAGATCCGATCACATTACTTGTAATCATGTTTCAACACAAAGTTTAAGGCTATTATATGGTTCACATATTCACATTTGATAATATAAGTTCTGCCCTCGACATTTGCGTTAGGACAAAAAAACTACAACATAAAATCCGCTAAGCATTTTTATTACTCTAAGAATTAAAATTATATTGCAATAACCATTAATAACATGCTTAGCCATTGAGAAGCCCATAATATAGCTTTAACTTCACCCCGTTTGATTATAATAAAAACTATTAAGTGTTAAATGACATCAACAATAAATTGGTATCATCATAAATCAACCGAAAATCATCAATACTCGCATTTAATATAGACCTTCATTTTCGTGCAATTCAATAAGATTTAATGTGCTACCTGTTTGATCCGCAATAAAAGTCTTCCCCAAGATTTTTTAACAACCTCTTTTATGCATTCCTTGCCATGAAATCAATATTTATTTTAATTCACCAAAAAAAATTTATATTTTTTACAGATTCAATACTTTTTTGGTAGTGCCGGCAAGTAGCATGCTAATGATGACATCACATTCCCATTTTTTTACTAATCCATATATATATTCATTCTTTGTTTCCTATGGAAAAAGTCCGTTTTCCTTACTTGAGCATCAAAAGCAAGGAGAAATTATTTTTCTACTTCATTCCTATGGCATGGTTGCGGTACGTACATGGTAATTTGTTTATGCAGATGAGAATTTAAACACGATCCTCTGCAAAGATTTCCTTCAAATCAATGTCTTAAATTATTTGGCAATGACTTTATACGGCAGCAGTATACTCGTTTTTTGTTATTTTTCCCTTTTGTGACTGGGACTGAAGATCAGATAACAATTAAAAAAAATTAACATCAGTCTGGGATGATAAGAAAAGAATCTTTAACATCATGTCATGTGTAGTATTATAACGTAGCTAATTTAAAATGCGCCGAACCATTGAAGAAATTTTCTCTTACGGCGCCAATATACATCCGTGAAATTAAAATGCGACCACTTAACTATTCAAATTAATTAGCATTCTTTGCATAATTCTAAAGATGAAAGATACTTTTGGCAGGTTATAAGCAAAAAATGTAGAAAATACATTAGTTAACATGCATTAGTTAACCCTACATTAGTTAACATGCCAAAATTTCGAAATTAGGGACATTGGAGTAATATTAATTTTAGTAGTTATGATCGTCACCAAATTTATTCAATTCATGCAGGTGTACAAATGTACAAATTTACAAGACAGACATTAAATTAAAACAGACATTAAAATTTGTCTGTAAATTATGACGAGACAAAATTAAATAACAAAGCTGGTTTTATCATAATACGAAGGCCAAAACTACATACGTTGATCACTAAACTAGTAGCAGTTAAATGTGTCGATTTGTGCGGAATTAATCAACGAGTACCATGAACACGCACATGGCAAAAACAACTCCTTATACTATAACAATAACAAAAACTGATTCAATTAAACTAAGTTTGACGGACCACGAAATGAGTCTGACATAGGCACGGTTTTACATTTACATATTTTAAAGGTTTGCAGATTTCAGAGGAAGGACACAAGTTGAAAAGACAAATGAGAACCTTAAAAACGAAATCCAATTCATAATTTGTTACTGGCTATTTGCGTTAAGGTAAGAAACAAGAACATGAACCTAATCAAAACAAAATTAAAATTAAAAATTAAAAATTAAAAATCCTGAAAGTTAGATAGCCTAGTAGAGAAAATATAAGACCGACAGGATGCCACGAATTTATAAATTACGAACAATTTCTGATTTCCGACACAAAGGTTGTTTTTCAATGAGCAATTCATTCTTCATCTGGTAAGTGGATTTCCTCTCGCGAACAACATATTGAACAATTGTACGCGAACAACATATTGAACAACTTGTATGAACAAATTTCACGATATTAAAAAATCGCTTTCGATGATTTTGCTATTCTTCCCAACTAAGGTGTAAAGGAATTCTGGGCAGCAAGACAGCAAACGTCTTATTTTGTAATAATATATAATATAAATAGTAATACCAGTTACAGTTCTTCCCTTACACCACGCAAGTGAGATGAATATTTTCCATCGCCCCTTCTAAGGAATCCATTTTTATTCTTAAATTACCGATACTCATTCTAGCTCTTAGCTAACATCATGCATGTAATTTCCAAAGCGCAAAAAAGATTTAAAGATTTTCATGCGACTTTCAAAGGAATGCCTAAGAAATTCAGAGATTTCTGAAGGGATGCGGGAACAACGATTTTATTTTTTTGAGCTGCACTTAAACTGCCACACCATCAGATTTAGACATCTGGAATTTACTCATTCAAAAGATGGTAGGAGAACGATTTATTCGAAATATCGAAAATGGCATATAGTCAATACGCGTCCGTAGAAAACAAGAAAACGAAGAGGGAAGGTAAATCTAGCCGTTTCCCAATGAATTAAATTAATTAAAGAATATTCCCATGTTTCTCTCATGTTTAGCGATTCGTGTCTTCCGTTTATATTTCGTTTAATCTTCGGTTATTTTCTTCTGTGGTGTTTGTGTCTGTAAGTCTTACAATAACTGATATTACATGCCTCTTATTGCTTATTTGTAGACTTTCGAGGAACGGATTATCTTAAATGAATAAAAAGCTGCAAAGTCGCAAACTCGCTTGTAATTTCTTTAAAAAAAAAAAAAAAACACTTAAGTTGGCAATGAGCTATCTCATCGGAGAACAACTGGAGGATATAGACTCCACGATGAAAAAAACCACAACGGCCAAAGCCTAATTGACTTTGCATATAGCTAAAATCTAAGCATACGTTCCACTTACTTCTTACATCGACGCATACATAAAATGACCTTGGTATCACCGGATGGCAGCACACAAAATCAGATTGACCGTGTTGTGATCTGACCACGTTGGGCCTCCAGTATACTTGATGTTCGCACATACGGAATCAATAGTAACTCGAATTACTACTTCATTTAACTAATATATCGATGTCGCATGTCAACGAAAGGCTCGAAACGGCGTCTGTTGCCAAAAATTTCACGGAGTCCTCGAAAACCAGCTAGCTCCCATCCTATCAGATACCTTACCGAAAACAAGCAACCAAATACGTGAAGAAGTGAAGGCGGGAATTAAAACCTTAGCAGAACAGTCGATCGGACATCAAGGCGCAAAAGAAATGATTAGTTCGATGACGAACGGCAGGTTACGTTAGATAAAAAGAATCAGGCGTGCAAAAAATATTTAGGTAAGAAAAGCAAGAAGAGAAAGCATAAATACGAAAATAAAATACTATGACGAACAAATTTAGCGCATCGATGTAAGTCCAGCGAGAATCAACACAAGCACACAAAATAGTGGACAGCTTGAAGCAAAAATTATCAGCCCAAGACCACGCTCTGCTGCTACGACATCGGAAACATCATCGCTGATAAAGACAGGGTTGAAGAAAGATGGGCTACATACAACATGAAACTCCTTAATTGTCCACACAGCTCCAGAACATTGGAGCCGAATGATAAAGATACTCTCGTAGAACTTCCATTGGCCCCACAAACTCTGCAAAAAGTCTGTTCAACCATCAAAGCTCAAAAAGAATACTAAAGTACGGATGAGATTCAAGTGGAGCTCAATAACTATGGTGGAAGAAGTGTTCAGAAAGCCATCCTCAAAATCAACCAAATCTGGAACCAACAACATATGCCGATCGAGTGGAGCCAATCAATTATATTTCCTATCCACAAAAAGACGACAAGCTACAGAGCGAAAATAATAGATGTATGTCACTACTTTGTACGGCGTACAAAATATTTTCGAAGATCTTAGAAAATAAAATCAGATGATACGCCAGCAATATTAGTGGCGAGTATCTAGGTGGCTATAGAGCTGGTAATTCAACGATGGACCAATTGTTCATTGTGAAGCAAGTACTTGAAAAATGCTGGGAGATCATCATAGACGTTTGTCATAGACTTTTAACAAGTATACGACAATATTGATGGTAATGTACTGTATCAAAAAATGCTTCGCATAACTTCGTCTATTAGTTAATTAGTTTGTCTTACCAAAATGACAATGTCGTCAACAATCTCCCAATTCCGTATCAATAACCAATACACCAACGCTTTTGACACAAAAATCGGGTTACGGCAGGGAGATGGGCTCGCCCCTTTGCTATTCAATTCGGCTCTGATATAAGTCATAAGAAAGTTAACCGTCTATACAAGAGGCGCACTATTATACAAGACAAGCCAAGTGGTAGCAGATGCGGATGGCGTCAGTTTTTCTTATGGTCGCTAATAACCGCCAAAGAATTTTAACGAAAAAGACGAGGAAGAATCAGACGAGAAAAATCAATGAGTATAAAACAAAGCTCATGACGCAGTCGAGAAAACGTTACTGAAGTGCCGAAGGAATACAGTATTGAAAATGTGGCCGAATTTGTATTTCTGGGCGCCCAACCAACGAGAACAGCTAATGAAAGTGACGAAATAAGCCAAAAAGTGTAGCTCGCGAATAAAATTTTTATTCAATTCTGTTGGTTATGAAGACCAGCTGCATACACAGGAAAACAAAGCTCTGAGTGTACAAATCAAGTATGCAAGTGATAAGACCTGTGTAACGCTATGGGTGTGAAACTTTCATCCATGCATCCGTAAATATATTGAACGCCTTTGACAGACGAATGCTAAGGCGGATAATTGGGCGAAGTTAGACGGGGACCAATGGCGAATTCAATGCAACCATGAGCTGTATGAAATTTTTGACGTTCCGGAGGTCTCAACGATTGTAAGACTGCGGAAGCTGCAATGGGCTGGCCTTATGAATCGTATAGACGAGCACCGGATACCCAAAAAGGTATTCGTTGGGAGAACTGAAGGGCGAAAGCCAGTGGAAAAACCGAAGAAACGCTGGCCTGACTATTGACGAACAGTTCATCGCTGCTCGAATTTCGTAATTGAAGGACGCGGTCAATGGACCGCGTGCCGAAATGTAGTGCGTAGGCTATAGTGAGGCTGAAGAACATACGTGCAGATAATTTTGATAATTTTGGAATATGAAAATCAACTCTTTATAAGAAAATAAGGCTCTTAGAGATTTTACGAGCTTTTTCCATTCCTTTTTCATTAAATCAAAATTAGAAAGAGTAAATTTACAAAATTTCCTAAAGAAATATTCAAGATTCAGCCTTATGACTCTGATTTACTTCTAGATTTTTTTTATCGTTCCGAAAACCTTTTTGCAGGTTATCACCGAATGAATTTCTGACCTACCGATTGCACGAACCGCTGGTTTATTTCAGTATTCCTATTTTATTATCTTTTGCTGCAAACTGTAGACAATTTTATAGTATTTATAGCTCCATTCATTATTAAAAGAGGTGCTGTTTTCAGCAGCAACCGACTTTTCGGTTGACCGAGTATACACAGAAGATATTATGAAGAAATGTAGCAAATAAAACTCATACCGGAAAGTTATCGTCAAAATGAAACAACGTACACATATGAATGTACGGATATATAAATGTACACAAATTTAAATGTCCTGTGTGCAGCAATTTTCGATGTAGGTCATAAAAGGTGAATAAAGATTTGAACAAAGTCTTCACAGCGAATTTAGCTCATCTCGGCAGACTCGAAAAACTCAAAAATCATCAAAAGTGTCATTATAGGACCAATATCATGTAATTGTTTCGGCTTTTCGAATGAGAATTTCGACAATGACTTAGTAACCAATATTCAAGCGCTACTTCTATATTTTGATTTTCAGTATTTGTGGGCAATCTTTTTACATAGGGTTAACAAACCGCTCTTATAAAAACTTCATCCGGCTACCTATCTTCTCAATCATACATACGAAAAAATTCAAGAACCAAAGACAACAAGTTAAAACTATCGAAGACGTTCTAATTAATCATTTTTTTCCAAATTCGCATATTTATCATAAGAAAACAGTTTTCGCCGGCATCCAACACTGCAGAGATCTAATAAAAGAGACAAACATGTCTGTCTTACAAGTGGCATTTAGAACGGATACATCAAACATATCCAGTAGTATCACAAGTTCAAGCTGTTGGCCAAGTGGCTGGCTAAGAACAAGCGGATCTTCACATCTTTAAGATATCGCAGGCGCTTGGTGTTTCTAATCAAATGGAATTCCATTCAATTTTTTTTCGTTAAATTTTCGATATCTGCAGTGTTTTTCATTCCGGATAGATATAAAAGTAATCCGAAATTGGCTGGTATATGCGGATAAGATCTTTACATAATTTTCGAATGTCTGTAAAGGATGTTTATCTTATCCGGTTTCCTTTAGCTTAAGAAAGTAACTAGAAAAAGCGTAATGTATGCTACTATGCAGATGATTTGGTGGCGTTATCAGCTTTTATAAGCTATGCCACATCTGCCTTAATATTATTGTAGCGCGAATTATGCTTTCGGGCACAAGCGCAAATTAGCCAGGAGCCAGAAGATATTCTTCTGAATATGATAAATGTATGTTTTCCTTATGCAGCATAAAAAAGTAAGGAGTGACACCTGGTCATCAGTCTTTAAATAGACTAAAAATTCATCACTTAAAGTTGCTTAGACAATTTTAAATTATTTGCATTTTTAATCAACGTCTAGAATAACACTATTATAAAATTTATTTACGATCCCAGCCACTCCATTAGCGACTTTTAGACGATTACAATCTGACACTTTATAGCTATCTTTCCTTTGAGGTCATAACTACTTTGAGAACTACTGCTACAAGCTGGTCGCACTCTTTCCTGAACGAAATAATAAATAAAGCCATTCCAATGATGACTCACCACGTTTTGACTAACTCACCTTCTGAATTAATTTGTAATTAATTTAAATACACAATTTTGTTTTGAATCTTAAATCTAGGTTCTAAAGAAATGCGGGAACAACGATGATGACGATGATAATGATTATTCTTGGACCTCATTTGAATGACGGATGTTCTAGTTTTTTGAGAGTGAACTTTAGAATGAAATTCAGCATGTCGAATTCTAGAGGTTTCGTAGAACGTTTTCTTATTTTTACTAAAAGAGATAATCCAGAACTAGTTTGTCCATGATTAAATCGAGGAATTTGAATTTTTTAAAAGGATCATAAAACAAGAAGAAGGCTGAAAGTCTTAGGTTTCCCCTGACGATGCATTCGTCTCGAGAATGTTGCCGACAATAAACTCAAATTGACGCAATTCAGCAATCTGGAAATAGCGATGTAAAAACATCCTTTGCAAAATTAAATCTGCACTTCTAGACGATGAAACATAGTATCGAAATCACGTTATGCAGCAACCAAATTTTTAGATTAAAATCAGGTACGTCAGGAATTTTAATCATTTAATTTTGATTGCTCAAAGCCCACAAAATAAAGTAAGTATAAATACTACAATTGGCCTAATCCCGATTAGAGACCCATGACAATAGAGTTGTGTGAATTGTTGTGCCTCGTATGGATTTACTTTCGAATTTAGTGGAACATCGGACTGAAATTTTTTTATAAATTTTTCCACTCTCGCACTACTTGCTCTTCAGTCGAGTCATGTACCAAAATGAAAAGATGCAAATACTTGAGACTGTTGCGCTTGCATCGATGCCGCCTTCACACAAATTTGGAATAAATATAATAAATGTTGGACCCTTACATGCTCGCTCAATGCTCACTCTAGGTCCCGCTCTTTTCGAGATTTTGCCAATTTGCCTGACATTAAGAAAACCCGCATAGCATCTCAGAATCGATTAAACAGATAAAGGAATCAAAAATTCAAGTTTTTAAGAAGTAAAATACAGACAACTCAATTGAATTGCCAAAACAAAAATTGATGTAACCAATCTCAAAGCATCCATTAAGTAATTGATACATCAAGGTATATTGTAGCATAAAACAACATCGGACTTAGCTTTTCTCGAACGGTATTACCGTTTGCAAGTAGTCTATTCGGTTCTCCTGCGACCAAGGAATTATCCCATTTCCGTGATTGACTGGTGCTCCAGCCATGTTAAGTTAAGTTGAGACAATTCCAGCAACCAAGGAGCTCCAGCTCTATTAGGTTAATAAACTCATATAAGAAGTTACTTAGACCCCTACTTATCTGACTTTCAGAAAAAACTATAAGACACCAATGAACTTATTAAAGTGGCACATGAAAAGCTCATAGATAACAGTGTTGGCCTAGTTTAAATCAAAAAAGATAATAAATATACGCAACTTCGAGCCAATCGTATTATTAATAACAAACGAAAAATAAGTTGAAAATTTTTGAAACACTATAAAATGTATGAATGAAGCAGCCTGCAAGCTAGACTGTAAGGAACCCTAAAACTTCTAATCGAATCCGCGCTGACCATATTTTTACAAATTAAAAAAATAAAAGATCATCAAATATAGCTTAAATATGCTATGAAAAATTGAATAAAAATTTTCGAACATCAAAAACAACAACAAACAACTGACTAATTACAACACAAAATCAAGCTTCAATAAAAAAGATGCTACGCAGAAGAAATGGTAGTGATACACAGATTTTTGCAGGGTCTTCATGTGAGATTCTATTTCAACTCCAACCAGACATTTTTGCAAATAATAGAAACCTCCCTCAATCTGCACAAAACGAACGCTACAACAAAATGCAAATAACAATCTGCGGCGCTTTTCAAAGTTTTAATAGGAATTAAATCAGTGGTAAGAACACAGGAAACCTGAGTTCCAACAGGACCAATCCTATGCTCGTGACTTAACGTCGAGAATAACTAGCAACGGCGCCTGCTGATATTACCAGCGGAGCCTGCTGATTCGCACGCAGCCTGAGCTGCACAATACTAGGATACTGCGCCACTTTTCGCATATGATCCAAAAAATTCTGACGAAAAAAATGAAGCAGGAACTCGGGCTGCGTACGCCACTGTCGAAATACAAACACGCACCAACGAAAAAATCTGATACAATTAATCGCTTATCTATTGCAGATATCATGAATGTGCTATGACCTAGTTTTACGCTTTTTTACACTTTACTCCTAAACTGGAAAATCCTAATTGTAACGCAATAAAACAGGGTAGATATTTACTCAACGCTAATTCCCACGAAACTCTCACAACAGTTTTATTGGTTGGATTTTCGTTTGCGAATTTTCTCATTTTCACGTAAACCGTTTTTACACACCAAAAAATGTTGGATTTCATCTCTCGTCCTGAGTGGAGTGACTCTGTTACCCCGCATAGAATAACAATAATTTAGCTACAACCAAACATTTTATTTATTTATTTGGTCCCGGAGACCACATTCAACGCTGAAGTGGTAAATGAAATTAATTTGACAAATATTTCGCCGCTACCAGCGACGAGAAATAAGCCTTACTCCAATGTGTTAAAGTTGATCGGAAATTTTTGGAACATATATCGTATATGGTATTGAAATTAGAAAACAGAGGTAATAGTCAGGTACATACAAACAAGGAAACCCTACAGAGAGTGCGAGAGAGAAAGCCTTGCAAGTCACAATCGATGATCATCGTTTGTTGCTACGATTTGTAAGTAACCTAAGAGAGCCGTTGAGACTTTATAATGAACAGTAAGGATAATGCACAGTTTTCATGGATTCCATTGAACACTAACCTAGTTATTTACATGCAGAATACAAAGCGTATTTAATTTAAAGATATTCATGCCAACTTGAAACGCATGCGGTTACAGTGTATAGGTTTCAAACCTTCCTCAACAACAGTCGTCGAAAATGCAATGATGAATCCGTTCCTTGATGAGATGTTGCCGTGATGGAAAATTCGAATTTAGTCAGACAATATTAGTACAACTTCACGAGAAAAATATAACAAGAGGCAACAAACAAATCATTTTGAAACTATCAACCACTTGCATAGGAATCATATTTGCCACTACGCATTCGTAGACTGACCATATCCACTACAAATGAAGATGCTGTTCTGGGCTGCTCTGTCGTTACCCTTAAATACAACAGATGAGGTATGGAAGCATTAAAAGTCGTTTACTTTCAAGCAGAAAACGCACTCAGGGTTAATTGATGGTAATAACCATCTCGACCAAACAACAAAGACGAACAAATATCTTTTAGAAAAACAGCAATCCGAAGAATAACTAATAACAAAAAAATAACTGAAACTGTGCCACAACTAAGTCACCTCTTGGGTTAGCGGCAACGCGAGATACTTCCGATTTCACAACTATTATTAAATGAAATAAAAAATTGGATTGAATATAACACGTTTGTAACAATTAACCACTACCCTAAGCAACCCTTTTTGTAAGACAATAGGTTTACTTTTTCGTCATAGTGATATTAAGGCTACTTATGTCCAAAGAATCAAACTCCAATCAGCAAAAGGCTCATATATGCTTCCGTAGCAATAAGTTAGCCCGGCTAGGAACATTTAAAGCATAACATTACGCTGGAACTCTTCCTATCGGGGCCCCTCAAACTACAGAGAGCGCTCTTGCAGAGTGGAAAGAAAGAGTTTAGAGCAAGAGTTGAACCTCTCACATCTGATGCTGGCGGGCCATCAGATATATCCTTTTTTATTAACAGGATGATCGAAGATTACGTGCTTCCATTCCCGATCAAAAGCTGAGCGAAGAAGAAACAATGCATGCTAAACTGCTTGTCTTAATTCAAATAGTCCATCCTTGATGATGGACGTTACGGGGTGTGCAAGATTTTAGGATCAAATAAATTGGTTTAGACGACTTCGGATGTGAATTCTCTTCTACGCTAATCTGCCTCAGTGTGTTACAGAAGGCACCGTTCCATCAAAAAATTTCTCAGCATCCGCATCAGACTTTCTTAAGTCTGAAAATGATACCGTTCATCCAGGATATTAATTTTTACAAAATAATGTGGGTGGCCGTCCTTTAAGCCGCACTCACAAGTTCTTGAACTGCTCAGCTCTAAAGCCATACTGCAAAGGAGAGAATTTTGCACGAAGCGAGTTTCACCACATAGCTTGTCTATACATATACAACGAGTATTATGCAGAAACCCAGCATAGGTCCCCTTCTCCCTGTCGATCAGTATGAGCCGAACAGCAATCCGGGAGTATGCTGTAATCTACTAGTCCAGTACTTTCTTTATATCAATTTCCGCTATTTCGACGTAGCTTAAGGACATAAACTTTAGAAGCAATCAATGCATCATCCTCATATAGCATTGGCTTTGCTTGGGGGGTTCCGCAGGAGGTCATGCGGAAAGCGGGCTTAAAAATCATTTATCATCTTTTATGATGAACTGAAATTATTGAGGAAAGTGGAAGGAAAGTTAAATAGCCAAAAAATATTATACTCATTAACTTGTCAGTTTCCTAATCCTTGCTTACATGGGTAAGACCTAATTTCTCTGTCGTACCGGTATATTTGACGCATGCTTGACCTCTAAAATAGCAACAAGACGGTTTCGGTTGCGAAATTCAATTGCACAATAGTCAATTGAAATCAATTTTGAACGTTTATATGCGTAAAAAATAAAATTCATATCTTACATTATACAACCAAATAGTGGAAGTTAAATATTAAGCATATGAAAGAAATATCAATACTACTCACCATTTGCGGATCACATTTCATGGAAATCTTAAATCACACACGAAACACACGCGAAAAATCTAAACGCGAAAATTCTATACGCAAAACAAGAAAGAAACGCGTAACCAGTAAACTTAACGATCCATCGATTATGTAAATTTTTATTAAGCAAACTCCGGTGAACTAATAAGATCAAATGAATCAATTATAACCGTATCCTGAGGTGTAAAATACACGCGGGGCTCTATTAATGATTTCTTTTATTCTCCACAGCCGAAGATCATTTTCGTGAAATTGTTTTATCATTTCAAATAAAAGAATTCAACTCGAATTTGGAAGAACGCAGCCAAAAACCCGAGGAGGGATGGCCAGGAACCCGAGAAGCCGGCCTAGAAAAATACTTTCGAGAGTTTTGTTATTTTTTCTTTTGGCCAGAACAATATTTACAGAAACACTGCTCTCTACAATCCTTTGAAATAGTTTTATAATGACATCAATGAGATAGAAAAGTTTATGGCAAGACCACCGGATACAACCCATGAAGAACCAATCATCCTGGTTTGGATAGTCAGTTTTACAAAGGGGTTAATAGATAAATGATACAGGAGCCCTCAGTTTCAGTGTGTTAAACATTTGGTAGCGCTCTATAAGCTACAAACTTTTTAAGAACGGGGCGGATTCATCAAGTGGGTAGCGGTTTTGATTAGAGACAACTTTCCCATAGCGCATGAGTCACAAATGCTCATTTTTGATAAAGCATAATATTTGAGATCGCTGATTGCTTTTCGAGTCTTGTATTATTTTGAAATACTCAGAAACCTTCCGCTGCGCTTTTTAAAATTACATGTCAAAAGCCGATACCTCGAGTTGAAAAAAGGTGTTGGTGGCATGTGAATATTGAAAGTAAAGAAAAGTAATTAACCAAAGGGTAGTTGTGAATAGAAAATCCTAACATGAATGGAAGGAGAGCGCTTTTCGCACAGGACAGTGTTCAACGGACAATGTAACACAAAGTCATTTTTAATTTTAGCATCGGATCCAACGATATTGAAAGAAAGGAATTCACGTCTTTTATGCTTTGTATCAATTAATTTATCATACTTATACTATAGGCTTTTCAAAATTTACTTTTTCACAAGATATTTATGGTTTTGATAGTTGTCTACTACTCCGGGCCAACCGAAAATTTAGATTATATTTGCAGTATTCTTGATTGATCTGAAATCATATTTGACATGTGAAACAGTGAATAATACCTTAAAATCGAAGTCATGGACACAATCAAACAACTTCAGTTTATAATTTAAGAAAATACCACAGAAAAATTTCACAACTCCTAAATTTACTAATCGAACTTCTCCGGAATTAAAATGGAAATTTGAAAGAAAGAAGCGAAAAGTGACATATTCCAATGAGAAAACGTTAAATCACACACAGGTGGCGCTCGTCATAGAGCACTATCATAGCACAAAGTTTCGTAGCACAAAAATATTTATGACAACTCCAGCCGTCACCGTGACATATGCCATCGACTATTAAGGGCGTTGCTCGTTGCCTGTGCTTCCTTCGTATTTTATAGTAATTTTATACTGCGGAAAATGCTGGCAATCAAATTTTATTTATTTTATTCACTCGCCATGAGCCTAGCAATCAATGAGTGTAAGTTGCGTGAGAATACATTGAATTTTCTCTAAAAAGAACGTGGTAATCTCAGTCGTATACATGATTGTTATTACTCATCTCATGTTTACACACTTCTCGGAGGGGATCCAGAAACGTTTTTTAAATAAATCATATGCCGTTTAATTTCGGCCTCCTTTCAATAGGCCTAATAATAACAATCTATCGATTGCAGGCTTGGCTTTATGGTGTTACAGGTGTACATCGGCCACACCAGGCTGTGGAGAGAATTTTAACTGGCGTGGAATCGGCTATTTCGGTGAAAAATGCCCCGAGGAAGATGATATTTGCATGAAAGTAATAGAAAGACGAGGAGGTATTTAAAATAACGCTATTTCGATAAACAACTAAAATCGTTTGTTTCTCATAGCGAGCGAAACTATTATACGTGATTGTCTAAGTGCATTACGTGCCCATCGTACTGACATTCCAGCAGACCACTATGAAGGATGCCGCCCAGCAGCGAAAGATGTTCGACTTGGACACTACGTGAATAACACAATCAAAGAATTGGACGTACGTCGTGATTATTTCGATAGTGTATCGTTTTGTTTCTGTTTCCTGGATCATCGTTGTAATAGCGCAAAATCAATGAATGTAACATCTTCTTTAGTATTTCTGATGCTACTATCTAGCTTTTGTGCATTATTCATAAGAAAATAGTTCTATAAGAATCAATATCTTGACTAAATCCGTCCATTTAGAAATTGTAAGTAAAGTTTCCGCCCATTTTCGAATGGCCTTAAGATTTTTGTAACAATTTTGCGGCCGAACACAACTTGACAAATAGCATTAAGGGTTTTTAACTAGTAAAATTCAAATTTTATGAATAAAGGATCTTTTTTAATAGAATGTTAATTGTGTATGATGATTTTAAGCTAGAGATAACAATGTAGAATAAAATCTCAATTTCAAAATCCAAGTAGGTTTGTGTGGCTTGGCAAAGACGCAGCGGAAATAATGTAGCCTATATTTCTTTCAACACCCCAACAAATTTTTGAGAACATACTGAAGGGGAGCCGGTTGCCGCAGCTGATGTATTTAAGCAGAAATTATCCAATTTCACACTTCTATATAAACCGGAAAAAAGTGTGTCTTTTTTCCTGTTTAACTTCTCACTGATGAGAATAAACAGACTTTAAGCAATTACTTACATGATCATTGCAACGACCGGTATACGAAGGAAATACGAGTTTAGCTTAGATGCAGTAGAAAAAGGTACAAAGGGTATTTGAAAATTACTTGGCTAAATAGTTCCTATTCCTAAATTCCACACTTAATAATTTATGGAAGCTTCAATAGATTGGAAAAAGGAAAGTAAACTCACGAAAAGCTGGAATTTTGAGTACACTTTTTTTACGTGCAATGAAACTTTCGATTTCACTCAATGCGGCTAGAATTCTCGAAGTGATAGCTGAAAGTCATCAAATTTACCCGCCATTTTCAGGTCGCTTGGTGCGCTACTTAGAACCCAGTAGTCAAAATCAAAACTAACCGGAAGCATCGCGGAAATCCTTACAGTAATAAACTATTTTGACGTGCCTTATGCGTAACTTGCCTTCAAATATAATAATTTAGCACACAAACCTCTATCCCTATACAAAATTCACGAAGACATATCTTTGTTAATGATAAAATGGAATCTTCGTTATTTTACCATTTGCCTTTATACATCCGGCTTGCGGATACTACACTTCAAACTCTTCACAGGTGTCAGTTTTGAAACTACAGGACAAATTACGAATATGCCAAATTAGTTTGACATTTGTCTTATATCAAATTCGTTTGACAACCAACATATTCGTGTTATAGCTTCACTCTTTCTAAATTGATTGTTCCTTCCGAAAATGTCGATGTCTCTATTGAAACGTAGTATTTCTATCGTTGAAGAAGATCTTTCAACAACAAAAAAAGTAAAACGTTCGTCAAAAAACGAGTCCAATCCTTCTCTCTACGACTTGATCCCTGAAAAACACAAGCTTTATGGGAAGTACAAAAATACGCGAGGAAACGATATTCGTTATGAAAAACTACAACATATCGAAAAACTCAACATTGAGGAAGCTAAGAAAATATCGAGCGCAAAGAAAAACAAGACATCTGAAAACTTAGATAAACTGTTGAGGTTAGGATCGAATAAATTGAATCCGAAAGTTAAGGAGAAACTTCTAAAACGAATGGAGATACGTGTGAAGCACGAAGATGAAGAAAAGGCTGCAAAAGAAGAGTCCATATTTACCGAAGATGATTTCAAGGCATTTGAAAAGGAATACTTTAATAGCTAGGTTTGTTTTAGATTCTTATGTTTCTATTGTAAAATAAATTGTCTGCTAATAGGATAAGTTTTTACTTAAACATGCTCTTCTCATCAGTTGAATGAAGTGGATTGTTGACAATCAAAGTGGTTGGTTGAATTAGCTAAGGAGAACATTTTTCCAGGCTATTACATAAACTTGACGTTGTTCTCCGGAAAATATGAACATTTCCGGTGCAGCCCAACAGAGAGCAAGTTTTGGAACTTTTAGAAAATTCGATGAGTTGTTTCCACTACTCGTTACCAAATGCACAAGTTTTTCTAAAGACCATTAGTTTCTGTGATGCATATTTTAAAGATATAATACGCCTCTTACGGAACAAAACGGTAAGATCTTTTTGAATCAAAACATGTTGTGTATGTGTTTACAATGCGACTAATTGGGACGAGCCGAAAATCATACACTAATTTTATTGGTGTTTTATCACATGGACCCAGGTGACTTATTGCTAACTGCAGACTAGGTCTTCAATTTCAAACTATCTAAGATTCCGATAAAAGAATGCCTGAGAAATAAGTTTGGTCTTTCTTTTAGTTTTGTGTAACAATCTTCCCCGATACGGAAATTTGTCTTAAAATCCGAAAAACTCTCATGCAACGAGTTAAATAGAGAGCAGTAAAGCGAACCCAATAAGAATTTATTCTCTTTTTGCTGCATGTAACAGTATAAAATAATGAAAAGCATAGATTACAACTACCTTATGTTTGTATTTAATGCACTTAAGTTTTGCATAGTTTATGTCATCGATAATATTTTTTAAATAAAAATTTGGATCGTCTTAACCATACTCGCTCTAACTCAAATTTACATATTAATTTACTAGAATACTATTCGCTTTCGCCATTTGAAAATCGATGCAGAATTTAGAAAAATGATGAGTTTATATAATAATGAATTCCAATTCCATTGGTGTAAGAAACATAGAAGGCGTCTATGCTAATTGTATTACATCAACCTATGCAATAATTTCTTAACAAGCCCTTACAAAATTATTCATATATTCAGCAAAATTCAATTTAGCGTGTTACATAATAATTCCGTGAAAAACATCCATTTCATTCTTAATTTGAAAGAAAAGCAAATTTAACACTGGCAACATTTGCATGTGACCCAGCAGCTTCTAAGTTTCATCTGATTGAATAAACAGACTAAATTATGTAATCATAAGATTATTGTTCAATTTTATCAGCGCATGAAAATAAAATGCTTCCACATTGAGGGTGAAAAGTTCAACCCGTATTCAAAAGTTTGATTAAAAATTACAAGTTATAATAAATGAGGTATATGTTCAGATAGAAATAATTGCGTATAAATTATTCAGTTAACTACGGACACGAAATAGATTCACATAAATATTAAAAACTGGGAAACGATAGAACAGATTTCACAAAATAGATTCAAAATGCAGCGATTATCTTTACTGGGAGGATATGTTTGCACACCAACGTGCATAAAGGGAGAAGAGCTTTGAACGAACCGGAATTTGTAGGTAACATTAATTTTTGTTTTTTGCCTTGCTATGCTGCAGTGCTCTGCTCACCTCAATAAGCAAAACGCAAATCCTGAGTGTATCCCAATTTCTCGAGAGCAGGCTGGCAAGCGAAATTTACCATTGGCGGTGGTCCGCACATTAGAACCAATGTATTGTCTGATGGGGGAAACAAGTGCTGCTTGAACATTTCATCGTTGACGAAACCGGTACTATATTCCCAGCCTAAAATAAGAAAAAACATATCGGTGGAAAAATAAATATTCGCTTAAATATCCTTTACCTTCTGGAGCTTTGTCTAGAGTATACCACACTTTGTATTGCTGAGGATGCTCTTTGGCTAGAGCGTCAAGTTCGTTCCGGAGTAAAATATCCTTTTCAGTCTATCAACATAAGAAAAAAATTGATATTCTGTTTGAATCGTTACTCAAATATTCAAAAAAAAATGAAATAAATAAATAAAATGCTCTTATAAATTCATATATTAATATTTATAATAATAAAGAAATCTAACTTTCTTCGTCAACTTTCAAGATAGCGTTTAAAAGTTCATGAAATGTTTATAACATAATCGCAAACAAGTCAAACTTTACATCAATGGCGTTTAATCAACAATAATCAAATGGAGAGCTTCTATAAAGAAATACTATAATACTATACTATAATTAATTTAATATTTAATCAACTTGTGTTTATTACAAAAGGCGCCGAAACCATGTAAAATGCTGAGTGCCTAATTGTCTCCGAAAGCTATTAATGCTTCGAACTTAATGCCACTATCTGAGAATACTAATTGATCCACAGAAAAAAATGATATTTACTCTAAATTTATCAGAAGTCTAATTACCTGATTAGCGAATATTAGTGATAATTCCGTATTATCATGATCCTTGTTTTTCAACACCTCACGAATTAGTTGCAGCATAGGCGTAATACCAGTTCCGCCAGCAATCATGTTAACTCTATTAACTTGCACCATTTTTGGAGGATCCTTACGCAACTTCTTAATCGAAAATTTGCCATTGCCAAAATACTGCAAACGACCGGATGGCCCGCGGAATGCAATGGTATCACCGATTTTCATCGATTCTAAATACTGTGACATTTTGCCGCCATCGGGAAATTTCGGATGTGTATTTTTCATATAAACCTTAACGACTAAATCCACATAGCCATGGCTATCATCACTTGACACGGGCGTGTACGGGCGAATGACAAGTTCATCATTAATAGTTGCAATTAAATGTATATGTTGTCCAACAGGCAATCCAAGGACATGTTTATTGGATGGTAAACCGAAACGAAAACGACGAGTGTCATGACTAATTTCCTCTCGCTCGATCAATGGTAAAAGATATTTATCATTAGGATCGATTAGGGTTTTCAGTTTAGTACTTTTTGATGATGGAGTTATGGATTTATTTGATTTCTTTTTCATAAAATTATATATTAGCATGCCGGCCACGGCTGCGATGAGCCCAACAGCAATTGGAATTATCTACAAAAATATTTAAATATATTGAAAACTAATTAGTCCGATATTTTTAGATACAGACATGCTGTAAAATATATTTAAACTTATAACCCAGAACGCACATTTCATGTACGGTAGTATAAAGCTTTAAGAAGCATTTGTGTACTAAGATAACATACAAAGAGAAACTGCATATGTTGATTTAAATGTCGACTCGAAAAAAGTGTGTCTGTCATGAGTGAGCACACAATTGAAATTAAAAATACAAAGAAACTATACTGCTAGGTACATTTAAAATTAGAATTTACCGTGGAGAATATCATAAGTATATAACTGTCACAAAAGTATATAATTAATGACACCAAATGGATTATGTTACTCAAAAGCATTCATCTTCAAAATGCGAAAGAAGAGAATGTGTAAAATCTGAATATAAAAAAATTATCCCACCATTTGGTCACATAGAGAAAGATTGAATTGGCATTACTCAGATTGATGCAGCAATAATGTTCGAGTATTTTGGGCTGATTGTCCAAACGTCCAAGTGAACCGCATCATCTTACGAATAAGCTACCGAATAGATGAAATGATCAAGTTTCTATGATATGAGCTGAACAAGGTAAGCAATCTATTATGTGTTGCTTACGGCGAGCGAAACATGGGGAAATAAGAGACAAATATGTCTGTTCTCCATAAATTCAAAGTTTATCTTTCCTAGCTTTGGCCCAATATAAATATTAATAATTTCACTTTCATTTTATGCTTCCTCGCGATATAAAGAATTTTTATATTTTATTGTTCATATTTTTACAAAAAATCATAGGCTAGGCAAAGCTACACAACAAGATTAGTCTATGTACATTCCTTTCATTGATATGAAAAAGTTATTCTCACATTTCTGAATAGATGAAAATGCAAATTTCTTTAATTGGTTGCATCCTCTTCCTGTTTTGAAAAGTTTGCTTCCCTCAGCAAGGGAAGCGCGATGATGTAATACATGGAACCAAATAACTTGTGTAATAAGTTATCGACTGGGAAAATGTCCCCTTGGTCTTATTTATTTAAGATTTAGAAAGATAGTCGTCATAATTTTGATTAAATGGACAAATTAGCATCCGGTCACTTTTGTTGTTTGTTCGATATAAACATTCAAACTTTGATAGTCCAAAAATATGTAAACAAAATTGAAATCGGAATAATCAATAGCAGTATAAAAGAAATTAAAACGACACAGGCGTCAAAGAAACTATCTGAGCTTTGGTTGATGGCACATGGTGGTACCGTTCTTTTTAAATAGGGAATGTTTTCCTCTACGAAGGAAACGATGATTAACAATGAGTTGCTATTTCGCAGCACGAATTTTCTCAATTAATGTAATCAAAAACTCACATTGTCAGATAACACAATGCATTCGTCTTATTTTTACAATTCAGCAAATGACAACTCGGTTTTATCACCCATAGATACTGACGCCGGGTTATGCTAAAGGATGCAATCTAAAAATTTTTCGCGTATCACGATTAGTGTAAATAATTTCCATTTCGTGGTATCTTACATTGAAATATATTGAGTATAAGATTAGATATTTTTTTCTGACGAAACAATATCTAGAACAATTAAGTTCAACAATTTCATAATACAGACGATAAGCACAACCAAGCAAGTTCACATAAGTCTATGCATTTCGTTGAATTTAACAATGTCAAGGTGATGAGTTTTCACATGGTTGTTAGACCGGTTTATTAAGGAGAAACATGTTCGTTAGATGGACGACTTAGGATATTGAACTATCACCACCAGCGACTACAAATTCATTACAAACAATAACGTGTAACGATAAAACTTATCAAAAACCTACATCAAAATCATCCGACATGGTTGTAACACCTCCGGCTTCGCACTATGCTACTACAGAAACACGTCTTGCCACTTGCGAACGAATCTACTGCACGAGATCAATCGACTAGCTTTGGATTAGAGTACAGTCATCAAAGATTTATCCCACGAGCTACCGGCCGAATTACATGAATATCTGAAACCTGACTGGACCAGCGACCGGGCAATGCTACTAGCTCAGTGATTAATTTCAGACTATTCGCTACATGCCCCTTGAAAAGCTTCTCCCAATTCAATTATAAGAAATCTTATCAGCTGCGGTTCATGTACAAACAATTTATACAAATACATGCATGTACATGTTTGATTAAACGCTCTGAGTGTCCATGACGATCGTTAGAAAACAAAACATAATAACTAACTCAAGTCACGTAGGTGCTCGACTCGCGATGCAGCCAACTATTTTACATTTTCGGAATTGTTTTCGAGTTAATCGTACTTACATGTGTTTTCTCTAACATTTTCCAAACGGCAAATCGTTGCAATACAATAATTTAAGACTGGATCTGTCGACACTTATACTCTAGCCTTTATCCTTCTTTAATATTTCCACCTTTGCACATGTGAGACAGTGTGGAAAATCCTTGCTTCTGAATTATGTAATTTGCTGTCATAATCTGTAGGTCATAAAAACGGACGTCAACGAATTCGAAAACTATTTTGTATTCATTGTTTACAAAATCTGACGTTTGAAAGTTTCTTCCAAATATGATATTCTCAGATATATAGGTTGATTTGGATGATTTTATTTTAAACATTCGACACATGGTATAACATTTATAATGCAGTCATACTAATCATGTGAACAATACAGAATTTCGGAGGAATTGCTCGATTATCTGCCTTGGCACCCGCGCTAATTATAGCGATTAATCTGCGTTCGCTTTGTTTATCAAGATTCCCTTGACAGTCAGCTGAATATGATGAATTGAACGGACGCTACACATAATTATCCCGAAATGAAATACAAAAATTTTTCATTTGCAAAGAGCAAATTATGTATTAGTTGCAATGTGAATTTACATGTTCTTTGAATAGCATTCAGAAAAAATTCATTTAGTTTGTATACATTTAATGTATGTTCTGTTTTCATACATTCCTGTTGTAAACGTCAACTGACGCCGTCATTTGACGGTCGATGTAGCCTTATAAGAGGTTTTTTGTTTACCAATTATTTGGTTTATACTCACTTTAATTATCGTTTTCCCTACAAAAAGTACACAGAATATAAGTCGTGATGATAACAGTATTGTAAGTATCTTCAGTGAGTTTAAGTTTATCTAATTGTGATTTAATTGAAATAAGTGTGCGTATATTATTTAAAGCGATATAGTACATTTGGTTAGATAATTGGAGTTCTGTTTGGAAAGAAATACACAGCTCTGCATTATCAGAATAAATTTTTGGGCAGCAATTTGTCTAATTTTGATTATGAAAAGCTATTTAAACGAAAAGTTATTTGATTAGATGAGAAATAAATATGCACATTCAGACTTATCTCCTATTAAAAAACTTCTATAAGATGGTCTAATATATGTGTATGTCTAATAGTACTGTAGTACGCAACCAGCCAAAAATTATTCATCGACTTTTTGCTGTGCTTGCTTCAATCGTAATTAACCGATTAGGGTGCGAACACTAACATTCATTCGCCTCTTCAGTTCATTGAATTAAATTTCATTAGTAATTTCGGGGATTCTAAATGTCCATCATTTTTTGTTATGGTAGCCTCAAAGATATTTGAATAACATCGAAAATTGTTCTTTTTGTCTCCATGTGACTTATATAGTAAGTCGGTCCATTGAATCATTTTCCATTTCATTTTATACCTTCAGAATTTCTATATTTCCTGAGCTAAGTTCGTTTGGAGCTTAGATCACAAGAATCAGAATCACAAGAAATACACATCAAACCCTTATTACCTGCTGATACTATTTCAAAGTCTGATAAATATTGAAACAAAGTAAATAAAGTCAAATTTAATGAAACTACTATCATAATATAAGGATCAGTCTGCTTTGTTTCATTTTGTGGAAGTGTAAACAATCAGATGCACAAAAAATACTATAATAATTGAAGAATTCTAATTTGAATAATTTTTTAAACATACTAGAATTGTTTATGAAAGTCTTTGCCCAGCTTGAATTAGTTTTTATCTTATGAACCTTAATTTAAAAAAAAAATCAATTTAAAGTGAAACCTTTGTGTTGAATCCACTTATCTTGTATTATCTAAACCACGGTCTAGTCAAAACTATGGGTATTTATTATTGAAATTTTCATTTCAATCGCACAGGCACCGTTATGATCTTTCTAAATTATTCTTAACACTTAAGAACGAAAATTGCTCAAAATTGTTGACCTTGAATTTTGAATGCCATACGGTTCCCGTTTACGAACCAGTAACAATTTAAGGATCCACATTTTATCCTGAACTTACAACTCTTTTCCCAATTCCAATAAATACTTGCAATAGTCAGACGTATTTATATTAGCATCAATAGTTAAAACTTTTTTTTTGTAATCTACTATTGAAATTTTTATAGGACAAATATGAACGCCCACGAACAAAATCTGAAACGTGCATGGCAGCGAATTATAGCCATTTTAGCTGAAAGAACAATTGCTTTCCAAAAAATCATGATATTCAATCGACGGCAGACTACTAAACGAATACGGAAACGACTGCGGTTGTTGCGAATGCAATATGTAAGTCGCATGATTGCAATGCAAAACCAATTCCTTCTTCAAATGCCTCGCCCAGTTCAGAAACGCATTTGGCGTGAAGAGCGTTACTCGGATTTTTGGGATGTACGGGTGCAATATTTTACAGAAGATGATTGGCTCGATACGTTTCGCATGTCACAGAAAACATTTAAAGGGATTTGTGAACGCGTGAAAGATGATATGACTCCAAAGTGTTCGACCATGAACAAACCCATTCCTTTAGAAAAACGTGTGGCTATGGCTATTTACAAATTGGCGACCGGATGTGAATATCGGGTTGTTTCGCAAATGTTTGGTGTTGCACGGAGTACAGTTTGTCGATTTGTTCGGATGTTATGCGAAGCACTAGCTGATAACCACATGGATGCACTAGTTCATATGCCAGAGCGAAACGAACAGTTGGATATTATTCGTGAGTTTGAAAATATTTCAAATTTACCATTAGTGTTGGGCGCTGTAGGGGTAACACATATCCCAATAAACCCCCCTCTTGATGGATTTGAAAACTACATAAATTCAAGTGGATGGCCATCGATTATATTGCAAGGAGTCGTTGATCATAAGTTTGTGTAAGTATTTATTCACGAATTTTGTTTGTAAGTTACGAGGAATATTGTTTAGATTTCGGAAAATTGAACTTAATGCGCGAGATCCAGCCATTTTTGTTGAAAGTCAGGATGATCTGCCCAACGTAAGAAATAAATTAATGAAAATTGACAGAATTTGTGTGAGTTCAACTTATTATTTTAGATAACTAGAACAATAGACGAGAAAAAGATAAGAGGATACTTAGTTGGTGGCTCACCGTACCCCTCGCTTGGTTGGATATTGACAAAGTTCCCTGATCCAAAGGATGAAAGCCAAGAGTTTTTAAATGCTTGCATCGAGGAGGTGACGTCAATTGCTGAAGACGCATTTTGTCGCCTGTTCGCGCGATGGCGTGTTATAAGTAAAAAGACTGATATTGAATATCGTAATATGGCAAATGTTATTGGTGCTTGCGTTGTGCTGCACAACGCAATTGAAATGAACGGCGACAGATTCAATTACGAATGGATTGAGCAAATGAAGCCGAGCTATAAGGATTTACAACCAGAGAATGATATTCAAAATGTTTGGCCCGATACAGACGGAGGTAATGTACTGAGGGAGTTTCTATCGAATTTTCTAAAGACTTGTTGTAATTGAATACATCTAACCTATATTTATAAGGTTATCATCCGTCGGTTTAAGAATATAATGAATATTTTTTATAAATATTACTTTTTACATTCCATAAACACAAAAGAAAATGCATTACATTGAAAAGAAATAAACAGTAAAAATATTACTAAAGTTGTAAAGAGATTGGGCAATTTATTCCTTGTTAAATAAATTTCAGGGGTAAAATGTTACAAATTAAAATCAATTTAAAATTTACTTATTATGAACTATCAATATAATGTTACTACCCTAAATAAACAAACAACCAGTTCATAATTGGATTTTGAAGAGAAAATATTAGAGTTGATATGAATATCACTTGGAACGGATATCATTCATTCGAAGTTATCCCTAGTTAAATATATTACACCATCACAGCCCTGTACCTTGTGAACTTGCGAATTCCCGGCTTGGCTTTTTCTGCAGATATATTTGTGGTATTGTCGTGGGGATGTTTTTTGAAGTTTTCTCCCCGTTTCTTAGTTTTATCATTGACTTATTTTTATTATTAAAACCTCAATTTCTTCGTTATTTCCTTAGGTTATACTGTACATTTCTGAATATATTTACATTCGCAAAAGAAATTCAATGGATACCAGATATTGCTTTGGTTGAGTCAATTTCTATTGAAAGCATTCATGGACTTTGCGTAACATGTGAATACTAAACATAATAGATTTGCTTTGAATTCTATTCTGGGTTGAAGATATGTTATTCCGTTTCATTAAGTTTAACATAAGTGTAATTTTAAAATGAAATTGTTCCAGTGAATCAATATCTAACATATTATATCGAGGCATTCTGCTTGGACTAAGATTGTATGCACGAGCTATAGCTGCTCCTGTATATCCCAAAGAGGGCAAGACTTTGGAAATCCGAAGCAGCCTCTGACTTTCTTCAACATAATTTTCTTGCAGAGCAGGAACGTTATATTTATCCACTTGACAACTTATTTGATAGGAATTCGTTTTCGATGAAAAATACCGCATTTGTAAATTTTTGAATTTGAATAGTTTTGCCGCTAGCTGTAAATGTCATCTCACAGCTCACTGCACTCGATTTGATGGCATCGGTTTGACGTGACATGTCGGATGAAGTTCTTTCCGTAGTTGACCGTGGAACAGTGCGCATCGTAGGAAGATGGCGTAAGTGAAATTTTGAATTATTTGCATCCTTGTTAACCATCGAGCATTCATTGAGTAAAATTTTCGCCTCATATACTTGCGCGAAATGTGCTAACGTAATATTTTGCGAAAAATGTGAATGTGCGGGGATATATTAGTTAAAAGTTTCCGTGCAATCAGAAACCAACTTGGCGTGTGAGAAATCCTTAGCGTCCTCGTTTGGAAATGATTGCTAATAGTAAAATAATGAAACATCTTGTTTTGATAATTCTGACGAAGTTTAGTTTTGTTAGAGCTAGATATGATGTTTCGGACAAAGCTACAGTAAATGTTTGGCGCAAGACTAATTTCACATGTTTGTTTCAGGTCGAAAGTGTCGCGAGATACCCTGTATGAAACTGCGAAAGGAGTATTGGAATCGTCCAAGTTGAAAAAGAGACGATTCTTAGAGACCGTTGAATTGCAAATTGGATTGAAGAACTATGATCCTCAAAAGGACAAGCGTTTCAGTGGAACCGTTAAGTACGTGTCGTGACTATAACAACGTGGCGAGCTGGTTAAGATTGATCTTTTCTCGATACATGCTACAAGGCTCGAGATTGTGTTTATATTTGAGCGAGAGGAAATATTGATCTTGAAAGCTCGCTTGAGTTGGAGTCGCTCGGTTGATTGCTTTGCCGTAATACATGAGACCTGCACTCAGGGTCTTAAAATCAAACTGAGTAGGTGATGGGCGAGCCAGTAGTCTGAATGGAAGTTGTTTCTGTTCGGCTTCCTGGTCACCCTCATCGATTAGTTATAAGGATTTTAGCATAGAAATGCGCTGATTGGGTGAGTTTAATGAAAACCCTTTCTCAAGCCTTTTGTTTGATAGGACATGAGTGTAATGATGTTTCAAATTGCATGTATTAACTGTTGAAATTTAATGATAAATCTATTCAACTGAACACATGTTAGCTTGTTAAATTAAGAATGCAACATGGTGGAAGATATATACTAATAAAACACCTTTTACTGGTTTTAGGTTGAAGAATATTCCACGACCAAAAATGAAGGTATGCATCCTTGGAGATCAGCAGCATTGCGATGAGGCCAAGGCCAACAACGTACCATGCATGGATGCAGAAGCCTTGAAGAAATTAAACAAGAATAAGAAGCTTGTGAAGAAATTGGCAAAGTCATACGATGCATTCTTAGCATCAGAGTCTCTTATCAAACAAATTCCGAGATTGTTGGGTCCCGGTTTGAACAAAGCCGGCAAGTTCCCTGGTTTATTATCGCATACCGAATCGATGACTGCCAAAATTGATGAAGTAAAGGCGACAATTAAGTTCCAAATGAAGAAAGTACTTTGTCTTTCTGTTGCCGTGGGACACGTGAACATGACTGAAGATGAACTGGTACAAAATATTCATTTATCGATCAATTTCTTGGTGTCTTTGTTGAAAAAACATTGGCAAAACGTACGGTCGTTGCATATTAAATCAACGATGGGCCCGCCACAGCGGTTGTATTAAAATACGATTTTTATTTTCGGAATTTTTTAAATGAAAAGATGATGCTAAATAAATGAATTTAGCGTGATATTTTGTTTCGTGGAAAACGTTATTAACAAAAGAAGGTAAGTTTGGGCTTGGAGCGTAAAATAAAGAAGTTGACTCTTAATGTGCTTGTCAATTACCAGAAAACAATTTCTGAACTCCCACGATCCCAGCTAACGAGTCATTGATCGCAGGTTACGAACGTCTTGTCGTTTAATCTGAATGTGCAAATTTCAAGTGAACGAACGATTGCATAGTCAGTTCATAATTTGAAAAAGATCTAATTCAGGATAGCGGGTAACTGTTTCGAAAGTTTATTCGTATATAGGTGGGAACTACGCAAGTTCTAAATAAAAACAAAGTGCACATTTCACATGTAGTTGCGTTTTTCATGTAATGTAAGAAAGTCTGCATTACATTTCAAAAGGTGCAAAAGATTTCCGTGAAGTCCCCAATTCAGTGTCTTCATTGATGAAGCTATGAATTTGTCCGTAAACTATTGATAAAGTAAGTATGCGAGCAATCGAAATTGCCGTATTTGTACTCGATCCGGAATATTCCCTCGAATTTTTTTCTAAGATTCAAATATGACAGCGTAGCGTCCATGATAATGTAAGAGTTGTAATTTCTCGTGAGGTGTCGCTAGGTTTGAAAACAGTTCCCGAGAAAAGTTGAAATATCATTGCTGCCAACACGATGGATCGGCGCCATTATATTTGACATTAACTTTTGCTGATGTGTGTGTGTAATCATATTTGATACATAACACATTTTTATTTCACCCTGATTTTCTCTACTGTCATATGAATATTCGTGACTTGTATTTGGCTCGTACTTGACGGGTTGTAGTGCTGACATTTTCCGTCAAAATTAGCATTTATATTTGGCAAATAAGTCTGCAAAATCTCGAGTGTTACGTTTGTTTCTTCTCTAATCAAAAGCTTCGTATCAAATAATCAGATAATATAAAATTAATTGAGGACAGAGTGCGAGTAATCGTAATGTACCCACATTTTAGAGATTGGAAGTTGTGAAAAGAAAAACAATACAAAATCGATTGGTCGTTCTTTGTGTATTGCGTTTATTTCCTGTATCTTCTTGCTCAGGGGTGGACGGGAGGACATGTGTGTGTTTTGATTCGATTTAGTGTCGCGTACAGGGTCCAACACGCGCAACGTACATTGTTGTAAATGTATAAGATCTGTCCGTCGTGGCGCGAGCATAGTTGAGTGCGGCTGGCGACGTACGTGTTGGATTTTTCGTGCGGCCCAACGGCAATAACACATCGGGGTCGGAAGAAACGCCAAATTTGACGTATTTTTGTGTTCCCGATATGAATGGTTAAATGTTTCGTCGACGGGAGGAGGCACTAGAGAAATTACATCGTTCATCGCGAAGATTGAATGAAATAAGTGTAGCGTGGTGCTAATTGATGTGCAAATAGTTCGAGTACATAGGCTTTATTGTGAATAAGAATCTCAGGAAACGAAGAGCTTCTTTTGCATCATCGCTGGCTGTTCGATTGTGGTTTCGGAGTTAACGCGTTTGATTTCGCTTGAACGTCCCTGTTTTGGTTTTATCTACTGCTACTGGCAGGGAGGCCACCGGACATCATTCTGAATGCAACATGGAAATTGTAGGCGATTACGAGTATAATAACAAGGATCTAATCGGGCATGGGGCGTTTGCGGTGGTTTTCAAAGGCCGACATCGCAAGGTAATTAAGGTCTTGTCTGCACTTTTAAATTGATCTTTGTATAAATCGGGACACACTTTGAGGCTTGCGAGTCCCCTACAGCATTAAATCAATACACTCTGTGTTCCGACCAATTATGTTGTTTCCTCCTTACTCAGCTGTTTTCCCCCCTTATAAACACTTGCCTAAACATGTGCTGCTACTTGGTGGACATATTTCAGCCGATCTTGTGTAATCAAACATGGAAATCGGACGAAAGCATAATATGGGCACTGTCATTTTATATTAAACAATCCATCCCATCAAACTTCATCAGTTTTTGTTTTGGTTGCAAACACAGTTTGTCTGTTTACAGCAATGGTCAGCTGGTTGAATAACATAACAGTAGCCATTGTCATGTCGTAGTTCTTCGTTATGTTCGCGAAATGAGCAACGGATTGGCATAATCGTTAGCTCGTAAAACTAGTTTGATTTTGTATTTGGGTTGCAAGAATCGATGGTCGATTTTTAAGCGAGAATGTTAGCAGTGTGAGACAAAAGCTGTGGCTTGCTAAACCCATGAAGCAGTCATTAGCAGGTAATGTGGAGGGGACCTGTTCAAGCAGTGTAAGGCGATTGCGTTTCAATTAAACAGTCGGTTACCGAATGACCTAAGTATTTGTGCCAAAATAAATAATTGGGTGTGGGATGGCAGTTACTTGCTATAAGTTTACTAACAATATATGCGTTTAAATCTAAGGGGGATTTTGAACGCAGTAATTCTAAAAATGATTAAAAAAGCTAAGTTCCGTTAAAATGAACTTTTCCGAAATTCCAATATCAATTGACTGATATACTTATAATATGCCCTTGATCTATTTCTGGGGTACTAAGTATTTGCGAACTATAGTAATGAATTGTTTGTCAAACTGTTGCATCAATTCCTTAGTAAAACAAATAATATGTTTAAAGCGGTCAGATTTATGGAATTTATGTGTTGGCTTTTTGAAGTTATAACTTCTGAATTTGGATATTTGCGATTAAAAAATGAAACTCAGATTTTATACGTTAATTCGCCCTCATATCTAAGCAGTCGTTTTCATGAAATGATATTAATCAAAAGTTCTAGCGGGTTCGTGTAAAACTTAACATTATCTACCGTGTTCTCATCGTCATTCATCGACTGCTTCATTCGAATTTACTCATTTCTTAGGGACACCCTTTCTATTATAAACCATTTTAAAATTCATGCTTATTTTTTAATTTTTTTTTTATATTTTGCAATACGTGGAACATGCATTTAAGAAACCTTTCATAATTCATTTTATGTTGAATATTTTTTAAATTGAAAATACACTGCAACTAAGTCAGTTTTGTTCCTCGTCCTTAGAATTTAAGTGTCCCTAGCACGCAGGGGAGTCCCAAACTGTTTGATCAAATGGCAATGCATGGCGTCTAATGACATCTTCTTTGTATCTTTTAGCTTTGTTGATACTAGATTGAGGGTTAGCAGTTTAGTTGCTCCTGGTAGGGATACTTATGCCAACTCAATTACCATAGTAGACAGTGGTTCAATTACACATTCCACCTTGAGTACGAGTTACTACAGAATTTTACTTAGTGGATTGCACCTTGGTTTGTTACCAAATCCCCAGTATATTGCTTGGAAAAATTCTGCACACATTATTGTTACGGTTAGACTTAATTGTATATTGTGCGCAGTGCAAGCCAAACTTTAACGATTTGCTGCGCCGCTGTTTCTTATCCACTAAGAGCGTTTCAAGCCGATTCGAGTTTCTAATAAAGTTAACGATTTTGATTGGCTGTCGAACTCTCTGGCTCTCTTTGAAAAGACAGTGAAGAAGCAATTCCCTAGATTGTCGCTTTCAAGCCTGTGTTCTTGAGATGTTCTCCAAATTAGAAATGCCTCGTGAGGATCCCAGTATGGTTCCTTAGCTTTCCCTTATTTCTTCCCATGCACTCTCGAATCTTTTTTAACGTTCTGGTCATCGAAGAAGAACTTTGTCGTCATGATCTTTTCAATTGCACTTAAGGGTCCAGGACAGATGAACACTTTAAGAGCTCCCTATCTCTATAATTGATTCACACGTTTGTTACCATTGATAACTGCATAGACGCCGCTATAGGGAACCTTATTGTCACTGTACGCTACCCTGTCGTTCAGCAAGTTGATCAACAATCTAGAAATATTCTTGATTTCAGCCCCTATAAAGTTCTCAGATGGGACAGGTATCGCCTTTTTATTCTCTGTCAATGTTGAGTTCGAGAACTAAGCCAGAAAGGTATTGGGAATGCTTCAAATCAGATGTTAAGCCACGCTCAAGTACACACAAAAACCGTATAGCATCTAATTGCATTCTGTCTTTTGAAGTGCATATTGAATACAACGCTCAATTCTCTTTTACCATCCAGCCGCACATACATTTTATTGTAAAAGTTGATGTAGTCCGAGGGTGCACATGTGATTGGCAACACCTTCGTAACATTTTTTTTGGTCTTTGTACCCAATTTACATTTCATTTTTTCTTCTGTAATGAAAGGTTCTTGAGATTGTAGTTGTCGCCACTCTTTCTGTGCCAAAATGAGGAGACGATAAATTTAATATTCTCTCAAGGGTTACTGTAAGACAGGGCTCGCTTGATCCGTTGTAACAGGTGCAAGCCAAACACTGTCTGCAATTGGATTCATTCTTGGATTTTGTCAACCTAGGCTATTGCTCTGTACATGGTCTCGCAATTCTATTATACATCCAACGCAGGATTGCAGCATTGCCTGTCATGCTTCTGCACATCGTCAGAGTCAGCTCCACTTGAGCCAATCAGTTATAATATTTAATTGTTGAAAGCAAATTCCGTCACATTTAGTAATATGGTGCGAAGTCGTTCGATATTCAGTTTACGTTTGAAGAGTATCAGTGTGGTTTTATCAGGATTGATCCCTGAACCAATTCACTGGCACCAGTTACTCCCTGCAGCATTTCACTCAGTGTCTCTTTGTACCTTCAAACATCTCCATGTGGGCTAGCCGAACGCACGTTGGTAGAGTTTGACCCCACTTTATATGACGGCTCGCTATGCAAGCAAAAAATTCATTGATTTCTGCAGTCAATTCATGCAACTCATGCCGGATCTTGATATAATTTTGATTAGTTGGTGCTCGAAGTTTGCATCGTTGCAACTTTCCGAAAACGGCTCTACGGAGTAGGCTCCATAATTCTCGTTGCGGAACCGGACATTAGTCGTGAACCCGATAGGCTTTCTCTCGGCCGTTATGGGAAACACCAGCCTTATTAGCAGTCACGTACAGGCCAGGCTCCACTGCATCTGCTACGGCAAGGATAGTATCTCCGAGAAAAGAGTTATCGAAATGTCGTAGAGGCTGACTCCATTTTCTTCAGAGGACGAATATTTAAGTAGTCCAACGTGTATTTTGGATGTCGATATGCGTATTAATGAAATTGGTCGGACTTTCATCATTCCCAGCTGACTTCAGCACTTGAGCTCATGACATACTATTGCCTCATGCTATGAACTTTGTTCTCGAATTTCAATAAAAACTCCACTGGCCATCTATTATGTTTGGGAGTCATATACGAATTATATGAGCTTTCGGAATTTCGTTTTCCCTGCTTCACAAACTATTCAACTCCACCTCAAACAATAAAATTTGAGCAAATTTTAACGGTGCAATGCATCCTGTAACAAAGTCTGAAGCACATATCTTCGAAGTGGAGGTCTCATCCATTCTGCATTTCCTATTTAATGGCGACATCCAATTGAATGGGTTCCGCAACTGCAAGCGCTTGCGCTGGGTGTTTGTACGCGAGCGACGCCCTATGAAATAACATGCTAGAGCAAAGTTATTTCACTGCCATTCCTTCCGGTTGACCTTTAAAAAGTTCCTCGCATTCACTTCTTTGTTTGCAAGTGTAATTTCGTAAAACAGGCCTTAATATAATGACCATCCGGAGGAGCCCACATCTAAGGAAAGATGTCAGTCAAAACTGGACTCAATCCCTTGATCATGAAGCATTTCGCATATGTTGTTCTGAGTGATTTGACAGCTTATACAGTATGGTAATCTCTTCGAACTGCTGCCTCTGTTCATCAGGCAATCGAATCATGCTCACCTCCAAAACAAGACTGAGGGTAAAGGGTGCCACATTTTTTGAGTGAGCCCCGCCCTTGCCCTATCGCAACTTTTCACTGATTCCGAAGGGATTTTTTTTTTGTTAGCAGAGCTTTACTTTAAATTTATATTCATTGAAAAAAAAATCAGGAAATGCTTAGATTTAACTTCAGTGTAGAAAGTAGTTTTTATTCAACTGCCTAAACGCTGATTGAAATCTTACAAAAACTAATATATTTTCTAAAATAACCAGGCTAGTGTATCTATCTACCCGCTGACCTGAAAAATCTACCCAAATAAATTTATCAGGAAAAACTATTTTAAAAATGTTGATACCCTCTTTTAATATTACTTAAACCTACATAGCTTTAATTATCACCTATTTTATCAAAATTTGAAAAGTTATTTGACCAAACTGATTCTTCCGCACATTTCATAGCAGCTGGCAAGGTGTGCAATCGCAGAAAATGCCATCTTCTTTTTTCAAGGAGTTTTCAGTGAATCCTTGTTTTGTTCAATGCCTGTATTTTATTTTCTCTAAATACGCAGACTTTTTATCTGTATTACTTAAATCATCTACATGTGTGTTAAATTAGCTTAAATTTCGATTGATATTGCCACTGCTTGCATATGATATTGCGAAAACAGATAATCAAATGTTAAATATAAACTCTACAAATCAACTTGTCGTCCGAAAAGATTGTATTTGAATTGAGAAATTATTAACTAGGAGTTCCACAGTGGTCAGAAAATTTTTACTTATAATGCTACAAACTGAATATCTACAATTATTTAGTAGAAAATATGAGCTTATTAGATTTCTAACTTAAAGCTTCAATAATTAGCACTAACAAAGTTTTATATTTTGCAGAAATCGAATTTCCCAGTAGCAATAAAAAGCATAACAAAAAAAAGTTTGGCTAAATCGCAAAATCTACTCGGAAAAGAAATCAAAATCTTGAAGGAACTTACGGAATTGCATCATGAAAATGTGGTCGCATTGTTGGATTGCAAAGAATCTCAGCATAATGTATATTTGGTGATGGAGGTAAGTAAAGAAGTTTTTTGTATTTTTCAATATTGGTATGAGTTTTTGTGTTTTTGTTAATAAAAGACAAAAATATAATGTGAAACTTCGTTAATTGTACGAAATATAAAAATACGTTTCAGAAACGACTAAACGTCTGACTAAAGCTTTTAAGCCACTTTAAAAATATGATACATCTTTAGAGTTGAAATGGTCGTACATTGCCTGTCTAATTTCATCATCGCTCGTAAATTTTTTACCTCTTAACTCGGCCTTCAGTTTTGAGCACAAAAAATAGTGAGATTGGACTAGATTAGGGGTATATGATGTGTGTTCATTCTCTGTCAAGCCACCATCGCGAATGGTAGCCTCGGAAAGCGAAGCAGTGTGAACTGGACCATTGTCATGAAGTAAGCGCACACCTTGATCGCGCCGTTTCTCGATAATTTTTCGACACAACTGCCTTAGTAAGTCCGAGTAATATGCCGCGTGCATGGTTGTATTTGATTCTTTACAGTAAATCGAAAGAATTCCCTCGCAGTCCCAAAAGATTGTAAAAACCACTTTTTTCGCGCTTTGAGTGACCTTTTTTTTTGACGGATTCTTTTTTTCGATGCCACTCCATGGAATCTCTTTTGAATGTCAGATCATAGTATAAGACCATGGTTTCATCATCCGTTACGATCGATTGGATTACTCCTTCTTAGTGTTCTTGGCAAACCTCTAAAAATTGCTTCCAACATTCTACTCGAAGCTGATTTTGCACAGCGCTGAGAATTCGAGGCATCCAGCTTACATTAACTTTTGTCATATTCAAATTCTCATGTAGAATCCTTAGAACACTTGTTCAGGAAATGACAGTCTGTACTGCAATTTATTTTGTTTTTAGGCCTCGGTCACTTAGAACAACTTCTTCCACTAATTTAATATTTTCTGGAGTAGTCACTGTCACAGGACTTCCTACACGTGTGTCATCTTTTAATGACTCTCGTCCCTAGCGGAACAGCTTAGAAAAATTTTTCATTGTTGAAAATGATGGACACAACTCACCGTAAACAGCCTTCATTATTGCTTTGATTTGTGTTGGAGTTAATCCTTCTTTAGTCAAAAACTCTATAATAGCGCGAAACTCAATTTGAGACATTTTTTAAAACAACTTGCCTTACCAATCAACTTATTACTATAGGTGTATGTCGGTATGCATTATCCAATAATTGTTTTTCCGATAACTTCTCTCATTCAACGTGGTTATAAAGACCCCTATCAGACCCTTTGAACAATACTCTAAGAAATAATTTCGAAAAAACGATTGAACATACAAATTTACATTCAATTGTTATCATGCATTTTCTTTTTTAAAGAAAACAATTGTTCGCATTTTGCCCCATATGTACGTATATAATTTTGCTTCCACAAATGCTGCTGGAATAAATCGATTAAACTCGGCGCTTAAGATCCAACGATTTTATAGTGTACCATAAAACTCTTGCTAAATCTCTTAGCCAAACGAAATCACTAGCTTGGGAAAGGAATAAATCGTCGCGAAAAGATTCTATATATGAGTGGGTATAGTTCTCCCAGTTGGCATCGTGCCATATGATGTAAGAATTTCAGGCTAACTTTAAAAGTACACAAACATTAAATTGGAGCTTGACGAACCTATAAAACACCTAGAAATGGTATATGTTTACATAGTTTTGCAAAGGAGTCCGTCAATACCGTTTGTCGTAATAGGATATGCGGAATGTACTATGTGTTTTGAATGCTAGATAGATTGCTATATTCTAGATATAGTTTGACAAACAAATATGAGTGCATATGCAGCTTTATCGATATTTGGAACATGACAATTTCAAATCACATCCCCTTAAAAAATTAATGAGAGATGAGACATTAGGTTCGAATCCGATATGGTTTGATGAAATTATCCCTCCCTCTCTCTTCACGACTTCAATGTTCAATCTGCAATAGATGATTCTTTGACATTGATGATTTTCCAGAATTATCTAGGTAGTCGCAAGATGCCGTTTTGTATCCAGCCGTTCACTTCTCTATACGCGTCGCTTTGCTTTCCATCTGCATTCTTGAGAACTGCAGCAGCTGTCACAACGAAATTTCTCGAAAAGGTCTATGTATGAAGCAGGCGAATATAATTCCATAATATTAAGGACTTCTGATGGTGAAGAGCATTAGAAAGCAAGTATTCAGAGCAAAAGTAAGATCAAATCGAGTTTAAACTATCTGTATAAATCAATTGTTTAGTAACCAACCAACAAACTCCAGAAGTGCCATGAATTCTTATAAATAATCAAAAAGAAAGTACATAAACTGTCAAAAACTCGAGTTGTCAAAGATATGCGGTCTGGTTTCTTGGAATTTCAATTTTGACCGTTTCATTGTATTTCTTGCTAAAATCTAAATTGCTGGTCACTGTACAATTATATGCCTATAACCTCTTTTAGTCTCACCAAACGTAGCATCATCAATGCTGACTTGGTAACCGTTTGTGAAAGAAATTTCACCTCAGTTTGACCACTCTCTTCTGCAAGTTGTTCTCATATGTTATAAACTTTCATTCACTGCTAACCAGTTTTTTTTTTATATAACTCGATTTCATTTCATTTTTGCAGTACTTCGCAGATGGAAACTCTGTCCATATGGGTGTTCTTAACTTGCTATAAATATGCATGGATAAAATTTAAAAAAAGTTTAGATACACCTAGAGGATACTCTTATTATCTTATGAGTTAGAAGTTAGACAAGCTAAATGATGAGGAGCAACCAATTCATTTGGAATCTAAAGGATTTTTAAGAGGTATACAACTTAAAGATGAACACTTTAATGCTTTGTATCGTGCGACAGTTGTCATGCGGTTTAAGGTTAATTTCGTTTGCTATTTTGTCGTGTACAAATTGTATGGATTTATTTTGAAAAAAAAGCGTTGCTCTTCGAGACTTATCGCGCACTCCGTCAATTTTATGGCCGAAATATCCATCCGTCAGAACAATTAATTCGATTAACCATGAATCATGGATCGTTCCTGCATCATTTTTACTCTTACTGTACAGCGCGCGATGAAGAAACCATCGCATCTGTTGAGCGTAATATCGATGAAGACCCAAGCGAGTCAATTCGACATCGTGCTCAACAATAAATCGGTCCATTCACATTATGAAAGATTTTACGGAATGATCTCGGTTTATAAACTCCAACTCGTATTGGAAATGAAGCCTCACGATCAACGGGAACGGCGTAAGTTCCGTGTAATGACATATTGACCGCGATATAGCCATGATCAATGACTTTCTCTTTCCGGAATTGACTCGCCGTAATGCAGGAGACGTCTGGTTTCAACAAGCTAGCGCGGCTTGCCATAGAGCGCGTACAACCATCGATTTATTGAATGAAGAGCGAATGATTGAGCGCATTATTTCATATTTTAGGCCTGTGAACTGGCCTACAAGATCTTGTGATTTAACGCGGCATACGTTAAGTCTCCTGTTTACGCAGACAGGCTCAAGACGCTTGATCATTGGGAAAAAAACATTCTCCGTTATTGGCGAGTTGCAGCTCCAATAATTAGTTTTCGAAAAGTCAAAAGTCGAATATTGGACCTCTCATTTGGATTCCGTCCGCGCCAATCGTGGCGCCTATATGCCCAAATATTCAGTGGCAGAGAATTATTCATCCAATAAACTCTATACTTTGGGCGATCGCAGGCATTTGTTTGACTGTGTTAAGAATGAAAAAAGCAAATTAAGAAAGACCGGCGGCTCGCCTGTGTGAGCTGGATTAAGCTAATCAATTTTGTATAGTAACAGATTAATGAAAACATATTCTAGTAATATAAAGGAAAATAATCCCTTTAAAAACAAAACTAGTTTTCGTCAAGAAATGATTTTCTAATATTAATTTCAATTGTCTCGTTTTTTTCGATTCCTTTTTCACCATATAATTACGCGTTGAATTTGGGACCTTACAAAATGCAGTTGATATTTATCTGTCGTTATTAATACTTTTGACACTTTTGTCTTTAAAATATAATTATTTTGTTTGCGGATTTTTGAATGAGGACACAGTCATCATCACTGCTCTGTGTTTTTGAACATTGTTCTTCATTGTATGGAGGTGGCTTAAGAATTACCAGAGAAAGATAACGTTTGAGAAAAACGTTTCATACGACTCGTATTTATATTGGTACAGCTAATTCATTTTCAATCAGCCAATTCAGTTTACCGCCAAGTTGGTTGGGTGCACAGAGCAACATGGATTTTATATCAATGTGAAATTTTCTTATCACATAGTCTGAAGCTATATCAAACAGCAGTTTGGCCAATTTGGCCTTTGTATCAAAGGCATAAGCTAAATGTGTTTGCGGACTTGTGACATCGACGTTAATGTCATTTTGGTCAGACGAAATAGTTCGATAGGATCACACAATAGAGCATGGTTTTGATCGTTCGTTCTATTGTAACATTGTTCTGGTCGATTCTATTGTAAAATTGTTTAAAGGCAACGAAAATTTGGTGAACATCATCGTTGACCTTATGACTTTTGATGGTGGAATTTACTTCCTCTAGCGTTGAACACCTCTGATTCTTCGCTATTTTGTCTATTTTTAGTTGCAAATCTTTTTTTGTGTTAAAACGACGCTTGAGGATGAAAAAGGGCACCGTTGCGATTTATTCCTAAGTTTAAACACATGCGACAACTATTCCTCATGAAATCTTCATTGTCTCCAATTCCAACGATTCAAGTCCCACATTATCGTATAGTCGTCGAGTACTGTCGCGTGGGTGTTGAGCTTTCACTTTTTTCTTAATTTCTTCAGGGAATCGAATGCGATGAAGTTACTCTGAATGCATCAAAAACACTTCAAAAATCAGATATTTATATGCAACGGCAGCACTGTCCTTACGTAGTCGCATCAGCATTATATCACTGAACTTCGAAAACCATAATACGAATGTCAATTTCATCTTCTTTAAGAAATTTAAAGAATATGATCAGACGAAAAATACCTTAAATGCTGAGAAACTCCAAGACTTATTGTAAATTTACATACTAAAAGGTAAATCGAAAGATTAGTTGGTTATCTAATTGAAATAATTACAGATAACTGTAATCTCAACGTGTTCAGTTAATCTAGACATGAATCTAGTTTAGTAGGTCCGCTTTGAATCCGATTAATTAAAAATAAAATCTTGCTATACACCATCTTTATTACTTTGGTAGTTTAATTTCATTTTCTTATAGATGATTTGTTTACAACTGGAAAAGCTTAATAACTTACAGTGCCATATAAATTTACATTTAACATAAATAGTAACTTTTTCGATTTTTATAATCTATTCGATTTTCTAATAAATTAACAATTGGCAAAATTCTCAAATTTAAAACGCTATAAGTAATTCTAAATGCTGCTACGTGCTTCTTACGTTTAACTTAAAATATAAAATACACAATTGGTTATTGTTATATTAACTTAAACTTTGTTCAATGGTATCTCTTCGGCTGGCCGAACTTGATCGGTTGGTGCAGGTCGTCTTGTACGGCACATTTTTGTTTTAACACCGCACAAATCACGTCGACATATAATTCCTATTATAATACCAGCAACAGCGACAATTATAATCCCTTAAGAAAAAAAATTTAAATATTCAATTGCATAAGCTTAGTATAAGATTATAATTCTTACCAATTAATATTTGGTTAATCGTTTGCGATGATATGGCAACTTTGTAGTTTTCGTCGTCATCTGAATCCACTGTCTGTTGGTTTGTAGATTCCGTTGTTCTATTGCCATCATCGGCATGAGTCCGATTTATTTGTGCCGATTCCATTGTTGTCGGCCGACTTCTTCGTGTTGAATTGTTGTGTTCGTTTCTCTCTATTGATTTTTCACCATTTTTATCAACTCTGCGGCCAGAAGCTTCGTTTCGAGATGCAGAAGATTTTACCACACCTTTTAATTATTAAAATAGAAAATCAGTTCATAAGCGCCTGGTAATCTTGCTATAATTTTCAAACCTTAGTTTTTAAAGAAAAATTCAAATGCCCTATTAAGTAAAATGCTTTTGACAGAATCAAATTGGGTGGGGGTAGTATAAGAATATTGAGAAAACTATAAATACCTTTGATATCGTTCTGGCTGTCATTTTGGTTGACAGAACTATTGTTAGTCGATGACGTCCTGATGCTACTATCATCGAATGATGAACCCGATTCCAACTCGAAACAACTTACGTCAAATGTTGGCAAACTGATAACATCAATAGCTGTAAGTGTTTTACACAACTCCGATATAAGGTTTTGCTCCAGTTCCGGCAATTTCAATTCAACTAAATGCTTCAACGACTCAAATGCTTTTGTGTCGATTGGCTGGAATTGATTGTACATTATGAATTTAAAATTTTTATGAATGTTCGATGCGAGAATTAGAATAAGTGAGCAAAACAATTGTCAAATTAGTAAAAGGAAAAGTAGCAAGTGAAGGATGGATAGATAGATAGTTGAGTTGGTTGAGTTAACACACCATCTGTACGTTTATTCTTTTGATTATCGTAGAAAGTAAGGAGTTTGAAAAAGTTTACCTCATATGCAAAACTTCTTTCATACTAAACATAGCTGCAGAAATATTGAGCATGACGAAACGTAATAAGTTTAAATATTAGTGCAATATTCTTTTGCTTTCAAATTTTACTATTAAAAGAATTGATAGTATTCGCGCACATAAAAAAAGTGATAGGTACTACTTCAAATTCCTTCGAGGGGCATCATACTCTCTAAAATATCACTATGATAACACAGCCTCATATCGGATTTACATGTTCAAATTCGTTATTTTAATTGCAACAATGTGAACTGATTCACGATAAAGATTGGTTTCAACTGCGACAACCATTTGAATCACATACATAACTCGAGTTCATAGTTCACTAACAAATCGGTGAACTACTATAACTTGAAAACCCCAAGTAACAGAATTGTTCTTGATTAATTAATTGCATTCTCAGAAAGGAGAGTCTTTATTTCATCCTTTCATCATCATTTCATTATTCTAAATAAATTCGGTATACTTTTCAGACGGCTGATTTGAAAAAATGTAATAAATTGCCATACAACCCTCCTCAATTGCGTGCATGGTTCATAAGTAAATGACTCGCAATTGTATCAATTAGTACCATATCTTGCGATATCGTTCTTATGCGAAGAAGGCTACTTTATTTCGCGTATGCTTTCATGTAAATTCAATATAAATAAATCAGATTTATAAATGTGTACATGTTTATATACCGATGATTTTAGTCGGAATTTTGCTCTGAGTATTTATTCCAAGGAAAAACTAAAATCTTGGCTTTCGTGACTGATTCTTAACTTAAAATTCTGCACTAACAATAGGAAAATAAATGTACATGGCAACAAAAATCAATGCAATGTTTGAACTGCATATCGTAAGTCAACAATATAACTTTGAAATATTTCCAACTTGTATTGTAAAAATTTCTTGTCATGAACTTACCTCATCAAATTCATTATTTCCTAGATCCAATGCTTGCAATTTGCTGGTATTACGTAGCATATTAGCATGGATTCCATGCACTTTGCATCCATTTAAATAAAGTTCCCGCAAGTTTGCCTGATTTAAAAATGACGAAGGCTCCTCGTCGCTTGTGGCATCTTCGTCGGTAGAAGAACTCTTTATGGAAATGACTATTGGGTTGTTGTTTAGATTCAGTGTTTTCAATGCAATTAAACTAGAAAATGCATTTGGATCAATTTGTGTTAGTTGATTATTCCTTAGTGAAAGGTATTCCAATTGTGCAAGACCTGAGCTTTCCTAAAATAGAGCTGGATAAGAAAAATTAAACAAGAAATTTGCTGATTACTTACCCTGAAATGAACATTTTCTAACTTATTTTCGTCTAATATCAAGTGTTTTAGTTTAGTACAATTTTGAAAATCTTGTTCACCTAAGTGCAATAGATGATTTCTACTTAAATCTAATGTTTCTACGACATCCGGTAAATTATATGGCACATATGCTATATTGTGCATTGAACAATTAATAACTCTAAAGTCGTAATTGCATTGACACGAATCGGGACACTTGTAAATGATATTGGGTAACTCTGGAATGATGAAAATTTACACATGCTAAGCAATTCGTATAGTTTTCTGTACCTTCAAAAACTTCTGGAATGGAGTTTGTACCGATTGTATTCGATTTTGTGGATGAAGCCTGAGTAGTGGTCGTAATGCTAGTAGTGACAGAAGTGTTGTTGTGGCTCTCACCCAATAGATCATATTGTGAGTAATCATAATCTTCATCTTCATAGTCGTCGCCATAATCGTGTTCATTATTGTCAATTGTTCCGCATATTGTTGATCTGAAACAACATATTCGTTTATTAGAACAGTTTAAGCAAACAGTTTGTAAATATTACGCTTCCGCTTCTTTTATAGTACGATGTCTTATGGTAAATATTTTAGTTTTTCGCAAGTTTATCAGGCATTATAAATTTGTCTTACGCATAGCCAGGATCAAAGTTCGCATCTTTAAAAAGGTGTGAATCACATTTACTCGCAATGTGATTCATTCAATGTTAATTCATTACTTATTAATTGCCTTGTCTCGATTTTATTGTTAAGACGTCGTGAACCCGTAAACCTATTTCCCTGTTGGATTAATACAATTGATATTTCGAATTTTGTGTAACCATGCATGAAAATCTATATTCGATGACGCATTGACGATAACACTTTATCTGATGATAAAGAGAAACATGTAGCTAAGCATTTGAATGACAAATTAATTAAAAGATAAAGAAATGCCATCGTGAATGTATTTATGTATGCATGACGCAATCACCAACCATTATTTCCTCTTTATCCATTTCACCCTAACCAAGTTTAATTTTATTTAATATAAACTACGATGGACACAAATTCAAGCTTCAATCGGAAGATAACTTAATTCATTGTCAAAGTAAGAAATATTTATATAAATAATTTTTTATATATATTGATATAATAAAATTTTTTGCTCCAGTCAAGTATAAAGATATGTTATAAGTGTTGATATGTACGGGAACTTTATCTTTATTAGCATAATTCACTTATTAAAAAATTTGATTCGGCAATTTGATTTGTTCACAAAATCATTTTCCAATTTTTGTTCACAAAGTCATACAAAACAAGAATGTTTAAACCAAAGTGCATTGAAACCTTTAAACTAACATGAAGGTTCTTGCTTACAAAATTTATTGCATACATTCGTTGATTAACATTGAACTTAATTAAATAATGCTTTTAGCCTACACGGCGTTGCTGTTGCAAATGCACATCGATATAGTGCAACAGTTTCCACAGGAGTAATTAGTAACGTATTCGCTTGACTGTCTAATTTTTATTCATCATGACAAAATCAAACTAGAATCGGATAATAAATTCATTGCGAAAGCAAGCAACATAACGATTGTTTAATATTATCTTCAGAATTTTGTAGCATCTCTTTATATTCGTGCAATAATTTAATGTGATGTTCGATTTCATATTTCCATTTATTTAAACGATGATAGACTAAGAAAACATCGATGACTATTGCCGGTTCTCCATAAATTAAATCACATATGATCAATCAACATGACTATATTTCAGTAAAATCTTAACTTGTTTTGTATTGATTTTGGCAAGTAGAATCCGCTGACCCTGCTAAATTATATTCTGATCTTGTATGGTTTGCAGGATATGTGGAAAGATATCAATGTGCAGAATTTATATATTCAATATATTCCTGCTTTTATATTTCGACACACAAAAGTTTACAGATACGATGGCATTAGAAAATAACCTTAAAAGTATTGACGTTTCTTTGAAAAAGGCCTGTATCAGGATTTTTCTCCTATATTTTATTATAAGAGTACATAGACAATCTTCAACCCAATAAACCCTTCCAAAGAAATTGTACAGAATCACATGCCACTCTTTGGCATGAATTGTTAATTTTGAGGCGTATGAAGTTTGCATCGTTGAAAACGCAACAATCTAAAAAAAATTTGACTTTTTAAATGTATGTGATAATTTGACTTGAAATTTTAATAAAATTTGTGCGCATTTTTTAATATTTTACGCTGTAGTAGGATTTCCTTTCAGTTTAATCATCTACAAAAAACAAACAGCGATAAAATTTGATAGAGGTCCGATTGCAACCATGCACACTTCAGACACCTTAAATTTGCTCCGCCTTCGGTGTTTTCCTGCATTGCCTTTGGTTTGCCTGCATTGCCTTTAGTTTGTAGCTCGTCCCTGCTGACAAAATATAGCTATTTCCAATTTTCATATTAACTTGTAATAATCATATTAACTTATAATTTCATATAGACATTTAACAGTATCGTGTTTGAGAGGCGATCTACTAAAATCCATCTTTTCTCACTTTGAAGTTCCTCATATACCTCAAAATATATGCTACTTATTGTAAATGATTCAAAAACTAATGATTCATCGTCCTTCCGTTTTTGATAATATTTAGGCAAACATTTTTAATCTTTTTGATTCTCCGTGGATATTCTAACATCGATCTAAAAGCGCTATCTGGCATTCCATGAATATAATTTTTAATGAAATTTTCACTAAAATTTTAATCATACATCAGTTTTTTTCATTCTTTGTATCAATCATTTTCTTTCCTAGCATTAAGCAAATATTCATTTTTTCCTAACTATAAAAAATCGTACTCAGGAAAAGTCCTGCCTTAAAGGCATTTTGACGGAAAAAATAATAAACGCTATGAGAGTTCACGACAGAACTTTTTAGTTTTAAAGTTTTATAAATTTTTTTATAGAACTATAACTGCCAGTGAAATTGGTTTGCTTTCCTCAAATTGTTGTTAATAGTGCCTTCTTCGGCTTCGTATCACTGTATGTAGTCCTGAAACCAAATCTTCCACTACTTACTTACACGCTTCACTTTTCAATGGTACTTTGAATGCTTCTAAGATTCCGAATTGATCATGGCTAATTCTTGTGGTGTCGAAAACACTCATCGGAAAAAGTGAGGTCGCTGGATCGTGGCGGCTAGCTGTCATTATCATTTGTTGAGATGTTTGGCCCCAGGATTCCTTAAAATTTCTACGCATTTTTAAACCGACATTCTTTTATGATCATTTGTCAAAAACCACACAGCGATCAAAGTTCGAGTTTGACTTTTTCAATAGTGTTATCATTGAATTTATTCTAAATATATTCAGGATAGTGTTGTATATACCCACCAAATTTAAAAAGTGAACATTTTCACGAACCTCGCTCACCTAATATTAATCCGCTTGAATGCAATTAAAAAGTTCAAAACTAGAAGGAGACGGTTCACATGAGTTATACCGATTTAAACAATGTGCTGCACTCAGGCTCCTGCTTAAAAGACGTTCGTTTTTCCAAGGAATAGTTATATGCAATGTATTTTCCTTCGAAAAACGCAAACGTTTGGCACAATAGTTGGGAAAGTAAGATGAAAAGTTAATTCCAAGGGATATTTACCAATTGAAGGGAGCACTATCTATCGTTTAATGAGACCAAGGGCCACCGGTTCACTTAGGTGAAATGAAGTGACAATTGCAGATGCAATAGTTTGACCACTTTGACACGCCCGGTATTTATCACTTTTTGACTAGTCGATTATCATCTTTCCATTGCTTTAATCAGTTTTTTTTGTAGGTGAAAAAATTTAATCACGAACGTGAGGTAGAAAAAGCCTTTCGTGATCTTATCACCAACTGCCCTCTGGAATTTTGAATCAGCAGCTAAGTCGCATATTTTGAAAACTTATATAACTTCTTGTCCAAAATAGAAAACATTACGTTCAGTCTCGAATCGAACATTTCATAATTTCATGATAATTAACAACCATTTTTGATAATTGTAATCACAGTGTTGTGGGTTTTCGTAATAATAGTAATATAATACCCTTTAAGTAATCTAATGTATTTGTCATTCTTCCTCTATCCGAAGATAATGTTCAAAGACAGATGATAGTTTATTCGGTAATTTATTTACGTTTAGGTAGCCCGATCCTCAGCATGTCGCCTGGGTGTCGTTCATTCAATGTTAATACATATTCCGGAAGAGGCTTACTCGTTTCTTCAGTACTTAGCTATACATGCGCTATATTACAGTTTCATAATTGATCACACATCAATGAGTGTGAAATAAGGATTACGCATAACTAACGACTATAACACGGACCATACACTTTCACCTTCGTGTAAATTGATTTCACAGTGAATGAGATCGCACATAGGTGGCCTTACATGCAAATTATTAATACAAGGAATATGTTTGTCATCTCATGTTAAAAAACCCGAGCAACTTAACCGCTTTTATAAATGTTCGAATAAACTTAAAAAGGATTCGAACATTTTCAATTTCGTATTCCGAATTACTGTAAAACATCTTAAACAATTCGTAAACCATTTACACGGTGATTTTCGAAAATATTGCAGATGATGCATGTTACGTCTATGTATCTAGGTCTGTGAAGTAGGTGTTTCGACAATCATCCGTGTTAATTTTTGTGCTAATTTATTCACTATAGCCGCGTTGCTAACCACTAAAAGGCCGCACATTTCGTTAACATATGTTATCATACTTTTGTGTTTGTTAGGTAAAGTGATTCTGTTAGCAATCTTTGCGATCTTAAACTCACAAACGACATCACATTATAATAATCCATAATATTTAATTATTTGAACCATATTAGCTTTTTTAGTTTAGTCAAATCATTGACCAAATTCATCAAGTGATTCATCAATTGGATATGAATTTGAATAGATATACGAATGTATAAACAGATAACGTCAAGTGTCTTTCTAACGGCTCTTATCATTTATCCTAATAATTCATAAAAGGAGATCGAAATTGTCGAACGTCTCAATTTGAAAAAATCCAGTTTCTTTCCAATATAAATCACTTGTGATAAAAATTCTTCGGTTTTAGCCTGTTCAAGCTTATTAACTCTGTAATACGTTTGCGGGAAAGCTAGGAAAAATCAATTTCCAACGTTTTGTGTCCACTCAACTCTTGTTTTGTCTGAATTATAAAAATTGTGCAGGAATCCTTTTTTATTGTTTAAACTTGAAAACACGACGCGATAAGAAGTATTTTTAGCAGAGGATTCAGAATGATAAAATCAATAACATATTTAATGTGTTATTTATAGTCTTCAAAACAAGGAAACTGAACTGTCCTTAAACAAATAAAATATGCTTTCATACAAACTAAATACAAATGAAATCCTCCCGGTCTTATCTGTTTTTCACAATTGCTCCCATTTAGTTGTAAACTTCGGAATAGATTTCCATGTAACTTTTAAATATATGTTTGTAAGGGTGTTTCACCCGCAAAGGTCGTATATTGCCACCATTAAACATGTACTTTTAATTGATAATCTGTTCTGAAGAAGCCAATGTCCGGAACTTTAAACGTTTTCAAATGTGTGAGGTAGAGATAGCGGAATAGCCATTCGAAGTGCTTTGAAGCGCGGTTAAAAAGTAAGTTCACGAAAGGTTATCAATCGAGTTGAAATCGAATTTGCCTATTGACTTAAATTTCCTCATTGTGTATGAGGCGGTAAGAAAGTTCATGTAATTTCTTGTGTTTACCTGCAAAGTATGCAGAATAGTAGAATTCCAACTGTAACTGACATCTTCATGTTTTCAGATGAAGATATGTGCCTTGAGTTTGTAGCAACTGTTTTAACCGGTAATCCAACAACAAAGCATGTAAGACGTTCACTACCGATCTTCTTTACTGGAAGCTGTAATTGCCCTGCAAACTCCGTAATTATCTATCATATTCCGTCATGTCGATAAGAAAATAGAGAGATAGGAAGCAGCTACACGCACTAAAATCATGGGCCTTGAGTACTGCACTTATTTCACATAATCTCATTTCGAATGGGATCACATATCTGCACGATTGAAGATCTAACAAAGCAATCACTCGTTACATACAGAGGTTATCTTATCTAAAGCAAATTTTGTAAGAAATATTTAAAATTCACTGTATTAAATGCGAAAACATTGCGAGAAGCACTTTGATTTACAAGACCCGTAATGAAAACAACAGGGATCAATTAAATACCGAAGCAAACGAGACGAAGCAAGTAGAATGAAAATAAGTGCCTTTTGCTGCAACTATACGCGTACACTTCTGTTAATCATCTGAGAACAACATATCAGTCGTCTATTACGGAATTCATTTAAAGTACAAAAATCTTGATCGTCATCCGTTGTTCGTAAATGATTAGTTGAACTTCGGAGCCAGTCAGACCTTTGCACAGCACCACACTCAAAACACGTCGCATTCACTCGATTTCATAGAAATCTTTTTGGAATTTCACTGCTCAGCCGGCCGTCACTTTTGTTACTAATTCAAAATCGCAGCTAACGTCGCTTTGATGTTTTCCACAGCACACTTGTACAATGACTTCATCTTGTATTTTGCCTTTTATCAAAAGCCGATTTCAATCAGTTGATTATAACTTGGGCCGAAATTCCCATGGCATGGTGTTGTCTTGACACTAGTTGCTCGTGTTTTCCGGAAGGTGGATGTGAGATAGTCACAACCTAAGCGAAAAATGACTTCTTGTTCGAATAATGACGCCACAACCTATGCATTGTCAGCTGTCTGCACGAAATGCTTAATCACCACGCAATATTTATTTAGTGTTGCGAATCAGACGATTTCAAGTTTGAATGCACGCCAATCCGGTTTCCATACGCACCACATATAAATAAAAATGTGTGTGTCTCTCTCTCTCTCCGATGAATGGCGGCAAGCATGAAAATGATCCGAAAAGTAATACGACCATGCCATCGCTGGACTTTCCCTCTCTAGGTGTTCTCCTCGTTTGCTACACATGAAGATGGTCGATTGGGTTCGCAAGATAAATATAGGAAAACGTTTGCAGCTTTAGTTAGAAGAACTGCCAGATCCAATGCACGATTTTTAATGATCGTTTCAAACATTTTCCATATTTTCTATTTAAACAATCCTTGAATGGATAGTTTGGTGCATGCGGAACCATTGCGTGACGTAGACGTTTACAAACATGCAGTGGCTCAAAGTTATAATGGGACAATTACAAATATGCAAAATGTTATATATATTTTCTAGTATCTCATAAATGTTTTATAAGAAATAAAAATTTATTTGAATTTTATTAGCTTATTTTAATACCTAAATCGTAAATATGAATTTAATCAAAGGGAAGAAAATAACAAAAAAAAAATTAAAAACATTGAAAAGTCACATATTTGGCGTCAAAGTAATAATGGGGCACACCTCGTAAGTACAGAAAATAAAATACAATTCAGTATTACCGTTCAAAATTTCATATTTGGTTACTAACTATTGAAATTCAATATTTCATTTTTGGTAGAACTAGCTTCTGGCCATAATCTGGCGGAATTTTTCCCTATTCGTTCTCGGGGGGCTTCAACCAGATCAGTTTTTCTTCGAATATGTTGTTTTTTTTTTATTTCTCCTAATAGCTCCACATGTGCTCGATCAAGTTTAAATCGGGCAGTTGTAATGGCTTCTCGAGCATATAAGGGCAGTTATAGAGAAACCAGCTTCGAACATTATAAGCCTATTGTTTGGGGTCGTTATCCAGATACAAGTATAAATTGTCTGCTACTCCCAATTTTACAGCTGTTTCCGTCAGATTTGATTTCAAAATGTTCAAATAATATTTGCTGTCCATTGTCTCCTCTTTAATGTGAAGATTTGCAGTTGTCTGAAGTTTGAATCCTTGCAAACGCAATGCTATAAAATTTTTATAATGAATAAACTGAAGTGGATACCTATTAGTGTGCAATATATTCAAATGTGTGAGTAAAATTTATCAAAGTTTTAAGTTAAATTATCGAAAAAAAAACATTCTAAAGTGAAAAATTGGAGACCATTCCGTTTGCAACAATGTAAATTTCAGACACCTATGATTTCCAGGTACTGCTGTCAATATTGCATCCCATACCATTACCGAATCTAAGACGTATTTCAATGTTGGTTTAAGATTGTTTTTCCGAACCTTTTCATTACACTTTTTCCCACACATATGAACATCCATCTGACCGGAAATCATTAAACATACTTTCGTCCATGAAATTTGCTTTATTCCAAAATATTAAATCTAAGTTTTGGGAAAGCTAACCGTTGTTTCTTGTTTACCTTACATAGAACGGGTTTTTACTAGCAACCCGGCCGTTGAAGTTGCGCTTCCTCGATATATTTCTGATCATTTCTGGGTTACAGCTTTTCCCAAGGTGTTATTCTGCTTCAGCAGCAAGTGTTGGTTTGGCCGGTTCTGGGTTTACCTTAAAGGTAATCGTTCGTCGCATTTCGAAAATATTTTAAATTTGCTCGGTTTTTGTTTCTCGGCATATCGGCATGTTCGTATCGCTCAATTATATAAAATACTGTAGATCTTGGTTGATTCACAATTTCTGCAATATTTCGAACAGATTTCCTGATTTGGAATCCACCAATATTATTTCTCTAAAATTTGTTAACGTTTGAGACACGTGGGGTCTCATCACATCACTGATATTCTGTTTCAATACATATTGTCTTGATCGAAAAATCACTCCAAATGAATTGGTAAGATTCTGTGTAAATTTCAAATAAAAGAAATCTAGAAATTACCCGTTAGCTACAGCAAAACGAATCAGGGTTACAATGTGTCCAATAATTACATTGACCTAAAATATGTGACTTTTAAAGTTGTTTATTATTTTTTCCCTCTATATCAATGCCAATATTTGATTTTTGGTTTTTAATAAGCCAATAGTTTGACCAGTTAAATTCTATATGTATTTCATATATCACATTTATAAGTTCCTTGAAAATAAATAAAAATTTTCATTTTTGTAAGTGTTCCATTATAAGTTTGAGTCACTTTACATATGATACATTGATGATAATATAATAATTTAAAACAGTTCACGCATAACAAACTATAATCAATTAAATATAAGCTTGTTAGCTAGCAGCCTGTGTCGAAAGTCTATAGATTTACATATTAACTAGTTGAAATCGCGCGGCATATTTTCCTCGAAAGAAGCTGCAAAAATTCTTTAATATACGTGTCCAGTGAACCAAAGTATAACTTGGGCAATTCGGCTGTTATTCTATTGTGAATGAGGTAGCTATGAAATTAGTGAAAAAAATTAAAGAGAAGAGAAATTCAATGTTGTTTAAGCTTTAATTTGTTGTTGGAACTGTTTAAGGCAGTTGGCAATTTTGTATTTATATTCTTAGAAATCGCTAGGAATCTCCAAAATAAGCAGTCACTTTGATATTGACTATTCAATATCAAAACGTAGCACAAAAAGCAATCGCACTATCGGGCGGCTTCTGGTAGAAAGGGATAGAGTCACTAATATGTAATTGTATTACATTTTTATTTAAGCGTTTTGGAAGTGGCAATTTTTGTTGAACAAAATAATGAGATTGAAATGACAAATATTGAGCATTGCACGGAAAACAATCTACAATCTCGGTTGAATGCTGTTACATCGGGAGTTTGTTTGATAAGTTGTTGCAGTTTGATTATTACGCTAGTTACTAGTTTCCATTGAGAGCCCTCAAAGATATTGTTGAAAATACTTAAAAATGAAAAGACATCCAGATAAGTATTATTGAAAGTACGAAAGTTAGATTATCATAACTTGAACGAACAGATTAATTTATCATCAAGACTGCGAGAGTTATGAACTGAATTCATTTTACAATTGATGAAATCATCAAACGATTTAAATTGTTCAGCCACACTTTTATACACGCTGAGTGTTCGTTTCACAAGTCATTCTAATCAGTTTCATACAATAGAGTAGGCTATTTATTTGTTTTGCAAATCAGGAGCGTATAATTAGGCAATTCTTTCGAATTCATCGTTTCGTCTACAAAGGAAGAATACCTTTAATTTCTTGAGTTGAATGCGTGTTTGGAAGCAAGTTCTTTCAAGTACATCATCTGTCCTGGACAAGGGGATAACTATGTAGCCTCGTAAAAGCTACATCTCTACGTCTCTAGTTTAGGGAAATGGTTTGCGATACTATTGAATCCTCTAGTCCACACCAGTCTGGCATATGATTGTTTTTCTTCCATTTGGGATCCTTTGCAGGAGCATAGCATTAACGAATGCTAGTATTATTTTGTTCTGAATGGCTGGATGTGATTTGATTTTTTTGTATTAATATCAGTATCAGGTAACAGTACTTCAACATTCGAGTCGAATGTCTGTGAATGTTCAAGTAAATGGCCACTTGCCTCGGTTGATCATGATTTTCTGTATCTGATTCAAAACTACTGACAGGCATATAATATCTATACTGCATAATGGAAAAGCGAAATGAAACGAAATAAAATAAACGTGTTAAAAATACGTACATACCATATCGACATCGGTCACAATGGTTAAAACGCTAACAATCTTTTCAATTGCAAGACTTGAGGAAAACGTTGAGATACGTATACGAAAAGTTAGAGCGAATGTAAACTTGATTCTATGCTTTCAGAGTAAGTAAAGGGCTACTATCAAAATATTAAAATAATTTATATGTGCAGTGTCTCCCAAAAAGATCCGCACAAGTGGGAAATTTTCTTCCTTTCTAATTTTATAAGGTTATTAAAAACGGGAATATTTTTTAAACATTTTTGTATGAGCAGAACATAAAAGCCTTACAGATAATATAGTAATTTCTCACTTTAAATATACCAAAAATAGGAAATTCCGTAAAAATAACAGAAAATTTCACCCCTCAAAAGGATCCGTACAAGAGCTAAATCGTTAAAGTAAGCAACATTTGTAGAAAGCTGGTATTTTGTTGCGTGTCCGTTTTGTTGAATGTCACAGTTCGATTTGGGGTACTAAAGATGAGTTTTCGCGAGCACTCCACGGCCATTACCACCAATTCTTCACGAATCCTTTTCCCGAGCTCCTCGTCGAACAAATTGGCGTCTTATGAATTCTACGGTCCAATTCATCCCAAAGATTTTCGATGGGATTATTTTCCGGTGACTGAGGAGGAGGATGAGCCACTTTTGGATAATAAGACAGCTGCGATTCTTGAACAATGCGTCCCTTATGTTTGGGATCATTGTCTTCGTAATATTTAAACGAATTTAAAATTCCCATTATGGCAGCACAAAATGTCTAAATATCGACGCGAATTCATTTTACCTTCAATAAATACCAATTTGCCAACACCACGAGTAAATGTGCATTCCCAAACCATCAAGCAGCCGCCTCCGTGTTTCACTGTAGGCCTGAGGTTAATTGGACTCAATTCTTCATTATGCTTGGGTCACGCCATAACACGTCCATCCGAGCCAAGCACATTACATTTGCTTTCACCGGCAAAAATTACATGATTCCAATAATTGATTTCCTTCAAAATATATTCTTTAGCGAAATTTAATCGCTTTTTCCTATTCACTTCGCTGATGATCGGTTTCTTCCGTGCAACATGGCTTTTGTTTTGATCATTTTTCAAAACTCGTTCAGCGATTTCACATCCTAATTTTTTTGTAAATTAGGATATTTCTTTTTTAAATTTCCAGAAGATAGCGGGTTCTTCACGCGTTGTTAGAACCTTTGCGCGACCAGGACTATCCTTCAAGTCTATTTGGTCTTTTTCTGTTTACTCCGGAGAATATCGCAAACAGTTCTACGTTTCATGCTGAGGCTGGATCATATTTCTGCCACAGTTTTACCTTCATCATGATTAAAAACCCTCAACTCGATCTTCTCTGTGGACGTGTGTTTGACCATTTCAATTAAAAAAGAAAAAAAAAGAAAAAAGTTTTTTAGATTACGAACAACACGCGGTTTATAATCAACATTAGATACGATCTGCCGGATCTATTACAACTTTATCAATGAAGTTTATCTGTTATAAAGAAGCACATGTTCGACCAAGTTTCCTTGTTGTGCGGGCCTTTTTGGGACGTCATATTTTTGTGCCTCTGTTTTAATTCTTCGTTTTAATTCTCTTTTTGCGGTACATTTTCTATTTTTTTGAGTTAAATGATGTTTTTCTTAATTAATAATATTTTTTTTCCTTTTTGTGTCATGGATAAAAGAATAATTGAGAAAGAAGGAAAATTGATTTTATGGTGGATGCATAATATCCGATGCATGTCCCAGAAAGTTTGGGCGAGTCACTATAGGTGTGTGTAGTCCAACGTTATCTTGATAGACCGCGGTTCTTTTCCTACATATGGAAAAGTTTGTTGGTTGCGACAATAATCTTTAGCATTTTAGATTGTCACTTGTTAATTATTTTTTTCCCACATTTAATTAACAATAATCTTCCGTTTCCATAAGTCGACTTCATATCAATTCTGGAGTGACATGCAGATGGCTATTCTTTTCAAATTTTCAGCAAAATATTGATTTTTTTTACTCAATTCCTCCGTTTTAAATGGTGAAGTACGGTTTGGTGTTTTATTTCGACACATAAAATAACTCGGATCACTAGTTTGCACGCTAGATGGTTCGGAGTGCGATGCATCTTCAGCGTTTTACAACAGAACGGAATCGACTAAGTCATTGCGTTGCTCCAATCAAGACAGCATTAGATCAGTAAGTTTCACAATTTTAAGTTTGTGGCAATTTCTTTTTTTCTGAGACTTGCATCTTTGATGTAACTTGAAATCTGTTTGGTTAACGACGTCGTGGCCAAAGCAGCCTTTCCAGTGCAGTATTCATAATTTTCCCATAGGTACATGTATGCACGGGCACACTGAATATCATATGTGATATACAGTGAAACCTACGCTTGCGGACATCTCCAATAGGCGGGCACCTCCCATATCCGGACAAATTCTCTTTACATACGCTTTTGGATTAATTTTTGGAACAAATTGACCTCCAAAAACTCCAACGGACGGAGGCGGACACCATATTTCTGTACATTTGATACAAAAACCACTCACAAGCGGACACAAAACGTATTTTAAAAAATATTAATACGAAAAATCCTGTTTCTTATTCGGAAATTCGAATTCAACAACATCCTCTTACAAGGATGTTGTTGAATTTTTGAGGAAATCGTTGGCTGGAATGTATAGGGGGACTTCCCACTTAAATTACATATAAATTTTTATTCCTTTATCAGATATCAGTATGGCTACACGAAACGTTATTTTTAATCCCTTTTTATACGTATTTGAAAAAGACAAGCTGTCAGTTCGAGAATTATCTAAGAGGTGATTTTTGGGTATTAAGGTAAGTGAAAAAGACTATATTTTTATTCTTTGAAAAGTTTAGTATTAGGAAAACTCAAGCGGCAAATGTTGTAACAAATCGAGTGCCGTTCTGGTATTAACATCTAGCAAAAGAAAAGACGGGAGGCTCACAAATAATTCAGGTCTGCTTTAATTGGTTTGCCAAGGCTAGAAGCCAGCATACTCCGATTTCAGGGCCAATTATTAAAGCGAAGAAAAAAAAAACAAATAGTGCATTTTTATTGTCGAATGGATGGCTAGAAAAATTATTTAAAAGGCACAATATAACATTCAAGTGCATAACTGGCGAAGCTTCAGATGTTGATCAATTGGAGGTTGACCAGTTTAGGGCAAAATTGCCCACTATCTTGTCTGGGTATAAACCCGAGGATATTTATAATGCTGATGAGAGTGGCCTGTTTTTTCGTGCTTTACCCGATAAAACTTTCGCTTTGAAACCCGAAAAATGTACTGGTAGCAAATTTTCGAAAGAAAGGCTGACAGTTTTATTTTGGCTTAATATGGCAGGGGAGAGGGAGGTGCTATTAGTCATAGTCTTCGCTTACAAGATTTACTTGCCAATTGGAAGTCGAACCAAAAAGCGTGGACGACGCGGGATATTATGACCGAATGGCTACAGCAATTGGACAGGAAAATGAAAATTCAAAATAGAAAAGTTCTTTTTTTTTTTGATAAAGCGGATAAGTCTCATCCTAGAGATTTGACATTAACACATGTGATCATAATTTTCTTACCGGCTAACACTACATCAGTCTGTCAAGCCTTGGACCAAGGGATTATACAAAATTTCACTGCCAAAAATTGTTTTAGAAAAGCAACATACGAACAAACAACTCAGAATGTTTTTTAAGAATTTGATCTCGAAGATATCGAAGATATGATATTATCGGCTTTGATAAATTTACAAAAAGTGTTTGTCAATTTCAAAAGCCCAACATTTGGAAGAATTTTTAAACATTGATAAGACAGTAGGACGAAAATCATTCCGATGACCCATTCAAGATATTGATCCAATAAAGTCATATGATAAGGCCCTGAAGCAAATTGTTCGTTTGAAGCAATTTGAAGGAAACCATTCAAGATATTGATCCAATAAAGTCATATGATAAGGCCCTGAAGCAAATTGTTCGTTTGAAGCAATTTGAAGCAATCCATCCTGTCGTCCTACAGAAGCCAAGGAGCTCCCCCAGTTCTGTGGTCGCCAAGTGTTCCAATTCTGTTACGCCAGTACACATCAGCCAAGTAAGGCGTTTGTTTGCCAGATTCGGGCAATCTAGGAGGAAGTGTTCTGGACTTTCTTCCTTCTAGCCGCAAGCTCGGCAGGTGTTATCCGTTTGGATTCCTATTCGTTTGGCGTGTTGACCTAGAAGATTATGGCCCGTTAATACTGCCACCAATGTTCTAACGCCATTTCTGTTTTTCTCCAGGGGTTGTTTTGTCCGCGTTTTATTAGGGTGAGCCAAAGGGCTCGGCTTATCCTGCAGTCGTTCTTATCATTCCAATCCGTATTTGTCTTTTCCAGAGGATTACGTCTAGTTCTCTTTTTACCGTTGCTAGTGGCACTTTAATTGTGTCTATTCTAGTTGCATTTTGGTCGGCAGATCCAGCCCTCGCTAGCTCATCCACTCTTTCGTTTCCCTCTACACCACTGTGTCCTGGGACCCATGTCAGTTTTACATTTACTCGGGGTGTTGCGGCTTTGAGAGCCTGCCTACAATCCTGCACCAGTTGTGTAACCACGCGGTTAGAGGCAAGCGCCTGCAGTGCCGACTTACTGTCCGAGAGTATTTGTATTCTTCCATTAAAGTTGTTTGTTGCTGCTTCTATAGCCGCTTTTATTGCAAACACTTCCGACTGGAAAACTGTGGCGTGACTCTCCAGTTTATAACTTCGGTTGAGTTGCGGGTGATCTGGAAAAAAATTCCGGTGCCGCTTCCCTCATCCGTTTTGGAACCAAAAGATTTTCGGTGTAGATTATAATCTCACTTCCAGATGTGAAATCTTGCACCGTTTTCCACGCTTCTCTTGTCGGAATGCTGATCTTGTATGGAATTTTTGTGAAGACTATCGGTTGAATTCTATTCAGCTCCCTTTTACTTGACGGGGCCATTCTCTCCATTTTTTCCAAAGTGAATACGTGCCCCGTTCGTGTGTGGTTAGATAACCCATATGTGGATTTTAATCTGATGCTTGCAAGTGATGCCTCTCTGTAGATGAATTTGTCGAGTGGCATGAGATTAAGCATTATGTCGATTGCAGCAGTTAGTGTAGTCCTAATGGCACCTGTGATGTCAAGGCAGGCTATTCGCTGGATCTTCTCTAGCTCTTTTGCAATGGTTTTCTTTTGTAATGCCTGCTCCGTAAGTGGTTATTGGCCTCACTACTGTAGTGTAAATCCAGTGGGCAATTTTGGGGCTCATTCCCCAGGTTTTCCCCACTAGTCTTTTCTTTGTGAGGAGCGCCGCTGTAGCTGCTGACTGCTCTGACTGCTCCTATGTGTGGAGTCCAAGGTTGCTTATTATCCAAGGTTACTCCTAAGTGTTTCACGTTGTTTACTAAACTGATATGTTTCCCGTAAATGATCGTGGGTGAAAATGCCTCCGGTTTACGGCGCTTTGTATGAAGCTCCGTTTTGTCGGTATTGATGCGCAGTCCGTTTAGCTTCGCCCACTCAAAAGATGTGAAAGTGCGGTCTGCATCAATTCCGACATGGTTTCCGGGAACTTTCCACTTATCAGTATAAAGATATCGTCAGCGTACGCTATCGTTTTGAAACCCTTCCCGTTGAGGTCTTCCACTATTTGGTTAACTGTGAGTACCCAGGAAAGTGGTGATACTATGCCGCCTTGTGGTGTACCCCTGTAAGTCCATTTATTCATTGTCATATCCGCTTTCATAAGCATGATCGGATACACTTTGTCGGTTCCTGGTGATTTGTGAGGTTCGAAGTTATTTATGGTCCAAAAGACCTTTTCTTCGCTTACCATTTCTTTTAGTCACATTGTTTACTTGTTCTGTCTCTTCATCCGTTGAGCCCGGAAAGTGTTGGGTTACTAGGAGCTTGAGACGTTCTATGCTATTTTTTGTCCACGATCCGTCTTCCTTTTGAAACATCGTGTCCACATGTGGTTCTCTTTTCAGAGCCCTGCTTAGCCTAGATGTCTCCCTTCCTCCCTTAATATTGCTACAAAAAAGATTCCAGGATTTCCTTTTCTCTCTTCTTACAGCTGCTTAAAATATTTTCAGATTTCGCTTATAGTCCTCCCAATCCGTATCTCGGTTTGTGAGGCGAGCTATTCTGAATAGTCTTTGAGTATTTTTCCTGATCTCTTCCAGTTTTTGGTTCCAATCCGCTTTTCTAAGATTGCAGTAGACCAATGGGGTTCTCTCGCCTCTTCTCACTTGAAAGGTGATCCATTGGTGGTCCGACAGGCTAGGTGAGTCACATATTCTCCGGCCGTGCAGTGATTAGAGTGGGGTCAATCACTTCCGCTCTATTTTTGTTATAAAAGTCGGTGTGTTACCCTTATTTGCTAAGTTGAGGTTAGTAGTTATTAAGTAATTGACTAACTGCTCACTTCTTTCGTTGCACTTGGTGCTTCCCCAGAGTTCATGTTGCGCGTTCGCATCGCATGCGATGATGGCCCGTTTCCCCCATATATGTTCAGATAGGGTGCGCAATTCGGTGATCGGCATCGGAGCGTCATACGGTGCAGGTATGCTGAGGCTAGCGTTACCTGCTCGTCCCTTTCGTCGAATACTGCTGATGTTAAGTCCATGTTACTGAAATGCGGTAGAAATATTAAATTAACTTCCTTCCGACATATAATGCAGCTATGGATTTTATTTACCCCGCTTGCAGCAAAGATTTTAAATTGTTTTGCACTGATTCCAAGTATTTTTCCATTAAGTTGGTAAGGCTATTATATCAGTGCTATGTCGGTGTTCCCATCTGCTAGATGCTTAAGCAGGTTGGTTGTTACCGCCCTGCTGTGGTGCAGATTTGCTTGGGTCTTCCGCATCAGTTTTTCGTTTTTGCTTTAAGGGTTCGGTCGCCTTAGCTCTGGCAGTCACTTGGGTGAAACCAACAATCAGTCGTCCGTTTTTGTCCCTTAGAGTGCTGACGTCTTCCTTTCGCATGCCCAGTACCAGGACCATGCCTTTGTTTGTGACTTTTTTTCTCCCCGAAGAGATGCCACCTTTCCGTGTCATACCCCGTGTTTTGCAGTTTAAGCGTCTCGAAGGCTTCCTGCGGTGTCTGCTCCGTTTCGGGTATAAATACCTTGACGGTGCATAACCGCGGTACCTCCTTTATGGGGACGACTCTAAACTCCTCGTTCAGAGTGGTGTTTACCTTGGCAACTGCAGTCTTTAGATATTCTAGAGACTGTTCGTCGCTACAGGTCACAACTAGATGGCCCGCTGTCGGTTTCATTCCTCTGAATGTTAGAATTTTGTCTGGTTTGCTGCGTAAGTGCTCGAAGAGGTCCTCCTTCAGGGCAGTTTTCAGCTTCACAAGTTGATTCTCCTGGATCTTACCTGTCTCATTGAGGTAGTCTATCATCGCTACCGTTAGCGCATCGGTTGCCGCGTCCCGATAGGACTTCCTCGACAGATTTTGGGGTTCGGGGCTTACCCTCCGTTCCTTTTTACCAGTGCCTTGGTTGCTATTGTCCGATCTCATCCGCTTAGGTCAGCTTTTATCCTTTTCCTTTGCGGTTAGCAGCAGCACCCAATTTCCTAGGTTGCCTTGGTTGGCTGCCGCTTTTTGGCTGGTGCCAGAGTTCGTTGGGAAGCTCTTCTCCCCGATTTTGTTTTGACGCTTCAGTTTCCTTTGCGCCTTTTTTCTTAGCGTTCTGACTGATGCTCCCGTCTTCCCAGTGGGTGCGGTAGCTGCCATTGCGCTTGTTTTGTTGCATTCGCTCGTCAAATTCACGCCCTGCTCCCTCAGCGTTCATTTCTGGCCCAATAGCTCTGGGCAACTGGTGCTTGATGAAGTCACGCCAGTTGTCCGGTCCCCGGAGATTTGTCCCCCTCGTATGCCGGGTACTGAGGTTACTTCTTCTTGTACTTCCATATTTTTTAAATTTGGTTACCTCTTCGCTTCATTTCTCGCCCTTTGCCTACCTGCTAGGTTGGATCCGAAGGTCTCCTGCAGTGTAGTCGTTGGGTTAATTGGAGTTAGTAGGCCCCCTCGCCACGTCAAGGCGGGTAACCACGAGGGGGACGCAACACATAAATAATCTAGTTATTACTATAAAAACAAGACAAATGTACGTATGAATAAGTTTATGTATGAATAATACGTATGAATAAGTTTCTTTATCTGTATCTGTATGTAATTTTTTACATTAATACATATACACATATGTATTTAATAAGCATATAAAATTCTAAATTTTGTTCGATATCTCCGACAAGCGGACACCTCCGATAGCCGGACAAGAAGACTGGCACCATGAGTGTCCGCCTGAGATGTTTCACTGTATATAGAGCGAACCATCGCGTAATGTACTTAAAAAAAAAACTAAAATATTTTATGTACGCGTAATTTACTTAAAAAAAAACTTAACTATCAAAACTCGGAGTCACTATAGTAATTTTTATTATTATACAAATACACATAGTGCCGAGGGTATCAAAGTCGAGAGGTGTCATCTTGCATGGTATAGGCAGTGAATTCAATGGTCCTAAGCGTGCAATGTACTGTTGATGGTAATGCAAGTGACACCGTGTCCTTGGAACTGAATCTAGTTGAGACCACGGGCTTCCGTAGGCAGCTACTAGTCCATCATCATGGTATGAAAGAAATTTCACGAAATTTCATACACTGTATGAACTCCGTTGATTTTTTTGGTTACCTCGCTTACAACTTGGAATTTTCCAAATCAAGTTTTCTTGACACAAACAAAGTTGCTTTGCGAACAAGGCCATCATTTTATGTCATATTTGTCTGTAGCTTGTGTTTTAATTTCTTAAAACTTGTAGGTAGTGCATAAATAATAATTAAACGCAATCAAGGCAAAGTTTTAAGCGAAATTGATAAAAGTATGTCAAAAGGTTTTATTCCCAACTATAAGCATGACCGGGTTAGTTATGCTTAGGAAATATAAGTAACTTGAACAATTTTTGCCAGCAAACAGGGATTTCTGCGAATAATTATTATTTTTAAATATAAATAGCTGGACTATGTGATCATGCTTCGTTAGAGACCATGAAGACAGCGTTTAATGTTGTATTTAAGGTTAATTTAACTTAATTTCCTCATTGAATTTAATCAACTGCAACCTCAATCAATTTATTCAAATTCCACATGTCTTATTGCGGGCTGGCTCACAAACTCAACCGTCAACGCTTCATACTTTTAATAATGAAATTTTAATGTCTTCCTTTTTGTCAATATTATGACTGTTTATTTCTTATGACTTATAAGTTTCGCGTGCCCCTCCGCTTCGCAGAACAAAACGGGTAAACTTGTCTCCTACGTTTTAATACAAACGTATAAAATAGTACAAGAAGGGATACGAGCACTCTTCTTATCCCTTTTTATACTATTTTAAGGTAAGAATAAAGAAAGTATCCCCGAATTTCTTATTAAATGTGCGTGTTCTTTAAAAATGTGTTGGCTCACTTGCAATTTAACGCTTTCTTTTATGGGAAAGTCAATCTAACTTTTATGCGTAAGTATTGGCAGATGTTAAAAACAAAGAAGATAGTGATATTATAGTGATATTATATTTTTATGTCCTTTTTTTCTACACCGTTGTGACGGCTGGGAACACTTTCAAGACTTCAAGGCTTGGCATAGTTGTAAACACTTTAGAAAACGGTTCTCACGCTGAATGAACTCGTCACGATACTTTATCATGTTAAATCATAGATAAATGAAAACATTTATTTTGAGACAAATTCAATTTAATTTTGTCTATATTTTCTGTCTATATTTTCCCGTGTTTAGCACTTCTAAATAAGATGTAATTTTTAATTTTCCATTCCAAAATGCTATTTTTAATTTTGACAAATATATATTTCACAGAAAATAATTGACACTGAAGAAGGGAGCAACTTACTCCCAAAATACATATTTGTCAAAATTAAAAAAAGACATTTTGGAAAGGAAAATCAAAAAATAAAATCTAGCCAAATATCTACTTAATAACCAATATCAATTTAACCTATCAACAATTTAATTCAAATGCAAATTTAACGTATTTTGCCTCGCGCTAGTTCCCAAGCAAAATCTCAATTTTCAGATTTTAAAGTTTTTCAAAGCCCACCGGGCCATGCTGTGCTTAAAGAGGGGACTTGTTTCGACAGTTGGTACTAAAAACGCGTATATATATAAAATGACATCTATTTAAAACGTAAGGAAACGTAAGTTTAATTTTCAACTTGATGGCTGACATCTAGCGGTGACACAAACACACGATGTTCATCTAGGATAGATAGCTTAGCATATACACGAACCATGTCTTTTCGAATTTCTTACCAATAGATGGCACTCTAGTAGTTCTCGTTTAGGGATTTACTCAACCTAAGTCCAAATAAAACACGTCGGATACAATGTAATAAATTATATTTATTTGCTAGAAACAATCGCGTCTATAAAATATGGCGGTTCACTTGCGAGAGAGATTATAGGATTAACTGTCAAAAATTAATATCCTGCCGATCCTCACTTCGTTTCATATTCGATGGTTTGAGTGGCAGTGTCGCCACAGTACTCCCTCCTGGATACATTGGTCGTCTGACAACTTAGCAAATGTTGACAATTGAATACTAAACATTGCTAAATGTCACATTTCGTTGTTTTGTTTTAGGACCGGCATACGTTCTGGGAATTTGTTTTTGCTGATCTGAAGACGGCTGCATAGCTGGATCCGCAGTGGATTCGAAATATGCAGGTTTGATTCTTTCGGTGCTGATGTTAACATATTCCCCTTTTATTTCCAGCTTGAAGACATTTCCGGAAGTTCGTTCAATGACTTTGTAGGGGCCTTCATATGGATGCTCCAAAGGCTTCCTTACTCGGTCGACACGAACGAAAACATGCGAGCAAGTTGAAAGGTCTTTGTGGACAAAAACTTTGCGTTTGTCATGACGTGATGCTGGAGTTGCTCGTATGTACTTCATATGCTCACGAAATTTTTGCACGAAAAGTTTGGGATCAGGTGGCATGTCCTCCTTGAAGAAGAATTCTCCTGGCATACGGAGTGTTGTCCCATAGACGAGCTCTGCCGATGTTGCACCAATGTCGTCCTTGATACTGGTGCGAAGTCCCAATAAGACAGTGGGAAGAATGTCGACCCACTCGTAGGTGTTATGGCACATTATCGCTGCTTTTAACGACCGATGCCATCGTTCGATCATTCCGTTCGCTGCAGGATGATAAGCTGTGGTTCGTATTTTCTTGCAGCCCACTAAATGAGTTAGTGATTGGAAGATTAGTGATTCGAACTGTGATCCCTGGTCTGATGTCAAAACAGCAGGAGCTCCAAAACGCGATATCCAGTTCGCGTAAAAGGCGGTGGCGATCTCATCCGCAGTAATCGTTTTGATGGGAATCGCTTCAGGCCATCTCGTAAAGCGATCGATGATGGTCAGTACGTATTGGAATCCTTTTGATGGATTCAAGGGTCCAACTATGTCGATATGGACGTGATTAAACCTTGCGTCAGGCATTTGAATATGACCTTGTAGAGGTTTTGAATGTCGTCCGGTTTTACTCCGCTGACATGCGAGACATGATCTGGACCATTCGAGGATGTCTTTTGATATGCAGGGCCAAACATACTTCCGGCTGATTATTTTCTTCGTGGTTCGTCCCCCAGGATGAGACAGGCTGTGTGTCATTTCGAATATTTTCCGTCTGAAAATCTTTGGGACGTATGGACGGATTTCCGCAGTTGATACGTCGCAATATACAGTTGTATCCGAGTCGTCGATGCGAAGTTTACGCAATTTCAACGATGTTTCCCCTCGAAGTAACTGCTTCAGCTCGTCATCGTCTTTTTGAGCTGCCGCTAAGTCTTGGCTGGTGATGGAGACTGGCATAGTGATTGAGCTGATCCGTGACAATGCGTCTGCTGTGATATTCTCGTTTCCTGCTATGAAAACTAAAGTTGTCGAAAATTGGCTAATGTAATCCAATTGACGCAACTGTCGTGGTGATGCCTTGTCAGCTTTTTGTTTGAAAGCAAATGTGATGGGCTTGTGATCAGTTTTGATTATGAGTGGACGTCCTTCAACCATGTGCCGGTAGAATTTTACTGCACTATAGATTGCCTGCAGTTCGCGATCATACGTGCTGTACTTGCATTGCGCTTCCGTAAACTTCTTTGAGTAAAATCCTAGAGGCTCCCAAATATTGTTGGTAAACTGCTCCAGCACTGCTCCCATCGCTGTATCTGACGCATCAGTTTTGATCGCAAGCGGTGCGTTTTCAACTGGATGACTTAGCAAGGTTGCAATAGCAATTTGCTTCTTGCACTCGTTAAAAGCTTTATCCGCTTGTTGATTCCATTCAATCAGACGCTTATCCTTCTTTCTTGCACCAACGAGAAATTTATGGAGAGGCGCTTGAATAGCAGCTGCGTTTTTCAGTGATTTTCGATAGAAATTAATTGCTCCCAGGAATCTGCGCAGTTCCATAATAGTTGACGGCTTCTTAAAGTTGAGGATCGTTTCAACTCTTCCTGGAAGAGGTCTGATGCCTTGTTGTTCGATGAGATAGCCAAGGTACTCGATCGTTGGTTTTCCAAACGTACATTTTCCTACGTTTATAGACAATCCATATTCACGCAGTCTATTTAAAATGACTTTTAAATGTTCGCGGTGCTCCTCATGTGTCTTGGAAGCAATGAGGATGTCATCAATGTACGCGTAGCAAAAGTTCAGGCCTCGTAGAGCGTAATCAATGTAGCGTTGAAAGGTCTGAGCCGCGTTACACAAGCCGAACGTCATCACTTTGAATTCGTACAGCCCGAATGGTGTTATTACGGCCGTCTTCGGGATATCTTCTGGAGCCACGGGAATTTGGTTGTATGCTCGCATTAAATCCAGCGTTGAAAATACGGTGCACCCACTCAGTTTGTGAGCAAAGTCACTTAGATGAGCGATCGGGTATTTGTCCGGAACAGTGATCGCATTCAAACGCCGATAATCTCCACATGGCCTCCATTGGCCTGTTTTCTTCGGGACAAGATGCAATGGACTTGCCCACGGACTGCATGATGGCTGACAAATTCCTTGTTGAAGCATGAAGTCGAATTCTGCTTTTGCTTGACGAAGCTTTTCGGGAGTTAGGCGTCTTGCCTTTTCGGCGACTGGAGGTCCTTTTGTCAATATATGATGGTAAATGCCATGAGCCATCACTTTTCTCGTATCTGAAGGAACAGTTAAATCGACATATTCCTTCAGTAGATCGTGGTACTCCATGTTTTCTTTGATTGTCATGATCGTCACATGGGCTTCATTTGTGTGTTTAGTGTTGGCTGCTAATTTTGTTTCGCCATCCACCAACCTTTTCCGACGTAAGTCAACTATTAAGCCAAAATGTTGCAATAAGTCCGCTCCGATTATTGGTTGCTTTACATCCGCAACTACAAATCTCCAGGCAAATGGTCTTCGCAGTCCGAGGTCAAGCGTCATCACCTTCTGGCCGTATGTTTTGATCGGTGTGTTGTTGGCTGCGTACAATTCCAATTTTCCTGGAGTGCTCAGAATTTTGCCCCGTGGCAGGACTGAAATATCGGCCCCAGTATCAATAAGGAAACGCGTTCCGCTTTTTCGTTCAATGATGATTAGTCGGCGATTACTGAATCGAAGTTGGTCGTCCTCGGCCGCCGTTATTCGGGACGACGAATTTAGTTTTCCGACGTCGTTTCGGAATTCTTCTACTGGCAGGGTGGTTTGCAGTTTCTGGCAAAACTTTCCTCTAGACCGCGATCTTCTTTGGTTCGATCTGCTGCGCGTTTTAGAACACGATCGATTTTGCGTCCGCAATTCTAATCTTTCAAGACGGTCTAGGATCTGGGATAACACTTCGTTTCCTACCGTTGACTCTGGTTGTTGACGAACTGTTGAGACTCCAGGTGAATTTTGCAACTCCAACATTAAGTCTGCCATCTTTGCCAGTTTATCTAAATCGGGCTCGCTTGCTATGGCCAAAACGACTCGTATGTTTTCAGGAAGTTGCTCCAACAACAGCGACCGGAGCATCGCGTCCGTTACCTGCTCTCCTCCCGTATTGCGCAGATCCTGCAAGTAATGTGATGGCTTCTTACCTTCTAGATTTTGGCCTTGAAATATCCGCCTCAATTTCGACTCTGTGGATTCTGCGAATGCCATCAATATCCGGTGCTTTAAGGCTTCGTATTTATTTTCCAACGGTGGATTCCTGGCGATAGGAATGACGTGAGACAAAATCTCCGGTTCCGCATACTGGATGACGTACTTGAATTTTGTCTCGTCTTGCGTGATGTGATGCGTATGAAAAGTGGCTTCCACCTGCTCGAACCAGAATTCGGGATCCGGTCTGTAAAATGCCGGGAATTTCGTAATTCGCGACGCTTCCACAAACAGATTCGCGGATGTTGAAGGTCGCGGCGCGATCGGTGGTAACACACTTGGGCTTTTAGATGTTTTCGGGGTCTCAACATTTGGTGCGGTAGCCATTTTGAGAATTGAGTTTCACTTCACGAAAACAAGAGAAATGCGTTGCACTTTCACAGTTTAGAGTCAATCGAAATGTTATTTTAACCAGGGGAATCACGTCGGGGTCACCAATTTAGGGATTTACTCAACCTAAGTCCAAATAAAACACGTCGGATACAATGTAATAAATTATATTTATTTGCTAGAAACAATCGCGTCTATAAAATATGGCGGTTCACTTGCGAGAGAGATTATAGGATTAACTGTCAAAAATTAATATCCTGCCGATCCTCACTTCGTTTCATATTCGATGGTTTGAGTGGCAGTGTCGCCACACTCGCCAACGATGCACGACGTTTTGGCGGCATCTGTCGGCCACGTTAATTTTACGTAGCAAATACACCAACCAGCCCATTTTGAATAATGAACGATGTGGTGCCACCTGTTGGTTAGGAAATACTTCACGGAAAATATTTAAAAAGTTTGTTTAGATGTTTAAGCGGCATCTAGGCGTATAGGGAAAATGGAGTCGATTTTTGCGAATAGATTTGCTTGCTTCTGACTTCTGGGTGCCTGATACATCGCCCGGATATTTTGTGGAATATCGTTGGGAAAAATTTGGCGAAACGTCGCATATTGGTTGCGCCGATGCGTAGGACTTGGAGGGGATTTTACAGCATGGAGAATTTGTAGAGTGGCGGATGGTGCTTCGCTGCCATCAGCAAGAAAATAAAAGATTCCAAGTGGTGACACAAATTGTCTCATTGCAGATGGTCAAATAGCAGGGCCTGAAGAAATCGCGGCCGGTCCATCATTGTCGACTTTGATGCTTTAACATGTTGATGGCGAAGGAGTTGTTCAGATGAATATGGTGACCAACGTCCTTGACCAAATGGTATGGGACGCGGACTTGGCCATTTAAAATTTCAGCGTTCTTCATTTTTTCTCTTTTTTATTGTTTACGGCTTGAAGACTTTGTGGCTCGAGTTTATGCCATTCGCGTTCGAACGGGGAACTGACAATGCATGGAGATAGCTATTTCTTGCGTTGGTAATTGGAAGATGACTCTCGGTAAGAAATGACGTATAAATCGTTGTTAAAAGTATTTAAAGTTATGAGACTCAAAGTTTGCTCCGAGCTGGATTCGAACTCGCAAAGTTTCTGTTTAACAATCCAAGTGACAAAACAACTCGGCCGCAATAAAGTTAAATTCTTGATAAGCAAACTTTTAATTTTTAGAGCGGATACAAAATAATTCGTATAGAAAAAATTTGTTCATCCATCAAACATGGTTGAAACTAAAATTTCGTGAAGCGATATTCATCTTGGGCTCAAAAGTATAAATATGCACGTTAAAAAAAATTGTGTACATAAATTCGGAATCCAAAGATAGTTTAGAACTTTATTGTATCAAATGACTACTCTTTGCAATAATTGTTGTTCCAATAACAATGTTATATGTATTTTTTGACAATCATATAAGTTTCAAATACAACGAAAGAGAAATTAAAAAATTCTTCGCCCTGAAGCCATTCGTTTACTTTGAGAGCAATTTTAAAAAATATAAAAATAATAGCATATAATTTGATATGCTTCCATCTTTTTAACAAAAAAAAAATATTATTGAAATTTAAAAACTTAAAGTGAATAAGAATTATTGAACTCTTTGATTGTTATCTATATAAACTTCGTAATATTGAACACTTTACAAAGGCAAATCCCATATAATTAATAAACATTTTTTTTTTTTCAAATAAATTGTTATTTATAAAGCCACAATCTATTCATTTCTTCATGACAAATTTCACTGATGGTTACATAAGATCTCAATAAGTTGTTGGTATATACGCGTTCGTAAATTTTGTGCCACTTTTGCAAGCGGTGCCGGTGAGAATTGGTCATAATATCCCTGAAAAGTAAAATTTTTCTACAAAAGTTTCATATATTACAGAATAATTTGAACACGCACGTTCGCAAGCTGTATTTCATATTCAAAATTCTCACGAACTGCTAGCCATACAAAGGTCAAGTTGAATGCACTTCCAAATCGATTGAAAATATGATAATTCGACAAATCAATCAAATATGTGCATACTGAGTGAGAACTTCAATATAACAGTATATATCCGCCACAACGATTTAAGGTTTCTCTCAGTGGTTTGTCTTAATATTGTATTTTGATTGTTTAACAATAAAGAGCACACCAAGTAGTGACGTAATTCGCTATCGGGACAATTTAGTTGGAGGTCAAAAGAACATGTATAGGTAAATATATGTATACGTTGGTTCGAAATTTAGTTTTCGTGTGAGGTAGCTGTCGGTCCTAGTACTATAAACTTTCAACATTCTCGAGAGAATTTAAAAAATTAAGAATTCGATGACGACTAAGATAGTTGAAATTTGTTGTGTATATTGTTGGATTCTACGATGACTCAACAGACAGTGGTGACAAAGGTGCTCATCTGATCTTTAATTTACCGATTAATCAATAGACGATAAAAGATACTTTAAGAAAGTATCCGGTCATGTAAACATAACACTATTGGCTTATTGATAATATATGGTACAACTGATAGGATCGAATTTTGATTTTATCTGAAATTTTAAAACTCTGCGAAGAATGTTAAGTTTGCTATCAGATTCCACGTGGAATCAAAATATTATACTATTCAACGCCTTTTCTCACATTTTTTTTGAATTCTATTCTTTTGTGCCTAATACGGATATGGATATTTGTACTTCAATGTAATTGCCAACAAATGATTGTTTTTTTTCTTTTCTTTTCAGTATTGTAACGGCGGTGACCTGGCTGACTATCTTAGCGTCAAAGGCACACTCAGTGAAGATACAATACGATTATTTTTAGTGCAATTAGGTATAAAAAATTTTTGCATCTAGAAGATTTGATACTGATGTCGATTTAACTTGAATTTCAAACAGCGGGCGCTATGAAAGCTTTGTTTGCCAAAGGAATAGTTCATAGGGATCTCAAACCGCAGAATATATTACTTTCACATAATTGTGGCAAGCCATTACCCGCACCAGCTAAGATAACATTAAAAATAGGTGAGAATAAGAAATCGTAAGCTAAATCAACTAAAACTAACCTTCGTGGTATATTTTATAGCGGATTTTGGATTTGCGCGATTCCTTCAAGATGGTAACATGGCTGCAACGTTGTGTGGCTCCCCAATGTACATGGTTAGAAGATGTTCTAGATGCTTTGAAATTCATGATAACCAACTTTTTACGATTCGCAGGCTCCTGAAGTAATTATGTCACTACAATATGACGCCAAAGCTGATTTATGGTCGCTCGGAACAATAGTATTCCAATGCCTTACCGGCAAGGCACCCTTCCAGGCTCATACTCCACAGGAATTGAAAATGTTTTATGAACAAAATTCGAATCTGGCACCTAAGTAAGTTAATAATTTTTCAAGTTCACGGGAAATTTGATCGTAAACAAACTTCGAAGATTATTTAGCAGCTCGCAATTAACAACATTCTTTTTCTATAATCAGAATTCCTTCTGGGACATCACCTGAACTCACAAATCTTTTGATGGGTTTATTAAGGCGCAATGCTAAAGATAGAATGGCGTTTGAAATTTTCTTCAATCATTCATTTTTGCAGCGCCCACAAACACCTGAATCACCAAGTACGTACAATATTTAAATATTCATTAATTCTCCTGAGTTTTTAAAAATCTATTATAGTTGATATGCCGGCAGCAGTGAATTTCGCATCACCAAAAATGTCAAGTCCAACTCAGCAACACAAAGCAGCAGCTATTAATCAACAATTTACACAGCAGCAAAGTGGCGAACCCGTCGGTGAGTTTAGTTTTCGTGTCCATCATTTCATCTTGGAGATTTAGTTGCTTGTCCTTGAATGATGGAGTTTATACTTACATACTATGAAAAATTGAACAACAACTAATACCTGTGTTTGGTATGCATCCATTGCAGAAGCTTTTGATAATGCAATCGCAGCAACTCTGACGAACGCTAGGATTCTGGGAGATGGAAGCAATCCGAACAGTGGTTCCAGTAGCCCAGAGGATTCAGATGATTTTGTACTTGTGCCGAATAATCTTCCAGTTGATCAGCAAATGGTAAACTATGAAAGAAAGTGAGTATGCTATTTAATATATCGTAAACTTATTTCTTCAATTAAGAATTTTTCAAACGCAGATATGGCAATAGAATGCAACCAACAAATCCTCAAGCTAGTCCACCACGGCCGAGTACGTTACCAATATCGGAACCGAAGCCCGTACCAGCGGCACGGCGCCTTTCAGCTGCTGCAAATACCGAGCGACAAAAGAAGCCAGAATTTGCAGCATCACCGCCAAAAGCTAACCCCAACACTGCAATACCACGATCTCAGCCAATTAGCGTTAAACGTTCGGAGCATCGAAATAGCAACAACAGTGATATCAACTCAATTTCACCTCCGGCAGTGCAATTTGCTATTGGTACACCACCTGGAGGAAGCAGTCGGAGACGTTCAACATCTGGTGGATCCCTGTCGGAAACGCCACCGGCAGCGCCTTGTCAATGGCAAGTGAGTCCAGCCTCTCATCATTCGCCCTTACGACGATCTGGTACCAGCTCACCCGTTCTTCCATCATCGGCTCTTACAAAGCTACCTACTTTGGGGAGTCCAACAACGGTGATGATTGGTGAAAATAATAATCCTCATCATGTCCTAGGGCCCCGAGCGTTCACCTTACCCGAAATGGGAGCGACGGGCGGATTGCAGAGTCTTTTAGATACCAACAATACAGATGCTCATCATCACCACACTCATCAAACAATTCCGTTCCAAGCGCCTGAGCTTCAAGAAGAAACCTTACTGGGACGCGAGCATAACGAAACCCTTTCCAAATTAAATTTCGTTCTGGCTTTAACTGATTGCATCCAAGAAGTGGCCGACAATCAGTGTGCGCCACTATCGGCGCTTATGTCGACTGAAGCGCAAATCATCCCACCTCACGCGCCGGAAGATTGTAAACGATTAGAACGTCTGGTATTGTTAGTTAGGTAGGTTTGCAATTATTCAAATTCCTGTTTAAACACGCTAATTGCTATGTACGTATTCTAGAGCATTACAATTATTGTCCTCGGGATTAAGCTTAGCGTCTCAACAGTTGCAAAACGGTCATCTGAAACCTTCAGCCAATGTGAAAAATGGTAACATAATTTCTTTTTTAATGGACAGATTTATACATTTTATGATTTTTCAATAAAATTATAATTTCATCTTTAATTCGATACTTAGTAATTCTAACAGACAATATTAGACAATTTAAAGATTAAAATTAATTCTATTCATTTATTGCAGCCCTCCTAGCAATGAATTCGAAATACCGCCTATTATTGGCCGAATCCAAACGGCTAAACGGAGCAGCATTGTTGCAAAAAGCAGCAGCAGCTAATATTACGGCTGATAAAATTCTTTATAATTATGCCATAGCAATGGTGGGTGACATAAAATAATAAAATACTTCAAGCATCTAATTATAACCTTTCACAGTGTCAATCGGCGGCTCTCGATGAGTTATTTAGCAACAAAAAAAATTGTTTCGAACGATATCATACCGCTCACATCCTCTTACATTCGCTAGCCCAAAAGTGCAATCATGAGCAAGATAAATCAATATTATCTAAATGTAAGGATATATAGAACACGTTAAATGATTAATAATAAATTGATGTTGTTTCGTGTTCCTTTTCTATATTGCAGACAGAGATGCTGTTGAAAAGCGCCTAAATATTTTGCAACAACAAGGATATATTTATGTCACTGACGATTCTTCATAAACGGTACTGCATGATAAAGAACTGCCAGTCGACATTCATTTATAGGCATACAAGCAATTAATTATGAAATGAAAAGTTAGTACGAACTTATCAAAAGATAAAATCATTTAAACTATTTAGTCATTAATATCGTTTTTTAAACCAATTATTGTAATGTAATTTTTATTAGTGTAAATAGAGTATATATGTAGCAGTTATGAAAAACAATTATATGTGTTTTTATGTGGAAATTAATATAAAAACACAAATAACCATAACGATTTATGTTAATTCACATATATATACATTGGTTATATACGTATAAATATATCCATGCTTGTATGTAATTATATCTTTACTATATATAGATAAATGCATAATGTATGGTTATACATTAATCTATGCAGATATATGCCCTTGTATATATATGCATGCATAAACATGTAAAGAAATTCAAATTATTTAAACAAATCTAGCAATTTTATTTTTAAATTTTTTGTATTCTATGAACTTTCATTGATCGTTTTCGTTTTTAATTAATTTAATTTGTGAATTCATTATATTAAATCAATTTACAATAAACGTGTTTATTTAATGAAATTAAATTTTTTTTCGCTTTTCAATTCATATATACATATATATATATTATATATTATATATATTACATATATATATATATATATATTCATTTATTTATTTATTTATATTTATGTGTCCCATCAGTGTTCCTAACTCTGCGGGATAAGGATTAATAATTTTCACGCGACCTCTAATTAACTAAAAAAACCCTTAAGTTTTATACGCAACTCATGAGTTGATTCAGGTCATTTTACTTTTGCATGCCGCTCTTCGGGCAACAGACTTACATTAAATATTGACTTGTTTCAATGTAAATTTCACCTAATACAGCATCTCTAAAATATATTTTAATTTTATTTTAAATCCCTTCTAATTTCGCAAAAGTCAAACCTATCTACAAACAACTCCATGTTAAACTATTCACTATTCTTCCTGAAATATCGTAAATTTCTGTCCTGGAAATTTCACTTCCCTAGACATCTAGTGGTCTTCGGAAAATACCAAAATATTGTTCCAACTTGGATGTGAAACTTTTTTAAGCGTGAAATTTAAGTGCCTTTGGTTGGATTTTAAAGTTGGTATGGGTCAAAAGTGTCGTTGTGCTACGCAGAGAGTAAATTGACGCTACAACAAACTGAATTTTTGATTCGTCAGAAATTCTCGACACCAAATTTTTATTCAGTTTCAGCCGTAATAAAATCCGATGAATTAGGATACATCAGTGTGCACATGTGTATGCTCATCTTCGTGCATTGAATTTCCTCAATTTACAAACATGGATGATACGTGGAAATTTACTAAATGCGATTGTTTTTACACACATTTAGATATCACTTTAAACGAACAAGAAACTTTCATTAGCAGGAAATGTTTCTGTTCTTCATGAATTCCGAAAATAAAGCTTATATTTCATGGAGATCTTTAGGTACCTTTGAATAAGTTTATTTATGGGTTTCCCTCATTTTCCATACATTGCATGGGACTTTTTTTAAGTTGGTGGCTTGTAAGTCGAATTTCTTCATTTCTATGGCATCTGTGCCACTGCATTAATTGAACTAAATATTTTTCAAGCAAAAAATTATGGTATTTCTTTTTTAATATCATAGACAGATTGTTCCTATCTTAATCTTTATATACAGAACTATTGTTGAAATATTGAGAACTAATTAAGATTGTCCAAAATATTTCTAAAAAAAACTATTTAAATATGAATTTCTCACTTTTTAGATTTATGTAACAATATTTGAAAAATTCTGCAAGACCGGCCCGATCGCATTTTCCTTAATTGTATCGCCGATAAAAAACGCAGGATAACCGAAAATCCAACACAAGTACTAGTTTTTTTTATACACTATACAATACAGTTTACTATGAAACATACCTGGGAACTACCAAACAATATATGTATAAAAACAATAACCAAAGAAAAACAAGTATACAATGCAAACATTAAAATACCTTAAATAGTAAATACGTATCAAAAGTGGTAAGATTAAGGCTAACAATAAAACGAAACAAACAAAAAGTTGCATAACATGGCAGCAGCGTTAAAAAATAATAACAATAATATAAATAGTTTTACCAGTTTAAGGCTTCAAGAGACTAAAAAATATATGAGCTAAATATATAAAATGAAATATAGATAAGTAAAGTGAAATAATATATTAATCGTATAAATACGCATAGATGACATAGGACAGAAAATTATAAAGAAACTGTATATTTATATAGAATAGAAAATAAAAACTGAGAAAATCTGTTTGAGGGTCTTGAAGCGAATAAGAAATGTGAACCGGTAACGATGATATCGGAATAAGGAACGGAATACAAAAGTAACACTTATTAATTAGCGCATAAAAATAAAGTCCTCAAACTTATTATATTAACTGCAACAATACTTGTTGACTTAATTGATAATCCAATTATAAAAATCATTTAATGTTATATTATTTTCATCTGATTCAAATTATTTTGTAAATATTGAAAATAATGTAGGGTTTATCTAATATTTACGAAATTCATGTAAAAGTAATCAGTAGAATATAACGATTTAGATTTAAACTTTGTTTTGATTGAAGAGTTGATATATAAGGCGAAGAAGAAGGAGAAAAAAGTGTAAGTTTGGTATTGAAAAGCTGAATAACGAAAACAAAATTATAAATAAACCTCACATATAAATATATATATAATTATCCAAAATCCAAAAATATTATAATGTCTACCATTGGTATTTAATCGAAAAATATGTATTTCAAAAATATCAACTTAAAAACGGGATAATGTGAGCTCTGTCATGTATAAGTTAGTTCATTTTCGGACTGTAGAATGAAGTGTCTACTCGTTTCATGATATATTCGTGCATTAAATTCTATTCCTAGTTTACCACATTTAAATTATATTTCATTTAAGAGAATAATAAAAGAATTTTTTAAAAAATCAAAAAGCTGTGTTATTAGTATATATATGTAGTTAACATCAGCATTCAGTTTACAGGCTGCAAATTTGACAAATTTGGATCAGTTTGTTATATTATCCACAAGTAATATACTTATTGATTTTTTCCGCACGCTTTTCCCTTTTTAACCCTTTCGCTACGGGAGTGTGCTCGGTTGACAGCGCTGTACGGGCCACCGTGCCGCCGGACTAGCTGCACTGTACGGAGCACTAAACCGAAAAGTATGTATTGCGCTTAGGTAAACTGGTGTTAGAACTTACATCGTTCGGTGCATCTCCGTCTTTCTCTTGACCATACCATTCTTTAAGTGTTATGCAAAGCACTTGGAGATATTTCAATTATTAACAATATAAATGTACTTATAAATTAAAAATTATACTTGACATAGGCCATTACGCGGATGTCGTCTATAGGCGACACTCGTACACACAAATTGTTGTGCGGATGTCGTCTATAAACGACGCTCGTAGCGAAAGGGTTAAAAATAACCTAAACTCTAAACGTTAGATTCATCAGGGAATAAGATGTGATACAGGAAGCATGTAAAGGATATTGGAAGTGCGTTTGAATAATCCATGGAGAATTGATGGAATGTTGTGGTGGGGTTAAAAAAGTAAAAAATTCTCACTTCATCTTGAGTTCCTGGTTAAGGTATCGACTGTAGTATGGTTATTTTCAAATGAGTTAAATCCAAAAGTGCAGCGTATGTGATTTTAATGTGATTTTTTTTATTGATACTCTTGAATGAGTAGCGGCGTAGCCGATATAAGCGATGAGATTTCTTGACAAAACTAAACCTACCACTCCAACTAAAAGACACATGGAAATGAACACAATAGGTTATCATCACGTTATTAGAGATAAATGTATACATAATAATATAATATACATTATATATAAATGTATACATATCTGTGTTTTGAAGCTAAAGTCAACTTCGACTCATTTACCTTTGTGGCTCAAAAAGCTAAAAATATTATGTAAACTATCTATGCAATTATATATTCGATGGGGGAAAACCTGCATTCCCATTGAATGTAATATTTCTTTAACTTTTATGTATTTTTCAATAGATTTCATTGTTGTAAAAGCAATGCGTGTAGTATAAATAGGGTAATAGGACTTAACAGGATTAATACTGACAAGATATGAAAGTATCGTCATTCGAAACAAATTCGCGAATGCTACAGGAGGGATATTTGATAAAAGGAAATAATTACGAATTAAAAAAATTAATTATAATAACTTACGTTTGGGGTCACCTAGCAGAAGCGCCATAATAGGTTAAAACAATCAATTTCTTCACATGCGATCTTCATGTGAGTGATATTACTGTGAAATCTTCAGTATTGACCCAAATAAAGTGAGATAGTAAGGATGTTACAAGACATTTATCTTCAATAGTCTTAAATTGAGAGCAAGGGGTAGTCGAAAAGGGCATAAAATTTCGATTTAGAAAATCATAAAAATATAAAAGTTCAGATGCTTACATAGAAATTTAGATGTTTTCCTGAATGTTTTTTTTCGATATAATTGACTCGTATTGTGATTTAAAAAAAAAGCCAGCTATCACGAATCCTAGCGCTTCAAATTTTGATGTTTCAAATTTTATTTTGATGTCACTTAATGTTATTTTCCCACATCTTAACGATTTTTTTCTTTGAATTTCCAGCTGATTTATTTTGCTTTTCCATATTATTTTAAATATATAATTTTACTATCAAATCCGCCTTCAAGAAAATATTTCAATTCCCACCCAATCCATATAAATAACTTTGTTGTAATCCATTTCTTTCTCTTCACATGTATTACTTGACTACTGCATCATCCCTTATGCAACAGGTAAGTACAAATTTCCCATTGTCGCAACATTTTGAGTTAAGTAATTGTTATAGTGCTTTCAGGTTTCATTATATAACCGGGAGTCGAATGCGCGCATTTTCGTTGTTCTTAGTCATTTTTTGTGACCTAGGGACAATCAAAATCAAAAACCTGCTATGACCACATCGAGGTACTTAATAACTCAAAGTTGTGATAAGCGTACTCAAAGGATATAATTTAAATTTTAAAAAGAAATAAATTATTGAAATACCCTAGTCTTTCAATTTTCGCAGACTTTAGTAATAAGTAACTTTTTTTTGCACGGCACTGAAATATTTACCATTCGTCAAAGTATTAAATTTTTTATCAACAAGATATGTTGGGCACAAAGGAAACAAAAAAAAAATTTATCATAAATTGACTTTCATCCAAGAACAGTAGACGCTCGTGAAAATGTCTTGGCGTAGTCGTTAATGGTGAAAATGTTAAAGGGCTTCTATTGCTTTCTGAAGGAAAACAGGACAACAGGAATAAATGAAAAACTAAACATTAACGAAACTGACATAAAAGCTATTTGCCAACGACAGAGTTAAAAATGGTTTGCATTTGATATGAAAATTTGTTCATGGAAGTTCTCAAATTTCAAAAACTAAGAATTTTAATATTCTTGTTTTGCAATTTAGTATAGTTGAAATAAACTCGTAAGCTTCAGTTTTTATATGTACTTACGGCAAGCGGGAACATTTATTCTAATTGATTACTCCTAGGTTATTACATCAAATAAAGTCACCAATCAATTACGTTTATTTTTCATTTGGTTACATACAAGCATTTAATGTGGTCGAATTTCATTATCTACTAGCATTGATTTTCGGGATTTCGAGCAGTTCGGACTGAATTTATTTTGTCAGGCTCTGCAAACCTTCTCAACGAATTGTTTTTAGATGTCCTGATTTGGATTGATTTATCTTTTAACATTACCCTACCTGGCGATTAACCGCTAAGTACTGTTAATATATGGTGTAACATATGTATAAAACTTATTACTTATACAATCTAAGTGTGCGTGACGCTTCATTTAAAAATTTCGTTCTTAAACGTTTTTCTATTAATCAATGAATATCGATAAATAACAATTCAGATTTTAAAGTTTAAAATTGCGTTTTTATTACTTCTAATAAAATTTCTTGCTGATATGATTCTGCATGTTGAATTTTTCAAGGTTTGTCTTTATTTAAGACATAATACTCAAGGTACAGATTATATTCTAAGTCATAAACTCGCATATGCAAACAGACTTGTAAACATTTTCTCTCGTTTCTAAGTGGCGATTCTAAATGGTATTTTGATTTGAATTGACCATACGAACAGAATGCAACAGGTGTTTTCTAATGTGACTTACGTAGTTGATAAGAATGTATGACGTGGTGAGAAACCACAGGCATTTGGCTATGAAGTAATTATTTGCTACAACTATTCTCAAACTTTTTAGCTTCCAAGAAAAGGCTTTTCTCTCCTTTCTCAAAATTATTGAAAGAATAATATCAAAAGGTCAGGGATCCTGATTTACTGCGTCGCGCTATAAATTTGCCTGTAATACATTGTGGAACATAAACCAAGAATAAGCTACCAATTGCTTATTCTTGGTACCAATTGCTTATTAAGTATTTCTATGTAAAGTGAAATACTTCTCCAAATCCAGTTCAAAGTCAGATTGAAAGGGTAACTTTGGCTTTTACTAAGAACATTATATCCCTATATTAAAAATTAATTTTAGATAATTTTAAATAAAATGTACATACATTTGACCCGAATTTTCAGGTCTGGTTCCACATATTTATCTGGAAGCGTCAATTCCGAGGTAATCGGATTGATGATATTCTCGGGAACTTCTAAAATCCGTGTTTACACTACGAAGAAGTTCGGCAGTATTGTGAATGCTTCAACCACGACACTACCATGATAGTGCTAAATTCGCAATGCACCAGGAAATTGGAATATTGAAAAAATGTTAATGTAAAAGAAGTGACAAAAAGTAGAAACGCTGCTCGAAGAAGTCTTGTTGGGTTTCCTTATCCTGTTTCCTTAATAGTTGGAGCGTTGTTGATGCGTTAAGAATAATATCATACAACGCACAGAATTGATTAGTTAAAAATGTACATTATATGATATTGGGTCGTTTTATTATAACGCATATTCATGTGCAAGTCTTTGATGTGGAAGTATCTGAATGCTCCTAATGACCAAGTAAGTTTTTTAAATTTAATTAAGTTTAATAACTAAATTGTTTTTTGTCGTATGATTATGATTATGATTATTATGACGATTATGATATTCGAACAGTATGAATGCATATCTAAGAGACTCTACTCCCTCGCATACTCAAAAATAATTCTAATCTACCAAAATACCATGTAACCTACACAGCCATAATAAGAATTTTGTTTCAAATTTCAGTGAATTTCATCCGCAATCAGAGAAAAAAAAAAATTAAATGAAAAATTCAAACCCCTAATTTTTTAACATCTTCTCAACAGTATTCCTTCAGTATAGTATCTTAGTTTCGCTATCTATACTTGATCACATACAGAACTATTATCCTGTGTCCTTGTGAAACAAAAACAATACACAACAAAAATTACAAGATTTGTGTCTATTGCTACAAGGGTTGTTTTAGAGCCTGCAAATATTTATTTAACATCATCCTTTCGTTGCCGCAGACGAAAATTTATTTGTTGTTGCTTGATCCATCTTCAGTAGATTTACGTTTTACGTAAAAGTTTTGAGACGGGTATTTTGGTTAAACGAAGAAGTGATAGGAACTACAAATCCAAATAAAATTCCATATATGTATATTAGCTGAATTCTGATAGATAGAGACGGGTTCCGCGACTTACAGAAAGACTGAATGAAAAAATTAAATTATTCTATAAATCTTTGAGATTATGTGGGAAATCGGATTTATTATTAAATTATATGAGGTATCCTATTGGACGTTATTGGATGATTAATTATACAAAAATTCACACTGAATATAGTTTTTTTGACAACAAAGTTTTCGGAACCATTCAATCTATCTAGTAGAAATGTCTCCACTCTAAATAATGGAAGGCGTTGAAATTAACGTTTTGCTGCAAACACAGCCTTTTATAACGAGCCTAAAGTCCACCTTAAAATCAATTGCATGACACGTAACAGAATACAAAAAAAAACTTTAAAAGTTGTCAAATCCTAATCCTGGCACGTAATCAATCAAGGTACTCAATAGACATAGATCCCAGCACGAACAACAGTTTTATATATTTCTTCGAAATAAGAAAAGTTCACAAAAGTATGCAAAACTTTCAAATTGGTACCATATTTCTTTTATTCGGCAAATAATTTGTAGATTGCCAGCGGATATCTTCGATTACTAAGTAATCTTTTATCAAAGCGTAACAATTTCCTTGCATTATATTCAACTAAAGTAAGGAAAGAGCGCAGAAACCATAGTCTTACAAGGTTAATAAATAACCTCCTTGATATCTAATTGGTTAGGTGTAAGATGTTTAAAAAAATTATTGCCCTTCAACTGTTATTTGATATTGTATTAGAATTTCTCGAATTCTTATCGTCCATTTTTATTTCCAAATCGTTGAAAGAAACTCACACACACTGGCTCAAGATCATATATAATACTATCCATGGTCATGTACTCTGTGCTTCGCTCGCGACAAATTTCATATATGGATATTCATTTATTTTTTGCCTTCATTGGAAAAAATATATAAACAAAAATGTTTCTTTCCCAGGAAACATGCGCTGCCAGGCAACTAACATCCAAGCGCGTTCAAATCAGAGCGGATTCGTGATAGACGCATGCTTATTGGTCGTATTCAGTATGTATCCAATGTAACATACTAGGATTTCAATTGTTTTCTCTCCTATTCTGAGTGACATTCGTTAGAATACAGTGGCGTTAAAAGTATCGTCAAGGAAGGAAATAGTTTCACACCTACATATTCATATCTCGCAAAAAGTTTCACAATCAGTTCAAATTGTAACCAGTAGCAGTGAAGACGTGTTTTTCGCGAGTTCGTTATTTGAAAAACAAAATTATATTCATATTGTTCTCTGGATACTAATTACGAAATTTTGTGATTGCATTGGTGATTCTTATTGGCATACCCATATCATATTTCATAAATATAAGGTATGTCATGGTAGCTTTTTATTATATTTGAAAAACAAACAACGCAGTCAGAAGTGCAGCTGCGAATTAACGGTATTTAAACGGTAGGAAAATCAAACTTTTATATCCACAGAATCAGTGGTTTACATGCGTCATATTTTATGGTGGGTGTATGGAATTGTAGGAGCAAAGTGTTATTCAATAAATTAATGGTCAGTTATGCTATTCTGAAAAATTACGTCTTGCATTCATCAGTTCATTGGTATTATGATGCAAGAACATTACGATTATCCAGGTTTCATTCTGACGTTAGATAAAATGAAACAAAAGAAAGTCCTAGCGCAATTGTTTCAAATATGGATTGACAGATTGTGAGAGTGTGGTATTTCAAGCCAGTTCAGTAGTAGTTATTCTTACAGTTGTGTCTCCTCCAAAAAGTCATAATCTAATTTGAAATTTGGGAAAAGTAAATGAAGTAAATGGTGTTAATCATTATATAAATCATTAAATTAGAAATATAAATAGAGTTTCTTGCAGTGCTGAATGTATATATATATATATATATATATATATATAATGTATATATATATATATATATATATATATATATATATTAGATATTTATTATATATATCATAACACATGTTTCCGGTTTTTTGGCGCGGTTTTTCCATTGGAAGTTCAAATACACGGACTTAAAATATTAGGAGGAAAATCTTTAAGAACTCCCAGAGTATAAGAGGTCTGTGTAGGAAAATAAGAAAAGTATTTTGATTGTGGTCTTGTTTTTTTTATTTCCAATGGAAAAATAATACTAAGTTACTTTAACTGTAGTCCTTTAAATGAGAAATGTAAAACATTCTTGTTGTTGAGCATATTTCTAATATTGAGTAGTACAATCATTTTGTTTTAAATTGTTTGGAGACCGGTAGACATTGGTTGTGCAAATATTTTATGTAACTCTTCTTTTTGCGTTTGTATCTGTTGTTTAACAAATATTTTCTGAATCTTTCTTCCAATTTTGCGCTTAAATCCTCGAAAATTGTAACCCAGCAGCTGATTAAGCGTTTTAATATCATAATTGTAAATGACAAGATATTCAAATACTAACATCCAAAATGGGTCGATGATCATTTTTTTACGTGACAATAGGCATGTTTAGCAGTGCTGCTTAATTCTTTTGGCTGAAATTCAGCGATTAATTGTCACACGTAACTACTTCCATTGAATCCCGAAATATTTAGTTTCAGGGAATATATGATGATTGGCGTTGTTTTCTTGATGTTTACAACATACTTTTCAAAAATTAGAAGATGTTTTCCGTACTATTTCTATAGTTCATGTTACAGTTTTTTTAAATTAGTGGTTATTGGTTCAGGCTCTTGAATAATAGTTAATATTCATTTTGATCTATATATTCATTTTGATTCATATTTTTCATTTTGATCTAAAAAAATTAAGTGTTTTTTATATTTTCTTGGTTTCTAAAACCGCAAATTTTATAGATTCCGTTCTATTTGATTCATGACTGGTGATTGAGAAAATGTCCTTAGTTACCGCGGTGAATTAAATATGACCTAAAACTAAAAAATATGCCGTTGTTATTATTTTTCAATAATTGTTGTTGAAATTATCAACACTTATTAAAGCTTCCTCGCACCATCACTCCGACAACAAGGTATTTTATACCAAAAACATTATCATCAGATTTCTGCGTAAGATTTTTTTTCCTTGAAATTGTTTACTTTTGACATCACTAGTTTCATTCTATTTATGACCCTTAGCCACATTTTATATGAAAAGTAAGCAATGCGAAGAACCTTTATAACGAGAAAATAAAATTTAAAAAAAAACATTGCTTAAATTTGATTCTCGTCTCGGTATGAATTAATCAATATCGTATAATGTATTTCGTGTAATTTTTAAGGCATTTTATTTTTTCTGAAGTATGTATATTAAAAAGAAAACACTGTTCTTTAAAAGCACCTATATTTGTCTGAAAATTAAATGATGATGCATTTGAAATTTTTCATCTTTTACTCCTTCGACAGTTTGGGAATATTTAGAAATCATATAAATCAACCAATCAAAATTGAAATTTATTAGACATGTGTAGTAGACGTTCAGAGTAAATTTTCTAATGAACGGTCTTACGTTGATTCAGTCGTTACAGTGTGATCTAATCTAGAATAACGTGAAGAATTTTTGATTTTATTGACGTATGGCCGAATATCTTCCCTGAAATTTTCATCACATAGGTCATATTATTTCTTTGGCTGAGCGTGAAGATTTTTTAGTCCAATACGACATAACGGTTAGAAATTTTTGGGTTTACATTTAAATATCCTTTGTTCATGGCACCTGCACATTATTCCAATTGAATATAATCAATTTGAAGTCGGAAAAATAAGTCATTTTTTTAAATATCCTCCAAACTATTTAGAGTATCTACAGTAAATATTTTACTGGATAAATGCAAGACATATATATTATCAAAATCTGTGAGTATGACCAATTTGAAGTTTTCTTGATTTATTTATCGTTACTTATTTGTATGTATTTGATAGGGTTTTGCGTTTGTTTAATTTTTGGAGATTATTCCTGGTTCTTATATTTAGCGATTAAAATATATTATTATAGATGTTATTATAAATGTTATTTTATACAAAGCACTTACGATATATAACTCTTCATTCAAATTAAATTCAACCAAAACGCGAACAAATATATAATTAATGGGTGAGATGGTGTGCCATTTCATATATGTGATTCGACAACGAGATTTCTTCTAAAATTCTAACAATGTCTACATCCATTCACTCGTAACCAATCTTGAGCAAATTGGCTTCTATGTACATTGGACTTGATTACGTCTCACTTTTCTCGGGTTTAGCAAGAAGCAATAAAAATCAGGATGTGTAAACCAAGAGGAAATATTTTTAAGTGAAATATCAACGTCGAAGAAAATGATTAAACTAAGACTATTTAAAAGGGTCGTAAAACATTACGTTCAGATTGAAATAAGTGAAAAATCAAAAGAACGTTCTGAAGCAAACGTGCACAAGCAAAAATTGCAATGCTGTATACGTTTAATTCATAAACCTCTGCGATGGACAATAAGGGAGTGTAACGTATGGTCACTACAGTGAGCGTGAAGTAATGGTGCGAAATGTTACTAAAAATGAACATTTACACGTAATGGGTTCAAATAAACGAAGGACTGAAAACAAAAGCAAACTATGATGTATTGTGTTCCAATATAATCGTTTGTCGTTAAGTGACAACTTGTTGATTTGAAAAAGCATGCCATGCAAAACTTGCGTTAGCCATTACTTTACGAAAATTTTATTTTTGCTAAGCTTCAGTTCAGGTGTGATTGATTTAATTATTTTTGGTAATATGCTTACTCAACTAATTCGTGACTTAACCACCAAATTGAATAAGTTTTATGCAAGATGTCTGTGTATTTGTGTGGTCACTTATTTGCTTCTCCTCATTCCATTGCAAATCTGCAGCGTTATTTTTTGATGTTCTTTTTTTTAGTCTAGTACAGAACAATCTTTACTACTTTATTTTTATTTACTTCGAATCTTTCATTCAGTTGAGAACTGAATTTCATATTGTTATCTATATAGTTAAGAATTTAGAATTATTTTCACTTTGACAAGATTTTTATCAGATATATGGTGAAGCATTGCTATTCGGTAAATTGAAACGATATTGGTGATTATCGATTTAGATACTAATCTAATTTTCTCCTTTCACAAAAACATAACCCATACCATACTGGTTTTGAAGAATGAATGAATAATTATTTTTAATGATTATTGCAATTATTATTCAGCTTTGGGACTTCCTGGGTTCTTCAGTTCGCTTATCAAATTATCAAATGACCAGTTCTATAGAAGCCTTTTTGTATGAATTGATTACTCTACACTATGTAAACAGTGTCTTATTTTGGACTGATAATTAAAGATGACTATTTGATTGGCTTGTATTATGGATTAGTTTTTCCATCAATCGGAACTTTCGTATATTCGGATAAAATCGTATAAAATTCGTATGAAATCAATATTGTCTACTTTTCCTATGCTTAATAAAATCTATATTACCAATCAGATATATTACGAAAATATCCTAGTTTATTTCAGAGTTATTACTATGCCTACAATCGAGAACGAAATTAACTTACGCAGAACAATCAATCAAAGGAATTCTAATCTTCAAGGATCCAAAGGTCTAGACATCAGGATATCATCGATGAATATTCTCGACTACTGCGACAAGCTTTTGGCATCGCGTGCTCATCCAAATACGAAAGAATATTCCTACCAATTAATTTCAACAGAAAACTTCCGTGAATTGTTTTATGAAGCATGGAAAATTTTAGTATTTCATAATCGAAAACTTAAAAGGATTCGCACATTTACATTACGTTTTTTAAGTGATTCATGTATTGTATTACAATATTCAGCGGGTAAGGATATTCAAAAATTTTTGTTGTTGACACTACCTTTAGTGCAGTTCCTTATAAAATTACATAACGAGCATAACATTATTGCACAGAACAAAATAAAGACATGCAATGATAATGAGTCTGTGCAAAGAAGGCGATTGATTGTGAGAATTGACAAAAATTTAATACCGCCAAACGTGATCCGTAATGTCGTGGAAAGTATTGATAACCCATATGGTATCTCATATGGCCCATCCGTTCAGCGTCTTATTGAATTTTGTTTAGTGCCACAATTAAAAAACCCTTTAAATATACAAGGACCTGCAGTTCACGTAAATATAGTTGAAATTTCTGCAATATGTAATGTGAAAAGTCGACGGTTTGTACGAAGAAATGAAAAAGAGCATATATTTGATGAGAAGTACAGCACGGATGAGTTAGCAGATGAGCCGACCGATTTACACGTTATTGCTCGAATTGAAAATCAAAGGAAAAAAGGACGGCGGGAGAAGGCTGCATTGTATAGTTCCAATGTGTCACGTAACAGAGGATTGGCAACTCCTAGAACCATGAAAACAGAATTTGAGCAATGTCCCATTGAAGCTGATGTTGCCAATTGCGTTGAACCAACTTTGCCGCAACATAAAACAACTTTGTACGAAAAATATGCAATTGCAAATGATCAAGTAAAAGATTCAATCGATGATGGTAATCGCTTAAACATACTTAACCAGTGTATTGAAAATTTACATGGAGATATTCCTTCGATAAATTCCGATCAAGAGCTTCCACCAGCAAAAATTGTTCGAAAAAATCGTTTGAAATCAAGACGCCAGGAATCGAATGTCATTGATATATGCTGTGGGCTTGATTCTAGATACTGTAAATGTTATCGCTTAGACGGTTATATTCCGGAAGGACCTGATTTTGAAATCATTAAACTCGGATTTATACCAATCGATGATAAAAGCCTGCGGATAATAATTGGGAAATGCACATATGATCCAACATATGCTGACATTTACAAAACTGGAGATTTGAAAACGAGCCACATTGCAAAAAATAAATTCAAACGAATTACCCTTGGCGATTTCGCGGAACAGTATGATGATGATATTTTCCTAAGCGAGTTTGCCTTTACTATGCCTTACGATCTCTACATAAAATGGGCTGATCAACAGCGTATTGTGATTGACGATGATATAGAATCGATGACATTAATAAAAGTGGACACTGGAGCTTTGGGTTATCTCAGCATTTTGAATCCTGTATACACCGATTTTAACGAAATCGAATTAGAACGTATTTTTGCGAAAATGTTCATTTGTGTTGAAGATTCTGATTTGTCCGTGGTAAGTAGCCCACGAAGAGACAATACATCGAAAGGAATAGAAGACGTCGCCAACGTGAAAGCATACTCAGATGTTGCATTTTCAAAGCAAAAGCCATGTAAGTAAAAGCTAATCTAGTCAGTTTCGTTTCAATGCCCATAGTTACCGTCGAAATATAATTACAATCAGTAAAAGTTCTTCAATGACTTCGTCAATTATTTTTTCAAAATTCTTTGCCAAATTCAATCCGATATAAATGATTTCAACTACCTGTTAAGACAAAAACAGCCTTGATTCCTTTTCTTTTCTATGATCTTCCATACTAATGTTAATTACTAATGTAACCATCCAATTTACAGCAAATTAACTACAGTATTAATCCTTTAATCTTTTTTCAGTTAGTTCACCAATATTAGCGGCAAACGAATATTTAAAGGGAAAGCAAATACCTTCAATTAAGTCTGAAATTCCATTTACAATAATATGCCTTGCTGATATCAAAAGTAAAATAACAACATATCCGCCTGTGACCAGTGATTTTTTATTCAAACATGGTTTCGAAACAAGTGTAGAAGCAGATTATGAAATTCGTCGAAAACATTTAAAAACAAAATGGAAAGATTCGAAACTAAATTATGAAGTGCAAATCCTAAATGACTTGACTGTGTGCATGTTGTTGAAAGATGATACCGATGTTGATAATCAACGTGCGCAAGGATTAGATTTTGAGTATATTAAACAAGTAGACTCACTATTTCGGGACACATTAGAGTGGAGCCGTGAAGCAGTAGAAAACGTAGCCTTACCATTTTACTTTAAAAAATTGCAGGCATCATACTTGAAAGCAGAAAACGAGTTTCCATCGACTCAAGTGGCAAAGACAAAAATAGAAAATCTCATGAAAGAGTATATGGCCCAAAACAGAAAAACAAGTAAGTGCATATTTTTGTAAGAAAAATCAATTTATAATTATTTCTTTTGCCTTGCTACTAATTCGGAAGCTGATCAATGGTATGCCGAATTTTCTAAGTGGTACACAGTATGTCGAATAAAAAAAAGAGTAAACCTCTTTCCTCCTGGAATAGTTATTAATAAAAGGCTTTTCTTTTTTTTTTCACAGAAATAAGCAACATCCCAGTTTTGTGGATTAATTCAAAAGTTTTGGAACTTTCTACAATACGACACCGCTTGACAAATGATAACATTTTTTTCTTATTCAAAAAACATACACATTTGAAGTATTCTCTAGAAAGCGTATATCTGCCGAACCCTACCTCACCAATTACTTATAAAAAGAAATATGGCACGTTTAACACACTCCCAATGCACGTATATTTGAATTAAGCTTATTTTACTTTACTTGAATGATTAGATTGATTAGAACATTTTGACTTGTAGAGTCCGATCAGTCCGATTAATTTTATTGAAAAAATCTGGAAACTACTTTTTACATCAACGTTGCATTTGTATTTTTCAGGGAGTTACAGCAAACATCTCAAGTATTTTTCAAACTTTCGGAGTACCCCAAGCCTTTTCTAGTTTTTATAAGCGATGCATATGCTTTTGATTCTAAAAAAGTGAAAGAATCAATCAGAAGACGGGCATCTCAAATTGGAAATGAAGAGCAGTGCAATACAAATGAAGAATACGATGAAAAAGGAATACGGGCGAACACAAGAAAACCACCGAATTTTTATAACGAAAATATAAATGTTAAGAAAGCAGTACGGGTTGGTGCAAAGAAGCCGCCAAATTTTTATAACGAAGATATAAGTCGTATTTCTGGACTTTCAAATCAATTTCAATTGACCGACTCACAAGATATTGTGCACTTCGATAGAAATAACTATGGAATTTCGGAGCCACCACCCAAACAATTGTCACAACCTGCTGGTACTCATCCACCTATAAATGACGAAGAAGACTTTGAAAATATGCAAGTTGGAGAATCTCAAGAATTCGATACAGCAGATAACGTCTTGATAGAAAGCGAAGACCAAAACAATGCATTGGAAAACAATCATTTGATAGCCTCAAAGGATCAGAAAATTGAAAAGGAAAATACTGATAATAGTAATAATAGAGACACAAGTATAGATCAAGCGCATTCCCGAGAAAAAATTCAAATAATAAGTAAGTGTTTTACAGAATCACTTTTAAAATAATTTTCTTCGGTTTAGGGAATTACCTAGGTTTTCAGATTCGATTTTCTAAGATTTCGCAAGATAATTCGTGTATCATATTAAGAAACAAACATCGAGGAAATGTCTTTTTCACATTTCTTAAATAAGAATTGTGCGAGAAAAAGCGACTACACCTCCATGATGACCGGTAACGATAAACGATGTACATATGTGACTAAACTCAACGAAAATGTCCTTTAATGAAACCTTTTGGATATGAATGCTTACCAAACCTGCTCGGAGTTTCTCAACACTGCTATAAAATTCCCCTATTTCGTTCAGTACTCCAATTGAAATATAACATTCATAACATAAATATTTTATACTCTGAATATGAAAGACCGACAGAAATGAAGTTAAACATTCACGAATATGACGAATTTATCAATTTATAAATTTTAGGTCATTACAATAGTTGCGACTTATTTTAACGGCTTTTAGTCTTCTCTCGTTTACATTGACTATTTTTTATGAGTTTTCAAATACATACTAACAACATAAACATTTTTACTACATATAGATACTTTAAGCCCTATCTAATCTTGAATATAAGTTGAAATATTCTACTTTTTGAAAACAAGTGTAATCCAAATTTCTACTCGTCCACAAGCTTTGTTTATGCAACAGCATTTATAAATGCGTTTCAAATCCTTTTAATAACCTATTTTTAGGTATTCAGAAAAGTACTCTGGTCCGAACAAGTTTACCGTTACAGAAAAAATATTCGATGATACAGTAAGTAGAAGAAAAAATATTTCTAACTCCATTTGAATTTGCTTTGTTTGGTTTGCAGAGAACGTAATCGTGAATTACGTAGAAATAACGATCAAATGTTTCTGAAGGTAAAAATTATATTCCTTTGATCTTAGCCTAATATCTAGCATGATAAATTTTTTTAGTCGAACCACATTCATACATTCAAAGCGGGACAGAAATCTAAATTCCCTCATACTAAACAGAAGAGTGTTTATAATAAGGAAAAACATGGAGGAAATGCGAAGAAAATTAAAATATTTGATAAAGAAAGCAATATTCAAGGTTCGAAACAGAACGCGACTGCTAGCGGTACACAACTTTTACATGTTTCTCCACAAAATATTATTTCAAACCTGCGACCCGAGCAAAAATTTATTGAGAAACCGTTGGAAGAAGTCGGAAGCAAAAATTTGTCGAAAATAACTGCAGCAAAGACAGCCGAATCAACAGCACAGGCGATTGATGAAAATAATAAATCGAATAGTGATCTCATGAAGAATGCAAAACAATCACAATACTCAGAAGTTAATCATGCCACAAAAGCCACATTAAATGTACGAAAACATTCATTTTTCGTTAGACCCAATCTTAAAGCAGCGAAACGAATGATAGAAAATCCTTTAGAGGAAGTCAAAACTAAACGTTTATCGACAATTGCTGCGGTAGAAACGAGCTCAGCACAATCGATTGATATAAATGATAGAGTTTATAGTGATTCCATACAGATTGCACCACATTCAAAAAATAATCAGTCCTCAACACCCATCTTTGATGTACCCAAACATTCATTTTCTGTTCGAGCGCTGCTACGTCCAGAACAAAAACCGAAGAAACCAGCCGAAGCTAAACACATGTTGACTATTGCTGCAGCAGAAGTAGCTAATACAAACCTTGCTTCGGTAGATAAATTCACTAGTGAACCAGAAAAATCATCTGATCACTCCAACCACCAAGGTTTGTTCTTTGATGTATTTTAATTATAATTCTAATGGTTGGAACGAATCATTTCAGGAGAGAACCTAGAAAACGGACCCAACCGAGAACAAATGATCCAGCTAAACGAGGAATATTTACGTTCATTGTCCATTGCTAGGTTGATGTTGCTATATCCTCTGTTGAATGTTTCGAATAACAATTACAAGGAAACGGATAGAATAATTTTTGAGAAAGTACTTTATGAAAAAATAAGACAAGGCAGTGTTGATCGTAAGGCTCATATACCAGATATTCAAAATGGTGGTAACAACTCAACTGATGGAGTTTATATTGATATAGAAGTCACAAGCAATGAAGATGATCATGTTCCGAAAATAGGTCCTGCCATTTTACGTGCACGCCCTATCACGAGCAATAAAAACAGATCGCATTGTGAAGATGCTGCTCATTCGCCAATAGCCAAAAAAAGCAAACAAGAAATAAATTTAAGGCCAACAAATCCATCGTATACAAAATTAGCAGGCAATCAACTCTATGTTAACCAAGTTCATATTGAGGAAGGAATAGACTTGAGTAAGAGTGACAGTAAAAGCTGTGGCATAGCTAAAAGCCTTACATTACGGAATGATATTGATAAAAGGAAAGAATTTCTGTCAATGCAAAATCATGGTAAGATAACTATTGGTTGTTTTTTAATTATTGTTAATTATGTTATTCCAGATATAACTTTGAAAAATACAACTTTGGAGAGAGTGAACCCAACTACTGTGGGACCTCATAATTCTAATGCATGCTTAATTGAACAAACTTCAAACTCCATTCGTCCTTTTTCACATAGCATCAATACCTCCGAAAAACTCATTCTACAGCCAACACCAAGTTTTATTCCAGCACCTCGTTCTACGTATACGAAACCAGCAGAAGTCTTTTATCAAGATAGAAATGATGATAAGGGAAACGCAGTAAGTTCAGAACAAAGATGTCAGTCAATTTATCCCTATCCGTTGACGAACCAAATCCAAACATTACCTATCCAATCAGCAGTTTCTAACTTTTTACACGTACGAGGATTGCCAAGAATGATACCTCCGCCTCCTCATCAGCCTTCGGCGTTCACTTACATCCAGCCGGTACAACCAACTCCACGTTATCAGAAATCGTCAGACAGACTGCTTTTAGTGAACATAAACCAACAAGATGCACGACAATGTCAAATAGGTGTAGATGCTGATATTCAGCGCCGTTCGATTGCACCTCGACCAGTTTATTTACCTGGCTCTAACGACGGAAATCTTCTAAAAGACTGGTTAGCAAAAAGAAATTTCTCTGAATGTCAAATACGACACAGAGACCCACGTTTTTTATCTGTAAATACTAATTCAATGAATGGAGGAAATTACACGGGCTTTTCCTATGGCCGATTGCCAAGCGAACTCCCTGTTCAGAGACTAAGGCCTGCTTCCTTTGCCCAGCAACAGGGACAGTCATCAGTAAGCCTCAGCCCTATTCATTTTTATCGATTGCAGCCTCTTAATGCGGAAAGCTTGCAAAACGGTAATTTTGATGAAAATCGTCGAATGATGCCACCAAGTATGAATTACGTACAAGTGGGTCAGTCACAATTCCATAATTACAATCTAAATCATCTAAGTAGCTCATAAAATAAGTTATGGCATTTGTAAGTCTGCTCGGAATGTTAGTGAGGTGAATACAATTAATATTGTGTGGTTTGCTCGAAGAACAGGTACTTAATTTTATTTCAAATGTGCAACCAAAAATGAAGTAGAACTTCGATGGTTAAATTAATTTTGTGGAATGATGAACACATCAATCCCTTGTATGCTGAGATGTTCATAATGAGATGTGTTCCTAATCTACAATTTGTTTATATTTATAAATATATTAAATTTTTAAGTCTATTAGTTGAGGCGTTTAAATGTTACCTTATTTACACTTAAACATGATAAATGAAAATTGACGAAGTCTACTCTCTACTTGTAGTTAAAAGATATGTCAAGTAAAGAAAATTAAGGTATATTGATCTATTAAACTTTTTAAATTAAACGTTTTTTCATATCCTCTTGCCGTGAAAATTTCCAAACGAAAATGAAAAATCTCAACGTGATATAAATGCAGGTTTTTGTTTTAGCGATATGATAAGTTTGCCTTGAAAAGACAACTAAAGAAGAAGAAGAATGAATACGGTTTTCCAGTGTAATTATAATATTTTGAGTGAATATCATCATTATGTATGAACATTTTTGTTCAACTTATTCAAATATTCGAATGGAAATATTAAAACAGGTTTCGTTAAAGTCAAATGCACAGGAAAATATAAAGAAGATTTGCTATTCATTGTTAAATAAACTTATTATTGTTATGTTAATATTAAAGGATAAGAACATTTCCATCTCAGCCCTCAAAAAATTTTCGGCAATGAAGAATCTACGAAATTCCGGGAAAATAATGAATGGTCTCCGCAATTGATATAAGAGAATGATGTAAATAGTGATTTGCTTTTGCTGAATTGGTCTGTTTAATTCTATTACGATAAATGACCCTAACTATTCGACGAATAAATTGTTGGGGTAAGTTTTAAAGACTATGAGTTAATTTTAAATTAAGTTGACGTAGATACGTATAAGTTAAATAAAAATAGTTAAATTAATGAAAGTAACTTTATCAAACGAGCTTGTTAATTGGTGAATGTCCGAAAAATAACAACGGAACTTAATTGGCTTCGCATGCTAACCATAATAGTAATTTGAAATACTCGAATTTGGACACAATTCCAAAAAAACTTGAAACGGAACCTTTGATACAGATATCGAAAGCGAAAGCTAATGAAACTTGAAATTATTTCCAATTTTTATGATGGCCAAATCAGTCATTCAAAAAAGTCGGAACTTTTCTTGCAAATACGTCAACTAAAACTGTCTACGCAAAAATGAAATATCTTCTAACGATGGAAGCATTACCAGAATGTCATTGTGATGAACCGGCTCTTTGTATTTGGTTTGAAGTGGAAATGAGTGCAGACAAAGTAAGCCAATACCTCTACTGAAAAATTAGAGAAGAAAACAAATTATGTAACCTATGAAATTTGGTTTATTTGAGACTGGGAGCAATGGTTGCAATCAACTACAATCTTGTCTACTCTTGTCTACTACAATCATAGTTTAAATAAATGAAATAGCACTCCATTGAAATATTACCTTGGCCGATGTTTGGCTAGAGCTGATTTATATACTAAATAAAATACGTTTTACCCTAAACGAAATAATTTTACAGAGACTGAGAATTTTTCGCCAAAGGTAATGATGTTAATTAGGAAATAATTTTAATGAAATCAATCAATGAGCAAATCTTCAACCGTCTTTAAGTAGCAGGGCCACATATATTCTTGAGGAAATTCAAGCCGGAAATATGATTGGCGGTGTTTAGCACTAATAGACGTCGTAATGAACTTAAAAAGGAGTTAAATATTAGATATAAATGATTTAATATATAATTCGGATAAATACATAATGAAGAATATCAATTTAATTAGAAAAAAAAATAATCTAACAGCAGTGAAATACTTGAATATGAAGCGAAAATAGTCCCAGCATCTCGATGTTTTCAGTTATGTTTTAATATAGGTATCAAACTATAAATGAACTTACCGGATTTTGCACAGCGGAGTACAAAAATTGTGAGAATTACTTGATAAATGTGTCTCATGCATTTTTTCATTTCGCTTACTATTGTCCAATTTCTTCCACGAAAGGTTTAATGGTAAAAATATGGTATCTTCACAATGATCCTGGTTTCTGATCTTGAGTCAAGTTATGTTTGTTCATTATGTTCAAACATAAAATAATCGGATCGATTTCGATCCGATAAAACCTATGTATACCGGTGTTATTCCTGTCCCTTCAGATTTACGGGGCAGAAATGTCTCGATTAAAGATGAATACGATAAACTTAATTTGTTTTTCTATAAATTTTTGGCACCAGTAGAACTAAACTCAAATGGAGCTTGACAGCTCGTTACTACCTAGACTTCGTTTTGAGAACTTGAGTGGATGTTAACATTTTCCTTAAAAAATGTGGCGGCTTCCATCATCCTACGCCAAGAAAATGCCAATCCTGACAAAGACGTAATTTTTTAATTAAGTTTTATGGATCCACTAATTACACAGTAAAATTGTTTGCGTCATTGCGTGCATTGAATAATCTACGCCTCCCGAGAGAGAATCCAAAGAAACGTTATTAGATTTTTGTAAAACACCATATGAAGCAAGATATTACTTTTGAGTAATTATTCACTGCCCGTATCAATTATTTATTTACAACAAACTGTGATTATTCACTGACAGTCATATAAATTTAAATCATCTAATTTCGCATCAACGATAATATGTATAACAAACTCCCAATCCAACAGTAGTTTCAGAAATTCTGTTCTTGCACTGACCAACAATATTTAGCACGATAGCGCTGCTAGCGCCTCAAGCGGAAATTTTTATCATTGTATCTCAATGCTACATAAGTCAGGCCAATCATTTGACGTTTTTGTGGGTTAGATATAAACATTGCCTGTTTCTTTCAAAAAAGTAGCAAGCAAAGTTCGAGCTCGCATTAATAACAAATAATTGTTGTTCACACGAAATTTTAAGAAGTTCAAGATGTCTTTAGCAGATGAATTACTAGCAGATCTTGAAGAAAACGATAATGACGACCTAAAGGATATAATAAAAGAAGAAGTAGATGCATTCAAGGAGGAGGAAGAGGCCATGGAAAAGTTAGCATTTAGTTTGGAGCCTATGGAAGTTGATGTTAAAGTGAATTCCATTCGGGAGTTGTGTAAGTTGCGAGATTCACTACGGCTTCAAAATATTCTAATTCAAATCAAAAAGTATGCGGCAAATCCCAGACACTCAAGTGACATGATTGGTAATGTTGAGTCGGATCCTGAATATCAATTGATCGTAGAAGCCAATGCCATTGCGGTTGAGGTAGATAACGAAATTTGTAAGTTTAAAGTGTAGAAATGAATGAAAATTAAAACCACTTAACACTGATTCTGATTCTTGTAGCTATAATACATAAATTTACCAAAGAAAAGTATCAGAAAAGATTTCCGGAACTGGATTCACTGATTGTTGGCGAGATGGAATATTTGCATACAGTAAAAGTGTTGGGGAACGACCTCGAGCAAATAAAGAACAACGAAGATTTGCAGCAGATATTGACACAGGCGACTATTATGATTGTCTCCGTTACTGCGTCCACGACACAAGGGTATATATATATAAGAAATGAGCAATAGTTATAAATATTATTTGATATATGAAATTACCACTATTTCTGTTTCTTAATAGAACTTTGCTAACTGAAATTGAAAAATGGCAAATAGACGAAGCCTGTGACATGGCGATAGAGTTGAATAACTTCAAAATGAGAATATATGAGTACGTGGAAAGTAGAATGACATTCATTGCCCCTAATTTATCAATGATAATAGGAGCTTCAACAGCAGCCAAGTTGCTAGGCATCGCTGGTGGACTAACTAAATTGTCTAAAATGCCCGCATGTAATGTTCAAGTACTAGGATCGCAGAAGAAGAGTTTGTCTGGGTGAGTAAATTTAATTTCGGCAGGAGAAGAAAAAGAATTGAAACAACTATTCGAATGAATGTAAATACTCAAACTAAATGCTAGAAAACACGAATTCTATCAATACAAAATCATGAGCTACCGAATTTGAACGACAAACATTTCGTTTTCACAGGTTCTCCAAGGTACAAATGCTCCCACACACAGGCTTCATTTACTACTCACAGATTGTACAAGATACACCACCAGTAAGTATCAAAAGTAAACAAGCCATGAAAAGCTGCATTAATACTTGCTTTAACAGGATTTACGAAGAAAAGCCGCGCGACTTGTTGCAGCCAAAGTAACATTAGCCGCTCGAGTGGATGCTTGTCATGAAAGCATACACGGTGAAATTGGTCTTAAATTTAAAGAAGACATTGAAAAGAAATTGGATAAACTGCAAGTAATTTAAAAAAAAAATTGAAGATTGCATAAGTAAACTGCAGTAATTAACATTTCAGGAACCTCCTCCGGTGAAATTTGTGAAACCTCTGCCCAAGCCGATAGAACAGAGCCGAAAAAAACGTGGAGGCAAACGCGTTCGTAAAATGAAGGAAAGATATGCATTGACTGAGTTCAGGAAACATGCAAATAGGATGAATTTCGGCGATGTAATATTAAACTATCCATAGACATGTGCCGAAGCTTATAAATTTTCTTATAGATTGAAGAAGATGCATATCAGGAAGATCTGGGTTACTCACGAGGTACTATTGGGAAAGCTGGCACAGGTCGTATTCGGTTACCACAAGTTGATGAAAAGACTAAAGTACGGATCAGTAAAACTCTACAAAAAAATTTGCAAAAACAACAAGTTTACGGAGGTAGTACAACCGTGAGAAAGCAAATTTCTGGCACCGCTTCGAGTGTAGCGTTCACACCATTGCAAGGATTGGAAATTGTTAACCCTCAAGCAGCTGAGAAATCGACTGATGCAGGTGCAAAGTATTTCTCAAATACATCAGGATTCCTTTCTGTAGGGCGGCGAATGTAATTATACGTTATTGCAAATAAATTATGATGAGGTCAGCGAAGTTATTTGAGAAGCAAAATGATTTTAATTTCATCAACGGGGCGCTGATCGAATCACTTCAATCCATCATGATGTTTTTTGATGAAGGAATTTCTCAAAGTATGAAACTATAAAATATTCACCAAATATTTTTGGCTATACCTCCTCCTCCTCGACTTTGAGGTTTGAGCTGACATTTCTTCTGTTGCGTGGTTTCAAAAAGATACGGGCTCAACCGGGATTTGAACCCGGGACCTCTCGCACCCAAAGCGAGAATCATACCCCTAGACCATTGAGCCGATGTTTCTACTGAGCTCACATTGCTGACACATATCACCAACACCCTGTACTCTCCACAACTATTCACTCGCAATGGCATCACACTTCCTATCTAGAAGCGTTTGACACACGTCAAAAATTCTACGGGGCATTCTCGGCATAAAAGCATATGTCAAATGTGGTTATATTTCTATTCATTGCATATTTTGTACAATATAACGTAAAATTTCAGCCTCACTTTTCCGAGGTCGACGTTGCAACTTGCGGAGACTAAAAGAAGGAAATCACAGCCAGGCGTCCTGGAAAAATTTAAAAGTTAACGTGGAAAGTAGCGAGTCTAACGACAAAACATGCCTATGCCAAGCAGTGCGTATAACCAGCAAGGGCCTAGTTGCTTTGAAAAGATGAAGATGGGATTTACAATAGGATTCTGCGTAGGAATGGCGAGTGGCGCGTTATTTGGCGGGTTCTCAGCGTTGAGGTTGGTGCCATCGAAAGTCTTACAATTATCTAATAAGTTTTTATCTTTTTGCATCTTAATTTTGTTGCTATAGGCTTTGCCAATAACCTGGCATTATTATGTAATTCAGCCGGCTTTTTAAAATATATATTCATATTTTGATTGCAGATATGGTCTGCGAGGGCGGGAGTTAATAAATAACGTTGGCAAAGTAATGCTGCAAGGCGGTGGAACATTTGGGACATTTATGGCTATCGGTACCGGAATAAGATGCTAGTCTCACACTTTTATGTGTGTATAGGATTGCAATTAAAAATATTGTATAGGACCCATTAACATTAAGTTCCAGTCATAGCTCATCTGTTTTTTCTATTTGATGGCATATGCAAACAAAAATTCTATCTGTTGAATAACGAGAAGTCCGATGTTTATTGTTACTCATTATTTTTTCACGCAGAGTATAAATAAATATTCGTGAAATGTAATGGATTCGTTTTATGTGTACAATATCAAATATTTATAATGTGTATAATATAACGGAAATTCAAAAAAGAATACTCGTGAAATGTTGGAGACTATTTTCTGGCTGACTAAGTTTTATCAGAAATCAATGTAGCGACGATTGTTTTGATGCTAACTGGTTTGATTGCATTTACATCTTGCCATTTCGTCACTTTCGTAGTGCATTGACCAATTGCTATTTCCCATCTTACTGACACTTAGAGTCACTAAGTGACACTTAGTGTTGTTGCAATATTTACATTAATCTGATTTTGTCATTTAGGTTGGGAGAGCCATGGTTTATAGTAGGCTCTGTTGGTCATAAGTCTAGTAATACTCTTATTGTGTTTTGGGAGTATATACCTCTTATAAAACCAAGATTTACTGTTATTGTTGAGGGGGTGTGTCTTTTTCCCGATGAAAGGGTCGTTATGGCTAGTTTTCTCTCTTATTTTTGTCTGCCATTGTTCTTTCGCTTCTCCCTTGATTAAGGCCCCTATCTCATCTAGTTCAAAATGCGCTTCAGTTGTTCTCTAACTCGAGGCCTTATTTGGCTTGTAAGTGAGCCATATCAAGTGGTTTGATGCCTCCAAATGACTGAAGATTTTCTCTTGAGTTTTTGTTTTTCTAGGTTGTATTCCATACTATTATTTGCTTTGTGTTCGTCTGTAAGCTAATCACAGTATTTCAAACCTATACGGGCTGACTTTTATACTTTATTTAATATTGACAGAGTAATGAGCTGAATAATAGAGCACCGCTTGGGTGTTGGTGTTGTTACGATTGTCGTCCCTCATACAAGAATCATTTCCTATATGAAAAGATATATCAAGCGGTTATTGTGCACAAGGTGGACGATTCAACTCTTGCAAATGCGGGAATTCATGCGAATTTACTTAGAAATTGCCGAGTTCTTATGTTCCGTAATGCTTAGTGTTTTTTAAATATTATTACCATGGTTATAACTTTAATAGATTGTTTGCATGATTTGAGTTACAGCGGACATGTTCTAAGAAAACTTTCTTGTGTCTAGTATCAATGAATTAATTGATCAGATGTTAAAGATCATATAAAACTACACTTTCACTTTTTTCGAACATAAATCCTTTCAATAATAGCAAATAATCGTCAAAAAAGCCAATTATATCAAAACCAAATAGATCGATTCTTTTGTTGCACTTCTTCGACTTTAAGCGTCGATCCTTAGCTTTTATAAACAAAATGTCTCGCAAAATGTCTTTCTACTGTTGATTACTTTTAATTTTGGATATAAAAAATTATAGACGTTGAATTCCGATGATAATTTATTCTAAGCAATAGCTACATACTTCCTCGAACTGGATTAAATGTTCCATAAGGCTACATAAGTGATCAAGCGAAACGGATAACGGTAGGTTGAAAAGGTAAAGTAAGAATAGATCTTGTACGCACCTTACTGAGGATCTAACATGAATTAACTCTTCGTGAAATTTTCTAGCAATATTGAATTCGAGTGGATCAAACTCGTTAAAACAGAAAATGTTTAAATTATTCAACATCATTTAAACAGAACGTTTATCCACACACATTCCTTACATTTTGACGCACGCGCGCAATGTCACAATTTAAAAACAAATACATTCTAACCTTGGTGTATAAGTTCCACAGTGAATGTCACAACCATTATAAGTGACCATTTAGCCACAACTTGAACCAATATTAAGACCGAGTCACATTTTGCATTTGATCTCGGCTCTTTTTTGGTTTAGATTCACACTGAGCTTTTAATTCAAGTAAGCAACCTTAGTAGGTTAAGAACTGGGGAGCATGTTACCAGAGACACAAATCGATACACGTAAGTTATAATCGAAGCCCAATAGATGGCAGTCAACAGAAATTAGTTTTGCAGTTTAAAGTTAAGATTACATGTATTTGGTTTAGTTTATTTATATTGTGGCGCATTAAATAGTTGATAATTAACGAATTTTTTTTTTCATAACAAAAATTACGCTGTTAATTTTTGGAGCTACTGGACGGAAAATGTTTAATTTTTGTAATATTGATTGACAGGCAATATATGATGTTGACGAAATTGTTTTCCACTGAGTTGATTCTCACTGGTTAAATTTTTAGAATGATTGCATGCAAAATTGTTTTCAAATGCATCTACACATAAAGCCAAGCCATACAATTTGCAGAAAGTCTTTAAAATTTGTAAGAATCTCGTATGTTGGAGAACTTCAGTGCCTTGTTGAAAAATTTCACTTCAATAATTACCTCAGGTGTAATTCCGCTGAAATTAGTAGAAACTCCCATGTGACGGCGAAAATGTCCTAATCTTCTTATACAGATTTTCTGAAATTCAAATTACGCTATGATTCTAAGTGGTGTGCAACTTAGCTAGACTTCGGTTTGCATTCAAAACATTGAACTTCACCGCGATGTTATTTTAATTTGACAGATGAAACCGAGGAACTGTCATTTGTCCCGTGCGGCAAAATGTTTTCTTTGAGAATATTGGCACAAATACGTAGTAATTTAAATAATATAAATTTAAACTATCCACGAATACGAGAGCTTCGCCGAATAGTAAAAGCATACGAATTTATCCCACCGGCAAAAAACGTAGATGGTACTCACGCGCCAGATACCTATAATTCACACGATTTCACGAATGGCCAGTGTGAAAACAGAACGGATCAGTTTAGAAAATTTCCAAAATCTGATTTTTCTGAGCCGTCATCGCACCAAACAAGTGATTCTGAGGTAGTGAAAGCTAAGTCGCTCAGAGATGCGCTACCATCTCCTTTGGAACCTGTAGATTTAGAAAATCTTCCCGAAGTGGTGTCCAACTTTGTACCTGCATTCAATTTGGCAGCCTATGTTAACAAATCGGAAACTCTACAAAAACTCGTTCAACTAGGTGTGAATTTAAGTCAAATTGAAAAACGTAAGGGTCTGCCACAGTTCCTGCTGAAATTAGAATTTGAAAAAGATATAAAATCATATTTAACGTTCTTAACTGACATTGGCGTACCGGCGCATCATCTTGGGATATTTGTTACGAAAAATCCGCTAATATTTAAGGAAGACTTGGGTGATTTAGAAGTAAGAGTGAATTACTTAGAAGCAAAGAAATTTACAGCGAATCAGATTGCCAGAATAGTAACAAAAAATCCGTTTTGGCTGATGTTTTCAACAAAACGGATCGATCGTCGACTGGGCCATTTTCAGAAGAATTTCTCCCTCAGTGGAGATGATATTCGATTTTTAGCGACGAAACAACCTCGTCTAATTACATATAACATGGAGCATATAAGGAAGAATACGTTTTGCATACGTGAAGAAATGGGATTTAATGAGGACGAAATCAAATGTTTGCTATTGAGTAAACCCAGACTATGGATGATGGGTATGTATGACGAAATTTGCTGAAATTATACAAACAATATTTGTATTTCATGATGAAGTTGTGTTCATTCGTTTTGAATTAGTGTTGATTTCTGTTTTGTTCATGCATGATCACACATCAACCTGAATCGATCCTTCTCCTAGTCTAGGGTTAATTTCAGATCGTGGTTTATTTCTCGTTTTCAACTCTGTAGTATCGAGCCAATTTTCAAGAAAATCTATTTATTTTGTCGCTAACAAAAACGGAAGCAAACAAATTCATTTGAAGTTGTTTGCATACGAATTGCCGGAGTAAGACTTAGATTTTTTAGATTAGTGAGATCAGCAGACCGAATGGATCAAAATATTTCGATATAGGTCGAAACTCTCGAGAAAAAGAAACTTAGAACCATATTTCATTCAAATTTACAACATTAAAAATTATATCAGTATATATACAATACATCTCAAATTTCGATTTGAAGTTAGTGCCAGTTCCACTTATTTCAATGTCAATTGAATAATAAGATAACTTTTAATTTTTCAGATTCAAATGATCTTGTTGAGCGTTTTGAGTATGTTCATCGGGAAATGAGTATTTCACACGACTATATTACACGTTCCCCGGATATTCTATTGTCTAGGATATATCGAATAAAAGAACGCCATGGATTTCTAAAATATTTAGGGAAAGCACAGTATGATCCCAACAAAGAACTTTTCATCTCTTTAAAACGATTAGTCGAGGGAACTGACAAAGATTTTGTAATGGATGTTGCGAAATCGAGCATGGAAGAATATAATACGTATTTAAGGAGCCTATGAACATAAATGTAATGACTATGTTGCAAGTGGAATAATGATTCCTTTTTTATCTATCAACTACTAGTATGTTTGTGATTTATGAAATGTGAAACTTTGTTGTGATAAAAATAAACTGTTAAATGAAAGTTGTTGAAATTTCATTGATCTATAATAACTTACCTTCGATAGTAACGTATATTCATTGATACCTACGGCTTTTTGGAAATTTTCTTGAAGTTGGAAATTTTGTTGAAGTTAGAAATAAAATGGAGAGGAGTAATTGTCAGGATAAAATCTGTAAAGTGAGAAGGTAATATAAAATGAGTAAAGTGAGAAGGTAATATGAATTGAATTGTGTAATATTTTCGAAATAATAAAATTAAATATTAAGAGATATTTCAATAAAAAAGGGGGAAGCTATATTTTGTTCCTAGAAGGGTAAGGCACATAGAAGGGCGCATAGTAGATTTTTAAATGAAAATGAAACAGGAGACTTCAATCAGGAAATAAATAAGCTAGGAAGCAAACAACTGAAAAAGACTGAAGGTTTATAGTTTTTCAGGTTTCTGAATGCGAAAACGGCAATAGATGTGCATATTAATTTGAATTGAAAACTGAGCTTAATAGTGTCTATATATTTACAATTGCACAAATTTAAAAACCCATTACAGAATTTACTATAATTAAATAACAACTTTTAATTTATTTAGTGAAACAATTCCAACTAAATGAGACTATTTACAAACTAAAGCCGTATTAACTTTTATGCAAAATCATTTGCTTGATTTATTGACCATTGAATACCGATTCTGGATAGTAGCTGGGTGCGTTGAACATTCGCGGAAAATTGGCTGGATCAATTTGATTAACCGGAATGACTGACATGAGGTCTCTAAAAATAGTCAAGATTATTACTTTTCAATTGTGTCTACCATGTGAGGGCTTTGAATATATTTGCATCCTGCCAAATGAATTAATAGTACTCTTATTAGATACTTGTGTAAGAATGAAAATTAGTATTTTGTCATGAAAAAGTTAGTCTAGTAGAAAATTTCTAAATTAATACGTATGGAAGTCAGTACAGTTTTAATAATGGTTTTGATCAAATAAAATAAAAAGTAACCAAAAGAGAAACATTTATAATTTCCGAGATGCTGGTGAAAACGATTGTGTTCAAGGAATGTCACATATCTATAAAATATTAATACTAATAACTATTATTATTTTCGCGGGACTGCACTTTAAAAATGTGCCTACCATATCTTCAACCATGCCGTCATGAGATAGACTATGCGAGGCTCGACCCTGTCTTTCGTATAAAACATTACCATTAGAAACATTCTCTCTCAGCATCAAATTAAATCAGTAATACACCCTGGGATCGGTCGCGCATTATTTCAAGTGTTATGTTTTAAAAAAAAATTGAAACAACGTATGTTGTCGATCGTTCATTCTTGCCATGGATTTCTTGATTCGCATTAGCCCAGATTTCAACTCAATACAGTGGTATCAAGTTAGTCGTTACAATTAATCGTCTTTGTTTTGAATCGCGGAAGACCATATAGTTGCCACAAGTCTGTGTAACGACTTCGATGGACTGCACACTCTACCAAATTTCTTACCAAAAAGCTTTTAGTAGGCCTTTGTGGCGAGTATTACATTTAGTGCGAGACTTGCATCGCAGCTTTGTATCTTGCACCTTATACCTGGGTACCAGACTTTCTTCTTAATTTGTACCCTCGTGTTATCACACAAGTGCGCTAACACTTTCGGTGGGCATCTCGGAGAAAAAGCAAGTGATAGTGTGTTTTTCTTTATAAAACGAAATAATTGGAATGTAATGAACAAATTTTTACTGATACAAAGAAAATTCTACTATCCTCGGTAGAATACCGTTAAACCAGGAATTTGTTCCGCTGTTTTGTTACTCAGCAATTGTCTGTGCAGACTTTGTGCCAACATTCAACACAATGAAGGTTCCTTTGCGCTTCCTTGCAAACTCAAAGCCATTGGCCTCCATCCATGTTTAAAATTTTGTCACTACTGGCTTAGGCATACGCAATCGATCTTTATCAATCATTAATAATATCCTCAATTATATCGATGCAAATAAACTCGTAATGATAGAATTTCGAATCAATGAGGGTGAATTTATTCGAAAATTATAAATGATTTCATATTTCCCAGATGATAAGATTCAGTTATGAGATTTTTCTCAAATAAGACCACCGCCTGTAGAGCTTGAGTAAAAAAATAAAGATTAGAAATACAGTTTTTTTCTTGTTTTGGTAATGAAGGAACAAAATCATGCATTTTGTTTATAAATCTTGCGCAGCAAAGTTCACTTGTTACGGTTATGGTTGAATCGCAAAAAAGTCATGGTTAAACCCTCCCAATATGTACAAAATATGATATCCTTTGAACAATTCAACAAAACCCGTAAAGTCTATTGTTAGATGATTGGGATCGTGTTTCATACAGACATTAAAATTTTCAGTTACTGAAACTGAAGCAGCGGGTGTTCGTGTGACCCAGAACCAAACCCGCTCTGGAAATATCTACATACACTTTCGGCGACGTCAAAATTAAGTACATTCTCTTAAACCATCATTTTTAACGACCATAAAAATCATAAAAACTTGTCACCATTTCAAAGAAACTATTGTTTTTCAATTTTTTGTTAGAACCTTTTCATTTGTGTCGATCAAGTGTCGGACTCATTGGCCGAAGGGTCCGAAGCGTTCATTCGAACGCTTGCTGCAACTGACCATATTGCGTTGTCCTCCGCCTTCGAAAATTTATGCATCGATGGAATTCAATTGATTTCTGTATGACTTTAAGAAAATTTTAAGATACTCTCAAGTGGTCCAAATGCTAGATTGTTGGATACATATGCACATGCATAGCACGAGCTACGATGGCATATGTGCGAGTTTATAAGCAGGTAGGTGTGATGAGAAAGTCGGGGTTGCCTTCGGTTTTGGTTTACGATTTGAAAATCCCTAGCTCAGAATTGATTTAAGACCTCGATCAGGAAAACTTAATGCGGATGTGACCATCATTCAAATGTGTACTATACTTTAATGACCAGTATCTGTTTGTGGGCTTGGTCGGAATTTGGCTATTTGCTTCAGCTGAATGGAAACCCAGCACAAAACTCTATTGCAAATGGTAACTCTATAGTGCAAAATAATAATTCCTCCTCGGTATAGCAAATGAAGAAATCAACACTAAATGGAGGGAAATGGCAACAGAATCACGTTTTGTTATGTCTTAATTGATTCGGGAAAGAGAACATTTTTCATCACGAGCGAATTACTTAGAATCCACACACTTCGTTTTGTAGTTTAATACTGTCGGTGAAAGTGTTTAAGGGAAAAATAAACGTTCTTTGAAGAAAACAAGAAATAAAACTTTGAATTATGGCCTAATATCATACTGAATAACAAACTTTATTGTAAATAAACATTTCAACTTACGTTCTTGTTTGCGGCGTCCGATCACGTTGTCGACGATTCTTAAACCAATTGGATACTTGTGTTAGTGTTAGTCCTGTTTTCTTTGCCAATGACTTCTTTTCATCAGGTGTCGGATATCGATTGTTGATGTAACAATCTTTCAGTGCATTTCGACTTTTCTCCTTAAAACAGTAAACCGTCTCTTCGCCGTCCCATATTGTTTTTGGTAGTGGATATTTTTTTCGTAATCTATACTTATCCACGGCACCTAATGCACGCCCGCGCACTTTCTCAGCCTCCTTGTAATGCGCTTTGAACCAGAGATTCTGTAATTCGGTGTGGTATTTCGGAGAAAAACAATGGGACTCAAGGAGGCTGTATAATTCGTGGTAGAGTCCACGGTGATAGGCAACTATTGCTCGTGCCCTGAAATAAAGTGATAGCGAAATATGAAATTCTAGTGAATACAATACATGAAATACAAGTATTTTAAATATAAAGGGGATTTTTACACATGTATGTTAACATTTCGTACGATGAAAGTAAATTAAAAAAATGTGAGCAAATTTTTATTTTTTCAAGTTTCCTATGAAAGAAATTACTAATATTGCTGGAGAATTGTTCCAGCAACAACTGGTTTTCTTTTATTGTTATTTTTTATATACAATTCTTTATTGGTATTTTGATTTGTACAGTTTCTGAAAGTTAAGTGCTTATATCTGGTTATCTGACAAAATAATTCATCCAAACATCTACATATGATTTTCTTTGACAAGGCCCTACTAACTAGATCGAGAGGAAAATTTCAACAAAAATCTTTGCTAGGCTTACAACAAACATATAACTATTTTTCTTATATTAACAATGATCTAATTTATAAGTTAATCAAACTAAACAGATCCATGAGGACACTTGATCGGAATTTTTATAGATTTTACATAGCGTCCACATGCTTAGTAATAGGGCTAATATTAGCTATTTTGTGTGGCAATCTAGAGGGGAAACCCTCGAGATTCTTGCTAAAGAGAAATCATTTTAAGAATATATATTTTCGAAGAAGAAAAAAAAAAAACAACAAGATCAAGGGATTGTTATATTCTTTTTAAATTCCTCCTCTTATAATTATTATCAATTAAATTTGATTTCGTGTACGTTAAATTAATATTAATTAGATCACACCGACTAAAACCTCTCAGGAACAATTTTCAGGTTGTTGCGTTGCGTTAAAATAAGTACATGATTATTTGCCAAAAAAAAAATGCGGCTGAAGAAATACGATCAGGGTAGTTAAATTTATTATTGCGAGGATTTCAAAATGTAGTCACACTCAACGATTGTTTGTAGATATCATAGGGAAAATTGAGATGGAGAGCAAAATAAGTGGAGGGGAAAAATCTTAGTTAATGGTAATGTCAATTACACGGATGTACTTCATTGGGTTGCCTCATTTTATCATTGAGTCTTATTGGTGTTTTTAGTTTTGATGTAAGATGCTTAAGCGACTTCAGTGAGATACAGGTGAAATTTGTGATTAACTCCGTACCCCCAGGGAATAAGGAAGCGTATTCTTCAACGGAAGGAAGAACACCTCCAAATTGCTTTATATATATGTATACATTTGTATAGATTTATGTTCGTGAGGAGAGATGCTGGCTACGTGCTTCACATCATAATTTCAAATCGTGGCTTAAAGCTTCATATATAACGAATATATTCTAGCTATAAAGCATGTAATTGTACGAGCTAATTTAGCGTATTTGCTGATACTCTCGAAAACATTTTCCTTGTGGACATAAACACGATTTTTTTCGAAGAGCTCATTTCAAAATTTAGCCCTTTTAGTGCCAGGCGAACAAGAGGTGCCTTTGCAAGAATGACCGGCTGAAATTCACGGTTTTACTAGGGTTTGGGAAAATACTCATAAAACTTAAACCAGAAACAATATTTACATGATTCAAAACAGCAGTACGTTAAGGACAAAGTAGAGAACATCACGATGACACTAGTTTTCCATATTAATTGAAAATTATATAAATAACAAAGATATAAAAGATTATAAAGAAGATAAAAGTCCAGTTCCATCTTACGAAACGTATTTGCACATACAAAATGTCCCCTTTCTTATATAGAACATATGTTACAAAGTATATATTTTGCATTTCAGCTCCAAGCGATACGCAAAAGTCGTCGTCCACAAAGAGTTAAAACGAATAACTATTTTTTTTAAATTCTCGTAGTGAAATTAGATCATTAATAACGTATTATAAATTTATTTTGAGAGAGAGTTCTCCCGCAATGCGAATAGTAAAGCGCTATAAGATGCGGCCCAATATCTCGGCTTTGGCACTTCTCGCCTGTGCAGCAAGAGCCGATATATCGGCCTCCGGCACTAAAAGGATTAAATACAATGAGTAGAGTCACGTTGAAGAAATTAGCTTTGTACGAAGGCGATGAAGTAGGAACTGCAAATACTTATTAGAGAGGAAAAGAAAACTAAGAATCCTTTGGGTGGAAATTTCAAGTATGGGGTGATTTTTAGGTAATTTATTTATTAATATACTGGTTAAATATTGTACCAGATGGACAATTTTGCAATAGTTTTTTAACGTAAAGTTTTCAAAAGTTTAAAATTAAAGCTTTAAAACAAAAATTTTGGAAAATTTTGCAATAGTTGTTTAGAGTAAAGTTTTCCATTTAATTATAAATCGTTTAACACTCGAACAATGCTTGCAAATAACGGAAATTTATTTTCAAACTTAAAGTTCAATATGCGAATTATTTATTTGAGCTTGCCATCCTTACTGTGATTGGTGTATATCAGTTATAAGAAAATAAGACAAAGAAATGTACGTGCCGATGAAAATCACTTCTTATGTAATTAACTTGAACTACATCCTTACAAAATTCAATTTGTTCAAGAATTTAAGCCTGATGGCCATCGTTTGCGTCAAAAGTTCGCAGATCAAGCTCATAGTAAATTGAAAAGATTACAAGCGAAATTGAAGATATTGATGAGAGCAACCGGAAAATCGGCTTATTGAAAAATAAATTAAATATTAAATTACATTCAACTAAAAACAGTAAATAAAAAAAAACCAAAAACTACTTAAAATAAAAAGTCAAAATAGTTTTGAAGGTTTTAATTCAATTGAAATTATCCAAATTTTTAGAAAAAGACTCTTTACTTGCGTAGAAGTGTCTATCTTGATTCCATTTACTTGTCATTTAATAACCTAGATCAATCGATTAACATTACCAGCTAGGTAGTCGTAACATTCATCAACAATATCGCAAAGAAATAAAATGAATTTGAAACACCTTAGTAAGCAAGTAAAAATGGGCACCTATTAAATAGTGTCAACCGCTGCATCCCTGCTATGAGTTGATACAATGAACAAAGTGACAGATACATGTTTGAACCACATAATGATCCCACTCAAGGCTTCTATGTTAAATTTCATTTTTGGAGCTCATTTCTGAGTGACAAGATCAATCTTCCGACTAATGTGTCCTACTTAAATCAGGGTACTGTGATTAGTTATATGAATATACAATATGAATATAATCTAATATAATATAATTTTTTTTTTGGGTTGGGGGGTGAAGGCAATTTACGCCCGGAGTGTGGGACTCCTAGCAGCGCATGCTACCAGACTACCCACTAAACACCCCCCCTGTCAAGAGATCCTAGCCTGGAACCGTTTGACACATTACTTCGGGCTAGGCCTCTTTTTACTTCGCGCTAGGGCGCCGTCAGTCTACAGAAATCTCCCTCCAGCGGGAGGGGGCAGGATGGAGGAGGGCTGCTGGAAAGGAGACCTCCCTAGACCCCGCGCCCAAGGTTATCTATCGAATATTTTTTAGCAATAAGTATTGCCTGAGAGTAACGTGCCACGCAGGTCCATTTGTCGAAACTTTTCAGCATTTCTCCGACCAGATTGTCTGGAGAAAGCTCTCCCATCACCTCCCACAAGTCTTGCCGCATCCTGTTCCACCTTCTACAGTTGAAGAAGGTGTGACATGCGTTATCCCTTTCCCCTGGGCAGAAAATGCAGTCTGGGGACCGTGATTTACCAATCTTGTGCAAGTAAGACTGAAAATACCCATGCCCGCTAAGAAGCTGGGTAAGGTAATAATCAGTCTCATCGTGCCTTCGATTTAGCCACGATCCCACGTCCCCTATAAGGCGGGCAGTCCAGCGGCCATTAGAGTCGCCTTCCCATGACTGTTGCCACTCGAGTATTGTGCGCTGCCTCTCTTCTCGGTTGACAGCATATCTTGAGCCCTCCACTTTACGGTCATAAATTCTCCGTCGTTCTCTAGCAAGGATGGCGATGGGTATCACTCCTGCGATCACCAACACCGCCGACTCAGAGACAGTGCGGTATGCAGACGCAACCCGCAAAGCTCCTCGTCTCTGTACCTGGGCCAAGCGCTTTCGGTACAGCTCCTTACTGAGAGCTCCGGCCCAAACTTCAGAGCCGTACAGTAGCACTGACTGTACAGCACTCATGAGAAGTCGGCGTTTGCTCGGTGTGGGCCCACCGATGTTGCACATTAGTCGACTCAAAGCTGAGACGCCTATCGCGGCCTTTTTCGCCGTTGCCCTGATCTGTTCCGAAAAGCTCATTTTGGAATCGATCAATAGTCCCAAATATTTTATTGCGACTTTAGACTCAACAGTCGCATCTCCGATCCGCAAAGGAATTACCGTGGGAATTCTTTTCTTCGTGAGAACGACCACCTCGGTTTCCTCTAGTGCCAAACTGAACCCACGGGTGGTCATCCATTCCCTCACTTGACGCATTAGCACTCCCAGTCTGCGCTGCGCATGTTCGACTGTACGTCCAGCGACCAGTGCTGCTATATCATCTGCATAGCCGACTAAGCGCGACTCATCTGGCAGCTCAAGCCTCAATAGTCCGTCATATGTGGCGTTCCACAAGTCTGGTCCCAGTATGGAGCCTTGCGCTACACCAGACGTTATCTCCATAATATAATATAATATAATATAATATAATAATAACTTCAAATAACTCCTAATTTTCTGAGTGATATTATTCATTATTTGCTTATTTTCAAATCAGTAGGCACTTACCTTAGAACACTTTCGTTAGTTCGCAACAATTCGCTGTGGGGAAGACTCCACAAAAACGTCGCTAACTTTTCCACATCTCCTTTCTGTTGCAGCGCCTCGCACATACATTGTACCTTGAAATGAATACAACGAAAATATCTTTCAAATTTGAGCCTCACAGGCTGTAAATTATTTGTCAGACCTGTTCAGCACTAAATGAAAAACATTTTCTACTAAGCTCCAGACTAACATTGGCCGTTTGACTTTCTCCCAATCCAAAGGGAACTGCAGTATTCGTACTATTGTCATTTACACTACTATTCCGGTTGTGTTGTGCAACAACATCTGCTAAAATCGATGAAGATCCTTTAACAACATTTGCCGCTACCTCGTTATTGTTGTTGTTAAGTGTCTGTTGTGGGTGTGCATGATTGTGATGATGACTACTATTATGATTGTTAACATTCGTATTACTTGACAAAAATTGCATAGCACTAATATCTGCCTCAGGATTTGATTCATCGCCGATGTCGTGAAATTTTCGTTCGAACTCTTTTTCTGGAGAAAATTGTTGCAGCTTCTCCGAAAAGAATAAAGTCTTGCATGAAACGTTGCCACGATAACCTGGAATTGTATGTAAACGAAAAATTATACTAAAATCATTTCTTTACATTTTTTTTTGTTTATTTTCGAGAAATCAAGTTGAATACAAAACATTTACTTAATTTTCCAAATTATTACCGAGTGATAATAGTTGAAGGGATAAGTCAAATAAATGTTTATAAATTCTTCAGCAGACAGAGAACTAAGCAAGCGTGGTCGTGTTGTTTATTAACGAAGTAATTTAATATTTATCGAATTGTAATTATTAAGTATATAAGATTAAAGTCGATGTTACAGTGATACTAAATTACTTTTAAGTGAATTCATTGAGTTCTTCAGAATTTGAAGATTTACATTAAGGATCATTTTACATACAGGTAATTGAAATCAATGAGTTCAAAGTCGTTCACTATATTTCAACGATTGAATTGCATTGCATGTAGTTATAATTTTAAGATTGAATTGATAAATCGCTTATTTCTCAAAAGGAATTGTTGAATTGCTGTGCATTCGTGTATGATGATGAACGGAAATACTTCGTATTTCGAAGAGTGTATCGTGTACCAAATACATTAATTGATGAAGATATCATAATCATATAGTGAGTTGCAATCTAAAGTAAAAACTTAAAGCAAATATAAAACGATATGTTTTTGGCTCCATGATACTCAGATTCGTTCAATATGTTCTTTAAATAGTTAAAATAAAAGTTTCCTTTTACATTATTAATGATTTCTGATAGGTTCAGAAATTTTGTTTGTCTGTTCCTAATAATATCAAATAGTTTTATTTTCATAAGTTGCTCCTTCTGATCTTAAAGGGAGAATCCGATTGAAAGAATTGTATCGTGATGATGAAAAATTGATTAAACTCAGATTGAGTGAACAGTTCTATAATTCCAAAATAATAGTAACGAACGATTCAATGAGATCAAAATACTAGATACTGAAAGAAGCATGCAAAATTGATGTAGTTTGTTATGGTATCGCAATTTCATTTATTAAACAAAAAACATATTTGGTATTTATGCTTTTTTTGGCAACTAATTTGGCTAATTCTCAGCAGGAATGCCTACATCCTAGAAAGTTTTTTATTGGGTAACTTAAAAATCAACATGACGTTAAAAGGATACTTTGAGCTATAACAAACCGAATACGGTATTGAAAATGTGGGCAAATTTGTATATCTTGGCGCCAAAAGAACAAGAAAGAAAGAGTGAAAGAGATGTGAAGTGAAGAGAAGAGAAGTGAAAGATGTTAAATACGCCAATGGGTGCAGCCCGCTAGTAAATCGTTCTATTCACTTGTAACGATTCTGAAGATCAGCTAGATACACAGGAAAGGAAAGCTCCAAGTAAATCTGTGATTAGACCTGTGTTATGCTTTGTGTGTGAAATATATACCCTAACCCAAGCATCCGCAAATATACTAAACACCTTTGAGCGACGGGTTCTCAGCCGGATAATTGGAGTGAAGGTAGACGGGGACCAATGGCGAATTTGATACAACGATGAGCTGTATGAAATTTCTGACGAGCCTGAGGTCTCAACGCTTGTAAGACTGCCGATGCTGTAATGGGCTGGCCCTATGAATCGTCTGGATGAACAACGGATATCCAAAAAGGTATTCATCAGGAGCATTGAAGGACGGAGACCAGTGGAGAAACCGAGAAAATGCTGGTCTGACTCTGCTGACAAAGACAGATCATCGCTGCGCGGATTTCAGAATTGGAGGACGCGGTCAATGGACCGAGACGATTGGAGACGCTTGTTTCAGGAAATGAAGGCCCGAGAGGGGCTGTAGTGCTAAGGAGAAGAAGAAGAAGAAAAAGGATAACAAAACAATTGTTGAAATTTCGTTATTTGTTTAACAATTATAAGAGGAACAAAATGCACTGAGATTATTATTAGCGTGGCGTAATCACTAAAAAAGGGCTAACAGTCCAAATGGGAATCACAAAGTAAGAATAAGAGTATCCAATGTCACAAAAAAAGAGAGCATTGCATTCGTAAAGTACATTGATGAGTGTACAGATCTCGATCGTTAGCTTTATGAGCTTTAATGTATATGGGAATCATTTTTCAGAATGTTAACGCACTTCCATCTGCTTCTCGTCTTAATGTCCTATCTCCAACAAATTTTGCTTACAAATTTCAATGCATTTGAAAAAATGGAGTCGAATACAGTTAGATTGTTTTAAGTGTTACCGCTTGTAAGTGATAATATACAGAGTATCATCACTTTGTAATGTAATGATCTGTGAAGATCAGGAGAGCCATTTACCATAAAAATTCCCTGCTGATAATTGTAAATAGGAAAATCTCTGTGGGATATGCTGATTAAAGCAGTATTTGGTACATTTTACCAAAAATGTTTGCATGTAATGCACTTTACACTTTACACTTTCGTATTCTACTAATAAAAACTCGAATGTACTGCATGCTGAAGACATTTAAAGTAGTAGACTGAAAGTTATTGCTCATTCAAAGTTACCGATTTATGGTCACAATTCCGCAAAAACCGTCAAAAGTTTTAGCTATTAACTAAAAATTTAGCGAAATTTTTAATGATTATTATTTAGCTGTATAACTATTAGCAGTAGAGTTTACACTATAAAATCATTTGACGAACAGCACCTGTATTCTTGAACAAAGGAAGGGTACTTTGTTTTTCAAGGTAGTTGTAGTGTCATTTGTATGTTTACAAAGTATTCAAAAATAGAACTCTTACAATTACACTAAAGGAATTAGAAGTGGAAAACATTGTAAGTTCTAATCTGACTTATAGGAATGATTTCAATATTACATAAGAATAAATATTTGAAAGAAGCTTGGTATTTGTAAAAGAGAAAACCTTGGTGATTGAACTTCCTATTTTTGATAGCAATTAGAACGATTGATTTGGGAGGGTCAGGCCACCGGGTCGAGAAAAAAAACGTTAGACGCAGAGTTTCTTACATGATTATGGACGAAAGCCTATTATTATATCTAATATATATTGACGATTGAGAGACAGGAACATTGATAGTCAGCTTGGTATAAATATTCAAAATAAGATAGATTATAGATATTAATTCTCCTTATTGAAGTACGGTTACGTATTTCTGTTCCAAGGGAGGGAATGATAATGCAGAAGAATATGTTTTAAGCCGGTTTTAATGTAAAATTCTGCTGAAGCCAAAGAAGATATAGAACAAATAAATAAACATATAGGTAGATTAATTAATAAATAGATTCATAGATCGATAGATAAACAAAGGAATTGATTGACAAGTATAAAGTTAGATAAACTAATTTGCAAATAAGATGAAGATTTTCAGATAACAAAAAATTGTAGTTATTCAGCCGTTAGGAGTCAAATAACAAAATTATGTCAAGCTTGTGAAGATTAAGTGGAATGGTACATTTCCTTTCAGTTTTGACTCTATAATCGAGCGTTTGTCGGCATTGGAGCAAGAAACAATTTTAATTGTATAGAATTTGAATTATATAGAATATAGAATTTCCAATTTTGTAGAATTCAATTTCAATTTTATAGCAATTCGAAATCCTAATATTTGCGGTATATACTTATCAGTAAATATAAAGAATATATTTAGTTAGTATAATAATTGCGTAAAAAGGGACAAATAAACAGGCGCAATTATGTGTCAACTGAGCAAAATTAATATAGTGTTTCGTAGAGTTGACTGGAACTGAGAAATAAATAGAGATTTCATTGAAATTAGTCATAAACTCGAAAATTCTCATTAATTAATATTCTCCTTAACTTCTAACTGAAGAAAATGATACTTCATTATGGGTATTAAATGGTCAAGTTTCCCTGAAAATGGAAATATATTTTGGAGAACAATACTAAAGAAAGCATGGTGAAGATCTAATTTTTCGCATTGGTATTTTGTTTGGAACATTTTTGCGATCACCTAAGTAAATTATATGAATTAGTAACACGAAAAAGACACACGAATAACATTGTTAGGCAGATGAGTAGCTTTGATGTTATATTATTAGTGAAAATGTGAAATTAGTGAATGAAAAAGAGTAGATACTTAGGGCACTTTTTTAAATAATGACAACAAGATTGGGCTTGTCTTTTTCATTCTTTCATGATGATTTATTTGTTTTATTTATCGAAGAATAAACAATTGACACCGAACCTCTTTCGTAAACAAAGAGCTCTAAAATAATTTTATAAAATAGCTAAGAAGATAAATCAACCGAATATAACAACTAAACAGTACGATCGTTGCACCTGAATTTTGCATAAAAATTGCATGACTGTTGTAGGCTAATATTCCTTGGTTTGTGCCTGTATCGGATGTGGTACCCGCTGAACTTGTCGAATCTAAATCGCCACCCACCGAAGGTGATAATCCATTATCCATTTTACTTTGTGTTGTTATTGTCACTCAGCTTTTCACGTTTCAATAAATTTCTTTTTTCAAAGGATACACTTGATTATATATTAATTCCATTATACACGGTGTTCACCCTTTCTACGTTCTACACTTTTTTTCTCCTTTCTAAATTCACTAAACTTTAACTACTACCGAAATAATTTAAAAATTAAATTGATAATCTTATTATTGAATCCTTTCCGCACAATAAAATTATAAAATATTTTGCCACTTTCTATTAATATATGAATGTTGCGACCGAACGCTTAAATTCAACTGGCAAATCGAATTCGACAATTGAAATGCACTGAGATGAAGAAAATTCGAAACTCTACATACTTAAAATTTTACACCCTCTCTTACACATGTACGATGATATTTCATCAATCTCAGTTTGTATGGGTGTAGGATTGCATTTCGAGCAAATGGTTGATATGTGGAGAATGGCTATAAGTTTTGCAGATTGCAGAGTGCAGACTTATTTCGTTGGTAGCCGGCGAAGAATAGATATTGGTTGGATTAGTTGTTTGAAAACGAGAAGGATGTTTCCTGAGACTGAAATGTTCATTTGAAGTTGCAGGATGTCCCTAATCGGGCGTGTAGTGTGAAAGAGATGTGAGTTTTATGTTTTAAATTGGTTTGTGCATGTTTCGATGGTTTTAATGCTTTAAGTTTTATTAAATAATATCAATATGTCTACGTATTTGATAATAATCTTTGAAAAAACGTTAAGGGGCTGATCCATGCAAATAAACCTCATAACTCAAATATATATTAACAATAAATTATGTTTATATATATTGAAATTTTATTTCGGAGTCTCTAAAACATTGACAAAAAAAAAATTGTATACAAAAATACATATTGTATTATTTCGCAGGGCTCTTTGGGAAAGAAGTTTAATACTCCCTATATTATATCTATTTATATATTTGTATATAATATAGGGAGTGACAAATATATTTTCAAACAACCATTTTCAAAGCATAATCGAGGTGCCTCACTTATGGAGTAAATAAAAAATTGAAGCCGGGAGTCTCCATAACATAAAATTGATGTTGATAAGCATTTCAAAACGTCAATTTTGACAAAACTCATGTTATGTGTAAGTAAAGTAGTATAGGAATGCGTTAAATAAAACTCTTGTCAGCATGACATATTAAGTATATGTCCTCAAGGTAGTTAGGATGGTTCAATGATTAGTGGGCTTATCTTTTATGCAACAATTGTAGGGTTCATATATCGCTGATGGATTTGTGCCTTGCGTTTTGATTTTTTCCATGATTAATAAACAATTGAAATTTATACAGTCTTACATCCATAAAATAAGAGGTTATAGATAATTTTCCCCGGATGTACCGCCTACCGGATACAGCTCTGTGTGGTATATACACGAATAAGTAGGTTTGTACTTCTACGCAGGGGTTTCTGGATTGGAAAGTTAGAAGATTCACTGCTGTGAGTGCTCTGTTCGCAAGATGAGACTACAAGAGTTCACGACTCTGTACTTTTGCAGAATATTGGAAGCTCATTCGAATCACGGTCAAGTAGCACGATCAGTTCCAGATTGTATTAAATATTCCTCGAATCAGAATTTGCTATAACTACACAGAATGGAAATAAATGGCCGAGCACTCAATAAAATTATAAGCAAATTTATACTATAAACAAGGAGTGACCTCTTTTTTCTAATCTGATCAAAGAAAATATAAATAACCATGAAAAACAATTTAACAATTTATTGAAATGTTTGACAAGGAGAGTAAGTGAATCAATAAAGAGTGTAAGGGTATATACTGTTAAAAATAATAATAATTATAATAATGAAGTCAGCGAGCATTAAAAAGCGGAAGATTCAGAAATTTTACTTAAAGCCATGCGGTTTCGCAAATTGCTACAGTTAAGTGCAAGGAGTCGAGTAAAGCAGGAATACACTCTGGATTTGCTGAAGTCAAAAGCGAATGTCAACTATAGTTCACTGCACTAACTTATATTATGTTAACCAAGTGAACTTGAAGCGTAAAATTCGCGATCAAATATTGTTCTACAACATCCTGTGATGCCAGCGATATAATTTGCATTGTCTGCCAGAGGGTTGACAGCAAAATTTCAACTCAACAGTAGCGAGATTTTAGTAAAACCAGAGTTTAGAGAATGTCGCAACCACCTTAAATTAAAATGTTACCGAGTTTAATTTTTTTTATATCAGCAAAAGCTCATATCTGACTTTAGAATTGTTTACCCTTAACTGAAACTCCAACTTAAGAGTCCTATGAGTGTTCATTTCAAGTTTATAGTAACTACAAACTACACATATACGCTAAAGTCATCGCTATAAGAGATCAAATAAGTTATATCTTTCTCATTTCAAAAAATCAAAGATTGAATTTCAAGGCATCAGAGTGGAAAATTTGTCATTAGAATCGATTTTGAAAGTGATTTCAAAGATAAGGCACATGAGCAACGTGCAACGACATGAAATCCTAACATCAAAATAAGTGGACGAGAATTTCCGGGTGGTTGTATATCATGTATATAGACGGGCCACCGATAAAAAAGACTCTTTACTTGAAAGTAATCGTTGCAGATACCAACTTTATTTCAAGGTTTGTCGATTTTAATGGTGCTTAAACCTAGTTATCTCGAAATTAGTGACTGAATGGTAATATATAAACACAAGAGGTTAAGTTTTATTTAATCTACAAACTACGCATATTGTTAAATTATTATATAAGCTAAACACCAAAATTTTCTGAAAATATCGGAGTTTCCCTCTTTTTTCTAAATAATTTGAAATAATCGTTGTTATCTATATTAAATGCTTTTGTTTTATTCTATCTTGTAATATGTAAGAAATGTTTAAATTTAGAGATGATTGGAGCCATTAATTTTTGTATGTATATAATTGCTGCATGTATGAAACAAATAATTATGAATGTCATGACTAAAACACGTTGATCAATCAATAAATCAATCGATCTTCTTTATGTACTTCTTATTTTCTTGAAGCTTATTATATATAGTTTCCATATATATTTACTGAAAAAAATGGCTTCAAAATTGAATCGTTGCTTTATATGTTCTTGCGGTAATGTTCGTTGTTCTGTCGTATTTCTCATCAAAATAGGTTCCAAGCAAGGCTAGACTAGATCCTTACAAGAGAGTCGGCCGACATTCTGGACTGTTAGAATGAAACTTAAGGAAAGTCTCACAACTTAATAAGGAATGCAACAGATTGGAGCAATGCAGTATTATTTTGCATTATATGTATTTATGGTGATGATCCAACAGTGCTTGCGTTTGTGAAATTACACTAATTTCAATGGGCATACCACGCGTAAAGAATGAAAGACAATCGACTATCCATCCGCATAGTAGAGTGCAAGAAGAGTGTCTATAAGAAAACCCAAGGACCGTATGAAAATTTCAACTCTCACACTGACAGCATGATTTTTGCTTATCATTTAAAAACTCGTGGAAATCTGGACTAGGGCTAAATCCATCTCTTAATACTATGCGTAGTAATTTTGTTGTTCGTGAATGATATTTCATGTCAGTAAAGGCAAAAGAAACATTTATTACATATGGCAATAGAAAGTTATTTTGGGATTATTCCAGGAAGAAGAATATATTTAACTTCGTTAAATTAACCATGAAACTAATTCGTTTTTCAACGCTACAACATACCCAACAACAGCAAAGTTTTTGGTTTTCAACCAATCCAAAGCAATGAAAATATTCTACAGGTTAATCTGCCAAAGTGTGAAGCCGAAATTGTATTGCCGAAAACTTTTCACATATTTTCTACCTCCATGTGGTCGCCTTGAAATTTCATGAATCATTTGCAGTAACAAGAGACTATCTCAAAGCTAATTAGTACATATTTTCATGTCCTATTCGCCAATTTTCAACCAAGTAGGACTGAGCCATATATTAGCCGGTAAATAGACAAATTTTTCTTAATTTACATTCAAATTTAAATAGTGAAAATGCGGCGTAATTTTATCCTCGAATTTCCCGTTTCATACACGCCACTCGCAACACATGAAAATATGTCTTTTCTCCAATTCTGTTTCACAGGTATATGTGTGCAGCAGGCTGATTGGTTGTTTCGTCACTGCAAAGGGCGGAGCTTTATGTCCTGCTCGAAATACATTTCCTGTCGCATCCTGTGTAACTACTTTCAACAATGAATGTTATCTGCCTTCTCATTCACTCCTCGTTGTGCTAATGTTTATCTTTCGAATTCGTCCTCTTTATTTGCTGAGGTTCGAAACATGGCGTTGTAAAGGTATCGTATTACAACAATTCATTATGGCATTTTCATTACAATAACAATGTATCCTCCACATATCTGTCGAAAGGTGGAAAATCAATGTTGAAGCACTGTTAAGTTGAAGACTATGATTTTATTCAACAGTAGCAATAGTAAATTTGCGTGCAGAGTTTTGATTCAGCTGAGTTACAAACTAATTGACAAAATAATTGGTTCACAAGGGAGCCACAAATCTCTTTTAACGCGAAGATGTTAGAAAGGAAATATTTATGTGTTAATTTTTGGATTTTTCGCAATAGCTGTGCGTACCGTATAGTGATATGAAAAATTCACAAAAAACTTAATACAATAACCAAAAATTAAGTGGTACAAAAGTTATATTTTGAAGATTTTGGTATGATTGAATTGTTACAAGCAAAAACACTATTGTAAAACAAAATAAATTACGTAAGTCACATTATGTTAAGAATAATTTAGAAATCAAAATTGTATATCACAGGAATATGGCTCAGAAAATTCAGATGTTAGAACACGTGAAATTGTCAAAAGTTGTGGTTTAATTATGGGAGACAAAGACCATATAAAACGTGGAAGCTTTCCAGAAATTTAAATCGACTTTATTGATTTAATTGTCTTAAACTACGTAAAAACATAAAGGAATAAACTGGAAAAAACATTATGAATATTCAAAATTATGTAAAAATAACAAAGAAATAAAAACAGAATCTAAAATTCGTCAATTACATATAAAAATTACAAAAATACAATTACAAATAAATACAATATACAATTCTTATAAACAAAACAATATAGGGAAACTATAACTATCTAATACTTAGAAGTTATACTTATACTTAGAAGGGACTTACCTGTCCCTTGTAAGGGACTTGTAGGGGACTTACCTGTCACCTTATCTTAACATAATTGTATCACAATATACCTATCCTAAATTTTACATGGAAGCTAACCAAACTTGAAAACAGTCAACGAAAAGGCAAATGCGTTAGAAACATTTCTTCGAAACGATAGAATGCCCGTTATTCTTATTGAAACCAACTTTAAAAGAAAAGAAAACAGCACCGCGTCATTCTTTTGACAGTTTTGCTGATGGTGTATTCTGTATCAAAGTATTTTTCGAAGGTAAAAATTATATAAATCAACACGTACATATTGTTGCTTGGGTTTACCGAGTCGAAAATACGTCCTCGAAAAGAAAAAAGAACGGACGGACTCAAGCAACAATATATAAAAATTAAATCATACCGCGACGAACAAATAAACTCCATATGCCCAAATGTTTAATTTATAAAGGTGACGTATTCATCAGCTAAACTTGTACGCGATGGATTTCGTTTTGGATGGCACTATTTGGCACTTACTTATTTATTTTAAAACTTTTGGAAAAGGTTTTAAAGTAAAATTTCTAATAGTAATTAGAAATTTTACTGAAATTTTACAATTTTAATTAAAAAAAATGATTTTAAAAGCCAAAAAGTACCCTGAGCACAGTAGAAATGACCCAGCAATGTAAAATCACCCAAAGCAAATGATGCATCATAAGATTGGCAGAGAAAAATCTCTTTATACCATCTACCGAAATAAAATGGAGATCAACTCAAGCGTAGGTGGAAAAAACGTTATCAGCTGGAAACTAATCAAAACGCACTTGCTTCGAAGAGTCCTAAAGTACCTCCGAAAGAAATTTTCAAAGATAATTTGAATTGGTCGCCATCTAAATAGTAAAATGTTTTATGGACGGATGGGCCGAACGCTTCTTTGATTGTGGTTCCCTGGAAGCAAAACATACGTACGAGGGCCACATATTCATGAGACGAAGAAATCTGCATCCGAAGCAAAACCCAAAAAGAAGGACATTCCGCTTCAACGGTACCAAGTATAGTTTGACTCTATGGCAAGATGTTGTGGATTTCTTCTTCTTCTCACCACTACAGCCCCTCTTGGGCCTTCACTTCCTGCAATAAGCGCCTCCAACTGTCTCGGTCTATTGACCGCACCTTTTAATTTTGAAGCCCGAGCAGCGATGAGCTGTCTTTATCAACAAAGTCACACCAGTGTTTTTTCGGTCTCTCCATTGGGTTCTGCCCTTCAGTTCTCCTAACTAATACCTTTTTGGGTATCTGTGGTTTGTCCATATGATTCATATAGCCAGCTCATTGTACCTTCCGCAGTCATCAGTCCATTTCGGCTTCTCAAGAATTTTATACGGCTCATGGTTGTATCCAATTCGCCATTCGTCCCCGTCCAGCTTCGCTCCAATTATTCGTCTCAGGCCCCGGATCGTGAACTTTGCGTTGAAAATGAAGACTAATATGTACTATATTTGTACAATATTTAGACTTGACGTAGGTATGTAAAAACAGAGAATGAAAAATTTCATTTTTCTCAAATAAATCAGTGATTACTGGTTATAAACTGCTAGTGCTTGGTTTTGCACGCTGTTGGTTTTTTCGAAATTTTTTTCGAAATCGAAAATTTGTATTATCTACGTGATTGAATAAAATGTGGCACCCATATGTCAAAACCGATGTTACCAGGGTCGAAATACTTGTTGTTCTATTGAGCATGATTTTCACATGGTCATTATAGTACATGCACCGATCAGATGAACACCATTATATTCGAACACAGTATTCGAACTTGTTATAAATCGCAATCTCTTCGATTATGTTTCAGGTCATGACTGGCCAATCGCAGCGGTGCCTAAAAAAATTTTTTCGCACTTCTGCGCATTGACTTTCATTTGCCGATTGCCGGTAAAGAGTCGTATAAAGACGCAGTAATCGTTCCTTGCTGTAGCCAAGATAAAACCGAGATCTTAGAATAACATAACATATTTCCCATCGTATAACACACAGGTTAATCGTCCAGTCTCTTAATAGATTACTGATACAATACTGATACTGATAAACTGGCGATACTGCAGGCATATTTAAAGAGGAAGCTGGTTTTTAAAATGAGTTTAGTTTATTGCACTCTTCGAGAATCATTTCAAAATGTTTTGAAAACGATTCGTGATTGATATAAATTAATAATTTTAATTCAAGGACATTCAAGGACATTCAAAATTCTTTAATTGTTCGTTGATGCCGGTATTGTTCTTGATTACAATTGTTTTTCTGTTAAAAGATATCAACCGTATAGACCTCAGTAGCATTGCTAGAGGATTTAAAAAAACTGTTATCGTATTAGCTATCGGTTCAAGCATATCCTTAACAGATGACAATATATTATAAATCAAAATTAATATCGGCTGAATCAATCCGTTAAAAATTACTGTCAAAATTGGTTTTAATAAATAATCAGATGTCATTTGAAAGAACCCTACGATAACAGCACGTAAAAGACTATAAAGTATAAATCGATATGTTTGTAAGAAAAATGTTAGGAAAAATGTTACACTAATATGTAAGCTACCAAAAATTTCTGCCCAAAATCGTGTTGCGTAGTATGAGGTTTGCTGGGCTAATGCTTCTGACATTACTTGCGGTGGAGCGTCGGTAGTACGAAAATAGGCAGCGTTACCATGATCAAAATAATAGATGTCAATCTTTTCAGGATCTTGTTGAGGTGGAGGTTTAGTTGATGGATAGTCGGAGTATTGGTTAGTCCGCCTCATTTTATCAAAGGATTGTTTTAGACGGGAGAAAAAGGTATTGTTAATAGCGTCTTCTAGTCGTTTCGGCGATTCAATCAAAACAACAGTCTCAGGATGACATTGCATTTGTTTTCTCGAACCAACTTTCTTTTTAGTTTTCTTTGGCGATATCATGCAGAGACACTTTCTTGTCTTTTTCTTAATGCGTTCGAATTCTATTTTTGCAGGTGTGAATATTTTTGATTCAACATTGGCTTTCATCTTATATAAGTCATCCTCGTTCCCCGTTGTTGAAGATATTTCAATTTCAGGGAGCGTGGTTAGTTCATCGTTTATCCTTCTTGTGTCCCGTGATCCATCATCATTCTCGTTCGCAAATAGGAAACCACTATTAGAGCATTCTGATTCCGTTCTTGTAGAATGAATCATATCATCCGCAGGCTGTTCAGTATGAACACCTTTATTGTTTTTTGCTGAATTGGTCATTCTTTTTGTTGAAAATAATGCAAATTAGAGTTATTGTTTGTGTAAAAATATATGGAAAAATTTTAAGGGATTTGGCAGGTTGATTATGAACCGACATATTTTTGACTTCAAAGGTGTCTACAGATCAGAAAATTCCAAAATAATTATTATTCAAGAAACTTACAGTAATAAATTCTTCGCATAATATATTTCAGCTAAAAAAATAAATAGAAAGGTTTTTTTTAATTTTGCGTTTTTTATTTGAATTTTCAAAGTCAACTTTCGACCGTAATCATTCGGTCTTCTTCGTCGACAATTACCCCTATCTTGGTTCATAAGAGTATTCTTCTCTTATGAACCGTCAGGCTTTCCAGGGAGTCTAATTCTCTTGTATCCCTTGTTTCCCTTACTGGTTTTGCGTTGTTAATTGTTATACCATGTCCTTTTATGGTAATGTGTTCGATTACGGCTGATTTGAAGTTGTTCAGCTTTCCTTTCTTTTTTGCTGCTTCCGCTTCACTTCCGATGTGCTCTCGTATTTTGCTGTTTATTAGTCGTCTTGTTTGCCAGATATAGACTTCTTGGCATTCCGAGCATTCAATTCTGTAGACTCCTTATCTTCCGTGTGGCTGTCGCTTGTCCTTTGTGGATTCCAGGATGTTTTTTAACTGGTATTTGCTGCTGGACTTTATAAGTCGTGTCGATTTGTTTTGTTGCGATTTGTCTCAGTTACTTTGTGATGCTTTTATTGTATGTTATAGCCTCCCAAAACGTTGTTTCTTGGCCAAGAGTGGTTAACGTTGATCTGTCCTTCATTTTTCCGCCGTTTCACGCTATCCTCCTTATTGTTGATGGGTTGAAACCATTTTATTTAGCTGTCTGTACAATATACTCCGTTTCCTTCCTTCTTGCCATGGAGATACGAGAAGTTAGGAATTGTTCTCTGCGTGTGGGTTGGTTTCCTATAAACTTCGAAGCTTAGGCAGCCATCCGTTCTTCTGCACCGTTCTTTTCCTCCTCAATTGTGAAAGTGATGTTCTTGTGTGCTCTGTTGAGGTCCGTAAGAACTCTTGAAGACTCTTCTATTTTGCCGTTGGCAAAGATGTCATCTACATATCTTATACCCTTGGAAGTTTATCCTTATCTCTGAGTTCCCTCTCCAGCCTGGTCATAAACATATTGCTGAGAAATGGTGAAAGCGGAGTTCCCATCACGACTCCTCCTTTGGTTTTGTAGAAGCTCCTTTTAAACATAAAGTAGTTCTCAGTCATATACAGTTTGCAAAGTTGGATGCATTGTCTGGTTTTTACTTTCCAAGCTTGAGAGTCATCCTGTGTTAGTAGCCAGTCCTCAACGTAACCTAATGTTTCCATTACCGGTACAATAGGAAAAAGGGCTTTGACGTCGAACGATACCATTACCTCATCGTCTGCCGGCGGACCATTTGAGAGCAGATTCTCAGTGAATGCTTTGCTGTTCCTGACGGAGCCACTTCCTGTTGGCTTCATTTGTTTGAACTCTTCCACCAACCATCTTGCTAGCTTCTGAGTGGGAAACAGTTGCAGATGAGCCAAACAACGGCAATTTCCTCAAACTACTTCGAAACCCGTTGGAGGAATCAATGAAAAAGAGTTAAACGTGTGATGCGAGCCGCTAAACGGGGAGTTATCGTAAATAAGGGTCTTCAACCCCACGCTACCCAGGATTAAATGTTTACCAAAGGTCCACAAGGAGGAAAACGAGAAATAATATCTGCCACGAATGTACCCACGAATGTGATTTGATTTTGATTTACATAAGTTTCTTTTATGAAAATTATCGATTCGAAAGAATTTTTGAGAGTCCTGCTGAGATCACTTTCTATCAAGAATCAAAGATCCTTCCCTCGCTTTAAACGCGAAGCTCCAGTAAGATAGCGTCACACTTTAGTTACAGTTTAAAAATTTCTCTTTAGACATTATTTATTTAGAACATTGATCGACAGATTCCAAGAATTTGCATCCAACGGAAAAAATTGAATGATAGATGTACAACGAATTTGTAATGAATAAAATTCACATTGATGTTCTTAAGTGTACCTTAAATTAATTAAATTAATTTAATTAAATGCATTCAATAAGTTCATTCAATTATAGTTTCATAGCTTCATCAGACATTGTGACTTCTGTATAACATTACCATACAGGATAATAGAACTTAAATGAAACAAAATGATATCTGCCAGTTGTATTCATGTGATTTTTATTTTGGCCTTTTTGCATTTTTATCGAAAAAATGTCTTAAACGCTATGAAGGTTCATCAGACGGTACGCCAGAATATTAAGTTCATACAAAATAATAACTACCAGTGATATTTTTGTGCTTGCATTATTATTTTATATAGAATAACATATGGGATTGAAACAAACAATGATACCGAATTTCCCACTACTATACTACACATGTTGTGTGGTTTCGTGTAAAATTCTGAATAGTTTTCTTTTGCTTTATTCTCGTAGCCCAAAGATTTATGACCCCCCCATTCAAAAAAATCACGCTAAATCAGACGAACTTAAAGGCCAGTTGACACAAATTTTTCATCAAATAACTCGTCCCGAGGATTTCCCTTGCAACAATTTGATGGTCTGTCGAGATGAGTCGTAGAGTTTTATTGGCATTATTTTGAATAATTACTTATGTCAATATTTTCTATTTGCGGCTAAAAATATTTTCTTACCATATTCCTGTTGCATCCCAAAATAAGATTCGATTTCGACACCTTGCGGCGAAAGGTTCCAATAAAAAATGATTTTTGTGGGCATAAAGAGACGATTCGTAAATCCTTTGAGGATTGTACTCAGCCCAATTCATGAAGATTTGCTTATATACGAACCAATTAAGTTTTATGCTTGAAAAATAAAATTTTCTACATGAAGTCTAAATTGGCATCAAGCTTTCCAAGCCCGATTTGCAAATTATGAACAGCAGGTTTGAGTTTTATAGTCAATGGAACCTGATCTGAATTTTCAAATCAGGATTTTTCCGCAAAATTCTGGACTTTGTCAACTGAGGAAGCCCGAGTTTGGACGCAGAACAAAGGAATTCGGATTTGTCCTGAGATTCTAGGTAACAGCTGTGATATTCTCAGCTAATATAGTGTTTATCTCGATAGTACCTAGTTTCATAACACCTACATAGTATCTAGTTTCTTTTGTATTACATTTTGAATTCATAATCTGTTGCTTTACGTGATGTGGTAGTTGATTCGGAAAGTGGAGGTTCGAAGAGACACGCAGAGCTTATTTTCAAAAAAGAAAGTTGAGGTATCACATGAATCGCTGTAGATTTTCTTCTCTTTGGCACTGGTGTTACGCTACAATCTACTAAATTCCTTATTTAAGTGTTTACCGCGCTTCATTTCTCCATATATTCATTTTCAATAGCATGAAAAATTTGATTCGAACAGGACTTCTTCTTCGTCTTAAACTTCATTATTGTAGTGAAAATATTTAGCATCTTCCTTTTTACTTACCATACTTTCTCACAGTCAAACAAAATATGAGAATCAACTGAGATATCGCCTACTGAATATAACTTTCTCTTAACAAAATATTTTATCGTAAGGATTAATCAAACGCTAAACTACACCTCACACTTGCGTCCAACGACAACAGGAAGAGATTATCCCATCTGCTCAAACGCTTAGATTTTGCACATTTTTCCAATGAATCATTCATCGATGACTTATCGGTGTCCGATGAGGTCTCAGACTATTCTACACCTTAGTCTACCCTCAACTGTAGCAAGAGGATATCTTTACTGGAAATCACTTGATGTAGTTTTACCTTATTCATTGACTAGACACTAAATGGCCAGGATACGAACAGAACGACACTTATTATCTATAGTACACATCAACATTTACCTAAGCTGGATGCATGGTTTGTAATACCTTAATCCTTTTTCTACACTGTCCAATTTATCCATTTTCTTTGCGAGTACAAATTGATTAAAATAATTAGCTTCGTGTTGGTAAGACAACATAATTTGCCATCATATGGTATTGTCAACACCCTATTCCATTTAAGTTGGCTTAATTGAATTCGAAACCAACATCATCACCATTCATCTACAAAATCATCCCTTATAGCTGAAAGATCATGTATACGGTTCTACTAGTAGTTAAAATAGCATCTCATTATTTTCATGCTATTTCTCTTGAATGGGATTTTTAGTGTGCAGTCGGTGATTTATTTTAGGGATCAAGTGGTGTCCATTTACAGATGTCTGAATGGTTACATGAAAGTTTGGTTTTTTTTTTGGTTATTATTTTATTAAATTTCTTTAGAAACAGGGGAATCTTTCACACATATTCCCATATGAATTAAAATCCGAGAGGGAAGACTACATAAATAAGTGAAAGGGTGGTTTACAGTTAATTAGCGACGGTAAAGTCTCAAATTATAATTTTCGATCTGTTTTTTTGATTTGAACTGAACAACGCTGTTTTGCTTTGTTTTTTTTAATTAATTCAATTTCATAATTAATTAAGCATTTGAGAGAAACTATTTAGATTTGAAGACAGGCAAAACATTTTTCGCCGCGAATGCATAAAGGAAAACGTCTGTTTATTTTTATTCTTTAGTAATTGGTAAAGATTGTAAAAAAAGTTTAATGTAAAATAAGTGAGAGAAAACTCAGACTGCTTTCGTATGACAATTTTAAAAATGAAGCTACTAAATATAAAAAAAAATATTAATTGGTCACGCTTCTAAGCTGACGAAATGTGTCTCTCGAACAACAAATAAAATATTAAAAGCAATATTAACCAGCTAATGCGGATGATTTGTCAATATTGAAACGTTTATTTATCAACCTCCCACGTTATTTTTCTCGAACGTCCCATTGACAACAATGTAAATCGGCTAATCCTCTGACCATTCTGCAAGAAGACCCCGTTACTAGGGATCAAATTACACTTGTAACAACAATTGAATTAATGTTCATTTCATTACATTCACGATTTTCACGCTGAATCGTTGTTCTATATGAATTGCAAGGTGCTAAGTACGTTTATCTTTTAAGGAAGATTTTATACAGATGATCCTTCCATTTGTCCGCTCGCAGTATGAATTCAAACTGATTCAATAGTTATGTAAGAAGAGGGATGTCTGCCCTCCCAAATCTTTTGTTATGTAGACAATTACAATCCGCAAAAATGTGAAATTGTCCCTGAAACGAGCTCTGTCATTATAATCGACTGTTCATTTTCCTTCCAAATCCTGACAGTGAGTGTATAACACTGAGGATTAAAGGTGTGAAAAGGATCAAATGCATGACAACTTGTGCTTCTATGTACGTTTCATTTCAGTTATTCGATGGCAGGAACGATGCAAGATTGTTGTAATTCTACACTGGTCTTGTTGTCATCGCCTTTGTGAACGGAAAATTTGATTGTTACCTAGCAATATTGGAACTATTGAAGGGAACAATCAAGGGTACAGTATGAAGTAGAGTGGTAAGGAATTTTCGAAGAGGGCATCATGTTAAATTTAAAGATTAATTAACGACGAAAATTTGCAAGGAGTGAGCAAATTAAAAGTTAGGTAAAGACTCTGCTCTTGCTCTACATATCTCACATATTTAAACATAAACATTGAAATCAAAATTTCACTGTGATAGCTCAAAAGAAAAATTCATAGGAAGCAAACGTAAACAACAAAGACCCAAGGATTATCCTGTTTTCAACAAGGATTTTATTGTGTAATTGGTTGTGAGCCTTGTTTACACCCGCTGCTTGTCTTTTAGAATAGAAGAGATTATAACCTTTTCAATACAGTGACAAAAATATGCATTCACTTTCCAAGCGATTGCTGAATGAAGACCTTGCAGTGGAAGGTAACAGGAAATGGATTTATTCGACAGGTTGTGTAATGTCCTTATGTAGTTTTTTTGTGTGAAAGATTCAGTATTTTGTATCAAAATGCAAACTTTATTCTCAAAACCTTGTAGATATGAAACACTATATTGAATGGATGTTTGTAAGTAAATAGTAGATTAAAATATTTGAAAAATTTGTACTTAAAGATTTGTCCTTTTTATGTCCTTTTCATTGAACATTATATGTCAAAACATAACAACGGTGCAAACGCGATTCTATAATACTTTGTCGTGCAAAGCAAATATCCTTCAAGAGTTTTAATTGCGTTTTTCAATAAAATTTACTTTGTGTAACACTGGAAACTAATTTTAAGGTATTTCTTGAGAAGTTCGCATCTAAAAGATAATTTAAATTTTATTGAATTAATTACTTGCAGTTGGAATAGGTGGTTACTTTACATTCTTATTTTCGTCTGGCTTATTTTAGAGTATTCGGTAGAGTTTTTCTACTCCTTCAAAGTTATTCGAAGTGACAGAGAATCGGATATTGGAATTAGTAAAAGTTATTTGTAGGCAGGGAGTCAGAAAATAAGAAGATGAACTCTATCGTTAGATGAATCATCAGATGATTTATCATCAGATGAACACATCATCTTCAACGAAATCTGATTGCCCTTTTAAGAACAAGATAATAATTTAAAAACCTAGTGAAACTAAAGTGACTTGAAATGATTATAAGCTATAGATTATATACTTGATAGATGTGCTCCAAGGATCATCTCAGATTTTCGTTTCGAATCATACTCTTGGGATAGCTTCAACTAGTTACTGTGGTTCAACACATTCAGAATGATTCAACAGGCTTATTTCCGGCATGAAATCCTAAATAATTTTGAATATTATTAAAATTATTAACTTTGTTCAAAAACTTTTGAAATTTCAAAGGGGAAAGGCATGGTCATTATGAATGTGTATTTTAGGCTTTCGCCAAATCGCTGTAATCGTTCATTCGATTTAATTTTCATACGAACGATGAATAATATTTGGATTAAAGATCATATCCGACTGAAGGGAGCATTGTATGGAACATATCCACTAGGCAGAAAAAGTCTGCGTTCACCTAATGCCATTTAGTTTTCAACATTCACAAAAGGAAACGTATCGAACCTTTTCTAGACTTTGTTTCGCCTATCGATGAACAATTAGTTTATCACTAGGCACCTAGACTTTCACTAACATCTTTCGAGCGATGTTTGACATAACTCAACTTACCGTGGGAAACATACAAAACCGAGGCAGAAAAGTCTGCGTTCGCTCATCGAATAAAGGAACTCCCCGAAGAACAACTTTTCAAGCGCACTTTCCTAATGTCTTGCATCAGTAATTTATTGAGTTTTATTTGGGCAAGAGTTTAATCAAAATCATTGCGGAATTGTGGAAGGAGGGAAAAACCTTTCAAAATATAGGAAAAGTCGTTGGAAGACAATATTGGCCGATTCAAAGAGTTGTAAAAAATTTCAAATTGACAAAAGAAGTCTCCTCAAAAATCCGTTCTGGTCATCCATCACAGCTGTCCCTGAGAAAACATGCGAAATATTTTCACAATTGAAAAAAACCGCGACTGACTGAAAGGGAAATAGCAGCAGAAATTAAGCAAAAGTTCTGGAAACAAATTTGTCCTGATACCATTAGAAAAATCCTTAAAAAAGCTGAGTACCAGGAACGGGTAGCGCGACGAAAACCATTCAATTCCTCCATAATTGAAAAAAGGCGCGTTGCCTTTGCTAAGAAGTAGTTAAACCAACCCGAAGCATTTTGGAGCAATGTTCATTTTTTGAACGAGAGCAAATTCTACATTTTCGGTATAAAAAGATGAAAAACAGTTTGGAGAAAGTCAAGAACAGCACTACAAGGAGAACATTTGCTACCCACTGTCAAAAATGGTGGTGTAATGGATTGGTGATGCATGGCGGCTGCTGGTGTTGGTAACCTTGAGTTCATTGAGTCAACAATGAATAAATTCAATTGTCTTAACATTTTAAGAAACAATTTGGATAAAAGTGCACTAAACCTTGGCTCGTGTAATGATTATGATTTGCAGCAAGATAATCATCCCAAACATACAGTCAAAATTGTGAGGCTCTGACTACTTTATGCACACCAAAAGTGCTACATACGCTACCGCAATCTCCATACCTTAATCCCTTTGAGCATTTTTGGGACTCGCACGATAGAAAAATTCGACAACATAAGATAACGAGTAAAGAAATGCTCAAAAATATTCTCACAAAAGAGTGGGACAGAACAGCACCAGAAGAGATAGCGACGCTCATCTATTCGATGCCTAAAAGACTCCAAGAGGTTAAAAGAATCGAGGATATCCTGCAAGATATTGATTGGTTTCAGAAGTGTCATTTGAAAACGTTTATAACATGTGAACGCAGCCTTTTCTGCCTTGATTTTGTATGTTCTTCGTGAAACTAACTATTTGCTTAAAAACTATTAACATAAAAATAATGCAATTCTGCTTGAAGATAGTCCTTAAAGCTACTAATAAATGTATTAAGCCGAATCTGTAATTATTTTACTTTGCTTCGATTTTCAAACTTTATAATTTGATTGCAAGCCGGTGTACGCAGATTTTTTCTGCCTAGTGTATGTACCTTTATTGATTATATTTTTTCATCAAAAACAGGACAGACATATTGATAAATGTCTAACCTAACAAAGGAACTTTTGAAGAGAAATCGGTGTTTGACATAGTCGCATTTATCTCATTTATGTTAAAATCGTTGAACTTCTCGGAAATACGTGTGAAATTTCTACTCGATGAAATTTTGAGGTATGGAATGTAGAATTTAATCAGAGGGTCATTTCTCGGGAAATAGGGTACTACTAACTTAAAACCTTTTCTGCTAACCCAAAGACCTAGCTTAGAGTCGTTCGTTATTTCAAACCCATTTCAATTAAGACCTGCTTATTGTAAGCTTTATGGAGCCTAGGGACCCAAAATCTACTTATTTCTGTGGGGAGGGAAGAGTATACTTCTAGCCGATCAAGGCTATTCTCCGGGCGGAGCTCTCCCACTTTTCCGGGAAGATCACTGCGGTATAAGTCCTACCTCTTGCATGAAAACAACTTATGGCAGGCAGCTTATTGCGACTTAACAGTCCTGGGAAGGTAAAGCCAAACATGACTGTTGAGAACAGGCGAAAAAACGTTTTAAAAAACTTTGTGCCTCAAAATCGTCGACTCAGAGTCTTTGCAGTATGCTGGTATCTTTGCATGGTCTTCACTATAGATTGCAATAATTTCGTTCAACATATTGTTTCAATCCATGATCTAAGAAATATCCATTTCTTCAGTTTTTATACTTTTAGAATATCCGCCAGACAAACTAACACTGTCTTTCTAATAAATATTTCGGTAGTAAGGTTTCTTTTAAAAGTCCTGTTAAGAGAAGAAAAGCTATTAATCATGCAAAGCAGCTAATGTAAATACTAACGTTTTCAATAACTCCTCTTACTTGGCCGGAGTTTTTGAAAACTCTTATGATGAAGGAGTCTTTATGAAAATATTATGAAAATATTAAATGTAATTTCAATTGCATGGTCGCTTGTTGAAGGTAAATTTAAATTAAAGAATGAAATTTCACAGTAATTGGGAATATCATTATGTTATCACATTTCAAATAGACAAAATAAATAAAATACTATAAGTATGTTACATATTTAATATGCAATCAACATCCATAACTATTGCATTGGCGAAAATATTTTCCCACAGGAAATTCGCAAACGACAACATAAGGGATCACGTTTCTCAACGTTGCAGACGATAAAGCTAGCGATGCCACTTGTCCCGTCATGCATTCACATATGTTTGTATGTATACACGTACCTATACTCGTAATGAATAATCAAAAAATATACGCAAAGTTTTGAAGATTAGGCGAAAATTGTCAACAATTTGTTTTAATAAGTATTACTCATATGTGCATGAACACTGGATGACAATAGTATGCTATATTTACGTACAAAAGTACATAAATATCTACCATAGATATCCAACTAATTTAAAATGAATTCACTTTATCAGAGTAATATCAGATTACTTAATGTCAAGCATATTTACGTGGAGGGAATCCAGCAAGCGAAACGATGCAATTTTATTTAGATGCAAGTATTAGATAAGATAAATTAGAATGGATTAAAATTTTAAGTAAATTTCATTGATGTTGGGTCTGGTTGGGAACAGCATGGACAATTTTTTTTGCAATTTATTGGTGTGCTCCATTTCATAATAATAATATTAATATTAATAATAATAATAACAACACTAAAATAACCTAAACCTACTTTTAATTAGCACAGGCTGTTCTGTTAAGAATTAGAAGGCGCAAAAGCTATAGGGAATCGGAATTGCTCAAAGCTGCAACTAAAGGATTGTAGGATGCACCAGCTTTCGATAGAAGTTTCACTCTCTTTTTAAGTCAAAGTTCTCCTATAGAGTGGACATCGGTCAAACTTTTTATCCAGGACAAGGCCTAAATATGTGGTATAATGGCACCATGGAATTTCCTTGCCTAAAAAGTTAGTGCATCAGTCAGGAAGTTCGTTGGCGCTTCTTTTCTTAGTAAAGTACATCGCTTTGGTTTTATTAATATTTATTATCATTTTTTATCCATTTTCCAAATATTGGAAGACTTTCTCGAGCATTCTTTCAAGGATTCCAATGATCTTGCCCGGATCCAATGATGCTGCATATATGCAGGTATCGTCAGCAAAAGTGGCTATTGAGCAGTTAGTTAACACTGGCATGTCTGCTGTAAAAATGTTGAATAATGTTGGACTAAGACACGAATCCTGAGGAATTCCAGCTGGTACCCTGTAACGATTAGATTCCGACTCACGTATTTTTAAGGTGGAATGTTCTGTCGGTTAGAAAGGAATCAATAAGATTGATCAAATAAGGCGGAAACTCCAGACTGACAAGTTTGTATAGAAGACTTCGGTCCCAAACCGTATCGAAGGCTTTTTCAATATCTAACATAACTATACCAACAGAAAGTCAGTGGCTGAGTGCTGATTTTATTTCACCCGTTACACGACAAAGCTGAAGATCTGATGAATAGTTGCTCCGAAAGCCAAATTGAAAATTCGGGAAGATATTGTGAGTTCCTACAAAGTCCGTTAATCATTTCAGGATCAGCTTTTCAAAAAGTTTTCGCAGAGCCGGTAACAAGATTATAGGCGTATAATTAGTACACAAGTAAGGGTCTCTGCCTGACTTGCGAAGAGGAATTATTACTGTATGCTTCCATCCTACTGGAAAATAATACAGATTGAAGCAAGCATTGACTAAATGACTTATGTTTACTTTTGATTTCTTTGGTAAATTGTTCAACACTTGGTTGGGAATCCGATCAAACCCTGGAGCTATAACGGGTTTCGGGTTTCGAAGCATTTTGCTATTTCTCTTGGCTTAACTCTCAGAAAAGGGGGTATCGTTGTTGGCATGGGGAGCAAATTAACAGAATTATTCATCAATCGTGTTTCGCGAAGATATTCAACAGTTCTTGTTTTGCCTTTGCTGGAGTATATGTTTCTACCTTCCGCGTGTTATAATGGGTACGGAATACTCGTTGGGTTCCCTTTCAACCCTCGATTTAGTTTCCAAAAGTTTTTAGAGCCATACTCAAGGTTTTCAAGGAAAGACTTCCATTGGCTGTTCCGAAGAAACTGAATTTTTGATCGAATAGCAGATGTGAAGCAATTTACTCCAAACAGTCACATAATTCACCACACATTTCTCTTCAGATTCATTATAAAATAATTTCCCCTAGCAGATAGGTGCTACATTTTTTAGAAGGAAGTGCTTTGTTAAAAAGAACTCTAGTTCTAGGTTTAAGTTTTACGGGTACATTGTGTATTCATGAATTACGAATTGTTTGGAACCAACCGTCAAATTTGATCGTTTTTAAGAGCCTTGCGTATAGCGCTAAAATAAAAAGTTTATTATCATAATTTCGTAGGAGATAGTTGAATAGTGAGTGTTTTAATTTTGCTTCGAGTCTTCTTTAAGGATCTGAAGCATTCTTAGCTTTGTCTTGGGCTGTAAGAATTGTAATCATGTAATTGATTTATTACGATTTTCGAGTGAAAAATTACCAGAATGGAGATCGGTCACGCATCTTCAACAACATTTTGTTCTTTTCATATTTAACTTTCTTATCTATTCGTAAGTGCACTTTGTTTTTCACAAATTCTTATTTAAGGATTGTTTTGTTTGGTTGTACATGTGAGTAGTGAAGTACATGTACAACATGTACACATGAAGTGCATTTACAAGCAGTACAAATTTTGACGAAAAAACAAAAAGATCCAACGAGCGTGCCAATAAATAAACAAAGATTGTAAGATGTGAGTAACGTTATTACACAATAATTAATCACAGAATATTTTATACTGTCGTTCGTGTTAATCTAGTTTTGCAATCTTGTCACTGGGAGCTTGTATGAACTAAATCAATGAATGGTAGAATGAATAATGAATGGTGTGCGCCATTGCTATGAGCAAGTGAGAAATGTCAGTCTTCACAGTTTGGCGATCACTGTAACCCATCCACTTTCTAAACCAACAAATATCTTAGGTACAGCTTGATTCAAATTTGGTAACGAGTTTTCTATCCTTAATTCTGAATGATATTCAATTATTATTTTTTTTTTGAAAGAAAAATAAAATATTTGCATGAAATCAAATTGTGGTCAAAATCTTATTGTAGTATTCGACTTCACAACTTGATAATTAATTAAATTATCGATTTGGCGACTGTTTCATTCTACGCTTCGTGCTTGTTCTTGCGCAGATTCATTGATGGTCCATAAAATTTCCATCCGTCCCTATCGACTTCGGCTTGGGGAAGAAGATTTTTCGTATGGCATTTAATAGTTTCTAGTTCAAAGCGTAGGTTGCAGTTTAATTCTTGATTTTAGAAACGCAATGATAACCTTTGCATCAAAACTCATTTGAACTTTACATTTGTTTCGTGTAGGTGGTTGATTGATTTGTGTGTGATTGAAACAGGACATTCAGACAAAACAGATTTATTTGTTCAGTTTTGTGTCTATGCACTAACGAGAAGTAATGATGAAAAACATGAATTGTGTAATTTTGCATGGTAAGTTTTTGTAAATTTGTTACAATACTCGTAACTATGGAGAATAGATGATAATACTGATTATCATTGTTTAGTCTTGATGATTGTTGCCTTCGTTCGAGGGCTCCAATTGGAAGGTTTATCAACGAAAAAACCAAGGACAGGAAAAGGCTCGGGGAAATTGACACCAACTGTAAGTATAATTCAACTGAAATTAGCTTTCAGTCCTGACATTCGTGTTGCATTATATAATTAATGTAAGATATTCTGAGATGAAATCAAAATTTTAAACATCATTAATATTCAACAGGGTACGCTGTCAACATCCAGCATATCTACATACAGAATAAATGGAACAAATGGAAATGCATGCATTCTTATAAGAACTGATGGCCTACTTAGTATTCAATATAGGAACAAGCTTAAGGAAGATGATGAAGCTAATGAATTCCTACCAGATTATCCTGAACTAACTGGCGATTGTAGTGAAGAGGATTTTGAAAGTATAACAATGACTTTTAAGGGATTTACATTGAAAATATTTTTCCGTAAGGTAAGAGTAGAAAGTTAATATAAATTTTGTTTTTTTTTTATTTCATAGCCTTACTTGTCTTTGACATTGACCGATTTTCAAATGCTATTAAAAGGATAGAATAAAACGTACCAATGAATGAATTGAAAATCATATACCATGGAACAAGTGTAGAAAACATTCAATTTTACATATGGATACCTAATATCTTTCATCTTTAATCTGTAAATTTCTTATGCCACTTTCATAATTGAACCTGATTACTTGGCCTTTCAATCGAGTATTTCCTGTTTTAATCGCGATGAAGAATTTAACATATGTCCATAACAAAGAAGAAAGTTTGCCAATAATTTAGTGTTTAGAAAGTGTTCCTTTCTTCCGCTGGAAATAAAAAATCTAGGGGTTAAAGTGAAATGTGAAACTTACAGTCGTCGTGTAAATGCATGTTCCCATTTTTATTCAAAATTTGAATTCAAAATAACGAGAAGTCACAACTGACGAGAAGTTATTTTGTTGAATTCTAGATCTGAAAACATTTGAGAATATCATGACTTTCAAATACAGGACAGGAGATCCTATTCTGTTGATGCAAAACTAAATCCTTAATTCTATAAATTTCAATAAATCTTAATTTTTTTCCAAACCCTCTATTTCAATGAACCCGAACGTAATCAGTGCCAGTCAGTCATGAGTCAGTCATTCTGTTGGCTTTGTGCCAAAGAGGGTCCGACACTCGGAGTAAATAGTCTTCATTTCCTAATTATAAAAAAATATACTAAAGAATCAAGCATGCGACCCGTTTTCAACGAAGCTTATTACGTTTTACGAACATCTATGACTAAGGTATTTCCTTAAACACTGTACTACCACTTCTTTTCCCTTAAAATCACTAAACACCCCGACAAAACAACAAATACCAATGATATCAACAAGAGTTAGTCAATAAACTGAAATATTTAATTCTTTCTAATATTTCTGCACATTATTTGTATTTCAATCTGAAATTTTGCCTGATTGCAGTGATATGTCTTCGGCGCAAGAAAGTGTTCTACTTTAAATAACACCGATTGATAAACATTAAACGTAGTGGACTAAGTTAAGACTTACTGAAGTTAAGACTAAGCTATTTTTCCCGCAATTCTTTCAAAAATTATTCTTCCTCCGAAATTAAAACTATTAGGATAATGACGACTTGGCTTTATAAGTACACAAACGTTTCTAAACTCTTTTTCAATAAGGACGCGTCGATGCTGAAATGGAATAAAACAAGCCGAGTTAATGAAATACTTTTTTAATGAAGGAATCTGCAGTACCATAATCAGACGATTTTGGTGGCCAATTCTCATCGGTCTACATTGGCTTCCGCTGTGTGTCATGCTGGAATCACATGTTGTCTTCCCTTTTGTTGTTCGATTTCCGCCCAAAAACAATCAAATCTATATCAATTTGTACTCTCGTTTCACCAACGTCAAAAAAAAAAAACGAATGAAGACGTCAGCCCAAAACCCACATCAAACAGTAACCTTATACCACCTAGTTGAGGCGTTGGTTGACGACGTCATTCCATACACGGCAATTGTATTTATTCAAAAAGGCATCCATCCAAAAACTCATCTCGTCACTAAAAAATGATTTTTTGGCCAATTTTGGGGTCTTTTTTAAAGCGCTCGAAATTCCGGTCATCGATCAAACGTCGTTGTCTATGGTCCTTACATTTGCACTTCTTGTACGAATACAGGCCCAAGCTGAAGCCCGAATTTATGTGTGTGGCGAGGAATTGACTTTTTTGGATTCACCTGCACACTGTAACGGACCGCAACGAAAATCTCCGTCGATCAGGCCTTCCTTTACCGGTCCGAACCGGTCGACTCGAAATGGACCACTAAACAATCGGGAGTTGACCTTGAACGACCACCGCGTCCACCATAAAATAGACGCAAAGTTTGCACTATATCAATAAAAAGCGTTAACAGATCGACTACGAATAGTTCATGCAGCAAATAAAGCAAGTTTTGCATGATAGAGAGCTTAGAAATAAAACGACAAAGATACAAATGAATGTGAGAAAAATTTTTTCTGTGTAATAGTATATGCGAGTCAATGTGTATGAATACAAAATTTAAGTAATATTAATGCACACCTCTCTGCATCTCCGTCTTCATGTCCTATCTCTAACAAGTTTTGTCTAAAAATTCCAACACATTTGCAAAATTGAAGTCCAATACCGTTAGATTCAATTAACAGGCAAAAGACGCCTATTCACGAACACGATGGAGTCCATACCTTTATACGGATCCGAAGTCTGGGCTGACGCCCTTAACAAGCAGACGTACCGGAAGCGTGTGATTCAAGTGCAAAGGCGAGGATCCTTACAAATCGCATCGGCAGAGCGCACCATCTCTATACAAGGGGAGGTGCCCATCGCCCTCCTAGCGGGAGAGCGTAAGAGGAAAGGCAGCGGACTCTCGCTTTGTGGCAGAAAAACTGGCAACATGAGACGGGGGGTAGATGGATGGTGCGACGCATTAACGACGTGCGGCCATGGTTTAGTCGGGGTCATGTCGAGACCGATTACTACCAGCTCCTCAGTGGGCATAGGTATTTCCTGTCTTACCCCTGCACAAGATTGAAAAGACCCGGTCCCTCCACTGCTTGTTGGGCAGCGTGGACGATGTGTACCACACCTTTTTCGAGTACAGACTGTGGGGAAACGAGCACTCTCTCCTTTCCGAGAGAATAGGTGAACTCTCTCCAGTTTGGTGGATGTGATGTGATTCAGCCTTTTGTTCCTCCGGCTGAAAAAGAGACTCCTCTAACCGAAGGCGCCAATTGGCGAGGAAATAGAGGCCTAGCCCGAAGTTATGTGACAAATAATTCCAGGCTGGTTTCTCAGTGTTACAGACGAGGTGTTTGGAGAGTAGTCGAGTAGCCTTCCGCTGATGGGAGCCCCTCACTTAGGCCGTAAACAGCTTTCACCTAACCAACCAACAACAAAAAGCACCGTTAGATTCGGAGTTTGTTCTGAATGTTCTCGCTAGTCAGTAGTTAGACTATGGTTTGCATTAACAAATATTCATTTTGATAATAAAATTTTGCCATTTGGACATAATACTTAATCGTGTAACTTGTCATGGTGATTTGGCATCCACGATTGAAAAATGAACAACTGATTAGACAGAGGCCATCGCACAGCATGGTACTGTTCTACTTTATACTGTATGCCAGTAAATGAAACTTGAGTAAATCGTCTATGACTTCCGCAAAAACTTGTATATGTATATTACAATTATTTTTTGAATCCGCTAAATTTTTAATCCAAAGTATATTTTTCTCCTTCGAATAAGACTCCTGGCGGTGAACGATGGTATGTGAGTAGTATGGAACTAACATATTCGTCATCAAATGAAATATTCAAGCACATTGATCGACCAGGACTTGATGTAAAGCTCACAACTCCGTCACACACTTCTATGTTATTCCCCACACCTGTTGGAAAATCGTACACATGCGACAAAGAACAAATTGTCACGATGTATTCGCCTGATCCTAATGACATGTCAGGCCATTTGGCTAAATTATACTTGCGTGAACTTCGTATGCAAAGTTTCATGTACAAGGCATCAAATCAATGGGGTCCTACGTTTCAATGTAGTGCTACTGGTACGTATAGAGATGAGACAGCTCCACTAGCAGTCGGTACAACTTTAGCTGTAGCTGTTTTGGCAACTGTCGCAGGATATGGTGCGTGGAGGTAAGAACATTTTTATATTACATTGGCATCATTTTTTATACATATTTTGGACCATTTTCAGATATTTCAAAATCAAAAAAGTTCAATATGGCACTATGGAGTAATGCGTTTCAGTTTGCCGTTAAAAGTAGTTTTCAATTTAGGTAAAATCATATATCAATTCTTTTTGAGACGATGTAAATAGCTGGTAGGTAAGCTGTGTCATTAATTATGCTGAGGGTATATGAACGAAAGGAACAATACACAGGAATACGTCTGCCAAAATAACACATATCAAAGTTAAAGTTAAGCTGATATGCTAGTAATGTGGCACATGTTATCAGAAATAAATGTTTTCATGAACAAAAGGTTGACTGAAATAACCGTTTCTATAATCTACCTCTTTATGCTTCTTCCCTTCCTCACAATCCAACGTAAGCCAACAGAGCTCTAATCGAGCAAAAACTAAAATATCCTTTCGTTCAATTACTCAGCACACATTATAATAATTCCAAAAATAGAGTAGCAAGCGCAGCGACTAGTAAATTTAAAAAAACGAGTGCAGTAGATTTGAGATGTTACTTTCTCTCTCTCTCTCTCTCTCTCTCTCTCTCTCTTATTGATATGTCCTACGCAATACGATCTGATTTCAACATGATGCGTCAACTCGTCTCATAGTATTATTTTATGTGAAGCACTTATTCGCTTTCTATGTATCTCACACAAAAACATTTATTCTGCTCACTTTTGCACTAAATTCACTTCAAAAGATTTCGGTCAACTTAGGTAATTTTTCAATTGAAAAAAAAAACAACTTCAAAGGATCATATTCTTTTGAACATCATACCAATGGTGTTGCATTATGTATATTATAATCATCATGATATTTTTCAATGTCTTTTTGAAATCTCGCTAAACATGTGAGCGCAAAACCAAGTAATTATGATATAAACGTGTATTTAATAATTAATTATGATATTATTAACAAAAAAAAGAATGAATACTTATACTGTTACAATGTCTTCCATATTTTGAATCCAAAAAATGATAAATTGAAATCAATTTATTGATTAATGTTAAGTTTGATGAATGAAATGAAGAAAATAAAATGAAATAAGACAAAAAAGTTAAGATAATGACAACTAAAGTAATTTAAAGGGAATATTTACTATCGATATTTAATTAGTAAAAACTGTAGTGTAAAGGATCAACAAGAACAAATTTTAATTGTTTAAGATTATTTTCAATAGCAAGAAACTGATTATGAAAACAGCTTCAATATAAGTTTTCGCGTTGACATTCATGATCTTTTTTTCCAATACATGTATTTGTTGTGAATTTGTTCAAATTTTGCATTTTTTTTAAAGTGTTCTGTATTGAAGTAAACTGATCAAATTATGACGAAAAATAAAAGTTTCCAACTATATTAGAATGAATAAAAATGACTTTTAATTAGCGAAGTTTGTTTTATTAGTTGAATAGTTTTAATAATTCGAACACGTCTTATATATTCGTGTTAGTTTGAAAAAACCGTTTTTGTTTTCTCAAATTTATTTCTTCTTCCCTTTGCTTCAGTTTAAATCAGTGAAATTATGTAATATTTCTTTGTGCGGTTTCTGTTCCAAGGAAGATTCAATGAAAACCACGCAGAGAATGTAAAATCAATATCCTTGTTGCTTAGAAATGATTAGAATTAGAATGATTAGAATTAGATGGCTTAGAAATCAGATGAATGAGATCCGATCGCAACTCGTTCACACAAGTGTGACGCTGGCAGGAAGCTACGAGCTCCAACCAGCTACGTCAAATCAATGAATGAACGAATTTTGGGTACGAATGTTTTCTACCATTATATGTTCTAAACTGACGGCAAAATCGTTCTAGACGACTTAAGCTAATGAAAACTAACTAAAGCATTGGTTTCGTTACATTCAGCGATACATTCACAGGAAACTGTTGAAATCTCCTATGCGTCGCAATTTCTATCAATCTCCTGTTCAATACTGCCTTTCGTCAGTTCAAAGTTCAGCCCTGGAGTCTGACTACAGATGGGTTTTTTCACCTTGTGGCATTTTTTTCATTATATAAACCCTTAATGTTGATCGGGGCATTTTTAAAAACAGAACAAAAACCACACAAAAATAATGGGACACGCGAAAAGTTAAAAAACTGATGGGCACCGAACGATAACTACGTGTAAAATGCGTTAAAATCACAGTCCTTGAAGGTAAAAAAGATCGATACTATTTAAATGATCTAAGGATCGATAGTTTGTTCGATCGGTACCATAAGTAACCGGGAATTCATTCGGAATTCAAACTTTCACAGAAAATCGACTCGCCTGAAAAATTGTGTTTTTCACTAGTTAATGTCACTTTTCTCAATATCTACCGATCGGATCGGTCTAGTCTAATTTCCCCACGTATCAAGTACATTCAAATGAAGAACGCCTCGAGCCATTTTTCTGATAAAAAAATTTAGACCCGAGAAAAGTTAATGTGAAGTTTAAAAAAAGCAGTCAAAATTTTTCAACAATTTCAAAGAAATGTTACAAATTACTGAAACAGAATATCAAAAAATGGCTCGAGGGAAACTTTATGATACCTTAATGTATACAAAAAAATTTAATTGGTAAAAATCGAACATATGTCTGCTGAGAAAAGGTACATAAAGAATATTACTTTTTCGAACCGGATTTTTTCAACGTCAAAAATTTTCTAGTATAAATATTTTTATCAGCCATGTATCAGAAATGTCAAAAATAGCCTCCCGATCAAAATGAAAAAAAAAAATCATTCAAAAATCTTAACTACTTTTGAAAAAGTAAGTTGGAAGTGATGAACGTCGACTATGAGCGCCCGACCACATCCGACCTCCTTAAAGCGTTCTACAAAATCATTGAAAATCAAGTGAGCCCAAAAGCACAGAAAAATTCCCTTAAGGCTTGGGCAGTGATTTTTAATTGAAAGGAACGTACAACCTGCACGGGTAGGGCTGGATCTACGAAAAGACTCCGTAAAGGGAAATTGATTCCATTATTTTGTATTGGATCCTTAATCAATGCAACAATATTGAATCACAGCGAGATTTTAATCAAGTTCTATGAGGTCTATCATTTACAAGTGAGAAACCTGGTACAAATCAACGATTTTGTTTCATTTTTATTGTAAATGCAGTGATTAGTCACACATAACATCAAACACATAAATGAGCAAATTCGTGCAATCCGTATTAAAAGAAAATATTTTAATATGTGGATGATAATATTCACGTCACTACAAAAGAAAACGGTCAGCGTTAATAATGAACTAGTAAGATTTCGTGACCTACTACCTACAAATCAAATAAAACTAATTTCAGGTAATAATTTTATCGCAATAGTAAGCAATGCAAAAAATACATCAACTTTGCATGCAACAGAAACATACAAAGAAACTCGACATGCTTCCCATATTGACAAAGTCATATACGCCCCTAGGCATAAAAAGAGACCAACACGTTCAATTATGTGGCTATAATCCATCCACAGATGAATCTCGAACATACTTGATGACCGTGCATTTCGAGAAGCAAACTGCGACTCGCACTGATATTTGGTCATATTAATCTTTCGTGTCCTTTGTCAAAAGGATTTAATATAAGAACCAACACTTTATAGAAGTTCCGTGTTCACAAACTCACAACAGCACCAGTTGCTAAGGATTTTAACTAAAAATAATCACCTCATATAACTCCTTACCTAAAAAATGAAGGGATAAAGAACAGTAACCAACTTCGGATGGAATTAAAGGTAATCATCAAATGCGTGTCGAAGTAAAGGAGCGAAGAAAGTAAAGGAGCAAAGTTAAGAAGTAAGTAAGGGAATAAAGGAAGAAGTGAAAGATATAATGTCCGACGCAAATGAAATGACTTGTTTGACTACTAATACCAAGATGAATTATTAACGGAACTGTAAGTATCGTATAAAATAACTAGATAAGAGCGGCAGCATTATATCTGATGCCAAGAGATTGAAGACGATCTTCTTAACGATATCTTAAACAAATGGACGACCCTATTTATGGCTCAAAAACATCAGACATCGCCAATGCATCTCTTGAGCCTCCGTTGATGCTGTCGTCGATAACGATGAACTAATTTATGATATCCAAATCAGAAATATAACAAAGCGCCAGGCATTGATGACACTACGGTAAATTTTATGAAATGTGTTATATCCTGATGTAATAAATGTCAGATTAGAATCCGATACCGCAGGAGTTTTGCCAATCCATTATGATGCATACACACACAAAAGGGGACAAAGTAAAACGTGAAAATTGCAGTGACTTATCACTACTCACTATTTTTCATGAATTAATGTGGTCAAAACAATAGCGTAACTACGAACAAAGGCTCACACTTCGAAAGGACCCCAATCTAACGGTATTCGACTTTAATTTTCCGTCAAGCTTGCTTTGTTTGCAACATGGGGTATTCGTATCACTTTCTTTGTGATGTCTCTCTGCACTCTGTGCTTTTTAGTGGTAAAAAAAATTGCATAATCATAAAAAACACCGAACTTTCGTAACTTTCTTACGAGATTGTTGCAAAACGCACAGCAATGAATTAAATGAAGGAAATAACAGAATACAGCTCGCGTGTACGACTTTCTTCTCAGCTTTGCAAGTTCTTCAGGGATGTTACCTAGGCAACATCCCTGGACAAATGGATACTTAAGAAAGTATCCGTGATCAGACTGAAAGCGAAGACTACAGGGAAAGCATAGGAAGCGCTGGCTAGGTTCTAATGACGAGGATAGTGACATACGGCAGATATACGCGCAAGAGTGATGAGAGAGTGTAATGACAACGACGAGTATGAACGATTCCCCAGACACCACGAGAGCGCATTATTCAAGTTTGAAAAATAATATGTCGAACTAAGACAGCTGTAGGAAGACGCGTGAGAAATACGAAGCCCGGCTCGCGCTTTGAAATTCCGATAGTTGACGAGCCTTCAGAAAAAAGATTAGGATTTCATCTTTTTTATATCCATTACGAATATATAATATAATAAATAATTTTTCTGGATTGTAAATAATGTTGAATGAAAATGTGGCTTAACTTGATATGAGACAAAATTATAATCCCAGCTATCATCGTTTATTTGCTACGATTGCTTGCTGTAGGTAGGAGATAGCCAGCAAAATTGAAGTATCTTAAGAAGTGAGGCTGGAATGGACTTCAACGAGTGTTACATCATGGAATCAGTTCAAAGTTATTGCAAGGAGTTTTGCGCTTTGGCTGATGTACCAACTGTAAACTTTTCTTTTAAGAGAATGTCTGCTGAGCGTCCGCTCTTTGCCTACAATTCAAAGCAGTTTGTGCTTTATTCGCTTTCTAGAAGGAACTTTTTCTCAATGTCATAAACAAATTTCGATAAATGTAAAAGTGTTGAACTATTGGGTATGGGAATTAGTTTGCGCCGTTGGTAGACAGATTTCCTTACAGATACTGATTAAGTGTCTGCTGTGGTAGTGTTCCTTAAATTGGAAGTTGTATGCGTACGCTCACGAATGCAGTAGTCGACATTCCTTCAAAGCGTGAACACCGTTTTTTTTTCTCGTGTTGAAAATGTCATCTTTCATACCGAAAAAGCCGCAATTGCGGGAAGTCGTAGTTCATTATATCATTCTCAAGAAAAGTGCTGCGGAAACTTATCGTATAATGCTCGATGTTTACGGTGATCATGCTCCATCTGAAATGATGATGAAAATGATGATTTTGACGTCACTGATAAAGATCGTGAAGGGGCACCGAAAGAGTTTGAAAATTCACAACTACGGGATTTGTTGGATGAAGATTCAAGTTGAAGCCTAGAAAAATTGTCGCACAAGTTAAATGTTGACAGATCAACCATCGGTAAGCGCTTGCACGCCATGGGAATGATCCAAAAAGCAAGAACTTGGGTGTCGCATCAACTGTGAGAGAGGGACATCGAACGGCGTTTGGCGACGTGCGAGATGCTTCTTCAACGACAAAAAAGAAAGATGTACTACGAAAACACTAGGCGACCAAAACATTGGGTAATGCGAGGTGAACCAGGTTCATCGACGCCAAAACGGAATATTCACGCTTACAAGGTCATGTTGTGCATCTGGTGGGCCCACAGTGGCGTGGAACGTGGAACCAATTAGGAACGCCTGGAACAATCACTGGGGATGTGTACCAGCGGTAACAATGTTGAAATACTTTGAAAAAACTTTGTCGAAAAACCGGCAGAAACTTATCCAATACCCAATATTATTGGTTGTTTCTGTTTTATTTCATTCTTTGATGCTACGGTTAATGAAATCTATGGAATATTTAGTTAAAAATTGATTCCGCATTAAATTGTAAAAATCTACTTCTCGTTCCAATAGCTCCAAAAGTAGCCGCGTGTGCAATTAATTCTAGTATATAAACCATATGAAAAGCTCCAAAACATCTTCAGATATGTTAGCTTTGAACATATCTTTAAGGTTACACGAGAGGAACATTTTTCTAACTTGCGGACGAAAATTAAATCAAATAATCAAATTAAACGACCGAAAAATTTCGTTTGAATAGTGTTGTTTGGGTTATTTAAGAAAATACTTTTTACCCATCTGCTAGATAAGGTTCTCATTAAACCGTGTGTTTCAGAACAGAAACATTCTTTGACCAATATTTTTTCTGCTTCATTCAAAAGTAAGCGGACTTAAACCTTCTTTATATTTGCATATATCTAGAGCTACGTCATACTACTTGACCCAAAGCTCTGGGGAATATTCCAAAAAATACCCTTCAGTTTTTCACACGTGCGTTTTGTATTCTTTTGTAACTTCTTCTCTTATTGGGTGAATGATTCTACAGGTATGAGATCCTATCTGATGAACTCACGAAAAGCTTTAAAACAAACTAAATCTGAAATCAGACATTTCAATGTTAACTCGATTCTGGTCTAATTATTTCCACAGAATTCAGCTGTGTCAGTTAATTGTAGACAAGAAGAACTCGAAGCCATTCAGCTTGAGCAAATTAAGAAATCCCCAACGTATCTTATACACGACTGCTAGAATCATAAAAGTAGTATTGAACCCATTGACTCTAATCGCATACAACGGCGTACCTTGCCATGCGACTGAAACCTTGCTACAGGTTATTTTTATTTCCTTCGACTAATCAGTCAGAGATAGCGAATAAAATTTTTGCGAAACATATTGCAGGCATTATCTTAGTTTTCCTTATTTTGTTTCAGCTGTTGAATGATTGATTGTTGTTAATGCTCTATGGCACTTGAATTTTCTATGGATTAAAGATATTTAGATAATTAAAGAAACCGTGTAGGTATCTTTTGTGCAGTGTTTGTCCTTGAAGAATAATTATTATGGTATGTAAGTGTCTTTCTTTTGTGTTGTACAATAATGAACTTATTTTAGACGTTGTAAATCACGTTCATTATTATAAATTGGGGTTAGTTTGACGATTGGAATTGAAGTGTCAACAAAAGATGGATTTGTTCTTTGAGTAGGGTCAGATACATAATAGGTCAATCAAATATAATATTTCGATCCACCATTTGACGGAATCATATTTTGAAATAATAGATCTGTCTCATAATTGATAGATGTAATGAAGGCATTTATATAAAGTTGTTTGTCCTATAAAGCATATGTCACATGCATTTGCAATCAACCAATTTTCCCTTTTGCATTGCGTCTCAATGAAACTTACTAGTACTGAACTGGACATTTGTGGTTGTTGAGATCCTACTATGAAAAGAACTACATGTCGTAGGTAATTGTCTTTTTAAGGAATTTCTTACTTCATGGTTGATAATTTTTGAAAGCTGCAGGAGTCGATTGCTTTATAAGAAAAACATTTCACATCATCGGCGGGACATTAAATCTTTCAGAATTGTCATATTGTCATTTTTCTCCCAAAAACCAGAAACAACGAACTATACACGGGCAAACAAAGAAACAACAACCAGTTAGAACACAATATTTGCAATGAATTTTCACAAGCCTAATGAACTTGTCCTTTCATATCTTTCCTTCATATTTTAAGCTGTTTAACAAACGAACATGCAGAACAAACTGAAGGCAGTTCAGAAAAAATTGAATACAAGCTCAAAATACAAGACGGTTAGAGCAGATTTGATCGTTCCAGAGATATAAGCTGATTTCGAAGAGGATTTAAGAGAAGAAGACTTATCACGCACGCAAAGATTTTGTCATTCCGATTCTGATCAAAAGTCGGTGCTTAACTAATATAGAAAAGTGCTTATGCGTTTTGACTGAGGATTAGTTGATTAACAAGTCTGAAAAAAAATATTTTCGAACGAAATACAAAATGTAGTATTTTTTGTGCAATAGATTCATATATAAGCCTCAGTATATTTGGAATATTTCGTAAATGGGTGATAATAGTTCTCATACCTTATTCATAAAAAGAAATAATTTAATTAATCATCAGCGGTATGAAATCCCAATATTTTAGATCTTAACTCACAATCTCCTTCTTTCTCCAATATCTAGATCTTCTATCAATTTTTCTTGTTCTTCGTATTTCACTAGATTCTTGATTTTACAGTACAAATGACTGAAAAGGAGAATTAGGAGGGATAGGCAAGAAGATAACGCTAACCTTACAGCCTTTTTGCAGTCAAAAGAAGTAATTTTGGGATATTGATGGACGGAAGGTTAGAGAGGAACGGGCACATTCAGATAGTGTCGCCGAAAAGTTTACGAGGATCTGAAAGTTTCCAAAAACACAATGAGCAAGTCTTGGGGTGAACAGAGCGACGACACGTGATCGACTTGGTTAAAAAAAAAGTCTAGGAACGCAATAACTGAAGTTAAGCGTTTTTCATGCGTTATTTTCTATTATAAGTTATTTTCTACAGATGTTTCTTGTAAAAATTCCCTGAAGAACTAGGGATTTCTAGTAAATTCTGTTTTCTCGAAGCAGTTTATGTTTCAGTATGAGACATAAAATTGGGGATAATATTACAACGAACCCGTATATAGACGTTGAAGTATGACTGACTAGCCAGTAGATTGTTGTCTTTATGCTTCATTTTACACATAAGTAAAAAAATATGTTTATTGAAAGCCTTTGAGCGACGGGTCCTGAGGCGGATAATTGGAGCGAACCTAGACTGGGACTAATGGGGAATTCGATGCAACCATGAGCTGTATGAAATTTTTGACGAGTCGGAGATCTCAACAATTGTAAGACTGTTGAATCTGAAATGGGCTGGCCATGTGAATCGTATAGTCGAAAAATAGATACCCAAAAACGTATGCGTTAGGAGAACTGAAGTGCGGAGACCAGTGAGGAAACCGAAGAAATGCTGGTCAGACTCTGTTAATGAAGCCTTCATCGCTCCTAGGAATCTAAAATCGGAGGGCGCGGACAATAGCCCGAGACAGTGGGAGGCGTTTGTTCAAAGAAGCGAAGACCCAAGAAGAGCTTTTGTGCTATAAAGAAGAAGATTACTTTAAGGACAACTACGAAAGTAATCCAAAGTAATCCTTTGGTAGAATATAGCCTTTGCTATGTTCTGTCATTTCAAGCTATGAAGACCAGAAATTATAGAATTGTGATAGAATAATTAAGGGTCAATTAATATCAGAGAGAACTTATAAAATATGGATTATCATTGGAGCAAAAGCTACGTAATTTTCAGCTTCATGTGATTTCGTCACAAAATGATTCAATGAAGAAATATGGACGACAACAGTTGCATAATCATTTTGTTTCCAATAATTTGAATTTGTAGTAACTTTGGATATGAATTAAACGAAATGTGTACTTTGAACAATTTGTTTGCAAGGTAACTATTGTAATATTTAAACGTTATAAAAGTGAGTAGTTTTATTTTCGTGTTCGCAGAATTTGCTCTCGAAAACAAGCGAACATTGACTGAAAAGAAGCGTCAGACTTCCAAGAACATGTAAGGCTCGAGTTCAAAGTTAAATGACTTCAAAGGTGTTCAAACCCCGGCTATGACGCGCTAGGTCAAAAAGATTACACAAGATATACAATAAGTCTTTACGAAAACTTTCCTAGAATAAATCAGAAACACCATAAAACACACTGCTAATCCATTTGAAAGGCTTTCTATCGCCAATAAATACTTGGAATGTGATTCAATTTAGTGTCAATCAAAACTAGATGTATTTACGCAAACTCTAAAAGCCCAAAACACTTTTACCCCTTGCCCAATCTCACTCACTTTAGCTGGAAATGGTTAATATGATAATTTCGCAAAACATCGGATTTGATTTAGCCAAAAGTAGATATATATTTTTTTGTTTTGGCTTTTGTCTCTTAAGTATTCAGCCACAATTTGTAAATTTAAAACAACCATAATCAGGTTTTATGACATTTCATGGTTTCTTTATAACGCGCGATCTAAAGTAAATAATTTCGAGATATATTCTGTCTGTCGCGGTATTTGATATAAGACGCAAGTCACATGTTTTTTATTCGCTAAAATCTGGATTTATTTAACTACTGGCCCCTTGTGTCTAAGCACGTGCCTGAGGAGGTTGATCTTAAATTATCTCGAAAAACGAAACCAAAAACTAAATTAAAATGTTTCAGACATATGAAGACAATTAAAAGAACGAAGAAATTTACGAGGCTGTCATTAGAACGGATCTCTCTTAGGTTCTTCGGGGAATATGTATACTCGCAAATAATGTGAATATACCCTTCATTTTAATGATAAATGTAAACAAGGAAGAAATTTCGAGTCCATTGACATCTTGCGGAGGATATTTCTCCTTTTTCGCGTGTAGCCACCAACCTTCAACAGATGTGACTCTTATTACTGAGCATTCATAGTTTTGCTTCCTTCCAGCTAACAGAAACAAATAAGAATAAGCGGGATGAAACCAACATCTAATTCTTGACTATCCACTGATCTGTTTGATAAATTCGTTTATCCACGTTCTCAATGAAAATTACAACAAAATTCTAGTATCATTGCTGTTAGCAGTGGAAAATAAGAAAACATTCATTTATGATGTCCGAGAGAAGAATCCAAAGAGAAATCTTTTGGCTATAAACGTAGCTTTTGCTTCAGTTCATGCTTCATGGTTCCCAAAACATTTGAATCACCAATACAGGAGCAACAATAATAGTGTAGCATGTAGTAGCAAAAGATATGGCATGGCATGGAATGGCAAAGACCAAAAAACAAGAAGCAGCAGCAACCACTAGCTCCAGCACGAAACACTCACCTACGATAAAACGTTGAAATTCCTTCAGTAAAAACTGGATTGGTCACATTTTATAAATGTAATCACGGCGGTGCGCGCGCGTTTGAATTCAACAGCAACATCAGCCCACAGCGCCAGAGTAAAAGAGTCCAAGATCTTGTAAAAGAAGTAACAACAGGAACAACAGTCGCTAGAGGAAGTTTGAAGATACTGGGAGAATTATTAGCGAAAGTCTGGGGCCCTATAAGAATAAATTAAATTCGCAACCTCTATATATAATTAATTCTGTGTGGACAATACAACAAAAAACAATTTTTAAATTTTTAAATGAAAATTTATTCATTTATCTGAATTAAAGTTTGACCGATGAACATGAATGTATTAATTACAACAAAAATTCGACAATTAAGCAAAATAATGGTCAACTTGATTGTCAATCGCCAGGATTTCGCATGATTAAAAATTTAGAGGTGAAGTAAATTTGCAGGAGCTGTTTAGTTGTAGTTTATATTACTTTCTTTCAGTCACTTAGCTGATTTTTTAGCAAGCGAAATGAACTGAATATTACAAAAGTCATGATTGATGTACGAAACCAGAAAATTTAGTTGACTCATGACTCAAAAACAATGTCATAATGGTGAGACGTTGAGTTTCTTCTTGGAGTGATTAGCGAATCCAATGTAAAAACGAAAAACAAGACCCAACATTTTATTTTTTCCTAGAATTAGAACATATTCTAGACATATTTTTCACCTGCAGATGTCTCTACTGATGATTTAAAATACCTATGGGACTTCCATTCGCATCGAAAAACTGTAAATTCCCAAAGAAAGTTCTCATCTTCGAATGGCTTAACTTATGTTCTAAAGAACATTTAAACATGGACTTAAACAATTTAAACTAAGGAACAGAATTATGGCAAAGTCAAAAGAATCAATCTTTTAAAAACGTTTCAAGATTGAAGATACGCTAGAAGTTCAAATCACGATTGACCTTGATGGTTTTCCCTACGATACCAGAAACCAAAACCTAAATACCATTCGAACAGAACAGGCATTCGAACAGGACAAATTTTGAACAGGTGAGTTCGCTGTTAGTAGCTAATTAGGGCTACGTAAATGCCTCTTCCAAACGCCATGCCTTTCCCCATGTTATTGGACACGCCTATGTTATTAGGTCTAAAATTCATCTTAGTGTTGCAATTTTAGCAAAAAAATGTATATATATAAGTTCCTCGGGCCAATGGAAGCACCTGTATGATGTTTATAAGCAATTGCGGTCTATTATTTTCACTTGTCACTGTACATCTCTGTACGTTATTCCCCCACAATGCATCGAATACAATATAATTGACTTTACTTTTATTTATTTAATTTACGAACATTGTTATACAAACTTTTATAACGGAACACATGTTGGTAATTGCAGTCCTTTGAGGTACGCCAATGCAAAGCTACAAAACTATCAAAAATTGAAAAAAAAACACAACAGCATTAACACGCACAAATTCTCTAAAACAACTGTGATCATACATACATAAATTTGACTGTTGGGGTCATAGTTAAAGTATGTTACGAGATGTTGGAATGCGTCAAATGGAGAAATAAAAATTTTACCATACTGATACATGAACGTAATTTAATAGTTTCTCATACACATACTTAATGTGACCTGATTTGATTTATTTGTGCATGTATGGATATTATGTGCTTTATTTTTCGTAAAACAGTAGTGCAGTTGATTCATTCAGAGGATCGTATTAGGTATAATATTTTTTGTTGCACTACAGATATAGTAATTTCAATTATCATGTCGATATTGAATTACTAAAGTATACTTGAGTACAACAATATGAGCAATAAATTTTTGGAATTGAGAGCAGAAGGTCATTTAAGTCCTTAGTGTCAGACTCCATGTGCCACAAAACAACTGGACTATCGTCTAAACACCTCTCTTGTAATGACGAGGATGTAAAAACAAGGTTCAATCTTTTTGTCACATTACTTCGGGTCAGGTGTTTTTTTTTCACAGAACAACGTTTTCGGGTTAAGGAGATCTCTCTTTCGCCAGGGACGATCAAAAATGACCTTCTTTTTTTCACGCACTCTGATTTTTTCATCTTAGACACAGAAGGCTGGAATTTTCCGGGCCCAATGAGCAGACGCGTTGGGTAATAATTATTGTCCCTAGCTTTCTTCTAAGCCATAGCCCCATTTCACCAATGAGATACAAAGTAAAAGTGCAACGCCAATTGCTAACCCGCTTTTCCTCAAGGTCAGGGTTCGATATCTCGTTTTCTAGCCTCTTGAGTCCTCTCGTCTTTCTCTCTGGGTACCCCTGACGTATGTATACTCTTTTTTACTCTTCAGGTAACATCAACATCACTCGCGCATGAACAAGCACTGCGATCTCGGAGACAGTACGGTGTGCAGTAATAATATTTGCTGCATTGTTTGTTGTTAGGAAGTGAAGGCTACCGGAAGAGGTGATGTGTAGTATGCAAAAAGCAACTGGACAATCGACTGAACACCTCGTCTTTCACACCGAAGGTCTAGGCTGAAACCGAGGCTTTGCCATATTACTTCCGACTAGTTCTCCTAAGTTTCGCCTAGTGGCACTTTTGGGGTTAGGTCAATCCCTCAGGACGGATGCAAGATTTTTCTTCCTTTGGACTGAAAAGCAATCAAGGTTATCTGTCTTTATCAGAAGAACTGCGCGAGCGTAGTTCGATCCTTTGATCCTAGCATTTTCGCACTGAAGTATCTGGGGAGCACTGGTTTGTTCTCTCCACAAGAATTAATCGATGCCTTAAAATCTTTTCAAGATGTGGGAGGCATTAACTGCGATCACCTCGTATAACAGGCAGCCTCAGAATAATTCGACAGTGCGTCCGGCGACTCATATCGTAACGTCATCGGCATAGCCGATGAAACGTGACTTGCCCAACTGAAACATCAAAAGCTCGTCGTAGCAAAAAGGTCTGAATGCAAAATTACGCCATCCCTGATGTCACGTAATTTTCCGCCGATTCCGCAATGTGTCGCAAACGAGCTTCCAGACACAGCTTCCACGGCATCCAAGTTCGATAGATCGGCACCCTGAAAGACGCGAGTATTCCAATAAAATCAATCTACCTAGCGGGGTTGCAGGTATTCCTCACGTCGAACATCAAAAGAAGTATGATACATTGTGATGAGTGATTGTGCGCTTTTAATCCTTGGACTGCATTCACCAATCCTGTTGTTATGTCAATGTCTCAGTTCCGTCATCGACTCTATCTCTGATGACCTTCTCAAGCACTTCGCCAGTAGCATATAGGTTAAGGTTTGAAACGCCGATGGTAGCTCCGGACTCCAGATTGATAGCACTAGATTGCTCTGATCTGTAGTCCTTGCCAGCATGGCAGAAAATTTGCAGGAACATTGCACTTGGAAAATTATATTGGGAATCTTTTCTTGGAAACTGGCGAAAACGTGACCCGACAGAATTGGGGCAATGAAAATGCAGGAAGATCTAAGGTACCAAGATCATGAGACTTCTGGGGATTTCTGCTCACAAATGTGTTATGAACGAGTAAAAAATAAAGCGATTGCATGAACATTTTCATTGACGGGTAAAATTAACTAGTGTACTCGAATGTACATGTTACAGCGATGGAGAATATCGCAACTAAAATATATCAGAGGAACCTCACATTTATATAATCGAGCAGCTGACCACAACCATTATTCTAGGTGGTCTGACGAAAAAAATTAAAACGAAAAATTTACGAAAAATTACGAAAATTTTTACGAAAAATTCTTTACTGTTTTGTAGGAATTTGAAGGAAAAATAACGAAAAAATAATCATAACGAGTGTTCCATCTTGTAATGAACTCAGCATGTGCATCAAAATCATGAATACATGGACCATTTTTATTGGTTTACATAAAATAAACACTAATCGTCGACTAAGTGATGTTTTGTTGGTTTCTGGATAGTTTATTTCTATCTTATTTTGCAGTCTGCAAAAATATAATTCTTGTTTAAGTTTGCTCTATATTTACAGAACTATACGGAAGCGATCGTCAATTTTCAAATGGCAAATGATTCTTAATAATCACGGATGTCAACTGCTTGCTATCTATAACTTTTTTTCCTTGAGTGGGGTTTTACATTCAGGCTACCGATTGCCAAAATCGACACTCTTCTGGAAAGATAAAATGCAACCAGTTGAATGCGCATTTATAGAAATTGTAAGTTTTCAATATTGTAACAGTTCGACATTTTATTCTATTTTATTCATTTTATTTATTTAAAAATTGGCAGCCTGAAGTAAAAAAGTGGTGGAAAACACAAACTTATGAATAACTGAGCTTTCTAATAAATGCATCTGAACATCATATTTTTGATTAATTGATTCCAAAAATGATGAAACTGTGGTACTTACATTGTACTTAAAATTTCACAAGGATACAGGGTAAGAAAAACAAAAACATTTTACGTCCCCAAACCGCTAATTTGCGCGGTTTCAGGATCGTATGTTTTTTCCTAGGAGAAACATTAGAAGCCCTTTTTTGGGGTAGGGAGGTGAAGGCTTTTCACGCCCTGAGTGTCGGACTCCCAGTGTCACAACGGACCTACTGGACTACCGACTAAACACCTCCCCAATCAACCGGAGCGCCTAACCTGGAACCGTTTGATACATTACTTCGGGCTAGGCTTCCCAATTTCACGTCATTTGGCGCCTTAACCCGTTACAGGGATTCCTTCTCCAGTGGGATAGGAAAGAGAAGGAGGATTGCTAGATAAGGAAACCCTCCATCCTCGGCGCCTCCAGCCGATCAAGTATGCCTTTTTTCATGACTCGAATTGCCCGAGCGTAATGTGCCTCTTGATTCCATTTGTCAAATGATTTCAGCAGCTCTTCGGTTAGGCTATCTGGATGGAGCTCTCCCACTTTTTCGGCAAGATCACCGCGCTGTTTGTCCCACCTTCTGCATGAAAAGAAAGTATGACAGGCGTCATCCTTCATACCAATGCAGAATATGCAATCTGGTGACCATGACTTACCTATCTTGTGCAGGAAAGACTGAAAACAACCGTGTCCGCTCATTAGAAGTCCTTCGAAGATATATAAGAGCAATTTGGCATGCTGTGTTTCATTGTGTTGTTAAAACTAAGACTTTTATGATATGTAAGAATTGTTTTTTGCCACGTTGATGACGTGTATGCTGGCCACTCAAAATTGTGTATTGAATTTAGATTTTTTGTTCGACTCGTATCGTAGGTCTGTCGAAAAATTAACAATCTGCATGGTTAGCAACGTAGCTTGAACAATGGCTGAGTGCATGTTTAGCTTAAAACAATAAAATAGTCCTTAAAAAGACGCTTTCCAAATTAATTTTTTAGAAACATTGCCACCTTTTCAGGTTTGCGCAGTATACTATAAACAATTCCGCAATCATTCAGTTCAATTGATTTCCAATCACAAACATTACATCATAAGCCTGGCCAGCCTAGCCATAAAGAAGATGAAAACATGTTAAGTATGCAATTACTTACCCTCAATTTAACAACCAATGTAAACCACATAAAAAAAAGTCCATATTGGGCGACGAGTGCGAGTCATGCAGAAATTTCTAATTGTGCAAAAAAAGGAATTTCAAGTGTTTATGTTGTTGCTTTTTCTATCAACGCCTTACCAGAGTATACTCGTGCATATCTTTGAAGGAAATAGACAGGTTTCTAAGTCACTTGGACAACGAACAAACTGATTTTACTAATTATAACTGGCGTATGATCTATTTTAGGTGATTCAGGTAAAACTGGTTGTAGGAAATGATGAATAGTTGAAGTGATGGATGGATAAGATTGAAAGCAAGCAAAAAATCATTGCTTCCACCAGGATTGCAGTATTTATCATATCTTCAGTTTGCTTTCATTAATCATCATTATTAATGCTAATTATTATTGAACATTGGTTTCTCTAATGATGAAGAAGTAGTTGCACGATTATAGGAGCTAGTATAGTACAAGAGGAGAAAGGATTGTGCTCTTAATGCTTGGTTTTGTTGCCAGACAATTAAGATAGTCGAACTGGTTTAATTTTCACTTGAGGTATATCATACGGTACAAATGCTTCTGTGTATTTGAAACCGCAACAATTTCCTTTCGTGCAACGTAAAATCTTTGTTAAAATTTTCTCGAGGAATTCAGAAGCAAATCGTGTGTAAAGCCGCAATTAATCGGCCACGATCGTCAATATTATGAACGACAAGCTTGGTGTTCGCGTGCCCGCGATCGCACACCTTAAGCCACCTTCAAGATCTACCTATAAAATACTTTGTTGTTTTCCTGTAGTTATTTCGTCCGGTATATATTATACATGTATAGAAAAATTTGTATGCTGCCTCTATGTTGACCGCTTTAAACGAAAAATCAGGTATGGTGTTGGTCGTTTTACTGAATACCTGAGCGCAAAGCCTCGACGACTCAACAATTCAAAGACTCCAACTTGGATATCACTTCTTTACCTATGCTGCGGCTGCTGCTGGTCTCCGTTTGGCCTCTTGCCTGTTTGGCTCTGATCTCAAGCTGTTACGAGCGCTCTGTAGTGTTGTAGATCGCGACGAAGAACCAGGCGTATATGGTGAAGATCGTTTGGCATAGTGCAGTTACGTGTGTATAGTGAACATTCAAAGTAAAATAACCTCCTGGAGTTATAGGGAGTCGAATATCTTATAAGTGATTGTGCTCGGTTTTACATTGATTTGGATGGTTGGCAACGTTCGTACTCCATACTCGTGGATTCAAGCAAAAAAGAGTTTCTCAATCCCGCGAGGAGACATGTGGTTGTGGGCTGCCTCAGGAAAAGAGGTCTCAGAATTTTAAATTCCATTTCAAGATAGTCGTTGATTTGACCCTTCATTCGGCGGAAGGTTCTTTACATTCGTTGACTATTCGCGATTCTATAGTTTAGTCGATTGGTCGTGTGTCGTGTCCACATCGAGTTCTACTTCCTTTTGAATATTTTTCGCGTACTTGTGCTTGCTCTTTCAACCTTGTGATTGCATAAAGTGAAATGTTATGAGTTACATTCGTGAATTTCAAACTCAGTCACTCTAATATCAACTTATTTCCCTATAATTTTTACCAAAAATTATACGCGGAAATTCCTCAAGTCAATTAGCGGTCATAAAACAAAATTTATACTTCGACCATATTTTAGTGTAACCTACATGTTGCATCTTAAATACTTGTGCGTGGCGACAAACATCTTCTGCCCTTGCAAGGGCATCATCATGTTACCCGCTCGTCTTACGTGAAGCTTTAGAATGGCAAAGAAAAAAATATGAAAATTCTCAAAATGAAATAAAAAGAAGAAGTAATGCTGGATGCATGGTAAAAAAGTAAAGAAAATTTCTGAAAAGTGTAGAGTGTGTAGCATGCAACAAAAGAAAAGCGCGAAACCGCGATCGAGTGCAGGATGTTTACAGAGATGTGTGATTACAACGTTCCGTGATGATTTATTAATAATTTTTAGCTATATATGCATGTACACACCGCAAACAACGCGCATCCATCTGTGCAGATACTTGTCCGTATAAAAGTGAAGTACAATTTCAACAGAGTTTGGAATATTTCGCTGTTGTCGCTTTTCTTGTTGATTTTTCTTTGGAATTTTTTTGCACGAAGTTGACGCCGCTGGGTTTCGAACACCACCGCGCCATTATTGTCGGATTTGTTTATTAGTATCATTTATTGTTCTCTTTTAATTCATACTCATGTTAAAGGAATAATTTAACTGAAATTAATGTGTGGAAGACTGATAAATCGGAATCAAACAGGTAATTAGCATGTATACAGTTTTGAGCAAACAGAAATTTAGCGTTACACATTACTCTAGAGAAAATCTCTGTATTTCGATAAAATAACAAAAATCTCTTTTAAATGTTTTCAAAAGAATGTACCATATCGTCTTGTGTTCACGAAGGCTTCACAATGAGAAAATGAAGCATATCAAATGAAAAACTCATAACCCTCAATTTGTTTCAAAATTGTTGCACCTAATTACAAAGGTGATAGAGAGAAAATATATAATTTTACATTAATTATCGACAAGGCTGAACGATTTATTCGTAGACAAGCAATCTTTTTGTTTTTAAGTCTGTTCAACATGTTCGTCAGAATTTTTTTTTTTGCTCGCAATCACTTCGAAAGGAACCTTGGTGGAAGCTAAAAGTGTTCGAAAAATTTCTTTCAATTGTAGAGGTTGTTAAAAGGAGCCAATTTAAATCAAAGTTTTGAAGTGATTCATTACCACAAAAAACAGCAATTACTTGAGCCAAGGTTGCATACATTGGAAATTTTGTCGCTACTCAAGATATTGATGGAGTTTTGCCAATGTGATTTAATTTCAGGGCAGAATTTCAAAAAGAGGAAAAAGCCCATGTTAAACGTGCTCTTTAAATTGGATTTTGATTTTTGTTCAGCAGAATTTGTTTACATAAATGTAAACATGCCAAAATTGTGACTAATAAAGTGTGGAAGAAGAGAAAAGTGTTCGGAGAAGAGATGTCGATAAGTCCCTATATTAAAATTTAAAGACATCGCTAATACTCATCAGCAAATTTAGTTTTGCACAAAAAGAAAAATTTAGTGAGTTCTTTACTTTTTGACGGGCTTGGCTACGCTCTTCATCCAACATAGTTGTGAATCTTTAAACTTTTTCGTTGCCCCTTCACGATCTTAATCAGAAACGTCAAAATCACAATTTTTAAAACACCGAAATCACTCTACGCAAGTCGTCTCAGATGGAGCATGATCACCGTAAACATCGAGCATTATACGATAAGTTTCCGCAGCACCTTTCTTGAGAATGAAATAATGAACTTAGTTGTCCAGCAAATGCAGCATTTTCAGTATGAAAGTCGATATTTTAAACACGAGAAAAAACGGTGTTCACGAAGGAACAAGAGACTACTGCGTTCGTGAGCCTACAAATACAACTTCTAATTCCAAGAAGACTACCGCAACAGTCTCTAAAAAAGTATCTGTAAAGATATCTGTCTACCAAGGGACAGGGACTGTCTACCTACTCCCATACCCAATAAAAATAATATTTAAAAATAACATCCCTTGAAACCGAAAAAGTATTCAGTACTGTAAAGCATGGTGACCTTACAGTTCAATGAAAATAATTTAGTTTTTTCTAGAGGATCATTCTCTGTCAAATTTGGGTTACTTTATCATCCAAGTGTCACGAATTATATTTGTTTGGTTAGTTTCGATGATCGAACTTCAATGAAAAATCGATGAAGTGCCAAAAATTAAAAATTTCGTAAAACTGATCCAAAAATTGAGTTAACTAATCGGCAAGTGAATTGCAACTCTGCAAACTACCGAAACGTATATTGTACTATCGTAGTCCACCTGATGGAGCCTGCTTTCATGACTGAGCTTATAAGTATTCAATGCTCACATCAAATATGTCTTCAAAAATTATGTTGAAATGAGCTATCCTTGCAGACGATAAATGCTTCTTACTCTTCGATAAATGCGGTAAATGCTCTTCTCTTCTTCGGCTTACATAGGACGCAAAGTACTAGTTTTAAATCTTGAAATATTACTTGAAAATGTATACCTACATACTTATTGCTAGAAAGTGAAAATCAATATTTATGAACAACGAAAAGGTTTTGACAATGTTTTTCAGGCAACCCGGAGTTTACCTGCCCCGCCGATGTTTGAATTTCCTAGATGTTTGAATTTCCTAGATCGAAACATTCTTTGGATATGTGATCTAACATCGAGGACTCTTATTAGATACGAAAATTACCTTAAAAAGCCAAAGTGAATGATCAAAAAAGACTCAAAAGCAATATTGGTTATGTATTCGCTACTTATCTTTACGTTACGATCTTTGCCATTAAAAAAGTTCTTTTTGTCTATAACTCGCTGTGTGCGGAATCCTTGGAGTCATGTTGAGAATGCTTGCAATCCAATTTTCATTTCTCAAAAAAGGATGTTTGAAAATGACATTTAACAGATCTTTTCTTTCTCAACCGATCCGATAGTTTTACAATATGTGAATATCGCCATTTTTTCATTTGGCATTTACAATCAAAACACATGTATAAAATACCAGCATGTAAAGCGATTTTGTATTCAATCTGGGTTTGCAATATTTCAGTAAGAGATAATGCCATTTGATTTCAATCCTTCATGATAAATGCACATAAAGCAAAACCAACAAATAAACCTAAGAACAAAAAGAAATTATTTCGATTTTGCTGGTCTTGTTATGCAAATTTTCAGAAAATTACCAATGGAAAAATTGTAATATTCAAAAGCAAAATAATAAACGAACGGAGTTCAAAATGGAACAAAAAGTGCCATCTCATAGTTTCACGTATGCTACAATTTTTGACCATGAATTATAAATGTTTTATCTGTGTTTTGGAAATCTAAAACATGCAAAAGCTTGCGAACGTTGTGCAGTAACATAATTAAAATTTTGCTATCACAATAGTGCAAAGAAAAAGATAAATGTATCTATGATCTTTGGGACAAGGTAGTCCGGTCGCAGCACTCATTTCAATTTCATATAACTGCTTTGTTTTTTTGATGTTGCTGACTATTGTTTTTATATTAAATTAATATGTTTTGTGCTCATTAATTCAAAAATATTTAACAAGTTATTTCTCACAGTCGCCCCATGCCTGCTAATTAGACATTCATCATGTTGCATCACAAGAAAGATGATCGCGAAAATGTAAATAAAACACAAAAATATTCACTTGTGAGTTAGTTGCGGTTATCATGTGGATGAAAGAGGCATACCATATACGTGCGAAATGATTAGGTTTTTGTACTTAATTAATTATACATACTGAAATGTTGGGAAATTGAGATAAATTGATCAAAATTTATCGTAAATTTCAATCGTCTTACAAAATTGTACAATATTTTACCTATGCAGTCAATTTAAATATTCGAACAAGTATTCGGTTTCAAATGCGTGAAGCTTAACACATTTGGATAGGTAGGTGGTCTCTAGTGAGTAATGTGACATTCTTACCATCTTCGACATGGTAAACGATAATCCTCAAAGTTATTTTCGTATTGATTTTCGTGAATTTGATATGAAAGGGTCTTCGAAGTGCCAATTTTTTAATTTTGGATATTTAACAATAACTGTCGTGTTCTCTGACAATTTCGCAATCTTCACTAGTATTAAGGATACAAAATGTAACATTCGAATGTGTAACTTGACGTTAACTAGTAGAATGAACGTACCCTGTTATCACTACAGAAGCAATGAATTCCAATGCATTGCCGAAACTACGCCTGTTTTGTAGAAACCTGACTTTATATGATTTTTTCATTTGTAGGATATTTTGATAATTTTCAAAAGAGCAATACAAGCAGGCACATCTATCCTTTAAGACATTACATAAAGAAACCAATCAATCATCGCTGGATATTTCAATGTTTTTAATAAGTTTCTTTTATACGCAAAGCATTATTTTTCCGGATATTTTCTTGTATTTTATAATAAAACAATTATTTTATGAACCATTTCTGAGCTTCTTTTGTGAATTCAAATATTTTCCACTTCCAATTGCTTTTGTGCCCTTAAGTATTTAACTTCAGACTATGCTTATTCGGATAAATGTGACCCTACATAGAAATAAGAAGATGGATTTGATCATTGACTTTTCCATGAAGACATAGTCGTTGTTGTCATTCATATGTCGATATCAAACATTTTTAATTCCTTACGATTTCCAAATTGTTGATTGTAATAAATGATACTGTCTGATATGTCTTTTTATTAAGTTTCATGTTTTAAATTTAAAAATTATGTTATGTATCAGCCTATAGTTTTCGGTAGGGATGTGAAGGCAGTTTAAGCCTTCAGTGACACTCAACACTTGCGGTTACTCTCTAAACGAATTTCCTGTCAACATGAGAGTTTAGTCTGAAACACATTACTTCGGGATACATCTCGTATTCCCACGTCTAGAGGTGACTTCATATTATGGGAATCCTCTCTCTAGCGGAAAGAAAGATAGTGTAAGAAAAGGGTTCCTTCCCCCATGATTATCTAGGCGTTCCAATCTGTCTTTTTCAAATATTGGAACCGCTCGAGCATATGTCACCTGTTCTAATAATTTCTTCAACCGATTTCCTGGGGAGCACTCCAATTTCGATGAAAAGATCTTCGCGCGCGTCATTCCTTCTTTTGTATGTATAAATTATTTGACAGACCACATCTATTTACCTGCACCAAACGTGTGGTTAGGATCCCGTAACTTACCAATCATGTCTAGGTAAGCCCAATGGTAAGCACGCCCACTCAAGTGCTGGATCAGGTAGTCTCACCATGCACTTGATTGAAGTATGGCCGCAGATTTCGGCTAAGAAAAAAGTCCTTATTCGCTTTTTCACACAAAGGAGAATTATCAATTGCTCAAGGACGTTTTACTCTTTGCCTCAAGACCTGTTTTGTCTTTTTTTCGCTAGTAAATATTTCAGCGCTCTCTTGTAAGAAGGGAGATAGGTTATTAATCCTGCGACGACCAGTGTCGCTGTTTCAGAGGCCTTTCATTTTCGTATTTTCATAGAGAAGAACATCTCCCCTCCCCCTCATGTTGACCTTCGCGTCTAAGTTGCCACTCATTTTTTCGATATATTTCCTTTTTATATGCGTATCATTCAAATGGCTGATTTCTCAGTTTAGATGTGCTTTATTATAAATTATACAATTATTAAAAAATTATCTCTGGTAAAAAGTACTAAATTCATTTAGTGTTAGATTGACTTTTTGGGCCAACAATTGACGTGGGAGTAGATATTCAGAGTTCTACCATGATATCTATGAATTCAGTCGCATTCTTAGAACGCTCCGGCCTGTTAATAACAAAACAAGACCAGATTACATTTCCCTGATTATTTTTATCACATGGTGTAATATAGTCCGTTCTGGGTTCCGTCTCGAAGTTATTCAGATTAACGTCTTGAATATCATCCATTGCGAGTAAAGCTAATACCCATACATAGATTTTTTTTCGACAGTCATTGTCTTCTTCATATCCTTTCTAATTTCATGTATCATGCTGGCTGTCAAAGTGATTTTGGAATTGCGCATAGACCCCATGCAGCCGTGTGTATAGTATTGTTTCCTATGTTTCTTTCCAAGCCTTCAAAACCGAAGTGTGCAGAATAAGTGTCCAATGAGAAACGCATAAAATTTTGAAGTTTAGCATTTTTTACAAAATATTTTATAAAGTATGCGAATCATCTTTACATTTAATTTGTGCTAGGTATACATAGATAGTATAAACTAATTCAACACTGAATTGCGAACTCAAAAAATTTCTAGACTTAGGTTTGGTCTGTATTTACTCCCTACCAGCTCTCATATTTTCCATTGCATTTACTATCGTCGTTTTAGGGTTACAGTCGCTGAAAGTGTAGTTTTATCGGATTGGGGAATTCTTCTCTAGTTGATTAAAAAATTTTCCATTGCTTTCACTTATTAGCAGATTTTCATCGATAAAGCATAACGTAACCACTGAAAAGCGCTAAAAGTGCAAAGAAGCATCACAAAGAAAGATATAAAAGTACCTTATAGAGTAAATAAAGCTCGCAAGATAGAGAGCTTGAACATTTAAGGACGTAGGATAGCCGAGAGATCACAATGAGTAGCTTTCTGAGCTGAAATGTATGTGAGAATAATTTTTCCGGTGTGATAGTAAATGAGAGTCATTGTGTATGGATGTTCAATTTAAAAGAATGTTGATGTGCATCTCGCCGCACCTTCGTTTTCACGTCCTATCTCCTACAAAGTTTGATGACAAATATCAATGTTATATTGAGAGGTGTTCTAAGTTTTAGCGCATTTAGTGGTTACGCAATGGTTCTAAGTGTGATAGCTTGTTACTAGTTACATTTTAGTTTAATAAAGGATTCTGTGTACCAGTTTGTTTAAATTAACGACAAACATTACTCATTGCTTGGACAGAAAAAAGTGCGAATGCATACTACCAGTTGTATAGAAGTTATAGTATTAGATCGTTTTATTACATGCGCCAGAAGGTTATTAATATGGGGAAAGATATTATATGTAAGTTTTTACAGCAGTTTTTAAGGTCTGACACTTCCCGGCAACTAGCAGTTACAACCTCATTGTACAAGAGATTCTACGTTCACCGTTTTCAGGTTGGTTCCTTAGTCAACCATTGTTTTCATTTTTTTTCTGTTGACTCAATTATAAGCTTGAAAACTATCACATCACAGCACATCCTTATTTCGACTTCATCGTTTTACAACCGCCATTTTTACTACAAATATTTGGCCATAATTCCTCTTCTTCCAATTTTTGGATAGCTAAATCTCAGATTCTTGATAGCTCTTTATAGGGCGTGTACAATAGGATGCGAACTCAATAATTTTTAAGGTTTTCTTTTCACATTTAATGGAGTCTCTGATATTTTTTGGCGAATGAGTTGGTAGTTACTTTTCTGCCTGTATCTTTAATATACTATACATAAAAGATTTTCTATTGCGTCCCAGAGTTTTTAGAAAAAGTGAGAACCTGTCTTGGTTATTTTATTCTTCACAGCTAAGGTTATTGACGCGGACGTTGACTGAATTTCTATGAAGTCCTGTTGCCATCCAGTTCTTTCCCACATTAGGTTTGGTATGATTCGTCACTACGTGCTTTTAGAGAAACATGCCCGCTTGCATTCAGATATGTTCGATTCGCTTGAATTCTTTTTTATGCATGTTGAATCTATGTTTCCTCTATATCAGCTTTTTCAATTTTATTAGAAGCCTGCATCAATAAATTTCTCTAAAATAAGGACCACAAGCAAATTAATTCCAACCATATACAACTCAATACATTTTCTTCTAAAGTTTAGAAGAAAACGACAAAACAGCACAACCTATCAAATCTATAAAAAATGGTTTTATAGTCTATTGAGTAAGATCTTAAAAGACAACTTGCGACTGTCTATTGTGCAATTCCTGCATGTACCGTGATAGAAACAATGTCACCAGGCTAAACGTTAAGCCGCTGCACACAATCCAGCTTTACTAGCAAAAGTAGCTATAACCACGGCGGTACTGCTATAATAATATTATCCGCAACAACATTCGCATTAGCAGCAGTTCCACTAAGTAGAAAATGCAGTTTTCTTCGTTGTAGGTATTAACTTTCAACACAGATACCTACTTAGCAATAATAGCGACTCCATTCCATCGCATGCCACCTTATTTGTGAAAAAATGCCGAGCGAACCTCAAAGAGCGAACTCCTGGGTAATGTCAAATGTTTAAATTTTTGTTAAGGTTTTGTCATACAGTAGTTTTTTTTTTTCCAGTTTGTATTTCTAGTGATTTATTCGAAGAACTCCTTACCCGCAGCATTTATCTTTATGTATGCAATTTATCATATCCTCGTCAACGGTCTTTTTGTGCAAGACACACTCAATAGTCAGCAACAGAGTCGGTGTTTTCTGATCCGCGCGCATGAACACGAATCGCCGCGATGAGTTAGTTTACAAAGAATCTAAACTTTAAGTAGTGAATGAGGTTTCATCACATTTCTCATTTAGTATTTTTATGTTCGCGTGTTGGCCATTAGATGAGCGAATATTTAGCATAAGCGAAAAGTTCTGTTATTTAGAAAGCAAACCATAATAGATATTAGGAATAGGTGAAGCTGAAATAAAAAAAGGTTTTGTCATTTTTAGCAAGATTCCAAGTAATAAAACTAAATTGCAAGCCTTTTCAGATTGATTGGAAAATATTTACAGTCCCAATAGTGTTTATGAGAATGTCGCCTTAAATCTGTATTTTTTCTAAATATTGTATTATATTCGAAAATTTTTTGCACGAATCTTATTCGCTTTTCACAAAATCAATGTAGATGTCGGGTAACTGTTGCTTATATGTGATTTTTCAAGAATTTCCACACAACAGCCGCGTGTTTGCCAGGTAGCATGATGAATGGTTTACAACAGGTGTGTTACACAAATGAAACAAATGTTAAAAAAGAAAAAAACATCCGAGATATGTAAGTTGCACAAAATATACAACTAATTTATATTAATTTCGATGACTTTGAAAAACATTTAAAAGAAAAGGGAAGTCATGTATCACTTTCCGAATTGCGTAAGATATTTGAAATGTTTAAATAGAGAATGTTTCACCATTGACAGTAACGAATTAATCAGTTTCAATGGGGTTACATCGGAAGAAATGAAAGTGAAATTGAATTTTTTTAATTACTTCATTACGATGGAAGGAATGCAATAACTTTTTCATTCGAATATTTTGATAAAATGTCTTTTCGTAATAATCAAAAGAAAAATGTTTGAAGAAAATTTACGTAAACTGTTGGCAAGAAGGAAACGATAGAAACTGCAAATTGAATCCACTTTTTGTAAAGTTTAATCAACTTTGATGTTTTGCTGACAAAACCAAATTTTTATTTCGGCGGTATGCAACACCTGTCGACAGACACTTCAACATTTTGATATTTACTTGCGAAGGAGTTCATCTCTAATGCAAATGCTCTCCCTCATTACATTTTGTAATTTACATTCCTCGTTTTTTTTTTTCAAAACTTTGAGGATATCGTTTGGAGTGTATGCATCAAAATTTTATAACAACATTGAGGGCTGGCAGGGTTTGCAAGGTTTACAAAACAAACCTAAAATGGTTTGCAGCCATTTTAGCAAGTGACGGCGAGCGTTAACCACCTCACATATGCATTCATTCTTCGCAGCAATTCAGTTGCTCTGATCTTTCAATAAAATTTGAATGGATAACACAAATGCGACTCAATAAATATATAAGAATCAATAAATAATATAAAAATAGCAATAGAGAACCAGCCAGCATCGTTTTCAAAAAACCAGTGAGAAAAGGATGAGCAATGAATGAAGAAGAAGGATATCTTGCCAACGAAATATCTGTGCCTACTGATGGATCATGACAAAACATGGTTTTTCATCTTTTTCGGGTATTGTTTCAATAATCACCGGCAATATCGCCGATAAGCAGAACAAATCGCTCAACAAAGCAGACTCAAAATGTGATTCAAAAAAATCTAGAACTGCTCCTGAAAAAGCAGAATTAAAAGAACAGAATTAAAGAGCAAAATGGGATTACGGAGGGGATTCTGTACAGTGCTGGCAACGCAAATCAACCATTATTACATATTTATATTAATTTTTATGGGAAATATCCCTACGTAAAACACATTTGTCTCAAAACTAACTTTCAACAACAAGGTCGAGCAGACAAGAATAAACTCTCGTTCCGATTAAGCTAAACCTTGAACATATTTTATTCATCCGAATCTCGTTGGAATCAAAAAATTTTTTTTCATATTTCATTTTAATTTTTAAATGGTTGACAGAACTAAAAAAATCAGCATCAGGGATCACCACACAAAATCCAGGCCCATTTATTTGAGAAGTATTTTTCACGAAAAAATTGATAATAAATTTTGATTTCATAATAAAAGTCATAATAACTATTTTCTTTTAGTATTTAGTATATTATTAAGGGTTCATAATTCAATAATCGTTTTTTCTATTGATTTCATCACGGAAAAAATCCTGATACGCCCGTTTACGCAGACAACACGACTGGGTGCGCTGAAGTCCAAACTTGGAATAAGTAAGCAGCCCTTTCTACTTTGCACGCGAGCTTACATCGATGCAGTATCATTTAATATAGAAATTTTAAAGCCAATGTCAAGTCCTCTTGAAGCCATGTCAACATGTTTTCAAGATAGTTCGTAGCGCATTTGGTGTCTTAGGACACACGAAAAAATAGAACTGCAAGTAAGACACACATTGTACATAGAAAAAAAATTTTGGGAAAATTTTACACTTGTCTTTCAAAAGGCAAACAAAGTGTAAATTTTCAAAAATAAAATCTTAAAATCAAACTCATACACCTTGATTGGGCTTGGAACACATTGAATTGAAAATGATGTTAATACATCTTCATGAGTACAAAGATTCTTAAAACCCAGTCCAAATGATAATAGAGTACCCTCTGTCTCTCGGTTTTTTCATTATAAAGTTTAGGAAAAAGAAATCAACTACTTTTGCGAAGATTTAATTTATTTGTAGACTATATTGAATACGATTTGGATAGTTTGATTATGTCAATGCCGCTTTTTATACAGAATAAAAGCTTTATCCTTATTGGCGAAGAATTTCATTCATTGATTTTCACAATTTTCTCACTATACATTTTCTTATTACTAAGAATGTTTTCCCATGCAAGCAAATGATAGTTATCGCTTGATGTCGGGTGTGGACTATATGGTGGTTAAATCAAAACTTCCTAACCAAGTTTGCAGAGTTTCTGACGGGTCATTATAGACGTGTGAGACCTGGCATTGTCCTGACAGAATACGAAACCATTTTGGTTGGCCAATTCGGGCCGTTTCAAGCCAACCACTACCTTCAAACGATCTAGTTGTTGACAGTAGAGATCCAAATTTAGTATTTTAGCTAATGGGAAGAACTAATAGTAAATAATTCCTTCCCAGTCCCGCAGATGCACAACAGAACCTTCCAGGCCGTTAGTCCTGCTAGTCCACCGTTTGGGCTGCTATACTGCGCTTTGACCACGATCGGTTTCGCGCAATGTTGACGTATGTAACCCATCTCTCATCTCTAGTCAACAGCCATTTCGCCAAGGTTCGCTGACAGAAATTCGATCCATCATGTTTATTGGTGATGATTGGAGTGGCACCCAAATATCAATCTTTTTCTTAAGCCAGCTTCGTGCAAATGGCTTAAAACTGTTTTATGAACGATTTTTTTTGCTGCTGGACGATGCTCTACTAAAGTGCTGATCAAATTCATTCATCTTTGTGATTTTATCATCTTTTTTGATGAAGGGATTGCCAGTGCGTTTGGTATCTAATTTTCTATTTGTTGACTTTCATTTTTAACATTCTGTAACTCAATGGACTCATTAAAAAATTTATTTCCCATTTTTCAGTGCGAAATTTTACCTTGACAAAGTGCATAAATCTAAAAGTGTATGATCGATACTGTGAGCTCGATGTCAATCACTACAGCCATCGCAATTCTTTCCAATTGTTGTTTTATCGTTCTATCTTCTTCAATTGTTGTTTTATCGTTCTATCTTTCTATCTATCTATCTTTTATCTGTTATCAATCTTATGTTCACAGTCAAATGTGATGCTTTACTGTTTTTTGGAACCTACAGATTGTTTTTATCTGAACTTATTTTATTTGATCTAAAAATTGTTAGTTTCAACATAGAGATCATTAATGGGAAATTTGTCATTACTGTCTGATCCTTGCATGTTGTCGTTTCATTTCATAATTTGCACAGAGAACATGCCTTGGGTGATAGAATTACTACTGCATCTACTGTGGGGAAGGGCAGCTACAAAAGTCTTCATCAAATCTAAATTTGAAATTTTTATCAGCTGATTTGTAATCTTATGAAAACAGCACCAACATATAAAACCTTATGCAAATTTAGAAGGATATCTTGAACGAAAAGCTTAAACAACGATATCAAAATGACTACAGTTAATATGAGACAAACTCATACCTGATGCTCGTGTAGAGCCGGAATGAAAAAGAAATATCCTCGAGTCGATGTTTATTTTTTTGTAATCGACCCAGAATCTTCAATGTTTTGGCATTTTGAAAGAAGAAAAGCGTGTAGAAGGATAAGTCGCCAAAGGATATACCTTGCCACTGCCAATATGATTAAAACCCGTAAAGTTGATGATAGTGGGAAGTCAAATTTATAGCGTTTCAAGAACATTTAACTTGGTTATATTGTTCTATTATTTTTGTATTGTATGTGGCAAAACAATGGTAAAATCAAGTACTACGATAACACCCTCGTTTAAATGATCCTTGTATTAAACAGTTTTGATATAACAAAACCATATAGCTCTGGTTCGCTATTTTGGCACTTTACTAAATCAAGACAATTTTACTTGCGAGAAGACAAACAGCATTAAGAAATGTAACAAAAGCCCTTGCAAGACTTTTTGTTTGCTCTTGAAAGATAAAAGCTTTGTTTTAATACAACAAAGGGTTTAATTGATTTTTGTTTCAAAACGGCAATTTCCGAGTATATTTGTATTCTGATAACTAATTCAAATAAATGAAAACAAGTTATCATTGGTATCAACTAAAATTTTAACTATGTTTGATATTATCACCAGCTTCTTCTTTTGTTCAACGCAAAGAATCTTATCTTAAGGAATGTTCTAACATCGGTCAACTCTTTCTGTAAAACTGGTTGCTTGCATACTCTGTATATCGCACACATAAAAGACATTTGGACTACAGAAAAGCATGTTTAAGAAACATAAACAAAATTTCTGTTGTCGGCATATTAACATAACCATGTAGCAAAACAAAATCTCTTGCCTAATTCAATAAGGAATCCAAATAAGTTGACGTCACCGTCTAAGGGTAAATACGGCAGCGGTACCGTAAAAAGCATTCTAGAGAGGTTTTTTTTGCTTCTCTGCGCGGGTTAAAATTTTTCTTTCTTTTTATCATTTTCTTTCATCTCATCGCCATATCTCGAAGCAAATAGTAATCACATACTTTTTCATCTTTTATTATAGTATTCAAGTAATTTGCTGAATTGCATTTATAAGAAACGGAATTGTTCTTTCCTTTTACTGTTTCGGGAGCCAAAAGTAGGTTTTAAGTTAGTTTATAGTGTCGTGCATCATTGTACATGTCCATAAGCATGCTTTTCCACGTACTATATGAACGTGCTAGTTACCTTAAATTACACCTTGGACTCCTTTCCAATTATATGGTCTATCAAAAGTTTACTAGTTTTTAACCTGGCCCATGTTGTTAAATGTATTGTACACACATGATAGAAATCTTCGAAATCTGTTTAAACGCAGTTTCATTTGTAATTATGCAACGCTTAACGAAAAAGTTGTTGGCGAAATACTTATTTACCGCCCTCAATTCGTGGCTCTATGCTTTGCGAACGCGATTTTAAAATTGCGTTTTAATTGAAGCGTTTTTCCTTTTCTTTTCTTTTCTTAATTGCTAACTTTCAGCTGAAGAAAAAAATTGGCTAGAAAATCTACTTTTTGCCTATGGTGTTGATTTACTGTTTTTTTTACATATTGTTATAAAATGAATGAGTGGCGGGCAACTCTATCTTAAAAATAATTGAAAAGCAGTTTTAAAGAAAAAGGGAAAGGCGTTCTCTTGATTGATGGATTTGAATGTAGCATTTTCGTGTGTATGTAACTCTTTTCATCGAAGAAAAAATTATGCTTGATTAAGTACTGTTAATTTCTTAAGTAGTACATTTAAAAATATCTTCGTGGGAGTTAGTGGTGCTCACACTTATATGATCTTGCAGTTGATGTTGTATTCGTAAAGTAGTGAAACTTTGCACTTTATGAGCTCAGCTTGGAAATTTTTGAATTTTACTCATTAATAACACATAGCTAAAACTTGGGTAAAAACCTTATTGGATTTATTATTTTTACTTTGGGTGAAAGTATACAGCAAAAACCTTTGTCAGAAGAATACTCCTACGTAAATTTGCATAATCATGTTTGTCACGCACCCAAACTAAGCTATTTAAAAGACAGAAAAAATACACAAGAGTGCAATAAATAAACGTCCACCTATGTAAATATAACGTAAAGTAGCAGAAAGGAAAATGTTGCGGTGATCAAGAAAGTATGTAGATCGATTGATTACGATTACCAGCCAAGTGTTTTAGATAAGCGTCAAATAAGAATGATCATAGAGGGGTCAGACAGTTAATTATAAAAATATTTTGACTATTCTTTGTGGTTTATCTATCAATCATGTAGAATCAATGACACATTTTTGGAAAAACTCTTCATCCCTTATGGGAACATAATAAATGTGCGCTGCCACCAACTTTTCTTAGAAATTTTTCTGCAAATAACTCCAAAGAAGCTATTTATTACTTGATAAAAAATCTATTTGAATCTAGTACGGGTTCCAAGCTCCAATGAATCATTCAAATATTCACTTGATACATTTGAAAAATTGTTCAAAATTGATTTACAGCCGACATGTTTTGTCTCTTTTCCATATTTAGAGTTTCGTGTACCAAAATATTTTTTTTTACGATTCAAATTAATCGATTTGTGTTATTGTTTTTTCGACATAAATATATTTCGGGAGTACATCGCTCCCTTGCATCTAAGTAAACAAAAGTAAAACAATTTGTACTGAGGAAGGCAGCAAAATAGTCCCTAAATAAAAATTAAAACAATTTTTACTGAGGAAGGGGGCAACATAGTCCCAAAATCTATTTTAAAAAAACAATAAATTAAAGCGTTCCCGTCGAAATTTAAAAAATATATAGATTCTCGAAGCACTAAACATTTTAACATATAAAAAGGATGTTAACTGAAGATTGATTTTAAACAAAATTTTGAAACAAAGAAACAAAAATATTCATATGTATGGTGTAATGTAATACCATACAATATGAAACGATTATAAACGTTTAGTTGTTCATTTATTACAAACAAAAAAGGAGAAACAGATAATTTCGTGAATTTAAACCATACCCAAATAATCAAAGATATCTACATTAAGCAGTAGAAGGAACATGTAAAGAATGAAAATAACCAATGACCATAGATACGTACGAAGAATCCAATACATGTACAAAGAAATGTTTGCTCACGGGAAAAATATTTATTTTAGCAGGGTAAAATCTAGACAACAGCAGAGTGAGCTCTCTAGTTGTTTGATCATTTGATTAACCACATTTCCGATGATTTTTAAAGATGCGTTGGAAAAAATATAACTTTTTCAAAAACAAACGTTCTTGATACCAGAATGCTCTCAGCAAGATTGCAAAAAGTTGACGCAAATTAGATCAATGTCAACGGCAAAACCAAGCATTTAATTAAAATTATTAATTCTTCATGAAAAATTCTCTTTTTCTTGTTCCATCGATATTTCCACATTTTGTAGAAGTTTTCGAAAATAGTTTTGGAAATGGTGTTCAAGGATTTTACTGCATTCATTTGAATTGAATTGTTTCGGTTTTGTCAAATCGATTCAAAAGGAAAAACATTTTCAATCTTGGGTATAGCCAAAATTCGCAGGGGCTATGTTTTGCATGCAAATTTGCCAAATATTGTGTATGTCTAAATTCTTACACTAACCTATGAATGCTCTAGTGAATCATCGTAGCGAAAGCCAATTGTTTTCGGCCGAGTTTGTCATGTAATCTTTTTAAAACTTCAAGGAAATAATCTTTCTTGACCATATGACCTCTTGTAGGATAGTCATACTGCGCAAAGTCTCAATCCTAAAAAAATAATCACCATGAACTTAACATGCTTTTTGACCTATTTGTGATTTTCGGTGTTATCAATGTTTTATGCACAATTTCTACAGATTTATAATGTAATTTGATGCAAATTTGTTCATTATAAGTTTTCGTTACAATTATCTGTTTTTTTTGTTCACATCAATAAAACAGAGATCAAATAAAGAAACTAAAGAACTAATTATGAGGCACATCTTATATGTTTGAAAATCTGCCTTTTCGATAATAATGTTTCAAAAAATCCTCTTAAAAATAATTTTTTTAACAGGCCTACACTGGCATACTACTAATACACCTAACTCGAAATTCATTTATTCCCGAAATTCCGAAAGTATTATCAGATCTCAATGTTGTATAAAACCAAAGCTCTAAATGTTTTAGCACCTTATTAAAATTTTTCAACGTCAAACAACACCCACTGGTCAATTTTTTCTGGAAATCATAAAAACGAATAACAAGAAAACTTGGAAATAAGATGTGATCATTTCTCGTATATGAAACTCATTAAAAACGAATGTGTTCTGTAAATAGAAGATATCTCAACACATAAGATATGTCAATCTTTTATCCTGAGCAGATCAACCCAAGAACTGACGAAGAACTTTAATCGAAAATAGCGTTAGAAGATTTAAACTCATCACTATCTCATTCCATTATCTCTAATAAATTTTGTGAGACAAAGATATTTTCGGTACGAAAAATCGTGAAATTGTATTCTATTCAACCTTAATAGTTATCTCGTGCATCTAAAACCAAAGATACATTATCCATTCGTTGGCCATTGCTGTGTGTAGACATTGATTGCAGGCACGAACATAATTCGGATTTAGTTTTTTATCATTTTTATTTTTCTTATGGGGAAAATAAAACTATCATCACGCTTCGTCGACCTATGCAGGCATCAAATAACTTTTGTCTGGGTTCGTAACAAATAATTTCACGTCTAAATCAAGCTTTCATATACTTACCGGCTTGCACAACACATATAAAGATATGTATATTTGAAAGAAACGACATAAACAAAATGAAAGAATAATCAAAGAAACCGGAGAAAGAATGAAGGGAACAGAAACGTTAGAAAAAAGTTCTAATCCATCACAAAGTATGGGCACCTATATTTCTTCTGCACTAAGCCTGAATGGAATGAAACCACTGGATAGATGATAGTGTATTCGTGGTTGAGAAATTCAAGAGACATGACTAAATGCTAGGCAAGAGTGTGAGACATATCATTTTGCTATAAACCCATCTTACAAAGAAACTGGTTCCTAATAGAAATTCCATCCGGTTCAAAATATACCTTTGACTTGGAGTTCTTTGAGTGTAGTATGGCAGTCGTTAACATCAGATAACTTCGTCCAATATATCCTGAGTTGTGTAGATAATGTTAACATTAAGGTGGTCATTGATTGCATGTCGGCAATTTCGAATCGAGTGTGAAATTTTTATTTGCTATTATCTAATCAGGTCTCGTTCTAGTCAAACTAGATTTAGTTTAGCATACACTTTTCTATATTTTATACGACCTGAGTATAGTGTATAGATGTCTCTCATGCCCATGCATAGTAGACTTCCTTATCTAAATTTCAAATATTTATAGCGGAAAAGACAGCGAATATTTTTTTAAGTAATTACCATCTCCTTGGTTCAAGTCCATCACGTATTAAGTATGCGTAGCGAGATGGAATCGTGTCATAAAATTCATAACTAAAATGTGTTGCAGGTTGATACCCCATTAGAACCAGGACAAAAGGGGCATCATATCGTCTGCCTTGTTAGCTCCGACTGCCTGAAGTCTTAGCTCCAAAACTAAATTCTTTCAGGTAGCTAAACTAATCAAATCCTATCTGATTTCAAAGTTACTTTTCAAGCTTAGCTTCATTTGAAATGTGAAATCTTAGAGAAATATATGAAGAATTCGACCGTTTCTAGTTTGGGTTCATTATAATTGAAAAGAAACTCCCCTTGGCTTTCAAAGAAAATATACCTAATCAAAGTAATCTTGAAAGTGAGGGACCTATGCCTATCATATTACACAAGCTCTGTGATTTGCGGCCTATAGAATATTTCATGGCTAATCAATCGATTGTATAAAATTAGATTAATGGGCAGATGAATTTCTAGAGAAAGATTAAATAGATGAGTTTCAAAGATAAAGTTAGAAATGCAGTGTTCGCTGGAATAAAGACACCTAAGCTAATTGACTTTTATAAATTGTGTGTATGACTTTTTCTAGGTAAATATCCTGTCGTTGAACACAGACATTTTTGTAAATATTATGAATATCTATTATTTCCTTATTCCTTAATAAATTATTTGTGCTGTATGAGATATGGACCGCGTTAAAGATGTCATGTCAGAACGCTTAAGCCACCTCTGTGATGTAGGGCCATGACCATGTGTGTCTTGTCATGTGTGTGTAGGGTTACAGTAGCTTTGCTTTGATTTCAAAATTTTCAAATTCTGATTAAAGGATTACGATTATACGAAACGAAAACAATAAAAACAAATACCACCAACGAAGCCCCATTCGCATGTCCGAGATTTACAACTCATAGAGTACATTAATAAACATATATCTCTAATATGCCCGCAAAGCCACATATAGTTATAATGCCGAACAATTATTCATTGCAAACATTTAAAATGAATGGTACATAATTATATCTGAGTCAAGTTAAGTTTGCTTTCAACAGTGCATATTTTTTCATAACAAGTTACTGTCCTAACTCTTTTGTTTCAAATAAGCTATCGCTGTTTTGATAAAAGCCACAATAATTCCATTCAAATGCTAGAATCGTGAAACGTCGAAAAACCGTAAATTATAATTCTTCGCATGTTATCGGCAATGTTCACTATGTTTTTCTACTTTATCGAATTCAGTATAACAACAATCGTCACGATATTGGTTTGCATAAGAAAGCACGTAGATAAAAAACCAATTTCAGATATTTCTAGCGGATGTGATATTTTAAAAACGCCTTTCAGTCTAGAATATTTCATAGTAAGAGCAAAAAATAAGTTTTTAAATATACACATAGAAAAGCATATTTATTTTCCGTTTGCATTTTTCTAATAAGCGAAACGAAGAAAATCACACATATTTTATCACGAGGCTTGCGGAGATTGGGAAAATAATTTGATGAAGTCCTATTGTTGTGTTGAACTATTTAAACTTTTGTAAAATATTCAAAATTTTCTTAAATAATCAAGACTATATGCTTATATACATATTTATATATTCATTATTATAAATTCTTTTACTTCTTTCCTTTCAGAGACAATTTTTATGTTCGCGCTGGTGGAATAAATATGAAAATAAAACTAAATTAAAGGTAAATTTATTTAAAAATAGAAATTTATATGTTTTTGTGAACAACCGACCATCCGTTGAGCTGCTAGCATGATATCATGGAGTTCAAATACTATATAACTCTCTTTCGCAAATAGGAACGACTTTGTCATACCCACCCTATTTATTTTATAGCTATCAAAAGGAATTTCACCATTTCCGCTCAGACGTGACCGTCTGCCCATAGGATTGGAAAGCATCTGTAGTACTAAAGTTCAATGATAAAATTATATTCTATATCAAGCATACTAATCAACAGCTATAAATTTAAATATGCAATAAATTTATAGCTTTAGCTAATTTATGGAACAAGATACTGTCGCCTGTTAAGATTTCTTTCATAAAGGCTATCCCGACGGTATAAGTTTCCACGCATGTAATTGCATGTGTTTCTAATTCTCATGAAAATATTTGAGAAGAGAAAAAACTTTTTTTACGCACCGCGCAATAAATAATTTTTACATTTTTCACCTTTTTCTTCTCTCTTTGGTTTTTTGTCACATTACAAATTCAATTCATGCAAATTGCCAGAAATTGATGATTATTTTAGGTGAATTTGCAGTCAAAGATACAAGGTCATATTGCACATAAGCAAATATCGGTGTGTTTCGAATAAATATTCATTCAAAAAGTTGAATGCAGACAAATGAATGAGGACCACATTTCTTGGTGGTTCGGTTTGAAACAGGTTAGGTAGTTTTAATTCATAAATTTTTTTTGCTGCTTTGCAAGTTGATTTGCAGTTTTGTAATGAATTTAACATTGTAAATGGTTGGAATTACGGCCAATGTTGTTTATTTTGTCGATAATTTCAATAAAATTTAAATTCATTCATACTCAGATGCAAAATAGTTTGTACGATTGTTTTGATTGTTGGCAATTTTGGAGTATATATTTCAGTATTTCTCTTTCAATTCCAAAGTAGAGTCGCCTGGCAGGAGATAGCAGCATAAACAATGATTTAAAAAACTTACAAAGCAATGCTTACGTCAATAAGGGATATCCCATGGGATAAGGCAGTCATCATTTCACCATCATAATGATGGCTGCAAATTATCAAAACTTGTCCTCGGTAAAACTATAGCATGAACTGACGGGCTTGTAAAAATGTTCTTTCATTTGCCTGCGACAACAAAGCAAATCCCAAAAATAAGTTATATTCGGACATGAACCGAGGAATAAGCACACGTTAATGTGTAAAATTGTATATTGGCGTATCTATTAGTCAAATAACCCAATGAGTGGAAAAAAATTTTGAGTAATAAAAAATTTCACTCAAAAAATACTGAAAATACACATAGATGCAAATTGTCAAAAACAAAATTTAATTGGGTTCAATTATTCGTTGATGTTTCCATTATACTGAGTGTTAATTCTGATAGATATACACAATAAAATAGTATAAAATTTGTCCCATTACCGAAAGTTTTTGTAAAGGAATAGAAAATTCAATAAAAAGTGCGCCCCCTTGTCCTAAAAGCAAAACAGTCGGATTTTATTCACCCAATGCAATCTTCAAAGTCAAGCATTGAATAAAATACAAATATAAATACAAACATTGAAGCTCAAGTTCATGCAAAGCCTACGTAAAGAAGACAGGAATTTGTCATCGAATGTATCTTCCGACTTTGAGGACAATACGTTGTTAAGCTCTATATTCAATCTGTAAAATAATGTGTCAAAGGTTCCCATATTTGGATTGACTGAAGAATGTCAAGGTTCATCTGTATCTACATAATCGAAAATCCCGAAGTCGCACCCGATTGGCCAAGAAGAAGGAATGGCATGTAATCGACCAACCAAACCTCTGAAGCGTAGGATACAGGAGAAATGTCCAGTAGGAAACAAAGACCCAGAGAAGACTCGAATATTTCATAAACAGAATATTTATAATACAATATAACAGTAAACTTTTTATATTTGAAAGCTGCCCATCCTTTCAGAGCGTGCCGTTTAACGTTTCAAAACTCTCTCTTTGAATTATCACTTTTGGTTGGCAGCAACCAACGTGTTAAATACTTCAACCCGTTTTTTATTGTATGACTCATCAATTTCAATTGATGGATCAAACAACAGATGATCATATAATAGAAGAAACAATTAATTAAATTTATTTTAATTACGTGTAAGATTGTGGTCCCGCTGAAAAACTTCCGACCTTAATACGTAACCTACCTAAAGTCGGATATATATGCGCCTTAAATCAATTTGACATTATTTCCAGCAAAGATTCTATTATATATATTTATGTCAATCTTTTCAACATCACCTTGAAACCAAAACCTATTGATTTACATTTGAAAATTAAGCACGAAAATACAGATAACTCTAATACCAGTCTGAACTTTCACCGTTGAGTCAGTGAAAATCCTTAGACGTAAAAAATTGAATACATTACAAGATCATATAGTCATTTTAAGCACATGTAGAATGCAGATAGATCTTTTCAATAATGCATTTTCTAGCTTTAACTAGCTTTGAACCAATTTTTATGGGAGCAATTTATGAGCTATAAATGCTTATCAAATCAACATAGACATAATGTGCACACAAATAACTTTAAATCTTCAGGCCAATCACTGGAGTTTAAATAACTTCTGGGCTTGATTCAAAGCATTCCTTTGTCGTCTCCAACTTTCATCACATAAAAGTACATATGCCCTGACCTTTGAATATAAATCTTCAACTAAGTAATTAACTCAGCAGAATGTTTACTTAGGAATTTGAACTAATGGTTCTTTCTATATACTACAATATGTTCACGCCATAATAACGCGCTTTGACGCAACGTAACCCTTTCAAAGGCTTATAATTAAAGTTACCTTAGACATTCTTCCCTGTACTCCTTAATTTACGTGAGTGCAAAGGCATAAGATGATGGTGACCATGTCTCGCGGATTGGAATTTACTTTGCAAGATGCAATCATCTATGGCGTCATAATAATAACATTCAGGACAGAAAGATCGTTGATAAATTGCATTCAGGTCTGCTTGAATGAGTAGAAAAAGTGCGCGAATGAATTAGTAACGAACAGCAAATATGAAGAGTATGTTTTCACTTCATTGAGGGGTTGGTCGGAAAAAGAAAGATAGTTAAAATAGTCCGGCTTGCTGTTGAGGTATGGTGTTAATGAACTGTAAGGTATTCTGCTCACTATTAACTACCCTTTACTGTATACTTATCATAAAATGATTCTTAAACTGAATCAATTTCATCGAAATGGCTTATCATTGTTAAGAGGATTGTTTCTATTCCATGAGAAATTTCGCGTAAAGACTTAGATAGGCGTTTCTAATGAAGAGCGTTAACCTTATTCATGCTTGTGCTTGAACGTGTTTTTCGCATTTTATTGATTTTACCGATCTTTATTTTTTCGCAATCGTACAAGCAAATCAACCGATAAGAAGATTAAACATCAAGTTGAGTAATCATCAATTCACAAGGCTGGTAGTTTCTTGTGAGTCCAGAGATACACCGCTAAGTTCATATGATGGCCGTCTTGTGCATGTTCGTATACAACAATATTGATGTACGTCTAAAGATCTATGACGTCTGGAAAGACAATATCGAAACAGCAGTACCAACGAAAACATTGCCATCGTAGCATTCTTTCAAGCGTTCGAAAGACACGTACAAAAAGCAACAGAAAAACTCCTCTAAAGTGAAATGCTCATAAAATATGTGTTGAATAGTAAATAGGCAGTAAGCAATAGGTACGGTCATTTACAAGATTCAACGCGCAATCATCCAGTGAACACTCGAATCGAGTGATGATTTTATATGGTACATTCCAATAGTTGCTATAAGATCCTTAAGTGATGGTCAACATACCTAGTTACTGCTAGTACGGTTTACGTTACAGGGTGGCAAAATGGACAAGCCAGTCGCACAAAATATGAATAGCGTCAAAATTGTTGTGTATTAAAAAATTAGCTACATTGATTTCAAGTTCGCATTACAAAGAAAAGAAAACCGAATGGATTTAAGCAGATGTTAACTTTTATTCAGTATCAATCCCTTGATTTAGTGAAATAGGGAGGATGAAATATATTATCATGGTGCAATTAAACCAACGTATGTTGCAATCAAGATAAAATACGCTCATCAATCATTGCATTAAAAAACCTAAACAAATTCTGTTCCTAATGAACCAGCACTTACGTTGCACACTTCGGAATTCCATTTCAAATCAAACCGTGCAAATAGTACACAACCTGTGACAGTTTTAGAGTAAGTGCTGCTTTTCTTCACATGCATTCGTCACGCTTGCCAGTCGATTTATTTCCAACCACGATACTGTTTCTTGAATAAATTTACAGACTGTCCGGCACAAGTGTATTTATCCGTTCAACACTTTCGTTCAACTTGGCCTTTTTTCTACGGTTACTGACTGGTAAAATCTTCACCTATTATCCCAGATACAAATTTTTTCATCACAAACTGTAACTGTTTCGTCACGCAGCTGTATCCCACTCGTTAATTTTCTCATTTAATAGCGTAATCACATTTTATTTTATTGAACATACGCCATAACCGCGACAAACGTTTACTCTTGCGCTGATGGCATCCCTGCCATATTGTAAACCTTCAACATTATAGAATGGACGTTCAATCAGTTTTATTTTGTATTGTTATGAGCTTAGTGACCTTCGAGTAAGTGTTGGTCGATGCAATGTTGACTACAGTCAATAAATAGCAATGGTGGAAAATCCTCTCGGTATAAGTCTCAATTTATTGTACACGACGAAGGAACTTGAAAATTCTTCTCCGTTGAGTTCACAGAATTGTTGTTGAGAAATAAAATATATAAACGAAGCTGAAGAGGAATCTTATTGATTAGGTAAATGGCTGTAACAAATCTTAATCGATGATATTTCTGAAGATTTTGCTTACTTGAGAGTTTAAGTAAGAAAAAAAATGTAAGGAGTATCGACTATAAATTTGAGCATGCTGAGTTTGCACAAATGCGACGAAAAAATGCTTAGTTTAAATTTCATGAATACCAGATAATATAATTGGAATTTAGATTTTGATCATTTAGGATAGTTTCGGTAATGCTTTAACGACTTTTGAAGTTGATGAGCTCATTTAAAAGTACTTGAAAATATTATTTTTACATACACTTTTGTTTGCAAACTTTTGAACACTTTACAAAAAATGCTGTCTGATTCCGGGAAACAAAAGACTTAAGCAAGTAACTCGAATAAAGTGATATTTGACAATAATATTTGGAATTTACTAATCACGGTTCCTTCAAATGAAGTTTAACGAATATTTTGGAACAAGTTAAATCTTAGGAATGCAAAATGTCAAGGATATGTAAGATCAAGGCTGGGTTATCTTTGATTATTTTAAATTGATGATTCATGCTTAAAGTGTTCAGAGATTAGGACGTTACTTAATATTTATTTTCAGTTTACTCTTGTTTTCCAGTAAACTTCTAATGATAAATGTAAACAAACGTTTAAAACCAAAGATCAAATGATTTATCTTCATTAGATAAGTTTGTTGTTTTACCAAATTCACAGTTGGCGAATCTCAAATATGTGATTGAAATCTCTAAAAAATTAAAATACAGAATTTTAGTATTGCAGAATATATGACCGGATAGAAAATATAACAATGTCATAGAACTGTCTTTAGTAATATTAGGTATGGTGCCTGCACCTCTCTACTCAATAAAAATCTTAAGATAGCAAGAAGACCGTACCTCCTAAGTATATAGTCCTCGGTTAGTTAGCTTGTCTAAATATGTGAGAAGAAAAGGAAAAACTTGCCCATTTTGCTCGAGTAGGTGAATCTTTTATCATCTATAGCTTTCGCCCGGATTGCTTAGAAGAGCATTTCGTCTTGTCTGGACCATCTTCGGCCCGATATGAAAGGTAAAATATTCAGTACGAGATTCAAATGAAAAAAAATAGGTAGGTGGGACATATCTAGTCTGTAGTTTTTGATTGCTATCATGATATGGTTCACCGATTCTTCGGTAAACGGTTAATTAGTTAGTAGCAGCTAGTTAGTTAGTACTTCAGTAGTACTTTATCAGTCAGTACTTTATCTAAGAATAAGGACATGTAAACGCTGATGTTGTCGAGCGATATAGGGTCGTTTGTTACCCTTCAGCGTCATAGATTCAATAAAAATACCTAGTTTATTTCCTCAGGTATGCAAAGATGTAGAACAGGAACAAGGTATAGATGATTTAATATATTTTGTAAGTTGTATGCTAGCACTGATCAGTTGTTCGCATTCTGGCCGATCATACTGTTGATTTCGGGTAGTACTAGTACTAGTTTGCTTCCTAGCACTCTCACACGTCATAGTGAGAATTATGTCGTACGTCTCTTACTGGCTTTTGGCACTGTTAATTAGTTATCGATAAATTTCTCTGTTATGGTTCATAATGTGAATCGTGTATTTAATATTTATTTGATATGACCTTTTGTAGGGTGTCCAGCTCCGTGTGTCACGTGTGTTTTTTGTTCATGTAGCATATCAAAGGTTATTTCGATACATTTTACTTCCAATCAGTTGGAGTTTCATAATTTTTGCCAATTTTACAGCATTTTCCAATTAGAATCAAATTCAGACATGCGTTAATAGCCCTCCAATCCATAAACTACATATAAAATCCGTTTTTTTGGTAAGACATTCAGATTGGCATCAATTCTCGCAAAACGACGTCTTTTCATCGCACCCATTCGCCCCACGAAAGAAATATAATCAGTCTTCAAGCTTAAAAACCACCTTTGATACTCTCAGTCAAAGATCACAGAAGATCCAACTCAGATTGGAAAAGGGGTTACTGGCTTAAGTCTTTTGTTTTCCCGAAAATGCATTGTGAAGTATGTATTTTGAATACATAAAAGCGACATTCATGTCCTTTTGCTGAATGGCAAGTAGTTTACTCATGATCCCTTATAATAGAGCACGATTAAAGATACAGAAAAACACACAGTAAAGCATCTTAGTCTAAGAAAAGTGTTCTGGTTTTGATGCAAATTGAACTTATGTATTAAATAGATTTCAAAATAAGATTGTCTTTATCGTTTCTTAAGAGACGTTAACAATACTGATTAAGCGTATTTAAGAAGTATAGCTTTAATTTTATAATAATTCAATACACGCGAAATATCGTTTTCTATTTTTTTCTTGAAAATTTAATGAAAATATTCATGTATGTTATATACATGTTCATTCTTACGAGCATTTGAAATGCAGCCACTTGGAAATTCTTTTTTTCCAACATTTTGTCAGATCAATTACTGCATGCTTTGTTATTATTAATTTAATACATTATTATGATTATTATTTCCCCATCCCATCATTAAGTATCCGCTTTACCCATCTGTTTAGTTGCGTTCCTCAGTTCGAATATGCTGGTTTTATTTTGTAAAACCAACCGCCTTTACTTATCCCCAAGCTATCCTGATAAGTATACAGCATTCCACTTTAATCTTCCGAAAATATACAGTCCCATCCCCAAATCTCCGCAGATATTAATCAAATTGCTTCCGAAATGCTCGATTGACCACGGTTCAACCGGTCTGCTAACCAACTTTTACATACCTACCATTCTTATATTCTCTACGTACATACATATCTTCACATATCACAATTTCACGGTACAATAAGAAAAGCAAATCACTCGAAAAAATGCGGTCAAAGTGAAATTTAAGCAAATGAAAAAAAACGAATCAATAAAATCATCATCACGAGACAAAGACAACCACGAGCATCCAATTCCATTGCAGCCATGAGACACAATAACTTCACTCATCCTGTCCTGTCTGAAATATCAGAAACCATGATCTTAATCGTTTCACTGCTACATTTAATTTCCTTTTATACGTTTTCTTTGTGTTCTACCTGCCCTTTCAACTTCTTGACTACGACAGCGCCCGTTGTTGTAACTATAGTTGTCACTAATTGTATATTGTTTCGCGTTCATTGGTATTTCAGGTGTTTTTTTTTCATCTTATCGCACTCGTTGCCTGAAGTATGTTTCTGTTTGGTTGTTTTCCGTTCCATCCATCCTTGCGGTCATTTTTCTTATTCACGTTCAAAAATTTACCTTATCTTCTTTAGAGTTTTTATTTTTATACCTTTTTCTTTTGATACCTTCTCTTCACCCTCTTGATGTCAATTAAGGTCAAATTCTTGCTCGGTGAGTCCTAATATATTTTGGAAGATTTTTTAGTTTCTTTTTTTCTTTTGGTATCGCGTGAATATTTGTGTATAATTATGTATGTGCCCACTCATTTAACAACTTTGCCAACATACGGGTATATGGTAATGATAAATATTTTGAATTAAACACACCTCAAATATCTGAGATGCTGTCGATCTCAACAGTGAAGTACTGCATTCCGATCGATTTTCATTCAATCCAACATTGACATTACAACAATGTACGAAACGACAGTGCTCCCGGATCGTTCACAGATGAGAGCCACAAACAGTAAAATAAGTGACTGTACAGCGGTATGAGTTACTCATTAATACCTTTATTGATATCAACTTAATGGGAAAATATATTATGTCAAATAGTATTCCCAAATATGTATGATTTCCGTTCGGTCTACAGATAGAGCTTCAATGAGGCCTTTACTTCACTCGAAGCTTGAAAGCACACGAAGCAAGTAAAGCAAATCGAAGCCCAACGCTTGCACACGCGTTTTGACATTTATCAGCTGTACTGTTTTCCCCTTTAATATGCGATACAATTCTATTTGAGTAGCCTGATAGCGCAAAAGTACAAATAGAGGTGTTTTGGTCGAAATCAAGCTTTTCGATTATACGTTCCGGAAGGAACCTATCTCAACCAGCTGGGTTGATACTCCGTCACCAAAAACACATATTAAAAATTCACGATCATCAACAGGATACGAAACTGGCATCCGTTGCACAGAAATCGGATCCTCCAACTACTATACCATCCGGAGGACGTATAAAGATGAAATCGATCTTATATAAAATTCGTTCAAAGCAATCAGGATCAGCATAAAGTGTTCGCCATAGACTTCTAGCGAAAAAGAAATTTTCCCCATCAGTTTATGGCACGTATATTTGGAATGGTATGTTTGTTGTATTCGTGAATATAGAATATCAGAATCAGAAAGTTGTAATACAAGTTCACCCACGCCTGAATAGGCTTTTCAAACATCCCGCAAGGTGGACTTTTCAATTATTTTCGTGTAAAACCAAATTTGCAACCTCTGAAAATTCAGTATGTTCGAATACAAGATACATATATATGCACATCCATTCCCGGGCTTCATGCTTGCATGGCAATTGGATATTAAACTGAAATTAATGTATCGGGTAACATGTTAGCCACTTGGCTTTAGTATATGTCTACTTTGTGCGCTTTAACACATATTTCTTTTGTGGACAGGCCACAGGCTATCACCAAGCCAAAGAGGTCCAACAGCATCCAACCATCCGGACATGCCATCAAGTGATGCAGAGTTTATGTGATGATAGTTATTACTTGTACCATACGCCATGTCGTCCAGATTGGTTCCAATGAGAAGGGTAGCGAGTTGCGAGATTAAACTCTGACTCTTTAAATTGCTTGCCTGCCTTCCATCATGATGAAAGATGTTTTTTTTTTTGGAGTTTCTGAAGGAGACATGGCTCTCACTTATCGCATGTGGGTGAATGCGTTCTGCAGTATTTAAGAGAAGTACAAGAAAAAAAGTATAAACACAAAAGTATAAGAAGAAAAATAACCTTTCACATATTTTGAATGCCACAACATTGTTTGTTAATTAAAGCGATATTTCAATGTTATGTTATAGAGGATGGTATCTGGTTATGAGGATATTCCAAGCTACATTGTATATTGAATGCTTATGGACCAGTTTTTGAATATTATAGTGTGTACAACGAATCAATGAGTCGTTTTTTGTTGAACAATCGTTTTATTGTATTTTGTTATCAAGAAGTAGATGATTGAAGTTATCCGGAATCAGAATCATAGGCAACCAAAAAGTTTATAAACGAATGTTGAGTTTAGACAGTGTAGTTAGACAATAGATATGAAATGTGGCTTAAAAATAAAACGTGGCTAGATACAAGACTTTTAAGCCAGCATAAATATTTACCTAAATAAAGTTATAGTATAGTAGTGTCTCCATTTACTTACATAAATTATATTATATTAATTTGCATTGTCACTACAACTAGCTTTTTTGTTATGCCCCTATGTGGTTCAAAAGGCCATTGGTTCCATAAAAATGATTTATTATGTATTATGATATATTTATAATGTTCCATAATAAATATATTGATGGCCTTAAGCAATAGAACTCTAGAGCACTTTATAATTAATAGCTACAAAACCCAATTTCCTCTATAATGTGCAATTGATTCTCTACTGTCGCACATAAAATTCGTTCTTACACATTCTATTTTCTTTTCTCATTTCTGAAACCATTTACAAAACTTTATTTCCTGCAGCTAAATGCGACATTAAAAAGCTGTAGGGAAGCTAGTGACACTTAATTAGCTTATCCTTCCAGTATTATAATTTAACGTTTATCCAGAGATTGTTATTTAAGACTTGAAAAAATGCTGAGTTAAGAAATATTATATTCAAAATATCGATTATATGTTCGATGATAATGTACGAAATCTATCTATTGAATATTGAATGCCTATGCGTTTTAAGTGCACGATCCATTAGATTATTATCGAATAAAATCTGATATGTTAATATTATTTCATATTATATATCATGAATCGAACACACCATTCCATTGTGCTGAAATGGTGCATAATGGTGCTGAAAACAGTACATTAGCTTTCCGCTACCGGACAAAGAAATTTAGGGACTCTTTTGCAGAGCCTTCGATCATTTGACTATATTCTGACAATAAATGACATGGGATGTTCCTCTGTACAGATGAATCCATTTTGAAAATACCCATTTTCAAATATCTCCAAATATTTTCAACCCTTGGATCAAATGCGCATGTCCTAATATTTGTCCTATGTGTGTCCTAACATTGTCACTAATGAAGCCTCTATAGGCGGGTAAATCTGAATTTGTGGTCTATAAAATTCGTCTAGAGTTCGTACGAAGGTGAAATCGTAGTAACGTAAAAATTTCAATTTCAGATATATTTAACAACTGCAGCGACAAAATCTCTTGGCAATAAAAGTCTGAAACAAAAATTCACATATGCTGCCCAAACAAACACATATAAATGATTTAAAAGCTTCAAAAAATAAAGATTATTTTTATCTCTTGCAATTTACTACGATTTTTCCGAGCGGAACGAATGAACTTCTATCGTTCTCGTCTTTTTTCTTCTTCTCATATACTTAAAAAAATAAAGTCTCCTTCGTTCTTTTGCCACTAATTACGATTTTCCAATCGGGTCGGAATTCTCAGTTGTATTTCTTTTAAATGAACTCCCGTCGTTCTGTCGTCTTTTTCTTCTGACTGAACTCCCGTATTTCTCGTCTACTTCCTTTTTTATACTCTGTCCATGAACTTCATTCCATATTCGCACATGTGTAGTTGGTCGATGCGTTGTTTTTTCGTTTGCCGATTTTTAAACGTCCTTCTTTCTAGATCCTACGTTATTCAACCAGATAGAGTTCATTTGACGCGGTTAGGAAAACGTCCGTGATTTTTTCGAAACTGGGAGCAGATACTGCCCATAATTTTATGTAATTGTATCACACAGAGAATGAATTTTTGACTATGTCTTCTTATTGTTGCTTCATTCATGATACTTCAGTAATATCACCAATATGACGGTTGACCATGTTGTCAGTAGCTCCTGCACATTTCCTTGTCCTTAAACAAAATCAGCTGATTTCATGCAATAATTTTTGAGGATTTTGGCAGCTAGCTTTTCTTTGAAAGTGGTAATTCCTAAGAAACCTCTAACATTTTTTTGGGAAAACACCTATGTAATAAAAGAGGAACTCTCAATTAAAGTAAACAATTTCTACTTGAAACACACACTATATTCTGTGGAAAAATTTCTATTTCGGCGACAATGTCGCGCAACTGATCCTATCTAATTTTTTTAAGATATAAACAGTGATGTATGAGCATAAGAGTCGACAGAAAAACAACATGATTTTATTTTTATTGAAACTCTTCAAAGCAAACGGAAAACCACATTTCGGATAAGGACTGACAATTATAATGCTGTATCGTTTTCAAGAGTGATTACGGGAGGTGATAGCAGGATAGAGATTAGAGAAATCTGAGTGATTCCGGAGTGCTTTTGAGCGAGAAATAATATTTATATACGAAGCAAACGTAGGAATAATTTTCATTTATATATACATATATAACAATAATAAACGCGAAATGATTGATTATTCATTCTATTTTGTATTTCAAACAGCGAAAATTGTAGTGCAAGCGGAAATAAAGCTCGTTATTACTCTTTGGCGTATTACTCTTTAATACTGTGATTTCTCACTCCACGTTCCTATTAGAAAACTTACATAATGTAATTATGACTCTCAATCGTGGATGATTCAGAAATCAAAATTTGAACTATGATATGGCATAAATTAAATTCTACATATATATAACACCACAGCCACTTGTTCATTTTCAGAACCAATTGTATTTTGTTTTGCTTTTCTCTACCGAGTCGCTGCACGATTTTCATTCATTGTCAGCAAAAAAGGCACCAAGCCATAAAAATAAAGAATAAGATCAGAAGATCATTGAAAATCGAATACAACTCCATTATTACTTTATTTGATATTGATAGTTTGGGGTAGATTTTCTTTATTTTCAAATCTATAGTAGCGAAAGTAGTATTAACTTTAAAATGTCAATACTTGTGAGGGCGCAATACAATAGTTTTTTATTGAGAATCCGACTCCACAAAAATATTTATAATGACTACGAATTATTGAAATCATTCTCGCGTTACAATTTTATTATTGATAGAAATTAAGCACTGCTAAATAATCTACACACTCATAGTCATTGTCCTAAGTCATGAAATCACGAAATTAACTCTCCAAGGTCTTATTACTTAACATTGTACTTATGCCTCTGAAGGACTTTCCATTCGAAAATTCAGTAAAGTCATAGTGCTACTTCTCATGTTGGCCCTTTAGATCGATTGAGTACAACCCGATATGCACGATCTTTCAAATTATAGCTTTTATCGAATGTGACTAATCAAAAAATCCAACAACCAATCAAACACACTCAAGAGAACATTTAAAGAAAAATGATAAATGATGGAATCATTAATTTCTCTTTATTACGGATTACAAGCAACATGTAATCTTGAAAATTATTTTAAATTCACGTTGGAGGATGGAAACAATGAAATCGATTGATGAAAGGTAAGGGTCTGGAAAAAATTTACTCGTGCTTCGCTGACCGTGAAAAATCGAACATATCACCCACCAAAACGTTTAAAATTTAATTTGTTTCACCCACGAAACAAATTAGTCCTAATCAACCGCGGAAACTATATTACATTCACCTCTTCTTTAGAACTGATTAGTAATTATTTTTGGAAAGTTTCCATCTAGAAGTGTTTTTAAGTGCTTCTTGGTTTTCCTTCGTGTCCGTGTTATGTTTTACAAAGTCATATTGCAATATTAGTGCATTTCGAATGGTATTGATTTCGTACTTGTTGTTGTGCTTTCATTTACACATGTATGACTATGTGATTTGCTTCTCAAATTCAATACAACATAACCGCACAGTATTAAATTTAAATCGTCTATCTAATAATATGCAACAATTAAGATAATTAGGAAATGTTTTTATCGACCACGAACAATCTTCCAGTTAATTAGGCCACGAGTAAATGATCATTACCATACTTCATTTTCACTTTGCCATAATGTGTGTAATATTATGCTGCACATATTCCAACATATGCACAGTGGCGCGCTTGCATGCAAGCAATGTACATCGGTTGTGTTATGTGCTTGTGTATTCTTTAAGACTGTTTCCTGATTAGGTTTCATTCTTTTGCCAATGAGTAATATCATTCAACGCCTCAACTGGATGGCGTAGTTCCGTAATTTCTTTCGTATGGTAAAAGATATGAGAGAGTAGGCTAAGACCTGATCATGAATGTATCTACAAATCGTTAATATGACTTTATCCCCAACATTTAATCGTGTTTTATAGCATTCCAAACATATATCATCAGGTTAAATATTTATCTCGTATGTGTAATTTACATTAAGATGCACCGTTACAATCTTTCACCAGTCCAACACGACCAAGATACACAAAGCTAGTCGTCTGACCAAGCTTAGTTTGGCTGAATCCCACACAGGATTTACCTGGGCGACCAGATAAGAGGCTGAGGGCACATCGATGAAGAGGGCTGTGTAGTTGTTATTTTTGTTTGTTTGATCCTATAAATGACACCATCTATTTGGTGGAAGAACAGCAATAAGTTATGCTCAGCGAAAAATATGTTCACGTTCAAACAGCTTTGAATTATAACTAATTGGAAAGGGTGGGCAAAGGGACCTTGTACTAGAACTTAAATTGAAGCGTAAATTAGACATGAATCGTTTTACATAAAGATTTTTGTAAGACATGGTCGCAAAACATGGGGAAAGGTAATAAATTTATTTGAAGAAAAAAACTGTACCATAAAATTCGTTTGATCGTTTGGACTAATGTATTAGTTTTCGCTAAATTGACGACATTAATCTTCATAATGGTATTCATGTCACATTGAAACAAGATATTTGTTAGACTTTATATATCCAATTCTTGCGGGATGTAACATGTATTGTTGATATTTGCTGCAGCTGGCGAGATCAGTTGTTACATTTATACTCCAGGAAAGTTCCTAGATGAGTTCCAAATTGGCTATCCTAGTCTAGCCTGCTGCGTCAACCACAAAAAGGTAATAAATTCATGTACAGGTATGAATTAAAAAACCTCCTTCATGAGGCTTGAGACCAGTGGAAAGTCGCCAAGCTTTTTAACAATAAAAGTGGTATTCTAGAACGGTGACAACTGGGAGTTTATCATGAACAATCCAAAAAGCATGTTTTTGAATTTTCTGGGCCTCTATTGCCAGGATTATGACAATGAAATGTCGACAATGAAAAAGCTTAATCAGGATATTTTTGTCCTTCATCTTCATTAGACAAATACCACTTCTATATCACTTCTATTTGCCTAAATGATCAAAGTAATCGGTTTATTCGATTTTCTTGTTGGATTCATTCAATTATCCTGAAATTTGAAGCGAAAGGAACAAAGACAAAGTTGGGAGTAAGTAAGTTGGGAGAAAAAACGAAATTGAGGCATCGTCAGTGGAGCTTCAGGAATGCTTCTAAATTAAACCGTATCCAAAAGTTGTCGTGAACGTTACTTTATAATGCAAAACTTTGTACAACATAAATTCAATAAATGTAATGAAAGAACTCGCAAGATCACTCTTTTTATACACTGGAAGACGCGCATTGCTTATTTAAAAACAACCAAATTGTTTTCACTGGTTTTGAACGAAATAATTCAAAGGAAGCTGATGAGATAAGTGTATTTAAGATAAGTTGTAGATTTTTGTAAAAATCATGCAGCAACCGTCATCTTTTTGATTACGTTTGGAATGCTAATTCCTTACTGACTTTACTATTGACTAATTCCTTACTAACTTACTCCTCAGTCATACAGTCATTGAGCGTGATAAGTCAAAATTGGTTTTGAAGTTCATTTTCGGTCCAAGCTAAAATAATCCGAGAGAAATAATTGTATGTTCTAAATGCTCCAGTCATTGCAGATATTCTCTATAAAAATATGTATCGAACGAATACACGTGGATGACGTAAGGGTTGTCCTAAACTTGCTTCAGGAACACGCTTGTATCGAGCGTAATGAGCAGACGAATCGACAAGCGAAAAAATCATCTTCCACAGCATTAATCTTTAAAGCAAATGAAATCGATTTCAGAGAATGGATTTACAGAGCAATATGCCAATATGCAATAGACTGTGGAGTAGTCTTCCAGGGCTTCAAATGCCGAAGCTATACCTCGATGTGTTTGACGAGAAAAAGTTTCGAACGTGCATCGGAATGAACAAAACAAAGCTCACGGCGCATCGCACACTCGGAGGATATCTTAAAAAAATGGGCTTAAAAGCGAACGACGAGTACAGATTCTGACACATTGCAATGTAATGTCCTACCGGTGAAGAGACAATCTAGGAAGTTTCTACCTTATTGAAGGAGAAATTTGGAAGCCTGAAACCAAAGAATATCATTGTCTTTCTTTAGAAGGTTTATCAGCGTTTATCTAGGCGGACTGGAAACGGGGGCTCAATAAAAATTGCCATACGTTATCCTCAATATAATCAATCACATCATACTAAAGGCGTTTATGTTAGTAGTCTCATAGAGCAGATTCTTGATAACACACATTGAACAATATTTTATGCTGTTCAAGGGGTTTGCACCGAATATTGTTCGAGAAACAATATGTATTGAAAACGAAGCACATGACTCTGTTAGGGTCTATCTACTCTGTTGTTTGTTACTGATACTACAATATTTCATAAAGTTCCATAAAGTAATCGGGATTCATTCCTTTGGATGCACCGCTGTGAAACCTGCTACATTACTGATTTATAACTTTAAAGTTCTATATATTAGTCAAAAGAACTTGCAAAACGTATAACAAGAAAAATGACGAAAATTTATGTCTACCATATGCAGGGAGGTATTTGTATTATATTATTCAGAGAACTAGTGTTTGTAAGGACAATGAAATTTTGTTCAGAGATTTATGTGTACTGGAATAAAACTTTGAAGTATTTTGTACGAATCTGCAAATTTTGATTGTTAACTTGAGGATCAACTCCGAAAACGAGCATGTTAAAGGCCAAATACAAATAGAAAATTTAAATTAAAACAATTCCAGTGAACCGAAGGGTTGATATTTTTTGTGCAGATTCGATGTAGCATATGACCTCTTTTTCGATTATGTCAAAATTTAGTAAACTCATCTGTATTATTCTACGCCATTTTATAGTTGAATACAGTAAGCGAGAGACAAAGTTCTTTTACTATTTTTATTGTCAATTTAAATATAGGATACCATCAAGGCTCCCAAAATTTTAAAAATTCGAGAAACCAATTATAACCAATAAGAAGTTTTGTGTTTAAAATGAATTTCAACATCTAAAACACAAAACTTTTTAATTAAAATAAATGAGCTCTAACATAAATGTTATTTGCATTTCATAAATGCAAAATATATTCAAACATGAGTCGATTGAATTGTCTATTTCTGATTCCACACATGGCCATTTTACGCGTAAATGGTAAATCCACCAGCAATAAAAACCTCCAAGATTTCGTTTAATTATAAAATTAACAAAACCACTCAAATCAGAGTTTTTATGACCCAAAATATATTTATAAAAGGCAATGCGTGTAATGAAAATGGTGAATTCATGCAGCATGCAACATTAACAACGATCATTCAAAGTTAGTTTCATTGTAACTAATCATTTTGGCCTTTTTATTTTTGATATCGATACATAACGTGACATCATTTTCCTGAAAATTCACTTGATTATGTTAATTTTAAAGAAGCATTATTCAATACCGTTTTTTAAGCCTCATTTTTTTGCTTTTTCAAAGTTTAAAGATAACACTCACACATAAGTACGTATTCGTGCTGTAAGGTGGGATTGGGGTAAAAAACAAAAGACTTAAGTCAGAAGCCTAAGGCGATTACTATTTCTGAATTGATTGAAACGTTAGGCCAACATTACATAATCCACTTATGATATTTGCGAGATTATATGCACAGCGCTCAGCTACTCTGAGGTTATTCTCCTATAATTGTCAGTATTATTTTTCATATTTGTGATTGACACTTATTTCAAAACCTAATTGTGATGGTTAACATTTCGAGCGAACGGCGAAGGTACGACTACGTTCAAAAGTGTATTATGTAGTGGATTTCGATTCAGTGAGCAAGGTCGCATTTTATACCAGCAAATCAGATTCTTTGTTGAACGCAAGGCTTTTGGAAAGCTAATGGGTATTATTATTGGCCAATGAAGTCTTTTGTCACTTCATGAGATTTTGGCAGATGAATTGGTACATTATTTTCATGTCTTTAATACAGACTTTCTCGTCGCTTGAAAGACCCAATACATGATGCTGACCATAAATCAGTTACAAAAAAAATTTAATTGTACCAGTTGTTCTTTTGGGAACAACCAACGCGTCCACTTAACAACTCGGATGGTGTAAATAAATCCACCGGTCGTATCCAACGATGATATTGACAAAAATCGAGCAAAAAAGAAACAGACATAAAATTCTAAGTAGACTGTGATTGTGCAAGAATTTAAATAATTTTTATTTGCGGTGGCTGTCTGTTTTTATACCTGCCAAAAGAGCCTGTTTTAAAGCCTGACAAACCTCGAATGGAAGTGAATATTAGTAGAAGCTAAACTTTGAAGTCCATAGGTGTCACTTTGCTTCCAGGTCAGTGCTGCTTGTACATCGTGTAACCAGCATGACCTACATACTGGCTAATTTTTTTATAAAAATTCCGAGCTTAACGAATGACTGTCTCATTTAATGTTCAGAAGAATTTTGAACAATAGTTGATTTATAGTGCTTTGCATTTTAAAAATCCTGCTCCGGAAACAATCGGATTTGCTTTCCCCCAAGTTAGTTACATGCTCTTATGCCTTGATTTGTAGCCTCACATAACATCAAATAGCAAGGACAAATTTAAAGCTAATGCCTGTGTGAACAAAGTTTTGAATTGGTGCAATTTAGTACTCAGATACCGTTTAAACTTTGTGTGATCAAAATATAAATTTTGGAATGCCTTTACTAAGTAATGTAACAATTCCTTATCGACTGAAAGTTATTTCATTTCCACGCATATACATATTTAAGAAGTAGCTCTCTTTTTTCTTGCAGTGTACACTAGAGAAGGAAAAGAGTTACTGCAGAGAAACAATTCCTTATCGATTGAAATTAATTTTATTCCTAACCATTTCGAAAGTAACTCACTTTCTTTTTTTAAGCGTCCACTGAAGACAGAAAAGAGCTTCTGAAAATGTAATTAAAATAACTCTCAGTCGATAAGGAATTGTTTCATTACTTATTAATGAAAGCAGTTAAACAAGACTGAAAAAATAGTAGATTTAAGAATTTCGTTGGGTTTTTTCAAACCGCTTTTAAGACCATATTTTTTTTCATGAGTGAAACAAAAAATTTTAATACACATTGACATTCTCAGCCATACAAGTTTAAAGTTATTTTGATTAAAGATTTTTGAGCTGCAAAATAATGGACTGACTTTTGAATCGAAAAATGCTTTATCTAGATATTTCTATGAAAAGTTCGATAAAATGAAAAAAAGTAAAAATGCTTTTCCTTATATTTTGTTCCTTCATCCATGTAAATTAAAATATAAGAATAAAAACTAGGTTTGAGATATTCAGTATGAGCTTTGAAAGGAGGAAATATAACCTTTGCTGCTGGCTTCACAGAAATATGTTAGTAATAGATAGATAGATTTTAACTAATTGCATTTGTCAAAATAATGAAATAAGGGTACCATATCATTGCCTCAAATTGTATGCACCTACAAAAGTAAGTTCGTTCTAAAAATATCAATAATTTTTTCTAGAATATTGAATGAATAATAGAAGAATGTGAGTAGTCGATTGCTGATTTCTATTTTTCCTAACTTCCATGAGATTCTTGAATTTTATCTCATCTTTTTAGGCAATCTACACTAATAGCTGATTGCCGATTTGAGCGATAGAATTGAGCCGATGGTAAGCCATATCAACGTAAGCCATAAGCCTGGCATCCTTAGGAATGAGAACGGTAGAATGCGGTAACATATCTCATTGGGTCGTTTCAAAATATCGTTAGCAACTTTTGCGACATGAAACCAAGTTTATCATTTTGGAATATTAGTTTCCATGTTATACATGTATGCCTACCATTTTTCTCAATCCACGTTACAAACGTAATGGAATCGGCAGATCCTCAGAGCTCACTCAGTAAGAGCTTATATTTTTTGACAAGACCAAACACACAGCATGGCTTTGGAATCATGAATATTCGGCGTTGATATTGAGATACGATTGACCAAGCATAGAGTAGTTTTCCTCCTTGAGTTCGACGTAGAATGAATAGTCTCATCTCCAATCACTACCCGATTTTTAAGAAGCTCTCCACTTAGAACCAATTTTTTTTTTAGATTTCGATTTCAATTCATCTGATCTAATTGCCGTGCATTCGAATCATTTCCATGGATTCGCAGTCGAATTTCCGGAAATGATAATAGGCTGTCGAAGTTATCATTAACTGCTAAAACCATCCCGTACATGATTTACCAGTTAAAACATTGTTATACACAAATACGTGATGCGCTGCAGTTGCAATTTCTTCTGCAAAATGAAAACTTCTTGAAATAATGCCAGAGTTTGGCATATTAGTTTGACATTGAAGTTCTACTAAACAAAGCCCATTATGAAACTCAAAAAGATATGATTATCGTTGCCATATGTATGAGATATGATAACAATAAGAACCACCTTTTGAAAGTGAACCGTACTAATGGATGGTCACTATATTTATACTTATGATGATTAAACAACATTACAATACGGCGTACTTTGTCCTAAAATTGGCAGTGCTTAGGTTTTCGTTGTTCTGCAGAATTGATGGACACTATTATGAAGGATTTTTGAAATGTTGTTTTTCACTAAGAACGTATTAAGCTCAGCACCAATTTATGTTCAGGAAATTTTTTTCAAATGATACCCGATTAAGTATAGAATAAATAAATTGAACTTTAAAAGTTCAGTGTTGCTATTTTGGTGGAAAATTATTTCATTTACAAAATAAATCATGCTTTGTCCGTTAATAATAACTCAATATCGTAGCGCAGAACATCAGAATCACGGTTAAATTACTTTATAAATGTTTGTTTTTTTTTTTTTTGTGATACAAAAATTACTCATATTATAGTTTGTTTCTCAATGACACTATTTAACCATTTACTTTCACATTTTAGGTATTAGTTCCTGGCAAAGTGATTAATATGACAACCATTTGAATGCATGATACTGCTGATAAATGAATTCCAACTGCCTGAAGGACATAAAAAGTAAAAGACACATGAAATTTTGAGTGTTATCTTTACGTGTGACTATGAAAATGGGTTATGATGTTAGAATGAATAATAAATGAATGTAAAACAAACCAAACAATTTACAGTTTCATATCCAGTCGTGAGCATATATAAAATGGCCAACTGTGGCCTTTCAAGAGGAAATCCAATATGATGATGGAGAACAAGTATCAGAGAAATGAATCAATCGATGGTTGTAGCAAGTGGAAATTCAGGTAGCCCTGTCATAGATACTGGACAACGAATATCTCCGCAAAAACCAACAGCGACAGGGCCACCGTTACTAGCCAGCACATTAACTGCAGGCAGCAGCAGCGGAACAACTAACAGTGGAGGAAACGTAGGATTAATAACCAAATCCATCAATGCCATACCTGCCTATGTAGGCAGTCCTAAAGTCATTTCAAGTACAAATGTTACATTTGCTGGTACCACAATTTCAACGGCCACGAATCCAAGATCCATATCACCAACAGCAGCAGCAGTATCAGCACAAAGTCAAACAATTTCATCCGCGGTCACATCAGAAATTGTAGCAAAGACAGTTGTAACAGCATCCTCATCCGCAACATCGAGTGTCGTTAATCTGAATCTGAATATGAATCATAAGATTAAGAATAGTTGTGCTGGTTCAACTAGCAGCAGCGGTAACAGTAGCACAAGAAATTTTAATACAACAAGCAGCACTGGTAGCTCGGCGAGTGGTAGTAGTAGCAGCAGTTGCGGAGGTGGAAATATGATGGCCGGACGACACAGTTGGGATCCAGGACGACTAGGTGTAGAACATCTAGCAGGAGCATTAAGTCCACTATGCATAACGGATGCAAATCATGAAATAGTACGACCAAAGCCTCGACGGTAAGTGAGAAGCTTAGTGATAGTTACACTCAAAGAGATCAATTTAGCATTTTAGTTCAGAAATATTTCAACGGTACACCACAGTAGGATGAAATGACTGTTAACAACATAATAGTGACATGTTTCTGCTTTCTCTGTCTTATAATTTATTTAGCTAAATCTATATGTCCTCCCCAAATATGGTTTCCCAAATCACTAGGATCCTGAATGAAGAAAGCGATGACTTCACACACTACAAATAATCAAATTCCAATAAAAATCTCAGCAAAAACTGAACAATAGCATATTATCACACAAATTATCACACCATCGCAAATCCAAGGATTGCCATGATTAGTTACACAAAATTGCACTACCTGCTGATCAGTATAATTTATTTCTTACGCTGCCGTTCCTCATTGCCTTGTTTGCCCTGAATACAGCAAATAATGGTCTATCAAATAAAAACCGAACGAAGAAAGTTAATTGAAAATTCAATTGAAACATGATCTCCTTTGTAACAAAACATATAAGTACATAATATGGTTAGTTGGGATTATTTATTCTTCGTACACAAACTCTTTGCCTCTTCTTGTATGCTAGATGATGCTTTAGCAATTATTTACATTTTTTGTTTCTACATCAACAATTCAACGATATCAACAGATGTTGAAAGTGACGAGAAAGAAGATGAAAGTGTGAGAGAGTTTTTTTCCTTTCCTTCATATTAAGTGCATCTCAGGGATTTCTCAGCTTGTCCAAACGAAAGAGAAAAAAAACAAATAATGCGTATTAAACAGATTGGTTGTAATTGAAAATATCCCAACCGTGACAGGAATATGAGGATTGAACATTAGTTTCTCTATCAAACTCTAAACGGTTCATTCGTAAATATTCATATAATTTCAAATTATAATTTGGCGAACCAATAAAGAAATTTGAAGTATGAAATTAGACAATTAAGACGCTCGATAAATGGTAGCTCATGCTTAAAGAAAGACGAAATGCATTAAATTAGCTTAGAGATTTCCTAGGAAGTTTTTCCGCGGTAAGAAAATAATGCATGTTGAGATTTTCACAAATTTATTGGTTGCTTTGCACCAAGGCTCATTGAAACAGGTAATTCTATTGTTGTAGTTATTAGAGGAAATTCGACTACAACAGTCGCATTGAGGAAGTGATTAATTGTCTCTGTGTAATCATTTCGTCCGGTTTGTATAAATCAGTCCGAGGCTACATTGTATGGGAAGCTCATTGCAAAATTATCCATGAATCAGTTAGGTTAAGGGTTTGAAGATTAAACAAACACAATTTTACTACAATTTTCGAAATTGCTTTGTTAAATTAAAAACAAAGGTTACAACTAATGCGACGGAGCAATCTTTAAAATTTTGAGTCGACCTAATAATAAAACTTGACTTATTGGTAGTTTAAGAAACCATTTGGAACACACGCAACACGTCCTGATCAGAACAAAATACCGTAGATTCTAGGATGTATAGATGGCATAGTAATAACTTCATAACGACTTAGTGTAAAAGAATAAGTCGCCGAGAGACATTTTTTACCTTCTAAATTCATCTGATGAGCTTCACATCATGGAGGCAAAGTGCCGAAGTTGTTTTTTTCACGAAGTCTTCTTTCGAGATACCACAGCCTTCTGCGAATTCAGTCTATCTGAATATTTTCAAATCATCAGAATACTTTACCGAGTGTGAATATGGAAAGAGTAGAAATGGAAATGAAATGGAAAAGTTTGGTATCTTAGAAACGACGTTACAAAGATCGAAAGTCTAAGAGTTATTCATATTCATCGTCACTTGCATCTCACGGTGGTGGTGTTTTTTCTATTCTCCTAGACTAGCCCCTAAATGAGGTTAAAGATCGATTGTAATTTTAGTATTCGTTTAAAAATTTATTTCAAACTGCCTGAATTTTGGGCAGAAATAAAGACTGTGCGAAAGCATACAAACACTGAGCATTTCAACAAAATATTAGGCTAGGATGTTTATGGAATCACAAGAAGCTGATAATTACGGAAATTAAATTCTCATTTTCGCCTAAATAGCTGACTTTAGGCTTGATTATTTTACGTTCAAAATTGTTGTCTATACTTCTAGACATAACGCGGCACAACTCTCCACTTTAAGGCAGAACGTTAGGGATCCGAAGAACCACCTCACTTTGAGATAAAAGGTCATTCAACAATTTTCTTAATTGTTACATGTATGTTATCAAAGTGTGTTGTAGGTTAAGCACAAGAACCAAATTCAATTAATGCCATATAGTCCTGCTATCAGTGCAACTTAAATTCGTGACCCACTACCCACAGTCTAATACAAACGGGCCTTTAAAACCAGATTAGATACACCAAAAGTATGGATAAGAAATTAAATAAATAAAAAAAAATTTAGTTAATTACCCAACAAAAAAGCAGCTTATTTTTTCTAATGGTGTCATTTCAGCACTTCCTACTGATCGTAGTATTTTTCTTTTTTTTTAAAGAGCTTATGCATTACGTATGTCTTAATTCTTACGTCAATTGAATTTAATAAAGCGAATCAGTAAATCTAACTATGTAATTTGTTGTAAGATAAAAATCTAAAATAAATGCTGTAGAATGATTAAATAATCTAAACATACCAATGTTTTTTTACATTCGTCAGCAAATCAATCATGTCAAATCAAAGTCTATGTATCAAGCTCTGAAAAGAAAAAAAAATACACATTTAGAAGCAATCTGAGAAAGATTAAAATTATTACTAAATCGGTCACTGAAGAAAAGTAAACATAAGACAACAAAATGAATTTTCCGCTGTCGAAATCAAAATATTTATCAAAAAATCTGAGAACTTAATGTTGCCACTCACAAAATAAAATATTAGTATTATTTATGATTTTATTATCCAAAAAATAAAAATGCAAAGAAATATTTGTCTTAAATTTTTAAAACAATGGTATAAATTTGCAATTGTTGATTCGGCTATTTGCAACCTTCTAAAAAATTTTATAAAAATATTATTTTCTCTTGTCAGGTTGACGTTTTTTTTTAGAACAGACAGCTGTTTCGAGGTCGATATAGTCCCTTCTTCATATATTGTAGACATATCAACGAGGAACGAATCATATCGGCCTCGAAACAGCTGTCTGTTCTAAAACGAAAAACCTCACCCTAAAAATGGAAAATAATAAGCATTTTTTTAATGGCTTAAAGATACTATCATAAAAAATGCGAAAACTACAAACATCCTCACTAATACTAGTCGGCTATTCTCGTCTTCGTTTTCAAATGCTAAAGAAGCTTTCCAAAAACAAGAAAACTGCATGAATTAAATTTTCCAAAATTTTACTTTTGACCTGTTCTAATATTTTGGTGATGTGTAATGTAAGCACAAATATTCATGTTCACGTTTTTTGTTTGTATATATCGGGGTCTACGCATTAACATAATCGTCTTAACACCGAATCGTAAATAAAGATTTTAATTCTTGTCACCATGGAGAAAATTTTACAATATACGTGCATAGATAACCGCTCAAAAACCGGTAGTGAAGTGAACAATAAGCAATAATTCTAATTAGTCACAATATGGCGCCATCTGTGAATTTCAATATTATCTATTTGCTTCATGGATGAATCAGATAAGTAATTTAGTGCTTCCATAGCGTTTTATAGTTCATTCATGTTTAGCTATCTTCATTATCATATTAACTTTTAATTGGTTTAGTCTGTATTTTCAGCCTACGCACTTAAGCTAGGAAAAAGGACTACAAATTGAACCTCTGATCTGCGGTGGAAAACGATGTGAACATATATATTTGATCGAAAAGCTAATCCTTCCTCAGACCAGCGACTTATAAGAAGTATAATTAGAATAAAATTTTAATATACCAGAATCAACATTCCGCGACTTAGACAGCAAACATATTATAGAAGTTATGTTATTATGGACGCTAGGATTTCTCATCTCTGATCAATAAAATCCAGATATTCATAAATATTTCATATGCTAATAACAAGGAAATAAGTTAGTTTGTCGGCCTCACAAACATTGCGTGGTACGAGTATTTGCAAACCTTAAAAATAATTCGTATGTGTTTCCACTTTGAAGTTTAGTTTTTTATTGTTTTAAAAAAAAAATATTAATAAACTCAAAAGCATTTTTCTGATACATATTTAATATTAATAGACGTTAGGCCCAAAAGAAATTTAAAGAAAATTGTCTTCAAAGAAACAGATTTGCTTTGGCGCAAGAAAATTGACAGGGAAAATATTCAAGTTACATTAAACTCTCTATTAAATATCTTAAAAGCCACTACAAGGAGGACATTGGACCATTTTTGAGGGAAACAATGAATGTCAGATAAACACCGTCAAACATAAAACCAAATGCGTGTGATAACTGACTACCCTTGCAACGAAATTGAAGATCCCGATGTGCGAAATGTGACTGTAAGACTTTTTACGTGAAAAGATCACGGTCAGATTTTTGCAGAGGTCAACGAGCCACTTAGATACATACGATTGTAGTCATATAAGATGTAATCCTTTAGTCAAAACAACTTTCGTTGATCAATTACCATTGGTTCGTATGTAGTTGTCGTTCGTTTTCACACGATAAGCAAAAGTAGACTATGGCTCAAAAGGCTCAAACGTGATCTAAATCAAAACACAACCAGGCGCAGTGGAATCTGAAAGCAAAGGATGCCTGTTCTTAGCAACTATTGATCAAATCTAACCCAAAATATCCTCCAGACTGACTTGAAGTTATTTACCAATAAGTCAATAAAGAACAGCCAACCAAAACTTTACCATGAAATACAAAGTGAGCTAGGCCATTGCTGTACTATTTGTTACTTTTTCATCAAAAATTTTCCTCAATTACATCACCGTCTAATGTTAAGTACACCAGTAAACTAAAGGTTTGTCCAATTTCGGGAGAACTCAAGGAAATTCCTCCTTATAACAACGGTTGCTGCGCTCAGCCGTTCTCTTCTAATTTTTGTTGGCCGATGCTCTATCATCTTGTAGCTCTATCTTGCCAAGTTTTCATCGTTTTGAAAAGACCTTTTGCATCCCATTATCTTAGCATTTTAAAACTTTGAATCCATCGTTCTCCATCCTGACAACTTGAAAGTGAATTATATCGTTGGCTAAGCTAACTTAGCGAAGCCTAACAGTCGCGGAAGTTATTGATTAAATTTATTGTCTGATTGACTCGAAAGCGAAACTACATTTAAAAGGAAGGTGAAAGAGTTCTAGCTGATTACGAACATTCATCTTTTTAAAAATTAATACGGACTCCAAGAGCAACACTTGGAAAATAGGAGCAGTTTAAGCAGGCATCAAATAAAGTGACCAAAAATAACTTAACAGCATCCATCAAGCTCTTGGTTCCATTCGATCAGGGAGCATGCAGCTAATGAGAATCGGCAGGGACGCATATTCGAAACCAAGTTGAACTTTCTCATGCTACGAAAACAGTCGAAAAATACAGAGAATCAAGTCTAGCAAATGTTCTCTAACTTTGATTCAGACGATTGATTTGCTTTTTTTTATGCGTTAAAAAAACTGAAAATTAGTTGAGCACACGGATAAAACGGCCATATACACTTTCCTCATTTCCGACAACAAAACTAAGTCCAAAATTATGTCATGAATTTGGCAAACTTTCAAAATTGAACAGTTTTTTTTATCAAATCACGTTCTTATCAAACCGATAATATATATTGAGTTACAAAGATTACCATACTCGTGTGACATCTTTTCATAAGCACGTATTGATGTATTGATGACTTGATTATATCGAAGAGATACCTGAGCTGGAATTTACACATTGTAAGTACATGAAAAGTCAGCTTGATCACTTTTTTCATTCACTTTCATTCATATTATATCCTTCACGCGATCGATTGATTCTTATGGCTAAATTATTCCGCTGAAATTGGTCAGAATGTTGCAGGATGTCTAATAATTTTTTTCAAAATGTATTTCTATGTATTTTGCTTAACAAAGTGATATCAATATAAGTCTAGAGAGATACTCGGTCATCTTTAAAAAAAGTAATCCCGATTTTGAAGAGTTATATAATGATGTTATTGCTTACGTTACTGATTTCATTAAAACGGATAAAATCATGCAGATTTAAAGGTGCGGTCCACCGAGAAATGAAGACCTTACTTAAAATTATATGACAAACAGATGAAGCCTAGGTGCTCTAGACAACTGAAGAGGTATTTGGTGGGTAGTCGAGAAATCTTGCAATACTGGAAGTCATACGCTCAAAAAATTCGATAAATCTTTCATGTCATCATTCATGGCATATCGTATTAAACCAAAAAAATGTCCACCTGCTTAAGTAATTCTTTAACAGAGATTTTCGATTTATATAATTACAAATAACAAACCATATATATTTCAGTAAAACTTGAAGCGTAATAGTACGGCCTCTAAATCTTTTTCTATGAATATATTCTGATCTTATTTCTGCGCGTGTGGAGAAACAAAGCATTAAATTTAATTTCTGATAGGATGTTCAAATGCCTTTTACTAAAAGCTGTCTTTTACTAAAGTTACTACCAAAAACAATGCATGTTGCTAAGAGTTTATTTATGAAAAGTTGTAGTGAATGATTGATACTTTTCAACATTTTGTTTTTCTCTCTTCATATTGGCATGATGATTTCAGCAGAAGATTTCAAAGACCTTTTACAGAAAGAATTATGTGAAATCCAACTAAGCTCACCTTTTTCTTTTCTTTTGTTATTCTCATGCAGAAAACTTCTCGAACTCCATTCAATTTTCCGCCACCTGTGAATTGTTGCATCATTTCACAGATCTTCCGTTATCTTCATCAACACTGCATAGACCTAATAACAGTTAATCCCCGGAAACTGGCTAAACTTTTCGCAGCTTTACCCCGAATATGTAACAAAAGCCCATAACAAACTCCATGCAAATCTCACGCTAAATATTGACCAATTACGTGATCTAATTATAATATCATTATTTTACACGTTAACTCTGATGTTTATATCATCTCTCACTAAATATTACTGTATCCAACCTACCACGTTCATTTTTCTTCAAAATATCTTCAAAGCAGTTATCTTGAGTCGCAATTAATTTCTCAAACCCGAACGTTTCTTCATTGGGCAGTAAAATATACGCGGAAAATAGTCAATGAAAAACTCTCATGCAACAATTACCAATTACTCTTTCTTGTAACTGGCAGAGTGGATAATATAAATCAGTCAAACTTCCAACAAAGTAAAGTGAACTAGCTTTCGAATGAACTCTTTCTTTACGTTGATTTGTGTTCTGATTAGTGGGTTTGTTTAGTTTTAGATTTTCGAATCCTCTATGCTATTGTACCCACCATCGTCCTCATCTGATGTGTGGCAAGCTCATATATCGGACATTAGTCTTCGACAACTAAATCGCTATCTTAATTTTATTGCTGATCGTTTCAGTTCTTACATGCTTGCAAGTCTCCACACATCCTCAACAAGCGGAAACGGATGACGGTGTAGCCATTCAAATGAACTAACAAAAACAAAACGACGATCTATCAACTTACGGAAAATGTCAGCGAGCTTCTATTTTGTCCATTTCAATTTCTTCATCAGAAGGTGAGGTGGAAAGCTGTGAGAAAACAAATACGAGGGAAGTCTTGAACAATGTTTAAAGTGCTGTGTTCACATATGCTCTGTGTATTAGAAGTCGGTACATTGAAGTTTACTCAATGACTCTTTCCTCATCATGGCTTTATCAAAATGGACAAACGACTCATGTTACGGATTGGTGGTTCGATTGTGTCATCTGCAAATACCACCTTTGTGAAGGTTATTAGAGATCAGATTATGCCAACTAACAAGACAAATCTTTATTATCTTTGCCTGGCGAGATCGAAAGCGAAATCAAAACTCGTATTTCATGCAAGCGTTCTTTTCCTCTTGATATCAACACGTATGGTGTACATACAAGAAATCAGAGTCGTGAAAAGAACGTGTTGTGTATCGTGACGTATGGTTAATGGATGTCGTTTCTTAATCATAAAGCCCAGAGCATGCCAATCTTAAATTGATTAATGATCAGTGAACATGCATTGTTTGATGTAACCCGCATTATTTGATGTCCGTTTTACGTAGTACCAAAGGCATAATAAAGGATTGACAGGAGCCCTTTATTTTCTTCGTCTGAACTATGAGGAAGATTGGTAACTATCCAACTTTAGCTAACACTTGAGATGAACGATAATTATTATTATGAAGATAATTATTTTTTTCCAAAATTTTAAAACACGTAGAAAATGTTGTATTCCGATCCTCCAAAGTATATATCGTATAATAGTGGGATAAATATGTATAATTGTATACAATATTGGGATTCTTCTCATTCTAAATGAAGGAATATAATCACTGAACAATATTGCTTTTTTTTCCTTTCCCAAAACTTAAGATTGGCAAAAGGATTGTTTGCAAATAGCAACCGAACTATTTATTTAGGCCAACTTTTCACAATTATCGTCTGGAAATTGGCAAACGTTAACAAATAATTGGCTTTTACTTCATGCTGTCAGCCGTTTGTACAAAGTGAAATCATCAAATTGTCAGATATATTTCTCATATGCACACCCTCAAAGCTACCACTGTACTTTGAAAAAAATACCTATTGGAGCAAAATACGTGGGCGTATCAATAAGTATCCGTCTTAGAAGACACCATTTTCCAAAAAATATTTTTTATTTTTCAACAAAGTAGAAAGGTACACTTTTCCCAACGTTCTTGCGCATTTTAACCTCCTCCAAAAAATAGGTTTTTCGAACTCCCCAAAATACACCTCTGTCTCGGCGATGACTTCCTGTTTTGAGCTAAATGTTTTTCCCGTGAGCCATTTCTTCATGTTGAGGAACAAGAAAAAGACGCAGGGAGCCCGATCGGGTGAATACGGGGGTTGCGTCAGCATTTCGTAACGCAATTCATGCAGTATGGTGGCGACAACTCCGGATGAATTTGCTGGTGCGTTATCATGGTGATACCTTCTTCTTTTACTTTTTCGCCAAGCCGAGCACCTTCTTTTACGCCAAGTGCGGTCGCGTCCCATTCAATTCTTTTTCGATGCGGTCCAATAACTCAACTGTAGCATTTTTCCCAGTGATCGTTCATCCTTTTTCTATAAAATCCATGAGGATGATGCCGTTCGCATGTCAAAAAATCGTCCCCATGAACTTTCCGGCTGATGGGACTGTCTGAGCCTTCTTTGGAGCAGATACACCGGAAGAAATCCATTGTTCTGCTTTTTGCTAGTTTCTGTTGCATATTTATGAACCCAGGTTTCATCAACGGTGACAACTCGATGCAAAACTCCTTCGGAACTCGCTTAAACTGCTCCATGCACTGCTTTGAACTTAACAGCCGCATCCGCTTAATGTCCACCATGAGTAATCGCGGCACCCATCCGGCCGACAATTTGTTCATCGCCAACTTTTCATGTAAAATATTAATTGCCGTTGCGTTCGACACACCTATGGCCTCTGCTACTTCGCACACTTTCTTCGTCAATCAGCGAGAATCATGTCGTAGACTTTTTGAATGATTTTCTCAAGAGCCACGTCTGCCGGGCGTCCTAGTGGCTCCTAATCAAAACGAATGTTCTCCCACGTTTGATTTCGTCGAATCAGTATCTAACTGTGATAATAGATGACGAAGTGTCTTCATAAACAGCATCTAAGTTTGCTTTTATATTCGCGCATTTTTTTTACCCAAAACAACAAGCGAATCACCGCATGATACTGCTCTTTTTCCATATTCTGAAAAATAAAGAAACACGTCTTACTCGAATGGCTGCCAAATCCAAACTAACCTATCAATCAGTCTGAAATTTTTTTATCGTCATTTGATAGATAGCAGCACACGATGCGAATACCAATTTTCCTCAGGAACGCCCTCTGTCGTCAGATAAGGGTGTTACTTAACCGCCCTCGTAAATCATTCACTAGAAAATTATCTTCGTCCAATTGACTTTATCTTGATATTTTAACATATGTTGATAGGCGTGAATTGAAGAGTAACAGAGCAGTTGTTGGATTCAAAACGATAATAGTTTCTAGGGTTCCTGAGCAGACCGTGCAGTCTCACTATGTAGGCAATCAATTTTTACTGATTGATAATTTTGCGCTATTCTGCTGATAAATAATTTTATCTATGCTATTTGTGTGTCATTCAGCAAACTCTGTTATGATTAAGTAGAATGCCTGAGCATCGCTAAGGGGAATACTGAGTTGGAGAAACAACACTTACAACAAATTCCAAATGATGAGGTGCAACAATCACGAATCAAATTAATACAAAAGTCTTTGCTCTACCTGTAGAACAAAAGAAAATATTCCCTACAATTTAAAACTTGAACTTTACAACAGATTGTCGTCCCTTATTATTTTTTATGTTTATTATGCAATAGAATGAAATATTTGAACAGAATTGATGGTTTGTGGTAATCTCCTCTTCGTTAGTTATTTTGTAGATTTCAAGACCCGTTCATTATATTTTCATTTTTCCTGCTGCAATTCAATGGGAAATGATATAATTTACGAAATTATACAGGTCCACATTTTGATTTAATTAATTGTTTTTCTCGTGTACTATTTTCCAGCGATCTTATCGCAAAATCATTTAGCAATGGGATTTTAAAAAAAATGTTTAGCATGTGCGCTTTGGATTTCTTTTGGTAACAACAACGCAGCATTTTTACATTCTACGCCTCTGTTGGCACTTTGAATCTTGATCTTCTCAAATTTAATCCGTTCAGTATTGTAAAACGCGAAACCTTTGCAATGATATAAATGCGGAAAGGTATGAGATGATGTTCACTTGATATAGAGAAAAGATTGTAGGTACTTCCGTTCTATTCATGCTACCGCAAACCAAGGCCCAAGTTGATGGTAATTTCTTATCATGGCCGTTGTCACCAGCATTAACTACTTGCGTACTTAGCTTATACGAGATCATCAAGCAGCGCTCAGATATGTGGTTGAACCTTGAACAGAAAAGTGCATCTTCATCACCGTCACACATTAATTTCTCTTTCTATATAAAACGTATTTATAAGCTACTAACAAAAGAAAGGCCTGTGAGAATTTTCATCTGTAATTTGCCATTGTCTTTTTTGTTGGCTGTTATTATTACATTACATTAACAATAATATTCTCGCGAAAGACACTTTTCTCTTTGCTGTTTGGTACCACCATGGCGTCTTTGGCGGCTTTACACAATAGAAAACACATATAATGTATCTCCCGAAAGATTGAAGATTGCTTCTTGATGATGATATTATTGTAAATTTTTCTTTGTAACATCCTATGAGGAAAAGACGGTAAAATAATGTGGAGCTCAATGTGGGTAGGTACATCATATAAAATTTTCAGTTTCATTCATAACTTGGACGAGTTAAGACGCGCTTTGCTATAAAAAAATATAATGTTCGTTGCTTGAAATGTATACCATCGCTGCAATTGTTAGTAAATCAACAATCGGATTTAGTGTTAAATCGCATACCGTGCAAGAACACACATTACATTGGAGGCGCATAAGTTGGCCTCAGAGACAAAACGCGAATGTTAATGTTACCACATCGCCGTTGCATCGATGCGCATCGATTGTTGAGTTAACAATCTCTCCTCAGTCATGTTACTGCTAAGTTTAAAGATTTTATATTTATAAAGATTATTTGCCAAGGGATCCGCCGGATAAAACTATTATACCAGCATTGTTATGTGAAATTGTACGGGCGTAAGCATCTAACCGGCACACATTAATAATGTATTGCAGCCAAGATTGCAAGTGTAGTTTGTGTCGTGAATTACGTGGTTATAACCCGATTGATGGTTTTCGCAATGCTAAATCGTTGAAATCCGGTGGTGGCCCTAATGAAAATTTCATACTGAAACGACGTATCGCACCACCACCGCCATTTCCAGTAGCCGAAAATGTAGTTCACGAAGCATCCGGTAATAAAGTTGTCATATATTTTGGTGATTCGCTTGACTCACGCAAGGATAACAGTCGAGGTAGTCGAGTTCCAATTTGGGAGGAATCCAATGATGATTTCGAACATGCCAAACGTCTGTGTGATGAGATTGAATCACAAGAATCTCAAACGTTTGATACTCGGAGTGGATCTCATATTGGATCAGACTTTCCCCAAGAAACTTTCAAATTAACCGATCGATTACCATCATTTATTGAAAGTATCAAAGATGGAGTGATTAGTATTCGAATTGAAGGAACATATGAACTTGCTACGAATCTTGTGAAGTCGTTGACGGATAAGGATAGTTTATACTCGGATAATGAATCACAAAATAATTCTTTTGATTGGAGCTTTGTTCAGGAATGGCGTGCGCGGTAAGGTTCTGCTGTATAATCTTTCGAATTAACGAATTAAGAGCCATGAAAGTTCCCATGAAAGTTTGAACTTTAATTGTGAAATGAAGAACAAAAGATGGCAGCTGTTGATAAATTATACCTGAAATATAATTAAAACTCCCCCCATTATCAAACACGCGATTCACTACATGATTTTGTCAAGACTTTTAATATCGCTTTCAGAAAACAGCTTTGGCCGCACTAATAACTCGGACTAATTCGCCTCTAAGGATAGATCTATCATTCAAACAACAAAATAATGTCAGCCTTCAAAGGCAAATGATAAAATCGTTTTCTGTAATATCTTCGTCTGAAATTGGCATTTCGCATCTACTTTTACTAAATCCGCTTTTTTCGGTTTATACCATTCACATACATAGATGGATCGAGAAGACCATGTGAACTCAAAAAGCGCGTTTTGTAAATCAACCTTATTTGAAATTGAATAGTTTTTCTCTACGCAGTTGTACATTATCATTTTTTTCAAAATTCATAATACCCTAATACAAAAATTTAGAAAATTTTGCCCACATTGCAATACCCTTTAATGGGCATTGATTACAATTACCAAGCTGGATAGGTAAAGTTTTTAGGGATATATTTCAGAATTCAATCATATGAAACTTTAGAGTACAGTACATTTTTTCAGTCGAGGATTCTTCATCTCAAGGTGTGTAACAATTTTTCTTGCCATTCTATTTCGGCGGATCTCAAGCGGATTCTAAGGTTGCTTTTTGTCACAAAATTATACAATTACACAGCGTAGATGAGTCAAAAATTTATTTTGTAATGCTTTTTGGGCTTGTGTAGCAAAGAGAGACGTGAGTATTTTATACTCAGTTATTAAGGGTAGGTAAGTTCGCGAAATTTTTATCTGGATAATCTGAATGTTACGAAGAGGCTCAGCAGGACATTGATGGAAAATTTCAATTTCCAGTGTGAAAAATTTAGTAATTTATTGTATTTATACTTTTGAGGACATGAAACGAATTCCCGCTCCGAGTGAGTTATATAAAAGATGATGAGTGATCCACAACGAACTCTAACATCAATTGATCCTTGACAGGATTGTTGTAACAGAATCACTGCCTTAGAAATCAAATACCGGTACACTAATATAAATATAAGAGGGCTGATTAAATGATAATTTGGTTTTAGATATTCCCATCCTTCTCATTTGCTACATCGATGAGAAACGATCTACAATACAGAATGTAAACCCATAAATACCGATCCAAATTACTTAAAAAATATGTCTGCTTCGCTTGTCGCATTGTTGGTTCTGTTTCAAGTTTTCATCGGATCAATATTTCAAATTTTTAGAAACGCATTTAGCAACTAATGCTTCTTAAAAGCTTTATCGGGCATAAATTAATATGAACGATTTGGAAGATGAGTTAAAAGTATAAATTCTATCAACTTTATTTCCCCTGGAAATTGAACACTTTTGATAAAGGTTCAAATTGTGTTATTTTGAGCGAGGATAGACTACGAGACCTAGAAACAGCAAATAAACTTTAATTATTTGAAATTGAGTGTTTATCATCAAAACCAAGTCGAACAACATATGCTTTCTAGCTCTAAACAACTACAACCAAATAATAGAAAATACAATCAAACCATTTCTATCATTTAATTTCAGACCATCAGGTAATCAGCGAACTGATATACCACCGTTTAGTCCTCAACAAAGTGCACCTATAGGAATTAGTTTAGCCAATACAAATATTAGTACCGGTAATCTAATAGCATCATCAACCACAACAAATAATCATGGTATCACCAGCCCTAATCCACTAAATACCTCGGGTCGAATACAAAGTCCAGCTGTTGCCACACCTGCGCCACGTATACCAAAAGAAGTTGCTCTACGACCTGATCATCGACCAAGCACGAATTTAAGCAATAACATCAGCCTGATGAGCTTACAACAAAGTTCCGATGAACTTGATGGTTATCCTCGTGGAAAATGTTCGGCGAATAATGCTGTACTCATTGCTGAACGTGATACAAACAATGTCCATCACATGAAAACAACAAATCCGAGCGTAATCTCAAAAGGAGCTCCTCACAGGTCTGTAGCCGGGCCAACGAAACTTACCGCACAAAGCACTCCTATTAAATCACAGCCTGCAATGATAAGTGCCAGCCTATCTCAGCAAAATCGAATATCTGCAGCATCGCAGGATAATCACGAAGTGCCACAGGCATCCCAACGACTAAATATGGGAACACGTACACATAATCACGAATTCAGAGCTTTGCAGAGAGTGCAGGAGTGCCACAGTTCCTCAGATGAAAACCGATCGTCAGGACACGCAAGCATGTCTGATACAGGAGGTCACGGAAGTAGTTCACCTGGCGGCGCTTTGGGGCCACTGCCTGAAGATCGACTAGCTGCAGGCGTCACAAATCGAAGTACTCGATCAAGGGGTAGTGCCAACAATCCGCGGGCAAGGCATCGTGCCACCCCCGCCAAAGTACCATGGGGAGGCAGTGGACTAGAAGATATTAAGTTAGCTATTCAGCAACTGACCATGCGAAGTCAAACAAGCACAAGCACTTACAGTAGTCTTAGTGCAGGATCTGAGAGCTCTGAGCCGGCCCGTCGACTAGTTCGCTATTCTTCATTGGAAACAGTTAACACAAATGTCACCAATGCTGATGAATTCGTCTGGGTTGACTCCCACAACCGTTTGGTTGAACTACAGCATCCACCGTGGAGTCAGCACTGCATTCTGAAGGTAATTCGAGCAGGCCGATGTCGTGACAATGCTGATAGAGTCTCAATCGAAGCGGTTCCGCGGCTCGGGTACTTATTGCAGCGAGCGTTGGTTCGAATATCGAGAGAAATTCAACGCTTTTCCATGGTGCTTGGACTTTGTTCAAAACATGAAGTCGCTGGAGCATTCAAAGTCGTTCTGTGCTCAGCATTGGCTGATTCTTGCATAAAAGCATGTCTTCGAGCTGCAGCTATGTTCGCTGTTCCTGGTGACAGTGCTCTAAAACAAAGCAAATCTTCACGGGCTGGTCTGCAATTGTCAGTGGGCAGATTTCATCGCTGGATGGCTGATGCAAGGTTGGGACGATTTATTCACGAATATGCTGCGGTTTACCTCTGCGCTGGCATGGAAAATCTTTTAGAAGAAATTCTGCTACAGTGCTTGCCAGCAGACAATAAAACATCCTTGACAGCTACTGGTCTGGAGCATGCCATTGCAAGTTCTGGGGATCTTTGGGGTCTTTTGCAACCCTACGCCCATCTGAATGCAGGTCGGATTGCTTCTGGTGCGTTGACAATGCCAAGGTGGGCTAGTCAATCGTCTATAGGATCTGGCCCGCAAAATTCTAATATATCCAACCTAGAACCCTGTCTGCTTACAACTTGCGTCGGCACTCCATCTGAGCTGCGAGATCTTGTGTTTCGAGCTCAACAACGTTTCCATCATGCTGCTTTATCACATGCAGCTTTAACAGCCCTTTTTTACTTTATGCGTTGCTCTCAACTAGAGCACAGTGAATCAGGAAGCACGAGTGTTAATAGTGGAAACATCCAAGAACTGTGTTACGAACGAGCTTATGTTGTTCTTCCTCCTTTGGTGGAATGGCTAAGAGTTGCCTCAGCCCATGCAGACTATAGGCACGCTACACTCATTGATAAGGATGACATTATGCAAGCGGCACGCTTACTTCTTCCAGGAGTTGACTGTCCAGCAAGGCCAGTTGCACATGATGAAGAACTTCCATCAAAAAAGACAGTTGTTAATCACAACACTACCACAATGCACGCTAACCCCAGTGATGATACATCTGAGCTAGGAAGGCGAGCGACTTTAGCATTAGCTTTTCGATTAATGCTTACCGGGAGGGCAGAACTCCTGGCACAAGCGTCCACTTTATTACCACCAACAACTCGATACGACACTGTTAATCAAGCAGGCATGTCTGCGCTTATGATTGCCTCTGTTCGAAATGATGAGGTTGCCATCCAGGCTCTACTCGATGCTGGTTCCGATCCAAATATTGAAGTTCCTGCCATTGGCCATGGTATCTGTCCGTCAGTTCATCCTGATACACAACACTGGACTGCTGTTACTTTTGCTGCCTGTAAAGGGAACTATCAAGCAGTCCGATTGTTATTAGAAAGAGGAGCTAATGTTGAAGGCGGTGCACGCTTAAGTGAAGATAAGTGCACATTGACACCCTTACAAGTCGCTAGCGGATCGGGTAGCAATGAAGTTGTGTCTCTGCTTCTCGCTCACGGTGCGCATGCATTTTTATCTACCCAACAAAAGGACTCGATGTGTTTTGCGGGAAATGCCCAACGGGGTTCTTACAGTGCAATATCCGTCGCAGCAGCTCACGGACAACGGTCATGTATGCGAAAACTTCTATCGCATCCTTTAGCTCCAGGAAGTAGAGAAGTTCTTTCTTTGGAAGAGATGCTGGCAGAAGGGGATAGTAATCAAAGGAATGGCAATGATCGACAGAACGATGCTCCGCCGACTCTAAGTAAAACTCAAATTAAAAGTTTGCAGGAGGCGATGTATCACAGTGCTGAAAACAATCATTTAGGTAAGTTTCATGCTTATAGGAATGAAATTTTATCCAAACTCACTTATCGAAACATATAGACATTACGTTGGAATTGCGAGCTCTCGGTGTACCATGGACTCTCCACTGTTGGATGCATGCATTAGCGGCAGCGCATGAATTGAGGTTGGATGCAGTCATCGATCAACTACTTCAAGACTTCTTACAAGTGTGTCCCGACGACTATAGCTCACAATTCGTTAGTGAATGCCTTCCTTTGCTATTTAACATATTCCGCTACAGTAAAAACGAAGGAACAACTCTTCTGTTGGCTGATATTTTCGCAACGTGCTTCGGTTGGGAACAAATCAAACCGATTAAGGAGCCAGCTTTGCAACCTGTTAATGGATCAAGAATCGACCCCAAATTTGTGAACAATCCTGAGTTGAGTGATGTGACATTTCGGTGAGTATTCATATCAAATTACTTGGATGAAGATTTTGAATTTTAATGTGCAATTTTTGTGCAATGTTGTAGAGTTGAAGGAAAAATTTTCTATGGCCATAAGATCGTCTTAGTTACCGCTTCGCCGCGTTTCCAAAGCATGCTCAGCTCGAAACTCAGTGAGGGAAGCAATCCAACAGTTCAAATCAATGATATTCGCTACCACATTTTCCAATTGGTCATGCAATATTTGTACAGTGGCGGGTGCAGCAACCTCGAAGTATCACAAGGCGATTGTCTCGAATTAATGGCGGCTGCCAGCTTTTTCCAACTTGAAGGCTTGTTACGCTACACTGAAGCTCGATGCTCCGAAATGATTGATATCGACAACGTCGTTGCAATGTACATTCACGCAAAGGTGAAGCTAATCCAATTAATTTTTAATTTATTAATTGCTTAAACTACTCGAACTAACCGATTGATCAACATAGGTCTACAATGCTCCAAAGTTATTGGAATATTGTCAAGGATTCCTACTACAAAACATGGTCGCCCTGCTCACATACGATGATTCAGTAAAACGTTTGCTGTTTGCTAAGAAAATTCCTAACCATGATGTACTTAGCGGACTATTGCTAACACTTCAGGCACGCATAAAAATGCGCAAATCTAATCCATCTAATAGTTTAAGACCTGGCAGTAATATTCCTACATCACCAATTTCGGTCACAACTCATACGATAGCACAATCAACTGTTAAGAAATAGTTATTTAAAAACAATTCAACTTGTTATTGTATTTACAAAAACACAAACAAAAAGGGAAATAGTAGAGTTCGATGTATTTCTAACAATGTAAGCATGTAAACACTTTATCTTTATTGTTATTTAAACTTTATGCCTATAGTTTTATTTTTATTTAAGATTTATTTAAAACAAAAACAAACTTTTTTCAAATTTCACGTTTTGTAGCTAAATAGAAGTTAAAATAAAGAAATCCTTTAATGTTTTCAGAATGTGTGTCACTGACCACGCATAATGAGCGCAGAATAATTTTTTCTTAAAATCTAGAGGTTATTGAGATGATGAAATATTGAGGCCTGAATAAATGTTTAGTTGCCAATAGTTGTATCCTCAGATTTGAAGCGTCTTAACGTACGGACCACACAAATACCAGATCTGCCTACAATCCATATATATAATACATATTGAACTTATACTTATACGAGTACAGCGGCGTAAGCAACAAATTGTACATCCTTCTTCCATCAGACTCATATTCACTAGTCTAATGGGTTAAGCCTAGCCATCTAGTGCAGTTGTCTGTTTCCAAATGGAGCTATTTATACTGAAGAGTATATTTTATGTTTCTGCAATATAGTAGATATCATTTGTTTCTAAAATGTTTCGAATGCTGCCGCTATCAAGGCAGGTCCAGCCGAAGATGGCGTACATAAAACACAACATAAGGAGTGCGGCAGTAATAAACCGAACTTGAAGTAGGTCTTATCAGTCATGTTTTGGATGATTGGAGAAATCCCTATTCCAATAATTAAAATAAAAAATACAGCTGCCGCACAAGTGCTTTTATGAATACCGATCGGATCGTTAGCAAATAGGTCATAAATATCCAAAAAGCAATCTCCTGAAATAGGTGGTGAGTTTTTTTTTGGAGATGACTCAAATACTTTCGCACCTGGAACTTCGAAAGATTAATCCAGAGAAAGTGATTTCCATCGAATGATAGTACGTCGTTTTTGGTGCATCGTTTTCAAGTATTAACATTTTAAAGGATCGTTTGAACAGGGAGTCTTACCAAGGAGGGATAAAGATGTTGCAAGTTACGGTCAAGAAGGTTCATTTCAAATTGAAAAAGATATATATATTTATATATATATATATATATATATATATATATATATATATGTATATATATTCAACTAGTATAAAGTATCAAAGTATATGTACTAGATATAATTATTGAGATAGCTAGTAAAAGAGTGGACTCTATTCGGGGATGTCTCTTTTCTTTTTTTTTACTTTTTCACTGTTAGAATTGCTCTTTTGCCGTTTTTGTCACGAATGACAACAAGTTTAATCAATTTGGTCTCGCTCTTCAACAACTGAACTCATGATTCTGGGTATTTTTCAAAAGATAATGAAAAACCGTGAAGTTGGAAATGAAGCAGGATTTATTTTTTGATCCAAACGTCCTAATTTGAGAAATAAATAAGCACATAGCAACCAGCATAGTATTATTTTGAAAGTCATGGCAACGGTTGAATTTCAAATTGATTTTACTAGCCAAATACTTTCAACTCCAAACTGACATTTAGTCTTTTGAAATGGCAGGAAATATCACCGATGTAGTATACCCAGAAGAGCTCGAGTTATTTGTTCAAAGTCTTCGAGAATTTTCCTTGGAAAAAATAGGATCAAAGCCATGGATGGAATGTCACGAATTCATTATTAAGCTATCACAACAAGCCACACTCGAAGCCAACATGAACCGCGAGGAGACCGTCAAAGAGTGTTTAATAATTCATTCAAAACTTCGAGTTTTAGTTCACGAAGCGTACAGCATTTTTATTTGGAAAACTAAAGTTCTACCACTACTTCTCGAAATTGAGCCTAACCCTCCTGCTTTGTTCATGATTTATACCGTTCTGTTCCATGAAGGAGCTGTCGTTTCCTTACTGGAGATAGTGCTGTTTCATCAACATGGCTGTGAGGCTTTAGGAGACAGTGCTCTAGACTTGGTAGATTATTGCGCCTTAGGAATATCACAATTGATTGGTTTGGCAAGGTGAGCAGTTATTTTTGGGTGTATTTTAATAAGTTTAACATATGCAATCGATTTAGTATGAGATACCATGAAAAGCATACAAAAGTGGATGTTGACGAGTCAATATTGAGTGAACTGGAAAGAATCAAAAGAGACCTGATTTACAAAATTAGTCTGCGTTGTATTTCCATACTCAACTATATGATAGACAAATTAGCCGTAATGAGTTTGAGTGTTGGCAAAAGAATGGTAACGGTGCATGATGTACCATGTTTGCTAAGCGATGTACTACATTTCAAGCCATGGCAAAGGAAAACTGAACAAGGATATCAGAAATATATAGGCAATATTAATTTCAGCGAAGAAGAAACTGAAATAAAGAAGTCTTTTCAGATGAACGATGGAAAAATGTAAACGGAGATGAAATTTTAAATGTCACGAAAAACGAGGCACAGGCTTGGTTTTGCTTGAGACAAATTCTGTTCAATGAAAATGTGATGAAAAATTACCAAATCACTGAGTTTCGGCAGAGAGAACTATCAAAGGTAAGGAATTCAAATTTACTAATGACCTGATACCAATGCACTTTCGTGACCTTTTAAGCCCTGCAAGACAAGTAATCATCAAAGAGCGAAATGTTTAGCACTTCTTATAAATTTATCCATCCAATAATATCTACTGAGCGTTTTGGACTACACAGTCAATTTCGATATTTGAATAATCATCATTAGGACCAATAATATAAAGGGCTATTGATAGGCAATTCAAATATCTCATAATTATTAGACTTAGAACCTTACGGCCAAGAAACATGGAAAGATACAATTTCTCAATATTAATTCCCATAAACAGTAGAAAAGGGATGATTTTCGATTTTCAGCAGACTATTGACCGGACACTTGCATAAAATCTTCGACATTAACAATGCAGCCGGACACGGTGGGCTACTTGATTTCGATGATATAGATGCTAAAGGAAAAGAAGGTATTCTGGGTGCCTTTTTTTGGATACTTATAAAAACCTCGAAGAAATATGGAAATACATGCTAAAAGAAATGAAATAATATTGTTGTCGCAGAGTGCTAGCAGTTGAGATTGCTGAATCGGCACTCACCGTTTTCTTTCAAGCCCATTCCTTAAGATATCCTCAAAATGTGCAATGGCCCGGAAAAATCCCAGCTAGTCCTTCCCTTTCTTTCTCTTAGAAAATCCCTTAGCTTTCTCCTGATCATTCCGATGCTCGCTCGGAACTTCTTCTCGTCGTGTAAACGTCGAAGAAAAGTTGCTCTAAAAGTTCATGAAAGATGAATGTCCTCGTTCCTGTCTTACAAACATCCGTATAATATCTGATCACATTTTCTCGTAAGTGCTGCATTTTAGATTCTGCGCTCTAATCCCTCTTGCCACTGAGAACTCCACAAAATCTATTATAAAAGAGACATACTGTTATGCGATCTGTAGACATTAATGAAGACACCTTTGCTAATTTAACACATTTTCTGTGGCAAATTTGGAAATCAAAGTCTGTTTCTTAATGGAAGTTTTGTGACATTGTATATGTCGCTACTGTTTCTATCACGAAATGAAGCAGCGTTGGAGCGGTAGCGGTCTCAAGGGCTGTTGTCGAATATAGCCTTATAGCTCCGGTAATAGAAGCTATTTCAAAAGCTAAATTTGATCAAGTGCAAGCCTTGTCTTGTGTTCCTGGATTTAATCTGCCAAAGCCACCACTCCATAGGCGATATTTGATCTCACCAGCACTGTGAAAATCCACCATAGGATTTGCCTGTCATATCACTGCGCACAATCAGAGTTTTTGTAGCCTTTGAAGACACTGGCAGTTGAACCATGAACCAGTTGTTTATAATTCGAAGTTCCCCCCATATCATATCACAGTGGCCCTTCGTATTTTCTTTTGGTTAACTTTGCGATATCCTCCGCATTTAGGTGACATATTGCCCCAACCTATATCAGTCTAAGACTTCATTTGCCACAAGCGTCCATAATAGGGGTCAAGTAACACCTTCTTATGGACATACATGGTCGTGCGAACGTCGGTGGAGCTTGAAGCCATTTTACATATGCCCGTTCGCCATGTAAGGAACGCGCCATGCAACGAATGAAGTTAGGATCAACATTCCTTTTCATCAGCGCCCTGCTCATCGCATCATGACCTTTATTGTTGATGACCCTTTAAATGTGAAGAAATACACTAAGTGCTATTTCTTTATAATCTAAGGATTGTTTTTTTTTTTTGTGAAGTAGCTCGTACCAGACGAGATACTTCGTACGAGCTTGAAGCCATTTTACATATGCCCGTTCGCCATGTAAGGAACGCGCCATACAACCAATGAAGTTAGGATCAACCTCCCTTTTCATCAGCGCCCTGCTAATCTCATCGTGACCTTTTTTGTTGATGACCCTTTCAATGTGAAGAAATACACTAAGTGCTATTTCGTCATAATCTAAGGATTGTTTGTTTTGTGAAGTAGCTCGCACAAGACGGTATCAATTGATTTTCGCGTCCTGTTTGCGTGTTGATTTGTATGTAGTCGATGTCTGTTAAATGAGTTGTTCTTATGTTATTACCCACCACCTTTTCCATCGTTTTGGAAATAAACGCTGTTAAATTGATCGGTCAGCACATTAGTCTTGTCATTCCTATCCATTTTAGGTAAAAATACTGCTTTCGTCTGCCTCTATTGTTTCGGTATGCATTCCAATGCCAGACTTCTTGTGAAGAGGCGTATCAGATGCGACAATAGCAGATTCTAGCCCTTCTAAATAAGTGCAGGATACTTCTGGAAAGAAGTAAATAAGTGCTGGAAAGGACTCTGGGCGGGTTTTATATCCACTTTTTTGTGGCAACCTTTTCGCTCACTTTTCACTGTTATTCTTTCTTATTCTTAAAAATTTTACTCTTACGGAAACAAAGGATTTTCAACACTCTCGATTACCAACGTTAACGTTCAAAAAGTTCCCTACAGAAAACCGCGATTTAATGTCAACAAATTTGATCAAATCACCAGGTACATACTTTTAACGATGAGATATAATATTGAGGAGTTTTGACAACGTTGGAAACTAATGTTGTACACATGAAATATTGATTGCTGCCGATAGAAGCACTAGGACAAATCACTAAATGTTCATTGCTTTAGAAGATACTGAAGGACACTTACATTTATGTCCTTACGACTTATTAACTCAATTATAGCAAAAAATATCACAGAGAAAACATTTATCCGTAGTTTCATAATAAAATCAGTCTCGCAGTATTCGTATTATTAATAACTCCCGGTATATTAGTTGCATCGCCATGGTTCGGATCATTCATCACCATTAACACTTTTCAAACTTAACTGAATTCGAAAATATTTTAGTATACACCCAACCTTCTATTTGAACATTTCATATCAGATTCTAACAATTTTAGGTTAAATTTATAGATGTCGCTAAAATGTACACTGTCAAACTTTTCAGATGACAGTTCGACACATGACAATTCCCACGAAAACAATCTATGGCATTGGGTTACAATTCACCCAGCATGCAAACGTCTAATTGGCAAATAATTAAAGACAGGGCAACCGTTGAGTTATTCAAGCACAAGAACGGATATTCACAGATTCATTATAGAGCTTAAGCATAGTCCGAACCCCGGATGATTGGGCTACAAATGCCACAAATCTGTTAACTATCTGCAGTCGCTTATTTCGAGTTCAATCAACTCGTTTAAGACAGTGCGACTTAACAGCGCTGTCAGGTTCCTGCCTGCTCGCCTATGTTATGGACAACCTAGGCAAAGCGCATGCATTTTTTAGAGCTGATTCAGATATGTGCATGAAGGACTCTCGCCAACTTCGAAAGAGACCCTCTCACTATCGGTCGAATCAACATTAATTACAATGGGACCAAGTTTTTTAAATCTATCCTTACAAAATGTATTTCGATGCATTAAAAAAGCATTCATACTGCTAAGGGACACGATTTTATACTCATCTCTAGACCATGTCTTGAGCGGTTCTTGTCACCCACTCTTAACTGCTGATATGAAAAGTATACGACCAGGGATATGAAAGGAAGCCTACTTACCCAGTCAATTACATTTGGTTTTCAACTTTTTGCTTTCTCGTTTTAGTGTCAAGGTCTTCTATATGACCCGATTCTTGATCAACTGCCACCACTGGCTGAACTCAAACATTATCTGTGCACTCTCCAATGCACAGGTTCAAATCGATTCAAAAGCAATCAAAATTTATTGCTCGAAGAAATTCCGGAGATCAAGGACAGGATTACCAAACAAGCGAAAGACTATGGAGGTTACATTAAAATTGCCGAAGAACAAGCCGAAATATTTCTAACTTCCAACAAGGAAGATATTTTTGCGCTAGCCAAACGTCTTAACGAAGCTTACAATACGGATTTGCTTGCCGAGACCGAAACTTCACTGGATAAGAACGACCAAAAATCCACCGACAAAAGGATCGCGGAGGAGTGTGTCTTGTGTAAGCGGTATGCCGAAAAACGATGCTCGCGATGCTTAAGCGTTTACTACTGTTCACGGTAAAATTTTCATATTGTCAATCGGGAAGCACTTTAAGGATTTCATTTTTCAGGGAATGTCAAGTCCGGGACTGGGTATCACACAAGCAGCTTTGTCAAACTCTCACCAAATAGGTTTGCAATTTAATAAAGGGACCTTGTGTCATCTGCGATTCTTATACCAAGCTTGTCTTTTCCTCTTTATGTTTTTATTTTTTCTTAAAAAGACACGTTTTCATTCCATTCTCGCTTAACTCGACTGTCTCAAGTGCTCTTTGATCACATCGAGGGCCTGTGTCTCTTCGCCGAAATCCTTGATCACAACAACCGAGCACCCGCAGACCTTGCGTGGTTTGCCTTCTTTGTCGATTTTGCACAAGCCGGACCATTCTCCAAGTTTTTTGTGTGAATCAACGCGAATCAATGGAATTTGATGTTCATTGCAGAGTGCAGTGACCAGTTTCTTGTAGAGGGGCTCTTCGAACGACTCTGCCAAAATGCATAATACTGCTTGACGTCTAAAAAAATTAAGGTTAGGACTACATTTCAATTCGGTATACTACAAAATTAATTCGTACTTGTCGAGAGCTTTGCAGGCTTGGTGAATACCATGCACTAGGCCATCAGCAATTAATGATTTCTTCAAAACTTCCTGAAGAGCTGTGTTTACATCCATGGTGCCGCCAACGGCCGATGGAACATCTCTGCAAAGACAATTTATGTTTACATTCAAATTCACTTTTCGATAAGTTACAGGCTACTTACACTTCAACGCCAGCCATTCTCTAATTATTTTGTCGTCCCTTAACTGAAAGGAATAGAAATTAGTACATTAGAATTACCGATGACTAGAAAATTTGGAAATTCTGTGGGAATTTGACAAATTCGTTACCGCTTCGTACCTTTTGACAACCGGAAAGAAACCATTTAAGTAGGGTTGGTGAAACGTTTCATTCGGGTGCGTTTGGAAATCGAGTTTTCTTGAACAATGTCATGGCGCTAGATTTGACGTTTCATTCAAACATGATTCATACTTAGCACAAAGTGCACGATTATTTCCAAATAATGTCTCGTCAAGCCTTACTGTTGGATGTAAGCTTCTTAGAAAATTATGTGCTGGACTCCACAAATAATGGGCCCTGATTCTATGATAATGCTTCAAATATTCGATTGAAACAAACTCCGTGTTTCTTCACTTTCATAACTAAAGAAAAAATAAAATGTGCGTTATTATTCGAAACTTAATGTTAGCCTTTTCATTTCCAATTGATTTGCAGGGTTACATATCAAATAAAAATAAATATTTAGAAGTGTGCCTATTTCATTGCGACGGCGAGTTGATATTGTTGTTGCAATTTTTGCAAGCTTTCGCGATGTTTATCCTGCTTTTTCTCCAACGATTCTAATGTATCATTACATCGCTTCAGCTCCTTCTTGATGTATTCCATACGTTTTCCAACATTCTGCCGGGCATCTTGTTGCTCTTGTTTCACTAATACTGGACCGTAAAGCTTGTACACTATGTTTTCGGGCTTCAATAGGTCCAATTCTTCAAGTGCGCATTTGTTTTCGTTCAGTTGACCTTCGAGAATTTGTCGTTGCTGGACATATTTACTGAAATCTGTCGACAAAAGAAGATTTAGTAAGCAGATGGCAAATTTTCAATAACCGATGACAAATCTTCAAGATAACCTCAAAATTGATGCTTTAAAATTTTCATTTGTTATTACTTGGATTGATTGGAAAGAACCAAATATGGGTAAAAATATTATTTTTAGGATGCTGAGAGGAAAGCATAGATCGAATTCACTTGAAAAAAAGGGAAATCCTACGCAGCGCATCAATTTTCCTCAGATCAATACACACCTTTCTGTCCAGCTTGGTATGCTTCCAATTCGGCTTCAAGCTTTTTTTGAATTGCAGCACTGTCTTTATCCATTTTTCGAAAGAATATAAATTCTTTAGCCCACTTGTCAATAAAAAGGGAGAAAACGCGCTAGTAACCAATCTGGTCCGTCTGTTTGACAAACTCGAAACTAGTGCAAACCATTTTGGAACATTTTATGTTGTCATGATGGAGGGGAAATGGGAAATTTTAAGGAACACAAAAAATGCACATTGCATCTTCATAAATAAACAACCTATCGCTTATCAGTGTCAGAAAGTCCAAAAATTCGACAGCTGATAAATCTTTGACGTTTGGTAGACGAGTTATAGTGGACGACATTCTAAATTATGCAGCATAAGTAGTTCATTTTGCGTTAAAGTGCTTTTCTGTAGCTGCTTCCAATTAAAGTCGGTTTGTCTGTTTTCCAGTTGTGCTGTTAAACATTCCATGAATCAGGGTTCAAGGTAATTTGGTTTTGTTCTGCTGACATGTAAAACTGAGATTAACATGAAAGGGTTTCAATATTAAGATATTTGTTTGAGTATTAAAATTGTGGCGAATTTGCGTAAAATTAAATTAGGCCATTTAATCTTACCGCCATTGAAACGGTTTACCTTGCAAATGATTAATTTATTCGCTTTGTTTATGCTTAGCCAAGACAATAATAGTATTTTCCATGCCATTGGAGCAAATTCTTTGCATTGTTTTCTCCGATTATAAGGGATATAAGGTTTAATTTAATATAAATACAGACACTATACATGGAAAAGATTCATACAAGTGGATATGTTGATTTCCGACAGTTTGTGGTCTGAGAGCAAGAAGGTGTCGTTGGCAAACAAATAGGGGGGAAATAATGGATGAAGAGGTAATTCATCTAATAACATTTCATTCGGATCCAAATGCAGGTCAAAATTTTTTAAGCGTTTCGCATCTCTACAATTAGGCATCCTATACTGCTTCTTTGGTGCAGTTGGATGCAATATCTCCGTTGAAACGAATACGCGTTGCCCTTTGAAGTACGATTTGCACCAACGCGGTATCCATCTTGCCGAAATCTTTTGTATCTAACATTATACCGACTTTATAGTTTTCAAACATTACCTTTACAAAATGTTTGCTATATCAATCAGCCATATCAGGCAATATTTGTTTAGGTCATGCAAAACAATATTATGTATTTTATTAATCCTTTATACTGTTCTTTTCCAGTACTATATAAAACACGTGTGCGAATTCAGACATGTAATATTTTCATGTTGTCGGAAATGGCTCAATAAATTTGTTTTAATTGCCTCTACCTTCCTGAAAATAATCTAATTTTTTTGATTTGCCAATTCAAATACTTGTGTCCAAAGGCAGGAAAACAGTATTTCAACAATAAACAATATATAAATCGGTCATAATCCTAAAAAAAATTTAACATCAGTTTCAGCTAAATTTCATCTCAAAGAAACAATGGAAGTGAATCCGTTGAGCATTATCATTGTAAAATCTGATAGTAAAGGGGATCGGCTTCTCTTTAGATACCCATATCGATTTGAAACACAAAATGACATAAGTAAAGATACAAAACGACGAAATCCCTATTCAATAACAACAGCCGAAGATGTTCTACAGAGTCCACAACAACAAACATCGAATATACAAAATGGTCAATTATCTGGTTTCACAGATGAAGTCTTATCGACATTGTTTGCTGTTAAATTGGAGTTGTGTAACAAAAAGTTTGAACTTAAAGTTAACGACGTTCGATTTGTGGGGCATCCAACCCTTATGCAAGCCAAAGAAAGTAAAGATGATAAGAAATCGTCAGATATACTAATCAATATAGTTTTCGCCTTATATGCGCAAGCCAGCTACTCAATTGTTAAATGCTACTATGAGCTTAGTAAAAAGCTGGGATACGCATTGACGCACGAAGAAAATCGTGCTGGCTATTTGTCAGAAGAAATGAATCTCATGGTCAAAACGCACGATGAAATTGCGGCAATTAACGAGCAAGAACGCGGCAAATCAGAACTAGAAGCATTTGATCTAGTGTTGGATAGATCAACATTAGCTCAGTGCCTTAAGTCAATTTATCACGATCTCTGCACCACCGGCTTGTTAAATACTACAATCAATCAATTTGTGACGTTATGCTTTTGTTTACCGCAAAAAGCACACCAGTTTCACAAAAAGGGAGTGATCGTTGAACCTGAAACTATTGACAGATGCTTGCAGTCTCTAAAGCCATATCATGGTATGCTCCTTTTAGTAAATTTAGCAGAATTGCTGGACTGCGTGCCACCATCTGGTGCCCTGATGCTTCTCAAATTAATCGAAGTTTACAATCCACTTAAGAGTCTTCAAAATATGGCGTCAGATGCAGACCTTCCTATCGATCACGTTTACCAGCTTGTTGGTCACTTAGTTTACTGGGCAAAGGCTACAATAATATACCCTCTATGCGAGACAAACGTCTACGTGATTGCTCCAGATGCACCACTCTATACTAACTCGCCTTTAGTAGAGAAATTCTCAACTGAATTTCCAGGAATGTCGTTATTTGAAGTGATAAGCGACTTTTCACTGCCTACGTCGATCGGTCATTTGACAACACCATTGCAACAACCTGCCAGACAAGGAATACTAGCGCAGATGGTACTTTGGATGCTGCAGCATCATCTTCTTATGCAGTTACATACTTATGTACAATTCATGCCCAACGACCACGGGGAATGCGATGAACTCTCTACCGAATATGAACTGGGGCCTCCAGTTGATGAGATGCGTAGCGAATTATCCATTGACAATGATGAAGATTTGTAAAACCCAATTTCCGTTATATAATGTTTTATAAAACTTCGCTCCTTTACAGAAATGCCAGCTCACTACTGAGCATGTCTAGTCAGCCATTACCAGTACCAAATACAAGCCGTCGATCAAATACAGAAGATCAATACTCGGGCGCGGACTCAACTGTATCTGATAATATCGTTGCCCAGCCATCGTCAAGCCATAAGTCTAATTTCAGGTATTATGAGTATAAATGAGGGAAATCCTCCTAAAACATTAATTTTAATACATACAAACTATTACAGCATGACCCAATCAGCCTCCCTTAGTTCGGATAATTGTGATAGTTTGGCATCGGTTGAAGATGAAGACAAAATCAAGGAACTACTCAGTGCCTTCCAAGAACCTGACCGTTCGGCAGTCAAACGCATTCCGGCTGCATCAAATACCGAAGACCTGGCGTTGATGGTGAAACTATGGCAGGCAGGTTACTTTAAAGGTGAACATCATTTAGAAGAAATTATGTATTTCGAAAATTTGAGACGATCCCAACTTTTGCAATTGTTGGATAAATTTCGTGATGTCTTGATAATCTATGAAACAGAAGATCCAGCTATTGCTTCGCTTTATTCACAAAGCTAGTTGATACTTATACATTTGCATTTTCTAATCATCTCTGCCTTTTAAATTGGATCAACGAAGTCTGGTACTTTTTTAGTGGTGATATACGAATTGTTAGTGGTTAACATAGTTTTAAGGTATTATAACCGATTATAAATAATATGACATACAAATGAATAACGATTGCGATACCTGTTGAATTTTGTTTGCAACTCCGCTCTTTGATCTGCAATTCTCGAAATATTACCTTGCATACAAGAAGAAAAAAGGCAATGCATGAACACCGAGCCTCGACTGAAAAAGGTTATTTAATTTGATGTAGTGAATCGATCAGGCTAGAATTAGCAATATTTGGAGGACTGAAATGATATGTGCGTCCATAAAATGAAAAAACTCAAATCCATCAATATTACTTTGACAACCCATTCGAATACACATCATCCTGACAATTATTTAAAATAACCACTTTTCAATAGTGTGAGATTTCTTGTTCTTATTTACAATAAATTTGCATACAAGTTAAGTCTTGTTAGTCAATAGGAACCTGTCCAAATTACTGACTAAAGTCGATATTACCATATTTAGAACTACATTCGAACATGTGCTGCTTTCTATTTTTGCGCGACCTGGAAGAATTTGCACTATTTAATTGTTTATTCACTTGATATAAACCGTTGTAATAAACAATGTGGGCGATCGTTTGGTCTCTGTTTAACTTTCTTGAAAATCAGGCTTGCCCTCAAACGTACACCCTGAACGTTGTATGATTTGTCTCGCTGCCCAAATTCCACAGCGTACGCATACGTCGAGTGGTTTTTTCTGCACAAATTGAGCCAGGAAACCACCGACAAATGCATCACCCGCACCATTCGTGTCGACAATTTCTTCTGGAGCAAGTTCCACAACGGGGAATTCTTCTACTTTATCGCCTTGAATCAAAAGCACAGGGTGATGGCCTTGAGTGATGACCGCAATCCTTTTTCTTGCGTCATTTTCTTTGGGAAGTTCACATATTTTCTTCCCGATTTCTTTCAAATCAGTTGTACCCCAGTTCTGCTCCTTTGCGAAAGCTTCACTTTCCTGGAAGCATTAACGTGGCTAATAAATACTGTTTAAAAGTTAAATCTTTTCCTTACAGCTTCGTTTCCAAACAACAGATCAACATAAGGTAACGCCGCCATTAAAGGTTCTTTGTAAAACTGAGAAATAAATGCTGCGCTCAAATTCATGATAAACAACTTGTTATGCTTGTGTGCAGTCTTAGCTACTTCAATAATGCTTGGAGGACTAACGGTCAAGAAAAAGCCCTAGAATTATGACCGAAAATATTAAATCCACATAACTACCTGGAATTCTTCAATACTAACTGAAATATAAAAGAAATCCGCAGATTCTATCAACTTTCTGTTCTCTGGCTGTTGAATGTGGTCAATTTTAAAATGATTTGCAGCACCCAAATCAGCACACAATGATCGGTGTGAACCTGTTATGAGAACGCCACATCGACCCGTCGGAACATCCTCGCAATATTGATAGCGGACATCAACTCCATCGGTGCGTGCTTTATCTTCTAAGATTTTCGAATATTTATCCACACCTACGCTACCGAAAAATACTGCAACGTTTGGTTTTTGAAGTACCCATTGTGCCACCCGAAAGGAATTTTGTACTGAACCACCAGCTATATAATCCGCATTATACTTGGAAATCAATTCATCGTATAACGTTTTATGTTTATCGCTAGCAAGTATTGCATCGTCCGGTTTCATTTCATACTTTGTCAGGAACTCGTTATCCACAGATGCTGAAATATCGAGCAATGGATTGCCCATACCAACAAGTGCGCCAAGTCTGAAAAAGAAAAGCACAAAAGATTTGATTCAAACTATACAATTCAATAAAATAATAATGAATTAATGATTGATCCTAGAACCAATGATTCAATATATTAAGAAGAATACATTGAATTCTTACTTCTCGCATGGGATCACCATATGCAGAAACATACAATGTCCATAATTTCATTTGCTGTTGAAAAGTATGAATTCAAAGTAAAACTATACCAAAACGTGCAAGTCCTTTTAATGGATTTCATCGAATTTTTCATTATTTTTATATAAAATCCCGCACCCGTGCTCAATGTTATATAAAATGTCACAACTCCTTAAAAGCAGTGGAAATAAACACATACCACTATCGATGGGGAGCTGGGCAAAGTAATTGAGCTAGGATCAAACTAAACATACTTAAGTCAATTCATCCGTACACTACAGAACACATATTTCACAAATGTCGTAGAACAAGTTGTTTCTAATCTGTGCATAAATTTTCTGCGGCAAATGAAGAAGAGATCAATTCGGAAAGATTTTTAAGTGGTAATAGCCAAAGCTAATATTACTCAACACATGAAACAGGTAGCGATATAGATTTTCTAATTGAAGAGTTACTAAGGAAGGAATAAATACGACAGTAATCCTGCAAGAAAAACTAATCCCCGTGAACTCTAATCCGAAATTCTTCACTTTGTAAGTGCAATCTGTTACGAAGTAAAGCTAGAAACACTGATGATCCTAGGTTGGCATGATGAGCTTGCCGATTTACAAATAAAATACGTGGAAAGATAAATGTGTATCTAAACATACAGCGTGGAAGTTTCTACGGAGAGAATGTCTTTATAATTCTTTGTCAATTTGTGGGATTGATAGTATTATTTGGCAATGACCAAACGTTTTCAGAGACGTTGTCGCTGCAATTTAGAGAGAAAATTTCCGATAAAGCGAATCCTTCCTTTCAAAATTTGAGCCTTAGTATTTAGTAATCATTACTGGTTCCACCGCGTTAAACACATTTGGCTTACAACTCAATTTGCTTCTCAATTCTTCAGCAATCCATTCACAGAAGAAAAAAACCAGTAATGAAAATATTCTCTACGAACTCTACATCTTTATTATCAAATTTTTCGATCATTTCCTGACCTTAGCCCAGGCATTTCGTCGCAATTTATTTAAATTAGTATCTAACGCTCAATTCAACTTTCCAGCAATTGAATACTGTGGTTTACTTGGACTCAACAAAAAATAAGAATGTGTCGTCATAGCACAGTGAACATCAATGTAATTAGATGTGTTCAACGTATCAATTTAAAGCACTTATCAGCTTTGTTAATGTCTGCCGAATAGTTTTCCTGGGTATGACTAGTCATGGATGTTATAGGATTTTCAAATAGTCTTATGATCCTGAGCAATTCATACGACGTTCATTGCTTCAAAGTTGATTAAATATTAAACCCCGTCAAGTGGGCAGGCGCGCTCCGTGATTTAATTTGTCCATAACTAAAGTTTCAATTAACTTAATTGAAATGGAGTCGAGAAATTGTAGACATGCTTTAATTAACAATTCATGTAAGCACACTTTCATGCACACGAATGTATCACTATATATGAGCTCTTTAATAAGAAGTTATTCATTATTTGTTAATTTTGGTAGCAAATAAAAAAAAACTTTGTAGCTTAATCTTTGGCATCAGACAGTTTGAAAACTTTAATTATCAAAGTTGCTGATGTCAGTAAGATATTGGTTATACTTCTGATTACTAGTTGTTTTACAGTCTTTTAGTCTTTGTTTTAGTCTTTTAGCAGTTAGTAGTATTAATTAGGCACAAAGTAAGCCAATTGTATATTAGACATCGTAGAATTTTGAAGCGGTAACAGTCAAACTTTAAAGATTGAAACCAAGTGGTAAAGATTCGCATAATATTTGAAATAATAATATAAACAAATATTTAAATAGAATCCGACGGAATGCATTTTCTTCTTAGGAACAAACTTTAATAACTGTCGGAGTACGCTTTAACAGTTAATTTATTCATAACGCCTTTTACACTAGAATTCATGCATTACAAATTCTATTGCAAAATATTAGTTATATTTGCTCACTTGTTGAAATATCACATAATAAACACCAACTATCATTGATAAATCAAAGACCGCTGTTAAACATGTGACGAAAAATTCTATTATGTTCCTGTGCAATCAACAGCAGAGGTGCAAGAGTAATATTTTATAGTAAATGATAACGGCTGGCTGACAAGATTTTCATGTTGGTATAGTTGCATTTCACATGCTTACTAAAATTCATCACGTTTTATCTTAGAAAATAAACAACAGTGCAGTTGTTCTTCAACTAGTCAACTCCACAAAAACACAGATTGAGCTAAAGGTCAACGTTAATTACAAAAAAAAAAAAATAACACTTCTAATCCTTATCTGCAAACGCAACGATTTGGTTCAACTGTCTCATTATCAACGGAGTTCTGATAACATTAGGCTCTGGAAAATATATAATCCTACCTCTTAGCCAGTACAAATACTTTTTCAGATTCTAGCTTAAGGTATACGACATGCATTCATCTGACTGCACCAAATACAATTCAGCAATGCTAATGAATGTTTGCAATCTTAACCTCCGACCGGATGGCTTGCAGAACGGAGAATTTGAAACCTTTTCGGTGGGGTTGGTGTCGGAATCTAATTACAACTCACAAAACTGTATTCAAATAGTCGATAAAAAATAACTTTTATTCTCTATGACTTTATGGACTTACGGTACAGAAGTCATTGCGAAACCGATAATATGATGAATCTGCTAATAGAAATGAAAGCTTAGCGCAATTAATCAACACGAATGTTGGACTATTTCCACTCGAGACGAGATTAAGAATCTAACTGAGCTCACATAGATATTGACGCTGCTTACATTATTACCGAAAATCATTTCAGATAGATGAAGATGTTCTCTGACAACAATTATCATACTGTATGCAAATATGCTAATGTTGCTCCGAAAATAGATTCTGAACGATTATCTTGAACTTTAGGTTGTGCTGTTCTAGGTTACGAGTGACAAGTAAAGAAAAATGATTACCTTAAATTTTCCATTACTTTAAAGCACGAGCAACGATAGAATATCGGATTGTGCTATTTTCATGTACTTTCCCGATGTGTTTGCAATTATGTAGTTTTGTACCGCCTTCAGAATCAGTTCATTCTGAATCAATCAGGGGAAGACTAAATTGAATTAAGTTAGCTTAGAGTACTATGAAGTTTATTTTTAGTATGGAATTTCAATCAAGATGATTTTTTTTACTAGAAAGTTTAATATCAATGTTAAAATCTCTTCGCCTTCTTAAGAGGAAGTCACCAGGACTTTACGCGCGTTGTAAACTGACACATGTCATACTGACATTAAATTTATAGACGAGAAATTGAACAAGCAGTGGAAATTCTTAATTTATTTAAATATATATGTATGCATAATTAATGTAGAAGGTAGTATCAACTTTATTAACAATATTAGGATAAACCATGCAAACAATTGAAAATCAAATTAGCAATTGATGGTAAAAATCTACCACATGGATGCATGAACATTCCCCTGGAATGCGGCCCTGCTTGCCAAAAGTCATCCGTCAATCAGTGGTCGAAATGTATCTTGTACTGGTTTAATTCATTTATGGCAAACGCTTTTGCATATAAGCAGTATTACATGTGAGAAAAAAAAGGGGTTATAAATAATTTAAAACTAGGAATTGATAAAATGAATCATACATCATTGATTTTAATGACAGGATTATTGTCATTGTCAAAAAATAAGTTTTGTGTATAAATGTTAATTTTATTTTGAACATTCTACCAATCATCAGTAAAATTTTGATTAAGTCTGCCCAAATAAAATCACGTGTCCAAAAAAGAAATCTATCGGCGTGTAACATACAACTAGTGTCCAATTTTCGATTCTTAGATTCTATATACTCTAAAAAATTGGTATATTTTCGTATGGATGAGATTTGTAAGATACAAAGGGCGGATAAAATTCAACTCAGGGCAAACTTGAGTGGAAGGTTTGGAATATGTCACCATTGATAGCGACGAACTTTATAATGTTAAAGTTCAAATCTGAGTAGCTTTGTCAATTAACTACTTCGTTCTGTTCTTAAGTGTTAACTTGGGATCAATTTTTATCACTATGTAATCTGTGTTAATTGTTTGCCTTCTAAATAATTTGTATCCGGGATCTATGCCTTTGTTGGTATTGCAATCTGCAGTTTTCATTTCCATCGGTTTTCTGTGCACGATCGGCCCTAATAAGTGCACCTTTGAAATCGTCTGAACCGCATTCTCAACCGTCGGTATACTAATATTGCCTATGGATAGCCGGTGTTAGTTGAATAGGTTCGCAATATGAGAATAAATATAAATATATGAGAATTTGTAGGCCCTACTGGAATTGTCTAGTGTAGTCTGACAACCAATTTTATTAGTAACGTTCTTCTACGAATGTCCACTCTAAATTTTCTGTGATATCTTAGGCTAGAGAAATACAATGAATCAAATTCTTTCATATGAAACGATAAAATCAATACAGTAATTAATGGACGGAGTCCATTATAGATATAAAGTTGCATGCATCTTGCAAACAAATATATGGTGGGTGTATTAACAATTGGTCCAATTAACATAACACAAAAGTTTAGAACTTCAATGTTTAAAAGTTCACTGTTCAAGAAATGTTAGATTGTTTTAAATAACTATTTTCGGTAGTTCAATGACAAGGATCAGTATTTTGCTATTGACGAATATGGTTTTATATATACTTAGTGATGATTTGCGTGAGCCACGTCGCAAGAATAGCTGACGTAGAGAAATATTGATTGCTTTGAATAAAATTGTGAACGCTATAAGAAAATGATTGAATGGAATTGAATCTCGGCCTATGTAAAATGTAATTTCTTGTACTGCCATCTACTTGTCATCATTTCAAATATATTGTAAGCAGTAACTCACAATGTGTGTTGAAATAAATAACACGAAACCGGAAATAGCATTGGAATGAACTCACTGTAGTTCCTACATACAGTTCATGGCTACACCACACTCATTAGTTCGTAATTAAAACACACCACCCTCAAATGGCGCGTTCATCAATCTAAATCTTTGCACAACTGTCAACTACTATCCTTTTCATGTGCATGTCAAACAACCGGCATGATTCTGATTGTTTCTCTCTCTGGTATTCACTCATGCCAAATTAACGAAATGAAAACATCAATAATGTACCACCGTGTGGTTGTCGCTTCTGTCGCGCATTTGGATATCCATACACGGTGGATGTAGAATAGTATTGGAAAGTGGTGAATAAGCGTAATGCGTGCGGGGAAAAATAACACAAATGGCCGCCATTTACTGGGATTCGTGAGTGGTCAAGAAGTTGACTGGTAATTTTTTCAAATCGGTGCCGTTTAAAAGGAGTTTAATAGCGAAAAGTTAGTGAAAAAGACGCGGGCAAGTGTCTTGAATCATGAAAAAATCAATTGGTTCCGGTCGTAGTATGATAATCAAGTGAATTTGAACTATAGAAAAAGTGAACCAAAGCGGCTGTTTTGCTAGAAGAAAATTTTGTTGACGTTTTTCGAACTTTTCACATTAATTTACTGTCGATTTGAAGGGCTGAAGGTATCGATTAGATAGACAAGTGGAAGACGATAGTGTTTAAAATAAAGAAATAGATATCGGCGAGGCGGTTTCTACTATTTGAAGGGCCGTAGTGGAAACTGTTGATACTACAGGCTTTTCCTCAACGTTTCGAAGGAAGTGGAAATTCGGGATAGTGTAGAACTGGCTGTAGCTTGAAGTGGATTTATGAATTCGGATTTAGTTGAGCTAACCGCGATTGTTTAGCATTTGCGGTTTAGTGGAGATTTTAGGCAAATGCAAAGCGAAAAAAGACAAATTCAAAAAGTACAATCTCGAAGTGGAAGAACAAGACGAGGACGACAGTGGCGACGGCGAGACAGAATATTGGTAATCAGCGGAGTGTAAAGAGGACAGAGTGAGCTAGTTGCAAGACTTCATTGGGTGCTTTTTTTCTTACGTTCGCGGTTCGGTGTTTACATCTCGCGATAGGAACATAAGTGAGTGAATTTCTAGTGAGTTCTGCATTGGATCGCGGCATTTGGAGGTAAGTTGGATATTTTCCTGGTCCTTGAATGATAAATGTATAAATTGTTGTTACAAACGGCGCTGAAAGTGAATTCGCGATGAAATTTGGAAGGGTCTTTGGCGTTTGAATGTCGGTTTTCGATGCAAATGAGCACTCAATTGGTGCCAATTCAATGCCAATTGGAACTGGCGGAATGTATATTTGTTGATGAGAATCCCAAAGCGTAGTGAAATTGTTTATATTTGGAAATGGAGCGGAGCTTAAAGTCAATCGTTATCGGTAGTGAACATACGATGTCAAATTGGGCATAATTTCCGACAACGCTTGGACTGTAGCCATTTGAGAAATGTCTACGTCAGCCGAAATGTAGGGCTAAGCAAAAGCAGTGATATTTACAAGGATAGCGGTGAAAATTCACGGAGAATCGGAAAGAATTGAAGATTTTGGCGATAATTTGTGATACTTAAAAGAGGGCTGCCATTTTTATTTTCATACGCATACAAAAGAAAGTGCAGACGTATGGCGTTGGGACAAGTCAAAGTAGAGTAGTGTGCGAGAGGTGTTGCGCATGTGTAGTGATTGCGCTTGCGCGTATTTGCTATGTAAGGATATGTAGATCTGTAGGCATATGTAGAAATGCTTTTTGCTTGGTTTTTATTTGCGCCGCACAATTTTTACGAACACGTATGCAATTAGACGGTCGCGCGCACTTACACCGTGAAGAAATATTGCACTGGCACTGTGTACAAATGCAATGTACATGCACATTAGTCCGGGCCTAGTTCTCGAAGTGTTGGTGCAAAATAGAAAAGCAAAAATGGCGATAGGCTGACGGATGTGTATAGATGTGTGTGAATGCGTAGTTCGGTCATATTGGTTTTTTGATTTTCGTTTTGCTGTTGAAATTCCTTCTCCGGTACGCTTTGGGTACACTACGAATGTTGAATCGGGATGTTGGTGAAGTTGAGAATTTAGAATTTGGGTTGTTGGCAGCATTGTCCCGTGTAGATGGATGGATGGATATATGGTGTTTGGTGGGAACTGTTAGTACGTATTTTAGCAACTTCGCTTCTAGCGGCGCTGATTAAATTTAGGTGTTTTGAGTCAGGGTGAGCTCTGAAGCTTTTGTTGGAAGCACGAACGGCGGAAAGATTGGGGCTGGCTCCAATATATAGAGATGACATGTGCAAAGGCGAACACTTAAAAATAAATTGAGAATTGACGATTTGCAGAAGCGGACTGTAGTAGAATTGGGAATAATGTAAATTTGAGAAGAGGTGGGCGGATTATTTCATGTTATAGAGACTCGCCGAGTAGAATTGCATGATTAATGCAAGAGGAATGGAAAGTGAAAATTGTCACAATTTAATTCAAGCGATTTCGCGTTTGAAATAGTTTAGAAGATGGCAAGCAATTCGGGATAAATATTTCTTCATTACTGAGGGAGCGAAAAACACTATTGCAGTGGGATTTCCTTATGTCGCGGTCCATATAAAGTGGGACTTAGAAAGATTTGTGGATTGCCTATTTTGGTTCGTGTCTACAATAGAACATAAATCCGTTTTTAACCAAATTCTTAAAGGATGTAAAACTTTGAGAAGTGTAAATATAAATTTCAATATTTTTGTATTTCTCATTTCGCCGCTGCTTGGCATGGACACAAGTTGAAATAGTAGGTATAGATACTGGTTGGAAATCTAACAATGAACACAAATTGTATTGCTGCGCTTATACACGCCAGTGTATGCATTGGAATTCCGGAGAGATTCGAGAACAAACAGATCTATTCATGTTGGGAAGAATTGCAAAATGCGTCTCAGTACTCACCACGCTCGCCAGGATTCAGAAATAGGAAGTAATTGATAAATTAACAGGAACATTTCATTTCTAGCAACACTTTGATTTGTTTTTGACATAGATGGAAACTAAAGAATCAGCTGTAATAGTTGAGAGTATTCTGATTTCTGGTGGTGACAATAATGAGCACTTCATTTAGGACTCTTGAAAGCTATTTGTCATACATGCAAGTTTTATGAATCTTACTATATCTTCTAAAATTCACTCATTGGCAAAAAATAGTAAGTAAATATTAGATCTTTATACTTGAGGTTAAGCAATTTTCATATCAATATTTAAGCTTCACAACGCAAACAAAGGATAATTTTGATGAGAAGAAAAACATCGTATTTCGAAATATTTCGAAAATCACACAATCAGCTGCCATATAAGTTTCAAACCAGTGTGTAGTTTTGTCCAAGTCTAATCCGTAAATATGTTCTGAAGGACAAAAGAAAGATGGGTAAAGTTAAGGAAAGAAAGGGGGTTCAGAAAATTTGGAGAGTTTATAGTTAGTTTGGTTCCAAAATTCAAGGCAATACACAAATCAAAATAATTATATCAAGTATGCAATTTAAGAATCTCGTTTGGTTTCATCGTAGTATATCCTTTGTCTTTTCCAAATGAAAATGAAGCTTGCATCTCACCCTCTCCTTTCTGTAGCACCTAACCATGATCAATATTATTTCGGCACGTACTATTTCGAGCAAAGTCCGTCGTCCGAGTAATCATTTGATATTGTTTTATTTTTCTTCATTTTAATTTTTTATCTGGTTCTGTTCAACCTTGCCTACATTGGATATATGGTCACATTTAAATGTGTTGTGTTACCTTCATCTTGTTCTAAGGGTGGGACTGTAAGTAGCACCTTTCAAAATTTAGTGGAACGAGCTTGAAGGGACATATTGGGTGAGGTAAAGCTTTATGAAGAATTTTATGGAAATTTTCTAATGATTTGTTTCGAAACATATTTATATTGACAAAATGGCATCATTATGATAAGAAAAATGTACATAACTTTACGCCTTATCTGGGAAACAGCTTTAAAATGAAATAAAATAGGAAGGAAAAGGTCGCGCTGCCGTTGCAATATCAATAACCAAGAAAAGTTGAAAAAAAAAAAAAATGATCGAGAAAAGAGGAAAAATTGGATCTACGTTGTTAAGTTTACAAAAGAAGTTAAGTTTTTATTTTTTGTGGTATAGATTACGGAAGAAATGTGCTCCCTATCTCAGTGTCATGTTTTCTAAAATAAGAAATTCTATCTTGGGATTTTTGTTGTTAGGTTATAACTGGTTATCTGGTTTTTATGGTTGGTTAAATTGGATCTCATATTCTAATTGTTAATTGTTCTGCTTGTAATATTTCAAATGAGTTGCAGCATTCGTTTCCGATCAAATGTTCTGTACTCCGTAATTAATTCTAAATAAAGAAAACCTATTTTTAAATTAATATTAATGGGTCTTGCTTAACTCATAGCTTCATAATGTGCAACATTTCTTGAAAAAAATGTTGTTTTCCTTTTCATTTAATCCATTTTCTTGTCTGGAAGGAGACAAAAATGAAGTTTATCATGTAAAAAACTATCTGGGAATAGATTTTGGGGGGGGGGGGATGCAATGTATGTGTGAATTCAATGTTCTTCCTGCATAAATTTTTCCTGCAACTTTGGAAGAAACATCACCACCCTAAGGAAGAAATCATATTTACACATTACTTGTAAAGCACATTTTCGCATAGCAGGAGACGATGAAATATTAACAGAAATAGGCTACTTACAATTTTCTTCCTTTATTTTGTACGTCCTCCCTGGTTAAATACTAGTGTCTATATTATAATAGCGAACCGACTTGCTAGGTGTCCATAACTAATATATATACGGATTAGTATGTGTAGTTCATTCGTTATCGCGGCGGTTTTGCTTTCTGCCATGCTTTTTCGCACTGGAAACCAACAAACTGCTTACTTAACCATCATAATCGAGGCCGTTTCTCTATCCTTCTTTTATAATGCGACAACAGTCGACTTTTAAGTCGATAGCGTGATATTCAAAATAGAAAACGGGTACTGCGGCTGCTGCGGGTTAACCACGGTGCTTGGTGAATACTTGTTCAATGAGAGAATACAGTGTGTTTTGCAAGTCGGAAATTGCAATCACTAAGCTAGGTTGCACGGTGATAGTAGTAGTAGTAGCAGCAGCAGCAGCAGCGAAAAGCAATAGCCATCCAATCAACAAACAAGTAACCATACTAGCCATCAAAGCAAACCAAAACAGCAGCGCAAGTACTAGTCAAAAAGGTCAAGAAACTTTTGCATGGTGTTATATTATATTTGATGCAACAAATTCTCCATAATGTATTTACTATCTCACCATGAATATGGTAAATATAAAAATTGCTGGCAATCTGTAGCGTATGATTCTATAACCTCTGGGCATTCTCCTGGAACGAGACGACGAAGACACAATCAAGAGGTTGATGGAGCCTCCCTCTGTTCCATATTGAATTGATAGATTGGAGCTCAGTTGTTGAATTGGATTTATTTGATGTGGAATACGACAACGCTAACGATGCTCGCTGATTGACTAAATTATAGAGAGATGACGTTGGAGGTAAGAATGGAATTATCCAGTAGGGAATACTATGTTTGCCACTTGAGCATCCCGATAAATAGGAAATTTTAATTTAAAATAGTAAGGACAGGGAAATTTCGCACTTTCTGCATTGGATTGTTCCTTGTGTATTCAAAGAAAAATTATTGTCAAATGAGGTAGAACGTATCAATTACACATTTTTTGTGTACCACCACCCACCCACAGCACTATGTCCTTTATTTGTGGCCTATCTCATATATTTTCCGTTTGAACGACATTACACAATCCCAACAAATTATTATTGCTATGCGGATCTAAAATAATGTTGTGCCAGAACAACCAGGCAACTTTTTGTTTGAACTTTGATCTAATAAAATATGACAATGATCCTCATTATAACTCACAATGTCATGATGATCCTCATTCTAAATAACACCAATCACAACAGAACACTGACATGTAGCAATAGTAAGCTAATTAAAAATAGGAGAACAAAAATCCTAATGTAATGATATTGCGAAGTTAGATATTGCTATTCAGCTACCAAAACTTAGATCCGAACATCTTCGATCGATAATTTGCAACGTATCTTCCAACTGAGTATCTTCATCGACAATGTTGAATTCTCTCACTAAACTTCGGTAACTATTTTTCGAGATTTTCTATAAAGGTAACAGGTTAAGGATGTAGTGACCCCTAGTCAGCTTCCAATTAGAAATTTTTACCATCGTTACTTCGACAGTTTGATTAAGTCTTCGATCTGGTACATAATATTTCGCACCTGTGTCAGTTTTCCTGTATAGATCAGTACATTCGCGAAGACAAGGCTCGAACTTATCCATTATACTAACTATCTCGTTATGCAATATTAGATCTGACGTTTTTATGTTGAAACTTGCTGAACTAAAGACTTTTCGCACTTTAGCCGGTAACTTTCAACTTTGGACCATTGTATCTAGAATGAAAATGTCGTCGAAGAGCGACGCACATACCTTGAACGCTTTATTGTGCATCACTTTAACATGTTCCCAGTATAAGAACTTTAGTAGAGATGCTCATCAGACTGAATACGGTATCTTATGCCTGGAACAGACGACGCCGTTTGCATTAGTTCTTGACGTCATAAAAATGTCAATGTTAAAAAAATATAAGAGATTGTTTTGACGTTGAGGTCAATATGATGTGATGAACTAGTTCAAAATGCGTCATCTGCCCCAGGTATCATGCAGGATTTATCCAAATCTGGTTCAAAACGTTGGTTCTCCAATTACGTTGTCGATTTTGACTGATCGACAGGGACAATTTTCGAAACAAAATCGTTTTTGTTCGTATAGAACTGTCCTTCGTTAGAGATTATTTGAAGGTTTCTTGATCCACTGATGCTTGTCGAGGTACTCTATAAGACAATCAGATCATCGGCATATGCACTAGCGGTCTCTTTGGTGACACATTGAAATCAAAGAAGAATGTATAACGATTTCCGCTATAATATATTACACATGAAGGCGACGAGGTGCTTCAAGTAGATTAAAAATCAGTCAATATAAAGAAACCTTATCGATGGCTTTCTCAATATCAACGAGACACGCTCTAACGCATTCTTTGTTATATAGTTTCGAACATATGACTGAGGACACTATCGTTATAGCATGTACTGTCAAATGTCTGGCTAGAAATTCAAATAGACATTTAGTCAATTACAAACTGACAACTCTTATATAAGAAATTTTAAAGAATTTCTATGAAAGTGCAATATAATCTGTTAGTAGGATTATGATCCACCGCGATCCGTAGCGCATTGATGAAAAAAGCATGAAAAGTACGTTGTAAGTACACATCATTTCGACATGGTTTTGGTCTTCTTGCCTTGGAAAGAACCCATCTGTATAAAGTCATAGATTACTGCCTGAAGTTTACGGGAACAATGGCTTATTAATTTCAAGGAAGTTTTTAAATTGAGCATTTTGAAGCCTGCAATAAAAAGCAAGAGGGTACCTTAACATCGTTTCTAATACTGATTTGAAGGCACTATTGGACCAGAATTCGTGTTTTACGCATAAAGATACTTACAAAATCGGTGGCAGTGGCCCGACAAGCCATTCAATTGCGTGTTTAGGTCTTTGGGTATGTTCCTGAAGTTAATTGGATTCCATATAAATTGAAGCCTAAAAATTACAAAGCATTTCACTACGTCTGAAACCCTACTTCGTTAATGGTGGCATCAATTTTCCCAAAAAAATTTTAAATTTAGCAATAAGTAAGATATTTATTCCGTCGTATGGAAATCCTCTTATCTTTCTTATTCATATTTCAAATTTGGCAACAAATCTAAGCTATTGGTCTTCCTGAACTAGCAGACCGGAAGAGATCATAAGCTTCCTCTACTTAATTGAGAATGATATCGCCAGAATTTCATTTCCTAATGCTTCTGACTTTTCCTGCGTGTTATGATTACATTCAACTATATTCCCCTTCTCCCATCTTATGGGGTGTTTATGCAATGTTCATTGATATTTAACATGGTCTTAAAATATGTTTAAACATATCCGTAGAATCTCTCGTCAGAACTCACATTGCTAATTGAGTTGCATATGAAACTTAATCTCATATGTTGACGATGTAGTCAGGCGGCACGGCACTCCATATGTGCTCACTAAACACTGCACTTCATTGCTGAATCTTCAGTATTAAAAGCTCATAAACTGAATTGGACTCAGAACAACACTTAACAATTAGTGCATTGCCTTAATTATAAAAACAACATCGTTATGAAGTTTAGATCGAGTGATGGATAAAAAACGAAACCTAAACATTTCACACACCTCATTTTGTACACATTCGTAATATTTAAAAAATTGAAGTGAATGTGGAGAGCCCAGATACCCAATAACCGTGTACAAGTAAGATGCAGAGAACTCTTGATGGGAATATCGAGCGTGTCAGAAGGAGTTGGGGTGCTAGGTGTGAAGGTGTATTATTCGCAGAGTGTGTATATGAAAAATAATCAAGTCAATAAACATGAGGTACGCATGCTCGATTAACAAGAGTTCGTTAAGGATTTCCTCTGGGCTGGATGGATAGGAGGCGAAACGATGGTGGTTCATGACATGGAGGTGCTTGGAATTGGTTCGAGTCAGGAGATGATGGCAAATTAATCAAACTTGTAGGAGAAGATTAGAACTAGAAAATATAGACACGATTCTGCGGTCAAATCCAACGTGGATTGATTTTTGCCTGGTACCTCTGTTCATGCTTAAATTGATCGGACCATATCTTTGAAAGCTTCGCCTAGTCCATGTTGTATTTTTTGCCTGGTTACATATACAATAAAAATACAAAAACATTTGGAAAGCTTAAACATTTTGCTAGCTGTTCCATTTGGGATTGTAATTGGACTTGTAAATTAACGACGACAATGGAATGAAAATGTATATTAGGCTGAGACTTAGTCATTTATAAATGTTTGCAATGGGTATTGCCATGCAAATTTCCTTAGTGGCGCAAACACAACGTCTACACTGCTCGAACTCGTCGCTTAAACTTATTAAAAGAGTTGTGATAAGACAATATTCGTTTATGCACAGTATTATGTAAATAACAGTTTGCCATAACGAAATTACATTGACATAAAGATTATTTCTTATCGGATGGGGTTGTTGTTGAATTTTTGGATAAGGGTGAAAAAATCATTTGTTATGCACGGCACAATTCCTGAACGTTTTCAAATATAAATGCGATTTTCGATGTATTTTAGGCCACGACTGGACTTTGATAAGAAAAATTCCGTCTTATTCCTTTCGCAAAATTTGATCTTCGCATGTGCAATTGAATAAGGATCGTAAGTGACACCATGCTCCTTATAGATTCGAGGTCTCTAAACAATTTTAAAATGAATATCTCAATTATGCGTTATAAATTGTTCGGTTACATTTCAAGTGTTTGCAAAATTTTTATTCTAATTTTGTTCAATTTCGATAGCTCGTAGGTTAGGTAAAACGGGGTTGAGCTGAATTATAAATGTGATTCTTCAACGAAAGCATAGCTTTTTACTTTTCAATTCAGTGAAGCAAACTCCCTCCCCCTTCTTGCATTTCAAGTGACCATATTTAATCTTATTCCTTTCGAACCTCGTCTATTAATATTGCAAAACATGATAGGAATGGGAACTGAAGTGATTACTTATTTCGTTTAAATTATATTATCAATTATACTAAATATTATGTTTATTACTTTGACACAGCTCACAGTTATTTAAGCATCATATAAGCTAGCTTAGAGTCCGGCTTAAGTCATTTTATGATCTGCGTTTTTCTAAAATGTTGACGTGAATATCAACATTTTAAAAACATTTCGAAAAAAACTTGTTGCGAAATATTTCTTCCATTAACTTTAGAGTTTCGAATGAACGTGAAATCATTGCTTATCAAAACAATTGAAGCTATCAACCGTGAACAGAACAGACCCATAAGCGCTGAAGCGATAATTGACTTTTATGCATGCTCTATGTTAGTTTAGCGCCTGATTCAACAAGATTAGTGTGGAAATTGCAAATTATCTTAACATTTTTTTCACATTCCACTGCCTTATGACTTAACTACTCCCTTTGTCTTCTCTTTTCCAAAAAGAGCTGCTCGTCTAGTAAAGGGTATTTTTGATTCTATTAAAGATATTCGCTTCCAAATCAAAATTCTTATGAATTATAAATTCCATTACAACTATAATAGTTACTGTACTATAAACAATCTACAACGAATAAACTGAAACGCAATTTCAAACGATCCATAATGTAAATTGACCTTGGCTCCAAGATGAACAGTGAATGAATAGAAATTTTGTAGTGAATAATATGCACGTATCTATATGGGAGGGCAATAAAGAAAAAGAAATAATTTCGAATTATTAATACATGCCTGGTTGGAAAATTTCACACACTGAAACATTTAGAAAGGAAATTTGAAGCGAAGATCGCTGATATGTGTAGGAGTATGTGAAGTTTTATTTCAATTAGTTCGAAATAGCAATGCACACGTTATTTTAATACCTACGACCACGGTGACCATATCGCATGAAAAAATATTTGCAAGCAATATATTCAATATCATAGTCAAAATCAACTTAAACCAGCATAAGAAAATATCTTTCTTATAAATATTATATAAAATTTTTTTGTTCCAACTTGACGCATAATTGTTTAAAATGAAATAAACATAAAATGAATGTATACACTCAGACTTTTCGGAAGGGTAATAACTCGTTCGAAATACTTTTAGATCCTGTCTATGCTGGAACCGTTGATATCAACAAAATTCCTACCTATGTCAATAATTCAATTCAATTGAAATCCCTGCTGGAGTTGTAGAACCATTGAATAATAGTAATTATTTAAATCACAACGTTGATCAGATGTTCCGAACCTATGCTTAACCTAGAAATTATCATACAGTATTGATAACTTAATAATCCAGTTGTGCACCTTTTTGTTTTAAATTTATCACAAAATTGCGAAATTTTCAAACAAAAATATTCTGTATGCGGTTCTCAAATTTCTTCCTTTGATTTTTGACTAAAAATTTATAGACAAAGTATCGCATTAGTGACCTACTTTCGTGTTTCTCAAATATCAAGCATTCGGTACATTGGAGAAAACGAATTCATTTTCTACCGCTTGATGTTCAAAACTTGCTTATTTATTTAAGGAAGTTTGTCCTTAGGAGAATACTGTGTTGGCAAAAGTGCAGGACTGGCTTGATATTAAATTCCTGCCAAAATATTATAAACTAAACAAGATTTTCTGAGCCTATTATAATAACTATGAAATATTTAAAGCTCAAATTAAATCTTTATAATGCTTTGTATTCAGCTATCCAGATATCTAATGTTAATTCAATTTTCTTTTTCAGAAAATTTGAACAATCGGTTGTCTCCACGCTCGAAGTCCAATAAGGCACCGGAAAATTATTGAAGTTTGCAGTATAATATCGAATAAAGTTGTCTGTTATATCATTCCTTTGTCGACGATTCAGTAACTTTATTATTTAAATCTTTTAATTTATTTACTTAAAACGTGATGTTTGCAAATGTGATGGCAAATAATGATGTAGTCGTATGTAATAAGAGAAGAGATTACCATTTCATTAGCCCCCACGAATTTGGGGGCCCCCCATCGCTCTACAAAAAATTAAATGATAACAGTTAAAAGAATACTATCGTAATAATTTTTTCCCAGTAATTTTATTAACGGTTGGGAATAAAAAAAAGTATCAAACGATAGTTTGAAGATATCCAAGAGATAATAAATTAAGAAAAGCCATTCAAGAAAATAACTAGATCAAAAAGAACACAATAAAGAAGCAGAATACTTAAGTAAATATGAAAAATGATTTATTAACAGTTCACGTGTAAGGTAGCATTTACAAAAGTAAAAAATTTTCTTTATATCTGAACTGGCTAAAAAGTAGATATAACAGAATATTTTCAACAATCTTCGGAATCGAAGGAAGTCGTATCGTCCTTAAATGCAAAAGAATCGAGTGTGAAACCGTGACAATTTGAAATGCCATTACAATCGTCTGGCATTATTGTTGTTGATAAAGCATCAGTACTCAACACAGTACCGACTTCAGTAGCTGTCACAGCTACTGGTGGTAGTCGGGCAAATGGTATATTTGCGAGTCTTGGAGGTGGGAGTAACAGTGGTGTCGATTCGGGAGTTGGTGTCTTGCACAATCACTCGATGCAAGAATGGCAGTCTGGTGAAAATGATTATGCTAATGTGCACACCATTGCTTCTACACACAATCTAATAAGAAGAAATCAGAGAAGTGTTTCATCAATATCTTCGTCTGGTGGCACAATCCAGCATTTGCAAAGTTCTAAAACAGCAACAATTACCACAATCCCTTTAAGTAACGTCACCCAGTTCAATTCAAGTCAAATGAATCAAATCAGTCATCAGCAAGTACATCAACATTCACGTCATCAAACCCAATCATCCCAACATCACCAAACCACCACCACCACTACTACTATTTTACAAGCAGCTCAACCAGGTCAAGTAATTGTTAGTGAGGATTTTTTGGAACATGCGACATTTAGCTCTAATTCAAATGCTGCGGGCAGCGCAAATGTGATAAGTTTAACAGCTAATGATTTAATGAATCAAACGCAAATCCTGAAATTCGTGACTGAGAGCAATGGCGGGAATATGCTTCTCGATCCGTTGTCGAACGGAGTTCATACACACGGAAATTCGAAATTGCTTGTTAGTAATGTGGCACTTATGGCAAAACAATCTCCAGGAGGTACTCAGCCAACAATAAACTTCCTAAATGCCAAAGGAATATCATATTTAACAACAGCGAAGAGTCAATCGGCACAATCGCAAGGTAAGATATTTACAAGATATAACATCGAAAATAGGTAACTTATCTGATGTTTTCTTCATCTCAATAGTCACACAACAACAGCCTGTTCATCATATCTCATCATCTCTTAGCAATGTATCGAATGGTAGTGTTAGTTCAACTCCGTCGGCAGTGGTGCAGAAAATGGGAGTATCGAGAAATGTGCAAGTCCTGACGAGGATGCAGACAATTAATCAAACATCGCAACATCAGCAAGCGCAGCATCAACATATGCCGCAGCAGTCAGCTTCTCACATGCAGCCCAACACCCACAATAATCAGGTTATCATGCAACAGAAGTATGTGCCCAATGTTGTGAACGCCAGTCCATCTGTTGGAGTCGTAACTTCTAAAATGAACAATGTTTGTGCAACGCTTAAAAAACAAACAACTGGCGTGAACAAGTTAAGCACGTCGAAATCCCTTGGTGCAGGACAGAAAAATCATGCACATTCGCAAGTACACCAGCAACAGGCTTTGCACATCCAGACACAACCACAGCAGCAGCAGCAGCAGTTGCAAAATATCACTCATGCCACAAACAAATCTGTACGATCGTCCCAAAAGCTTGTCAGAAAAGTTGTTGGGGGTACGGGAAAAGTTTCCACAGGTAATACAACCGCCCCTAAATATCTAATGCATAGTCCAATAGTATTAACCAACGCTACCAACAACCAATTGATGAGCACTAAAATCCAAAACAGTAGTCCTGGGTCGGGCAACATCGTTGTTCCGCAACAGATAATTACCACTATTAACAGTACTGGCTGCGGCGCGCCCGCAGGAGGTGCGATTAAATTTGTAAATGCTCAAGGGGCTGTAATACAATCAAATCAAGGGCACACGTCGATGCAGGCGAACGTACAACAAGTGCATACTATGCCACAAGGACAAAAAGGACGCAATCAGCTTGGAAAAACACAAAGCCACCAAAGTCAACAGCCAATACAGCAACAATACAGCCAAGCAACCACTGCGGTAGTGACAAACGATGGAATCCTCATACCTGCTTACGTTAATAGTTCTCAAGCGTCTTCTAATGGAGAGGAGATAACTATTAATGGTACCCAGATGACTGAAGAATTTTCTGCGCGAATACTACAAAGTTTGTCGCAGAAGTCACTTTACAATAGTATGCGACAGTTTCAACAGCAACCACAACAGCAGAAAACTGTACAGCAACAGCAGCCGCAGCAACAACAATCGACAACACAATCCTCAAATATTGTATATGAATCGCCTGCTGCTATCACCTCGCGCGAATATACCATTTGTAAGCAAACAGCTGTTGCATCACAGCAGCAACAACAACAATCAGGATTACACCAACAAAAGATTATAAATGCATCGAGCGTTGTTTTGGAACCTGCTTCAAGAGAATATGGAGTATGTAAGACAACAACCATTCAGCAACAACATCCACCTGGTCATCATCATCCTCAACAACACCAGCAACAAAAAGTTACTCAACAATCGGCGACAGTGGTGCATCAGCCATCACTCTCGGCATCAACACCAAATCTTGTCTTTGAATTACAATCATCATCAGCATCACGGGTATATTCGGTATGTAAATTAGAATCTCTTATTCATTATCAACAATATCATCAACAATATTTCCAGCAGCAGCAACATCAGCAGCAGAAACAGCATCAACAACAACATCAGCAACAACATCAGCAACAACAACAACATCAGCAACAACAACACACTGTTCAACAACAAGGCCGACCGAATCATCAGCAAAACCATCCTCAAACACAACATCATCAACAACAACATCAGCAACAACAATCACAACACTTTTCACATTCTCTATCGCAACGACGTACGACGTCATTAGATAGAAAGTATGGCGGCAGCCAAACTTCAAAGCGTTCAACAGACTACTTTAAAGTCAAGTGAGTGCATGCTTTTATTTTATTTATTTACTGTAAAAATATAAATATATGTATGCATATGATACTCTATTGATTGAAGAAAGGTAATTTTGACTTCATCACTTGTAACGTTTTTAAAGATGGAACTGAATTGAATTGAATGCTTTAAAATTTTGATGCGTTTCCGTATTCAAATTAAAATGCGTCTCTACAAAAGTTATTGGCAGATATTTGCTGCCCTTGACAAACAGGGGTTAAATCATACTAATAACCTGCGCATTCGTTTCAAGACTTCCTTTGAAGTGGTCCTCATTCGACTGAACAACCTGCTCCCACTGGTGATTCTACGTCCTGAAGCCATTCAGGTAGTCTGTTTTCGAAACGACGTTCAGTGTTTCTATTTTATGCGTCCAATTTTAAATACAATTCCAATTGTTTATCAGTGGTCGAATTCTTCAGCTTATATGCTCGAGGTTAGTGGTGGGAGTAGCGTGTTGGTTGAATATCTTCCGTCTAATTAATTCTTTGTAGTTAATTTGCAAATTTAAACGAGGGAAACAAAAAAACTGTCACTGGTTTCTTTTAGACTGAATAGAATATTTTGCTATGACAAAGAATTACCTTAAAATCTGTTAAAAGTGGCTTTTCGGCTTTAATTTTCTATTTCTCCAGGTTCCGCTTAATGAACCTACGCTCTTTGACCATTTTGGTTGATTGAAATAAAACTTAAAACGTTAATCGACTGCCGTAGAAGAGCCCTACGCTCCTATGGCAATGTATTACAACATTCGCTGCTTGTGCAGGCCCTTCTACGTCAGTTATGTCAGATCCCGAATTCTCCCAGTTCACCAAACTTCAATTATTTCTGATTTGAATGTCGATCAATTCCAAAATAATTAAGTTGAAAATTATTGAGGAATTATCTATCCTTACAAGTTGTAAATTTAATCTCGGTATGTGCAATGATACATTTTAGTATTTTGTGCTAATCTAAAATGATAATTTATAAATTCACTCAAGTGATGAAGTTTGAAAATTGCAACGGTCTTTTGATCAAATGCAACAATATGAGTTGGCTGAATAACTACAAATATCCAATTGGTAAATGAGCCTATAAAGTCCAAATGTAATTAAAAAAAATGTTGGATGTAGAATATTAGAATCATTTGCTTAGAATATATTTTAGATTGATCTAACGATTAGTATATTTAGCAAATGACTGTGTGTCATTATATACGTATTACATGCTAAACATTTGTACAATTATTTAATAGTCATCCACAAGCGTTTGCAAAACTTGTGTAAGCATAACATTTGTGAAGCTCATGTATCAATGGTTTATTAGTGCTGTGTAGCTCAGCCCAAAATATTTTTTTATTCAAATTATATGGAATAATTCATAACTCATCTTTACATTTTTCTCTTCTTTTTTTTTGTACATTGCTTTTGTTGTTACAATTATGTGAAAATCCAAAAATCATCTAAAATGCATTATCGGCTCTAACTTTTGCTTGGTGTTGAATGTTGTTTGCTATACACATACACTTAACTGTTCTGATAACACATTTCATATACGTACGGCTAACATTGCAACGTGTAACTTATAAATAAAAAATCAAAAATCTTGCGGGATTTTATCGCATGTTTTGCCCGACAATCTATTGCACAATATTTTTCTGGCCAATATCGGAAATGTCGAAAATGTAAATACACACAAACCAAATCATTCTCGAAATATTCAAACATATCAAATGTTAATGTGTTCAGTACAAATGAAATATCGAGCCATACATCATCAACATTTATTGACAATATACCGTTGCCATCTCCTATTCAAAGGGGTGATAATGCACCAGCAACCCAACAAGCTGAGCATGAAGATGATTATGGTGTTGAGGTTCGGCCGATTCCCGTCAGTACGGATGATGCCCGTATAAAGGCACTTCACGATGTACTGCAGGATCATACTTATGTAGCTCCAATGCCATTAGGTCTATCTTTAGAATTGTATCAACAACAGCAAAAGCAACAACAGCAGCAGCAACAACACCAGCTGCAGCAGCAACAGCAACAACAACACCACCAGCAGCAGCAACTAGCACAGCAACACCAGCAGCAGCAGCAGCAGCAAGTACAACAAGCTGCAAACAACGCGTCGCAACAACAAAATCATCAACAGCAAACTGTTGAACTTCCAACGCAAGTTCAACAACAGCAACAAATTAATGTTGGGGGAGTGGCCAACAATACGATGGCGTCGAGTGGAAGTTACAACGCGAGCTGTATTGTAGGGCAACCGAATGTTGGAACTACAAATAATGCTACATTGCACTTAACAACAACTCCGAACTCGCTATTTACGAGCTGCAACTTGCCAGGTTATGGATATGGCAGCGCAGGTAAGCACAAGCAGTTGATATTCAAGTATCTTGAATTTTTGAGATCTTTAATGTAAACCCACAATAATATTAGCATAGATATCAGTTGAATTGCAAATGATCATGCTATTACCTAAAGTGTCATTCATTCCAAATTATCATACTATATAAAAAGCATTGAAAACATGTCAATTGTAATTAAATTCCAATCAATCGGTTTTACTCGATGAGTCTCGTTTTGTCACATTCAGGAAATAGTTGCAATATAAACTTAATTCTAGTGAGCCAGTCAATTGCATGAAGATCACTATATCTTTGAAATTTCAGTTAATATCGCTGTCATTTCATATTTCATATAGTTATTTACCGCTGAAAGACGTAAATTGATTTATGAAATTAATGTAACTATAAGTTCAATCAGAACTATACTTAATTTGTCAGTAATAAGCTTATAATTAAGTAAGAGATTTGACGCAATGAATAAAATATTGAAATCTTTCTTCAATAAAGCCCACCAGCATAGTCAACATGACGACGATGCAAATTCAGTGATAAGCAACGAATCGAGGCATGGTCATGATGGATTGGATAATGATTTAGGGGAGGAAACTGAAACAGCACCAGAGGCAGAAGCCGAAGATGATTCGGTAACAAGATGTATATGTGATTTGACACATGATGATGGATACATGATTTGCTGTGATAAATGCTTGTAAGTTTTATTTTGCACATTTCAACAAATAATTATCATTTCTAGATTAGTTTGTATTCAAGTATTTATTAAAATTTTGTTCTTTTACTAGTGCGTGGCAACATGTCGATTGCATGGGAATCGATCGACAAAACATTCCGGACGAATATCTCTGCGAAGTGTGTCAGCCGCGACAAGTTGATCGAGCGCGAGCTAAGTCCTTGCAGCTCTTAAAACGGAAGGAGCAAACGCAGCTTCTTTTGAATGCACCTTTGAACGTAGCAAATGGTCCAGGAGGAGGTGTTCTAATATCTGAAGCAAATGGACAGTTAACAACAACAGGAGCTTCAAACCATGAGAGATTACAGCCGTTAACGGTAAATACCGGAGCGAGTATACCGAACAATTCAGTTACAGGAAAGAAGGGCAAGCTTGTTGGTAAGAAGAAAGAACTACTGAAACGAGTAAAGAAAGAGCGTTCGAGTAGCAAAAGGCGTGAAAGCAAACGTACGACTAAACGTAAATCGAAGAGCACAACGAATAACGAATCCAGTATGGCGGAAAAACAAGCACAGAATCTGCGTCAATATATTGAAAGTTACGAACAAGCGATGACGAATCACTATTCCCCAGAATTACGGTCTCGATTGCTTAATTTAGGAAAATTGCCGGCATTTGCTGAACAGAAAATTGCCCGCGGGACGAATACTACGGATAAATGTACCACGGTACCTCACGCCGGTGGAAAGATTCTCATCAGCACCCTCGACTTACAACCGAATTGTCCAGTAATTGAACTACGCGGCAAGTATATGCTGGCGACTCAATATAAAAACCAAAATCCATCGATAAATATGAACCTTCAACCGCACAATGGCCTGCAGAAAAACCAAAAAACACCGGGACCATTTGTGTTTTTCCATAAACTTTCGACGGACCCTACTGTCCCGGAAGTGTGTGTCGATACACGGACATATGGGAATGAAGGGCGTTTCGTACGACGGAGCTGTCGGCCGAATGCTGAAATTCAACATTCGTTTGAAAAGGGGTCAATTCATCTGTGGGTTGTTTCTCTGACCAACATAAAGGCGAGTACTGAAATTACAATCAAACATGAACCGCATGATTTGGCAGCTTTAGATAATAAGCAATTTCCGTTTTCCGTCACACCAACTTCCACTATGTGCGCATGTGGTCTAACAAAGGATTGTCCTTTCGCAAATAGCGTGACAGTGGCGTCTAGTGGTGTAAAAGCAAGTAGTAAAAAGGTTGTGATAAATGGGGCTACCTTACCCGAAAGTAAACCACTCCCGCAACTAGCGGGTCAAGTTGTAACAAATGCGGTTTGTGTTAAAAAATCTGTGCAGAGTAATGTAAGCAGAGGCCGCTCAACTTCGTCCAGTGGTGAGAGTAACACGGGACTACTAAGTCCCAGTGGAAATTTTACAAACGTTTATAATATGGCATCTGCGTCGATGATGCACGATTCCGGAGTATACACTTCTTCATCTTCTCCGTCAGTATCGATACCGTCACCTACTCACCCTCAAACAATAAACTCTCCAACTCAAAGTAGTAATATGACTTTGAGTCAGAAAGTTTCAGCTCTGCAATGTACGGAGCAACTTGACCCAGCGCCAATTGTAACAACGGAAATAACTCCGACAGTGACAAATATCCCAACGCCGGCGAAGTCACCGCATAAATGCAACCAACAAGTTCGTAAAACTCCTGCTAAACATGCACGCAATAGTAGTTTATCGGAGGACTCTTCGAGTCAAACAGCTCCGGCGACCACGCCGCAATCTCAACCTGCAACGCAGGAGGAGAAACGAGAAAGTCGCAAACTTACAAGAGAAGAAAGGAAAATGGAAGCAATTGTTCGAGCTATCGAAAAGATGGAGAAAAATCAACAAAGGAAACAGGAATTGAAACAAGCACGAAATTCTACTGTGGGTAGTAGTAAACGGCGTAATAGTAGTTCACCATCACCAAAACGAGCGAAATGCCAAATCACTGGTGAAATTGTCGACAATACAGATTCTTTGCAGACTCCAGACGCCGGACAACAATCTTTGCCAGCTGTAAGAAAAAGTTCGTGTGGGTCGATAACCCGAAAGAAAAAGCGAAAATCAAGTAAGTCATATCAAATACAAAGCAACCAAAGAAAACGACGACGAAGTCGCGTAAATAGTAATGACTCCGATATGCTTACGTCAGAGGAATCCTCGTCACTGCTATCTCCGCCATTAGCGCGAGCAACGTCGCTACCTGCTTGTTTGCCTTCAGAGGAAGAGATTTCTGAGCGACAGAAATGCCTCGTTGCGAGCTTATCGTTAGATAGTACTCAAACGCAGTTAACGTCCTCAACACAAATATCACAAGTGATGAGGAGGGAGGAACTTCCTTTGCCGCCACTACAACCGCTGCAATCCGTACAATCTCATCAAACCACACCGCCGCCTTTGCAGCCGATACAACACTTGGCGCATCAGCCAATGCCACAGCATTCTTTATGTGATCAACAAAATGTAAATAACAGTCAGGCAGCCGGTCTGCTTCTTGCATTTGCAACAACTACTGATGCAAATCAAAGCTCCACGCAGCTGGATAACAGAGAATTGGAAGTGGATCAGTGCAAATCTCCGGTTCGGTTGCAACATCAGATCGTAGAACCAGGAACGCCACAAACTCCTCCAATGGTCAGTTCAACATGTATGCTGGTGGAAGCAGCGGTTGGTCCTCTCGAAGGCCTGGAAATGATTGGAGGTAGTGGGACTGAATTCAAACTTCCACCTCGGACCAAAACTAAAAAAAGCATCATGAACGAGTGGTTGAATCAATCGAATGAATATCAAGATTATAAACAGCATTCATCTGTTTGTAATATTAAAGAAGAGGCTGAGCAAAATTCGGAGTTGGTAGAGGAGTATCAACATCAGCATCGACCCATACAGCAAATGATGACAGAGCATCATATTCTTTTACAGTCTCCATCGGAAGCTCACCAATCCAGCAAAGGAATTGAATCGTTGGTACAGGCGGCAGAGACTATCTCGGAATATAGAAACTCAAGTCCGAGCCCTAATACCTTCATGCTAGCACAAACTGCGGAGGAACCGAAAAATTTAAGCATGGTAGCAAAAAGGGTAGAAGAATTTATCCATCAAAACGATTCCCATCTTGCACAAGCTGAAGAAATAAAACCAGAACCGATTGCTACAGAAGCTACTATCAACTTAATGTTGCCAATCCAAACTGTTAATAACCATAATTGTTCGGGTAGCTCGTCCGTAAAGAAACGGTGGTTGCGGCAAGCGATATCCGAGGAATGTTCGGATGAGTTGGCGAACGCGTCGGCAGCGTCTTCGCCAACGCAAATGTGTCCGACTCCAAACGGATTTACAACACCGTTAAAGAAACGACGACTTGCTCGGGAAGTTAGTGAAGTAGACACAGCAGCAAATAGTCCTGAAGACTTATCGGCGATGAAAAATGTAAGGGAAGTACATATAGTAGCGGAGGATGTACCTGCAAATAAGTTAGAAGTAGTGGAATCAGAAGAAGTTATAGAAGAGTGTAAAGTTAAGATCAAACAGGAAATGTGTGAAGCGGAGGATGAAGTGGATATTTTGAACTCTCCATCGCCCGATGAAAAAATGATAGCAACGGATGATAACTTAGTTAAAATAGAACCTGAAGATGTGAGTACTGAAATCAAAGTTGATGTAGAAAAAGAAGAAAACTCGTCTTCGAATGATGACAAAAAGACTGATGTATTAGAGCAAGTCGTTCCCATTAAATCTACAGAAGAAGTGAAAGTAGAATCTCCTTGCGTTGAATTGAAGTCATGTATTGCCGATGATTATGCACAGACGAAAATACATTCGCACACAGTAAAGTTTTCGAATTTAAAGCTTGAAAGCAACGCACTGAAGTCAAAGCCATTTATGCCGTCTCCTAATGAAAATGCCAAGCTAGAAGCAACAACATCTCAAACGATCGAATTGAAGGGCGAAATTATAGATAAGGAAGAAAAGTGCGAAAGTGTCTCTGATGAAATAGCTGATATTCAAAAGCGACTTCATTCATTCCATACTGAAAATATAATGATTTTGCAATCGAGAAATAAATCGAAAATTGCACGGTCCCTGAAACTTGAGCCTACAGTAAAAGTTGAAAAGAAACCGGCGAAAACGTTGTTGGAAGTAAAGACAGAACTTACGGGACCAGTAAGTGTAATTACTCCTATTGAAATTAAAGGCAAGAAGAAAGCAGAGAAGACGAAACTCGCGGGATTGATTGATGACGAAAATAAAAGAAAAGAGGTTAGTAAGAAGGACGATAAACATAAAAATTCGAAGAAAAGAAAATTATTGGAAGGAAACAAAAAAGACGAAGAACTCAGAACAAAGAACGGGAAGAAAAAGTCTCTTCAAGCGCCAGCTGAAGTTGTTAAAGATGTTGAAAGTATCAAAACATCTTCGACTGAAGTGAAAGAAGTTAAAGGAGAAAAATCGGAGCCACCGCCTCTAGTGCCAACTGCAACTCCTAAGGAAGAGCAACTTAAAATAGATGAGAAACATCTACAAGCAGCATTAACTATTCCGAATTTCAATCGAACAGTGCAGACGGCGCCAATAGCGAACTATGTCTTGAATAGTGTTGAGCAATCATATGATATATCAGCACTATTGTCGACACCACCGCCGCCGCCTCCCCCATTGCCAGTGACCGAGTGTTCAACCTCACTCACAGGTAGCATGTCTACGCTGCCGAATTCAGGGACATCTTCTCAGCCTCCGCCTTTACATTTGCCTTATTATTATAACACTATTTATGGCAAGCCATTAAGCTCGGTCACAAATCTAAGTGGATCCCTTTCGTCATTATCATCGCCATCATCAAATCATTTGTTGTCCGAGTACATGGATACCACAAAAGCAAAAAGTTTCAGCTCCTTGGGAAGTTATATCTCGCACTTTGGATTGGGAATGAATAAATCAACAGGCGGATCCAGTTCGTTGTCAACAACTGTAACAGCGACAACAACTAGTCCAACTGAAACTACACCATCGTCATCGAGCTCGGGCCTTACATCGAAAATTTTGACGAAAACAGCTAGTCACGATCCTCGATTAAATCCTATTTTAACGGCTCCAGAACCTCCGCCAGCTCCGCGACGAAAAGTAAGAAATAAATATTTGCCAATGTCTTTTGTTTTTAAAGCAATTTCGAATCTATCCTAGCTGTCCATAAATGAATATCGTAAACGGAAACAACTGTCGACGGAACCATGCATTAGTTCGTCTGGAAGCGGAGCTGAAAGAATTTCTAATTCCAATAACAATTCACAAGGTTCATCATCGTCATCGGGTAACAGCAGTTTCGAAAATGGCGATAAATACGACAGTGCGTCCAATAGCAATGATAGCTATTCCGAAAAAATCACAGACGTAACAAAAGGTTCAAGAAACACTTGAATATCGTAAAAAATCCTTAATTAATTTTATGTTTTGTCTTTCAGTTCACTTCAGCCCCGCCCCAACATTACTTGAGCAACAACAAGAAATCATTTGTGAACGACTGAGATCGCTTAAAAGTAAATCCGCATTGGGCAACTTGCCGATTGATGGTCCTTTAGGGTCATCAAGACTATTACCCTCGACAACGTCGTCTATGATGGACGGGCCGGGGACACTGAGTTCGGCATCCTTATCACATCCATCAACAGATCCAAATTGTTTTAGTTTAGGCGGAGTTGATGATCGAACTGGTGAGCAAAACATGGAATATTTATTTTAATAAGCTATTAAAATACTGCGAAGAGTTCCAAACTTTAATGGTTTTCAATTCTTCCGATTGATTATTTTGTAATCCTAGATTAAGAAAAGGGTGCTTATAAGTACAAATTTTGCAGTAGTAAGGATTTGAGGAACTGTGTGTTTTTTTTATAATAATTTCAATGGTTGGTTTCAAATATCTCCATTAACCTCCGTATATAACGTGGGTTGCGAAATACTCGGCTCTGACTCGCATGGTTACCGTGGTACACCAATGACAGTTTAAAAGACAATTTTAAGTGAAGAAATTGCGCTGTTATTTGCAACGTTTTCTATTTTATGAATCTAATGTTCATAACTTAACGTGTTAAAAATGGAAATCCGGTTATGGTTTTGAATGAGACACAGTAACGAACCGTATTATGTGAGGGATATCTACTACACACTTATTTCTAATTATTGTATCAAATAAGAACTCATGAAAAGTTGCAATACAGGATTGACTAAAAATCGATTCTTTTCTTTCCAGACGATTTTAGTCTTAGACGTCGGAAGTTACGTAATAGTACAAGTAGTCTAGAGTCAATATCATCATCGTCATCCCGTCGATCCTCATATCGTGGTACAACGCCTGTTCCGCAACAGTATGATGGAATGGATTCACCATGTCCAGCGAGAGATCCTGTTGATGATATTGAAGAAGACGTTGATAATGTTCCAAAGTCCGCGAGTGTTACGAATAATCGGAACATCGAAGGAAATATCGAAGCACACGGATATTCAGCCGAAGTGTTGTCCACTGCTTCCCGAAGTACTTTTTCTTTACTATCTTCACCGTCCTCGCCTCCTTTATCCACACCGAAAAATGTACCCAGCGAGCAGAATATGAACCATGGTGATTGCAGTAACGATAAGAAGTGAGGGCAGTGATTTTATTAAAAATAAATAAAGAAAGAAAAAAAATAACAATCCAGATAAAGTTATCACTAAAAATGGAAATATGAGGTTTGTGATTGGAATAAATTGAGAAAATGAGTGAGAAAGAAAGCAGAAATCACAATGCGGGAAATATAAAAGTGGGAATTATATAGATATTTTTTTTACTAATTTGCTTAGTACATAATGATTTTATTACTAATTAAAAAAGAAAAAAGAACGCGTTTTAATTGATAAGTATTACATTAATAGATTTAAAACTATTTGAATATAAATAATATAATTACAGAGGAGAGCTTTATAATTTGTTGTTTATGGAAAATAAAAAAAATTGCATATATATTATATTAAACTATATTGCAAGAAGGGAGAAGAAACCATTTTTTAACTGTAAGCTCACTACATAATTTTGTACTATATATTACATATATATGCCTTTTGATTAGTTCTTAACATTTTAAGGAAATTTTCTTTTTGATTATAAATTAATTCGATAATTTTTTTGCACTTTTGATAAATAAAATTTTGGCTATTTAACAAAATTTATGATTCGCTTCGAGAAAAAGTAAGATTAAACAAAATGTGATAAATTGGATTGATGAAAAAATGTTGAAAAGCAGCTTACGTACTTAATTACTTTTCTTGCGGTTAAAATTCCTTGGTATAACGTCGGGATTTTTCGGAACAATGGAAGTTGAGCTCAAAATTCAAAAATATAATGTTGACTCTAAAGTAAAGTCGATTTGAAACAAATTATGTTAATTCAATATAATTTAAGATTTACACTAAATTATTTGATTTTCCGATTGAACACAAAAACTGCAAAATTCTGACAGTTCCGGGTAAGATCCATTGACAGAGTAATAACTATGCAAGTTTCATGCATCATATATGATACCAAAGACAATCAGATTTAGGTCAAAATCCATCACGAACATGAATTTCGTCGAGATTACGGGAAAGTTAGGTTTAAAATTTTTAAATTGTCGTGGCATCATTTCTGGTTAATCGTTCATTTCAGTTTATCATGAATAATTCAATATAAATCGTTCATTCCTTGAAATTCCATGAAAGTATTGAAAAGTGTTTTGCTGCTTTTTTTCATTCGAAGAATCGGAACTGTGAAGATAGCATTTTGCTTACCAAACAATGGAAGAAGAAATGATAACTTCATTAATTTTGACACTCTTATCCATAATTAAGCTTTATTTTATTTCTATAAATTACAGACTTATGTTTTAATTATTATAGGAGAGTTCGAACAAACGAAAATTTTAACAAAAATTGAACTCGCACGCGTTACTGAAAGGTCTTGCCAAAGTGTATTTCCTTCCATATTTCTTTCTTTTCAATTAAAGTAATAATGTGCGGAAAAGTGCCTGTAAATGAAGCCGTGTTTCCATCTGTTTTAAAGCAAAAATCAAACGAATAAAATTGATATAGCACGCGAAATTTTCCTTTATGCTTACTCTCTAGATGAACAGTTTGAACAGTCGTTTAATTTATTGTTTTTCGTATAAGTAGATTCGTGTAAATATACGCATATGCAGAACAGAGCATTTATTTTTCTTTTCTAATATTAACGTTTCCAACTGGAGAGTTTAGAGTAGTGCGATTACAAATTGCGTCAATATTTTCCTTTAGTACTTTTGTCGAAAGCAACTAAAAACCTCCCAGTGATGAAATCTTATGCAAACGAATATAACCGTATGTTTCCCTTTCTGCTTAAAAAAATCCAAATACTTGCTGTCCCATTGGCGTGCAATACACTTAATAAATACTAAATGGAAAAGGTGAAATTGCGCAATAAACCAGTAAAGAAAATTACTACTACCACTGTCAATCCTCTAAAAGGGGAAAAATAGTTTGAGTTTAATTGTCCTCCATAAATCGGATGCAAATCAAACTTGTTCAATAATTTGAAGATCTTTGTCCATTTCTGAAAACAAAAGTGTAAATAGTAATGTGTACATTTAATATAAATATCTATATATATGCTAAAGAAGAATCTTGAAGTGGATTAATTTCCTTTTAACTGGAAATTAAAATAACATTAGAATAAATACATGTAAAAATTAAAGGTAAATTAATTTAAGAGCTAGCAAAGTGAATAAATGATATATATAATTTTCACCATATTTTTCGTATAAATCCATGAATTGTAATATAATAACAGTACAAAAGAAAGCGATATGTATGTACATAAATGACTTTAAAATCGTCGTAGTGAAAATACCTTCGACAGGAATTTATGAGCAGATTAGATTAAAGGTTCAAGGTGAAATAATAAAAACAAGTCTCCTAAAACTGCAAAACATAAAAAATACATTGTGAATTATTCACAAACAAAAAATAAAAAAAAGGTAAAACTTTCTACTTATACGTTAGGAAAATAGTTATAATCGGAAAAATCTAGATTGATAAGGACATTACATCCATGTAGATCATGAAAAAGAAATGCAAGGTAGTTTTGAGCGCTAAATCCAAGCAAAGATTCAACGGTAAACAAGGACAATTTTGTTATGAATTTCTGTTCGTCCAACCTCAACGAAGGACATTTCAATAGTTTCTTTGCATTGAATTTTTACCGGAAAATATTCTTAATTTTTTGTATAACATCCTTTTTCAGTTCTCTTATATTTAACCCTATTCGCGTTGTGTTTTTTTACTGGAAGCAGTTTTAATCGTCTGGCAGTCATTGCATTTCCTTGTTTGTCATTCGTATTTGTAAGTATGGCCGATGTTTTTGACTAACCCGTAATCAATTGACGTTTAATGAAATAGATAACTGTATACTTTGGCAACATATTCGAAAACAGTACAAATTCGATAATGAAACCTATGCTGAATGTATCTACAACATTAAATTAAACATTAAAATAACTTCATAACAGACTTGTACACTCGAGAACAGTTCTGTTATTCAGAACATAGCTCGATACTTTTCTTAATTTATTTTTGTGCCAAACAACTCATCATTTTTTTCAGCTTCTTGCTATTCCCAACGTTTTATCAATGGTGCAATTAATTATTACAAATTACTTGCATTCATTTATGAACATGAGAATAATGTGAAACTACTGTTGATTGCTCTTTCTGATTGGTTCCTCGCACAATCTTGACCAGAGAAACTATTGCACGTAGGTTGTTTTGTTTTATTTGAATTCGGTTTGCGTAGAACATTTGGGAGCACCATTATTTCGGGCAATAAAGTATAACTTGAATACTATCCTTAAGTCATTTTCAAATGAATAACTTTTTTTGACAATTTTCAGCATCAAAACGAAGCTTACAATCATTCTGGATGATTTATTGTATGACAGCCATACATATTCTTATTATTTAGATATCCTTGCTTACCCAAAAATGTGCTTTAATGACTACCTATCTTGAAATGTGTAAAGATAAAATACATCCGATAAATTTTGAAAAACAGATCGCGATGCTGTAAATAATCCCCTTTTTAAAAATTATATGTAAGAAACAAACGACTATCTTCTAAATTACTAAGTTCTAAGATGCGCATATGTGCTATTACTTGACACCACATATAAAAATTGACAAATTCAACAACAACAAAAAAATTATGTCTGTATAAATAAAATAAGATACAAAATTATAATTAGACAAATTTCTGTAACATTATTTATCTGATCTACTCTGTTAATGGTTGATCGAACTTTAGGTTAGATTAACTAATAATTTCGGACAAATTCTTATCTATTTATAATTTTCTAAGTTTATTTGCGTACCAGTGTAGTTTCTTTTTGCACATGTATTTAAGATGTTTCTATTTTCTTTTTCCTTTTTTTCTTTTGTATACGTTTGAGTATGTATATATAATGCTATTTGTTTACGGACCAGTTAAGATTGCAAATTATAATTGATACAAGATTATTTTTAAATTCAAATTATCATAATTTGTTACATACATGCATACAAACATATTTACATCTGTACGTATATATATATATATATAAATATATATCTAATTTTGAATATAAGAAATGAAATATGAATCATAAAAGATAAAAAATGAACCATTCAGTTTAATTTAAAAAAATTATTAATAGATTTTTTAATTGAACAACTTGTGTTTTTATTTTTGTATAACTATTCATGTGTTTTCTGGTTTTTTGTTTTCTATTTTTGTATTTATTCCGTGAAGATGGACGCCAATGTTTGATATTGATGTATTTTTTTTTTGCAAGCAATAATGTGAATGTTTCTATTGTTTCAACTTGCGCTAAAACTTAAAATTGCAATACAATGGATGGTTGTTCTTATGAATGAATGCAAGGAAACAAATCAAAAACGTGTCACGAACAGAAAGTGATATTCGCTATTATAAACTTATCATGATCGAGATTACTGTATTTGGAGAAAAAGGGGAAGAAATCAATTCAATTTCATCACGTATTCAATTTGAGTCAAATATTGTTGTACGTTTCATAACATTCGACACTCATTTGAGATGGCTCGGTATCCATTTGAATTACATAGTTAGCTAATGTTTAAGGTAATTAGTTTATATTAGACAATCGAAAGAAGAAACTAATTTGTTTCCTTTGCAGGTTCCGTTATCCACTTACGCATTCGATGACTGTTTTCCTTTCAAAGCAAGTAATTCCTTATGATTGAACCGATTTTGTTAATACTTTACACATTTGGAAAAGTAAATTGGAAATACCCGTTCACTGGATAAGAATTGCTCATTCGTAATTGACCCTGACATTGCATATTAAATTTGTTCTAAGGAACGACTCTCAGTCCATCGAACAATATATTTTGTGACTTTCAAATTACATTCTTTACATTCATCTTCTTACTAGGATGAAGGCTGCATGTGGCAGTGGAAATAAGTGCAATTCATTAGAAGCGTTTATTTCCGGAAGGCCCTCTTGCTTTAAATATTTTTTTGCTGTTTTTTTTTTTTGTTTTAGCTAATATTATATTTGCTTTTCTAACTATATGTTTGTTTTTTTTTCGATTCTATGTTTTATTTTGTTTTTGTTGTTTTAACAGTACTTATTTTCCTTTATTCATTTTTAGAAGTGTTGGAATCTATATTTCTTAAAACGCTAGTCGTAAATCTGTTTAACAATCAGTCTGGCGTCTAAGGTGAACCTGTTCGGGCATTTTCAGTTGACCAATCGTATGTGGGTGTTTAGGGATTTCCAGCAAGGTATTATAAGCTGAAGCCTATCTTGCTTTGAGACTTTAAGACTACAAAGCGATACGTTATTTTTAAGATTGTGTAGATTCTTGGCTTTTTGGAAAAAAAATTATCGATCGACAACTAATTCCAGGTTGCCGATTCGCATGTTATGATTGAGAATTTGCACTCCTGCATAGTTGTGGAAGTACATCGATGTTGCGGTTGCCCTACATGCGTTCATAAAATAATCGGAACAACAATTATCTCTGCTGTTATATCATTAGATAGACTATGAAGAACGCGACTTTTCAATTGACCTAAAGTGTCGATGTTGTGTGGGTATTCATTTGAGTTTATCGCGCATTACCAATGCCTTGATTGCTTTGAGCACGTTTTTCAGCTCCCCTAAGCCACCTTTTGCCCGTTTTGAAGTGGATGTGACAGGTAAAAGAATAGTGCGAGTGAATAGGTTTTTATATGTATTGTAATTGACATTTGAAGTTTGTATGCAAGAACGCAATGAATCTAAACAATCTGGTGAAAACTAATATAAATGTTTGCGCAGGTCATTTGAATATGTTATGGCAAACATTGCTTTCGAATGCAAAAGCATTCATATCAATGGTTTGAAGATTCTCCCCGTGCAACGCAGAAATTGGAAATGCATACAATATTTTTAATTGTCAACACTAAATTGACACGTTCCAAGTCGCTCCCAAAGCGGAATGTATAGCTTTTTGTATTCCACTTAAATTAAATTTCTGTACCTTTGGTTTCTTTATTATTATTTTTTAGTTAACAATTTCAGTATTCCAAAAGGGGTTGGTTTTGTACAAATGATGGTATTTATGCATGAGCATTTGCAAGTTGAGCGAAGGACTTTTTATGGAAACTATGAAGAACCAGGAAAATTTGAAAAATAGTCTGTTTTCCATTAAGGCAGCTTTTAATGAGAATCGTGACATTTCTGTGTCTGTAATTCTCTTTAGAGAGGTACAAAAACGTATTGGCTTGATCTTAGTTAACAATTTTTTAGCAATTCATTTCAATCATTTTGCGAATTTGCAACTAAATTCTAAAACTCAGTTTAACACCTATGCTTGCCAATAAAAGACAACTGAAATTATTTGATCTAAACGAGAATTGCTTTATTATATAAATGGGGTACCTTTTGCACTTTTAAATAGTTCATTAAAATGGTTAACATGACTCTTTCATTAACTTTTTTGTTTATAAAACCGACTTTCGAACATTGGCTGCATAGAAAATATTTTTAAAACTAATATTCTACCATGTTAAACACGAATTGTTTATGAAAAATATGCTCAATTTGTATGAATGTATGTATATATGGGTTTATCTTTAAATTTTCGACTTAACAAAGTAGATTTGATGAAAATCCTGATAAATATTTTCCTAATCTGAAACCAAATTTAATCCCTAAGCTTGAGAGCACAAGAACGAACACTAAAAGAATGACTTTCTTTTGGTGTGTTTTAAACGGCTAATTTTTTTAAGTTTATTTCTCATAATTGTCTTAGTAATTTTTCATTTTGTTGCTTTCTTCGCCTTCTTTTTTCATCATTTTATTCTTGCTTTATCATATCGTATACCGGTAAACTCCTGCTGTGGCCAAAAGTGTTGTAATGACTTTGAATTATATACGAATTGTCCATTTCTGCCATAAACAAGACCTTCATAGACTTTTATCTCATTTTATTCAGTTGGTGTTTGTTAATATGTCTTTGTAATGTTAAATTAATGTAAAAATTTCTTTTAAAATCAACCCAACAGCAAGATTCAGCGTTAAGGTTCACATGAATTCAGTGTAAATACCGTACAACATTTGCATGAAATTTCGTGTTTGATTTAAGAGAAATATTAGAAACAATTTTTAACGCTTGGAGAAAGTATATATATATGTGTACATGAGAATAAAAACAAAAAATACTAATCATTTTCTAGCGGAATCTTACACTTTATTATGATAACTATTAGCATATAGCGTAGCCAATACAAACGAGTTTAAAGTGTATCGGCTCCGAGATTTAATATATCTAAAAAATATGTATTTTAAATCAGCAAAAACCATTCGGACCTTTTTATTATTTCACCAAAATTACAAAACGAAGGACAAACAACTTATGAAACTATTTTTTTCTGTCAAATTACCCGAAGGCAAAAATTTTTACATTTTACTTACGATTTTGTATAGTTTCAGTATAAGGATTTGTAATAACATAGTGAAAGTCATAAACTTATCGAAATATGATTAAAAATATTTAAAAGGAAAAACAACGTGATGTGACCGAGAGAAAACGGCTTTGGTTAAGCGGCTAATGTAAAAAAAAAAACAAATAGATTCGAGTGTAATTAGGAAAAAAAATAATTAAGGAATTACTATTCTAATTAAAAAAGTTGAACTGTATTATGACAGCATCTTAATAAAGTAGTTTAAAGAATAAAACAAAAATTAATTCAAAAAAATTCATTTTATCAAAATAGAGTTTAAGAATTAACACAAAAACTCAAAAAGTAGAGAAACAAAATTCTGAAAAAAGACGAAGAAATCTGAACATGATGATGGAAGTATTTATGTATGATATTAAGTAGCAGATTTTATTTTATCGAAATAAAGTGAGAAGTAAACTACTTGAAAATAAAATATTACAAAACAGCATATATGTTATTGGTAGCGAAAGAAAAGTAAGTGAAAAAAAAAAATTTATTTCTCTTCTATTATTGTACAAGATAAGGAAAACATTAATTTATTAAGAAAATGAAAATAAAGGAAAATATGTAAATTTTATTTGAGTCAAATGCGTTATCATTTATTCCTGGTGATCAGACTCGTGTTCAATCGTCGGAACAAAATTATATGTAAAACGAATCGAAATGGATGTGGAACGAAGATCGTCGTGCGTTTCGTTTTTCGCGATTAGCGGTCTGGTGACACATGCAAACTTGCGATTCAGTTTGCGCGGGATGTTTCCGATGTGAAGTTCGGTGTTGTGTGCCTGCGCGTCTATTAGTTTCGAGAAAATGAAGTGTGATAGTTTTTACGGAGGCAGGCAAATTAGGATGTGTTATTTGATGACAATTTATATATATATGGCAAACCAGGTAAGTGTTCAATATTTGATATAAATTAAATGGAAACGTATAGGAAAACATATGTCGACCTGTATCATGTTATAAAAGTATAAAGATACATGGTAATGTTTATGCAAGGCATTCGTGCTAAAATGGCGAAAACTGCATGGTGAGGAATAACACGACATATAATGATTGCTTCCAGTATTCCAGCATTCCTAGAGTTAATTTTTTTTTCTTTTTCAATCAAAATTGTCTCGTTTCAATGTCAATGTCTTCAAACTAACTTAAAAAGTTGATTCTTAGAAAAAGAAATAGACTTTGAACAAAAGAAAATTAATAGAAAATTGGACAACTATTTTAAATGGGTAAAATATTAAAATCAAGTAGCAAATCATATTTATTCTATATGGAATATATTGTCTGTGTTAATAAACATCAGATAATGCGGTTCTAACAATGAATCAAATTTGAAATATAAATTTCAATGTCGCATAAGATTCTCCAATTTAGAAGGAGTTTTGACTTATGAAATACAGTGATGGACACACCAAGTTTAGTATGAGTACAGGGGTTGAAACAAATATTACAAGCATTAAACTATATCAATTATTAAAACAAAAAATGATACTGATTTCTTTAAAAGAGAAGTCCCACAAAATACTCATCATATGAATTTGGTGGTACTCAAAACATTTTAACTGTGTTAAAAATAAAAATTAATTTAAAATATTGTTTTTTTTTTCGGGAATAAGTTATTATTGTCTATATTTTTCATTAATGTTGAATAGGATAAGCATGAAAATTTGTTTTGCTAAAAGTATTTGATAAATTATTGTGACCCTTTTACGTACAAGGTGTACTTACCTAATTTGGTTATAGATATATAAGATATACAGAGGTCCTATCTGTGTATATAACTGTATGTGAGCGCGCAATGAATTAGATTCACCTAATTGTTTCCTCATAAGCTGTTAAAATGTTCAGCTTCATTCTTTTCTGAACTAGAGTAATATGCAATGTCACATTCGAACTTTGAATGATTTCTTATCGTGTAGAAAACATATACTTTACTTATAAATGATTAATGATTACAAGAACAGTATAATCATCTGCAAAAAGATGAAAAATACATTCATAATTCACTTAAAAACAGATAATATATGTGCTTTTATATTGGAAGTAATTCATAAAAATTGTTTCTGACAATTTCACATCAAAGTTCCCTCACTAATTTAAACGTCTAATCTGCAAAAAAAATTTCATTCTTGAAATGCAAAAATAATATCAATATTCACAGTTTCCATCATCTTTGGCTATCTTTGTTTTAAAACTGACAGTCAACATTACAGTTAGAAAAGTGTATTCTCTGAAGTGATGGTCACACTTTTTATTTGAGTATTGAAATTATAACGAAGTCGGTCACTGAATCATACATACTTCCAACTGTTCTAATTCTATTAAAAATTTAATTTATTTATTAAAATGTGAAAAACGTATATATTTAGCAATGCGACTCTCATTAAATATTCTGAGGAAAGTAACAACGGAATAAATTATTTACTTGAAAACATAAAACATATTTGATTAGCTTAGTGGTGGCTTGACATCTGTTGAAGATTGTGTTTTCCTTATGTGCAATGGACTCCAACAAAACAATCCGAAGTCGAGCATCTATCAAATTTGTATGGGATGGATGGGGCTTAATTCTGCGGGATTTGATTTTCGTGTGGAGTTAACACTGCAGTTAAGTTTCTTCTATATCAACGGGCAGTACAAAGTTGTTGATGATGGGACACTTATTTTATTTTTTTTTGTAATTATATTAATTTAATGATGAAATACTGTTGTTGAGTATTTGAATACTCCATTCCAATAAAAACAAAACATGTGCTTAAATCATAGCAAGCAGATATGATAATGTTTGTTACTATAGTTCAAATACCGAAATTCTTGCCTCTCATTATAAAATTTTACTCGAGTATTGGTGAGTTTCTGTTAATGGCAGCAAATTTTGGGGAAACGCGGACAGAAATAAGGACCTCGTGTTCGACTGAGTGCCCCTCTATATTTGATTGGTCGGAATGCTATTCTATAGATCTGGTCGTAATCGATTCTTGATTGAAATAAGGGATATGGGTATGCCTTAAACCTAGCTTATTCCAACTTAATTCTACGTTCTTTCTTTACAATTTGTAATTTAATCAGATGAAGATGAAGATTCGGATATTGTGAAACACTAGGAGGAATCAAAAAATATCTTCTCTTATTTGTTTTGTCTTAACAGTGCGAAAGCCTTTGCCCACACTGTATGCCGAATACTGTTGCCGGCGTCATGGGTATCATCAATAAAATTTAAATAATTGTAAACACATTCACCTGTTCATTTGTCAGTATGTAAATACTACTACAGCCGGAGCAGTGATCAGTGGAGATAACATTAATTACGAGATATATAAGGGTAAAAAAAAAATCTGCACCGGAGCCGACTGCAAAAAGCGAAGGATTGGGGAATACAGCACCCAACCCGGTTGACCAGAGGAGGAAGCGAGGCAGAGACTCGATTACCCCCAAAAGCCAACAAGTAAAGCGACCACGAGTACCGACAGGTACGGCAGGCGGGAGCAACGAAGCATCCGTTGAAGCTGGAACCAGTTACGCAAGCACACTAAAAGTGCAGCGTGTAGCAGTGGTCGCAAAAGAACACCCGATGCGGATGCTCACAGATGAGGAACTCACTCAACTGGAAGACGCCATTGCATGGGAGATGCAAAATGGAGATGATCTCCATTTTGAGGGTCTGTACTTCAGACCAGGGATGCTCCTTATGGGCTGCGGGAATGAAAGTACCGTTAAATGGCTCGAGGGAGCAATTTCAAAGTTAACCGCTTGGGAGGGAGTAGAACTATGTGTGAAGAAGGGAGAAGACATCCCTAAAGCCCACATAATTCACATGTACCTCCCAAAAAGCGAAGGGTGGCCAGCAGAGGCTCTACTCAGAACGCTGGCAGCCTCAAAAAAAGGCCTCAGTACGAGGCAATGGAAGGTCCTCAGCGTACGCGCTGAGGGAAATGGTCAACTGCTGACAGCTGCAGTTGATGAGGGTTCAGCCAACTTCATCAACAAACAAAATGCCCTCCTAAGATAAAGGTGGGGCAAAATAAACGTGCGCGGGCTGAAGAAAAGGGAGACAACCTCCACGGCTCCGGTGTGTGCGAGGCGGGATGTATCTCCTGGGGCTATTGCGGTGGAGCCTATTCCTCCAGCAGCGGTTGTGGTGGGGCTGGCTTCGTCTGAGACTGCTGGTAGGGAGACCATTCCTCCCACAGCGGTTGCAGTGGAGCCCTCTCTGTCCATGACTGACGCAAGGGAGCCCGGCTTTCCGGTGGTGGTTGTAGGGGGGTTGGCCGCGGTCCTGACCAATGTCGGGGAGTGTGTCTCCCTCGCAGTGGCGGCGATGGAGCATGCTCCGTGTAACGCTGTTGTGAGGCAGGGCGACCCTCGTACGGCGGTTGCGACGGGGCTTATCTCCGCGACTGCTGCCGGGGGGACGACTGATTTCGCAAACGGCACCGGGGAAACTGTGATCCCTGCAGCAACAACGAAGCTCGCAGAGAGAATGAAACGGGGTACAACAGCGGTTCCAGGATGCGAGAAAGAAGCTTATCAGGCCACCTCTCCGAATGAGCTGGATCTCTCAGTCCTGGAAATAAGCTCTGACAAGGACCCCACAGAAGAAGAAACGGGGATTGCACCCGCTTTTTCCAAAGGATAATGAACGAGGATGTAACTCGTGTAGCGCAGGTGAACCTTCATCATGCCAAGGCGGCTTCGGCTGTTTTGGTACGAATGTTCACAAAACAAAAAATAGGACTAGCACTGATCCAAGAACCCTGGACACATGAGAGGCCTAAACACTCGCGATACCATTGTAGTCTGTGCAGAGGGGCCGGATCCTCCCAGAGCGGGTGCTATGATAAGGAAAAACATTAACTATATATGTCTTTCAGAATACTTAATACGGAACTTAATACCTCTGAAGACCTCTATTATGGTCAAGGGTAACACCCGTGATATAGTTATTGCATCAACCTATTTTCCAGGAGATGCGGAAAACATTCCACCACTGGAAGTACAAAGGCTAGTAGCACATTGTGAGAGAAAAAATATTCCACTCTTGATCGGATGCGATGCTAATGCCCATAATGAGCTTTGGGGAAGCACTGACACAAATCAAAGAGGTTGTGAACTATACGAGTTCATAATGAAATCAAACATGATTATCCACAACGTAGGCAATACACCTACGTTTGTCACTAGAATACGCAAGGAGGTACTGGATATTACTATCAGTAGTATGACTCTGGACTCCTTGGTTAAAAGATGGCATGTATCCGAGGAAACCTCCATGTCGGACCATAAAATTTTGAGGTATGACCTGGAGGGGCTGAGGATGGAGCCCATCATCACCAGGAACCCAAGACGCACTGATTGGGCATTGTACACCACCCGTTTACGGGAAAATCTCTAGCATGTCTCTGTCCAAAGGACGCCCAAAAACCCTCTTGAACTTGAGTATGCTGTAGACGAAGTTAACAAGGCTATTGTGAATGCCTTTGAGGAAAGCTGTCCTGAACGCGTCATAATGGGGAGCAAAGAACCCATATGGTGGAATGAAGGACTAGCCAAACTTAGAGTGGAGGTGCAGAAACTTCACAATAAGACAAAGCATACCAACGATTGGAACGAATACCATAGAATTCTAACACACTATGGGAAAGAAATCCGAAGGGCAAAGTGCCACAGTTTCAGATCCTTTTGCGAGAATGTTAAAGAAACACCTGTGGCAGCTAGACTACACAAAGCCATGGCTAAGCAGGGAAATAACTTTAACATTGCACTAAGAAAAAGTGACGGCAGTTTCACGAAAAACGAAAAGGAGCGGACTCTGTTGCTCATAGAAACCCATTTCCCGGGAAGCAATATAATAAATGAAGGGATTGACGAGATGTTCAAGAACGAAGACCAAACAGCTCGGAATGGAAGGAGGTTGCGACCATCTGTACGGAAAAACGTATAAGGTGGGCTTTAAACTCTTTCTAGCCCTTTAAATCACCGGGAGTAGATGGGGTGTATCCAGTCCTTATTCAGAAGGGACAGAATCTGCTTATATCGCACCTGATACCCCTCTTTAGAAGTAGCCTGGCATTGGGATGCATACCAAATCCATGGAGGCAGGCGAAAGCGGTATTTATACCCAAAGTGGGCAGAGCTGATAAAACTAATCCAAAGGTATGCCGACCTATTAGTTTAACGTCGTTTATTTTCAAAACGATGGAGAAAGTGGTGGATAATTATATTAGGACAACTCACCTATCAAAATACCCACTACATTCAAATCAACACGCATACAGGACGGGAAAATCAACAGACACCGCACTGTACGAGTTGACTAGCAAAATCAAAGAATCCTTAGAATACAAAGAGGTAGCACTAGGTGCATTCCTCGATATTGAAGGGGCCTTTGACAATACCAGCCATGATGCGGTAAAGAGGGCGCTAGTGAAAAGGGAGGTTAATCCTACCCTTATTCGCTGGCTGACTCGGGCACTGGCGGGGCGAACCGTCGTATGTAAAGTGGGATCAAGCACCATCAACGTACGTACGGATCGTGGATGCCCACAAGGAGGTATTCTTTCACCACTACTATGTCACGCGTATGCGGATGATATAGCAATTCTAACCAGATGAAAATTCTAAGGGACACTGTGTGATATAATGCAGGGGGCACTTCGAAATGTGAACAGCTGGTGCAAAGAGATAGGTCTAAGGCTTAACCCCGATAAAACCACACTGGTGCCGTTCACAAGTAGAAGAAATATGGACCAACTTCGCACCATATATCTAAATGGAACGGAGATTGAGTATAAAAATGAAATCAAGTATCTCGGATTGCTGTTGGACGGCAAGCTCGGGTGGAACGGACACATTAAGGCAGTGTCTGCAAAGGCTGTCAGGGCTCTGATGGTGTGCAGAAACATGACAGGCAAGTTCTGGGGTAACCCGGGAATCCTGCGGTGGATGTACACCATGATGGTGACACCAATCATCACCTATGGAGCGGTAGCCTGGGCAGACAAAATCAAAGAACACAAGACGAGACTTGCACTCGATCGAGTTCAGCGTTTGGCATGTGTCTGTATCACCGGAGCTATAAAGTCATGTTCCACGGCAGCTCTCCAGAAAATCTTAAACCTATCGCCACTTCATTTGGTGATAGAAACAGTAGCGACATCTACAATGGCAAGAATCTTCCATGAAGGAAGAGAAAATGGCCTCATAATTGGGCACAAGGACCACGCTAAACTAGCGAAGGTGTCCCCTTTCATATATGCACCGTCGGATCGCATGACGTCGACTTTCAACTTTCACAACAGTTTCCGTGTAGTGCTGAGTGACAAGAGGGAATGGAGCGTTGAATCCAATATACACCTCATAAGACGGAATGCGATCAAGTGGTATACGGATGGTTCCAAGACATCTGAGGGAACGGGAATTGGAGTATTTGGGCCTGGCACCAAATACTACCAACCGTTGGGAAGTATGCCAAGTATCTTTCTGGCTGAGGTTTATGCCATTGCTGTAAGCGCACGACTCACCACAGACAGAGGATACAAAGGCATAACTATAGCTATAATATCCGATAGCCAAGCAGCACTAAAAGCACTAGAATCCCCGGTGATTACATCGAGAATAGTTCTAGATTGTTGCAATGCACTTAACAAATTGAGTGCGGACAATAGAGTTACCCTATACTGGGTGCCAGGGCACGCAGGTATTGAGGGTAATGAGCAAGCGGACCAACTGGCGAGGAAAGGAGCATCGACAGCATTCATCGGCCCTGAACCCTTAAGCGCAATTGAAATGAATCTCATTCACAGGGCCCTAAAGGAAAATGAGGAAAGAGAATGCAATAGGCTCTGGAATGGACTTCCAGGGCTTCGAATGTCGAAGCTGTTCCTCGACGTTTTTGACGAGAAAAAGTTTCGAGCGTGCATCGAAATGAATAAAAGAAAGCTAAGGGTCCTGACTGGGATGTTCACGGGGCACTGCACACTCGGAGGGCATCTCAAAAAGATGGGCTTGACAGCGAATGATGAGTGCAGATTTTGTGATCTTGTGAAGGAGACACCGGTGCATTTGTTGGCACACTGCGACGCGCTGTCCCGCAGGAGAAGAGACAGTCTGGGAAGTTGCTTCCTTGTCGAGGAGGATTTGGGAGGCCTGAGGCCGAAGCAAATCATTGACTTTTTGAGGAAGATCGATCTGCTTGAGGCGCTCTAGGCGCACCGGAAGCGGGGGCACAATAAACCTGTAAGGGTTGATGTGCACTATCCCCGACAGTAATCAATCAATCAATCAATCAAGAGTGAAATATTTTGTAAAAATTATGCTTCTAGGTGTTCTTGTGTGTTCTCTTTTTCTCCTTTGATTTTATCTGTGGTTTACTTTCAAGCCGCTACTAGCAGCGCAGTTCTGCTATCAACTCTAATTTAGTCAATAAGCAGTTTCAATAAAGGTTCAATCAACCATGGAACTACAAAAAATCGTTGAGAAAATGCCATTTTATTTGATATCACCGCGGTTCCTGATGGTAGGCAGCTTAAATTTCTTGAAGATGATAAATCAAATGCAGCAAATTCTTCGCCGTTGAACGAACATCTTTGGAGTTTGATAGACGTTTTCATTTTAGCATAAGTTTTTGTATGTCTCCTTCATATATTATGCTTTTTCAAAATTTCTTGTACACAATGGGTTCTGTTTTCTCTATAATTTGCCTCGTCTGATCTTTAGAATCACTTGTTGATAATTTATGTATTCTAAGAAAACACTTAACACTGAAGAAGGGAGCAACTTACTCCCGAAATATATATATGTTGGAAAAAAATATTTTAACTATAGCGTTTTTTGGAAAACAATTGCTAAGAAGCACTTTTTGAATTTTTTGGTTCCTGGCTGCGACACAAACTTCTTAATTTTTTACTTTGCAGTTATGTAAGGCCGTGTAGCAAATAAAACTTCGTAAGATAAGGATCTTGTAAATTGAATGACGTCGATGAGTTGAGAGATCGCAATTGCTAGCTGTCTGTGCTTGAATGCATGCGAAAAAATTAAAAAAAGTAAATGCCACTGGACTTTGTCCGTCTGCCTTATCTGAGGATATGCCTTCTAGGTAACAGTTCATACCAGAGACAATCTTACAATCCAAGAGACTTCCCAAAAATTCTCAAAAGTTCGTCTGTCTCTTGGTATTATATTTATTCGTCAAAGTCGAAAAATATTTTAGTCCTATAATGCGTCTCAAGATCCGTCTTTCGAGTGCATTTCTTTTATTTACGGATATTATCGTCGATCCAAGTTTCACAAACGTAGCACAACACAGGACTTTACTGTATCTTTGAAATTTGGATTCCTTGTGTATTTGGTAGCTGTGTATTACTGTATATTCAAGACAAAGATTGACCAGCAATGAGATCAGCTTCTCATCCTGCTGGAGTCCCACTATGGTGTCAAACGTATCAGTCAGTTGGATCTGGGTAACCCCAGATTTGTGATATGGTTAGATGAAGTATTTTCCTGGAATTCTATATGCTTTGGTATGGTATGCTACGATCAATATTTTTATTTGCTTATATGAATTCCATAAAAATTTTGGTGGTGATTAAAGTTGAACCCGCGGCATTTCTCCAGGACTTGCTTGGCCGTGAAATGTAGTGTGCGACTACCCAGCCCTAAAATCCCTAATATTCTCCTTAGTAAAGATTCTGTAGTGACATGCCTCTATAATTTTCATATTATAATTTGCTTTTTTGTGGATATGCAATATAATTGAGCAGAATCACTGTTTCGGCATTGGCTTTTGATTGCAGATAAATTGAATTGTTTCATGAATGGATTCTGAACTCTGCTGCAACCAATTTTTATAAAATTATGATGAAAGTTCATTAATGTTCGGCAGTTAGCTATTTCTGTAACTTTTGGCAAAGAGAATGTTTGGGATAGAAGTTGCTTGAAATATTTAGTCATCTTTACTTGATTCTTTTTATATTCGCGATGTTACAGCTGTTCTTGTGCTTTAAGTGGTTCTTAGATGATGAGACATCCCATTGTTTCTTCTGCTACACGTTTGATGGTTAAGTTCACTACCATGCATGCTTCATTGCTGCTTTTTTCTGCTCGATTTGATTATATAGGAATCCGATGAACAGACGAAAAAATGTGGGGACAGCATGTGTGCTTGTGGTACATACATGAACATGGTTAATTTGCTCTCATTAAATAAATCTCGCTACTATCCCATTTCGTAGTTCGCGTGGTAAAATTAAATAATTTTCGGATCTTTTGCAACATTCGGTCGGTGTTAAAGCTTTTTTGGGGTCTTACTTATCCTATCACCAAATTAAATAAATACACAATTAGGTAAGATATTTTTGCAGAAAAACCCGATTTATATTTACAAATTTTCGGTTTTATTTGTTCATTCCACTTCACTATCCATATCTACATATTGTACAATTTTCGCATATAAATACTACAACTAGGTACTCTTATTCAAAGGTTTGATATTCATATCAAATAGTGAAAAACTATTTTCATAGGTTATCTATATAGGACGCGGGCACTATATCGCAAGATACGTAAAAAAGGAATTCATATGTTACATTAAAATAATTCTGATAATTTAATAAGATTAGTATCTGATCACTTTCTCTTTAATATTTTGCACCATTTTAATTAAGATTTTAGTTTTCGTGTTTGAAGAAACCACCTAATAAACTGGCGTTTCTTTAAACGAAATTTAAATTATCAATTTATAATTTAAAATTAAAAAAAAAAATATATTCTTGGCAACTAGACGTTTTTCCATTCTACACACACAATATTCATTCGTTTATTTTTCCGCAAACCTCCTTGTCTAAATTAACTTTCTGGAAAGAAATGACTCATAATTTAATAGAAAATATACACTTAGAAGAGAAAAATAGGATAGATAAATATTTAAGTTTTAAAGTTAGGTAACTGCTTGAAAGCTGAGTTTTTTGGCCGCATGGTTTTAACCGGCACTTAAACTGTAGTAATCTTGCTGACTTTGATATGTAGTGCGTGGTGGAGTGAATGCCGCCTAAAAATAAAATATAAAAAGAATCAATACTTGTTATTATAGTCCCTCATTAATATAAATATTTATAAATATCCATATAATTGCAAAAATCCCTAAATATTAGTCCCTAATTTTTGTTTAAAAGTGCGTACATATTTGTGTACAATGAAGTGACTTTAAGCTTTAAGGTAAATGTCCAGAATACGCGGATACATGATGTTAGGAGTATGTTTAGGAGATTTAATAAAGTCAATCGTCAGTATATTTTTCAAAAAGTCACGGAAAAGAATTCTCAATATGCTCTGAAAAGTGTTTATAATGTGTTCGTCCTTAATGTCGCACATATTCAGAACTTATTGAAATTAGTTCGAAGAGAAAATATATAGCATAAGATACTTTCCAAGGAACTAAATCCAGGAAATTTCAAATCAACAAATCAACAAATTTTCCTGCAGTTTCAATATTTAAAACAAGATATCTTCTGTTCACGATGACTCTCGCATTGGTAAAACTATGATTTGAAGTGGAATAACCATTTCACGGACCGCAGGGATCTGATTCCAGCTGTTTTTAGGTTGAAGCGGTAGGAAATGTCAACAAAGTTTGAAAGAGTACATGGGAAGATGCCTTTTTAAAGAAAAAGAAGAAGCATGCAGAAATAATCAGGATTCCATTTTGAATATTCTACGCGATCATCCAATCATATCAAACACGGATGGCGCAAATGGTCACGCTACAATAGAAGCAGCGGCGGTTTGAGTATTTTAGGGCAATTCTCTGCCCCTATTGGCTCGTTGTGGTCCGAAAGGACACACTGTCACATCGGTCACAACTGCGCAAGACCTTTTGGTTTATTTTTATATCCAAGTCAAACTCCATGCAGGAGCGCAAAAAAGATCAACTTTTGCCGAACTATTTAAAGGACAATCAAATGGCCACTGATTTTATGGCTGCTGAGCGCATCTCTCTTATCAACTTAACAAGATGTGCCAATCTAATTGAGCAGTACTACGCTGTATTACTCGACTATCGAAAAATTGACCGACATGGTACTTCTTTTTGCATGATAATGCAATCGTGGGCAAGGTACAAGCTGCGGTTGCCACTGTAGGTAACCTGTAAACTTTCCTTATAGTGCAGATTTCGTTGCAAATGATTATTATTTATTTCCGAAAATCTAAAAAAAGGGTTTGGGAGAAGAAAGTTTGCATTTCTGAGAGGCGCCTATAATAAAGATAAAATATTTTTTTTTAGAGTATAAATAAATTAATTAATAGATTTAAAAATGTATGTGAGCTAAAGGAGAATATATTGAGGGTAATTTTGAATTTTGTTTCCAACTATTGCTTTGCATTTCGCAGCCTTTTTGTTCTACCTTCGTACATGGTCAAATTTTTTAAAATAATGTAACATGTTTAACTCTCAAATGCTACAAATGAAAATCCTTAAAAACGTAACTTTAATTGAACTATTAGTTTCACAAGTAAGTTTAATAGAATCTTTCAAATGAAAAGATCAATCCTTTGTTTCATTGTTGGACCATGTCCCTCGGGCGGATAAAACTTTTGCCTATGTTATGAGTATAATCAACAATAGCACAATACTTCTGCCGTTGTAAAGGTATACCTAATTTTTCGAGCCCGAAAAACAGCTAGCATGTACTTGATGCCTTTATCTGAACTAGAACATATTCCGCACTGACTATTGGAGCTCGTTGTGACAACGTGGTGAAATCCAAGAATTAATATTAAGCAGAAAGCTGCATATATTCGGGGTATATTCCAACTGTAGTAGGAATGATTTTCTGTAGCGCGAAAGGAGCCGTGGAGCGCGGTTTGGCTGGTTGGGCGAAGTGGGAGGGACACTGAGCAACACAAGCCATAGTTGCCTACGCATTTGCTGAGTGTAGACATTCGTTTTTATCAAGCGTGTTTTTAGTCGTTGCCGATGCACACAATGAGTCAAAATATCGAGTAGTGATATTCGATAAAGTTTTGTGTCAAACTCGAGAAATCAGCAAGCAAATTGTAAGCAGGCTTACTGGGATACTGCAATGAGCTGCTGCAGTATTTTTAGCTGGCGTATAATGTTTAAACAAGTTAGAGTTTTCGTAGGAGCCGACTGTTACATCAGACGCTCGTTGAATCCTTGAACTGACGTCAATGTGGCCGAAATGGATCAACTGCTGAACCTGTTGAAAGAAGGGTTAATCCGGTTGCGATATCGGCTGAAGAGCATCCGACCAACCATCGCAGAAAACTGGACGCTAAATCATGACAATTCGCTGTGTTGCTTCAATTCGCTGAGTGCTTGTGGTGGGGCAACATTGCGACGATTTGGCTTTGCCATGTTGCAGCATCCCACCTACAGTCTCGATCTGGTTCCATTCCATTTTTCAAGTTCCTACAGATAAAAAGAAAGGTAAAGGGACATCGGTTTGACTTGATTTAGGAAAAGGGCATCCGACAGAATTTTTTGAAGCAACCTTGCAGAAGGAGTACGGGGGTGGTAGTTGCCTTATTCAAAGTGTGTAGCTGCTCAGTGGTCAACATCGCTGAATATGTAAAATACATTCTATGAGATTATTTCTTAAAAAACAGTCCTGCTACTCGTATTTTCTGTGTGTATGACCCTGTGTATATAAGGAATGCAAATCTCGCGAGATTATGGCTCAAGCTAGATCCCGTGAGTTTATGAATAACAATACTGCGAGATCTCGTAAATTTCGAGATCTTGCGAGATGTGCAGTTTTGTGTGTTTTTTGCAAATAAGCACAATATTTGAATAAAAATAATAAGTATTATCAGGTAAACATTTATTTTCACGAATTTTTTCAATAGACTTTTATGCATCAATCATTGTTTGACGTATCTGTCTATAATTTTTTAATAAACATCTGAGTAGTAAATTTTGACGTACGTATCCATCAATTAACAAATGAAAGCAACAACCAGTCTTCCCTTCTAATGTCAAACAAAAATCTTTTAATAATAAAACAGTTCTTTTATAACAAACAAAACAACGAGAAGTCAAAAAAAATTAATCTTATTATCTAAGTTGAGTTGACGTTTAAACTGAGATATTATTATCAATTAAATAAAACTATATCTACTAAGTAGATCCATTCGATATTACAGATTAATTAACAAAATATATAAATCAAATGAAAGATTTGTTAAATTCGAATCATAAGCCATTATTAAGAATTATTTTGAAAGTAGCTCCTTGACAAGCACAAAAGGTCCAAAGAATCGTTTGCTAAACCGCTTCTTATTTTGTTTGCCAGATAACCAGCCGCTGAGAAGGTCCTTTCGGATTCAACGCTAGTTGGAACCATAGATCTCAGGCAGTTATCAACGAACTGTGAAAGTTTGCCTTTTGACCCCCCGGACTCGTATAAATTCATTTCCTTTTTGAATAATGCCTCCAGAGAATTCGTAGTTAGTTTTCTGTCACTATGTTCTTTGAACGCAGTAGTCAATGTTTCCTGAAGTTCTCCCTGTAAAGAAATATTCTTGATTGTCTCAGAAAGAGATGAAAGCGGTTCATTATCGTCATCTTTAATCTTCAATTCAGCTATATCATTAGCGGCGGTAGCTGATGTTGATGGGATCAACCAAGATGGATCTGAATTTGTCTGTGTCTGTAATTAGTCAGACTGTGTTGCGGATGCAAAAGCTCTATAAGTGATTTAATTTCAGTTCGAATCACGTTTTTCGGAGGCAATTTAAATGTTTCGACTTTCGCAAACTCTTCTTTATCTGCTTTGTATTTAGCTGGATCTCTAATATGCAACAAGCATGCTGTCAACTTCGTCCGACGCTCAACAATGTGCTTTCTCAAGGAGCCAACTAGTTTTTCTGCCAATGTAGTTTTTAGCTTTTCTAGTTTGCGAATCATAAACCTAAGTGCTTTTTCTGCGATAGCCAAGTGTGTATCTTGACGACATAACACAGTCAGTTTTACAGGTTGAAATGCCTTGTCTAAGTCCGCTAAAACCGCATGTTCTTCCGCATTCAAAGAGTATTTCGGATCAGCTTCCAGGCTGATGTCGATCAAAGCTTTGGTGACACACAGCTTGTTTCCAATAAATGTAGAAATCATGTCTGCTAGGCTCGACCATCGAGTTTTACAATCAAGTTGTTACCTAAAATCTTTTCCAAATTCTTGTTTTACGTTTATTAGCAGAGTATCATTTTTAGTAGGTGATCTTTTAAAAAGTTTCACCAATTTCCATAACTTTCTCAATAATACCTACTATCTAGTTCTACTTGTATTCTGTGCATAGACCAATGAAAAACATCATCTTCTGAGTCTGTGCTAGAAATTTCGTCCATTTCCAAAGGAATCTCATCGTCGTTTTCCTCATTTTCAGATTCTATCACAGGTTCCTCAACATCAGTTTGTTTTTTATAAATAGTATCTATTATGCCAAGTTGAACTCCATGGGCATAGCAGAGCTGATGTGAAAGTGATATCTATCGAACCAACTTTTTCATTACACTTGTCCCATCTGTAGTAATATTGATAACATCTTTTTCCAGAATAAGGAAAAATTCAATTAACTTTGTTTTCAAAATACTGACACCACTTTCAGCAGGCATACTTCCAAAAACGCAAATAAGCCCCAAGTTCCAAAACAGAGCATTGCCGTTCAAAAATGTGTGGCCACTCATCAATTGTTAGCGTAAATCTGTGATCATTCTCCTTCAGTTGAGCCAATTCACGCATTATTTTCATTTTCAATGTCATGCCATAATTCATAACTACAAGTTAAATTGTGTTTGGGGACATAGGCAGTTAGTGTCCCGAAGAATTGAAGAGATCTCTCATATCTTTGGAAGTACAAAAAACACGGAAAGGTAGTCCATCTTTGGCTACCATTCTTGATACTTTTTTCTCCTTAAAAATATCTTCTACCGTGAGGAAATGATGAGTAATTTTTTGCCTCCTCTTTCTTGCTGGTGGCACTGGTGCCGACGATCCTAGTGATTCTGGACTAACATTCGACGTAGATGAGGATGCTGTTACTAACTCCATGTTTTGGTTAGTAGTCCAGTATTTGATGATGGTGGCGGCAACGGCAACGGCGGAAGTGATATGACATTCTTCGTTTTCGTGACAATTTTATGAATCGATTTTAAATGCTCATGTAACCAAAGCGGAGATCTATCCTTGAGTTCAATCCATTTTCCGCACTCAAAAAGCATTTCCATACTTCCAACACACTCTCATAGTCTTTATAAACTATATTCGCCGACATCACTCGTTATTCCACTCGCAAATCACATAAGAATTTTTTTTTTCCATAAATAACCAAAAACATACTCGAATGCAATTAAACTCAATCACGTTGGCTAGCAACAACTTTTAGTAAACAAAACAAATGCACGCTGATGACGCTGCACGTCGGCTCAATTTTCGACCAATCGGACGCACGAATGAATCTGAGAGATACCTTGTCCTGCGACCGCTACCTCAGGCCGCCGCCTCCTTCGCACCGAACGAACCTGACAGATCGCAACTCCGTCCGTGTCAGTCCGCGCTTCGAATAAGATGTTGTTATGCTCGAGTGCAATCTCGTTAAACTCACGAGATCTCGCCCTTTTTTCGTTCGAGATCAACCTCGCTAAAAAGGGCGAGATCTCGCGAGAACGAGATTGCATTCCCCATGTGTATATGACGCACGAATACGGTCGTTTTTTATCCCCTGAACAATTAAACAAACACTATTTATGGTATTTAGATTAATAGAGTACTAGTACTACACTAAAATAAGAAAATTATCGGTTCTTTCGAGCTTTTCTTGTTTAGTTTTGTAATATTTGTGAACAATCTTCGTAGTATGTGAATATAAAACCTATGATGAATTTATGCTCTATATAATTGTACATACCTGGAATGCATTACCCAAAAATTGAGTAACAGATCTTGTTATTCCTAGCGCAGTATTTAGGAGCCCACCTGGACGAAAAGGTGAATTACTAGGTGGGTCTAAGTGTGTCACACCGTCATTAGCGCTCTGTTTAAAATTTATTTAATTTTATTTGTTTCGCATGTTTCACATATTTTTTTTTGGTATTTGTTTTTGGTGGTTGTTGTTTTGAAAAGCAATGTTGTGTATATCATGCCATTTAATTAATGTTTGTTGCATAGTGTATTATTGCCAATATGTTCCAGAAATTGCAATGGGATGTGAAAAGCAAGAATTAATGAAAATATGAAAGAAAGAAAACATGTTAAATATATTCTTCAAGTAATATGAAAATAAATTTCTTTTCATGGAAAACTTACCCAGTCTGTATCCAGCCCCTGGGTGTTGGCTTGTTGATAAACTGCTTGTGGGGGTGGATTAGTGATGCGTGTTGGTCTAGGTTGTGTGTTAGCTACAGCGCCATTTGGTCCGGGACCAGTTTCCTGCCACGTACGCCACAACCATGCCAAACCATCTAGGATTGGTCGTTGCGATTGTGTTTGGGGTGATGGTGGTGGGGGTCGCGATGGTCTTCGTGGTCGTCTCGTTGTTGTGTAAGGAGTTGGCGCTGGGCTCTGAAGGAATAACAACTACAGATTGTAGTGGGGAAACAGAAAAGAAAGAAAACATATTTTTCGTCAATTTTCGGTCAAGGTCGAGTCAAAATTTTGATTGAAATATTGTTGTTGGGTCAGTTGATGTATCTGTACCAAAATATTCATGTTCCCAGTTAAAAAAATGTTTTCAATGTCCCACATGTTCACTGGTTACTAAAAAATCTTACGGATCTGCTTTTGGTTTTGCGAGGTGTTCACATTTAAACAAGATAAAGAGTCCTTCGGCCATTTCTGTCTTGCGGGCAACGAATGAATACGCATTTTTTTGTTTTATTAATATGTTTTTAATATCACAATTTCGAACTTTTGTAAAACATACACAGCATATATATCCAAACAGAATTATTGATTAAAACGATGAGATTTTTTTAAGTTGACTTCTTCTCTCAAAAATCAAAACTAGAAAGGGTTTTGTGGTACCATTACTTTACATTTGTATTATTTTTGTTGCTGTAAACTTTGAATTCACTACATTCAACGTATTCGGGCAAATGTTTTGTTTGTTTTTCAATGAAACAATCTCTGTAATAATGTTTAAGCTGATCGAGCTGGCAACCGATGAAAATAATTACAAGAAATTTAATGAATCAATGGTATGGATGGTATCATGTGGCTCGATATAGAACGTTGAAATTTGGAAAGCGTAATAATGTAAGCTAATGGTAATATTTGATGTAAATCAATATGGGAAACTCAAACACTCTATAAAACTATAACAACTTGCAATGAATTAGAAAAGTTCGAAATTACATGAAAAGCTTATGTGGATGATACGAAAATTACCGGCCAAAAGGCCCGTTCATATTGAACCCTGATGAAGTCGAAGTAGCCGCAGCACATTAATGACCAATTATAGAGATATAAGACCGTGTACCTCTTGGTGACCCATTTTGGAGACTACAATTTAATTCTACAATACCTGGAATTGATAGCTTTATAAATTTTTAACATTAATTTGAAATTATTATTGATGCTAGTCCGGTCAACAAGAATCGTTCAAATTCATCGTGAATTACTTACGAAGATCCAGAAAATTATATATTTCTTGCAGAGATTTCCAATGTTTTCGGATTTCGTTCGTTTTATGATTGAAGGATGTGTCAAAAGGTAGCAGTGTTAGAGTGAGAGAAACTCATTTAACCGCAAAAAGTTACATTTTAGATGCAAATTGGAATAAAGGCGCCAATGCGAATCGCGCTGGCATTGAATTCTGGCAAAATCCTTTACAGACAAAAGCACTACTAAAGTACCAAACTCTTATCTATGGAAAAGTTGCTTAAAGAAATGCGACGTAAATCGGTTCAGCAAATCATGAAACCTTAAGATGTCGTTAGATTTATTGGTTTGGAGGATAGTGTAACGAGGGACAAGTGCTAAAACTTCAAAAACTCTCTCAATCTCACGGTATTCGACTGAAATATTACAGTTGCAATGGTATTTATAAACAAATCTTGTCGAAATTAGGACAGAGAGATGCGCATTAACATTTTCTTTAATTTAGTATTAATACAGTATCATTTACACCGGAAAAATTATTCTCATATACATTTAAGCTCAGAAAGCAAGGTACCGCGTTGGCTCCACATATCTACTTCAATTAATTTTTAAGCTCTCTAGTTTGCAAAGCTCGCTTCATATGCTACGCCCGTTATTCGTATCTCTTCCTTCGTGACGATATCCCGAAATGTGAGAGCTTTTTAGCATGGTGAGATTGAGTTATGCGCCAGGATTCACATTTTTAAAAGAGGATGGTAATCACGTGGAGAAAAAAGGTATAACAGAAGAAGTAGTCACATTCATACTCAGAAATTGATAAATCATGTTTTAAGCTGAAGTGTTCCGACAATCCTGCTGATTTTTAAGTATCTGACTAGAAATTGGATAAGCAGTCGCCTATAATGAAAAATTTAATTTTCGAAAAGAATTAAATAAATATCTTCATTTGTTTTTGTTTTAACATGTATTTCACTTTACAGATGACGATGTGAAAACTTCTGTCCCCTACTGTTTTTTTCCTATAAAATGGACTGCAGTGTATTTGGTTGGTTCTGAATATATTCTGAACACATTTGTTATTACCGGGCAAATAATTTTTCATTTATTTAGTTTCAATCGTATCTCAGTAAGTGTGCTGACATTGTAATTTTTGTCGTTGTTGCGTTAAAAGATTGTTTGTAACTATTTTTTAAAGTCCTGAATTATTCTATCAAGTGTACAATCAACTGTTTATAAACGAAATGGAAGCTGGTCAGTATTGACGTTGATGAGCCATAATTTGGCCAATAGTTGACTGGAGCTAACCTTTAAATTGAGCGTACGCTGATTCCGAAACGGTACCTTTCGCTTTTTTGTTTATATTTAAAAAAATTGTGAAAATTTCGTAAAGCCGCATGCTTAAGGATTCCAAGAAATACTAAATATATGATATCACTAAATATGATATTACTGAAAAGAATGTCTAGGATTCAAATCGATTTGAAACAATTTTAAATTTAATTCTGGTGTTTCATTTTGAAGCTGACATTAATTTCTAAAGTAAAACCAAATAAATGGCTTGTGAAGTCCTGAACCAATGGTCGGTTGTAATGGCAGTTGTTAGTAAAAACGTTGTATGGTAAATGTATGTAAAAATACACGTGACTATTAATACAAAGCCCCAAAGTCTTCTTTTTCGAGTCAAGAGTTCTTGTCATTCGAACGAAATAGTACAGTTTTTTGTTGTCTACAATTCTTTTGAATGTTTTGGTAGCAATATTATATTTGCGAAATAAATTTATCTGTAATAAAGAAAGTAAATAGTGGCTGAAACGGAATTTCTTCGGATTTTTTTGTGGAAGTGAACCAATCGGGAGAAAGGGATTCCATCTGATTTGTTGATCATGAAGGGGGGGGGGGGGCAAGGACTGTTTCCATGACAAAGTATAGGCACAGATACTTCCTCTTCTGACTTAGAACCACTTATCAATGAGATTTTACTTACACTTTCAGGAATATTGTTATTGGCTGGACCAATGCCCTGCTGTTTCAGAATTGCAGCGAGAACAGCTTCATTGGTTGTTCCGTACAAATCTATACTGGGGGCATTAACAGTCCCATCTATACCTTGAGCTCGTAACAGTGCAAGAATTTCGGCCCGTGTGAGGGTTGCCGGTGCCTGGGTAGCAAGTGGTGGTATCCAGGCGCTAGTGAGTCTTGGGCGGGGTGTAGTGGTAGTGGTTGTTGTTGTTGTGGTTGTCGTTGTTGCAGGCGTTCGGGTAGGTGATGGGCTAGCTCGTTTGCCTCCTCCAAACTGTTGAGTCAGATGAGGAAGATCTTCAATCGTTACCTTCCTCCCCAGGAGCGTTGATAATAATTGCAAATCACGATTTAGCGTCTCCAAATCTTCTTGACCACCTTGTGCTTCTCCCGGTGATAATTTAAGAACCGAACTACTTGTCGTAGTCGATGTAGTGGTTGTGGTAGTTGTGGTAGGTGTAGTACTGGTGGTAGTTGTTTTTAATGGAGCCGGTGTTTTCTTTGAAGTTTGTTTCACCAATGTTGGCAAATCTCCAGCGCCAATTGGTCGACCCAGCAGAGAAGACAACAATTGGAGATCAGCGCTAAGTTGTGCTTCGTCCTGCTGGTTTTTGATAATATCGTTTGACAAAAGTGAGGGTCCCTGTGTTGTTCTTGCCGTAGTGGGAATAGTTTTAGGTGTCGTTACTGCATTCTGATTGTTTACAGCCAATTCAATAATTCTATTAGCAAACGTGGGCGAACGCGTTGTTGTAGCGTTTGTAATTTTGGCGATTTGTCTCTGAAATGTAGAAGATGGGCTAAAGAAAGGGTCGGGGTGTATGGAGGGAATACAAATTACAAGTGAATTAAGAAAGGCTATATCTTCAGCATCCGAATGAGTTGTAGCAACAGGTTTGCGGGTGGTTGTCAACGTTTGGAAACTATTCAATAAATCATCGAGATTTTGAGCATTCAAAGCAGGACGGGGTGTCGTTGTTGTAGTAGTTGTTGTCGTTGACTTAGGCCGAGGCTTTTGTGTGGAGTTTTGTTGCCTTGTCTGTTGTCCAAAAAGGAGTAACCTCTACTCGTAAAATAGAAGAGAGAAGAAGAGAAATATTAGGAGACTCATTGGTGCGCAAGTTCAAGGATAAGTGTACCAAGTTTGACAAAAAGTTAATATCTTCGACATCGGAAAATGTGGTGGTGCGTACTCGCTGAGTAGTAGTTATCCTAGCGGTTGTTGTTGGCATTGGAGTAGGGGTGGTCGTCGTAGTACTCGTAGTAGTGGTTGTTGACGTCGTAGTAGGCAGCGTTAAAGTGGTTGATGAAGTTGTTGGAGTGCTGGAAGTTGGTGTCGGTGTGGTCAATCCGTTTTTTGTGACTTGCTCGGCCAAATTTTTTTGTAGCTTGAGAATTTCTTGTAAGATTCTCAAATTACGATCGAATGGGCTCTCTGTTGTTGACGAAGGTGTCGAGGGTTGTGGTAATGTTTCAACTATTTGTTGACCCATAGTCGTAGGGACTATGGTTTCTGAGAAAGATAATGGTGTTGTAGTTGCGGCCATAACAATTTTCGTTCTTGGGCTAGGCATTTGTGTTGTGGGCTCCGGAGTTATTGGAATGATTGGAGTAGTTGGATTGTAAATTGGTGATTGTTTTGTGAGAGCACTAGTTGTTTTCATGTTTACAGGATAAACAGCCATTGGTGAAGCGGTTGTTTTAATAGTTGTTGTTTGTAACGTTGGAATCATTGTACTCGTTTCAGGGTATATAATGAAAGCTGTTGTACCCGATCCCTTTGCCTTTGTCAAGCCTTCTAGATATGAATTGTCTGTGTCCGGAACAGTATTGTCTTGGGTCCTTTTGCTTGAAGTCTCCAAATTAGAAGAAATCGGTCTTTGAATAGTTGCGGCAATATCACTTTGTTGATTGTCCGTAGTTGGTATTTTATTCAGCAGCTCAGACGATGATGTTGTTGGAATGACTTCGTCGTTTTTCGGCGCCTATTCGGCGTAAAGAATACGTTAGGTGTGTTTTAAGAGAGCGAGAGAAAAAAAAAGAGAGAGAGAGAGAGACATAACGAGTGAAGTTTCTGTATTTGCATTGATTTGTTGAGCTTACCATGGATGAATTATTCGTTTGTTCTATCAACATTGGCATCTTCATTTGCGAATTATTAATCATCGTCATTATTTGCGAACTGTTCATCATCATCATATAGTTACGATTGCGTGACATAGCTAGACTAAATACATTTGATGATTTTATATCGAAATCCGGATTTACATATTTCCTCTTCAATATGTCATACAGAATATTTTCCTATACATGGTGGAGTAACAGATAGATACTTGGTAATTTGCATATGGTTGTCAGTTTAGGATATGTACAAAAAATTTTTAATTGTATCGATTTCTTAACAGGACACTACCGTGAAAGGGATTGGAGTTGATAGATATTTAGTGATAAATAAATTTTCAGATAAAGATTCATGCAGGGTTTGAGGTTGTTATTAGCTATGACTAATAGTAAAGTAGTTAATTTAAAAATATTACAATTTTAAAGGCATAAAAAACGTTCGTTAATTTTAAAATTAAATAAATTTTAAACTAAGCTTCCTAATTTTTAGTAATAGTAAGAGTAAGAGTATTTAAATGGTTGCCACTAAAGTATGTTGTGGTTCGTACTTATAGAAACTAAATCAATGGCACACTCTTTTCTATATATTATATATATTTAAGTATATTACAGTTGAAGGCAGTGCTTGATTAAATTTATTTATCGCATCATGTTTGAATGTTCCATGAGTGTTAATAAGAGTTTCAAGAAAAGTAAGTCTACGATCTACGTTTGTCCTTCCTTTAATGCTGACTCTTTTGATAAAATCGTATATCGATACGAAACAATACGGGAATTGGTTTATGCACATAATTTGATGCAATAGATGCACATGTGACCGTTTGCGATTTAGGTCAGGACTCAAAACACACCCATAATTTTGATTTAATCATTGTTTTTGCATTAGTTTTGTCCATATTTGTAACAAATGTTAAAGCAAGTTACGTATTACAGCTTGGCAGGTAATATCAGTTTCTGATTAGGCAATCTGTACAGATCCCAGAAATCGCGAAATGTCAAAGAAGTTACTGTCAAAGAAGTTATGCTGGAGTCTCGTTCTAAATTGGAGGAGTTCCTCTTCCAACCTCTTATTAGAAGTTGGACATTCGCTTCTCAATTGATGATAATATCGTCGCATGCAGTGGACATTTTTTGAGTAATGATCACATATGGTGTAGTTGCAGAATAAAGATTTGTTACCGCAAAAGTTAGTTGAACTTTTTCTATTCATACTCAGTATAACGTGTGTCAAGTGTGTGTGTGGTGGGAAGGAGTGACTTTGTGATTTTGCGAATGAATTAAAAAATCCTTTTTATAATTCATTCACTGAAAAGCAAAATACGACTTTTTTTGACCAAATTTTCTCCGATTATTCTAGATACGTATGAATATTTTGAAAGGGATAATGGCTTGACAATGTTGGCATTGAGAAAGAGTGTCGACAGAGTTTCTGCAGATCCATTTAGTAGCCAGATCAAGGTAGCTACTAAATTTATATACAGATATTCTGCCAACACATCTGCCGAAATTCTTGAATGACCTGTATTAATCAATCTTAAAACTATGCTAGTACCAGTCATTTCAGAGAGCGAAAAATCAGGAAGAAATCAATGGATTCTGCGGACAAAATTAAAGCTATTTCATTCAAACTTTGGTCACAAACACGCAAACTGTTTTCTGATTTTAAATCCTAGTGAACGTGATAATTACATAATTTTCTTATGCCTTTAATTTGAGTTATTGGTTAGATTTTATGTTCTACCGTCCTACTTTACTCCCAAATAAATTTTCAAGTAGATGTTACTAGAATTCGATACACTACCGTTTCCGAATCAATGGTAGTATCTGAAGAACGGTTAGCATCAGTTGGATTTGATTCTTCACCATCACTATCTTCCATGTTATTCGTGGGTCTACTAGTAGTAGTAACATTTATAGGTCTAATCACACGTTTTTCACTAATCCTATCGCTAGTCACAACTAATTGATTACTATCAACGACAATCGGAGTAGTACTAAGAATATTTGCATTTGTGTTTTCATTGATTGTGACTTGTGATGTTGTATCTGCATCTACAGCTCTAATTTTTGCGGAATATGGTGGCAAGGATCTTGATCTTTGGGTAGTGAATCGTCTGCTATTCGAAGTCGTCCGATAAAATTCACTGAACGGGTTGAATAGCATTCGTGGATCGATATCAGTTACCTCAAGATTTTCGTGGCGCACGGGCAATATTGTACCATTTGGATACTTCCGCACTACAGTTTGATTTGGTAGTATCCCGTAGACTGCGATGGTCTGTTCGGTCATCGGACGAATCGTTGGAATTTTGCGGACCACTGTATTGTTCGGAAGTACTCCGTATATGACGTAATCAGGTCCTGGAACACGGTGTGTTGTTGTGCTAGTTTTTGCCTCTGCCGATTGGGCGGGCGGACGATTTTCAAAACGTGGTTTGAAATAAATACTTGTAACTGGTGATTCCCTTATCGTTGATGTTGGTATTGGAGCAAATCTGGACGAAGCAGCCGATACAATTGGTATTGATGCGAATGTTGAAAAGTCTGGTAGTCGTGTGGACTGTGTTTCTGTTGTAGTTGGTTGCAAAGGAGTTGACAATGATACTGGACTCACGTTGGTGAAGTCAGATCTTTCGTTTGGCACGGTGTATTGTGTTGGTGTATTGTTGGTGGTAGTGATATTAGTTACGATTTGTGTTGAAGTTTCTATGCCCGCTTGTGTTTCTGTTGTTAGTGTTGATAGTGGTTTGTTGGAATTGACACTAAGTGTGTAACCGTTTGATTCTTGACCAGTTGTGGTTACATCAAGATTATTTGGGGTTATTGACGTTGTGACATAGTCCTGAGACATTGTGCTACCAGTTTCAATGGTTTTAGCAGTTAATGTCTCATCAACATTTAACACAAAATCTGTAGTGTTAGAAAAATTATCACTAGTGGTTGTATTAAATATAAAACTACTTAAATTAGTTGTGTTGGGCGTTTGTAGTAAACTATCAATTAATCGGTTTGAATCTAATTCAAGGTTTTCTTGTTCATTGACTGTTGGTGTAAGTTTTCTACCTTTGAGAAATGAGCTTATTTCTATGGCAAGGACATTGAAAATGGTTAAGGGGGTCTCAGTTTTCACGTCAGGTATTAATTTTCCATTGATCAATGAATCAACTTTGTTTAAGGATTCGTCTAAGTTAGTAATTGGATTTTTTGTATCTAATTCATCAACATACAGGCTTTCTGTGGGTTGATATGGGGCACTGTTAGTCGTTGAAAAAGTACTGTCAAATCGGTCTGTATCAAAAGATGATTCGGATGTTACTAAACTTTGAGTACTAGATAAACTGATTGGTTGAGGGTATTCGCTGGTCTCTAGATTGTCTGTATCAGTTTTCGGTGAAGCTTCATAAAAAGGTTTGGCAGTACCCGTAGACTCGGTAGTTTGGTTGATTCCACCTGGTTTTATGCTGAATACTTCGAACGGTGTCATTGTTTGTGCTGTCGATGGAGTTTCGGTAGCAGTCTCAGTACTTGTTTCTGATGTCGGGATTGTTGTCGTCGTTGAAAAAATAGTTTCAGAGTTGTTACTGTTGATGTTGTCGTTGCTACTGTCATTGGTATTTATTTTTTGTGCGGAAGTACCCAAATCTTCAGCTGAAATATTACCTTGAGTTATGATATCACTACCCGGTGTTATTGGTGAATTCAAATTAAATGGCAATGGCAAGCTAGTTGGTGGTAAATTAGTTGGCAAAGCTACAGTGAGTGCTGGTGAGATTGTTAAATCTTCTGTTACAGCTACGTTAGTAAAAGCACCTTGTGTAATCGAGTTTTCGGTAGTTTGTTTTGACATTGTGGTTGTTGTGATTTCTTGTGAAAAATCTGACTGTTGGGATACGGTTGATGGTGTATTTGCAATGGTTGTAGGAATATTGGAAACAGGATCGATTGTGGATGGGTTTGATGGTGTAGAATTGGATGTATTGGTGAACAGTGCTAGTAGATCGTCTAACGATCGAGGCGGTAATGGATTGTATTCATCCACGCTAGTGCTACTAAAAGTATTAGCAACAGTATCATCGTTACTATTCGAATATTTGAGAGCATCAAGTGTTCTATATACAGAGCTGGACTCATTGCTCATTATAGTTGTTTCAATACGACTCGAGTCACCAATATTAGTAGTGGTATCAATTCTATTCGGTACCTGAGTGTTGATAAAATCGAGCGGCGATTGCGTCGTGGTTGTAGTTGTAGTAGTTGTTGTTGTTGTGGTTGTAGTTGTAGTTGATGTTGTTGTAGATGATGAGGTTGAATTGATATCAGGTGTTTTGGACATAATGGCATCGAGATTTTCAGTTGTTTGCGACAAAATCCCAGCCAAAGCACTGAAGATTGATACGGTTACCGATGGGGAGTGATTAGAAGTTTCAACATTGATATCGCTACGCATTAGAGCACCAGGAATAGGTTCAATAATATTGTATGATCCAATATTTTCGTCATATTGTAGAAATTCTGAGTTTAGCAAATCATTTTTAATGTTATCCTTCTGAAAGGTAAGGAGGTAAAAATTTTGTTGTGTGGGAGAATAAAGATTCAGGTTCTTGGTAAAAAGGGTATGGTACAAATAAAAGAAGGCCAAACATAAGTGCTCTTTCACTATTTTCTATATTTTTGTGTTTTTTTTTCTTCTGCTAAAAACATTTAATATTTTAAAACATTACATATAAATGGAGAATATGTAAAACAAATGTAACAGTACAGTAACACTTTTTTTAAACATGCAAATGAATGTTAGTAGCTATGATAATGGATATTATTGCAATAAAGGAAAAGTATACAATGAGAGTCGCTTGATAAAGTTTAGTGATTTGTATCATTGACAACGAAGTGAAATTAGTTTATATATATTAAGCTGTTGAGTTGATTCGCATAAGAAAACGAAAACTTTAAATTCTCTGAGAGTATTTCTCATGATACTAATGAAAATCTATCAATGGACCCAACCCTTAGTATGAATGAAACTTGACGAATTGTGAGCCCGATTGAACTAGTTCTTGGAGTCATTATGACGTTCACGTTTAGTTCTTCTGCCATTGACGTCATTATGACGTCGAAAATGGCATCGATTGTCCCAGGCAGTAGCTTTTTAGATATTAAGGATAAAGATGGATAACTTGAATATTATCTTCGAAATATCTACGATAGCTTACAGTACAATAAAACTTGGCTAAGCCATTTGCATTATGACCTAGCCTTCGGTATTGTGTGCCATGCTTGCTTTTCATTATTTATTTATTTTAGTTGCGAATGATGATAGCTGCATTTGAAGTTTAGAATATCTCCTCTAGAGATACTATCAAGTTTTGAGGAAGTTATTTAGTTGCAGAGCAAGCAGGAGTTGTCTTCAAGATTAGAAAATGTGAAAATCCTGAAATAAAAACATTCTTGCCTTATTTATGTTGACGACTAACAAATCGATAACAGTTCTTTCCAAGCATACAGGTTTTCCGATACAGTAAATTATGTAGGTTGGCAGAAAATGATATATCCTGGTACTTTGGTTAAAGTTCTCATGATTCTGGTATAGTTTCTTTGCTTTAGATATTGAAGATAGTTATTGTTTCTTATCGTAACGTGAAGATTTGACAATGATATTTCTTTATGCAAGCTTTGCAGGACAATGTATCTTGGCTTTGCTAAATTGCCTCTCTGGTCTGGTAGGTAATGTAATTTGAATTGAGTCCTTCACTAGACTTAAAATTAGAAGGAACTGCATGGATAGTTATCAGAAGAATCCAGTTATTTAGACAAACGCGAGTTCCACTTAAAACTTGTAAGTCTAGCATCTGCAGCATAAACGGGTCTGCCATTGAAATTCGATTTGATGGAAATACTTTGAAGATACTCAATTTTATCTTTTCCTTGTCTTGCATTGGTTAGTAAAATAACAACACCACGTAATCTAGTAAATATGATAAATATATGAACATTCAAAAATATAATTTGTGAAAAATGAAAGCAATGAACAATGATATGAACGTATTAAAGACAAAAACCATTAGTTAAATTAAATAAAATCATGCTTCTTGCTTAATTTTTTCTAGAACTTTTACGGGCAACACGGTTAAATATCCAGTTTGGTTCAACCATAAACAATGACCATAATTCTTCTAAACTGGGCTTGGGCGTTTGAGCTGGTAGTGGTGTGGTAGTCTTCAATGTTACTGGCATCGTTCTCAATGCAGGATTGCGTTGACTCGGAGGACGATCATTGGTGAAAATAGATGATTTTGGTTGGTTTAATGGCCTTCTAATATTTTTTATTGATGGAAATGGGAATGAAGATGATGGTATTTTCAATGGAATGTTGTTGGAATGAGTAGGTGATGGTGTTATTGAGTTATAATAAAATGGTGATCTTCCCGTCTTGATGATGTTTGGCCGTTGATATTCTTCCCAACGTTGATCTTCCTTCCCTTGTATGTGATTGTTTCGCGGCTCAGCGAAATGTGAAGCAAACATTACGAACGGATGATTTGCTGGCAAATCCCATCCAAAAGCCTTGAAAAAGGAGTCGTACATTTGGAAAGCCATTTAGGAAAAGCATCGAAATGAAAAATAATGAAGTTAGAGAATTGCCGTAATTTGGAAAACAATGAATCAAAATGGTTTGTGGAATGTGTGAATGATTATTTGAACGTAAACAATGCAGATATTACATTTGAGAGTATGAATATTGTGAGTGTAGTAGAATAAAGTGTTACCAACATTCAAAACAATCTTTCAAAATCTTGCACTAATTGTTTGGCCTTATCGAATTTATTGGTTGATATGAAAACGTGTTCTGACTTACCGATTCAGTTGTTATAGGAGGAATTGTTGGAATGTAAACAGGTTGATCGTTCACCCTTGCTGCAGATCGAAAGGAATCGGCACGAAAGCGTGAACTAAATTTTGGATTGCTCGCAAATGTCTGAAATGCGAAAATTGCTTTAGACGATAGATTCCCAACAGACTAAATAAAGTTACCTCAAGTTTAGCTGCTTTTCTTTCTGGACGTTCTCCGCTTTGCAGCCCAGAGTCCCGGCTCACAAAACTGGGTATCCTGGGTGAAATAGGTGCCTCTGTGGTAAATTTAGAACTGAACTTGTTGCGATTTTGCCGTGTTGGTGCCTCGGCTTGAATAACATTTTCAATGGTAGAATCTTCTAAGGAAGCTTCGGTCTTTGGTGGTTGGAATCTTGATCGAATTGGAGAAAAGGCAAGTTTTCGAACGCCTGTCCGTTGAGAAGGATTTGGAGATTGGTCATATGTTGTTTGCGATTTCTCAAGAATTTGTTTGGGTGTTCTTGATCGGTTGTTTCGTAATGGATACTTTCTTTCAGGTTTGGTGGATGTAGTTTTGGCTGGAGTAGTTGTGGAAGGGGAAGTAGGAGTTACATTAGACGGAGCCACGGTAGGTCGTTGGGCTGACTTGCTCACTGCCCGTGGTCGAATCACGTCTACTTTTCTTGATCTTGTAATGGTTTTGATTGTTGACGGGCTTGTTGGGTTGTCGAGAACTTCATTTGATTTTGGCGTCCTTTTTACAGCTGTTGCTGGTTGGCTTGATTTTAATAGTAATTTGAAATGCTCCGGATAGTTCTCGTCCTCTAAATTATCAATAAACAGCGCTTTAGGTTTCGGTGTAGCAGTAGCTGTCCCAACTTGTCGCCTTTTCCCTGCCTCTTTCCATGATCGTACCGTGGTTGTAGCAATTGATTGGGTTGGTTCTGTAGCAACTTGTCTACTTCTACCCCTTCGGCTTTGAACAGTTGTTGATTCAAGCTTAGTGGTTTCATTATGACTTATTGGCGGTAGCCTTCTTTGTGAACGTTTATCGTATTTGGTGGGGATTTGAATTTTTGTCGGCTGGTCATTATCCGTAAGCGGAATGAATGTTGACGTTGATGTTGTCGATGAAGAACGTACTGCTCTGGTCCTTCCAGGAAATTGAGAACGTGAACTATCAGATCTTGAAATAGATGAGCTGGTTGAAGATGGCACTTGTATATTTTCAGTACGGCTTCGGAATTTCGATGTAATGGCTTTTGGTGTCGGAGACGAGGCTATGGCATTTTCACTAGCTTTGAATCTATTTCGACCTCTTGGTAGGGCAGGTGAACTTGTCGAAGCATCATACCGGGCTGCCCGTATCCGATTGTTCCTTGTTGTTCGATCGATATCGATTGAAAGATTTGGATTGTTAGCATTTTTTGTATCTTCGGTGACAGTTTGCGTTGGATTGAAGCGTGCACGTCCACGATTCTGTGCCTAAAATATGAAATCAGAAATCAATTGAAATTATGATGTTTTTAATAAGTGTTCAACAGATGTATGAAATAATTAAATAAATTTGCGGTAGCCTAAAAAAATCATTAAGTTGACAAAAAGCTCAACAGATAGATTTTGATCGAAACTAACGAAAATAGTAAATAAATGACAAAGGCAGACACTTTAGCAAATATATTAATAATATACTATTTATAACTTCGAACATATTTTTAATAAAATGGAAAGAAAAATGAGACTAAGGAAAATTTGATCGAGTAGTAAGTCAAACGATTTCATACGTTGCTTTTTCTTTCGTGCCGGCGTTAAGTGTCGAGTCTTGGAAATGACGCCAATTTTACTATTTCCGACAGCAGATTGCACTTGGAAAATATTGGCAAAATACCCTTTGAAAACTTATAGCCCAGATTAAAGTTCTATAAATTTGGACTATCTTACATTTTAGTGATACGCAAATATAAGATAATTTCGTTTCAGATTTACCTCATTTGAATCAACCCTTTTAGAGAATTTTTCGAATGTCATTCTACAGGAAAAAATATTTCTGTGATGTTCGAATGATTCCTTGTGGGACGAAGCTATGATTATGCTGGCAATTATTGTATGCAAATGTGATTTCTTATTACACATAAATCAAAAGGACAAATGGAAATAGGAAAATGAGGGGATCGCTCTGTTTGTTTTGCTTCGAGTTTTATGTAAATGAAATCCAACTAAACCAAAACATTTACTCATGAAAACGAAGAATGTAATAAAATTGTACAAAATTCTAAATTTTTACTACAACATAAAACTAAAGTTCACGTTATGGTAAGAAAAAGTGGAGAAAAAGGAGGTTAAGTATTTGAAATAGAAACATAATTTATTTAATATTCATCGAAAACTTCTAGGTGGAGTGATTCTTCAGTTTTACCTAATCTAAAGTTATTAACAAACGCAGCTATTTCCAAACAATTATTTTCCTGCAAAGTAATTGATTTGATTTTTTTCAAAAGGTAAAATGATTAAGTTGATTTCTTTTTTTTTGTAACCCAAATATTTCATAGTTCAAACCATAAACAGAAAACCGATCTTAGGTTTATCTTTGAAGTCATTAGTATTGGGGAAACTTGCATGTGTAGCAATATAAATAATCAAAATGATGGTGCAAGTATTACAAATTATCTCATTTACATAATATGAAACAATATCTGTTGATTTTGATATTTCGGAAAATCATAATTTTAAATTCGTCTAATTCACCATAAAATTCAATTTCTCTGAATTATTGCATCGAATCGTAGTTTCAAAATTCGTAAATATGTATTTATGGGCGAACCAAAAAATTAGATTAGCCTATTGACTAAGGTGTTTTCAGCACAAATTAGTTTATAAATAGCCGAAACTAATTTGGAATTTTTTGCAAAACAGTGCCAAGCCCACTTTGATTAATCTCATTCTAATGATTTTAACTCGACTAGCTTATCAATTGATTCAATCCAGTTTATCCTGCCTTCCGTCAGCTTAAAACTCGACAAAAACAATATCAAAGTTTACGCCTTCTTGCTTCAAAGGTAATAATATCAACTCATACCTTTAAATTAAATATACAAAGAAGTGAAATTGGTAGCGCATACATCCTACTGTTGTTTTTTGTTGTGTTGCTTGTCCTCCGTACGTTCAAAGAATAATGGGCTTCAAAACCCTCATCGTCTCTTGATGAGTCTCTACCTTAAATAATTCCATAATTGAATAATAACAAATAAATTTCAGTGAAAGCGACTGCTATACTTGACTTTGGACGGAGACGAAGACAGTTTAAGAAAATCTTCCTTCTGCGTCCGTTAACCTGAGAAATTAAAATCACAATCTGTCGAAAGGTTGGTGTCTTAATTGAAGTAACCTCCGATGCTGATTATGAATTGTAATGCTTCTAATTGATGGTGTCTACCGGCATGCAGTAAAGCAATTCAACTTCAATGAATTTTGATTAATTCTGCTGCAATGTCATGCAACAAATGCCTTTTGAAAATGCGGTCGCTAAAGCATTTGTAAGTCAAAATGCGCATTGTAATTGCCAAAAGGTAAAAAAAAACTGATAGAGATGTAATGTAAAGTAAATGGCTTGAAATATTCATGCGTTGCTAAAATGAATGTTGTTGAATCATTATTCTTTTTATTTGATTCAAACAATTGAGAAAGTCTTGTGTGCAAAATTAAATTAAGGAGTATTTGCAGATAGGCATCCAATTCAAGGTACATCTGATTCCCTTCATCGATCAGATATCTCAAATACAGAAATAAAAACTCTCTGCTGATCGTAATGCATTATACAAGGAATCACTTGGCGCAGGACGGAAGTCATAGCCTCATATGTAGTCAGGAGGCATGAGGATGAAAAAGAAGAAGTGGGATAATTGTTTTGTTGTTAATTTTCTTTATTTGTTAGCCTATTCGGGGTCTATTCCCCTGAATCCTTATAATTAGGTTTCCGTCAGGTTATGGAGATCGCTTCTATCGCAGGAGGAAAGACGGGGATGAGAGTGCTTGAAAAGTGTTATTTTCATCATGAACGCTGACTGATGCTCCAATATCACTTTTTTGACTTCTACGGCTGCCAGAGCTCAGTGTGCCACATGATTCCATTTGGTAATCGTTGCAAGCACTTTTCCGACTAAAGTTTCCGGAAAGATCCGTCAATTTCCTTGAAGAGATCACCACGCCGTTTGCTCGAATTTTTGAATGCAAAAAAATTGTGAAAACTATCTCTTTTATGGTTAACATGCAGTTGGTAGGCCGTAATCTACCAATCTTGTGCGGGTAAAACCGAAAATATCTATGCAACACCATGCATTGAATTAAGCCACGAACTAAGGTTGAGATTTTGACATGCAGTCCTCCTTTCTTTTGTGTCACGGTCCCAAAAATATTGCAAATCACTGATCAGTGTTCTCTCTTTTCTTTGAGGACTTTTTCTCTGTTGTCATCTCTTCTGACCCGGTAAATGTTTCTCAGTTCTCTGGGAAGGAGGACAATGGGTTCCATTCCTACGATCATCAACATCGAAGTCGTCAAGACCATTCGATATGTGCGTGGAATAGGAAATGTTCCTGTGTCAACCGCTTTCGTTGTTTTTATGCTCAGAACGTCAACCCATACTTCTGCCAAATACAGTGAAACAAAATGCCCATCGAGAAGTCGTCACCTTGATGCGGTGGGTCCCTCACGGCCTCCTTTCGCTTTTAAGTTGTTTCAGGTAACCACAATCGAACTGCGGACTTGCCATGCCGTGATCTTCGAAGGGTCATGAAAAACATTTATACAGATGTAATGATTCTCATTGTTGCGATTTCCAACATTTTAAACATCTTCAGCTGCAGATCTTCCTCCTCTCCAGTGGAGCTTCGCCCGTTGAGATCATGGCATTAGCACTTCGACAAACATTTTAATGTCCGCTTTCTACCAGAGGTATCCTGTATCTCAATTCTATGTACTGCTAATGCCTGGCTAAGTAGACCTTAAGAGCTCTTTAATTTTCAACTCTTGGTACGAGAGTCTCTAAGTTAAATATCACGACAGGAATGGTTCCAACGCAGCTGTCTTGGCGGAGAATAGGGATCTGGCTGGTGAAATTCTCGTCACCATTTTCAGGATCTGTTTGCCCCAAGCGTTGAGGCATACCCTATTAAATAACTCTAGCGTGGAAGTTGCATGCGATGAACACATGGCCAATTGTATTCGAATCTACGTCCTCCAAAACATTCATCCTAGGATGAGCACTAGAGAATGAGCACTGCTACGAACCCAGATAGTTTTTTTTTCCTAGTGTATTAAACTATTTGAGGTGAGATCCTAATAAGAACAATTTAGCCTCATTGAAAATTGCATGCGGTATATAGGTTAATGACGTTACTTGGAAATTCATTGTCTTTTATCTAAGTTTCACAGGATATCTACAATGATTACCCTGTGAATCCTTAAAATATCTGATGTATATATATAGTACCTTCAACGAATGTTGGTTCAAACTCCCTAGAATACGCTCATGATACACGCCAGACGCTCTAGCTTTTGCAGTTGACAATGATATATGTAAATTCGCACGGAGTTTATCTTCATAAAAGTTTTTAATGTAAGTTTCATTGGATTTGTTACTGATGCAGTTATATAACTAACTAATATTTATCGAACATAGTGCAAAACTTTGAGAAAAATAATATTTCATAACTTCGGAAGCTACCATACAGACTGATTATTTTTTTTCTGTGACTTTTCGCTAGTCACGACAATGAAAATTCCACTAAAAGACGATTCAGAGTGACTAAAATGAAAGGCATTCAGAAAACTGACTTTTCTAACTACTTCAGGATATGGAAACATTATTGACAACATGTTCTTTAGTGAGAATTACTTCAAAGGACGCCTTGGTTTCGACGCCGAAGGATCAAGTCACCACAGAATTATGTGGGTAAACTAGATAGTCATGCTATCCACCTCGTTTTGCAACGTATATGTACAGTGCTGGAAAGAAATGGGTCCTTCCTTAGTTGTTGTTAGCATGTTTTTTTCATAAGTTTCCTAATCTTTATCTGCCATGAAAAAATGTCAATGATAAAAGGTGGCAAATGTTTTTCATTAATTATTGCCTTTGTTGAAAAAATAAGAAGGGGATTTTTCATTTAAATATTCTACCTGGGACTCCGAGAGATAAGTTAGGAAATGGGAAAAAGCATTTTTCCTGTAAAAACAATTGTTGGGGGCCATAAAGTTACTGTTTTTTTCTCTGTACAAATTTTCTAGTATCACTAAATAACTCTAAATAATGTTTTGTAGGACATTAAAATAGACAGGAGCTGTTATGTTTGAATTCCTGAAGCATGTTCGCCCTCGAAGTTAATCATTGTTAAGGCTTTCCCGAGATTCCTGCCGCGCTAGAATTCTTCTTTCGCCTAAATGAAGCTTAAATGTTGACTCATCTGAAAAAAATCGATATCCCATATTTCGTGGGTCCAATTAAGATGCTCCAGAGCCGATTGTATTTGCTTCTACCTGTGTCCTAATGTAAAGTCTGGTTTATGGTGAGATTTCTACGAACGTAACCAAGTTTTTTTTGAGCTTATTTCGCCCGAACCTTGACGGAATTTACCTCCCCGATGCTCGCACTATATGATGCCTAGTGTCTGATGAAATCTTAAATCGGTTCGGCGGCTTTGCATAGTGAGGATGCGATCTTTAAAAGGCGTAGTTTCCTTGGTTGACTAGAGCCTTCCTTCACTAATGCCATGCCACAGTGCGCTGGGAATAACCAATACACTTTTGACGAGTAGTAAGATTTTCCCGCGCCAAAAATAAAGAGAAATACCCCAATTTTGAGTTTTTTTTTGGTAGTACTAAATAGAAGAAGAAGCCGTTAATTTGTCCATGCCAAATGCTGAGTGACTAAATCGAACCTAATGTTAACTACAACATCCTGAATCTAAAATTCAAAAACCGAATGAACATCAATGTGATTGTAATGTTAGTTCAATGAAAAGTTACACTTGAACACTTTATGGTCAAATAAAATAAATTCGGCTCGGAAGATCTGTTAAACTTTCCAGACAAAGTTTGTCCGTAAATTACATTCATACCGCGATATTGAATGTACAGGCACATTCGGACGTAAGGTTCTATCTTATTCCTGGCTCTATCTTATTCCTGGTCATATTGATTTCTACATTTCCCAGTTTTTGAGTAAACAATGCTCTCGTTGTTACCTGCACAAGGTTGGCGGGTTACGTTTCCACAATTACAGGTTCTGTATAAGGAAGCTTGACGAAGCGTGTCACTTTTCACACTTGTCACATATCACATTTTGCGTGCAAAACATAAAGCAACCGGCGTGATTTCTTCAAGGGAATTAGAGAACCCTTCAGGGAAAACCGTAGTTGAAAAAATCCTTCTAACGACAGAGAAGTGGAATCATTGTACAGATTATGATCGAGTAATTCTGACAGTTGAGAAAGGGATATTGGAGCGTTTCTTCTTCAGCACTCTCTACTCTTCCTCCCCCCTCGAAGAGGATCCTCCAAATACTGGAGTTGCCTGTTCACATAAGAACAAGAAGACAAGATCGAAGCAATGTGTTAAACGATTTCAGGCCAGGTTTTTATAAATAGTTGTTATTCCAGAAACCTCGTTCGTCTTGACTTCACTTCCAGTCCCACTCTTATTGAATGAAATCGCGCTTCACGATTTTCCGCAGTGAGTAACACTGAAGCCTAATTACTAATTTCTATTACTGTGCAATAGCGCGTTCGTTTGAACATAGTTTTCGCCCATCCTTCCATTAGTGTGTTGCATCATGAGGTCTAATTCTGCCATTTTATTTATAACTAAATTTATACGAGGGGTTGCACTTTACACCTTCTTTTTTATGAAAATAGTGCTAGTTTTCACTTAAGGCTTTCTTCAAATAAGGTTTGATTAAATATTTTTCCTTGAGATGCTTCCAGTAATGTTTCAAATTAACACTCAACACCCAAATAAATCCAGCAAATTCATATTGTCGTATTGTACCCAAGGATTTCGTGCCTTGGAGCCCGCAATTTTGGGCTCCGTGCTCCAAACTCTAAACAACTTAATTGCTGCGTTGGAGACAAAAATTTTCATTGTGGCCTTGTCTCATGGAATCAAATATCCGAAAAAAATTTATCATAATTGATGGAAATTCAATTCGTTGGACGTCATCGTGCTAACCTGTTATGTGAAACAATTAAACATTGTCGTCAACTAAACAAATTTCTAAATTTAGCATATTATCAAGATTCCCTTGCTAAAATAAAACATTCTTTCTCTCCACATACCAAATAAATGTTACATTATGCACATTTAACCTTGATCTGATCGATTACCGTTCACCGCCAATTAATATAAATTTAATAGTGCACTAAAGTCGTTTATGTTTTTCCACGACGTTGAAGAGCTCTTAGTGTGAGTGGAAATACTTGAGTTTAGTATTCGAAAAAAAAAACAAAGCAAAAATCAATGAAATACTCATAAGACTAAAATCATTCCAAAATTATTCATTCCAATTTTGAAATGCTAAATACTTTAGGTAGATATTTATCCAAAGATTAGACACAGAGAAACAAAAATACTAATGAGCTTTGAGTAACTCAGAGGAAAATAGATTGACTACATGTTGAAAGATCCTTTCAAAAAGATTGTTTTGTGAAAATTTTGTTTCGATGACCAATATTGGCAACAAATTAGTACATTTGTAATTTTTAACAAATTTAACATTGATTTTTTTAATAAATAGAGAAGAAAGCTATACACAACGTCAACCATGTGATAAACATAATATGTTGAAATAATATATTACAGTTGCAAGGTTCACATATCTTACTAATTTAAAATAGTGCAGAAACCTGAGTGGATTGGAGATGGAAAAATAATTTCACTTTCTACCTGTCGAACCAGTTATTGCTCTCATATATCCTACTTGGTTAACACACGGCATGGTTGCATTATATCGGATTGCATTCGGCACATAATAAAGAGGGCGCCACTTATTTTACTGGTGTATGATTTTCAAATGCAATATTATATAAGGTCAGCTCATAAAGTTGACTTGGAGACAACATAGACACTATTATAGGCTTCAAGAGACATTATTTCATTCGTTTTGATTATTAAACTTGCCTAACACGATTTTTTAACGCGTTTTAAACGTTGTGCTCTTAAGATGCTGTTTTAGGTGCAGCATAAATGTTTCTTAAGGTTGCCCCCGTAATTGTATGCTTCATATCGTCTATGTGTCTGAGATTTCGATATTAAGACGTTGATGAGTGATCATAAAGATTTTAGTATGAGATTATGTTATTTTTGAAAGGCTTATAGCGTAAACTTTTTATAGTCAACATGGCATTACACTTGTTTCTTGGCATCTGATTCACTTGGAGGATTTCACGTTGCAGTGAATCGGAGTAGCAAATGAGATTTGAGGTCGATACATATCAAGAGTGGTTAAATACATATTCAGTACATTTCTACGATAGCGGAATGAAAATTAATGGGGCTTTATTTGAAACTTTTCAAAACGTCACCAACGTCACCACCAATTTGTTTCTCGATTTTGAAATATGTTTCTCGGCGGTAGACGATGTGAATATCGTTTCTAATAAGAGGAAACAATGTAAATTTGAGCAGTTTTGATCCTGCACTGAGTTTCATAACTTCATATAATGTTATTCTCAGCTACCCATGGTTACGAAAATATCTAGGAAGAATGCGAAGAAATAGTGTAGTATTCACCATCCGTGAAGAATCAAATTTTTTTTGCAGTATAGCAGCACTAGCAGTATAGAAATAATGTCTCGTCAAAACCCTAAATCATTTCAAGAGTTTAAATTAAAACAAAATAATCACTAGCAAGGATTTTATTTTGATTTTAAAGAGGATTCGTTAACACTATGTTACAAACACAATACCGTTAGCAAATCCTCTTCGATTTCGTTGGATTAAATCCTATTTTGATACCCAAGTACCCTTCTAATTTCTCTCACGTACACAGTGGTAGAATTATTATTATTATTATTATTTGTAGTGGGATCCACTTGCTGGAAATAGAATAGGCAAGCATCAGCCCTTAGCTCCCCATGTGTAGTAATATTGTTTACAGATGGTCCATCCTGTCGTCCTACAGAAACCAAGGAGTTCTCCCAGGCTCTGTGGTCGCAAAGTGTTCCAATTCTGTTGCACCAGTACATCTCAGCCAAATAAGGCGTTTGTTGGCCAGACTCGGGCAATCTAGGAGAAATTGTTCTGTACTTTTTTCTTCTCGCCGTAAGCTCAGCAGGTGTCATCCGTTTGGATTCCTTTTCGTTTGGCGTGTTGACTTAGAAGATTATAGCTCGTTAATAATGCGCCACCAATACTCTAACGCCATTTCTGTTTTTTCCTAGGAGTTGTTTTGTCCTCGTTTTATATTTATTTTATATATCAGCTTATCCTGCATTCGTTCCTGTCATTCCAAGCCATATCTGTCTCTTTCCAGAGGATTTCGTCTAGTTCCATGTTTACTGTTGCTAGTGGTACCTTTATTGTGTCTATTCTAGTGGCATTTTGGTTGGCTGATTCAGCTCTCGCTAGCTCATCCGCTCTTTCGTTTCACTCTACACCGCTGTGTCCAGGGACCCATGTCGGTTTTACTTTTACTCGGGATGTTGCGGCTTTGAGAGCCTGCCTACAATCCTGCACCAGTTGTGCAACATTGCAGTTAGAGGCAAGCGCCTGCAGTACCGACTTACTATCCGAGATTATTTGTATTCTTCCATTAAGCTTTATTGCAAACACTTCCGACTTGAAAACTGTGGTATTGGTTGAGTTAGAATATGAAGAATTAGAGAGGTAGAATTGGTTGGTTGCGGCTCCTTAGCTTGTTCTCTTTGACGAAAGATTTCGTAGCATCAATAGGAAAAGAGAGAGAGAATGGGTGTGTGCGATACGACATCTCATCTCATTTATTATGGTATTTGGTTCCGGGAAATGCTCCACGTGTTGCTTAAACATGCTTAAACATAGTTTTGCTTTCATTTGCTTTAAAAATTATAATTTATTCTATGATATTTTACCAAACAAAACGGTCAACGTTTAACGTCGAACCCTTTGCTGCCTATAGCTGACTCGGAGACTCATGGTGAAAGCATCAATCGCTTCTTCATTGATTCATTTACTTATTTTGTATAATGTTGCACAGCCTCAGACTGTGCTAAAAGAAAATTTCAGTTTATAATAAACATCCGGGCCATGTTTTACAACCATTGTATTACTACCAAACGAAATTCCAAGACAATGATGATATTTTTTTTATGAAACTGCCACCTCTAACTGCCGCAAAGCATATGTGATATACATTGGATGCTCATGTAGTTACTTCTCAAGGATATTTGGCTCAACCAAGAGATTAAAAAAGGAATAAGCATCTCAAAAAAAACTTGAAAACTACATATGCATATCACATGACTGCAATCAATTAACAACAACTCTACACCTGAGTGCGGAGCTTCAGACAAAAGTAGTACGAAATGGAGAAACGATTCTCCAAATATACTTTCACGAGTTCTACCATTGATTGTATGATTGTATTCACCATTGACAACGTGTCTGCGCTTTGAGGCATTGAAACAGATATATGCACCACAGCCGAACAACAGCTTCAGTAACCAAATTCTTACTGATGAAAAGTCCTGTCACACAATTTCGGCAATTACTTCAGGACAATATCCATTAATTTTGTACAAGATCGTCACAATTCATTTGAACTCTTGCTCATTTACAATGACGAAACGTTTTGACCTAGCAAAAGCAAGATTTGATGTACAAATTTTATTGCTATATAAATTCAAAAAAACATGTATTTTTACTTTTACATGCGACTCCATCGCAACTTGATGTAATATCCATTTCTCAGTTATTTTACCAATTACCAATTACCCAATCAAACCTCACCTCAGCTCTAACAACTTGCACAAAAGCGAGGGCCAGGACACTCATGTATAGTGCAGCAGACAACAGGACTCAATTTTGATCTTTTCGTTGAGTTCAACTACTTATAATAATGTAGTCCGAACGCTAGATACGAGAGTCAGTTGTTACGATTTTCCCTGACAAGAGAAAATAGTTCTTCCCTGAGGGTCTTCAACTAACAGCCTTAACCGACTGTAAACAAAGCATCAGACCAACTGTTGGACATGAGTCTACTCCTTTATAGGATCTATGATGTATGTACAATTGGTAATGAAGCAAAGTGTAGTGAAACATAATTTCTTAAGAAATGATTTTTAGTAACTATTTTCAATTTTTTATTAAGATGGGGTTTTCATATCTCCTCCTTTGTGATGCTCGTCCAAAGTGTGAGCGCTTTTTAGTAGTTACACTATGGTGCTTCTGCGTGCATGGGTTACATCATCAGATATAGAAGGATATATGGTCTACATAGGCTTCAATATGGTTCGATTTATAAACGAGCAAAGTTCTTCTAATCGTCAGGAGATTCCTGATCACATATTCTACACTTAGATCAAACAGCAGTAAGGCCAGCCCGTCATACTGCTTTAGTCTCGTCTTCTATCGCGATCTTTCCACTAATCTATGTCGTTTAGTTTGCAAGCTCTCGATTTTGCAAAGCTCGCTTTATTTGATACATAAGGTATTCGTATCTCTTTCTTCGTGATGCTCCTCCGAAGTCTGAGGGCCTCTTAATAGTTACGCTATGATCTGGACGATACGAGTATATGGTTAGTACGACGGTTACTATGTTAGCAGGACGGAACAACCTGCACATTCCGCCGGTATTATGGTTTTATTGCAAGGATTTGCAAAGCGAATCATCATCATCATCGAAGTTCATCGCTACTAGCCACAATCATGCAAATTAATGTCTTGCTATTGTTTTCCCAGGGAATTTACTAGATCTTGGATCCATGCCTATAAACCACAAAAAATTCATGATCTGAAAGTTGCAAACAAAAGCGTCACCGATAAGATGTAGTAAAATGTAGTAAAATTACTTGCGGACGGTTTGCAGGATATTTTACAAAACCCTTAATTATATGTATATGATAATTATTCTATCAGACTAAAAGGTTGAAAATGGTCTTATGTCCTTTTAGAATAAAGATTAGACAATTAGAGAGACCTTGGAAACATAAAATAAAAGGAATGAAGACTCTAGCAACTTTTTTCGGCATTATTTCGAAACTCAAATTATTGTCAACGAAAGCTCCACTATCGAACTAGTAGTTGGTTCAATCGTGTGCCGTGTTTAGCCCTTTTAACAAGAGCTTAACAAGATTCTTAACATAGAATGCGAGAAGGCGAGAAATATATATACGGGGAAAAGAACTTAAACTATTCGATATAATTGCAAAATGTATACCCGACAAAGTGCTTCATCTATGGTATTTGCCTGGACAAACACTCTTAGAAAGAGCGGAAACGTTTTTTCCAAAAAGTCCAGGAAAAAATAAGAGAAGAGATCAAAACTGAAAGAATAGACAATCTCCAACTGAATGAAATGAAAAAAAACTTGTACATAAAAACAATAGAAATTACATATTGCCTCCCGGTAGGGAAGGACTCACATACTCCAACTGAGTCTGCTCAATCGTCCTTACATTTGCAAGTGCAATGGTGATTTATACCGAAACATACGTGCACCGTGAAAGTTAGAAGGCACTACATGTCCTCTAACAACTTGTATTTAATCGAAAAATATACCCTCCTTTCAGAGTTCACCAAGTCTCACCAATAAAAAGGCATTAAGAGTTTGAAGCATGTTTGGCGAAAATGGTGTCGTAAACATAATAAAAGTTTTGGTTTTATCAATCTGTTCGCTTTTGTTTTTTTGAAATGCAATGCCTTTACAAATTGGAAAACTTACAGCCTTAAGGACTATGAAAACGATGGGAAATGTTCAACAAGACATGGAATCAGATTCTAGCTGTCTAAAAAATTTCGTAAAACTTAAACCCCATTATAATTTGAAATTGCAGTGAAATTTCAAGCAGTCCGTGGGCCACCCAACTAAAAGGAAGTGTACAAACATGAAACTTCATCAAAATGTTTAACAATACAAGTGTAGTAGCTATTAACTTATCATGTCGCAAAACAATTCGCTCCGACATTTAAATTGTTCAATTCTAATTTGTGGCTTTAATAGCGTAAAATACCAGAAATGCGTAATACAAACATGTGGTGTAAAGTTGAAATTAAAATAAAATGTACCAATTTTTCCATCAGTGTGTGGCTAATTTTTTACGTATGTATATTAGCAAGAAATGTTACCGCGGCTTTGAAAGAAAATGAAAAACTTTGCGTGTGATTCTTACGTCATGAGAAAGTGATCAGACCGGTAAGAGTACCGGTATCTTAATTTCAAAAAATTGCAAGCTATGTATACTCGTACAAGTATTTACCAAACTCCAATCTAAATAGTTTAAATACTTCAAATCATCATGATTATACACATTGGCCATGGTATGAACAGATATAGCTAAAGATAATCCGCACATTACCTGAGAAACGGCCCCAACTGAAGTAGCTATAACTTTAGCAAAAGTGACGGTTATTGCCGCGAGCTCGCGAAAATGTAAATAAAACATGAAAACAAAACAAAAATCTAAATATGAAATAAACGTTAGCATGGAGTTGGTGTAAGAGTTGCATTCACAGTTGGAAAATGCAAGGTGAAATAGCGTTTCAGTATGTAACGCATGTAAGAAAATTATAGACAGTTGTTGGTGCTACTGTAGGTAGGATCGGTATTTTCTTTTAAGTCCATGTGTGCATGGCTTTTAAAGATAAGTAGCGCCCCTCGATCGAATCCCTCCTTGAACTAGGTAAAGGTATAGTAAAAGTTGATGGAAAACTCACGATTTCTGGGCGCAATTATTGATCATGTGGACATTTAGTATATGTAAGCAGGTTTGCAACAATATCGCATTGGAATAACATACTAGCTTAAGCAACAGAATTAAGGGATACTAGTTGGTAAGGAAGAGTGGCTAGTGGTGCGCATTGGCAGGTTTACACATTGTTCTTGAGAAATTACTCTTCAGTAAATCATGTAAGTCAAAAAAGTGAAAATATCACACAAAACCCAGCGAATATGGAAAAGCGAGTCACCGAGGTTTAGGTCGCCCGATAAACAAGGACGTAGCAAGTAAAATAGCTATAATTAGTTGATTAGGTCGAGTGGAATAAACTAAGATGTGACTGCGGTGATGTGATACTAGCTTAAATGTACTGTCCTAGTTAGAGGATTGGCTAAGAAAGCCAATTTTTTTACGCGATTTTGCGAGTACTCATATGGGAACAACACCCACTAGTTTGTTTAGTTTACAAGTAGGAATTTATTGATATATTAAGAACTACATTCAGTCACTGGTTTTGGACTATGCCAAAGTAACAAATAATGGGTCATCTACCGTATTTATCATCTGAGTTGATTCTTTTTGCTTTGTGTGTGATTTGCGATTGGTAGGGAGAAGGAACGAGGCAAATTAAGATATTTGTCATCGACGGTAAATATTAACTTCGCATATTGAGATATGAAGAAGAAGATTTTTTTTGAAGGCCAGTTAGTTAATTAATTCTTGTAAGAATTGACCTCAGCTCAGTGGCTGGCAACAAGATATAAAACGATAATGCATAACGATTATAAAGGTGTAGATATATAACGTTTTTTGCTAGAATGGCAAAGCCAATTCCAGCACTATTAGAACTATTAGAACAAATTCCTAATCTAACACGATTCAATCGATAATTTGCAGAAGCTTTGGTAGTTGAAAGCATAACTGAATGGCGATAGGATGCAATGGCAAATATGCGTTTAGATACGAATTAACATTCTCTTCAAATTTGGATACATATACAATGAAGTATACACTGAAGGTAAAAAAGCTTGAAATCTCATAGCTCGCTTATGTCGTTTACTTTTAATGGTCTCCGTGTTGCATAAGCTCAGTTTTGTTGCTACAGAGCGTATTGGTATTTCTTCCTTTTTGGTGCGAAATGCAGTAACTCTGCGGTATTTGTAAGGATAACACAATATTTTGTGTTGATTTTATTTGTTATATCAAAGCTAAATGTTTGAACATTGGCAGTTTTTCATCCCTATCATTGCGTCAATCTGAAACACTAAAGCAAACCAGAGATAGAAAAAGGATAAGTAAATTAAATTTTTATTGCATTTTTAAGTAAAATCTTTGAAAAAAAAAATAACTATCATCTAAGGAATAATAAGAAAAAATTTACCAAAACACATAAAATTCTACTTGTTTTTGTTAAATTCCAGAAGATTGAGAATGGGCATTTTTTTCGTACTGCTCCCACTGTTTTGAGTATAGCATGGTAGCTGAGTGTTTTTGAGTACTTTGTATATTTAAAAATTTAAATGAAATTATGACCCCAATCAAAGCCAACTTGAACTCAAAACCCAACGAGATGCCCGCATACTATTTTAATATTTAGGGGACTATTTAGTAGGACTCAGTTTTGATCTTTCCGTTGAATCAAATTATTGAGTTGAGAAGAATTACTTATAATATTATCATCCGAACTCTAGATATACTAGAGTCAGTTGTTGCGACTTCTGGTGTCAATAGACGATGGTTATTTATTGAGAGACTCCAACTAATAGCCTTACCTGATGATAGTAGCAGTGTGGTTGGACAATATCATTGGATACAGCGCTATAGGCTATCTTGTGAACATACGTTTACCCTTCATACGATGTCTGCTTTATACATGAACCACTGCGTGCCACTGAATTAGATTTATAATTTTATTCGATGAAATTTTGAGACCACGTCGAACGATGCTTTGAAGGCGTTAGAGCTGACTTAAGAAGATGTTAGTCTTGTATTCCTTTTTTTGTCCTCGGAACGTTCCGTCATTCTCCGTCAATTTCCTTGTTTCGTCTACAGACGCCTTTCGGCGGTGCGCGGAAATGTGTGATGTTCCGTTTCGTCTTGTAGTCCTTTTCCCGTGTGCCTAAGGTGATTGAACCGCTGATTTGGCCTAAAATCTGTATCCTTTTTCGAGAAAAAGTAGCATGAGGAGAACTAGCTTTGTGGCAGAATTTTGTCGGATATTTTAACCGGTGGCAATGCCCCATACATTCGGTTGCGCAGAAATGGTACAATTATAAATAAGTCTCTTAATAAGGCTGTCAAATGCGGTATTAAAAGAAACTTGGAGTTCATAGACTTCTCCATTAGGGTTTGTTAGACAGGACGTTAAGTGATGTACGAGTAGAAGCTTGTACCCGAGGCTACGCTGTGTTTGGTGGAGAGAGCATTTTCTACTCCCACTGACCAGATATCTTTACCCAGCTTGATGATGCGTAACATCAACTTTTAGTCCAACAAGGACTCGTTGAAATGTTGTTTGAACTTCTATAAAACTCAGGATTTTAGCTACTGGAAATGTCTTTCGATCTTCTATGTGAGTCAGCATTTAGTGTACTGAAGTACTTTCTGTACTATCGATGTCGACAAATTACTCACAGTTCTTTGCAACTTCAGAAAAATGCATCAATTGAAATTTTTTTGCATTGATTATGAATGGAATCCATTCCAATGTTCTCCTATATAATTTGTGTTTCGTTTCCCTAGTATGTTAGAGTGTCGTTTGTTCTTAGAGTTGCATACCTTTATTTTCTTCATGCTTGTGCTTAGTTTTTTTAAATTTGAGCAATTCATGCATTTCTTTGGAAAAATATCTAGTTGATTTTTCATTTTTCCTAGGGGTGTATAATAGTAGTAATATGATATAATTACGAGGGCGGTCCGATAAGTGCTTAGCCTCGCTGCCCGATGGAGCTACTATCGCAAGGGTAAGGTACTACACTATAGCGTAGTACCTTACTGTAGACGGCTACTGACGAAATTTCAGCCGGATCGGACTTGTAGTTCGGTTTTGAGAGCCTGTGAAATCAAGCCTATCCGTTGATTTCAAAGGAGCAATATCGGTCGGTGAATTGATTTTTGTTGTTGGAAGGGAAATCACGCAGTGAAATCAAAGTGCGCTTGTATACAGTGTATGGGGACGCTTCTCCTTCCATGGTGACCGTAAAAACTGGGTTCAATGAATTTCAGCGCGGTCGCACTTCGGTTTTTGATAAGCCACGCCCAGGTGCCCCGAATACAGCAACCACGTAGGATAACGTGACGAAAATCCACGATTTCGTTTTAGCAGACCGCCGATTGAAATTGCGCGATATAGTTGAGATAGTAGGTATCTCAAAAGACCGTGTGGCGCATTTATTACACGAAATTTTGGGTATGAGAAAGCCCTCGGCAACATCACAAGCGCAACCGTGTGACCACTTCTGGACAGTGTTTGGCGAAGGAATTTTTGCGTCGTAACGTGACTGTTGACGAAACATGGATCCAATGGTACAAACCAGAGACAAAGGAACGGTCGAAACAGTGGACTCCATCCGGCAAACGTGCTCTAAAGAAGGCGAAGGCTGTTATGACGCCCGGAAGGGTGATTTGCATCGACTTACTGGAGAAGTGCAAAACTGTTACTGGGCTTTACTAGGGCGCATTATTGGGTCGATTTGATGTTGAAATGCAGACAAATGGTCCCATTTGGCGAAGAAAAAGATACTCTTCCACCACGACAATGCACCGGCTCGTACCTCTGCACTCGCCACGGCTAAATTGATCAAATTTGGCTACAAACTGATGCCTCATCTACGGTATTCTCGAGATTTGGCCCCGTGCGACTATTTTTGTTTCCCAACTTGAAGAAATCACTGGGGTTACAGAACTTGGAGCATCGCTGGGTTGGAGCATCTCCTTTTCAAACTAAAAGGAGATTATATTGAAACATAAATTTGCTTTTTTCCAAAATATTTGTTTTCTTATTTGTAGGCTAAGTATTTATCGGACCACCATCGTAGAAGATCAACCATCTCGCCTGCAATAGTGTCTTCACAGACAGAATTGAATAATTCAATTTCTCTAACAATGTTCAAAAGACCTTTCAGTGAAAGAAAGTTAAGTTCATAAAAACGATCGTAGTGAACTTGTACATGGTGAAGAAATAAGTATTGTCAAAGAACTCAAAAATTTAAAGCACTTCACTTCGTAAAAGGGCAATATTATCATCAGACGAAGGAGCGATTGAGTGGTAAACGGGATATTGGACTATGGCAGTAGTAAAATGAGCGGAAATGGGTAAATATATCAGCGGAAAATAAGGATCTATAATAACGGAACATTTGATATAAAAGGATACCAGAAAATAACCGCCCGTTTCACTTTTTTGTGGGAAGAGATGTGGAGCGAAGTTCTCAAGAGACAGTTGCTCCGGAACCAGCTTGTGAAGCAAAGAAGAGGATCAGGTTAATTTACGTAAGTTTACCAAACTGTAGTCTAAATGAAAGGTGTTGATAATCTTTCGGATTAAATTGACCACATTTTTCGACAAATAACGAAAAAAAGTCTACGTCCAAAGACAAGGAGATAATAAGGAAGCAGCCGATAGCAACGAAAGGCAAAACATCCTCGACAAGTCGGGAAAAACCATGGAGGGCTTGCTAAAAAAAGATGGCCGCATGACTAATCAACGATTTCAAATCATGGATCAGTCGAAGCGTTGGTGACAAATATTTCTATCTTACTCAGCGATTGACTCTGAGGACGAGCAGAGCTGGCTGAGAGGAACTTGAGTTATTATTCTTTTCAACCCGATTTACTTTGCCAATTATGTGGCCTCTAGCTTAGTAAGAAAAACTAGAACTAGGCTCCTTATTCAAAGTATAGCGGCTAAGCTTGCTGGAATGCTACCGAAAGGTATACCATTGAGATTCGATTAGTCACCATTAACCCAATACGTATATTCAGATAGAGGGGTTACTGTAAGTCCCGATCTTCATATGTCTCAGTTTGTTATTTGCACCCTTTTTGAGAGCATCGTGATGGCTGCGGCAAGTTAGAGTAGCGCTTTATGTAACACCATCAGAAATAGCTAGGTTCGGTATCTATCAGTGTGAATAGGTAGAGAAACGAAGGAATCTGGAAGATTGGTCATTGCGGAAGATGAAGATCTTGGGGGTCCATAAGGCATATCCTTGATATGACCGACTTGAACACAGTCGGAAATCTAATAATATGGCAAAAATAAAAATATTGTTCTAACAATACATTAACCTTTGTGAAGTTAAATTTAGAGCAACCAAACAGATAGTCTGTAGATCCAGGAGCTTATCTCAGCGATTAAATTAATAACACAAATTTCATAACTACGTCTCATGAAGACATTAAACAAAGAGCACATTTAGCTTGCCCAAAAAGTGGATGAGCTCCAAAGTGGAAGTTTAATTGAATTGATGGTGAATTCGTATAAATAATGGAATCAAATGATGCTGTGACAATACAAACAACAGAAAAGCCAATCTAATTCCTTTAGCAATGGTCTTACTTCTTTTCTTTTAATCGAAAAACGAATTCTTGTGATCTGAAGACTTTGTTAGGCGTGAAATAAGGAAGCTTAGCTCGAATTATGCGACAAATGGTTGTAGCCGATATTTTCTGTTCACAGAACGGGCATTGACTCGTAGTTCAGTAGGCTTGTGCTTCTGGGAGTCGAACATTTTGCATGCAAATAGCTTTTACATCCCTCCCTCCCAACTACCTTCCTTTTTTCCAAAATGATGCCGATGGATGTTTTAAAATTCTTGCTCTCGTCATTGTTGCTAGTTGCTTTTTCTTTAAAGTGGCACATTAATATATACTCACTAATTGAACGCCGATTTCATAGTAGACTCAATTCGACCGCCAGAAAGGAGCCGTTTTCAATCGAGTCCCTTCCTAGCTTGAAAAGACGATGGCGCTTGATGTCTGTGGTTCGAAAAGGAATCTTAGGCGCATTGAAAATAGCTGGATTGTCATTTTTCTGGATTGACTGGTTTCCTATTTGATCACTCAGGAGTTAAAAACACGACTTAGGCCATGAACTAATAATAAACTTAACATGAATTAATAATAAGTCTGTCAAATAATTTTCATATGGACTCAAAAATCCAAACCCAAGAGCTCCTCCATGCTGTAAATGTTTTTTCCCTTGTATTTTGGCTCCAATGTCAGCTGATGGGTAGTGGTAATGTTGGAGGTGATACTCGCGATTCTGGGAAAGTCGTTGAATCCAGAAAACCAGACATTGACAAACCAGACATTGTAGAAAATATGCTGAAGCGAGGGATGGGTTTCTTTATTAAAGGTAGGTTTATTATTACTTCCACGGTGCTACTCAACGGAAAAGTTATTATTCAGTCCCGAACTGTTCACATTCATTTGCTTTACTTCCAATTAAATACTTACAATAGAAGACACTATATATGGAACACGCTACGTTCATATGTTATGCATATCCCATAATTGTGACATTTTAGTTATCGTTACATATTCTTTGCCCATTTTTATGTAACTTCAAGCTCCCCTAAAAATGACCATTATTCTCAAACAACATAAATGCATCGACATCTGATTCGATTCATTGATTCATTCACGGAATAAATTGAAATCTTGGGTAATAAGCAAACGACTATCACTGCCTCGTGCTAGATTCATGCACTTTTGCTCTCTAATGGACCTCGGCAATTCCAGTGAACAATTCCTATTCATGTATCTGAAGCATTTATGCACCTTCTTAAAGATGGAGGTAAGTTAGGTGTAACCAAATCGTGATCGCGATTCGACCCACCATTGGCTTTTTATAGGGAATGAAACAAAGGGAAAAAACATTCAATTTCAATGCCAAACAAAGCGTGACTCGAGCTATTGTTGTTTTATCTGTCATGATTGTCGATGGTATGTTAGCAACCACTATATGTTACCGAATGGCTGCAGCCTTTGGTTTTTTGCGCTTCTATTGAGTGTTATTCAATGGTCTGCAAAGAGGAAAGTTTTCTTGAAGGCATTTGGAATCGATACGGGTGATAGACAGCATTTCTTAAGGAGTCCATGTTATGGTTAGCGAAAGGCGGAAAATATTTGGATCAGTTTTTTCATGTGACGATTTGCGATTCCCCATGCTCATAAAGTGTTTATTTTTCAGGAATGCAATCTATGTTATGCGTCAAAAGGCATAACTAAATTGGCAATGATCAAACTGTTTATAGTTCAGTGTATTAAATCACCAGCAGTATCCTGAACGATATTGCGCAAATTTAGTAGATATTTGCATATTTTTTTTCTTAAAGGGCATAATAATTTTGCTCGGACTTCTCTTGGAGCCTGCCCGGTATTTAAGACAAGAGATGGGGGGTTGTACTATTTCATATAACATCAATGTCACATTTAAACACTTCAAAATTCAAACAGATAAAAAAAACATCAAAACTGTGCCTTACTATTGATATATTTGAAACTTCTCTCTATCAAATTACCATACTTTTATTTTTTGATACATCAAGGAAAGGGGTCCACATATGACTACATCTTATTGTGCAAAGAAACAAATCATCTCTGAAATCGGTTGTACATCAAGTCCATGTTATAAATTTCGAAAAAAGATATAGAAAATACACTAGAATTTTACCAAAACATGCACTGAAGTAAAGCAAAAGTTGCAGAAGTAAGTCAGGGTCAACTTTTTACGGATAAAAATGGTAAAATATTGGTTAAAATGATATAATTAGCTAAAATATGAAGATTAAAGTTAAAAAAACCAACGTCAAAATTTAAAAAGATCGGGCTTCAATCATTAAAAAGTGTAATTGTCCAACGGCTTTCTTCCAGACCATGTCAACATTTATGGATGATTTCTGGTACGGAACCATCCAATACTGCTTTGTGTAAACTCGATTCATAATAGAGCCTGAAATATAGCAGCCTCTGCGAAAACTACTGAATAAAATCGAAGTTAAAGGGAGTCTTATCAAAGAATTCGGATGGAGAATGTGTTTAAAAAGAGGACTTGTTCGGCAAGGACACAATTGAATGTGACCATGTTCAAAGCAATGATCGATGATGAAACTTTCCCAAGTTGAAAGATAAAGCGTCTTCAAATATCTTAATTGTGTTCTTATGGTTTCTTTTCATCAATAAAAAAATGAACCTAGGATTTTATGCTAAATGACAATTACGGCAATCATATTATCTCATATTGGTTTGAAATATTGCGAACTACTCTAACAGCACCAACAAGTTTCTGTTCAATATATCTTTTGTTTTTTCGACCGAAAAACAGATAATGATATTTTTTGACAATGATAGAACATCCATTCAAGAATGATTAAGGACTTATATTTGAGGTCGTTATCTTGATAGAACTGGAATTTGTCTTTAAGACCCAATCGGTGCTGGCAGGTAAATTATCCTTCAGAATGTGGAGTTACATAAACTTATCCATGTTACCGTCAATAACGTGAACATTATCGATTTTATTAGCTGCCATTCAGCCACAAACCATTATACCATATTTTACACTTGGGAGAGGATTCTTGAAATTCAACTCTTCATTCTTCTTTCTCAATACTCTAGCCTTCCCATCCGATCCAAAAACATTGAATTTGCTTTCATCAGCAAATATGACGGTTTTCCAGAAGTGTGGGCTACGCGAATAGTACCGAGTCGCAAATTGTAGTCGACGTTGCTGTTTTTCGCACTTATTAACGGTTTTTTTCGTAGGGAGTGACTATTAAATCCATGTTTTCTTAGGACAATTTTTATTGTTTCTACGTAGACCTTAATACCCAAGGTCTTTTCAACGTGTACGCGAATTTTCGGCGTACTAAGCTTCGTATTTTCTCGAATAAAGTCTATTATCCATTGTTCATCACGATCGGAAAACGTTTTTTTGGACTTTTTCGAACCTGATTACCAATGCGATTGTCTTTAAATCGTTCATTTATATGTTGTACAGTTGACGCACTCTTGGTGACAATCTTTGCTGTTTCGCATTTTCTTTACTCGAGCATGAAATGATGGATTACAAGCTCCCGTTCTTCGTATGTCGTATGGCGACCCATTTCGAAAAAAAATTTGCTCAAAACGATAGATGTGCAACACGTGACTGCACTCAGCGAACGACTAAAGTCAACTAAGGAAATGTCAAATACATGTCAAAGGCAGTAATAAAATTTTGTAGATGTAACTTATTACTTCCTTTTGGTTTTTGACTTTTGCATTGTCTAGTATTGTTTCGACCTGGAGCGGTACTCTGCTTGGGACCAACTGGATATTTACTTCCTTCAATATTCTATTTGAATTGGTTATCAGATAAGAGTTTGTATTTGTTGCCTTTTGGAGATAGTTCTGTTGTTGTCTTATAATTTTTTTATATAGTGTCGACAAGATATCGCGTTTTTCCACTTTTCAATTTTCTTAATCATGGTGACGATTATATGTTTTATGTAGCTGTTTTTCCTTGCGATGTCGATAACATAGCTCCTTCCTTAAGGCGATTATCCTCAGTCCAACACGTCAAAATCACTGTTGACCACGGAAAGCAGATATTTTTCGCAATTATGCGTGGTTTCATGTACTCGGTATTGTCCTCTAGGTTCTTGTCAGTTTGCAATAAATGTCCATCTCAGGGTTACGATTGCTTCTTTTTCTGAGTAAATCTTATAAAAGGACCTCCTTTTAACTTTCTTGGTCGTGTGTGAAGGTAATGTTCTTAAGAATACTTCAATTTTTTCACTTCATGTTTTTTGACAATGCCGGAAAAGTCATCTACGAGCGAGAGCCTAGCGAAGACATGTTGTTTTTCCATATTTTCTTCTATCCATCCCATGATATTACTAACCTATAGTGGCTAAGCTATTTTTTTCCTCTATAGTAAGATAGTTCTCTGATACACGTTGTATTTCGATTTTTCTTAAAGCTCTTACTTTCTGTTAATTGGTTGAATTATCCTCTAATGAATGCTAACATTTGTTTGATACGAGCGTTTAAAAAAAAGCTTTTACATGGGTAGATACCATAACATTCTTGCCTTCTATCCTGATATCTTTGGTCACCCTACCATTTAGCCCTTTTCAGTTTTTAACTTAATATTTTATCCTTCGATTTCCTTACTTTCTAGTTCTCTGAAAGGATTTATTTTGATTATTTCGATGTTAGCACGCTCGATGATGTAATGATCCCTCTCACTTCCCTATCTTTCTTGTAGAGTCTCGGTTGACATTCGATTCTAGATAGCAATGGATTAGTAATTTTGAAGGTTCTCCTTTTATGGCTTCGCACTCATTAAGCTCCTTTTTTTACAGAGTTTGTGATTGATTTCATCTTCGCTAAATACATTTAACCTTTAAAAAAATAAAAGGAAAACTTTCTTTTCATTGTTTTAAGTCCTTTTTACGCTTGTAATTGAATCCGGTAATGAGTCGTTTCTGAGTTTGATATACATTCCGTTGCTTAATTATTCAAATATCACTTTTTTATGTTTAATGTTATCCATAATTACAACTTTGTTTACTTTATCGGCTTTTAGATAGAATTTGGGATTCTCGTTTACTTCTTTTATTCTTCTCTTTTCTATCTTATGATTTACTATCTTCCGATCCCCTTTTCTGAATGTTTCGCAGTTTGGGGCTGCGAGCCTGCTCCTTTTCTCTTGCCAAAAACCGTATCGCTGTCTAGGTGTTTCTAGTTTAGTTTCGAAGCAAGTTGAATTGAAAAGTTGTTCTTCTGTGCATACTTTTGACGTTAAAATTGACTAAAAAATGGAGGCTTTCTTTTGCTTGAATGGTCTATTTTTTTCTAGATTCTGTATTCTGGTGTTGCGGAATTCAGTTGGAAGATTTTGCTTCTTAATTTCGGGATCTGGTAAAGTATAGTGTTTTTGCAGAGAAAGGATCGTTGTTATTGATATAATCGTTCTTCAATTAAATCTGTCGTGGATCTGGAATCTGGATGGATCGTGAATCTGGATTTCAATACTATTGATAGGTACTTTTTCGATAAGTTGTGTTGTTGTTTTATCGGCTATTAAAGTTGGTAAATTTTGAAAACGTGCATAGAAATTCTCCATTAGTATTCTTTCGTTTCAGTAGCTTTTGCTTGATTTCAATATACTCCTTCCTTTTTTTAAAAATGATTGACTTTGAGTGGTGAATTTCACCATGGTGACCACATCTAATTCTGTCCTTATCGTGTGTGTGCAGTTGGGAAGCTGTGCTGGTCACGATCGCAGGTAGGATATTTTGATGGTGAATAGCAGTGGCTTAAAGCATGGTCGTACCGTTCTCAGAGATTAAAAACGAGTTCATAGTTTTGTAGTCGTTCTTTCAGAGTTCCAGGTCTCAATGGAGCATTCTTGTCGGAGTAGATTCTGAAGGTCTTTCCTGATATTGACAGGAGTTGTTATGTCTGTTAGTTCTACACTCACTACAATTCACAATTGTTCGAATTAGCTAAAATAAATTACGACTCAGTATTAAAAAAAACCCTTACATGTAGTAGTAGAGTTAGAGTAATAGTAGAGTTAGAGTAATAGTAGAGTTCATTTTCTATCAATAATTCAACTGCAAGATTCAAAGGATGGTATACGAATTATTAATAATTGATAAAAAAACAAATGTATTTACATACCCGACACTACTAAAAACTAGATTAGCAAACAATCAACTTCGAAACAATTAACACTTAAACTGAAATATAAATAAATCCAGAGAGGCATCATTGAAGCATCGGGCAAATACTTCAATCATTAAGTACCAATTATGACTGTATTACATATGACAATGTTTACTTACATATGGCTCGCAACTTTTCAAGACCACTCCAATAGTACTAGTAACGATGATACCTTTTCAAGTATGTCGGTAAGCTCTTTTCATTCATAAGATGCATTCATAAGCGTACATTCAAATACACTTAACAATCATTAGTGTTATCCAATGTTCATCAACAGTTGAAAAAGTATCATCAACTCTCAAATCAAAGGTTATGTGGAGATGCTCACATATGTCCAACAGCAAGTAGATAAAAATGTTTATGAACACGAAGAGTCAATCACCTGACGATGTAAATGGCAAATTAATGAACAGATATAACAATGCTGGTAGGCTCTTTCTTGTATTTCATTAATGAAAAAGAAAATTTGAGTACTTTTCTTTGACGATTATGTGGCAGATGATGATTATGAAGCTTGTAATGACGGTGAAGTAGTATTAAGTTTATTTTTACGTAGTGAATCGTAGTATATAATAAAAAATACTATGGGTGATATTTCATTCCTTTGGCGAAATTAGTCATGTACGATTACTATTAGTTGTTGGGGTTTGATTTTTCGATAATTGTGAAATGTAGTTTTGAGGCAGATGGTAGGAATATTAAAATTTCCATCAACCATTCTGTATGGATTATATTTCTGCACATAATAACGCAGTTAATTTTTACAAGTTTAAAACTTACACAGACCCGACAGACACATCAAATATCCTTTAATAAATTTGCAAAGTACGTGGAACTCATTTTAAACCACCACTAACCATCGAGTCTCTGCGAGGTTCGATAATTAAATAAAACAATCGAACGAAGAAGAGAAAAATCACGATTATATCAGATTGATGTTCATTTGGAATTTTCAGACTAGTTTGCACAATGATATCAATTTGGCAAGTCATACGTCTGATATTATGCCTATGTAGAGTCAATACTTTCGACATGCTCCCATTCGGGCAGGTTTTTCTTCACAAACTTTACATAATCTGAATATGAATTTTTTTCGAATGTTAAAAAATTTTTGAGAGGTTTCCGTATAATATTTTTGTACGTGTCATGATTTTCAGTTTTATTTTATGTCTGCAATTTGTTTTCATTTGCATTTCAATAGAATAATTTTAATATTCATATTTCAAGATTGTCCATGCTGCGATTTGTTATGGTGTTCAGGAATGATCAATTCAAAATGTTGTGGCACAGTTAATAGTTAGCTGGATTTCACTAGCCAAAGAGGATCACAACTCTATAACAAAGATTCAGACGTATTATCTAGGAATATGCGAAATTGTCTTAAACAAAAATATTTTGAAGAATAACAGGGAATGGAACCTTGAATCCAGTATGCCCTCATACTGGACACAAAAGCAATCAAATGGTATGCGAAGGGACCCTAGACATCAGAGGACCATGGTGTGTATACCAAGCATCTTCTGGCCGCGATCTATGGCATTGTTATAAGTGCACATTCAGCATTGACAGAGGTTAAAAGGCATAGGCTTAAAGCCCTACTATCAAATAACCAGGCTGCCTTGGAGGCTCAAGAATTACCGAGGATCACATGAAAAACAGTTCAAGATTACTATAATGCCCTCAAAAAGTTGAACATAGAGTGACTCGAGGATAATGAGCATGCACATTAACTATTGGCGAAAGTTAGCAAAAAAATATTCTCAACTGAAGTATATTAACTATAATTCGAAGGACTCGAAAGAGTTTGAGCTACCAGAGCTTCAAGCAAGAGCAATTTGAGTATGTAATGAAATTAGTACGAAAAAGCATAGGCTCTTACTGAATCTACCATAGGGCGGTGCATTCTCGGGGAACATTTGAAGGAAATAGGCTCGCCACTGAATGATGACTGCAGGTCTTGCAATTTTCTGGAAGAGTCATTGGTACATCTAGTAGGAAACAGCGGAGCATTGACTCGAAGTAGCAGCGAGAACCAGGAAACGGGACCCCTGAAGCTGAAACAGATCACTGAATTTTTTTAAGAATGTTTAGTCTCTTTTAGTGCTCCTAATGTATCGAAAACGGTTTTAATTTAGGGAAAATGGAGATTCAAACGAAAGTTTCCTAGTTCAATCCATAATCTTAAATCAAATACATTGAAAAATCGAATCTTTATTTGACTTTATTGGCAATTCACTTTATTATGTTTAAGTTAAGATGTAAGGGTAGGGCCTTTAGCGAAATTAATACTGCTAAAAAGGTAGTTTTCATTATATCAGGAATTTGTCCTATGACAAAATACAATTGAGTTTTTTGTGTTTTACTATTTAACCTCATTCATATGATGTTGTATACTTGAAAGCAATGTAAAATCAATTCCCTCGTAAAAAACAAATAGCCGATACAAGGATATTCTAGTGGAAAAAATCAATGTGTCCGTTTTCCTTGAAAACTTTGAAATCAAGATATAAGCATACGTTTGATTCAGTTCAAAGACTAGGAGCAGTTGGGTGAAATTTAATAATTTAAGAAGGTTATTGTTGCAGGATTAACCAGTGTAAATGGAAAACACCACCTAAAAGCAGCACTAATAGATTAGTATAAAAAAACAAGCTAAACTTTATGAAGCGCTTTCAGAACTCGAAATTGGGCAATGACAGCAAAATGATCTACTGTACTAGGATAAAAAGTTATTGGCCAAGCTTTATGCAAAGATACTTTATTGTCAATTCTTCCATAAAGCAAGCCTTTCTTCTGAAAAAGCTTTCTTCTTTTGTAGAAGATCTGTAGTTTAGATCGGATCTAGATAGTTTGCTAGTTTACATAATATTAAACAAGATTGTTTTAATGAATAATGATCACTTTGTTTTTTGGCAAATGGCAAAACATTCCATTTCAAATAAATGGTGAGTTGATGCGTTTCATGCTAGATCAAAGTTACACGTTCCATTTATTCAAGAAACCTTTCTCAAGGCTAAAGAAAATACAGAAATGTCACTAAGATGGAAATGTGTGGTCAAATTAATATTCTTGCTGTACAAAATTTAACTTATCATCAGTCAGTAAACTACACGAGGTGCGAACCTCAGCAATGTTAATTCAAATAAAATCCTTCCAAGGTCCTTGTTTTGCGACTTCAACAGCAATCCTATTACATTGTCGATCGTGAAAGACCCGAAATTCGAACTTTCTTCAGCTCGTATACCGGCTCTCGTTTATAATAGCAAATATCTAGAAAGACAAATTTTTACAGCTAAACAAATGAAAAGAATAGTTGATACAGTACGTATAGTAATTATATTATGAAAGATTAAGCATTCGTTACAGTGCTTCTACGTTACAAGAAGAAGTTAACAAAGGAAATGAAATGAGTTTATGTGAATAAAGACGTCATAACTCTGTCCAGGGTAACTAGTTCCTATGATCTTTTGTAGAAAAAAGCATTTGCCAGGCAAAAGGATTCATTGATTAAGAACTTGAGGAGCACAAGATACTGTTTTGAAAAATAAAGTCCCGATAGTTATAAATGTATTCCAATATATTATATATATACATGTCACATACGAAATATATACGAAATAAAATTATATACGCAATGTGTGTTGACGTTACACGAAAAATTTTGAGTTATTGTAAAATTGAAAAAATCTAAATCATCAATTTCAACGTCAAAATTATAAACTCTAAGGGAGTTTGGGTATAATTGTGGGGTCGTGTTCAATGATCTGCAACCCATCTTGGGCCTTGGTCTTCAACATGCCTTTTGCAACTTTCAACATATTTGTTAACATGATGTTTTGATCCAGTCCTCGTGTTCGGGTTTCCATGAGAAGTTTACATAAACATACACATTTTTGACTTTCACTACTTTCACTTTTATGCTATCCATTTGAAGTAAATACTTATTGTAAGCCACATTATTACTTCCTGTCAACTTTACATGGCATCCTCGGCTTCTCTATGAAAGTCAATCCTTTCGAAGCTTTTTATCTTTATATCGCCGCAAGAAAATATTCGTGCATCTACCGTGTATTTATCTTCTGGATTGTATCCGTACGAAGTACAAGGTAAAAGATAAACGATACGATATTTATCTTCTACCTAGAAACGAGATAGTTTCTAAACAACTTTCTAGAAACAATCTCGATGTCATCATTTTTCTCCAGACGCCTTAGTTCGAGCAAGGCATGTATTTATTTATATAGGCTTTTTCGTGTTTCTCTGATTCGTTTATTGTTAAGAATGATAGAAAAAGTGGATTAACGAATTCGCACCAAATTTTGCTTTAATTTTGAGAGCCTAAAACGGCATTTTCAAGCCAGGAAAGCAAGAATAAAAAATTAAAGATGGCCGCACGTCAGTGAGCACTGATTTCGCTCAGGCCGACTTTCGGCTGTAATTACATGAGGTAACGTCGAGCGTGTGTGACTTACGATAGATCGAGATCGTCGGTTGACAATACGTGAACTGGAAACTGATCCAGTTTCTGGATTCAAGTCCAAAAACTATTGTGGGGGGAATTTTAAACGAGACTTTGAGACTGATTTCCCGCAAGTGTGCGAAATTGATTCGAAATATGCCAACACCCAATGCAGAAGAATCTTCGCTTTAAATTCGATTAGGAAAACTTGGAAATGTTTTCACATGTCAAAAGTATGCTCTAGAACTTTGTTATTGACGAGAACTTTGTAAGCGACCGTCTTTGCCTGAATCCTGAATCGCCAAAAAATATCACATAAAAGTAGTAGCAAAGACATTATTAAGACAATGATGACTGGTTTTATTTATTACGAATACTATGTTGAAGTATTGAAAAGAATGCGGGATGCAGTAATAAAAAAAGGTCACAATTTCAGCCAAGTCGTGATTGGCTGCGTCACCATGACATAGAACCTTATGCAATTTATAAACCTTATTTATGCAATTTATAAATTTAGAACCTTATTATCTTTCCAATAAAACTTAAGCTCAAAGGACAAAGGTTCGATGGCAAAGAGACGGTTGAAACAAATGCTAAGATTGCAATGAAGACAATCCCGAAAACTGGCTTCCAGGACTGCATCAACTATTGGAAACACCGCTGGGAATGTGAGTGTGTTGTTAAATGAAATGGAAAGTACTTTGAAGGATCACACTATAAAGGATGACAAAGAATAACACTAGTGCGGAAATATGAAGGTGGGTGATACTTTTTTCGTAATCAAATCTTGTCGTTGATCAATATGATTATGAAATGAAACTCCCTGTGATCTCCTGTCAAAGGAAGTTAATTTTTCTGTCAGAGATGTCGAAATATTTCAATTTCAGAAATACTATTATGGTTTTGATGACGTTTATTTTAATTTTTCGTTTGGAGAAATACTGATAAACTTTCACGAACGTAATTTCTAAAAAATTAGTATAAGCGTTTGAGCAAATTTTGCGATTTGCAAGCATGTTTTGTTGGAAAGTCAGACGTGCATTTATTATATAATATGAGGTCCATGCACTTGCAGTTATATTTTTGATGGTGGTTGAATTTCCTCAAATTTAGAAATGAACGTCTTGTCACGCAAGGAACAAACTATAAGCACTACAAGGGAATGTGGGAACTTAGACCCATTTAGCCTATGCAGGAGCTTCCATCTCAAACTGTATCGATCGCCTTTTCAAAGGCAGAGTAACCACTCCTGCGAAATATTTTGCGACTTTGGTCCCTACCAAAACCCTAAAGCCTCGTTTTTTTTGTACGCTAATGGAGGTGTCTGGACAAACAAACTCCTTCAGTTGAAATTCTGAATTTTCGTTTCTTTTTTGAAATTTGAGTTTTATTTTGTAATTTTCGTTATAGATTGTAAATTTTGTTATAGTAGAATAGAAAATAATACTAGTGCAGGCTGAAGACCATAGTGTACGAAATTAAGAGGAAACTTACATTGCATCTACTTATCAATTCGTAAAATTTAAAAGTGTAAATGCATGCAGGTTTGATATTTTTATCAAGGAAAGTCTTGACAAATTTATGAGGACAATTACATTTGCTTCAATTTAAAATCTCTGACTTTCTACGCATGCGAGCCATCAATCTTTTCTCACGCAAAAGAAGTGTTTCATGTTTTCAATTAATAAATCATTCCAAATTCACTAACCCAAACAAACAACCATAAAACTTAGTCCACTGCACTTTAAGAATAATAAAAAAGTTCATAGCAAACGAATATGTTGAAGTTAACATACTCGTTAGTCGCTTCTCACATCCACAAATTTTCGCTGAAATTGTGCGTTTAAAGTAGTTGAAAATGAAAGACGACTCCCAGAAAATATGGCACACATTTCACTTGCAAAGGTCAACTTGCCTAAATTTTTCCATTTTTTTCCCTAAAAATTTCACTAAGTTGTATGTCGTGTGAGAAATGAGAAACAGTTGAATGCATGTGGGATTGGTATCATTGTTTGGTATTCGGCTACTTGTTGCTATACGAAGCAGAAAATAGTTAAACTTGTTTTATTGCTAGTAAAAATGTAGTTACTTTATAGTTTATGAGGTCAATTAAGAAGGAGATCATACTGGTATCCCACAAGTTAATTATAATTATGAAGATGCGAACTTTGTGTAGTTATGAAAAGAAAATTAGCGCATAGAATGTTTTGCGATGCAATTGTTAGTTATTGATTCTGCGAGACGTCAGCTATTGGTGTTACCCCTTCGTTGATTATACACTATACCATATAGTTGATTTGGCTATATTTTAGAGCAAGGCAATCAGCGATAGGTAGTGATTCTGGATGACTTCAGGTTCTGTTTTAAGTTATTAAACTCTTTTTTCCATTTGGAAGCTCCATCGATTATCATAGATTGAGTACTCATTTTAAGGACGAGCGATTCCTTTTGAAGACTCATGGGAGATATTCGATGGAGTAATATATACAATGGCAGATCAAACTTATATACCGTGGTATTTATGTACTCGTATGGATTTTAAATGGAAGCTTTTGATCGATCTTAATAGGTCAGGTTCTCGGCCCTAGCAAGTTTCTGGCCTAGGAAGTGTTTGGGTCTGCTAGACAAGATCGTGGACTTTTGTTTCTTGCTAAGGAATATTTTCGTAGCCTTATTTACGTTGATTTTAATTTTGCAACTAACATAGTACTTGTATATATTTTTTCTGGCATTGACTCTAGGTTGGAGTTCTACTTTTTGTTTTCTGCCGGTATTGCAGGTATCCTCCACGAACGTTGCTAGTTGGCGCAGTATCGGGTTAAGACACGAGCCTTGTGGAACACTAGCAATAACAATTTTCCTGAAGGGTATTGACGCGCGGACTTCAAACTGGCAAATTCTATCACTCAGGAGGGATGATATCAGTTGGTGGATGTATGGTGGGTACTATACTCTTTGAGCTTATGAAATATACCGTCAGATCAAATGGTATCAAAGGCTTTTCAATATCGATTGTCAGTAGTTCCATCGACTGTTTTGTATTCATCGCTGTTTTAATGACTTTAGAGACACGTATCAGCTCATGCTCTGTTGGGTATCCATGCATGAAACTAAACTGAAAAAAAGACAATGTTATTATTTTCTACGTAATCAGGGAACTTTTTCAAGATAAATTTCTTGAAGAGTTTTCGAAGCGCCGGTAATAAGCTTATTGGCCTGTAGCTTTTAGGATCTTGCAGATCTTTACGGGCTTCAGTATAAGTAATATGCTTGCATGTTTCAGGCAATTCTAAAAGTGCAACTCCAGGCATGTGTGAAAATGTGGCTAATCAACACTATTCCTTTTTCCAGCAGAGTTTTAATGGCTATATTTGGTATTCTGTTGCGTTCGGGTACCTGATCATTTCTTAGGGCAATTGTTATAATGGCTCCAGGAGGCAAATTAGCTGTTGGAATGGGTTAGTTTGGAATGAATCCGCTGCCATTGTGCTGTGATTTAGCTCCTTGTATGGAAGATTCTATGAGAGATTGGTATACGTAGACAGATCAGCAAGTAACTCAGCATTCCCATAAAAAAAGAATCTGCATAGCATTTTTGACTTTTATATATAAATGGAAGATCTTGGTGTCTGCACTTTAATATTTTGGACCAGTTTCCAGATTTTTCGAAAGTTGTAGTCAAGGCTGCAGAAAAAATTGACCCTGCGGTGTTTTCAGAGTTTGTTGATTTGTATCTTGTTATCATATTCACACCAATCTCGAAGAATGGACCATTTCTTTGCCAGTGACAGCGAATCAGCTTAAATGTTTCCTTATCGTGTTCCATAGTGAGGACACTGTTGCTGTATTTTGGTATTGCCAGTTGCTCTGCGAATAGTATTTTTGTTAGTTCCTCTATTTTTCTAAAAAATACAGCGTGTACTCAGCTGAAGAAATATTTTCCTAAGTAGTTTTCTGGAATTCATGCCGATGTTTGCTGTTGTGGAAGTGTAATCGTTTGGGCTCGTACTTAGTATTTACTTTTTACAAGCTAAGACAGAATCGAGGCTAGATTCGAGACTATAGAGGGGAATAAAAATTTGGTGCTTAAGAGTAGTGTAGAATTAAGTTGTTTTCTCTACTGAGAAAATGATTCTGCTTGTTTGACTTTTATGTGCATAATTGAAATCATTTGAAATCGTTTAATATCAACATTTTCATCAACAAAAATGCAAATTATCTATTCTAATGTATATTAGATATATATCTTATCATCAAAAAACGAACGAAAATCTAAAAAAAATTTCAATTTTTAATCAATTTTTTTACTATCCCCTTAAAAATACTCTCCTCTTGCGGCATTATATGCATGCCAACGTTTGAATCAATTTTCCATACATTTTTTTGATAAGCCGTCAAAGGTATGGCTTTAAACTCACGCATCGAATTTTCTTCTATGGTCTCAAAACGTGTCCCCCACAATGGCAATTTGAGTTTGGCAAATAGAAAAAAGTGACGCTGGTCCATGTCTGGACTGCACGGTGCTTGACTAATGGTCGAATCTTTGGCCAAAAGTTCCGAAATAATCGAGGCCGTATGAGATGGCGCATTATCGTGGTGTAAAAGCCATGAGTTGTTCTTCCACAAATTGGGCCTTTTTTGCGAATCGCTTCACGCAAACGACTTTTTTCTTTATTGACCGTTTGCCCCGCAAGAAAGAATTTGTATCGCACCGCACCACAAATATCGAAGATAACCGCTAGTAAAACTTTGATTTTGAACCGACTTTGAAACTTTCTTTCAAAAAATTAGAAGCGACGTTTGATGCCGTTTGAAAATTTGAAACGACTTTGCTCGGCATATCAAATTCATAAACCTTTTCATTGTCACCGGTAATGATGCGTTTTTTGAAAATCTCTGAATTATGCGTTGAAAATTATCTCTTTCGTCACATCAATACGACGCTGTTTTTGAATAAAATTCAGCTTTTTTGGCACCAGCCGAGAAGCGACGCGCTTCATGCCCAAAATATCAGTTGAAATGTGTTCGGGTGATTCACATGAGATGCGCAATAACACATCACTTTAACCTATACACAACGCTTTTCCAACATGATGTGCTTCGCCGCTTCAATTTTTTAATTTCACTAACAGACCTTGATGGCTGTCCAGGGATCTTATCGTGATATAGGCTCTCTCGGCCGCCTTTGAACTTTTATACCATTCATATGCTAGTGTTTTTGATCGACAAATGAAATATCATTTTTAACACAAAATTTTAGGCACGCGCGTTGTTCTAACTTTTCATTCATTATAAAAATCGCCACACAACAATTTTTCGGCTTCTTCGCATAGAGGTTAATTGATACCCGATACCCGTCAAAATTTGACAGAACACCAATAAAATTATTGCCAACGTTGACAAAAAAATTTACCGATTGAATGAGCGCGACAATTCAAAACTCGAAATTCCCGTTCTTTTTTATCATAAGGTACATTAGAGTACATATATATTGTATAATATACATTAGATGTATGATGTATACCTTTACATATGTAGTATATACCTTTAAAATAATATTCTATTCTGCTAAATCCTGCTGGTATTTACGCTTTGTTTGTATGAAAGTGGACTCAAAGATATGAGAGGTTGAATCGTCTTTTCAATGACTATTACCACGCCCCCACCAACGCTGTTTTGGTGGTCTTGCCTATAAGTTTATTATACAAATTTTCGTTTTTCGTTGCCTTAACGATCAAGTTACAGTCTTAAATCTAAACTGTTGCGAATGATTTATGATTGCGTTGTTTATTGTGCAGATTATTTCAAATACTTTAAAGGTAGTTTTATTTATATTTATGTGAATTTCGAAAAAAAAAATATATTATTTCGGAAAATTGAATTGGAATCGTGACTCACACTTTCCGGAAGAAGTGAAGGAACGAGGCGATCATCATAATATGTTACCTTGTTTTATACTCTACACTAATCAATAACAGCTTTCCGAAAAAGGAAGTAATTATCACCAAACGACAAGCAATTTAAATGAAAGTGAAATGCTTCACGGTGCGCTGTGAATATCGTGTTTTGCCGGTATGTTTGGCTGACATAATAGATGGCCGTCTTTAAAAGAAGAATTATCAAAGTAAGCAATTAACTAAGAAAAAGCACAAAGCATTACCGCTGATAAATGAAACGAAGCGTAAGAAACTCGATCGTTTCGGATTGATGGAAATCGTGCTATTAGCAGGTAAAGGAATAAGTGTGTGGGTACTTGTTAGGCATAGACATTCAGATAGCGTGCTATCTACCGAACGCCATCTAAACTATTGTTTCCTCATTATTACATCTCCCCGAGGAACCCAGCGTATTGCAAGGCAAGAATACCAAGAGAAAACTTGCACGCCAAAAGATTCGCTACATACCTTCCGGCTCTGAACAACAGCTGGAAGTTTCAACTAGTCTATTGCTCGAGGTGTTATAACAATGCAAGAGCAATCTATCTTAGTCATGTATCTACATATTTATTTATACGATCTGATAATAGAATGTTTCGATTAATGTATAACTCGCACTAAATCAGACAGTATGTAATCTTAGATTAAAATGAAATCAAAATTAATCGTCATAGTTAACATGTGCGAATATTCATGTAAGGAGCGAGATTATGTTTCATGTTAACATTGTCCATGAGATAAGTGCGGTAGAAGAAATTATTGGAAAGTGAAATAATGAAGATAAATTGTATTATGAGTGTTAATTAAAATTTTAAATGTCTTCTTTGAAATCGATGGCCACAATATCCACCGGCATAACGTATGACGAATTAGCGAGTTATTTTCCACATCAATGATGACTTTTACTTTTTCCCATAGCTGAATGTGTGTAGTGTCCATTTGTAGCTTTTAATTTCTATTGAGATCACTTGCAAAGTATTGTTTCTGTGTTTTGCAGGTTTATGGAAACGAAAAAAGCTTTTGGGTGTTAAATTTTATTGTTTTTTTGTTGACATATATAAAAAGAAGTTTACTGGCTTTGTTTTATTTATTGGAACATGTTTGGCTTTTCAAAAATTTAAGTACTGGTCAAATTTATTTGCAACAGAGAAAGTAAGTAAGGCGGCAGTTGTGTGAATTTGTCTGTAGTGAGGTAACTCTAGGCAAAAATAACAGGCCTTCACTTATAATGGTGGCTTGCACTTATTATGCTGAGTAAAGTGCGTAGTACTATAGTTTATATTTCTATTGAAATAACTAATTTCAATAGAGTTCCATTGAATTCAGATCTGGTAAATGTACCCACTTATTCACCATATCCAAATTCTATTGAAATGTAATATGATCCCTCCATGGAAAAGCGTAACGATTCAGTAAAATCACAAATTCCAATCCAGGCATTCTAATAAACGTTCGCTAAGATATAAGATGCGCGTGATACGATATTTGGGACTCAAAATCCATATATTTTCTAATTTCCACAATTAAAACGAAAGACTCAAGCGAGTAACCTGAATTTTTAAAGCTTTTTAAGAATTATAAAAAACTTCCATTGCAAGGAACAGGAACTTTTTTTGATAATGCTTAGGTTGGTTATATGTTGATTGATTTCCTTATGCGTAATCTGTCTTTTATTTTTTTGAAAGAAATGAAAGCGTAAAGCAGAAACTCTTTGTGTTCTAATAGAACCAATACATTTAAAGAAAGGGATTGCAATGGAAGATCGAGTTATCTTTCTGCTTAAAGTGTAAAAACTCGTCATGCACTTTTTTATAATCTCGATAATCTCTGTCACCGCTAAATTTTTATTAAGCCTGAATTTTATTCGAGTTTCCTTTCGTTTTTGTCAGTATTAAGTGCTCCTCCGTCATTACTATTTGGCTTTGTTTTATAAATTATAACCTCAGGTGGGTGTGCCACTGCTAAATTTCTTATAAAAATTGCATTTTGTTCGAGTTTCCTTTCCTTTTTGTTAGTATTCAGTGCTCCTTACTCTTTGTTAGCAATTACAATTAACTTTTTACTTTGAAATAAAATTTATTGTATCTAAATTTAAGGTTTTTACTTTAAATGATTAAAACTCAACATAGATTTGGTGATATCGATCCTATAAAGCCTTGTAGGGTGCAAAAACTGCGAACACATCCCAAAATTTTCGCAAACAACCTACGTTATCACCAGATCTACATCGTATTGAAATGTAACATGACCCGTGCGTAGAAAAGCACAAAACAAATTCCGATCACGAAGTTCTTATAGACGTGCAAAAGGATATAGAACGAGCTTAAAGAAATTTTCCACACCGAGAAAGCATTTGTTTTCTAAATGTCACTAAACTGAAACGAAAGACTCAAGCGAGTAACCTGATATTTTGATGGGCAAATTACGATTTTATTTTGGACTGATTAGAATATCATCTGATAGAAGGGTCCATCGGGCCATGTCACACCTTTGAGCGTCCGTCATTAGGTTGATTTAAATGTTGGTGTAATTTTTTATAAGTTGGGTTTTTATTACTGGGTTGTGAGGACATCTATACGGTCATAATAAGTCGTTAAGAAGGGATGGCATGGATATCTTAAGCACTATGAAATTGTTGTGTTACGACTTTATTGGGCTCGTGAAAAAGGCAGTGTCTGGTTCTTCAGGCTTTCTTTTTCTAATAAGGGTCGGATTGAGGACTGAGCGATTGTATCGGAATTGGTTACCAGTTGTTCGTTGATGATTTTTACTTACAATCTTCTGTAAATCAAATGTTCAAATCGGTCACTAAGTTTTCGTTAACAACTTTTTCGTGCGTTTTCCTTTGTTTCGCTTTGTTTGTACATTTCTAGTCAATCTAATATGTCCTGTCTTAGTCCTATCTTTTTGTTTGTGTCGATCAAACCCGCTTTTGTATTGGGTTCGTACGTGTTCTTTAGTTACGTTGTTAATCTGGAGTCAGTTTTATTTTGTGTGAACAAACGTAGGTATTTTTCTTGTGTCTAGTTACTGATTTTCTAGAAATCCTACCTTTTCATATCAGGTTAGATATTCCATATATGTTATTGAGTTTATTGAAGCAGTTTCTAGAATTTATGCGGCTGGAGTGAAGTCTCGGTACCCCTGGTCTGTGCGCCGGTGATATTGAAGGGCTGCGATGAACATCAAATGAAGTTCACTCTACATTAAATTGATTTCATGTTCTGACTGAATATCAGATTAAAGTTTATGATACCAAGCTCCTTTGGATTTAAGATGAGATATAACAATGGTGGCAATCTGTAGCAGTTTCCTTATGTTTTATTTGTGTAGTTTATCAATGAAAGCATTTTGCTATTAGTTAAACTTTTTGCGAGAGTTAATACCCAAGTACTACTGTTCGTTTTTATGTGATTTTCTGCGTTGTTTGGTGATAAGTCTTTAAATATTTACCGTCCGGTCTTTACGATGCAAATTGTTAGTGTCTGTTTTCTTTTGAAAATATCAATAGAAAATGTTGATTGAAGGTTTTGATTTTGTTGAGACTTATTATGGAATTGTTTTCGTTTTGACCTGTGGAAAATATCTTTATTATTCTTATTATGGAAAATTATACGAGTGTTTTCAGCCTACACAGATATTTTGTAACGTTTGGATTGGCAGTAATAATTTTTAAAATTTATAAAGCCTCAAAAATATCTTACTCTTAACATTAACCGTAGCGCCAGGCTAGACGCTTTGGTTGACAGGGGAGGTGTTTAGTCGGTAATCCAGTAGGTTCGTTTGGCCACTGGGCAAGGTAGCCTTCACCTCCCTACCAAAAAAAAACTCCCAACCTTAAAAAAATAATAAGAAAGTTTTCCTTATAATTTTGCGTTTTTATTTTTGTTCGAATTTTCGTAGTCGACTTTCGACCGTAATCGCTCGGTCTTCTTCAGCGACTAAAGGGACTTAACTTAACATTAAGTTATATACTGTGTTGTTGCTTAACCTAGTTACTTTGTGACGTGGGTAATTATGGGTAATGAAGGTTACTTAAATTGTTCCAATTTTAGGTGACTAGCCAGAAAATCCAGCGACCCCTATCTAATTCTCTTGTATCACTTGCTTCCCTTATTAGTTTTGCGTCGTTTATTGTTATATCATATCCTTTTATGATAATGTGCTCGGCTACGGCTGATCTGAAGTTGTTCAGATGTCCTTTCTTTTTTGTTGCTGCCGCTTCACTTATATGATCTCGTATTCTGGTGTTTATTAGTCGTCTTGTTTGGCCGAAAAAGACTTCTTGGCATTTCGAGCATTCAATTCTGTAGATTTTTGATCTTTCGTGTGGCTGTCGCTTGTCCTTTGTGGATTCCAGGATGTTTTTTAACTGGTATTTGCTGCTAGACTCTATAAGTCGTATCAATTATTTTTTGTTGGGATTTGTCTCAGTTGCTTTGTGATGCCTTCGTTGTATGTTACAGGCTACCAAAAAGTTGTTTCTTGGCTTAATGAGTTAATGTTGGTCTGACCTTCAATTTTCTGCATTTCACGATTTTTCCCGTTATCCTTCTCATTGCTGATGGGTTGAAACCATTCAGTTTAGCTGTCTGTAGAATATATTCCATTTCCTTCTATTTTGCTTCCGCGCTTAATGGCAAGTATAGCATGCGGTTAATCATTGCCCGGTATGGTAGTACCTTAATTTGTTGGGTGTGGTTCGAGGAGTAAGAAATTGTTCTCTGGGTGTTGGTTGGTATATAAACTTATAAACTTCGAAGTTTAGAAAGCCATGCGTTCTTGATACTAGTGTGTCCAGTTATGCTAGCTCACCGTTATTTTCCTCCTCAATTGTGAAAATGATGTTCTTATGTGTTCTGTTGAGGTCCGTACGAACTCTTGGAAACTCTTCTTTTTGACGTACGTAGAGATGTCATCTACATATCTCATCCATACCCTTGTAAGTTTGTCCTTATTTCTGAGTTGCCTCTCCAGCCTGGTCATTTACATATCGCTGAGGAATGGTGAGAGCGGGTTTCCCATCACGACTCCTCCTTTGGTTTTGTAGAAGCTTCCTTTTAACATAAAGTAGTTCGTAGTCAAACACAGTTTGCAAAGTTGGATGTATTGTCTGGTTACTTACTCTTCCAACAAGTTAAATCGTACTTTTGGCGTTAAAGCAATATTTTTTTCGATTTAAATCCATTTCATCAGTAGCCTCAATAATCACAAATTTTTTATGTACACAACGCATATTCAACTTTTACCTCTAAATAAATACGAGGCTTATGGTATTTTCTGTTTTTAAGAAACACCGCAATAATATGTAGTAAACTTGGAACCAAAACATATATTTCACAAAAGAATTCGTTGCCAAGTTCATTTCATAATAACAAGCAAATTATAATGTTAAGTCAAATCATGGTGCTGGCATTCAAAGTGGATTTCGTGTTTCGGCATGTAAGCCTTTCTTTAAAAGCGAAGTGTATTTTTAAAAGTATTGCTCCTAGGGTCATTTGCAATTTAGACTTTGTTAAAGAAACAATTCATACTTTCAAAGTCTATTTAAATTTGGCATAGGCTATAGCCAATCTAATCCAATTAAGAAAAGGAGGAAAAGTGCATTGAACAAGGCTAAAAATAAATTATCTTTATTTAATTATTCATTGATCGACTCATTACTAAATCGGTATATGTGGAATAACAATGAACCTTGAAGACTTTATTTTAGATATCAGCATCCGCTTGCAATAAGTATATCAATTAATTCAATTCACAGCCAGTTAACCATGTTTAGTCCTCTACAAATTTTTGCGCAAAGTATATGCATGAGTGAAATTCGATTAATTAAAATAATACATAAATATATTTACACTGGCGTATGGGTTAAATCGCAGCCTCATTGCACTTTTAAAGGTATGACTCACTTCTAGTATCTGGGTTTGATCTAGATACTTTGAAATTGCTTGGGTAAGGGTGGCTTTAGGTGAGTTTCAATTATGAATTGAAGTTATCTTATGAAATACACTTCGCGGTTAAGCAAAAAAGTTGAAGAAAAAATGCTTAACACTGAACGATATTAAAATTATTATCTAGGCTTGAGGCATGACTTTTGTGCATGTAGCTCATATATGTATGCATGTATACAATTATGCACTAGAAGTTCGTGACAAAATGCTGTTGCGCTCAGTCCTCATTGTCCGGGTCAGTGCAAGAGTGAATGTGTCTCGGACTTTGTTTGCCTCATGTGTGGGAACGAATTGAAATGCAATTTCGTTTATATATCTTGTGAATTTCGAAAGGTCTTGAAAAGTTTCGTGGCACTGCGCCAGTTTGAAAGGAACAAAAGTTATAACAAACAACTGAAAGAGGCTTAACCTTAAGTGAGGCACTCCGTTGAAAAGATTAAAATCGAACTGTGACTCTCGAATTGCAATAGTGCAAAAGGAACATCCAGTAATCGAACAGTCGCGAAATGAACGAATCACTTATACCTGTTATGCCTAGTTTCACCTTATGGAAAGATAAAAGATAAATAAGCAATATTTCGCCTAGGAGTGATGTCAATTTTTCAAATGGCCTTCTATTCAATGCTATATTAAATAAAGATAGGATGTACGCACGTTTTACTTGGAAAATACGACTCATGTGTAACTATGAAAATAAAGTTTTAAAGTAAGCTGTTGAAATCGTACGATATTAGCTAGTGACCTAGTTGCGAAAGACATCCATCTACATCACCATATAACACCATATCCAGCTTTCATCGCTGAATGGTGATGAAGAACCTTATTCATAACCGAAACTAAATCGTTAGCTAATGACAACCTTTGAAAGACAAATGCGGCCATACTTCACAATTTTTCAAATGTTTTCGAATGTGTGTGTACATATGAGGATTTAATAAAGTGTTTAGGTTTAGGTTATTCTGAAGGATTTGCATAATAGTGCTAAACAGTGGATTTCAAAAGAATAAGAAAAAACAAGCTTAGGAACGGATTTAAATTTCGCTGAGATAATCTAGTTTACGAAAATGGTATGATCGAATTGACATAAGCTCGTCAGCCGTATCATTTGGATGAGCGAGAAATTGAAAAGGTATAACCTACACAAAAATTCAACGATATTCGGGGAGCGTATTTAGTTATTAATACTGCGAAATTGCAGCAGATATCTCAATAAATTTATCTAGTTCTCCTTTACTATTCAAAGATGATAAATAATTTTTTTTTAGAATATCAAACCTATAACAATAGGGTTCACTTTTAATGCAAAGCTGAATTATCACCTCCGTTTAGTTGCCTTCTGGCGTTCATGAAATGAAAACGTTGTGAATAATCCAGGTTAATGGAGTCATGACTATACTATTGAGCGGGCAGCTAGTCTATATTTGAAATACTATTTTCTTTATTTCTATTTCTATTTTCAATAAAAATACGCATATGTTGACTTTCCAGCTACAGTGTTTAGCCGTTCTCAACTGAGAGATTATAGAGGTGAATATACTTTAGAACTAAGGTTGTATAAGGTCTGAACTTATATTGAGCCTTAAGTATCTTACATATTATGTGGCAATCTACTACTCATTCCTTTATTCAACCTAGGAAAAAGTTATTCTACTTCCAACTAAATGCAATGCCAATGTCGAGTTTCTTCACAGAATATTATAAACAAAATTAGTTATTCCATCTCATATTTTCTCTTCGTTTCTTTCCGATTTCTAAACACAAAACGTCATAAGTTATCATGGGATTTTTGGTATATACATGCCTTGACGGAACTGGAATCGCTTAATACAGCGAGTCTTAATTTTAGCATTGTGGAAAATGAAAGCCACCTTCACCTCCCTGACAATTCAAGTTGGACCTTAGTTTAAGGGATTTGTGAGTTGCATTTTTCCTGCAAGTCTACAAATTTAAATTGAAAAAAATTTCGAACAAAATCAATGGCAGAACAGAGCACTTCAAAAATTTGATCCTAAAATTTATCAGAGAAACGTAATCTCAGATGATGGTTCACAGGGTATGATTTGATTAGAATCGCGTTTGATTACTTGAAGATAATAGCAAAGTTTGGTGCGTTTGCATTCCTTTAGGCGAAAACACTCAACGTTAAAATCAAATTCGTTGTGAATTCCACTCGAAACCCGTTCTTTTATTTTTAAATTACATGTCACATACCCATGGTACTTGAATTTAGAAATTCTTGGAATAGTATGTATAGTGATTCCTTGAAGATTTCATGCACAACAATCATTCATATTCTTTCATTTATTTAAATTTAATTCATTTAAATTTTATTTCAATATTGATATAATACTCTGTGAAACCTGTGTTAAAACATTTTTTTGTATTTTTCAGCGTTGACATATTCAAAGTAAGTAAAATTTATTATGTCGAAAACAACGTCAAATATAGTTACGATATATGATAACTGATGTGATTACCACAAAATAAGATTTAAATTGTTTCTCAACTAAATTCTTTGTTTTAACTGACGAGAAAATGGTAGAGTCCTACTGGCGTCAAATAATTTTTTAATATATAACATTTATTTAAGGAAATTTTTGCAACATTTATCAGTCCCTTATCAAATGTCTTCAGTGTCTACTGAAGACATTTTGGTGAAGCCAGTGGCCATTCCCAAGTCTGTTAATGGGTACAATTTGATTTGATTTTATTTGCAGCAAAATATTTTCCGAGGATAGAGTCATTTTCAAATATCATGAAATTTCCATCTTATTGTCAAGTTTTTCGCATTTAAGTTTAGCTGACATTTCTATCTCTAAAATCTGTTAAAACTCCTTCAAAGAATGCATTTTTTATGTTTATTTTTTCGTCAAAGTAGCCTTTAAAGAAGACTTCTTGATAATTAAAGTTTTTTCATTCACTTATTGTTCTGCAAGGCCACTTAAACAGCAATGTAGTTCGCGAATGTGAAGTGTTCATCTACATTTCTTATCTTAGCAGCACCCATTCCTTTCCTTTCCACATTATGGCATCTTCCTTTCCACCCATTCCTTAATCGAATGGAAGATGCCATAATGTTTTTTCTTTGGAGAAACTAACTTCAGGTCGATTTTGATTGCAGGTTAATTGTAGTGATCCCATTAGAAAAATGTATAGGAGGTAGTCTCTCTACTACAAAAAGACAGGAACAGCAATCACAGGATTATCACTGAATTGAACTTCTAAATATGAAAAAACAGGACTTTGCAAGCAAAAATTACTTCTCGTCTTCTTCTCTACTACTGCTTCTACTGTTGCTACTACTAATACTACTACTATTATTATTATGATTCACTTGGGTTACGTTTTGTATTTTATTGAAATGTTTGATGGAATTATTTTTTATTTTGTTCTCGGAACATTCCGTCGTTCCCCGTCACTTCCTTTGATTCGTCCACAGAATCCTTTCGGTGGTGCGTAATCTTCGTTTCGTTCTTATGGAACATCACACCGAAGATGGCGCATAGATGGTATCCTGTGTGCTTTCTTGTAAGTTGACATCAAGAGCGTTGTCATGTACTGCAATCTATTCTAATAAATCAAATTCAAAACTAGAAAACACGAGTGCCAATCGTTAGACAACGAGCCAGGCTCATACCGGTATGAGGAGTATTACAATGAATTGTACCCTTCGGTTTAATCGAAGAAAATTCATACTGCTGCTGGCAGGTTGCTTTATTCTTCGTGTCGTCGGCCCGGTACGTTTTCCGGGACCATTACGGGTGTTTGACAACAAGCGGAACACCCGCGACCATGCAATCGTAAAATAGGAAAGAAGAAAAGACCAAAATACTGAGCGCAGGGCTTCACTTATTCACGTGGATTCAAATTTAATCGTAGGCAAGTTGAAACTGAAATTTTCGGGAAGCGATTGACCGCCGTGGTTCGGGAAATATAATTTACAACCACGCTAATCTATGCCACTATCGCGGCGGAAGACCACTGAACTCTGTATGACACCCTCTTTTCGCGACTCACTTCTTTCTGTCTGTCGACTCTGTGTCCAATCTCGTCGAGATTGCCGCACTTGCTGTGGGCCACAAAAAGTGAGTTTGACACACTTGATTTGATTCACAACACTATTTGTTCGTAGAAAGTTTTTTAGACCCTATTATACCTCCATAGAGAGTAGTTTCTATAGGAGGACAAGGAAACTCTAAGTATTGGAGCAATGTTTCGACCGAAAAATGCTTGCCCTGCAACAAATAACTAAATAATTCAAAATGCGGGGATGACGTATATCACCCTTTTAGCAGGAGACTGGAGGCAGCATCAATCATTGGAGGGACGAACAAGAGAGAGAAAGACTATCGCACGTGAGGAAAGGAAAAAAATCCTGCTCTTTGGCAAAACTATTGAAAATAAGAAACGCGAGGTGGAGCAACTCATAAACCACATGAAGCAATGGATTAGTTAAGGTCACGGTGATACCGACTAGTACCTCATTCAGATGCTCATTTGGGCACGGGTGTTTTCTGTCTTATCTGTACAAGATGGGAAAGCACATTCCGTCCTATGTTTGCGCTGCCAGGGGAGCGTATACGATTCATGATTCCTGGCACACCTCTTAATGGGCAGACGGTGGGCGGGCACGTGCCCTCTCCTTTATGAGAGAAAACGCGAACTCTTAACGGAAAGCTTAGGTTATTAATCGACAAATATAACTTTCTGGCATATCGTGCTAATCTGGTCCTCTTGACGAATGATTCCTGGTTGACGTAGAAGGATTTGAGGTGAATTTCGAGTGAGGGTTACTTAGATAGTTAATAAGCCTTCTTGTAAAAGAAGGGTAACCAAGGCAGGTTTCCAAGCACCTCCCCTGGATGGATGATAGCTTAGGAACCAACCACGAAAAATATATATAAAACGGTAAAAGATATTAAAAGCCACGCCACTTCTTAAAAACTCTTCTGTTAAAATAACCATGTATTACATCATAATTAGAATAGTTCAGCTTGAAGTGAGACTGGTCTACACGAGTATCAAAAACAATTCAATTAAATTTAGGTTACGAATTCGTAAGGACTGCTTCAAAATATTCTCAAATCACTGTGACTGACTTTCATTTTCGATTACAGGAGGCGTACTCGTGAATAATTTCTACCGTTTATTAAGTTTCTATAAATAATTTACGTCTTTTAAGCCAATCTCTACCTAAACATATAATAATGCAAGTATTCTGCATGAATGCAATCGACTTAAATATAAGCTCCAACAACAAATCAATAGCAATTTTGAAGGAGTTTTGCTTTCATTTAATAACATGATGCAAAAAGACTCGCATTGTAGACATCTTAACATCAACACACTGGAAAATATAGAATCTTTTATGCGTTAAGTTAAGACTCTTATTACAACTCATGTATGAAAAAAAATGTCCAACCATAATATTTTCTTTTTAATGTTTCTAGTCCATTTAACTTGAAACTTTTTCACTTAGTCTCAATTGATAGTTAATCAGACCGATAATCTGATATTTGTTTTCACTTTTTCGAAATGTACAACTTCGTATTCCCTTTTCGAATTCAATTTTTTAATGACAGGCTTACTTCCGGATTCAGTTCAGAGAATACTTTCATCGAAACCATCAAAAATTCTTTCTTCTCTCGAGATGATTTATGTATCTACAACAATGCTTGAACGGTTAAGGTGAACCTTTTCTATGCTTGAAATTGATTTCGTATGACAAATCATAATTGAAAACGAAAGAATATTCAATGAAACATTGCACATACAGGTCATTAGTACAAAGCTTTGCTAATAACAATTCAATTGGTAATGATGACCTAAAGTTTTCTTCCAATTATCAAAACCACTTTCAGGCAATTACGAATGATGTGAATAAAGGGGCTTTTAGGACTTTCCCATGAAATATTTGCCAAGTTGTTTTATTTCTTGGTTCTTGTTCAATGTGGTCACGAATGAAGTATTTGAATGAAATCCAGTTCCCGAGTAGAAAGTGCTACACAAATAACATAAACTCATGTGGTAACGCATATGCTTTGTGTCAATATCAACATTAAACGACAAGACTTACTTTTTAATTGGCGAATTACATAATGTACAACATTCAAAACAACCGGTGAAGCTAATTTCAGTGAGAAATAATGGAAATCGATTAACCTCAAATTTTTTTATATCTTGTACATTGTTTTTTGAAAGACACGCCATAAATCACGCGAAAAAACCTGAGCGGATATTGTATACCAAATTCAAAGATTAATTTTATTTGCGTTTTATTTCGCAACCCTGAGGTATTTAGTAGAGCATAAAAGGCAATATGTAACTGATCGGATCTGTCAAAGTGATTAAAGCGATCAATAACTTTTGTTTTGAGGACAGATTTGAAAAATTTTGCAATATTTCCCGGTAATGTTTAGATATTTTCAACATTTAAAAGTGGCGCTCTACTTGATATAGCTGGATTAATTTGTTAAAGATATTTTTTCGGAATACTGTGGTTCATATCTTATTTAATGCTGATACTTGTAAACTTAAGATACTTTTTATTTTAAAATTTATAAGAAAATCATGAAATGTTGCCTGGAGGTTCAAAATAGCATGCATATTGATAACAATAATTTTAAAAAATTGACAAAAACTCATTCAGACACGTGTAATACAGAAAAACTGATTTTATAGTGGAAACACAGGGCAATACATCATTTCAAGAACGGTCGGTCCCAGCTTGAAATTGCTCAAACAGTTAATGTGTAATTAATACGATTAAACTCTTCGTGCATGAAAATCGGATTCAATATAAGGTCAGAAGCACGCCTACCAAGATTTTCAATTTTATCGCTGAACGATTCATCGGAGTAAAATGAAGCGAACCAAAATCATCGGTTCAACAACTTGTCACGGTACCTCGTTGACAAGTGAAAGCAAAGACTATGTAGGTACAGTGTAGACACTGTCCGTCACCTGCTCTGAGACCACAGTTTCAGAAGACAAGAAGCCGGAAAGAAATGCAAGAAAAAAATTCGGACTTTTGGAGCAGCGTCATATTTTCATTGAAGCTTGAGAGTGGAAGCGTAATAATTTGGGCCTGTATGACAGCAGCCGGGATGGGAAGTTTGTAGTTCATTGAAACTGACATGCAAAAAACCATCAAAGTTGTGATAAAAATTAGCTCCAGAGTGCTGTGAATCTTGTACATCTATCGACAATAGAAAATTTACAAATGTTCTTGTTCATGGCTGTACATAATGTTATTCAAATCATTTACATCTGTGAGGAAATTTGAATGTGAGGGTTCTAAGAAGAACAGGATGGAAAAATAAAAAGAACGAGAAAGCAAAAGAAACCCCAGAGCATAAGTAGCTCAAGGCTGTCTACCTTTGAAACTACTTTATATCAAGCTTAAAAATGAACTATAAAAGCATATAAAGATCCTTCCACAAGGCTCGAAAAGAAAACCTTTGACATTAAGGCAATTTGCCCGCAAGCCTGCAAAATAGCGAAACAAAACACGAAATATATTGTTTTAGCTGAAACTTCGAGCACTTCGAAAAACTGTGACGCACAGCCGTAGCGTGTTAAAGTTGAAGGGTCCTGCCGATTGACAGTGAATCTTGTTATAAAGAAGAGGTAAAATATCAAGTAGAAGTGATATATATATACCTGCCTCGGAAGCCTTACATGACGATCTTTCCGGATGACATTTTTCGAAGGGTCGTCAGCCAATAAACTGATTCATTTAACGCACGGGGACTTATTTATGGTTTATGAATATGAATGCATTCATAAACATATATATACACATATGTCTCCCGTTCTAAATCACAATTAAATTCCAAATACACTACAATATATGAGCAATCTACTTCAAAAAATTGAAAAACACATATTGAGTTTTGCACTGTATTTTTTCGGGAGCAATGATCAGATTGAGGTGGGCTGCTAGTTAAAAAATAAAAGAAGGTTTTTTTAAGCTGTTTAAAAGATGTCTTTGACTACACTGTCAATCAGACCTTTGTAGAAAATCCTGAGTTTTTTTCTTATACCACAGGCTTGGAAGCTTAGTCATCCAATCCACTAGGATTTTGAATTCTTCTTGGAGTCCATTGCACTCCTTGTTTCAAGCTGCTTTTTTACCATAAGCTTGGCAGAGCTATCACCGACGACCGCCCAAAATTAGCCTAAATCGCATTATGTTCAAAACTGCAAGATGAGTATTGAAAAAACTAGTGAGAAACGTCGATTAAAACACGTCCCTAAGAGACAATTAACCTTACCAAAAAATAATCCGCAAGGTTGTAACCACTATCAAAATACCTGTTGAGCAATCATAAAAATATCTGTTAGAAACTAGGAATATACCCTGGCAACGTTCCTTCCACGGACAAAAGGCTTTTCTGACGCGACGATCGTAACGACCCACGCCATAGATGAAACCCTTCGGCTAACTTAAGTAAGAAATGTTATAACTAGTCAATGGATAGCAACCCTATTAAAAGTCTGGTACACAACCACCTGTGGAGATCTGTATAATCTAGAAAATTTCCCAGGAAACAAAGTCTGCAGGAATGCCTCCTCCGTTAATATATGTTCTTATTTTGAATGGTGTGCTTCAACCATGTCAATTACTGGAGATTGTGGCGCATGAGGGCGATGAAATTAGCAAATATTTACAAACGTATCACTACGAACGCTCTAGGAAACCTGCCGAAATAGATAAACACAAAAAAATTATCTGTTGATTTGCAGAAAACCAACCTTTTAATTGCAAGATATAATTGGGAAAAAGTTGACACTAACAAGCCATGCAAGGTATTCAGGTATCGTTCTAGATCGTAAAGTGGTGTGCAAATTGTCTATCAAACTGGAGTCGCACAAAAAAAGAATTGTTTTCAACTCTAGCACTTAATTGTTTGGCAGTATTGAGATCTAATTGCATCTGGATATACAAGGCGCCAAAAAAAATCATATTTCATCAATAGCACTTTTTAGTTTTAAAGAGAGATTTAGATTTAGAAGATTTAAATTTAGAAGAGAGAATTCTATGCATCTGCTGCAACAAGCGATCCATGATGTCCTTCTTCATAAGAAGGACATTCTGCCTTCTGGACACGCAGTTCTATTGTCTTTAGATCTCAATACCTTTCCCTTTATACTTTCTGCAGAGAGCACATCTATTCTCTTGGAGAAGTGCAAACAAAGCCTTGACCATCCTCCGCATGCGAAGAACGTGTGGTGAACAGAATAAATCACTAGAAGACTGCGACTCTCCCATCTTATACAGGTAAGACTCAATATTCCCATGCCCATTGAGTAGTTCTCATCATATTCACCATGCTTTCTGTAAAACAATGGCCTCCTGGTTATAAATGACGACTAAATAGAAATCAGATGAAATTGCATTGTATGAATGACATTCCATAACAAAAAAGAGTTAAAAAAATTAGTTAATGAATTACAGCATTGCTTACACTATCCTACATTGGCATATGCAGTAGACAACAAATTAGTGCAAAACAATTTAATGCTGGACAACAAGTGAAGCTGCCAAAATGTAGCTCATGGTGGTCTTAGAATTCAAAACAAGTTATAAGGAAAGTGTATCCTCATGAATACGCGAGTACCGGCTCGCGAGAAGATAGGTACGAGTTTCCGCTGAAAAGTTTCCGACCACAAAGAAAAGCTGCCGGCAATCGTCAATAAAATGTAATGAATGTTGTTTTCTTCTTCTAACAGTTACTAACCAAGGTTTCAGCCATTTTGTACGAACAGGTTTTAGTTGATAATCGTCTGAGAGAGTCGATGTGAGTATTTTTGTGAAAATGGAAAAAATAGAGCTTTTATTTAATTTTTGTATTTGAAAGACAATACGCGATCAAAGATGAGTTGGAGTCTCCATGTGTATGGCGACCCTGTACCATCATTTACCACAGTGAAATTTTGGGTGGTTGAATTCTAACGTGGCCGTGAGAGCATGGGAAATAGTGAACGTTCGGAACGTACAAAAATTCCGACTACTGACGATAACATTGCTAAAGTTCACCAAATGGTGTCAGACAACCGCCAAATTAGAGCGAGAGAGATAGCAGAGGTTATGAAAATGTTCAAAGAACGGTTTTGTCTCATATTGAATCAAAATTAAGGCATGAGAAAGCTGTCCGCATTTCGTGTGCCGCATTTGCTCACGTTAGACCAAAAACGTGTTCGAATGAACATTTTCACCGCTCTGTTGGCGCAATAAATCCGTGTTTTGCACCGATTAGTTTCTGTAGATGAATTTTCGATACACCATTATACCCCCGACATAAAAATACAGTCAAAACAATGGACTGCGAAGGTAAACTGCCTCCGCAAAAAGCAAAAACTGTTTTTTCGGCTGGAACTGTGATGGCGATTGTTTTTTTGAGTCATCTGAATTGATTATCAGCAGAAAGCAGCATACCACGCATCATTACTTGCCAAGCTGAAAGCAGAAATGGCGAAGAAACGATCACATTCACAGAAAAAGGAAATTCTGTTTAACCAAGTTCTGTTTGTCTCACTCCTCAGCGGTTGACACGGCGAAAATCCTCGAACTCCGGTTTGAACTATTTGACCATCCGCTTTTCTTATCAGATCTATCCGACTTCATTTTGTTCGCTAATCTTAAAGTTGCGCTCGGAGGCCAGATATTTTCGTCAAAAGAGGAGATAATTACCTTCGTGAACAATTTTTTTAAGTACTATTTGGACGAGTTGAAAAGATGTGAATATCGCTGGCAGAAGTGTGTAGAGTTACAAGGAGACTATGTAGAAAGGTAAAAAAAATTTTTAGAAAAAAATGTTTTGTAGCGTTATTAGGTCGGAAACTTTTCAGGCCACCCTCGTATTATGTTACCACTGAACACACAACTAGTCATCATTCGTCACAAGACCCTTTGTCCACGATCGGTACCATCCCTCTCATGAAAAAAGGACTATTGAAACCGGATATAATTACTTCCTGGTATGTAATTCATCACATGTGGCTTAGTGTAGAAGCTTGGAATCAAGAAACTGAATTCATTGAAAAAGATTTTTTTTTCACGTAGCGAAGTCGCGTAACTATCGATGGACGGGAAAATGGAAAAAATTCCTTATTTCCATTTATGTATACCCTGATGCAAGTTTAAATAAGACTACTTGACTGGCCCCTTATCGAGCATCAACTTTCCGGGGCGGAAACGATGGCAACATTTAATAAAATTATTGGCGATAAGTTTTGAGATTTAGCAGGATTTTTTCTTCATGTCCATGCCCCACTAAAAATAATACTCAAAAAACAATAGCAATGAGATCAACTCATGTTAAGAAACAAACACAATTTGAAATGCATGCAATTATATTGCACCGAATTTCATTCATTATAAATGCATGACACTGAAATTATCTATTTCCTAATATCTTACGATATATCATATTTCAATTGCAAATATTTTTTAAATGCCATGACCTTGGACAAGTTGGCGCACAGAAAGCTATAATTTAAACTAATTCATCTCTAATCTATTCCGAAAACCGCATTTTTTCCAACTCAAAAGACAATTCAGCGATGTCTATTTGTAATCGGTTTAAATACTTTCAAATGTCAATACAAGCTTATCAAGGAAGTTTTGAAATCATCTTAGACCCCACTCGAGTGTTCTCAAGATTTTTAACATTGACGATTCGACCAGCTATTGTTCTCGGTGCCGCGAAATCGCGAGCAAATGTTATTCAATATGTTTCAAGAGTAATCCACTCTTAACTAAAGAAAAAATCAATCTGATAATCATCAAGTGGATTGAAATTCTAATGCAGACGGAAAAAAGTCAATGCTTTGCCCATATAAATAAATACAAGTGAATGCAAATCAATCGATAAAACTACAAAAATCCAATGAGTATGTTTTTAATGTGCCTACTCGTATGTGAGATCCGTTCGGCTAAATGAAAACGCAGGGTAATACTCATTTCCCTTTCATTTCGCGAAAACTACGAAGTTTGTTATAGTATCACTATATAATGTGTGCATACATAGTCTGATTGCTGTATCTTTTTCTTTCTGATTGGCAATTTCTCGTAAAATAACAGACGAGACTTTTACATTGCGACCGGTTTCAAGATGTTTAGACTGGTTTATTAGTGTGGACACTTAAAAAACTTCAAGCGGAGTGAGAATGAAAGTTGCAGTACAAAATTCGACCTAAAACTGGACAAGTTAAGGTAAAATGCGATACACATAAGTGTTGCCATTGTATGTACTATGTGTTAGGCTAAAAGACATTAAAATCGCCACACATAAGCAGAATAAGAGATAATTTGAATTAGAGTTCAAAGTTAAAAGCATTTCTAGGTGCTTACTATTCTTTTTCACATTGCAGATGCACTACAGTAAGTGCCAGCAAATAATCCTTGAGATACTTCAGTGGTTTATGTTATGAGGACTTCAAGCCTTGGGGTAAATCCATTCGCTTTGCAATAGTCATTTACCTAATGTTCATTCCGTTTCTTGCGATTTGTTGTCAGTTGGCTGGGAAAAAGCCTGCAGGTACGGTTAACCTGTGTGCACTTTAAGCACATATGCTTTACGCCAAAGTATAGCCAGATAATGATCGGTCAATGCTCGCATTAAGGCACGTACATATGTAGTGCAATTCGCGTTGGTTCAGCACAACAGTATATTTTGAAATTTCGCACTAAAACCAGAAAAGTCGCGGCGAACATACGAGCATACTCCGAATGGAAATTTAGATAGTTGTATCTCTGCTTTGTGCCGTTCAACGTCCGATAAAATTATGCAATAATTTTCATGTACGATCAACTTGAAATCATAGATACATTTGAACTTCTTGCATACACGGGGTGCAAAAAGCTTATGAGCTATTCAAATTGCTAAGTGAAACCAAAAAATACTAACCAGGTTGACCCATGAATATCTACGTCAAACATTTATAAACTCAAATTGTACGAATTCAATGAAAACAACGTGGGATGAATTAAATGTATCGCTTGGGAAGATTGGGTGGCGACGTTTATGGTACCTTTCTTTCGTATTAAGAGTAAGAGGAAGTTGTAAATGTTGTAAAACCTTATTTGCCCGACTAAATCAGATTCATTGATCTCTCACGAAATTCCAATGGAAGATAATGGAAGTGAGTAAAAGTAGAAGGAGCTGTTTTACTGATATTTTGATTTATTTTTTTAATTTCAACACATTACGCTGAATTTAAACTGTAAGTGTATGAACGAAACTAATGGGAATTGAAGATAAAACAACAGATTTAAGCGAGTAACCTGAATTTGTAAAGTAAGAAGTGACGAGCTAGCATCAAACATGTTACCTTTAAGATGAGTTCATAGAAGCAAGTGAGCGAAGAAACTTTTTCAGACATGCTGATAACTGCAACGGGGATCGTTTATTATGTTTGCGTTCTTGGGAAATTTTTGCTCCATATCAAACGAATAATTTACGGAAAATAACTTTTTGTGTTGGGTTGAGGGTTTTACGCAGACATTTCTTTGGTAACTAAAAAGGCAACTTAAAAAGGATTTTGTTAACGCAATTGTGTATTGTATAATGAGGAAATGGGAGATATTCACAGTCAAATGGAATTTGAATTCTTTTTCAAACAATGGATTACTTCTAATTTGACACTTGACCTTTTTTAAATTTTTGAAAGCCCCCTGAGAAAACCCCCCTGGACTATTATGGGAAAAAACGATAGAGGTGATTTTTCACTAGTCAATGGTTGTCTGGCTAAAGTTGCTATTATTCCGCAGGCTAAGCAGAGTAGTCATCCAGGCCACAAAGACTACCACTCAACCAGCCTGAATCTCTTTATGTTTAAAACACATGAGTATTGGAAAGTTGATGTTTGAGAGACTGTCGATTAAACACACCATCGTAAGTGGTAGTTTACCTTTTCAACAACAAACTCCATAAGGTTGTGCAACTCATGAAAATACGCGTCTAATACAAGCAATACACTATGGAAACGTTCTTAATAATAGAACAAGTCTTTGAAAATGTACCGGCTGAGATCACAGCTAAAACTTTCGATGAAAATAAGTAAATGCAACTATACCTATTAAAACTATTAAAGACTATTAAAAACACTCAACACTATTAAAAAGCAGAAATAGATCACACAGTGGAGGACTTTACTGGTTGCAAAATATATCAAAAGATGCACTGTCTCCTGTACTAGGCAACCTTGCTTCCATATTAGCAAACGCGACTACAGGTTGGTACATACGCTCTAGGAAAATTAAGGGAGTAGATAAACACAAGAAGACATATTGATTCGCAGCAATGTGGGCTGGCCCTATTAACCAGGAATAGTCAACCAATATCCTTTGAACTACTAGATAAAGTTGAGGGAAAGCTGACACCAACATGCCATGCAAAGTATTTACGTACAATTCCTTACGCAACCCCAATATCGAGGTGAAATCGAAATGAGCAACAATTTCTTTGAACTCTTTTAAGACAGGGCGTGCAGTTTGCAAACCTTATGTATACCTCTGGATATACAAGAGTGTCGAAAACCCCATATTGTTCTTTGGAATATTGGCCTGTCAGCTTTCTCTAAAGAATATCTGACGAAATTTGCTGTAGAAAGGCAGGTATTTCCGGAGTGATAGTTGCTCTGAGTGGTGCATCCACGGAGTCCTTAATTATCATCCTACCGATACTTCCGATGACACCCGTACATGAGTATCTTTCAGAAAAGCAGCAAACGGAAAGGTACGCGATTCGGCTTTTCCACTCAACTCGCCTGAGCCTGAGTCTGAACTCGAATGAGTATTGCAACATTGTGCTTCCAGAGCTAAGCCATAGAATGAATGAGCTAAACACAAGTGTTCAATGGGATGTACTTTGATGAATTCAAAATAATGGAATTTTGACGTGAAAATGATCCAGCGGAGAGGAGAGCTATGAACATAGACAGCTCCAAAATCAAAGTTTGTTTTTTTTTGGCTATATTGCACTCACCTGAACACATGATTCACAAAAGTTTCGGCTTATCTGACTAAATCAACACCTTTTGACGAGCGTAGAAATTTGCCATACATATGACAGCGGTATTATCACACTCGATACAAAAACGGAATAAAAAGATTATCAACAAAGGCACTGCTCTCCTGTAAATCAAAAGTGTTGTAAAATTGCTGAAGGCTACTGACAGCTTCATAAGGAAATTGGAATGATTGCAGTATTGCACTCACCAGAACTGATGGTCAATGTTAAAACAGATTATATGAATATTTTGACATTTTCCAAGGACACCTCATGTGAAACGATATATGATAATAGTGGATACTCTGATATCGCTGTTGATCCTGAGGGTCTATGTAATGCTTTGACTCTCACAGAAACATTAAATAACCAGTTTTTTTTAGTATTACTTTCCACTTCCCATCAAGCAAATGGATCTCGAAGAATGATTCCTTATTTTTCATAAGACTTTATTTAAAGGAGGGACTTTAGGAAAGTAAAGTAAAAAACGCGTTTGAAATCGCGTTTTGGCTGTCTGTTTTCGTCATTCGTTCTTTCTGATTATGACAACAAACGCACTGATGCTGGCTACCATTAGTCGGAACTCGTCAAAAGGGAAGATTTGCGAGGTCTGGTGAATCGAAAAAACCTAAAAAATATTGGGTCTCAGTAACTGGAAAATATTGATTTAAACGAACTTTTTAAAATAATGGAAACGCGAAAGACTTAGAAGAGAAGATACACCAACGCTGAGATGGAACAAAGTAGCTCCTTTGAAAAACTGGATTCATTCCTACACATACGCTTCATCCCTTCGAGTTTCTTGATGATAGCTTCAGTTTCTTTCACAAATCACTATCGAGTTTCACATAACTTTTAGTTTTACGTTCAAATTTTACTTTACTTTCACTCTCAGTTTCATTGTTTACATCAAACTTTAATTGTCGCTGTTGATAAAAAATAATTCCAATTTTTTGTATAATTTCAAAAATTTTTTGATTTTCATTTGATTTGAAAATGAAAACACTTACAACAAGTTTTATACTATCCCAAACAACGTAGCAACCGTTTCATCGACGCAATGCATCGTACCAATTACGCTCACTTTCAATCCCTGTGACTTTTTGGTCCTGTTAAATTGTGTCTTCTAGAGAAACGAAACTAACAGATTCCGCAACGTAAAGTTGATTTTCGTAGTTATGGCTAGACAAAATTTTCATCTTAAAAGTTGAATGATCTTTACAACACAGGACATTGAAATAACTAAAGCTTACCAGGTGCGGAAGTTTAACATGTCGTATTTTTCATAATAAATACGCAATTATTTACAAACGATGGCAAAACGTTTTTATTCAAAGTATTGACCCTCGTTTTTTACACGTTTAATTCATCTCTCGGGCAATTTATGGGTACCATTCCAAAAGAAAGCTTCAACTTTCATTCATATCCATTCATCGAGCCATTTTTGTACATCCTCGAAGGTCTTGAAGTGTTGTTCAGCCAGTGCGTGTCCCATAGATGAGAAGAGGTCATAATCAGAAAGCGTCACGTCTGGTGAATACGGCGGGTGGGGCAGGAGGTCCCAACCAAGCGAGGAAATCGTTTCTTTGACCACTTTGGCTGAATGTGCAGGAGCGTTGTCATGCTGCAGAATGACTTTGCCGTGTCTTCGAGCCGATTCTGGGCGTTTTTCGATCAATGCTTGGTTTAAATTGATCATTTGTTGTCGGTAGCGAACAGTCTTAACTGTTTCGCCGGGTTCGAGAAGCTCGTAGTACACTACTCTCTTCTGATCCCACCACACACACAGCATTGTCTTCCTTCCAAAACGATCCGTTGTTGCACTCGATGTTGATGGTTGTCCTAGGGTTACCCATGATTTCTTACGTTTGAAATTCTCAAAATATATCCATATTTAATCGCTAGTTACAACCCGATGCAAAAATCCTTCTTTCGTGGCGTAAATGCAGCATTTCGCATACTGTTTTTCGTCTTTCCATCTCTCGTTCATTCAGTTTGTGTGGAACCCATTTTCCAACCTTTTGAATCTTTCCCATGGCTCTCAGGCGATCGGGAATGGCTTGCTAAATGACATTCAACTGCTCCGCCATCATTTGTGTATCGTCTTCGTCCATTAATGCTTGTAATTCGTCGCCTTCAAACTGTTTTGGTCGATTTTCACGTTCTTTGTCAGTAACATTGAAATAGCCGCTTTTGAAACGTTGAAACCAGTGTTTACAAGTCTTAATGGTTGGAGCAAGATCACCGTAAGTCTCTACAAGAATTCGATGACTTTCCGATGCCTTCCGCTTTTGAATGGACAATAATTACATGCCACAAATGCATGTAATGACACAACGACACAACGACATCTTTTACACGGCAAAGAAGTATGCTACTAACACGTACATAACTAAACGAATATGACGGTTTGTAGCGGGCAATCTTACCTACAAAATATCGCATTGGGTTCGACAGGTTACTTCAATAGGTTTCATGCGCCATCTCTTGACAAAAAAAACGACATTTTCAACTTGCGCTCCTGGTGTAGAAGTAAATGTGTATGTGAAAATGGATTCCTTCTTTAGTGTGTTCTAACAATTGTTCATGGAATCTGTATTAAGATTGATAATAACTAGATTTACGAGCTTATCTAGCATGTGAGATAAAAGTGCGCGCTCCCATGGATATGAAAACTTGATTCCACCAAACCTTCACAAAATAAATAATGAAACGAAATGAAAGTGAAATGATTTGATCGAATTCATAGAAAATTCACGGGCCTATAAGAAAAAAAAATTTTTTTTAATGAAAAAACACGGATGACTTCAAAGTGTAGAAGATTTCATTTACATATATTTGTGATACGAATATTTTGGTACAGTTTTTACTAAAATAGATTTGAATTTGATTTAGGAATAAAACTTCCCACAAGATGGAGAGATCATTAATCGATTATGTAAAAATTTTAGTAGTCTGTGGAGAAGGTACTGAAGTATTTATACGTGTTATGTATTTTTTATGCGTATAGATTGAATAATGCATTTCCATATTTGTTTTTAAAATTCCTGCTTTAAAGATCTGCTGGAATTTGATATAATTTAACTGTAAGAAAAAGTTGGAAAGAAAAACAGACAACACATCAGGTGCTTTTTTCTGATGTGTCCAAAGACAGCTGTGACGTATTAGAAATTTGGCTGTAATTTTTTATAATATGCAATTAAATCTATAGTTTCTACTACCATTTCACACCAAAGCGTTATACTGCCGATTTGATTCCATAAAACGATTGTTTTTTGCGAAGATGCATATTTAACCAACGACTGAAAAGTTTCATTAGTATGTTTGCGAATAGGAAACTAGCTGATAGCCCTTTTGAAAATACTCTGATCGATGGCAATAACACAATTTTTAGAATTTTCGAAGTGATTTTGGATGCTTGTATCGGATGGGTGTGTAATATCATAGATATTTTGGTAAGTCTATTGTTTTCCTAGACATTGGAGACTGCAAGATATGTTGCTAAAATTGAAAATGTGATTTCATCAGGATTTTGGCCACATGCTGACTGCACCTATACCCTCCATAAATCGAAGGAACTAAAATTGAACTAAACATTCAATTTGAAATCGTACTTCGAGTTCAAATTTTGGGGGTTGCTTTCTTACTTCGGGACAGTACTTTTCCTTATTCACGTGATTATTCCATTCGCCGCGGTTTTCTCATACAGCAATACCAAATGAATAGCATGGGCATTGGATTTAGTACCCCAAATCTTACATCATGGACACGCAACTTAATGAAGATGTCACAGAAATTGGTTGCAGGTTGGCTCCAACAATTTCGTTAGACATGCTGAAAATGGTTAACCTTGCACTGCATATGCATACAACTAGCATCCCATAATTTTCTTTATATAGCCATCAATCTTATAAATAAGTATCCCATTTATCTGTCACGTGCTACTCATGCAAGCACTAAATGAAAGGGGTCTGATCTTCTTCCAACAAGCGCTCGAAATATTAAACACAACTTCGGCTTTCATTTTGTACACGTAGTACCCATACATTTTTTAATTATAGTTTCATTCATGTGTTAAAACATATTTAAATGACACGATCTCATACATTAAATCTGCTCATCCACGAGCCTCAAGACAAACAGATCATCATTGCTACCAGAAGTCAGTAATCCACCTGTGGAGTACTAAGCAGTGTTAAAGAAAAAATTTAAGATACTGTGCAAAGACTATTCAAGACGTTTATGTTAAACGATTGAGTACCGATCAGTAGGTATCCAAAACTATTGAGTACCCTGTTGTTAAGAGGTAGGTATTCACTCAAGTACATCCTATAATAATGTCTGTTATACTACTAATACCGTGTCATTGATTTCTTGTTAAGCTGAAGACATCGTGACTTCTAACGGCATTGCTCGTGATGTATGAAAATAATTGGAGATTAAATTGATTTGGGACAATATTTTTCATGTTCGTTTCATAAGTGGACAATTGAATGTGAATTTTTTGCTAACGAAAGTGATTAAATTCTTGCCTAGACGATCATAAACATAAATAGAAACAAATACAATACTATTAACAGGTAGTTCATGAATCAAATCTGAGAATTATGCTGCTTATTTTCAACGTTTAAACATAAAACTGATAGTCTTTTAAATATTTAGCGAGGGAAAAAACAATTGCATTATGAATTATCAACAGCGATCATTTCACGGATCTGAAATTCTGCACGTATTTTCATACATGAATATCCCTATACACTAAATTTATAATCGTTTTCTATCAAGCCATCATCATCATCATCGTGGATATAACTCAATCCGAGCCCTCTTCTCCTGATAAAGACGTCTTTAACCACCGTGACTGTGTTCTCTAGCTTGTGGTGGCTAAAAGAAATCCAATATCAACTTTCAGTGAGTCTTCGCAACGTTTGGTTCATTTTTCTTGTACTTGATCCTATAAAAATTTCTCGGGTGCCCAAATATTTGGCTCTTATTTTTCAATGGCTAGCTTATTGAAAGCCGGCTTGGTTTACGCATATTCACGCCGGTGTTTCTTTATTTATGTGATATTACTCACTGTGTTAATGGAACTTACTTTTTATTTCACAAACATAGGCCCAAAATTTTTTTTAAGCACTTTGCGTTCGTACAAGTCCTTAGAAATATTTTTTTACAAGTACCTAAATATTGAATATACAGGAAAATAAAGCTTCTTGCTTTATTTGTATATTTGATGTGACATTAGAGATAGGAGTTTATCAAAAAAATCCTCTATTGCGAATCAGTCAAACCTACAAAACTACGTGAATTTATATTAGATAAGGTAAAACTTAACAAGATTACTTGCAGTTTGAAAAAAACATATATACCTTATGATCAAAACAGAACTGGAATTTTAAAAAAACGCATAATTTCAATTATGCGTTTAATTGAATTTAATTTAATAATATTAATTTCAATTTAATAAATTTCTTTACTATCCCCTTCAAAATATTCTCCTGCTGCAATACATGCACGCCAACGTTTAATTCAATTTTCCATACATTTTTTATAGGCCGCCAAAGGTATGGCCTTCAGCTCACACAACGAATTCTCTTCTATGGCCTCTATGGTCTCAAAACACGTTCCCCACCATGGCGATTTGAGTTTAGGAAATAGAAAAAAGTCACGCGGGGCCATGTCTGGACTGTATGGGGCTTGGCTGATGACATTGGTCGAATTTTAGGCCAAACATTCCGAAATAATCAAGGCCGTATGAGATAGCGCATTATCGTGGTGTAAAATCCATGACTTGTTCTTCCACAAATCAGGAAATTATTCACGCAAACGATGCATAACGCCTAAATAGTATTATTTTTTTAATCTAATAGATAAACCTTTTTTAATCTATATAATAGACCGTTTGGCCTCCATCCCCCCCCCCCAAAGGGAATTTTTAGAGCGCCACATCACAGATATCGAAGAAAAACGTCAGCAATAATTTAGTTTTAGACCCACACTGGCGCTCTCTCTTCGGTTTTGGCTCATTTTTCAAGCTTTCCATTCGGTCGATTGTTGTTTGGTCGACATATCAAATTCACAAACCCATAGTTCGTCGCCAGTAGTAATGCGTTCGATGAATTTTGGGTCGCTGCCTGCGTTGGAAATCATCGCTGTTGCTACGTCAGTGCGTCGCTGTATTTGAATAAAATTCGGCTTTTTTGGCACCAGCCGAGTAACGACGCGTTTGATGCCCAAAATATCAGTTAAAATGTATTCGGCTGATTAATATGAGATACTCAACCACACAGCAATCTCTCGGATTGATACACAACGATTTTACAACACAATGTGTTTCGCCTATTCGATTTTTTATTCGGTAACAGACGTTGATGGCCGTTCAGGGATCTCATCGTGCTCTTGGCTTTTACGGACGCTAGTAAACTTTTTTATACCATTCGTATGCTGGTGTTTTCGACATACACGCGCATTTGTAACATTTTCAATGAAGCCGCACACGAAGTTTCATTTTTAACACAAAATTCTAGGCACGCGCGTTGTTCTAATTTTTCATCCAATAGAAAAATCGCCACACAACAGTAATACGACTTCTTTGTGTAGAGACCAATTGAATACTAATCGTACGATATGCGTCAAAATTTGACATAACACTAATAAAAGTATTGAAAACGTTGAGAAAAAATTTACCGATTGGATAAGCGCTGCAATTCGAAATTCCCGTTCTTTTTTGATCATAAAATCTTGGCACACAGGATTAAATCCTTTGACTAAGACAACTTTTACAGTTTACAGTAATAGTGGTAACAACACTAATATACAGATGAGTAGGTAATATGCGAAGTCACGAAGAACGCTTACTGGCGGATGGTGTCTTTGTTCTATGCCTGCACTAACCCAAAACAATTTTCATCTAAAATCATACATGGAATCTGAATTTTTCAATAAAATATTCATTGCCCTCAGAATCGATTCTCTAGCGAATATTTAGAATAAAATATGTTTACTTAAATTTTCTGCTGTATAAATTTCGTTCCTGCAACAAGGCTCCATTTTTTTCCTACCAAACCTCTCTATTGAATTTTAACACGTTTAACTTTGAATTCAAAAGCACCCAAAATGAAATTTGCTAACGAAGTATTTAAAAGAATATTCCGATAAAAGAGCAAGAGCAGGCTGGGTGTCATAACTTATTGGTGATGATCCTCCAATAGCATGGAGTAGATTATTATGGAGAATATTATTATTCCAGTTTGACGTTTTTTGACCCAAATTCAACCAGCAAGGAATCACAATACTTGGTCGTTTTTTTTGTTTTGTGCCTTAATGGACCAAATTTCTTGCAGGAGAATTCTCCATACTTTACGATAGTCCTAAATTTCCATTGGGGTTTAAATTATTTCCTCTTCTTCTGCTAGAGTACACCCACCATCGTTTTTTTTTTAACCAAAAATGTCTGGAATCAACATTTGATATTTCGCCGTACCCGTCAACGAATAGTGCATTTTTTCCTATTATTTAGTGTATCAAGGTTTCCAATAGTACATTGCGTGTATTTACCGTGAAGAAACCGTTGCAAATGCATTGTATTATTTGATTGCCGCGCAAGATGTGCAGTGTAAAGTATCCGTCTGACAACAAGGACTTATCCTCGCCAACTTGTCTATTTGTATGGGCTGATCAAATGTTGATGATCACTAGATTAATGTGAGACTTCTCCACAATTGTGGTGCTAGGTTTTGCGCCCTAAGCCAAAATATAAACTTCATGCTACTTCCGAGCCTATGGAAGCATTTACTTTCTGCAAAATGAAGCGTCATCAACGGATAAAAGAAAGTTTTGCGATTTATCTTTCGCCAGCAATCACCCGTAGCTCCAAAGAATCAATTTAAAAGTAATTTAACAATACGTCTTTGGCAAATTGTATGACATGAATCAACCTTAACAGTTTCTACTTTTATTCTCGATTCTAGAATATGTTACGGTTTATTACACGCATCTTTTAAACATGTCCTATTTTCCACAAAAAAAAAGTTCCTGCTCATTGCCACGAGTATCCAGATCAGCAATCTGTATGATTATTTCGAAAAAGAAAATCCAATTTAATTCCTTGAAGCTTTTCAAGGATCAACAATCAACAATGGAGGACAACAATCGTCCTCCAAACTTAGGAGTCACTTGATATTAAAGAAAGAACAACTTTTTCAACGACTATCTAAACCACTGTAGCCACTTAACCAAAAGAACATTAGTAGCTCACTTGTGCATGCATCAATTGAAAAACCTTGCGATTGAAAATTGAAGTACCGATTTAAGTATCTTAGATCCTATTCAAAACAGTTTCATTTTTCATCTTTGCTTATATCAAAGGTCATCTTGCCATCAAAGTGTTCTACCTTTGGACAAGAAATAAAAACGTGCAGATCACACTTGACTTCCTCCTATTCGATAACAATAAAATCATGCATTTCCTTCTGCGCAAGATCTTATCTGATTTGCATGTTTTGGCCTGTTACTCGTTCAACCATTTTATAATATGATAGTGAAGTTGATTGTCGAATTATCACTATCACTCTTGAAAACTAGCCAAGGACTAATTTGAAAGTTGTTTTTTCTTTCGAGTGCTCTGAAAACTCGATTAAACAATCGTAAACTGGCAAAGTTATAAGCATATGCACATGAAGTGGAGCAAGTTTGAAACCAAGCCCATGCCTTGAGAGGAAATATATACTGGAAACATACAAGCTACTATAGTAATATGTCATTAAAAGGTTTATGCAAACGGATTAAGTTGAATTGAAATAATATTTAAACTGATTATGGCAAACAGGATACAAATAAACACAAAAGACGGATGATGCTTTAAGTAGATCAAACTGAAAAGGTTAAAGTGGAACTTGATGGTACGTAAGGCGAAAACTTCAATTGTTTGTTAAATCTCAAGTGCGGAAATATTGTTTTGTTCATTGCTGAATAGTCCTATGAATAATGTCCTATGATCGTTGTATAGATTACCCAGAGCTGACCTGATTGCCTTGATCTATAATTTGGAAATATAATTTGATGTCCATGGAGAAGTGATTAAAAGGTGTGAGCCTAAGTAGAGTTGTGGTCTATCATTTTGTTCTTGTCGTCACATTTGACATTGAGAATTGATAAATAATATATGCAACAACAAAATCAACTATCATCATAGTAGGTGAAACAATGTAGCAGAAATGCCAGTTTGATGTACCAGTTTGTAGTATTTAATCATTGGAGCAGTAGAACGCGTCTTTGAATATTTTCTGATAAGAATGTTAATTCAAGATTGATTTTTATTAATCGCTACATATTTGATCATTTTAATAAGGAATGCAATCTCTCATGGTCGTAAAACTTCCTAACAGATTAAAAAAATTCATATACATAAGGTATCACACATAGATTCCCTCCCGATACCCTAATTTTATAATCAGGCTTGCACAAAGTGATATTTTCTATGAGAATGATCTTTATTTATCGCTGAAACTTCAGTGTTATGAATAATAATCTTTGGTTTTTTAATTTGCTTTTTCTTGCTCCGAGCACTTGAAACAAACATTTCGTTAAATATTAAATATAACAGTAAATATTAATAAGGCTTTTACATATCCACTGATTGTCAAGCGTATTTCACTTTTCCACATCTCATGTTCCATTAGAAAAAATTGTTGAATGCAACATTGACAAAACAAAAGACTTAAGGCAGTAACCTGATTTCGAACTTTTCCAAATATCATTGAGGTTAGTAAAAACTCTCCGAAACCATTGTTTAAATCTAATGAAAATTTTCTCTAAAATTTGATTTTGGATTTGAAATTATAATTTTCAATTGTACTTAAATTCACTTTTCACTTACTATAAACAATAAATTTTTCATTTTCATTGAACAACTAATAACTGTTTGTTTCTATGGCAAAATAAGTTTTTTCTTTCTTCTAATCAAGTTGAATGTTGATATTTATATTCATAAACCTACTGACCGACAAACAAATCTTGTTATTGTTCATTGTCTTCGAATTTTACAATGTGAGCCACGTCTGCATCCAATCCTAGACATCAGCTTTTATCTCAATCTTAGCAAGTTGCTCTACTATTAGCAATTAATCACCTTCCAAACAAAGACTAATCGAATTAACTGTATAAATTCAACATATTCATTTGATATCTTAATGAATAGCCGGGAAATCATCTTTGCATATTTCACCCAGAAGAACGTTACCAAAGTACTCAAGTGTCCATGTCAAAAGATGCGCAACTCTATTATACCAATCTGAGAATCAGTTGAAGCACCAAAACTGGTTAGCAACTATGAAACGGTATCTTGTCGTTGAGTCTTCGGATGGCCACCATCATGACCATTCACACTTTTTTGAACTTTCTCAATGATATTTTTTTGTCTTCATTTATTTTATTTTGTTATTGTTAAGATGCAATCGATTTTGATTTTCACATTGTCACGAGGTGCGGAGGAAGATCGATCTGAAACTAGACTTTTTTTCGCGCAACTCCCTCAGACCAAGAGTAACGAAAGTGTTATTTTGTGCATGGATAATGGTTAAGATGATTCGTTTAATGAGTACGTAGATGATTGCAATGATTGTGGTTACAAAGCCATTAAGAAAATCAAGATAATGTTATAATACGAAATTGATTTCAGTGGCATTATAATAAAATGAATACACTTTGAACATGGATGGCTTGATTGTTTGGAGAAGGTATTCAGAGAAAGTAAAAAAGAATTATACGCGCTTAGTTATTGTTGAAACTTAAATGCAGATACAAGTATTGAATTCTGTAGATACTTGAGGAATATAGTAGCTAGTTAGGTAATAAGCATGATTGGAATATTTCATTAAGCCTGGTTGAAATGATTCACAGAATGAAATATAAAACTTTGAGCGAAAATTGGTGAAATTTTGGCCAGAAATATTTCCTGAACTGACAATTTGAGGAAACATGAGATAACATCATGCTCACCGCCAATAACGAGATGTCCTTATGGATGTCATTCTGACTTGTGTTGGAAATGTACAAAGTTTGAAACTGGCATCGTTGATAATCATTATATCGGACCGCTTGCAGAAAGAATGAACAGGTCCGGTCAATACAGCTCTGCAAGGAGCGAATTTACTGAAGTTCCAAGCAATTCAACGGTCAAATCAAGGAATTTGAATCAGTCACAATTGACGAGTGTACCATTTTATGGTCATGTGTGCTCACGTAATGTGCATTTTTGTATTCATTGCATTGATCAGAACAAAATTTTAAGATTTTTAAGCGTTCGATTAAGATTTCTTGTGCAGGCAAAATACAATTTTTCGAGAGTGCACTTAGGATCGCTTAAACGAACCCTGATCGTACCAGGACTCTGACAATCAGCTTGGTTTCCATGTTCTCAAATAAAAATCATTTTTATATTTGAGTTTTGTTTGTTTCATCTAAATGTTGTACTTGTAGAATCCGTGTGTTCTGATTTTATAAATAATCCAAAAAACAGTTGACAAAATTATGCTAACCGAGGTGTTTACGTAAGAAACTCAGAATAAAAAAACACCAAATTATCAAGGAGCATAATTAATTAGAACAATAGTCGATATATTGGGAGTGTCAGTCAATAATGTCGGTTTCTGGTTTGAAAATACATTTATTTCAATAACTGAATGAATGAGTACATTAACCAATATATTGCCTATCGTTAGCTATGACTTCCTCTCATCTTTTGGGAAGTTTGTTTATTCCACGTTTGAAGAAGTCCTCATCTTTCGAGACAATCCATTCATCGACTTGTTTTCGCACTTCTTCAGGATTTCAAAAGCGTACGTCGGCCAAGCTGATCTGCATCGATCGGAACAAATGGTAATCGGAAGAAGCAATGTCTGTTGTTCCCAACCGAGCCTCTCTAATTTTTTTTAATGATGTCTGCCCGATGAGGTCGGGCATCGTCATCGTGGCACAGAACTTTGTGGTGTTTTCGAGCTTTCAATGGCAGTTTTTCGTTTCGGGCGTGTGCCAAATTGGTCAATTGGCGTTTTTAGTAGCTCATAATACTCAACACCCTTCTGGTCCCACCAAATACACAGCATAAGCTTTTGGTAATGAATATCGCGTTTTGGTTGTGAAGTTGATGGTTGGCCGGGACCAACATACGATGCTTTACGTGTAGCGTTATTCTAATAAATCCATTTTTCATCGTAACGATCAACCAGTAACGATTCGACTCATTAAACCATGTTTCTGTATTCTTCGAGATGATTTTTTGCATGCTGTGATTTGAGCATTGATTTGTTTTTCGTTCAGTGGATGTGGGACCTATTTTCCATGTTTTCGAAATGGTTCAGAAATGGTTCATCGGGCGACTCTAAAGCAAATTCTTTTTGCGTTCGACACGAAATTTGATACAATAATGCTTGCAATTCCGCATCTCCAAATTTTTTTGCCTGACCTGGTCGTTTTATGTCTTCCTAGTCAAAATCACCACTTCGGAAGTGTGCAAACCATCGTTCACAAGTTTTTTGAGTTGGAGCATGTTCACCGTAAGCTTTTACCAACAATCGATGAATTCGTAGTAAGTAAGTGACTAAAAATAAGAATATTTTAATATCCTAGCAAATTTTCAAAACAAAAGGCAAAGACGAACTCTGTTGTTGCACTAATACAACCACACTTTTGCCCCTTCTTTTCATTTGAATGAAAGGATTTGGTTGCCATCAGTGAGAGGGGAACTTTTAATTGTGCTAGTGGTCTTATACGGCTGAGTGAACTAAAATATTATCTTTTTAACAAAATATCTTTATTTTAAACACTTAATGTTTAAAACGGTTCTTACCACTATCCAGTACAAACTCGATAAATTGGAGTACAATATTTTGAGCAGGATTACGAAATTTCTTGTGCATCACAGTTTCTTTTGGCTCGAAAATTTCAAAGAAACCCATAGTATTTCTTTTAATTCGAATGTCGTAGGGAAAGCAATGAAATTTACGATAAAACATGCGACGATTGGATAAGTAATTTCAAAAATTAACAATAAGAAAAACTGAAAAATTTCTTATTTATTTTGAAACAAGTTTTTGTAAATAATTATATATATTTTTTTATAAAATAACCAAAAAGTACTTTTATAAATGTAGCATATTTTGACAATATTTTGTAAAAGTATTCACCAAAATAACTTATTTTCAGAAATGAGAATTATCAATGCAGTAAACAAAACAAAAAGTGACTGAATATTTTGTAAGCCGAATAGGAATGGTAGTGAGAAATTATCTCTAAGTAAGCCAAAAAGCCTCGCTAATCCTCGTTGATAAAATCTGTCGGTCGGGTATAGTATGATTTCAACAGCTTCGGCGAAGTTATTCACGAACTGGTTATCCAATCAATTGAGAACCATTATACCATTAGGTATAATGTAGGACCATTATACACCTACAGTGGTGTATATCGCTTCACAGCTTAAAAAACTACTTGATATTTGTCGAAGAAGCCATTTCAAGCATGAAAATCTTAAATACAAAACAAATTCTGGAGAACTATTTCTGGGAAACTTGTTGTTCCTAACGAAATTACCTTCGAAGTCTTGCTGTGGTTGAAACAGAAGTGGAAATCTCAGCACAGGACATTATTGGTTGGTGAAGCTTTGGAAAAAAGATGGTGGTGAAATCCAAAAAGACATTGTGGCTTGTAAGTCTAACGAGATTTCCTTCAAAATCATATCCAATCCACATCAAACATGTAATATCTACCGGAAATTTTTGCATAGCCATGACCAATTACATTAAATACAGAGGTGAAATCATTTGCTTTCCAATAAGAAAACAACCTTCACTGGACTCATATTTTTTCCAAATTTTATATAAGATGTGGCAGGTTTTTATAGTTGGCCTCGTTAAATATTATATAGCAAAGTACTTAAAGCCCTTGCCACTTGGAGAGGGAAGGTATTGCACCAGAGGAGCGCCAACGCGCTCTCGCACTTTCGCAAAACAACTCGGGAGATAAGACGCGGGTTAGATGGATAGAGCGACTCATTAGCCGCGTGAAGCTATGGCTTAGTTGAAGACACAGAGAGACCAATTACACAGATCCACGGAGAGACCAATTGCACTGATACAGATTCAACTGCTCTGACAGAATCTGGATTTGTCTACTGATGTGGCCGGCAGTATTTCCTGTTTAACCAGCACAATATAGGAAAGACGCAGCCCATCGAATGCTTGTTCTGCTGTGAAGCGTAGACGATGCCTATGTATCCTTTAAAACCAAACGCAAGCGATGGACTCTCTCCTTTGCAAGAAAACTGGACAAATCTGACCAGAAAGTTTGGTGGCTGTAGTGATATCATCAGTGAGCAAATGGAACTGTCTGTCATTTCATGCTGAAGTAGTTCTTATGACCAAGGATTCTTGGACGACTGGATAGCATAAATTGAAGAGGAGTAACTTTTACAGTAGCCTTCTCCCCTCTCTCCGAATTAAAAAGGAACTCCTTTAACCGAAGGTGCCAACTGATGGGAAAAAACAGGCCTAGTCCAATATATTGTGACAAACAGTGCCAGACTGGTTCCTCCGGGTGAAAGATTTGGTGCGTGGAAGGTAGTCTAGATGCCAAACGCAAAAAAAATGTTTTTAAAGCAGAGAAGATACTGAAAGCTTCGCTGCTTCTTAAAAACTTCTTCTGTTGACGAAGGAATATTGCCCAGTTATAACAAACAAACATTCAGCGAACTAAACATTCAGGCTTGATTACATAGAAGATCTATAAAGCGCATTTGAGCCCGAATTCCATAACCATATAACACGAGGCATATGAGCTAGTTTGATCTTTCAAATATGTACAAAAAGTTCTGATGGATCCTAAGATTAAGTATGCGAGGTGTGCAAACATTATTATAAAAAAACCATGGAAAGGCTTGCTAGTAGAAGTTATTTTACGGAACATTATATCTTTACATATGTTTATATATGCATATAATAGTCATTTAATTTTTCATATCAATCTATTATTTTTTTATTTACTAATTAATTTTTTTTAATATATTAAGTAGAATAGACGTAAATATTCATTGTACAAAACAACTTAACGTAATATGCATACTCTGATCATACATTAATCACGCTCATCAATACATTCGGCACTGAAATAAGCTCTACCTTAATTCGCGAATATCTTGTAATGAACCGCTCGACAAAATCAGTTGGTTAAATTTCTTCCACTTGTTTTCAACTTCCAAGTAACAATACGCAAATTTTTCTCTTTTTAAAACTCTATTTTCATTTGTACAATATCTATAATCAACAACAATTTTAACGTACTTACCTCGATCAATACAAAACATGAAATCACTGCATATGCAAGTAAAATCCAAACATAAGATTTCTCGTTTATTCCGCGTATCTTTAACGGCCTCATTGTGAATATCTGTAATTAAAATAGGAAAATACGTTTACTATTTTATTTCATCAGTTGTCCATCAATCAAATAGCATAATTCTAGTGTATTAATGCCAAATGAGCATACACATAAACATACATAATACAAAATATATAAACATGCACAAAAAAGATTTCTTGTATCCTCAATGATTATATTTGAATTTTTACCACAGTTCAAATCCAAATATCTTTGGACGCTGCAAAGATGATACTTTACATCAGAAGTTCGGTAAAGTCTCGTTGCATTTTTCCAAACTGTTCAAGCCCTCGCGTTTTCCAGTTTTTAAATATTAAAAATGGACTATGTATGCATTGGCATGTATATATATTATTAATCATAACTACAAAATAAATAAATATGAAGAAAATGTCATATTGATCAGCGGCGAATATTCAAAGTAACATGATTAAAATTAATGAAATATTGCAATGAAGTAGGAAGAGAATTGTTGGGACACCAGTCAGTAGATACATTTGTGCATAATTATATCGCCTTTCAACAACATCGAGTCTACTTTCGAAATGGGAAAGGATGGTTTGTGATGTAAGAAGAAACGCGTACACATTATATTTTAATATGATCGTACATGAAAAAGTTCCCATATTGATTAAGCGCATATAGTCAGCATAAATTGCCATGTAAATAGCTTTCATGCGCGGTAGCTTCAATTGGTCTTTCTTTCTATGCTAAAGAAGCGGCTCAAAGATCTCGTGTGAATGAGATGGTTATTGTTGAAAATGAAGAAGTTATAAATGCTATAATCTATGGATTGAATGTATTACGATTGAATAATAGATAAAGAGGCATGAAAATTGTTCAAGTGGCAAGGCAGCAAGTGTTACGTTGATAATTTAATCACATTGTTTGTTTCTTGGAGCTGCTTGTGATACTGTAATGTTCAGTAAAATCAATGAATTTCATTTCCGAATAAACAACTATGAAGGAATGAAGCCAATGTTATATTTAAGGTATTGGATGATGTTATATTATAGGTATTGACAGTTGAAATTCTTATTCAAACGATACTTTCCACGTGTACTCAAATCTTTACAGACTAACGTCTCGATTGTATAGAAATAGCTTTCAGAATCACAATTAACTACAAAAAATAAAATATAATCTTCAGACTCTCCTCATGAATGATATTTTTTCTTTGGTAAACATTTCAAGCAGTAAACTTTGCTTGAAAAAGTTCACAAAAGTTAAACCATCCAATTTGAATTAAAAATTCTGTTTAAGACTTGATAGCTTCGTCGATAGCATGTAATGTAGTTTAATAGAATACAGTGTAACAATCTTCTTTATCACCAATTTCAAAGACAGTTATTAAAAATGTTATAATTGATGGCCGCTCGATTTACAATCCATCGTATTATCGTAATAACTCAAATTTCAAATTTGTTTCACCCTTATCGCAGTCAAATAAAAAACCCAGATCAAAACTAATATCTATCAAATTTCAACTATGTACACACATTCGAAATGGTTGCAACGGTTCACCTGCGTTTGAAACATGTAGAACAGCTGAAAAATCGAATATCAATCTGGGAATTCCAAAAAAATCGATTTTTGATCATCATGCCTGATTGTCGATGGCAGCGGAGATAATTTAATACTGTATGAAGTAGAACGCTTTAATCACTTGCACACATTGGCAGTGATACACAAACATATTGATATGTACATTCCCAAAGTCTAACGGACCCAATAACATATAAAAGTACAAATTGTATCGACTGCACCCGTTTTCAGGTCCACTTAAACACCTATAGTATCTATAGTAATCTATAGTAAATCTATAGTAATCTATAGTAAAGATATTGCAAAGATAGTCAAGGCATCATGATTTCCTACAATCGCATAAGAGAAAGAAAGCGTGGACTATTAATACGCTGTTTTAAAATAAAGTCACCAGCGCATGATTAATGTAATTGATGATGATTAGTAATTAGACCAACTGAGGAAAAAACAATCCAGAATTTTTTGCAAACCAGATCTTGAAAACCAAAATTAAAATCAACACCCAAAAAGTGCCAACCACAACCACATATTCAAACTTATTAACAAAAAAAATATTTAAAATAATTTTTCTAACATTAAGAAAAAAAATTAATGTAAAATGTAAAAATTAAATGGCTATATTTAGAAAAGCTTCCACATTAAGTTATATTCATACAAATTCAAGGAAGGCAGAGAGATGCACAGTTGGATAATCAAAACACATCTTTCAAGCTATAATTTGGATTTCAGTGTGGTTAAAGCCCACAAAAATAAGGGCGGCATTGTGTATCTAGGCTTCAAATTAACGAAGACCAAATTGATCAGACGAAAACGCTGAAGAGTACACCTCGCAATTAAAAGCTTTAATGCAGTTCTAACAATAATGAAGACCAGTTGTATACACAGGAAAACAAAGCTCCAAGCATGCAAATCTGTGATAAAACCTGTGCTATGCTACGGACATGAGACATGGACGCTAATCCAAGCATCCGCAAATATATTGAACACCTTTGAGCGACGGGTCCTAGTGATCTTGATAATTGGAGCGAAGCTAGACGGGAATCTATGACGAATTCGATACAACCATGAACTGTATGAAATTTTTGACGAGCCGGAACGAGTCTCAACATTTGTAAGACTGCGGACGCTGCAATGGGCTGGACATATGAATCGTATAGATAGTTAAAAAGTAATTCGTTGGCAAGACTGGAGGGCGGAGACAAGTGGGAAAACCGAGGAAACGCTGATCTGACTTATTGATGAGGACATACTCGGATCAGTACCCGGATTTTAAAATTGGAGGCCGCGGACAATGGACCGAGACAGCTGTAGGCGCTTGTGACAAAAACTGAAGGTCTGAGTGGGGCTGTAGTGCTAAAAAAGAGGAGGAAGTTATAAGTTGTAATTACCAGCAAAGACGCATACGTGTTGAGGAAGATTGGTTATACGTAAAGCAAGTATGAACGGATTTAGGCTGATGGAGTTCTTTTCGGAACAAAATCTTTCAACCAAAATTGGACGGTGAATACACTCGCTTGAAAAGTAGACTGGATTTTTCTACACAAAAGGTGAAATGAGTAGGCCAACCCCAAACAAATAGGTTGCATTTCTTCGGACAGAGGTTGAAATAGAAGAAGAACTAGAATATCGAACAGAGTTGTAAGATATAAGAGCGTAACTCAATAAAATCCCCCTGCATTGCCTATAAAACATCTTGTCCGTCGCATAACTATCCATAAGATAGAAGTCAAAAAATTTGCAACCTATTTCTTAAAACAATGAAGACAAATAAGGATCGGACACACCACACCGGAACACTAGATAACAAAACTCGGATTCAATTCAATACATCAATTCTCTATTTGTATCATTTGAAATATTCTAGAAAATTTTCGATTTTAAAAAGAATTGAAATTTACTTTGTAATTGAATAATCCTTTACATTCAATGTACATTTTTTATTGTCATTCGAATTAACGTCAAGATGGAAGAGCTGAGTAGAACCATTTAAAAAGACATTTGGAAAAAATAGGAAGCCCTTGCCATGACAAACCCCAGAAAATTATTGACCAGGAGAAATGAGAGAAGCTTTAAAAGAAACCCGTGAGTAAGGCCCATTGATATTAAAACTGAAAAACAAACAAATAACATTAAAAATCGTAGAAACGTAAATGAAACTAATAAAGCGACACAAAATTCGAACACAACTTTTGCTCAAATTCTATACGTCCTCATTTGGAGTAAATGACGATCCAGAGAGTTCCTCTTCGTTCGTGACGTATGGATTCACGTTCATCCATCTGGCTCCTCTACAGTAACCAAGAAGAGCTCTTAGTTCCGTGGTTGCCGGTTATCCCCAGTGATTTGAGGTATCTGTGTGTCAGCTCGGATTGCGTAGATGAAAGTGCTCTAAGCTTTCTAAATTTTCGAGACAAGCTCAACATAGGACAGGCAACAAGTACCAACAGCACAGCGTATTGTTTCGCCATTAAATAGCATATTGCAAATTCTGTTTTCAACTTCAATTGTAATAATTTACAACTGAAAGGTCACAGTTTACACTACAGCCTATGGATTCGGATGAGTTGGGGGTTGCTGTGGAAGTAAATTTCGACTCTGGTATCAGAGCCATCAGGACTGATTATGATTACATTCTCCCTTAGAGTGAAAGTCTCTGTTGGTCCCAACTCTTCCTTAATAGATAGATTGCTGTCTCTAAAGCGTTCTTTTGATGCACAACTGATTGAACTTTATCCAATTTCCTCATGCACAAGTGAATGTCCCGACATTGAAAACAACTTGAAAGGCATTTCGATTGGGGTAAATTCTGGAATACACATGATGAACTATGGGCAAATCTATACAATATTATTTATTCAGCCTTGGGAGAGCTTATTTAAATTTTGGAATATCCCAAAATTTAGATCTTGGAAGAGCCAAGTGCTCTTGAAAGACCGTTTTCAAAAGATTAAATAGTTCATTCTTTGAGAGCATGTTCCTTTAGGACAGAACTTCACGAGAAGCATTACCTTCATTGACAAATTACACACTGGGAAACAGATTATAGAGAAGACAAGAAGTCTGTTTATTGCCATCATCTACATTTTCCATTAAAGTGTTATCTAAAAAAGTCTTCGATGAAGTAAACTGCAAAACCTACTTACGACCGCAGTGGAGTCATGCCCCTATTCATTTCCAATGTTTCCGTTGACGCTCTAATGAGATGTTACATGGGAAAGTTTCGTTGTTGGTAGCTATTTCAAGAGTATGATTATCGTGCCCAAAACTCAAAATACAAAGGAACCTACGTTGGTAGAAATAGAATGGAATCTTCTCGAGAAGAAAAGTAAAGTGCTCCCGCTTTGTGTCAGGAAGAGCAGGTGAACAAGACGCGAGACAGGTGTACGTGCCTTATCAGTGACCTGATGCATCTGCAAATTCAGTGAGATTTATTGTTATCTGTTGACTCTCAGGGGGCACTCAAATTCACGGTTTACTGATTGCCTACTTTGCGCAAGAGTCGCAAATTATGCCGGCCAGACCTCCAGCACATACGAAATTTGAATGAAGCAAAGAAAAGGCACAACTATCTTGTAGCCTAGGCGAACTGACTGCCGATTGTTATATGAATAAGTGGCTAGCAAGCATAGAAAAAGGAATAAGTGAGCCACGCAATGCTCGTGCGATTCTTCCCTCTGCTCTTCTACGCCATGGAAAGATAGGTCACTTTTACAGTAGTCTCTATCCACTGCATCTTTTCCAGTGCAGGAAGGGATTTTCTTAACTTGTTGGCGCTTTTCAGCAATGAGAAACGTTGATTTTTTAGATAATTTCAGTGACAGCTCTAGGTCACATTTTCTACACGTCTCTTCTCTAGACATCGGATGCCTTGTCCTTGTAACGGCCCCACATTTAGGATGTTTTTTTTCTTCACCATCAACTCATAGAATAACTATTACTTTCATGCAATATAAACTGGACTTTTTCCATGATTTCGTTACAATTTATTAGACATTATTTGATTAAGACATCATCAGCGGAATAACAAGAATATTCACTTTAGAATGGATTTTTTGCTACCAATTTATCACATTTTATCTTCATCACAGGAATATCAAAAATCCGACTCTTTAATTATAATAAGCTCAAATTGAAAATCAAATACACATTTTGATATTATTCCAAAGTAGTATAAAAAGCTGTAAATTATTAACTAACACTCGACAAAAATAGAAAAAATGGTTTCGTTTCAATATACGGAAGACAGATAAATGCAACAATCTTTTCATTGCCTACGCAATCATTTCTTAATGCCTCAAATCAAACGGAACGTTACAAAGATCCCGTCCAAGATAATATTCGAATAGTTTACTAAATGTTTACATCAATATAGATAAACGTATCCATAAGTGAAACAAAACAAAATGATCGCCATAAAGCGATCAAAATCAATTAACTTACATTCCAAACTGCAGATTGTTTCCACAGAGCAATGACTTGAGATAGTCTCCATACCCAAAGATTTCTTTGGATTTTCCACACAAATTGTTAAACTACGACATCCCTATGTATTTATTACATGGGAAAGTTTTCGTTTTGTACTACGATTGGATTTAATGCTTTATGCTTTCAGCAATATTCATGTTTTTATGTTATAAAAACTGCAAAATTCAGAAATGCAATTTCAACAATTCACTGGCTGTTATGCGCGGCCATTAGAAAAGAATTGGTCGGTGTTAATGATCCTATGTTGTATCTAAAAATATCACACACAATTTTTAAGCAAATTTTGATATAAATTTGAATATCAAATTTAATCCAACAAAACATTATTATAAGTATATATCCTTAAACATTTTCCATTGATGTCAACAATTATGTTTGAAGGCCCCACATAATTGTTGACATTTTGACAAATCGTTTTTCATTATTATTTGAGAGAATCGATCAAATCTGAAAATCTACACTTAACAAACAAATGTGTCAACTTATTTACCACATTTATCATCTTGCATCCTTATGTTCTGTTGATTATGAAGAATTATTCCTGAACAACTGAGCATCAAATATGACTCCATCATTAATGAGACCAACAAGCAAGAAAGAATTTGACGCTATACCGAAAATTAAGGTCTAAATGAGTTCCGGGATAGTGAAACGTATCGAATCGTGATCATTACTTTTAAGGCACATTCGAGCGGACCAATTATGGAACTGGAGCCGGAATTCTATTTTCGGGATCATTCATAACTCTACTGAAGCTACAGGTGGAAGTCGCAATATTTAAACAGTAAAGGCTACAGCAGCAGGAGTGAAAATATCGCGCAATACTGCAATTTCTCGCAAATAGCAAATTAGCACTGCAGGCGTTTGTCTCTTACAATCCTTCTTCCCAGCTAGTAGAAGGTAGACAGGACTATAGAAGCACTAACTGACTAAATATACCCTCTCATGGATGCTTGGACACTAAGATATAGAGGTCCAGCCAGACATAACAGTGTAAGAATGAATACGATCAAGTGATAAAGTGATAAAGGTGCAGTGAAAACACCTTACATGTAGCACAAGTGGAATGTCTGACAATCATGAAACTAGTAGTTCTGTTTGTCTCCTGTAGAGTGATTGCCTGAACTATCTTGTAAAGTTAAGCATACTGGGGAACTGAGAAAAATACTGCATCCAACAGTAAACTCTGCATAAACTTTAAAAAGGTAGGTGTATACTAAAAGTTGTTTTTTTTTTCTATAAATTCACTGTGATACCGTTCACACCCAAGGTGGCGAGGAAAGTAAATGTTAGTGCTGTATTTGAAATAATACATGAAGGTGGCAAATACCCCTTCGCATAATCATCGAAGAGGATACATTATAGGCTTATAGGAAACATTGTTGATTTTAATATTTGGGTACCCTTTAATCTTCCGCAAATAATCAAAGGGATAAGAACGAGTTGTTATGATTCTCACCTTGCTCGTCAATGTGTCTTTGGATTTCTCCAAGAAATGGAAGATTACTCAAGCAATGTCCCATATGAAAGAATAATAGAAGATTTACTTTGAATATTAAAAAATATAAAATTCATTCTTACATGAACACCTCAGCTTCCAGACCGATGGAGAAAGAGTAAAAAAATTATGTAAATAATAATAACAAAAGTGTAAAAATAATACTAATAATAAGTATTTGGTGAAAAAGGCTGCGTGTTGGACATTCTATGGCAGCAACCCATTCGCCTTTTGAATCAGCACCTCTTAAATCAAACCGCGAGTGTAGCCTAGAACTGTTTGTCAGGTTACTTCGAACTACTTGACTAGCGGTGCCTTCAACTTCTCTTTCACAAGGGATAGATAGAAGTCAGAGGGATAACTAAACTGAATTCTTTCTCTCTGATGATTAATAAGAAGATCCCTCGTCTACATCTTTTCTGTGAAATTTTCTGGAGACAGTTCTACATTCTCTCGGAAAGGATCGATCGATGTCGAAGCACATTCCACTTAAGAAAAAGGTGTGACAGCCGTAATACGCGGTCACTGGGCAAAACAAGCAATCAGGATTTCCCATCTTATACATGTTAGACTGAAAATCCTCGTATCCGCTGAGTGGACACGTGGAGTTATAGCTTTTATAGCTTTTCAACCAGCAAGAAGCACTATTAACAACCCTTCCGGGATAATCAACACAACCGTCTCAGCCATAGTAAAACCGCACTATGAAACTGCAATCCACGAAACTCTTCGCCTCTTTGCCTACGTAAAACACTGTCGGTACAACTTCTGAATATGAGCGCCATCCTTATCTAGGAGCCATACAAGACCACTATAGACGCGCTTCTTTGCCAGGACGGTGACCTACATTTTTTCGAGCCCTTGATTAAACCCACGGTCGAGCACACACTGTCTAACGAGTCGCAATACAGAACAGTTGTACACCTATTCGATGTAATTTTCCCCCCGGAGACTATTGCAACTGCTTCATCAGCATTGCCGATCAATCGCGACTCATTCTGGAGCTATAACCTCGAAAGTTCGTCTTCCGACATAATTGAACGGTATGGGCAAAGAATGGAACCTTGCGTTGCTCTACACGTAAATGATTAACATTACGAGAGTACTCGATATATGGACTGTAATCTGTGGATTTTATCAGTAAATTACCCCTGGCGTGCTGTTATCTAGTCTTATCCATCGCTTGGTCAGAACCAGGGATTTCGGATTTCTATGGTTTACTTCCTTTAATCCCGTTTTTGTCATGTTCGACGCTAGTGCTGAAGTTCGTTATAGAGTACGATGCCGTGTATCAACTCTTTGAGCCTACCAATGTACCCATCTTCATTTGCTTTAAGATCCTCCTCTGAGGACTTTTCTTTATTTTAAACAGAAAAAAGAGTTTTTTTAGGATTATCTCAATGACATGATTGACGCACTTTGCACAAGTGCAATGTCTATCATTCAGATTAACGTAATATTTTCGCTAGAATTCAGGTCAAATTTTTCACAGAATATTCTTGAAATCATAGAAAATCGAGCAAAGCAATGGATGAAGCGTACCAATTTTTAAAAGAAAGCCCGTCTGCTTTTATTCTTCCTTTTAAGTTCCTATACAAAAAGAAACAACAAGGCAATATGATTATGTATTAAAAGGAAACAGCGATAACGAACATTCATTGTAAATTTTTATTTAATATCGTGCATGTCGATTTTGCTTTCATAAGTGTAATAACACTGAAAATTCTGAAAATGTTCCATGATGTCTTTTGTGAATGCGTTCTGGTTTCTACCGTTCTGATTGATCATAGCAAAGAATCCGTACATAATGTGCAGTACACGCTAAATGTTCAAATAAACGCTCTTTGTATCTGTTAAATTTCAAAATCACTGGAGCGGCTAAGCAACGTAAAACGAAATTATATGGTAGCAAACGCCTTTGCTACTTATATTTCTTTTTTAAATAAAATATACATGAAGTTCAAATATTGGCGAACACTAAGTTAAATGGAAAGAAAGTCTTTTCATGAATTTCCAACCAATTATCCTTTTACATTTTACGATGCATTTTCTTAGGAATCAAACCCAAACGAGAACTTTTTGTTCATTTTCTTTTATTTTAACTTGAAGAAGAATTTTATTTTTATAATAATCCTGTGATTTCTTCTGTATATTTCCCCTAGAACGCCGGTAATTTCGATATGCTTCCGCATAGAATCAAATCCGTCATGACTCAACCCCCTTGTCGTTGCTGAATTTCTACCCCTTAGGGCTCCTTGAAAAAAACCCGCGTTCATTGATCATTGATTGAAGAAAGTTAAAAAAAATCAGAATTGTAGAACAGTGACTAACATGAACTAATAACGCAAAAGCAGGAAGTGAATTATCGCTTGATAATGGAGACCAGCAAGCTGCCCAATTTTTTAAAGATACCCCACAAGAGCCAGTAGAAAGAAGAAAAAACGACGCGTCTTTGAAGTTTTGATGTAGTAGTAAATAATACCAAACAAATTACCACTGGTCGCTTTTCATTTAATTAAACAAACAAATATACAACCGACTCAAGTTACCTGTCATTTGTCCGATCAGGTGAGGCGGAGTGTGTTGAGATACAGTTTGGATGGTAGAACTCACTATGCAGTAAAAGCAATTCATCAAGAGTGAGTTGTGTCCAAGACAGGTTAACGTCCGATGGATAAACGCACGCATCAGAAGGATTAGCAATCCTTCGCATTCACCCTTTTGTTCCCCATCCTCATCTAATCCTTTTTTTCTCCCTTTTTTGGCGCGGTTGATCCATTCGAATGGGCAGAGCCATGTTGTAAAAACAAATTCAATTGGTAAATCCATAATATACATATTAAGATGTACAAGCCCGTGTAGTAAGGAGGAGTTATTAAGTGATGGTTTTAATAGGTAACACATTCTGATTTCGGGGAGAGTAAAGCAGCGGTTGACAGCGTATTAAGGAGAAGCACAGGATAGTGAAGAAAACCCGATCATGGGCAAGTACGTTAAGGCGGATCTTATTTTTATTGTATATCTTTCTATAAGCTTCGGCTTGTTCCATTCAGTCTATGGGGAGTACCGACCCCACGTACCCGAGGTGTGAGAAAGGGCCATCAGTCCCGTGTGCCTGGAACAAAAACTGAGAGTTTTTCTCGGACAATAGAGAAGCGCAACCAGATCAGAGGTTCTCTGAACCACGGGTTAGGGCGACGCCCATGACAGGTTACTGTCAGCCCCCTACTCAGTGAGGAGCCTATCCTTGGCTGAAACGTGATAGTTGTGGTTTCGAAGGCTAGAGAGTGGCGAAGAGCACTCACCATTTATGTTCGGGAATCCAGGTAGCTTAAATAAATTGGGACTTAGGACTGAGACTTGTCTCAGATTCTAGGGGTGGTGGTTGACACATTGTTTCAACCCCGTCTATGGAGACCGTGAGATTAAGCCGTACAAGGCAGGTGTCCACGTTAATCCACGAGACTTCATGTATATCTTTCTATAAGCCTAGTATATATTGTTTTCTTTTGGTGTATAAAATATGTTATAGTGCCAACGTCTTGCTAAAGTTTTCTTCCTTTTTCTTATAAATCGCTGTCCAAATGAGTGTAATAGGAAAGTGTAGTAAGTTGTATACTTTGCACAACCCCGTTCAAACGCCCGCCATTCAGTCAAACAAACCTCTGAAATGGATGAGCAAGTATCCTTACGGAAAGTTTGTCGTTACAACATCGTTTGGCAACTAACCGGCGCTCCGATTAAGCGAGTGGCGCCCAATTCGATCTCCGACGGAACTACCGGTACCCACAGATCATTCAAGTTATTCCTCAAATAAGGAGCTACCATTGGGACTATTGTTTATACTTAACACGCTTATGCATGAGCTTAATTTCATTCAAGACATTTTTAACTTTAGATCCCATACCCAATTAGTTGCTTCATGATTTGAATGGTGTTTTTTCATTCATGATTATAAATTTGATAACATTTTTGTTAAATTTGTATACAGTTTTTTATGTCTATCCTAACTTATTACAATTGGGGAAGTCATTTCTACTTGTGTAAAAAAACATTCGCTTATAAACTTTTTTTTACAAACCTGCATGCATCCTTATGCTATATCCTCCTTATGCCTTATGTCAAATGCTGCAAGCAATTGATTGTAATATTAAATCACTTATTCCTTTTCCGTTTCTTAGGTAGTACAAATAGTCATTGCAGTACTTGGCGGTTCTTTGGTGCTGGGTGGCCAAATTTTTTGTACTGTAATTTGAATCGACTTAGGTTCAATTCTCTCGCTACTTTCTTGCTGGAAAGTCAATTGAATTTTTTCCTTGCAGCGGAAAAGTTTTAATTGAATTGCAAATTAATGTTCCCTCAAATCTCTGAAGCAGTACCACAAACATTTTCTTAAAAGCATACGCACAAGATTAACATAAAAGTTTAAATAGGATACTTTACGACAACGTTCATCCATCCAACGAACAGCGCCCAAAAGTCAAGACGTACATAGTGCTCCACAGTTATTCATTTGTTTTAATAAAAGCATTAACACAGCATGCTCTACCACGAAGACGGTCAAAGACAAGTAACAAATACAATTGCCTTTTGTTCATTCTCATTATTACCTTTGCGAGATACATCGGTGATCTTAACCTTTGAAGTTTTTTTTGCCTACACGCGGCGTAAGACACTTGATTCAAACTTTCACTACCAGTATTTAGTCTAACTCTAATTTATATAAACTCCGTTTACTCGATCAGATAGCCAAGTCATTGCACTGTTATTGGTTACTAACAAACAGTATTTCAGCGGAAAAGACGAAAACAAAAACGAACAAAACACCAAAACTAGATGCAAAATGATTCATCAAATTAGTCAGTTTGCGTTTACTGTTTCAAGCTTTTTCAGATAAAAGATACATTTTTGTTGTAAAGTTTCAATGAACTTTCACACCATGCCGCACAATTAGCCTGAATTTTGTAATATATATTTCAGGAACTAAATTTAATAAGGTATGACTCGTGAGAAAAAAAAACGTGTCGATATGAGTACGCATAATCAGTGCTTCCTGATATTAATCAATAATATTTCGTGTATTAACAGCATTTCTAATGATTCGAGACTTTGTACATGCGGTTTGATTTGAGTGAGTAAGAAAAACCAAATTTATAGATTAAACTTTCACCCTAATACCACGAAATCACCAAGATTGATCATAGTCAAACTATGATACGTGGATTTGTGCACTCACAAAGATGGTAGGATCGGCTTAAAGTCCAACAAAGTTACTCATATGTCTACTCATATCTGAACTTCGCAAACCAATCACACCAATATCATTACATCCGCGTATGATGTTTATTGATGAACATCAAACCAATGTGTATCCGTTTACGAATGAAAGAAAATCCATTCGGTTGAGGATGCGTGGAAAGAAAATCAAAAGTTAATGTCTCAACTATTCGAAGGCATTGTAAAATCACTTCATTCAAATTCACCTGTGATGTTGCATATTTCGGCGGTTGGTATGTTTACAATGTTATTGACCGGTGAGCCTGATGAAATCGAATGTGTTTGTGTGTGCAAAATAATTTGCTGAAGAAAGTCAAGGTTGTTATGTTATAATGGCAAACAGTTACTTGGGATATTGATAAAGTTGATACTTCGTCATGATGGCTTTGAAATATGTGTTCACAGTGTCATCATCGATGACCATCAATTTATGAAATACTCTTACATTCATCTACCCATGGCTAGATGAAATGGTCAGCATCATACTTGACCGACAGAAGCAATGGGTGAATCAGAGTTATAGTGTAATCCAGGAGCATTGTTTGGCAATTTAATTTTAGATTGGTTGACTTTGCTCGGAGAAAATAGATGAACCTATAGTCATGCTGAAAAGAAGACATTTTCCCATGATTATTTATATTCCGAATTGGCGAGTATGGTTTCTGTCCTCATTTTATTAGTAAGTTTGATTCTCACATTGAAAATGAGCGCCATTGTTTGGCAATAATTTAATGCATTTAATCTAACCCGCAGGGCAGGCAGGTCTGGTTTAAAGAAGTTTTCTCCCTAATGCTGGGTTCAAACTCCGATTTCAAAGACCACCATGGAAATAAGCACAGGGCAAACATTGAATTTGGGTTTTAATTCGGATTTCAATTCGAAAAGTGGTAGTCGAGCTTCTTGAAACCTTTAGGAAGCGCTAATACGATGCTAATACGTGGCGCAATGGGTAGCTGAAAAGCGTCATTGACACTATTATTACTCCTATTTCTCGTACTAATACTTCAATAACTACTACTCCTACTACTACTACTAATACTACTACTCCTACTACTACTACTACTACTACTACTACTACTACTACTACTACTACTACTGCCACTACTACTGTTACTTCTACTACTACTACTACTACTGTTACTTCTACTACCACTACTTCTACTACTACTACTACTACTACTACTACTACCACTATTACATGCTTCTACTGCTACTGCTCCTGCTTGAACTTCTACTGTTCGTCTTATTGGATATTTTTTTTAAATCTTTATTATTGAAATATATTGTGCTTTGTAAGACTTATTTGTTCATTAAATTAAATTCGCTCCTGAATATTTTCGTCTGACCTTAATCAACCGCCAGTGTTTATTAACCGTACAGCGGATTCTACTAAAATCCTATTTTACACATTTATGAATATGTAAAGGCGCGTAAAAAGTATTTGTTCCCTTTAAACTCATCTCAGCAACTAAACTGCATCGTTTTGGTAGTTGGGACAGAAAATACTTTCGAAAACCATCGATCTACATGAAAAATATCTCAATCTAAGATAAATCCAAAAATTTTGTTCGGGTGTTGACTGGATCAGCGTATAAGTGTAATGACAATACTGTGTGTGTTGTCCCGTGTTTAGCACTTCTAGATTAGATTTTGTTTTTTGTTGTTTTTCCATTTTAAAAATGCTATGTTTTTAATTTTTGACAAATATATATTTCGGGAGTGAGTTGCTCCCTTCTTCAGTGTCAATTATTTTCTTCAGAAGAAGGGAGCAACTCACTCCCGAAATATATATTTGTCAAAAATTAAAAACATAGCATTTTTAAAATGGAAAAACAACAAAAAACAAAATCTAATGTAATGACAAATTTTAACTCCATAATTATCATTGCCGCCAATATTACCACGTAAATTTTCCAAGGCCAACATAAAACCTACTGGACTTCCGACTGAACATCTCCCCTGTCAACCGAGGCGCCTAGCCTGTAACCGTCTGACACCGTTGTGGGTTGCAGGGATTCCTTCTCCAGCAGAGAGGGAAAGAGGAGAAGGATTGCTTGAGAAGGAAACCCTCCACCCTCGACGCCTCCAACCGATCAAGTATGCCTTTTTTCGTGGCTAAAATTGCCCGAGCGTAATATGCCACTTGATTCCATTTGTCATCTAATTTCAGCATCTCTTCGATTAGGCTATCTGGACGGAACTCTCCCACTTTTTCGGCAAGATCAACGCGCTGTTTGTCCCATCTTCTGCATGAAAAGAAAGTATGACAGGCGTTATCCTTCACAGCAATGCAGAATATGCAATCTGGAGACCGTGACTTACCAATGTTGTACAGGTAAGACTGAAAACAACCGTGTCCACTCAGTAGCTGGATCGGGTAGAAGTCAGTCTCACCATGCGTTCCACTGAGCCACGATCTCAAATCGTTGATGAGCCGCGCAGTCAATCTTCCTTCTAGCTCACGTTCCCATGATTGTTGCCATTCGTCGAGAATGCATCGTCTTTCATCGCGAGCAACTTTTTCTTTATTACCCTCGTGCCTTCGGATGTAGATTCTTTTACGCTCTCTAGCAAGGAGAGCGATGGGTATCACCCCTACAATTACCAACACCGCACTCAGGTGCGGTATGCTGATGCAATCCGCAGTGCTCTTCGTCTCTGCACCTGTGCCAACCGTTTTAGGTGTAGTTCCTTGTTTAGAGCTGCACTCCATATCTCTGCTCCATGTAAAAGTGTACATTGCGCCACACCTGATGTGACAAGCATCCTCCGTCAACTTTGCGACGTATCGTAGATCAGGCTGCAATCATTCAGGTAATTTGGAACTATCCGCATCAGATACTCTGGATATCCGTCCATCTAGCGGAATTGAAAGCATTCCTTATGTCCAGCGTCACTAAAAGGACTACCCGACGCTTGGGTCGACTGCGTGCCTCCGCCTCTTGGAGAGCACGTAGAGCATGTAGAGCACGTAGAGCTTCCCAGGCCCAACGGGTCCCTGTTCACGTCTTCGACGAGGTTCTGCCAGCAGTGGGCCTTACTTCTGTTGACCAGTCCGTGAAGGTATTTCCTGCCCGACCCATATACTGGCATTCTGGTGCATGCGTCATCAGCTTCTCGCCAGAGTGTGTGACACTCCCTTCGCTGTTCAGCTATTTCAGTGGACCATCAATACACCGGAGCTTTCCGTGTCTAGATCTCCGGCGGGACATAGATGACTTACAAGCAGACTTGATGGTACTCATGGTGGAATTCACCATGTCTTCAGCAGTCAGTCCTCTGGTCCCCCGTGAAAAGCCAAACGGTGGTGAGCATCTCATGAGCGTGTCGACAAACTTCCCAATGTCCATCCTCTCAGTATTCCACACGAAGGCGGAGCGCTGAGTGTCTGGGAGTGTACGAACATTGTCGCGGATCTCGAATGCTATGCTCTGGTGATCACTGGCCGAATAGTCCTCTAGAACTCTCCAATTGTATGTCATTGAGGAGAGAGACTCCGAGGCGAATGTCACGTCTGGAATTGTACCCACGCAGCCCAAGCGGTGGAAAGTGGGAGTGTTACCAGTGTTCACCACGGCTAGCCCTTCTCTGGCTTTTATCTCCAGGATTCGATTCCCCCTAGGATTTGACTGAGGCATGCTAATTCAATAGCTTTGGCGTTAAAGTCACCCCCGATAAGAACATGGCCTTCTGTGCTCAAGACGGCGTCCTCCAAAGAGTTGAGCTTTGCCTGGAAAGATATTATTGGTTCGTTCGGTGTCAAGTACACACTAAAGAATGTTATTCCTGGGCACCAGGACCCACCGAAACATCTTTTCGCCCATAGCCCTGTACTCTCAGTTGGGTACCGTTTCGACCCAGATGGCGCAAGTACCAGATTCATCAGGGTACCATGCTGATGAGTTTTTATCTCGGTGTTGTTCGCTTAGCAGCAATTGGTCGGCTTTCATATCACTCTTGAACTGGTCAAGCAGGTCTTGGGCGTTTGAGCTCCGATGTAAGTTTATCTGCAGGACACGGGTCACTGCAGAGCTTTTTTGGCTTCGGTTAGGGCGACTGTTATATTATAAGAGAAAAATTTTCGAACATTTGGAAGATATCCTCAGAAAATAAAATTCAATTCTAAGTAAGGAAAAACAAGATTTGTTTAGTTATTTCAAAGATTTTACATTGAATATTGATAAGGGATTTATTTTTGTTTTTTGCTGCAATTAAAATACCTTATTTGGCTTTCTGCTTGACTTTAGATCAAATGAATTATTATTCCGTTTTACAACTTAATTTGGGAACAAATCGTGGAATTGATTAGACTTGAACTAACTGCAAAACAGCAAGGATAATGCAAGACATTGAAAATGTTTTCAAAATTTAAAATGTTGTTCAAAATATAACCACCAGCAACGTTTCCGTCAAGGTGTTTACGAAAAACTTAGTTTTTAAATTGCATGTTTGCACTGACCACTTGAAATTAATGGTAAATTAATTGCATGCTTCAAACTTTGATGTCAAAGAATAATTATACGAGACAAGGACACCACTAATTAATTATCAAATAAATTTCAATTGAACACCATGAGTGGTTGTTTGTTTGGAAGCAATCTACATGCGCAGAATTTACGAGTAAGACCTCTTGCAAACAATTGGCCCTAGAAGTTCAAACTTCAATTTGACTATCGCGCTCTTGGCAAACACCGAATACTCACTTCACTTGATTCGACAATATCTTAACATACGAGTCTCAAACATTTTCAAACTTTCGTTTCATAGTACACATAACATGCGCTTGCAAGGCGCATTTTATATACTGAAGCGAATATTATTCGGACAGATCTGAACGAAAAATGTTTGTTTTTTTTTAAAAAAAAACTTTAGTTACACAATTTTACCTTAACGTACCTCGTAGAAAACTTGCCTGAGTTACACCAATTTCTGAATTACGAATAAAATTAAGTAGATAAAAGTGCGCACATTAAGCATTTTAGATTTTATTGCAAAGAAAGTACTGTGAAAATTGTAAGCAGGCGTGAAACACTTGGCTCAATCGATTATTTGTGAAGAACCGATGTTTTTCTGGTTGAAAAATGTGAAAAGCATCGGTTAACACAAGAAACTGTCGATAAATAGCCAAGTAGATTGATATGGGTATTTATATCATTGTAAATTGAGCGCAAAACAATGTAAACTACACAATGACGAATTAAAAATTTAAAGCTTCAATTAGTTTTTAAGTCTTTACCCGTATGTGCGAAGAAAATTTTTTTGTAAATGCCCATCAGCAATAAAGTTATTCCATTCATTTTTTCTTCAATTCTTAATCAATGAAAATGTTTTCTAACGTAAAGAAAGTATTCAACTAACGAATTTCCTCCTCAAAAGAAAATTTTTGCTTAGCACAGCGAAATATGAGAACGGTTTTCGCTTTTAAAGTAATTAACATAATGAAAACTAGAGGTGAAAAGTCAAGATCAAAAGCTCAGAAAATTGAAAGTAATGAATATTGATCTCCATCATAAAATCACATTCAAACTAGTTAGAATCGCGTCATAAATATCTCTATCATATTTCTGCGTCATCAAAAATTTTTTGAAAAAAACCTGAACAAATAACGTCTTCTAGAAATATTCCAAATTTGAATGCAATCTTTCACAAAAATTCCACGTTCCGACAAAGAAGTTGGAACTAGGGTAGATCAGACGACATTTTAATACACACTACAAAAGAATCGAATATTTAATGACGTAACACATCATAAGTTGAATCAGACCAAATCCTACTTTACATCTGACCTGACAAAGATACACAATGTCGAGTGAAAATTCAACAACCGCGAATTAAACATGTGATTTCAGCGGAAAAAAAACGGTCTTAGGTATAATAACATCTCACTATTTAATAATAATGTATGTCAAATAAGTACCAACGAAAGGTAAACGTTGTGCCCTCATTCTCTGATGAAATAAATGACTGTATTCACAAAAATTTTAGTATTTTTCGTGTCATATAGTGAAAGGTTTTATTCGGTCGAATAAATTCAACAATGAGCTTCTATGACATCGAGACCTTGTTGTTGCCGGCGCTAATAATTGAAGGAAAAACGAGGTGAGCATGTGTGTTCATAAAACACTTAAAGAATTAATTCAATTAATAGTTATTATTTGAAAAAATCATAAGACTTAAGCCAGTAACTCTATACCATTTCACTTTTTTGCATAATATTCACATATTGACTATATATTTACATAAAGGTGTGCAATGAATGCATTTTCAGTTGTGATAAAATAAAGCGTGATAATGTTTGCGCAACTTACGTCAACAAATCTTACGAAAATTTTCTTTAATTGACATAGTATGTTAGTAATTTATTTATAGCTGATTGAAATCTAGGTCACTAATGAAATTAAAAAGTTTTTTAAAACATAATGGATAGTGAAGTTCGATTGGTTGGGATTGATCTTATCAGTTCAAAAGACTTTCATAAAACGAAATTTTGTAAATATTATGATTACGCGTTTCTGTAAACTTAAGAAACTGAGATACTTACAAGCATCTTTGGATCGAAATTTTGCTATCACATTATTTTTTATAACTTTAGAAAGAATTTTGCACTAAATGAGGTATTGAAATTCTGAAAATTTTGCTTTTATCGTTAATGGGTTCGCGACAAATTCCCACGGTACACTGCCTGTCAAAAGTTTGAGATCACTAATAAAAAAAACTTTTGTTATTAGCAAATATTTTCAAAATATTGGTGATATAAAGTAATCTGCACACCTGCATATTCTATTGTTTATAAAGATTACTTAAAAGCTTATTCTTTTGTATTTAAGATAAGAAAAGGGCAATAAACAACCACTGTTTCCTAACTTCAATGCCAGCCGAAGAGGAGCTAGTCCGATATTTGATTGTAAAAATTTTATTACCCCATTACTGCAACTGACAATTCTTTTATTTTACATAAACTTACAATGCGATTGTTCTAAATTCTTAAATGTTTATTTTAAACCGATATGTTCATGGTTATCTACGAATATCCGCAGTTAGTCTGAGTTTGTGATTCCTACAGTCAAGACGTCTCTAAAATGGGAAAAGTTCGCGAAATTTGTATTGAAACGCGATCTGCCATCGTTTTTCTCCATAATGAAGGCAAATCTGAACGTGAGACTACATCTCAACTCAAGTTATCGAAGACCGGTGTTCATCGCACTATTCTGCGGCACAAAGAAACTGGCTGTAATCAAGATCGTCCACGCTCCGGAAGACCAAGAGCTACGACTTCTAATGAAGACAAGTTTATTGTGGTAACCAGCAAGCGAAATAGACGCCTAACAGCCCCAGAAATTCGTGTTGAGGTCAACGAATCAGATTTCAAAAAGTTATTTGGAGTGACGAATCTAAATTTGAAACATTCCCCGATCTTAACACTTTTTTTTTCTTTTTCGGGTAGGGAGATAAAGGCTATTTACACCCTCAGTGTTGGACTCCCAGTGTCACAACGGACCTACTGGACTACCGACTAAACACCTCCGCTGTCAACCGGAGCGTCTAGAGCTAACCCTATAGAGCTTTTGTGGAAAGAGCTTGACCGAAACATTCAAGAACAATGTCCTTCTTCATAGCAGGTCATGTGGAATGCATTAGAAGAAAGCTGGAGGAATATTTCGCAAGAGACCATAAACAAATTAATTGCTCGCATGCCAAGGTTGGTTAAACAGGTCATAAAATATGAAGAAGGCTATTTTGATGAAAAATGTGTATGAAATCGCTTTTGTATATTTTTTTTCAAACATTGTATTCATCAAGACTTCATTTAATTTTTGATTTTAAATCTTGTGTGCAACATGAAAATGAAAACTGTTTTTCAAAAAGCTTAAAAAATTTTGAGTTTTATTAATTTTTCTCAATTTTTTTTATAGTGTTCTCAAATTTTTTTATAAATTATCGTTAATAATATGCATGAAATTCAGCGTTTTTGGTCTATAGAACCCCTACTATTTAGGTCTATAAACAATATATGTTTGATTGTTTCATTTCAGATTCTTCCATTCTTATATTGCAAAAAATTGCTAAGTAAAGTAAACTTTTAGTAAATTTTCCACACACTTCGAGAGGTGAGCAAAGTTCTGGCGATCAAGTTAGATCAAGTTCAATACGTTCATAATCCCCAGAGAACAAATTATGTAGTTAGATTCTTAGACTTAAATTCATTTGAGTGAATAGTGTTTTTTTCCTTGCTTACTTAAAGGAAATAAACATCTCACTACGCGATATATTACAAAACGAGTCATTCAGTCGTCCAGAGCAGCAAGAGTCGTCCGTAGGGTGACGATACACGAATAACGTCTTGGAATGAAAAGATCAGGGCTAGTCCTACAAGACTCAAGCCATATTTATAACCTAGATGATGCGACGAACCCCACACACTACCAAAATTGACAATGAGCCAATTCAATTGGAAAGAACAGCAAAAAATCTTGGACTGACCCTTAAGCTCTTAAGCAAAAGAAGTCTTTACACACGTCCCTTATCCACATTCCATCCCTTACAAACAAATTATACAACAGACGCTACTCAACGGTAATTCGGCTTTCTACCAGATGACGCAAACAAGCAAAAAAGCACCTCAGTCTTTCCAAAGCCGAGTGATAAGTTTTTTCGGTTTTTTTCGGCCAAGTTTTGAATTTCTTTGAATTGTAAACCATAAACCCTTGATCTCATTCCGGCAAATGTAGTATTCCGGAAATATCATTATCTCGGTTATAATAATAAATTACTATTGCATTTGCAATAGTAATTTATGCAATTTATAATGCAAAGCAAAAGATAAACACGAAAGGGTATAAAGGCTATATTAGGCATTGTTTACTTACGAGTTTAACCGTGGACACCGCGCAACGGACGTTCATCGAAATATAAGCAGCATTTAGGGAGAATGATTGCTAACAGAACGAGAATTTCAACAGTAGTTTCAGCGCTTTCGTAATGTAGAACGACAGTTTCAAGATCAGTCACGATCACCAAGGCCCTAGCAGCCGACAGATGGATCTATGGAAAGTTATACACAGAGGTGATAAAATGACAAAAGCCGAATTATCAGTGAAGTCCGCAAAACTACAATCAAGAGGAGTGTCCATGCGCTTGAATGTGTGGGAAAGTTGGATCCTTGGGCACCCTACAAACTTTCGCAGACACAAGGAAGGCAGGATAGCCTACTGTGATTTCAATCGAATACTAAACTATTAGGGGAATTCTCCGACGGATCGTTACTGCAGATGAAAATGAACAATGACGTGTCCTTTCCAACAACGTGGAACGGCGCAAGACAGTTTGCAAAAGAGGTGAATCAACATTGGCCACTTCAAAACCAGGCTTATAACCACGGAAGATCTTATTGTCTGTTTGGTGAGATTCATAAGAAACCATTTATTGGGAACTTATGGAATAAATTCAAATTTTTAAATGTAGATTTTTACAATCTGAAATAGGAGCGACTTCAACCAGCAATGCGTGATAAGTTTTCTGTATTAATTAATCGTCGTGGAGTCATCTTTCACCATGACAATGCGAGATCGCACCCAGTGGAAAATAATGGAGATTAGCAAGACCTTACCCAACATATTCCCCTGATCTTGCTACAAGGGATTATCCAGTGTTTCGAGTCCTGGACAACTGCCGGCAGAGGAGTGAATGCAACACTTAAGATGATCTTCATACAAGACTAGAAAATTTTTCAATATTAATTAGAAAGATTTCTACAGAAGAGAGATACGGAAACTTCCAGAACGTTGTATACAAGTCAAAGATAATAATGTTGACTATATATTAGATTAAATTTAAATAAATGAGTGATTAAAAAAATATTCAATTCAAAAGCGAAAAAAACCGTAAGCACGCTGCCATTTCTTTTGAAATATGGTAATATGTTAAGAAATAAAATAGGGACAGTAGAAAAATAGATACGGGACAAGTCTCAAGTTCGTTGACGCTATAAACACCCCGGAAATGGTACTTTGGCGTTCCTAAGAACTCATTGGAATTATCTGAACCTGAATTATTTTAATACCCACGAAATAATAGCTTAAAATTAGAGAGACCGTGCTAACAGATAAAAGGGAATCAAAGCGCCAAATCGCACTAATATCATGCAACGCATACTCCAAAGATAGATTAAGCCTGTAAATTTCCTACGCTAACGGGGAAATGATACTTCATTAAATGGCCGCCAGAAAATTAAATTAAATAACATATAAAAATTGCCTCAGACCCTTTGATCCGATGCTTATATGTGATTCACTCAAGAAAGAAAATAACAAAAGAAATAAAGTTTCATACCTTCATGAATTCATTTGAAGACTATCAAAAGAACTCAAATGAAGCACTTAGCAATATCTGAATCTTTGTATTAGGGGAAAGGGTGGACAAATGTTAACCTTGCTAGGTTTCCGTTTAATGATCCTTAGCATATGTTAGCCGAGGCGAAATGATTTTCAAAGCACTGATAAGTTCTTCAATTTTTATTCAAATATGCTAGAATATAAGATATTTAAAGAACTGAGAAAACACTTGGAGAAGAGCTGATCTAATTAGTCCTATTTGCTTGCAAGGCTCTCGCCCTCCAATAACTTCTTATGCCACAATTCACTTACTTTTTTCAATTAAAATACCTTGATAAACTCGCCCGGTTAAAAGAAATGGTACTGAAATTAGTAAAATAACAGCTTTTGTACTCCCTATTGCATGTCTTAAGTATGCCATCAAAGAGTCCTAGATGAAACATTATTTACTTCACATTTGTTTCTATAAAAATAATGTTCCGGTTTTCAACGAAGCCAAACAGAAATTTGTGTTCACAGATGAAATTTGCTGCAGAGTTTGGGATAATGCCAAAAAGGACAAGCGCAAGTAAACATAAATTGCAAACTAGTGACTAGTATATTATTATAGAGTGACTAATTTTAAATAATTTTTGTGAGTTTTATACGAGCGTCACTGATATCTGCTTAAGAAATGCATGGAAACCTACTATTATAATCGCTGACAATTTAAAATTTCATGCCACTAAGTGCAATATAACCCAAAATTTCGAGGACTTATCAGACGATAACGAGATACTTTATTGGAAAAAACTTAAAAAGAAGTTATTGAAAAAGAAGTTCACCATCTTATTGAATTCAAATTCTTAAGCTTCTCCAGATAATAATTGGTAATCAAAAAAGATTAATCCAACAATTATAAATGTTGAAGAAAATAAATATGTAATACTTTTACATGATGAAATCAGCAGCAAAGATAATAATCTACTCTGATAGAGAACTTTGGACCATGAATAAAATTCAATTCTATACCGTATCAACTCCGATTTGGAGTTTGACAAACAATGCCAGTCAATTTTGAATCTAACCCTTTGCGCTCGTATATCACACTGGAGGAGACAATATAATTCACTCTAAAACTCGTATGTCACACTGGTGGCACACAGGCGGAGGTGGCAATACTAAAACTAACTAACTGTAAAATACATTGCGGTATTCGAGATCTTACTTTAGTTTTGTTAGTCGAGTGTATGTCGTACACGGTACTTGTTCTCTTTGTACAATTCAGTGCACATATATTTCCCCCTCAAGATGAATTTTAATGGGTCAGGATAGAATAGGATAGGATAGTCAGGATAATGACAGTGAAACTGAATTTACTAATATAGATGTGCGACATAATAAATGAAATAAATATACATTGCATTCTACCACTGTAAATTACTTCAATTGTTTTAGCTAATAATAATAACAAGTTGACACGCAACAACTTTAAAAATAAATCGAGTGCAAAGGGCTAGATATAGAATTCAAATCAAGGATCTGATTTGAAACATAAGCTCAATCTCATCCAAACACAACCGGGAATTACAGTTCATAGGCCATATTAGGATAACGAATGTAAAGGCTACATAATAGTTGTTTAATAAAGAAAACACCCAGTTATAAATGCGAGAAAAATCGACTGAAAATGCTGATCTCATTCGTTTAGCCAGAATAATTATTTCGAATTTCAGAATGGTTTTCGAGCAAATATTATAAATTAATCAAGCTCGCAAGAAGTAGAATAATTTGGTTCCCACGATAATCGTATGTAAATTATCTTTTTGAACTTTGACTTTTGACAGGTTGAACAAACATGGAACTTAAAAAGTTAATTACTCATTATCAACACTCAAATCTTGACCTCCAAATAAATTGCTTTAATCTTCAGTGGTGAAGTGCTTAGCTAGATGAATTGAAATAAATTGTATTTAAATGAAAAGGTAAGAAAACAGATAGTTTTGATCTCTTTTCTTCTCAACTTTCAAAGATGTTGAAGCATCGTCATTAGTCGAAACATTGAAGCGTTTAGATGAGAAATAAGGTCAAGCCTTGCTTTAATTAATGTAAATGTCTTAAATGCGTGGTCGAAAGAAACTGTCCAATTATTACGACCTTTTCAATGCTTTCAGTTTTAGGAGAATCAATTAGTATATTTGCTTTAAAGTCATGTTAAAATTTTCAGGTGATCGATTGGATCTGTACTTATTTTGGAAGGATTTTAGTTTTATTTTTGATAATTGAAAAGGGTTTTCACTTGTTAACGCACTCGTACGTTTCAGCTTCATTAACGAAGTTCAGAGAAAATAATTTAAAAATTTTTATCGCCTTCTGCACCGGATTTTCAATCATTAACAAAGTAACTTCATCTATTTTGATCACGTATTTGGTAAAAAAAAATAATCCAATTGAGAATCACACAAAGGAAAAGGCTTAGAGTTTTCTTGATTCCTATCTGAATATAGAAACAGAATATACTAAGAATGAGAATTGGTTATTCTATATTTAATGAGTCAATATTTTAGTTATTAATTTTTATATTTTTCTTTTATTGTTTATTGAATTCAAATTCAACAGACGTGGATTAGAGAGATTAAATATGAGAATTTTGTGATCTTTTTATTTTTGATGATTGTGATCTTTTTTATTTTTGTGATTTTTTAGTTTGGGGAAAATAAGATCAAAAAATAAAATTTTGGTTTTAAAAAACAGGATGGATCAATTCATTTAATTACCAAATACGATTCACAATTATAACGGTACATCAGTGTTGTAATCCGATCGGCTTTATAAAAGTCCTTGATCAACTCACGATTCTATAGATCTACAGCAAATCTAAACCACTTTATTAATAATATACAAATATGTAGACATAGAGATTAATGGCTGATAGATTTAACGAAAAACTTATCTCTTTTTACGTAAAAACAAACTCCTGCGCGATGATGATAAGGCATAGGACGAAATTCATGAAACCGATCAGCCTTTTTCTTTCTTAAGTTTTCATTTCGGAATAAAGCTAAAATTCCAGGGAAAAAATTCACTATTCATCACAACTCACTTATTAAACGAAAGTTGATGTATAAATAAGATGTCTGGACCCACATTAAGGAAGTTTGACAGCGCCGCGAAGGGTTCAATCACCAATCACTTAGGGAAAAGGGCGAAAACACTTATAGTTAGTGAAACCTTTACAAGCTGGAGAAGCTTGGACACAGCAATAAGTTCTTAGTTATGATAAATAGCATTTTTCCGTAATTATAAAACAAAGTATTTAACAATGATCTAGCCTTGTAGTAGCACAGGAAATTAATTGACTATCCAAAGGATTCCAAAAAACACCATTTGGAAGCTGACATTAGTTTCTGCCAACCATCGAAAACTTTAGAGTAACGTCGCTAGTAAGTCCAAGGCGCAATTCGACTAAAACGGATCAATAAAAATAAGGGTAGTTTCCTACTTGACTTGAAACGCATTGAAATTCAATTAAGGACTTTGCACTGAAGAAGACCTAAAGATTATAGAAACATGTCGACAAAATAAGATAAAGAAAACGCAAAATTAAACAGAATACTTTTTATTATTATTTTACCTTCGTCGAATTTGCGAACATGCAATCAATCACTGACGTTACATGTTTTATTTTCTATACTTTATTTATATTATATGATTATATGTATATTTTATATTGTTATATATCTTAAGTTTTAAGATTATGAACGTTTATATACGTTATTGCATATAATAGAAGCCTGATTGGAGCAAAAAGTCACGCATAAACAAGGTCACTTGCTCTGAGTAGGGCTCAGAGTCTGTTAAAGCAAAATTTGGTGAATAATGTTTTATAGATGGTTAATTCCTCGTTACTTTGTTTTATATTACAAAATGTGCATGGGTTTTCATGTAGCAGTACATCACAGTGACTTATGTCACTGTCGTGGAACCCTGCTGACAGTGAAACTAATAAATCAATTAATAATAGTAATAAATCTAACATATTATAAAAATATTTGTTTAAAGTTCTAAGAATAAATGTATAACAGAGACCAACGGATCATAAAAGCAATCAAGAAAACCACCAAAAAATTAGCAACAAAGGCTTGTGATTCATATCTTTTCTATTTCAAAGAAAGTTGCTTCTGATACAATTTGTTTTTTACCACGCATGCAACGCTCAAATTGTATTTGCCATGGTCGACAAGAATATTGCCTATACAAGGTCAATATTTTTACACTGTCAATATAATTTATTGAAAATATTGCAAAAATGATTATCAAATATGAATTTGTTCATGAAGTGTTTGAAGTTGACCTTTACTATACAGGGTGTAGAAAGTTGCCAGGCTTACAACTTTTTAGTAAGTTAATTTTTCAAAACAACTGAGTGCTTCAATGACTCATAACCACAAATTCTAATTCTTTTCGTTAAGAAATTTAACAGAAAAAAAATTGTTTTTAACACAATATCGATTTTAACACAATTTTATTAGGGTTTGATTATTACAAAGTCTAGTTTGATTGCAGATTTTTCATATTTTCTATCTATTGTCCACCGATTTTCTTGATGTGCTTTAATTCATCATGCTTTAATTCATTAATACTCCTACATTTTTTCAATCCAAATAAAATAAATAATTGTCTAAAAAAATCAGTAGAAACCAAGCCAGGAAAAATTCATTCAAGATTTCCTCGTATTTTTGTGTAACTTGTATTTTTTTATCGCAAATCGTATGATTATGTTATCGTATAAGGCATGATTAAATAAATTCATGTATTTATTCACGCATTGACAAAACAATATAAAGTAACAAAACATTGATTTTACTTGATGCACGTAGTAATGAACGTCTTAAATTTTTCCAATCGAACGAACTTTTTAAATTTTTTCAATCGAGCTACAAAATTGTAGGATAAAATTTCTTCAATCTGTTAATTTTACTCTCGGTCCTATCATTATTTATACATTAATACTGACTTTAAGACTGAATGAGTGTTTCGCCTGAAGCTGTAGCACTTTCAAATATTTTTTGCTGAATTGGAACTATAGCTGAACTATCACCAAGCAAAATATAGATGAGCAGACAATTTTCGCTGCATAGTCAACATACCACTTTACTTTTTTTTACCTTCCAGGTACAAATTCGATTTCCGGAAATTGATTTTTTAAAGTCAAGTTTGTCTAAAATCATTTCGCCACTTGTCAGGTGGAAAAAATACTTGAAACATGCGTGTAAGAGACCACATCTTAGCTTATCAATTTAACAATAAGCCCTCGTATTCATTCATTTTCTAGCTGAAAAATAATGGACAAAGTCCCCAGCTAATACTAGGTGCAGGACCAGATATCATTTGTATCTTTGTGGCCTCCTACGTATGTTTTGAAGAAGTAAACATTGTTCATGTTAGCAAAAATGGCTGTAATTTCAAAATATTGCAATGTTGTTGGTTTTTTTTTTTGTGGAAAATACTGTAGGTGTTGTTTTTTACTAGATAGTAATCGCAGAGGGAATCCCATTTGAATTTTCTCTTTTTTTAATTCTTAAAAATTTAAGCCTACAGTCTAAAATTGTTTGTTTTAAAGGAGAATAAGTTATATCAACAAAAGTCTATCGATATTCATGATAAATTTCTTTGATGGTTTTTCGGTTTGAAAAAAATAAAATCGATCGTATTCTAAGCTGTCATACAAGGTACTACATATTCAGGACTCTAATTTAACTGCTTACTGACCAGATACTTACAGAAACTTGTGTTAATCCAGTAAATGTTTATAATCCAAAGGTTATGTCCGCAAGCTCCATGCAGCCATTTTAATCGGCAAGATTCTGATACAATACTGTTGTTATTGTCACGAAACAACGATTTTACATTTGAAATCTACAATATTTTATTATATCACAAAAAAAAACATATAAGTTTGCACAAATTAAGAGTTTAAATAATTCCTACTGAATTGTATGCTCTTGAAAGCGAAAACTTATAGAGTGTTATGCACTAATTAGAAAATGAAAATAATTTTTTTATTATTTTCAAAGACGATTTGTTAGAGTTGAAATATCCATACGTTTAATTTTTTCGGCAATCATTCCTATAATGTTTAAGTTTTCATTGCAAAAACTAAAAAAAAATTTTAGATTCTCTGAGCTATTGTTAATCCATCATAAGCTCTCGGATTCGCCGTGTTTACACTTTATATACTTTTGAAATTACGTCTAACACGAAAATAGTTCATTTGTTCGCAGAATTAATTTCACTTTCAAACCAACATAAATATCAAATGGGCTCGTAAAGAAAGGGAGAAAGAAATGTTAGAGATGTAAAAAGCGCACCTCAAATAGATAATGAAGAACACACACTCGATGAACTGGACTGAAAGCAGTTGAGGCAACAACAACCATCTACTTAAGCGAAATTACAAATTAACGACAGATAAAAGATACAATCATTATTTTTATGATTAACGGAATGTTTGTTCATCAGGAATCAAAAAACAAAAACTTCCTACTGATAATTTTAATTCAAAACAACAAAAACGTTTTCCTTAGATATCCCGCACGATTGATTATTAGACATCACCCGGTTACATCGTTCATGTTATATTCACTGATGAAATTCAAGATAGATGAATTCGTACGCGCCTTTCGATTCAAAACACCAACTAATAAAATTTTATAGCACCATATACGATGATTTATCAAATCTTTCCAAAGGTGCATACCGTTCGTTGGCTCGTCCGTTCACTATCACTACATTTAACGTTTGGCTTGTCTTTCTTTAGGACGTCCGTTAGCAAGAAAGTCTTATGGTAAACTGTTGCTGGATCGCCTACTGTTACCACAGTTACCACTATTATCTGCTCGAATAAAATTTTCCTCTCAACACACGGTTGTTCTTCATATGGGTTGAAGTTTGCTGGCCATGCACCATTTCCAATTGGAGTTGTTGCGGTGATGGTAAAAGCATTTTCATATCACAACTGGAACAAATATATATATTTATCGAGCTATGTTCATGCATGTATTTTTTCAGCTCTATCCTTGTACTTATTTATAACAGTTGGAAAACGAAAAAATAAAGTTTGAAATGATTTGGAAAAAATGAAAATGAAAAATAATAAATGAATGTTCATGGGTGTTCCATTTTCAAAGCGTTTGTGCTTTGAAAATGGACTTATTTTTTTTTGACAAGTTTGATATGTGCTATATGAAAGAGAGCACTCTTTCCTCAAACTGCAAGCAATGTAGGATAACAATTTGGACTTATATGAAGGATTAAATATAAAGAAATGAATTCATCTTAAATAAATTGTAAGAAGTCATGTTGTAAGGTACGACATTTTCCAAGGTTTAAATTTACGAAAACAAATTGAAGAAGTGATAAATTCGACAATATGCCGGAAACACAAGATCGGCAGAAAAACAATAACTCAATACACTTCAAAGTTGATGAGAACCAATAATTAAATTGGTGAGCAGATTAAAACTTTCAATGACAATACGTAGAACAGAATCGAGTATAGCAATTCCTAAAAAGGACACTGGCTACAAAGTCTTTAACTGGTACCGAAACATCGAAACTCATCCAAATAAGGACCTTCCTCACAAGATAATGGTAAAGAACCAGGGACACCCAAGTAAGAGCAGGAATCAAAAGTCGAGCAGCTGCTATTTGTGTCAAAATCTGCACAATTCCTTTAAATGTAGAAAATCATTGGAGATGGGAATTAGTTTCCGTCGTTTTTTCGTCAAAGCTTTAAGTTTATTTCTACATTAAAGAATAGTGTCACATCATTCGAAGTATGCACCATTTGAAGCTAGGACCTTATTCCATCTTTCTGGTGGTAAATGAATTCATCGGCGGGAGAAATCCCCATCCTGCAATACGATCCAGTCATCGAGCCATTTTTTGATGACTTCATAAGAAATAAATCGTTCGCCAGTGAGGACCGATTGTATGGAGCGAAACAAATGTAAATCCGAAGGAGCAATGTCTGGGAAATACGGCGAATAGGGCAAGATTTCCCAATTCGCACCTTCCAGATATTTTCTGACCGGCTTGGCTACGTGTGGCCTTGCATTTTCATGCAGCAAAATTAGTTTGTCATGTCTTTCATTCCATTCTGACCATGGTTCTTCCGTCAGAGCTCGATTTAGACGGATAACTTGCCGTCGGTACACATCCCCAGTGATTGTTTCAGATGGTTATCAGTAGTTCGTAATATATGACGCCACTGTAGCCCCAACAGATGTACAACATGATCTTGGAAGCATTAATATTCTGTTTTAGCATCGATAAACCTGATTCACCTGACATTACCCAATGCTTTTGTCACTTAGGGTTGTCGTAGTGCACCCATTTCTCATCCCCTGTCACAATTCGATGCATGAAACCCTTTCGATGTCGCTCTTTCTCAGTTCATGCGGCACCCCAGTCCCAGCTTTTTAGATCACTCCCATGAAGTGCAAGCGCTTACCGACAGTAGGTCTGTCAACATTTAACTCCTGCGACAATTCTTCAGGACTTCATCCAACAATTCCCGTAGTTGTGAATCTAGAAACTTTTTCGGTGCCCCTTCATGATCTTCATCAGCCAAGTCAAAATCGGGATTTTTAAAACGCTGAAACGACTCTCTGCAAGTCGTCTCAGATAGAGCATGATCATCGTAAACATCGAGCATTAGCAAGTTACCGCAGCACTTTTCTTGAGAATGAAGTAATGAACTAAGACTTCCCGCAAATGCAGCTTTTCCGGTATGAAAGTCGACATTTTCTACACGAGAATAAAAAACGGTGTTCTTTGAAGGAATGTCGACTACTACCTTCGTGAGCCTACGGATGCAACTTCCTATTCCAAAAACACTGCCACAGCAGACACTAAAATAGTATCAGTAAAGAAATGAAAAATGTTCAAAGAAATGTTCTGTTCGCCCAAATATTCAAATGTTCTGTTCGCCTATTGCTAGAGGGTAACGATATGTCAAAAAAATTTCAAACCAAGGCAAAGCCGAGCTCTTTTTTGACTCTTTCCTTAAGAATCATTACATCACTCAAACTCCTTCTTCTTCGTAGCACTACAGCCCGTCTCCAGACTTTGCTTATTGCAACATGCGCCTCCAACTGTCTCGATCCATTGACCGTATCCTCCAATTTGAAGTCTGAGTAGCGATGAACTGTCTCTCTACTGGTCTCCGCCCTACAGGTCTCCCAACAAATACCTTTTCGGATATCCGTTGTTCGAACATAGGCTTCATATAACCAGCCCAGTGCATATTCCGCAATCTTACAATCGTTGACACCTCTTGCTCGTCAAGAAGTGCATACAGCTCATGGTTGAACGGAATTCGCCATTGGTCCCCGTCTAGCTTCGCTCCGATTATCCACCTTAGGATCCGTGGCTCATAAGTGTGCAATATATTTGCGGATACTTGGGTTAGAGTTCATGTTTCACACCTATGTAACAGCACAGGTCTTATCACAGATTTGTATACTTGGAGTTTTGTTTTCCGGTGCATACAGCTGGTCTTCATAATTGTCAGAACTGAATAAAATGTTTTATTTGAGAAAGCTTTACTTTTCAGCATATTTCGTTTCATTGATAAGACGCTCTCGTTATTTTGGCTTGCGAAACCAATCAGGCGCTGGCCATTGTCATTTGTTTCATCGAGGAGGTTATATCTTCCAATCGATCCCTGATGATTACAGTCGTACCTTGCCAAATTTAGCGTTGAAATCGACCAGAATTATTTTTGTGTCGTTTGTAGAGCAAAGAGTCGACTAGTCTTTGAAGATGATTGTAGAATGTTTCCTTCGTTTTCTTCGTCAATTTCTTGGATTCGAGCACATCATTTATCAGTCAAATTTCTCTTTTATACGGATCGCACACAACCGTTCACAACCAGTTCAAATTCTCGCTTTCCAACGGACATCCCACGTTTGAATGTCCAGTTCAGTTCGAATCTTAGATTGCCAGTATGTTTAATTTATATGGGCTGGCTTGTTGTAAGAGGGCCTTAACAGCGCTAAGATTACTCAGTGATCTGACATTCCTGAATCAATCTGAATCAATAATTCCTTTTTTTCTATTGCGATATCGTTGCCGTAGGTCCAATCCATTCCAAGGCTTGAAACAAGCAAGAAGCTTTACAGAGAATAGCCTTTACAGGGATGGGGAGTTAACCCGTCGCCTAACCTCAACTCCGGCGGCATGGTTATTACTTCGATTCCGTTATCAGGCAAAGAATACTCACCTTTACCCTACAACGTCCCCACAAAGAAGGTGTAAGAAGAAATAATTATTAAATTGGAGACGCTGCGCGAAAAGATAGACCAATTTTTTCATCGATGAAAAATTAAAATTAACATCCATTCCAAAGTTTTGTTCTATACAAAGCAAAGGGAACCGTGTCAACTGCGTATTCGGTGTGTAAATTTCCCAAGTCAAACGAATTTTTGGTAGAATGTAAATTCATACCTGAGCTCACTCTTGATAAAAAATGTATATATTTATATATTTAGATTATGTTTTTATATAAATTTATATTTATATAAAAATAACAAGACCTTCCATTTTGATGGGTAATTATACCTAGCGAACCGTATGATATTTTTTCTTTTTTTTTCAGTAAAAATTCGAATTATTTTCAAACAAAGACAATCATATGCATTCTAACAAGGACAATCATATGTATTGGGGAAACTCAGCATTCGATTACCAAACAATTCTTCAACTTAACGGTGTGACTGCATAAACTGAATTAGGGACTAAAGACACTGAAAAAAATGATAAAAAGGCTCAGAAGGGCCCCTTCCAGATCGTTTGTTTCAAACAAATCTAAGCCTAGCCAGATGCCAGCCAACATGACTATTCCCTGTTTTAACTATTTTAACTGTCCTGTTTCAAGCAATTCATACTGGCATGTTGCTGTTAGCTGTGACCATTCATATTTCATATTATTTTTGTCCAACATTCATCAATGCTGCATTTGTCACTGTCCTTGATTCTACTGTCTACTTGGTAAACGTTAGTGTCGTGATTTGTTCCTGCCTTATTTCCGTTGATTTGATATTGATTAGTCCAGAGGCCTGGGAATCCCACCGTCTATGGCTTGCAATCGCATTTTAATATGATTAGTTGAACTGCTTTTGACAACTTTTGTGTGTGTCGGTTTATCAAGTATCATTAAAATAAGGATTTCCAACATTGTTTCCAATGGAAGATTTCAAAAAATCGAATTACGTTGAGTCTTGCCCTTTTCCTTACTAAATTTTCGTGGTTATAGCAGAACTACAGCTCGTTGCAACCCTAAGTTTTTTGCAGAGGTTACCTCCAATGATCTTAATCCACTGAGCGTGTCCTCCAATTTTGAGCATCGAGCAACGATGAACTCATCCACCGATGATATCTCAAGCGTTAAATCGTCGCTTCTTTTTTAACCTTAATTTAGCTGTGTTCTTAAACTTCGCCGACGAGTATGAATTCTACGATAACAACCATCATCCTTTTAGGATTGGTGGTGGATACCTCATCAAATAGTTCCTAAAGGACGCAGCTGTTTCGTTTTCGACCCTCCCAAACACAATTCGCCTAAAACCTGCCATAGGAAGATATTCAACATATTTGCGGAACCGTCAGTAGATTTATCTAAATTGACCAGAACCACAGTGTAGGAAAGAGCCTACACTACGCAATATATGCTGAACCGCTCCGCTGAATCTCGCACTATTCGAGAAGCTCTTCATTTTCTGTATGCAATTGACATCCTTCAGTTAATCACAAACCTTTAGTACTTTTGCACCAAGGTACGTTTCTGAAATATTTGCGGTTTGATCCTTTAGTTCTTCTATCTTTGGAGTAAACTCTATTTGAAGCCTTTGCTGTCAAACTTTTTACGCGATTCAAGGAGGTAGAAGTTTTTTTTTAAATTGCACCGGTTTAATACCAGTGAGGCCAGCGTTTTCAGACTTCCTACCCTGTGTTGTGAAGTTAGTATGGTTAGTATGGAATATTGATATGTGGTTTTGGGATGGTTTAGTTTTTATATTTTCGAATCTGCTTCCGCAATAAAAGCTTTAAAGTTTACAAAGAGCTCGATATCATTTTTGAGAATTAAGTCTTTAATATTTTTAAATTCTAGGAAGAAAATGCATTTTAACCAGATCCTAGGAAATTCCGTACAATGAAAAGAAAATATGGTCTGTGTTGTGTGTCTGTGTTGTCGCAATATGTGCATTTACCTAAATTTCTTTTCGTGCTTTGGAAGAAGTTGACTTCAACATAATGGGACCATACTTGATTAGATATACAATCAATGAAATCTATGATCTACAAACGTTGTACTTCCAAATTTAAGCGCAGCATGGTATATCTAACGTGTGAACATTTTCATTTAATCTGCAAATCATAATAACAATTGCAATAAATCTTGCAGTAACGACGTAACTTTCTATATAGTTAATTTGTAGCCATCTTATAAATGAGTTTTACTGATTTGACAGCATCATTTCACCCACATTCAACCACACTCGCCGAAAGGAACAAATGTCTAAGAGATGAAAGATACAACAATATATAACACTTGTCGATCGTGGAGATGAATCAATAGATAGCTGTCAAATTAGTTGCAAATGTTGACTAGTGAAAGGATGATTGAAATTGTTTTAAGATTGGATGATAAGCTTTAGGTATTTGCTATAAATTGAAATTAGGGTTTGAGATTGTTGTTGAACGAGCACTTTGATTGTTATATTGAATTCATTAATAGTTTGGGTGGGAATTTCAATTATTTTCAAAGGAAAGTGTCAATAAAAGTGAGGACTTACAACCAAGAGTTGCTTCCTACACCTATAATTGTGTTCATTTTTGGGTGGAATTAAAAGTCATCGAATTGATTGTGGATAATTCTGTGTACCTATAACCATTGTATATCTTGCCCAAACTGGTTTTTTTAATTTCTTTACATTCTATCGAGCCGCTGTTCGTCCTAAATCAAAATAAAAATTGCTCATCCGACCGCCTTGCTACAGACTAACCGAATTCTCAGCGCTTTTTTTCTCAGCATCCATTAGGGACATTATGAAAGTGGACGCAATGAGGACGCAAAGCTGAAGGAAAACTTCTCTCGAATGGAATTTCATCTCACGAAGAGAAGCAAAATTTGCAGAATTGAAACACGGCCAAACCGTCCGAAACGTTGGGAGCTTAAGACATTTATTTTCAAATGTACAAAATTCAAGCAGCGGCAAATAGATTGTAGTTATATTGAATGTGATATAGAGAACTTAATCTGAAGGCCCTACAGGACTGAATGAAAATATTCTAATGATATTTAGAATCAAATGTTTTTATAAAAAAATATCTTCGTTGAATTATCAAATAGTATAAAAATATTCATGTTTGTACATGTAAGCGTAAGATAACCAAGAATGTAATATTAATGATAAAAACAAAAATAAATGAATGAATGAAACAAACAATAAAATATACCTGAAATGTGATACGCATAGATTAAAATAAATAAATTATATGAAATAAAATTATTAAATTTAACACTAATGCTCTGATTATCGCAAATTTATCCAGAAAATTGTGATAAACTGGAAGTAAATCCCTCAAAGCGGCTTTCATCCACGAAAGCTGCAAACAGATTACAGTCAATACACATTGTCAATACACAATATTAACTTTTACAATAACTCTTGAATAAAGTTTCTGATTAAAAATCAGCTTCCCAGCTAAGAATGGTCGCAGCACAAGCCGACCATCATCGTCGTGTTAACACCATCCAACAACAATAGGTCAATTGACTGTAGCACAGGCACGACTTGAAGATCATCTTTTATTTCACAGATAGTACAACGTACTTACGCACTTCAAAGTGCACAATCTTTAACTTTTCATTGACCTTCGTCAATGTAAATCCAACTGAAGTCGCAAGAGATATTTATATCGTCCTAGTACAGTGAAATGACCTCAGTAATTGAGCAGTGGGTGCCATTGATTATCTAACATGTATGCTTCAATGCGTGTAACAGACAATTTACTTACATCGTTTTTGTCACAATTTAGATACGTCTTAATCAATTCGATGAAAGGTGTTTCATGAGTAATTGCATAATGCTACCTTTGTAATAGTAGAAACACGTCAACGTAATGACAATCAACATGATTGATAAGAGTCATTGATAAATATTGTTTGTATTATTTTCAATGGTTCCTTTTACGGGAGCCATACTAAGCAGTTACTGAATTAATGTTTTTACTTAAGGGAATTGGTTAAAAAGTTGATCTTAAGGTAGGCTTAGTGCTGGATCATGGGTTTTACCATTTCAACTAGATGTTGGTTATTCAAATTGGTATTCAAATTAAATACCTAAAATATTATTTCAGTAATGAGAAACTATCGTTAATATTTAGATTGTTTTCACTTTCTATATATTTTTCATTTCCATCGGTTTCCATTATTCACTTTGCCCTTGTTGTTAGTCGAATTTGACTGATTTTCATCTTGTGCTGCCAATTCTTCGTCCACGAGTAGCTCAAAATTGCCCAAAGCTTCAGGACCAGGAATTTTATTCCATCGCACACTAAAATTATTTCAATTCACCAATAAATCAACGCACTATATTAACAATTCAACTTACTCTGGAACACCATCCGGTGGTAAAACCACTGAAAGAATATTATCGATCAGTTTGTATTTCAAAATGCGATCGTTAACAGTTGTCGAAGTCAGCGATGGTGATGCATTCACTTCAACGAGCCACGGCTTTAAATTATTATCAATAATAATATCGTATCCATAGCACTCAAAGCAATGGCGATCACTAGCCATTACAGGTGCGACAGCACGAAGCGAATGAACAATTAACCAAGAAATTGCCCCAAACAATCGGTCAGTGACTTCTTTCCCCCGTGTTCCCTCCAAATATAACCGAAGATTTTGTACGGACCATTTACCACCATGCAAGTTATTATATTCACCCTAAATAGCTTAATTAAAAACAGCGTTCTTGACATCCAAAAAGGATACTACTCACCCCATGCTTCTGAACACTAACGTTTGTCAAGTGTACATACATATTGTCCAATTCAGTTACACTCGTATCATATTTTACCGTGCAGAATCGACAAAATCCTAATTTAAAAAGATAGGCTTTCAAAGGACGAAATGATGTCACTAGGACATACAATCGTAGATCAAACTTTTTACCCCCGATTAAAAGTGGATTATCGATATATCTGAAATAATTTCACTATTATTAGCAAATAAACATGTTATCTTTATCTTATATACTTTATTTACCTCGATATGACATAACTTTCTTTGCCAATTTGCGGATGAAATGCGCCTTTTGCTTCTCGTGACCACTTTTTTAATTTGGATAACTTATTTATCAAAAATATTCCAGCACCCTGTGATTTACCGCAAGGTTTCATTATCCATGTACTTTGCGGATTTTTCCTATACTCTTCCACAAACATGTTATAGTCTGAAAAAATGAAAATTTTTCTAAAAGCCTGAAATTGTAATTAAAGCAAATCAAATGACATTGTCCTACCAGCGGGAAGAACAAATGTTACAGGAATAAAATCCAAATAAAGATATCTTGCGCCACCAGGCTGATTACTTTCCGTTTTCTCTGCTAATGAGTTGCCATCTCGTTCCAAATCTTTTCTGTATCGTTTGATATTTTTTACAAGCAAATCTTTTCGCGAAAGTTCATAGTGGTTGGGAAAATGATTTATAATCCTGCAACGGAAGAAACATTTTTGAGGATGCAATAGTTAAAATTTAAAAGACATTATATATGACTGCAATATTATCAATTCCTATAGGCCGTTTGCCATTAATCATGTAGACGATGATATTTTCAGGATATAAACTGTTTAGTTTCGACACCAAACAACTATCCAACCAATAAGTATCCAACCGTACACCTCAGATTTTCTTCAACTTCGAGGCTACTGAGATCAATTTTTCCAAATATAGTTAACGTCGATATGTGGTGACATCGATTTGATCCAATTTACTAATATAACTAATTGGTTGTATAGAATCCACTTTTCATCACACGATTATTTTGAGAGATTTCATGCCGATGCAAAACTTCAGATGATCCATTGTTTCTTTAACTGAAACGTTTTCTTTCTGTGAAACCTGCCACTTTGATGTTGTTTGAACTGCTGTCTAACTCTTCCAAACTTCGGACATAAATGCCGAGAAAACAACATTAAAAAACGAACAAAACAAACTTAAAATGAATGTTATTCTCCTTTTAGCATAAGCATAACATTTGATTTGTCCCATAAATCATATCACCTTTCAAACAGGTCATCAAAGGCTATAAAATAATGTAAAACCTTTGCGAAGAGCATAGTAGCTAGAAACCTTATACTACCCTGGCGATGAAGAAAACAACAAATTTTCGGAGTATTTTGGCAAACTATAAAAGATGGTACAGTTTAATAAAATGATCATTATTATAGCACCCTTTGACAATATCAAATTATATTGTGACGTGTTCAGGTCACGCGAACTGTAGTCGGCGTAAATAAAAAGTCGTAAACATGTTTACGACTATCTGCTACCAACACATCGATTGTTCTCGTGTGCGCAAGCATAAAGCACGTCACGCGCACCAAGTACAACAGATCCCGGTGCAAGCGACTCGACGCGTACACGCGAGAACAATCTGTATGGAAGGTTCTGGGATGGTTGGTAGTGGTATATAAGCGACTACAGCGAACGACGAGACAAGCAGTTGTGAATGAAAAACGCGAGAGTACGCGACAGTGCGCGCCAGAAAAACTCAAAATAAGAAAAGTGAGAAATTTCAACCTGCCAGTATCCACTCTTTAAGTCGAGAGTAGAAAACCACTTCGAATCCGCCATTGTATCCATAATATCGTCGATGCGCGGAAGTGGGTAGCTGTCTTTCTTCGTGACATCGTTGAGCTGCCTGTAGTCGACACAAAACCTAGTGCTTCCATCCTTTTTCTTTACCAGGACTACAGGCGATGCCCACGGGCTGATTGAAGGTTCGATGACTCCTTGTTTTTCCATGTCGGAGATCATTGTGCTTACTTCTCCCTGCTTGGCTAATGGAAGTCGTCTTGGTGCTTGTCGAATCGGCTTAGCGTTTTGTGTGTCAATGACGTGAGTCACCATACTTGTACGTCCTTGATCGTCGTCACCAGTTGAGAAAATGTCGCGGTATTTGTTCACCAATTCCGAGGCTTTCTTGAACTGCTCTGGTGATATCTTGGTTGGTTCCAATAAAGTCGACACTAACTCACGGGATTCCCCAGTATTTCGTTTCCTAGCTGGACATTGGCTATCTCCTACTTCCAAAGATGTTACAGTAGAGACCAGCTGACAGCTCCCAATAATGGTTCCAGCTTTGATGTGGGTAACTGAGTCCGAGGTATTAAGGACTCTAACCGGCACGCATCCACTCTTATTTGTTGTTACGAGTGTCCGTCCCAAAATTAAATTACGCAGTGCCGGTGTTTTTGTTGGCTCAATTAGGTAGGATCTATGGTCTCCAGGATCACCTTCAAATTTGGCCCATACAATGCTCTCGGAAGATTTCGGTACGTCAGTGTCGGCATTGACGACCACTTTCGGTGTTGGAATGTTGTCGTAATGACCCTCCATTAAGATCTCAACATTCCGCCATCTCAAGACCCGTCTGCCCAAATCCAACGTAAACCCGTGTGGTCTTAGGAAATCCATTCCCAGGATGCAGTCGTCCATTATATCAGCAACAAGAAACTCATGTTGAAACAGTATATCCCCTACTTGTACTTGGAGTTTGATCTCGCCGTATACGGGTGCTGCTTCTCCCGTTGCTGTTCGTAGCAAAAGCGGTTTGCCTTTGGAGAGAACATGTCCGCTCACCAGATCTGGTCGCAATATTGACCTTGTTGCACCAGTATCAATTGTGAGGGTGCAAGATTCACCGTTGACTTGTCCACGAACACATAAGTCTGCCTCTCCCCGATGTAGCCTAGATACGATGATGGTGGTTCTGGGGACTTTGATCCTCCTAGCCAACCTCTGCCCCACGAAGTTGGCTCTTACGCGTTTCCCGACCCCTTGGATTGAGGGGCCTTATTGCCAGGCTCTGTTTTTGGCCTTGATCTCCTTCTAGCAGCACATGCCGAGCAGTAGCTTAATTTCCTTTGCTGCTTGCAGTTTCGTTGGAGATGACCTCGTTCACCACAATTCCAGCATATGGCCGCACCATTCACCTGCGCTTCTTCGCTGATGTCAACACGCTCACCTAAACCAACCCTCCAACCTCCAACCTTCACCGACCAACCCAACCCTCCAAGCTCCAACCCTCGTCGACTTCTGTTGTGACTACACGCAGATCCACGCCTTGTTCTTTTTCCTCAGACCGTCGGCAGTGTTTACAAGCTGCTGGACATGGGCGACGGGATAAAGCGTCGGCATTCCCATGCACTCCTCCTTTTCGATGGACGGTCTCGTGGTCATATTTCTGTGGTGTTTCCATCCTTGTAACCAACCCTTGTTCCACGAAGTTGGCTTTAGTTCGTTTCCCAGACTTTTCAGTTAGAGGGGCCTTATTTTCAAGCTCTGGCTCTGGTCGGCGTCTCCATCTAGTGGCACAGCTTTGGCAATGGCTTGATGTTTTTCGCTGTTTGCAGCCCCACTGCAGGTGCCCTTGTTCACCACAAATCCAACATCTAGGTGAAACATACACCTTCGATCTATTGTTCGTGCCCACACGTTCACATCTGCATCCTTCTGTTGTAACCTGCCGGATCCTGACTGTGTTACGAGTGGCTGTTTTGGCAGCTTCGAAGTTCAAACAAAATGGCAGTGCGTCCTTTACTGAGCACTTTTCGGCTAGGCGTACAGCTTGTTGCATTTCCCTGTCCTGCAACGCACTAATAAATGCTTCTGCTGCCACATCATCCCGAATATATTGGTTGTATGCGGGGTAAGCCAAAAGTGCAAGCCTTTCAGTATCCTGAGCCAACTGCTGTAGAGTTTCACCTGGTTTCTGCATCCGGTTGCGCAGCTGCGACCTGTAGATCTGCTTCAGATGATTATCCCCATACCTCATGTCGAGGGCGTTCATGATAGCGCTTGAGCTTGACTGCAACTCGACAGGGACAGTTTGAAGTACTTCCGCAGCCGGACCTCTCAGGGCAAGAATTAAGGCTGTTGCTCGCTCCTGGTCATTCCAGTGATTCGCTTGAGCGGCAGCTTCAAACTGGGTTTTGTAAATGCTCCAAGCCATTTGTCCATCGAAAGTCGGCGCTTTCACACTCCTTGTTGTGATACTGGCTGTATTCGTTATATGGCTCGGGTTACTCGCTATTGGACTTGCGCTAGTCATTATTGGGCTCGGGTTACTCGATATCGGGATCGGGTTACTCACTATCGGGGCCGGGCTACTCGCTATCATTACTTTCGCTTGTTTTAAGTCTTCTTTTATTCTCTCAATCTCTTCCCGAGCCGTCTCCACTTTGCTCATCCTTTCTTCCACTTTGTCCATCCTTTCTTGGAAACCTTCAATTTGATGGTTAAGCTTTCGGTTTAGTTCACTTAAATCTTCTCTTATTTCAGCAGATTGCTTGTCGAATTTCTTGTTAAAGTCTTCTGATTGCTTGTCCAGTTTATGGTTAAAGTCTGCTGATTGCTGGTCCACTTTCTGATTCAAGTCTGCTGATTGCTGGTCCAGTTTCTGATTCAAGTCTGCTGATTGCTGACTGAACGCTGTTGACTGCCGGTCGAGCTTCTCGTTTAACTCGGTTGATTGCTTTTGCATTACCATCAGCATCCGCATCAGCCCTTTCGCAGTCAGGATTTGTTCCTCCTCCTCACCTCCAGTGCAACTTTCAGCGTCGGGAAACTCAAACGACTCTGGATCTATCCCTTCCGCTGCCAGCGCTTCGTTCAACCGCGTGATCAGTCTAGCTTTGCTTCCTTCGGTTGAAATTTTCCGCTTTTCTAATTCCTCCTTCAGTTCCGGCAAAGTGAGAGCGTTGATTTTGCGCGGCATTTTTCTTACAAGTTTACTTCAAAAGTTCAAAAGTGTTCACTATAGTTCACGATTTTTTTTTTTTTTTAAGAGTTGAGTTATTTTTCACTTCACTATTGCACGAATAATCCCACTTCTGACACCAGTGTTGCGCGTTGAGCAGGTGCGCGACCTGTTTGCTATTCGCAAATATTGCTAATAGTGAAATAAAACACTCGCGAACTATTTTAAAATTAATTCTTAAAATTTAATTAAGTTTCTTCTACACTTTATGATTAATTTACTAAAATCACTAATCACTTTAATGAATTAAATTATTTAATTAACACTTATTCAACATAATTAAACACTAATTCAATTATTTAACACTTTTCTCACTTTTCTTATTTTGAGTTTTTCTGGCGCGCACTGTCGCGTACTCTCGCGTTTTTCATTCACAACTGCTTGTCTCGTCGTTCGCTGTAGTCGCTTATATACCACTACCAACCATCCCAGAACCTTCCATACAGATTGTTCTCGCGTGTACGCGTCGAGTCGCTTGCACCGGGATCTGTTGTACTTGGTGCGCGTGACGTGCTTTATGCTTGCGCACACGAGAACAATCGATGTGTTGGTAGCAGATAGTCGTAAACATGTTTACGACTTTTTATTTACGCCGACTACAGTTCGCGTGACCTGAACACGTCACAATATTCTTTTGGCTCTTCCTTCTGAGAGATGTTAAGTTGATTATGATCTTTCATGCAGCATCAGTATCATGTGGGCCAAATAATATGCCAAAGTGTCCAAAATTTGCAAAAGTTATGTAAATTGATTCTTATTTATCCGGAGAGACATATTTTTCAACTTGATTCTGATTTCGGAGCTAATGCGTAGCATTGAAAAATTCATTAATTTATTTTTAATATACTCGCCCAAACATCGTGTAAATAAATCATTACAAGTCAGCTGTTCATCTATTGGTTTGGTTGTATTGAACACTTTGCAATAACAATTGCCATATGTGTATTATTGGTAGAAAAGTTATCGGTAGCTTCAGCTTTTTGCCACGACCCCCACTTTTCCAGCCATGAACCATGTTTGATTTTCTTTCTTTTCTATTGAATCACATTTTGTGTCATTAGTGTAGTTTTTTATGCAATCAAAGAATAACTTATAGTGTACTATCGGACAGGTCAATTGATCTCTCATATCACAATTTGCACAGGACCCCACTAACTTTGTTTCTTAAAAACTGCACTTCTGATTGACAATCTTTCCATACCAATAAATTCGAAAGTGCTGTAAAATCCTTTGCAAAAGGCCAACTAAAACAACGCAGACAGAGTACCATGTTTAAAAAGGACATCCTGAGGCATTGAGATTACTTTCTTATATCCCAGATTTCAGCTGATGTCTTTTTCTTAATACCAGCGTCGCAAAGTGGGCCCTACTGTCCACTGGAATAGAGCAGTAAAATACGCCAAGGCACAGTCAAATAAAAAAGAGTTTTTGAACCTTGATTGAAAATTATACCTTGCAGGAATTGCATATTCCACATAATAAATAGATTGACCCACCTTTCAAAGTTTAATTTATTTTGTGTATTGATAAGTTTATGGGTTTTTGTGAAATTTTATCTTTATTTTGAAGAATCATTGCCCATCGGATGCCCCTCTTTTTCTCTCCCTGAGAAATTTCTTATCGTTCACCTGAAGTGAAGCATACTCCAATATCTGGTGGGTACGGCGAGGGTGAAGATGCAAATTTGTGATTATCCAAATAAATATTCACTAATTGCAATGTATGTGTCCCAGCGTTGTCATGGGGGAATATTAATGGTTCCCTTCTGGTAAACCAAAAATCTCCCAAAATGTATTTTATCTTGCCAAATACACAGTATCACTTTTTACCTATGAATCGAATTCGTTGATTGAACAACTATAAGATTTTTACTGTAAAGAGTCAGTTTAATCACCATTCATGAGACCATGCGAAAATGATCCTGTTTGCATCCCATTTACATTCACATTTGCATATTTCAACGTTAAGTCATATCGCACCCAAATTCAAACATTACTTTTAGATTTCAAACACAGTAAATTGACTGGTTGAGAACTTTCCACTGATTTTCTACATTTCCCCTGAAAACGACAAGCCCACGATTTCAAAAGCTACTAACCTTGTTTCACGGACTTCGTCACATATTTCAAATCACCATTATTAATATTCGAAAGATAGAATTAACAACGCATGCATTTGATAATCTTCATCCAGTATTCAACGACTTTCAGTAATTCTTTTATTCAATTCTGAAGCAAATGTGGATGTAGATTTTTCATGGTACGTAAGTTGACATCTTTGGCACGAAGAAGACTCACATATTTGCACTCGCGCGAAGCACTTTTACTGAAAACAATAGCCTAATGATGGCGCTTTAAATTGTACATCATTGCTCATCCTTCTAATGCGTTAAAATTCGACTAGCACAATCATCTGTCTATCATCCTTAAAAGTGATTTTATGTGGATTTTATTGAATAATAATTGGATGTAAATTGTAGTACTTTCTAGTTTTTCTTGTAATATTCTTGAATGTTGTTGAAAAACCAAGTTTTTTTCATTCCATTCACTCAAATACTATACTATTATATTACTATATTACTATACTATTACTATATTACTATTACTATATTACTATTACTATATATTACTATATTAGTATACTATATTACTATACTATTCACTCAAATACTGATATTTTCTTTTCAAACAATTCAACTCATTTCCTGAGTTCTGATCGTAACTTTCGAGGTTATCGCAGCATTTGCTTACAAAACTAGGAACGGATATTCCCGCTTCCATAACCCCTTCTCTCAAGGAAACCCGAAAAATTACTCAAAACACTGAAAACACTCAAACCTTATTCAAATTTTCATAATGATACTGTCATTTTAATAAAAACAAAATGTTGAACAATGTAAAAATTTTAAATTAATATTATGCATGCGAATACTCACTGATTATCATGCATTCTATATCCACTATCCACACTAAAAATATTTCGACATGTTTGCACACTAGCCCAATAGAAATTCCAATCATCATCGGCACCTACTTGTGTCCAACCTTTTTTCTCGAAATTATTCACCAACACGGATTTGTCTAGATCAGTGCAATAACAAATTTTGACTCGTTCATGAGCACCGGAAGGTCCAATTCTGCAATTATAGCGATGAAAAAAAATCAGATTTAAATCAATTCACTTCCACGTTTTGGAAAAAACTTATTTATATTTCTGTGCACTTGTTGTCCAAATTCAAAATTTATTTCTAATTGCACTTTCACTTCCTCCAAGGACATTCCACTGCAATATCAGGAAATTAACAAAAAGACCAGTATACAGTGTGTGGCCTTTCTTTTAATTTTACCGAAATATTTTCATTGTTTTGCAATCGAAATGCTATATATCGTGCTATAAATAATCCTTACCTGCCATACATGTTTGCCAGATTGCTAGCTAAACGTTTCTGTTCGTAAGTCATTCCCAGCATTTGGTCTAACGTTATTGTTTAGTTCCTATGTATGTAATTTGACCAACAAAAATTTATATGCAGATTTGCATATATGTTCACAGGTATTCCATGCAGCAACCCGCTGTGCAATACATTCAATTGTCAAACACACTCTTCGAATTATTGATCAAACATTTGTATTGTAAATCAGTCGTAAATTCATTTACATCGAATGATTGCACACATTACATGCTATTGAATGTCATGAAAAGGATTTGAAAGGGATCCAATGTGGAGTTCAGCATTTTGAAAAATAGCATTTATGAGGATGATAAGCAATTAAGCCCAATTAGAAAGAAGAAAGAAAGAATATCAAGCAATATATTATTCAGTTTTTCACCAAATTTAAACACCCCTAATTCTGGTTATTGATATTGCTAATCCTTAAAAAACAAATGTTTACTTTGCACCTTCTTAAAAAATAAGATTCTAATCCCAAAAAGTCACGTTCCTTAACATAATGCTAAAAAAAAGGCGGCGCTGCTTACCCTATCCAATAAAGTATAACTATGGCGAAATCAGGCACACTCAATCGGAAGGAACGCTGAAATCCTGACGGAAATATTCTATATGTTCACGCTGTGGCAAAAGATTATGGAAAAACCGTTGTTGACATGATGATTGAGAACTTATTTTCTTAGAACTTCTCTTCTTCTCCGAATATCTTCTCCGATTGAATTGCATTCCAACTTCACATTTACTTTAACACATTGCAATCCCGATCTATAAGCCGGAAATAGGCGAACATTTAACTAGCGAGCTTAAGGCTTACAAGGGTCACTTCAGACAGCTGTAGCAATAAGGAGAAGTTCTCAAAGACTTCAAAGACTTCAAAAAGAAAAAAACTGAATTCCAACAGTATTCTCTTCAACTTTGTTCCCGGGAACATCAACTATTCTGAATAATGAAGTATATCAAGGAAGAATTCAAAAAAGGGCATCCAGTTGACATGACGATTTTAGATAAAAGAAATTTTACGACAATGGCTGGTAAAAAGCGTAAAAACATAATTTCCCACCGTATCTAACTAATTTGATGAAATCATTCCTATACGATAGAAAGGTGCACTGTCAAAAACATTTTAAGTGGTTTCTTAAGGATCTTGCCACAGTCCAATACAATGTTTAAATTTCATACATACATCAATTGACAGGTGGCAGCATTTTCAGACAAAGGTTCCTTGAAACTTTTATAACCAACTTAGAAAAAATGTTAAAAAAATCATAGCAAAATTTTCACAGATAGAAAATGAAAATAAGCATGAGCATAAGTAAAGCTTTATTGCTGATCAAGAAACGCATATCCTCTATACACCCATTGCTATTCCAGCATTGTTCAATATTTTATGGCCAAAATATTTATAAAATAAAATAAGATAAGAAAAAATAAATTAATGCACGATTGTCATATACAACATTTATGCAGGAAACACAACAGTCCGTAACAGCATCGTGTCCTTTTCAATTGGGAGTCTCGCCTCAACTGTAACTACAAAGTAGAAGATTATGTGGGAGGCGGTCTTTGGTAGCAAAATGCATTTTAACAATGTAAGATTAACAAGAACACGAAGGAAATTTTTGACTTACAACTTTTTGTTGGAACATGAATTAAAGAATCTATTCTGATAATGATCCTTCTTCTAATATACATTTAAAACAATATCCTTATTCAAAATTATATTCATCACTATTGATAAATAAAGAAAACACAGCAAATAACAGGCAACATAGCACTGACCGTAACGCATGCGGTTGAGAATTTAGATATTGCCATGCACCAACACTTAGATCAAAGTACAAATACGTTTTACTTTAACAAACTCGTAATTCTTCCCTGACATCTGTAAGTCCTCGTAACCACCCCATTCATACTTCCATAAGTCAGCACTGATCTAACCAGAGCTTTGTAGCAGATTATCTTGACCACTTCGTCAACGTCTCTGGAGTGAAATAGCTTTCGAAAGGACATGAAGACTTCCCGTGCCTCACCTAGCATGATTTTTACATGTTCATTCGGATTCAGATTCACACAAAAGTATCGTACACAGGATTATTTTGCGAGGTCCATCCCGACCTGCCGTCATCTGCTACAATATAGAAATAGTAGTAAGAACTTCAAAGCAAAACATAATCTTTTTAGAATTTTGAATGTTGAACTGAATTTCCTTAAATATTCCTTGAAGCTTCCTTTGAACTACCGAAGATTTTCTATCTGTCAAGTTACCGCTGGGAGATTCTGTTGGGAAGGTTTACTGGATTTAATCCGATTGGGTCCTTTTATCCAATGCTCAAACAAGACTTTTATTTTATATATTTTATAAGACCTTAATTTTATGTTTTTCCTATATTTTATTTTTAAATTTTTCCTCGTTCGTTCACGAAACGAAATACAAAAATCGTAGTGTCAATCAAAAGGCTATTGGCTAGGGTTCAACAGCATTTAAAGAGCATCAAAATTATAAAACTCAGACTGTAAGAAGAGGCGAACGGCTCGGTTTTTATGTACGCAGTGATTCTATGCAGGGAAATAATAGTTCTTGCATCCTGAACCGCACGCATCATATTCGACAGGTATACATTTTGGATTTATGATTACCTGAAAAAATGTTTTGATTCGTAACAATCTAAAAACTATATTATAATTTCGATTGAATTGCCTCCCAATGCTCCTTATAAATAACATATTCCATGCATGTAATACCCCTTTGAATTAGATACTAATGGTTTCAAGCAAACAATTCCTTGCAGGATCTACTTTTGACGTCTGGAAATTGTATCTGACATTCAAACCCTTCATCAGACTAACAAGCAACATTCAAAACCAAGCAAACCATTTTGTAAAAGTCCTTTCCGAATTCCTTCCACTTGTAATCAGGCTGCTTTACATCAGACTTACTAGCCACAGTCTAGATGAAGAATTGGTTAAAGAACTCATCTGATATGCAAAAAGCTCCTGGTTCAAGTCACATTGGTGACAATCTTATTCGCATTTGTGGTTCTGGTGGCGACAGCGTTTTAAGCTGTGATAAATGCGTTGTAGATATTAATCAAAGTAAAGCGTGATTCTTACCAAATCAACTTCTCATGTAAAAGGTTCTTTATCACGCCTACATATGGATATTCATCACATTTTATGAGATATGTGTTACAGTTTCGAAGAATTTTTCAATTAGCTTTGACGTTCTGACACGCCACATTTTTAATCAGCTATTAATAAACTTCCTTGGTAATATAAAGGGAATTCCAAGAAGACGAGGGCCATATACCTTTTGTTAATTTTTTTTTTTTTGGTTATATTAACATTTAAGCTAACAAAATAATATTTAGAATATGGTTTCGCATTGCTACCCTAGTGTTGTTCGATGAATTCGTGAAAGCCTTCCAAATAACCATTATCCAAACAATCCTTTTCGAAATAATGCTCTTCCAATGAAAGCTGTTCATAACAATAGGTATTGGAATGTAAAAGCTCAAATAATAATGTAACAATATAATATAAACAAAATAATAACTAGTTCCTAAATAACTAACTAATACTATAAAATTTTAACTAGTAAAGAGAATACATATCAACTTCTTCTTTGTGGTAGGAATGTGAATGCTGTTTTCGCCCTGAACGTGGAATTTCAACGAGCGCGTTGCTTCTGGACTGACCATTAAACACATCTCCTTTTAACCTCAGAACTCATCTTAGAACCGTTTAACACATTACTTCGGCTAGACTTCGTATTCCGACTTCTAGAGGCACCTTCAGATTACGGGAAGACTGGGAGGGGAAGGTAAAGCGATCCCTCCTTCCTCGACGCCTCCCAACGCTCCAGTATGCCTTTTTTCAGTGTCAGGGCAGCTTGGGCAGTGGAGCATATTGTTCCAGGTGATTTCATTTGTCAGCCGTTTCAAGCATTTTTCCGGCCATAATTCCGGGAAGATCTCTCCAATTTCGCTGAAGAGGTCACCGCGCTGCTTACTATATATGTTGCATGAGAAAAATGTATGAGAATTGCCGCTCGTTCCTGGTAATATCTTCTCTGCTGTCCTCGCTTCTGCCAAATTAAATATTTCTCCGTTCTAGTCCCTTACTCGCAAGAATAGTGCATGGTCGACTGTGCGTCCAGCGATTAGCGACATCGACATCTTTCGGTAAATGTGTGCCGGCATCCGGCAGTTCTAGCTGCAGCATACCGTAATAGGAGATGTTCCACAGTAACATTACTGGCATTACTTTGGGTTAAAAAGTATGCTAGTTTTTATTAAAAAATGAATGCCTCTGTGAGGTGTACAATCTGCATAAATAGTAAAGTAAGTTCAAGCAGATGGAGGTTGATGGCTCGATCAGTGGGCTCAGCTAGGTTGAAATGGTTGATGAGGGCTGTAGGGCAGAAATTCCAACGACGGCGGCTCAACTGACGGAGGAAGCTCTAACGTTGTGGCAGGTGGTACAATGATTGCTGGTGGCAATCAACGGCGTTGAGTGCACCACACGGAAAATCACTGCGCAAAGCACAATAAACTGGCAAAAGAACGATCAGAAGGAAGAGATGTTTCCGCGATGGACTCTTGCCTAAAACTGACTGTTTTAGTCTTAAGGAGAAGGGGTTTTAGTACAGAACAAAGAGGAAAATTGTGGGAGAAGGGGTTTTTTGGTGGTGGCATAGTCTAGATGGGTTGAAGTAGTTGCACGTGTGAAAATTGCATGTTTTCCACACGTGGACTGCCAGGCGTCTTGGCTTGGTTTTATAGCCGTGAGAAAATGGAAGTTTGGGATGAATCTTTCTATATACGAAAAGGATATTTGTTGAAAGGGTATTTGTTTACGGAGGATTTGCTTACCTCTATATACGAGCTGTTTTTATGATTTCAACGTTCCCGCCCGCCTTCCTTGACCTCGCCTCGGGCGACGAACCGGTATCATCAGTTGTCATATGAAGTGGGCACAGCTTTACAACGGGTTTTATTAAGGTTGACGTATTGGTTTTTACGGTAGCTACTCTGGCAATTCCATCTGATCCCTGATGAAGCTTGATGATTCGGAGGGTACCGTTCATCAGTGATGAGAACAATACTTCCTTCTTTGATTGGATTCGATCCTTGTTTCCATTTGTAGGTGGTTAGATACTTCTGGAGATATTCTTTAGACCACTTGTTCCAGAAGCCTTGAGTCATAAAGGAAAGATGCTGCCATCTGGACAGTCGTGAGACTTTTAGGTGTTGAAGCCTGGGTTCAGGAATTAAATTGATAGCATGACCAACGAAGAAATGTCCTGGAGTGAGAACATTCAGATCATCTGGATCATTCGTAAGTGGGCATAACGGTCTGGAGTTGAGAATTCCCTCAATTTGACATAGTATTGTTGAGAACTCTTCTTATGTCAGCAGTTGTTCTCCTACGATTCGACGAAGATGGTGTTTCATTGATTTGACACCTGCCTCGCATTTTCCTCCAAAATGAGGTGAAGATGGAGGGTTGAAAATCCATTTTGTACCTTGGTTTAAAATAATTGAGCTGATTTGTTGTAATTCATCTGACTGTTGACTGAAAAATTTTCTTAGTTGAGCGTCCGCTCCTTTGAAATTCGTCCACAATCACTGCTGAGTGTGACACAGATACTACGTCGCGATGTAAATCTCTTGTAGGCTGCTATGAAAGCTTCTGTGGAGTAGTCGGTGACGAGTTCGAGATGCAGTGCTGAAGTTGATAAGCAGACAAACAGAGCAACCCATTGGTCTTGGAGCAGATAATGTTGGAGATGATTCTATCGTTTCGCCGAGTGACACAGTAGACTACTGCTGACATAGCTAGTTGAGATGCGTCGCAGAATCCGTGGATTTCAACAGTTGCAGCTGACGAAATTCCAAGCCAACGAGGAATGCTAATGGTCTCCAGTTGTTGTAATGACTCGAGAATGATCATCCATTTTTTATGTTGGGTTGGAGGAAGTTGGTCGTCCCAATGCAGCTTGATGGCCCAAAGCTCTTGCATAAAGATCTTGGCGGTGATGAAGATTGGAGACAATAATCCTAGGGGATCAAATAACTGGGCGATTTTTGAGAGAACAGCTCTTTTTGTGAATGCTGTTTGCTGCTTAGTTGTTAACTTAAAATGAAGGTGATCTTTTGCTGGATTCCAATGGAAACCTAGGGCATGGACTGATTGGTCTTGGATGGAGATGTTGGTAGACTTCGCCTTATGGTTTTCTGGAATTGTTTTTAGTATCTCTGAATTGTTGCCGATCCATTTACGAAGAGGGAACCCGCCCGCCATGCACAGCTCATGGACTTGTTTAGCTTTTTCTTGAGCTTCTGTAATCGAATCAGCTCCTCCAAAGACGTCATCGACGTATCTTCCTTTTGATAGTGACTCAACCACTGCTGGAAAGTTTTTTCATTCATCTTCTATAAGTTGTAGGACAGATCGCAGTGCAAGATATGGGGCGCATGCTAAACCATATGTTACGGTTGTTAACTGAAACGTCATGATCTCTTCATCTTCCTTCCAGAGAATTTGTTGATATCTCCATCATCATCTTGAATCATCCATTGAGCGTTGAGTGCACCACAGGAATGTTTGTGCGCTGAAATAGAAGGAAATGCAATTCTGTCAATTGTAGAGTTGACAGACCAAAATTGCTGAAGGATGTTTGAGCATCGCTTCCTGGGTAGGCAGAGTTAGAAACTGCTTGATAGAATGATCCTAGGAGGATCTCTGTAGAAGTGTTCAGTCTACGAGGAGACTCTTCTACAGAACTTTGGAAAGAATGGTCTTGTGTTTGACCTCTGTAGAGGAGATTCGCCTCAGAGGAGACTCCTCTAAAAACCTAGAAATAGATTGGTCTGCGTGGAGACCTTCTGTCAGCGTGGTAGAAACTCTTAGCCTGCGTGGAGGCTCATCTACAGAGTTTGAAAAAAGGAGAGAAAGAAAAGTAGGAGGTAGTGACTATTTTACCTCAACAAGGAAGTTGTGAGGTGTTGTCCTTAATTTAATTGCTGGCAATGATTGACCAAACACTGTTATGGATTGAAGACACAAAGGAAGTCATTGTATTCACAGCCACGGCACTAAAATCACTGCGCGAAGGTGAATCACAATAAACTGGCAAAATAACGATCAGAAGGAAGAGATGTTTCCGCGATGGACTGTTGTCTAAGACTGACTGTTTTAGTCTTAAGGAGAAGGGGTTTTAGTACAGAACAAAGAGAAAAATTTTAGAAGAAGGGGTTTTTTTGGTGGTGGACATAGTCCAGATTGGTTGAAGTAGTTGCACGTGTGAGAATTGCATGTTTTCCACACGTGGACTGCCAGGCGTCTTGGCTTGGTTTTATGGCCGTGAGAAAATGGAAGTTTGGGATGGAACTTTCTATATACGAAAAGGGTATTTGTTTACGGAGGATTCGCTTAACTCTATATACGAGCTGTTTTTGTGATTTCAACACTTTGTTTAGACTTGTGTCCATATAAAGAGGAATGAGCAATATCACCGAGAGTAACTCAGCAAACAGTTTCAAAACGACTCTGAGAAATGAATCCTTCTACATCATTCCAGAAGCAGAGGAGCTCGAAAGGTTATGGTTCGTTGTGATAACCCTTGGCGCAGAAAATCGTGGGGATTGCCGGACCATACTTCAACGTCAACGCCTGGACAGAATATTCACGGCTCCAAGATCACGCTCTGTTATTGATGGGTTTAGTTTAACGTGGTATATTATGAGCTGTTAAAATCGTCTGAAACAATTACAGGACACAATTGGCGGCGGCGCATGTTATACACCTAGTCAAATACGATAAAAACAACCGTTTTGTAAATAAATCTTTCCAAAATAAGCTGGTGAGCCTTGTACAATCCTTTCAAACTATTTGTTTATGATTACTGTACACAATATCGATTAGTACCTGATCGGTGCAGGTAACGCATGCATGCAATCGAAAGTGAACAACTTTTCATCTATAAAAAATACCTTACATAATAGATAAAACATAAAACCTTCAAATATTTTCTGAACGAGTTTTTTTTGTTTCACTGGACAACTCTACTTTATACTATTTTTATTGCTTCATTAATATTTTGTCGCGGCGTAAAGATTTCAAGCATATTCCAGTAACATCAAAGCTGATGATCAGCTATTTCATGTTTTCAAATCTTATACAGATTTACGATAGCAATTATTTATTCAAACGCATATGAAGTTCCGGAAAATATGTGACGAGAGTTATTCAGTATGCATGTAAAAAATATGAAACCCAACAGACAATTTATTTTAATAGGGTAATGCACACTATACATCCTCAAGAGCAAATTCACTTTCACGATAAATTTTATGGATCGAATATTTTAAATCAGTGCATACATAAACTATAAACTATAAACTATTAATTGGTAAAGTGTTAAGTTTATTCAAGATTTTCCCCCCGACAATTTCATCAAAAACTGAGCGGGGATATATCTCAAAGCGTTTCACGAAGTTTAAAGAAATTATCATACTAACACTTAAACAATTTATTGAAAAGAAAATTATCCATCAGGGATGATAGTAAAATTCAACTACCCAAATATCAAACAAAACTTATCAACTGCATAAGTACAGTTAATATGAACTTGCTCTCGGAAAAAGGATATTGAATTTTCTAAATAATTAAACTCACGTCCAATTAACTAAATACTATCATTACAAACCTACGGAATCCTTTTTTTCTTCCTCGTACTCCTCTGGTTCGGTACATTGGCGAAAAGCTCTGTGTGTTTTTTACCTTCGCCCATCAAGTCATGGATACGCCAACGTTTCTTATCTGATACACTTTACCTAGGCAAATAAAAAGCTACGAAATAAGGATCCAACCAAGATTTACATCGATGTTTCAAACTAAAATTTCAATCGAATGCATTAATTTAGACAATTATCGCAAGGGAACTTCGTTGCAAGCAGTAAACTTTATATTATGTACTTTGTTATTCCAATTTGTAAATAAATCGCTCAATAAACTTTGTTGTTGGCTTTTCTTTTAAATTGGAATTTTTGGAAAAGACTAATTGGAAAAAAAATCCCCCAAATTTCCTAGTGCGATTCTATGAAATGTTCAATGTTGCATTTGGTTTGCAGTATAGGAAAGGCTCAAGAATACAAACGATGTGATTGTTTTTACTGATACAGATCAATTTGCATCGAAGCGATACAATTAATTGTAAAACTTAAAGAACAACCTTAAACCCATCTTTCCATCCATCACCAACTTGCGTCAATATTTTCTTATGAAACTGATTAGAATAATGTCAATATGTTCTCTTACTTCCTATAACAATGTCTCAAACTATTGCACGTAATTTATCTCTGCTCCTTTACCATAAACATATCTCCTACCGAATAGTTTCTATCGTAACTCGGTAACAGGACACAATGAATTGATTTGGGCTTCCTAAGGGTGTTTCCTAAAAAAATTGCAACCTTCCTATTAATTCAATCCTTAGCCACTTCAAGCTGCAATTGATTCTAATCGTCCATTATGGTTTTTGGTGTTTGGTTAATAAAGATGACTATTTCGTTTCAGAATATGAGCTAATTTTGGTTTTTTTTTTTTTGGTTGGAGGTAAAGGTAATTTACGCCCAGAGTGTGGGACTCCTAGCAGCGCATGCTACCAGACTACCCACTAAACACCCCCCTGTCAAGAGACCCTAGCCTCTTTTTACTTCGCCCTAGGTCACCGTCAGCCTAGAGAAATCTAACGCCCCCCCCCCCCCCCCCGAGAGGGGCAGGATGGAGGAGGATTGCTGGAAAGGAGACCCCCACATCCCGCGCCCGAAGGCTATCCATGATACCTTTTTTCGCTGTCGATTTGTCAAAAGTTTTCAGCATTTCTCTGACCAGATTGTCTCATGAAAGCTCTCCCATTACCTCCTACAAGTCCTGCCGCATCCTGCTCCACCTTCTACAGTTGAAGAAAGTGTGACATGCGTCGTCCCTTTTCTCTGGGTAGAAATTGCAGTCTGGAGACCGTGACTTACCAATCTTGTGCTGGTAAGCCTGAATATACCCATGCCCGCTTAGAAGCTGGGTAAGGTAGTAATCAGTCTCACCGTGCCTTCGATTGAGCCACGATCCCACGTCCCCTACAAGCCGGGCAGTCCAGCGGACATTAGAGTCGCCTTCCCAGGACTGTTGCCACTCAATTATTGTGCACTGCGTCTCCTCCCGGCTGACAGCATATCTAGAACCAGCCGCTATTCTGTCGTAAATTTTCCGTCGCTCTCTAGCAAGGAGGGCAATGGGTATCACTCCTGCGATTACCAACACCGCCGACTCAGAGACAGTGCGATATGCAGACGCAACCCGCAAAGCTCCTCGTCTCTGTAGCTGCGTCAAGCGCTTTCGGTACAGCTTCTTGCTGAGAGCTCCGGCCAAATCTCAGAACCATACAGTAACACTGACTGTACAGCGCTCATGAGGAGTCAGCGTTTGCTCGGTGTGGGTCCACCGATGTTGCACATGAGTCGACTTAGAGCCAAAACGCCTATCACGGCCTTTTCCGCCGTTGCCCTGATCTGTTCCAAAAAGCTCATTTTCGAATCGATCAGTAATCCTAAATACTTGATCGCAAGTTTTGACTCGACAGTCGCAACTCTGATCTGCATAGGAATTACCGTGGGAATTATTTTCTTCGTGATAATGACCGCCTCAGTTTTCTCCAGTGCCATACGGAACCGCTCGAACCATGCGTCACTCACTCGACGCATTACCATTCCCAGTCTGCGCTGCGCATGTTCGACTGTGCGTCCGGCGACCAGTGCTGCTACATCATCCGCATAGCCGACCAAGCGTGACTCATCTGGCACCTCAAGCCTCAATAGCCCGTCATATGAGGCGTTCCACAAGTCTGGTCCCAGTATGGAGCCTTGCACTACACCAGACGTTATCTCCATGCTTCGCCGCCCGTCTTGTGTGTCATAGAGCAGGCTGTGGTCCTTCAAGTAATCCCTCAAAATCCGCATCAGATAACCTGGCAATCGGAAAGAATTTTCCAATGTGCGAAGAATATCCGCTCAACTGACGGAGTTGACGGCATTCCTGACGTCAAGCGTCACTAGCAGAACAACTCGTAGAATATGAACTCATTCGTCTCAAACAATAGCCAGTTTACTTTAAAACTTGCGTAAGCCTTTTATGCAAATATTCAGTTTTAAACGATACACTTCTGAACTAGTATTTATATATATATATAGTATATCGATTAGGATGTAGATATTGCCAGGCTGTTTCCAAATTTTGGGTTATATACGTCAGACTTCTTTTGAACTGAGCAATATTTCCTTCAACGTAGACACTTTGAAAGGGAAACTACACGTCCCTAACGAAAACTCCGGTTCAAGTTCATCTTTATATATTCCTCATTCGGACAACTCGGTGCTCATTCGCATTTAATAGAATTATACGTGACTTCTGAACGGTGAGAAAGAGAAAGACGGTTGCAAAACCCTCCCGTAGAGTACCTAAGGATTGGCAAGGTAGTTTCGTTCCTTGGTCTTGCTTGGAGTTGATGTAAAAGAACACCTTTACTTCTTTGTGCCTGTGGATGCGTATCACCCACGCGCTGAACATGATAACAAAACAGCTCAACCATTTCTTTCTTATAAGTTTATCTTAATATTTCTTCAGGCTTGGGTGTACGCCGTCCTCCCGTGTTCCTATGTCCTTTTCATAGTAACATTGTAGTGTTGGTTGTATTTGTCCAAAAGTTTAAGTGCTTAGTAACGTTTATATGTGTCGAATGTGTCTATTAAATTGTCTTTTTGAATATCTGTGTTTCTCACGTACCATAGAATTTAGAAGATTTTTCCTGTTGCCGTGTCCTGCAAGTTTTTGAGGGCTTTTGTTTTCTTTGTTGTTTGGTTCAGTACTTCCGCACGGTTGTGTCAGCCTTATATAGCTGTTGGTTTCCATGTTATGTCCTCATTTTTGATTGTAAATAAGGTAGATTGTTAGTTTTCTTTTTGCATTTTGTCAGTGTTAATATATATTTCCCATTAGTTGAAATATTCCAGAATAATACCAACAGAGTTTTGCAGTCTTAAAGTGACGACTTCTGCTTGTCTGGCTTAGTAAATAGTTGCATGTGTTATCATTCCATGAAGCTGTTTGCAAATTTTTTGGGAAATATTTGCCATATCCGCTATATAGAGGCTACAGAGAATCGGGTGATAGGGAGATATGGGTGATCCTTGATGAACTTCAGTTTGTATGCTTTGCATGTCAAACATATCTATTCCTGTTGAATTTCTTCGATTTTCTACCCCCTTAAGCTGAGTTATGTTGAGTGTGCTACTCGATAGTAGTATTGTATATTAGGAACGAGAGGTAGATTATACCTTCAATTATTTCGTTCAGTCGCTTGAGCAACTCTCTTCCCGCCAACTTTCATACAGATAAGATGTAACATTTTGTATATCAGTTTATCCCGGTACTTTGTTTTTGTTCAGTCCTTGTAACATGTATTCGATCTCTATCAAGTCTAGTGGTCGTATCACATCTCCTTCCTTCAGTCTTGTATATAATATCATTCCCGCTTAATTTTACACCAGGTCTACGCAGTTAAAGTCTACTTCAGCATCATTTTCTCCAAATTGCATTTCCAAAAGCTTCAGTTTTGCCCTCGTTGTTAAATTTCAGTCCTTTGGGACATATAGTAGTGTAGCACTACAGTGTATAGTAGTGTAGCACAACTGCTTTAGATTTTACTTTAAAGTGTATGGCAAGCATCCAGAGTGGCACATCTCCTGACTCTAGACTTTGCAAAAAGCTCTTCCATTGATTGTTATTGAATTCAAATACATGGTCTCGTACTTGGTTGGCTAGCAGGTTTGCTTTCGTTGGCAAACTAGGATCATCCTTGCTTCTAACTCTTCTCCGAACTTGGTTATTCCTCTTTATCGATATAATACACTTACCACTGCTATAACTGGTGTGTCCCCGATCATCGAGTGAATGTCCTGGCTGTTTTCAGATCTTCGATGAAACTTTCGTTAGCCAGAGCATTTTGAAAAGTTTGCTAGTTTGTTTTCTTCCTCAATTTTCTAGGTAACACTATTATGACATGGCGTTCTAAAGACCTTTTTGATATCTCTATTCTAAAAGGATTCGAAATTTAATTGCTAGTCTTTATCGCTTGTATCATGGTATTTTCTGGTCGTATTTTATGCTTGTAAATGAACAATCTACGTGGGTCCTGATGTATATACCTAAAGCAAAATAAATGCATTCGAATGACGGGAGACATACTGAGTAGCGAACGCTTATGAATTTATTTCAAGGAATGTATAAGAACGAACCCCAATGAAGAGTGAATGACAACTTGGATTTTAAAGTTTGTGACCGTCTGTCACAGACTAATGCTGTTGGACACGTCACATCAGTGCCCAAAGAGATGCAACTTTTATTGGTCGTGAGACAAATGCTTATTTTCGATTCTAACGCGAAAAATCTGACCTCTAGTAGCATATCTAGAGAGCGAAAAAGGTTTTTTTATATTTTTCAATTCTAAGTTCGTTTAAAATCATATACGTTAGATTAAAATTGCAATAATTTTAGTGTACTGTATGTGATCAAATCAATTTTTGCCTTAAATTTTCGTTAATTTTGCTTTTTCAAAGGAAATGCTTTTAATTTCTCTATTTTTGACATAAATATATTTCAAAAGGAGATTACTTTCCTCTATTTCGTTTTTAAGTTACACCCTCGTTTGTTCTTGCAGGTCTGCCCATTGATCGGGTATCGTCTCTACGTCTACAGCATCCTTCACGTCGGAGCAGTTCTCCTTACATTAAAGATCAAGTATATCTGCAAAGTTTTCAGCTTTGGTAACATAAGTACCATGAATTTGGACATTCAAGACATTTGAGCACGAAGCGCAGCGAAGCAGCGCGAAGCTCATGCACTTTTTGTTTGGATGTACACTCTTTATTGTCAGTGACTTTATTTATCAGCAAGCTGTGATTTTCTTTCTATGGTCACCTGTGTCCCCATTACATTTTTGAATTTACTTCTTGTACCTTATCAAGTGATTAATTGCCAGATTTGGAGTCGCTTTGTCTTCTATAGACTGCTTTATTTAATTTTTAAGCTCTTCTTTCGTGAAATCAATGCCACTAACCGTTTCATGCGTTCAGTTTATATTTTGTTCGACATTGCAACATGGAAACCTTTCCAATTTATTCTATTTTGTTCGTTGAGGTACATCTCTGTAAATGTTCTCTAACACAATGGTTTGAATAAATCTTGTGAGATGATTAGAACCACGTTTTGAAGTATACTCAAGTATACAGCATGCGAAACTACTAAAATTCTGCACCATTCCCTTAAAACTGAACTGTAAGGAAGATTGAATTTTCATCTACATAGGAATATGTCAACTTTTAACGCGAATCGTTTGATATATACGATACGAAACCTGTATACATTATTTCATTTTTAACAAAGGATAACAACTAGAATTTAAAATTCCCACCTGAGAAACATCAATACTTTCCTAATATAATGACTGTCGAAAAGGGTCAGAGCATAAATTAGTTATTAATATCAAGATAAAGTCACCTTCTTTAATTCAATACTTCAGTGCTGCTCCCAATGCCCCATGCCTAATGGCCATTCGGTGTGAGTTCGTCTTACAAATATTTAATGCTTCTAACAATTTAGCAATAACTTGGAAATTAAGAAAATTTACTGCATTCCTTACTCAGTTAGTCTACTTTACATTTATTAACTTATTTTTTACACAACAAAAATTATTAAAGCATTTCAAAAAGAAAACCAGCCAGGTAATCCCGGCCTGCCTTTGTTTCTATCCAAATATTTTTTGAATCCTTGTTTTGTTTCTTCTAATGCCTTTTCATCCGAATCTTTTCTCGAAGTATCTTGCTTTTCAAATATATTTGGATACTCGAACTTCATCTCTTTTGGCTGAAAATATAACACAAATTATCTTAACACATTCTTTGGACAAAATAGTAAATAGATACCAAAGTGACATACGCCAACTTGACATCGTCTTCTTTCTTAACGAATCCTTTGCCCATATCTCGTCGTGTCTTGCCCATTTCGATTCGCGTCCTGACATTCATAACTGGTATTTTATATATTTTCTCTAAATAGTTTTTCACATCATATTGGGTCATTTCCATCGAGCAAGAAAATTGAACAACATTTGGAGGTTGCTCGTGTTTTGGACGTATTAATTTTAACCAAAAATTCGGCAAAAACACACGCAGTTGTGGATTGCCGCGCTGATATATTGGGTACCAACGTGTAGACATCGTCCGCGGTTTTTAAGTTATCGGTCGGCTTCAACTGCACACGATTTCTATAATATTTTCAGAATAACTTCACCTATCGCTTTTTTTGCACAATGTTTTGACAACCAATCTAACCTCAACTTTGAAACAGCCTTCGTTCCCCTTAATTTACACTTGGTTTTTCTTTGCTGGTTGTATTTTGTGTTAAGCAAATTCTAAATTGCACCTAGATGTCACTCAAAACAATGTAGTACCAGATATAAAGTCATGTGAGCTGGTTTGCAGTCACTTTTGACATTTCTCGAGTTTTCACGGAGACTGATTCGAAGTGTTCGGTGTAATTTCAAAGGTGGAGTTCTATTATTAACGAATTACAAAAACGGGTTAGACAATATACTCCAGTGAAATCTATCCATTTCAAATTCGATATTTTCACTGCTCGCAACCTACCCTCTATCTCCTTTAGTACTCGCGCATAGGGTTAGGTTATATAATTTTTGCACGGATTCGATCTGTCCCATTGAATCAGTTTCAAGGACGATAAATAGTAACATCTTTCATATCTTTTAGAGATCATCCGAAAATGCGTCTCACATCAGCATTGAATGGTCAACATTTTGGCAACCTAGCCAAAGTGCATGGAATTGTCACGTATAAATTGTCTCCATTCGAACAGAAGGCTTTCGCGGGGGCCGTTAGCAAGGGAATACCAAACATTTTCAGGCGTTTCCGCGCTAGTGTATTCCGAGTACTTCCGCGTAAGTTCAAACTGGATGTATAAGACTGCATGTATACTAATGCGAAAAAATTGATAATTCCAGCCTTCGTGATTGGCTATCTTGTCTACGACATGGTGGAGAAGGAACACACAAGATTATTGCGAAAAAATCCAGCAGAATTTGCCAATGATCAATGAATAGAAATTATAACTTTCCTGGTGTAAAATTAAAGTGGTACATGAAATGTTGTATGACGAAATAGTTGATTCTACTTGATAAGATTTGGTTGTTTTATTGAACTGAAGCAATTTTTCACCTACCAAAACGCACATGAAAACTGCAACACTTGCAACGTCTTATTAAAATAATTTTGTGTATAGAAGAAAGATAAGTTGAGATAGTACCTAGCAAATTTTCATCACCAAGAACGAGCGACAAATACCAGTCGTCTTGAAGCATGCATATAGAAACGAATAGTCAAATTTTTCAAACAAATTTTCGCAAAAAGACTTTCGTGACATAATCAGAGGATACTGTCACCCTTTGCTATCATGAATATATTCACTCCTTGATTGCAGAAAGCTTGACATCATTGACATAGTTCTATGAAAAAATTTAATTTATCGCGAATGTTACTTCAGAGAACATTTATCAGACATCATTAGCAAAAGGCCAGATCATAGCGATCTGAATCGGGCACAATTTTTATGGAAAACGGGAAGGACAATGCTAATATTTCGACTGTCAACTAAACAGTATACTGTCAAGACATTCTCATAGAGGGACTTTTGATATGTATACCCATACATCACAAATTGTGAGTTTGTTTAAAATATAAATGTAAATACTAGTCGAGAAATGTGATTTCGCAACACGCGTACATTGGACAAATGATGGTCCATTCAAATTTCTTCTTATTTATCAATAATCGGTTGGAATAGTTTCAATTTTCATAGAATTTTTGGAAAACGGGAAACAAGTAACAGGAAATTACTATCAGTTGCGTTTAAAAGATCATATGAGGAAATTTAAATTTTCGGCGTTTCACATCATTGATTCTATATCGTGACTAAAAGAAAATACATTCGCCCAGCAATATTTCTTTGAATTAAAAAATAGATTTGTAATTCGATTAGAGTTGATGATGGAAACCTTTGCTTCATCAATCTCAACAAGTATTTGGGTGCCACTCGCTGAGTTTTGTGGAAGAAACAAGTCGAAGTTTATCTTTAGCATCGCTTACAGTCCTACTTACATCATTACTCGGAATCCTCATAATTATGTTGATGAAATGAATTCCACTGCTAGTGATTTTTAAATTCAAAATAGATCAAAATTCTTTTGAGAGACCTTCCTAAAATAAGCTGCTAAATTTTGTGGACACGACGTTTCGATCCTGTAGACTAATACCTCTTAGACTTTTCGCCAATTATTAATCTCCCATCTTTAGAATGACCGAATTCAGGTCCGGAAATTCTTCATTTATAATTTGGATATATATGCTATATAATTTGGATATATGATCATAGCTTTAGCACTGGAATCAGGGTCTGTGGTGATGGCAGCAATCGAGAACTTTTTGTTTATCGATAGCCGAGAAAAGAAAAATTGGTAGCTCTGCCCTGCACAACAACATTTCTCCCAACTGGTGAAAAACAGGTGCTATCTTGAGTGTTAATCTTCCAATATGTACACTGAGGTGCCTACAACTTGAGACTATTTTATGGCACTCAAACAAATAATGGTTCCTAACCTTCGGCATACAACGTGAAAAAATACAATACAATCCTTACTAATACAAAGTGGGTTGTACCTTTACCCTAGATAGTTAGATATTTAGATAAGGTTAGAGTTTATAAAATATTGTTTCTGTTCTGTGCATGTATGGAATAGAATATATCCACAGAACAACACATATGTTCGTGTTTTACATAAAATTCGAAGCATTTTAAAAGTCTTGAGGTTAAAATAACGCAACATTGTATGCCGAAGGTTATCAAAGTTGTTAATTTCCACTATTTGGTATAAGTGCAACATCAACGTTAACTCACATAAACAACATCGATGTCATATACGCGCATGCTAAAATGATTAGTACTATGCAAGCTTCCTTGAAATCATCTAATTTATTATTGATGAATGAAGGACACCTTAAACTCTTTTCTATAATTAGATATCTTAGATATACAAAGTATCAAAATATCAATATAAAAAGTTCTCAAATAAATTTTCGTACTATGGCAGTACTTTTGATCCTCAAGATTATGTATGATCAAGAAAAATTATATGAGAGTTATTATTTAGGCTTCCTTGTATGCTTCCGCTGAATGTCGACGTATTCCATGCAAAAATCCTTCTATACTCATTCCTTATAATATATCCAGGAAAAATAAATCTGCCTCCCATTCTTAGAAATAATAATCCGTTTTTAACATTTAGCTCCCTTTGTCACAAATTTTCCGTATTCAAACCATATGACTACCCTATTTCCCAACAAACATCAGAATCCAGGACAATCTCTACAATTTCGACAAAACTACTGTCAAATCTCGAAAATTTCTCTTTGGTTTTTTTTTTACTGGCGGGAACTCTACTTATCGATATTTTCCCTAACCATTTCTCGCACCGAAATCTCGAAAATCGAATTCTCGAAAATTCCAAACAAGGCCGATATATTATTCCCCTCACTAAACCATCCGTACTTTTCGTTCAATTCTATTTTCACTGCCATGAAATATCCCCACCAGTCGGTCAAATGTCCAAAACAAAATTCAAAATTCGGAGAAAAAAATTTAGTCAACTTTTACATTCCTGACTGAAGTTTTCTAACAATTGAATTCGCAAAGTTTAAACTTATTTAAACTTATTTAAAGTTTAAACTCACGAACTATTGATATTAAATTAAAATCGAAATTACAGAAAATCGAGCGAATTTGACATAATTAAAAAATTCCCAATTGAACAGAGACATTTGGTCGTTTGTCAATCGGCAGATGGGAAATTTTGAAACGTCGGCTTGATTCGTCCAACCGTCGAGCTCATTCGAGTATTGTCTTCGCGCAGAGAACGGATCACGACGTTCGGTTCGAGAATAGTGAAAATCCATTAAATCAATCGTTAGTCAGTCGTGTAACACATTTTCACAAACGCTTTCAATTAACCAGTACTGAAGAACAAATAAGAAATAAATAAATAATAAATAAAAGAAATATATTTACGGAGACGAACAATCAATAAAAATAGTGCGTGAAGTGTGAATTTCAGTTTTCCTCTAATATAAAAACTCGGTCTTTTCCGAACAGCTGAAAGAAGGAAAAGAAAAAAGCATTGTCATTTCTCACTTATTCTAGACTTTCAATTGATATCGCATTGAAAAAAGTAGTGCAGTCTTGTTTCCTGTAGTGACGAAGAAGACATCTAGAACTTCGCTGGCTTTCGAAAAGTGATCATAAAATGTCTGTGATTGGGATCGATTTTGGTAACGAGTCATGTTATGTGGCTGCCGCCAAAGCGGGTGGCATAGAAACATTGGCGAACGACTACAGCCTAAGAGCAACTCCGTAAGTATAATAGTACGATTAGAACTGCAAGCAAATCGTAGCGAATTAAAGATAGATGAAAATTAATTGCACACGTAAATGCTAGAAACGCAATGTCACATGTTGGAAAACGTGATCAAGGCTTCCGTGGTAAAAAGTCGCTTGAAAATAGCCTTCGAATAGGAGTTTCATATTGCGGCACCAACATAACCTCAACATCCGTGAGTGTTGCACGCTTTTCGAATCGGGAGTTACTTTTGAAGGATTACGTTGATCATTTGCCGATTGAATTCAAATTTTTCTGATATTTCTAACGATGATTGGCCCCTTGACAAAGTACAGAGGAAAAGACGGAAAATATAGTCTGATTCGAAACTTCCAGAAGTTTCCATACATTTCCAATAGAATAGTTTGACAGATGCGCGCTAGCACACTGAGCTGTTAATGCCGGTTTGTGGTGTTGTTTTTGCTAATGGACAAACGAGGAGCGACATATTGATCGAATTTTTCTTTCAGTCTCGTAATCATGCTGCACTTTTTCGAATGCGTTTTTAACCATTAAACTCTAGCCATTTATTAAACGGTTTGCTTGCGTTAAAAACTTTTGAAGCTTGAACGGTTTAATGCACGAGGGAAACTGAAGAACTTTAAGCTTGTTTCTTGTACACAATTGTAATAATTATCAATGGAACTACCAATGAGATGTAGATTGGACAACCTTATCAAGGAAAACCGCTGATATTAAACAGATGAGGAATTTTTACTAATCTCGACTTTTCGAGTTAGCAACTCTCGTTTAGCACATGTCGAAATCGGATCTGCCTAATTTCGTAAGGTATGCCCTTAGAGGAAACCGATAGACACATGTCCCACTAGGAAATTTATTACGATGGCAGGTTTTAAATAAACTCAAAAAATATGTTAGATTAGGCCAGTAGATAAGAAGCTACATAAGGCTTAAATCGTGAAGGCTTGGTAAAATTCATAAACCTTTGTTCCCATCTTTCTTTATGCAACCCTTATGAATTGAGAAACATCATACATATCTGCGAAATCGCACTATGGGTTTTATGGGTATGGGGTAAATTTACACGTCAACTGAGTGTCAATTGTAAAAGACCATTACTGTTTAAGGAAACTTACGTTAAATCGACTTATTAAAGTCTAAATTTTTGGCACTATTTTCGTTCTCCCTCAATGAACTATCGGAAATCAAACAAGCAATTATAGCAGTACTGTATATATATTTTAGTCATCAAACTAGATACTAGTTGGTTTTACATTGAAGCAAATTACTAACATGCGGGCCAAAGATTGAAAGCTAAACCGCTTTCCACAAAGTATGAGAAATTTATTACACCACATGTGTAATGTTTCGTTGTTAAACAACTATAATTCTTTCAGTGCATTCATTGTTTTGAAGTTGTCCAGAAATCAATTTCTTTTGAATAGCAGAAGTTTTAAATATTTTAGTGGTAAGGTTCAACATCCAACCCTTTCTGCGAGAATGTAAGACATTTTGTGTGTCACTAAAAACTTGAGATAAAAATATTAATTACGAAGCCAACTGAACAACCAACTCCTTAAAATTTAACAATCATATTGACAGCTTATTTGACATTAAATACAAATGATTTAATTGGAACATAAGAACGCACTCAATATTCTTTCAACATGTTTAATTCGGTCTAAGAAAAGTTATAAAAATCCATGAAACTCCAATTGGTCATAATTTATTAATAATCATTTGAAATTTCCTCATCGACACTCGTGAAGATACTCGTACGCGCACACATGTATGCATACAGTAACAATCGAGCAATTATCAAGTTCAAATTGTCTTTGATTTTGATAGAATGTAGTGGCAATAATCTCCGATGTAAATTAAATATAAACAATCGGTGGATAAAAGTTGATCACGTTTGGAAAATTAGGAAAATCGGACGCTCACTAAGCATAGTTGAGAAGATGTAAAGAAAGAAAATATTTAGTGGGTGACTACTAGTCAAAAATATGAATTGAGTATTTCTATTTATAAGAATCACATTTGAATACGAGCGACATACACCTACGATGTATAACAACAACTTTTCGCATACGAGTGATGCATGCGGAACGTCAACATAGATTTATACATATATTTAATGGAAATCGAGAAATGATATTTTTAGGGAATGTGAATTCAGAATAAATGTTGCAATAATTGTACCAATTTAATGTAAGGGGAGTAATGGATTGAAATTTCTTCGGAAAACTGCAAAGTTTACTCTGGAAAAAGTGAATTATGCGAAGTAATTCCGTCGTACTTTATCTGAATGTCGAATTAGAACATACACGAAATAAGTATTTTTCTTATGGCTTAACTTATACTGATAACATTCTTCGAGTTTATTTAGGAGCACATTTTTTTAGGAATATTCTAAACTCAACGACGTCATTAAAGAATTTAGATAGGATCGTTACACCTTCAACTTGAAACTTCAAAGAATAATCCACGATAACAACCACGGACAATGTATCTTCTAAATGGGGTGTATAATCTTTTCAACAAATCGCAAAATCAACATTCTTTAACTTGATAAATATATTCTTAGCAAAGTTTTAATAACACCAAAGACCGTTATAGCGCAACTTTAAAAAAAGTTATAGAATGCTCACTGAGAAACTAAACAATGTCTTCAAATACAAAAGAATATAAATGTATATTTAATTATATTTAAACCATCTTGCGCTTATATAAAGCAGCTTAATAACTACTCGGCGTGACTATAACGTACTATTACGTAACGTTAGGCGTAACTAACGTAAAGACGAATTTTTCTTTAAAAAAACTCGATGCGAGTCGGCCAATACCCCAGCATTTCAATCCCTTCTACATAAAATTCTTTGGCAAATGCTGGGAAACATGACAATTTCTAATTCGGCTTCCGGTTTCAATGCTTACTTTTATTTACTGCAGCAGTGTTTTAAAGCTTGAAACAAGACAATATGTAGCAGTTCGATATGTGCTTGTTCGGAAACTATAATAAAGAAAACTCAGAGTATGTAAATGTGCAATGGCGAATCAAAAGATTCCTGAAGTATCCCCAGATTTCAGCAGGATTTGTAGCCAGTTCGACTTCGAGGTGTAATGATGCACCGATGTCTCGTCACAAGTTACAATATTACCCAACCATGATTGGGTCAACCCTCTGCTCGATATCGCGTCAGGAGCTTTCCACACAACATCAAGACGGAATTCTTTGTTCCGCCGAAAGTCGCAGAACTCATTTTGCACATGCATTTCAGTAATCCCGTATGGATTTCCGAAGTGCATAGCAATTTCCAATCCTGTAAGATTACGGTCTCTTTCAACCAGTTCAGGGATTGCACGAAAAATCGCTTCATTGTTGTTCGCCGTGGGTCAGCTTACGTGTGTCCTCTTTTGCATATTCTGTCGGTCGTCTGAAATTTTTGTACCCCAATGGTAAATTTGAGTAGTTCAAAGTGAATTATTACTGAATTTTGCCGATATTTGCTCCACATTTTATGTGGAATATTTTATTTTATCCCCTGTCAAAAACTTGTAATGATTTGCACAACTTTTGGGTGTACCTCCTACACAAACATGAGGTGCTAACACCTCTAACACAACAATCAAGATTATCCCTCTCCTTGACAGCTCCAAATACATAACACTTCTATTACTCATGGTTCTCACTATATAGTGAAAACCTATGCGTTATTAAATGGATCTCAGAAAGGAAAAATAAGATAAGCAAAAAAATTGGAAATACAATGAAACTCATATGCAATGCCAATTATCTGTGCATTCCCAAAAAATCATTGAAAAAAGGTCAATTTTTTAACAAATAATTGCTATGATGCATTGTCGTACGTGTTTGTTAAAGTGTTGGAAATTCTCAATATGTTTTCAAACTGGTTCTACTGAAAATATAGGAATAACTAGATTAAAGGCTACGAGGAACTGGAGCGTATTGATAGACCCCCGAGGAAATCACTAACTCGACTGATGGTCAGCGCACAGGAATCTGCCTCATCATGAAGACGACTTCTGGTGAGCTCTGAGCAGTTTCTACTATTCTATCCGACAACGCTTTCAGGAAGGATTTATATTGAAAACAATCAAGCTACCTTCACCTCCATATCACAGCGTAATGTCACTTTTTTGATAACTTTAAAAATTGTATTAACGTCCTTTATGAAATCTTACAAATCTAATACTGTTCCCATCAGCTTGTGCCTTCTTATGATGAAAATCAAATATTAAAGAATTTCCACCTATCCACTTAGAAAATGAAACTAAACTCGGTTTTGCTTCTAAATGAAAATGGTTGGGGGATATTTTAATGATATCTCGACTGAAACTGGAATCTAATTAGATGTTTTACAACAATCCAACATATTCTGTACTTAAAATAAAATTGCAAAAAATTTAACAATTTTTAATTCTTAAAATTATTTTGCTTAACCGTGATTGTTTCTTTGTGACGTCATATACATCAAGTCTTCAAGGACATCGACACTATGCAAATGATTCATAACAGTGCATAGTCATGGTCATCGACAAGACTTAAAAAAAAAACATTGTTTCTGTTTCGAATCCAAATTTAAACAACCCATTGATGCCATATAAGGATTTGCATTCATTCAAGATGTGTTGAGATAACTCTTTCAGTAAAGTATCGCAATCAAGCTTAAAACGATATTTTTTGTGTGTTGAATATGTGCACATTCCTTTACTCGCTCAATGTTTAGAATATTCTGAATGTATTATGCATTCTCATAATTTATACTATTACACGAAATTTCCATTAAAAAAACTTACAAATAATCTATCACATCAGATACATCCTAGAAGTAAGAACATTGAGATACTGACGCCTATTTGCAAGTTTCGTATCAAGAACATTTTAAGTCTAAGTAGCATGTCGAAAAATATCTGATATTAGCTACGGTGCTATAACGTAATCAATCCAGTATTTTTTTTTCATTTTATGGTGTCTAACATAATATTCGTGTCAATTGAATGCGTTAATTAATCGCGGCATTGCACTTGCTCACAATGTTCACGGGTGGCTCGCATGGAGAAAAATCTGAACAGGTCGTGAGTGATCCAAGTTTGGAACAACTTCATGAATTAACACATGAACCCATTGCAGATATTCGTCAGATTCTCAAGCAGTTTTAAGTGGAGCTTTTTTCATGATGTAATCACGTCACATGTTGTTAAGTATTTGTTGACTGGATTTATTGTATATAATGATCAGATAATTTATTTTTCCACGTTTGGGGAAAATCAAATTATAAATACTAATAAGAAAGCGTTCCACATGAGTAGTTTTTATGGATTATTCAAGCTGTTTGTATTGGTTATGAAAATTCAAACATATATATATGTATCATTGATCCCAGATGTTTTCCTTTTTGGATGGTTTGACCGGAATATAGATAGTAGGTGGTAATTGATAGAAGTATTTTATCTCTGTTTATGGAAGGCATATCTAAGTTTGGCTAAAGATATTCATTACAATAATTTACGTTAACCTAGTTCAGTCTGATTAAGTAGAGAAGAATATCGGATACAATGTAATCTTTATGTACTCGAATTGTCAAAATCGGCCTTCTGAACAACTAATATTCGTTTTATGTAAAATGAAGGCAATTACACATTTACTTTAACTTATACTTTAAATAATGAAAACACCTTTCTTCTGAAATATTGTTTTTGAATTGTTGAATTAGCATTTATTCAAATATAAAGTTCACATAGCGTTTTTAACGCCACTTCCGGCAAAAAGTATTTGAATATAACATAGGAAATAGTAGGAAAGCCGTGGATTGATTTGGAAATAGAGTTGAATACTACAGATTCATAAAATGATTCGTAATGTATACACGCAGCATACATTGCGTGACTACCAAAAAGATCGGCATACTTTAAAACATTTTGCCTTTTCCAATTTATACTATCAATAATAAACCAAGAAGGAAAAATTACTTTTCCGACAAGATATCTGCGAGGAAATTTCATGGAAAACACAGAAAATATACCGCAAAACAAGAAGGAATATGAAGGGTTGAAGAACAGATATAGCAAGTAGGAAAATTCGAAACATACGCACAGCGATGAAACTTGTGTAACCACATTCGAATTTATGTAATATGACCGCATTTGAATTTAGAGCATTTGTAATATTATCTTCAACGTGCGTGTTGCTTGTAACCTCAAAAAACTCGTACTTGTATTAAGGCAAAATTGGCAAATATACGGAAATAGAGAATTTTACAACATAGAACGCAGAACTGAACACGACGTTCTCAGAAGCTATCAAAATGAAGGCAGAGCTGAATTGATGCGTAGTCTCTCTAGTCTCTTGATTCTAACACTGTTTGAAGGAATCACTATCATTTGGAAGGTAAAGCAAAACTCGAGAAAAGTGTTCGTGAAAATCTGAAAAACAGTTCGACAAGTTATGGGAGATACTCAGTATCGTGAACGTGTTACACGGACAAACCATTTAGTAGTGAAGTGAATAAGAAAAACGTTTGAATTTCGAAAAAATTATACTGAACGAAGTTCAATTTTGGACAACTTAATTTTTCCGATATAAAAGCAAATTCAATGCGTTTTGGTCAGACGAAAGTGTTACTGTGTGACGAATACCCAACGAACAGGTAGAAGAACCTCTGGCTTTGAATGAAGCATGGGGACGGCAGTGTTATGGTTCGTTTTTTCTCACTGTTTTGCGAATTCGTGATTATCTATAGAACCACGGATTAACGTACACATTTAGACATTTCAAAAGAAAATTTTCTAGGTACTGTACAAGCGGATATTTTAAATTCGTTAAAATATCACGAGGACAATGACACAGTATGTAGGGCTTGCATTCAAGAATTGTAGCTATATATTTTCCCATGAGGACATTTATTTTCCTCCCCACTCAACATTTCGAAAACCTATTTAAAACGTCTGCAATTATTTGGAATTTATAACTCAAAGCACGCCAATTTGTTCGAAAGGAGAGCTCAGAAAAAGGCTTCGCGAAGAATGGTTGAAAACAAAAAAAAAAAATATTTAACCAAAAGTTATCTCCAGTATGCCGAATTGCTTTAAATGTATAATGCAAGAAATGACATGCAACAAAATATGAATTACTAAAATATTTGCTAAACTTTACAATTTTTAAGCCCTTGTGCAGACCCGTTTGAGACGTGAAACTTGCTGTTTCTTTTGAGCAAGTATTAAATAAATACATTTTAGATTTTTTCTGAGTTTGAGTTATTTATGCAAGAGTTTAGCAAGAAGACAGCGAGAAAACAACGCAAGAACATTGCAGATTGGATAGATTTAAGCTTAAGTCTGCTTGAAACGAGATACTTTTCCTTTCACTAGCAATTATTTTTGGTTTACTTCTTTCGATAAATTTTCGCGGATTCTCGTAAAAAAAGCACCATGAATTCATATAAAATTTACAGTTATAATAATAACCTTTCGCAGTAAATAATCAATCATAGTATTTGACAAACGTATTATAATCTTAGTAAGAAGATCAGAATTGCATTCATTGTAACATTATAATACTTGCTCCAACTTGAACACGATTATCTAGCTCACAAAATCTGGTTATGTGATTCATTTTTTCTTTATCTTTTTATCCTCTTTGGGTGTTTTTATGGTTGGTTAGTCGATTATATTCCTTTGCCTCTTATGCGGTCGACTTATCTACGTGAAAAACATAAAGGAAATAACTGACTTCTTTGAAATAAAGCTACGCCAAAAGTGAGCATATTGTAAGATGACATAAAGCTGTAAAGCATAACTGATAACTTGATTTCCAATTATTAAAATTTTGCTGGCTCTCTAAGATTAGTCAAAATATCAGTTTTAAACTCGTAAAATTGAAAAATGAACAGTATTTTTTCCTTGAAATATTGCTAATTTAATTCGTTTTGTAGGTCATGTGTAGCGTTCGCGGGGAAAAAACGCGTCCTGGGTGTTGCAGCCAAAAATCAACAAGTTACAAACATGAAAAACACAATAAGTGGTTTTAAACGATTCTTAGGGCGCAAGTGTAATGATCCACATATTCAAAGTGAACTGAGTACGGTTCCGTATAGAGTAGAACCGCGACCAAACGGAGATATTGGTATAAAAGTAAACTACTTGGATCAAGATCATACATTTTCAGTGGAACAAATAACTGCGATGTTATTCACGAAACTTAAAGAAACATCAACGAATGCATTGCAAGCACAGGTAAGTTTATTGAGGAAAACAAACAATAGTTGATTATTTAAATGGAACCGTGAGGCACAAATACATTACATTTATCTTTAGGTTAAAGATTGTGTCATTGCGGTCCCTATATACTTTACAAACGCTGAACGACAGGCTTTGCTTGATGCTGCCATGATTGCTGGATTGAATGTTCTGCGTTTGATGAACGAAACGACATGCATCGCACTTCAGTATGGATTCTACAAACAAGACCTTCCGGAGGAGAAACCTCGTAATGTAGTGTTTATTGATTGTGGACATGCTTCACTGCAGGTCAGTACTTGCGCTTTCACAAAAGGCAAATTGAAAATGATTGCCAGCGCATGGGACCAAATTGGAGGACGCGATTTTGATTTTGTACTTGCTGATCATTTTGCAAAAGAATTCCAGGAGAAATATAAGATAAATGCCAAGTCCAATCCGCGGGCTTATTTGCGTCTTCTAACTGAAGTTGAAAAACTGAAGAAGCAAATGTCTGCGAATAGTACAAAACTTCCGTTGAATATTGAATGTTTTATGAATGAAATTGACGTCCATTCGAGTATGCAGCGTACAGATATGGAAAAATTATGCGGGCATTTATTAAACCGTGTCGATCAAACATTGAGAAGATGTCTACAAGAATCGAATCTCTCACTGGAGGAAATCCATTCAGTTGAAATTGTTGGTGGAAGCAGCCGAATTCCTTCCATTAAGCATTTGATTGAACAGGTACATATATTTGGATGGATCCTTCAAAATTTATTTCTTACATAATATATTTTTCGTTGAATGATTACATTTATTTATGATTGATTTAAATTTTTGGATTCAGGTGTTCAATAAAACAGCAAGCACAACTTTAAATCAAGACGAGGCAGTAGCTCGTGGTGCCGCCTTACAATGCGCCATCATGTCACCGGCAGTTCGTGTTCGTGAATTTGGGGTTACAGATATCCAAAACTACGCAGTTAAAGTTGTTTGGGAGAAAGACAATGGTCAGCCATGCGAGGTTGAAGTGTTCCCCGCTTTTCATGCTGCACCGTTTAGTCGAATTATGACTATAACAAAACGAGATCCCTTCATAATGAACGTGATGTATGCGCATCCTGTTCCATATCCTGATCAATTGATTGGTAGATGGCACATTAAAGACATTCGGCCTAACGACAAAGGCGAAGCGCAAGATGTTAAGATTAAAATTCGAATCAATCAAAATGGTATTGTGCTCATCACAAGTGCATCACTCATTGAGAAAAAAGATGTAACGGAAAACGATGCCGAAGAAAATCAAGAACCTGAGCAACAGCCGCAATCACCTGATCAACAGCAGAGTCAAGAACCAATGGAAGTAGGTCAAGAGGTAAGTAAACATTTGCTTGCGACTAGGTGGCTTTTAGAAGCATTTTCTTCCTCAATAATTCCATACTTTGAAATGAAAATGGTGTTGTTGTTAATAGACAAAGCCTCATGCTAGAAAAAAAATTCATCCATTGAAATACGTATTTTATTTCAAATAAATTTAACGTTCACACTATGAGCTAAACCTACTACGTTCAAATTATATTTACTGAATTTAAATAGCTGTTCATTTATTTTAAAGTAAATGTTTAGGGATCCTAGTTGCTTAAAACAATAATTTTAGTTTTCCTTCAAAAGCTGCGGGAACATGCTGACTTAAAACTAGAAAACTATCAGTCGAAACAGAGTTACATCCTTTTTCAGTTTCGGGTTGATTGCCACAAAATAAAGCAAGTATATTTGAATTTTGCATTTGCTTTTTTACATTTTCGTAATGTTGATTTCAATTTCACCCGGGGAAAAAACTTATTTGACGTAGATTATTTTATCACTCAAAGAGTTAAGCCACTCAATAGGATCCTCACATACAGAAGACCGTATTAAGAATGTTTCAAATGAATCGATTTCATTTATAGAAGGGATAAAATCTGCTTTATTCTACATATGAACTTTATTTTGTATATATACATCAAATACTTTTATTTATATTTTTTTTTAATTAAATGTTAAGATGTTACATTTCAATTTTTTATTACCTTATATTTGAGTGCTTCTTGCTTGTTGTAAGGCGTTTTTTAATGAAATAATTAAGCGAAACATGCCGAGACTATTAATATATATCATTTCGAAATATGAATGTAGTACTCATGCAATGCCTTTTTGGCATTGTTCTCCTTCTAATCACCTTTTCAAACTTTTCTAAAAACATTTCAAATCGTCTTTTGGTTATTCTTCGACTTTTACAAAGAGGAGGAAAGAGCATGCAGAACGAACTTTACAGTCTAAATCGTCGTATTTCGGAATCTAAACTTCATTGACAATGACAATACATTGAACAAAGTACTGAAAAGTTGGCAATTTTCGTTTGCTCCCCATAATCCTAGTACATTGTTCAACCAATCATAGTGACTTTAAAATGTGTTTCCTTCTTGACAGCTTTGATATTTATTTAGTAGATCTTGTTGTTAGACCTTTGACCTGGAAGCCACTTGAAAAACAAATAGCTATCGTCGACGTTGAGTTGAAGACATCATCAGAGCAATAATCCTGCAAAAACACAGGAAAGTTTATAACACACGAATTATATATATTTTTATTGCTTACGTTCTTGGATATTTTTGGGTGCAGAACACTGCTGATCTCGTAACTTTTAATTGGAGTTGACACATTAAATTCCTTACACAGTTCTTTACGCGACTTCCACTCGTGAACATTCTAAAGCCTTAGCTTATCCCCGGTTGGATACATGGATAAAATAACGTTATAACGTATCCGATCAATCTTCAAAATAATGAACTATTTACATCGGCCTTGCTGTTTTACGGGTCAAAAAGTTGAACGGTTTTCAGTTAAAGAAGGTCAGTCCCAGTTATTTATGAATCAATCTCCAAATATCAACAAAAAAAAAACAAATCTATAATAATGTCATCTGACTACGATTCCTAAGAAATGAATTGATTTCAATATAAGTTTTGAAATTCAAATTGTTTAAACCGCACTTTCCAGGAGTGACATCTATGAGGAATCCACTATTCCCAATTAACTTGTACGAATTTCCTCAAAACATAGATAGCATTGTATTATATCTTGGTTTATTATGAGCTATATCAAGTTTGCTTGGATTTTTTTAGTGGAATTAATTAATTACATATCAGTTTCATGTATTTTTTCTTCAAAATTTTAAATAATTCTTTTGAACTTTAGTCTTACTATTCACTTTAATATTGTTTATAAAGCGACTAATGGTTTCAACAGTTACATTGACCTGGAAAGATATCAGGGATAAAGAAAGATACATGGTTCTAACTCCAAAACCTTTAATGGAATTTTAGTTTCGAATGTTAAATCAGAGCCTAAAATGTCATGACTATATTTCCAATATTTCATATTCGTTAAATTGTTTAGAGGAAAGCGAGTTTTGTTTTAGAATGCGAATGATTTTTTGAAACAAGTTAGAAATAGAATTATCAGTATTTTTATCTAAGCTTTTTTTCGTTGAATTTAACTATTCTATTACAAGTGAGGTTGAAGAATAATCGAACCTTGTGGGGAAGCTATGCAAATTTGTGTTTTATTGAGCACATTTTAAATTTAACGTATAAATGTCTATTAACACTCAGCATTTTCATCTAAGAATGATTCAAAAAATATCCTATACCAAGTCCAGCCATCAATAATATTTTCCCCTTTTAAATAAAAAAATAGAAAACACTAAAAATTTATAAATGTTTGTCCTCTCTATACCTTCCTCGTTAGGCTTCTTTTGATAATGATATTGATTATGTCAGTCAAGGTGATAGTCATAGTCAAACACAATCACCTACTGCATCATCACCTAAAGGACAAGGGTGGGCTCAACGGGTCAAGGGATGGTTTACCTCGGTACGTTTACTTCGCTTTTAAATATTAATTTCGAAATAGAAAAGTATTTAAGAATGTAAAAAGGCAAAAAATTTACACTTGTAAATTCGAAAACATTTTTTTTTTTTTTTTTGATTTTATGAAGATAATCAGATGTGCCAAAGATACAATTTATTTTCAAGTAATTTCTCATCAGCATATTACCTTGTTAACCTTACACATGTTTTTCATTATTATGATTTTTTTATTTTCTGTAATTCTTATTCACAGATTATTTGTTCGTCAAATGTATGATATTTTTCTGCCCTTTATGCATTTTATGTAAACGATTTTCTTTCGCCAAAATTCCGTTTAACATAATGGTAAATTGTTACGAAAATGCATTTTTAAATAAAATTTGAACGGTAAAAATGAATCAGACAAAAAATACAAAAATAAACAAAAAACGCCATCTTAAACGATGACCAAGCTTGTGCCTACCCTGTGTGCTCCACTTTTATTTGGAAATGACTTCACAAAGGTCGTTTCGTATAACTCTTTATAGTGTGTTTAAAAAGACATATTGTGACTAGTAATGTTTTCATGTTCTCCTAATAATCCTTGATCCAACAACATGCCACTTTTCTGCGAAAAAAACGCTTTGGGAAATAGACTTTTAGGTGTTTCCTATCACCTTTGCTGTCCGCCTACTGATTTTTTAATCTAATTTCACTCGCTTTCAGTGTATTTGTTTTCAGTATAATTTAATGTCAGTTTTCAGTATAATTTAATGTTTTACAGGATGGTTTTAAATGGTATTTGATTTCAAGTTTGTTTTAATTGAAATTGAAAGTGGATTAACATACGGGGTGGGATATCCATAAGCGTAAAGTAGGCTTCCTACATTTGGAATAAAGTTAACAGAGGCTTCAAGTTTCTATACTATTAAAAAAAAGCAAGGAGAGCTTGGTAGGGTTTAAATAAATAATTTTTCTTAACGGTTTGTTTTTAAGCTATTTGGCTCGTTCAAACGCCTTCGTCATTGCTAAAATTTTTATAGATTAAATGTTTTTGTTTCGTATCGGATGACAATTGTGACAAAACATTTTTGATTCTGTATAACAAAATTGGGAACAAGTTTACGTTCGGGAAAGCATAACTTTATGGAAGAATGACATTCGCAATTAAAATAAATTTTCAATTAAAAATTACCACATTTCTCATTAGTTCTTTCTATAAACAATATTTTTTTCATTTTTCTAACAATGTGTTGATTCAGTATGTTATGCTTATTTCGTACAATTCATTTCATTACCGTTTACAAACTAATTTCCAAGTGAAGTGCTTTACGCTTGTTTCTCTCAATTGTCTGTAAAAAGACAAGATTATGTATTTAATTAATATTTCCCAAATATTCCAGGATCCCAACAAGCAAGAGAAAAAGAAGAAATCCACGAAGGCTATTGAGTTGCCATTTGAGGCTCAAGCACATGGTCATTCGGCTGACGAACTGACACACTACTTGCAAGAGGAAAATCGAATGGTTGATAATGACTTTAAAGAAAAGGAACGTGTCGATGCAAGAAATGCCTTGGAGGAGTACGTCTACGACATGAGAGAAAAACTGCAGGTGAGTTGCAAAGTGCTTAAATAAAGTTATACACATCACGGATATAGTCGCAACAATTTTTTCTTGTTTCCATTTTCGAAAAACGTATGTTTTTTTTTTGACCAAAATCCCCTATTTTCATTCGATTTTCCAAGCTATGATTATCTTCTTTTTCGTATTCATACTCAATATAGGTTTGTTGTTTGACCTGTTTATACTATATCGGGACTCGATCTTAAAATGTGGAAACATCCAATATCCATTAACTCTTTAGCCTATGTTCGTAATTGATTAATTAATTTAATTTAAATTAAAAATTAATTTAATTTAAACCTAATTTAAAATGTTTTTCTTTAATATTACTTGAATTTTTTCATGGTTTTTTTTGTTGTTTATTGTATTGTATTTGATTAAAAATTAAAAGAAGTGAAATTTTTACAGGAAGAAGGTCCACTCGTCCAATACATAGCAAATACTGATCGTGAGAACATTTGCGCTCAACTAAACAGCTTAGAAAATTGGCTTTACGAGGAGGGTGACGATTGTGATCGTGATGTTTATGAAACAAAATTATCTTCACTTCATTCCCAAACTGATCCGATTAAAGCGCGTCAGCAAGAGTATGAGGGACAACAAGAAGCTTTTGAACAACTTGGGCATATGATTCAGATGGCGAGAAAATATGTTGATGAATATCGGTCCGGTTCGCCAAAATACGATCACCTTACTGAAACTGAAATTCTAAATGTTACGGAATCAGCTGATAAAACTCAAAAATGGTTTGAAGATGCCCGCTCGAAAATAATTAAAACACCACGAACTGCCGACCCACCAGTTAAAATAGCTGACATTCGTCGCGAGTGGTCAACATTATCAGCGTGTGTGAATTCAGTGATCAACCGACCTAAGCCAAAACCACCAACTCCACCAGCAACCAATCAAAAACAAAATACCGGTGATGCGACTGGGCAAAATGGCGACGTGAATAGCGCGAATAGTAAATCGAGTGAAAGCGATAAAGATAAAATGAGCAATTGCACTACTGAAGATTCAACGATGGATGTAGAGTAAAAGTAATTTAGGTATCAAGGGAATACGTTAATTTATCTAATATACATTTATATATATATAATGATAATATTTTTCGTTCTCAGTCGTTTGACGAGCGCGAATCGTATTTTTATGTATTTAATTTTGAGCTGAATAAATGAAAATTTAAATGGGTAGTAGGAGAATGGATCGAATTTGACTAGTAATTGAAATTAAAATGAAATGTTGCATAGACGGAGAAACGTACTCGCTAAAACCGCGTTTAAGACAAGGAACAATTTTATTAAAATATATAGTGTTAAATAACGCGATGAATATTCGTTTTTTAATCGATTTTAGCAAAATATAAATATGTTGATTGAGATTATGACGACATGTAAAATTGATTCATAATCTCTCAATTGTTTGACATTATTTTTTCCTTAATTCAAATATTCATTAATGTATTGCATTTAGTTCAGGCAATTAGTTTAAAAAATACTAAGAACCGATTAAACTGTCACTCGAAATATTGCTTTTTACTTTTTCATGAAAATTGAATGTATTATAGATAAAAATGTATGAAATGAAAACAAATACTTGTCAAAAATTACACCCTACTATGAAAAATTTTATGTTAAATATAAGACATTACTATTCAGCGTGATGAATAAAAGAAGAGAAAATAGTTTACCTAAGTCGCTCTAAAACAATTACAATATAATGATTATACGCACTACTGCCTCCATGCTAAAAGCTAAATAAACAACTTACGAACTCAGATTTACAATGCGTACCTACATACTGCATCTCTAGCTAACTCGTGGAACGGGTTTGGAACTTAGTCCCAAATTGAATGCCAAAACTTTGAATAGGATGCAATTCTCATATAGAAACGCACTAGACGATTATGAGCATTTTACAGCATTGTATTACAATACAATAGTAGTCTCCTATTATTTTGGTCTTTAGAATAGTTTTGTACGAAAATATGCAATTTTAAGTTTAAAAATTGCTCTCAGTATGTGGTGCACAAGATGCTTTGTTAACGTCTAACAGTGTCAATATGCACTTATCCAACTTTTAAGTTCATCTTCTCCTGTACTTACACATAAAAGATTCATCAAATGTCTGAATAAGGCTTCAATACTTGGATTTTTTTCTTGAAAGAAAGATATAAACAAAAAATAAACTATTGACACAAGCATAGAGTTTGTTTTGGATACGATTTATATTGTAATTGATTTGGGAGTATGGAATGAAGAGAGGGTGATTGTCCGAGTGGAAATAGACCGTAATATATTAGACATAAGCACAATATCACTGCAAGTAAGCCATTTCTCATGATTGCTTCATCCCACAGATAAACTTTACTGTTTGTTGTGCAGGATATTCTAAAAGAAGTCGATGTGACCCGCATTGCAAGTCACGCTCATTATAACAAAATGAAAACTCGTCAATCAACTTATTTGTACTATCAACATTCATTCCAACGCAGTCAATGTGTATAACTTTAAAGTAAAGTATAGAAATCCTTCATCTTATACTTATAAAAAATTCTTTTATATTGAGAAAACTTTTTGAAAGTGGGAAATTGATGAGATAAATCGTCTTGCAAGCATTTGTTCAATTATCATAATTTAGGAAAAAAGAAGCCAATGTGTAGTTATTATTTCGAGCTCCCCTCTAAGAAGGATGAATCAAAAGGTATAATAAGCTTTTGTTGGGATTTTCAAACCAAAAAAAAGATTTTTTCCTTACAGTGCATAGTGAATATGGGATGAAAGTTATAAGTTTTGTGATATACTATTAGCAGTCATCGATTTTTTAGGCCAAACAGGTACGTGTTTCAATTCATAAATATCATTTCACCCACTTAATTATTTTAAAATAAGAAAAAGAAGAATTATTCTTACTTAAGAGTATGGTAAACGGGTATAAAAGTATCGCTGATTGAATATCTTCTAGTTTAGAAGTATCGTTCCAAAGAGAAGAACCCATGGCTACCACACTTTGGTAGCCATGGGTTTATTTTCTCTTGTCTTGAATCTGTGGGTAGGATGAAAATGATTAAGAACGATGTGCTTGCAAATGTATTTAATCGGCGTTCAAAGGTCTGCATTCATCCACTAAAGTAATCTCAATCCGATTGAACTGGCACTACAATCAGTGCTTATACATCTTGAAACCGTTCTGGAAATTGGTGTTTAAACCCGACTCGAGACGATTTCTCACATTTACTTAAATTATTTGTATCGAAGCTTCGTCTTTTGTCAAATAAGTATATCGTAATTGGAACAGCCATCGTGGTTGCGATGCAGTTGCTTAAGCACGTTTCTACGAACGTTTGTTCGAATGCTACGACCGAGGGGCACACTGGCTAATTTAGTGTTCATTTGCAAAATGTTTCACAACCCACAGCATCAGCATCCATATTGCACTTAAATAGGCTCCACAGTAGTCTTTTCACTCCGCAAAGGTCTTGGAGCACTATAAATATCGACCAATCTAAGATTGTTTATTTTTATGAATACTTGAGTTTAATTATCAAAATCAGTACGAAAGTGTATACCTGACATAATCAAAGATAATTTGAGCACTAGTTCACTTCTTTATTCTAAACTGGAATATTGCAGGGGGCTCACTTTTTGTTATAGCAATTCGTTATAATTTACTGCAGAATAGTTGGTTTTAATTTGCCTTGTTCATTATTTTCTCATCAGAGTTATGTCAATAAATTACTAAGCATCTACATTAGGTCGATTTCATATATACTTTGATGTGAAAAATTATTAGAAAATTTTGTACCAAGTTTATTTTAAGGAATAATTCATTTTCCTTACAACAGTTGCATTTTTCTGTGATCAAAATAGCAGATTCATATTCAATACTACTGGCTTTGTAGTTTCAAATATCTTTATTCGAACATTTCACATGAAGTAACAGCAAATAACCGCTGTAATGAAATTTTCCAAAGTACAAGCGCGATTGCTGTCAAATTTGACATTTTTAATGTCATTCAAGGAAATTCTCGTAGTGGGACTGTTGAGGTTACGTTTTTGGAAATTATTTGTTGAACAAGCAAGGAATTTGTTGATCTATTATAAATTGTACAATTAACTGAAAATAAAATCTGCAAAATGTTTCGTATGGAAATGCCATCGCAAATTGACGCAGCTGAGGAGCAACGGCGCGTAAACGAAAGTGTGAAAAACAATTTTATAACATTCGTCGTTCTATGTGCGACGATACGTCTAAGTGAGTTGTATAGTTGCTCGTTTGTTAGCAGAAAATTGATTCTTGGCAATTTTTATTTCAGTACCATTTATTATGTCCAAGATGAAATCATAAAACGGAAATTCTAATCTTGCGTGTGAAATAAGATGGCTTTTTTCGTAGTTTGGGAATATAGATAAGTTATCTCGATATGTTTTATAATTGAAGTGAACAAATTGCAACCAGTCAGTAAGAATCTGTAGTAATTATCTGAATAAATGAAGCTGGTGGGAACGAAATGATTTAATCGGCGATTTGGTTCGCTATATTCTAGAAAACCACTTGCTACATGAATAAAGAGGAGTTTATCTCATGGATGACATGTGATCGCTGTTCTAGGTGCGATTTAAATTCTTTCTTATAGATTGTCGGCAAAGAATTTCTTCATATCTGTCATCAAAGTAGTGGTCTTTTAAGCAATAATGTAAAACTACAAAAATAGTTGTAAGAAAAAATCGAAAATTTGTTTCAGTATGAATTTTTATAAACACTTCGCATGAAAAATCTTACTTTGCTTCAAACGGACATAAGGATTTTTTCATGCGGTATAAAATGTTCTGACCACTGCTGGATGAAATCGCATTTTTAATGAAAAGGGTAGAAAAGATTCTTCAAGCGAATGGACCAGAACCAATCAAGGGTTTCCCATGGAACTATCAGTATGCACTGTTAAAAAACTTAATTGAATTTAAGAGTGACAATTTCGGCGAATTTATCAATAAAATATTTGAGTTGCCAAATAATGCAACTTTATAATAATTTGATTTTTTTATGAATGTAATTTTCATTCAAACAATTGCCGAAATTTTTAATTTGCCTGAGATATTAAATTAACTTTTTCGTTACAATTTCAGTTTGATATACACAAGGAATTAATAGTAACGATGGATTGTATGTTTTGTGCTAGAGCTCCATCTATCAAATAAGTATTGCAATTTGCCATATTTAGTGGATGTTATCTGTTCAATGCAACAACCTTTTCTTCTTATCAGTAGTGGTGGCACCTATTAGTGAGTAGGTTTTGATCAATGAGTATTCTCTAGCAAATGCATCACCCTGACCTAGTGGTGGCAAAAACCTCGAATTTCTGAAGACATTTTCTTCCTTATGACTTATGGGGGCCTAGTACTTTGCCTGAAATTTATTATAAAATCTCATCGCAAAATTGTGGTAGAATTTTTAGACAACAATTTATAAGGGCGGAGGGGCTCCCGTCAGGGATAAAATAACATCCGAGTTGCCACAAAACTGGTGTGTACGGAACCATGTGTCAATTATTCTGAACACTAGAAGCATCATTTTCTTATTGGCTTTTTCGCTGTGCATCAAAACTGAATCCGCTTCGGATTGCCCATGGAGGAAATTGATTTCGTATGGTAGAGGTAAACGATAACAGTGGTTTTCGGTCGTTTTCTCGAGTATTGGAAAACGCAATTTATCTCTTTAGATTCGATTTAACACCGAACACAATTCGGCGGAGTTCGCCTGTTCCCTCGCGGGACGTTAATTAAAAGACTGATATGGGGCCAATTTCAAAACCAATTTATTTTTGTTTTAGTTTTTCAGCAAAATGATCCACGCAATGTTGAAATATTTAGGATTCAAGTAAATTTCAATTCGTACAAATCGAGAGTATACATTAATTTAACATTGGTCAAAATCAAAAGTTGTTGTCAAAGCACAGAAAACTCTAAATTAGTTGAGAAAATTTTCAAATTTAAAATGACCTCTACGTTGAGAATTTACAGTTTAACAATCTGATTAAAGAACTTTTGGAACTAAATTTATCAAGCTTCGGACAGACTTTTCACATTGCGAAAATTAAATTAAGTTCTTCCTTTTTTGGATCTATAGAAACTATTTTTTATTTTATTTTGAAATGGTTGCTAGATTTTATCAGAGTCTGTTTTCACTTCCACGTACGATCATTGAATTAGAGAAATTTAAGCAAATTTAACGGAAAAGTCATCTTATTAAATTAATATAGCCAATACAGGTACAAGTTAGAAACAATAAAAAAAATCAAATCTGTTACAAAAGAGAAAACTCATCCTATTTTCCAAAATTACTTTAGTGTGGAAAGCATAAAAAATAAATTTTTTTCTTTAGTGTTTTCGGAGAATTTTTCAATTACTTCATTTCTGGGAGGGTCAAAGTTTCGAAGAATATAATTGTCTTTCCATCCTCTTCCTTAGTTGTGTTGCGCAACGAAATATTTTGAATAGAATTGTGTCGGGAGAGTATATTTAGCTAGTTTTCCCTCTATCGTTTCAATAAATTTTTAAATTCTTTGATTTTTGACGTAATTATATTTTCTGGACTATTGAATAATGCGAATGTTTTTGTTGAATGCTGTTCATTTTCCACTATATTGTTTGGTATTTTTCGAAGATGTGGTTGTAATTTTTAGTTGTTTTTTTTCTTCAACGCAATAGCCGAGCCACAATTTGGATTTTGTTCTACTCCCACTTCTTCGCCAAACCATCACACATCGTCCTATCTCGCCAACATTCATTTTTTGTCATTTTTCGCTACTTTTGTGTTGGAAGATTGTCCCATACATGTAACCTGAATTCAATCCTCATCCTCAGACTCGGCTTGTTCTAACCAAGTTAACCACGCATTTACTTGGAACAAAGCTTCGCCTTTGCCGGGATACTCTTCGGTGACTTCTTCTTTCCAGCGCACAAATGGCTCCTCTTCAATCACATTGCCCTCGTAAAGATTTTTAAACCATCGGCAAAGCATTCCTGCAATTATTTTATTATTGAGTGTTAACATGTGCATAAATTTCATATTAAAATACATGAGTTGCACTGCTGCAAAACAATGACAGAATTGAAAGAGAGCTTTTACCTTTTGGGAATCCAAGATTGTAGCAATAAACTTGAAGAGCATAGACTCCTACCAACTGTAAGTCATATTTTCCGTGCAGGAATACATTCAGAATATTATGATACTTGATCAGAAGTGCTTGCTCCTTTTCAATTTGAGATTTATCAGGATTTTGCTTGAAGTCTGCATTTTCTGGAAACGAATCCTACGGGAATAAGGGAAATTAATAAGATTTCTTTTGCAACAAAGCAGCTGTATAAATACCTGAACTACATATTTTAGAATGACTGTCATTAAAGCTGTTATGAATCCCGAATCGGTGTAGTATTTCGAATCGACATTACCCTTAATCCACTTGTAGAAAGCCTGTGGGTTCGGATCGGATTGAATTTGTTTCCACATCTCAGCTTGCAGTTTAAGGAGAGGGTACAAGAAGCTCAAGTTTCTATCGTCCAATATCTCGGCCATGCGGTCCTTGTTACGATCTGCCTCGGGCAAGGTTGTCATCAAGTTGACTTTGCTTTCCGTAAATAGATCACTCAGCTGGTTCTTGCCCATTATCTTATGCAGTTGTTGTAGAACGAGCAAAAACAGCGGATAATGTTGGCCACCTTTTGTATATGATGCAATGTCGGCCAACTTGCAAATTTTCGAGTTTACAGCACGCGACAAAAATGTCGCAACTAGAGTTGTTATTCGCGGTATTGTGATCTCTTTCTCGCTCATCTTGTTGACTAGCTGTCGGAATGCTTCAAGCACAGAGTTGGTTGGTACTTTATTTTCCTTGCGAAGCTGCTGCAAAAACTCTATTACACGATCATACTGTTGTTCGGATTTATCGATGATTTCATTGAAAATGCACACGCACGCCTCTTTCATGAACTTATCAGGCACTTTCAGCTCGTAAAACGAGTTCACAATATCATCCATGTTCTTGTCGTCGTTCTCATTGTTGTCGATCATAAGATTCTCTTTCAGGAATGTCTGCACTTTCTTCAAAACTTCCTCTTTGCTAGGACCCTTCTCCTTCTTCGCTTGCTTTTTCTCTATTTTCTCAGTTGAACTTTGCTTCGACAGATTGCTGTCCTTGTTCACAACGCTGTTCAATTGATTTTGTCCACTGCCAATTGACTGTGCTGAAGAGTTTTTCATCGAGTTCTGAGATAGACTGACATTCGAATTCATTGAAGTTTGCGATGTATCGGAAGCAGGTGCAGACGTTGGCCGCGCTTGATGTTGAATCGAATTTGACGTCGGCATAGTAGAGTTACTAATGTTCGTTGAATTTGAGGAGCTATAACTATTAGTCGACTGAATACTTGGTGGTGGTGTGGTAATTGGTAGGGAGGGCGTTTTGATATTGACATTCGCTTTGAAGAGCAAACTGTTAGCAACCGGACGCATTTGCAAGTTTTCAACAGGATCTTGAGTAGCTGTAATCAGATTGCGTTTGAAGCGCGGTGCCAAATCCTTGTTATTCATCATATTCGAATATGATGAATTGTTGTGCGAGTTATTATGCTGGTTATGGTTGTTGTGCTTGTTATAACGATTGTTGTAGTTGTTATGACGATTATTATTTTGATTGTTCCTTTCGTTATGATGGCGATTGTTGTTGTTGTACGAATTTCTATCAAAATAAACAATATTTGGAGATAAAGGCGATTATATGAATATATTACACGTACGGTGACATCATGTGTGATGGGCTCGAGACACCTCCAAAGCTGTTGAACATATCATTATAGCCAGACTGTAGGTTGAGTGGGAACCTGTTCATCCAATTGTCACTATCTCGTTCGTTATTACGCATGTCACGATTTCTAAGGAGAATGTACAAAAATACATTGGCATAAATTATTTGCAAAAAAATTATATTCTAATAATGCAAAAACCGCGGCAGGGACATCGATATATTTACCTATTCATATACGGTGGCCTAATTAAATTTTCGTCATCTGCTCTTATCTGTCGTATAGGTACTGGTCCTTCAGTGTTTACCACTTTACGCGGTATCCAGTTATTATTACGCAGTTCAATTACATCCCGCAGCATGAACCTTATTCTTGGCGGATACTTCTGTGAGTTTGATCGCTGTTCCATCTTTTCAAAATATTGATCCATCAACTTTTTGCCCTGTTCGACGAAAATTCAACATTATGTATAACATTTTTCACTTCATGTTTTAATGAATAATATTTATGTACTGTGATTACAATCAATGAACTTTATTTACCTGTTCTGTATCCAAGTTCTTTCCACACGTCCTAATAAGTTGACAGAGGCATTCCATATCTTCGCACTTATCCTGTAATGTGACATTTTCCGATTTACGATCCAATAATTGTTGTATACATGTATGCAATATATTTTCGGATAACATGTGCAATTTGCTAATTTCACCGATAAATTTAACGTTGCCAAGCATACGCTGCTTGGCAACATGACGTTTCTCTTCCTCTTCGGGCGTGAGTGGACCATCATGATACACAATATCACTAGTTGTTGATCGATTATTAAACTTATCGCGACAAACATTTAAAAGTAAACGCAAAAATGTGCACGTATTCCGTGGCGGCTCGAAATTCGGTGCTTCTTTTGATAGTCTTTTGCACAATTGTGCATACATAGACGAATATTTCGGTTCATCTAAAGCTTTTTCAAATATCAAATAAATGACACCATTCAATATAATCGTGGAATTTAAATCAATTTTCAGTAACTCATCACTTAATTCTTGAAACTTTTCTGGCGTAAGTTTGTTGAGAATGCCGCGAACCTGTAAGAAAAGATAAAGTATATTTAATGATAGATTTGAAACGTTTCACGCTAACAAGCTCCTCTTACTTTACGAAAGATTGCATCATTTTTGGCCTCCTGAGTGAGTCCATGTTGTGGTCGCAGTGATGGAGGGACCCAGCGTCTAGATGCGGGGGGGACTGTGTTATCCCTCCCCGGAACACGAGACTCTGGCCCCGGTTGCTTGGGGGCTTCCGTCTTGAGTGGGTCGGAAGGACCACGCTCTAAGCAATTATTTGCTGTTCCTGCACCACCTACGTCACCGCTACGTCCACGTTCGTTTTCGTTACGACCAGATGTGCTAGTTGAATATTGATATTCGTCGTCGTCGTCGTGATTTGATTCACCGAAACCGTTGAGTTTGCCGTTTTCGTAGTTTCGAACACTACCGGCTCCACCACCAAAATATTGATGGCTTTGCGGCGGTGGCGATCTAGTAATGGGCGGAGATGCAGTTGCCGGCGAGATGCTGTTATCGGGCGAACTAGTACCACGATAGCCCCGAAAAGCTCCACCACCTTGTGGATATGATTGCTGCGATTGATGTTGGGATGAGCGACCAACTCCGGCGCCTACCCCTCCCTCACTACGTGAGGTTAGGTTGCTGCTGCGATTATCAACTATATTTCTTCCTTGACCAATTACGTCACCTTTGGTATAGTAACGCGACGACGAGTCGTTAGGAAACGGTCGCCGTGGTCGAGGACTTACGTCGGAATCGTATTGACGAATTTTGGCAAAGTTTTTATTAAAATTGTTGGAAAAATTATTCTTATTGTTGTGTGGAGGGTTGTAGTGGTGTTGATTCGTTGGCAGAGGTGTCGTCGTATGAGCACTCAACGCCCCCGATGCAAACTGCTGATGCTGTTGGTGCTGACTGTCCGCAGCACTCCCCGAATCCGTCGTAATTTGTTGTCCTCTTTGATTAGCCGTAGTTGCAATCGTGCTTATGCTATTATTCAACTTCAAAACCGAGGAATATTCAGCAGCTTTATTCGCGTTTTTACCTTCTTCACCAAATTGTTCCCCTTGCTGTGCAGTTATGCGTTTTGCCGGAATGGTGAAGGATTTCGCGCCCGACAAGCTGCCACTTAAAATTTCTGCTCTGATGTGCACGTTTGCGTCTGCTTCCTTTTCCCTGTGAGTTTTCTTCCAATAAGCAAGATCAGATGCTCTGCAAAATAAATCGGAACCGTTTTATTGTGTGACATGAAACACCAACTTTTTACTTACATTTTAAATAAATAGTGCTGTTGTCCTAAAAATAGTTCACGCCCTGTTTTCTTCACGTCACTCCTTATGGCCGTATGTAGCTCTTTTCAACGTTTGCTGCTTGCCTTCTCTTAGGGATTTGTGTAAGCGTGTAAACAATTTTACAAAATTTTCCTCTAATAATTATTGGCTAAACTAAAAAAGTGTTCCTTTCCGTTAAGAACTAAGAAGAGTTTCACAGCGATCCCAGATTTGTTAATTTATATTATTTGGGAATACACTGTTTTACTTGATTTGATCGGCCTTAAGTTTCCTGTAAATCCAAAAAACAAAACCAAATTAATTCCTGACTTATCTGTGAAACTTTATGGAACTATGTTTTGCAATGTATATCAATTACACGTTAATGTCTATTGGAATTAATAGAGTAATACATCATGTGACTTTACTTTTGAGCGGGTCATTAAAAAATACATACCAGGGCGTTACATTAACCACCCTTTCCAAATTTAAAACAAAAGGCGAGTTCAATATTTCAATAATACACATGAATTTCAACCAACGCATGAATTTCTCAATATTTGGGTTATCAATACATTTGGGTCGGTTGCCCTCAAATCCGTATTGCGATACCATCTAATTAATGATAAAATCTATGTGTGATTTCATTCCCAATACTTCTTTTTTGTATGTGTTTGATTCAACAAACGAAATAGGACAAACTTGGCGACATAACCAAACGCAATGAATGCTAGATTCTCACAAGATTCTACTAGCACAAATGAACTTATCTCTGTGCAAATTATACAAATTTTTAAAACTTTTAAATATCCCCATTTCTACTGAGGAGGCAGGGAAATTACATTCATCGGTTCGATATGCTTCATATCTCGTTTATTTTAATAATCCTCTATGAGAGTTTAAGGGAATAAATCCACAACTAAAAAACTCTTCGAGTATTCGTGATTTCGACGCTGTTGTACCGACCAACAGTTTTTTACGTTTCTTTGTATCATAAATAGTACACCAATGGCCAAGTTATTAACGCATACAAGCTATGAGTCAAGTAATAAAATCTAGAAGATGTTTTTCCTCCATTTCTATTCCCCCACACATGTGGAGATGCTGCTGAAATAACACTGAGCGAGAAGTGGATGGCCTTCACTTCAACACAACCGTGACGTGTTCTTGTAGCAAGTTCTCAACTGATACGATGAAGGTCAATGATTCTATTCCGAATCAGTATCCCATTAGCTTCTGTTTTTCGTATTAAGGCTCTCAATTGTTGGTATCAATGCTCTTATGATTGCTTTCTTTAAATTGATATCCGTTTCAAAAGAATACACATGTAACAGACATTACAGAAAAGTTTTCGTCGAAATGTCGTCAACCCCCAAACATTTTTGCATTCTTTGTTGAGAAAATAGGTTTTTGACCTAACACGTCGGGCTGTCGTTGACCGTATGCCAGCGGCCTTGAGTGCAAATAACGAATGAATTTGCTTTGACTGAGGACATTCAATTTGAAGGACTACTTTGACTGAGGATGTTGCTCGAGAAATTTTTTTTTTCGAACGTTATTGTCTGGAACATACAAAACTAGTCGTACTTCTGTTAAGTACAATTTTCACGAGAAATGTTGCCAGAACATAAATTGTTATAATCATTTAAGATATCTACTACATACATCATGCAAATATAGTACTTGCTGTAAGTTAACATTAAGGTAATTTATCACGTCTTAAGCCATTCCGCTGGTTCATAGCATGTCGGTAGGGCCTTTTTAAAATGAGAATAATCTTATAGAATCAAGGCTAAATTATTAAAAGGTGGTCGTAGCCTGCAGGATAAATATTTGATGTCAATAGTGACACACCCTTGGAGACAGGAGTTTATATTTCCAAATAACATTACACAAATCAATCCCGTAAAAGTCCTCATGCAAACCCTTTAGCAGTTAATATCGCTTTGTGAGTAATCCTAACTTATCTTGACAAGCTCCAAGTGGAGCATTTAGATTGAAGAGGTTCAAGGGGGATTCATTTAAGATTTATTGAGACTGTCGATGAAATGGTTCATTGAAATGTTGAATATTTCTAACAGTTTATGCAGAACATAAAGGATGGTTTACATTGAGTATATTTACTGACTTTGAAGCACTATCTAATTGATATGCACAATATCGCAATAGATTTTCCTTTCGATGTAACTAAGTTATCATATGAATTGATGTCTTGGTATAGAATTCATCACTCAAAATCGTTTTTGCAATTTTGATTGAATGAATGAAATGCATCAATTTTATCGACCTGTCATCAAAATTCATTGCAATGCAAATATTAAAACAAACGATGCAATGAAATAGCAACAGCAAATGTCCACTTATCTTACAAGCGTATTACAAATGTGTGCCATCCGAAGAGAACTAGGTCATGTAAAAAACTTGACCCCAATAGAAGGAAAACATGCTTTAGTCGAGGAAACGTTTCAACTGCAGACCCAAGCTTGCTGGTGAATATTTGCAATGTACGACAGAATGCGTCTTTAGCGTTGTATCTGCTATTTACTCACTACTACTATACATGCGCATGTTGCGATCGTTAGAAGTTGTTGGTGTCCTCTCTTCCGACATTCTTGCTATCAGTGCGCTTTCACACTCTTTGAGAAGAAAAATGTGTTTAGGGCAAATACACGCGTTTTATATCTAATCCTATACCTTTGTAATCAATAAACATTCTTTGAACCTGCTATTATCAAAAGATCCACTTTTTAATATTGCAAATTGACGCCCTGAACTTCCCGAGTACACGAGAGCTTTAATTTATATGGGTTAATCGGTATAGCACTCTAAATTAAAATAGTTTAATTTCTAGAAAAGATCTCAGCGTCAAAGCACATGCGTTGTATCGCATTCGAACAAAAAAGTGGGCCACACAAGCGAGTACACAAGACACAATCCCTATGTGCCTGTTATACGAGAATAAAATAGAAATTTGTACAATTCATTCCCGATTCTATCCACTTTATACACATGCATATTGTCGTACACGTGAAAAACGTTAACAGTTTTATTAAAATGTCACGTGTTTCGATTGAAGTCTTGCGTCCCCGTGATTCTCGTCGTCAATACTATTTCTGCTTCACAGACCCATTGCATAATTGCGCATTATTGGACGTATGAGATAGAATGGCTGACTTCATTACAGCCGTTAGATACACAAATATTATGTAAATATAATTCGACACTAGTGCTTGCTGCTATACCTTTTAAAACGAACCCGGATTCTGTCCACAACTGGGTAGGCTTCCTTATTCACGCGTGTATATTCACTTATTAATCGTGCATCTCTAAATCAGTAACAAACTTGTAATAAACTTTCATACCAGCCACTTGCAGCTAAACAATTTCGACAAACTTTTGATATTTTTCACTCTAAATTTCACACTATACTCTTTTCTTGACGAGCTCTTACAGTTGTTAAGACACGTACAGAACTTCTACTGAGTTTGAAAACGCGGAAACTATTGTCATTGGCACTGTGAATTTGTAGCTACCTGCAACATATAAGGTAGTCATTTAACATATCAGGTAGATTTCTACTTCTACCTATGCATGATAACACATTCGCCAAAGAGGATCTTTCTTTAAAATCCGAAAGGTCCCTAAATACCTCATTTCGTGGAATTATTTTGTAATTAGCAGTATCCTCTCCCGCGACAGTCGTTTTTCAATCATTAGCACGCACTGCAATTCCTACAGAAAATGCGATAATCTGCAGGTTATTTCGTTATCTAAGTTGCAAAACAACAGGACACACGGAGTTAGAAATAATGTAATTTATCTTATCTACGAGACGGAATCATCACTTTTGTGAATTGATGAGTCATTGTTTTAACCGAACAGAATATTTCTTGCACTTTACGATAATCCGCTAGTGTCCTTGTTCGATTTTCTCGTGCCTTGCTCTTGAACCGCGGTAACTGAAAACGGATATTTGGCAATATGCCATTGTCAACAATTTGGGGTCAAAATATGTATTTAATGAAGACGCAATGAGAATTTCGTTGCGAGGGCAGACTCGGGATTAATTTGTTTTTGGCAATTTATTGATAAGCGTCAAACAATTTAATTTGTTATCTTTGAGTAACAATTTGCCTTATAGATTGTATACTAAAACATATGGGCAAATGTTTGGTTTCTAAAAATCTTCATTAGTAAATGAAAATTTGAAAACATTCGTCTCCTCAATGTTCATATCGAGATAATATAAAAAAAATTCATGTCAACTATATTTTTATGAATTTTTCAGCTAAGTAGGATGAGACAAAGATTTATTTTGCTAATTTCAATGTTGAAGGTAAAACAATTTAGCAACTATTGTTACCCAAACAAATGACAAATTCCTAATTTAAAAGTACAATTATTTTTATAACAATTCCAAGCATTTTAAATTCATATATTTTAAACTAGACACGAAACGAGGTTTTGTACAAAATCAAGGACCCTTGGAATTAGAAAACAACTACCTTCATAGCGTAGATATGAGCATTAGTATTTCAACATATTATTGAGTGAATTTGTTTGAATGAAACATGTTGAATGCAAAACTCCGAAATTTCGATCGATACAGAACTACCGGATCTTGACTTGTAAGGTTGGTTGCGTGAATAGATATTTTTCAAACTGGGGACTCGCTCGAGCCTGGATAAACCATAAATGTATCTTATTATGTATATGAACGAACTATTAGTCATGTAATTGTGATCATTACGAGATTATTACGGAATCTGAAGTGTCTGGCGCAGCATTGGATGATCTCAAAATGTGATAGTTATCAAATTTGTAGACAATTTTTGGAGAGGGTGAGTAATCTATTTCCCTACAGTGTACTATAAAGTACTGATTAGTACATATAAATGGCAAAACAAATGTAAATTAATTCATACAAGTACATACACCCCCACAAGGTGAACCATCAATTTCCACCGATAAGTACTAACGTTTCTCAGATATAAAAAGTAAACAAGGCAACACATATGCATTCAAAAGTGCATGTGCAGCGTTTATTGCACGATGCACCTTGATTGCGCATCAATCTTACATTGAAAAAACAATTCACACATAGTGGAACATATTCATATCAAGAGAGACTGACTTTCATTTCATCAGATTTCATCAACTAAAATTTTGTATGACAGAAATAATATAATTTCATTTATCGGAGACGAAAACATTTCGTAGCGTATACAATATAATCTAAATTCAATTTTTCATTCCCACATGTGAAATGTTTAATGTGATTGCCCTCGCACATCATCGAAGATTCGACTAGGCCTTGCATGAAGAAAACAACATGTGTGTGGCGCAGTTGCGTTACACGTGCCATTCGCCAACGCCACAAGCCTCAACGTTTCTTCAGAGGGTGGGTACGAGATTTTACACGAGGAATTATAATTATACCGTGGGAGGTGAATGTGCGATTTTTTTTATCGTTTCTCTTAGCCGAGTAAATTGGGGCCGAGATTAAAAAGGATCGGGAAGCATTCCTTTTGTTTTTATTTAAAACTATGCGATTGACACAGTACCATATAGTTTCAGATTTTTTTTTGATAGTAAACACGTCAGGGTCTACTCCTCCAATCCAAGGAGGCCCCCTCAGAGACAAAAGACATCTTCAACAGAACTCCCTACTTATCACAACCTCGGAAATTCAAGTGAAAATAAACCGAATTCTAGAATAAAATCTGACGATTATCAATCGACTTGTGGTGCTAAATGAATTCACGTAGTTAGTATTTATCAATTACGTCAAGTGACGAAATTATCTTAACGAAGCGCTAACGACGTTATTGCTCTTTCCCAATAACGCGTGCAACTACAGCGATGTTAAACAGTAAAATATTGCGTGGAAACTATTTCCAATCAGTGAACCAGTATTACCTTTAGAATCCTTACTCAATAAATAACTAATATTAAAAACCCATCTACGAATATCAAGCAAATGGGCATAATTTTCAAGTTCCATCTTTCCAGTTAGCACGGGAACGTACCGAGGTTAATGCCTTTGAAAGCTTTCTTTCATTTTCAAGGCTTTTTGGAACCGATAAAGAATTTAAGTAATGCTTTTTTTAAACACAAACAATGAACGTAAAAATCAACGTCGTAAATTTTCTATTCGAAAATCGACTGATGAAAGTTCAATGATTGCGCCTCGACGAATCAATATTAACAGAATGACGATGAAACGTCTACGTTTGCCTAGTTAACGTCATAACAGGGGGAGAGAAATTTTGCACAAGTGTTTGATTACTTGTGTGATCCTTGGATAAAGCCGAAAGGTTTAACAATTACCCCTTGCTAAGCTGGCATACGATTGTGAGAGTTTGTCTTCGGCGAAGGGAGGAACATGGTATGGATTGAATGACATGTGAAACTCGAACTTGCCGCAACAAAGAAAATATTTGAAGGTTGAAACGCCCCTTTACTTGGACGCTACAAGAAACCATACAAATACTAAGGCTTTTTACGTACCAACTGCTTTCTGCACATTATTTCCTAAGCATAAACAAGCTTTGCTACGAAATTCTCATCCAAAACATCTTGTATCTGTGGGGATGTAATTTTAAGGTAATTCTATACCACGTTTTCGGGCAACGTGCGACAACTGCTACAACAATTCCGACTGTACATATATCCACAACTACATCACATAAACGGAAACTTAACAATGAAGCGCTTCTATATGTTCTCATTTCCAAGACTTTGCAGCGTTCTTTGAGAATAATTTGATTTTAAAATATAGCAAAAGGTTTCGAACGAGATTACTTTCGCAATCACTTTCCTCTAAATCAAAAAGACGCAGCCAGAAGAATCCGCTTTAGTCGTCTAAACTTTTCATTACTACAATGAACCATTATAAAGAAAAATGAAAATCGAAGACAAAAAATACACAAAATCATTCAACTTTGCTTGTTTAATCCAAAATACCCCGGAGGTAAACTCCGATCTGATGTTTTATAGGAAATATTCAATTTCTTTTTCTTCTCGTTTTGTCTTTATCTCAAAGCTACTGCGACGGAAAAAACAAACCTCTCATAAATGAAATTTTAAAATGAAACTAAAAGTAGGACAAGTTTAGCTATAGATACTGAAAGCTTCAACCGACTTCATCGTGATTAGAAAGAAGGAAAGAAACGTTGAATAATAGTTACCAAACATGAGAATAATGAGGAGCACAAACAGTAACACTATATCATCAAGTTGGTTGAGCAAATACAAAATGGATCTTGCGTATCGCCAAATGAACGAGCTACCTAAATCAAAATATAGGACGAATAACGGTTGGTTATTGTTGCTGAGTTGACTGCGATTATTTGAAATTGGGTTGACTAGACCATTTAAGAACTTTTGCGATAAATTACAGATCGAGACTTGTATAGGTGTAGCAATTCAAAATGTGGCTTATTGCCCGTCTTGATTAACTGCTGGAATGGTGGCTTCGATTTTAATCTTGCCTGTCAATTATTAATTTTTCCGGTAAACAAATGCAAAGTTGCCAACTTCAATGGGAAACATATTGTAGATTTGCTGTGGACTTAACCATTTGTTTATTACTTATTTAGTTTGACGTCATTACTCATAGCGATCGAAGATGTCTGTATCTTTGTAGCGAGAGTTCTATGATGGAGAGATTGTTAGTGAAGCCAATTTGCAAATACTTACACTAATAACGACAGCTTTTACAAGTTTTTATATTTCCGTAGATTTAAAATTTACTCCGATCCGGACTGAAATGCACATGATTGGCAATTCGCATCATTCCCTTCGCGAGTTCTTTTGCAAAAAATTTTTTCTAGCTGGGGCTGTCTGAAATGTGTCCCATATTGCACCAAAGTTAATCCTACAAATCGGATCACTAAGGGGTTTCAGTGATGCTTTTTTAGTGGTTTTATTTGGTTTAGTGTGGACCTTCTATGTAATTGCAGTCACATTTAGAAAGCGAAACTCTGTATTTAACTTTCCAATAATTTATTTGAACAATTTCGCTCTAGATTCAATTCAACAAGACATTTGATAAAACATCCGCACTTACAAGTCTTCGCTGAGATGCTTATTGTTCAAATTGTGAATGGAAAACAAGCGTTAAAAGCTTCTTAAATTTATATTATTTAACATCAATTATATAAGATATAACTTCATAATGGGATTATCGTTCCAAATAGTTCTCATCGTAGAAAACGCGAAGTATAGATATGTGGGTCACAAAAATTTAAGAATTCTCTGAATTCTCATCCTTACAAATATAATTACCAAATTATGTTCAAACTTTTCAAAGAAAAACACCATACGTGTCGCTTGGAGGTATATTTTGCTATTTTGAAATTTGTAGCAACATGTTTTTTTCGACTTGTTTTTAAATTAGGGTCTTCCGGTCTTTTTTTAAGTTAAATATTTACAAGCTAAAGTAATAGAGGATTTCAGGATACTCAACAACGCTATATGTTTAAAGGCCATAAAAATAATTGGTCAACTATTTTCGATCATAATTGATAAGCACTTTTCATTTTTAACGGCGTACTCAACCATTTCCCCACGTACAAGTTTCCGCCCAATTATTTATGAAGATGCGAATTTGGTCGTGACCCAATTCCATGAATGATTCTTCTTCACTTCTAACGGAATAACCTCGCTAAGCAACAAGAAAATGTTATGCATTATTGATTGGGCGGATGAATAGAACCAGTCGAACATATAGCAGTAGTATTGACATTATCGTTTCTCATAGAATTCATAACAATTTATCGATTTCAGATTAAAAAATATGAAATCTAAACGCTAATGGGCCTTTCAAGCACACTTCTCTTCTCAATTCAAATATCTACGCTATACCCATTGATGAATCGAAGGTAGAAACCCTGAACATTACAAATTGGCAACAACACCTCTAATCTAACGAGAAATTCATGGACGGTAGAAGTATTTCACCACTTACTGTACTTGCGCTACTTTGCCTGTACAGAAAACGTGTGCGAGCCATCTTTCACGTCTCTCTTTTTTGTCCGAGTCTGCAGTAAGACATGAGCTAGAGCAGAACAGCTGCCATGAGAATCTTGTAAAGCAGGACAAACCGAACAATTTAAACAAATTAAAGAATGCAGACGCAGACTCGATACTTGCGCGACTCTGCAGCCCGAGGCCATTATTCGCACAACTTGATAAACGAAGATGCAAGCAGCCATATGGCCAACCAGACTACCGTGATGCGTTGCTCGGTTTTAACCCAAACTTCTAAGAAAGAAGAAGCGCTGTCTTGCGCATGGTCCGTGCTTGAGAATGAGAGAACCAAGATTAGCACGTTCCGCTTTTGAAACAAATTGTTTTCCATGAAAAGATTTCTCTGAGCTCTTATCGATGCAGAAGGCTATCAGATGCTTTGTCTATTAAATAAGTGATTAATTTACTAACATCGGACCGTAGTATCACAAATTTGAGGAACAAAGCAATAACAAGCGGCAACACTTCTTTGCAGCGACTATTCGCAGCCGCACGCATACACATCCACTCTCCTCACACTACCACCATCACTACTAATATCGACAAGTGCGCCCGTCCCGTTCATAACCTTACACCTTTAGGGGAGGCGGAAAAGAGAAATCCAACAAAAGCCCGATCCCGAGAACGTTCAAAATTCCAAACCAACGAATTATGATTGCAAGTTCACGCTAAATTCCCTCATTTCACTCATCATCATCACTGAAACTAGTCCCGCGACCTTTGCCTCGTCGCATTCACAATAAACCCATGATTCATATTGCAGTGATTCATTCGATTTCGCCTCACAAAACGGAACAATTACTTCGCTGTAGCCGCCGTATCCAAGTACGGCTGTCGGGGCCATTGTTGCAGCAATTACTAACTACGACCGCAGCCCACTGCACTTCTCTTTCTGCATTATAATCTCTTGTATCCTTGGTTTGCCAGTGTGCACAAACTACTATGCTCTCCAAGGATCGTCCGCCATCAAATACCTTTGTAAACTATGTAATTTGCAGTCGAGAATTCCGCAATTTGACGAGCCATTTGTCTTTGTGCACGAGGCCATCGCTCGCTTCCCACGTTTTCATAGTTCTTTCTTACATTTCTAGCCTTACCGTTTGACATCGATGATCAACTTGTTTCATTGTTGAATCAACTCTGTCTTACTATCTCATCAATGTCTTCGTTGTGTATTACGAAGAAAAATCTACGTCAACGTTCACACTTTTCGAGAAAGCGAGTCACACACTAAACATTTTTCCAAATTCCCAGAAGGATAGATTCATTATGAACCCAATACCTTGCCAGAAATATTTTTTAACTCTCGTAAAATCACTTTAATACTCTACCAATTCCGTTTTTTTAATGGAAAATGAAGAAAAAATCGAAAGCATCAAGTGAAATTAGCTTTCACGTTAAATACGGTAACCTCGCAAAACTATTTTAAATCACTTTGTAACAATGCTTCAAACAATTTTATATTAAATAAATTAGAATCTACTTGCAAGTACTTAAGTTTTCTTAAACAAAGCAGAACTTAGCCTTACTCGAAAAAGTTCACACTTACAGGCCGATGCTAAATTAATGTATGAAAAACGGAATGGCGCTGTGGTGTGTAAGAGGTCGAATTCAGCTTTTATTCAGCAATAAAGTCACATTACAAACTACTCAAGTCAAACACGAGGCTGAAGAGTGGTGATTACAGACACCGGAAACTGAAAAGTGGCAGTCGAAATTGTACGAAACATTTCAAATAAAATTTTGAAGTAATTTTCGTGGAGTAATTCTTCATGAATCTTTTTCGCTTCGAATTCTATTTTGTTACCGTACACCTATGACTATAAGCGTAATTTTCAGTCTTCAAATAAGCGCGACATTTTTAATTTTTATTTATTATTATATATTGACAATAACAAGATCAATTCAATTCATTTTGCACAATTTTAATGTATTCAGGTTTTCTAACGAGCCCAATCGAAACTTGCTTTTTCCGTCGATAGAACAATGTGAATTGAATTTCCACACAGAATCTAAAAAAACTATAGCTGTTTCCTTTCAGAAACTTTATTTTTTCTGAATTGATTACGATTCGAAGAAGCTGGTTATTATATAATACATCTTTTTATATTTGCGTGTAAATATTTAACTTTCATAGCAACTGGAAACAACAGTGACCCAACCCTAAGACCTCGTACGTTTGCTGTACGGAGGTCATGAGTGATAAAGAAGTGGGAGGGAAGGAACTAAAGACGATGAATGTGTAACACTTATATTAATCCATCAAGATTGTAAAAGCAAGGCCGAAATATTTATAAAAGTAAAAATTCTCGTACATATGATGTCAACAAAACGTGAAAGTTAGGACTAAAATAGAACTGAACACTAAAATTAAAGGCGTCTGTTTCGGTAGGGAAAATCCAAAAATGGAGACCCGAATGAGTGTCAAAAATGATTTAAATATGTTTACACTTCCAAAATGGAATAAAACAAACAAACCCATTAACTTCATTGTATACAAACCGTATGTATGCTGCAACTCACTGAAAGCTCCGGTGGAAGATTATAACATAGAAGGCACTCCACTGGTCGGCTCACACTTTTTTGAATGGGGGCACACAAAACTCCAAAAGAAAATTTCTTGTTTTCTTATAAATTTTTTAATAAAAAGATTTCTCCACGTAGAAAGCTCTTGTCTTTGTATAATATTAATTTTCTTCTGTGAATTTTATATCGTTCAAACCAAAGCAGAAAACAACTTGCCACACTCTTATCTGAACAAGACAAGTGATAAAATAGCAGTAAATAAAAATTTTCTATAGGATCTTTTCTGTTAAAATTAATAAAACTAAACTGAAATTTTCGATGCAGACAACTTGGTACTCAATTTAAATTAAACGTGATTTATACTGCTAAAAACTACACGCAAACTATACCAAACATTTTATTTAGCTTGACTCAAGATATTAACACACGAATAGATAGATACAAAAAGACCGATTATTAGTTAAAAGACGATGAGAAAAGCAGAACAAAACGTTTCGGTTTTTTTTGTAAATTGTATTGATTAAATTGTTGCAAAACGCCTTTTTTCATTTAATATCAAAATTTATTGCAAAATAGATAAGAAAGTTACGGAACAGACAAAACGCGAAAAGTTGTCTTCTGAAATTAAAGTTTTTTTGGTTTAAAAGAAATTAAAAACATGAAAAGTCAGAAGGAAAAAATATAAGTTGTACTATTTTTGTTTTTGAATATTCACAAATTGCCTTGACATTTCATCTTATACTCGTAGGCTATGATATAATAAAAACAAAGTGTTAATAATTTTTATCAGGCTTTGATTAAACTTTATTGGAAGCATCTTCAATTCAAACGCGACAATTAATTATAAAAGTTATGACAACCATGTGAAAAGTTTATTTCATCAAACTTCGCACTCTAATTGCGAATAGAAGCTTCTAATTTTTAAAATAAAATGTTCGCTCATTATGATGAGCGACCCCTTGTAAGAAGCAAATATGATATCATTTTTAAAGTGGCGCCCTGAGTCGTTTATTATTCACCACTTTATTCATGTTCCGCAATTACTTCAGTGGTCCACGAGAAACGTTTGAGTATGGGCCATATGATGACAACTTATTACCTATTAGCAAAACTGTTTATATGGCCGCGTAACGTTTCAATCTGTTTTTAGTGATAGCTTGTGTGAAGTAGGATTTAAGGCTATTGTATGAATGCTGAAAGTTAAATTATTATTGGTTAGTAAAACGGATATGGAATCAGAAAAAAAATTTACAAATTCGCTGTATTGACAATTGCTTGGTGTAGTTCGTGAAAAAAATATTGGATAAATGTTTTACCGCTGTGTTTAAAATGAGTGGATATCAGCAAGATGAATTTGATTATCAAAGGAAGGGAAAGGCTGGCGTTTGGATGGATGATGAGATTGAATCACTTGTACAGTTCTATAAGGAAGGTGTGTTTATTTTGTGTTTCTGTAGTGTGTCGACTTCTCCTTTGAAGATATTGCTGACAAGGATGTCACCCGAAAATCGCTTACACAGAGTAGTGTTCCCTTCATCATTCGTTGATATGTTTCTCACGCAAAATCTTAGCATACTATTGTAGATATCATTTATGAATTACCAGAAGTTCGAGAACAAAACCATCCAAATGTTTGCCCATGCATATATTTGAAACTATTTGCTAACCCGTTAAACGTACATCTCACGGCAGTATTCCGTCTAACTTAATGCACAACTGAATCGACGTAAAAAGAAATAACATTGCATTGAAAAGGATAAAGCTGCTATAGCTTCCGGAATTATGTATTTATGGATTTATTTAGAATCCTAGCTATAAATCATCTAACCCGTCTAATAGAATTAGTTAGAATTAGAATAGCCACTGATGTCTAATTTTCCGGTAGCATAGGAATTTGTTGACGCTAGCCGAAGTAGACGATTTGCGTTAACTGAAAAATGTTTGACAATTTGTAAGGTATACCACAAAATCTGTATAATCTGAACTTATTCTAGAATTTCTTGCGTATACGAAGCTTACTAATAAATAAAGTCAAAAAATCCAATTACACAAATAATTTTTCTTAGAAATCGATGAAACACCATTATTTGGAAAATATCGCCCAATACAAAGTTATTACAACATATCCAAAAAGTTGAAAGCTGTTGGATATAATCGATCACCGCATCAAGTGAGAAATAAAATGAAGTCATTGAGAACCAATTATTATACCGCGAAACGGGGTAGTGATTTGGACAGGCAACATTGTTTTATGTACGAAGAATTGGATAAATTTTTTCGGGACAGGATGCCAAATGGTAAGCAATATTGTATGTTTTTTTTTGCTGTTTTAATAAAACGTCCTGTAACTGCTCAGGCTCGCCTTGGTTATTTTACATGTGCTGAGAAACCAATGCGGGGTGTAACCCAATTGCAGGACGAAAAGATCTTCGTGTCTTAATAACATCTGTAAAATATTTATAGACCCTGGACACCCATCAGCAGATGACCTGCTGAAAAGAGAATTCGAGGATTCAAATATTACCAGCGATGATATTGTGACCGATCCTATGGATAATTGTGGGGACTGTAGTGATTCTCAAACGAATTCAACAATTAAAAGGCGTCGGACATTAACACAACCAAGAGTCGAAAGCGGTCATTCTATGCACAACATCGATTTGATGACTTTCATGAAAGATCAATTGGAAAAGCAAAGACAACATCAGCTAGAAATAACGAGAATCTTCACGAATGCTATGACAGAACAGTTTAACAAATTTTCCAATTTGATTACAAATTTAACCGAACAAATGGTTGACATCGTAAAGAGAACTTCTGTGGTAGATGTGGACGGCAAAATAATAGAAACAATAGAGGTTCCCAGACAGCATATAAATTGAAGATAGCTTATAAAAACTAGGTAAGAAATTTAATCAAAACAAAAATCTTAGCAACAATAAGTTTGATGTGGTTTCCATTACGAAACCATTACCAAACCACGAACCATTAAATTGTCACTTGTAGTGCCGATGAACGTTACCATTGGCATTCGCGCGTTATTAAGATTGGGTGATAAGAACATTTCTGCAAGATTGAAATTATTGTTTTACTCAATTAATATTGGGATTACTTATTCGTTCGGCGTAGAATTGTTCAGGAAAGCTTCAGACAAACTTTTATTAAAAATTCTCCACTAACTTTATGTTTCCTGATTTTTATAATATAAGTCTAAGAACTTTGATCCAAATGTAATAAGCTTCTGAACAAAAATGCATAGTATATTTACCATGGACAATTTATAATAAAACTCAAATATTCTTTCCATTTATAAACTACTATAAAAAACTAGCTACATACGCAGTAAATCAAAGCTCTGAGTTTATAAATTAACATGGTCTATACGATGCGGTAACGCAAACAGAAGCGAAAGTCTGATACGAATGTGGTTCACATTGTTCGACCGGCTAGAATCAATTCTTTTAAAATATACATCTCGGCGTTCAAAGAACCCAACCCAGAACTGTTTTATGCACCTTACTTTGGGCTAGCCTTTATCTTTCCGAGTTTAAAGGCGCCATCGATTTACAGAGTCTCCTTCGAAAGCAAGAACATGGACGAATGGAAGTTACCTGCCAGGGGACACTCCACCAAATACAACGTGACCTTCTTTTTAAGATAGCATTAGTGTGGGGAGCAATATAAGGAATGATAGTAATCAGACTACATTGCAAGTGCTTGTCCACCCAATATATTCGAATATTTAATTATAGAAATACATTTTCACTGACAGATAGAGGTAACATTTGTTGACGAATGGGCTCACATAATTGAAATCAACATTTGCAGTAAGTTACGACACGATAAGAGTTATAATTTGAAAGCCATGAATTAACGTCGAAGTATTGTAATATATTGAAAAAGAGGTGAGATGAGCTCAAGCTGGTTTTGAACACGCGCCCCTGCCGCTTCCTCTGACTTTCGAGCTATTCGACAAAACTGATCTAAAGTTTCGCACCTCTGAAACTTCGATAAAATCAGCATAGCAATGGTATACAGGTTACAGCTTATAAGTGAGAATGGAAAAGTTGATCTACCGCATAAGTTGTTAGTATTGTATTACTTTAAATACCTATTATAGAACCTAATATAGGTTCTATATTACAAGTTGACGTCGATGTAGTATTTGCAATTGCTTCCATCTTTATAAAATTGTTTTGCTAAAAATAAAAAAATTACATTAAAACAAAAGGCAAAGTTCATTATTATTAAACTTATTATTAAAGTTCATTAACTCATAAATTTCGTATGTAACAAATTAAATTTAGTATTGTATAGTACAAATAACTGCAGAGTTGAATCGAATCAAAACTATTTGATTGTTACGAGAAAAAATCCACCAAACGAACTTAATGATAATCGTGCGATATTTTCTAATCGTCTATCTTTAACAGCTTATTTAACACAACGGGTGACTGCTGAATTTTAACCGCTTCTAACGTTTCATTTCTTTTCCTTGCGGAAAGTATGTTTCCACAATGAAGGGTCGTATGATAAATGTATCATAATTGCAAGCGATCAGGCTGCTGTTGAACTTTCAGCTCAAGAATTGAGATTGAATGGAAACAATTTGGAATTTGTAATCGTAAATGTAATGAAACCATTCGCCCGAAAGATAATTAATTTTTCACAATTACAGCTGTAAAGGAATGAAATTTTGCTTGCTTTTCTATATTTTATTTGCGGCAGAATGAAATCGACTGTTCTAAGACGGACGTAGGCACTGGAGCCAGAGTTTACATCTGAACGGACGGAATGTTTTTCATTCAAAGCCGCCACGGGAATAGTAAATGGCAGCTTTAACCATCTTTTCCGATAGCAAGTCAGCTCTTCAAGAGCTTGGCTCTAATCGTATTGCCTCACAGCCTCACTGGTGCAGGACTCCAGGCTGACACTTTGATCTGTAGTCACTCTGAAGAAAGTGAAATTGAAGTGGTCCCTTGATTGAGGGAAACGAAAAAGTCAACGAATTAGCATACAGTGTTTGTCCAGCCGCTCAAAACGCTGTATAATTCGACTCAATCAGGATGTCACTAGCAACGGCGAGAACAGAGGCGGATGAAATATATCCTCTCTTTAGGAGGAAATAGCGTCAGGAGTCTATTCGAGTCTACCCGAGCTCTTTGGCCCCATCCTACAAAAACCAGAACCAAAAAACTACTACATAGGAAAAGAAATGACGTGAAACCTCAGTGGTTACGCTTACAAGCTACAACCTCTACCAAAATGGAGTCAAGCAGCACAGTTGCTGACCACAGAAGTGGAGGCCTTTCTTATTTGTACTAAACCGTAAATGCGATGCTTTGAGGCAACACATTCAAATCGTAAATCAAACAGTGGACACTGAAAAAAACTTTGGATACTGCTTTGGCGTATGGATCGTGCATCTGGATCTAAATGTAGGCCGTCAGCATCTATGGCATTATATGTTAGAAAGTTTCTAGTCAGATTCCTATATATGAATTCTGTGCGCTTCATTTTCGAATTGTCCCTGAATCCCGTATTGATTACCTCGCATTACGCATCCGATTCGATAATTAGGGCTTGAATGTTCAAGCCAACAGAGATGGTCAGTTGAAACGTTTCTTATTATAATGCATGCTGTCGTGCTCAAAACTCTTAGAAATAAAGTAACCAACTTCGGTATGAACATAGAAATCTTGGGTGTCGTAAACGCTCAAGCCGAAGCAGTAGTAGTAGCAGATTCAAAAAGAGATTGTTCTTCAAGCGTATTGCAAAATATTCAAAAAATTGCATGGCGTTCCATAATTATATGTTTTATCTAAAAATATTAAAATTGTACCGAATACGGCTACACCATTAGATTTGAAAATAAACTTTTTTTAACGTCTTGTATTTTTCATTTCAGTATTAAACGCTCTACTCTGCCAGTCGATCATCACGCATCAAACGTGAATGCCAGTCTCAAAGCAACAACGTAAATAAGTTATAAGAACTGTTTTTTATCTGTTATATAAAGCGAAGTAGCATATAATAATAAAATAAATGTATATAAATATATAACAATAAATAAAATAAATATCAAAATGGTCTTTTTTATGCTGTAGGCTTTCACAGCCATTGTGCAGTAAGTTTGCTTGTTGAGATTCAGATAGATTGTTTAGATGCGCATATATTTATTTTTAGACCTAATGGTATGATCATATCATGGCTTAATCGGACGGTGCACTAGTTTCACGCTCCTGCTCTGAAGTTTTGCGAGTTCGAATCCAGATCCGGACTAAATTTCATGTGCCAGAATTGCTTTTTATAAAGGGCTTGAGTGTAATTCCGTCCAATGACAGCACGATACTCGCGAAACTTGGTGATTTGGTCAGCAACTGAATTTCCTCCGCAGAATTGTCCATTTCGCGTTCAACCATTCCTGGTGGTAAAACCGAACCAAGATGCCTATTGGAAAAGACTGAAAATAGAAATTGTTACGTCCGAGTCTCCAGCGTTCGCTCGCGAATAATAAATCCATCCGCAGAAATCCCTCATCATCGCCATTTGACAATGGCGGAAGGAAGTGTTACAACTTAACAGATAAAAGAATGAGTGGAGGGTATACATTGTAGATGGTAATCAATTGGTTAGGGGAAACGGCAGTGTTAATTCTTTTTAATTTCTTTACGCTTCATCCCTTCATGCTGGTGGTTGAACCTCCATCAACAGTCACTTCCCATCACCGGTCCAACCAACCACCATTGTTTTTTGGTGCTGTTTTATCGACCACGGCAAAAAAATTTTCAACAAAATTTCATACTAAATCCAGCCCAAGTACTAGGCCCCCATAAGTCAGAAGCAAGCAAATTTCGGAAATTTAGATCACTGCCGATTCACTAATAGATGTCGCCCTATAGCGAGTATGACCGATTTGAGTATTCGATAAATCACTAGAATCCAGCAATAGATGGTGTAATTTAGTGAATCCAGGTTGGCGCATATGCTAAGAGAGAAAAACATCGAAATCATATCGCCGCTAGATGTCAGCTAAACAGCCAAAATAAAAATTCAAAGTACTTGCGAGTACTAATAGGTGGCAGCGCTAAACGAACGAATGGATCAGGTTGATGTATTTGATAAAATGACGAATGGCGTCGTTAGGTGTCGCAAAAATTACGAATCGAAAATTCTAATTCTGCAATTTTAATTGGAGCAAAGTATTAAGCGCTCCTAAGTCAATAGCAAGCAATCCACTCGTAAAGTTTTCAGGTGCATTCGGCGATGCTCGCATTTAAGATGTGGTGAAATATACATAAAATCATATTGGTGTATTTGGATGATTGCTTGGCAGAAGGGGGAACATTTACATTTGATCATTGCATGATGGTACCAAAACGTTAAATACAATTTAAACGACATATTATTCAAACGAAAATAAAAAGGAAAAAATAAGATATTTAGAAATTGAACTTAGTTGAACTTGAATTAAACTTAGAAATTGAACTTACGACGAGACTAATAGAGAAGACTCGTCAAAGGGTTGGTAGTGATTGAATCTACATAAATCTCATTTCCATTCAAACAAATAATTGGATTGGAAAGTTCTTAATTGTTCGGTATAATACATATCACTGCCATAAATCTAGAATAAAAATGGAATATTTAAAACCTAATAATTCGGCCATCTTACATACAGTTCACATGCTTAAATTTACAATTATTACACAAGTAGGTTATTATGGTATCTTTGAAAATCATAATAACGTGGATATTACAGGTGGTGATTATTTATTCTAGACTATCACAACCTCAAGCTCTACCCGCCGTTGAGAGGAGGCAATCTCCTCGGCAGCCTTGCGCCCTGTGTGTGTGGTAAGAAAATGAGCTTGGCTTTCAATTGTTATAGGTTTGTATTAAACATCACGTTGTCATAATTACAATATTTTGTCACTTCTTAATTAATTTTCAATATATGTACACCTGTTGCAGTTTGATTTTTCGATTTTAAGTTGATAAATTGTAGACTTCGTATAAATATCTTATAATAACGAATAAAACTACATTTTAATTGCTTCAAGGTATTCAAGTGCGTAACTAATATCATCTTTGAGTTGAAGCATTTAATTCGCATTCTACGTTTGTTAATGTTTTGTATCTGAACATTTATTCGTTTCCGATTGTTATTTCCACTTGAATTAGAACGACGAACGAATTTTTAAATTGAATATTCGAAACATATTGCAAAAAACAACATTTTTCCATCGTATTTGCTTCTAAAATAAATAAATACCTAAATGTTTACTTATAAAACGTGTCTGGTTTAAAACTTGTTGTACAAAAATCAGATGAAGAAACGTCAACTTCTTCACAAAGTTTGCGTTTCCGGGCTAAACGAAACTTTTCAGAAATCGTAAGTCCCTTCGTCAGCAACAGCCTTAGTTGCTCGGCTCTACGCTTGAAACTTATTTTTATGTACATATTGACTGTGACCTGATTGCGACTCCCTCGAATGTCTTGCACACTCATTTGGTTGGACATGAAATTCTTTGATTCCGTGTTCCCGAAAATTGGATTCATATAAAAAATATATTCTGCACAGTTTCGTGTATTAAATACATTCCATTAAAGTAAATTCGAGTCAAAATAGCTTCAATAGCTAATCAATTGTTGGTTTCTTTAGCTTGCGTCTAATCTAATGTTAGCCGTGTCGTTTGCTTTGAGTATTCCTAGTCACTAGTTTAGTATTGAGTCGAATGTGGCACAGAATCCAGCATTCTGCAACCGAAATTCTGCGGGGTTGAATAAGACGAAATGATGAAACGAGTCCAGCAACTGCTCGAGTTCCGTGCCAATCAACGTCCAGAAGTCTTTCAGTTCGCGTTTCTTGACGATTTGTAATCTACTAAATTTTTGTATGATAATTATTATTGTCCGTCTCGTTTTGGTCTCAGAATAAAGTTCAGGTTGTACGCCGTATTCACGGCGTAATACACATTAGCATTCGATGGCATGACCAACTCCTTGTCGGGTAGGACTTGTGCTAACGTATACTTGTCAGGGTCAGCTTCTAAGCCTAGTTTCATCATAGCATTGCGAATGACTTGTGGTGTTCGCTCATTATTGCCCAGCATAATGCTCTTGTATAGAACAATCCCATCGAGCTCCACGTTATCGGTTTCGTAGGTCACGCGAATGATATAAAAGTCGGGCGTGGCATTCTTGGCTGGAGATGTTTGAACCAACTGGGCATTGATTATTGGCACTCCATTTGCAGCCGCAGCCGCCTTGCCATTCCCCATGTGCTTGACATTATTCGGGAATTTCTGACCGCTCGATGTGCTCGATTCAACCGACAAGTTCGATACACTGCTGGATGCTGAGAGGATTGATGGGTTCGGTGGTGTGGCATCGCGATCCAGCGAATTGTGTCGGGAACTCTGTCTTGATGTACTACTGTTCAGAATATCACAATAGAACTGTGAACCAGCACCGCTACTCGAATTCGAGGCAATTGAATCGGTTTTGCGGTGTCCCGAACTATTTGATCGACGCGGTTCCGTGGGTGGTTCCAGTTGGCATGATATCGTGTGAGCTTCGCGTTCGTCCAAGACTAGCATTGAAGCAAACCATCGATCGAAAAGATGATCTTCATGCAATTGGTATGTATTCGCAGCACCTTGCAGCAATTTGATTTGAGCTAACACTTCGAACTCCTTTCGCTTTTTATCGAAATTTATCAGACCATCGAGTAAGTTGTCTGGAATCGCAGCATGTATCATGGTTAGATCTGTTAGGAATGTTCCTAAATAAGGTATGGTTCCGTGTGATGTATGTGTACTCTGAAATAGATTAAAAAAAATGTTATTGGAAAAAGATTACTTTTCGCAAGGAGGCACAAATTAGTAAAAAATTAATGATGCATCTCAATAAATGTAGTAACAAAAAAACAAGGGCATGAAAGGAGTTTGGTTTAGCTAGACAGATCTTCCCAAAGGCTTACTGAGTCAATAGCGATACCAGTTTATCCTCTGAATAATGTGAATCAGTCTGGGTATTTGCCGGAGCAGGTCATCCCAATTCCCAGCAGGTTTGAGGATTTCCTTTATACACCATTAATAGATCTGCTCCATTTCTGACAGGATTCATGCTTGGTTCCTAGGGTCCGTTTCCACTAGGTAAGCGCTGAGTAATGTAACGGGAGTAGTATCATTGTATTCGCCAAAGTCGCTTATTACAATTATCAGTTGGTTGCCTAACACCAGCATGGTGTTCGAAGTGATACTGACCAATGCAATAAACTCTCACGTCGAGAGATGTGGTTATTGCCGAATGGCCAGTTCGAAAGTACGGAAAAGTTTGAAAGGATTTTCAAGAGATGACGTCACTAACCTTAAATCGAAGCAACCAACTTCATTTTGAAGCCTCATCATTAGGCTTTCTTTTTCAGTACGTCTCATTTCCTTGAAGTGTAAACATCATAGTTTTTCTGTGCTCCGAATATGTCAACTTTGGTGCCAACATAACAAAACTTGCGGAAAGGATTACTTCTTTGCTTTCATTTGAAGAAATCTTCAGATGAAAGTCTTTGTGTACTGCAGGAAGTCTAGGGAGATCTTGCTCCATCTAGTTCTACTTGTGAGTACTGGTTTCGGTGTTTCAGAAGTGGTGGTTTTAATACCGTTGACAAAGTGTGCGGAGGATGACCAGAAAAGTTTAAGGATGCCGAATTGGAGGCTCTATTGGATGAAGACACGTGCCAAACGCAAGAACAACTCGCAGAAGCATTGTAAGGGACTCAGGAGGTGATCCAGAAGGTAGGATATTTGGTGCCGTATGAATTGAAGCCGAGAGACGTTTTTTACTTGTGAACAGCTGCTCCAACGGCAAAAAAGAAAGGGATTTTTGTATCGTATTGTAACTGGTGATGAAAAATGGGTTCACTACGATACCCCCAATCGCAAAAATCATACGCGCCGTCCGTATGATTTTTGGCAAGGTAATGCTCTGTATTTGGCGGGACCAATTGGGCGTGGTGTACTCTGAGTTGTTAGAACCAGGTGAAACCATTACAGGGCAAGTCAACCGACTAAAATTGATGCGTTTGAGCCGACCATTGAAACAAAAACGGCCGCAATACGAGCAAAGGCATGATAAAGTTATTCTTCAGCATGGCAATGTTCGACGACATGTTGCAAGGCTAGTCAAAACATTTCTTGATACGCTTAAATGGGAATATACCGCACCCACCATAGAAACCGGACATTGTCCCTTCCGACTAGTATTTATTTTCGTCGATGACGCATGCCTCTGAGGAACAGCATTTCCGCTCTTTTGAAGAACTCCAAATTGTATCGATTCGTGGATAGCCTCAAAGATGAGTCTTTCTTTCTACGAAGAATCCGTATGTTACCAAAAAGATGGGAAAAAGTAAAAAGTAGTGCTAGCGATGGAAAATACTTAGAATAATTAATTTGTAACAAATTTTAACAGCGTTAAACTTGAAAAAAAAATTCTTTTAAACTTTTTAGTACAGGTAATAGGAATTCACAGGTAATAGACAGGTAATAAACAGGTAATAGACGAATCGTGGGAGCAACGCAGGAAGGAGGACAATGGCGAATTAGGTACAACCATGAGTTGTACGAACTCTTCGACGAGCCAGAAGTCTCCACTGTGATAAAACTGCGGAAGCTACAATGGGCTGGCCATGTGCAGCGAATGAATGAAGGTCGGATACCTAGAAAGGTATTTGTCGGAAAAACTGAGGGACGCAGGCCAGTGGGAAAGCCAAGAAAGCGCTGGTCCGACTTTGTAGACGAAGATAGCAGCACGCTACTCGGATCCCGAAATTGGAGGACGCGGTCGATGGACCGAGACAACTGGAGGCGACACCTACGGGAAGCCAAGGCCCGAAATGGGCTGTAGCGCTACAACGACGAATAGGAATTCGACTTTTAATGGATTTCCGAAAGTTAACTCAAACCTCAGAGTGACTGTACCCTATTGATATGGAGAAAGCATTCGATACTGTTTGGATAGATGGACTGATTTTCAAAACTCCTCCAGGACAAATTTCCCAAATACATTTCAACCATGATGTTTGATATGTTACATTAGAAGACATATTTAGTGATGGAAATCTGTTAACCGATCTCTATTTCAGTGTCTTGAAAAACTATTCCCTGTTTTCTCCAAAACTATTCCCAACTTTCATTCGCAGCTTTTTGAACAGCTTTGATTTGACTGTGTCATCAATATGTCATCAATGTGGTCAATAATTGCATTTTCTGATTATTTGATAATTTATACAACGGACAGAGAAGCTTCAGTATTTCAAAGGAACCTTCAAAGAACGTTTAAGGATATTTAGCTCTACACGAATAACTGGCGAATGAAATTGAATGTCCAAAAGTGCGAGACAATTCTGTTTCGTATTTAACTACGTGTCAAGTTCTGAAAAGGATTGGAATGATTTCGCTTCATGGCTGGATGTCGGCAGCTCAGAATGGGCTCCGCATAAACCTTTATACAAAACTTTGGTGTTCATCAGGAGCTGTGTCTACTGTAATAAACAATTAAAAATCATGCTGAAGAAGGAGCGAAAATTTTTCATGTCCTTTCGAAAATTTTTCCACTTTAGATACGTTTACCAGAAAGTTCAATATCATTTGCTACAATGCTCTGATTGGACCAGTTCAGGCATATGAACGTCAGAGTGATAGAATGATGGAAGAACTACGAGTTTGCGAGAGGAAATGTCTTTGGGCATGCAGAAAACCTGACATAGAAACACTACATAATGAATCAAAGACTTGATCATACTGCCAAAATGACGAGGATTAATATCTTGATGTTAATACTAGCTACAAATCACATCGTTCTGTGATTGTAAGCGAAAATCCTTGGATTTCTCAGCCAGACACCTACAAACGGGTGCGGGCCGATGCGATGGGTCGATCGAGACTGCAGTCAGCCGCACATACGGGAGCGCAAGGTCAAAACAGACTGTAGAGTCCCGACAACAAAAATTCTCGTTCAATTTCTGATCCTATTTTTGCATGATCATCGACCCGTTAATTCCGTGGGATTCCTACATGTCCAGGAGTCTTTACATTTCTTTTCTCACAGTGACTCCGAGGTTTTTCGACAATACTATATAACAATCAATTTGCCACTTGTATCGCAAATGTCTTCACTTTGGGAGATGTTACATTGGCGTTCAATGCCATTCAACTTACAGATAGAACCAACTCTGGTTTCAGTCAACAATAACCAAAGAAGAAAAGAGTTTTTTGCGAACCGATATTGAATTTTTACTATTGAACTTCGCTACATTTTCAGGATTAGGCTAAGTTTCACGCTTAAGTTTTAAGCTGTTCAGCTCTGGTAGCTGCCATAACATCTGATCTCCATATAGGCGGTTTTTACGTACAAAAACTTAATGAAAGGCACTATATGCAGAAGAAGACAGAAGTTCTTTAACTATTGTCTAAGTATATTTGATATAGTATTCAGAAAATGGTCTTCCTTGGTGAAATTTAGTACTTAAATTTAAGCTAAGAATAAGTTTTCGGAATTTTCTTACATTGGCTGATATCTTTTATGATTTGAAATTATAAAGTATATCGCAATATTGTCACCTGCGCTTTGGAGCGTACATTCGGTCAGAGAACATAAGGCAAACCGTAAGAGCTGTACACGACGAAGGCACTGGGCATCCTTTTATAGTTAGCCTGTCATTTCCAGGCAGCATATAGCTCCTTAGCACACTGACCGTTAGTTGGAAAATTTTGGAAAAACCTCAGAAAATATAGGCCTACATGAAAAACATTCCCCAACGAATTAGTATAATGGAATTTGTTTTTTGCTTCGTGTTCCCATTTCTCAAAATTGATGTTACGAATAATAACACTCTCAGGCGATGTGTCGGCACTGCAGGGAATTGTCTCTAACCGCAACGTCCCGAGTAACTGCAAAATCGACATGGATACAGAGGTAATGAGCGAAAAAAGAGGGAAAGGAAAATGTGGATGAGCTGGATCAGCCTACTAAAACGCAATTACAACTAAACGAAATTCTCTGTAAAAGGATAGAAACGGTTTGAAATGACAAGAATCACAGCAGCTCTTTGGCCGAACCTCAACAAACAGAGGACAAAACAACGTCTTAGGAAAGACTGATATAGTGTCAAGACATTGCTGGCAGTATTAGCAGGCCACAAACTTTCATGTTAACGCACTAAATGTGTAGGAATCCAAATAAATGTTACCCACCCAGCTTGTAGTGAGGAATAAAAGAGTACACAATACTTTCTTCAGGATTGCCCGCGCCAGGCTAACAAACGCCTCACCTGGCAGAGGCGTAGTAGCGTAACAGAACTATAATACTTGGCAACCACACATCTAGGAGATGTCCTTAGTTTCTGTAGAATAGCAGGTTGGCATCATCCAATATTGAATGATGGAAAATATTAAAATTATGATCAGGTAATACTCCCAAAAAGATACTCATAGAAAACAGGAAGCGTACTGTTAATAACGCTAAATCTGTTATCTTTAAACTAAAGTGTTTTTAGTGTATAGTTTAAAGATTCGCTCATGCGCTACACATGTTAATACGAAAAGGTCATTCAACTCATTGAATTCGTGTTAACATGTAGACTATTCAATTTAGTAACATAAATTCATTCACTTACCTGTTTTTGGAAAACTTTTTGCAAATGACGATCGTTTTCCCCAACTGTATCGGCAAATTTGGCAGTGCCCTCACGCATGAGTACTTCCCTTTGCACCCAAGCATTATTGTCTTCAGAGAATATTCTGGCAAGTTCATTAAAAATTTCCAGCTAAAATACGATTGATCATTTATATCATTATAGAACTTGCAATTAAAATGTAATTATAAAACTATCCAGCGAAATTCACTTACTTTCTCTCTAGGTAAAGCAGCCCATGTTTTTGATAATCTGTACACAGGATTTGATTGTAGGCCGGATATTATAGCTTTGAGAGACGAGAAGTTTTTCAACAGTCTTAATTCTTGTGCAATGTCAATCCATGTTGCAATTATTTGGGCTCGTTCCTGTAAAGCAAGCACATAAGATGTTCAAGGATTCGAGTAAGAATTAAACTGATTTTTTGCTCACCGGTGGCTTAAGTCTTGGCTCGACTAGTATACTGGATATAACCCGAAACGATACAGCGTTAAACTGTGTAACAGTTGCCACAACCGTTCCAGCTTCATGTTTATCGCGTCGAGCCCATGTTGCGCCTAAACATTGATGCGGTATCAGACGTTTAAAGAGCTCCATATCCATGCGAGTTAACTGTTCGGCAAAGTGTTTAACAGGTACATGAGGAAAACGGTAGGCTTGCAAAAGATGTGACGGTGGTCCACGTAGTGCTGGTGCCAAACATAACCCAGCAAACTGTTCGGCGAAATCAGGATATGGATGTGCCCACGGTATATAGCTATCCATGCTACCATGATTCGATGGGATATGTGCTATTCGATCCAATCGGTGGAGAACTTTCATATGCAATTCGGAATGTGGTAATCGTTTCGACGTAAACGCTAGCATTTGACGTAAATTTGTTTCATTCCAATCTTCAGGAAATCCATCTAACCATACGTGCAACGCTGAGACTAGAGTTTTTTTATGTTGCTCCATTTTGGAAACACCTTCGCCAAGCGTGTGTTGCTCATATATGATCATGTCGTTGAGTTTTTCGTAACGTTTAATGAGCAACCCCAACACCTCTTTGAGATTTGAAAATGTTCGATATGTTGACAGGAACACATTGATGAATGTGCTTTCAAGTTCGCCATCATCGGTAGCGAGAGCTTCGACTAAACGTGATAGTGTTGCAGCTTTTACAAAACGTACCCTCACCGTTTCCCATTCCAAGTGTGATATTTCGTCGTCAGAGTCCTACGAATAAGACGAGGGGGAGTAACATTAAACCACTATTATAAAACGACTTTAAGTAATATTTAACTCTTACCTGGTTAGCACTAGGTGTAGGCCGATGATATCGCACCTTTTTGAGATAAACGGTAAAAACAGCATCTTTTTCACGCTCCTCTCCCCAAAGTCGCCACGTGGGCTGCTGGGAAAAAATTAAATAAATTATTAGTTGAGTGACTAAGTCAATTTTTCAGTTATGTTTAAGCTATGAACACGTTCGAGTAAAACTTTTTGGTACAAAGTACAAGCAGATTGGTACTCATGCATGGGTAAAATGAACTGGCAATCGTTTTGTTTTATTGATTCGTCATGTTTTAACATTAAATATGGAGGTCATCTGATTAATTGCTCGAGTATCAACTTCGTAAGGATAAGATTAACAAAAAAAAATCTGCTCATAATTCCTGCAAAGTCTTGCTACTTCCACGGATAAAAGATTAAGCTACATCAAAAGCCTCTAACTTTTCATAGGATTTTGTGGAATCCTTGTTCTAACCTTCGAACTACACAAATAATTTTGCTTTCGCTTTTATCGCTGATTCCAATGTCCTGGAATCTCACGGGCAATTTTGCTTAAAATTGGCATTCACAAAGCCTTACGATGTTGCTGTTTCACAGAAAAATAACATAAAACTTCGTTAACACACCCACCTCTTCAATACTAATTTCAAATGGGGTATGAGATTAGCCCCGAATTTCGCTATCGTTTAATAATAAACAATATCAATTTCCAAGAAAACATTGCAATTACTTTTCGTTTCATAGCACGTAAACAACAATTTTATTTCAGGCCAATATTTTTAAAGCTGCAAACAGTCTAAATTTCCCCTCAAGCCAGTCTGTCGGTCTATCCTACCCACGTACCCTGTATTCCATTTCGGCTGTTGATGGAAAGTAGAATATTTAGTTAGATCGCCCAAACTGAAGAGAGTATTCAATGATCGCTACGTCGAAATCATTAACCGCAAAAATGAAAGGATATATTCCGAGATAAATTCTTTGTATTTAGTATAATATATTGCTAATTATGCGATAATAGCTGGAACGGATCGATCTGGGCGGAATGCCAACAGAATATCTTTGAGATTCTCATCCCAAACAAATTTTTATGTTAATGCGTAACACATGGAATGGATAATGGTGAAACTGTTTAATTTTACGCAATAATTATCGATTCAAATATTTGCTATGTTTCTTTGAAAGTATTGTGAATGAGTTGAGGGAGGGGAAAATTTAGGATATCTGCCAAAATAAATGAATGTTTTCAACGGAAGTTGCTAAATTTTTGGTAAAAACCATTGTTATATGCTTTAATATACCAAATGTTTACAGGTTTTGTTGATATTGATTTCTTTATTCTTATTATACTTTGGCAATATTAAGTCTTTGTTGTAAGTTTTATATTTTTTTTCCACCCTCTCTCTATGAGAGCACTCATTCAGTCTGTTTTAGTGTTTTGACTGGTATCCCACAAAGTTACATTCTCACTCCGATGCTTTATCAATGAATTTTTCTCAAGAACATACGGCGACACAATTACAAAAAAAAATTTATGAAATAAATTTCGAATGATATTATTGAATGATACTTTAATTTAATATTGAATGATACTTTAATAAATTTAGAAATAATACTTTGCCTAGCAATTAGTATATCAAATAGTATATTGCAAGCAAATAGTATATGTTCTTAAGTGGCGATGCGATAGTAATACTATGATTCTGATGGATAATGTTAGGGCTATTTGTGAAACTGATCGATATATTAAAATATACAAATGGAAAGAAAAAATCGAAAATTATACCGTCAAAATTTAAAAAATTATAAAAAAATATTTCATAGAATATGAATTATGGATGCAGTATCATCTTCTGTCATATTCACGTATATAAATACATTTAATTTTAAAGGAAGGCTCTGTAGTTTTGCGTGAAACTGCTTGAATCATATTTTGATATTATTTATTTTTGATATTTGGCAGTAGAAATGAAAACATCACTGACGTGATTTCGGCAGTCATCTGCTAAGTTTGTGTTCAGTGAAGTTTCGTGACTTTAATTTTTTTTTGACTTTTTCAGTATTTTTATTCGTCAAAATGAACTGATTGGTTTAGTAAAAGAGAATTTCAATTTTTTTTATTTGTGTTGGGGTCACATATCATATTTTGATAAAAAATGATCTTATATATCTAAGCAATTCAATATAGAAAATTGCTTAGATATATTAAATCGTGAGTAGTTTTTGTCATGAGTGAAATTTGTTGATGGCGAACAAGCACTGTATTTCATATATTATAAAAATTCAGGAGCATTTTTAGTGTAGAGAAAACACCAAATCTATAGCGTTGAGGAGCTAAAGGCATTAGGTTTTTACAAATAATAACTTAGAGAAATAACACCTATGCCTACCAGAAGATTGTTTCCTCAACTTGGGTACTATCGTTTTGGTTAGCTCGATTTCAATTAGGTGTAATGCTACGGTTGGGTTTTTCGTTTTGATTGCTTTTTGAGAGTATACATAAATTATACGTTTTCAAAAGCGTTGGAAGAGTCCCTCAAAAAGGACCAGATTCTACCTCCCATAGAGCACGTCGTTCAAACCCACGTGATTAAAATGTGTTGCAGGCATCTTCATTGCGAATGCCCACCGCCCAAGTTTTATATTATTAAAGGATCTCAGACATTGCCCATTTTTTCGAGGTTTGCTTCACGTCAAATTAGTTTTTGGAGCAAAGTTTGCAACCCGATTCGAATGGACGAACGTGTTGTACAAAAGCCGGAACGGAATGTTGTACTTATCCTACACTAAGTCCTAGCACCTATTTTTCGGTCGTTATATATATTGGAATACAATTTCAGCCTTCGAACAAATTGAGTCGTTATATTGTGGTTTGTATGAGTGATTTTATGCATTTTATTAATTTCTCGAGGATTTGAAATAATTAACTATGTGGAGGCAAGCGGGAAAACTGTAATATTATAGTTGAAAAATATGAAACTGAAGTTGCTATCGTAGGACAATTCAATGCTTCATAAAATAGGAAAATTGGAAATATATTTTTGATTATAACAAGTATATGCACAAAATCAACACACATAAGGTTTCTCTTTAAGGGCTTTCTCTCGTTAGTGTTTAATTTGAAAAGATACTGGAATTACATTTGAGAGAGAATCAACGCATTGCTAAATCCGTATTAGATATTATATTAAAATCTTTTTCAACGTAATTTAAACAGGTTTTTTCTGTCGGTTTTAACGTTAAATTTTCCATGATCGTATTGAAAAAGCTCCTGGAAACAGGAGCCCATTAGAATTCGCAAAACAATATAAAAAACATCATCTGTGCTACTCAAAGTAGTAAATTTCTTCAAGTTTATTTACAACTCTCGCAAACACCAGATAAAAATGAAATACTGAGGCAAATATGTCGAGTTATTAGATATTTACTGCAGATTAAGATGCAGATTCCGTAGATAAGTGCAATGGTGATTTCCTGTTGGTTATAGAGTGTTTGCAGTGTAGTTTCCATTGAATTATACATTTGTTGCATTTGGTTATGCATTACTGGACTTAAAAAAATATAATGGCAAAATTCAATTGTCCCACGCGTTGTCTCATTCCAAGAAACAATGATGATTGTGAGAAAATTATAGCGAAAAACAATGCAATCGCTTCTATTTATTATATAAGAAATATTAATGATTAAAACTTCATTAACTGACCATCGCTTTTGTTGACAATGTGAAAATATTTTCGCATTTGCCATTCACAATGTAAGATGATGAAATCGATCAATTATCCAATTAAGACGAGATCGTTGAACTTTATTAGATAATTATACGTGGAGACCGATTGGATATCGCAACAATATAACAAGTGTACAATAAGTGTAATTTTAAGAGTCATCAACTGCCTACACTATTACAATCTAAAGAAGTAACTTAGTGCGAATGTTATAACGCACATGAAATAGTGATGTGTGAAATAAACTCAGAAGTCGTGAAGATGTCATAGCATGTACCAACGATTTTCTTTACAATCAAAAAGGGAAAAGCAAGAGCTACTAAAGTCAATTAGATGATCAGCCATTCTGCATAGCTAATGTGTTGGGGACATCAGTAAAATCATCATTAATGTTTGGTTATAAAAAAAAAGACAGAGATAAAGGAGTAACCAACTGAAGCTGGTACCTAATTGTGTATACTCTTTTGTTTGTGAATTAAGGTATAGACGCTTGAGTGATTCTAGTAATGGCGTCTGCCGGATGACCATTGCCGTAGGACATTGAAAACTGGCCCAGGTTATCGATACGTTACAAGTACTGATTATGCTGGTAGCCTTACCAGACCCTTCCAGTTCACGGTTCAACAAATATGAAAAGAATTAATGCTATTTGAAAAACAAATCTGTAGCTTGTTGGCGGTTTTAAGTCTGATTTACCGAAAATGGACAAAACAATTGATGGTAGATTTAAATATAAGGAAGATACTAACCCATAGACAGTGACTTTATGCTGAATTGCAATTTCAATGTATACTTTTGAATTGCTTTTTTAATATTTTCAGGCTCAGGATTTCAATGCGTTAGTATTCCTGGTTGAAATGTGTCGGAGCATACCAAGAGACAAAAAATATACACAAAAGAAAATAAATGTATGATTACAGAATGAAAATTGACAAATAAAAATTCATACTCCTTTTCGAGTTCAATTGAGCTAGTCTATATTATTGATATTCTTCAATTGGTTGTATTTTTCGTAAATTGAGCCATAGTATGGATTTGTCGTTGTTGCTCGGAAGAAAAGCAATATAACGATAAAAATCAAAATAGAATCAGTGATTTAACACTAAGAACAAACATACAATCGAAGCTGTGTATCCTTACGCGATGGTGATATCGAATATCTCAAAACTGGATTCTACATCCATTTCACTTTTACAAACGACTCCGCGCTACTCTCTTTATATGAGTTTTTTCTCCAGCAAACACAGAAGCTACCAATCATGAACGAATAATTTGGCGGAATATACACGTACTGTAAGTCCTTGTCTCATACCACAAAGAGTCGTCGAAAAGTTATAAAGTCCTACATAGAAGAAGTACTTAGAAGTATTATAAAGAAGTACTATAGGTCCTTTATTTGAGATACTTTAGGCCAAGCAAAGAAACGTGCGCTCACACAGAATCGGAAGTGAGTCCGGTGGTAGAATGAATTGACAGAATCGGAATTGACTTGATTAAAATGTTCAAGATGTGGTTAGCAAATACAAAAACAAAATACTTTGAGTGGAATATTACGTTGTACAGTATCATAGAATCACAGGAATACATCACTAGACCCTAATAACATAGACGAAATCAAACAAAAAATCTACAACAAAACGAAATTTTTAAAATATTGCTTAGATGACATTAATCAGACCATTCATCAGAGTATATAGATAATTTTTTTTAATATTGGGCATCAAAATATGTCCTTTGGTTGAACCAAAGCTCTTGATATAGTAAGTTAGTAACAAGAAGTAACAATGGGTATGCAATTGGTTCATATACTTTGGTATCGCTTTCACCAAATCATCTTTTTTCAATCATTTCTTTTCGTGAGTTGGATTGCCACTAGCAGTGTATAGATGCTGAAATATTGGAGCTATGAGTCAGCTGCAATGGAAAAGATATTTTGAAAAATAATACCATATTTTACGAACTATGCATTATATTGGATAGTCTAAAAAGTATTGAGCCTTTTTTGTAACTAGATGGTGTTCGTTGTCATATATCGGGCAATACTAATCACATTTAGTCAAACTGAACATGCGTTTGAAAGGTAACATTCTAGTCTACAATTTTCATGTGGACAGTTTTGTATTTGGTCATTCGTGTCAAAAGTTGTATTCATTTAAAAATGAGTGAAATTTATGATTTTTTATCAAAGCCAGGATTGACACCAAATAAGGTTATGCTGTGTGTATGGTGAGATTGGAAGGGAATTGTTTATCATGAGGTGCTAGAACCTGCCAAACACTCAATTCGGCTCTGTACTGTCAGCAATTAACCAGATTGCAACAAGCAATTCAAAAAAGGCGGCCAAATTGATTACTAGAAAGGGCCTTGTCTTCCATCATGACAATGTCTGACCACACACAACTTTGATGTTCCGGCAACAATTTAAAGAGCTTGGCTGGGAATTTTGCACCATCAGAATACCATTTGTTTCGTTCTCTGCAAAACTTCCTTAATGAAAAGAAATTCACTTCCAAAAAGGGACTGTGAAAACTTGGCCGTTTTTCGCCAATAAACCATAGAACAGATAAACAGCCGATAAACCTACACAGATAGAATAATGGCTCTACCCAAAAAATGGCAAAAGCTCATAGATAATAATGGACAACATGTACTCAAATAAAATCCATTTAAAAAAAAAAAGGAATATTCAATCGAAAAATGATAAAAAAGGCGCAAGACTTTTCATACTTACCAATATAATTATGGAATTTAACTTTAAACTTATCAAAAACATTGGAACCGAGATTCCGACCCATATTACAAGAATCGGCAGAATATTGCTGCTGCAATACTCGAATATCTGTCATCTTTTGTGCGGAAATTATGTGCAGGGAATTTATCTGTCTATTTTTATTGTCCGGATAAAACCAGACTGGTGCCTTCCTCAATGAGACGAAACATGAACCAACTTCGCACCTGAATTAGATCGAGATTGGTACAATGATATAAAGACAGTCTGACATTTGACAGATTCATCAACCCAGTGTCCTTAAAGACCACGAAAGCCCTCATGATGTGTTTTTATTGGACAAACCGGGAGTCTTACGGGTCTTACGGGTGAGACCAATCAACACCTACGGAGCAATGCTTGAGCAGATAAAATCCAAAAACGCAAGACGAAGCTTATACTCGCTCAAAGTCAGTGTTTTGCATGCGTCTGTATCGCCAGAACTTTATGGTAATGTCCTACAGAAGTAATTTTAAATCTGGCACCCCAACATGTAGTGATAGGAACAATAGCGAAATCTAAGATGTCAAGAATCTTCCATGAAGGAAGAGATAATGATCTCCGAATGAAGCTCAAATATCAAGTAATATTCACCAAGGTTGAGAGCATTCAACTTTTAAAAAAACTTTGTAAAGGAATGACTGCAAGATGGAATGGAGCGTTGAATCTCCTATTCGCCTTACAAGACAGAAATCGATAAGGTGATAAACAGATGGTGCGGAGATATTTGAGGGCCTGGCATCAAGTTTTCCAAACTGAGGGGAAGTATGCCATGTATCTTTCTGGCCTTGATTGGCTGCTTAGCACAATCAGAGGATGCAAAGGCAAAACTATATCTATCCTATTTGAAAGCCAAGCAGTCTTAAAAGCGTTTCAATCAACTGTGTGATGCCATTACATTATTAAGGATCTAGATTACTCTAACACACTCAACAAGTTGAGTGCGGACTAATCGTTTATTAGTTTTCGATCCAAGTAGGTATCGGAGAAAATGAGCAAGTGGATCAATTAGCGAGTAAAGGAGCTTCGATAGGAGTCCTACCATGCAACTAAAATGAATTTCATTTACAGGGTTCTCAAGGAAAACGAGTGACCTCAATGGCTTCAAATGTTGAAGATCTGATTCGACATCTACAGTGAGAAGAACTTTCGAGCAGCCATCGGATTGGGCAAGAGAAAGCTAATAGTTCCTTCTGCAATCTTCACCCGCACTGCACACTCGAAGGACATCTCCAGAAAATGGGCCACAAAGCGAACGATGAGTGCTGAATTCGCCCTCTAACTAAGGAGATCCATCCCATTAAAAGTTAGAACCGAACGACAAATACTGATAGTAATCTTTTAAGTGAAGAGTTTTAATGATGAATATAGTCCTTCAGCAACTGAATTTCAAGGAGACGGCTCGAAGTGTTTATTGTGTGTTAAGTGCGGGAATAACTAGCAAGACATTGATTACTGGAAGGACTTTTATACCCAATCCGCCTCGCTATACCTTGGCTTGATGATTGACTCGAAGATGAGCGTCCTCGAGCAGGTTCGAGTGTCAGCGTATAAGGCTGCTGCTGGAGTGTCAGCTAGCAGTCGCCTTATGGCCAACACGGAGGGTCAACCTTGAGTAAGAGACGGCTACTCATGAGTGCTATTGAGTCAGTGCTCTTGTACGGCTCCGAAGTCTGAGCTGACGCTCTAAGCAAGGAGTCGTACGGAAGGCGTCTCGCACTGGTACCGAGGTGAGGGCTCTGTGAATTGCAGCTGCATAACGCTTTTTCTCTGAACCGGCAGGGCTTTTTTATCTCGAGGGATGTTTATCCTCCTTATGCTGCTTGCGGAAGAACGAAAGCGAGTGTACTTACATAGGGGGGAGTCGGCGAGAGAAGTCGTCAGCAAAGGGGAAAGGAGAAGGTCCCTAGCTTTGTGGCAGCAATCATGGGTAAAGGAAACGTGAGGCAGATGGACCACACGGCTCATCAGTGACTTGATGCCGTGATTCTGCAGAACGCATTATTATCTGACGCAAATACTTGGTGGGCACGGATATTTTCAGTCTTACCTGAGTAAGATGGGAGTCACTGTAACCAGCTTGCTTGTTCTACCCGGGGATGACAGATGATGTCTGCCACACGTTCTTTGCATGCGGAAAATGGACAAGACTCCGTTCGCATCTTTTGGAGAAAATAGACGCGCTCGTTCTAGAAAACTTAATGGGGAAGATGATGAAAACAACAGACAATTGGAACTGCGTGTCGCACTACGTACGGACGGTTCTTCTATGAAGAAGAGCATCATGCATTGCTTGGCGGCGCAGGCAGAAGGGGGATCTCTCTGACGGCAACCCTCCTCCTTTCCATCCATCCGTGTCGAAAAAGGGATTTCCCTTAACCAGAACGCGCTGCTGGGCAATGATTAATAAGTCCTACTCCGAAGTAATGTGACAAACAGTTCCAGGCTAGGTTCTCGGTGTGACAGGGGAGGTGTTTAGTGGGTAGTCCGGTTGCCATTGGGAGTTCGACATTCAGGTCCTAAATAGCCTTCACTTCCCAACTTAAAAAAAAAAAAATCCGCTTCGCTAAAACACAAGACATAAAACTACCTTGGCCTGATTCTCATTAAAAAGGGATTCCGAATTTTTCGGTATGCACTTTAATAATACAATGAATGGCTATATTGTGCAATGTTAGCAAACAACAAGCAAAGAACACATAAAATTCTAATTTAACCATATCAACAGAGTCCATCAAAATATACGTAAAAACTTACATCTTGAAAGACTGTAGTCAAACCCACTGAACCATGCCAGAATACGTGTTACGGAAACGTTATTTTTATTTCCAAGTGATCCTGACAGCGTATCTGTTTTTTGTTTTGAATTTTATTATAATTGCAACCACATTGAGGAGACACACAGATGAGTTCCAGCTTATATAATTGCAAGCTATAACATGGACGTTCGTATTTATAGTAAAGTGGATAAATATATATAATACGAAATACACCCACGTTATTCATACACCGCGACGTAAGAAAGACATAATAAGTACTAAATCATGTATAAGGTAAAGGCCACCAACTGAACTTCTTTTCAGGTCAAGACAATATGCTTGAATGATATCTGATTCAGTGGAATGAGTGAAAAAATTACTACATTTCGTTGATATGATATGATTCATATGATAATTTTCTGGTTCTTGCTTTCGATAAATTCTATTTCTGCAGAGCTACCCAAGTATAGATCCGTAGTAAAACATTCTAAGATTTTTAAGTATAAAACGAGTTGAGATTAAACGTTCTGCACTCGGAATGACTTGACGTGCAAAATCCAGTACACACTTTATGTTCAAAGAAGAATGCAGAAGGCCACGGGAAGATTTTATGAGTTCGTAAAAATTTTATCTATTCATTGGTTTTGATTGATGAACGAACCTTCCCTCAGGTGGAGCTAATTAAATTCAAGGCAGATCATATAATTTTATACTAAATGCTCGTGAGAGCAACCCTTTTGCGTTTTCGTTGCAGCTATTTATATTTTTTAAACAAGGGAGGTAAACGCACTTAACGCATTGTTTGTTTTATATTGAAAAGTTTTGCCTTGTGCACGCATGCAAATAATACCATTTAGCTAAAATTTCATAAGGATTCTTTTATTAGCCTTGTGTAACTCTCTCCATAGTGCAGAATTATATAGTTTGCTTCTTTGAAAAAGCAACGCTCTTGATTTTTTTTTACTTCTTGACTATTTTGGATGATTTGACTGAAATAAAAAACGAATAGGTTGCAAAAATTTGAAAATTGTGAGAGAAAAAACTCACGAAATTCCAGTGCAATTAACTTAAAAATTCACAAAGTGAAAAAAGTCAAGATGCAAACTTCAAACACCTTCAAAGTGTTCAAATATTTCCTTTGTATACTGTCGTTTGGGGTCATGGAATAAGAAAAATAAATCACTTCTTGTTCAGCATCTCTCACCCAAGGAATCCATTTAAATATCATAAACATACCAATGAGTATTTGTTACATAATTCACCACATGCACAGCTAAATAAACGTCCAAAGAACATGACAGAATGGCTTAGATAGTTACCTTCACATACCACTTCACCGTGGCTTGACCATCTTTATGCTTTTTAGTTAATCCTCTTAAACTACTGCCTGTGCACGAACAGAAGTATGTGAAATTCGGTTTTTTACCACTTGAATTTTTTTCCGCATCACTACCACCACTTGCACCTACGCCATTGCCTCCATTCCCGCGTCCTCCAGTAAATCCAATACAGCCGATACTCTCATCATCATTATCTTCACTACTAGATTCAATTTTATCTTTTTTATTGCCCGTTGTCGTTTTCTCTTGATGATGGTGATTATGATGATGACGATTTTGATTATTATGATGTTGGTGGTGGTTGTTTTGTTGATGCTGAAGATGTTGCTGGATTTGATGTGTGCACTTTTGTGCTAAGAGCTTTGTTTTTTCAGTGAGATTTTGTATTGTGTCGTTTGATGAAAAAAACATTTATGATAGATTTCCTTTGCGTCCTTTGCTCTCTCTTAAAATAGATCTCAAGCACACTTAATGATTCTTGAATCACAGAACAGAACACTGCTTAAGATTGATCACACTTTATGAGTTCAAGTCACTTCGTATTGTTGATTGGGGTGTATAATCATAATTGCTGTAATCTTGTTTAACAATGTGGAGGATAAGTAAATATTTTGGTTGATATCAGTTTATTTATATGTTTTCCCGAAATCAAATGTGTGTTTACCAAACCGTCAGATGTATGCGAGTTTATGGTTTTGTATTTACGTTTAATTGTGTATTTGATAAGGTCATCTCAAGTATTTCCAGATACAATCTAACAACTAGTGCTAATTGGAAGGTTTTCAATAGGAATCGCTTTGAATAGGTCATTCAGCAACATGATTGAAATATATGATATAGTTACTTGAGAAACAACGAGCCAAACAGACCGAAATTCAATATAAAAATTTAAAGGTCTGGTTTTGAAATAGTTCTTTGGGCAAGACGGAAGCATTGATGCGAGAGGAGGGTTTATGTAAACTTCTAATCCAGCCAAACAAAAGGTACAAATTAAGTACAATGAAGATTCAAACTTTATCAATTTCACTATGTGTAGCATTTAAAATTTTAAAGAAACGACGGTCACCATATTTACGTGTCCACTAAAGTCATAACTAAGGCTGTATGAAAAGAATATCCAAGAGCAGGCATAACTAGCACGCGCAACCATTTTTTAGTGCATTGTTGCTCTTCAAATGTAATAGCTAAATCTATGATCGATGAAAATCTAAAATTATTGAAGTTTTGCTCATGTTCAAAATGAGTTTCAGATGAACAAGGAAATTTGAATTGTATTTTTAAGGGAATTCAATCTTTAAATACAACTTGATTAATATTTATCATATAAATATTTTTCATTCATATTATGGACTCCGTTCAAAAGAATTGCCCCGGATAACATTGAGCCTATCCCAGACCGACACGCGAACCGTATTCCAAAGGAGGCATTTTGAATGCCATCGGATATAATAGGTGCAGGTAGACGGGACAAACTCTGGCGAAAATAGCGTATGTATTTTATTCACCTATGAACAATTTTCCAAAACTTTTCACTTTATGCAGAGCATGTGCTTAAGCTTTTTTGTAAGACATAAAAATGTCTCGTGCCGGGTATTCCACTCTTCATATTTATCTCTCAATGCTTGTTTTTGCTTGTGTTTGTGATAAAAGTCACCACTACTGTATCCTCATTTTAATCTCACCAAATGTACATTCAATCACGTTCGATCTGGATTTAAATGGATTTTGCTTTGTATGTTGGAATCAAAATTTCAGGCGAAGTGACCCGAAATTCGCCATTTCTTAGCTTCTGCGAATATAAAATTTCCAACCTTGTAGACCATTCTTTTGAACTGGCTTATTAAGCTACTTCTACAGAATCCGCCACAACTTATGCGCAGGATTCGCATAACAACAAGGCTATACGGTTTAAGGTGTATATGGATCAAGGTGTTAACGATTCAATGTGTATACGGTTCAATAGATTTTTAACATCGCGGACGCGAAGATAGTGATGCAAAATTGTTTAATTATTAAGCGTTGTTACAGGAGTGGGAATTGATTCTTCTGAGCACCACCTGAGGTTTCCTCGTATCCAACATATTTATTCCATATTCGGCAAAATTATCTTCATCATAACATCCAAATGGCTATTTACTATTAACTTTGTAACAAACTCAAAATCACAATTCATTTTTAAAACTTCAAAACGTCTGCCCATGTGAGTTGCCTATCGTATCTGATATTTGAACGATAAATATTTGAACAAGTAAGCAATTCTGTACATTTGTACAGAATAAGTCCTTTTCTACAAGTAAGACCTTCGTATTGTTCAGAGCAGGTCCCAGATCTTTCCAATTTTTTCACTGATGGATGGACTTTAGTTCCAGATGAATAATTTAAAGCAAAGAAATTTACCACAGAACGACTAATTTTCCGTGCAGGAATACGTTAAAATTGATTGTGTTTACACACGACGGATGGAACTTTCAAATGGTGTGCAGAAGTTTGTCCCAGTACTGCTCAAAATTATTCTTCGAAAGATTTTCAATTTCGTAATTTCCTTATAAAACATTCAATTTCCTCATAAACATAAAACCTCCCTTGGTATTTTGTAGATTAAATATGAAAAGGGCGTTGTGGAACCCTACCTAGAAATGCTTGATTAAATGTGATTGACGACGTGTATTACATGTATAACATTTATATTACCTATTCTCCAGAACAACTGAATTTCTTTGGCAATGTTCGCTCTGCCATTATTTTGTGGTACATTTGGCATGTCTACCTGATATTGAGACATCACATCATTATCGTGGTAGTACGGCCTACCATTTCGGCCACTACAAGTATTGCTTCACATTATTACTAACTGTCCACCACGTTCTCTTATTTTGACATAAGAACAGTGAAGAGCTACTCCACGTTAGAGTTGAACTAGTAATTTTCTAGTTATGCAATCGACCCTTATTTCAAAGTGGTATCGTTTTTACTCTATGTTAGGACAGCTTGTCAACCCAACAACAAGCCCCAAAATATAATTTAAAGAAGTTTAATTGTTCCACGATAATTACAAGAACAAATCTTCGTATTTAAATAACTTCGTCTGGGGTTTTGCATTGCAATTGGTTGTCAATCGCACATTAGACTCGATGATTTCATTTTCAATTTTTGAAACAAGAATACACAAAACGAACACAAATCACCGGTAGGTGAGTAGTGCACCGAAAAAAAAAAATAATTGGGGGTAAGATACAAACGATATTGGATGATATCCAAAACCATGGTAACATTAAAATTTAGGACACAGGTCAACAAATGAAAAAATATATTTTGGCGCCGAGATCTCGTTAGTGGTTTTGTGTTAGGTATGCATTGGCAGCACTAAGATATTTTTTACTTTTTTTTCCTACGTGTAGTTTTGGGTCTACCCGCTGTTTTTTAAATTTGCTGTATTCAGTACTTTCGGATACACGGTTTCAAGTCTTATTAGTACCTTTCTATAAACATATCGACTTTGATATCATGTCTTCATCGCGAAGAAATTGTCTCAATGACGCAAATGTGTTTTGTTATATTTGTGGGGAATACACAATCAAAAAGTTTAGGAAGCCTATAACAGATTTTATAAATAGTGCTTATTTTTCGTACTTTAAGTCGCAAATTGTAGATGAAAAGATGCCGTGGATACCTCAAATTGTTTGCAAAATGAGCTATTAACACTTGAGACAGTGGGTCAGTGGTACAAGAAGCCGTCTGAGGTTGGGGGATGCCTATGTAATGGAGAGAACAAAAAAATCACTTCGATGACTGTTACTTCTGCTGTGTCAATTTGCGTGGTATTAATGTTAGAAAAAATGACTTATCCAGACTTACAAACGGCTAGAAGACCTATACCGCATTCAGAGGAAGTACCTGTTCCAATATTTTATTCTAACCGTGAATCATCATTTGAAGAAACCTATAGTAATGTGTCTAGCGGTAGTGATATCGAAGCAATAGCGTCTACAGAGCCAAAACCTTTTACCCAAATAGAATTAAACGATTTAATAAAGGATCTTGAACTACCTAAAGAATCTGCAGAGGTGTTGGCTTCTAGATTAAAAGAAAAAAACTTGTTGGCATCAGGTACAAAAGTGACTTCCTATCGTCCAAGAGAGAAAGAGTTGCTACCATTTTTTAAATCGGAGAATAGTCTTGTTTTTTGTGCGGATGGGCAAGGCCTCCTTCTCAAAATGGGTCTTTCAGTATACCAATCAAATGAATGGCGTCTCTTCATGGAAAGTTCTAAATGAAGCCTTGATATTGGTTGCCATTGTGTAAAAGAACAACTTTTACACAATGGCAACCAATATGGTTCAGTTCCCGTTGCTCATTCAACCAAATTAAAGGAAGAAAATCAAAATATTGCATTTTTACTGGAAAAAATCAAATAACACAAATGGAGCATTTGTGTAGATCTCAAGATGGTTAACTTCTTATTAGGACAACAAAGTGGATACACCAAATACCCATGTTTTTATTGTCTGTGGGATAGTCGTGCCAAACATCAACACTGGACAAGAAGATATTGGCCTGTAGGTGAGATGTTAGAAGTAGGAAAGCAGAATGTAATAAACCTACATTTGGTTACAAACAATTTGTAAAGGCGTTAGATATAAATGAGCAATGTTTTCTTTATATAATGAGAAAATTCCCTAGTTTAAGCATACAAATGATAAAAACGGGTATTTTGGATGCGCCACAGATAAGAATATTGACAAAAGATACCAATTTCCCAAGTTCAAAGACCAGTTTAGAACAACTTGCGTGGAATTCGTTCCAAACTGGTAAAACTGGTCGTGGAATTGCGTGGAGAATTTCACAAACTTAGGATGTAACATGTCCATCAAAGTACATTATCTCCACAGTCACCTGGAATAGTTTCCAGAAAATCTTGGTTCCTATAGCGAAGAACAACGGGAGCGGTTAAAACTATGGAGGAGAGGTACCAAAGTCGATGAAATCAGCATATGATGGCTTACTACTGCTGGGGGATGCAACGTGATTGTCCTGCTACACCTCATTCACGAAAATTGCATAGAAGAAAGTTTTTATGTACATAAGAATTTAATAAATGTTGTTTTTGGTGTAAATATTTTTTTTCTGTTCAATGAAAAATCTAGAAAACAACACGTAGAAAATCAATATTTTTGCTATAAATGTGATTAGTATAGGGTCCTAAGTTAAAAAAATATTACAGCTTCTAGGCATCAAAACCACTGTTGACCAGTGTTATCATTTTAAGCGAAACATACGCAAAGAGTTTTTCACAATTTCAAATCATATGGGGTAAATCAAATGATGCCAACTTTACGTATCAAATTTGAGCGCTTTTTTATGTATCCCAATTATACGAGATTTTAAGACAGAAACTGGATGCAGTTCGAATCATACTACCTTTACATAATATCAAAATAAATTTTTCAACAATGTTACGATCTCATTAGACAGTAGGCTAAGGTGGGGAGCAGTGTGACATTGGGTCCACTGCTACAGTATTTTTGTGGCTGTAATTCAGTTTTACAATGTTGGTATGTAGTTTTGACAAGCTCGTAGCCGGTCATATTTGAAATGTTGTCATTGCATAAGTTTGTGTTGCGTTTAGAGAGTATGAAAAACGAGTATGTCTGATCAAAGGCATAAAAACATGTTAAAGCTTTCCATTTCTTCATTCTTCCTCCTTTCCTTTTTTCAAAAAAATATGATAGAAGCAATTTTCATAGTATAAAGTTGGATAAGTCTTCGCGAATGAAACAAATGTAAATTTCATGACCTAACAAAGATATGTCGTAACGAATAAAGAATGTTCAGAGCAAGAAGTCGTACATATGCAACGTACTTTGAATTATACCAATAAAACCGTATTCAATGCTGAATAACAAAATGCATTACAGAAATATATGAGAAACTCTTTTAAAGTTGGTATAGATACAGTTGAGTGCAGCAAATAGAAATTTTTTTCCTGAAGTCAATTTTATTAAAAATGACAAAAACAAACATTTTATTAAGGTAATAGCCTCTTTGGAAGGAAACCCGACGTTTCTGGTTGTTCAAAATCACAACAGTCATCTGGAACCCATGGTATGGAATATTGCAAAAGATAATGGTGTTTCCCTTCTAACTATATCCTCACGTTCTAGTCATAACCTGCAGCCAGTTGATATGCATGTTTTTGTTGCGCTGCAGACTTACGACGACGCAGCTGCTGATTTGTGGTTCATGAAACATCCGGGCAAGAAAATTTTCAATTACACTGTTGCTGAATTGTTAGACACTGACAAAAGACATCTAGAAATATTAGATCAGGATTTCCAAAAACTTGAATACTTCCATATGAAAGACATTTTTTCACTGACAAATATTATATGTCACGTGAAGCGACGATTCGGCCCCTCAGAGACCCTTTTAATCATCGTCATGATGTATATCGGATCAGCCCAGCTCATTATATTTTAACATTTTTTTAGTCTTATGGCCCCAGTCCAAGGCATGATTTTGGCTATGAACCGGATGCTACATCTGCTAAGAGTGAAATTGAAGCAGAAGCCTTGAAAAGAGGAAACAAAAAGTTGGAAAATGGAAAGAAAAACAAAGTGACACGAAAAGAAAAAGAAATTCCTTCCAAGAGAACTAAGAGAACATCTACTGATGTGATTTAGATTGCTATTTTTTGATTTAGTGACTGATTTAATTTCAATTCCATTATCTTCGTCTGACAAGTCAACAGCTGAGAATGAAATTCCATTTATTTATCTCACGACATTAAAAAGGACGATTTTTTGCTACGACTGTAGTTGGAAAATTACGAAAAAATACATGAAAAAATGGATAAATGAGACATCAGCTATTTACGAATAAGTTACAAACTTGCAATAATTTCTATTTCCCTCTTGAAGCGGGTCTGGCGACAGTATCGTTAGAGGATATTGAGATTGGGATTGCTTTTGTAAGCATGGCAACAAGAAATAAACACCAGCCGTCAAGCAGATTTCTTTAAGTTGCCACAAAATACATTACATTAATATTTGTTAGGCACGTTCTATTATTGCTAATTTTTTTCATGTTATTTGATGATCAATCTATATTATTTTTGACCCTTGATATTAAAAGGAGCACGTAAGAAACGGAGTTCAGTGTTACAATGGACAGATCTGATTAAAGTGAATTCAATTATGTAGTTCTCTACGTAATGTTTAAATAATTTTCACTAAATACAGACTGTTGTAGTTTATATCCATGCCAATCAGAAATAATAATTCAATAATTTTTTTCGTCACTATATTCTATCGTTTTTTTTTAATACTGTGCCCCACCTAACCCTCGATGTTGAAGAATCTTTCAATCAGCAACATTTTTGCACTGAGGGAAATATTTGTTTTGAAAACAATGAAAGTTTTACTCGAATTTTATCTTTTACTTGCCTTAAACCCCTTTTACTTGCTGTACAAATGCATTCTCTTAGATCGATAATCCTTTCTCCCGCAGTGGAGTTCCCCACAACACGTATACTTGCAACACGCGCAGTCTTAGTGCGCCTTTGAAAGAGTAACTCTTATCATACTGGAGCACGCTCTATTCACCACCTAAAGTATAATTATTCAGCATAGATACATCGTCTAGACATGATAAATGGATAACAAAGGCACTCCTATATAAACGCCAAATGAAAAACATAAAACATTCCTATTCGCCTTTGCTGCAGGCGAATGGAAGCCAGCTAATATAATGCACTTCAAGGCACAACGTACACAAGTATACTCGTACAGTCCTATTGCACTCGACATATCGTGCAATATGTTGATGCAACTGCAACCCCAATTCAGATCCAGTCAACCAGGCTCCAGTGAGCATTGGATGGTTAGTAGATGCTAGGGTGCCAAGATAATGTTTTTCTATGCATCCTTTCTCTATTGAAGCAAAAAACAAAGGTATATCCACCAACTTCCCCATTATATATTATCTGTTCACATCTATCAACAACGCCCTAAACTTTCAAGCATATATCATCCGCACTAATGCATGTCTATCAGGGGCTTACGGGTGAGGCGACCTTTTTAATGGCGTCTCACATATCTTCTCATTTTATATCCGCTTCCAAAATAAACAGGCAACTACCCTATTAATAAAATTATCGTGCTATTAAATGATTGACTTTGACTCGGCACATGTGCATGTTAAGTACTAAAACGTACGCTTTCATAGCAACTAAAATACCATAAAAAAGGTGTTGTCAAATTCTTGTTCAAGGGGACAAAATTCATAACGGTACTCAAGCACGAGGAAAAGATATTTCCATCCCCGAGTCAATTAAGTTAGAGTATCCATCTGTGTGGAAAAAGTTGGCTTTGATTTCATCAACACGATTGACGCTTCTCATGCAGGTATCATTCATCAAGATTTCTCGGATGTGAAGTGAATTGGTTACGTCGATTTTTCTCACGTTCTCCTTCTTGCTTCACCCATTATTGATTTCTTTTCTAATGAAGTCAGTCTTCATCAGCGTTTTTTCTCCGGTCTCAATTTTCAGAGAGCTTCAGTTGATGGTGGAGCTCAGCGGAAAGCTAGGAGAAAATTTCAGCCATCTGTGGATACATGTTTTTATCATTATCCTTGAGAGAAATTAAAGGGTGTTTGTTCTTGTTTAATTGGGATCAAATATCTGACTGAGCATCAGATTTCTACGAGTACAGCCTCCAAAAAATGATACTGATATTTTAAGGTTTCATTACCGAAAGCGCTACTCAAATTGAGCGGCCACCTTAAAGACCAATCGAACTGGAAATAAAGGAAGGTACATAATTGCAAACCATCTGAGAACGTTCTGAAGAGCAGCTGGCACCATTTGTTACGTTAAGTATCTAAACTTCAGATGATTCTTCACGTTGTTGGCACTACTTTTTCTTCAGTCGTAATTTTCCGTGCAGTTTTTTTTTTGAAAGACATCACCCTTCGATAGTCTTGAATTAAAGTAGAGAACCAAAGAAATACTTTCAAAGCATGTTAAAACCTCTTGAGCAAAATACTCCGGTGATGAAATTATCACACGTAGTAAAAACTTGCATGGAGGCATATCATTAAATAAATAAAACTTTTTATTCCCCTTTACCACCTTGAATTTATTCTTGAATTTTATCCTTTTTATTTATTCTAGCGATTGCCGATTGATAAATTGTGAAAATAAAAATATCGTATCATTTCGCCGTTATTTATACTACATATTACTCATACGCATATTTATTTTTCTTTCTCGAGACGAAAGAAATAAATTTTCACATTTATACTATTATGATTTGGACTGTTGAGAGATATCTTTTGGAAGTGGTTGTAAATGTAAATTATCGCTCAATTCCTTTGATAAATACCCCATACAAACATATTAAAACTATTTTAAATATGGCACAGGTTTCACTATTTCCGGAGGGATCATAGACACCAAATTAAATCGAAGCGGAAAATAAAATTAGAATCGAGGCAAAAAATGGAAAATTTAATTCTGTTAGAGATCTAACAATCCGATAATGGCATCAAATCATTATCATAACTCTGATCATTTGCTTTTAGGTAATTATAGTACTAATTCAGGACTTGAGTAATATATATTGATGATATAATATATATTGATGAGTAATATATATTGTTAAAATAAAACTAGCACACATTATTATGTCTTGTTCGTTCGTATCTTTACGCATATCTGATCTACGATTTTTGTATTTATCGAATTTTTTCGGTGATTTTCATTTTCCAAATTATTTGGTAGGCAATGAATGTATGGCTTTTAACAAACAAAGATAAATGCCAGAATTGAAACAGAACCAGAATTGTTTCAGGATGTGGAAACATCAATGAGAGCATGAAATACAATTGGTAAGGATATTTTTGCAGAACACATTGACCAGTAAATACAGCACATCGGGGGGTTTTGGGAGACATAGAAAAGAAAAATTAAAGCCCTTGTTCGAAGAACACTCATAATTTCATGAATTTTTCAAAACTTTCAAAATTGTGTTGTAAAAATTCGGATTTCGAGCATGTTTTTAAGTGCTTGTAAGTGTTCCGAAGGGGTAATATGCGCTATGAAAAATCATTTGAGTTTCTCTCTATGGTTTTTACCCGCAACATCCTAGCCAACATCTTACCAACATCGGAAAGCAAACTACAAAGTCGTTAGTTTTCCGGTAGTATCTGGAAAATATTTGATTTGTGAAGAAACGTTGGAGGCAAAAATTTGTGAAAGTAATTGATTGGAACTTTTTTCGTCATTAACTCGACTCGTTATTAACCCATTGTTTCATTTTTTTTGTTATAAAACCGGGTATCAAGACAACCTGGAAAATTTTAGAGATATTTTTGCAGCCACTTCCAACCACTTTTCTTGTCCTGAAAACGAAACGCACGCATGGAGGAAGGTTTCTTCTAAAATCAATAAAATCACAATTGAGAGCCTATTGCAAACAGCCACTTAACGAAAGAATTCTGACCCGAAAAGTAGTACACTGAGTCGAACAGACCGAAGAGTTATATAGAAACTTGGAAAAAAAAAATCCTTTTCGTACGAACGGAATTCACATCAGGATCTAGTGCGGAAAAAATATTTATATGGCGGATGAAACTCAAAAGACGAGTATTTTTCAATATAATCTCCTTTTAGTTCGATACACTTGCCCCCGCGATGCTAAAACTTCTGTAATCCGTCTAAAAAAAGTTTTCTCGAGGTCTGGAGAGTAGGCCTTCGTGGCGGCGATTACTTCCTCATTTCAGTGAAATTTCTGCCCGGTGAGTGACTTTTTCAAGTTGCGAAACAAAAAGAAGTCGAAAAAGGATAAAACCTGGAGAATACGGTGGATGGGGCAGCCGTTCGTAGCCTAATTTTATCAATTGATTGCGCCGTGGCAAGTGCAGAGGTGCGAGCCGATGCATTGTCGTGGTGGAAGAGCGCTTTTTTTGCCAAATGGGGCCGTTTTTTTTTAGTTCGACGTCAAATCGGCCCAATAATTTGACATAATACTGCCCTGTTACCGTTTTGCCCTTCTCCAGGTAGTCAATATATATCTCAACTTGCGAATCCCAGAAAATAGTGACCATCACCTTTTCTGCCGGTGGGAGAGTCTTTGCCTTCCTTGGAGCAGGTTCACCGAGTAAAGTCCACTGTTTCGACTGTTTCTTTCTTGACTGTCGATCTATGTTTCGTCGACGGTCACGTAACGACGCAAAAACTCCTTCGGATTATCTTGAAACAGCGCCAAACACTGCTCTGAAGTGGTCACACGGTTGCGCTTGTTATCCAGAGTGAGCAAACGCGGCACCTATCTTGCCGACAGCTTTTTCATACTCAAAATTTAAGGAAGGGTATGCGTCACGCGCTCTTTTGAGATGCCTGCGGCCTCACCTATACCTATCTCGCTCACCTTCAATCGGCGGCCTGCCAAAACGAAATCGTGCATTTGCGTAACATTATCCTCCGTGGTTGCTGTTTTCGGGGCACCTGGGCGTGGGTTATCGCGCTGAAATTCGTTGAACCAATTTTTGATGGTCGTCATTGAAGGAGAAGCGTCCCCATACACTGCATTCAAGCGCTTTTTGATTTTATCGCGCGATTTCCCTTCCAAAAACAAGAATTGAATCACCAACCGATATTGCCCCTTTTCTATTTTTTTTTAAATCAACGGACATGTTTGCTTTCACGCGCTGTCAAAACAGAACTACAAGTCCGCTCAGGCTGAAATTTCGTCAGTAGCCGTGTACAGGAAGATACTACACTATAGTGTTGTTATCTTGCGATAGTGGCACCGTTGGGCAGTAAGGCTAAGTACTTATCGGACCGCCATCGTACTTGCTAGACGACCAGCATAAAAGTGTAATTAACATTCAAAATGCCGAAAGCTTCATTGGAATTTTCAAAAAAAAAAAAAAAAATTAGAGCCATTTCGTTTAAAAGTCTCGGAAAGGTAATTATATTCTTTTAAAAATTTTCTAAAATTTTCTCGGTTTCAAAGCAAAATTTTTGAATTTTGGTTATTTTCTCCTCATGTTTCAGTTTGTATTTAAGGAAAAATGCAGCTTAGAAGCAGTACCACAAAATCATCAGTTCGTTGGGAAAGTAGACATAAGAGATAACATGTAGTATGTGTTGCGAGGACCGTCAAATACCCTTATGATATGGTCTTCCATCACAATAGTTGGACGTGGACTATGTGGTAATGAAAGACATTAACATCTGTTTCCAAGTTTTTTATGCAGTGGAACTTGTACAATCTTTATGGGTGGTAGTGATCCATATCATCGTGCCAAATACGTTGCAAATATATATTATGCTGGCAGTATTCCTGTTCTTCCATTACCTAAATCCTGTTGAAATATGGAGCCTCTTGACATCCGAAGTTTGCACCTCTACTAATCACACTGTGGATAAATTAAGGCAAATAATCGTAATATAGGGGAAAACATGAAAAATTAAAGGACATGATTGATAACTGCATCGAGAGTCTATCCGCAAGAATAAAAGCGGTTATTAACGCCATGGCTGGACTTATGAAATATTTGTATGCAGACACAAGACACATTTAATTTGTTATTAATAAAAATTCAAGGAATATTAAAACGTTTATTCTACATTTTTTGTCGGTTTAAAAGAGTTATCAGGCGAAAAAGTGTAAAGTTTTGCAAAAATCACAGTGTTTGTAATGTTTTGATCAGGTAGTTTCCGTAATATAAATGTTTGCCTATGGGAGCAGTTTCAATAAAAAGTAGGCAAATAATAGTAAAGCAGATACCATAACTGAAGACTGTAATTGTACGGTTGAAATTAAAAGATCTAACACGGAACGTACTTAAACAAACGAGTCCTGAACTACAAAGTATTTACCGACGATATATCGTGATATATGTACGGTTTTTACAATAAATGCATGTTTTACTATTTGTATTGATAGCCAGTGCTAGACAGGTTAATGCGCCATTAACTCGCCGTTTCTGTAATTATACAATTGGTTTAATTGTTATTATCCTAAAATTTGACTGGGTTAAGGTGTCCATTATTTAAAATCATTGAGTGCATTCGAAAAACAAACAGTTGTGAGTTGTTGTAAATGTGTCTATAGTAGTCATTTTTTGGTTTAAAACTTACGTTTAGCATTGAATTGATTTAGCTTTATTTTATCTTTTGATACATATCAGAAGTATCCACAAATTCAATGTTAAGTTAATTTGTGGGGGACCAGTGTATAACTTTCAAAAATTGATTGATAATTTCGAATCAGAATACTGAACCTTCGAAACTTATTTGAGAAGAACGTATTCAAAATACTAATGCATGCAAAGCGCTTTTAATCTTTTTATTAAAGTGTGTAACACGGAACACCATCATCGAAGCAAAATGGAAAAGAAATCAAGCCAATTTATACGGGTCTCAGTGAAGATGATCTTTTTGAAAGATACCTGGGAATGTTCAATCCAAATTGGTAAGAAAAAAGCAGTTCATCGTCTTTACATCGTCGAAACAGCAGTTTAATTGGCGAGTATCATTTTTACGATGACCGAGTGACTCTTTTAAGTTGTTGAAGAATGATTGGAATAGTTTTTGGCTCCATATTCTAAAATCTATGTGATTTCTGTAATCAAATTAACAGACACAGCATTAGGCATGCCAATCGCATCTTCGTTGCCAAAACATTAAGAACGCTTGGGAGCTGGAAAACAATTTGAGAACCAGAGAATGGGATGAAGAGACGTGGAAAAGCTTCTGTACAGACGGAGGATAGTAAATTTGACTGCTTCCCGCATTTTTCCATATCGTGGTTTTGGTCTGGTGTTCAGCCTCAGTAAAAATATTTTTATTCAATTTGATTCAAAAAAAATATTTTTATTCAATTTGATTCAAAATGTATTTTTTAAATTGTGTATTTGTATTGTGTATTGTGAATCGACCATCGATTTTTTTAAACAAAAATGTTAAATTTTGCACAATACTGCAATAACATTTCATCTATCAGATAATATTCTTGTCAGGATGTTGATTTGAGGCGTCTGCACCAAGTGCTTTGCTGTCAACGACAAAAGGTCAATTTTGCAGATATTTTCTCCAATGCTGCAAAAGCGTTTCATCTATCAGTTAATAATCTTTACGATATATTGATTTCAGTCTGCAACAGCACATGTTTTGCTGTCAACGGCAAAACAATATTTTTTCAGAACGCTATCTTGTAAGAAAAATTATTTTCAGACTGTGTTCACCAAAAGACTTGCAGAAACATTCAAAAATAATATTCGACCGTGCTTGAATATCGAATTTGCCATTGAGACAGTCATAGTTAGTGTCCTATTACAGTGAATATGACTGGCAGTGAAACAAAGGAACAGCCTAATGCAGCTTCCGTAAAACGATCAACTAGCATCGAAATTAGCTTGGAACTTCGAAGGAATGAATACTTAGTAAGCTCGAAAGATAGATTGCAACTTTTATCAGACCTTACAATTTTATATTTGGCAATCCCGTTTGCTCATAACATAATAATGCATCTCAAGGTTCTTCCCTCCTCATCCTTTGCTCGTAAGCATTGATAGTAACACATGTCAACACTTTTAAATAGGCGCTAACTAGCGAATCAAACAAATGAATTAGTAAACCTGAAAAAAACATCAACTGTTGTATCTTTTCAAATACATCATGTGTAAATACTCACATGCATATGCTGCTATATAATGCTAAAAACAATGAGTCGATTATAACTAAGATACATATTTCCATAAGATACAAAACTATCTGTGACTCATACGTAAACTTTCAATAGCGACCAGAAAAAGACGCTTTGTCAAGCAAGAAATATATGTGAATGAATGAATGAATGTTCATTGCATGTTGTCGTTTTTAAATAACAATATATAATGTGCTAACACCTTTGTTGTTACTATTACAATCGGGAAGTTTTATTTTATTTTATCGATGCCCATGTGAACCACGAAAGCATACAGTCTACAGATCCTTTCACACAAGTGTCTGACAACAAATATCTAAGTTTGCAACATTCTCTATTAAATACCAAACATGGATAGTTGAAATACTTGTCTGTATCTACTATGACATTTTTGCAATGGAACTGTTAGAACATTGATATGACCATTCCCTCACTTTCAATCGAATGCTTCACATAACTATCAACATGACAAGGGAAATTGGCGAACATAAATAGCAAAATATTTATAACTACACTTCACAATGGCTGCTATTGATTTTGAAAACGAATCAATATGTTCCTAGCTCCTGAATGAAAAGAATTTCAAAATAATAAACAAAATTATATTAAGGTTTCCTTGAGTGATGATTACAATTTGAAAGTGGAACTTGCAAGGTTTAATTGTGCTTTATTGGCTTTCGGCACCAACATTTATATAAGAACATTGGTATCTTGAAACTACGCACCGTAAAGTCGAAACAATCATTAAATCCTCATTAATTCCTACGTAAGATCTGGTCCTGACAGTATTCCACAGGTATTTATCTATCTAATCTAATATCTAGTCTATTCGGTATCTAATTCTAGTCTATTCGGACGGTTGGAATTGACTCTGCCTTTGCCATTGTCTTTCTCTTAAGCGTTAGTCTAAGCTCTGATGTATATGTGTCTTTCAGAATACTTAACACGGGACTTGGTACCTCTGAAGACCTCTATTATGGTCAAGGGTAAAAGCTGTGACATATTCCTACGAGTTAGGAGTTCATAATGAAATCAAATATGATTATCTACAACGTAGTGAGTACACCTACGTTTGTTACTAGAATACGGAAGGATGTACTGGATATTACTGTTATTAGTATGATTCTGAACTCATTGGTTAAAAGGTGGCATCTATACGAGGACAATACAGTTCTGAAGTATGACCTGGAGGGGCTGAGGATGGAGCTCATCATCACTAGAAACCCAAGTCGCATCGATTCTCTGATGTCTCTCCACCGATGTCTCTGTCCAAGGGATCCCCAAAAAAAAGTCTTAAACTTGAGCATGCTGCAGATGAGGTTAACAAGGCTATTGTGAATGTCTTTGCGGGAAGCTGTCCTGACACGCTATAAGGGGGGCAAAGAACCCATGTGGTGGAATGAAGGACTAACCAAACTTAGAGTGGAAATCCGATACTCCACAATAAGACAAATCGTACTAACGATTGGGACGATACCCATAGAATTCTAACACACTATGGGAAAGAAATCCGAATAGCAAAACGTCCCAGTTTCAGCCTTTTTACGAGAATGTTAAGGAAACACCTGTGGCAGCAAGACTACACAAAGCCATGGCTAAGCAGGGAAATAACTTTAACATTGCACTAAGGAAAGTTACGGCAGTTTTACTGAAAATGAAAAGGAGCCGGGAAGCTCTGTAATAAATGAAGGGATTGACGAGATGGTACAGGAAAGAAGACCAAGCAGCTCGGAGTGGAAGGAGGCTGCGACCACATGTACGGAAAAATAAAATTTAAAAAATAATAATTAAATATAAGGTGGGCTTTAAACTCTTTCCAGCCCTTTCAATCCCCGGAAGTAGATGGGGTGTATCCAGCCCTTATTCAGAAGGAACAGAGTCTGCTTATATCGCACCTGGTATGCCTCTTTAGAAGTAGCTTGGCATTGGGATGTATACCAAAGCCATGGAGGCAGGCGAAAGTAGTATTTATGGGCACAAATGATAAAACTAATCCAAAGGCGTGCCTATGAGCATTTCTTGATATTGAAGGGGCCTTTGACAATAAATACCAGCAACGATGCGGTAAAGAGGGCGCTGATGAAAAGGGAGGTTACTGGCGGGGAGAACCGTCGTATGTAAAGTGGGATCAAGCACCATCAACGTACGTACGCACCAGGGATGCCCACAAGGAGATGTTCTTTCATCACTACTATGAACTCTTGTGGCAGATGAAGTCTTAGGCACACTGTCAGAAGCTGGGGTGATATGTCACGCGTATGCGGATGATATCGCAATTCTAACCAGAATAATGCAGGGGGCACTTCGAATTGTGAACAGCTGGTGCCAGGAGATAGCTCTAAAGCTTAACCCTGATAAAACCACACAAGTGCCGTTCACAAGAAGAATAAATATGGGCCAACTCCGCACCATATACCTAAATAGGACGGAGATTGGGTATAAAAATGAAATCAAATATCTCGGATTGTTGTTGGACGGCAAGATCAGGTGGAACGGACACATTAAGGCAGTGTTAGCAAAGCCTGTCAGAGCTCTGATGTTGTGTAGGAACATGACAGGCAAGTCCTGGGATAACCCGGGAATCCTGCGGTGGATGTACAGCATGATGGTGAAACCAATCATCATCTATGGAGCGGTAGCCTGGGCAGACAAAATCCAGGAACACAAGACAAGGCTTGCATTCGATTGAGTTCAGCGTTTGGTATGTGTCTGTATCACCGGAGCCATAAAGTTATGTCCCACGGCAGCTCTCCAGAAAATCCTACCTAAACGTATGGCCACTTCATTTGGTGATATACAGCACAGCATGAACAGCAGCGAAATCTACAATGTCAAGAATCTTTCATGATGTAAGAAAAAGTGGCCTTAGAATTGGGCACAGGGATCAAGCTAAACTAGTGAAGATGACCCCATTCATATATGCACCATCGGATCGCATGACGTCGGCATTCAGCTTTCACAACAAGTTTTGTGTAGTGCTGAGTGACAAGAGGCAATGGAGCGTTGAATCCAATATGCACCTCATAAGACGGAATGCAATCAGGTGGTATACGAATGGCTCCAAGACATCTGAGGGAACAGGATTTGGAGAATTTGGGCCTGGCACCGAGTACTACCAACCGATGTGAAGTATACCAAGTATCTTTCTGGCTGGGGTCTTTGCCATCGCTGTAAGCGCACAACTCAGCATAGACAGAGGATACAAAGGCAATACTATAGCTATAATATCCGATAGCCAAGCAGCCTTAAAAGCATTGGAATCCCCGGTGATTACTTCAAGAATGGTTCTAGATTGTTACAATATACTCAACAAATTGAGTGCGAACAATAGCATATATTGGGTGCCGGGGCACGCAGGGTTCGAGGCAAATGAGCAGGCGGATCAACTGGCGAGGAAAGGTGCGTCAACAGCATTCATCGATCCTGAAACCTTTAGCGCAACTGAAATGAATCTCATTCACAGGGCCCTAAAGGAAACTTAGGATAGAGAATGCAATAGGCTCTGAAATGGACTTCCAGGGCATTCCTCGACGTTTATAACAAGACGAAGTTTCGAGCGTACATCGAAATCAATAAAAGAAAGCTAAGGGTCCTGACTGGGATCTTCACGGGGCACTGCACACTCGGAGGGCATCTCAAAAGAATGAGCTTGGCAGCGAATGATGGGTGCAGATTTTGTAATCTAGCGGAGGAGACACCAGTGCATCTGCTGGCACGCTGCGATGCACTGTCCCGCAGGAGAAGAGACAGTTTAGGAAGCTGCTTCCTTGTCGAGGAGGAATTGGGACGCCTGAGGCCGAAGCAGATCATTGACTTTCTCAGAAAGATCGAACTGCTTCAGGCGCTCTAGAAGCACCGGAAGCGGGGGCACAATAAACCTGTAAGGATTGACACGCATCATCTCCAACAGCAAATCAATCAATCAATCTCTAACGTATTTCCAACTAATTGGAAACAAACTTTCATTGTTCCAATTTTTAAAGGTGAAGAGCCTTCCGTAGTATCCAACAATCGACCTACATCCTTAGTTTCTTGCTTCAAAAACTATTGCAACGTCTTGTACACAATAGACTCACAGTTGGTTTGCGTTTAGTTATTACTTCTGTGCAACATGGTTTTCTTAAACATCGTTCTACCACTATGAATTTGATTGTATTCACGAATGACATTGCCAAGGCTTTGGACAAACAATTCCAGGGCATTTGACCCTATGAATCGCCATTTTCTATGTCTGAAATCATAGGCACTTGGTATCTCGGGCTCATTATTTTTTAAGATGTAGTTCTCCTTGTTGCATTGTTCCTGTTGCGGAACGTAGAGACTTACAGGCCTTTGACTCGTTATTATCCTTCATCCAGTGTCAACAACGGTTCAAATTTGGGCCATTCCACAGAATACTAACAAGTTTACAAGTTTACCCTTACAAGTTTATACGGTATGATCATAAATTCAATCAAGTTTCCATTGCTGTAAGGTTTGTTTGTTTTCCTGACCCATCCTATCCTAGAATTTTGTTCTGCAGCCTGGTTTCTCTGTTTTTAAACTTGACGACAATGACAATGGGTATATTCGGACAATTGGTACGTTCAACGTAGTTAAAGCGCTTCGTTTAAGACACTTCTTTGTTACCTTTCTTTGCAATCTCGTCTTATCTTTAAAGACCTGTGCTTTCTGCACAAACTTTGCTACCAGTAGATTGTTTCTATACTAATTTATGGATTGGACAACTTCTGCATTCTACAAGAATCAATTATCTGTTTGTTGTTCCGATTACTAGTACTAATATTTACTTTCATTCACGAATTGTTCGTTTTCATAGAATATATAAATGACCTCGTGCTTGGTCTACATCCCCCTCTCGCGCCCCTTGTACTTAGCTTTAAAAAAAAAAGCTGCCGCTAGACTTGTCTACACTCGTTTCTTTCGTGACGCAGGCTGTGATTTGGAGCATTTCCTTACCAAGCGCATTTCCTATGCGTTCTTGTAGCCGTCAAGGCAAATTCAGGTTCAGATGCCAAATGATATGCATATAACCCTAAGATTAATCTTTACCATTGCATCCTATCCTCGAAATTGTGAAATTATGCTCCTCATTCTAACCAAAATATCATTCAGAAAGGTCAATAGAAAGATCGATGCACTCGTTATTATTTTTGATTCAATGCTGGACCAGAATTTTAAACTTATTTGCTTCTGGATCACCAGTCTAAATCATTTCCGCAAAAATATTTTTATGAAAAATCCTATTAGTGTGTCAAAATTGAAATACATGCTACAAACTCTCCCAATTCACTTCTGATATATTTTTTCTTGTTTTTAAACGAAAGGCTGATCTGAGTTGAAATGTTTGAAATTCATAAAATATTCATATACAGACAAAAACTCAGGAAAACAAACGAAAGGAAACTAGCAAACAAGAAAAATTATGTTTGCATTCATAAATATTCGAAAAAATTTTTAGAACATCCTCTAGCGCAATCTTTTCTCATAAAATGGAAGGTGTTCCCACATAATACACAAAACCATGCATTCAAATGTGTGATACGTGTAAATATTTCATACGATTGACTAGAAAACATTCGAAATATTCAAGGATTGTACTTTTTCATGTCGATTTTAGCTTTTTCTCGTTTCTTTTCTTCTGTTTCAAGTTTGAAGACGGTGTAAATCATTTGACTAAAAATATTTTGTAGGATAAGTTGAATTTTCTTTTCACAACGCGCCACAGCTGAGCTAAATCAGATGCATTTCCGTACTTTCGAAAGAATCTCAATATTAGCTTACTGTATCTTTGGTCATGTGAGTATTGTTTAGAATGTGGTGAAGCGAGAATATGAACTTAATTCTAATCACGTGTTAAATTGTTTATGAGCCAAACGATATCCATTCAGTCCTAGTGAGATATTTGCTTAGTATTACACGTTTCTTCGTTAGCATGCATTAAATGATTCTTTCAAAAACAATTGATCAACAGAAATTAACGTGAAAATTCATTACGCACTCGATTGAATAAAATATTTGTTGGCAAGATGAATCAGAATGATGCCCACCGAAAAAGCTGTCAGCAAGTTTCATCGTTTGTAGATGTAAATACTTCAGGATATTATTGAAAAGATTTCGACTCATTTATTTTTTGGCACGTAAGATATTCTGTAATGGTGATTGGATTGGCAATAAACTAAATAGAAAAATGATCAAATGGTCGCCTCATCGCGCGTCCGTTTGGCGCAAATAAGTCACATTTGACATTGAACTTGATAATATAATCGAGTTTAATTTCTTAATTGGATTCTCTCAACTTGAAGTTGTTTTGTAAATGTTACAAGGCAGACAAATTAAGTACGTAGTAGCAAATTGAATGTTCTACCATTTTAGTGGAACAAATATTGGAATTTATGTTGGTATTGCGTTGCTATAATTTTTACGCACTACCGCACATTATTAGACTAGGTCATGAAATAAAGGACAGCAAATGATTGCATGACTAGACATAACAAACTTTCAATTCCAATCCCGATTTAGTACCTTTCCTCAATTTAAACAGCAAATCCAGACTATGCGTCACACATTGTACAATCACGCTTTTGCGCCTTTGCTATAGCATTGGCAATCCCTGTATTGCAATAACGAGTAGGTTTCTGTTCTAAGGATGTTATCGATTGACCTTATGTGATCTAACGACGAAAGGCTATATACCCAATGCACACAATTCGATATTCGGTACACCGAAATACATACACAGCACACCAAATCCATGTTAACGTGGGTTTTATATGTTCCATGTTCCGTTGATGAAGGTTATTAGATTTATAGGCTTTTAATCGACTAGAATCGATGGAACCCAACTCCTGAATCAATTGCTCCCACCTTGATTAATATTTGTGTGATTATTGGCTAAATATATGTTTGCATGTAGATGTACATTGATAATGGATAATATTATGAGTAGTATGTTTCTAGGAATTATTATCCCTCATGGATTCGATTGCTTGTACCTTCGTGTGTTTTCTCGGTAGACATGTTTTCAATATAACGTGGAAAATACTTTTCTATGAAGTGGATTTAAATGACCTTTCCGGCAAATATGTATTTCACTTATTCAAGTAGAAGGTTGAAGGTTGATTGTCCTCCTATTACATGCAGAAGCGATTAAGAATGACTTTGAATGTATTGTACATGAAGGTTCTTTGATGTCAAGTTAGAATGTAGTATTCAGGGAAAAGTTCCTTTCTTGGGGCTTGCTTGATCACAAAAAGTAAATTCAATTATGTATTGAGTTTTCTTTTAGAACAATGCCTTATTTTATATATCCAGACATTCATTCTTTAATATATTAGTAAATGAATGTTAGGCGAGCAGAGAGCAACACAAAAATTCATTTCATTATATCAGAGAATCGGGGCAACACTAGGCTATATGCCTTGGAAAATCCATCTCAGAATAGGTGCCTGAAGTTTTCCTCGTTGCAAACGCAACGCTCTCCCATTTTTTTCGTTTTCGGATAATATCACTTAAATTTTTTCTAAACTTTATTCTAATATTTGAATTTTTTGCACTCAACTGGGTAATAATCATCAAAAAATTTGACAGCGTTGCATTTGCAACGATACAAACTTCAGACACCCCCAAAATGTTCTCGTTATCAAAAGGAATATGTTTCGCAGCTCAGATACTACTTCTCTCATAAAGTTAATGTGTAACACTTGTTTCTATTTGACGGAAACGAAACTCATTCTCAAAATAAGAATTTACATAAGAATATACACACCCGGACCTAAAAATAGTGTGAGCAGTTTTTTTTTGTCAAGCTTGACTTTCATGCATTTCTTCAATATCTCTCGAAGATTGAGTTCGTTTTCAACAGAAGTATATGACTTCATCGTCATATACTAAAGCATACAAAAACTTTTGAAAAAGATAAGATTTTCTTAATTTATAAAATACGCTTGATGCAAAGGGCCTGAATATATATGCATCCAACAAACATAGCATTTAACATTGATAATTCGATAGATATGTTCCTTTTTTAACTACATTAGTTTCGACGTAACTAATACCACTTATATACGCCATTATACTTGGTGACTACAATTCTTCGACGGTAGGACGATACCAATTTCAGCGAAGTTTCTACAGGAATATTGTAGCAAACTTTATGAATATTCTCCTATAACTGAGCATTTTGTTGGCAAACTTTGAAACATTTCGTTTAAATTCACTCCAGAGGTTTTCAATAGGATTAAAATCTGGGAATTGACTTGGCCACTCATGAACGTCCACATCATGCTCTTGGAATCTTGCTACGACAAATTGAAATGAGTGTTTACAATTTTTGTCCTGTTGAAATATCCACAAAAAAGCAATAGTTTTTCGCTTAACAATTCCCACGGAACCATTTTTTAATTGGGATTTAATTAACCGGGGATTTAATTGGGTCGCGTTTACCTAAAGTAACGAAAAGGTTATTGGTGAAGATTTTTTAGGGTGCTCCAAGCGTTGCAAAGGATTCTTCCAATTTTATAGCATTCGTAAAATAATTTTCAGACCGTTCAACTTATGTAGCATTAAATTTTTTGGTTTTCTCCTCAGTGGGTCTTGACAAACAAGTGGTTCTTCGTCTACAGTACAGTGAGGTCTACGGTACACCTCATTTGATTACAATACTATAATTCTACCTCCATTTGATTAACTTCTTGTTTTTAAATAAGTTTTTCAGTTTATTCAATTGGAGTTTTAACCAGGACTCATTTATTTTAAGTAGTTCATCTTAGTTTTTAAAACAAACAAGAAAACAGGCCGCAAAAATTGGACAGTGACTAGTTTAGTTTTTGCTTGTAGAACATTTTTCGCTACGTTGCACAAATTTTGGGAATTTATATTAATTTTTTGTACAGATGTGTAACTCCATAGCAGGATGATATCAATAAAGATATATTGCTTCCGAAATATATGCGTTTATATAAATATTTAAATTTTATTTTTTCAAATTTGTCTTAACTGGAATCTAATGTTAAAAGGTTCTCAGTCGAAATCCTCCTCTATAACACTGATACTGATATCAACCATAACTATGGTATTGGATGGTAGCATTTCGTATATTCATCAGTTAGCATCAGTTTATTTAAACCGAACTGTCAGCATTTACAAGTTATTCCTTTAAAAGGGATAACAACTGGCCCAATAACATTAAAAAGAATATAAAGTAGTAGTTCAAGTTTGTAAAGCCTTAAATTTCAGGATTACAAACCGAACAATAAGGGTGATTGTCGGGTATGTCAATCTATAGTGCAGCATTTATGGAACAAAAGGCTTTTGCGGACGACATTTGTCTCTACACCTCTGGCAACAATCCTAACCGGATCATCTCCAATGTAGGAGAAATGCTGGAAAAAACCTACCAATTCTTCTACAGGTGCAAAACCAAAATCAATGTCAACAAGACCGCGGCAATATTCTTCAGTAGAAAACGCAAGCCCGCCATGCTTCCAAACAGAACCAAAAACTTTTTAGACCAATTGATTCTCTGGTCCGAAGAACTGACTTATTTGGGTCTAAAACTTGATCGGAAACTAACATTTAAAAATCACATCGAGCACATCAGTTCAAGACGGCATTCAAGTCGGTTCTGTTTTTATATCCATTGCTCAATCGAAAGTCGTATATGAGTCTGTGCAATAAAATCCTTATCCTCAAAATGAGCATCCATCCTACAATAACCTACAGAGCTCCTACTTAGAAATGTAAATGCGCTAAATATCTTAAAGCTAAGCATCAAGTCACCCAAAATCGTTACTGAAAAATGGCTCTAAACAAACCTTACTATTACTCCTCCAGATTACTACACCGAATAGCTAATTTCAACCCTATCAGCAAGCTTGCATGTAAGGCTAGTCTTCTCAAAAAAAGCCAAATACTCAAGAATGGACAAGAACTGCAGCTGTACAGTTTTTTTATTTATTTGACACACCAGGAAAAATGGACGAAGGAATTGTGCCAGATATAAAAAGAAGAGATCGGCGGCCGATACTTTTCACAGAAGCAAAAAAAGGATTCGAGTGTAGCTGAAAATCAACCAGGAATATGAAGGCGAATAAACGGCTCTATAACTACTTGGAGGTGATTGAATAATTGTCCAACTGAACATTATATTATAGTATTCCGCAAGCCCGAAGCGAAGCGCCTACGAATAACGCATAAAACTTTTGACAAGTTGATTGGCGTGTGAAAAGTCAACTTTATTTTTAATTCTTTTTTGATCATAAAATGACCCCTTTGTTTTGCAAATGATGCGATTTATGAACAATTTTTATTAGATGTATTGATTGGTTTGGTAATTCTTCTGTTTTGAACCGCATTTTAATGTGTCATCCAGATTAAAGGCGAGTGCCTTCAGAGATCACTGAATGGAAAAAAAGAGTTGACTTACATAAGTTGAGTGGCACGCAGTTGGGTAGAGCATGTAAGAAATTTATGTGGAAGTTTCAGACAGCATTTTTTGACTACATGAAAATAAAAATGTCTCCATTTTCATCGCTTTTCGAAACTTTTTTGGATAGTTTGACCTAAAATTTTGGTAATTTTATTCGCATTTTTGAATGTTTTTGGACTGTTTTAGGATTTCATTTCTGTTTAATTATATATTAAGAACAAATTGTGAAAAAATTTGACAGCATTACGTTTCCAATGATGCAAACTTCAGCCACCTCCTTTTTCAGACAGTTGCTATATTATTTTTACTGCACGCTGATGTTTCTATGACAACAGGTATCGTTTGCGCTTGCAAGTGCTTTATAAAAAGGACAGTGAACTCCATAATAATCACAATGCTTCGACATAACATTCGGCAACAACTTCGAATAATTGAATTAAAACAACTTCGAATAATTGTATTATGGCACCAAATCCTTCCGAATGATGTCGATAACCAAGAACACCCGAAAGAAAGCAACAGTTCTTCGATGGCGCCTTTTGGGGATTCAAATTATAATTTAAGCTCTATTGAGCTTAATTTCAATGATAATCAGGAGCAATGAGATGGGAGGTTCCGATGATGGTTTTACTCTTTATTGGGAGCCATGGACATTCAATACCTACTTTATACCGGCTATCTTAACCGTGGTGCACAGGAGCCAATACTCGTTTAATCTTTTCTGCAGAATTAAGTTGAAGTTCATCCTCATCTGATTACGATTTTATCGCGCGAACGTATCCATTGGAAATTGATTTGTATGTTTAAAAAAATTTTTTATTTTTATTTTATAGTAAGTATAAAATATACAAAAAAACAAAATTTTGTCGGAAATGATGTTGAATGCCAAACGAAAACTACGTCAAGTTGAATTCTCTCAGCACTTGCTGAGGTGCTACATGGTATTGATTTTATATACCAGTGCTGATCTTTGTCCTAAAAAAGGACAATGTCCTAGAATTTATAGGTGTGTATTTGTGAAACCACGTTCAAATAAAGCCGCTTGAAGATTTCGGACTATTAACTATTTAAAATATGATTTGCAAATCCAAGTCGGTTGCGTAATTTAAGTTTTTTTTTTGCAAGAATGCAATGCTCAGACGTACAAATTTCAATACATTCAGAGTGAATTGGATTAAACTGGCATGAATAAGTCCAAAAGCAAGTATTTTGTCAATTTTTCTAATGCAAATTGTATAACATTTCATAGAATTAAATCATATTATTTCATACCACTCAATAAACCAGCAAAAAGAAACAATAATATTTTCTTTATTTGAGTGAGGTTTAGAAATAAAGAAATCAACGAAAATATCAACGACTGCAAATTTTCGCACTTTCTAGAAACACTTTAATTGGAATCAAATATCTTCGCAATTTTGACTTTTTTGTACACAGTCCAACCATCGACGAAAATCAAAAAGTGAAAAAATTTAGAAAATTTATAATGATACAAACTTAAAAAATCTCTTCTTTCCATATAGCCTATATATGAAAAAAATTGTGCAGGTGACAATTGGTCCGAGTCAATTGTGGGCAATAGTGTCGGGAATTCAAAAGTAAGGCTCCCTATCTTATGCTTTGGAATAAAAAACAACAAACTCAATAAGAAAGTTGTCCAATTTAAAGGTGTCATCGAGTCCCATGGGTATGCAACCTATATGGCTGATGATGCTGATGATGCTGCCTGTTAGCAAATATTAACTGTACAAAAAAGTTTGTACAAAAAAGTATTAAAGGATTTTCAACAGATGGCGTCACTGACATTAAATCGAATCCGAAAATATTGGAACCAACTTCATTTTGAAGCCTCATCATTAGGTTTTCTTTTTCAGTATATGTCAACTCTCTGAAGTGTAAACACCATAGTTTTTCTGTGCTCCGAATATGTCAACTATTGTGCCAACAAAAGACAATTTGCTGGAAGGATTATTACTTTGCTTTCATTTGAAGAAATCTGCAGCTGAAAGTCGTCATTTGCTGCAGCAAGCCTATGGAGATGCTCCTCCGGATTCTCTTTGTGAGTACTGGTTTCGGCATTTTAGAAGTGGCGATTTTAAAACCGATGACAAAGAGCGTGAAGGACGACCAGAAAAGTTTGAGGATGGCGAATTGTAGGCTCCATTGGATGAAGACTCGTGCCTAACGCAAGAACAACTCGCAGAAGCGTTGGAAGTGACTCAACAAGCCATATCTATTCGCTTAAATCCATGGAAAAGATCCAGAAAGTAAGATATTGGGTGCCGTATGAATTGAAGCCGAGAGACGTTGTTTTTTCACTTGTGAATAGCCACTCCAACGGCAAAAAAGAAAGGGATTTTGCATCGTTTTGTAATTAGTGATGGAAAATGGGTTCATAACGATAACCCCAAGCGCAAAAAGTCATACGGACCGCCCGCCCATACAAATCGACGTCGAAGCCGAATATTCACGGTGGTAACGTTATGCTCTGTATTTGGTGGGACCAATTGGGCGTGGTGTACTATGAGCTCTTAAAACCAGGTGAAACCATGACAGGGCAACTCTACCGACTACAATTGATGCGTTTGAGTCGAGCATTGAAACAAAAACGGCTGCATAACGAGCACACCATGATAAAGTCATTCTCCAGTATGACAATGCTCGACCAAATGTTGCTAGGCAAGTCAAAACATACCTTGAAACGCTTCAATGGGAAGTCCTGCCCCGCCCGCCTTGGACATTACCCCTTCCGACTTATATTTGTTTTCGTCGATGACGCCTGCCCTTGAGAAGCAGCAATTCCGGTCTTTTGAAGTACTCCAAAATAGATCGGTTCGTGGATAGCCTCAAAATATGAGTCGTTCTTTCGACGTGGCATCCGTATGTTACCAGGAAGATGGGGAAAAATAGTGGCGAGCGATGGCCAATACTTTGGAAAATGAATTTGTAACAAATTTTAACACAATACAGCGTCAAACTTGAAAAAAATCCTTTAAAACTTTATTGTACAGAAAATATTTTACTACGTTGACATTTTTTTTTCGAACTTACACTCGTATTTTGCAAATTTTGACGGGTCTCCTCATCTTTAAAGCCGATTAATACCCTTGTCAACTTATGAATGAAAAATTTCTGCGGACGGCAGGCAATCTAAATCCCGCCAGATCTTTTAAGATTTTCACCTTCTTTTCGCGCGAACTTATTAGTCAGTAAATAAACCATAAATATAATAACGACAGATGGTGTTTAATATGAGCTTTTGTAAAATACATCTGTCGAGTTCTATTAGAGGAAGAGGGTTGTTTAAGTGTGTAATTACAAAATACTATGATTCAACCATGCATGAAGTAAGTATCACGCTCTCAAATGTGCTAAAGTACAGTCAATTTTATCAAATGTAAAAAAAAACCTGCATTAGCATTTACTAGAATTAAACTCTGACGTAGGTGATTAGTGATTCAGTAAGCTGCGATGAATATTTAAAATAGTTATCACATTTTTCTAGATGAGAAACTATAGAACTTCATATTCATGCTCTAACCAGGCGACATGTATGTTCTAAATAGTTTTCATTCTAACGTCAATGATGTATCCCTGACCAGCATTCGATTAAAGTTAAATGCTACTAAATGTCAACTAATTAGATAAAATCAGCGAAGGATTCAGGGGAAATACATAACAAGGTATTCCGCACTTCAATTTAATGAATTGCTTTGTGTGATGAACTTTGATTGGGTGAATTGGATTGGATTAATCAAATTCATCATAATCTAAATGAAATGTGATGCATGCAAAACGAATCTCAATCTCCCTAATCGTTGTTGGTATGCCAGACTGTGTGAAACTTTAACGAATAGCATACATACTGAATCAGCTTAAGGTTTTTTTATATTTTTGTGTGGTTTGGTTTAAGATGATATCAACCAAAATATTACATTTTAAATTTCCGAATTTTACAATCTATCAAGGAAGTTCTTATCAGAAATTTTGATACACTTCAAAACCAAAGTTTTTGCTGTTATTTGATATACTCACTATCAATAGAAAAATGCGCTCAGCTGCTTGGGCGTTTCTTTTATCATATTAAAAATTGGTCCAGCTCTGAACAGTTCGTAAAGAAACTGAAATGTTCGAAGCATGCAATATATCTGCCAGCGGGCTCGGATGCAAATGCAATCTATGCCCTTCTATTTCAATTATGCAATTCACTGCAACTTGAATTAATGGCGCCAAGTAATCAGTCTTATTTTTCACGTACGCTATATCTAAATCATATAAACGTTATCACCACAGTGCCGACCTCTGTTACGTTTCTTAGCTTTTCCTCATAAGAAGTTTCATTGCTTGCACATTTTGCCACTTAATTTCACGAATAAAAATCGATATTATCACAGACTTTGTATACAATAATGATTATTTATGCATCAGTAAAACATAACCAACAGCGATTTTCAGATTTTTCACAATTTTAAACTTTTTTTCTCCCCGTTTCACAAGCAAATGGAAATCCTTTAGCTATTTTCGCGAATCGAGGATTTTCCGCTGCGCGCTTAATACATTGCTTTATAAAAACATTCTCGGCGTTTCACTCTACTAGCATCGAAACTTTTTTTTCCTTTCCGCACGATGTACACTAATGAAACGCTACGTGAAGAACTCCTGATTCAATTTCTACCCTCAACACGACCGGCAGTCAACTGAATTTTTGTTGAATATACGTTTGAGAAATACCTGTCTTCGTCATCGACCGTCGTGTGTGTTTTTGTGTATCTAGCGCAAAAGCTACGAATATCTACGAGATGCACACAACAAACCGTAGCACATTTCAGTGTAGATACACTTAAAGTCACTCGGCAAGAACGTTTTCTCGCTTCCTGTAGCACCCACCGCCCGCATCCACGCACTTTGTTAGGGGGTTCATCCAGTTTGTCGCAGCCGCAGTACGAATCCAAACAGTCTTCACTGTATCTTTTTTTCTACAACAGCATATGTGACTGGAGAAGTTCAATCTAAGCACCCTAAAGCAGACGGAGACTGTGATCTGAGCAAGAACGGGTTGAGAGCTTTTCAAAGTTCTTCTAAGACAATTTACAGCGCGACTGTTCTCGTGTTCTTGCGATAAGTTGAAAAAATCTTAAGGGGCGAGCGTGGTAGGACATCATCTCGACGTTGTATGTCGCTTTTCGGAATTTTAATTAAAATCTCTTATTTACATTGTACAACTGAGAGCTGAGTTAACGTAGTGGATTACAGGTCGACAATCTTTCTATTCAATTAGTGCTAATTGTTGCTGCTCCAACTAATCGACCAAGTTTAGTATGCTTGCGATGACCCGCGTAACAGCGTGTTGTATTTTACAGAACGGTTGTTTGGCGGGATAGTTCAGGCAAGATTAAAATATTAGGAACACTGTTCCAGTCTTCTTCTTTGAAATGCTATCAAATATATAATCAACAAGAGCATTTCGCCTATCGGCGTAGAGCAGATATTATACAATGTGCGAGTATACATTGGATTTAGGTAACGCTGATGACACGATTTCAAACTGCAAATTGGATTTGTCGATAGCAGGAAATTGGAATATGCAGCAAAAATAGATATTCGCATCGCAAGTTATATGTTTACATAGTGCGAAGGGCCATAAGTCAAGCGAAAAGAGGAATTGAATTTCATTTGGAGTTTAAATCTATGAACTGGATAAATTCTGCTATCGTTTGTAGTTTTGTTTGGTCAATGAAATTGAATTTTTAAGTCAACTGTGTGTTGCAATTGGGGTCATTTTCCTTAATGTGCACCGCTAAGTTGAGATTGCTACTAAATCCATTTTTTTGCATATGCGTTATGACCAGAATGGGGCACATTCTAATCAGACCATTGTTGAATGACTCGTAAATGAATGAATTGGACATCTTAAGCAATTTTCAGCCTTTTAGGTTTTAGTTCATGTTTGTGATGTATTTAAAAAAAATATAATATACAAATAATAATAATTACATAATTGTTGCAACCGATAGGTCGCACCTGCAGCGAAAAAAAGGAGCAATGTTAAATAGACAGGGTTATTTGAAAACACAAAGGCCGCATAATGGCGGCCGAAGAAAGTAAGTTCCAACCGACTAGCTCACCACGCGGGCGTGGGGGTTTCGGGACATTATTCAAGCCCTGATCCTGCCATGTCACATACACACACGATCACACACACAGACAGTGCTTACTCTTTCATATTAGACAAAATAAATAAATAAATAGAAATAATCAAATGAAAGTAAGTAAATATAAAATATTCAAATGTGCTGCGCTGCGTCCACCACGAATCTCCATCTCTTCTGCTGCGCTGATTCTGACCACCTCTGCTTCCTCCAACACGAATCTCCACCTCAGCTTGATTTCGGGACTTCAATGAATTGCGTTGCGCTGCGTCCTGACCACCTATGCTGCCTGCTTATTATCTTCTTGGCATCGATCTTTATCAAAATGTTCTTTTGAGCTTTTTAATTCAAAGATTTTGCGACTCGAGGACTTCTTGGGCTAAACACTTGCCACAGCTGCTAATACTTCTTGATTCTCTTTATTATCCTCAATACTTTAGAAATCTGGGTCCTTATCCTCAATACTTGATACTGGATTATTATTCTCAATATTGAATTTACAATTTCTATCTCTTTATTCAACATTTTACTACCCTATTTATAGGTATATGTTCACAACACACAAGTGAATCATATCAATGGAAAATTTCTTCCCAAAAGCGTTCCAAGAAATTTTTTTTTTACTTTTTTTCTACTGAGACTTTTTTTACTGACCTCTTTTTTTCTTTTTCTTTTTGTTTGTTACTAATATTATTGAAATAATTATTACTTAATACCAAAACCTATCCTCATAGAATCAATAATTTAAATCAATTCCTCATAGAATCCACCAAACAACAGCGTTTGAGATTTTTCTCCAAGTTTCAAATGCTAAGGAGCGCTATCACTAAGATGATGATGAGATAAAGTCAAAATCGCTGCAAATGCTTCACATCCTTGCTTCGATCCCTCTGAACAAATCCAAATTTAAGTCGAATTTGTGTCGTGGGGAATGCAGGCAATATACAAAAGCAATGTGAAAGTTTTTGAATTTGAAATAGCAATTTTCATTAGATGATTAATCCTTCTTCTCCCGCAATATAGCACGGGATGTTTAACAAAGGGCGTGTGTCCAGGAAGAGGGGTGATGGTAGTGTATCTCCCTTCAGACAACCTCCGAAATACGTATGAAGGAAATGAGTAACCTTCGTTTATGCCAAGTAAATCACGAAGCCAAGGACAGCATATACGGCAAAGAAGGAGTTGAACAATTGATTCTTCTTAAAATATTTCATCTCTAACCTGAACACAGCAACCAACGACAACACATCAACCCTTTTTAAGTCGGCAGGAGACGTGTGCAATTTACAACATAGTGCATAAATTCGTAAATATTTGTTTTTCTAAATAATTGTTTGAATCGCGTTGCTTTCAGTACTTTTTGAAAGACGTGCGACAGACCGCTTTTTTGAATATACAGTCAATTTGAGCGCGTTGCGTAACCACAAGAGATATAAAAGGTACTTGCGGATGTTTTGTTTTACCCTGTATCGACTTTTTGTGTTTTATTACTTTTATTAGTCTACATTAAGCTATTTGTTGTTTCATATTATCAAAATGTTTTATATTCTTCTTAATAAATAAGAACAAATTAACAGTGCCAGCTTTTAAGAAAAAGTGACGAAGAACTTATTTCTCATATGGACAAGAAAGTAATTCAAAGCAAGAAGATAATGTGAAGAAGATGTTGTACCTCAGCCAGGTATAAATTTTGAAAAACGTCAATATCTAGATAACGTGCCCTTGCTTTATACAAACTGAGTAAAATTTATCGGAAAGATAAAACTAGTCATTTTCAAATTTTAGAATCCCTCATAATGTTCAAACGTGGTCACATATTATTATTAAGCATTAACTAGATCCAATTAATCACATTAAAATTTTTTGCTAATATTACAGTGGCCTTTAGGCTATTTTTACTGAAAATATCGCACAAAAATACTGGTGAGCACACTAATATGTATATAGAAAATCTGAGATCAAAATATGTCAGAGAGATAGAGAAAGATTGTAAGTCAACAAATATTACAAAAATTAAAGGTCTTTTGGGATGACACCATTATTGCCGAAGGCTTCGAGGCGGACACCTTAACACTAAGACCTTTGGTCTCCAGACGGCACTGGTTCGATATCGTTTTGGTGCCAATGTCACGGAAACTGATTTCATTTTCTTGTTAGATGCTTACGTTTTTACAATATACGTACGTGTGATGATAGAAGACAAGGAAACAAACTCGGGAATTTCGGGATATGTTTATTGAATTCAACGCGAATATAACGTAATATTTATCTTGAATGTTAACACCATGTAGCAAACGCTGAAAAATTGGAAAAGAAACGAGATCGATGTCCATTACGCCGATACCTACCAAATAAACCAAGGGAGTATGGGATAAAAATGCTTTTATTGTGAGACGCTCGTCTATTTTATACTGCGAAAATTGAAAAATATGTTGGCAAAAATGAGGGCATTGACAATCACAGTGACTCTGTGGCTGATGTGGAAAAGCCTTTGGTGAAGTCTGTAAAAACTCTAACAGGAATGTTGTGATGGACAATTAATTAATCACGGACGAGTTATTTAAGAACTACAGATATACTGTGAGAAACCAGTGATCAAAAAATAAGCCTCAGGTGCTAGTTTCTTTTATATGTACAAAAGGAAAATAACCGCCATAAATGTGAACAGGATATTGTTGCAGAGTTATGTGGAAAATATTCAGTGTCAAGCATCACAAAAATGTGGCCTATCTATTCTCTGGTCTTATGAACATCGTGGCATAAATGCGTATGTCATCGTAAAATCGAATAAAGAAAATGCGTCCATATTGTGTCACCAAGAAGAGATTATTTGAAGAAGCTGTCCATGTGACACATAATCTTAAACCTGTATCCAGGTGTAAAAAGTGATCTTAGGTTTTCAATTGGAGGTAATGATCAAAATGAGAATCTGAAAGAAAAAGAAAAAGGCCTGCAGCTCCAAGAAAAAGGCCTGCAGCCGCACTCGCAAAAGTTTGCATCACAATTTACTATGTGTCCTTAGGAAAAGGATAGACAAACTAAGACTTATTGCAATTTATGGCACAAAAATATATGTAGTGATGTGCTCAAAATGTATAATGTAAAATATTGTCAATATATGATATGAGTCTCATTATTTTTAAGTTATACTTTGAATACGAAATAGGAAACATATTGGAAAAGAAATTCATTACAAGCTTAGTGGTTGGTCTTTTCAGTCAAATGTATCCAACAACTGCCATCATAGATAAGAAGGCAAGAAGGAAAGATATCAAAGAAACACGACACTCCAGGACTATTCAGAATAGCATGCGTCTCAAACCAAGATAAAAATTGCGAGAACTACAATCAAATTCTAATGTCTGTCAAAATCTGAAAATTAAAACGACAGTAAGAATAGAAAAAAGCAACCCTTGGAATTTTTTTGGAAGCAATAATGAGGGAGAAGGCGAAACATTTAGGCTAATTATAGCTCTAGATAAGAACATTCGGCCCGTGGTGTACCGAGGGAAAGTGTAGCAACCTGACTGCTGTACGAAGAAGAAGTTAAACTGATGGAACGAGGACTTGGTGATAACTGACGAAAAATAAGGATTTGAGGTTGTCTATATGGCTGAGGAGAGGTCGATCTAACGAGTACCGGGGACGGCACCAAATATGGATTCCACATGGTTGGGAATTCGAGGTGTACAGTGAGAAAGTTATTTGAAGCTGAACCGATGGATAATAGCTGCCGAATCGATGACTATATAATGCCTGATGAATAAACTGGACTAGATGAAAGTAAGGAGTGTGCTTTCAAATTGACGGACTGGATGTACTGAAATGAAAGTGATTGATGTACTGAAGAAATTAGTTGGATTTGCCGGAAGATTGTAGTGATGGAATTGACGGAAGAGATGGAATGGATGGAATTGATGGTATAGTTGGAATTGCCGGAAGATGTTTGTAATAATCGATATCTGTTGTGTATTTGCAAGACTGCCAGACAACTTGAGAAACTAAATGTAACGAACTGAGTGTGATTACATATAGACGAACTGAATTTAAATGTTGTTAGCACTATGTTAGCACTAATTATGTTGATGGGATGGATGCGAGACTAGTACACCTGCTAAAAATGAAATTGAAAATATTGGGTATAATGTGTAATAAATGTTGCTATATGTTGTGACTGGTGTTAACCCGGACCCTATAGACTTGTGCTATAGGACTCCGGCTGGCTGATAGTCTAGGCTTCGGCTTGTTCCATTCAGTCTTTGGGGAGTGCCGACCCTACGTACCCGGATTATCAGTTCCGTGTGCCTGGAGCAGAAACTGAGAGTTTTTCTCGGAGTGTAGAGAAGCGCAACCTGATCATAGATTATCTGAACCACTGGTTGGGGAGACGCCCATAACAGGTAACGGTGAGGAGCCTACCTTTGGCTGAAACGTGGTGGTTTCGAAGGCTAGAGAGTGGTGGTGAGCATTCACCAGTTGTGGTCGGGAAGCCAGGTAGATTTGAATAAATTGGGACCTAGGATTGTAACTTGTTTCTTAGGGCTGGTGGTTGACACATTGTTTCAACCCCGTCTATGGAGACCGTGGAATAAAGCCATTACGCAAAGTGTCCACGTTAAACCACGTGACTTCTAGATAAGAACCACATATGGACAAGATTCCTCAAAGAGGGACGGATAGTGGACAATAAATATCATAGAACGCATCGAATTACTATTAAAATACTATATATATATGTACTATACTTTTTCCAGACTCAAAGGATGAAGTTGGCGAATGGGTAACCTATGAGACTTGCAAATAATAAAAGTGTTATCGGCGATTAAAAGCTTCGTACCATACAATTTACCAGTAATCTCCGAAATTTATCCGAAAATTGATATTACAATTATACGAATGCTGAAGAAACATACATAGCCTCTTTATCAAAACAATACATTCCTTTAGACTGGAAAGAGAGTTATCGTAGGTTTACATACCAAGAAGTTGGCAGCTCAATGTTAAAAGAAAAGATAAACTTTGAAAGGTGTAGAAGGTCATAGGGAATTTTCTGAAGCAACATTGAGGGAGTAAATGAGGCTTCTCCTTCATACAGAGCCCCGAAAATGGACCCGAACATAGGCATAACGGTTCGAACGGGTGATGACCGTAAGCAAAAGATATCAGGGAATACCTCGATCTACTATAAGACTAACACTTTTTAGGATCAATCGACGACGAGATCGAAGGGAAAATACTGCGACTCCGTAAGTAGGACGGAGGACCACGCCTGAAGGGAATCACGATCGTAAATCATCAATACAAAATCATTTCGCCCGATCGTGCTGAAAATAGGGATTATGCTTTAGTTTTTTATCGATTTTTATGCATTCAAAATATATGTTTTTTATGCATTAGAAAATTTGCGAGCTTAAAAATAAAAGGATTTATCGAGCGCCATTCTCAGGTATCTTTGAACGTTAGCTCTTAAATATTTGGCACACTGATACCATGTGGGGTACCATATAGGATCACAGGATGTAGTCCGATTTTTAAACTAAGTGCTTTGTTCTTGATGTCTAGTCGGAAATTTCTATTAAGTAGTGGATAATGTGTGAGCAGCGATCTGATATATGTTCAATATGAAATGTAAGCTTTTTGTCCAATACAAGCCCGAGGAATATAAGATCCCCGCTCCATGTTAGGGAGCAAAAAAGTTTTCTTTTTTTTTTTTGTTTCCTGAAAATATTGCTTTCGCTTTAATAATTTTTATTTTCCCTTGCCCTTTGTTGAAATATGGAAATGTTTTTCCAGTGTCATTTCTAGTTAATTTATGATAGCGCTTGAGCGCACAACTTTGAAAGGTGTGGTTTATTGAAAATCTGATAAGTGTGTATTGTATAATTTGGAACTCAAAAATGAACATTGTGTGATACCTGTAGTTATGTCTTAGGTTAAAGATGGACTTCAGTGAATGAAACTTGCTGTCGCGCTGGAAAGAAGCCTTACTCATCATTAGAAAAAAAAAGGATCTTGTACTTATTAAGCTTATATAGTAAACCATCCTGCCAAACCATATCAAGTACCATTTCAATGTCCATTCATTCCTACTGAATCTTTTGAAGCCAAACTGGAAATGAAATGCGTCTGCTATAGACGCCCGGCGTGAAAAGTTTGAAAGAAATAGCTTCATTTTGTCTCAAACTGAATTAAGAATGCAACGGCATTCAAAAGAATCGTCACTTCACGACGGACGTGTGATCCTCGCGAGTAGGACCATATACTTGCGTGAAATTCGCAATACAGCCTTACTCTGTGTCAATAATTTATGAATGCAATCGAACAATAAAATATGAAAAAAGCGAGTGAAGTATATGATTTTTGCGAATTAAACATGTGAATAACATTTTCGTTATACGTTGCTGGTAAGTTTTCTTGAATAATAATCGTAGTTCTCGTTAATGCTTGTCGTTAGTGAGTTGGATTTCTTGTTTCGTAGTAGATTTGAGGTACTAAATACGATTTCGTGTGAAAATCGCGGTTTTCAGCGTTTTAGACCACTTTGGGAACGCGAATATGAAAAAAGGTTGGAGACCACTAAAAAAAAATTTTCGCAATTTTTACTTGTTTGCAATGTACTAGTGCTGATTATCTATAAAAATGAAGTCCCAGCTCAATTACCAACAAAATTAAAAATGTGAAATATTTCGGATCGTTGAAATTCCAACGATGCAAACTTCATACACCTGAATTCTAAGCATTTGAAAGTTATTGCTTTCCCTGGGAATTACTTAATCTCAATATTTGATATCCTATCAAATCCAGCAGCGTTGTTGTTTCACTCACATGCCTCAGTTTCTTTGCGTCTTCTGCTGCTTTGATGAGGTGTCCACTAATATTAAAAATGATAAGTTCAATGCCACTAGGAGAGGCTTTCTGTTTAGCGAGTAAATACGAAAGAAAGTAGACCAGTAAAAATCAGTTGACTAGCAATTCTATTCGCATTCGTGGGTCGAGGTTACTCGTGAATAATTCATGGCTTTCATCGGCCTAATTCTTGACATGGGAACAATCCTTTTTCAATATATAGCTGATATATAGCTTGGTATATAGATATATACCTTGGTTAATTAGGAGCAACGGTAAAGTACCATTTTCTACACCTAAGAACCTAGGCATTGACTAATGCTTCCTGCTAGGAAATTCTCCAATAGATTGAACCAAAATGTGCTGAAGGTTTTGTACCTGGCAAGGATTTTTGTGTCGATGAGTCTATAATAAAATTCAAGAACCAAATTGCGTTCAACACGTGCAAAACCAACTAAAAAGGGTATGGGAATTTGTGATGTCTTTATTCAATTTTGCCTTTATCTGGAAATTTGACGACTGAAACCTAAAGTTTTCTCTAAAGAAACCAGAACTTCAAGATACTTTCGTCATTCTATTGACGTTGTTGATAAAACAACTTCTGAACAACGGTCTAAACGCACAGAGCTACCCTGTATACCCTGGTCAGATTTTTAACAAGAATTCCACTTGCAGATGAGATTTTTAAGCTCAAGATATCTTTCACAGGAATAATAATGCCAAGTCGGAACCACTTGCCACCTTAAATAAAAAAGCCTAAGTTTCTAACAATATCTACAGTAGTATACAAGAAAAATAAGTCTTCACGTTCGACAGCAAGAAGCCGCGGTGGTGGTACGATGAATGTATTGAAGCCAATTATAGTCGCGAATTACACCAAGAAAATAAGATACGTTGATCGCATTGACAAGTATACAATATAATTTTTTGCAAAAATGGTTAGAATGGTGGTCAACATTGGTGGCCGTAAGAGTTAATTATGTTGACAATCAGGAACTCGCAACGTGATGTCAATTCTAAATAACTGAATCCTTGAATTTTTCTTAATTAAAATGCGTCAACCGTCATTGGAATACTTTGTTAACTTTCTTATTTTATATTCGTCGTTGTATTCAAATTTACCTACGACTTATCAACAGATTTCTAAATTTTCCGCCACATTTTTGAGTCTCATTCATTCGATCACAGTTTATAAGCACGGAGAAATACTCGTTAAAAATATATTACGTTGAAAATGTCGCAAGACAGACAAAACATGGAATCTTCAAACGCGTAGTACTAAACATTCATATTCATATTTATGTAAATCACATCGAGCACGTCATATTAAAATGAAATAAAGTAAAATAAATCCAAACATCGAATCATTATATACGAAATATGCCAAACACAAGGTCGCTTACTGACTTGCCTGTTGCATGTTAGCTGCTGTTAATACATTTTGACGGGGGTATCTTTAGTGAAAGTTCATGATCACATATCGTCAAGGGCATTTATAGCAGCAGCAGTCTTGAAAGGTTGATTGGAATTATCTGATTTCTATATGAAAATTTTAATGTGCATTATTTTTGAATAGTATCCATCGATAGATATTTTTTGCTTAAGTATTGCGCAATTTACAAAGTTTGCGGAAGATGCATCTCAGTTTGAGGACTTAATTTTAGTTGCTGATGATATCGCCTTTGTCTTAGATAGACAAAAAAGAGAAGAGGAAATGAATTGAAGGCTACTGGAGTCAGTGTTTGTTACATGTTTGCGAAAAAAATTCGGATTGCAGCTTCTTTTTTTTAAGAATTTCAGGATATCGTTGAATAGTACAATCAATATGCATTACTAGTTTTTCCAAAGTGTCATCCGAGCTGTATTTGTAAGGAGTTAGGTCTTTGAATTACAAAATTTGACATCTGTTTCAGTTTTCATGAGTAGTTTCACGTAAACGAAACTTTTGAAAATATTTGAAATGTTATACCTTCCCAAGAAATTTTGCGATACTCGAAGAGCATTTCCTGCAAAATCTGGTCGTTATTACATTTCTACTCACAATTCGACGTGTTATTGGAAAATTTGATATCTGTGTACACTGCCCATGAAAGTAAGGTCCCAGCGTTAGCACAAAACTGCGATAAAATTTCGAAAAAAGTCTCAATCTGACGGGATTCAACTGACATATATGGAATTTTATAAGCATTTGGAAATTTTCTCAAATATTGCGTTAATCAAGAATAACGTTTATATAGCTTCTGCGTAAAGATCTACTAGCAATATCCCTTTTTACGATCTAAACCTATTAGATATATTTCTTATCGCCCGGGAATGCTCTGGCTCTTAGTGTTTGCTATGGTAAGATACAAAAACTACATCATAGCCGCGTTGCAGCAAGTAGAGCAGAAAAATCGTTTGTGTTCGCGTCGTTCTCAAGAATTACACCTTACCAAAGTAACTCTGTAGCATTTTTTTGTGGAATTTCAAGATTCACATATCATATACCAGTATGAGCCCAAGAACTCAAGCGAAACGCAAAAATGATCGATAATGAACATAATTGAAAAATCATCATTTCAGTAGCAAACTATTCAATCTGTTGGCGGTTTGCAAAACGCTCTCCTCCCCTAGAGACCCCTTGAGATTCTCAAACATATGGAATTCATGTGATGAATGGTCAGGTCTGTAGGGAGGCTATTCAAACGCAGTCCATTGCATTTCAGCCAATTTAAAGGTTCAATTTAAGTCCGCAGTGCACAGTCTTGTATTGTAATGCAGAGGCAAGACGTCTTGGGTGGGTTGACGGCGTCCTTTCGACCAATATACAGCTCGAACCTGGCTGAGTCTTCTGACAATAGTAAGCAGCATTTACTTAGCTACAATTGAGAAGGAAACCAATGAGCGAAACTCCTTAAGAGTTGGAAAAACCATTGACTTAACCTTCCCGGCTGACAAGCTTGTTTTGGCTTTAGATGGTCCTGGTACACCCTTTCCTCACCATTCTCGATTCGGGAGTGTAGTGAAACCAAGTTTCGTCGCACGTCACAATGTGTTGCAAGAAAGCCTGCCCTTCATCGTGAAAACGAGGAAGAAGCCTCCGGCAAGCTTTAATTTTCGCATTTCTGCAGTGTTGGATAAGCAGACGTGGAATCAACGTCGTCGAGATTTTTCAAAATTCAAAGTGATTTCGGACGATGATCATCGGACACTTCCATCACTGACTCCCGTTTCTGTAATGATTTCTACTCCAGTAACGCGGCGTTTTCATTCAATAAGTTCGAGAACAGCTGCAACACTGTCAGTCGTTCCTGCAGCTGGGGCGTCTTCGCTGACTCACATTTTCCACTTTTTTACGCCTTTCTTTAAACTCGGGACACCAGGCTTTCATTCGTGGCCATGGATTTACATTCTCCCAAAAGTTATACACGCAATCGATCCCGAATTGAAGCTAACTTTACTCCTTCCTTCTTTAAAACCTCTATTATCATGAAGGTCCCTTATCTAGGGATGAACTTCTCGTTCACTCATTTTGAGGACAACTTAAGAATCCTCGAGTCATCTAGAGGGGAAGCTCCCCAACCCTTTTCGACACTTTGTTCCTTCACCACGCTTGTTAAGCCCTCAGAAGCAAAAGGCTCTTTTCTATTTAAATGCCCATTGTATACAGCCATTATCGTTACTGTCAGTTAAAGCTGATCCTGACATGTTAACCAAATTGGTTCTGAAAAAGTTCATTTTTAACAAGACGTTATTTTCTTAAAATGACGTATTTCATTGGCCGCCAAGATCCTGTAATGATTCTATGGCTTTTCGAGGGTCATTATTTTCCAGCTTCACTAAAGCAAATCAAAGACCATGGACCATAACCGTCCGAAAGTTTCATAGAGTTGCACGAACAGAGATGTGGTGCACACATTGACAACATTTTGTTCGGATCATACACTTTTCATCATTTCCATGAGGAAAAATTTTCTGTATCATATTTAAATCTTTCAAGGAAAACTAGTCGAAAGTGCTCGTTTCAAACGCGAAGCTCAGGTGCAAGGGTCCAGTGTGCTATACCCCCTGTTGTTAATGAACATAATCTTAAAACAAAATCTAAGGATGTTCAACAATTTTTATTGGAAGCGTATGAATATAACATGTTTCGCTTCCATATCAAAAATCATTTTAGCATGCTAGTATTGCACTAAAGACTTTATTTTTAATTGAAAAAAAGTCAGACGATATGATGGAGTTATCGTTTTTTATGTCAAATTCAAGAGCGTCGCTTTTTCAATGGCCCTTAAAATTTATTAGCTGATTATCCTTCGCAAGGAAAAATGGTTCGAGGTCACTGGAAAAACAGCTGGGGTAAATGAAGAAACTATGAACTACACTTGAAGTGTTTTTAACTAATCTAGTCAAATACCTTTAAAGTCATACAGAATGTTAGTCATTGGTCTAGAAACTTTTTGTATTAAAAAAAAAAGATAAGTCAGATGTCATTTTTAAGGTGCACGTATAATTTCAATTCCTTATAATGTATTTCAGTTGTAAGTTACTTTAAATTGTGCCATTTGAGCCGAAAACATTCCTTAATGAATTCAGGTAAAGTTAGGAGGGGCTGCAAGAAAATATACATATGAGTTTAGGGTGATCTTTGAATATTTTTTATAGTTTAATATAGGCTTTAATATAGTTATCTAAGTATCGAAAATATTCTTCGGCGGTTTTCGGTCCGGCCTAGAGATAGCCTCAGTAGGTCTCAGTAGGTCTATGGCACTAGGTCTCACTATATAAAAATTTTTAGTTCGAAAACTGTTATTACAAATTTGACAAAGCTTTTACCATTTCAACTTAAAGAAGAAATAAATTGCATCCTGGAAGAATCTTCTTCAACAAACAAATGATAAAGAGTAAGTTTCAGATTTTCAGAAATCTGGTAGGACCATTTCAGTCGAAGCATTATGAGGACGTCCCGATGTTGTGATACCTGTTCAAATGATTAGAGAAATCGCTCCTTGGTAAAGTGGTAGAGGATCGAGGATTAAAAATTTGGTTTAAGACTGAGACTTGTTGGAGGTGTACGTAATAATTTCGCATGACAATTCATGTATGGAGAAGTACTTTGCTAGCTAAAAGCAATGGACAAAAACCTGAGAGAGAACAATTTTTCAAACAATAGTTGAAATAAAAAATTGGACCAGTAAAATATACTTCCAGAGAAGTTGGACATGAAAAGGGTTATGGCGACGATTCAATGGCATGCGAAAGGAATAACCCTCACCGATTTCGCAGGAAAGGAAAAAACCTTAATTTAATTGATGTTCCTTCTTAATGGTATTGACGGCTGAAGTCAACATATTTCAGTGCAAATTACTCCTTCAATTACCAAATTCACGAGATTTATGCCACAGAGGATTTAATTTGATTTCTATTGGCTCGTAAGTTCAAAAAATTAAGAGCAACAATTGAAATAAATCTATGATCGTATTTAAGGTTGAAGGAACAGTTAACTGGATACACAATTTTCATTCAAATAACGAAGGATGAGAACTATCTTCAGATATCTCTACTCCGAAATTATTGAGAACTATTTGTATTTGATTCATTGTTCAACATACAGTAAACAATGGTATGAGGATAGCATAGTGTAATTAAAAATGAAAATAGACCATAAGGTCTGGTCTATTAAGCCACTGAAATCTAACTTAGCTTTAGATGCTTTAGATGTTGTATACATGTACATACATGTGTAAAAAGCACACAGTTATGTTGAGATATTGAGGCTGAGAACTGAGATCAGACTTCAAGAGAAGTTTTTCTATTGTGGATAACTAGGAAATACGCCTAGGAAACACGATTCAGTTCGGACGATATTCGATCCACTTTTCCGTTCAGCACCACATAAACATAAGTCCATTATATCTTTATGTTGCAATTATTGGTTAGGGGAAAAGTTTCCGTAGTTTTTTCGAGAAAGTTTTAAGTTTATTTAAACATTAAAACATACAGTCGCGTGATTCAAAGTATGCACCATTTGCAGCTATGACATTCTCCCATCTTTCTGGTAGTAGATGGATTCCTCGGCGCTTAAAATCCCCATCCTTCGATTTAATCTAGTCACCGAACCAACTTTAATGCCTTGGAGCATGGAGCGGAACAAATGGAAATCCGAAGGAGCAATGTCTGAGGAATACGGTGTGTGAGATAAGATTTCCTAATTCCTACCTTCCAAATATTTTTCGAACCGCTTGGCTACGTGTGGCCTTGCATTGTCATGCAGCAAAATCAGCTTGTCATGTCTGTCATTCCATTCTGGCCGTTCTTCCATCACAGCTCGATTTAGACGGATGAGTTACCGTCGATACACATCCCCAGTGATTGCTTGAGATATTTTCAGGAGTTCGTAACGGGTGACGCCACTGTGGTCCCGCCAGATGCACAACGTGACTTTGGAAGCGTGTATATTCCGTTTTGACGTCGATTGACTTGCTTCACCTGGAATTACCCAATGTTTTGGTCGTTTAAAGTGGTCGTAGTACATCCATTTCTCATCTTCTGTCACAATTCGTTGCATGAAACCCTTCTTTTTTTGTCGTTGAAGAAGCATCTCACACATTACCAAACACCGTTCGATGTCCCTCTTTCTCAATTGATGCAACACTCAAGTCTCAGATTTTTGGATCATTCCCATGGCATGCAAGGGCTTACTTCTTCTAGGCTTCAACTTGAATCTTCATCGAACAATTCCCGTAGTTATGAATCTTCAAACTTTTTCGGTGCCCCTTCACAAAATTTATCATTCACGCCAAAACACCATTTTCAAAACGCAGAAGCCACTCTCTGCAAGTCGTCTCAGATGGAGCATGATCACAGTAAACATCCTGCGTTATACGACAAGTTTCCGCAGCACTTTTCTTGAGAATGGTATAATGAACTAAGACTTCCTGCAAATGCAGCTTTTTCGGAGTCGCAATTACGGAAAAAACAATGTGCACGCTTTGAATGAATGTTGGCTACTGCGTTCATGAGCCTACGCATCCAACTTCCAATTCCAAGAACTCTACCACAGCAGACACTAAAATGGTATCTGTAAGGACATCTGTCTACCAACGGCGGAAATGTCTCTTTCCCATACCCAATAGCATAAAACTGCTGAACCTGCCGCATTCAGACAACATACACCAGTAATGGCCACGCCTCTCTAGCATATGCACTATGCACTTCCTACTACAGTTTTCAACGAGAGAAACGAGAGCGAATTTGTGAAACGACAGAACCTACTTCTTAACCCACATAGTTCTGAAAAGTGAATATGAAAATTTAAAAAGTGAAAAATAAATTAAATGTGTTTCAATAGCATTCGCTTTAAGTAGGTATATGATGAAAGAAATTAAGAGTCAAAGGTATTTGCTTTCGCAAAATAGTTTGTTTTTTGTAAATGCAGGGTCCCAAAACTATGCGGCCTCAGTTCATAACACCTCAGTGGTATTATACTCTGTTGTCTAGCTCAACACATTCAGAAGTAATTCCCCACTTGGCCCAAGAACACACCCCTCAGGAGTTTTGACGTCTTCTAGAAGCCACTATTCATGAGAACTTTGACTTGTGCAATAAGTTTTGAGATAGAGTTAATTGGTCACATATATGCCAACGGGGTTGAATTGGCTTAGCCATTTATATTGCCAAAAAACAAAAGACCAAGCTTGATGTACAGAGTTTGAGATATGCGTGGGATGCGCGGGCACGTCTAAAGATGATATTGGCAATAGTTTATAAAAGAACCCTTACTATGAACCCAACATGGACAGTTGGCTTTCCTTAAAGAATTTTATTGTAATATTGCAATTTCTACTTTTAAACGTCTTTTTTAATTAATTAATTAAACGTTTTCTGTAATGAAATCAAATGTAAATACCACACGACTTCTTTTTCAGTTTTTATTGTATAATTTAAGGCTAGAGTTGCTTTACCAAAATGGAATCATCAATGTCAAAGATGTCGGCAATGGCAGCGTAATCATTTTAGGCAGACAGGTCGTTGAACTAAAATGAAGAGGAGACCGTGTACGTTTGAATTTCTTAAGAAACGTCGTGCATGTTAATAATACTAATCACCGAAAAGCCCACTAATACTCACTTGAATTAAATATTGGAAACTTTCAAACGCCCACAAATTTGAAATATTCTCTGCAGCATAAGACTAGCAATTTTGCATCAAACTAACACAATTACTTTCAAAATATTTACTTTTGATCTCCTTCTGATGTACGATTAAGGTAATTTGCTACCGAAAAAATATTTTACAAGAGTTTTGATCACCATGTTTCACGCCTCGTCTTTTGCACTTTTATCCTTATCAAACGATAAATAAGCAGAATATTTTATTTATCCAACAAATTTCTAGTTCGACTATTTTGGGTCAATATTGAACTTATTTGTTATGGACAAACTGTGTTAATCGGGCATTTCCAAAACGTTTAATAGACTTTTTAGCTGCAGGGGCTCCCAGTTAGAATATATACTAGATAAATCTGTGTACAAAGTAAATTATCTCTTTGAATAAAGTCCATTTCGAGCTGGTACAGTACAGCAAATGATCAATAATTTTTTCTATATTGTTATTTCCGCTATCTAGGGCAATTTTAAATTCCGCATCATGTAAGAACAATTGAAGCTCGTAGATGGTGGGAAAAATAAAATCTCTTAAGATCTTTCCAGTTGTGTCTAGATACTGAACTTACGAAAACTAGCAAAAGAAACAGCGATACGCATAATTTACCATTAAAATTGCTATGTCCATTTCAAGGCTTATTAGGCAGCACTACCACCAACAGCAAACAGCCTACTATGAAAAGCTACAAATAAAAATGATGTGTTTTTGTTTTAATTAGATGAATCGCGTAAAATACTATGCTATTGCCATGTTTATAGACGAAAACCTTGAATTCAAACTCTACTAATTAAAAGTAAAATATATAAATAATATACAACTTGTATGTACCAAGAAAATTATACGAATATAAAGCTTATGAGATAAGTAAATATCAAATGCATATTTAGATGTGAATTGCATATTGCTTATTTGGTCAGGGACTATTTCATTTCTTTTCACATAATATCTAGTACGTTTATTTAGAAAGCAATATAAAAGAGTGAGCTATAATTAAGTTAAAAAAAAAATTCTTACAACGGACGAGATTTAAGGAAACTAGCGTGTGATAAAGCGACAATGAGACCTCAAAGATAGGTTAAGTTAATAACATATACAACAAACATAATATACCACATATAACATAATATGTGTTAACAACGTGATAAAGCTATTAGAACAGCTTGTAGAGGTAGGGTCAAAGGAGAGAATGGTTCCCAAAGGCCCTATGTACCCTAAGTACCGGGAATTTGTTATTTAAAACACCCGCGCTGAATTGATTTTGAAATCTTCTTTGATTTTGACTTTTTTCTTAGTTTATATATGACTTAGACTTTTTTAGTTTAAAAATATATCACCGAAAAGTGGAGGGTTCAAGATATGCTGTCAAGCGAGAAGAGAGGCAGCGCACAATACTCGAGTGGCAAGAGTCCTGGGAAGGCGCTGGACTGCCCGCCTTATAGAGGACGTGGGATCGTGGCTAAATCGAAGGCACGGTGAGACTGATTATTACCTTACCCAGCTTCATAGCGGGCATGCGTATTTTCAGTCTTATCTGCACAAGATTGGTAAATCACGGTCCCCAGACTGCATTTTCTGCCCAGGTGAAGGGGACGACGCATGCCACACCTTCTTCAACTGTAGAAGGTGGAACAGGATGCGGCGGGACTTGAGGGAGGTAATGGGAGAGCTTTCTCCAGACAATCTAGTCAGAGAAATGCTGAAAACTTTCGACAAATGGACCTGTGTGGCACATTATTCTCGGGCAATACTTACAGCAAAAAAAGTGACCATGGATAACCTTGGGCGCGGGGTCCAGGGAGGTCTTCTTTCCAGCAGGCCTCCTCTATCCTGCCCCGTCCCGCTGGAGGGAGATTTTTCTACGCTGACGGCGCCCTAGGGCGAAGTAAAAAGAGGCCTAGCCCGAAGTAATGTGTCAAACGGTTCCAGGCTAGGGTCTCTTGACAGGGGAGGGTGTTTAGTGGGTAGTCTAGTAGCATGCGCTCCCAGGAGTCCCACACTCCGGGCGTAAATTGCCTTCACCCCCCAATCCAAAAAAAACTGAATAGGTTCTCAGGTTTTGCGTTTTTAGATGGAAATTTTGATTATTGTTCTTTCCATACTCAGAATCTGACTACTTACTACGACAAAGACTTTGATGTGACGACTTGATTTTATCATACTCTATGTGATTTTTTCTTATTTCTTAAACCAAAAACACTCTTACAAGGAAGAAGATTTGAGACGAGAATTGAGAGATTCAATGTACATGCAGCAAAAGAGCTGAAAGTTATTACAAAAAAGTGTAACAGGTCTGTTTTAAAAAGTGGAACTGTTAAGATAATTGTTACACTGTGAAATCTTTCAAAGGGAATCCATACATGTAAGACGTGAATAAAGAATAAAGATGTGGACTACGTCAACAGGTATCCATCGGGTCTCGGCTATAAGGTAGTGTGACGCAAGCTCGGTGCTCTACGGAAGCCCTGTTTACTTCAAGCAGACAAGATGGACGGAATAGAGCAGGCGATGTTCCCAACTCACCCCGTCCGTGTTGATGCTGTCCACGAGGTCGATTCAGTGGAATGTCCATTGTTCACAAAGAATGAGCTACAGAATGAGCAACAGGACCAGACGGCATTCCAACCGAGGTGCTGCAAATTGTCTTCCACGTTTTTCCTGACTTGCTGCACAATGTGTTCAGAAGGCGTATTTGCATCTCACTGGAAGGTGGTGAGGCTCGCATTGATCAGCAAGGGGAAAGGGGACCCAGAGCTGCTTTCTGCATACCGCCCGGTTTGTATACTGTAAATAGCCGGGAAAGTTTTCGAAATGCTCATCAAGGGAAGATTCACTGATTCAATTCGTGCTGTAGGCGACCTTTCTCCTCGGCAGTATGGCTTAAGAGTTGGACGATCCACTTCCGATGCCATTATGGAAGTGGTGAACGCAGTCCGTCGAGCCGAAGCGCAAATGATTCCAAAGGAGCTGTTCTGCTGGTGACGCTTGACGTCAGGAATGCCTTCAACTCCGACAGATGGGCGGATATTCTTGGCACATTGGAAAATTCTTTCCGATTGCCAGGGTATATGATGCGGATTTTCAGGCATTAATTGAAGGACCGCAGCCTGCTCTATGACACACAAGACGGGCGGAAAAGTATGGAGATAACATCTGGTGTTGGGCAAGGCTCCATACAGGGACCAGACTTGTGGAACGCCTCATATGACGGATTCGCGCTTTGTCGGCTATGCGGATGATGTAGCAGCACTGGTCGCCGGACGCACAGTCGAACATGCGCACCGCATGTTGGGAATGCTAATGCGTGGAGTGAGTGATTGGACGACCACCTGCGGGTTCAGTCTGGCACTGGAGAAAACCGAGGTGGTCATTAGCACGAAGGAAAGAATTCCCACGGTAATTTCTATGCAGATCGGAGATGCGACTGTCGAGTCAAAACCTGCGAAAAAGTATTTGGGATTACTGATCGATTCGAAAATGAGCTTTTCGGAACATATCAGTGCAACGGCAGAAAAGGCCGTGATAGGCGTTCCGGCTCTAAGTCGACTCTTGTGCAACATCGGTTGGCCCACACCGAGTAAACGCCGACTCCTCATGTGTGCTGTACAGTCAGTGCTACTGTATCGCTCTGAGGTTTGGGCCGGAGCTGTCAGTACGGAGCTGTACCGAAATCGCTTGGCGCAGTTACAGAGACGACGAACTTTGCGGGTTGCGTCTGCATACTGCACTGTCTCCGAGTCGACGGTGTTGGTAATCGCAGGAGTGATACCCATCGCCCTCCTTGCTAAAGAGCGACGGGGGGATGAAAAGGGATGGTTCTGGATATGCTGTCAGCCGAGAGGAGAGACAGCGCACAATAATTGAGTCGCAACAGTCCTGGGAAGGCGACTCTAATGGCCGCTTGACTGCCCGCCTTATAGGGGACGTGGGATCGGGGCTCAATTGAAATAAATAAAAAAAAAATTAATATAAGCGGCAGATTTGGCACTATTAAAAAAGATATATAAAAATGAGTTGATTTATTCCGAACTGAACAAAACTAACGACTAATGGTATGAAACTAAAAGCGGCTGATATCTGGCATTATATATAATTTCTAGGTAGTTTAAATAATGTTCAGAATCACCAGTAAATACGTAAAATACATATTTCCTAGTAATTCTTTAGCTACCTTTAACATCCATAGGAAATTTGTTACATTCGTGATGTTATAAAAACGTGAGCGAATTGTGGTCACTGGCTCATCTACTCACTCCTAAATTATCAGGTTGTATGCGGTTCTTCGTCAAGTTTTATGTTGTCTTAAATCTAAATATATTCTTTTACATATATGACATATTTGATGAAAGATCACTTTAAAATATTAGTTCGATTAGCACTACTAAAATTCAAACGAACGGGGAATTATCGTTCCACGCCTTTAATTTACTGGATGTCCTTACGATTCTGCGGTCGAACAGTAACAGACAGCTTTCAAAAAAGAGAGTCGTGTAAGTAAAATCAAATTAGTCGTATAACTCCGTTCATTTTATCCCTGGCAAATCCAGGCATTCACTTCAATTATAGGAACTTCACATAGGGTGGGCCAGCGTAATAAAAATGATGTGACCATTTGCAGGATAATGCAAATGATCAGGACTTTGATTTTGCAGGACAATGATAACTTACGTAGGGCTTGATGGTATATTTTAATTGATCTGAGATCTTTTCCTGAAAAACAAGGCAATTTACGCAAGTTTAAAACCTGGTTCAGCAATGGAATCCACTTTCAATTCAAGTTAGGATTACATTTTTGAGAAGTGTATACTTTCTTTACTGTTGGTCTATGATGAATCATCATTGAGCAACCAAAAGCAATTAAGATAAGTATAAGAATTTATAGTTAGATAAGTATAATATTTTATATTCTTATACTTATCTTACTGATAGCAATTTTTTATGGAACTTGCCCCCAAGGACTTCTGGTTTGTCCCATAGAGCCAGTACATCATATGTTCTTGTAATATGATTCGGTTTCCAGTTTGCGTACAAAAATGCGTCTCAAAGGGATGAATGTTAAAGGAAATAGGACAAACATGATTGCATTGACTTTAATTTGAGATGACATGGATGTTACAAACAATAGGATGTTTTCAGTACTAATTAAGTACATTCAGACCATGATAGCCAAACGTGGCATTATGTGAAGGATGAATTTCATTACCACTATTTTTCCAGGCAGTGCGCTGGCAAACGATTGCGAAAGGACTCGAATAAATTATATATTTTACCGATTCATTCAAAGTCCCAATAGTTACCAATCCTTTTTGCTCATGACCACAACATTCAAAATGTCAAGAAGCAAATATTTCAAATCTCAAAAGCAATACAAAGTCTTTAGCAACCACTTTTCATTTTTGAATACTTAGGCCGAGATTGATGCAAGCGGCTTGTTCGCGGTTTCACAGTCATATACGCATAGTACTTTCAAATATCGTGCAATGTATTGACATTTCGAGTTTTGCAAGCAACATTTGGTGAAGCATTATTAGATTAAAAACAATTGATTACTTTTTGAGTGGACAGCAGATTGTGTTGTTCGCAGATTAGTAAATATTTTTAATCACGATCAGTTTCAACATACAACACAGCACACTTTCTTCGGACATGATAGCTCTGTGCTCCTCATAGGCTTATATTATCTTACTCTACAATGTACCACAAGACTCAATCTTCTGTATAGTATACTCTGGTCTAATGTGTGCACATATGCTTGGGCTCGGAGAAAAGCCACAGGGAAAGTTTATTGGCAAGTATTGTATCAATAAAATATTACGTACCAAACTTTCAGCAACATTTTGATTCATTATTCCATAGACGATGCACAATTAGAATAACATCACATTTTGCGTAGATGCAAGCACTACACGTTCTATTCCGCAATCTGGATCGGTGTGAGCACTTTAATTGCATTATTGCAGATGGACCCACTTTCTTATCAATAGGTGTATTTTGACCGCGATTCGACCGGACGACTACATCGGTAGGTGCGACGGGGCTGATGCTGCAACTTTTTCCACTCGAATCGAACACTAACTTTTTCTCACCAATCACAGATTCCAACTTATTATGGCCTCTATAATTTTCTCACTATACAATCATACAATAGCACTTAACAGCAGGAAAGTACTATGAAATTGATTTTTATCACACCTTTTGCATCTTTGGTGGATAGAGGAGATAAAATATATTCCTTTATTGCACTACGCGCAGCAAAGAAAACACCTTTTATGATTTTCATCTATTGAATTTAACACGCGGCACTTTGAGGGCATTGCGAAATTTCATTGGATACTCACTCGTTTTTCATCGAAGCACTACAACACATTGCTTCATCTTGAGCACTTGCATTTTAGACTGTAGGTCGGCCACGAGAAATTTGATGTAATGAATTTCAATGAACTTTTTCCGCTCCTCCGAGGCAATCGACACAATAGAGCCGCAGTTGCAATCTAGAAAGTGAGATTTTCACAAGCCACTAATTGTTTGCTGGCCACGGTAAATCTGTGTCAAATACCATTCCAGAAAGTCCAACTGCCAGAAAAGTATGCGCAAGGTATAGCTACCACCGTGCTGGAGCGGATGACGACGACAATAACACCAGTAATAATGTCTTTCAGATACGTCTCCGTCTCTCTGAACTCGCTGACTTCATCACACGTTAACCAACCATCTGAGCTAAGGTAAATGAAATCGTGCACCGTGTACCGCGTTCTGTTCCAACCAGCGCACTCTCTTTCAGATCCACTACCAGATTTCTCTTGCCGTCTGTCTACCTTACCAGGTTTCCGTGCCTACTGCCTACCTATTCACAATACCGTTTTGAATAGTTGTTAGCTAGTGGTGTTGTTGCAAGAATAAATCATCGTGAAGCGGAGAGTATCTGACGAATGTTAAACATACTGTTGTATCTACGTTACGACTGACTACTGACGTGCCGCGATACCTGTGCGCACAGGTGAGAATTGATCGCGAGGTTGTGCTGCCTATCGTGTGGTTCGTTCATATGGGAACAGCCGAGACTTACAATGACTCGTGGTAAACCCGGATCTCTCTCCTCCGCTTAAGCAAAACCATCAATCTGTTGAGACGAGGCGGTGGCAGAAACTCTTGGACCACTAAAGAGAGTCCAACCAAAATCCGAACCACGATCACACCAAATTTGTACTTTTTTGCTTAAATATCTGTTTTTCGATAAATTCTAACGTCTCGGCCGAATTTAATTATGGAAATGAGCAACACATTCATTCACCAATTCAGGATTCAATATGAACGTCCACAGCACATAATATTAACAATTTACACGACAAAGCTCAGATTTAATGATTAAGTCTGAAGAAATTATTTCATTTATTAAAGATACGCAGATAAAACACAAATTGCACTTATAGGAACGATTAGATATTACTGACGCAATGCACTCAAAACAATGATGATCTCTATTTACAGTTACTACTGATCTACATTCACGCGATCACGACCAAATTCTACAAACATCTCGATCCATCTTCATCGATGATGCACGGATTGGATGCTTCCGTTTGAATGTTAAAACAGCCAGCGAACTCTTTGATTTTCAGAGAATTCTTTTGTGCACTGAACTCTTTGCAACTACTTTGCAGTCTTCACCTGCAGAATTACCTCAGAGAAGAAGGGGAGGCAGGAGCAAAAAGGCATTCTGATTCCTTATGTCTAGATACGTGTAGCATAATTCTTTTATAAAGTCATCTTACAGCAATCAAGTTTTTCAAGGTAGATGGGAAATTAGCGAACTTAACCAACAAAAAATTTCGATAATTTGATTATATTTTTGAACGATCTTTTTTTATTTGCTCCGCGCCCGGGCACCAAATGGTCGTCAAATTCTTCAATGAGTCCTTAAAAATATGCAATTGCATCTTAAACATCTTTATCGTTCGATGCAAATATCTTTCGTTGGTAGCATCTTGTAGAGAATCTTAGGTGAAATAAAATGGTTTTGATCATACATCCATGTCTAATCTCATCGGGTACCAACTCTCTGGCCAGAGGGTATCCATTCAAGTTAACATCACTAACTAAGTAAGCATCCTTACTTAGCATCATTTCTGTAAGCAAAATTAGCAGGCACCAAAGTACAAGGTTGATGTCACCAATTCAAAGGATATGGCGCCTGATAAGAATCGGCAGAGTCGTTTGTCCGAAAACAATTTTGATTTAGTTGCATAGTAAGTAATAGTGGGTGTCCTCACTCTAATCATTAACCAGCTGATATCAGGCTCTGATCAACCTGGAGTCTCAGGAATTTCAAATCTAAGCCTATGTGTTCAGCATGAATGATAGCTCCTTTTGGATATGCTCTTTCCTTCGCGCAAAGAAATGGTTGTCTAATGCTCATTGTCTGAATCTTAATACTGCTGGACAATAACAGAGGAAGTGAAAAGGATTTTTTCTTCATTCACGTCCTTATACTTACGACAAAATGTATTATAGACACTAACGTAACACGCGTAGATAGTAGAATATAGATTGTTCCCTTTTCGACTTTTAGCAGTACTTTAATCGTTTACACAACAGGAACATCAAAGGCTCATATATGTCTCCAGTCGACTCTCGAAGAAAAGTACACGTCAATTTATTGTACTTGTACTGAGAATTAGCTGAAGGATCGCATTGTCAGTCACCGTCATGACCACTTCCTTGGTAAGGACTTCAGCATAGCACTGGTGTCGTATGACTGTAAATTCCTCCGGATTCCGGATTCCGGATTCCTTAGTCTGACATTTGTGACACGATGGTTAAACACATCGCCTAAAGTCAATGGAAAGAAAATGAAGAGAAATGAAGAATTGAAAAAGGCTGACTGCAAGGTCCCGGCATACAAAACATAACTGCCAGTACATCGGCAAACACCGCTGCCTTCATCGCATCACCAGCAGGACCACTCGCTTGTTCTTCTGCGCTCCGGTGGAATAATGAGAAAGCGGATACTGAGGAGTTTGTTTAAGTGCTTATGGTACGATCACTGCTGTCGGAAGCAACGCTGGGGAGCGGACGACCTGCAGCAAGAACTGTGTTTAACTCAACTATGAGAATCATTACATCCGCCTGCTGGTCTTCTATGTCCCTGCGAAGACTGCAGCACGGCAAGCCCCTAGTATACTGGTTGTCACCTGAAGTTGCGGAGAAACAAAGGGAGTGTCACAAACTAAAACGGAAGGCACAGCGAGCTCGGACCTGAGAAGAGGCATGTATCCGATTAGCAGCTTACAAATCATCCAGATCAACAGCTGCAACGCCAGCCGCTGGTAAGACCTGGTGGACGACGTGGGGCCTGGACTGCAAAGTAGTGATGCGGAAGCTCGGTGTCCAAAGGTCGCCTCACTTATACGAGGCAGAAAAGTGGACGAAATTGCGCGGGCTCTCTTCCGAGAGTTGTAGTCGTTCATTGTAGTCTTTCGCTATGAAATACCAATGGAAATTTCATTTTTCATGAAGATGGAATTGGGAAAGCAGTCTTGTCTATGAATGCCAGAAAGACTCCAGGACCAGATGAGATTCCAGCTGAGGTGCTCCAAATGGTCTTTCAATTTCCTTGACCAGCGTGTTCAACGCATGCCTGCGCGAAGGATTGTTCCCCAAAGTGCTGGAAGGTTGCGAGACTTATGCTCACTACTAAGGGCAAAGGGAATCTCGATTTGCTAGTTGCATACCGCCCACTGTATATGCTAGACAAGGCCGGAAAGGTTTTTGAAAAACTTATCAAGGGAAGACTCGCTGACGTGATTCGTGCTGCCGGGGACCTATCTCCACGGCAGTATAGCTTCAGAGCAGGCCACTCCGCCATCGATGCAATTGGAGAAGTAGTGAGCGCGGTCTAACGTGCGGAATCACACAATATGTCCACACTACGGCTCGTCCTGCTGGTTACTCTGGATGTCCGAAATGCATTTAACAGCGCTAGATGGGTGGATATTCTGGAAGCGCTAGAAAAGCGTTTTCAAGTACCAGTGTAACTGATGCGGATTCTCAGGAACTATTTGAAGGACCGCAGCCTACTCTACGACTCGAAGCAGGGTGGGTCTAAGTACGATTCTTACGTCAGATGTCGCTCAAGGCTCTATCCTTGGCCTGTACCTGTGAAACATCTCCTGCGATGGACTCCTTCGGCTTGAACTGCCGGATTAGTCACGCTTGATCGGCTATGCGGACGATGTTGCGGCGCTGGACGCACTGTAGACCATGCGCAACTCAGACTCAATATGTTAATGCGGAGGGTACTGAACTGGATGACCGCTCAGGGTTTCAAGCTGGCACTGGAAAAAACCGAAGTAGTCATCCTGACAAAGAAGAGAATCCCCAGAGTAACGCCTATCAGTGTTAGGGACGAGCTGGTTGAATCGAAATCAACAATAAAGTACCTAGACATTCTGATAGACTCGAAGATGAGCTTTTCCCAACAAATCAGGGCAACAGCTGACAAGGCTGCAGACCCAGCTCTTTCTCAAACAGGCACGGTTGTTTTCGGTCCTACCTGCACAAAATTGACAGAGCACGGTCTCCTAACTGTGTGTTTTATGCAGAAGAGTTGTGGGACGCCTGTCAAACATTCTTCTCTTCTAAAAGAACAGTTGAACAGTTGACAATGGGAATCGCGTGCTCGGGCAGTGCTGATACTGAAGAATGCTTTATTGGAGCGCTGGGAGGACTAAACCTGTTTATTATCCAACTTAGAGGATAGGTGTTGAGAACAAATTGCCAGGGAAATTTGAGAAAGAGAAAAAGAAAAAAAGGTGAAACGGCATCAAACGATTAGATCCCTACCGATACCTTTCTTTCAGATGAGACATACGTTTTCTTAAACGAAAGCAGAGAAAAATAATAACGCTGTTTATTCTGGTCAGGATGAACATTGCATTAATTCTTTCAGTTAACGCCTATTTGCTCTATACAAAATTTTAGTGTGCACAACATGACTTCAGCCTTTTTCTCTTAATCCATTTCTCTTACTAAACACTTGCTACTCATGACCATCAACTATCAACTTATATATTCTTACTAATTGTTATTATAGTACATTTACCTATTACCTGGTGCTATATTAGTTTACTTCAATACAAACGAGCACATGTTCTGCTGTTGCCTGCAGTCAACTATTGAATAACAACACCATTAATCATATGTTGAAGCGTCTGGATCGTTTTCTATTCTTTACTAAATGGCTTTCAGACATTAAGCGGTTATATTTTCAAGATTTCTTACACGCTGTCGTCATTATATTTTCCCGTTTTAAGTTAATATACAAGTTGTTCACCCAAAAAATTTTGTACGATTATAAAAAATAAGAACCGATGAGATGTGTTGATATTTTATAGTGTTCTATAAGTGGGTCAACTTAACATATTTACATGCAAAATTGAAATGCAAGTTAATAAACTTGCTTCAGGTGGAATTTCGGATGGTTTGAAGATTCTTGGATAACAGAAACTAAGTTGATTAGCGATCTTTTTCCTGAATAAGGTTGAGTAACATGTGGCAATATATGCTATGTTATGAATTATGATTGCAAAATTAGGTAATGTTCATTTATTATCTATAGAATGTCCAAAGAAGAAGAGCAGAGAGATTGATTCGCCAGAATCGGCCAACAAATAATTAGGATAACAATTAACAGCAACGACACTAGTCATCACATATGTTTTTGATTCGTAATTCTTATTATCATCCTGTAGAATCATTCTTTACGTCCTGTTTATTTATGGAGATGGAGATTTATATTAATGAAATTGTATAGTTGGCCTTTAATGCATTCGTTTCCGGTTTATTCATGCAAACTTGACTTTACGCAGCAAGGGAAGTCTACAAATATAATGTTCTATGAACTCGGCAGCCAATTCAAAGGTCCGAACCGTGAAATGAACTTGATTTTAATGAAACAATTGTTCATTGACAATATTTTCTTTAATTTTCACATACGCTACTTACTGAAGGTACAGACTCACTCCCTCGGTGCTTCATAAAATATATTACAAGAATTCAACTCGTGCATATTTGCAAGAACTCATAGACTTTGATTGAAGAGGCGATAGAATATGCAGGGACTATGAGAGCCTTTTAAAGCACGAAAACATCTTAGTTATAATATTATCCTATTTTCTTTTCTATAGTCTCGCCCCCGAAAACCAAACTTATATTCCCCTCAAGGTATCGGTTTTACTCTCGACTTTGCCTTAGGCGATGTAAACGTCTACCTCTCGGAACCCACTTGTTCGCTTGCTTGTTTTGCAAGCTCTTTCTTCTCTTCAATTCAGTGATGTTCTTTTTAGAAGCAGCAACAAATTCGTATCATGTGTCGAAACGGTTCCATTGCTTCAAAAAAGCGAATTGGCGCATATTCCGTACAATTACAAGCGACCAAATTTCTTAAGCTGTAGACACTTCGAGTTCTCTAAATTCAGCGGCAAAATAGAACAGCAAATAGAGGAACTTAAAAATACCATTTGGAGAGCAATGTACAGTAGTGCACTAAAATACAGCAGAAAAGTCCACGCAATTGAACTCGATGAGGAAGCATATGAGCTGATCCGAGCACGTAATTCTCTACGGCGCCAGTGGTAGAGAAATCGTGACTCCTTGAAAACTGGTGTAAGCTCTCTAACGAGAACTATCAAGGCCAAAATATATCACCTCCAAAACAACCACTGAAACAACCTACTCACCAACCTTGACTATAATGCACGAAAAGTCTGGAAGTTGACTAAAATTTTAAATAGAAAACATCATGATCTTCCATATGCACTGAACGACGAAAATGGTACCCAGATACATCTTAACGATGAGAAAGCAGAGTTACGAGCTGAAAAGTTCCGCCATTTTACCTCCGGGGTGGTCTAACAAAACCGAAACACTTAATCGAGCAAATAAAGAAACTACAGAACTTTAAGGCCCCAGGAATTGACGGAATACCCAACACAGTCATCAAGAACCTTCCAAAGAAAGCGATAGTTCTACTTGTCATATTTTCAACGCCTGCCTGAAAACGTCACAGTTCCCAAGATACTCGAAACACGCTAGCATAATACCAGTCCTTAAGCCCGGTAAAGATCCGCATGACCCTAGAAACTACCGGCCAATAAGCTTACTGCCAGCACTTAACAAACTATTCGAGAAGCCAATCTTGAAAAAGTTGACGGATTATGTCGAAAACAAAATAATACATCCTCCCTTACTTACAGTTTGGCTTCAGACATGCATACTCCACAGAATACCAACTGCTACGTGCCCCCAAAGATATAAAAGCAGCATTAACTAGAAAAATGTCGGTTGCCTCCTTACCTGCTGAAACTAATCGCATCCTTATTGAGTGACAGAACATACCACGTGAAAGTTCAAGGCGCAACGTCCACTACCAAAGCCGCTCCGAGTCTGGCACTTTACAATTTATACACGTCCGACATTCTCATAAGTCAAAACTGCCAATTAGCGGCTTTTGCGGACGACATTTGTCTCTACACCTCTGGCACAATCCAAACCATATCTTCTCCAATCTAGATGAAATGCTTGAAAAAATCTACCAATTCTTCTTCAGGTGGGAAATTAATATCAATGTTAACAAGACCGCGGCAATATTCTTCAGTAGAAAACGCAAGCCCGCCATGCTCCCAAACAGACCCAAAACCAACAAATAATTCCCTGATCCGAAGAACGGACTTATTTGGGTCTAGAACTTGATCGGAAACTTACAATTAAAAATCACATCGTGCACATCAGTTCTAAGGCATTCATGTCGGTTCTGTCTTTATATCCATTGCATGAGTCTGCGCAATAAAATCCTCATCCTCATAATGAGCAACCAACCCATAATAACCTACGGAGCTCCCACTTGGAACCAACGCGCCGTATATCTTAAAGCTAAGCTTCAAGTCACCCAAAATCGTTATTAAAAAATGACCCTAAACAAACCTTACTATCACTCTTCTAGATTACTACACCAAATAGCTAATATTACCCCTATCAACAAGGTTGCGAAATCACGTAGAGCTAATCTGCTCAAAAAGGCCAAATACTCCCCGAATCCCCTCTAAAAATTTTTTAGTGATATGTAAAACCAAGACCAAGTGTCCTCAACCATGGACCTGTTTAGAGTAATTAGATTATATTTTAGATCATAATTATTATAGGAAAAATAAGTTATAAGTTTTTGTTAATTTTCCCTCTCGATCTAGTTACTTGTACCCTTCCTCAGATAACTTATCATGAACTTAGTATAAATTTTATGCTAACATAGTATACCCTAGAATCATTGATTTTGTGCTTCCTACGAGAGAACTTGCTTATAAACCAGCGCTTAGACAATAGACACCGTTTCAACAAAGAAAAAGACATGGTGGCAATGAAGTTTATGAGAAATAATCGATGTTTGTCCTACCGTACCCCCAAACCAACTCTACTAGCCATAGCAAAGTCATCCAACAAACAATGAACTTATGCATTCTTTGAATTTTCAAGCTATATTAGTTGTATACCAGTCCATATCTAAGTAGATGCATCAACATTGAAGGAGTTGGATCATCTACGGTTCACAAGCCACTGAAATATTTGGTCAAGGAATAAAACACCAAATTAGTGCAAGTACTAATGAGGCGTGACTATAGTGTAGTGTATGTTATATGTTGTCTATTACTAGTGTATGTTGTTCTATGCTATTAGGTATGGTAAAAAGTTTCCGCCGTTGGTAGACAGATGTCCTTACAGATACTATTTCAGTGTCTGTTGTGGTAGTGTTCAATTGGAAGTTGTATGCGTAGGCTCACGAACGCAGTAGCCAACATTCCTTCAAAGCATGAACACAGTTTTTTTCTCGTGTTGAAAATTTCGACTTTCATACCGAAAACGCTGCATTTGCGAAGAGTCTCAGTTCATGATTTCATTCTCAAGAAAAGTCCTGCGGAAACTTACGGTATAATGATCGATGTTTACGGATCATGCTCCATCTGAGACGACTTGGAGAGAGTGGTTTCAGCGTTTTAAAAATGGTAATTTTGACGTGACTGATAAAGATCGTTAAGAGGCATCGAACAATTTTGAAGACTAACAACTACGGGAATTTTTGGATGAAGATTCAAGTCGAAGCCTGGAAAGAATTGTCGCAGGAGTTAAATATTGACGGATCGCCGCCACGCCAGGGGAATGATCCAAAAAGCTAGAACTTGGGTGTCACATCAGCTGAGAGAGAGGGACATCGAACGGCGTTTGGTGATGTCCGAGAAGCTTCGTCAACAACAAAAAAGGAAGACTTTCATGTAACGAGTTGTAACAGGAGATGAGAAATGGATGTACTATGACAACCCTAAACGACCAAAACATTGGGTAATTCGGGGTGAACCAAGTCAATCGACGTCAAAATGGAATATACACGCTTCCAAAGTCATTTTGTGCATCTGGTGGGACCACAGTGGTGTCATATATTACGAATGCCGGAAACCGTCTGAAACAATCACTGGGAATGAGAATTCACGGCAATTCATCCGTCTGAATTAAGCTCTGAAGGAAAAAACGGCCAGAATGGAATGAAAGACATGAAAAATGCTGCAGGCCAATGCAAGGCCACACGAAGCCAAGCCGGTCGAAAAATATTTGGAAGGTGTGAATTGGGAAATCTTGCCCAGCCCGCTGTATTCCCCAGACATTGCTCCTTCGGATTTCCATTTGTTTCGCACTTCTTAGGGAGGCATCAAAAATGGCTCGATGAATGGATCGAACCGAAGAATGGATTTTTAGCGCCGAGGAATCCATCTACTACCAGAAAGATAGGAGAAGGTTATAGCTTCAAAAGTCGCATACATTGAATGACTCTACTTTTTTTTTAATCTTAAAATAAACTTATAACTTTATCGAAAAAACGGTGGAAATTTATTCCCATACCCAACAATCTTGAAACACGTTCGAAGCATTATTCTTCAAAGAGACGAGAATGCTTTTTTGATGATTTGTAGAATGATTGATGTGCAAATGAACTACTCGACCAGCTTTGCGAATATGACATTCTGAGATTATCCTCTCTGGCTTTTACGCCCTAATGCCTCCAGCCTTTGAATTTATATTTCCGCCCAACCTATTATACGCCTTACTGTCTGACAGTGCCAGAGTGTCTGAAATGGGCTTGTCAAATAAAAATGTAACTTTCTCCAGTCCATTGATGGAATCAGAGCATGTCACTGCTTTCATCTATCGATTTCGGATCTTTCACTGGTTCTAAAATGAAACGAAGTGCAGGGTCTCGACTTGTTTATATCTTTTTCAAGCTCATAACGTTCCGCTATGTTTTATTAACACAAACATTTAAAAAAATTTACACATCTTTAAAACATCTTACACATCTTTAAAATTGACCTTTATTTCCTTCTTGCAATCAGCGCAATTAGCCCATGGAGTTTTTTTTAGCATTTCACTTGTTTGCAAATTCATTTAATTGAAAATAGTTTTCACCGCAAATTTTTAATTCAATGAATGAAGCCTGGACTATCCTATCGCCCTTCACCTTTTATATTTTCAACGTTCTGTGCCGTACGGCTTCCATTACTAGGAAGGCGTTCCTTACTGTCAATTGTCCAGAAATTAGATTAAAATTTTTGCGATATTTTGTGCAAGGTTCAACTGAGGATCATCTTATTATAAATTCCCTCTTCCCCCTTCTTTTTATGAAATGTGGTAAAAGGGGAAAAATCATAACAAGAAATGTTAAAAGAAATTAAAACCATAGAGCCCACTTTGCACACTCTTCTATAGCAAAAAAAAATATGTCAATCATGAACGAAAATTATTAAAATACGAGCCATATTCATGTTTTACATAGCTTTTTGAAAGCATTTATAACGGTAGTGTTTACGAAAAGGAAATTTGTGGTTTAAAGTAGAATTTGAACACGTCAACAAACAATTGAAAAGACTTTTGCTTCGATTCGTGATAATGATTGAATCATGGTTTCGTCACGAAACTCCTTATTCAAAACAACAAGTAAAAAACAGGTGATAGTCTTATAAAACAATAAAATCAACTATCGAAACCTTAGACCAAATAACCAACTTATAAAATTTTTGTTATCTGTTTTTTGCGATTTGGGTTGAATAAACTCAAGACTTTTTGGTAAGAAAAAAACGACAAGAAGAAAATGTTCCTTAATGCGGCTGCATAAATCAGTAGTAAGGCAGTAGTAGCAAGCAATGAAGGATAACAAAAAATTGTTAAAAAGTAAGAGTCAACTTATAATGGAAAATAGAAGAGTAAGAGCCGGGAGAGCAAAAGTGACCGCGGAGAACCAAACGAAATTGCACAGCAATTAGAAAATAAGCCTTACAGAAACAACAAGGCTACAAAGAAAATCGATTCATTATTTACTGCTCGAACAACGAAACAGAAGGAAAATAATCCAATTGAATTAAAAATCCCAAACAGAAGTGCACGAACTCATGTCAATAGACTTAACTAGAAGATAAAATTTGAAAAACTAGGAAACCCAGAACTGGTACAGTGTTAAAAGTGTCAACGGGTGGGACATGTTCCAAGGAACTGTGCCATGCAAAGGAGACATGTTACATGTCTGCAATGACATGAAAGAGATTCCTTCTCAGCTAGTTATGTAAACAAAATAGCATGCGTGCTTTGCAAAGAATTTAGACACACAGCAAGTTCTATGGGACGCCACAAATGGTAGGAAATATGGACCAGAAAAATGGAGGGGCGATACAACTAAAAGCAATCCTTTGCATAAACCAGTACAAGTCACAAGTTGAACAACCTGTGTACAAATTTTAATATGACAAAATAAAATAAAACAGACAATAAAACAAAACCGACAACATAAAACCGACAAACAGGCCAAAATAAAACAGACAACAATGTAAACAGGAGTGCGAAACATTAAAACGAGTTAAGAGCCTTCCTAGATAAAGCTACGACTGAATGCTTCCAAAACATCTTTTCATGTAAAAAGATAAAGATTTTACAAGAATCAACGGCACACTTAAGGATTTGGTTTCTAAAAGGAAAGTAGTCATAGAATAAACCTTACAGACGGAAATAGATGAGTTCTAGGATCAACAACTTCTCTATAAATGCGATATCAAATGCAGCACATAGAAAACGGATAGAGCTGGATACGGTACTCAAACGAAGAAAACCGCATGTAGTACTACTTCAAGAAACAAAGATAAAAATAGACACCATATCGACTTCAAGGATTATGATTTCATAAGACAACAAAAGACTAACTTCGGAACTTCAAATCTCTTTGGAATAAAACTAAGAAACTGGCTAGATGATCAAGAGATTTTATAAAATGTTAAATATTTTTACTCAAGGGCTCCCGGCAAAATAGATGGAAACTCCTACTCCTATATCATGTTCGATACCAACGCCAGCATTAGTAAGGAATCCTCTACTGAATACGTTAGATATCGAATCAGACCACTGCATTGTAGAACTAAATATCAGACCGGAATTCGTTTCAACAAGGAACAAATCCGTTATCTTATCGACTAAATCTACGTATCTCTAAAAAAACTCCTCGTTAACTCGGCAATATATGAAAACGTTTGATTGACAATGATTGATAGAACAATAAACATTATTATTGCTCTACCAATGACAGAATTTGTCCCAAAATATAAATTTCTCAAGTCAACCCAAAATAAACTTAACTAAACATTTCAGAAGAACATTTCTTAGGAGTGGGCGCAGTTATAGAATCATTTAGTCCATTTAGTCCTTGAGTGTTTCAACAGAAAAATAAGTAAGCGCGTAAAGGTCAGAAGGACCAGAAACTAGAACCTCAAATATGGGCCAGACTTTTTTCGTCAAGTTAAGGAACTAACAGGGCAAAGACACAAGAAAGAGATACCTCCATTGGAGGAAACGAACTCAGATTGGAACAATGCAATCATATATGCCACGTTCTTCACTAAAATCAAAAACGAACATGTCGAGCAGCATGGACACAAAGAACATTTTGAAACCAATATCATCATCACCATCATCATCATATGCAGCTAGTTCAACCATATTTCTAAGTTATGGTGTAGCCTCGCTTACATACTGACATTCATTGCTTTCCAAGTCTGTCTGTTTTCAACTATTCTCATCCAATATGTGCCAATGCGTTATTCTTGTAGTCTATGTGTAAGCCTATGTAGGCCCATCGACATTCCATTCCATTTTGCTCTATGTATCACGTCTGTTACTTGGATCTTTTTTCGTATCCACGAGAGTCTCTTGCGATCCCTTCGCGTAAGGCCCAGTATGCATCTTTCCATGGCTCTTTGAACAACGTGGAGCTTTCTTGTTATTCCTGGTGTCAGCGTCTATGTTTCACTACCGTGTAGTAGGACTGGTACGATACATTGATCTAAGGTTTTCTTTTTCAAGTACATCTTTGTTTTAGACTTGTATTTAATCGAGTTCTTCCTGAAAGCACTCGATGCCATCTTGATTCGTCGATTGATTTCTGGTAGTAGTGAACCGGATTTTAGTTGAACAAGATGTACATATTCTTCGACTATTTCTATTGTGGTATTGTCCACTTTTGTATGTCCGTGAGTGCTTATATAATCGTTGAACATGATCTTGGTTTTGCTTAGGTTCATTTTCAAGCCTACATTTCCACTAGCCGCATTGAGTTCTTTCAGCTGTTCTTGTAATTCCTCTTGGCTGTTAGCTATCAGGACTATGTCATCTGCGAATCTGAAATGGTTGAGGTGCTCACCATCGATGTTCAATCTTTTTTTCTCCAAATGCGTTCGAAAGATACCCTCTCATGTGACATTGAAGAGAATTGACGATATGGTTTCTCCCTGTCTTACCTGTCTTTGTGTTGGAAACTCTAGATTGTCTTCTAGTACTTTGACCTTTGCTCTGGCATTGCGGTAGATGTTAGCTAGTACTTCGACGTATGATTTGTTGATGTCTTGCGTTATTAATGCATTGATTATAGGATCAGACAATACTGAGTCAAAGGCTTTCTCAAAGCCTATGAAGGTCAGTGCTAGGGGTTGCTCATACTCTTTATATCTACTCAAGACTTCCTGTAATATGTGTATATGATCTAAACTGCTGTATCCACTTCTGAAACAAGCCTACTTCTGTAGCTGTTCGGTATCTAGGGCTGTTTGTATTCGGTTTCTAATGAGCTCCGTGAATACTTTAGAGAAGACCGATAGTAGACTTATACAGTAATAGTCAGATAGATAGTACTTAGTTACTTAGATAATAGACTTGGTTAGTGGAACCAATATACACGAATAAAATGACACGCAACGCCGCGTTCTTCTTTTCGAGCAGAATCTTCATTGCTGATGGGGCCACAAAATTCAGGCAAAATTACTAACAGTTCATAAACATACATCGTAAACAACATCATTCAATATAGGACACCCAAGAAGTTGGCCGGGTACAACGGCAAAAATAATAAAATCATAATCATGCCAGGTGTAAATGCAGATGCCCTAACTATCATAATTAACAATTTCATCAATAGTTTTTACTTCCCGGACGTTGGGAGTGAGGCAGCAGTGCCCGTATATAAACCTGCTGACACCATAGAGAAGATATTTATGTTAAGATTTACATAGGTAATATGAACTCTATATTCCGACAAAGCATTAGAATTGACGACTTTCTCATAAATACACTAAGGAAAACGTTTTATAAGTTTAGATATGCAGATATAAAGTAATTTAAGTCACCTCACAAGTACATATGAAGAGAACAATGGGAAATAGAAAGTTTTCCCACTCTATTTTTGTCCTCGGAACATTCTGTCGTTCCCCGTCACTATCTTGTTTCGTCCCACAAACGCGTTTCGGTGGTGAGCCATTTTCGGTGTGATGTTCCATTCTGAGTTTTGTCGATCACAAGTGTCCTTATTTATAGGTCCATCGTTTATGCAAACAGGGAGGTGTCCTTGTCTACCTTGATGGATGTTATAAAGTGCTTTAACGTTATTTTATGTCGTTTATTACGTTCCTAGCATTGCTTGTGAATCCATAGTTTTCTGCATGCAAAAACAACATTTTCAGTTTTAAGTTTTTGGTAATGGATACTCTTACTGAATTCTAAAAACAGTTTGTTGCTTCACGCCAACCCCATATCAAGTTTGGCCTTGACGAAATGGATTTGGAGGATTGGAAGAACAAAACACCGGACCTGGAGGAGCCCCATCCCACGGATAAAACGGCAATTCAAAAGAAAAGGAAACTAGCAGACATGACCATGATTCATAAGAATAAGGCTGAATGAAAAAGCTTCCCTTCACAAGGAATGCAAAAAGTGATTCATGAGAACACAATTCAGCACGAACAAAGTAACACAAGCAACCACACACGCATGGCAACAACGGTAATCCCCGCTAAGAGCACAAACCTCGCCACGACACGTACATTTAATTTGTACCCGGAAAATTCAACAGACAACAGTTTCCCAGTACTAATGGACGGGTTGATCAATGACAACACGAAGTTCAGAATCACACCAATAAAAGTTTTCTTATTAAACAAGAAAATTGGACTTAGTGATATCAATGATGTAAAACAAGTCGGTTTTAACAGAATTAAGGTCATCTTAAATAACCCAAAAGCAGCAAACGAAAACATTAACAACAAAATGCTAAATCAACACGACATTAAATCGTTCATTCCAAGTAACTACCTATTCAGATATGGCGTCATAAGAGACATCCCAACGGACATATTTATCGAAGAGTTCCTAGAGATATCCAAATCATGTAACAAACGAGGGGAATACCTAGAAGGTATCAAAATAGTAGACGCGCAACGAATATCGACAAGGGACAGAACAGATCCGACAAAATTCATACCCACAATAACAATTAAGATTAAATTTGTAGGTAAATTTGCAAATTTGCAGGTAACACACTCCCGGATAATGTTAAAACGGCATATATTATTAAAAAAGTGGATTACTTTAGATTTAGACCACGTCAATGCCAGAACTGTGGTAGGCTTGGATACTCCACCAATTTGTGCAAAGACAAAATAAAAACATGTCTTAAATACGAGGAACAAAACTGCAACAGAAATTGCAACACCATTAAGTGCTTACTATGCAAAAATACGGACCACGACGTGACTAACCTAAAATGCAGAAAATGGTCACAATGTACAAGCGAAGTAGAAACTAGCTCCACCTTAAACATATCTAATAGGGAAGCAAGGAAAATAATTCACAAAAACAAATATGCAGGTCTTGATCTCCAAGACATCACAGACATGGATTTCCCACAATTAGTTAAAATGTATAACAATAACCAGAGAAACCCGTTAAAGAAGTGTTCCAAAAAACTTAATGAAAGTTACATATGCCCAAATCACTCCAATCCCAACCAAGAATGTTAAAATTACCAACATGAATATTAGGCAACAGCCAAAACAACCGTCACCGGAAATAACCACTCAAACAGTCGAACCTGTAACGAATAATCCACGTAAGATCAACGAGTTAGAAGGAATTCGAGCCAAACTTGTAGAAGGCATTAAAACATTTATAGAAGATGACAAAGAAATCAATGTATTAAACACCGGAAGCTTAAAAAATTTAGTGGAATACGCAACATACAAAACAAAAGAAAAAGAACAACCCATAGACATAAAATAAGAATCTCACAACAAATCAGACAACTTATGGAAATTATCCAATTAAACATACATAGTCTAACCAAACACAAGGACAATCTTGAACAAAGCCTTCAAAAGAATAACATTACAGCGGCTCTACTGCAACAGATCCTGGGGAACTACCAATACATTAACATATTCAGAAATAACAACTGGTAACGCTTACAAAGAAATCATGAGCAGCATCACTAACTCATACAATCTGAGAGACTCAGTCACAGTCGTCAATGCAGAGTTAGAGTAATTAACCCGATCCCCTGTAAAAGCATAAATAGACTCCTAGTAAACAGATCCTATAATAAAGAGAGGCTTTATAAAATAAACAAGTCAATGACGGATAAATGTCAACATCGTCAGGAACTACACACACCAAGCTACACCGAATATAACACACACAGGAAAAAATTTCATTTTTTTAACAAATACAACAACATAAATCAATTACTAACAAAAAATGATAATAACCTCCTTGGTGCACTCTGTAGCTTCCTTGAACAAGCAAATATTAACATATGAAACATTATCAACAAAACCACACACACAAAATCCCAACCATCACAAACAACCCTCAAGATCCTAATATTCTAACCTGAAAGGGGAATGATCTTAAGTATAATTATTTATAGCCTTTCCCCTTCACGAAGGACCAGAAAAGACCAGAACAAAAAGCGACAACGCTGGCCAGTGCCTAGCGTGCTAGGGCCAATTTTCCTCTTCGAGCTTTCGACCGAAGAACCACGAGGATAAATAAAAAGTTTGACCTTACTCCGAAGCTAAATCCTATTCTGTTCCTTATTTGTGACTTCAGAAGCCAAGGTCCACAATTTTTTGTCTAATTTAAATACCATTCGTACATCACCTTGTATTTAAAGTATTCAAAGTATTTCTTATTGCATTTAATTTAAATGTTAAAATAAAAACAAAATACACTTACTTGTGCGCCAGGACACTACTCCAATATTTCATTCATTTCGTTGTCAGGTTGGTCGCATTACACTTGTGCTGGTTGAATCCACCTTGGTGTAAAACTTTTTGTGATCCTGAAAAATACCCTGTTGATTCAAAATATACATACTTTCTGAATTTTCTGTTGTAAACTCTTGAATCATTTTTACTTACTAAAAACTTGGATTAATGCAAATTGCGCCGCCGGCATGCAACACGAACAAAGTAACGTTCAAAGGTCAAATTTTCACGATTTCGACAATACCATCAAACGCTGAAATCCGAATTAGATTAAATTAAACAGATCAATCTGTATCAGTATATCTGTATATTTGATTGCCAAAGAATTTTTAAGTAAGATTTTAAGTTTTAGCGACAACATTTAAACTTACCGGATAAGGACGCCATAATTAACTAAAATTTGGCGGATGTTGAATTGACGTTTCCAAATCCAACTGCTCTCAACATATCTTCCACCAGACATCGTCAAACTACAAAATGTGTCTCGACTATCCGCTTCCCGCCAATTCACTGCTCTGAAATTTCCGTGTGTCAAACTAACCCATTTGATCTAGTGGCATGGTGTTGTGTTTACCTGAAGTTATTTGTTTTGACTATTAATTAAACATTTTAAAGTATGGCGGAAGTTCATACAATGAGTTTAGATGCATTCTGTGCGAATGAAAATGCATTCTTAAATCTACTAAATGATAAGAAAAATTGGCAGCGGATTCCGCTCCTTAACCACACACCGTTGCACGAGTTAGTGGATCTGTCCCTAGTGCGCTTTCGAGGAATGGTTCAGGATATGTGTGATCCCGAAATATACCTAGAGAAGTATGAAGTGGTTGATAAAGGATCTGGAAAAATTCGTATACAGAATGGAAAGTATCGCGATTGCCTCGTGGTCGGTCCTAACGAAGAAGCTAACATTGAATCACAAAGGAGCGTACACGGTGATCGCAGAACAATTTTCGTGATATCTATACCAGGATTAAACGAGTGGGCGAACAATCATGAAACAAATGTCAATCTATCGTTAACAGAGAAAACGAGAATAGATGAATGCATGAATGGACATGGCCAAAAACGTTCCCTGGACGATGAAGTAGAAAGCATGGAAGTTGACACAACTCCAAATAATGCAACGAAACGAATTTGTAGCGAGCAGTCAAAAAATCGCAGTCCAAGTGAACCTGTTTCAAATAATTTACTCTCATCGGAATATCTGCTAAATTCTCCGTTGCCAGATCGCCCGAGTAAAGCTTGTATGGTTAAACTCTACTCGGATTTCGACAAGTTTAGCTTGAATAGCATTGTCGATATTGTGGGCTTTTTATCCGTAGATCCAGCACTTGATGGCACAAGTCAACAAGCTGATGAATTTGAAGAACTGATCGAAATCCAGGCTGCCAATCCACCACCATCACTTATTCCCAGGTTGCATGCGATTGCAGTCAAACCACTAGAACATGTAAATCCGCTTCTGGATGAATCTTTATTGCAAGTTCATGGTAGGTATAGCCTTTGACATTGAGACACATCTCACATAAATTCTTGTTTTTTATTATTCAGAGATTATCGATAGCGCTGACGTTATCCAAAAGGATTTACACATAATCTTGACACAATGTTTATTTGGTGATGCAATAGCGGCTGAGTTTTTACTGTCTAATTTAATATCTAATGTGTACGTAGCGGAGAAAACACAATTGCTATTCTGTTCGATAAATCTTATTGAATTCTTTACTTTTGCAGATTCGTCCGAACCGATTTGCAAATCCTCGGACAATTTAGTTTGAATATTTGCGGTATCCCATCGAGCTGCCTGCCGGACTATACAACGTCTCTCTACGATATAATGCAATCGTTACTACCCGCTAGCCACTACTTCCCAATGACACTTGAAAACATGAATACTCATCAGTTTCTTCCAAAGTAAATTTTCTATATTGCAAATGATTTCTGCATTTACTAATTCCAATTATCACACAGGAAAGACTATAAAACAAATAAACTAGTCAGTGGGCTTTTACAATTGGCACCTCAAACGCATTTAATCCTGGATGAAACTTGTCTCGAGCCTGGCAAATTGGAAGAAAATGGTGTGCGAGGCGTGCAAAGTTTGGCTGAACTGATTAAAACGCAACAGATCAAGGCAAATTTTGAATTTTTCGAAATGAAATATGATGTCAACATACCCGTGTTGACACTGAGTGAAGGTCGGAGCATTTTACCGGTAAGATTTCAATGAATACTTCATTTAGAATTGAATATATTTACTATCTTCGCAGTGCGACTTCCAAATGCCACTTAAACCTGATCCCGATTGCGTACCGCTCATCGATGAAACTTTGAAAGCTGCTAAACATTATCTGCATCCAAAACTGAACACAATTCGTAAATATCTTACGACCACTAAACTGCTTCAATTCAATATTGAAAGCGTTACAACAACAATGATCGAGGAAGATTTCGTGCAGATGAGGAAAAATGATAATAAATTCGGGCCAGAAGAGTTGAATGGACTTTTGTTATTGGCACGATTATTAGCTACAGCAAGAGGGAAAAATTTACTAGATGATGATACTTGGAAACTGGCAAAGAATTTACAGTCAGAACAGAGAGATCGTCTTAGGCAATTGCCGAAGCGCAAGTAAAAGAGGACGATTGTTGATTTCAATGTCAATTTAGTTGTAAGCAGTTGTAAATATTAAATTATGTTTTCATATAGAGCGCATTTTCATTTAATCATGTTTGATGGTTTGATGCATTTGATGATGTTTGATGGTTTGATGCAGTTAGAAAAATGTTTGAAGTAATTTGTGTTAGTAACACCGTAGCAATGTTGTCTAGTAAAAGGTTTGCGTTGGTATTAACAAGTTTTTTAAGACTTCATCAACAGTTACAATGAAGAAAATGTACAATGTCATGCTGCTCGGCAAGTACATCTTCAGGGAACATCATTAAAATTCGGGATTGATCTATCCAATCGCTCACATGCAACCTATTTTCGATACAATTCCCGATTTAACCGACTTCGCAAAATCAAGAACCGACAGTGTTCCAGTTGCTACTGTTTGCAAGTAAATACCCCACAGAAATGGCAAGGAATCAGCGGAATGGGAGAACCGCATTTTTTATCAGAGAGCATACCAGCGCTGCAAACAGTTGCCCCTAATCTCGTAGATTAGAAGCATATTAGAAACTTTCGAACCAAACGAATTTTTTTTTCCAAAACTTTATTAAAATAAAAAACACGTTTCCTTTTAATACGTTGTTATTCACTGCAGGCACCGTGGTATTTTGGATTGCACAAGCAGTCCTCCCTCCGTTGTTTTTTGTTCCTTCCTTTCACAACCCTTCCTTTTGTTCTATCCTCAACTTTTTGAAAAAATTATTCGCATCGTTAAAGTTCGTTGAAGCGTTCGGCCAAGATACTATTTTGTATTTAGTACAGACTGAGTTAAAAACAATGCCTTCAGTCTGAAAGTTATTTTATCTGTAACCATATACGAAGTTTGGGAGCAACTCTCCTCCTTCAGTTAAATTTTAGACAATTAACTTCTATCAATATTCCGCGAAACTCCATCACCGTCTCATTTAAATAAAGTCGATATTGTGAAGTCGATCCTTAGTTCATCCTTTTGTGAACGGCACTAGTGTGAATTAATCACTTTTCATAGTTCAATCATAAAATCTCCCTCCGAACATATTCGGTGGATTGAAATTCGATTACTTTTATATGGATGAAACACATGACTGCATCTGCCATAAGAGTCCATAGTAGGGGCGAATAGAGAAGCTCCTTGTGGACATTTATGCTCCGTGCGTATTTTGATGGTTTTTGATCCCATTCAACATATTGCGTATTTCTAGAAGCGTTTTATTTGGAAGATCAACTTATCCATTCAACTTATCAGACATACACACTGCATGGCAAACATACAAAGAGCAACTTCCCTTATTAAACAACGTACAATTTGATAGATTAATGCTTGCACCGAATTTTATAGAAATACAACTGCACGGATTTTGTGATGCAAGCGAGAAGGCATACGGCGCTTGCTTATATCTCCGGTCAGTTGACAAATACGGCAAAATTCGCATAAATTTAATTTGTTCTAAATCGCGAGTAGCTCCAGTTGTTTCATTAACCTTACCTCGCCTGGAGTTGAGTGCTGCACTCCTATTATCGCGCCTTTACAAGATTATTAAGGAATCTCTTACAATAAAATGCAATACAGTTTATCTATGGTCGGATTCAACAATAACTTTGCATTGGATTAAAACGCAGCCTCACTTGTTAAAAACCTTTGTTTCAAATCGCGTCGCGGAAATTCAAACACTCACACAGTCATGTCATTGGCAACATATACCGTCATTAGATAATCCAGCGGAACTTGTTTCTCGTGGTCAGTACCCCGCTGAATTCCTCCAAGAAAATATTTGGAAATCTGGTCCTTCTTGGCTAACTAAAAGCAGAATCCATTGGCCCAAACAGAAAATTTCGCTTATAGATGTACCAGAGCTTAAACCAGTCCCAAGTTCGGAACAGTTTTCAAACTTTTTATCACTGACAATAGCCTACTATCTCGATACAGCAATATAGCTAAACTACAGCGAATAATCGCATATTTATTACGTTTCGCCTACAATTCAAAAAACAAAAGGAATAAAAGGATTGGCCCATTAGAAAAAATTGAAATTGATGCAGCATTGGCCACCATAATAAAGTGCGTGCAGTTGACCGCATTTTTCAAAGAAATTGAAGCATTAAAAAAGTAGTCGTCTCATTCCCCTAACTCCTTTTTTAGATAAGCATAAAATTTTGCGCGTCGGCGGCAGACTCTTACAAGCTAAAATACCTATAGAACAAAGGCATCCAATTTTATTACCTGCTGATCATCATATCACACACACAATTATCCGAGAAGAACACATAAGACTGAAACAAGCCGGTGCTCAAGCCACCCTGTATTCTGTAAGAGAAAACTTTTGGCCGCTAAATAGTCGAAATGTTACTAGAAAAATAATACACGAATGCGTTCCTTGTTTTCGCGCTAAGCCCCGCTTTATCTCTCACACGATGGGTAATTTGCCAAAAGCTCGAGTAAATTATTCCCGCCCTTTCCTCAATGTTGGTGTCGATTATTGCGGACCATTTTTCATTAAAGAAAAGCGCCTTCGCAACCGAAATAAAATCAAGGCCTACGTAGCAGTATTGATTTGTATGTACAGTAAAGCAGTACCTCTAGCTCTAGTTGGAGACCTCGCTACCGATACATTCATTGCCAGCTTGAAGCGTTTATTTTCTAGGAGAGGAAAGGTCCAAAATATATATTCTGATAATGCCACAACATTCGTCGGTGCTGATCGCGAATTAAACGAATTAATTAAAACAATCGAATCACAAGCGCACAATGGGTTGATGCGGCAATTTCTGAACAATGAAAAAATGTCGTGGCATTTCATACCACTTAGAGCTCCACACTTTGGTGGCATCTGGGAAGCCGCCGTAAAATCATTTAAGAAACATTTCTTGCTCACCATAGGAAAAACGCTGTTAACTTTCGAGCAACTTGAAACTTATGTAATAGAAATAGAGGCTATCCTTAACTCTCGCCGTTTGTCACCCATGTCCTCTGATCCGAATGACTTACATCCTTTAACTCCTGGTCACTTGCTTATTGGTAGTCCATTAACAAGCATTCCACAGATAGACTTAACCGACTTGCCGCCAAATCGGTTGTCTGCATGGCAACACGCACAACAGATGAGGCAACACTTTTGGAAACGATGGCAAAAGGAATATCTCAATCAGCTATTGACCAGGAATCATCACCATCCCAACCTCATGGATCACATTAAAATTAGCCAGCTGGTTCTCATCCGGGAAGACAACCTACCGCCTCTACAATAGTCCCTTGGAAGAATCACCGCCACCCATCCAGGCGATGATGGCGTGGTACGAGTGGTTACGTTGAGGACCAACAGCGGGGTCTACAAACGATGTGCAAAAGGACTTTACCCCCTGCCCATTGAGTAGGACCGATCTTCTACATATTACATTAGACTAAACACATACACATACACATCACACATCATATTGATTATTGTTATCTTATGAAGCTTATCATCTAAAATTAGTTTTTACTCAACATCATTTTGTTGCTATACTTATATGTTAGACGTAACTCGCATTATTTGAACAAGACTGTTCAAAGGGGGCAGTATGTTCCGTTTCTGCTAATCTTTCAGAATATTTACCCGTGCACTCTGAAAATAAATTATTTTAAATTAAAGTATCACTGGTCGCCGAAAAATTTCCTAATTCCTGGGAATTTCCCAGTCTAGTCTGCAACATGCTCTTTGCTATTATAACCAAAAAAGCACAAAAAACCCAAGTATTTTGTTTAAGTATTTTGTATTTAATTTAGCGTATTTTCCCGCAATAAAAATTTATGTCCTCCTATAATAAATCAGTCCTCGACGCCGTATCCTTTTTACCTAGCTCCTCTCTACCGCACAACGCCCTACTCCTAGAAAAATAAAAATATGTAAATTTGCAACACCCCTTCCTATTTTTTGTTAACCAATTTTAATCCTCTAGCCTTCACACCACAAAATTTTGTAATCGCTAATAAGTTTCCTCGTTTGTAAAATTTTTTAAAAAGATAGATAGAATTTGCCAGCTCAAGCAGCAACCTTAAATTTCAACTTGTCAATTGTAATCACCAGTTGTAACAGTTTATAAATAAACTATATTTATGAAGAGCATTTCAACATTTTTACTCGTTGAATCGAATCGAAAATCATCGCATAAATTTCGCATAGGAATATTGAATTGCCACTATTCCTAAATCTCGCGGTAAACTAATCGCAAGACAGAACAATATCCAAGATCAGCATTTAAGTGTAAAACGGAAAAATAAGAGTTAAAATTTGCAGACCTGTGTTATTTGTGCCGCTTTGCATATGCAAAGATTACATGTGTAGGAACAAAGAAAATTGGATGAGCTAGCAAATACTAATAAAGCTGAACAAAATAAATTTAGATTAGTTACAATCAAAATACCATTAGCAACAGTGAAAAAACTGGTCTAAACACTTTGTGAGAAGTATATACGGCTTGGAATAACAGAAAAGACTGCAGGATAAGGAAGATTGCAAACTCTTTGCTCACCTACAAAGCAATACATCAGGGAAAATAGAAAGGACATAAGAACGCTGGTATCTCGGGCCAACACGCCAAACGATTAGAAATCCAAACGGCCGACACTTGCCGAGCAAGCGACGAAGGAGGTAAAAACGCAGAACTCGTTCTTCTATCGTTTGAGCTCGGCTGTAATACGCTTTACTTGTTTGAGACGCATTAACGTATAGAAACTTCCTTAGTATCTATAGGATAACTGGATAGTACATCTGTAAGAAAAATAGCGTAAAGAGAGCCTCTGCTGTCTGATGTATCAGCCAACAGTGTACCCCGATGGATCAATAAGCATAATAGCTGCATATTAATTGACGAAGCAAATGTAGGAATTTATTGAAAAGGCTTTATGAGTATATCATAGACCAAATATAGAGTACAGAACTAAAGAGAAAGACGGTTTTTCGGAGCGGAAATATAAAAGCCTGATGGGTGACAGGATCAAATTGATACGCGATATTATGGTATATTCTTTTCCAATTTATACGTTCAGAGATGAGTCAAGCACGGAGATGAATGAGTCAGGCATCACAGTTTGTTTGTTAATTGTTTGTAAGTCCGCCTTTTTTGCTGGTAGATTTCTAGGATAGCCACAATGCAAATTATCAATCTTTTATTCTAAATTTGTGAAGTAAAGTCATCGAGTCGCTTAGATATCGAGCTCATGGTTGTGATTCTGCACAAACATCGCAAAGTAAGAGCTTGATTCCTTGTACGTATACGAGTGTAGATGTTTTTTGTATCTTTACCTATCATTCCTTTTCATTTTGTTTAGCATAGGCTGCTGGCTATATCAAAGTTCGATACATCTAAGTATTGAGAGCCCAGCCTACTCCGAGTCTCTATTTTGAATGGGATATTAAAGTATTTGCCCGTCGCCCGACAGTAATTCTTTAGGACAACGTGCTGGAATGAATCGGTTTTATTAATTATTCCTGGTCTTTGTGCTCAGTTCGCACATAATTTTCTCTTCTTTTGTGGAAGATTTTCTCTATTGCTTATTTCGCTACTGTGATTATCACAAAATCTATCATAGGTTACTGTAGGACATGACCCTATGGCGTCATTTAGAAGCCACAGATGCATACCAAACGCTGACCTCAATTGAGCGTAAGCCTCATCTTGCGGTCTTGGATTTTGTCTGCTCAGGCGGCTAGCATGTTCGCGGCCTCACCATCATGGTGTATATCCACCGCAGAATTCCAGGATTGTCTGTCATGTAATCTGAAATGTTTACTACGTAGATGCAAATATTGTATAAATCTGTGAGAGCGTCAACTAAAAAGTTGATGCTGAATTTTTTGTTGGTTTTGGATTTGTGGTGATTTATTGCCACTTACAATGTTTGCTCCTGTTTTTTGTTGAGTAGACGAACATTGTAAAGGTGGACTGATTTTTCCTAACTGGAGATAAAATTATTATCATCGAAAAATTTCCTTTCTTGGATGTAAGTATAAATTCGAATCCCAACGACCTTGCTTATGATTTTTCAGATGACTGGAGCGCAAGATAAGTCTTTAATTTTCGATTAGGTCGGCTTGACCGCATTGAACATTGGCACCATTCCGATTCATCTTAATATGTTAGGCAGCTAATTTCTCATGAAATCATAATTGATAGTGTATAGTATCATTGTTTTACCTTACTGGCCATGACTGAAAAGCAACCTGGTCTGTGAGAATAAATGCTGTTTTCACTACATTCAACTAGATAGCAATATAACAAAGCAAATAGTCATGATACTGAAAACAGAGCCTTAAACAGAACAGGAAAGACGAAAGAAGAAAGTCAATGTTACAACATCCGACAATTTCAGTTGATAGAATAGCTCTAAAAACAGATCTTCAAATACTCTTGAACTTTGAAAAATCAAGAACTAAATTTCCAAAGTTTAAAAAATTATCCTCCTTTAACAAAATTATTAATTAGAGACTAAACCGTTCTGATAACTAACTAAAGCTTTCGAAAAAGCCAGAGAAGGGCTGTAATCAATCACAACTGACTCATTATCCCTTTCTATCCTAAGCAATATCCCATACAGGGTAGTCTCACTAATCGGCTAAGTATTTACAGTGTCTACAATAAATTTAAACCAAAGTACACTTAAACCAAATCAAAATCCCAATAAAGGCACACGAAATTTTAGCCACAGAGCGCTGGGATCGTAAAACGTTGGTTAATGTGTGCAAAACTATAGCAAATTCTATATTACTCAGAAGGGAGAAGAAATATGTGGAACCAAAAAGTTTTTAGACACAAACTTTCACATTAATCATGTTAGGAAATCACACCTATCTTCGAGGGAACCGTTTTGTTGGTCACGGCGACTCTCTACTTTGGGTTTTACAGAAAGAATCTTTAAAATTTAGACGTTGTAGTTTTCTAAATTGAATCTTAGTGAAATTATACTGAATTGAAATTCCTCCTATATTTTTGTTTATTCAAATGCGTAGAAAACGTCGTTGATAAATTTAAATCAGAGGTCGTTGGTTATTTGGCCATTGATTATTTAGACTTCCATTTATTTTCAATTGTTTGCTCCTAAATGTTGGAACGTCTGCAAAGTGAAGAGATTTTGTTTATGACTTCAGACCGAGTTAAGTTTTTTTAATGTTAAGTTGAATTCACTTCTCTGAATAAACATTAAATAGAATTAAGCAAATGACCATATCGACTACGAAAAATCTGTCTGGTGCTATTATAAAAATCGTTTAAAGTTCGCTCACTCACTCACTTATTCACTCATTCGCTCACTCACTCTATAAAATTTTACGTTAGTGTCCTGCATGCTACAAATGTGGCTAATTTTTAAACTTTCATTGATGTCAATCCAATTTTTTTATAATTAATCATTTGTATGTAAATACTAAACCCTTGCTTGTAAATTTGCGAAATTGGAGTTTATCAGTTACAATCAGAATCTGTTAAATATTTAACTTTATTTTCTTTGATGGCTTAGTACGACCACTACAGATATTTATTTAGTGCTAGCATTCTATAATTCCGAATATCAGGTAATGTACTGCTGAACCCAAACGAGCAGCATCTAATAATCGATTCTGTCCGTACAATGCTCCCATTCTCATCAAGATCAGCATTAAAAAGTGCCAAATTGATGAAACGATTTGAAATTTGGCCCTCTCAAACTCGAAAGAATGTAATCTCCGTCTAAGGGTGATTATTTGATCACGATCGATTGACAATTCATGTGATTTAATTTGCAACTCATGTCGTTTTATTATCATCTTTGGTTGGCTCTGCCTAGCCATAAATCCCAAGAGCCCAATTATATTTACTATATATTTTTTCGTATATATTTTCTTCTGAGGTTCTTGAAATTGTTAATTTAATCGGAATCTACAATTAGCGTTCGCTACGTAAATCCTATCAAAGGAACAAAAGCAGAAGGGACGCTTATTGCCACGTTTTAACCGATAGCGTAAAATCAACAACAAAAAAAGGAACAAAAGCAGAAGGGACGCTTATTGCCATGTTTTAACCGACAGCGTAAAATCCACAGATACATTTACTCACAAAATTTAGCGTATTTCCATATTACAAATACTATTTCTTAAAAATAACGACCATTAAAAAGTTTACGGTGAAAATATATTTAAATTTGGGGAATTTATCTTTTAATGAATTTACTAAATTAAACTCAAACAAAATAAGGTACGAGTATTATGCATTCCATTACTTAACAGAATGACTAGATCATAGAGAAATAATACAGGCACAAAATTGAGCGTACACTCAGAAAAACCGGGGACTTGTTCCTTGATTCCTTCGACACCTTGTTCCTCGAATTTATATCGCTCAAGAAATATATCATAGCATGCAGGTTTGTGAAGTTTTCTACTTATTACATTGTAATTTAAAGTTGAAGTTAGTGGTAATTGTTTAGAATTCTGATCTTAATTGTGAAAAGCCGAGCTAAGCGAAACCAAACTGATATTTCTACCCGAGTAGTATTTATTTTCAAGCTTTATTGCAAGGGTAAATTAAATTATTCCTGGGAAACGGAAACGAAATCGCGGGACGTACACATTCTACAATTTAAAAAAATCAGAATTAGGCGGAAATACAATGAAACCTTAGGATTAGGCGGAAATACAATGAAGAAAAGTCGTAGAAGAGGAAGCATAATTCTATCAAAACATGATATACGGCCCATTGTTCGCAAGGTCAGTCCGAATCCGATAAGAAGCGTCTAGAAATTGACCACAAAAGGGTCGACTTCATCCTGTTTTACGTTGAGAAAAGGAATTTGAAAGGAAGAGCTGCTCGGTAAAACCATGCGAAAAAACATGTCATTTTGCCTCACAGCTTGTGACAAAGCGTCATTTTCCAATCGACGAGACAAAAAGCAATTTATTCAGCTCTGACGGGAGACCAATAGTATGGAGAGAACCTAATACAGAACTCAAGCGAAAAATCATTGTCTAAATGGGAGGCGTGGAGATGGTAGTGTTATACTGTTAGGCTCAATGGTTGCAAAATTCACCGGGACTTTGGAATTTATTGAATCAACTGTGGACAAAATGAAATTGCTCGACAAACAAAAAAGGAATTAGCATCAAGCGACATCAAGCATACTTCCCACATTGTTCGAGAATGGCTTTTGTTCAACATCCAATAATTGAAAACTCCATCACAGTCCCCAAATTTCAATCCTATAGAGAATCAATAGCATGAAATAAAAAAAAACGCTTAAAAAGTACGAAACATACGAACATATATAATGTAAAAAAATACAGGAAGTTTGGCAATCTATCTCTCTTTACATGAAAAAGTAGAAATACAGTGAAACCTCCGCTTTCGAACACCTCTCATATCCGGACAAATTTTTTTACACACGCTTTTGGAACAAATTGACAAAAAAACCCGTCACAAGCGGACATAAAACGTATTTTACTAAATATTACTACGAAAATTGAAATCAAGTCGCCGATTGCCCTTGCAACAATGTTGTTGTTCAATGTTTGAGGGAGTCGTTGACTGGAATGTAAAGGGGGACTTCCCATTTTAGAAAATAAATTGTTTTGTGTGGGACTGCCTTTCGATATTCTGGTTTGATTTTATATGGTTCAGCATAGTTCACGTGTGTTATACGGTGATATTTATGTGCAGATATCAGTATAGATACGCGAAATGTTAATTCATTAACTGAAAAATGGAATAATTAACGTATTTGAAAAGGAAAAGCTGTCAGTTATAGAATTAGCTAGGAGGTGATTTTTGGTTCTGAAGGTAAGTTAAAAAGACTATATATATTTTTTTGAAAGATTTGGTTTTGGAAAAGCTCAAGCATCAAATATTTAAAAAAAAATCGAGATGCCATTCGATCCAAATGGAATTCTGGCAAAAAGATCTGATCTGCTTTGGATTATTGTGAATTTTTAGCGTCAAATGGATGGCTGTCATCAAACTGGCGAAACTTCAGATGTTGAACAATTGGACGTTGACCAGTTTAGGGCAGAATTGCCCACCATGTTGTCTGGGTATAAAACCGAGGATATTTACAATGCTGATGAGAGTGACCTTTTTTATCGTACTTTACCCGATAAAATTTTCGCCTTGAAATCCAAAAAATGTACTGGTGACAAATTGTCGAAAAAGAGGTTGACAGTTTATTTGTGTGAATATAGCAGCGGAGAAGGAGATGCTACTAGTCATTGGTAAAGCAACCCGTCTTCGAGCATTCATAAATTTTCGCTTGAAAGATTTCCCTGCTAATTGGAAGTCGTACCAAAAAGCCTGGTGGGATATTATGTTCGGATGACTAAAGTAATTAGACAGAAAATGAAAATTCAGAACAGAAAATTTCTTTTGTTTTTGGATAATGCAGCATTATGCATCCTAGAGATTTGAAATTAACACATTTTAGCATAATTTTCTAACCGGCTAACACTATTTCAGTCTGTTAACACTTCGATCAAGGGATTATACAAGATTTCAAAGTTATTTAGAGAGGATTGGTTCTCAAACACATTCTTTCGAAAATTGACTAAAACAAGTCAGTATCAGAACTCGCAAAAACAATAGATGTTCTTGACTTTGTCAAGACATTATACTTCATCAAATTCATCATCATTATACTTTATCATCTGGGATAAAGTTGATAAAGTTACTAAAAAAAATTTTTCTAGAAAAGGAACATTCGTACCAAAGACTCAGAATATTTTAGAAAATTTACAAAAAGTGTTTGAACCAAAATTTGGAAGAATTTTTAAACATTGATGACAGTACAGAAAATGAGAACGATATTGAGATTCGACTTGAAAATCAAATTGGCAGTGTGGACGACAATGACTCTGATGACGAGGAAACTTTTTTTTTCCTCGTCCTACAGACTAGTAGGTGGTATTGGCTATGGTGCTGCACACATTAGCCAGCGTTTCCGATCTCAGTGCACTTAGGCTGCCTTTCTGTGTACCCCTATGGGGTTCGTTAATGGGTGTACACATTTGGGGAAGTTGTGGGTATTATGAACTTGGTGGGAATTGAGTAAAGGACGCTCACAGATCTGCCTTGGCTTCCTCCAGGAATTTGGCCAGCTGCCAGATATAATGTTTTTATTAGAATTGAAAATCTTGTCTATTGAGGATACTTCTTTAAACAGTGAAAATTTATTTCTTAAATTATCAATTTCTCTTTCATTCGAAGATTTGATGATCTAGTTCATCACGACTATTGCACCAAGTGCAATGGTCGGATGTAGTTATGTTCGCTTTCTTCAGTCTTGTCTTGTTGTACGCTCTGTTTGTCAGTATCCTGTTTATTTGCTTAGTGACTTTGCTGTCTAAGTGTATGTAGTAGAACCAAGGTTTTTTGTCGAATAAGAGGTTGTTTTTTTAGCCAAGGGCAATATTTTAAGTACTTTGTATGTTCCTTGTACTCCGTGATCCATTCATCATTTACTTTTTCATGTATTAACTTTAATGTGTCGTCCCATTCTGTGTAGTTGGGAGCATCCTTGCCTTCAATAATGGCTTTTGTGGCCACAGTATCAGTTTGACTGAAGCTAGTCCATTCACAGTTTCCTGGAATCCAGTATAAGATGTATTTCCTGTTGCTGAAGTCACTGAAGTGTTTCCTCATTTTGAAAGGTACGTATTTAACGTTTTTATTGTAGGCTATTTATTGGATACAGTGTTGTGAGTCTGTGAAGATGATGATATTTTTAGCATTGTCAGTGGTGTGTTCCATAATGGCTAGGCATGTTGCCATAATTTCTGCATTATTAACTGAAGATATGTTGTTAAGTTTATAGAGATTAGTTGTTCCAGTGTTTACGTGATGAATAACACATCCTGTGCCAAAGGGATTTTTGGCTGCATCCGTGCAGAAGACTTCATGGGTGTCTATTAATGAGTCCACTATTGCTGGTAAAGAAGTTGTAATATTATTGTGATCGATAAGGGCCATGTTGTGAGTGAAGTTATTGTCGACGTTGTCGAGTTGAAATAAGAAATTTTTTGGAAATGTGATAATTTCTCCCCAGCACGTGTTGTTTATGAGGTCTTGGAATTTTCTATGTGTTATTGTATAGTTAGAACTGACGTTTTCAGAAAGTAGTTTTCTGAATTCGCTGTCGTGGAGGTTTTTAAGTGTTTATTTCGCTATAAGAAGGTAAGCTCTCGATTTAGATGTGGGTTCTTGGGATACAGCTAGCGTGATTGTGTTAGAAGCTGTTAGGGGTACTCCTAGGCATCTTTTTAGTGTGGCGGCTTTGTTAGAGTCAATCTTCTTAAACAGGTATTGCGGAGCATCTGCCATGTTCCCAAAATTGGCCTCGAGCTGTGGTCTTATTATTGCTCTGAATGTGTTAATTGCCTTAGGGGGACTTAAGCCATGTTTGGGGCTTGACAGTTTCTTGATAATCTGTTTTTAGATTTCCGCTTTAGTTTGAGTTTTCTCTATCTGGTCTCTTATAGTACCTTTGTTGTTGATTGCACGCCCTTAAGGAAACTATTCAAGATATTGATATAATAGTCATGTGATGAGACCCTGAAGCCAATTTTTCGTTTGAAGCAATTAGAAAAAGATGACTGTAGCATTTCAATACTTGATAAGAGCAGAGAATCAATTCGAGGACCAACGGCTCAAATGGAAACAAACTAAGCTTTAGCAATCGATAAATAATTTTTTTCATTCGATTAATTCTCTGCATAGTACACAATACATATATAACCCAGTTATTACTATAAAACCAAGAAGTATGTATGTATGAATATAAGTTCCTTTATGTGTATCTGCATATAAATATTAATAAACAGGAAGTAATTATAATTGAAATATGACTTCTTTACATTAATACATATACACATATGTATTTAATAAGCATATAAAATTCTCAATTTTGTTCGAAACCGCTGACAGTCGGACAACAAAACAGGCACCATGAGTGAGACCTATTTGAGGTTTCACTGTATTTAATTCCCCGGTGGCTGCAAGATGTTATACTCGTAGACGTACACGGAGGTCATACTAATTATTTGGTTGATGTATGCTCTTGTAATTTGTTTGTTTCCCTGTTTTTGTGGAGTGTACGCTAAATCCTGTGACTGACAAGCATTATTCGAATTATATCATGTAAACACCGAAATTTAGAGAGAAGTTGTTATTAAAAAGGTTTTTAACCTGTAAATGTCAACGAAATATTTTTGTTGCGGTCTGTATGCTCAGTTTTTTTCCTATTCCTATCCTTTTTTTCCATTATAACGCAATGCCGCATCCGTCGAAGAGGAATTGGGTCGACGGAAACCTAAACAGATCATTGACTTTCTTAGAAAGATCGATATGCTTGAGGTGCTCTAGGTGCATAGCAAACGGGGGCACAATAAATCTTTAAAGGTAGACTTGCATCATCCCGTTTAACCAATCAACCGATTACCTAAAGCTCAATTTTGTGGATAACTTTATTTTTTATCTCTTCGGATTTTCAGAAAGGTATTTGATGGTAATTTCATCGTTTCTAAGTTTCTGACTTGTTGTCATATCTAGATAATGTTTAAACTGCTGCGCGCGATATTACATTTTTTTATAACACTTTAATACTAAAATCATTGTTCAAGGGTGATAAAATCTGCAAATCGATGACAAACTTTTCAAAATTCTTCTGTAAATCTACTCTACATCATAATGAATTATAAATCATTTTTTAAACAATCATCTTTTAATAGAAAAAGCGATTCAATACAATATAAATTACATACAGATGACCTCCTTCCGAAGGTATATCTAATTCATTTTCAAATAAAATGTAGGTAAAAAAAATCATTGTCATAGAAGAAATCATAATAATGATTCATGTTGTAAAAAAAAATACTTTATACATAAATGTAACTTATGAAATCAGGATGAATACCTTCTCACTCCTTCACTTACACTAACATTTTTCGTTTGTTTATCATGATTTTCATATTATACTGATCTAACTTCTTATTGTTGTGAATAATTGTACAATTAATTTTTCATTTCGTTTCAGTTTTCGCATTCTGTTTCGTCCAGGTTATATTAATATTTCATCAAAAATATCAATTTATTGTTGTTTATAATTCATATTTTAATTTCATGCATAGAATAATAAATCAAAGGAGGATTTCAATATTATGTCATGTTTACTAACTGCTAACTAACACGGATTTCGATTTTGCACAGAGAAAAAATAATCATAATTACTCGGTATCCAACGGACATCCACTTATAAAATCCCCTTTGATAGGCATGATTGTGTTTTTTTTGTTGTAGTCATATTTTTAGTTTCTCAAACTGAAATTGACAACTTTTAATAGATAAATAAGAAACGATAGAAAGTTCCATTACTTTTTGCTATCGCTAAATTGCATTGTTATATATCAATTCACAATTTTAGCATTTAATTGATTACCGAAATATTTAACAAAAGACATTAAAAATGTAATAAATGAGTATTTAAATTTTCGTTTAATAGTATCTTTTTTAACTACATACATCTAAAATGTTACGTTATTTCGTTCATTTGGTCTCTAGAGAATTTGTTCACAATGTTTTTTTTTTAATTTTTAGTTTGTGTATATTTAGTGAAAAATTTGCCAATTATCTTTAATGTTTTCTAATATATTGCCTCTAACTAAATTAAATTGTTTAAACTCTGTGCCGATTATAAATACTTTGGGGATACATAAAATATGTAGCATAATAATTTTCTAATTGTATAAGGCCATATTTATAGTAATTTAATGATTCTTCCAATATTACCATGTATATTGCAGCACCAGGTATTCTGATGAGGTATTTGTTTTAATTTCAAAAGTCCTCTACAAGTGCTGATTCTATTTCCAATGATGACTGAACTAATATGTAGACTCATATGCCTTCAAGATGTAAATAATAGTCATGAGCAAAGATGTTCATCTAAAGACGAGCTTTTTTAAGATGATTTTCTCATCAAAAATCGGAGTTGTGGACTGTTTTATCCCCAAAACAAACTGATAAATAGAATTTCAATCAGAATGACAGGTAAGAATTTACCAATCAAAAAACCTCATAGCTGATTTTGTTTTTTTGTGTGCAATAGATATTTTGCGCACATCATGCGGGCACAAAAGGTGGTGTCTGTAAAAGCCACTAAAGCTTGAATTGTGCGCAAAATGGCAGTCGAATCATGGGGTTAGCATGAAATCCTCTGATGTATGTGTGCTGTGATTTCGAGACAAATCATTACTTACAGAAAGGTCGCTTGGGCCGACAAATTTCAAGAAGTGCTATGAAGTCAGGCTTTATAGCTTGATAGAGCGATGTTAACGTAACCCCAGCTTTACTTAGTGGCGACAGACAAACGGTAGCCACGAAGAAAGATAGCACCTTAAAAGTTTGGGAATAAAAACCATGTAGAACTAGCAAAGTTATTCCCATTTAGCAGGGCACCATCGGATCGCATAATTTCAGCTAGCAGCATTCTTCTCGCAGAAGTTGACGCATATGACGTAAGTGCACAACAACTTAAACTTGACAAAATACACAATGGCGAAATTATCCCTATCCCGTATGACAGCCAACCAGCCTAAGAGAGTCTAGAATCACCTGCGTTCAATCCGAGAATGGTTGAAGTATAATAAATTAATTGGGTGTGGATATCTACCCTTAACTGGATGCCAGAACACGATGAAATCCAGGGTTATGAGCAAGCAAAACAATCAGCGAAAAATAGAACATCGCCTTTATTCGCCGATCCTGAACTTTTTATTACAACCGAAACGATCTTCGTTCGGAAGACTTGGAAAAAGTTAGACATAGACAATGCAATAAGCGCTGGAGAAGACCTTCAAGCTTAAAAATATCCAACCTCTCCTAGGGCATTTATGATGAGAAGTTTCAAACTTGCATCTGAATAAACAAGGGAAATCTAATGGGTTCGAAGATCTTTACGGGACGTTGAATATTTAAGAGAACATCTTAAGATGATGGACTTGAAAGCGAATGATGATTGCGGACCATACAAGTTTGCGGAAGAAATGCTAGTTCACCTACTAGAAAAAATGGAAAGCACTGTCAACGTCTTTCTTCTGGAAATGAAATTCTGACGCCTGAAGCCGTAGAATATCATTGATTTTCTTAGAAAGATTTATCTGCTTGAAGAGCTCTAGATGCACAATAGAAATGGGGGCGATTTGAACGTCGTCAATTTGACGGGTTAGCGATTTCATAAACAATGCTTACACATATGCTCCGTTTGCACAATCATTCCTTCCATAATAAATATAAGAGTGAAAGAAAAGTCTTTAGCGCCTCGATAATGTAATAGTAAACCGAATTGTATAGCCGCAGCGCTATCTTATTTCGCATTCAACAAAATCGCTTAATCAAAGTGATCCTTGCGCCATGCTAAACTCAAAGCACGCCGCAGACAAAATGGCGCATAAAAAAGTTATTCGCTTCATATGTTGGCGTACATATAACACCGAACACAAGCAACCTGGCACACAGCCAGCGATAACGGAGTTTAGCAGCAGGCATGCTTGGTGTTTCGTATAGGGTCGAACCGTACCAATCTCCGAAGAAACTCCTAAAACACGAGACGATCCACAGTACAGTCGCTGAAGTGACAGTGTTAAGAACTTATTGCGGAAACAGTGTGCAAAAATTTCAATTATTGTAAATATTCCTTCCTTATTGCAAGTATTTACAATAGGGTCATTGAATTTGGGCACCGATTCGACCAACGATCACTCTTTTCTACCCATCGTAGGTAAAAACAGGAGATATAATGAGAAATTGACCAAAATTGGTATCATTAATGAAGATTGCCTTGAAGCTACTTCCGAAGAGTAATATGAACTAAGGGAAAGTGAAGATTACAGTTGATATCCTGAATTAACTGAAACTGAAGATATGGAAGGATCTTCGGATGGTGAAGAGAAAAACGTCTTGAAAGAAAAGTAACAAGAAAAGGATGCGAATTAATTCTAGGTCATACAGATGAGAGGATGGGTTTTCCAAGCTCATTCTGAAATGGAATGGTAGAAATCATAATTGCAGCTAATAGAACATAGGTAGTAAAACTGAAAGTAGGAAAATCTAGCGTACGACGCCCTTTTATATCCTACGATAACGTAGGACGTATATCATACCATATACAAGGATTTCGTAGGTCCTATTGGCTACGCTAGAAGATATGTGTCAGATTGTGTAACCGATGGTTTCGAATTAGTAATCGATTCTCACATTATGAAACACATAAGACTGCAAAAACACATAAGACAATAACAGTTGCTACATTAAATAGTTTTCAAGGAATACTAAATGCCCGGGGCGTGTTTAAAGCTAGAGAATTGAAAGCATTTTATCTGCGAGGGATAAGCTTTCTTCTAAAACACAACGAGCACAGATAGCATTGTAGAAATTTTCAGATCCATACCCTTTGACAGAAAAAGGTTACGATATGAAAGATTACATACAGATTAATTTAACAAAACAAAGTCTGAAAACAGGGCCTTTCGTAGTATTTTATAATATTTTAAATTCAACTACCCGTACAAGTATTTTATATTTTAAATTCGATAAGCAACGATAAACGCATGGGTAATAGGCAAAGATATTCTGTATACACTTAAAATATCTATACTATATAAAGATATTCTATATGCATATATGAACTCTATACTATATGCAATGGATTGAAAGGAATAAATTGTTTACTTGAGGAATTAGCTGGAGCAAGGAAGGAGAATATTTTCAAGTGTTCAAGTATTTCCAATTGCATTTAGAGATTTAGATTGTCAGTATTTATTTATTAGTGGGTTGAAGTCCTTTAGACAATACGTATCCGGCAAATGAATAACCAGAAAATTAAACCAGTATCTACAAATGATATTTACCATGGTTTAATTAATTCGAGACAGCATATTTATTTAAAGACTATTCACAGAATCATGACTAGAGTGTTCTTGGTTTGGGCCACTTGGCGCAGGGACTAACTTGATGTCAAAACAAAATGTTATCTTTCAATGTTTTTCCCGTAAACCATGTGGTTTCTCAAATCTAAACACCTATCACCGCTTGACGCCTGCCGGCCAATTTAATAGGATGTTTTTGTATCAAGTTATTTCACCTTTATCTTTAGGCTTGGTCCTTGATAGAAGAACTCGCATGGTCCGTATTTGAGAAGATTCCTCGCAAGTATGCCGACTGCATAACAATAAATTGCTCGATTTAATATACGAAAACGAGATATGTGATAAGATTTGGTGTCGTGTTTTCATGTTGATACTCGTATGCTGATTTTGTCCATTTAGAAATGTATAAAATAACATAAAATACTTTTCGGCGCGTTCCTGGTTCAGAAGCCTCTATCACTTCTATTGTAATTTTGTTATATTTGTCAATGCATTAGAAAATAAAGATTGCGGCAGAACATTTTTTTTCCCTTCCTTTAATAGATCCTGACGATTGTTAGCCGCAGACAAAAGGACACTATGTAGGAGGCAAAGAAACGATGATTTCTATTGCTTTGTAAATGATTCATTTGTACAAGTTGGCCAGAAACCAAACAAAATAAAACGTAAGTGAAAACTAAATGTTTGGATCAACTTTCTTCCATAATGAGTACTATTTAGGTCAAAAGCAGTTTAAATAGAAAGGATTGACATATAGATTTTAGGAAACAAGTATCATCATCTAGGCTGAGCTGCATACTCTATAGTACTAATTAAAGTTTTATTTCACATAAACAACTAGAATCGTATACAGTGTTGAGATATGTGAATGATATGAGGATCAGGATGCCTGTGGTATGACATACGCAATTTACCACATGTCATCTTTGTCGACAATTAACTGGTTTGAAAGAATCATCTCAAATTTGTTTGATTATATTTTACCACAAAAAACAATTGATGGCCTTTTTGGTGTACTAAATTTAGATTTTTCATTAAAACTGAAAAAGTTTAAAACAAAACTCAAATTCATTACCAAACAATTTCTAAGCAACTCATAATTACCAATGAATATTTGATAAGCTTTGACCTCACCTAAGTCGCATTCTCCTTCCTTCTACTTTCATTTGTGCAATAAATACATAACACTTTAAATATTCCATTACATCCTCTTTAAAAAAAACTTTTTTTCCAACATCAGTTCACGGATCTGTGATGAAAAGTATTAAAACTAGAACAACATATTTTTTCGTTCACCTAGAAACATATTTTGTATACTGCAAAAATTTGGCTAAAGATTTTTTCTTTTATTGTTTTTCGGAAACAAAAATATTTTACAAAAACAATTAATATTCCAAAAATTTAATTTCATTTGTTCTTGATTGATAAAATATTTTTTTAACATTTACCTTGTTCGAATATCAATAAATTTTAAAATTTAGTTGTTAATTTATCATAAGCTTTACTTATTTTCCTTTTTCCAACATTTCTTTCATTCTAATTTATGTATTTTATTTCTCATCACCTATTGAATTTTTTCATATTACTATACTAGAACTTAATATCACGTTCATTGTCTCTCTGATTTCTTACCATAATATTTAAATAGTTTTCACTGCTTTTTCATTTTATCCAGTTCTTCATTTTCATTTCTTCTCCTTGTCTTCTCTGGAACATTCTTTCCATCTTCATATCTTCCCCTTTGACTAACAATATGCTTTTAACATATAAAACATCTATTATGTATTTAATGGAGATTAAATTGTTTTGTTTTCTTGATTTTTCTGCATTATCCGTTTTGATTGTTTATTTTATGAAATTTTTGTAACTAATCACTAATCTACACGTTTGTTTTGTTCATCTGATCTAGAATATATTTTAATTATACATACATATACATATACTAAACTATCAGTTGTTGTTGTTGAAGAAATAAAATTGCACATTTCAATATTTATAAATAGTTATTTGATATTTTACTGTCTGATGCGTATATATTTATTTTCCATGGGATTTCATCTGGAATTAGCAAGAGAAAGAATGTTTATAATTTAATTGACAAGTTCATATCAATGTTGACCTTTAAATCCAGCAATTAGTAATTACATTGCAAATGAAATTATGTTAAATATTTACAATTTCCCAGGATAGTTTAGTATTTGACAGAGAGTTAAGTTGGGCTTGTAAGATATTTACAGTGCGTGTAAGTGAATCAGGTTACTAAATAAAATTATTCCAACACATACAACTTAGAATAAAATGTTATAGAGTAAATTGATTGGATTATTTGTTCTACAGGTGTGAAATTAAGTTTGATATACATTTGAAAACATTTTAAGGCGACTGCAAGCGTTTTGGCAATATAATAAATAATATCACAGTTATGTAAAGTATGCGCTTATCAACCGAATGAACGAAACAAGGACAATGCAATAAGATGAGGTACGCATCAAAATTTGTTATGCACCACAATTGAGGCATGCGATGGAAGAAATAAAAGACGGTAGTTTACTATGAAATAAATTAAAATCTCTTTGTTAAAGGATAAAACAAGTCTAATTAGAGCCAGAGCCTTTAATACTAGAGTGATTGGATTGATGTGTTCTGATTTAAATTTTGAAAATTATCACCTCGAATGAATAAAGCTATAAATCTGTACAACTTTAGTAAACTCCTTCACAACACACGATTGATTAAAGTTGAAGTTGATTTTTAAATTTTATAAAAGTTATAGCTAATAAATTAGTAGCCACAATCGAACTCTAAAGCATTAATCGACCATTTGCAGCTTCATAAAAGCAACATGAGTTGAAGGAAAGTTAATCAGCCTTGTTTTCGTTTGAGCTCATATAATTTTTGAAATTTCGATGGGATTCATAATGTAACAATAGTAATATCAAGTTTAAATCAACAAAACTGACTTCAGGCATCGAAATATTTTGCCAGACTCGTCTGGGGTAACCTAATCCCTTTAGAAACACTTTAAGTAATTGGTAAAGCATTTCAAATTCAAAATCAAACCTTTAAATTCTGCTCTAAAGCCATAAAATGCAATAACCAATTAACAACAACTAAAAATAACAACATGCAGAATGCAACAATGAACACATTTCTCCTTCTATAATAAGCAATTTCCCAAACATCTTTGAAGAGAAATTATTTTTCACCCAGCAAGTTTTTCTAGGTATATAATACAACGGACTATCGACTGTGCTAATTAAAATGGATCCAAGCCTTGAAAATAAGGCCAGGTCTTCAAAAAACAGGGCGCAAATTCTTACATTTGCTGATGATGTTAAGGGCAAAAAAAAACCATGAGTATAACAGAGTATAAGTAAAAATATAGTTATAAGGCTTAAGCGTGAAGCTAATCAAATGTATGAAGCAAACATAATATATATATATATATATATATATATATATATATATATATATATATATATTTTCATTCCGCTAATGAAAACAAAAAAAAAACTGAAAAGGAGCTCTCTCTACTACTTCAGAAACCCATTTTCTAGAAAGCATTATAATAAATGAAAGGATTGAAGAGAAGGCGGCAACTATCTGGGTTGGCTTTAAATTCATTCCAGCCCTTAAAATCGCCGGAAGTAGATGGGTTGTATGCAGCCCTGACAGGGCTGAATCTGGTAACATTGCATCTTCTACGCCCTGGGAAAAGCGTATAAAGGCCAAAGGCTTTTGAAAATACCAGTCTCGATTCGGAGTTATTCAATACCAGAAGTTTCCAAAATAATCAAGCTACAGAATCTACAGTGAGCTGGTGACTTGCACTGAATGACCGGCTCTCAGATACCAGAAAAGTTGTTCGGAAGGAAGATAGAAGGACGTAGTTCAATGAGATAACCTCGGAAGCCTTGAGCACTTCCTATGGACAAAATGAGTGCAAAGTTAATCTTGCTCTAAAACTAGACGCAGTCAAAAATCGAGAAAGTTGGAGGCAAAATACTTTGAAGAGTAAAACCTTTGATTGTCTGCACGTCTTGACTACGAAAACACCGACCGTCAAAAAAAAGTATAGATGGGGATCTTAATATTTAGACAGTTTCTGAGATGGTGTAGAAAAGAAATGCTACAACTTCAATTGATACGAATATGTTTGTTTGATAGTAAATTTGACCAACAATTCAATAACATTTCCTATTTAACAACATAGTGATAGAAATAAGATACTGAATTTGAGGAACGGATATTGAAGGCTCGTGTCGACGTCAAAAGAATTAGCAGCATTATTCGTAGTAACTCAGCAAGCAGCTTCAAACCACCCTAAAGACATGGGAATAATCCAGAAGTAAGGATATTGGATATAGCAGTACTAAAACTGAACAGCAGCTCGAAAGGCAAAAGCTGAAGGGATTTCTGTCTCAAACAATCACAGGAACGCTTTAGCGAACGCGATTGATTCGTCTGCTCTGAGCATGGAAAGACGAACACCCGCAACACAATGTGAGATACGATAAAGTAATTTTCCAGCGTGACCATGCTCGACTTTGCACGTTGCAAAGTGGTTAACATCAACCTTGAAACATTAAAATGAAATATTTTAACTCATCAGCCGTATTTTCCAAAGTAGTCCCCTCCGGTTATAATTTATTCCGATCAATGGAGCATGGGTTTGCTGGCCAATTCTTTCATTCTTATCAAGAAGTGAAAAACTGGATCGATTTGTGAATATCATCAAAAGGTTCTGATTTTTTCGGTGTCTTGTATACTACCGTATACAATGTGATTTGTATACTACCCGAAAAATTGAAAAAGTAGATGCCAGCGATAGACAATATTTTGAAACATAGATACTAATGTGATCAAAAAGAAAGGTCAAATTGTCATTAAATTGTCATTCCCGGGCACTAGGAAGGCAGGTAATTTTTTTTTCCTAGGTTGTTAGGACTGTCTATGACATTTGCCAAGCGTCTGTTTGTCAAATTTTGTTTGCGGAACGAATATTCTTGTGCGGACACGTTGAAAATGTTGCGGAAGGCCTTTAGTGATCAAACTATGGCACAAAAAAAACATTTATAGATGGTACAACGAGTTCAAAGCGGGCTGAGAACGCGTTGAAGACGAACCGCGCTCTGGACGACCATCAACGTCTACCGACGAGGGAAATCGTCGATTGACAATTAGAGACCTCGCTGATAGTGTTGGAATTTCATTTGGCTCAGCCCAAACCATTTGAAATATGTTTTGTGTCTCAAACGCGTCAAGTCTAGATTGGTGCGAAAATCTCTCAATTTTTTGGAAAAACAGCGTCGCGTTGATGTGTGTGAAACTTTGCTTTCTGACTATCAGGACCACTTGAAATGCATCATTACTGGAGATGAGACTTGGATTTACGCTACGACCTTGAAACCACCGAACAATCCAGAGAATATCATGCAAAAGGTGAAGTAAGACCGAAAAGACCACGGCGAAGTCAATCAAAAATCAAGATCATGTTGACAATTTTCTTTGATTATCGTGGTTTGGTGCACTATGAATTCCTTCCGCCGGGCCAGACTGTAAACAAAAAATATTATTTGAGCGTTATGCGTGGTTTGCGTGGAGCTATTCATCTGAAACGGCCGGAATTATTGGCGAACAACTCTTGGTTCCTTCATCACGATAATGCACCATCTCATACTGCATTGGTTCTTCACGACTTTTTTGCCAAAAACTCGACTCATGTAGTTCCGCAACCACCGTATTCGTCTGATTTGACTCTGTGCGACTTCTGGCTATTTTGCAAACTCAAAAGGCCATTGCGGTAACGCCGTTTTGACACGATTGAGGAGATAAAAACAGAATTGAAGAAGGTGGTGAAGGCTATACCGGCTATACCGGGAAAAGGCTATACCAGCTTCGAGGACTGGAAAAGCGTTGGCAAAAGTTCGTTTTATCGGACGGGGTTAATTTGAAGGGGATGAAATTGATTAAAAAGAATAAATAAAGAATTTAAATTTTACAAACAATTTCACGTTACTTTTTGATCACAGTAGTATGTAAGTATATTTTTAAAGATAGTATCATAAACATTGGAAAAAACCGGCGGAAGCTAAGTTGTACGCTTCATAGCTTTAGGGTATTCGAGTTGGTTTTTTAAGTATGTTTTTACGCTTCACACACAATTTATTAAGTCAAGGAAATTAACAAATAACTATTGCTTACGGAAATTGAAAATTTCGAGTGATAGATCTGAAAGTGTATAACGAAATCAGTAAATGGCAAACACACTTGAATCATGCAACATTAATTCACCAATTAATTAAAAAATATCATTAATCAATGGTAAATAAATTAAACTGCAACGCAAATAGAAAGTGTAAAAATTTACGGATGTTACCATTTAGATTAAGGTTAACTGCCGATTTCTGAATATGTTCATGAATGTTCATTGAACAAACTTTAAATGAAATTACTAATTTATCCTAGTCGGAAGGGTCAGAATCAGTATCCAAATTAAGCAGACCATTAAAGCAAGCAGTTTATTAGTGAGCAAATAATGTTGAAGATGAAACAATAATTAATCTAACAGGATATGAATTAAAATCGGGACCACAACCGCAGCAACAAAGAAAATTATATAAACTTTTTTAACCAATCAATTTTTTTGTGCCTTTTTGGTGAAATTCTCAATACTCACATATTTCTAATGTTGATTAAAATCATCACCACCATCATCATCACATTCATCGCTCGACTCATTGGATGTTAATGTCCATCGATTACTTCTACTATTATTTTCATTTCCGTAATCGTATACCCCATTGTCATCATCACCATTATCATCATTCTCCTCCTCATTTTCATGACTATATACGGTGGCATTGTTACTTGCAGCCAATGAAGCACCGCCGCCAATTGCACCTGGCAGCAATTTTTGATGATGATGTTGATTGCTATTATGAATATTACTATTACGACTAGCCGAAAGTTGCCCAACGCCACTATGAAATGATTGCGATCGCGTAACTACCGAACTATAAAATATAACCAGAGAAAGAAGATCGACATACATACAACAATAGGATGAAGAGTAACAATTCGATAACAAAAGTGTGCACTCGTAAAACAATCACAAATTATGTTAACGCAGGTAATGTTCACTAAAATCAAAACCAAACATAATGAGAATGGAATCGTGTATTAGAAGTGATGTATGTGTAAAATTTATGCAGGATTCACTATGCAGCAAACGTCATGCAATTATGAATAAGTGATAGTGCTAAGCACTATATCTTCCAAATGCTTGTTAAGTTTTAATAGTTTTAGCAGTAATGGCGAACCGAATTTTTGTTAGTTTGCAGCATTTTATCTCTCGGATTCGAGCTAATTTAGACCATTCCTATTGAATGATTTCCAAAGCGCCACGATATCTTTCAATATCGTACAATTGATAAACGATAGCATCTGAATAATTACTCATTTAACTAATCTTTATAAGCTCCTAAATTTGTTAAAATTTTGCAAAAAGAAACACCGAACTAATGACCGCCTCGAAAGATCTATAAATTTTTTTCATTTTTGTTTATGAGTAACAGCAAGCGCCTTTCCAAACATTCATTATATGCTCGTCTATTGGTTAACGATCAATTAAATGCTCCGAAAAAATCTACACTTGGCAAAATAAAAGTATATATGTGTAACGAATAGCGGTTAATATGAAAGTGAATTGCTGCTTTGTGCCTTATTGAATAGAAAGCCATCGAAAACGACACAATCAAGCGTCAACAGCACGCGTTAAAGCAAACATTTTGAACACTATCAAGCATGTAACATATATATATTTAAATATATATGAATGAGCTGCGCAACTAGAAGTAGAGTAGTCAATTATAATTGTTACTTTTCATATAGATTTTGGCTCGCAGGAGTTGTTGCAGTATTAGTCTATTTCGTTTCTTTGGAAAAATAGATTTTCTATCGTATCTTTTATCATGTAATATTTCTGTACATGTCGTGTAATTGTCTCTGGACTTGTGTTGTAACTACAAGTCAGTGACAAGAAGGCCCTGTCAGAAATCCTCCCGATAGGAGTCGACTGATTGTCTAAATTGAATGAAAAAAAAAAATCAAAAGAAATATTTGTTGAGATAGTCTAGAGTACAATAAATTAAAATAAACAAATCAAATGCCAGTATAAGGAAGCAAAAAGCTAATGAATTAGGTAATATCGTGCATACCTGTCTAAAACTTTCGATTGCGTTTGTGCATGTTTTTTAGCTTCCTCTTGTTTTCGACGTCCCTCGGCAGCTGCCTTCATGGGATCATATGTGGCTCGACGTCGCCACATTGCCAGTTCGGTTTCTTTTTGCTTGTTCAGTACTGAAATGAAAGACAAATATGATCAAGAACGGAAGATTTCTTTTTCATTTGTAACGTTATCAAGAACGAATTTACATTTTACAATTGAAATACAGGTTGAATATTTACATGACTACAATATGTTTTACGTTGAAAATGGGACACTCATGTCTCTACAAGCAACGAAACTTTCAACGAATCGAGCACAATACTTGTTGACTTGCATTACAGTCCATATGTACGTCAATCACTGTTAGTTATGATTTCATTTAAACTTTAAAGAGTGCTATAAGAGTGAGAGGTGGTTCCAAGACCATAAAAAATATTTTTTGCTCGTACAGGAAACATTGAACCAGAGAATTAGCATTACGTTTTTCATCACAAAACCTGCGGCCGCAACTGAAATGCATGGAAAATTCGAAGGTGCTAAAGAAGTTTTGTAAGAAAGTAACAAGTTTTCCAAAAGGATGATGTGATTTGGATTTGATTCACAGTAAATGAAGTGAAAAAAGAGTATCAGCGGTTTATAAGTGTTAACAATCATATTCATGATAATTTCTGTAAAATATCCAATCAATCCGCCCCTGGGCTGTTTTCACACACATTTTATCATATTATTTTTCAAGAATTCTGTGCAACATTTCGGATGGTGTAGCCAGTATGGTGGCTTGATGTTGTTCTCAAGTTCACATTTTGTCTTGGTACGTTGGTATAAGTCCCACAGAAAATATCCCATTAGTGTTCGATCACAGGTTTTTTCGGCAAATTGAATGTGCTGTTTTGTGCGGTTAACGACTCACTGACTTCATCCTGCATGAAATACGTCATAACGGCTGCTATAATGAATTTCGTGCCGTTTTGTTGCTACCGGGAACAATTTGCAGAAAGAAAAATTCGATTAACATGTTTCGAAAGCGGTCCTTATCCATAATACGGTCATTTGTAAATAAACATGGCCAGATAATGCCTCTGAAGGATTATCTGCATCAAAATGTTCCAAATGTTCCAATATAATAAGACTCTTAAAAACTTTTGTATTTGAATTGAACCGCTGATAAGCAAAGTCCCTGATTATTATTATTATTTGTACCGGGGTCCACTTGCTGGAAATAGCATAGGCCAGCATCGGCCCTTTGCTCCCCATGTGTAGTACTATTGTTTACAGATGGTCCATCCTGTCGTTCTAAAGAAACCAAGGAGTTCCCCCCGCTCTGTGGTCGTTGCATTTCTGTTACGCCAGTACACCTCAGCCAAATAACGCGTTAGTTGGCCAGGTTCGGGCAATCTAGGAGGAAGTGTTCTGTACTTTCTTCCTCCTCGCCGCAAGCTCGGCAGGTGTCATCCGTTTGGATTCCTATTCGTTTGGCGTGTTGACCTAGAAGATTATGGCCCGTTAATACTGCCACCAATGTTCTAACGCCATTGCTGTTTTTCCCCAGCAGTTGTTTTTTCCTCGTTTGATTAGGGTGAGGCCAAAGAGCTCGGCTTATTCTGTAGTCGTTACGGTCGTTCTAAGTCGTATCTGTCTCTTTCCAGAAGATTTCTTTGAGAGTCTGCCTACAATTCTGCCCCAGTTGTGAAACTACGCGGTTAGAGGCAAGCGCATGCAGTGCCGACTCACTGTTCGAGAGTATTTGTATTCTTCCATTAAGGTTGTTTGTTGCCGATTCTGTAGCCGCTATTATTGCAAACACTTCCGACTGGAAAACTGTGGTGTGGCTCTCCAGTTTATAACTTCGGTTGAGTTACGGGTGATCTGGGCAAAGATTCCGGCGCCGCTTCCTCATCCGTTTTGGAACCATCCGTGTAGATTATAATTTTACTTCCAGATGTGGAATCCTGCACCGTTGCCAACGCTTCTTTGGTCGGAATGCTGATTTTGTATGGAATCGTTGTGTCCACTATCAGTTGGATTCTATCCAGCTCCCTTTTAATTGACCGGGCCATTCTCTCCATTTTTTCCAAAATGTAGTTCCTGCTTATTTACGGGTCTATTTAATCTAAAGCACGTTCTCCTTAAAGAATTGATATTCAATTAAAATTGGAGTTAATTTAGATGGCCTGGGAAGCCCCCTTAGGAAACTCCTCACGTAAAATTTGTTCATTTAATTTGGAGTTTCGCACCAACAATAATTTAAAATGAATGTAGTTTGAATTTATATCTCATAATATGTCAGATAGTCATTTTGTGGCTCTTTATCATGGTAAGTGGACTTATATTTCCTTTATTTTCATAAAAAAGGAAATTCACGAGCGCAGATGAAGCGGTGGTGACCGTGAACGACACTAATTATTTGAATAGCAACATAAATTCTGGAATTTGGAAAAGGTAATTGGACAACTTCTTATAAGCAGATGGCAAGCGTTACTAATGATAACTTATATTAAGTACATATTTCAATTCAAATATAGTCGCAATAAGCTTTTGAAATCGTACTACCAATCGCTACGAATCGCTTTATTCGTAGCGTTATTATTTATTAGATTTGAGTTTCACAAACCTTCAAATTTTCTAGCGAAATTTTATCTGACAACTTTCCTAAGGCGTACCCTACAACGAATTATATCCTTATGTCCGAAATATTTAAAAGTATCTAAATATAAAAAGTATTTGATCGATTTGTAACATTTGCTCCAATTTGCTTTTGCTGTCAGCCAGTAGTGGGGAAAAGTACTAGGATATCATTGACTTAAGAAAATGCTTGGGCAGCTAAATACCCCCAGTATGAAGCTACGTTGCTGCCATTTGCCGTACGCCCTCTGGAAGTCAATTTCGGGGATACTATCTGAACATTTTGAATCAAGTCGAACCGATGTTCCTTCAGCTTTCTTTTCATCCGCTGGAATACAAAACTGTTAGGTTGAGCCCGATCGGGATTGCAGACGGAGGGTAGCAAAGTGGGAAAAACAAGTCGGGTCAAAAGTCGCCTCACGAAGAGCAGCGCATGGACGTGATTTACTCGATCTCGAAGGCAGGTGAGCATATATTTTAGCAGTATCTTCACTTTTGCTACATTACCGTCGGTTGGAGCCGCCAACGGCCCTCCGGTGCAATGATCGTTTGAGCGAGCTGCCTACCTTCTTTAAACAGTTTGTGTCTTTCAAAAACACTGTAGCGGCTGATTCTAGTATCCTTACAAGCCTGCCTTACTTTTTGTAGCGTCATTTTTGCCGATTTCCTGAGTTTCCAACAAAACTTTATCAAAAATGGTTGCTCGAGATTTCGACTTTGGTTGTGTTTTTGTTCACCGATATCGGCAACGACAAAATGCGCTTCACAATAACCGATGGCGATAATCAACGAACGTCCGTGGGCGGTTGGTTTCTGTTGTTAAGTGTCACTCGACCTGGCCCAACAGGCCAAACCCCCTTCCCCAAGCGCTACAGAAATAAAGTCCCACTACTATTAGCGTGGAGCCTGTATACAGCATCCTCGAATTTATTCCAATAGTATATCAATGAATTGTTGCAGTTTTCGCTTGAAGACTTCTTTTTGTCGCAAGGAATAAATATATACAAGGGTCTTCTGCATATAAAGTAACCTTTACATTTATCAAGAGTCGAAGTCAGCGTGTACAGGCTAAGAAACATTGGAGGGAAGGATAATTTTGATCACGCCAGTTTGAAAAGTAGTTACTTATTCTTATCATTATTTTTAATGTATGGTCTTGATGAGTGGATGAGGTATGTGGAATTTATGCTTTTTGTACATTAGTTCAGCATGCCTGACAATCAGATGCCTTCGCTCCGTCAAGCATAACAAAAATATATCCGGTACCACCTAAAGATTATGCAACTGCATCTGTATGGCTCAGCCCATAGATAATTTTCTACAATTATTGTTTAAAAATTATTCCATTTGGAATCTATTCTGGCCGTTTTGGAAGTTTAGAGATGAAAATTATAAGGACGGACTTGGTTGCTGTGGGCAATTGCAGACGAAAACATCCATTAGTTCGTTGAACCCGGCGTCGGTCCTTGGGGACCAGCACTGGAATTTTCGCATGGCTGGCGTCAGTCCATGGGACCGACAGTATTGAAGTTAAAAAAATAAATATAATCTAAATTAAAATCGAGCCAATGCTCGTACATATTAACGTACATATTAAGCACGAACATACGTGCATACCAACCACGTACATATTAAATGTTTCATTTTTTTACTTAGAAAAAGAAATCAAAGAAGCAGTTGCACCCTGCAACCGCTTACTCGCTTAGTCGTACTTACTGTATTGTATTTGTAAGCCTGTCATACCAAGAAGCATTTAGTTTGTTAAGTCCTCGTACGAAATTTTCGACTCGACGTTTTTATATTTGATACAAAATTAGCTAATCACCAAGTTCTTCCTCTAAATCATAATTTTTCTAGTATAAGCGTTTACAGAAGTTTCCGTCTTTCCACATTATCATCTTATATTATCTCTAACTTTTAGCAATTGTGACTCGTAGCTTGATCATTTCTGACCATTCTTCCTCATTTCATCACGTTTCTTTAGAGGAGAGTTCTGGGAAGTTTCGAGGTGTCCCGAGTTACCAGATGGCCCTTTAATTCTTCGATGGAAAGACCGTGCAAGCTACAAAGGACTGCATTTGGGTTAACGAAAATTGAAGTGGTACTACTGTTTTTGTAGTTCAGACAGTGGTCTTGCCTTGATTCTGGAAAAGTTTCGGATGCATATCCACCCATTTGGTTATCAGAAATCAGATTATCTTATTCTTATTTTCTTTCTAATGCCCGTTTCAAGAAAGGGAGTGGAAATCGTCTGATTCTGGTGAGTGTTTTAAGTAAAATACCGCATGAACGTTGGTTGCGAAAAATTTTAGTTCATTGGAAGCCACGTACGGAATTCTCTCTCATTTCAGTTCTCTTTTTTCAGGTTCATGACTCAATTTTCTATGTAACGAATTCGAGTTGGAAACATCTTCAACATACTCAATCTACTTCTTCAAAAAATAAAAAGATGAAAACACTTTGCTAAAAACGAAAAGCTAGCCCTCTTTTCTTTCTAAGCCCGCCTGTCTCCTGAAAAATATGCCGCCCGACTTTTTAAAACGTTTGTTGTATTTGGTAGCAACCAAATAGCAGCATAGTAGGTGCATGCTGCTCGGTCAGTTTAGTTGGAGTTTGTTGCAATTGGAATTGTATGGCTCACTTGCTCGCCTCGTTATGGGTCCACCACTACGATGTTTCGTTGCGGCGGAACCATTGGAGTGTTCCCTGGTGCCGCTCTACCATTTATGGACCGCTCAAATGTTGTACCTTGTAAGTGCTTCCTATCTTCGAGGCATTTCTTTTTATGTAAGGATGAAGCTCATTTACTAATAGAGATTTTATGTTACAGCAAAATTCCAGCAGAGCTAAATGAACAACATGTCAAAACATAGGACAAATGGGAGATAATCTGGTAATAAAATATTTGAGAATTGAATATAATTAAATTTGTGTTCGTTTCGTTAAATAAATCTTATGAAACTTTTGTTTTAAATCTTCATACATTTTGTAGCAGTTTAGAAATATCATCCGAAACATAAAAATTCAACAAAACAGTCCTTGTCCTTACCTGCATTGTTATTGCTTGGCTTCCCACCCGCCGATTTTACACTACGATTACTCGCTCTCACTACATCGTTACGATTTAGCACAACTGAAGCACTACTGGGGCTGCGTTTGATTTCATTTCGTGGTGTTGAAACTAAAGTGCTCTTAGATTCGTCCTTTCGTAAAAAGTTTCCACCCTGATTTGTTTTATATTTGGAAATGTCCATATATTTAGGTTGCACTTTCTTAGCTGGTGCTGTTATTTGTGATGTGGCTGATTGAAGCAATTGTTTCTTTGCTGATGCCAAAGAATTTGGTACTTCACCCCGTAGACGATTTAAACTCGAATCCCGTGGTACAGATTGGCGTAGGGAAGATCTTACCGTATTTTGTGCGGATCGACGTGGCATTTCAGGTGTGTTAGGGCATGCTATCACACCTCCTCCAAGAGTCTTATTCGGCCCGGTCGATGAGGACGCATTCGTTCCAGCCACTTTTTGTTTGCTTCGTTCAATGCGCATAAGCAATGCTTTGTTGTAGCGAGTATTTGTTAAAGGTTCAGGAGGTTCTATTGCAAGTGCTTCTCCGGCATAATAATCGTTAGGATCATCAAATTCATCAGACGAACAATAGTCGTCCACGAGATCATCTTCGTCGTTGATATAATATTCGATGTTGTCGTCGTAGTCGCTATACATTTTTCGGAAGCTGGTACTACTGGCGGATTTTTGGATAGGATTCTTGTTGGTTAGGGGTGGCCTTGACTGACTTGCTTTGTTCGATATAGATTGATTCACCATGCCTTTGACGCCCCCTAAGCCTTGCGCTTTACTTGAGAACGAGCTTGAACGCCGAATCGGTGATTGTTGCTGTGGCTGATGTTTGATCGATGATACTGTTTGTTCGATAAAATTACCAGGGCGCTGATGGACAGCATGTCCTGTGGGTGCATTTGGATACATTCGTCTAGGTGAATAGATTACTGCATCGAACGAATTCTGCCTTTGTCGATCGCGTGGCTGTTGTTTACTTCGATAGTCCACTAGCATTCCATTCAGTTGTTCACTGTTCAAACTATGCGACATTACATTTGTTCGATAGTCCCCTTGTGATAAATTGCGCTTGTGAAGTCCTTGATGGTGATTGTTGTGTGTCGGACTATATTCATCAGCCGAGTAGTGCTGGCTTTGATATCCTGCTTGGTACACATCCCCCCGACGTGGAGAATTTTTGTTGCTAGATGGCGAACTTTGTAACGAATTTTTGCGACTTAAATTTTGTGCTAAATTTGAAATCGCGACTGCTGTTTTTTGTAAATAGACATCGGTCTCGGGAGTGTATGCGTTCGGAGAAAGGTCCTGTAAACTGCCACGTGCACGATTTGCTCCTCGTGTTCGGCCAACGGTATGGACAGGCGATGGAATTTTCGACGGACTCAAAGGTGGACGAGCTGTTACATTGTTTCCCACTCCACCATAATTTTGATAATCATACGCTGGAAGAACCTTCCGATTGTTTGATAAGTTGGTGTCACTGGCGTACTCTAAATCTCCCATTCCGTGATGGCGGTATCGATCTGCCCGTTTCGAATGATACGCAATTGGATCACTCAACATGGAATCTTCGGTGTTTTCGAAGTTGAAACTCCGCGACATTTGGTCTGAATGGTTACTTTTCACCGTTGCACTCCTAGCTCTAGCATTGCGTGCCCATTCCTGGATCCAATCACTTTTTGTTTGTGCCGTCTTTAAAACCGTGGTGTCAGCCAAAGCTGGAACGTCTGGGGGAGAATCTGGAGTTTGTAGCGGCGTCACTTCCAGTGGATATAAATCACTCAACATTTGCGCGTCCTGTTTCGCAAACACATTAAGCTTATATTCAGCCTTTTGCAGATCCGTAAATGCGGCATTGGGATAGTTCGGAACTACACTACTGACCGTTGAAGATGACTTTGATGTTCCTTCCGCACTAACATATTCTGAACTATCGATATGAGATTTTGTTAAACTGTTCTTCCTGTGAACGCGTGGCCGAGCATCTAAGCTTGGCTTTTTGCTTAATACCCCACTTGTCGTTACGCTGGTAAAAGTGCCACGATCGGCCGACGGATCATCTTGTTTATCGGGCGATTTCGAAATACTTTTTACACGTGACTTAATCTTTTCTAAATACGATATCTTCGGTTTCAGACTAGTTGAATCGTGATAATAACTTATCTCTAATACATTATTGCGACGGCGACTTTCAATTGATGAAGACAATTGGAGTGGAAGATCTGTGGGACGGCTCTGTCCGGTATCGGTAAGTAATTGCTCATGTTGATGTCGTAGCTGTTGTCTTCGATGCTTTTCTTCTAGACTTTTTGATGATTTATCTATATTCATCAATTCCTTTTGTTCCTCTGTATAATTATCACCATCGACTGTGTATGTTCCAGCCTCACTTACTGTTTCTTCGTCGTCTAATTTCTTTTGTTTGCGAAAATCATCAAGGGGTGGTTGCGGACACGAAAATTCAACTTTATTCAAAGCTAATTGCATTGCGGTTGATCGTGGAGTGAATCTTGCAGTGCGTTCTTCTCTTGGTGGTTGCGATAAATTGGTCGTTGTTATAGATGTTGCTGATGGACCCAGTGCCGCGCGACGATTAGGACGTGCAGGTTCGACCTAAGGAAAGAAGAAGCAGATCGTTAGCACCATGTTAATAGGGCTTAGCTTTCCAACTATGATAATTTCGATTATAAGTAATTTAGATTCATATTAGTTTGTCGCTTATAAATGACAATTTGGAAAATTGATCGCAGAATCTGGTTTAGACTTCACATATAGATTAACCCTAACCCAAAAACTTTAATCATTTCAAATTAACATGACATTATACTAACGAAGCTCTTTGATCAACACTTTGTTGCTTCAGAATTAAATTTTGTTTGCAAAGCTTTCTATATCATTTCTTGGAACACTTTAAATCTCATTGGGTAAAAATAGGGAGCATTTTCGACTAGGACGGATTATGGGCTCTGATTATTAAGAAGCTCTAATTCAATGCATATAGCAGGTTAACTATTACGTAGGTTATGAGCGTTTTTATACAGAAGAACGACTCTTGTCGTTTTGATCGAGTATACATCAATGTAATACTAATATACACACACAGCAATATTTACAACATACATCCAATACAACGGACATACAACGGTCCAAGGTGACGATAACCATCAGTGTGCGGCTGACAATAGACGATTTATTAATGTCTAAGAACAAAGGTAGCTCTGTTTCCATTCATTTTTCAATTATTAACTGTACAAAAAAATATTAAAGGTTTTTTTTCAAGTTAGATGCTTTATTGTGTTAAATTTGATAAAAATTCATTTTACAAAGTAATGTCCATCGCTAGCCGGTACTTTTTCTCATCTTTCTGGTATAATACGGATTTCTCGTTGAAAGAACGACTCATATTTTGAAGCTATCCGCGAATCGATCCTATTTTAAAGTTCTTCAAAAGAGCGAAAGTGCCGTTCCTTAAGGGCGTGCGTCATCGACGAAAATAAATGCTAGTCGGAAGGGACAATTTCCGGACATACGGCGGGTGGACTTCCCATTTAAGCGTTTTAAGGTATGTTTTGACTGGTCTTGCAACATTTGGTCGAGCATTGTCATGCTGAAGAATAACTTTATCGTGTCTTTGCTCGTATTGCGGCCGTTTTTGTTTTAATGCTCGTCTCAAACGCATCAATTGTAGTCAGTAGAGTTGCCCTGTGATGGTTTCACCTGGTTTTAACAGCTCATAGTACTCGACGCCCAATTGGTCCCACCAAATACAGAGCATGACCTTCCCACCGTGAATATTCAGCTTTGGCGTCGATTTCAGCGTGGGGGGGGGCATATGTTATGTTTGGAATTTTCGTTAAGAAACCATTTTTCATCACCAGTTACAATACGATGCAAAAATCCCTTTCGTTTTTGTCGTTGAAGCAGCTGTTCACAAGTGAACAATCGTCGTTCGATGTCTCTCGGCTTTCATTCATTCGGCACCAAATATCCTACCTTCTGGATCATTCCCATGGCTTTTAAGAAAGCAGACATGGCTTGTTGAGTCACTTCCAATGCTTCTTCGAGTTATTCTTGCGTTTGACACGAATCTTCATCCAATATAGCCTCCAATTCGGCACCCTCAAACTTTTCTGGTCGTCCTTCGCGCTCTTTGTCATCGGTATTAAGATCACCACTTCTTAAACGTCGAAATCAGTACTCATAAGTAGAGTTCGATGGAGCATGATCTCCATAGGCTTCCTGCAGCACAAGGCGACTTTCAGCTGCAGATTTCTTCAAATGAAAGCAAAGAAGAAATCCCACAAATTGTTTCACAATTGTTTTCTTGGCACAAAACTTGACATATTCGGAGCACAGAAAAACTATGTAATTTACATTTCAGAGAAATGACATATACTGAAAAAGAAAGCCTACTGAAGTTGGGTTTAAAATAAAAGGGTTAAAAATGAAGTTGGTTGCTGTATTATCCGATTCGATTTAATGTCAGTGACGCCTTCTCTTGAAAATCCTTTAAAACTTGTTTGTACAGGTAAAACGATAATCGTAACTTGCAGGTCGAATCTATTATTGGCCGACCAATCTTTCCGGATAATTGTTGTTTCCCCTTTTGTAAATCCCCGAGAGGCATTTAACCATCATGATTTCTTTAGCAAATTCTGAATCGATAATGCAATTTTACTAAACAGAAGGTAGCCACATATACATTTACCAGACTTTTTCAAATATGAGTTAGTTAAATGTAGTACATCTATAAAAGACAAAATGATAAAATACCGATCATGTCTCGATAACCTGCTGGACGTCTCCAAACGATCTAGAAGATTCTGATCCCTTCATTAAGATCCAGAATCAAATTATCCTGATAGAATGGGCTGACAACCGCCTTCTTCCAATTCAACTTGCCAAACCTGCGTAATTTTTATAGCTAGAAGTTACCAGATTAGGTGAAGTACCTCGTTGACAATAGCTAGAAACCACGGGCAACAATATAATTTTCTATTGATTTTGCTCCTGTTAACAGGATTTTTATTATGTTTACTTTAAAAATTCTGACATTGATATAGTCTATTAAAGTCAACAGCAGTGACTTTGAAATTCGATACTTTCACTGGCAAAAAGATAAATATCCCATATGCAGCAGGTTTCAACAGAAAATCGATGGTTCTGGGTAATTATAGAAGTAGGATTGGAAGCGATGACATAGACCTTGCTCTCATTGGAACGCATTCTGAATAAGTTCATCTTCAGAGTTCATTAGTTCAGCCAAAAGCCTAAGACAGGAACCAAAATGATTGTTGATATCGTTTAAGGGAAAGTTTCCAATTACGTCCGACTTCATACCGAGATGTTATCTTATTGCTCAATTTATTAACAATGAGGACTTTTATATCATACCTGAATCAATTCCTATTTGGAGAAATAAAAAATAACAAACGACGTCGTTTGAACGTCTTCTTGACGTCATAACCGTTGAAGTGGTTGTCAGATGTCAGTATAACGTTAAGAACTAGTTCAAATGGCGCAGTCTGTCTGTGGCATTAGGTGACTGTTAGGGATTGTTGCATATTGTAATTCATATTTCCTAAATCAGTTGTCAAAGGCTAAAAATTCCTGAATAGATAGCAAAGGACAATTCATGGTCCAAATATTACCGCCCAGTTAGGTTGGTATTAGCAAGGTAACACTAAATCAAGTAATAAATGCCTACATCAAGGATTATTAGTCGACGCCATATTGCAAATTTCGATTCCTCTACGGGCATGTCAAGATATAAAACGACATTCTTGAGATGGCCACAATTCAGCGTGCGGTTGATGTTATGAACGGGTTTCACATATATAATGCCTAAGATACTTCGGTGTTCATGTGTATCTGTATATCAGAGTCTTTTCTATAATAGAAATGTTGAAATCATGCACAACGCCTGCTCAACGTGTGCATGTTCCGTCGACGACTATTTCCTTCCAAAAACATTGATCAAAAACGCAAATTTTATGCTATAGGGCTTTGTTTCGATCAGTCAGGATAAATAGATGTGGGTTGACGGTTAGTTTGTTTGAGTTTACGAAACGGAATAGCCTCACTCGTGTACTGGTCTGTACAGAAGACCTTAGGTAGATTGGAAGCAATATATATCAAATCATTATGAAGCTGAAACTACATCGTGAATTATGTTAGTGTGAATGAAAATCTTCGAATTGAGCAGCAATTTCACTCTACAAGGTTTGCATTTACACTTCTCGATCACTGGCGTGATAGGTCCTGAAGCATTCGTGTCGTTCGACATGAATCCTTAAATTTTCATTTTGATCGGTGTATGTGACTCATATACGAGGGACGGCTGATAAGTCTGCGGAATTAGGTACTTAATGAAAGAAACTATATGGTTTCTATTTTTATTTTTCAATATAATCTCCCTCAAGTGAAATACATTCCTCACATCTCGCATACAATGCGTTTAACCCAACCAAAAAATATTCTGTATCTTTCTTTCCAAAATGACGATCAACCGCAGCTTTCATTTCGTTGTCATTTGCAAATCTCTGGCCGCGTAAGTCCTTTTTAAAATTGGGAAACAAGAAGAAATCGCTAAGTGCTAGGTCTGGGCTACATGGAGGGTGGTCAATTTCTGAGAAGCCCGTGTCTTTCAGGGCTTGCCTCGCTACATGTGCGGTGTGAACGGGCACGTTATCTTGCAGATCGAGCACTCGGCGCATCAGTTTCCCATGTTGTTTCTGTGCAAAAGCCTCGCGAACCTGAGTCAATAAATTGGCGTAGTATTAGCCATTCATGGTAGTTCCCCTGGGTAGGGTAGTCGATAAGCGAAATTCCCCCGCTATCCCAGAAAACAGTCGCCATTAGCTTCGATGCCGACTTTTCTCCCTTGAATTTCTTCGGCGACCTTTCTCCTTTTTTATCCATTGCATGGACTCTCGTTTGCACTCCGAATCATATTGGCGAATCCATGTTTCATTTACGGTGACTTCCCGTTGCCAAAAGTTTTCCTTGCTATCGCCGACTAGCTCCGAAGAATCTTTGCAACTTCCAAGGCGACGTTGCTTGTGGATTTAATACTTCGTTCGGCCAGAATGATTTTTTCGACTTTTCGAACGTTTTCTTCGGTCAGTACCGTGATAGGGCGGCCCGGGCGAGGGACGTCTTCACAGCTCTCTCATCCTTGTTGAAATAGACTGGCCCATTTTTTCACCATCGTATATGAAGGAAAAGAATCCTGAAGAACCGATGACATCTCTTCAACAATGTCTTTCGGTGTATTTCCCTCCTTTACAAGGAATTTTATCAAGTACCCAGTATCGTTAAGTACCCAGATCACGGAAAAGAAGACGGTAGAAGAAATAGTTCACTTTGGCGTTTTATCAGTTCATTGAGTTCACGTTCTATAATTTATTATGTTTACAATGCTATTAAAGAATGTGGCATAATTTTCAATGGATTTATTTATGGTTTTGTATATTCAAATTGGCATGACTTTCAGAATAGCTTTATTATTCTATTGTATTTATATGAGATTATTATAAATATATTAGACAAGTTCTTTTTTTATTGCCTTGCCTAGAATCCGCCGGTTGATGTATACCAACTATCGCCTACGAAGTAGCGAATTTCCAAGAATGCAAGACGAGGCTTGCTTGCGTCTCTATCTACTAAAAGATAGAGACAATTTCGACGTATATTATGTTAAGAATTCTCTATGAAATCTATGAGTTTACGCATAAGGACCCAATAAGACAAGCCAATATTTTCCCAATCAATTGTACAGTAGTGTGCCATAGAACGGTAACATTGGGCTTTGAATAAATTTTGAATAGTGAAAACTGACAAGAAAGAATCCATCACGCAACTTATAAGGATAAATGAGGTTAGATGGTATAGGCATGGAGCTTAGTCATCAGAGTAAGCGGCAATCGAAAAAACGTTGTTACATTCAGAGGATTTAATTGTTTTCAAGCGGTTTTAGGGTAACATGCTGATCTATTTAAACGGCAATATGCAAAATTTGATATCCCAACCCCAATTCAGAGTATTCTAGCTAGCCAACAAAGCGAACCGGAAGAGAACACTAACAGAATTTTTCCTCTTTCCAATAGCCAAAACAAATATCAGATTCCCGATCTATTCTCAAAGCCTTCCATTATTGAATTAGATTTGATACAAAAAAAAAAAATTTAAGAATGTCGGTCATCACTTTTTTAGAAGACCTCATTCATGTTATATTGGGTTCAAACTGTGCATGTTACAAACAGCCTTCAACCATATGAATAAAGCCAAGCCTCTATATTCCAATGTTCTCATCGTGGGACTATCTAGTCTACGCTCCCTTTTCATTCTCGGGACTCGCCTTCAAATATTGATTAGTCTTCACTCATTCATTCTTAGAAATAAATTTTACATCCAATTATCTCTTACAAATCGCTAATAGAATTAAATTGACACTACTTTCTACATCGAAAATGATCCACACACTATTATTTCAACTCTACCAGACTCCTAATTGCACAGCAATCTACTAAATACCACCAAAATAGAATTCAGTATAAATCATGTAAAGAATTCCAGCTGTGAAATATCTTTTAATTAAAATTTCCAACACAGCGCAATTTGTACGCTTTAAAGCGAGAAAGTGAATAGTACACTTGAAGCAAAAATAAAAAATTCAACATGGAAATCTTCTGCAAAGGTGTTAATACTATCTACCAGGCACGGTGACCGTGAAATTTTGCATCAAACAAATAAGTGAGAGGAGGCTTTTCGTCTTGTATTCCAATTCGTTACATACCACAGTCTCAACATGATTAAGATATGACATAATATTCACACTTTTTAGGGTAAACTATAAGCGTAGCGAGTGGGAAGGCTGCGACTGGACTTTTTAGACAAGTTCGTTAGTGTGTAATGACTAAGGTTAAATGCAGGTGGACGTCATGCCTTTAAATGGCAGAATGTACTCAGCGTGATGAGTTATAATAAACAAGATGCGATCATTCTATGAAACGAGCTTAATTGAATTGGTAGCGCCATGAGAATATGCTTTTGATTTTCTTATTTTGAATAGTGGGTGTTAGTAGTTGTTTTAGATGGATTTTTCATGCAGTTCCGTAAATAATACATAATCTGTTGTTATTTTTGGTATTCGGAACATTCCGTCGTTCCCCGTCACTTCCTTTGATTCGTTCACAGACACGTTTCGACGGTGCGCCATCATTGGAGTGATGTTCCGTTCCGAAAAATACAAAAAATTATTCCATCCCCGCCGGAATACATAATTTCAACGAAACAAATTTGAAAATTTTTGGGCTACCAAAAATTTCCCTTGCGATTGCACCTCTCTTGTATCATCATTTTCAACTTGCACCATTTTTCTCCTTATATGCATTTAACTAATAAAGTTAAACTACTGCAAAGTTGCTTAAGTGATAATGCAGGGTTCACTAAAAGAGATGCAGGCAGGTTAACGTTGACAGATAAGAGTTGCGTTTGCATGCGTGCGGCAGTAAATACGCAAAACACTATTGTTAGATAAACAAATAAATTTTTTGGTTTCAAGTTTTTCTTCTTCAAGATATTAAGCAATAATGTTGCCAAATGATAACACTGGTCAACAAGGTTTTTGCCCATTGATAATGAGTTGTAATATCAAGAAGTACGTTGTGACTATTCATCAACCATAGACGTTTCACGGCTGGCTTAGTTCGATTTTCTGAGTTATGCTCATGGTGTGCTTGTTGTAACATGTATGGAGTGTTAACGCCGCGCATATCAAAAATTAAAAATTAATTAGGGAAAATTAAAAGAAGGGATTTTTATAGGGCCTCAAATACGAAAGTTGATAAACGACAATACTTTTAACAATAAATTGAATAAAGAAGAGAGCAAGGCTTGGAAATCCATGGTACAGTTTTTACTAATTTTCTCGGAAATGTGAGAGCTGAAAATTATAGAACACTTGTAAAAGATATGATTGAAGCCTTGCGCGTTATTGGCTGTAAAATGTCCCTCAAAATACATATTCTGGACTCACATTTAAATTTTTTACCTCAATGTATGGGAGACGTTAGTGAAGAGCACGGTGAGCGTTTCCACAAGGATATAGCAGGCATGGAACAGCGTTATCAGGGAAAGTGGAGCCCTGCTATGCTAGCAGACTATTGTTGGACGTTCAGAAGAGAAGCTGTAGATCTCGATTATAGAAGAAAAAGTAGTTCAACTTTACACTTTTAAGATTTATAAATGTATTAATATAAGTAAACTTTTAACTGAGCTGTAAGTCTTTTTATTGATATCCACAAAAAACCCGAGCTAACTAAGGCATAAAATTAATACCACTGTGAACGTTTTTTAATGTTCTCTTAAAATCAGTTGAATTCTTTTCATGGGTTTGCAAAAGTTGTTTTTTTGTTGACCAGTGTAATGGAAAGATCGTAAAATAAAGTATATGTGCACAATATTTATTGCTTACTCAAGGGTTTAGGATTATGGCAAGAAAATTAATCCCTTGAAATAACAAACGGCACGTTTTGGGGGGTTCGTGCGCACAAACGAATCATAAATGACTCCTTACCTCGTTTTCCTTAAACCTTTGAAGTTTCAAAGCCCACGAGATTTGACTAGTTTGTCAACCATAATCGTTCCATTAAATTTCACTGAATCGCATGCATTTTCTCATTGGTTTGGTTAAAACAAATGTCCTTTCAGCCAAGTATAATTTTATTTTGTTACATGCTCTCATCGACACATGTCCGTTTAGTATAAAACCCAATGCAGGGTTCTAACTTCAGTTGAGGGGATGTTATGCGATCAGAACTCTTGTAGTCGTCACATGATGTTTGAAAACATACAGAAAGTTTAGAGTTATATTTAATACAATCCTTGGCGAATATCGCCCCGTTTGTGTGGGTCTTACTTTAAGAACATAAAGCAATTTCAGAACATTTACAAAAACATTTCCTAACGTACAGCAACATTCTCATCAAACAGCTACATATACATAATACACGGGTGCTGAAAAAAATGCAACAAAGTAAAACGCTATAATTTTTTCATTTTTTTTTCAAATTTTATCTAATAAAAGCGAAAAATGTCGGAAATAACTTTAAATTTAAGATTCAATTCATTTTTGTTCAAATTGGTCACCTTTGGGATGAACTATGACCTTCAAACGGTTAATGAAGCTATCGCACGCTGCACGAAAGTGGCTTTTAGGTATTTCGGCCCATTTTTGGCTAAGGGCCTTTTTGAGACGATCAACACTTTGAGCGCGAAGTCATTGTTAGTTTGACAGATATATCGGTCTGAAGTTGGTTACAGTTTTTTTCAGCACCCTTAATTTCAATAACACGGTGCGACATGTCGAAAAGATAGTCAAATTTTGCTAAACAGTAAATTTCAAGAAAATGTGAATTGACTAGCAATGTCATGCGATTTGAAATCTCTTGATGTTAAGGTGTCTGAAGCTTGCATCATTGCTAACGCAACGGTATACATTTTATTCACTTTTTGATTGTTATCTTATTCGCATATTCGAATATTTAGTACTCTACTAGATATTCATTTCAGTTTAATCATCTAATCAGAACAAAGAATGTAAAAAATTGACAATGTTGCGTTTGCAACGGTGGAAATTTTGCATACCTTGATTTTATTCTGTGGGGGACCATCCAAGACCTCAGACACAATATTATATATTATGTTTTTTTTAGCGTATTCTATGTACCTGAAAGTTATATTTCAATGACTTGAAAGCGAAATTTCCCCAAGTATATCCTTCGTGTCTGATAAATTCGCTACCTATCGCATTCTTTAATTTAATAACACAGAAGGATGATGTTACTTTTTTATTATTTTCTTTTAAATTGTTTCCTCAGAATTCTAATTTCGGTGGAGTGGTTTTAATACTTTATTCAATTTGAGTATTTTGTTTTAGGACTCTTAGGATTCATAAAACGGGACTAAAGTTTATATTATGGTATCTATTTTTCTGGTATCTATTTTTTTAGCTAGATTACTGTTACTGTTATATATTTTGGTTCTTTTATGCGAAATTATTAGCTGGTTAACATACTAATGTTGATCCTGACCCTGTTCTTGGGTGATGATCCGTTCTTTCACTTCGTTCTTATGTCGTTCGCATGTCAATTTTACATTTACTTAGGTTATTCCGGCTGTATACGCCTGGAATGCCGAATTGCTGTCTGAGAATGTTTTTCATTTCTCTATGAAGGTTGTTTGCTGCCCCCTTTGTTGCCGCTTTTATTGCAAATACTTTTGACTTGAAAACTGTGGTATGGTTCTCTAGTTTGTAACTTCGATTGATATTGGGATGACCCTGGAAGAAGTTTCCGGTACCGCTTCTTTCATCTATCTTAGTGCCATCGTAGTAGATAATAATTTCACTTCCAGCTATGAAGTCTTTCGTCGTTTTCCACTCTTCTCTTGTCCTTATGGTAATCTTTTATGGTATCGTTGTGCCCATCACCACTATCCCTTTCCCTTTCGGGTTTCGGGTTTTTCCCTTTCGGGGTGCTTAGATAAGATATTTTTGTGTTTTAATTTGGTGCTTGCAAATGATGCCTCCCAGAAAATGTTTCGAACAAAAAGATTGACGATTATCTCCGTCGCAGCTATTGGTTTATTCTTAATGGTATCTGTGAATTCAAGCCAGTCATTGTCTGGACCTTCTCTAGTCCTTTTGTAGGTTTCAGTTGTAGTACTGGCCACCATACCAATGCTTTGTATGTTTATTGGTTCCCAGGGGACGGAATTTGGGTTTTATGCTTTAAGTTTTCCCCACCAGATTTTTCGTTATGAAGACCCCTGATATTTTCTCGTGTGTTCATGGATTCATTCAATTTTGAATTTTCTATTGATATAATAAAATTAAAACTTAACTACTAAGTACAAAAAACAATTGTCTGATGATTAAAAATTTCAAATGCTGTTTATTTGTGTTGATACAACCATAAGTTGTATGAAATTTTTGACGAGCTGGAGATCTGAACGATTGTAAGAATGCGGAAGCTGTAATGGGCTGACCATATGAATCGTATAGAAAAACAATGTTTACCAAAAAGGGTATTAGTTGGGAGAGAACTGAAGGGCGAAGACCAGTGAGCAAACTAAGGAAACGCTGGTCTGACTCTGTTGACGAAGGCAGTTCTTCGCTGCTCGGATTTAAAAACTGGAGGACGCGGTCAGTGGACCAAGACAGTTGGAGATGCTTGTTGAAAGGAGCGAAGGCCCGGCAAAGGCTTTCATATTAAGAAGAAGAAGAAGATTTACTAGCTTTGGTTTCTTAATCCTATTTTGTAGTCTTTTCTTGATGGTAAAAACTGTAGCTAAATGCTCTCACTTGTGCCATCTTTCGTTTCAAAAGTTGAGCAATGTCCCGGAAAGGTTGAAATTGATAATTGGGGTAGATCTCTGATACATTTTTGCTTTTGCGAAAGTCTGAACTTTCACAGAATTCTGCCAGAACATAACGTGAATTTCATACAGCTTTATAAATCTAAATCCAGCAAAACGTTCGGTTTTACTTTTGTTACTTTAATCTTTCTATTATTATTCTCGCCGTTGTTTAATAACTAATCTTGCAATAGAGTATGGACGAGATATTGGCTTATTGGTTTGTTTATCTTTATTGAGTACGTTACTTCGACAATGAATAAGACCACCAAATTACATGATGCAACACCTAATAATAACAAAAATTGCGTTGAAGAACAAAGTTTTTTTAATTATTTGAATGGCAGGCATCCTTTTCTTGAGACTTCAAGTGGGGATTTTAAGTGCTTCATGCATCAATACTAGGCAAGAGCTTCATCCAGTATAATAGGCATAGCCACGATTTTGATGATGAGGATCTTGTAGCTTGGATCAGAAAATTATTTGCTGTTCAACGATGGAATTAACACCAATATTGTCATTTACACTTTAGTCACTGTCGACTCAATGAAATCCCTGAATATCAGTTTGTTATCAGGTGTGAGCCGAAAATATGAAATCTCATTTGCCCGAAGAATTGGTTAACCAAGGAAAATTCGTACGCCGACTAGGTATTAGACACGGTTTCCCTTCTTTTGTCGAGAAGAAGGCTTTGTCTTTTGCGATATTTTGCAATTCTGAAATAATCTTCCAAGCACTGTCTCTAAGAAACTAATAAATTCATTCGCTTCTACTGAGGCTGTTCAAAAGCGTGTGTCGTGCAAAAAAGTGGCTAGTTTATATGCATGTAAAATTCACATTCCTGAAGTACAATGAATGAAAAAAAGGAATTGGACTTAAGCATGAGCCTTGTGGAAAACCAGCAGGAATACTGCGATAGTTAGATAAGGTGCTTCGAATTTTAACAGCATATTTTCGACTTTTTGAGAAGGATCTGATATTGTTAGTTAAATATGGTGTGGATTCGAATTTAATTAATTTGCAGAAACGGCCATGAAGACATACTGTATCGGTTGCTTTTTCGGTATCAAGTGAAATTATTACTACAGCCTCTTCTTCTAGGCAACTTTAATGTCCTGGGTTACACGGTATAATTGCTGATCAATGAGGGTTGAATGTGTTGACCTATATTAAAACCAAATTGATAGTTAGTGAGAATGTTGCGCCAAACAAGAAACCTGTCCAACCGATTAAGAACTGACTTCTCCAGAAAGTTAACTTTTGCTGGTAAAAGGTGTTTTGACTTATAATTCTTTGAGAAGATGTTATTGGTCAACAAAACAACAAACAAAATTATTACAACAAAATTATTTGGTTTTTGGAATAGAAAACCAAAACTATTTGGTTTTGAGGATAGGAAGTACTAGAGTGCTCTTCCAGGAAGCTTATATTAATGTAGGTATTAAAAATTAAATTTAGGAGTACAATCAGTTTCTTTGGGATTTTCATTGAATATTCAGGAGAATATTAGGTATTCATTCTTTAACTAGCGATTTATTGTTTTTGAGTTTATATATTACTTTGACTTCTTCTTTTGGCACGATTCTTTCGTTAATGGGAACGTATGTATTTAAGATACCTGAAATTTTCATCGTTGTTGACGTAATGGTCTGAGTTTTTTTCGTTTTTTTGAATTTTCTCGGAAAATTTGACTTCGCATTTAAGATTATCTTTACACTCTACTAGGTTGTCATTTCAGTTTAATCTACTTGTGTTTAAGCTACCAAAAACAAACAGCGAAAATTTTTTACAGCATTACGTTTGCAACGATACAAACTTCAGACACCTCATAATTAAAGGTAATCAATTTAATGTTTGTGGTAAAAAACGCTCTGATATTTGGCTTTGATCTTATCTATGCATTCAAACTCAAACTATTTGATTCTGAACTCTATTTCCACATTTTCATGTAGAGGAATTTTGAGACGAAAGCAATGTATAATTATTTCCGCAGTAATATTAACTTTTTGCTGGCCGTAAAGAATTTAATAAAAACAAATTTAATGTTGAATTTAATAGCAATACGAATCTTATTGTCACTGATGACACTTTTAATTGACCTAAATCTGTCAGGTTTGACTTTTTATTGTAAAAAGTGTTATCATGAATACGGAGATATACAAATTTGGAAATATGAATGCATTAGTAACTATCCGCAGGCTCGGAGAATACCATATAGAGGTATAAATTTTGCGTAACTGTGAGACCAATGATTTTTTTTTTTTTTTTTTTTTTTTTTTTTTTGCGGGCGATGAAGACATTTACATCCGCAGTGAGGGACTCGCTGGCAGCAGTACCGACCTGTCTACCAGAATACCCTCTAAACACCGCCCCTGTCAGGGAACCTAGCCTGGAACTGTTTGTCACATTACTTCGGGTTAGGCCCCCCCTTCCATCGCCTGATGGCGCCTTCGGATCGCAGCTGAGGGGACTGGGAGGACAGTTTTTTGTTTCATTTTATTTATTTTTTTTTTTGTTTTTGAGTTTTTTTTACCTCCTTATTTTATTTTTTTTTTATACCTCCTTATTTTTTTACCTCCTTATAAACCAGCAGCCCGTAGTCATCCTTATGGTCAACAGTTTTGGATCCACGGGTCCCCCAATCCACCACCCGGGGACGCGTCAGGTAGCGGATAGCAATGGTTCTGTCTAGGAAGTGCATAGACGAGTGCGCTATTGGAAAGATAACAGGGTTGGATGAGGAGAAAGAACGGCACGACAGATATGGTAGTAGGGGTATTAGGAGTTTGACAGAGCCAACCGCCGCTGACAATGATAAGGGACGAGACCAATGATAAAGATCAAATAAGTCAGACTAAGTCAAATCAAATCAAAATCCAATGCTTAAAATCAGAATTCGGCGTTTTTTTCATATAAGCTGTTGTTATTATATTGTAATTTTAATTATAATTGTATAAAGCTTATTTGATTCAACCAGGAAGAGTTAACCAAATTCTTCTGACAATAATTTAGCTTTCCAGGGCTAAACCTTCCATTAATTCCATTAGACCGGACATAATACAGGACAGTCAGTAATTGTAATGCGTTGTAATGCTGAAAAGGCAATCTGTTAAGCGTATTCTCTTCGGCCCATGAGAGCATGATATTGAGTTAAATGCCTACATAGCTTTAGTTTACGATAGTGCTTTTGACTAGAAATTTCGAAGGTGTCGGAAGTTTGCACTATTTGCACACACTATTTGTTTTAAGTACATGATTAAAATGAAATAAAACCCGAGTAGGGTGCGAAAAATTCAAAAAGTGAGTCAAATTTACCAAAATTTTAAATCGAATTATCCAAAAACAGTCGGAATTAAAATAAATTTAGACCGTTGTGTTTGCAACGACACAAACTTCACACACCTGAAATTTGACCAGTTCTCTACCAAGAAAAACAACCTTAACTGTTCAAATTATCATCTCCATGCTTTGGATGGTTTGTAACGTGAATTGACAGACTGTCTTGGTGGGCGAAGCACAAGGTACTTCTGTGTAATCCATCCCGTATTACCCAGAAAGGTTCATTTTTTATTGCTCCGCGGAATACTTTTCTACTACTTTGCCTCATCGTGGCGATCTCCGGGAAAATGAGATAGTTTAGTGATCTCCATAGTTATTTTTGATGCGTTTCTGCAGAAGTAGAAATTTTCTTGAAGCTATGTGAAGACATTCTTTGGATGCAGCTCTTACACTTAGTTTTATCTTTTAAACTAGCATTAACAAAAGTCAAAACTCAAGTGAGTGCTAAGTTTCTAAAATCAACGTTTTATTGCCTATCTGTGACATTTTCAACGGGCTTCCTCTTGTTCCAGATTTCGGGGTTTGATTAAAAGACTTTGGAGACAATTCGGGAAGCGCATTACAGGAGTTGGCATTATATTTGATAGTGTATTTTTTGGTATTCCTACGGTATTCATAAATATACTTTTATAATTTTGGTATTCATACGTTTTTCACGGCTTATTTTTTCTATAAATAAAACTAGTTTTCAAAAGCATAAACTTGAACTGAACCTGATTTTTAAAAACTTATTCCTTAACCTTTTCGCTACGGGAGTGTGCTTCGTTGGAGTGAAACCGCGTTATGGGCCAATGTGCCGCTGGAGTAGCGGCACTGTACGGAGCTCTAAACCGAAAAGTGTGTATCGCTCTTAGGTAAACTAGTGTTAGAAGTTACATCGTTCGGTGCATCTTCGTCCTTCTCTTGTCTATACGATTCTTTGAGTGTTATGCAAAAGCACTTGGAGATATTTCGATTGTTAACAATAAAAATCTGCTTATAAATTAAAAATCACACTTGACACAGCTCGTTACGCGGATGTCGTCTATAGACGACGCTCGTACACACAGATCGTCCCGTGGATGTCGTCTAAAACGACGCTCGTACACACAAATCGCCGTGCGCATGTCGTCTATAGACGGCCCTCGTAGCGAAAGGGTTAAGTTAGTCCACCAAAAGCACTTACTTGAAGGGAAAGTCACTATAGAATTTGCTTTTGTCATTATGTTGACTAACATAGATTGCAACAATGCATTTACGTTTACCATTCACAAGAGTTCTCGCCAAATTCATAAGAATTTAAGACAAAAGCATGAAATTTGTAATCAAATATATTGGTTTAGATGTTTTTAGAACTCAAAACCCAGATTCCTAAGAGAAAGTCTGTGAAGTTTCCATTTTTACAAACGTCACAATCTCAAATTTTGCCATTTGATTTTCGTGAATAAACGAAATGAAATATTTGCAATGATTCTTTCTTCATTTTGACTCTAATTTTGAATAATTCTTCAAAATTAAAAAAATTCACAAATTCGAAATCATCGCCTTTGCAACTATAAATACTTCGCATACGATACAATATGAGGGCTTGCTTGGCATTAATTTTAAAATAGTCTTTATAATAAGAAAAAAGATTTTATTGATAAAGAATTTAGCTCGATCAGATTGAAAACCAGTCAACCTGCTGGTTACTCGTTGGACTTTGTCAATTTCAATCAGTCATATTCCTTCTGTATTCATACTTTAATCATGCACTGTGTTTCTTTCATGAAGTAATTAGTTGCAGCCAGACATTTCGTCTTTTAGTACACTTTTGACCTCTTCGGCGACTAGAGATGAAGGATAGTAATTTCCAGCTGCTTTGATGCAAAAGTATGTGAAGTAATCGGAGATATTTTAACATATTTAACAAAAGCTGAGAATTGCACTTGAAATTTCTGTGGATCAACATTATTTGGAACAAGCTTTGGACTTGGCCATCAGCGTTCGCTTCAGAAAAATAATTCGTAATTTCACCAACAGTGTGTAGAGAGATTAAAAAATGGTTAAATTATACACAGCGAGAGTGAATGTTAATTGGGAATCAAAGGGAAATTGCACATATGAACGATTGACTACACTTTGCTTGCACGTCCAGTCCACTCACCTGTTTCACTTCCTTTGCTCTGGACGATGTCGCATCGGCAGGTTCATGTGTGCTCGACCTGGGTGACCAGCTGTGCCTTTTATTGGCATCTCGCACCCCGGACGTACTACGATCACGAATTCTCATTTTCACTTTTGCCGCTTCACTTGTTTCACCACCAGTCTTTTGTTTAGCACTTTGCGCCGACCCTACGCGCGATGCACGACCCGGCACAGGCGTAGTAGGGGTTGGAGATGTCGACGCTGTTGTTTGATCCTCAATCTTGGACATTGAAGCACCGCGACGATGACGATTCTGAAAGCGTTCGACCATGTTGCGATACTTTTGCGAAGTGACGGCCGCCGCGGCCGCATTCTTTTCCGTACCGTCATTGAAGTCAATGGTAAAAGCTAAAGCTTGTTTTGAGGGTGATTCATCTTCAACAATTCGCAAGTCGGCCGATGTTGACTCGGCCGTTACCTGATCAGACACCTGGTCTGTGGATGTGGTGGGCGACGAAATTCCATCGCTTACACTCTTGCTCCCCGGCGTGCTCGCCCCCATCTCACTCTTGCATGCGCTCGATGGAGTGCTAATGACATCATCCACGATTTTTTTCAAATTTTCGGGTGTGAAGTCGCTTTTTTCTTTGCCGTCGGAATCTTCATCCACAGGTGCATGAGCAACGTCAATACAGTCTCGGTTGCCATCGCTATTGCAAGCGCTCGCAACAATGTTGCTGGCAACACATGCAGCACCACTTGCATCCATCGCTAGCCGATTGCCGTCTCGTTCGTTGCCATTCTGATGCATTTGCGTCAAGGATTTGGCATCCTTCACGACTGCATTGACAATACTCGTTGGTGATGCATCTACTGGCGACCTACCGAAAATTGCCCTCGAATCGGTTTTTTTGCTACCGGGGTTGGCCGACGATGACGAAAGTTGACTCAAATGCTCGGCACCCAAATCATCCATTGTTCGTTGAGGATACGGCGACACACGTCTGCCGCTTAATTACCATATATTGTACACATAACAGGCGACTTACTAACAACTAAAATCACTAATTCAGATGCAAATTTTATCGAATTCCCGCGTCAAACACCGTTAATCTACCAAGCTGATTTCTAGGCTAACAACAAAACGGATTTCACACAGCAATATGTTGCTCAAACAAACCACAGTACACAATTGCTTACTGCTGTATTGCTTTTTCCTCACTCAGTCGCACATATTTCATTTACGTTTAGCTTGCATGAGTGCAAACGAGACGGTTACAAGTGATTTTCAATTGTGGGGAATGAAATTTGCACTTGCATTCTCATAAGATCTGTCAGACTTTGGGAGTTTTACGGGCGGACATTTCACAATTGAATTTCAATACTTTATCCACATCACTTTTATGATATTGCACAATTATTTCGTTGTTTTGGATACCAAGAACACAACTGATGCTAATTGAAACGTTTCTGCCGGATTCCACTCGCGTACGGAATAATCATTTTTGCCACTACCTACCGAAGAAAAATATGACGACCACGAACTGTCAATTTATGTGTGCGAATAGTCTTCTGATTGGAATGCGATTTGTTATGCGAATGAACTGCATTAGCAGTGGATCCAGTTGATGGCCAACTTCGAGGTTGTTATTGTTTTCCATTGTTTGTTTAAGGCTAGCTTAAGGGGTTTTATTCGTTTTCTGGTAAGAACTGCATGGGATTCAGACGATAGTTGGCTGCTTTGTGGAAGTTGCTTTAAGCTGTTCCAATTAACTAATTATCGTTAGTAAAATTCGCACTACACGTTAGCAATCAGTGTGAAAATCTGTAATCGAACAAAACTATAATTGATTCTATTCTGATCTACTTGGGTGTGTGTCCAGGCTGAAGGAAAAATGCGATGTTATTACCGAAATGCTAGGACATTCTGTCAATTGCCAACTCGATTGACAGTAGTGCGGAGTATGGAAATCAGCTGAGAGTGAATACAATCTGCAATTTGTGATTTTCGAAGAATCGGCAGAATTATTTCTATTTCGCTTGGCTCGGTAACTATTGTAAAAATAAATTCCAATAGCTAAACGTAGTAACATTTACTCCAACTACATTTTAGATTCATGTAAATCCCCGCCGGTCAAGGAAATTCTGAATTCGAAGGAACTTGCAACGAATAACGCAATTTTGTTTGCGACAATTGTGTAATTTTCAAGCGACACCCGAGTAAATAGTCGGTCAGTTCTAACGAATGCGATTGAGTCACAACGCGGAGGGTGACAACATTTATCGGATGCTAGTAACTGGCTGATTTGTTTTCATATGTGCAGATGTTTGCTGGTGAGATATTGCATTGTATACTTAGGTTTACATAATGTACAAACCCATGTGGGTTGAAATTTTGTTGGATTTCACAATTGCGATTTGCTCCTTAGCGGCATTTAAGTTGAACGTTTGGACGAAAGAAGTTTGTGATTTGGTAAATGTCGGAAGAAATAAAATGTGAATTACAGGTGGATAATTATTTGAATGGAAAGTGTGGTTCCCGTTGCCATACTTTGGCCAGCTGGTTATCGTTAAGGATGCACTTTGACGGAGTTTAGTAGAATTTGGTAAGAGATTTTTGAAATTTCTTAATTATTTCGCGTTCTTGGCAGTCGCAGAATCTTCATTGTTAAAATTAGAACAGCGAAAGCATGACTAACGCATACTGGGAGTTGCAACAAAAATGCATCGCAATCAATCGTTCGAAAGATTTTTATCGATACCTCGCTAAGTATTCGTGATATCAGTCCTTGAGGACTTGAATTATGAACATCATTTGAACAAAATACGTTAATGGAAGCGTTGAAAACCGGAATCTCTTCTCGCAGTGAATGCAGATGAAAACTAACCTGAAACTGTCCCAAACGATTTTACTTGAGATAGGCAAATCCGACAAACAGGAACAACTTGTTACATTAAACCTGTCAGCCGCCCTAAAATTCTGGAAACTTGAGTTTTAGGTTAATTTTTTTGCCAAATCAATGCTGGTCATTATCAAATAAGATTGTTGTGCTCCAACGATGGCCTCGGCTTCAAGGTGTACTTTCTAGCCGCTGCATTTAGCCGATGGTTATGTGACATTTGCGTGAAATGCTTTAAGATAGCAAATAAAAACGTGTATTAAACAATTTTAGTTTGAAAGTTTGCAATAATGCGATTTTTCATATAAGGGGATATGGTCTGATAACTATCTATAAAGTCGTTGGTAGCAATTGGTAGAAAACAGAAAGGGTAGGAGGATATTTAAACGGTTAGAGATACGCTCTTCAATGGCCACGCGCTTTTCCCATTAGCTGTTGAGCAATATTTCTAAGACACTTCGTCTATTCAGAGCTATCGTCAATCAATACGTTAACAATTGATACTTCCCCGCGTCCGAAAAACAGCATTACTACTCGCCATCCCGCAAAAGAGACTAATTGTGACTTGACAAAGTTCAGAGCAATACTCTTGCTCTCAAAACGAGGTAAATTCTGGAGTGGATAATATCCCTTATTTACTCTTTGACCTACAAGACAACCCAATTCACTTATAAAATTCTATGAATGACAAAAGAAAGAACAACCAATATGGCCTTGAATTTTGTTTTGGATCCTCAAGCCTTCTTCAGGCTTTATAATTATTATAGTACTGGGGTCCACTTGCTGGAAATTAGCATAGGCCAGAAATCGGCCCTTAGCTCCTTAGCACGACAGGATGGCCAATCTGTAAACAATAGTACTACACTAGCTCCCCTTGTGTAGTACTATTGTTTACAGATGGTCCATCCTGTCGTCCTACAGAAATCAAGGAGTTCCCCCAGTTCTGTGGTCGCCAAGTGTTTCAATTCAACACCTCAGCCAAGTAAGGCGTTTGTTGGCCAGACTCGGGCAATCTAGGAGGAAGTGTTCTGTACTTTCTTCTTCCTCGCCGCAAGCTCGGCAGGTGTCATCCTTTTAGATTCCTATTCGTTTGGCGTGTTGACCTAGAAGATTATGGCCCGTTAATACTGCCACAAATGTTCTAACGCCATTTCTGTTTTTCGCTCGGAGTTGTTTTGTCCTCATTTGATTAGGGTGAGGTCAAAGAGCTCGGCTTATCCTGCAGTCGTTCCTGTCATTGCAAGCCGTATCTGTCTCGTTACAGAGGATTTCGTCTAGTTCCCTTTTTACCGTTGCTAGTGGCACTTTAATTGTGTCTATTCTAGTGGCGTTTTGTTCGGCTGATCCAGCTCTCGCTAGCTCATTCGCTCTTTCGTTTCCCTCAACACCGCTGTGTCCAGGGACCCATGTCAGTTTTACATTTACTCGAGTTGTTGCGGTTTTGAGAGCCTGTCTACAATCCTGCACCAGTTGTGAAACTACGCGGTTAGAGGCAAGAGCCTGCAGTGCCGACTTACTGTCCGAGAGTATTTGTATTCTTCCATTAAGGTTGTTTGTTGCCGATTCTGTAGCCGCTTTTATTGCAAACACTTCCGACTGGAAAACTGTGGTGTGGCTCTCCAGTTTATAACTTCTGTTGAGTTGCGGGTGATCTGGGAAAAAGATTCCGGCGCCGCTTCCTTCATCCGTTTTGGAACCATCGGTGTAGATCATGATCTCACTTCCAGATGTCAAATCCTGCACCATTTTCCACGCTTCTCTGGTCGGAATGCTGATCTTGTATGGAATTGTTGTGTCCAATATTGGTTGAATTCTATCCAGCTCCCTTTTAATTGACCGGGCCATTCTCGCCATTTTTTTCAATATGCATACGTGCCCCGTTTGAGTGTGGTTAGATAACCACACTGGATTTGATTTTAGTGGATTTTAATCTGATGCTTGCAAGTGATGCCTCTCTGAAGATGAATTTGTCGAGTGGCATGAGATTAAGAATTATCACCATTGCAGCAATTGGCGTAGTCCTAATGGCACCTGTGATGCCAAGGCAGGCCATTCGCTGGATCTTCTCTAGCTCTTTTGTTATGCCTGCCACCAAACCAATAGGTGGCCCCGTAGGTGGTTATTGGCCTCACTACTGTTGTGTAGATCCAGTGGGCAATATTGGGCTTTATTCCCCAGGTTTCCCCCCCAGTAGTGTTTTCATTGTGAAGAGCGCCGCTGTAGCTCTCCGTCTGACTGCTCCTATGTGTGGAGTCCAAGTTAGCTTACTATCCAAGGTTACTCCTAAGTATTTCACCTTGTTTACTAAACTGATATGTTTTCCGTCAATGGTCGGGGGTGTAAATGTCTCCGGTTTACGGCGCTTTGTGTAAAGCATAAGCTCCGTTTTGTCGGCATTGATGCGCAGTCCGTTTAGCTTCGCTCATTCAAAAAGATGTGAGAGTGCGGTCTGCATCAATTCCGACATGGTTTCCGGGAACTTTCCACTTATCAGTATAACGATATCGTCAGCGTACGCTATCCTTTTGAAACCCCGTCCGTTGAGGTCTTCCACTATTTGGTTAACAGTGAGTACCCAGTAATACTATGCCGCATTGTGGTGTAACCCTGTTAGTCCATTTATTCAAGGTTACGCCGTTTTCTTCGGCTGTAATCTTCCTTTTAGCTAGTAGTTCCGTCATCCATTTAGTAAGATATGGGTCTATTGCATATCTTTGGATGGCTGCTACTATGCTCTCAGTTTTTACATTGTTGAAGGTTCCCTCGATATCAATGAAGTCCGCCAAAGTGTAATCTTTGATGGCAAGGTTCCTCTCTACTCTGCTTACGACTTCGTATAGTACCGTCTCTGTTGAGCGTCCTGGGAGGTATACGTGTTGGTTGGTCGGTGTTTTTTATGTACCCATCAACCAGGCGTTCCAGGGTTTTCAACACGAAAGACGTTAAGCTAATAGGTCGGTAATCCGTTGCTTTGTAGTGGCTGGCTTTTGCCGGCTTGGGTATAAAAACTAGTTTAGCTTCCAATCCAAAGGAATTGGCTTTGGCTTCCTTTCCAGTCCAAAGGAATATAGCCTTTGAATATGGAGGCTCTACATATTTTCACCAAAATCCGTATTATTGTGATATCCGCTTTCATAAGCATGATCGGATACACTTTATCGGTTCCTGGTGATCTGTAAGGTTCGAAGGTATTAATGGCCCAAAGGACCTTTTCTTTGTTTACTATTTCTTTTAGGGGGGGGGGGTCACGGCAAGGAGTCACGTTGTTTAATTGTTCTGTCTCCTCATCCGTTGAGCCCGGAAAGTGTTGGTTTAGTAGAAGCTTGAGACGTTCTATGCTATTTGTTGTCCACGATTTTTTGGTATTTCAATCTGCTGTCTTAGATAAATACATCCTGGGCGTGGATTAATTTCGATAACTTCCCATAAATCATAACGCTTTTCGTTAGAAATATGTTGCTGTAACATCATTTTGTCATAGACTTACCGAGTTGCTTTAAAAATGGAAAATTTACACAGTTAACCACTTGAAACACCTACCACTTTTCCGCCAAAGGGAAGGTACACTGTCAAAAATGAGCGGAAATTGCGGTTCGACTTAGCGAGAGACTTAAATGGCTCAGATGACGTTCGATTGAGCGTCCGTAACTAGTTAAAATAAGGAGAGAAGATGTTAGGCGAGTTTGAAATGGTGTTTGAGTTTTAGGCTCGCGTTTTTTGTCTAGCAGGCGAGTTCGGTTCCGTGTAGGTTGAGGGTCTGTTGTACAAACTCCTTCAAGCACACCGTTCCACTTCACTGACGCGGATTATAGCCAATTTTTTAAACAAAAGGACTCTCCTAGAATAAAGTTCCATTGCGTGCTGTAATACTGTCAACATTCACTTTGGTATCCCGCAAGAATCAATAATTAGCCCACATCTCTTTCAGCTTCTTTCTCCACGAAATCTCAATACAAGTTCAATCAACCAACAACGAACAGCATTCTGGCTGTATCAATATCACAAACCCCCTCTTCCACGCCATGTTACGCGTGGATGATATTCTTGTTACTTACGCGTCCCTTCCAAAGGTCAGCGGGCAATTGGACCTCAAACGCTCAAACCTGAAACGCTACTCCCAAAGGCAGCCGATCCGCATCAGTTGAAAGCAAGGAACTCTGACTATACACCGATAACAGGGTCGTACTCCTGGGAAACTCTATACAATACTTGGATGTGCTCCATATGTCCTTTATCCTTTGGCGTTTGAGATAGTACTGCTCTTTCCGTTCTTATATAATGTGGTCCATGCCTGATCACTTCTCAATACGCTTGTCTAGTGTTGATATTCAGCAAATATTCGTCAATCATTTTAAATAATTTCATTTCAAATATTGGTTTTTTACATTTTATTAGGTACTCGTCTGAATTTTCGTAGATATCCTTTCTTCATCCTGGTATTTCTTTTAATGTTCTAGATATACCCTGATGTTTACCGCATCTTGGCATTGAAAGTCAAACCAATCCTTTCCCTTTCACTGGAATTCATATCATATTATTTTTTCCATTACGTGTTTGATGGTTGATCCACAGATCGTCACTGGTCTTGTCGCTATCGTTGTTTAGAAGGGACCAAATTAGTTCTAAGAGTTTCATCAAACGCTGCTTCAGCAACTGACGCTGTTTTGAGCTTTTCAATGTCGAACCTATGGAAAGGGCTGCTTGTTAGTGAAATGCCTTCAACAGACGACATTGAGAGATGGATTTCATTAAAAGTTATCCTTCTCGAACGTACGGACATCAATGTTCTTTTGTGTGTGCATCGATGTGAAAATGTTGATGTTATTGCTGCACGTAAACTCAAACAGGCCATGTGAAATGTTGCTATGATTGCGAAGGCTACAGCCTTCAGTCGTTCCTCGACGTATTATTTAGCGCAAAAACTCATTCCAGGTCATTATAGAAGGTATTAAAATTAGAGAAAAAACAATTGAGCCGACCATTCTATATATGATTGAGACTGGCTCAAAACGCTTACAGAAATTGACAACCCCGAAACTATAATAAGTGAATTGGTTTTCTGGAACATCGCTTCCTCATACCTCTCTCCCATAAAACTGCTTATCTTCAACTCTCCTTTCTCCTTAACTTAATCTAGCACAATATTGAACCACAAGCCTCCATTCTATGTGCAGGCCGGACAAAGTGACTGTGACTTGCGCCACGAATTTCAAAATTGATCACTAAGATCAATCGCTCATTGAACGCAGGATACAGAGAGCCCGCAGACTCTTCATCATGTGTCTCAAGTCAGCCAGGATTCCAGCTTCCATCTCTATCCGATTACCACCTCCATCGCAAACACATTTACGAGAAAATAAAGTAGGAAAGATGAAGGCAGAATAAGTTTGGTTTAAGGTGTACGCAATCAAAGGAAAAAAAGGCTCATTTGTTAAGTATGAGTTAAAAATAAAAAAAAAATAAAAAACAGACATATAATCGAATTTTAAGTCAGGAATCGGTAACAAACAGATACATAGAATAATTTGAAAATGTTATTAAAAATGCTATCCAAAGGCAGGAGATCTTGGTGAAGTGAAACGCAATAAAAATCGTTGTATTTGAGCGTCAAAAGTGAATATAAATGGAGGAATGGATCGATAGATCTGACTCAAATCATCTCTACAACACGGTTCTAGTACATCTGAATAAACCGGTTCAAAACTCCTAAATTTGTCTTCTGACCCTCAGTTTAAATATCAGATGTATGTCCATGCATTGGAGTCATGACTGTGCGCACAGTCGATCAGGCTAACGTGCTGATGCGGTGGGTTGAGAACTGGATCATGGATTTCACCTAGCGCCAGAGAAAAGTGAACCGATCATTCTCACAATGAAAAGGATGCCTAGGATAAGAACGGTCTCTGTCGGAGTCTCTGTACGTTAGTACACTCGAAACTATTATTTAAGTACCTTTCCACGCTGATTGACTCTAAGCCGAGTTTCTCGGAGCAAATAAGGGCAGTCGTTGATAAAGATCCTCGAGGATCCCGGTTAATTGGCTGATGGCCAATGTAAGGAGAGAAGCTCTGACAGAAAGTTAACGCCTGATGAATGGAATACTGTTTACGGTTCAATACGGAGCAGAGACACGCAGCAAAGCTCTCAACAAGGAGCTGCATAGAAAATGTCATGCATAGAGATTCACTACATCACTACAGATTCCAAAAGAATACGGGACAGTCTCTAAGCTGGCGGAGATTTAATAATTGCGGGGCGATACTTATTGCCCTCTAAACGGTAGCTAGCAAAAATAGACGCACGCGAGACAAATGGCAGCAACCCTGCGAAAGTGAGCTGAAAGGAAGATGGATCATAATTAAAAATTTGAGGCGGTGCATGCGGCTGATTTCAATTTGGTACAGATATTCAGTGGACACGTTTATTTTATTATTTAATACTTCACGACTTTCATTTTAGCTTTAGGCATGGATACTCAGCCTTATCGTGTCGGAAAAAACAATGAGACAGCCCTGATCAGAAAGCAATTAGTTACAGTGGTCTCTATTGATCTTGAGAAAACATACGATAAAATTTGGCATAAAGATCTACTATATAAGCTTCAAAGGCTTACACGTCGTTTATCACTCCGTTTGGTAGTTTCTATCTCAAAACTAGGACCTTTAAGTAAAGGTTCGAGACACTATATCGACTGTGATGTGTATCCCGGTCGGCATACCACAAGGATCCTGTCTGTACCAGACACTTTTTACCATCTAAATAATTCGTTACTTGAGCGGTAGCTAATATGTGAATGGTTTTAAGGTCCGCTTGGGGTTACCTCGACTGCTCGAAGATGAATTTAGACTCTGCTTTACTTATGACCTGAAGATGACTCTCCTCTGACAAACGTATCCTTAAACCCAACAACACCATTGAACCTTGAACCAATTTTAAACTTTTAACATAAAATTTTAAACTTTAGCTTATTCCGTTCTTTTTTTTTCTAGGTAAAGGATCCTTGTCAATCTTCTGCAAGCTTGCAAACGCCAATTACACACAACACGGTGGAATACGAATTGTATAAAGCTCCGTGCTGTTAAAACGGTCATTTGATGCGATAGAAGCAACAAAAGAAAACATTCAAAATGGCTGGGGGAATTAGCATATTGAGTTTGGATATTGAAAGTCTCAAGTTTTTATGTTCATTTCTGTCGTTCGAAGATAAATTGAAATTAGCAATGATAGATGAACGCTGCGAAAGCATAATAAAAGAAACAATTGGCAAGGAACTCATCGATGTTTCAGATCTAATCTTTAATTTCACTCGAGCAGAGACCGAACATATTCTACGGAAATATGGAGATCATATTAAAAGGTTTCGATATTTAAAGTCTATCGACGATGATGCGAACAACGAATACGCAAAATTGATTTCAGTGTACTGTCCAAATCTCGAAGAGGCGTATATGGCACGTTTTGAAATAACAGTCGACAACGTCCCGGGTCAATTGTTGGCATCTTTCAAAAATTTGAAGAATCTTAAATTGAAGAAATGTACTCTGGGGAATGCAGCATGCATTCTGCTCTCACATCTTACCCAGTTGGAAATACTGGATTTGGAAGATTCGAAACTGACGGGAAAAGGACTTCATAAATTGAATAAACTGATCGATTTACGTTTGAAAAATTGCAGAAATTTTAAATGTAAAAATTTCCTGGGCATATGTACAGCAAACAAATTGAAAAGACTAAACATAGCCGGATTCAAACAATTGACGAATGGCGCACTGCGAGTGCTCCTTGAGACACAAACAAGTCTTGAAACGTTGGTTTTGGGCGATAAGTACTGGCTTAAAAATTTCGAACGACTTTGCGGCATTGGAAGTTTTAGAGAGATTTTGTTGATAGGATGCTACGAAGAGACAGTAGCAAATTATACAGAAGAATTGGCTAAACATAGAAAAGACACACTGGAGGCAATCGAATTGAATTTGCCATTAATATATTCAGAAAACTATGCAATGCTTACGAAAATTATCAACGGAATATGTGAATTTCATAATTTAAAAGCTATAAGCTTTCGAAATTGTTTATTGTTTGAAAATCCGAATTTAGTGAAAATAACCAAGTCATGTACACAATTGGAAATGTTGGATCTTCATGGATCGTCTTTTTCGGATGTTAGTATTATTGAGTCCGCAGAAAATTTACCTAAACTGCGTTATTTGGATATATCACATTGCGCCATCAAGAAAAGTTTCTATAGCCGATTGCTTGGAACACGTATCGAACAAGATTTTATTCAACCGCTTATTGTTTACATACACTGCGGAGCTGATTTGGCACAAACTTTGAAGGTATATTATTTTTGATTGCATTGTAAACGATAGATTTATAGAATATCATTTATTTGTAGTCTGACGAGTATGCCGAGGGTCAGGACTATGTTAAATTAACAACGGAACAAATGAGGTAAGTCGAAATAACATTTTCTGCGTATGCTAATATGGTCATTAGTAAATATGCGATAAAATTTTTGATAATTTGAAGGCTCATTTCATTTAAAACAACTGAGGAATGATATTGTTAAGAGAGTCTTTGTCCTTGAAATTTTTAAAAAATCAATTTTTTTTATTACGGATTCTTAATCTACATGTAAGTAGAAATGAATATGTCAAAGCGTTTCTCGGATTTCGAAAGTTTACGATATTTTAAACGCTTTTGAAGTTGACACCGTCAGCGCGCTCTGACCGTCTCAGCGGGGCATGCTGCTAGCTGTGTTTCTGCAGGTCTCAGCACGTTTTAGAAACTTTTGAATAGGGTCCCTACTTTCTCCTATAGCCATTTTGCAATGGCTATTTCAGTCTGGCTTCGGCATTGCGAAAACATCGTAGTGTCTGTTTTTTGTTTTTCGTTATTTTCAAGTAATTTATCGAAAATTTGTGATGTATGCTGATCCCTTCCCCTTTGCGACGACAAGTGATAGAAAATGCTTTCCTTTATAATGATAATCGCCTGATCGTAGTTTGAAAAACTGTTTCACTAGCCCTTCGCCTATTTTTGAGTAAGATATAAACGACGTCACAAAACCAAAAACTTTGAAAATCTTCGAAACTGATATATTTTATTATTGTTTTTAGGGTCCTGTGATGGATTTAGCATGCGCTTGCCTTGGCCTTTAGATCTTCGCCTTTGTCTCAGTTTTAGCAGATGATCCTTCCTGTAGACAGACTGTTATCAAGGAAGGCTTCCCATTTTTAGTCTTCACAAAGTGCTCTGTTTCGTTGGCTCGTCTTAAGATATCTTGAGACGCATTTGTTGACCAGAAGTGATCAATTAAGAGGAAAGTGTTCTGTGCTTTCCTCTTCTTGGCCGCAAGCTCGACGGGAGTCCTCCTTGGATTCCAAGAACATTGGGTTGTCTGAAGTAGTTCTTGCTGGCTCATCTTCCTTTTCATTTCTTCTCTGTGCCTTTGCCTTGGTGTTGGCTGCAGTTTTGACTTGTCCAAGAGTCCTACATTACCTGTGAAACAACGCAATTAAGGCAAGCGCCCAAATTTTATCTAGTCACCTGCAGGATGTATTAGCCCTTAGGATTGCTAAATTGCTCGTTGTCTTTAACGACTGCAAAATCGTAGAATGGTTTCCTAGCTCGTAGCTTAGGTTAAGTTCTGGATTGTCACTCAAAATAATTTCTGGCTAAAATGGCTTCATCCCTTTTAACATCTTCGTTATTATTTCTCTTTCTGAGCTAAAATTCACCGTTTAACATGTCATGTCTTGTAATTTATATTGACTTATCTCTTAATATATCGAATTTTGACTAAATTTTCTATTGCTTGTTTGAATTATTTCGAAAGTTTTATATAAATAAAAACCCATTCAGCGTATTGGAACATTACTCGGATTCAAAATATTGAGTTTTATGTTTTTATAGCGTTCAAATCTCACTCCCAAATTTTATTACTGATAAAAATTTTTTGCAATATTTTCAGACATTGTGATGATGTGAGCATCCTGACCTGTCTAGAGTGTCTCAATGCTAAATATTCAAACAGAATCTATAAAACGACTCGATCACGCAGAAAATTGAAAATCAAAATGGATGATTCAACTCAGCCATCACTCCTCAGTTTGGATGACAATTGTTTATATGAAATTTTTAAGCATCTCAACGTAATAGAAAAGTTGACACTAACTCTAACGCATAGCCATTTCTATCATATTACAAAATATTTTCTACGCACGGATCTTGTTGATATTGTTCGTATATTAGAAAATTTCACTATTCGCGAAGCAGAACAAATTTTTACAAGATGTGGCCACGTAATGCGACGATTATTGATCGAACTTCCAGCTTTCCACTACAACGTTGAATATTACAATTTGGCTGTTAAATATTGCAGAAATGTCGAAGAAATTGTGTTTGTTGCAATACACATGGCTGAATGTGAAGAAGTGTGCGCGAAATTGATAGCAGCTTCGGCGAAAACATTGAAACATGTCAAAACAAAATACTGGAATACCGAAGATAATGTTGCCCAAGAAATATCGAAACTACCCAATTTACAAACGTTATCGCTGAAAAGTGCTCACATTACTGGCCAATATCTTAACAATTTGACTAGCTTACAGAGTCTTGATTTTGGTAAATGTGAAGATTTAGATGCAGAGCATTTCAATGCTATTTGCCGATCAAATCAATTAATCGAATTGAATATTCGCGGATGTAAAGGATTGGACGCAACATCGTTTCGCACTCTTGTAGAAACGCAAGTCAAGTTAAAACGGCTGACACTTGGTGGTGTTTATGGCGCGACCAATATCTATATTGTAGCGAAATTGAAAAGTCTGATAGATATAAGTTTACGGCAGTGTATCCCTCAGGAAACAATTGAGCTGCTAACGGCCTTGAATGAGTTTAGAGGAAAAGAAATAGAATATCTTGAAGTGAAGTATTCAGCTGTATTGACGCCAACAATCCTACCTAGTTTTCGAGATTGTGTCTTACAGTTTCCCAATTTGATATATCTGCGTTTGTTATCGAACAATATGGTTGATAATTTATACATAAAACGAATTGTAAAAGCATGTCCCCGACTTGAAATTCTAGATCTACATAGTTCAGATAATTTGAGCGAAGATGGCATTGTCGAGGCGGTGGAAAAATTGAGAAATTTGCGACATTTCGATGTGAAATTTTCCGATTTTAATAATCCAATGGAAATATACAAACGTTGCCATGAGATTAAAAAATGTAAAAAGGATACAATGCCATTGATTTTGTACATACAAAATGAAGGTGAACCGCTGGATCATGTTATTGATGTAAGTACACAATCATTTTCTTTATTTACGGTCGTTATATGACAACTTCCCATTTAACTTTTGTTCGCTGAACATTTTACTGTAAAGGAATCGAGCGCATATAAATCTTTTCCATTTTTTACATATTAGCAATTTACGGGTGCTTGTAACTGAAATATTTACTTGTTTAATCGAGATTTTATTGATATCGAGATATTATTTATTTTATATTTTTGATTTTATCGTCCTGACCACCAATTACTCAAACGTTTTTTATTATATTTAATTGTTTTTGAACCTATATTGTACGCGAAAATCAGTTACAATTACAGCAACACATAGGATAACAGATTAAAGTATTTAAATCATTGTAAATAAGCTGATTTACAATTAATTGATAGTGATTCCGAATAGAATGACATACAATTATTTTAGTAGACTTTTTCAATGAGTTTTGTTTTCATTTTCAGACCAAGGAATACAAAGTAATGGAGAAATATGTTATTTTATCATCCGGATGGATTCAGTAAGTAGAATTTATTTCGGTTTACATTTCGCAAGGTGGTAGAATGCTATAACTAAATAATACTCTTTGATTTAAGCACTTGTTCAGATCGATGGCGAATTTTGACTGTTCTTAAAACTTTTGCCAAACAAAATCCCTTTAAGTAAACGCTTTTGAAACCTTTGCATATTTTATTTACTCACTTTTCGAAGCTCGATATGAAGTTTTGTTTATCGCTTCACTTGCCGTTAATTGTTTAAATGAGACGACTTTACGCATTAAATCAGTTGACGATTTTCAAATGTTTGATATTAACATTGTGGGATGTCTACTAAATGGATAACGGAAGGGTAAATGTATTCCGTCCAAACCGACTGTTAATGATTTCTTTTGGAACTACTCAATAAATTACAATAGATGTAGATAACAATCCTTAGCGGCCTGCATCAAATATGTATACCAATCTGAAAGTGCGAACTGGCCCAACGGATCGACGGGGTTTGCACAATTGAAGGGACTTACCGTTCGATATTGGCGATGTCCACGGCGAGTAGATTCGATGCACAAAAGGAAAGGGGAAAGCTTGGATGGTGTTGGAAAATTTGGAAGAGCAGGAATGAAAGGATCGCAATTAAATTGCTTGTGATGAGAACACTGTAGGCATGAAATCGAAACTCTCCACTTGTGCTGCTACTTATGCTGATTCCAGCACGAAATTTTCAGATGCTTTTTCACGGAGATGATACAAAGATGATCAGTGGTGGATTGATAGCTGTTGTCGACTTTACTGCGCCTTTTGAGAGTCAAGAAGCCACGAGGGCACGGTTGACTTCACTGAAGTCAGAAACAGAAGCAAAAAGAGCGGGATCGAAAAGGTCACGACTTAACACAATCATTATTAGTTCAACTTTCCCATCTCTTATCTTTCATCGACAGACGCATTTCGGCTATTTGACATATTCGTGCACAAGGGTATCATGTCCGCATTAATCGCGTCATAGCTCTCATAGCGGGTTAAATAAGATCGTGATTTTATTTGAGGAGGTTTTAATGCTTGCTCTAGTGCTTCCTTTACTTTTCTTCTGCGGTCGTATGCGACTTTTATTTCATTTTTGTGCCCAAATGAGAACTTTATGTTAAATTATAATTTGTTCGTCGATTTTTTTTTGTCTTAGCGTGAACTGGTCTACATTTTTTTTGGATCATGTGGCTTAAAAAGTAGAAATCCCTTCTCTCGCCCGACGTCCATACTCTATTGCTGAATTGTCCTATACCTTCACGAAACCTTGTTCTTATTTTACGTACAGTATGATCGTTGTCAATACACACGACATACGACACACACAATTTAACATTCATACGGTCTTCTTCGTTGATGTTGTATTTCTTGAACAAATTAGCCGATTTTTATGTTGGTTTATCTGTTTGTGACAATCTTGTCCAAGCTTTCTTCTCTCCTATGCTTTTTGTATGTTCTTTCTTAGCTTTTCACCAGGACATTTTTTATCAATTGTTTCTAGCTGTGGAGTATATTATTTTCCACACCTTGTTGTTGTGTTGAGCTATCTGTTCCAGTTTGGTTATTAATTCGCTCATTAAGGTATTTTTGTGTTGTTGCTGGAGGTTGGACAAGTAGTAGTTTATTCTGGTAATTTATCATTTTGGTTGTGGGTTTTCTATCATTTCATATTCAAATTGATTCGATGTGCTATTGCTTGCAATTGTGATGCCAAAGCAGGCTGGGGAAATGCCAAATCAATTTTGCTTCTAATTTTTCGTCCTTTACTTTTATTATTTTTATCTAATGTAATGATGATGTACTCGGCTATCCGTTGATCTTGAGTTGTTCAGCTTTCCTACCTTGTTGCTGTTGCTGCCTCATTATTGTGCTCCTGTATTCTCGGTTTCAGCCATTGTTTGCCCGACATCAATTGGTTTGGCATTTTGAGCATAAAATTCAGTGATATCTCGATCTTTTTCATTCAGCGATCGCTTGTTTTGGAGATTTTAGTAAGTCTTTCAGGGTTATTTGCTCTTGAAGTCTAAAATCCGTAACGGTTTATATCATTTGAGGGTCCTGTTACAACTGGTTTGCGATGGTCTTATTGCATTTCGCAGTCTCTCAAAAATTTATTTCTTGCCCTCGAGTGGTTAGTGTTGATCTGTCTCTTCTTTTCATTTATCTATGATGGCGTAACAGCAGGACCTACATAAGCTTTTGATCGGTGCGTTACAGTTGTATTTATTTCTTGCAAACTCTGCAGTTTTTAGTGGTTTCTGGTGTTTTTTTTTTTGTTTTGTCAGGACTTTAGACTCTGTCCTCTATTATTTCTGTCGCTTATGCTCTATATATTGCAAATGTGTTTAACGTGATTGAATCGGTGGAAGACTTTGATGTGATACTAAACAACAAAAGTTTATCTCGCTAGGGTAGAACTATTATGTTTTAGTATCTGAGAAGTATTCTACTGTAGTATCCTTCGCAAAATTCTAATGCGTCATAATCATCTGGACATCTTCATTGACGCCGAAATTCTACGGCTAGCATGAGACCCAAATAGTTATAAACACTGTTTGATATTCTAGGTTTTAACCCCCAGCGAGCTTAGTTATCAAAGATGTCTAGTTTAAATTATATTGTCTTATAGGTTGCACGAATGTGTGCCAAAATGTTTAATAGTTTTGTAGGATATAAATTGTACACATTTCAAAGTATGGCAACACTAAATCCATTTCTGTTAAACGCATTTCAAAAATTCTTCCCCGATTGTCCCATAATTTGTTAATTTTCATTATTTTTCTATTTGCAGTGACATTAACAAAGATGATTACATCAAGACGCGGCATCGACAGCAATGTTTCAAGCAACGTTTGGTCTCTTCAAAAGTTGCATGCAGTCTTGACAGCATAACACCAGGACCTTCTGTTTTAGATTTGCCAGATAATTGTCTTTTGAAGATAATATCAACTCTAGACGCAATCGACACACTGAAATTTGCCTACGTAAGTCCAAAAATCCGACATGCGATAAAACCAATCGTATCTGAAATCCTTTTCGATATCAACGACATCAGTCGAGCGTTCACTATATCCGAGGTCCAACAATTATTCCAAGAGTTTGGCGATAATATCAAACGTGTCAAATATTCAGTTTCGTCAACAAGCAATCCACTGGAATATTTAGTTCTTGTTCAGCCTTACAGCGAAAGCTTACGTGAAATATGCATCCATAATGCGTATACGACACAAATGGATGAAATACGAAAACTATTCTTCTCGCCAGCGCAAAAATTGGAAAAATTAGATTTCCAAAATTGTTATCCACTGGAGCCGGTGATGCAGAAACTAATGGAAAAACATGAACAAGGCATGAATCCTTTTGAGCGTTTAACAGAATTGTACTTTATGGATAGCGATTCATTGCAATCAAATCATTTTGTAGCATTTTGTAAAAATTGTGCAATCAAGAGGCTCGACATACGCAGCTGCCAGTGGTTACGAAATGAAGATTTCGCTCTCCTGATAGAAACACAAAATAACAGCTTGGAATGGTTAGGGATATCGTGCGACTATTCCGCTGAAAATTTCACTGATGTATCACGTTTGTCTAATTTAAAGCATATAAATATTGAGATTTTCTCCTACAGTCCAGTATTAGAAGTGCTATTAGATAAATTAATTAAATATCGACGTAATGAATTGATTTCGTTAGAAGTAACGGATAGATCGAATCGTAGTTTTGATTACACTATCATTAACCAAATCGTCGATGAAAAGTGTCGGAAGTTTATGAGATTGCTAAAAGTTAAAATAAGTCATCCTAAGCCTTATGTTAAACCATACAAATATGAATGAGGTATCAAACCAATTCGTGGCAAAACTGTGATATTTTTTAAAACTACACGAACGTTAAGAATGAATGTATTTATTTTTATGAATTTAGTTTTAAACATTAGAGATAAAAATCAAAATAAAAGAACGATGGTTGTTTTAATTTGCTATTTAAATTGAAATGAATAATCGTATTTAAAACAAACAACTGGAATATTCAATAAGAGTACCCGTTCATTTGCCCGCTCCAGTTTTAACTCCAGTAAGCTCCAGTTTAAGCTCCACTATCCGTTTTAACATTCCGCTCAAAGAATGTTAAAGATCATCATCAAGTAAACATAGGGATTCAGTATTCAAATCGTTTGGGTTTCCTATAAGGTAAAGGTAATGTGATGGAAATTACCCATGTGCTTTCCTGTCTTTATTATCCTTCAGTCTGGCAAATAATTGGATTGTAGTTTGGGTAACCAGAGTGGTCTGTGAGAAAAATTCCTCTTAAAAGACAAGGGCGGGAAATAGCTTCACAGGTTGTCTCTTTTCCTGTGGGACAATACTCTGACGTATGCCTAGCAGATGTGAAGTTTTCTCCACAGCCTATAGCATTCTCTACTTCTTTTGGGCCCCTCCAAACGAAGCTTATTCCAGGCGCAGGAGCAGATTGAGGCCGATAAATGCTGTTGCTGCTGTTAAAGTTTCTCGCTAGATCATCCGCATGCTTATACGAATGACCTGCCATCGTAGGGTACAATCGTAGAAAACAAGCTTTGGTGGCCTGTGAATATGTTTTTTACGTGAGAACGTTTCTGAAAATATCGTCCTCCCGTATCCTAAACACACTCTTATTCCAACCCCATCCTTCCGTTTAATTTATGACAATGATCAACCTTTAGCACAACCTTGATCAGCACTTAATAGCCAACATATTCTGTTGTGTTGCAATTAAATGAAGGGGTGACAAACAAACGCTATTATAATTTAATATAAGCAAGAAGAACACAATGGACACTTTCCAATTACAACTGATTGTTTGAATGCACATAGTATAATCTTCATAGACTATCTTCTTTCTTTAAATTCTTTCGTTGAATACCCACTGTATTTGCCTGATTTAGACAGAAACTAATTCCCCATTGACTAACCAGGAAGGGAATTTAATCAAATCAGGAGTTCGAGTACAAAACAAATACCCTTTTCGAGGGACTTGCAGTGGATCACTGTAAGAAAGATATCGAAATGTTGGAAGATCATTACACTAAATGCATTACTCTGTTTTTTCCCCTACGGGTTTTCGGTTAGCGAACGATTTATTGGTCCTGGCCCAACGGGCACCTTTCGGACAGAAAGGTGCATTACGCTAGGTACAGATTATGTCGGAAATCAAAGTCTTTTTGCATTAAAAGTATCGTTCAGCCCATGTGTACTTTGTTCACTGCCGTCATTCTCGTTACAAAGTTTTTAATACTTATAAACTGCTGGTGTTGCAAGCTTTAGCATTTCGAGGATGTCAACAGAGGACGTCAATAGAGGGGAACAAGGCATGGACTTGGGCTAGAATTATCCGCCGCCAAATCTTGCGTTGGCGACTTGAAACAACCAGCGATGCTGTTCTGGTGGAAGTTTTGTCAGTATTAACTCTTCTGATGCCAAAAACACAAAAAGGAGAATAAGCTTAAACTTCGCATCTAAATCCTTTATTAAACCTATGGTAATTAACAGAAGTGAAACTTGAGCCCTATAGGACTATATTCGTCTTTGATAGCAAATTTCTAAGAAAAATCTTCGACGCAGTGAAGGGTAGAGCGTTACAACCACTAGATGTAATGATCTGTTTCCATATTTTTCTACCCAAGCAATATTTAATGACTGGAGGACATGAACAATCTCCAATAGGGCAACCGAATTAACTATGGTAGTCTTTGATGAAACCCTACGGAGATTTTTGCTTGTCATCACGAACGAGACATACACGCGACATAAGGATAGTTGGGTTTGATATCCCATGAAGGCAAAGACAGCTTTGGAGCAATGACTTTAGAAATTATCAAATTTTTTCAGAAATTCTCATAAATGTATTTTTCAGATATGCCAGTCTATCAAGAAACTATAATGAACGTTTTTCTCAAGGAACGGTCATATACCATACTAATGATTACTTACACATTTGATATGTACACAAATGTGGGGAAATTTTTATTCTTATGACTTTGAGAATTCCTCAGTATGAGGATATTGGATATTGAGATCCTTGGATATTGAGGATTCCTTGCAGTAACGAGGACAATTTGAATTTTAGTAAACAAAACTTTTTCATGAATCAACTAGTGATGATATCACTATAATGGTTAATAATGCTAAAGTAAATAATGTTAATGCTTTACTACAAGCAGAATCCTTCGAACATTATGAAGGACTGGAAATTATACCACATTTCTTTTCGTTGGTGATTACTGTCAGTCCTTTGCACTGTTTTAGGTAAAGAAGTTTTGTAGAATCTTAATTGCAATCAAACGCCACAAGTCATTATCAAGGGATATTGGGGATCCCATTTGCAAGTGATGACCCGATAACGTTACGGCAATCCTGGCAGTTGAAGCAGTTTATTAAAAAAATTATTTTATTATATTTATTATGCAGATTGCTGGATTTAATTTTTTTATTGGTTGCGAGATGAAGGCTATTTGCGCCATGAGTGTCGGACTCCCGGTGGCACCCAGACTACCAACTAAACACCTCCCCCGTCACATCGAGAACCTAGTTTGGAACTGTTTGTTACATTACTTCTGACTAGGCCTCATTAATCATTGCCTAGCGGCGCCTTCTGGTTATGGGAAATCCCTCTTTCAGCACGGATGGATCGGAAGGAAGAGGATTGCGGTCAGAGAGATCCCCCTTCCGTCCGCGCCGCCAAGCAGTCCATGATGCCCTTCTTCATAAGAAGAACCGTCCGTACGTTCATCCATCATTTTCCCCGTTACGTTTTCTGGAGAGAGGAAGCTAATTTTCTCCGAGAGATGCGAACGGGGTCTTGTCCACCTTCCGCAAGCACAGAACGTGTGACAGGCGTCATCTGTCATCCCCGGGCAGAACAAGTAAGTTGGGGATGGTGATTTTCTCCATCTTATACAGGTAAGACTGAAAATATCCGTGGCCACTGAGCAGTTGCATCAGATAATAATCAGTCTCACCATGCGTTCTGCAGAATCACGGCCCCAAGTCGCTGATGAGACGTGCGGTCCAACTGCCTCGCGTTTCGCTTACCCATGATTGCTGCCACAAACTTAGGATCCTTCTCCTTTCCTCTCTCGCCGACTCCCCCCCCCTACGTAGGTACACCCTAGGTAGGATGGCTTCCGTTCTTCCGCGAGTAGCATAACAGGAATCATCCTTGAGATAACTAGCACTGCTGGTTCAGAGACAGTGCGATATGCAGCTGCAATCCACAAAGCTCCTCGCCTCTGTACCTGTGCGAGACGCCTTCGGTACGACTCCTTACTAAGAGCGTCGGCCCAGACTTCGGAGCGGTACAAAAGTACTGACTCCATTGCACTCATAAGTAGATGTCTCTTACTCGAGTTTGGTCCCACCGTGTTGGCCATATGGCGACTGAGAGCTGACACTCCCACAGCAGCCTCATCTGCTGTCGCTCGAATCTGCTCGAAGAAGCTCATTTTCGAGTCAATCATCAAGCCAAGGTATTTTGAAGACTTGTTGAATTTAACCATTTCAGTGCTAAGGATTGTGGTTAAATTTAATTAAAATTGCGGTAATAAAATCAAACAAATATATTATCTATTTATAGGTTTGGTGTTATTAAAAACAAGACTGAACGCACGAACAACCCTCCCTCACCGGGCGCTTAACACAGACTGACGCAATCGTCGACATAGCGACGAACCGCGCTCTCAACGAATCGCACCGAAACGGTTAATAAATAAATATAATAATATTGCAATAATAATTCCATGAGAAAATTTTTTCAGCACGATTTGTGAAGAATAGTAGCGTGTTCTGCCGAAGTGGGCACGAAATCGAATAAATAATATTGCCAGTCATCAAACCATATTTCGATTTCATACGGAATGTGGAATGGTGGCCGGCACAGTTGCATAACTCCTTGAATGAACTACTAAATCCACGGAATGGCCTTTTTGAACATCACCGATGCTTTGAGGTATGGTTTTGTTGAAACCACAGAAGATTTTTTATATATTATCTATACTAGTAAAGGTTCTTCTTGGTTTCTGCAGACGACAATATAGACCATTTGATAAGCCCCAATGTACCTCTTGAAAATACATGATTAATAATTCGTTGATACTTGTTTTTGAGGAATTTGAGGAAGGAAGGTATATTTGTACGAACATGGTAGGCCAGGTTAATGGTATTTTCGTGATATTGCATGATACAAATCGTCGCAATTGTACCTAATTTTATTCATAATGTATTCTAAGGTCATAAAACATGAAAGGCGTTGGTATGATTGACGAATTTTCTTGAATTCTGCACTAAGAGGATCAAAATGTTATTTCAAAATTCTGTCATTTAGAATTCTCTCGAATTGTGCAATAAATTAAACGCGAAAAATGATTAAAATAACTCCTACACAGCCACCCCTTAATTTGCTCGAACCGGATGAACATGGGGAAATTGTAATCTGAAGCTGATTTCAAGGCTATACGAAGCTGATCAAATGTGCTCAAATCTTTAATTCCGTTCTGATTGTATTAATGAGCATATCCATAAGCTCCATATGTTTACTTACAATTAGAAATGCTCATTATAAGCGTTTGCACGTTTTCAATTAACTTTGACTGATTAAAGTTCATAATTCGGCGACTGATTTGATATTTTCAACATGCAAGTGGTATGTGCGACCATTCCTTTACAGAAATTGCTTTTATAACTGTGATGATAACTCCACTATCAAATTTAAAACCGAAGGTAGCCGAAGATTTTGGAAAATGTTAATATTTTATTATTTTTACATTTAATGAATAAAGATGCTTTTAATTTGATATCTATATGCTTTAATTGGTAAGTTAACTTGTATGTGAAACTAGCGGCAGTAATATAGATGGATAATTTTCAATTTCAACGCAGATATATGCTCTTCAACAATACACGTAAAGGTTGCGCATTAAGCCCTTATTAGTGATTTACGAATGTAGTTTTCGTATTGTTGCCTACGATTGGATAGTACATAAGGGGATGCTAAGTAAATGTGCTTCTAATTGAGCGAAAAACTTTAAAATTTCGATAGAATTTCGGATATCATGCTGCATATGATACAAAGGGCTGGAACGAATGGAGCCGAGCATTTGGACAGCTGATGAGGAGAAAAATGATAAGTTTAACTTCGGACGCTCACGTTTGCTCTTGTACACGGATAGGGCCTGTCAAGATCTTATACCTCTATGGGTATGTATAATTAAGAGTTGGCGTAGATCAAGGTTCAATCAATCAAATATTTCAAATGTAGGAGGTCAGATTACCTTAGAAAGACAGGTGGAAGAGTTCAAGTTGGTTTCGAACATGCGTTTCCGCAGATTACCATCGGCTGCCAATTCCTTGGCTGGGAAGCAGCATCCCCAATCGGCAGGGAAGCATGTTCGAAACCAACTTGAACTTAGTCACAACTTTCTTCTAATGTAGTGTCGCTTTTGAGTTACTTCACCAAAAAATTTGATCAATAACTTTCGCATATGTAAGTTATTCGGTAAGTTAGCATACCAAAACATATAATTCACTAACAAGTGGTAGGTGAGAATGGAAAATGATCAATTAAAAGCTTCTCAAATGCGAATGTTCCATAATTCTCATGTAAAAATTGTATTAGACGTTGTAATATTTATATTAAGTTTTTCTTTATTAAACCAGAATTTCAGAGTTACGTGGCTGATGATTATTTGACAAACTTACCTGGCGTCCAAGATAATTACACATAAATATCCATACTTTAAACCATCAAATAAAGATTTCATACGCTTCATTAGTGGTACAACATTTTAAATCGATTTAAGGCTTCTTTATTTTCAACAAGCAAACACACTTTTTAATAAAATAAATTTTCTAAATTTTGTTTTCTGTATGCTCTCTCTCTCTCTCTCTCGCTCTTGTGTTTTCTGTTTTTTTCTCTCTTTTCTCTTTTACTTTCTCCATTTTAACTACATTTTCTGTTTTTTTTTAATTCTTTTTCATTTTTCTATTTGTTAATATATTTCTATATACATGTGATCTAAAAAGGATGGAAATGAAAGTATTTGTAGCGTAAAATTAGACGCATCTGTGTTAGGTCACCATATATGTTTTAGGTATGGCGTAGATGCAACTCTCTATAAACTCATTGATAGGGGATAGGGTTGCAAAAACTTAATTGATGTGAAACTTGGATGATGCAAAACAAACTACCAATGCTAGTAAATAAAAAAAAAAAAAAAAAAACAATAAATTGGGCATGATGATAAATAAAGAAATGATGTTTAAGTAACTGTATTAAAATGATTAAGGATTTATACATAATAAGTAACTCTGAATACGAGAGAGGTTGTTACGTTAAAAGCAGTAGAAGAAATGGTCGCTTAAGAGTATTTAATAGCTACAAACTATTCTTTTCGTGTATGTCAAGAATTTAAATCAATAGGGAAATGTAACGAAATGAAACAAGTACGTATACAGCTACTTTGTTGATGTGTATACCCTTCAATCATCAGGATTTCATTTCGATTCGACAGCTTAAAAATTGAATAAGCCGATAATGCTAAATTAGCCGGGCACAGGAGTAGGAGGAGTATAAAGAGTAATTGAATTTGCAGAGACCTAAACTGGGTGTAATTTCCATTGGTAAACAATACTAAACAGTACTAATGGCATAAATTATTTATGACAACGCATGCTATTCAAAATGCAACGTAATGTGGGATTATTATCAGTTATATGGCCCTGAAATTTGCCTAAATAAACTAGAAGTTACCTCAACAATGTTTCGATTGTTCTTGCTAACCACAGTCATAACAATTTCCTTTTAATTCATATCAATTTGACCAAAAAATAGGGTAAACAAAAAATAGGGTGCGATACGATGAGTGTGTTGATTGGACTAGAAATATTTGCTGGAAGATTTGAAAGGAGTCAATTAACATTTCCTGAATAAAAGCTGTATGAATAAATCAGATTGCACAGCCGAAACAAAAGACGGATTCGGAAACTCTCATATGACGTTGATTTTCAATTCAAATCTTTCAAAATTTATCATTGAAAAGAAAGATAATCACTGAATATTGGTTCCGACTGTCAAAATACCAATAAATTTAACCAGATCTTTGAACTTGATTGCTTTTGTAATTGATGTTAATACACATTTGTTATTGGAGCAAAAAAACAGTCCGCCATTTCGGTTCAAGATCTACCAAATAAATTAGATATTCCTTTCGTAAATTGAATTGGAGTTGAAAATTACTTGATATGAGATTTGCAACTTACGCTTTGGTTGCTATGAGCAGGGATGAGTTTATGCGTTAACGACCGCACCCTTTACTTATACTTAACGATACCAGCGAGGGGTCCAAGCATAGTCGGGGCTCCAAAGTTTTTGCAAACACAAATAGTACGTTCCAAACTACAAATATCATATTTCAATGCAAAAGTTGAGGATGTGTATGCAGCTTTTAGTGATATATATATAAATATATTTCACGAATTTTGATAAAAATGATATCAGTAATCAAATCGATCCAGGAATTTCAAGACGGTGAAAATGTTAGAATTGCTACTAATTGGAACATTCTTAAAGTATTCTAACTGTATCATAAAGTCATTTTTGATTTTAGGCGCAGGAATCATTAAAAAAAATTCAGGATGAACGCAATCGAAAAAAAATTGTGAAAGTAATTCGTTGGATTTATCTAAAAAGGATCTAGAGAAACAAATGAGATTTAGAACGTTAGCTATTACAATGATCAGAATCAACTAGAGATAGAGCAATAATCAATTTAAATCCAAAACTGTCGAACAATTGTTTCCAGTGACGACTATTAGAAGTTCCATGATGATCTTGATCAGCTAAAATCGTCTGGAATTCCTAATTAATCTATAACATCCTAATCCAAAAATTCTCTTCTGATATATATTCGATGATTTCAACACGCAGTATTTTTAACCTTGCCTATTTTAGAATAACATGTAGAAGAGTCAACAGATGTAAGCAATATAAATTTATTTTCTATCCTTTTTTTGCGAGTTGCCTATGCGGTCAACATAATTAATCATGGCTATGTGAAAAAAGGAAAGAAAAGGCTTCATAGATTGGAGCCAACTACGCGCAAATATCATACGCGAAATAAAAAAAAACAAAGACAACGTGCCAATAAATGTGGATAAATTGTCTGAACATATTGCTTTAGAGGTTGTGGGTATTATATTTCGAGTGATTCTAGAAAGGAATTAATAATTGACTTACAATCTTCACAAGCATTATTTTTTACTCAGTGATTTTTATTCTTTACTTAAATGTTCAAATGGTCTACAATATTCTCAGATGGTTCCAGTTTAAACCTTTGGTGTGACAGAGAAAGTGTTTTCCGCGTAGTCCAAACGCATTGTACGTCTCGAAGTACCACACACAACGCGTATAATCATCTCCGTTCAAAAGAAAAAATGTTAGAAAAAATGTTTCAACACAGCAATCAGCGGCACCGTAATAAAATTTCTAAATTGTATTCTAATAAATTGAAATTTCTGTACAGGATCTTGGACTTTAACGTTTCGAAGTCTTTTCGAATGGATTCAAATAAAAGAAAAACTTAGCTGTAAATACGCATAACGAACTGAGGGTTTAGATACGTGCACTTTATTACAGTTAAAGAGTGAATGAACTAAGGAAAATATGGAGTCACCTAACGTTTTCACTTTGGAGTCATCGCGCCTATTTCTGCGTTAGGATACCTGGTTGAATACTAGTTGAAACGGTTCAATTATAGAATCGCGAGAGCTGTGTTAATAAAGGATGTAAGTTCCAAATAGGGAGGGTAACTTGAATAATTGATATTGCTAATATTGAATAGACCTAATTGCGAAGGGAAGCCGAAACGCTTCCCAATAGCAATTGAGACAAATGTTCATAATGCATTAAAACGCAATAAAAATTTAATATTCCGATCTTTTTAAGTAATCAATTTAAGCATACTTTAAGATTTGAAGCAAAATTTATTTGACGCAATGGATGATTCGATGAAATAGAACAAACCGAAACGAGAAATATTGTCTATTCTGTTCTAGAAAATTGTAACAGCATGGTCTAGAAAATTGCGTATTTGTTCTGCTTTTTGTCTTGAGAACAGGGGAAAGACAGCAATATTGAAGATTCAAACAAATAATATGTGAATCCGACACTAGTGTGCTATAGAAAACGAAAGCACACGAATGAGATCGTGTTGTATGAAAACGATTGAAATATTTTTGCAAGATGTAAGTCTTTGGTAACGCAAGGCCATGTCTGACACAAGCAAATTATATAATATTCAAGGTATGAATTTTGAAGAAATAGTCACATTCACAATAAAAGAGCTTTACGATTTGCTGTCGCACAGACAAAAATTAAAAGATTAATTAGCGAAAATGTTGTTGAGTATGATCAAAACCTTTCTATTCAAGTCCAGAAGCTCGTTCTTCATTAGTAAAGGCGTAATATTTTTAAATAATGATAGGAACACGGTCAATGATAAATTTTGAGGACCGAAGTGGCTAATGAAACGAGAATTCATAGCCAGGCACGCAAGAAATTCTATTTCCAATGGAAATAAACGCTCGGACATTCTCATATAATTGATTAAAGGCAAGGGTCGCTAGATGTTCAACATATTGCTGGAGTTTCAAATATCCAAATATGAAATCATAGAATCTGAATTTTATAAAAATTGGAAATCATCAACAAAAACTGAATACGAACGGAGAATTAATGAAACTTAGTTAAGAAAATCGTCAATCTTGTATGCGGAAGCAGCAAATCAAGGAAATTTAATGCACCTTGGGCCTTTGTTGGCCGTCTGATATATTTTAATTAATGTGAAACATCACAGACTCCTTCTTTTCCGTCTAAGTGTTGACAACTGGATTCAGTCAAGGTTTTTCCGCTATCGATCCTCTAAAATGACAGCGTAATTTGTAAGTAGAATGTTTAGAATTCACAGATTATAATAGGCACAATAAATAATGTGGAAGTTACAGAAATCTAATAACCTAAATAGGCAACTACTTTTCTTACTCTTAAACGACTGCTTATACTGCCTTACACAAAATAAAACAAAAAGATTAAGAATGTTTGTGTATCTCGTTTTTCGTGTTACTTTTTTTTTCTTTTTGGCATGGACAATACTAACAATATTTAAGACCGAGCTCTAATTACAACGAAAAAATTAAACAGCAAATATTCTCTACCATAATATTTTTTCTTTATGCTTTTCTTTTTCTCAATAAATAACATCGTTTTCTCATTTGATTTCTATGCTGTGTCTATTTATGATAATTTACATAATTTTTGTTTTTTCTCTCTTTAAATTTAAATCGTCATACTCTACAATATTTGAAACTAATATATGTTGAAGAATGCAACACTGATGAAGAAGAATCATCACTAAGCTTGCAAATCGAATGAATAAAAAGAAAATGATAAAAGAAATAAAATCGATTCAAATTAAACAATTCTAAGAAAAGGTGAAGAAAGTAGTGAGAAATACTAAAAGCAGGACGTATTGTTAAAATAGACCCTTTTTTGGCAGAATACAACATAAACATAAGTATCAGACACTGGTGATTCCGTTGCGAGTGAAGTTTCAATGCAATGTGATCGTTCCGTTTCTTGTTGCGCAGGGAGAGGGCGTGTACAATTGGTTTGAAAGGTCATTTTGTGACGTTGATGTAAGGAAGAGTCATTTTGTATTAGCTATAGGTTAATTCTTTGTTGGTTGCAGGTGTTAGGTTGATGTGTAATGGTGTAATAGCAGGATGTAGGCGTGTCTACGTGAGTGTTTTAAGTTATACTTATATATATATATCATTATTCATTTGTATCTTTGTAATATAGTTTTTAATTTCATTCTCTATTTCCATGTTTCTTCTTTGAAATTTTTTTTTGCAATATTTTTAGCGTTAAAATCATTTATGTTTGTTATTCATCTTCAAACTGTTGATCCTCCGTCTCTGAATGCTTTCTTGTATATATTATAGATTTTTGTATATATATATATATATAGATTTATTTTTATTACTTGCTTCTTCATTCAATTAATTATAATAATAATAATAATTATAATAATAAAAAACTAGAGTGAACAAAACTAGGCAGCTGTAGTATGCGCATTACTACTACTACTACTGCTACTATTACTATTGCATTGTTTCTGTAACAAACTAGTATTTGTTGAATCAATGGGGTGTGTGCTACTTTTATCATGAAAACCAAATGGATCGGTGCCAATATGGCCACTACTAATAAATTCGCCTGCCAGAGGTGTTGTATGCGTAGTTACCCCTAGGCCGCCATGTTTTCCATAGTTGAAGCCAGTTTGGTTGATGCTACTATTGTTGTTGTTAGTGAAACTACCGCTATATCCACATAAACCACCAGCACCAATGCCAACACCAACACCAACACCAATTCCACCGGGATGATATCGTCCAACATCGCAGCTAGTGCCGTCCCTGAAATCAATACCATAGCCAAAATCACGCATAGCCTCCGGTTGAGTGCAGATGGGTTGAACGGTTGCATCGCCATCGATGATCCTAATTGGTGTTGGTGATGAGGATGTTGTAGTTGCTGTTGTTGTTGATGAAGTTTGCTGTTGGTTATGATGATGTATCAGACAGCTGTCATCACTAGTCGTGGTCGTATTATTACCAAGAATTTTACTACCAGTTATATCGGTACCTTGATTACTACTAGTTGTTGAAGCCGCCGTTGATACGGATGATGACGTCAGCGTTGTTGAACATGTCATCCCTGAACTGTTGCTCAAGCTAGCTGTGGCCGTCCTCCCTCCCGTGGACGCTCCATGTGTCTCAGTTACGGATGAGTTTTCCGTCGAGGGTGCTAGCGTTGTTGATCCAGCGGATGCTGCTGCAGCAGCTGCAGCCATTCGATCATCATCGGTTAAACGTAACGCTATCTCGAGATCACGTAACACATCCGTTTCCTTCTCGTCAATTAAATTGAAACGTCGATGCAGGGCGGTTAAGTGGGCAAATGTTAAATTTAAATGTGTATGTAAACCTAGGGTGGCGATTTCACGAAAATGCGCCGCATATAGATGAGCTATCACATGAAATTGCAAGCGTAGTATTTTACGGGCGATACTTTCAAACGAACTTGGAAATTCGTTGGCGAATTTTGTCGGAAATATTGATTCATCACTGACTGTTTTTTGGGTGAATGTCATTACATAATCGATATATTGTGGCGCAGCCACTCTGGTTTTTTTACCCTTCTCGTCGAACCATAAATATGTCCTGAAATGAGTTAAGCAGTGTTAGAATCGATCCATATGAGAAATATCTTTTTTATATACTAAATTATCAAATCGAGCTAAGTACTAGAACAAATAGAACATAATTAAGTAAGTGAATTAAAAATGATCCTATTTATTTGTAATCATTCGGACAACATGCAAATAAACCATGCGGAAACCATCATGCAAACTTAATCAGACATCCACTAATGGTCAATTTATGTTTTCATTTGGATTAATTTGAAAAGTAAGACTACGGGCAATAACTTGAACTAGGAAGACTCCAGGAAACATATTAAACTTCCTTTTCAACTCGCAAAGCAAAACGATCTTAAGAAATCTTTTCAAACTAAGCTTTAAAGCGTAAAGCTTAAACTAAGTTTAGTGGCATAAGATTTATGAAACAAGCATACACACATTGGTTTATCAAACAATTAGCAATTGTGATATTCAAGTGGGATCTTTAGGGAACAAACAAACTACAGTACAGTCTTTAGGAAACAAACAAAGAAGCGCGCGTACTTTGTACTCGCGCTTCTGACACCGATTCAGCGTTTGCTTGCTTTGTTTTGCTTTAATCATAACCTCTTTTACATACATACAATCTAATGCATATTGTAATCAGTAAGCTGTTTCACACATTTGCGTTTTCGGTAATTTGCTTGGAATTTTCGTAGATTTTATAATGATTATAACCTGTCAATTATGTTAAAAAATAGAATTGGTGTAAACAAATGCAGCTGCATCTACCAGGAAACATGTTATTAGAATGAAAGGTGATCATGCAACATGATCGCGATAACTTTCTTATAGAATTAGGTAAATTGAAAAAGGATAGACAAGAATACGAACTATCGTAGCGAAAAAAGTTGTAACTTCACATCATACTCATTCGATTCAATAATTAGTTGTCAAAAATAAGTTTTTTTTGGAATAGGAAAAAGCGAAGTCTGTGTCTCGATAACGGCGAGACTTGGAATTGATGTTTGATCCAAACGTATCGAGCCTATCTATATACCTTCGTACTAATGTTATTCATTATTATCCGGTGAGTAACATCCTTTAAAGAAGTCTCCGTGCCATTGAAAAACACGGTCCAAGCGGTGTTTCCACTTCTTGAACTATAACTGGAGGTCAGTTTTCACAATTCCTTTCAGTGTATTTCTCGCACTAGTCTCAAATGTCTGTTTCTCATCGAACGGGTAGCCTTTGAGCGTCATTTTTGTTGTTGCCAAGAACCAAAACTCGCAAGCAGCTATGTCGCGACTATACGAAGGATGACGAGGTTTTATGGTTTGATGCTTATTCCAATATTGTTGCACAAGGATAACTGACCAATTATGTGGCCGTTTTCTTCTGTCACCATCACGTAATGCCTTCAATACTTCAGCGTTGTTTTCTTTAGTGATCTTTTGACCTCTCCGAGCATATTCGTGGTGCACAAGATATTCTTAATCAAAGACAACAGTCAAAATTGTCTTAACTTTGCTCCGATTGCGCCGCGACTTTTCTGGCCTTAGTGATTCAGAACTTTTCCACTGTTTGGGCACTAACTGTCGCTATACTTCTGCATCTTAGTCCTGAAACCATGATTTATCGTCGGTTAAAATCTTATTGAGTACGTTTGTACTAGAATCCATTTCTTTGTTGACCGAATCGATTTCTTTCGCACACACGCTAGTAATTCCCAAAGTCTCGGCTAAAATTTTTATAACTTTTAATAACTTTTCATTTCGTGTACAATCAATAGACAATCTCCTTCAATCATAAGCCCAACACGCTTGACGCTTGAAGATCGGCCAAGCCGAAAATCACTACTAACTGACGTGCGGCCATCTTGGCAATAGAATAAACACGCTGTGTGGGAACTAGCGCTTTTTAGTCAATTAAAAGCGAATTTAAAAGCGAAATTAAAGGAGAAAAGAATATGTTTAGAAAATCGTATGCCCATTACTTTTTCAAAGGCATGTCTTATTACTTCACTACAAGGTTCCGCTGCATACGCCTGACAAAACGCTTCCAAAGCAAGATCAAATTATGCAGTTTACGCTTGTCACACTTGAGGGCTAGGTTTTGAAGTTGCAGAGGAAACCCATGAGTGTTAGACCTGACTTCTGAAATTGTTAAAGGGAAATTGAAATCGCTCTCATTCCAACATGTATCTTTAGACGCTCTGCAGGGGGGGCAATCTCAATCGACACACAGTTGACTCTATGCTGGATTTTCATTAACTCTGTTTCGACTCAATTCTTTTCTCAGCGTCCTATCTGCTTTTTCTTGTATAGTCTTAACACTTTAAGTATCTTTCAGCATTGAATATTTGTATGGATCTGAAAATTACAATGCCATTACTTTGGAATTAGAAAGAATATGTGTTTGACAGTTCACCTTCAAATATCGCGTTTCAAAAAGTATTCCATTGGTCATAACCTACATATATAGAATGAATGATATACATATATAGAATGATTTGATTTCTATCGTTTCTTTAGGTTCACAGTAGCGACACTATAACTTTACGAGCGTACGATTTCCCCTTCAGTTCTTTGCGAGGTATTAACCTGGTCATGTATAGGTCGGAGAACTTCTTCTATTAGCTAGTTCAACCGCTTAGATCTTCGATAGAGCAGCATAATAAACATGGTTATGGATGCTTGATTGAAAAAAGGAAAATCGAGAATCAAAGTTGACTAAAGGGGAAGACTTTGAAGAATTTTAAATCTATTTGGATTTAAAATGAGCTACTCATGAAGGACAATTAGTTTTACGAATCTCTTTTTTTGGGCCTCCAATTAAAAAATGGATTGAAAATTGGACAGGGAAACCTAACGGACAAAAGGAACATTTCTAGCTTTATTTGGATTTGTATAGAGTGATTAAGAAGCGTGCTTAGAACAAATAGAAATAATTTATTCCGATTTGAAGACATTCTGAAGCTGATATTGAACATGTTAGTCTTGAAATAGGACTTTGTGTTATTTTCGAGCTGGACAAACGCTTCGAGAAAAACGTCTGGAAAAATATCGTTTTCTCTTCGAGAAAAACAAAAACGTTGACTTATTACGTGTAAAATAGATATTTCAAACTGACGATGGAACCCTAGCCAACCAAAAATATATGAACTCTTTATTAGGGACTCAAAATTCAGGATAAGCTTAGCAAATAATTATTGTATATGATCAACCGGCAGTCAAATCAAAGTCTAACGTAAATTATGGGATTTGAAAAAAAATTAATATACCTCAAAGCTTAGTAGAAATTAAAATTTACTCGTTGTGCACCTTGCAATTATGTCAAAATTGGTAAAAAGGAATCTGAAATTATTACATCAATTTTTCAATTCAATCCAAATGTTATATGGCTATAGATTATTCTATTAAAATTATGAAGATTATTCTATTAAAATTAAAATTAAATCAAAATAATAGAAAAATACAGAAAAAATATGTAGAGGATGTCATCCATGCTACGGAAATACATTCTTAATATCAAACATGCAATTTTTATGTATAAAGCGTGCATAGAACCGAAAAAAACAATTACCTTAGTAAATGGGAACACAGTGAGTAAATGGAAACACAGGATCGTTTCGTTTCTGATAAATGTTTCATAATATAAATGATACATTCTACATCTAATTCTTGCATATTAGATGTGCACTTTTTACACTAACACCATACATTTACACCAAACCATGTTAACGTAACAAAATTTAATGAAATCGTAAATATTCGCATTGCATTAAACGACCGAATTTGTTTTGTTTTGGGTGGGATTAGAATGATACATGCATTTGTAAGGTATTTATGTTCGTAAGGATACAATTTTTTACATTAATATTTATTTGTTTGGATTGTTGTTATCATTATCTATGAGGTTATTTATGATTTTTTGGAGAGTTTCGAATTGAGCGTGAGAAAGCAACAGAAAATGCATTTCAAAATTTGCTTGTATGATCGAAACTGAGTAGCATGAAGAAAATAAAGAGCCTTTGTAAATACCATTGCAATTTTAAAGTATTTTAAAGTATTAGTAATGCGTTATGCTATAGTAATATACCAAATATGTAAAACAATTCAAGCAGTAAATTATTTACATTTTTACAATTACAAATTTATAATTCAAAATGTTCAACAGAATTATAAAAACGTCAACCAGGCCTATTTTCATGACATAACTTTAAAAAATAACATATTTAACAATAAACTCCAATAACAAGATCTTTATCGAATGAGCGAGCATAAAAATTAAGGGACATTTATTGACTTACCTATTTCCTGGGCCAGTCATGTCTGGACAACCGGAGGTTGTACAAAATTCGCTAATTGTACCATAAACTAAATTTACATGTTCGAAAAGTGCTAACGCTGTAAAGAAATGAATAAAATAAGAAGATTAGTATTATCCAGTTATCATTTTCGTTATCACCATAATTAAATAAACTTCAGAATTATTTTCTAGTAAATGAGCCAAGGATGAACCTACTCCCAGTTCGACCCATACATTCCAATGTACAGATTTTACCACTGGAATGCCTTAGTCTCCTCTCCAATGGGACAATTTTTTAATAGATAAGGATCCAAAACAAAAGGCAAGTGGCGATGAAATTTAAAATTGTAACCAGTCAGGGTGGTACTTTCTATGGGTAGAGAGGAGAAGGGTACATGATTGTTTGGTATCTTGCATTCCTTTAACATCTGATGTTGCATTGAGGCAGCATCAGCACCAGGATAGAAATGTCATGTCACCATATCATGTCACCATATGTTCTAATTGCAATTTATAGAGTTCAGTTAGTCTCTAGTCACATAGTTTGTTTATAGTATGGGCCTACGTAAAGCGATATGCCAAGGACTTTTGTCAGCGAACTTGACAATGTCGTTTTTGGCGAATTTGGAATGTCCCTTATACATATTGTTGAACAGACTTGTTTAAGGATGCGTTCTCTGAGCCATTCTCATGAGTCTGGTCCAAGAACTTATCAAATGAAGACCAGCTGATGCTGAAAGATGATAAAGCATTGATACGAATCTAGGAATAAGGATTAAAGTTTGCTAGAATGTTATCTGTTTATAGTCGATGCTTTTTAATGAGCATAACCTGCACGAAATTCTTCAAATCTTCGCGAATGAGGCGATCTATTAAAAATTTTTCCGCCATGCCAATAAATAATGTTTCCAAGATTCGGAAAATAATTAACATTCGTGCAACAGTATTACAATTATAGTAATTGTTATTCACATGAGGTATGTCGACTTTTTTCCAAGAAAACTAAATGATTTACCCAAGAAAAGTTTGGTAAATCATGGTAAATCATAAAAAATCATGGAAAAATTATCAATTTTACAAATTGATATTGCGATTGACTGATGTGTCTCACTTAAGAACAATAATTACTATGATATTGAATCGCTGAACATCCTGAACATTTGTAACATCCGCTGAACAATTGTAAATCTACTCCCCAGATTTTTTAAGTGTATTACTGGGAGTACGAACTAGTTAATTTTGGTGGTACAATTTATTTTAAACTGATAAGAAAGAACTGATTTTTGGAAATATTTTTCGTCGTTGGTTACATCTTTTTTCCACCTCTCAGAACATGTTCGAATTCCTTCTCGATGAAGTAAATCTCGTCTTTGGGGAAATCAAAGTTTTAAACTTTTACTTATTTCCGCAAATTATGTGAACCAGCGAACAGCCAAATCGTGCTTTGTCTATCTGAGCTACTAGCAATTGGAGGGACTTATGATCGGGGAAGATTCTGGGCCGGTTAAAAATTCCACTTGAGCATTTTCAACTACTTTTTCATGTCTTTGTGACATTTGGCCAAGTGTTGTAATGCAGACAGATTATTGTCATATGATTGCTCGTATTCCTCCCGCTTTTCTTTTAATGCACGATGGTTCAGCTAGACATCTCTACAAATTAAAGCAGAAAATGAAAACTTCCTCCAAACTTGTCTAGCTAAAGACATAATCTGATACTTTCAATCCAATCAAAAATAGGCTTTTTTTGATACTCAAAGCGTGACACGCTGAATATCACCGACAGGTATCTAAACTGTCTGAAATCAACTGTCACTGAAGCATAACATTCATAGCAGCCAGAGCCATCTCTGGAAAGTGAGCCGAAATTACATAATACATTAAATAAATCATAATAACTCCAAAACGGATATGACGGTGTTTTTCCGTGATTCAATTGCCATTCAGTCGGTGTTGCGGCCAGGGTTGACCCATTAGAAATTCGGAAAAGCAGTATGGCACTAACTGTATATTATATTATTATTTCAATTAATAAACCACCATCTTTATTTCGTGGGGAAAATTTGTACCAACAATTTTTGCCACGTGCATATTGTTATGGGCGATTAATGCCATATTTCATACAAAATTATATATATACAATTGTATATTTTAATATTTGTATTAACATGTATATTATTATGTATACATATTAACATCTATACAAATTTTCAGTCGTATATATGTATTTTTAATCGCAATACTCTGCTTTTGTGTACGATTTTTCGTTCCAGCAAACAGATCGATGAAAAGAAGCTAAATTTTAAGTAAGTATGAAATGTGTGGGCATGTGTATATTTACACAAAGTTTGCCGATTTACACATGTGCTATGGGAAAATTGAAAGAGCATGAGAATATTTGGCAATATTCGATTGTTAAAAAATAAAACAGACATTTTGGAGCCTATAAAAATTTATAGTTCAATGGATTTTTCTTATTGATTTTGTTGGTACTTGTAGATGTTATTTGAATAGGGTGTTTATTGTTGTAGGAAGTTGTTAATTTTTTTTTGGCTATACAATTTGCAGTGATTTTCATATTCTGAGGAAGTGATAAAATTTTATATGAATTGTACGCCTGTAGCTCTAATTGATTTGCGCTTTTAGCAAATATAGAAGTCGACAAGCTGAAAAATACAGTCAGTTAGTGAAAAATATGAGAATAATTGATATTTTTTAGAAAAGGTCAACGGTGTTAAATTTAAATTAGCAATCGGGCATCGTCCTGAAGGGCAAAGCTCGATGTTGTGTTATTGCATTGTATGCTTTTGTGCGCAATTAGCACACTCGTCAATGAAAGTGTCTTTTGTTTGTTTGAAATATGCTGTGTGCGAAGGACTTTACATTCTCGTCCTGACTTGGCTGTTGAACTTTTCAAGTTACATGTTTGTGATGATGGGAAATCAGCCTCTGTTAGATGTGAAGATTATATCCTATATAATGTTGTTTCTCCTCATTTGCAAAATAAAGTATAGAGAATGTAATAATAAACTGTCAATATTTACTCTAGTCACATTTGTTTTGAATATTTCAAGAAAAAAAAAGTGCATAGAATCAAATACGATAGTCTGTTTCAAAATTGAGACCTAAATTAATATTGTAAAGATATAGCAACCATTGGACTATGAGCAAGGATGTCTTATTTCTACAGGGATTCCCGGATTCTGTTCGTTACTGTTATCTAGCTAATGATATATGAGTCTAGGAGGATTTGTGCTCAAAGAAATTCGCCAGGTAAATAAATTAAGAAAAAAAACAACTATTTTTCCAAAATCATTCTCATAAAAGCAAAGAAAGTAAACCATCATCAAATTGATTGTAGAGATGCTACATGCTAAATACTCGTACATAGGACGACCACTGATTTCTGAGATATTAAAACCGTTTGAACTAGTTCTAGAGGTCAACTTTCAGAGATTACAAAAAGTTCTTCTGACGTTGACGTCATTATGACTCAACAACAAGTACAAAGGGCGTCGTCTGTCCTAGGTTTCTTAACAAGGTTTCTCTGTCCTACCTTAAGAACAAATGCCAATAAAACAGGATTCAACGCCAATTTTCAGTTGCATTGGGCAGTGGGCACGCATGTAGGCAAAACTTGTTGGAGATCGAACGTAGAAGAAGCCAAAGATGCGCATTAATGTTATGTAATACTCAATGACTGACATAAACTATGACACCGGAAAAAATGTTCTTACATATATTTGGAAGCAGAAAGTTAGCAATCGTGATCTAATTGCTCTCCTATATCGTTTAATTTCTTAGCTCTCTATATTGCAAAGCTCGCTTTATTTGCTACATAGGGTTCTCGTGTCAATTTCCTTACGATGCTCTTCGGCACTGTTAGCGCTTCTTAGTGAGTATACTATGATAGAGAGGTATAAGATTTTTGTACAGGGATCCCAGCAGAACTTTCTGCTGGGTATTTTGAATGTTTTGGCATATTAATTAAGCAGAATGCCTGCACATGCCTGCGATGTATTCAATACCGATCTAACCCTGAAAAGAAGTTGTAGCGAGTATTACCAAGAATGGACTAACATCGATAATACTATGGCTATCACCGCTAGGTAGAGTTATGTTTAGAGATTAGATAGATTGGTACAAATTAGTTTTAGTGCACTGAAAAGCTTATTTCGCAAGTGAAACCGACATTTGTTCACGTTGATTTTAAAAAAGGTGAACCAGAATAAGCAATAAAATACTGGACCTGAAGTTGTGAAGCAATAACGATATAAGTGGAGTGGATGCAGTAGATCGTTGGCTTGCTGTTGACATCAAAAAGCCAAGTTGCGGAAGTGGAACGTACGTTTTATTTCCTACATTATTGACTTAGTAATCGCAAATGCCTCGCTATTGAACAATCGGTCAATAAATAGAAAAGATGTTCAGCTAATACGCAGAAAAAATTTTTGACTAAAAATCAACTGCTTGGACCCTATAATTAAAGAGCAGGACACAGCAGCATGTTAAACGGGGAGCAACTCGATAAAGACTATTGGTGAGGTCGACAAAAGATTGACGCTACCGCATCAACGTTGATTTACCGTTAAATAAAGACCCAAGCTGAAGTGTTTAACGTGATGACTTCCCGCCTTTAGTCCTAAACTCACGGGGATAATAGATAGGGTTGAATTATGCGTCAATCAACGTCCCTATTTGCATTGAGACGTCCTTATTTCAACCTTGCAACACAAGACCATAAACCACTAATTTTCAGCCAAGATAGGCTCCTGACCATGTCACGGCAACCTAGGCCAGGTTGAATTGAGCGTCGACAAACGTCCGAAATTGACGGTAAGGTCCTAGTTCATCTATACAAGTGTAAGAAACCCGGAGTGACAACTGGTTAGTACAAAATTTTACTTCCTAATCAAAATCAATACGATTCTCGTCTTGTACACCTTGCAAAGGATCTTCCGTTAGCTCTTCCTTGCTTGTGACATCCATCAAACCTCTGCTCGGGTTTTTGTAGTACAATGCTTGTACTGCGGCCAATTCACGTTCCTTTTGACGATGAGGTTCTAACAAGGGGTCAGAAAGACGGCAAGACAACTCTCTAGTGTCTCCTATTAAGTTGGAAGCTTGGCGCCTAGGATATGCAATGATATATCGAGTCGAAACATAGTGATCTACGCCAAGGAGCAACATTGAACCTAATGTCTTCCATGAGTCATACATAGAGTGGACAGAACTACAGGGATCAATACACATATACCAATAGGATGACCTCTATTGCAACAGTCCTACACCGGAGGATATAACTCTGCGAAGATGTGGACACAGCAGTTCAGTTTCCTTATGTTTCCTTACATTCAGTAACACGTGATTTTAGCGTCGGGAAAATTGCCTATTTTGTACGTCAATTTGCCTATAAATGTGTATGCCCAATCCTTCCAGATATTCAATTTTGACCTTTCAGGCTTCGTCATTGAGCTGGCTATAATTTTCGTCCCAAATTTCTAGTTCTAAAGTTGTGTTGCGCAGCTTGACCCTCTCTTGTTACCAAGCGAACTTAGGTCAGAAGGTTCCAATTGTTTCAGTAAATTAATAAGGATAGCTCTCTGATACTATGTGTATACAGCGTGTTGTGCTCCTTTATTTTTGAAGTTATTGGATTTGATAAAACGATAGAACAACTGTTTCAAATCAAACTCAGGCCAGGTTGAGAGTTGTGGGTCAATTTTGTTTTGGATATTGTACTAAGCTTTTTTTGATTTTTGGGTGTTGAAGCGAAAAATAATAAGCAAAGGATATCTAATTTATACTTAATATACATTTCAACGAAAAATATTATATAAAAATTTCACTTACTATGAGATGCTAGCCATTCATTATAATCTAAACCAGCTGGAAGATCAACTAAGTCTCTGAGATCAGCATCAGGTAGTTTACGTTCTAGAACGCTTTCTTCTAAATATAACTTTGTGTCTGTTGGATTCTGATCACCATCACGCTCTTTACGACGGGCTTTTCTGTAATGAAGGGAAAAGAAGAAAATTGTATAATCAAGGATAATTAAAGAAATATTGAATATATGTCGAAATTATTCAAAAGTAACACAAAGGGAAAAACACATGAATTCAAATCAACTCCAGGTGATTTCCTTTTTAATCAGAACGAGATTCTGCAAAACTTATTTCGTCCAAAGTAAAATTTTAATAAATTTCATCCAACGTTAAATAATTAAAAAGTTAAACAAATCTAACCATCATTTTAATAATAAAAGCCACCATCATCCATTATGAAATTCAAGAATAACCCATGAAAAGTAATTTTTTCCACCCTATTTTGGTTCATTTCGAAACTCGAGCACGGTTTGCTTTTGCATAAGTTTTCAAAAGTTCAAAAGGAGAGAATTTGATACATATATCCTGCAGACGATTTTTCTTCCATCGCCTTCAAAGAAAATCAACCTTGTCCTAGTATTTCCCTACGGTATTTTTGCTTTTTTAATTTTTTTTAATTATATTTTTGTTCTTTCGAAAACAATTTTCTTGTTTGAAAAATTAAGGCTGGAAATTAAAAATTTTGAATGTTACAACAAACTGAAAAACTTTGTTTTTCTCCTCAAGTTAAAGTCAAGAGTTGAAGTCTTTTAAAGTTTAACGATGGCATATAGAATAAAGGAGAATGAAACGTGATATGAAAGTAGAACCATTGTGTTTGAGCCCTTTTTAAGACATTTTCTTCAAGAAGGAAATGAAAAGAAAGAACGTAAAGGGTGTAAGGGAAGGTTTAAAAAGGAAAATAGAAATCGTATTTATTTGGTTTACCATTTATGAAACCTAAACTTGTGAAACGTATCTAATTGGGGAGGTGCGAAGCTACATATGAGCTGTGATCAAAGTCGGAACCAGAAATTTCATAATTGTGTTTTCAAATTTTCGAAATTAAAATTTTTATTTGATATTTTCAAGTGGAACTTGATAAATTCCCGAAAAAAATCCTCGTTGTGTTTTATGTAATGTCGCTGATGGGGTAAGATATTTAATTATTAATTATTTGAATTAAGTAATAAATTTTATTAAGTTGGAATGAAAACGAGTGGTCTATTAGTCCTGGCAACTGCTTTTCTTCTTTTTTTGAATGTAAGCAATATTTAGGGGGTGGGGTATTCGAAATTTAGATTGCTCAACCAGGGTAGTTATTTTGCTGCTGGTATAATCTAACTTCCAAGACTTTAAGAGACATAAGGTTGGAAATTAGTCTGAAATCGTCCAGATCCTGAGTAGTTTCTTTTACAAGTGAATAGTCCTCATTATTCGTGATGCATGCTACATTGAATCGTTGAACCGAAACTTCTTCCTCGTTCTCATCTTCATTTTTAATGTAGGTGGATTTATAACGACGAGTAACTTTTAAAGGCTTTGTGGTAAGGTGGAGTCAAAGGTGGCATCCAAACTGCATAGTTTGGGAGATAAACGTGGTTCCAAGTTTTGAGGCTCTTTTGTAGTAAAGTTGTTCTTTAAATATCATGGTTTGAAGTTAGTCTGCGATCTCAATTTTTGCATATTTGGCTTCAGTTTGATGACAAATTCGTTTTGTTGTTCGTGTCGTTTCGTTCGTACTGGTTTGTTCCTCAAAACACAAATCTCTGCAGGCAGCCTAAGGGATATTCCAGACACAAGTTTAGCAGTTGATGCTTTAATATCTTCCTTGAATGCGGATCGATACTCCAAGAGCATGTTTTATAAATGGTCCCAATTTTTAAGAGTTGTCATATTTGATTGAAGACTTGATCGTCTTGAATCTTTGCTCAGGACTGGAGGTCAGATGTGATTCTCTGGCGCTTGATTCCCAGCATTTGGGCCAGCACGTTGAATAAGGAAGGCTCGAATTGTCCTCCTCGTTCAGCTGACATGTGATAAAGAGCACCAAAACAAAAAAAAAAAAAAACCAGCCACTGACGAGACCAAGGGTGACTTTCTCGATCTCAAAGAGTCAACGAGTGTAAAGGTCAGCGAGTGAATGAATCACAGCTGGTCAACAAATAACAAAAATTTAGCAAAAGAGGTAATGGTTCTACAATAATTTTCTTGCTTCTCCAGGTGTCCGTAGTCGATTGGTTGGTTCTAAACTGCCTCCACTCTTGGAATCATGCCTAAAGTCCCCTCTTTAATGCTAGCTAGGCGGTCAAGGTGATGCTTTTTCGGGATTCTTTCTTAACATAAATAGCAATGGGTTAAATTAACAATGGTCTTCCATATAGAAAAGCAAATTTTTTAATGCTTCACTGCTGGAAAACTCCCTTTCAGTGCGCTTTGACTGGACATCCAAAGCTTACAGCAGATTTTTGACTTATTGATGAAAAGCGGCGCCAAAGGCATAGTCAGAAGCATTACCATGAAAACGCAGTTCAGGATTGTTCAATGGTTCTGTCAGGAGAGCTGAGCTGGCTAGTTCTTCTTTGCACTTTTCAATAGTTTCATCCGTCCAGATCATCTCAAATTCGTCGTTCTTTTCGTTGCTCTTCATCAGTTTTGCAAAACGCCCTGTGAAATGACAGCGTTGTGTATGCAACCAGGATTGGGTAACGACTAGGCAACGATTGGGTTAGGAAAACGTCATATTCTGCAAGTGGTTAAATGTCATCTTTGTTGATGACATGATCCGGAAAGGTTATATAAGGAAAACCTTGATTAATGATACGTTTAAATGTTTGACATGACGAGGAACTCAAATAATCTAAAGGGTGTTATTGTCACAGTCTTTTCGGTGTGTCCTTGTGCACACAGATCTTTTCATTTTGGCCATCTGCTCGAACTACCTTTTGGCGATTGTTCATTTTTCTAGAATAAGACAACAGACTTTGGAATGCACCGGAGGAAATTTGGTCTCAACGTGGTGGGAGACAGTAGCGTGCAATGGTGTTTTTGCGTTGAATGTCTCTGGTTTGGTTTGATTGACGTATTTTTTAATACACTTTCAAAACCAGAATCAAAAGAAGTTATATTAATCTCAAACTTATTGTCCGATTGTATCTTTGAGAAAAGTTCGGTTGATTTTTTTGGAAATAACTTTTTTAAGCGATTTATCTCTGAAAGTCGAAATGTGTCAAAAAATTTGGCCTTTTAATTGGCGAATCATGTCAGCAATTATTAACAGTCAAAAGACTCACGATGCAGGTTCAGATACCCATTCGGGGCGAGCGAATTGAGGGATGCATGTGGATTCCTAGGATATTCCTATTAAACTAGGTTTGGCTGGAATGAGAGTTAGGTAGGCATGAGAATTAACACGGGTTAGATGCTCTGACACCTCGTCTGACGCAACGAGTGTGTTTCTCTTAGTTTTTTTTTTGGCTCGTCTTTCTTGTATTCGCAGAATTCTTATCTTTGTTCTGTATTATTACAACTTGCTAGTTGGTTTTTTGTATTACGTACTCTTGATGGGTTTGGGGAACTGTATCGATTAGAAAAACGATCCCGCTGGGTAATGTCAAATCCACTAATTTTTTAAGAGACCACTAATTTTTTAAGAGACTAATTTTAATCCACTAATTTTTTAAGAGACATCAGCGGAGCTCACAGTCTGACTTGTAAATATAGACGCTGTTTTTAATTTGCCCACCTCCAGCATCTGGTCGGCCGTCTCGATTTTGCTTGTTAATTCAATCTTCAGGGTGCCAACAATCGGGCAATCGATTCAGGGAACATAGAGAGCCATAGAGATTCGGTTGTCTTGTTGCCCATGGACTTACCGGCCAGATCGTTTGTGCCAGCCTTGGTAAAGTTTTGAGCCGCCAAGCTCGATTCCGAATAACAAACTTCGTAGATCTAATCTGTTTTGAAGCATTGGAGGAAAGCGCAAAATATAACTCACCAAATACCTTGGTTAGAGAGAAGAAAACTGTTTCAATTTGTTGCTTAGCAAAGAACAAATTTAGAAGATTTTATAAGGAATGGTTTTAATGCTGCAATCTAAGTGTTTTGTGGACTGACTAATTCAAAAGGAATGGCAAACAAGAACACTGTGGTAGCTTTAACTCTCAGCTACCCTATGGTCAACATGTGGGGAACAATGCTGAGTAAAAGAAAGCTAGAATAGACTACAATGGAATCTTTGCTCTCGGGGGACTTCGATGTTTGGGGTGAAGTTTGTAGTTAGGAGCACAGAATGCATCTTCATACCATAATGTCTTTGATTTATTATGTGAATGGGTCTGCCTCATCCTTAAGATCGAAAGGGTGTCTACTTACGAAAGGTGAAGTGAAGAGAGAGAGAGTGGAGTGAAAGAAGAAATGGGGAGTGGAAGGGCAAGGCAGTTGAGCCACGCAGCTTTTAAAAGCTGGCATCAATGGTTTAATCTAGAGGTTGGTGATTCTGAATATTACCTGACGCAGCTCTTCAGTGGAGCCCGTCATTTACGGTCTCACTGACATAGGATGGGAAACTTACAGCGCATACAGATGGGAAACTTACAGCGCATACAGATGGGAATCTTTTTTGCTTTTCCCGAAAATATTCAATGAAGGCTCCGCAACAAAACCAAAGTTAAAAATTGAACAGCCTGAATCATGTGGACTTACACGTAGTAATAATAAATCTATTTGAAATTTATCTCGGACTGGAAAAAATCTACTTATTTATAGTACAATTTAGAAAAGATTAGACAACCTTGTCTGATGAAATATACGCGCTTTCGTAACATACTGATATTAAATGAAATGTGAGGGTGTGAATATTATCGAAATATAAATATGATTATCTGATATACGCGCAAGCAAACGTAAATAATTCTACAGGCAAAATAAAGGCAATGTCCGTTTAAATTAACAATGCCACAATAATAAAATTTTTCTGCGGTATTGATGTCAAGAAAGAATTTAGAAAAATTATAAAACGTGCATTTCTTACTAATAAAAGACGCAAATTTGACTTTTTTCCTCCAACAAATTCAATTGCGTAGACGTTAGCTAACGAACCGATTTCGCACGAGAATTTCGATGGTTTCTTTTTTAAGATATGAGCTTAATAGTTCATGGATACTATTTAGCTCTAGGTTACGTGAGAGGGTCAATGGCATATGATTGATTGTTGGTAATGAAGAAAGGTAAGATAAGTGAAATTATAATCGATTTTTCGAGTAAAAAACCGATTTTAATAGAAAATTCTGCACATGGAATACGAGGGACATTCAACAAGTACTTAGCCTCACCGCCCGATGGCGCTGCTACTACAAAAGCTACTACGTCGTGCAGTACATTCTTTGAGTAGCCTACTGTCAAAGTTTCAGTCAATTCCCTTCATTGGTTTTGTATTGATAGCATTTTGAAGCGAGCGTATCGGTCGGTTGTACAAAAATGTAAAAAGACAAAGATTGTTCGATGATTAGATTCTTGTTTTTGGAAGGAAACACGCGTAGCTAAATCAAAGATCTCTTGGATGCTGTGTACGGTGATTCTTCTTCTTCGATGGCGACCGTCAAGAATTGGTTCAACGAGTTTGTTCGTGGCCGCACATCGGTTTTTGATAGGTTGAAAAATTTATCAAAAACCTTGTACACATTTGAATGAATGCCAGTTTTGGGTCCAAAGTAAACAAATGAGACCGTTTAAATTTCCAATAGGAAATCCATTTTTCAATAAATAATCTCTCTTTTACAAATTTCGAATTTTTTTCGAATGTCGAAGGATCACAACAACTGTCTCTTTTTAAGAGTTCGCGTTCAATTTTTATCCCCACGTTACCATACGTGCAATATATGTATACTCAAAAGTATAAATTTATTGACAGCAATAACATCATACGTAGCTAATAATAACAATTTCCCCCCCATTTAGTCATTTAATTGCCTTTTTCTGTTGATCGATAAATTGATAAGATACTAAACGCTATAATAATAGTAATTATGAGATAGAAAAAAAAAATTATGGGTAATTGCCATTGGGTCGTTGATATCAAAATTCGCAGTATGTTCATACCATTTTGTCTAGTGATCTCACAGAAAACTGCAAAAAAATGTAGCGATAATTGTTTATATTTGTGCTATGGCAAATATCTACATATCAGTAACTAAATAAAGCTGAACTGATGTGGAATAGTTTGTTTGTGTACATATGCATATTTTGATGGATATTTGGAGGGAAATTGTTGAAGAGACGAAAACATAAATCATACAATTTTCTTCGATAATGGTATTCACTTTACGAGCTTAGCTATTAAATGTTTGCTCTCAATTCATGTTTGTTTGTTTTTCCGCGGGTTAATCTTCTAGTTCTACTTGTCTTGGTTATGATGATACAAGTTTTCCTGAGTTTTTTGTCTATCTTCTTCACTTCTGGGGTCATTTCAAATCGGTTGATCTTGTCTTTTGTGGGGAAAGGCATCCCTGTTGTCTGAAAGTCCCAGTTGTCGAAAAAAGTTTCGACAACTGGCACTAGCATGTAAGATTTGTTGTCCATTTTTCATAAAAAACCTCATAAAAACAAATACCCTGCCATTAGAAAAAAAAAGGTTTGAAAGATTCATTATAGCTGATTGTTGAGCCTTGGCTTTGACTGGGGTAGACTCGCCTCCCTGCCAGTCGTTACTAGATTAGATTTGTTTGGTAGAGAGGTTAAGATTTTTTGCAACCTAAGTGTCTCGATCTCAGTAGCACAAACATACTGTACTGCGACCAAACACCACCACTGTCAACCGGAGTCCTTACCTAAGAATCGTTTGACACATTACTTCCGGCCAGGCCTCGCAATCACATATTACATGTATTCCTTCAGTAGCAGAGGAGTTACCTGAGCATAATTTCCTACCTGTTCACATTTGTCAGCCGATTTTAGCATCTCTTTGATTAGTTATCTGGATAGAGGTCCCTCACTTTTTCGTGAAGATTAGTGCGCTGTCTGTCTTATCTTCTGCATCAAAAGATTGTATGACAGTCGACATCTTTCTCTAAAATGCAAAATATCCAATCTAGATAAGATAGGTAAGAGTTAAAACAGCGGTGTCCGCTCAAAGGTTGGGTCAGGTTGAAGCCACTTTACCATAATTCGGTTGAGCAACGATCTCAAATCGTTGGTAAGCCGTGGGGTCCATCTTTCCTTTCGCACGCGCTCCAACCACGAGAGTGCATCGTCTTTCATCGCTACTGATTAATCTTTGTTTATAGATTCTTTAAGGGTCTCTGGCAAGGACCCCTACGATTACAAACAAAAGTGACTGATTGTCCGGTATCCTGGCATCATCCACAGTGCTGCTACAATCCGCGTTGTCCGCAATGTCTTCTTCAGAGAAGCTGACCTTTTGCGACACCCTTCAAGAGTCACATTTCAGCAAATTTATTAGTCAATTTCCGCCAATTAGTCGACTGATTGCTGAGATCCCTTCCGTGGACTTTTTTGCTGTTGTCCTACTTTGCTGCGGGAAGCTGAACTTACTGCTTATCAACAAGCTAATAGTTTCGACCACTAAGCTAATAGTTTCGACTTCACTCATGTATCGCCGACACTGATGGCTCTTACTCTAGCAATCCGTTTTTATTTGTCAGGATGACCAGATGTCTCTACAACTACGGTAAATCAGTGAGTGGCCATGAAGCTCCCTACATAGCGGAGTTAGACATATTCCAAGTCCAGCGTCACTAGGAGGACTCCCGCCGATAGGTCTGATGGCATGGCTCTACCTGTTGGACCGCAATCACCACCTCCGCTAGTGCATCTTTTGTAGAGCGCCCTGCTCTGAAACCGGTGAAACGTTCCTAGTGTCATGGATAATGTCAGAGAGTCTTAACTTTACGACTTTCTCGAGGGCTTTCCCGTTCATATCTAGCAAGTGCAGTTTCCTGACGGTGACTCAAGACTTTTCTTCCTCTTGTTGATCAGCACGAGTCTTGCCGTCTTTGATTGCACAGGTGAAACTCCTTGCAAGATATCAGAGGTATCAGGATATCACCTTGTAAGAGTGATATACCAACTGCAAAACCTCCGACGGAGTACCGTCTGGTCCTGAAGACTTCTTGAATTTTTTTTTGGAAGGAACTGCAAATTCTAGCTTTTTTCTCGTGACGAGTGGACAATACACTGGCCTTTCCCTTTGGGCAGCTTCAACATGGACGGGATATTTGAGGAAGGGAGCCCGTAAAACCTCGTTCATCTTGTCGGCTTCGTATACGCTTCGCATACTTCGTTTCTGGTGTCTTACAGGTACCCAAATTCCGCATAAACTAGCTTATAGGTCAGGCCCCACGAGTCCCTGTTCACGTCTACAATGAGGTCCTGCCAACAGCGGCCCTTTCTTCTGTTGATTCACAAAGACATTCTGAGTTGACCGATATGATGTCACATTTATCTATGCCTCTCCCTCGCTTCTTGCCCGTTGCGCTTCACTCTGGGATTCATGACACTCAATTCGTTGTCCAGCGATCTCAGGTGACGACCAGTACAACAGAGGCTTGCCGTCTTGAGGCCTCCAGCGGGGCATGGAAGACGGATTCCGTAGTAATCATTGCAGAGTTCACCATGGCACTGGCTTGTTTAGGAGCGCAGAAGCGACCGTTTGCTAATTGCATCAGCTTATTTCATAAACTTTGCTATAAGCCTCTGACAAACCTCCGAATGGCTTAGTAACTGATTTTGAGTCAAAAGATGGGAGCAAACCCGGAATACCCTCAACGAAAATATAGGTCGTTTGTGATAATCTTTTGACCTGTTCTGCGATTTCCAATTTTGACGATCGCCTTAGGGTAAGTTACGCATTGCACAAACGTTTTGCGTGACCACAAAGTACCTCAAATTATAGCATTAAAATATACTTCAATTAATCAATAGTCTACTCTAATTTATTCAATATTTCTGATGTACCCTAATTTCTACAAATCATGCTTAAGCCACATTGAATATTCAAACCTCCCAACTTGTCCTCACAATCCATGAAAGAAGGATACCCCGCATTTTCTTTGCCATGCAATTTAAAATTCTCACGTACAAAATCTTCCTATCAAATCAAAACTTTATGCTCCTTGTCGCGGAAATTCATCCTTCTAATAAAGCTAAACAAATATACACTTTAATATTCATCTAGATTTTCCTTTCTTGGGAAAACAAGAAAAAAAAGAACAACCTTTTTATACAAACTTCTTGTTTTCTGCCTTATTTTCTTTCCTTTCTAGACATTGTTGCCTTATTTCATTAAGTCAACTTACGTAAATTCATTCGTGTGCTTTAGTTTCGAGTAGTATTCCTTTGAGAATTTAAACAGGAGGAGAAAGTTAGTCGTGAGACTCGAAGAAAAAGAACACAATAATTTGTGAAAAGGTTTCTTCTCTTTCTTTATTTTCTTCGGTTTACATTGTTTGTATTCTTAGTAAGGTCATCTTTGTATGTAAACGCGTTTGTGCGTATCTAAAATTTTTATCATAATTTCATGTTGATCGGTTATGAAATGTAGAGGCTCTGTCTAAGCATTCCCAAGTGATTGGAATGGAAATAGAATGCGTAAAAAATTTAAAAAGTACGGGGAAGACCAAACAAAACAGAAAAAAATACACCAAACTCGATTAAGATATGACAGCAACATCGTATTTTATAAATTCCAAAGGACACGTAATACAAAATGTAGATGATATTAAACATCGAATTCCCAAAGGCCTCGACTTCCTCGTTTCACTACCAATGAAAGTTTTTACGATAGGCTGGAGACGGTTTTATATTTCAAGGGATATGGACGAGAATCTAGTAGAAATCGTTATACGGAATTCGTAGGTCAATACGTTTTTCAGAAGATACTTCGGCTGGCAAACTGAATCCTTGTATGCTTGTTTTCCTAGAATATGATTGAAATTGGGATTGATTGTATTTGGCGGCAAATGTGTCCGCTTTCGTGTAGTAAAATTGTAATGATTAGGGAATCTCCATTTTAAAGGTGGTTTTGACGTGTCTTTAATTGGTTTATTTGCACTCATCGAAGCAACACTTGTTTTTAAAGCAATTTTAAATATTTAGTTTTTGAGATTATATGTCGCTATCAATTGTTTTTGATTCCTTTTTTTCTAATCTCACACTATTCTTTTCAACAGTGTTGTGAAGGCCACTTTGAACTTTCAAAAATTTTGACGTTTGATTTTTTTTACAAAGCAAAACGTTCACGCGTCAATAAATTAAAATGGTATAACTAGACCAATGTGAAAATTTTATCTTCAGTAAATTCATCTAGATTTAGTTGCAAAAAAAAAAATAGTTGATAAAAGTTAAACTATGACTCAAAAAGACCAGGCGCAAGCAGCGTAGGGATGCTCTACTGGTCAGGCCTGCAGATGGGAAGACTGACGCCGAGGTCCACATGGAGATTAGACAAAATGTGGAACCCGAAAAAAGGTGTCTGTATACGAATGGTAAGAGCGACCAAAACAGGCAGCCTCCGCGTAGAACTCGGGGCGGAATTCACCGACAAGGGCCTGTTCGAGAGCGCTGTCAAGGACCTCCTTGGTGCTAAAGTTGTTATCTCGGTATTACATTCAATGGCCTCTTTCGAAATAAGAGACCTTGACTGTGTTGCGGATGCCAAAGAAGTAGAAGAGTCCATTAGGCAAACCCTTCCTATGGCAGACAGCTTCAGGGTAAGGCTGACGCCTACCAATCTTAGAGGGCAAAGGGTCGCAATAATAGACATTCCAGAGAAAGACGCTGTGCAACTCCTGACCAAGGAGAAAATTAAAATCGGCTCATTTGTGTGTAGGATACGTCGGAGGGTAGTCCTTACTCGATGCTATAAGTGCCTTTGCTTCGGACACATTTCCGTGCACTGCGAGAAGCCAGATAGAAGCAAAATGTGCTTCAAGTGTTGCACGCCTGGCCATAAAGCGAAAGAATCCTCAAACGAACCTAGTTGCGTCTTTTACAAAGATAAGGGACAAAGCCTGAAGGTCTTGCTCATATTCGAGGACGTATTAGATGCCAGGAGTTCAATGAGGCACTTAGCAAAAAAAGAGCGACAACATGATCCAAAGTCCTGCAGATCAACCTACATCGTAGCTCAACCGCACAAGATTTACTCGATCATGTTGCTATAGAGTAAAAAGTCGAATTGTTGCTGATATCTGAGTTTCTGAGACCTTTAACTGTAGATTGGAATATTTCTAAAATAGATGTCGACGTGTTCGCCGCAGTTCTTATGAGGGGTGAAACTATGACGGGGACGAGGAGAGTCCCCGCTGAAAACATTGTGAACTCCTCCATTAGGCTAATCAAGACTGCGTGTGACTGCTCTATGGTCAGGCGACGGCCTCGACACGATAAGCCCTCTGTGTACTGATGGTCGGCAGGAATCGCTGAAAAGCGTAGAGAATGTCACATGCTTCGCAGCGAAGCCCAGCGTTCAAGAGATCGAGACGAGACACACTCCCGAGCGCTGGTATACAGGTCGGCTAGAAACCTCCTTCGTGGACTGATTAACGAGAGCAAGGCTCGCTGCTGGTACAACCTCGTTGAGGACATAGACAAGGACCCATGGGGGTTGGGTTACAAGCTCGTCATGCGGAAACTAGGAGCCACAAGGAGGCTCTGTGTGCTTGAAGTGGGGAAACATGGACGAGATTGTTTGAGCGCTATTCCGTATGCATCCTATTCGTCCAGATGAAGCAGACGGCGTATGTCCAGCAGAATGCCCATTTTTTAAGTGCCATCAAGCTGGATGGTGCGGTGAAAGCTTCAAAAAGGAAAAAAGCCACGGGGCCAGACGGTATTCCAGCCGAAATCGTACAGCTTGCACACCAACTTTGCCTTGACAAGCTGCCTTCAATATACAGCTGACAAGTATGTTGAACGCTGCTGGGAAAGTGCTCCAGAGGCTCATTAGAGAGAGAGACTTGGGGAGGCCTTCCGAACTGCTGGGGATCTATCTCATCAAAACCGTCTTCTATTTTACTTTCCGTGGAACTCAATTACTCTAAAAGTGATATTTGGCAACTAAGAGAGAAGAGAACACAGAAAACATATAAGTTAGAGAACAGTTAGAAAAAGGATAAGTTTTTCTGTACTATGTTGATAAATCGACTTGAATTTTAAACTTTCAAGAATGTTTCAAATATTAAAGCAAAAAAAAATAACCTTTTGCTTTAAAATATCCAGCAATTGCATCCTTGACCTTGGGTGTATAAAAGAAAACCCATTGCTGCGAATTTTCATTAGACGAACATGACTTGCTGTAACTTCAATAAATTTCCATTATACACTCTATAAACATCTACAAACACAAGCAGAATAAAAGCAGTATCAATAAAAAGTGATTTTCTTTGAGATTGCCGTACAAGTCCTTGACGCAGAAAAGATATATATAGCCTAGCATAGCACTATAAAATAAAATTTCGGAAAGTGAATCAAATATTTATAGGCTTTTTGGTGAAATACGAGTATTCACATACGTTTTAACAAACATTTATGACTTTTCTGCAAAAATGGTTTTTTTTTTGTGCAAACACACACCAACGCCAGGACGAGAAAAAAACCCGGAGAAAGTAATAGAATAAAGGTTGGTTGTCTGGCCTAATGATAGTGATGTTTGCAAGAAATTTCTTTTTTGATTGATGATATCCCGCTCAGCATTTTTATTGATATTTTGACTGTCGTCTCCTTTCGGCGTCACCAAGGTATAGTAAAACTTGTGTTGTCATCACTGTCATGTTTCGGTAACTTATAACCATATGTCAATAGATATTTTCTAATAATTTAATAAAAAGGATTTTCTTGTGCTACCACTGCTTTGGGGTTTGCTTTAGTTTTGTTTAGTTTTATGACATGCATACAAAAAAGGATCCGAACGAAGGTTAATATCAAAAGAGAAAATTTATATTATTTGATGTTGAAGTATTTTGTAGTTGTATTATCTCGGAAAATTCAATTTGTGGCTTGTAGGATATCCATTTTTATACCGGTAATACCATTGAAAAGGTTTCACTGAGGGTGATGAATAGGGGATCATGTAAAAACATGTACAAAACGTGATAGGCGTTCTGCATTATAAATTTTTTCTAAAGGGGATGTCTGCGTTTGGATTCAGAAATAATCAAATTAAAAGGATTAAAAGGATACAAGATATAATTTTAAAAGTTTCAAGTTATAGTTTGCTCCGTTGGGTTATTTTTCAAGGCTATGCTATCGGTTCAGAAGTGGGAGGATGTCAATGCCTAGAATTTGTAGTTGCTTGAAAACTGCTGATGTCAATACACTCATTCTTATTTCACATTACTTATTGAGAGCAAAAACTTTGTCAAAATTGTATCAATTTTTTGAAATAGTGTTTGGAGACTTACAAAGGATCTATTTCTTCCTAGCAATTACAATGGAAAATGCGACATGTAGCATAGAAACTGCTCTGACCAGGACACCAATCGGGCCATACGATCGAATGTACCGATTTTTATTTTATTTATGAAAATCAAAATTGAAAATGTGCTTGAAATTTCGACAAACGATTTTCTGCTTCGCTTTCTCTGGAAGAGACTTGGTTCTTACTGGATTGATGCTGGAAAAAATGTAATTAATTAACCAAAACTTCTTTGTATAACAGTCAAAAATAGCGGCCACTCTCTCGCGAGACCAAAAATAGACTCCGTCTCTACCGATAGCGGAGTAACGGAGTGGTATTTTCTTTTTCATCGCGTGTCTTGCTTGTCGGGTGTGTTCCCAAACCGAGTGTCCCGCTTCTGGGTAACATCTCCACTCTCGTTTATGTTGGCACACTTGCTATGAGACACAACAACTTTGCTCATTGTAGGTTAGGTGTTGGGTATGAGTAGACAGATGTGCTTACAGATGGTAATTTAGTGTCTGCTGCGGTGGTATTCTTGGTATTGGATGTTGTATGGGGAGGCTCACGAATAAAGTAGTCGATATTTCTTCAATACGTGAACACCGTTTTTTTTCTCGTGTTGAAAATGTCGACTTTCATACCGAAAAAGAAAAATTTCATATCGAAAAGCTGCATTTGCGGGAAGTCTTAGTTCGTTATTTCATTCTCAAGAAAAGTGCTGCGGAAACTTATGGTACCCTGCTCGATGTTTACGATAATAGTTCCTTATCTAAGACGACTTGCAGAGAGTGGTTTCGGCGTTTTAAAAATGGTGATTTTGACCTGACTGATAAAGATTGTGAAGGGGCACAGAAAAAGTTTGAAGATTCACAACTACGAGCATTGTTGGATGAAGATTCTAATTGAAGCCTAGAAGAATTGTCACAGGACAGATATTAAATGGTAATTAAATGTTGACAGCTCCACCGTCGGTAAGCCCTTATACGCCATGGGAATGAGCTAAAAAGCTAGGACTTGGGTGCCACATCAGCTGAGAGAGAAAGAGACATCGAATGGCGTTTGATGTCGGGCGAGATGCTTCTTCAACGACAAAAAAGAAAGGGTATCATGCATCGAATTGTGACAGAGGATGAGAAATGGAAGAACTACGACAACCCTAAGCGACTGAAACATTGGGTAATGCCAGGTGACCCAGGTTCGTCGACGCCAAAACGGAATATTCACACTTCCAACGCCATGTTGTGGATCTGGTGGGACCGCAGTGGTGTCATCTATTACGAACTCCTGAAAGCATCTGAAAGAATCACTGGGGATGTATACTGACGGCAATACATCCGTCTGAATCGAGCTCTGAAGGGAAAACCGCCAGAATGGAATGACAGACATGATAACCTGATTGACCAAGGTGACCAAGCCGGTAAATACATATTTAGAAGATGTGAATTGGGAAATCTTACCCCACCCGCCGTATTTGCCAGAAATTGCTCCTTTGGATTTCTATATCTGCCCTGCCTTCACTCGGCTTTATCAATCCTTAACGAACAAAGATATATTTAAGGAAGAAATGTAAATTAAGCAACATTATTTTTGAATGAATTTACGCAGCTTTGCGGCCAGCTAATACAACCTGGATTTTAAAATTAAAATGGGAATGAAAAAATCATGAACTAATCGTGAAAATGAATATAGGAAAACATCGTTTCGTTAAAAAATTGTTCTAAATTAAAACAGAATTAACTTACCCGGGACAAAAGAATATATTAATTGATTCTTGTGCATATTTTGTTAATGCATCAAGGGTGCCACTTAGCTTCTCCGGTATTGTTGTAACTTGCCACATGGGCGTTGATATTGAGCCAAACAGGCATTTAAATATATTTAAACTGGCTATATATCTCATTCACACTATATTTTATTTTAATCAGTGGGGATTATAATTAATTTTATTTTTGCAAAAAATTTTGAACTTTGGTTTCGGGGGGATTGGCTTTTAATTTATCACTAGCACAAATTAATTTATTGGTATTAATCTTTGGTATTTGTTTTGTGTTTTTTGTTTCTTAAAGTTGGCTGGTCGTTTCGTTCAATTTTTTTTATTGTAATAAAAGCTAATGAGTTGTTGATTGATTTGATAATTTGTTATTTAAAATCTATGTCACTAGAAAGGAAATTTCAATTTAGTAGTTATTGCTGTATGTTTCAAATTTTGGCTGCGTTTTATGATATTTAGACTTCAATTAGGAAATTTTAAGCTCCAAGCATTTATATTCATAGTTCCAATGCTTAGAGATTGTTAAAAGCTGACTAAATTGATCCACTTCAATTTCGAATGTGCCATTTAAACTGAGTAGAATTTTCAAAAGGCACATTCAAATCAAAATGAATAATAGATCCAAGAGAAATATCTTGAAGGCTAATAAGCGCTTTTTTTAATTGAGTAAACAATAAACAATTATGAATTTATACTTTGTTCTTGGCAAATAAACAATGAAACTTAAGAGAATGAAAGATTGTCTGCACATGGAGAAATTCATTAAAAATATTGAGTGTGTTTGGAAGTTCATCGGTTGAGAAATATGAGCAAAAGTGTTTCAGGATTTAAAGTCCAGTCAATGAAGGTAAAAAAAGGTTTAAGCTTTAAATTCAATGAACCTTCATTAATTTTCGTGACAATTGGTGAGTATATAGAGGATGCCTCAAATATCAAAAAAACGCATCGTGCGGGCTTGTGTCTCAACACCCTAAGGGTGGATGTGATTTTTTCCAAAAATAACCACAGGAATCGAAAGAAGGATACATTCTAGGCACTTTCTGTTTTGTAAAGTATTTTTTTGATAAGGCAATTGTGTTTAAGTTATCAATGATTGTAAGTGTTGGTTTTTTTGTGAAAAAATGCATGTTTTAAAACGATTTTCACAAATAACCTCAATACTTTGTGTTTTTCGAACGAAAATTTTCGAAAATTTAATTGTCAACCTTTTTTCAAAACTGTCAAAAAATTATCAAAATTCTTGGAGCACATCATTTACAATGAAACAAAGTGAATTCTACAGGAATGTTTTTGAATTTTTTTTCTTCAAACTTTTTAATTTGAAAATTTTGGTTCTTCTGTGAAAAAAATGCATATTTTGAAACGATTTTTCACAAATAACCTCAAGACGTTTTTCGAACAATATTGCTCTAACCAAAATTGAAGCCATCAAACTTTTTTTCAAAACTGTCAAAAAATTGTCAAATTTTTTGGAGTGCATTATTTACAATGAAATTAAGTGAATCCTACAGGAATGTTTTTGAATTTCATTTTTTGCGGATATGCAAATATGTCTTATTTCTTTCTTTTTCTAAGTGAATTCGAGATTCCCATCTTACAACCTTTTCCCATCATAAGTCAGTTAGTCTTCATGCTATAGAATCTACCCAGACCGCATTAGAAGGGTATTTTATTGTACTTTGAAGAGTCTTCTGTGGACATTTTCCGAAAAATGTTTATTTTTACCTTTGTTGACTTCAAACGTGAAATTGACTGCAAATTTTAAACACTTCAGCTAATATTTCCCTACCGATGAAATGTAAAAAAATGTATCGGTTTCCGATTATCTAGCCTCGAATCCTGAGATTTGAGAATACACCTTAAAAGGTCCCTTTAATCATCCCCGTAAGTTGTCTGCGATTCAACTTAAAATGTTCATTCGAAAATCAATCTTTTTGTTTGTAAAATAACTTCAATTTTGGTTCGAACACTTTTTTACGAGAGACGGATCGGTGTGGGGTTATTTGTCAAAACCCGTTTCAAAAACATGATTTTTTTTCATGAAAAATTATTAAAATACTCTTGTAAAATAAAACAAGCTTTGGATTTATTCATACATCGAGTTCTGGCGTTATTTTTGACAAGAAAATTTTGATCGATGAGAAGGGTAATTTTCCAGTCCCAGGGTAGAAGCAAAATTTGACACAATGTCACACTTTGTAGCACCCTTCTGATGACTCACAAACTTTCATGAAACTCGATGAAAGTTCGAGGAATTCGGAGGTGAGATCCTTCATTGATTGGACTTTCGATTTAACTCTATTATTTAGAAACTTTTGCAGGAACGCTATGAATTACAAAGAGTAGAGTAGAGAGTAAGAATTCGAGTAGAGAGAAAAATTTGCATTAGAATATGCTAAAAAGGAGTAAGAAAGTTGGAAAAAATAAATTGATTTAATTGTGCGGTGATAATAAAATCAAATTTTTTTTCGAAAAACAACAAGAAATACTTCCGAAATATCAGAGCAAGTAAATGTAGAGATTGAAGCAGTTTTCGAAATCACTGGATATTCAATCACTATTTTCGACTGACTCCTGTGAGTTAAACGTAGTCGAAATTGTCCGATTGACTTTTGCTTAAATTCCTGGAAATTTATGTACTTGAAGCTTTGTGCTAGCGATTCGTAGCTTGTGTAAAGTTTACAACTCTAACGATCTTTGGAAAATATGTTTCAATATTTATATAAAGGACCGTAATCTGTTAATACATTGTAAGCGACATAATTTGAGATTGTAAGGCTTTGTATATAAAAACCTTGTTCGGTCTCAGGCATCTATTTCAGTCTGTCCAAATTTCATATCTGATGTTTGTTTCGCTGTAAAAATCTTTCCCGAGTTATAAATTCTCTAACAAAACATATCTAAAATTTGAAAAAAAAAAAAAGGATTCCTTACACTGGGAAAATTTCAGCAACACAATCATTAAATCCCCAAATATGATTTACAATAAATTGGATCATTTCTCCTGAACTTCTTCAGTATTACATAATTTCGTGATGATGTGTCGATTCAGGTGAGTTTTATGCAATATGTGTATGCATTAAATGTTTTCAGTGCATGATGTATACGATTGTTACATTTCAATTAATTTATGATACGTTCATCAGATAAATAATTCTACTAAAGGTAACTCAAAAAAAAGGCTACACATGGTGAATGCAAATATTATAAATGACAATGTAACTAACTTTTTTCACTTTAAAAAAAATTCGTCACTACATCACAAAATGCAGACTAAATTTACTACGAAATAAATCACCTTCCTAATTAGAATATTTTCTAAGCGCACTAAAATTTCATACAATATCACAAACTTTGTTAATTATCCAACCGAGCCCTCGAAATAATCACGGAACAACGAACGCTATAAATACAAGACCCGATGATAACTAAACCGAGAAAGTTAACCAACTCCTGTCGCGGCCGAACCACACATTGTTTGACGAATCAAAAGTTGCTCGTCATTTTATTATCGTAAAAAAATATCGTACGATAATCTCTTCCGCGAAATAAAAAAAAATTGCAAACTAATACCTTGATATACGCTGAAAAGCCTTCGAAATCTAAACTCTACGAGTATGTGTTTATTGTATCTATGATTAGCCGCTGCTAGCACTTGCAGTTATCATAGAATAGCAACAACAATAAAAGAGTCGGGATTTTGATAAGATTTCCACAGGTTTTTCTGCAAAACATATCAGGTCTAAGTTTAATTTTAAGGGTAGCTTTGTATTGGTGACACTGAAATTAGATATTGCTTGTATCAGAATGATTCGTTTTCTTAGCAACGTTTCGTGTAACTTATATCAGCTAGAAAGAGAGAGAGAGAGAGAGAGAGACAGTGAGAGCAAGATAGCTTCTAAATTCTTCCTGTTTGCTCGTGTTGACATTTTTTATCAGTTTTTTACTGTCACTGTTTCCCTTCCTGACCGAAAATTGAGGTTTTTTTTTAACTTTCTGCTAAGCGACGACGAGAAGTAATAAATTATATCTTGTTGTGAAATAGATTCCTTGATTCGGCCGCGTAATTAGAAATAACTTACAAAAATATCTAATTTTATTTTGAACCATCTGGTAATGCAATGAGTCATATCTTATGGACGTATAAAGTTTTATAGAAGGGTTTAATAAATACAAGTATAAGTATGTGTAAATATATTGATCGCAAGATAATTTTTACTATTATTTGCTATTTGATTGATTATAACGGGTAACTACCGAGGCAAAGTAACCCTTCAAGAAAACACCAATCAGAGCGAAAAAGAATGGATGATATTTGAAGTTATTTTAGGATTAAGCGATGTGAGTTTTTTGGGTAAATTTTTCCTTAAAAATATTGATCCAAGTCCTAAAAGAACCGACAAACATCAGTTCAACGAAAATTATAATTTTTAAGGAAAATAATTTTTTAATAAACAACAATAAAAGTTTCTCTTTAGTACGTGGATTCATAAGTATCTTTTGTTTTTTATTAGACATTTATTTTACTCTTATTAAATAACAAAATTATAAATTTGTCATAAATTAACCCCTATTATCTACAACTTCTCTCGTTTCCTGGCACTTAATCAATTCCTTCCTTGTAAAATATGATTCATTTGGATTGAAAAGGTTTTCCAAAGCCTGCGTAACTTGGTTTTATCATTCAGACAGTTTTCTAAAGAACAGAAAAGGTGGTAGTCTGTTGGGGCGTAATCCAGGGGTTATGATAGATTTCGTATAACAGACCATTCAAGCCCAAGAAGTTTGCCTTCAGTCACCCTGTAAGTTGTCGCTCATTTTCATGGTGTTTTTCATGCACTCTTTGCAACTGCTGAGCATAATTGTTAAATTTAAGTTCAACAACTAGCCGCGAATTATCCTTGATAATCCCACCATACGCACAAAAAAATCATTTTTCCATGAATGTTTGCATTCGGTTCTGAAAGGGGTGGTTGGTACTGATCAAGCCACTGTCTTTTGCGGACTTTATTGTTATTGTCAATGTTAACCCCCCAATTGTCATCGCCTGTTACAATGCTGTTCAAAAACGGTCTGTTTTGAGAGCAGACTCGTGACGGTTAGAATGCGATCATTTTTATCCCGTTCGCTGAGTTTCAGAGGTACGTATACTTTTACTTGCTGCCAGGCCATATGCCACAACTGTCATCAGTTACAGTCAAATGACATAAGAGTGCCATGTGAAGTCACACTGCGTCAAATGCGATCAGATCCACTACTTTCCAGCGTGACCCTAAAAAGGCAAAAGACAAGCCTAAAAGGGTTTGAGGCGAACATTTACGAAACCTGCAGAGTATAAGAAAGTCGTTCACACAAGTAACCACACAACAATGAGGTTCTCCAACACCACAACCTGCCAATGTCACAACATCATCTACAGCGACAGAACCAGCCCCGAAACAAATACCTCAGATATGGGACTAATTTTTACTAAAATGCAAATACTATTCCAATGCATGATGCAGGAAGTGATGGCAAAAGTGATCTAAACTATGTTCAACGCCTCAAAAACCCCTGCAAACAAAAGACATTGATGTCATCAATGCGTCACTTTTCGATACTCATGTGGAAAGTGAATTCCCTCCTTCGGAATTCTGGTAATGTGAAATAATTTATTTTCAAACATAAATATCACATCATACTCATTCAGGATATTTTTCTGATGCTGGGAAATCGATTTCGTATCCTTAACTACATTTAATATAGAAATAATAGATCAACAGAAAGGGTAGCGGGGAAGGTACTTCTCGGGAGATGAAAGTTACAATCAAAGTTACTCACAATGTTAGGAAAACACCAAACATCCGACACATGAAAGTCACGGTAATCAAAGTGCAAATTGAGTACCTGAAATTTTTAGAAATTTCAAGTTACCACCCCCCTACGAATGGCCGCCAATTTCATGTTAAGTATCTTAAGACATTGATGTCATTTGATGGCTAAATCTTCATTGCAGAACACCTCATCACTATACACTACATCTGGGGAGCTGTGAGAACCAAGGGCTTTACAATTTCATCACATCAAGTCAATTAAGCCCGAATACCCCTAACGAACCAACCCTCTACGGGAGAATACATGGTCACGCATTGGAGATCGTTATATAACGTAATTCATTTGTGGAATAATGTTCGCCTTAAACTTCTCAACGAACTGTCGTCAAACCACAAACTTGTTTCATTTCGTGTAGGAAAAATTTTCATAGTTTTCATAGTTAGTTTCATAGTTTTTTCAAATTTTTCATCAGAATAATGGACTAGGAAGCTTCCCACGCTTTAGTGGGACCAATCCATTACCACATCCACCAATTATAATTGGTATAACTTTGAAGAAATTGATAACAAAAGCGTGAGTGGTTACAAAGATATTACAGATTTGGTCTTTACCAATTAATTATATGGTGTTTCTGAGATCTGCTCGAATGAATATACTAAGGGAAGCATTGATGGCATTGGCCAAAGAAACAACCTCTCAATATACCTGAAACGAGCGACGATAATAAAAACTCTAAGAGATAAGATCATGGAAGCAAGCAGGGCAACATGATCACAAACCCGAAAAAGGAAACACGCCTCTACGAACTCACGTAAAATATTAAAACCTCAGCAAGAGAAGGAATAATGCTTGGAGAAGAGTTAGGTTCACAGATGATCCTAGACTAAGAGTGGAGGCTACGACAATAACAAACGAACTTTGAGATCAATTAAGCGATTAATTTAGAACGCTCAGCAGTGAGAGAGCTTTTTGCGAAAGAGAGCTTTCTGATCCTTTTGACCCAACACTTTTTCGAGAGTGTCGAAATATTTCCGACTGCAAGACAAAATGAAAATGCCAAAATTCATGGCTTGAAATGAATGCAATGCAATAGTACAGGTAAAGCTGAAGCATTCGTAGACTCCTTCGAAATGTAATTCAATGAAAACTCATTAGACGAGGATGACTATGCCTTTGTTGATGGCAAATTACACTCAGTTGACAGACTCCTGAGAACACATGAGAACACAATTACACAATTTCGCCGACATACATAGCTGTTATAAAATTAAAGGAATAACAGACAGTATACTACGAGCACTAACGAAGGTGATATAAGCAATTATTCAACAGCGAAGGTATCCCAAAGCACTTGCGCAGTGCATTGTCCTGATATAACTTGCAATTGTCCGAGGTGTCTGGTCAGATGCGATACGGTCTCGCAGGCAGGCTAGCACTTGTTACAGCACTTGTTAGGAAATATCTCAATTCCACGCATTGAACGTGGTTTATGCCCTCGCCAGCTGTCCGATACGATGGTCAACGAGGTTCCTACATTCTTTTAAAAGTTTGTGCCACTCCAAAACACTTGAAGGGGCCATTTTAAGTCTGCTGCACTCCATTTGTAGGGTTTTGCTTGCCAATATCCCTTGTTTGAAAACACGCTTGACAGTACCCAATGGCTAAAGTCCGTAAGTGTCTATTGCTTTTCTGTTACTAAGTGTCCCTTCCAGTTGGCCCTTTCAGCCAAACCTTCGTCCCAAGTTCTGTTTGTACTACAGAAAAAATGTACTACCAATATTGATATAGACGCTGTAGAACTAATGTAGTATAGAATAGAATATAGAATAGAGTGGGCTCTTGCCATTATGTGTACGAGGATATGGCGAAACAGGTCATGAAAACAGGGTTATGTTGTTCCTTTTAAGGAATTCTTGCATCGGATTTCATTCTTCAAAATATTGATAATCAGCCTGGCATAATTCAAACGACGTTTTGTCCAGCAAAATACCTTTCCATAAATCTTGAAACATAATATAACGCTCTTCAAAGAGAAATCCTGAAATGTACTTAGTTGATTTGAGACTAACTTTTGCTGGAGAAAAAGGAGAATTTGAATCAAGCGTGATAGCATAAGGGGACCTTGAAACATCTTGCGTATGCATATATTTTTCCCGCATGTTAGCAGCGCCTGTTTGTTGCAAGGAGCATTTGAGTCAGATAGTGTGTCATGCTTCAGTAGGGTTTTCACTGGAATGAAAATGATAGAATGCCTGAAGCAGAGTTGCTACATTACATCTCGTCACTTTTCTGGATCGTGATCACTAGTGACGAGTACAGGTACGTCTGGAAAGCAATTAATACGAAGAATTGGGCTTAGCTATTACTGCATACTACAAGGATGTCCTGTGTCCCCTTCGCCTGAGATGATGGAGAAACAAGTTGTGATCAACAGGAAGTTGATACCGCCATCACGACAATATTTGAGCACATCCTTAGGCTTCAGATATTTTTTGGCGAAAAATCTGATCTTATCAATCTCCTGATATGTCCTCATGCTACTGCAGTCTGTTTCCCAAACTAAAGAGCACGTTCAAGTAAGACGAATTTCAGATCAGAATAAACGTTGTCTGCATTGGCTGTAAAGCTAGACCTTTTCTCCAGAACAAAAATGGCCATTAATGAAATGCTTACCTCAATTCGGACAGCTGTTTTTTTTTTTTAAATTTTCTATGTCAAAAAGTTGATAAAATGTTTTCTATTTGAAAATCTAAAAATATCTCGTATCAATATGTTAATATTAGGTTGCATTGATGCATCATTTTCTATAAATAAATTCATGGATACGTCTAGGTACGTACGTTTATTCAGGGAAAATTTAAAAAAAAAGGCGTAAAGAGTCTTTTGCTTCATCCAATTTAAAGATACAATTTAAATAAACAAGGGCCGCGCCTTGAACTTTTAATTGCAAACTTTTTTAGCATGTACGTTTTCTTCCAATTTGTTTCCCATTGTTTTTAAGTTTATCGATTTTGAATTTGATTCGAATTACCTCAGTTTGCAGTGATATAATTAATCAAAGATTATATACCCTCGAGTAAAATTATATATTAGAGTATACTTTTAATTAATGAAATCGATAGCACACCTATGTGAATCTTTTAATCACGGTTTATGTACAATTTTGAATGCCAATCAGTCAACGACTTTTCTTACTTTCTTACTTAGGTACACTCTGTTGGTTTCTTCATTTTCAAGGACGATTGTAAAATTGTAAAGATTCGTCGTTTGTTAGTAGAATTTCCAAACTTCTTATGATATGTTCTTAAGGGAATAGAAGGAAGAAGAATCTTAAGGGGAAATTATAGGGAATAAGAACTAAATTGATGCTGACTGTCGACAAAATAAAGGAAAAAAGATGTTATTATGGACATTGCAACGAATCGGAGCAGTTGAAACCGATAAACGTTCGCGTATATTCATTCATATGAATGATTTCATTGTTTACATAAAATACAGATTAATTGTTTTGATTGCCAGCAAATAAGTTTTGCTTGAAAGATAATTCTATGCCGTTTTATTTTCATAATGATTTCGGACATGTGATTGCCACGGCTGGCGCGAAGAAAGTCCAAACAACAGGACCACTTTGACGAATTATTGGGGCCATATCGACAATAATAGGGCAAATGTTGTCTTCGAAATGATCAAGAGTCTTGTTGGCTTAAATGACTCATTAGACGGATCACCACAAGAAATTCCCTAGCGGTGTTGAATGATAAGATTATTTAGACCAGTGCATAGGTTCAAAACGAAAAATTACGCGCTCGTCATATGCTTCTTTCAATAATTCGAAGGTTGTACGAGTTGTCTGGCAAGTCGCGCCATACTACTGTCACAAGAGGTCCCTTGCAGTCGATTCCAGGACGAGCAAGTCATTGATCATGGCTCTATAGCCGTCACCAGTGACTGTAATTTTATTTCGAACAGCATTTTTGAAGATAATGATTCTCCCATAAAGCACACCAAACAGTGGCTTCCTCCGGATGTAACGGTGTTTGAACAACCGCCAGTGGTCGCACATCACGCGTCAGTTATGTTTATTGATGTAACCATTCCACCAGAAATGAGCCTCATCGCTAAACTAAATTTTCTTATGAAATTCGACGTCTGCAGCAATTTGTTCTTTGGCCAATTCATTCCCTGTATGAGTAAGATTTTGTAGCTCCGCAAATCAAGATCCTTGCGTACAATCTTCCATAATATCGATGAGCACAGGTTTAATTATTGAGCACGATGTCGAATGAACTCACTTGGGTCTTCATCAATACTACGCTCTACAACTGCTATGGTTTCTTCATCATCTCGTTGGATGCATATTATCAGTGAGAGGAAATACGCTGGGGAAAAGATCCATGGTTAATCGTAATAATTGTTCTGATAGATGATTATGTCGATCATAAAATTGACGGAGTGCGCGACGAGTTTCACGAACAGAATCGAATTTTCTGAATAAAACTGGACTATTCGCAGGTGTAGCTCAGGTGCCAACTTATTCATCATTAAATGACAAACAAAACTAACCAGAAAACACATGACAGCTGTCACATACGAAGCATAAAAAGTGTTGCCAACATAAAGTTCTATACCTCTACAAAAACACGTTGGAAATTAAATTGATTTTTTTATCTATTGTTTTTTTTTTATTTTTTGTTTATATTAATTAAATACTTAAATAAGTTCAAGAATCGTGTCGACCAAACCGGTCCTTTCCGCTTTGAAAATTTTCATAAACACATATGAGATATTTGTCAGCATTTCGTGGGAACGTATTGATAAGAAACGTTAAGTGTCTATCAACTCTAGTTTCCCCGCTTGGGTTGATAATTTAATATCAGCAAATTTCGCGTATCGTGCGAATTTTTTACTAGCCCACGTTGCCCGTCTATTATTAAAAAAAATGCTATGGGAAAAAAGTTGTTAAACTTGATTTTTTAATTAAATTATTTTTTTTAAGTTGCAATATTATATATAAGGTATTTCGTAATAGCTAGGCGCTGAGTATATTCTTTACTTGTAGGCGTCTATTTAATTTGTCAGATACCAATCAAAACAAATTTATTATCAAAACTGTTGATGTGACTGAATAACATTTATGAAACACCTGGAAAGTTAAATTAGTTCTTATCTTAAGTGATTCGGGAAATGAAAATGATCAATAATAATATGATAAATCACCCGACAATATTGTGCGGAAAATTGTAGATAATCGCAAAGATAAAATGGAGACGACAAAGGCGAGCAATATGTAAACAACATTATAACGACTTGTTTGTACCAAAGATGATTTAATATGAATCAATTTGATCAGATACATTCAATATGAATCAATAATAGATGACAGACATGCATTTATTTAGGCAATTAAAAATTATATAAAATTATAAAAAAATTATATAAAAACCAAACAGGTCAATGCATCTATAATTTGTAAGCAGACGCGTGTATACTAAATTTTTTAAGAATAATAGGGTGGAATATAATATAATTCGGAAAAGTATTATGTCAACATACAAAATACACTTACGGAAGTACCCACCAGCCGGTGGGCCCCAAGGGTCTAGTCTAAGTCCACCTTGGTCGCACCCTGGAAAGTTTAGTTTTGATAGTTATAACTCTTTCAGGGAAAATTCAAAACCGACTTTACTAAAAGTCTGGCTTCACAATGAAAAGAAAACACAGCTTGTTACCTACTCGAAGGTGAATTTCTTAGGACCTGGCATTTCATGGTCCAATGAAACACTGGGTCTAATACTCTAAATACTCTAGGACTTCCTCTGGATAATAAATTAACTTTTATTATATATATTGCATATTGCAGAGCAACAGAGTCTCCAAAACATTGTTATCATTGTATTCTAAGTGGTCTAAGCTTGTAGTCTAAGCTTGGTATCAGGAACAAAATTATGATCCTCAAAATGGTAATCCCTCTATGAGGCCATTCTTTGGAGTCAATGCGCTCATTTTTAAAAACCTAAAAGTCGCGTAAATCATGAACCTCGATTTCAACGAACACTTTGTTTCCCCAATGTTAAACTCAATAAGCTTGCTGGAATGTAAGGCTACTTAATTGATAACAAAGCCTACAATTTGCCTCAAATAATGTTTTCATATATTTCAAGCTTTGCCCTTCGATCTCCATGCTCATAATTATCGATCATAGTTATTCAAAAAAAGGAAGAGAGATCGAAGACAGTATAAATCGAAATCTTGCCTGGTAAATACTTGTCGGTGGAGAGCGTAAGCTGCTATTCAATCTTTAATCGGGAGGTAATCGACCTCCTATTTTTAACAAGGTGTCCGTGTATAAAATCAGCCAAAATGAGGACGCCACGCAAGTCTTAATGAAGCAGATCGGATTACCAGACATTAGTGCAGAGCTCCTTCAATGCAATCAATGAGAAGTTTATCTAGAATCTGCATGAAAATCCGTAATTGACGCCGGATTGCAGTCTTCTACATCTCGCAAGAAGCCACTAGTAGATGAAACAAAAAAGAAAACGTTTCGACTTCCCTCAGCAGCAACAAAATGCATCGATCGAGTTTTGTTATAATGTTATATTTTACTTATTTATTTTTATTTATCACTTAAGTTTTAAAAAGCAACCGTGCTAAGACTTTTTTCATACACTGTAAACTCAACTAACCAAAATATTGAAACAAAATTGAAAAAGTTTTGGCTAGTTCGAAAGAAATTATCAGTACCAAGTAGAGTACCAAAAAATGCTTCAACATCTAAGTATAACATCTTTTTGGAAGTCACTGTATATACAACAGACATATACAGTGACTTCCAAAAAGATCCGCACAAGTTACACAATTTTCTTTTCTCAATTTATCATATCAACAATAACGCAAAAAGAAACAATAAAATTCACGTATCCTGCGGGACATATGTGAAATTATTTAACGCCAAGAACAGAAAACATACCACAAAAAAAGTGGAATGCTGAAATGATTCGCACAACGATGAAATCTGAGTACACATGAATGTTTTTATAGAATTTGACTAGATATGAGTGACTTGTATATAGCATCGCGCCTCAATGGTTGAGTAACGTCCTGGCGGATCATTCGGAACATAAACTTCAAAGTGAGTCTTGTTTATAAATGGAAAACCTCTTGTGTTTGCTTTAACGAGAAATGAGCAAATACACATCCCTAGTGATAATTCAGAGGGTGGTTTTAAATCATGGGGAAGGTTAAAGCTGTGGCAAAAATATGTTCGAGCTTCAACGCGAAACGCAGAATAGTTTACAATAAACTCTGAATGTAAAATAGAATGACAGAAGTAAATTGCAGTGTAGTCCTGTTCGTCGAAGGATTCTTATAAGGATTAACGTCCAGAAAGTAAAGAAAAACCCGACATTGAGTGCTTCATAAAATCGCGAGAGAAGTTTTTGCAGAATTTAAGAAATATGCGAATTGTCAAACAGTTTGACAAGTTTTGAAAAATGCTCAAAACGCTCAAAAGCATTCATTCACTAGAAGAATAAAAGAACGTTTGCAGTTCGGGGAAAAATATATTTTGACAATAAAAAAAGATGTTTCTAGGAACCTATTTTTTGCCGATGACATCAAATTCAATGTGTTTGGTTTGGACGGTTTGGTTTGTTAGGTTGTGATTCAAAACCAACGAGCAATGTGATGAAACTTGGGCCAAAAGTGAAGCGTGGGGACGGTAGTTTGATGATTTAGCAATATTTTTCGAGATGCTTTGGTCGTCGTCGTCGTGGCGCTACAATCTATTTCGAGCCTTGAACTTCCATGAAGGTTTCAACAGTTCTTTAACCTCGGTCTTCAATGGGTAAAAATCGGAAGGCGGGTAGTTTTCTTCGCCAGTGCGACCAGTGCTTGCTGGGTTTCCCCAATGACCTTCCTTTCGAAGCCGTAGTTCGCATCCTAGATCCGAAGCCGAATCCTATCGGCTCGTTGTTTTCTCGCTATATATAGGCTTCTGCAGGTTTCGAGTTTTGAAAACCTCTGGATTGTCAACAAGTTCGTTCTATCAATGGCTGTCTTTTATTAATCATTGATTTCTTACAGGATTTTCGACATTTTTGAAAATCTTCAACATCTAACAATCAAATGAATGTGCGCATGATAATGAAAAATTTCCCGTCGTCTATCAAGCCGAAGTCAATGCCTGGTGTTCTCTTCACCTCTAAAAGGAACTTTCTCCATTCGATGCTCATTCTTTGAGCTACTTCTTCAGGCATCTGTTATCATTTTCTTGTAGGTTTTTTGGGTTCTTTACTGGACGTTTTTCGTGCTTCACCTTTGAGAAAGGCGTACTGAATATAAAAGTAAAGTGAAGTAAAAAGTAATGAAGTAAAAAACCATTAGAAAGTCAGTAGAGTCACAATTATGCACAGAAATTACAAAAACTTCGTCTAAAGTATCCGAAAAATTTGAAAAATTTGGAATTTTTTGTACTGAATTTTGCATAAAAAGGATGTGAAATTAGTAGATCAATAAATATTGCCATATATCTTCCGTCAAAAAGTGCCGTTATTTAAGTTTTGTTATGTTAATGTTAATTTGTTATTTAAGATGCCCGCGCCGAATGGATTTTGAAAGTTTTTTTTTTAGGTTAGTAGGACTGTCATTCATTTTTTTTTTTAGGTTAGTAGGACTGTCATTCATTATTATGTCAAGTTTGAGCGCGATCGGTCAACCAGTTTGTTTACAGCAACTGGTTAATTCAGTTAACCTCGCTAGTGCGTGCCGATTTTTAACATGATCGAAATTATTGAACAAAGAATTTGCCTTAAATTTTGTGTTGCTAACGAAATTTCTTGTACTGACGCATTGAAAATGTTGGAAAAGGCTTATGGTGATTCAATTTTATCCAAAACCCGTGCACTCATATGTACAAAGCGTTCAAAGAGGGCTGTGGAATCGTCGAAGACATTCGTCGTTCTGGACAACCTTCGACCTCTCTAACCGAAATTAAAGTCGATGTAGCGAAGGAAATTGTGGTCGAAAATCGTCATTTCAACTTAAGAGAGATAGCCACCATCCTCAGCATCTCTCGCGAGCCTGTTCCTACCATTTTGATTGAGCATTTGGGCATTGGACGTGTCGCTGCACAGCTTGTTCCAAAAGAGCACAATATTCTTGAAAAACAGTACCGTAATCAAGTCTCTTCGGGCATGCTTGAATGCTCGAATTGCGACCCAACATTCGTGGAGCGGATCATAACTAGTGATGGGACATGGGTGTATGAATTTTACACTCTCACCAGTCATCAGGCTTTGGAATAGCGTGCTAAAAATGAGTCGAAACGGAAAAAAAGCACGTCAAGGTCGGTCAAAAATCAAAGTGATACCTTTTTTCGATATTCGTGGTCTCGTTCACCATGAGTTCGTTCCACAGGGTCAGACGGCGAATAAGGAGTTTTATTTGAGCGTACTAAGGCGTTTACGTGAACGAATTCGGAAGAAACGGCCGGAATTACAACTCGTGGATTTTTCACGACGATAACGCGCCGTCGCACCGAGCTACAATTGTGATCGAATACAAGGCAAAAACTCGTTATTAAACACCATCGAGCAACCACCGTATTCGCCGGATTTAGTTCCGTGTGACTTTTTTCCATTCCCGTGGAATCCCATTGCTCCTCCGTGGAATACGTTTCGAGTCCATTGAAGCTATCAAACAGAACTCAGCGCGTGAATTGAAAGCCATCCCATAAAGTGCTTATAAAAAAATGTTTAGAAGAATGGGGAATTTTGAAGGCGACAAAACAAATTTTAATCATTAAATATAAAATATGAGTTTTGTTTACAAATTCCCAGTACTACTTTGACAGAAGGTATAACAGAAAAAGTAAGGATATCAATCAAAATAATGTTTAAGTTGGATAGCACATGAGTGGTGAAAAAACATGCTAAATAAGCAAGAGGAATTTCAAATATCGTCACTCAACTTTCGAGATTAAAATGATTGCTAAAGTGCATTTCATGGATTTGAACATCCAGAACTTAAAAAAATTGAGATCCGATATACTTCTAATATATTCTGGTTTTGGCTCTGCGTGATATTTTGCTTATGTAGTGAAAGTTTGCTATAAAGGGGAAAAATCAATTTCAATTTCACAGATATTAAACAATAATATTCGTGACTAAATTGGAAACGGAATTTGGATATTCCTTGTTCGATAGGAAGCGGGAACAAAGGACATGATACGTTCTATTTTCTATTTTTTTAAGTGCTAACTATAAATCAGCATTCAAAATTGTAGTCTAGCGTGGGGTGGAACATTTAGTATCGCAAATTTTATCGTCCTTTTTATGTTTGACGCCAATGACCCAATGAGCACTGTATTTCGACGCATTTCGTTTTACAAATTCAATTCTGTCCACTGAAATTTCTTTGTTGTCTCGTCATTTTCAGCTTGTAATATCTCAAACAATTTCAAGATATACATATCGTACTTGCAACTTGCAATTTAAGTAAGTTATAACTCTTCCATATTTCGTCGCAACTTTTCTTTGTTGGTTGAGACGTTGTGACGATTTGGGGTGGGATTTACTACGCAGATATTTGGAATTATACAATTACTTAGTAAAAGGGGTTTTATTATTCGATAGGGTTCACTTTGAATAAAACATCTCTGTAGAGAAGTTTTTGTCGTGATAATGGTTGGTTAAAGTATTCGAGCTCTAAATTATTCGCGAGTTAGAACGCTCATTTCTTAATTTGAGAAAAGTGAAAGTTCATTCTATTTGGGCATAGTCACAAGGAAAAGGCTGTTGAAATAACTTTTTATTGCCTATTTTTCATATTGTTCCTCCGGACCAAGTTCTTTTAGTACCAGTCATGAAATTTAACTAGTCAAACCAACAATGTAATGCGACTTTAACTCCGCTACTAATGTTTATAGGTCAAACATATGTGACTCATTGCTTCAACCATTGAATCCAGCTGTTCCCCAAGCCCAACAACAACAACACAGCTAACAATAATAAATTCTCCAACAACAAAACTCCTTCTCCTTCCAAGATTGACCGTTGTCGTAGTCGTCGTGCCAAATTAATTAGGTTATGGTAATTGTTTGGATGACCGATAAAATCAGAACCCAGAAGATGCAAAGTAACTTACGCGAAAAAAGGGTACGCGTAGTGTAGAGAGTATTTGGACCTTTTAATGAAAGCTGAATTTGAACGAGCTCGAGCTTGCCTACATTATTTATAAACTACTTAATATTCACAAAAGTTTGTTGTAAATATCTCGAAATGAGTACGTTCTTAGATCGTGCGACCCGTATGGTCACGATAAGATTTCAGTGTAAAATTAATTAGTTCAATTGAGGCAAGGAAAAGGCGCTTCATCAGATTTAAGATATGAAATCTAAATTGGAACTCTGTGGGATATGGGAAAGTTTAGAGAATTCTGAGAAAAAAGGGGACTTTTCGCCCCGAGAAACGCTAATTTAGATTAACATTTTCGAATGAACAATGTCTGCATTCATTCTACGCCCATATCTATCTTAGACACTTTCTCTTTTGAAATTTATTTTTCACTTGACTAAAGTGCAATTAATTTGGATACTTTATCTAGGAAATCACATCGAAAGCAATTCACATTGAAGGCGACATAACATTAAAATGTTAAAGAAAAACGGAATTTCGAAACTTTTTCGAAAGACTTCTTCTTTTGTTGTTAAGTCTTAATCGAGCGAAGGTTGGGGATACTTTTGTTACAAACAAATTCCCGGACTGGTCGAAAATAAAGAAATTTGGTGGTGGCATCTTTTAGATCTTTTCGGAATTGCATCTGACATACATCATAGACGTTGTGTTAAAATTTAATGACATTTAGATGAATAGAAGCCAAGTTATTGCGCTCCAAGTGACAGTACTTATGTATCATCGGTCGAGAAAAGGATTTTGAACAAAGAGCGAATATTAAATTCTATTTTAAACTCGGTAAAACGGCGGCCCAGACGCATCACCTGCTGAATGCTTATGGTAATGAGCAATACTACGCCGAAAAGTGTTTATCGCGCTTATATAAAATCATAGAGGATTGTTTTATCTTGGTCTTATGCAGCGTTTGTTTTCACGAATACGTCGTGTTCGGCCAGGATATCGCCGATGCGGAAATTGGCGGTTGTTATATGATAATGTGCCGTTCAACGGCTCACCGTTTAACGCTTGTGACCGATTTATTGATAAAAAATGGCATTGTTTTCATCAAACACTCGCCGTATTCGCCTGATTTGGCACCATGTGACTTATTTCTGTTCGGAAAGTTACGTTTGACCATGAAACGAGACGTTTAGCAAACATTGAAGACATCCAAAAGTCGACGACCGCCATTCTAAACATGATATCAAAGAATGACAAATGAATATTTTGACACGCTCATAGACCGTGCAAATCGGTGTTGAGAGGCCGAAGGGAACTACTTTGAATAAAATAAATCCGTTTTTCCGAAATCATTCCTAGTTTTTTTTTTAATTCTTGATCAGTCCGGGAACTTTTGAGACACACCTTGTATCATTCTAAAATTTTGACAGCATGTCAAAGATTTGATCTTTCCAAAAAGCTAGACAAACCTTAGGTCAGTACAAATTAAGCAGACTTTAAGTTTATTAAACGTATTCGAATGTATTAAAATGGATTAAAGATTAAAAATAGTTTAGTAAAAAAATGCATTCAACTTATTGGATTTGGAAATAAATTTTTCGAAATTGAATAAACCAAGACCGATTGAATTTTTGATTTTTAATTTAAATATAGTTATATTTATCAATATATTAGTTTAAGTTACTTTATTTTAGTTGAGTTGAATCGAAGTTAACCGTGTCTAGTAGAACTAACTTGTATTTGATTTGCCGGAATCGTAATAATTCAAGGAAATTGCACCAAATGAATTCGTGTTGAGTTATTTTGAATGGAATTGCGATTTTATTCAACTTGAAACGAGCTGAATGAAATTCAACTTCAATTGAATTCAACTTAAACCGTTTTGCAGAGGAGACAAAAAATTTCAACAGACAAAAATGGTTTCTTTGTTTATTTTGAATATAGCGCTTATCTCAGTGCTATCATAAGTAGCAATGGCACAACAGCTCGAATCTGGCTTTGGTCTAAAGCAAAATGAAATGAGGAAAGTTGCAAATATTAGTGCCTAATATATTTTTAATATAGTCAATCATTCATCTTTACAATCAGCCATTAAAATCTCTAGCATCCTCTGTCAGACAGAAATAACAAATTAACAAACTGAAATTTAACATGTAAGTTCTCATATCTTCAGACCTTCATGATAAGTGCGTACAAATTTTTAAGTTTGCTTTTCAATAATTTTTGTTAGTGATACGTGTTGTTTTCATAATCCTTGAGCTACAATGTCACCTAAAGATTTTTTTTGAAACAATATTTCAAAGTGGTTTCACTCATTCAGCACTTGAAATTCGGCATCACATTGTGCTCATCATTGAGAATTTCACCATTTATGTATAGGCATGACTAATATGAATTATGCATGGACAACCGTGTTAACATCATTTTTTGTGAAGAAGAAATTTTTTTTAAAGACACTAAGTAAAAATTAAATAGCACTTTCACATTTTATTTCCAATGAGATCATTTCACTGTCTTTTGCGTATTTTTTCCTAGACACATTTTATTTTCGAATACAATTCCAGATAAAAGATACAACAATCTTTTTCACGTCACCATTATGATTTTTCACTAATTTTTTGCAATTAATTTTTGATTATTTTGTTTTATCGTGAGATTCGAATAAATGTTAGCGCAGTTTATGAAAACGAAACAAATTGGAATCACTGTTTAGTGCAAATTTTTTTTTTAATTAACGAAATCACCCTCACACGTAACCTAAATACCAGCGAACGTACTGAATATTCCGAATGTTCCGAATTGATTAAAAGTGCGCGACAAACTGATACTAACTGAAGCCCATGACCTAGCCATACTACCATCGTTAATAATAATAATGGATGGTGAATATAAAGAGGTGCTTGCAGCAGGCCAATGTAAGTAAGTTAACATGTGAGTAAGTAAGTTGGCAATACAACTAGCCAGCAACTATGATTCAGAGTTTTAATTGAAGTCAAGTTAAAGCCGATGAGGTGAAGACCATACATTGGTGGGTCTATGTGCAGTGTCCATGGCGGTGAGGCGTACAAAATCGCAACATATGATAAATATTTAAAAATTAACGTGCGTTCAACTTCTTTTTAGTGGATTTCATTGGACTGGACTGTTCATCCTTCTAGGACGGATAGACCGACTGACCATCTAGCACAATTTTATGAAGCCTCTATGCTTGGGATCAGTTCAAAAGACTACAAGCTGTAGTTTACGTACACTATGTACAAATATGCGTAATAGTTAAACAAATATAGTATGGTCTATTGATGGTCAGATGTGACAAACCTCAAGCGTTTTTAATTCAATGTTAGATAGTCTCCTAAAATAGTGTTGTGTTGTTCAACAATAAATACAAATAACAAATGAACAAGCAGTAGCAAAAGTAACAACCAATAATGATAATGGATTGGTTATTGCTAGCTGCTGCTTTTGTTATAATTTTAGGGGAGAATGGCGATTGAGAATTGCAAACGTTTATGTAATGTTTTTATATATATATGAATAACAGTAAAATCCACCCGCAAGTTGTGGTCATTCCTATTTTTTCATTTTCATTTCCATTCTTTTGCACGGCACGTGATTGTTGACGGTTTTTGAAGTCCTGCATTCAGCACAAGGTTCTCACAGATTCAATTTCAAAAAGGACTTATTTAAGATGTTTCGTCAAACACTACTCAAATTTGAAATGAAGATTTCATCTTCAACAGCCGATGACAGTCTTAGACATATATTCCTGTATAGCACCCTCTATCGGTTATTAATATCAGCTACATCACTTCAGCAACTCCCACGCTGCTACAGTTTTTTTCCCCGAGACGCTTAGTTCGCGCACAGTGTGTACTTATTTACATGGATTTTTTCGTGTTGTAGGATTTGTTTATTTCTGGAAAATTCTCAAAAAAGGACGCATTGGTATCATGTTTTGCTTCAATCTTGGAAAGTCTAGCTCAAAAACGGATTATATGATGAATAAATCATTTGGAGATGTGTTTATGTGCAATAAACAAATAAAAACGTAATATATGTAGTTTCAAGATGGCCGCACGTCAGTTAGCGCCGATTCTCGCTCTGGCCGATCTTCGAGCGCAATCACATCAGAAAATGTCGAGCGTTTGTGACTTGCGATTGAAGCACATCGTCGGTTGACTATACACAGCAGAAACTCCGCTTTGAAATGTACTCAAGAAGATTATTGCTGGTGATGAATCATGGATTTATTAGGTTGCTGCGGATGAAATGACTATTTTAGCAATGACATAAAGTTGGCTGCAATTTTAGTTTACTATATTGGCACAACGCGGCGCAAATGATATGACATATTGAAGAACAAATATTGGTACCTTGGTTTATCGAATCACTTCTGTTTTGCACTTCATAGTGATCGTAAAAACAAAAAGAGAAAGTGAATATGAAGGTGAACAAAAACGGCTACTTTAACTATACGAATTTAAATTAGAGCAAAACGCAACGGAAGCAACGATGAATATCAACAGCGCATCTGGGCCTGATACAGTTACGAACGAACCACTCGGCGATGGTTCGAAAAATTTCGATGCGGAGATATGGACCTTGGAAGTGAGCCACGTGGGCACACAGGACAATCGATCCATAACAACGAGCCGCGTGCATTAGTGGAGTCTGACCCCCGCCAAACTATAAGGGATCTTACCGAAACATTAGGCGTTCACAGTTCGACAGTGAACACTTGCAACAACTTGAAATGGGTTTTGCATGATCTTACCGAGGAAAACATGACGTGTCGAATGGGGATTCCAAGTTCTCTTTTCTCCCGTAACAAAAAGAAACCAATCTTGCACCGTATTGTGACCTGCGTTGAGAAATCAATTTTATACGATAATCCTCGCCGATCGGCCCAATGGCTAGATGTCGATGAAGCGCCAAGACACATGCCAAAACCAAGCCTTCATATGAAGAAAATAATGGTAACTGTTTGGTGGCCTGGCGAAACCATAAATGCTGAGAAATACTCTGCTTAATTGGATGTATGCATCCGAAATTGATAGTCCAACGACGTAGGCTTGTCACCAGGGATGGAGCGATACTTTTTCATGATAACGCACGACCTCATGTATCGAGAACTACGATCCAAAAATTAAACGAGTTGTGCTATGAGACTCTTCCTCACCCTCCATATTCACAAGACCTCTAACCAACAGATTACCATTTCTTTAAACATTTGGATCACTTTTCGACAGGAAAAAGATTTCATAATGAAGCTGCTGTCAAAAATGCCTTCGAGGAGTTTTTTTCGAAACAGAAACTCGGACTTCTGAAAAACTGGAACAGATGTACTTGTATCTCGTTGGGAAAAGTGTGTTGCATCTAATGATATCTATTTTGATTAAATAAATTGTCTCTATAAAAAGTTACAGCTGTTTAAAAATTTTTTACTAAAAAGGCCATTTCATCTGCAGCAACCTAATATAACTATGGTCTAAAAAAGAACAAAGTGACAGTCTTCACAGTGGAAGCATTCTGAATCCCCTAGGCTGAAAAATCACGTCAAATTTAGTGCAAATTTAAGACTACGCTGTCTGTTTTCATGGCTGTTAAATATGACTATGTCGTTGTGGTTTATCGAATTTGTTTCAAGAAATCGAACAATTCCTAAAGAATCGTACGTTGGAAATTTTGAAGAAATTTTGAAGAAACTGCGTGACGCAGTAAGAAGATGGTCAAGCGATGAACTGCTGACGGTTCCAATGAATGTGATGAGTGCACCGAAGGCAGTTTCGAAAATTGACTTCCAGCACCGTTTCAGCAAGTTTAAAAACCGCTTTACTGGGTTATGCAATCACATGGTGTCTACTTTGAAGGATGCCACTGACGTTTTGAAGAGATTGCGCGATGTACGAAGATGAAAACGGCTAAATTTTTGGTCAAGAGGTGATTGGATGCTTCATCATGTGAAATGCTTATTCCTCAAAATCTGTGCAGCAATATTTGACAAATCATCTAGTCGTACAGCTTTGACAGCCTTCATGTAGTCTCCACATAGTTCTTTGCGGTTTTTAACTTTTTCCAAATCAAAAAAGCGGCACAGAGGATATTAATTCCAAAGCATAGGGACGGTTGAAACTCACACGAAAAAACAGAATGAAGGCAATTGCTGCACACACTGAAATGTTAAGATCCAGACATGCAAGCCTAGGCATTGCTATATAACGTGTCTGAGAATCAAAACCCTTACCAATGCCTTCACTATAGCTTCCATATGTGCGTTCTTTTACATTCCACAAAAGGAGACGGCTTGCGGCAAATAGGATATAAACATAAGTTGTAGGAACTATTCTATAAGTAAGAGCACATCTCGATGATCATAAAGTGGCAGAAGCTGAGCGCCCCAAAGCGTAAACAACAGGTAACGCTTCACGCGGTTCTAGAGTAGGATCTTAGATTGGCAGAGGGTATTCGGTGCATACATCGATGTTTCTTTGTTTTCAAACAATTTGCTTGGTTGAACATACTTGTATGTAGCTGAATTTGTGATCAGGCTGAATTTTGACGTCTCGCTGTCAATATTGGGGCTCGATTCCAAATTTATGCTCCGAAGGCAAGCGCTCTGATTATTGTAATATCTAGCTCACATATACCAGGTTTTTGTGTAGTTTCAGAGTTTGTTCCTGCAATTATTATTATCATATCTTCCATGAGACCCCTTTTTTTAATTATTTTTTTGTTGTTTCCCTTTCGCCACTTGACTCCTCTATGCTACCAATCTTGGGGGCCACGTACTATTTTATTCCAGCGATTCATTTTTAACAACTTTATGAGTAATTGAAATGAAAACTTTTCCAGCTGCGTCACACGATGGCATCATCTATACCGAAAACCAATGCTCAGGGTCTGAACTATAAACATATAGATGATATCTGTATTACAACATGTTGAACTGATTTCAACTGTTGACGAAACTATTGCAATACGGTTCAGCAGCGACACTGATGATTATTATGATGATGTTAGCGTAAAATGATAGTTACCAGTCTATCTACCCACACTAAAGTACATGAAAAAATTATATAACTAGATTTAAGTAGAAGACATTATTTCTTCGCCAGAAATGTAATGGTAGAAGCCATCTGGTACTGTTTTTTTTTTGTGCAGACATGCAATAATCAGAGACTCTTAAACTTACACTTATTCGCGACTGCAACTGTTACATTTCAATGTGAATATGAAAAACGAACGAACAATCTTTTTTCATATCAAGGCCATGCATCGTCGTAAATTGGCAATTGAAATATTCATACTATAGATGATAATAGGGCATATATTGTTGCTGGTATTTGCAATTGTTACCACTTACCAATACTATATGCATGGTAACGTAAGACGGTGCCTTGAATGACTACGATTGAATATTGAGTTGATTCCGGCGGATTGTAATGTTAATTTTTAAATAAGAACAACAATATAAGTTGCAAAGTTAAGACTTGTGTTGAGATTCATTAATTAGTCACCACTCTGGACAATGTGACGACTAATGATGGTACAAGGGGTACAAGAAGAGGATGAAGTGTGAGATACACTGCAAATGTCGCCTCAACACGGATTTATTAGTCATGACCTACGCGGATTGTGTGAAAGTTGAAATTTTAATGATTTGTTGGGCGAGAAAGGGGAAAATCAATTTGTTCAGAACGATAATGAATGTCAAGGATAAGGAACTTTCCTTGTATCTATCTTATTGGTAATGAGAGAAATTTCAAAAACGGGATATTTTTTTGTTAATTTTTCAGCAAAAGTCCTGAAATCTATCCAAAAAAAAACGAAAAAAAAACTTAGGACCCATGACAGAATCTTGAGGAACCTTAAAAATTAATTTAAATATTGAAAAAATTCTAGTAAGTTTTATTCTGGCGAAGTTATGCTGATTACTATGAATGATCAGGAACGCTTTGGATAGGAAAATGAACTGTTATAATATACTGACTGAATGCCGTTACTGTAGACTTATTCGTATGACGAATTATTCAGACAAACCACTTGTAGAGAAAACTAAGACGTTCTTAATAAATCCGTTTTCACTTACCTGGAAAAAAAGAAAAACAATATTAAGTTAATGTTTCAAAAAATTTAATATTGCAGTAAATTATAAATTGTATATAGTGTAAAGTATGTATGGTATATTAGTGTGTATATAGTTTATAAGTAGTAATCGCAGTATAGAATTTTTTGTTTTTCTATAGTAATAAATACAACATTTTATGAAAATCTTTGATAGTTTTTCATCATTCACAATTGCAAATAAATATTCCGCGCAGGCAATTTTCACGTTTTATGGTGTAAACTTTAAAATAATGCAATAAAATCATCACTTGGGAATGCAATCCAAAAAAATTACCAACAGTTCATTATGCTTATCAAGGGATGTTCGTACTACACAAAATCACATTGTTGTTTAATTTTTTTTGAAAGTTAAAATTAATGAAGATAATAAGACGCTTTGAAATTATTTCCTATTGTATACAAAGCATGGAGTTTGCTTAAGCAGAAGTGTAATAAAAATATGAAGGAAAGATATATTTGAAAACCGAGCGAAAATGAGGTAAATGACTCATAAAAATGCGTATTATCGTTTTGTTGCTACATCGGACTCAAAATGTTGCTTAATTTTTGTTATTGTTAGGCATCACTTTAGGCATTCAAAATGAAAAATAAAAATTATGTCGGTCAAGTTGCAAATGCTTCTGGTATTACATCGATATTACCACGTCCAATATCACATCAAAGACGATATCGCAAGGCTTTTTTGAAACGATTTAATAAATATTTCAAAAATGAACCAAACTCTGAAGAAATTTTTAAGAAATACAAAAAAAAAATTTTGAAGAAGGAATTAACTTAAGTCTACTCGATTTTTTGCATTTCCAAGAGTTTCCGGTATGTTATTAATGTCTTTAAAAAACTGCTTGACATTTATGACATACATTGACTTCCGTTTGAATGAACAACTACATAAAAACTTTGTTGAATCGATAAGATAGTAAAGCTTCCTTGTTATAAGAAATATTGGAAAAGTATGAAATTTATCTAACACAAATGGAGAGGATGATTCCGTCAAGTAAATATGAGCTGTATAGAATTCAACTGATGGTGGACACAATGCAATAGGATCAAGAGAACTCCCCAAGAAAAGTAGGAAAAGGTACAGGAATTTTTCATCTGAGAGTGAAATTCTGATTCACGCGGAAGGCTTCAGTAGAGAAGCGGGACAAGATTGTTCTTCATCAATCTTCAAATCATTCGCTACCCAACTTTAGCAATCAAGTCGGGAGTCATACCATAGTTTTCAAGCCCCAAGGATTCAAGCAGCTACGGAAGCGAAACACATAATCTTAGTGGAGAAATTGCAGGCACTGACCTTTATTTGCGAGATTTCTCAACTAGTGCAGGACTCCAGGCAGGTCCTCAAAGCCACAACAACCTAAAAAAATGTAAAACGGTCGTGGCGCCATGGACACAGCGCTGTAAAGGGAAATGGAAAACGGGGTAACCCAGTAAAACTAGCAAAGGCTGGCCAAAATGTAAGTAGAATGCACACGATACACGTGCCACTAGCAACAGATAAAAAGAAGCTAGACGAAACCGTCTGGAATGAGATAGAAACGGCTTAGAATGAGAAAAATGATTGCAGGATATGACGGACTATTCGGCCTCAAACTAATAAAACGAAGACAAAACAACTCCTAGTGAAAAAACTTAATGGCGTGAGGTTTTTACTGGGAGTCCTTATTGAGTACTGCTTCACATTTTCTTCAGTCAACATGCCAAAAGGACGGCGCATGCCGAGCAACTGGCGAGACAGAAGAAAGTAAAGAAGAGCCTGGTCTGCAAACGCCTGACATGGCTGAGTAAAACTAACGTATATGCTTACCTCATACTGTAAGGTAAGTGTCACCTAACACTGTTAAGTCAAGTTATAGGACTATTTCAACGATGTCAGGAAATGACAATGTTTTTTTGGAAAAGTAAGCCTGGTGTTATGGTGATCGGGCGTTTTTAATGTACTTAAGAAGCCAAGAGGTTTCAATTGTCACCAACATGACACATTGATAACTAGTTTCCTGATCAGCAGTTAAGGAAATAAATAGACAAGATCTAGTTGCATCAAGATACCTAGTTCCAATTAGCTTCCTCTTTAAAATCTTCCTTAAATTTAATGAAGTTGAGCCAAAGTGAAAGGAAAATGTGAATAAATAAAAAAATAAGCAGATGTAAATTATCTATAAGAGATTCAGTACTAAGGATATACTCAAAGCACTAGTTCCATCTAACTTTGCAAATAAGGTCCAAGCAGTAGATGACAGTCAAATTTAGTTGAAATGCAGCGTATTTTTTTTTCAATTTAATGGCAAAAGAGCGAAAAGGGCTTTGACAAAGAGTCATAGCAAGTACATCCTTAGAATATTTTTTCAAAGTGTAATATACAGGAATATCTTCAAAGTTGATTGAAAATGGCTCTGAAAATAGTCATTTTAAATATATAATGATAATCAAAAGTCATTTACGTAGAGAAACATTCTGAGATTTGAAACATATCCAGAGTTTCAATCAAAGATTTAGTATGGTTCATAATAAATGAAGACACAGACAGCCCTGTAAAATACTTAGACTTTCTTATTCATTATCCTGTAAATTAAATTAAGTACTTGCTGTCTCTGTATCATAAATACATAGATACAATTGGCAAATTAAATTATAGATTATACTAAGCCAATTTGAGATAAAATAGGTAATTAAAATTTTCTAGTTTTCTAGAAAAAATAGAAATAATTTTTCTAGAAAAACGAAGAACTAGTATTCTTCTTTGAAAAAAACTACTTCTTCGCTAAGTGATTTGCATGCTCAACGATGGGTGGATCAGTGGTGCTGGATACCTGTCAAATTTGGTCCTGCAGAGGACAGAAAACCAAAACTGCGCGAAAATGAGAACGACTGGGTTCATTCGCACGGGGAAGAAAAATTAACACGCTTGAAAGGTGAATCGAGTGCGGTATGGAAAGAACGGTGGAGAGGATCAAGGGTCTGAGGCCATCGAAGTGACGTCGAAGTGTTTTAAGTGAGTACCTGCTACTATTAGGCCTTACCTCACGGTCTCAAAAGACTGGGTTGATTTCATGCATCAACCAACGCCCCTCATTATGAATGAGGTCCCAGTTTACAGAAATATAGGAAACCCAAGTTATACTGGTTGGTATCAATCGAAGTAATGATGAGCTTCATGTTGACCTGGCGCAGCTTTCAGGAGCATTTCGATTGAAACAATAGAAGTTGAAACAGATGCTAAGTATGGTTGGCCGATGCACCCACATGGTGCATTACGATTGAGACTTTTTGATTTAAAATACAAAAAACGGTACGCGATTACCTGATAGCATTCATGATCCTTTTTCGAGAAATAACTTATTTTCTACGTTCTTTCCACGGGAAAAGGGATTCCTTCCCCGTTCTCTGCGACTTCATGGCGCTAAGAGACAAATAAAATCTAGGCTTAGATCGGTGTAGTGTATAAAATGTATTTTCAGGATCGGTTGTACATTAAAACTATCCGTTAGTTTCTATAAAATTTCCGGTTAAATCGAAGACTAGTACCTAGTAAGACGAAGACTAGTACCTTCTAGTACCTAGACTAGTAAAAAAAAACTGTAAAAGAAGAAAGCATGGAGAATTTAGAGTAGACTGATTATGTGGATAACTAGAAGACTGTAGGAGAATTTCCGGAATATCTGTACGCCTAAAAAGATCTTGTGATGTCGAACGTGTCTCCTGAAATAAGCAGTTTGGGCATAATGAAGGTACTAATAGCAATAACAATCTCGCGGGGCTTCCCTAAAAAAGAGATAGAAATAGCAAAGTAGATTAATATTTGCATTGAGTTAAACGTTAAAGCTCATATATGATATTTTAAAAATATTTGTGGTTTTTCAGAAAAATGAGACAAAGGTTTACGAATTCAAATAAAATTCCACTCATTATGGTAGCATAGCGTTAGATCAAGGTTTATTTTAACCATACCATAATCACTAACAAGTGCTAACATAACGAATTAACTCCCATTATAACGTTATTCGGCTTCAAGTTAACAATACATTGGTGTTCGTAAGCAAAGCTTTTTTTAGATAGATATCAAGGTATATAAGCATTCTTGTAACATCATAAACTGTTACAGTTATGAAATTATTCCTACATACATTTAAGCTCAGAAATCTAGCCATCGCTATCCGTCCACTAATCTATTTCGCTTGGTTTCTAAGCTCTCTATCTTCTAAAGCTCGCTTTGTTTGCAAGACGAGGAGTTTGAGCTTTAATTTTGTGTGAGTGCGAGCGCTTTTCAATAGACACGCTATGATTGAAGTGTTTGTGCTGGTTAATAGAGGAGCTGTGGTATGGGTAAAATATAGCCCGCTAGTGTTCGGTTTTACAATTGTTCTTTTCGTGGAATTGTGGAGAATGTTTGTCATTTTTCACAAAATCACGCAGTTTCAGAAATTTGCGAAAGATGGAGCTCGTTTGGTCGCTGTTGGTGAACAAGATGATCGAAATTTTTGCAGCGAAGTGCCTCGTCTCGATATCTTGGGTGATTAGCGACGGAGTGCACTTTTAAATTGATTGAAACATTGTATTGATGGTAATCCAAACCATTTTCGGGTTGTGGAGAAGCGGCACCTCGCACTAAGTGTCGTAATTTGGTATAGTGTTTCGTGGGAGTCTGATATTACCCATTCTTTCATCTTTGAAGGTTTGCTGAACAGACAGCGTTACACCAACATGATTTTTAAATCGGAGCTACGTGGATGCTGGAGAGATTTGACGATGTTACAAAAAAATTTGGTACGCATCATCTTTTTGAGAAAACCACTTTTTCTTATTCAGATTTATTAAGTTTAACTTTCATCTTGGGGATTATTCAAGGTAAACGTAGAGACCTTTTACAACCAAGGGAAGGCGACTTCAGTCTAAGGCACTTAGACAATTCAATTCAATTTTTTTCAAAAAGTACTACAAATGAAGTAAGTTAAAAAACTAGGAATGTTGTGTTATGAAGATCACGCATCATTATCAAATGCATCATTTTAAAAATAATTGTTTATAAACCTTCACTCTGCTACTTTTTATTGCTTCTTTGATTTGTGCGTGGAAATTCCATTAAAAAGTTAGAAAGGTTCTAATGTTGTTCCCTGGATTATCATCTCTTCAAGAATTTGCGTAATTTTTTGAATCATCTCCCATAAAAAATTGTTGTTCTCTTTTTTTTTAACAAATTTTGTTTGAAGTTCGTTAAGGTAAATTATTTGATCCGCTATTCTGTTCGTTTTAAATGCAGGAATTGGTAGCAAAAATGAACACTCCGTGAATCTTCCGTCGGCTCCGTCGGCTCCGTCGGCGTTTTAACGATAATTTTAAAGCATCAATTATTAAGGGATTATATGGTTGCTACAAATGTAAAACAGATAAATATCTACAAAAATCGACTAGTGAAGCATCCAAACAGTCAATTCATTCCCTAATCGATTCCCAGACCTCAAATATTTTGATTTAAATTGCATTAAACAAAATTTAATGTATCTAATTGAGCATTGTGTTCCCCAAATTCCGGAATAATGTCGGTACTGCATTGAAAAAGCATCAAATAATTTATTATAGAATTTTCACATGGCAGTGTCCTATCCAAATTATCCTCACTCTGATTATTTTCCATCAAAAACAAAATAAATTCATTATACAACACATCTAATCGACCGTGACCATGACCATGCGGCCATAACCAAACAATTTCAAGATACACAAACAAAAGCAGTAGAACAAATTGCGGAAACGACTGTCTAAAACAAAAGTTTTCCAGGGCAATTTTCCAAAAAAATTGGAAAAATACCGCAACGATACCAAGCGTTGAAAACTGCATTCACCTTCTTATGTATATAACACGATTGCGTCAATATACAGCAATAATTATCATTGCTTTTGCTGCTGTTGTTGATGATGATGATGATGATGATGCGGACATGACTGAGAAGAAAATAAGATGAAAAACCATAATTTTCCGTCCGATACGGAACAGAAATGCTTTTTTGGCATCGATATCAATTCGATTTGATATTCGATTGGGAATAAATTCCTTTGCGAAAATAAATTGAGAGAGCAGCAAAGAGGACAAGAGAAAAAAACAGACAGGAGATGGATCAGGGTCAACCAGTCATCAGGATTTATATACCCAAAGCGAAATGCCAGCCAAAATGGATAACCTGCTTTATTATTTATTCAAATGACTATCGATTTATATCGGTTGTGGAGATGACTTTATCCTCGGGCATATATTCAAAGGACTTTTAAAACAGCAATAGCTGATAATTAATTTTCTGTTTAAAAAGGATGTTGAAAGCGGTCGGAAATGAAATATAAATTTGAAGAAGGACATGTATTGCAACGGGAACGGAAAACTTTCGAAAAGGAAGGATGATCGAGAATTAAGATGAAAAAGGTGGAGGAATGCCTTTTTGGTTCGTAAACCCGACAGGATATTTAGTGGATCTTATTATCTAATCGAATAAAATGTAGCTGTTGTAAATTTATTTCCATTAAGAGTTTAGTGTTGTGAATTTCACAAGCCGCTATGAATCTTAAATCTAGAGTGCTCGAATATTTATCAGATAGCAATTTTTGTGGAAAGAGAAAAAGTTTGGCGGAAACCCTCTCTAAACTTATCAATAAACTAAATGAACTATACTTCAAGCTAAAGAAAAATTCGTGGGCAAGTGTTGTATATAGGATAGTGGTCATAGTGTTTAGGTTAGTTCCGAAGGAGTAGAAGCATGTGTGGTCTGAGAATGATGCTATTTGACAATAATTAGATATAGCTCCATCAAAACTATAGATATTGAACAGCATTGGAATTAAACAGGAGCCTTGAGGGACACGCACTAGCAAATGATAATTGTTCAGCGATGATGCACCCTCGCGTACCTTTAAGGAAGGAAGAAATCAGATAGACCAAGGAGCTATGTGCAGTCTCAAAGTTTGTGTATTAGACTTTCATGTCATATGGTGTTAAACGGCTCTTCAATGTCAATTGTGCCCATACCAATCGATTCGTTTCTTTCAGAGCTGTTTTTAGGACCCTTGAAATATGGCCTAGCTGAAGTTCCGTGGAAAATATGTGCATTTAACCCGAATTGATAGTTTGCCAGTATATTCTTGGCCTCTACAAAAGCCAACCACAAATTGAAACTTTGGTAGTATAGTGTGTTCTCTATGAAAACTGTCAATATTTCAAGAATAAGTTCTTCGAATAATATCCTGTCTTTGGTCGAAGACTTATTGGTCTATAATTTTGCGGGGTCTTCAGTAATGTGACAACAGGGGCTTCCATCCAAAGAAGTGACAAATGCGAGAGCCTGTATTCAATAAATGACAGATGAAAACAATACCTTTCTTTCGTAATTTCTTTATAGCAAAGTTAGGCAAGCATCCCGTTCATGGAGCTTTAAAGTTCGCCCTTTTTTTGAGTTTATTGATTTTTTGATTTTCATCAAAACACATGGAGGTTTACCGACGATATGTGACAGGTTTTTAAGTGTTTCCCTCACCAACAGATCGTTTCATGATTGATTATTGATGTGCTAAGCGTGGATGTTATCAAACAAGATATCAGCCTTCCTTTCGCACGAGCATGTGTCTTTACCGCTACCATAATTCAGAAAGTAGGACATAGAGTGGATTTTTAATTTAAACGATCTGTTAAGGATTCTGTTTCTGTTTGAACTATATTCAAAATTGTCGACCATATTGCTCCAGTACCAGCGTAGAAGTTTTGTAAAATATATTGACTTTAAGATAACACTCAGCTTCAGAATTCGATCTCAGGATCTATGGCACAGACTTTTTATCCATATTTTTAATATAGGTTTGCGTTTGAGTCTGAATTTGAGAACTTTTTTATCCATTTCAATGGTTCGTATGTTGAGCTTACGCTGGTGTCAATAGTTCTCTAAAAGAAACATCCAAGGAATCGTTGATTTTTTGTTGAAGGATCTAATTTAATCCACCTCTTCCGTGAATGTTTTGATTCAATGTAACGCTTTGATTTATTTACGCTTTGGATTTTGACTTCTCCGCTTGACTGAAACAGGAAAAGTTGTAGGAAGTCAGCAAATGCGACAGCTTTCAATTTATTCCAGGATGAATAAAACGGGTGAGGGAATGATCGTGTTGGGTAAACATGAAGCATAAGATCTTCAACATTTCATCCACCAGAACCAGCTTAGATTAACTGTCCGGTCTTGCCCCAAACCTGAAGAGTAGCGTGCGTAAAGCTTGGCGAAAACGTTCTTCAAAAACTTATTTAAACATTTTTTTGAAGGTTTATGCCAGGATTAACATAAACAGAGGAACTGATTTTTCCAATTTGGGCATTTTTCGTGGCAAAACGGAAGTTTGCGAAGTAAGATGTCGTCCAGGAGAATTTAAATGCGGATGGCAATTCGAACCTTTCATTCGCTAAGCTATTGTGAAGCCCATAAAGCTTGAATATTAAACGCCAAAAATGCTAGTAAGAAAAAAATGGTGTCAACATCCATACTCCTCTGTGACAGGTGTATGGATGACTAAAGAGGATGATGAAGGACCCACTCAATCTGTGTTTGGTCAATCTGTGACCAAATGGCACAATATGCCTCTTGATATGTTGTTACAAATTTTACCTACTGACGAATCGTGTCAACATGGCGTAAACATTAAACGTCAAATATGTCAATACTTGAAAAATGTCGTGACATAAATCCATACAGTTTTGTGACAGGTAAGACTATCGAGGAGAAGGAAAAGGACTGTTCGAACGAAAATTCCATCAAAAATACCAACCACACACATTCAAAAATTCTATATGAATATAAATGAAATCTTGAAATTAAAAAAATTCTTGGAACTCTTTGGGAGGAGGAAATTCACAAGATTTTATCCAATGGATTAGTACATATTTAAGAAACGTCAACGCGAAGAAGGCAACAAATGATTCGCTACTTAACAGTTTAGTGACAACATAGTATCAAGGACTTAAAAACTGATTCACAAATCTTTTTTGTAACTTTGTAGATGTACTTCATATCGTGGAAGGATCAACGACTTTTTTTAAGAATGCGTCAAAATTTTGGTGCGTCTTCTCTGTATTACTTTTTGGTTCACTTTCAGAAAGACTTTCTTAGCAAACGTAAAAGCCCGTGATAAAAACTTCATTTCTTTCTAGAGGGTACTTCTTATTAGATGAAAAAATGGCAGCTTCACGTATGCACAGGTAATTTCTTATTTCACTTTTTTCAAAAGATAGGTATACCGACCGTTTGCACAGGTTACCAGGACACAGTTACACAGGTTACACAGGTTGCTCACTTTGAGTGGATTCAGTTGTGTTTCTTTCTAATTTTTCACTCTGAAACGTGAAATTAGTTTTTTTTGTTTGAAAATAGATTTTTTGCTTTTTGACTCCGCCCCTTTGTGGTTTAATTAATTTGTTACTTTTTTCATCTTCACTATCAATTATATTGAATATGCTTGAATTTTCATAAGCTTTTTGCGTTCCCTTCCAGTAAAATCCTCGACCAAAATAACCAGGTTTACCGAAACTGGGCATGGACTATCTCGCGACTAGGACTTTAAGGTTGTATTTATATCAACGGTGTTCAATTTATAATAGTGCGGAAGTTTTCAATTTTTAATGATATGATATATTAAGTGGGTCATTGTTTGCAGAGAAAGAGACTCTGTCGTCCAGAATGAAAAGACTCATTGGGGCGCGTAACTATCCTCTGAATCTATAGACGCTAGTAAATTCCCAATAATTAAGCTCAAATTTTAATTTAAATTCAATTCTACAGATTGAATGTGAGGAACAAGATATCATAAATCTTAAAAGTCGACGCAAGGCCATACTTCAAGAAGAACACGAAAGACCATTGAAGGCCGTCGGCATGTGAGGAAGAAGGTTGCATGGTATTCTGATTTGGAGGGCCCGAGTCAGGTATCATGATATTTCTCAACTTTCGTAATGTAATCATTAGATATTGCTGGATTGAATGAATGATTAGACTAATTAGACAGTCCTTTCTCAGTAGATAACTCTACTGTAGACAATTCTTGCAGTCAAATCTGTGTTAATTGATAATTTCGAGTCAGGTGAAATTACAATAATCAGTTATAAGAAAAGTAATTTAAAAAAACAGTCAAATCAGTTTGTGTTGAGGCTCACGAATAAACGCGAACCAGTTTAGATCAGTGAGTTTCAATACTTGGCTCAAAATACTCGATTTTCGACGCGAAAGGTGCATGCAGGGGTTGACATAGATATCATTACGGTCGTGGATAGTCTTCATATAAAAAAAATTATTTTTTGAGCAAAGAGCTTTGTTTTATTTTTTTGCTCCACCCCTTTTTGGTTTATCACATAAGATACTTTATCCATCTCTACTATCAATTATATAGAATATGCTTTGATTTTGGAAAAAATTCTTGCCTTCGCTTTCAGTAGAATTTCCTACTTAACTAGGTTTGCCAACAGTGGGGTTCAGGCAATATTCCAGACCTGAAACTAGTATTTGCATCAAAGTCAATGCTCATTTTGTTTGGATTCGATCGTGATTTTAGCTCTATTTTTTTTTTTTGCTTCGTCCCTTTGTTATTTATTTGACTAACCACCATTTAAGCCTTCACTGTCAATAAATTTGAATATGCTTTTATTTTCGAAAACTTGTTGTATTGGCTTAGAGTAGAATCCTTTACGAAACTCCGATTTTCCATGATCCTCTAGCGTCCACCTTGTACACTTCGGCCTTTTCAACATTTAATCAGGACTTGGTTTACACAGACTTGAATCCAAACGCTGTGGATTAGTTTCTAGAAATTAGCAATCAAATATTGTGGAGGATTTAAGTCCGCATCTTGAGAATCAATAAGAAAGCTCCGGGGTTTTTAAAAGAACCTTGGGGTTCATATGAAATGTGCTTATAAGTAAGTCAACCTTGAAAATTATGATCTCGTGTTTACTATTATAGTTAATTAAGTTATTATGATGAAAACTATTCCATTCTGACGGCAAAAGCAATCCAGAATGCACATTTATTGGAACTTCATCCTTAGCTTAGCTTTGTGAGAATATTTTAATGAAACGGCTGTGTTTATGGAGTACAAACGTAGAAGGCATTATTCTCCAAAGAAAAATTCATCACATTTTTCATTTTGAAAAGATTCAGTTAGCTTTGCTTTTTTCAGCAATAAGACTAACCACTCACTAGGTAGGATTTTCCGCAGAAGCTAGACAAACTACCCACTGAATATACCCGGTCTACTGAGAGAAGCCTGTTCTAGAGTTATTTGACACACAGTATTCCAGCAGAATTAGATTTTGTTAGTTTGGCGATTAACAGCCTGTTGGTAAGATTTACAGTCCAGATGTACTACCCATTGTATACATACTGTCCACTAGAGAACCTATTTTTTGGTCTTTTTGGTATTATGTCAAATTGACATATTGCTCTGACGGATCAAGACCGCCAGAGCAACGAAATACGCTTTCAGAAATTATCATATTTCGATTATGGTTTATTAATAATAAACCATAATCGAAATATGATAATTTCGGTAAGATTTGTTATTCTGAAGAATATGTTTGTGGAAAATCAAAACTGAAATTCAGAACAATCCCACTTTAAGGCCTCAACGGAAAAATTTATATAAAGCATATAATATTTTTAAGCACATAACGCATTGTCGCCACACCTTCTTACATCGCGTTAAGTTAGCTTTTAAAATAAATATTTCGTAAACTTTATCCCGATTTCAAGATTCTTTTGTAGATGGTAATAGAATACTTTGTCACCATACTGCATCACTTATGTTTCATTTCAAAACATGTTGGTCTAAATTATCTCAGCACTGTTTGGGGGGTTTTCTTTCAATGGACTTCTCTCAATATTGAACAAAAAGCAAGACATCATGGAAATTTCAAAAACCAAGTTGAATGTGAAACAATTCAACTCCTCTATAAAATTTTATCATTTATTATTAATCGCATAATATATGCCAACATGTGTTATGCTTATCTACCTACACACAGAACTAAGAAACCCCACAGTGCTGTAATTATCATATCAAATGTGTTAACTGATGTTATGGACATAATTTGAAAATGACAGTAATATATCTTGTTCAACTTTTTCAAGTTATATCTTCATTAATAGAATGTGTGAACATGTCTGACAACATGCGTTGCGATGGTTTAAGAAACTGTTAAACATTCAACAAATTTTAAAAGAAAAAACAAAAGAATACAAGAAAACAAAGCAGCCAGTCGTAATTTATCAAACCTTATTGATGAAATCTGAATTTTCTTCAGGCAAGCATGAAAATTGGGATGCTTGGACATTTTTTACGAGAAAAATGCAGGCCATTAGTTGCACAAATGGATTGTTGCGCGCATTTTGAAAAAAATTCAAGTGCAATAAAATAGTTTACTTTATTGCTTAAACATTTTTGTTTGCTCGTTCGGAATTTAAAATTGGATGTTTATGCTTTGAATTTGACGTTACGCAACTTTGGGCCCAAATAAAATTAAAAAAAAGAAACAACCAATCATTAAAATAGGAAAATAATTACAAAATCAACTAGTTGAGAACCATAAAAACGAACCTTGCACAAGCAAACAAAAGGCTTGTATATCTGAATAAATTCTTAAAAAGAATTTTATTCAGATAATCTTTCAACTTGGATCCGATTTTTTTTAATTATAATATAAATATAATTCTTGCGTCATCTGTCAAACTAGATTCTAATATTTATTCAAGAATTTAGTTGATTGCACAATATGTTAAGATGTCATGAGGTTTTTTATAGAGCATTTATAGAATTATAGAACAAAAGAATTTTTTCAAAAATTGTTTGAATTATTTAAAAATTTTTTTGAAGTGTCTGAAGTTCTCAAATGCTGAAGTTGAACGCTTTCAAATTTTTTGATTACTTCTTTTTAGTACATTTAACTGCAATTAAAAACCAAGGGAAGCGCGAAAAATTCAAAAATTCGAATAAAATTTGCCGAAATTTTTAATTAAATTATCCATAAAAGCATTCAAAATGTGAAAATTGGAGATCGTTGCAGTTTCAATGATGCAAATTTAGCCTCATTTATTGGGATTTCATGTTCATTTTTTTAGTAATTATTGCTCACATATTCGGGATACAATTTTCAACTTAAATCTCATTGGTCATTTTGTCTATACTGTTTCATTTCGTGTGCAGTTTGAGCGTGTCTCATAAGGCTCCTTTTCTTGATTGTCCAAAAGTCCATGAGACTGTTTTCACTTACAAGTTTTTATAGGGCTGTTTTAACCTGACAAAGAAAATTTCCATAAACAAAAACAAGCGATAATCGCTCGTTGCTTTTCCCAGGCTGTCTGATAGATGCAAATGGACATCTCAAGCTTTTTCGCAACTTTTTTAAAGGCCGTTTTAACCTTACAAAGGAGTTTTCCATAGACAAAACTAAGCGAGAATCGCTCGGTGGTTTTCCCGGGCTGTGTAGTGGATGCAAAAGGACATCTCAAGCTTTCGTAGCTTTTGAAACTCACAATAGAGAGTAGAACACGATTATTCTCTTGTTCCCTGAGGTCACTCCTTGCCGATCTCAAACTTTGACCTAGTTGTTCATCTAGTTATTCACATTTAGGAAACGATTTGAGTGTTCGTCCATAAGCCAGTAGATTAAGTCGATGATTCTTTTCCAATGTCCTAAGAGAAGAAGAAAAATTTTCCTTCCAAAATCTTATTGCCGGCCTTAAAAGTTTCCAAGAAGACTAGCTGTGTGCTCTACTCCTTACCACCTGTTTCGAAATTTGGTTTGATTGGATCTTTGATAGACATTTTTAATTCTAGATAGAAATTGCAGGAATTAAAAATGGTTTTTCCATACAGTGATAAGACCGTATTGGATAGGCCTTTGTAAACAATCCGCAAATGAAGCTGGCCAAAAAAAGGAGTTAAACCACTGGACTAAGGTGAAAAATTATATAGAAGGACTGCGGAAGCCCCATATTTCCTTCTTAGGAAGTGTGTATCAGGAACTGATCGACGAAGGAATATTAAATCATGAATCACACTCAGGGGACAGGCCGAGAAGAGAAAAATCAGCTCATGCCAGGCAACCAACTCAAAAAAATAACGACCAAAATGCGTCCAATGATTAGAATCCGCAAAAAGGCTTAAACATTTCCCGTTGAAGGTTTGCCAATAGTAAACCTTTAACAATTTTCCGCCGTTCCTCGCCTGAAAGCGGAATTTTCCAATTTTCCGTTTGTATTTCCTTTATTATTCAGATTGAATTTAGGTATGCAGGTTAGAAGTACCAACAGAAAGTCACCAGTTTATTCGAAAAAGACCATAAGAGTGATAAAATGAAGCTTGTGTGGGAAGGATCGTCATGCATCTACCACCCGTTATGATTTGATCTTGCATCTCAGCAGATTGATGCGGACCTTTATGTTTTGTTAATGGGACAAACAATACTATACTCTGTGGTTATGGAAGACATAATGAGCCCTTTTTCCATTTTGTTTGGGGATGCAATGGAACCTGAACTTTATGCACGATGTCTCTAAGGTTCCCAGATATTTGATGACGTTAGTATCTATCTTTTTCCAGGTCCTGGTAATACTCCTAACCTGAACACTATTAAAAATGTACTGAGCCTCTTGGAATTCAGAATTTATGCCTGCACTACTCATCGTACATAAGTAAACAGAAAATATTTTTAATATATGGGAAAACAGTGTAAAAGAAAGACCTGATTGATAAATGTATCGACAGTATGCCCGCAAGGATTAAAGCTGGTATTAAAGCTAAGAGTGGTCTTACAAAATATGGTTTTAGAAACGGATTTTACTTGATTTTTTATTTGTAAATAATTAAGGATTATCAAAAATTTCATCTTTTTAAAAAGAGTTTGCAAGGGCAAAAATGTAAATTTTTCCAAAAAATCTTTGTCTCCCTATTTTTTTGATGAGAAACTATACTATTGAGCGACGCTACCACTAATAACATAGCACATAATCGTGTCTATTTTCATAATTTAACCAAAATTTTTAACTGTAGACCTTTAGAAGCGCTGCGCATTGTTAAAGGGGCTGTCTACGGGAACGGCGTGGGCTAAACTTTTGTTTTACCACCCAAAAAAAAAAACACGACAATCAGCCTGTAAATACCCCAAAAAATACACGACAATAAGCCTGCAAATTACCCAGATTTCATAAGGACGGTTGCATTGACACGACCTTATTTGGACACAGGTTGACATAGGACACGACCGTTTTTATTTCCCGGATTTTTAATAAAGAAATAAAAGAGATATGCATTATAACTTGAAACCGATTCGATTAATGCCACCGCTGTCAAAGTGACGTTTTAGTACATACACACACCGCTTCAATAAGCGATGACATGCACCGATGAACAGTGAACAATCTGAGTGATACATCAACAGTACAGAACTGTATTTAGCTAATCTTATATGTTCACTGCAAGAAAATAATATTCGTTTAAGAATTGAAATGCAAGTCTTTCTTTTTTCGATTGAATCCCTTCTTTCAGAAGTTTCAAAATTTACTTATATCCTGGATCAGAGGGAAGAAATGATTTCCGACTAATTTAAGCCCCAAATGGATTCATTATAAAGCGCATATTTCACATAATTATCAACTTTCATATATATTGAAATTTCCTAAGTAAAAAGAAAATATCTTGCCCTAATTTTACATTCAACGCAAAGTCTTCCCAGCTGATTTATACGTGAAAACCATTTTAATCGTTGCCCCAGCTCAGGCGTTAAGTCACTGGCTCTAATGTGGCTACTATTAAACCATATCAACTGCTGGGTGTCCAATGAAAGCAGGTCAATTGGTCACCAACTTCATGGCATTACCAATATTACCTAATGCTAATTTCCCTATTCGTGCTTTCGAGACAATCAATCTATGCTACACCAGCACACAACACTTGGCTACTGTATGCTTAAATGCTTGGTCATTCTACTTCCATATATTGATACTTGTTAGCCTGTAGCTAGCTCCACATATGATTTGAGCTCCAACTGTATGGGCCTCCGGAACATTATCTCGTAAATGAAAAGATGATGATAAATTTAGCTTAGCGTATAGTGTTAATAACTTTGCTGGGGATCAACGCAACTCTACGTAACGTCGTTTGCCATTCTAATCACGAGCCATATGTGGTTTCTCAACTTTATTTCATTGTCGCCGTGCTGGAGTTGTGATATATGTTTTTTTCCGTTCATTTAATGTACTGCTGTATTATTCGAATTTCTTTATATGTTACAGAATAATCAGCTTCGGATAAAGTGTTGATCGCGTGACTGGCACAAGGAGGACGACGTGTGTGAACTATTTTTGCAATTTCGTTGGGATTTCACAAATTTTTGCACGAAAATGTTAGGATTCAAGAAGTCCTGAAGAATACACATATGGAAGTTATAAAAATATCTTAAAGCGTATTTGTCCTCCTCCTTATACCTATCTGCTTTCAAAAGGCGAAGTTAAAGCGTCAAGAAGGTATTCAACTATTTTAGCGGTTAAAGGACGTCTCATTAAAAGAACAACTTCATGTACTCCATGGATATTAGGCTTGAAATTTTCTAGGAAGACAATACGAAATGGTCCAACGGATGCCACAAAATTTTCCAAAAAATCTTTAAAAAAATTTCCAATTAGTGTGGGCTTAAAATATAATTGTTAAAGAGTGCTATGGATGTCCATCGATTTAAGCTAGCCATGATTCCAAAAACTACTGAATAATGGTGATAATACCTGCATAATTGATTTTCAAGGACATTAAAATTATTGGAATATAACCAGAACTCATACTTTGTACTGAGAAAATACTTAACTATGAACAATAGATGCCATCCCTATCCTGGCTGCTGTAATATATTTTTCATGGTTAACTTAGTGATGGATAAGAATAATTGGCAAACCTATGCCAAAAAAAGTAAAACTTTAATCATTAGTAAGCGTAAGGGAATACTTTCCTGCAATTGACACGTTTTATCACTGCTGTTAAACTTGGGGACGCGTTTAGTAGCCATGATTCTTTTCAATTCTTAAGAAATCGCCAAAACTACAGACTTCGGGCAAAAGGGTTCGGAAAAATAGAAAATATAGATGAACGATGGATGCTCTCTAAATCGGGTCATTTACTTCCGAGTTAGTAGCAAGTAAACATGTCAACCTGGAATTAATCACTCAGTGTCGAGATTATTGAATACCTTGAGGTGATTCGATTCCGCGCACCAAACCTAAAAAAAGCAACCTAGACTCTTTTTGAATAGGTTATAGCCGTCTATAGATCCGTGATCTTCAATGTACATATAGATGTGATGGCATTTTCAAGCAAGGAAAGCACTCAATAGAAAACTTCGACAAAATTGGAATCATGCGCGTCAGAAAAAGAAGCTCGGAGTAATACTTGAAGTGCCAGAAAAACCATTCTTGCACTCCAAAAAGATTACCAAACCATTCTGGTCCTTTCATCAGCAACACGGAAAAATAAAAGTCGGTTCGAAATGGTTTGAAAAAAATCCCCGTGTCACATCAAAAACGTGCGTGGTTCGAATGTCTTGCCAGGGGCCCTGTTCAGAGAAAAAGTTAATGGGTTATGGTCCTGTTATGCAGTGATGTTAAACAGGAGTATTTCTTCCAAAAAATGTAAAGTTTTGATCAGCCAGAAAGAGCACGACTTCCTTATTTGGGGATGCAGAAGAAATCTAATCAACCGATTTTAAAGAAGGTAGTTTTCTTATAATAGGACGCTCTTCTTTACTGGACAGATTCAGTCAAAAGACTACATCTATTCTGCGACAGCTGTCATTCGCCGATGCAGTTCTGAATCGTTACAACCGTCACCCTACAGTCTAGACCTGGTTACAACTACGTGTTATTTTTTTCCCCGAAAATTGGGAAAAACTACGCTGAAAAATATGGAACGACGATGAACAAGTCAAGTCAGCAAAGTTCAACAGTGACACTAGATAAATTTTTTTTTAAGAAGGTATTACGATGCAGATTTGAAAAAAATGTATCAGGAAAACGATGAACTATATTCAACTGGAAAAGTAGTTTCATGTTTTACTCCACCTTCTTTCGGTGTTATTCTGCGGACTATTTAACTCCAATAATAAGAGACTCACTTTACAGGTAACAACTCATTAAGTCAAAAATCAAGTCAAATAAAAGTAATTCGCGACACGACCATTCAAAAAGAATCGAAATATGTTGGAACGTTTATCGTGACTACAATAAGCTATAATCGTCATCAATGGCGCTACAGCTCAAGCTGAATCGTTGATTGAGAACTTGTTGTCAATCGTTTCACTTCTGTGATATTGCTTTACAGTTTTTGACCCTTAGCCAGGATCAATTGTCAGCTTCCATAGAATTTTCTCACCAGTTTGTCTTCCATACTGTACGTTTTTTTTGATTTCATTACTTTTGCAGGATCGCTGGAAAAGATGATCAGCTGCAGTTCTTTTTTTCTATGCTGGTGTCACAGTTGAAATTGGGTCAACTTGATTTCTTGAGTTGATTGATAAGGGATGCCCATTATAAAGACTACTCAACTCATTGTTTTGCCGATGCTCCTGATATTTATTTGAATTGGTACTTAGGGAATGTAAATAAGCCTAGCTAGACTACCTTAAGTATGATCAAACTTCATAAATATATCACAAGCTTAACTATGTGGTCGTTATTTCGGTACTGGTCATTCCTCTTCAAAGATTATCTGAGTGTGAGTACTGTGCTTGTCATGGGATGATCGGCTTTTGCAATTTTGTAATTTTTCAAATACAGTTTTATCCTTATAAGGGTGGGAATTCGACGCAAATGTTTTTTTTCTTCGAAGAACTTACTAAGAAATATAGGATGTATCAGAAGTAAGAAACTCAGAATAACAACAACAAATACTAAAAAAAATTTCTACAGAAACTGGGAAATAAAACTCCACTCCACTCACATATGTCGTTTAATTTGCAAGCTCGCCATCATGGAAAGCTCGCTTCATTTGCTAGATGGATTATTCATTTCTCTTTTCATGTGATGGCTTCTCGGATTGTTAGCGGTTTTTAGTGGTTACGCTTTGTCCTACACTTGATTCTCGGCATGCTGAAGTTTTGAAAATCCACACGTCAAACAGGCCTAGCGGAGAGTTGAGTTATTCTGCGAGTTTTTGACATTCTGCGATCAAAGCAAGGACACAGTTTTAGATCAGATTACGATTGAAAATGTGATATGGGCTCATCATGATGACTCTGGGACCTTGTGGAAATTAATGCAAAGGAACAAAATAAATCACGGCAACCTTAAAAGTCGTTCAAGGTATCCCCGGCCGCTAGGAAACTTGCAGACACTATCTATAGGATACAGTGGGTATTATTCCGTTTTTGCAACGGTGTCTGTATAACTGAAAAATATTATACTAAAGAAATTCTGGTAGGGTCACATTTGGTGAACTCGGGACACAAAGCTCTTTACTAATTTTCGAGAACGAGTAATAATTGCCTGGACTGAATCTGGGCTAAAGAAAGGATGTTGAAAGTTTATTTTATATGCAATTGCCAACGGAAGTTGCTTCAAGTTGTTCAAGGATGTAGTGTCGTACAAAAAGAGACAACTCTCTGTTCAATTTTCCCCGCCTTTGACCGTGACACCATGTCGTAGGCAATCAAGGAGTGCACCATAGTACTCTTCGCGAGCCACTCTGTATTGCAGAAGACAATGTCAATGGGTTTCATCACCGATGGAGGCTGGTAGCTTTTTGTTGGGAAGGGAGGGGCACTGTTTGTATACCACTTTATGGATTTCTGCTTGATGGTGTACTTATAATGATGAACATAAGTTTCCTGTCCCGTCGCAATTCAGTCGAAAACGGTGTACTCGATTTCGTCATAGAATGTTGAAAACTGGTGACAATAAGGCACTGCTTCTCGTGTGAGGTGAGCATTCCTATCACACATACTTGCTAGTCAAAATGATTGTCCAAATATTGATGGTGTCAGAATCTCGCTCTTTCAGCGTAAAACACTATTTCCTCCCTTCCACAGAAAGAGATAATTGTCTGAGGACATTTTCCTCGTGGGGAATTCGATAACTAAGTGAAAGCTGATCTTTCATATGTTACAAATTATCTGAAATCAAATTACTACTGCATTGCTTCTTCAATTTTCAACATTTTGTCTATGAGAAATGCTTTGATTTTTTTGTCAAAATGTCTGAATGAATATCCTAGAGTAGAAAATTTCACTTATACCTTTAATAAATGAGACAAATCTGGTTTAATACCTTACCATACTCTTCGTTCTGCTAAGAAACAAGCTTTTTTCAATGAGATAGCCATCTATGCGGACAGGTTTCTTCACAGGTTCCTTATAAGGATTTCTGTTGCCTTACCAATTGTATTTTGTAGTGGCAGAACCCGGAGATTTATAGTGTCTTTTTGAAATTCGACCAATTGTATAAGTAAACCTTAAAGAACTTTATGATCCCTGTTACAATCAAGTTAAGAATGTGTGGATGAATGTAATTGATGGAATTTCTGATTGCGTTCTACCTAGCCTGGAATCTTTTGACGCATTACTTGAGGCTAGGCGGATTATGGGAATCTCTTCTCTAACGGTAAAGAAGGAAGAGGAAGGAAGTGCTAGAAAAGAGATCCATCAATCCCCGATGCCTCCCAGCGCTCCAATAAAGCTTTCTTCAGTATTAGCACTGCCCGAGCATATTGTGCCACGCGATTCCATTCCAAGCACAACTACCTTAGATTAAAGGGTAATATTCCTTAAGGTAAGGCAATATCTCTTGATTTTTATAAGGATAAAGTAGGTATAAGAGCAGTGTTTTAATAAAAAAAAAACTACAAAGAAAAAAAATGGACTTTTGAACTTTTTGACATTAGAATCTCCAGCGTGCAAACAACCTTAAAGGCTGCTAGACTAAGCTATTTTGCAAAATTTTCGCATTTGACAGTTCTCAGCATATATATGAATTGATTCTCCTCTTTGATTGTTGCCCAATCATATCTGAGAGTTTTGATCTTAGTGTCATAATACTCTATTGGTTTATTTTTGTATTGTCAGTCCCTGTGTTTCCTGTGTTAAACACAGCTTGCTTCCTGGATCAATGATTTAGTGTAATACTTAACTATAGTATTCACTGAAGTAATTTAAGTTTTGATGACTGTTACTGAATATCTATTTGAATACCGTAATACCACTGTTTCTTTGGAATATGCAAATTTGACATTTTATAGGTTAACTTTGACTGACTCAAAGCTAGCAATTTATTATTGTTCTCGAAGGATAATGTCGGTGTAACTTAAACACCTATAGCTGTAGGTGGTATTGCGTTGGTAAAATTAGCGGTATATCAAGGTAAAATAGACGATTCTTTGATTCCTTCACGTATGAGGATATGGGAACTGTCATAGAAACTAGCAAAAAGGGAGATTCCTACTTATTTATTATACAATAAGGAAGCCAGTTTATGTGGTCATATTATTCTCGACTGGTTCAAGAAACCCAAGATAATTTGATATGAGTTTATTCCTTAATGGCCCGAGAAAGTGAGCCCTTAAAAGTGAACACAACAAAGCAAGTTTCCTACGCATTTTCCGAAAAATCTTGACTTTATCTAGTAACAAACTATGGAAATGACTTTCTTCACTCTATGACCAATTAATCATTCAGAGAACAATTTAAAATATGTATTATTCATAGTTGTATCTCAATCATGATATGAAAATATCATCGGAACTATCAATACTATTCAACTGAATTCAACTATTATTCATTCAACTTAAGAAAACGAGTCCTGAACCATTCCAATAGAATTTCTAGATTTATTTCATAATTTATTTGCGTTAGGCGAATCTTTGTGTCGTTTATGATGATCTTCGGTTTTATTTGTGTTTTTAACATTTGTTGTATGACACAGCGAAGTCCATTACGCGAAAATTCCATTAGCATTCGGGGGGACAAATTGGTGACCATTCCCCTAAGCACATGAAACATGATATTTTCAAAGCAACCAAAATTTATAGGAAACAACTTTTAAGTTGTCACAGATTTATTTTTATGTTCAAAAGCCTATGTCACGGTATTTTACATAAAGAATCATAAATTATGCTAATTTTCAGGCTAGAATTATGAAATTCTAAAAATTTTCCAGGAATTTTTGCTAAGTAGACGTTTCGGTCTCACCGATTCTATTAACGCACTTTCGTTCCAGCAATGTTAAATACGAATATTAACTTCAATTAGCAATAAAACTCAGTTGAAAACGTTAAATTTACCCACATTTATCCTAAGAGATCTTCAAACTTATTCAACCAATCAGAATTTCAACAACCCCAAACATGGTATCAAAATCTTCAATCCTCATCTGACAAAGTCTATTTTAAAATGCTCATAAATTCATCATTTAACACCATTTCTATAGTCAATTTTTGTCTTTCGACATCATCTTTAATCATCATCTTCATCGTATTGCCGTAATGTTGACCGATAAGTAAAATCATTTGCTTAATGATTTCGTTGGACGTTTTGTAAATGTTTTACCACTGCCACTGTCCAAAAGAAGAAGAACCATCTTGACCAAACTTTCTTTGTGTTCTTCTGTTTGATTTTATTATATTCTGTTTTATTTTTCGTTGTTGTTTCTGGTCTTCTTGTGCCTACTCATGATACATCTACTTCTACTCCAACATTCTCTCTGCAATATCCTTTGTGCGAGATTGTCGCGTGAATTGAATTATTGTTGCTGTTCAAGCACTTTATCAATTTAATTATCTCTAAACCCTAAGTGATGACAATTGTTTTGTTTTGTCTCCGTTTGTGAGTGAATAGGCGGGAAAGTACTTAACGATTTTAATTGTTTAAATTGATTTTTGCTTTTGTGTTTCTAATGTAATAAAAAAAATATACATTCGCATACAAGGTCTGTGAGTTGAGTCAATGAATTTATGACCTACGATCTCAACTATGAAATAATATCCGATAAGAATTAGAAATCAAAACAAATAGACAGGATCATATTTGAAATATCATTGATTGGTTGGATTGAGTCCTAAGACCAAAAACCCCCACACTTACAAGAGAGAAGATCCCAGAATAGATAATACAAATATAATTCCTAGAACCAGGAAAGGTAACTTTGAAAAAAAAATCGAACGCCTGGGAGGATAGTTTTTGGGGGAGGGGGTTGTGTAGGTTGTGTATGCATCGCTTTGGAAAATCGGCGACGACTCTCGCAACGAATTAAGAACTTTTTCAACGCTATAAATGCATACGAGATGTGATCAAAAAATACGGTGAATGAATTTTTATACCAGCAACTGCTGACGCTGCATGCATATGCTATAATTTGTCCAGTAGCGTGATCAGCTGAGACAGGCAGGGACAAGTTGTAACACGTTCGAACTAGTCAGTCAGCTGCCAGAGACGCTAGAGTGAGGTTGAGGTTATCGTGTCCGTCGCGCAATATGGATTTCGAACAACGCATTAACATTAAGTTTTGTTTAAAGTTGCAAAAGAATACCAAAGAATCTCATGAAATGTTGATGAAAGTTGGGTCTATGGCTACATGACGCTGAGACCAAAATGCAGAGTTCTCTAAAACCGCACGTCAGTCAAAAACCAACATCAAGGTCATGCTCAATGCGAACGGGCACAACTGTAAACTCTGAATTTTATAAGGGCGTTTTGCAACGTTTGTGAAACGACATACGAAAAAAGCGGCCAGAAAAATGGGTCAATAGTTTCCTTCTTCACCACGACAATGCGCCGTGTTACGCCTCGCTTCTCATTCGTGAGTTTTTGGCAGTAAAAATGTTTCTGTCTGTCCACATCCGCCATACTTACCGAATTTAGCACCATGCGACTTCTGGGTCTTCCAAAAAATCAAAACTGTGCTTAAAGAAAAACGTTTTGACACCATTGTTGACATTGAGAGGGCCACCACCGAGCAGCTGAAATCCCTTCCGAAAGGTGCCTTCCAGAAATGCTTCCAATCATGGAGTCATGACGTTGGGGTAATGGACAGTACTTTGAAAGAGATTAAATCAGATTCAATGTAAGCGTATCAATGTTTTTAATAAAAAAAACTATTCACCGTATTTTTTTTATCACACCCGTAAGTCTGGTAATTGACCGGCTGTACGGGGGAACTTCCTGTTGCAGAAGGTAAATATAAAATCAAGACCTCACAGAGCAAGAGACCAAATGGTATGGCAATGAAACGTTTGACGTGCAGAAGAAAACCATTTCATAAGAACATTGGAAGGCTAGTGCGTAAGGCAAAATTTCAACAGGACGACTGAGGACTCGATAATGACTCACAAGTGATATTTGTTAGGATTGATAAAACTGGCCAGCAAGGAAAATGTTTCGGGCTCAAAAATAGCTAATTCTAATGTATTTTCACCTGCTGATTCCAAAAATAACCATGAAAAGGACCGATTAGCTTTTGTTTCTGAGATAAATTGACATATTATTTTCTAAAGTACAAATTTTCAGTTTCGAGTAAATTTTGTTTTCAGGAGTTGGCATACCTGTCAATGACAACTCATCAGCTGATTTTAGTGTATAAACATCAAGTTGTTCATTGTTGCTGTTCTTGCTCATAGGTTATGTTGTAGTTAGTGCTGATATTTGGATTTCTTGGTGTTTTAAAAGTGTACGTTATGGATTTTTTTAATGTTTTGAAAGTTTTGAACTTGTTCAATCAACATGCCACGAAAGTTTGTAAATTCACTGAACAATTTTTGTTATATTTGCGGCGAAATAATATTTTCATCACGGAAACGAAACTTGACGCCTCTTGCTAAAACGGGCTATCAGCATTGAAGGTGTGAAGGTAGGGGACCAGGATAAGCCATGGGCTCCACATATATGTTGTAATTCTTACACAGTTATTCTAAGAGAATCGTTGGGAAACAAAAACGATGTATGGCTTTCGCTGTTCCTATGGTTTGGCGGGTGCCTAAGACACACACTCATGATTGCTATTTCTGCGTGACTCCACCCATAAAGGCAGGGTTGTCAATGAAGAAAATAAGAACAGTTAAATACCCTAATCTTCCGTCTGCTGTTAGACCCATCCCACATTCGGACACTCTACCAACACCACCTCAAAATTATGACTCAGAACAAGTAAATGAGGCTAGTGCGGAAGAGAAAGAACTTGCCACGCCTTCCAAATCGCATGACTTTGATTTTGAGTGAAAAGACGATAATCCGCACAGACTGAGACAAATGGAATTAAGTGATCTCGTTCGAGACCTTGATTTTTCCCAGGAAAAGGCAGAGCTTCTAAGCTCAAGATTAAAACAATGGAATCTTCTTCAACCGGATGTCAAGGTCTTACATTAAAGAAAACGTCATCGAGATCTGCTTGCTTTTTTTTTTTGAGAAGAAGGAAAATTTTGTTGCTTACTGCGACATAGATGATTTGATGAAATGTCTAAATTGTAATCCCAATCCAACAGAGTGGAGGCTATTCATAGACTCCTCCTCCAAGCTTAGTTTGAAAGCTGTTTTACTTTACAATGGCATCCTGCTTCCTTCTGTTCCTGTTGGTCATGCAGTTCATATGAAAGATACTTGTGCAAATATGAAAGCCCTCCTCGAGTCTATCAATTATGCTAAACATAAGCGGTGATCTAGAAGTCATTTATGTACTTTTAGGAATGCGATTCAGGTACACTAAGCCCTGTTGTTTTTTATGCATGTGGAACAGTAGGGATTGGAAATATCATTATGGTAAAATCTGACTGGCTAGCAAAAAATCTGAACATCACAGAGAAAAATGTTGTTGCCGAGTCTCTCGTAGACCCAAAAAATGTTCTTCTTCCCTTACACATAAAACTGGGTCTGATAAAAATTTTTGTCAAGGGAATGAATCAAGAAGGACAAGCCTTCCAGTACTTGAGAGACAAATTTCCTACGTTAAGTGACGGAAAGGTTAAAGACGGCATTTTCGTTGGACCACAAATTCGTCTAATTGTCAAGGATCGTGAGTTTGACCGAGTTTTGGAAGGGAAAGAAAAGAAAGCATGGGATGCTTTTCAGGGAGTAATTAAGGGATTTTTGGGCAAAAAACCAGATGACAACTATAGACACCTTGTACAAGTACTTCTGCAAACATATTAGCAACTCGGTTGAAACTTGTCTCTAAAAATACATTTCCTCCATTCTCGTCTGGACTTTTTTTCTCTTAGTTGTGGAGCTGTGAGTGACGAACATGGAGAGAGATTCCATTTGGATATTTCTACAAGGGAACGAAGATACCACTGCCGTTGGAATGAAGCTATGCTTGCGGATTACTACTGGTTTGTTTACAGTTATGCTCCTAAACTAAGTTACAAAGGGCAAGCCAGAAGAAAGCGATCTTATGGAGCCAACACATTAACTTTCAGTCATCATCAAGAGCTGAGTATTTTTTTCATTAATTTAAGATTTTTATATTGCCACTGACCATAAAAAATAAATAAAATTATAACAAAATAAATAAAATTATAATAAAATAAAACAAAAATTGTTTAAATACGTAAAAAAATGTATATTTTTTCACAATTTTTCCTTGTTGCCTTATAAAACTCATGCGTGCCGAAATAATAAATGATAAAAATAAAAGGTTATAAATAATTGGAGTATCAGCTATAAACAAAGCGTAACAAGCTGTAGGGTAACAACTAAAAAGCGTTATCAAACACATCGAACAAAATCCCAATTAGATGGTATTCGACTTTAATTTTCTAGATGCATTGGTTTTTGTAAGCAAAACTTGAAGATAGGACACTTACAAGAAGTTGCAACAAGATGCGCAATCACAATGACTCAATTTTTTTATACATGAACTCATATACACTATAATACTAAAAAAATTATTCTCATTTACATTCAAAGTTCAGAAAGCTTCCCATCGCGATCTCTCCCCTCACGTACGTCGTTTAATTAACAAGCTCACTATCGTGGAAAGCTCGCTTCATTTGCTAGATGGTTTATTCGTACGTCAGTCCATGTGATGGCTATTCGGACTGTAAGCACTTTTCAGTGGTAACGCTCTGTCCTACAAATTAATCACGGTATGCCACATGTGGTATACCCGTTTTCTAGAAACATGTAGACACTATCTATAGGGTACAGAGGGAATTATTCTGCTTTCTGAAACGGTGTCAATGTAACTGAAAAATACTACGCTGCAGCACTAGAATATCTACGAAGTTTTCGGCTGGAGAAAAAAACAGACCTATCAATAGAAGAAATCAATTCAAGGACCGAGCAAATTGGGGTTGTCGTTCTTCGAAATTGTGTAACATCCTTCCACGAGGAAGAAGTGGAGAGCAAAATTTTGAATATTTAGGACAATACATTTTTCGAATAGATCTAAGAAATGAATTGAATTTCGAAATGAAAACATTGCAAGGGAAAAATGAATTTGATTTGCATTTCATACACTTTACAATCCATTCAGCGATAATAAAATTATAAAAAAAAAGATTATTAATATATGTCATTGTTGAATAAAATTGTTTGTTCTCAAAAGTACAACATTTTTGAATTTCATTTCAACTGAAGTATGTTGATATTTTCAATGATGTGCCAAATGACAAATTGATTTTTGATTTGACTTAAAATTTTGCACAATTTCGTTCGTGTTTTTGACTTCTTTGCACTCTACTAGGTTTCCATTATAGTTCAATCATGTATTTGTGAAATTTTTTGACAATTCTGCGTTAATTCAAGTCTGTGAGAAGTTTATTCAAATCTGTGTTATGCTGTAGACCGCGATCTTTTCGCATTATACATATGTTAAGGATCTATACAACTGGTACTAGTTGAACTGGTTGTCTTAGCTCCAGATGAGCTGTTGAGGATGTTTGACAGATTGGCGAGGTGAAGCAGGCACCTAGCAAAAGAACAAGACCAGTCGCAGTCGCCTACGTCTTTTGGTTAAGTATGGACGTCAGTTATTGTGAAGCATGTTTTTTGTCGTTTTTGATTCACAAAATGTCTCAAAATTTCGAACAGCGATATTCTACTAAGTTTTGTGTCAAACTCGAAGAATCAACTAGCGAATGGGAATGCAGGTTTATGGCGGTACTTTAAACATCTGTTTCAGTATTGTCCAATGTTAAAACTGCTTGAAGAAGGTAAGGAAGACGCTTTAAACGAACATGACTTCCTACAACCGTCAACGGCTTGAACTGATGACAATATGGCAAAAGTGACAGAACTGCTAAACAGACGACGTTTAGACATTGAAGCAGTTGGTGATGAGATGAACATTGCTCAGCTTATTTCATTCATATCATATCATTGCTCAGCATTCTAACATTTAGGTGAAAAATGGTAGTGGTAAATCATCCATTCGTTGGGAAAAGATCACATGAGCGATACAATGAAGCTTTTGTTTTTGAGGACCAGTCATACATCCATGATATGTTATAATATGTTCTTGCGATATCATCGGATGGGTTTGGTTCGCTGTGTATTGTCAAAGTGAAAACGAATACTGTCCAGTATTCTGAGGTAATAGAAGACATTAATTCCATATTTCAATTCTGGGGTATACTGGAACATGGACCAGCTTTATAGATTGATGATGATCCATGTTATCGTGACCAGTACGTTGGAAATATAATTAATGGAACCAATATCCCTGTTCTGCCAATGCTCGAAAAAACTCCCCACCTAAACTCTTTATAAAATAATGGATTTTTTTTGAAATCCGAAGGTTATGCCTGTAATAATCCCATTGTAGATGGATTGAAGGAAACTATTTGACATACAGAGGAAAATCGAGAAAATATAAACGACCCGGTTGGTAAGTACATCGACAGTCTATCCGCAAGAATAAAAGGTATTATTGAAGCTAAGGGTGGATTGTATTTGATTCGCTATTAGGAAAAAGTCAAGGAATATCAAAACGTGTTTTCTACAATTTTCTGTCATTTCAAAAAAGAGTTTTCAGTTGCAAAAGTGTAAACTTTTGCACAAATCTTAGTTTTCCTTGTTTTCCGAAAAGGAAAATATTATTCACAAATGAAATGAAAATATTATGAAAATGAAAATATTATGAAAATATGCACAAGGATATTGATTTTCGTAGGCTTGACTTTCCATAAATTTTCATGATGTTATGACGTGTCTTATTTAATTTTGTATTGTTATCCTTTTGTTAACCATGAAGTTATTTGTTTTCAATCTTTTTAAAACAACAATGTTTACTTTAAATTAATTTAAAAGTTTATACTGATTACTTGAAGATTTATAAACAAGCAGAATTATGGATACCGTTTTGAAGAATACAAATTCATAATATTTTAAATACGCACGGATTTCAATGAACTTCTCCACGACAACGTCGAAGTATCATCAAATATCCTTTATGATTTACCTCCTTATTATTTAACATAAATTTGAGTCTCTGTAAAATGTACCCATCAATAAATTTGCTAAGCAAACTTTCGATTTCCACATGATTGACGTGGAAAATCAATGACAACTTGACAAGCGAATTTCAGAGATCATATACCGCCCGCTTGGAAAATCTTTTTCTTTTCCTTTTTCTTTTTCATTTCAGTGGATTTCCCATTTGCAATATTCATCAGACGCAGTAGAAAAATAAACGAGCCTATAGGGAAGGCTCAAAATATGAAAGCCAAACGACATCCTCGTACGAATGTCATAGCAAACTAATCGAAACGAAATCGTTCGAAAAAGGATCAAGAAGAAAATTTCGTTGTAACTGCTTATCTACCTCAGAGCCGAAAGATTGCTTCAAAGCATGAACAGATAAAGATATTTCAGATAGGATACATAGGAGCCGTCTCTTAGCATTTCATACATATTTGTGACCACTGAATGTGCCTTTATTCGATTTTTCCTTTTTGATTGTTGTCACTGATATTAAGTTGCTGGTGAAAGCTTTCAAAGACTACACACTCATCGTGAGGTACGATGTCCTTCCACATACGTACGAATCATGCGAATGAACAAAACTAACCAGAAAATGCTCTTAAATTATCCACTTTTCCGTCTAATTTCACCAAGGATTTCACGAGGCGAAAGCTTTTCTCGTCGTGCTCTAGCAAACGTGAAAATATAGGAAGAAAATATATGCGAACGTTTAGTAAAAGTTTAGTTCGTATGAGTGAACTTATCCAGATGTCGACGCACAGGACGATAACAATCCAAATGCTTGTTCGTTTTCTCTATTAACAGCAGCACAAATAAGAGATCTCCAACAGGATCATGTACTGAAACAATGTAAGAAATACAGACAAACAATCGAGAAGTGGATGGATGTTGTATTTATTTGTTTTCCCTTTGGGGTTTTGGCTAATGGCCATTTCGATTATCATCATTAATTTCTTTTATAGCGTGGAATGGGAGAGAGAAAGAAGTCAAAGATGGTGATGAAATGTCCTTGGCAAATGGAAGGTGGACTGGGGTACACATGGAACATCGAATAATAAACGAGGAAACGTGTTAATAATGGAATTGTCCAATTTGTGAGTGCTATTGAAAGAATTTATCTATAATCGTTGCAGTATAATATCTAAACTAAACTTTACTACGGCTGTCGTGTTAACACGAATATCTTTTATGCAAGATGCTGGCCAAGGTGATTAATATGTGTAAATTAATTTTACACTTGTTAGCTTGAATATTCGATGCTATTATGGGTAAAAGATTCTTGGCAACTTGAACTGTTGGAGATGCTCTAAATATGTTCAGTTTTATTTATTCATTTTTATTCATGTGTACGAGAGCTATTATCTCGGGATAGAATGGTGATGTGTCGTGACTTGGTTGACTGATCAATTAATTGTTACTAATAGAAGCGTGTGGAAGATTTTATTTGTTAATTAGATCCTTATTCTAATTTGTTGAACTTTTTTGAATTGTTCAGTTCGTTTCAAACACAACAAATGCTCTTCGATTGAAGTTTTTAGATTCAGGATGTTTCTCGTCCATTTTGCTATTGTTCTGCAAGGAGTAAAAATCGACTTTTTTATCTGAGAACTTCAACGTTTCATACCCGAATGACGACACACTTATAAAGGATAATTTGTAATTAATACTCAAGATAAGAGTAGTTTTTACTCATATTTGCTTATATTGCTTTTTAATCAAAAAATTATTTCGTTATTGTAGTTCGAAGTGTCGTTGAGTTTTGATAAAAATAGATAATATTAAAATCCTTGCAGTGATAAACTATTTTTGCTTGAATAATTTTCGATATTTACGACAAAACGGTAGGGCAAGGATGCTCCGCCATATTGTACAGTGGCCAGGTGTTGTGTAGAGTTCAAACGTGGAAGAAAATTGATTTAAGATGAACTTCGCTCGCACTGTTCTTTAACGTCTGTGCCCCAAGTGGTGAGTGCGTGGCGCTAATCGTTAGACGCACAGTCGACCATGCGCAACTGAGACTCAATACGTTAATGCGGCGGGTAACGGACTGGATGACGGCTCACGGTTTCAGGCTGGCACTCGAAAAAAACCGAAGTGGTTATCCAAATTAAAGAAAATACCCAGAGTAAGGCCAATCAGTGTTGGAGGCTTTAGTTTAATCGAAATCAACAGTGATAGCGCATCCTTATAGTCCTGAGCATCCTGGTAGACTCAAAGATGAGGTTTTCCTTAAAAATCATGGCAACGATTTCTGCTTGACCCAATTCTCAAGCGGGCGTGGTTTTTTTCGGTCTTATCTGCACAATATTGACAGATCATGATCGGCTAACGGCTTTTTTGTGCGCGGGAGGTGGATGACACCTTCCACACATTTTTATTTTGCACAAGATGTAGTAAGCATCGCGCAAATTTATTCAGCGGAATCGGAAAGGATTGGATAATTTATTCGGAAACTATGGTCGGCGGAATAGTGAAAACGGTTGAAAAATGGAATCGTGTGGCACCGTATACTGACACTGACAAAAGAAACGTTGGAGCGCTTGGAGACGTCGGGATGGTCGATCTCATTTCAAGCACTTCCTTCCATTCCTTTCTTACCCGCTGGAGAAAAGATTTCCATAACCTGAAGCGCCTCTTCTCGTAGCAACAATCGGCATAGTCCGAAGTAATGTGTCAAACGGTCGCAGGCTAAGTTCTCAGGTTAATAGGAAACGTTTTCGGTGGGTAGTCCAGAATTGTTGCGCATCTAGGAGTCCCACACTCAGGGCGTTAATAGCCTTCATCGCCCTGTCACAAAAACTAAGTGAGTGAAAATGTTGAAAACTTTGTATTGGGAGATAGTATGTTTTATTGTTGAAGACTTCAAGTTCTCGGCAGAGAGTGTACATAGTATTTCTACATGATTATATAGGAAAGAGAAAAGTATCCGCGTGTGCAGTTCCAAAAATGCTCACGGGCGCACAAAAGCAAATGCGATGGTCATAGGAATTGTTTCAACAAGATGCTGATCGCTGTTCACCTCGATTCAAAGCAATAGATGAAAAAGGGCTTCACCATTACGATCTTGAAACAAAACAACGATGGTTGTTTTGTTTCAAGATCGTAATGGTGAAGTTTGGAAATGTTTTTGATATTCAACCCTAAAGAAATTGAAGACAAAATTGTTGCCCATCACATTACGTCATGGATACTTTTTCAGGACAGTGAAGGAGTTGGAATGATTGAATATGTTGATCATGGAACCACTGTAATAGGAAGTGTGTAAGCACATCAAAAACCTAAGTGCCCAAGGAAATTTGTACAAATGCACATGAAAACACGAAAAAAAATACTTTTCTATCAAGACAATGCACCGATGCACAACTCTGTTGTTGCGGTGGTCTTAATGGTCATGATCCTTGCTCGAATCTTGAATATCCTCCATATTCGTCAGATTTAGCTATTAGTGATTTTTATTTATATCTCCGGACAAAGGAAAAATTAAGAAGCAACAAATATGAAGATGATGGAGGAGAGTGATAGCAACTGTAAGGGATTTTGTAATTGGCAAAGAAGAAGATTCTTTTAAAAAGGGAATCCTAGCTCCGGAAAGAAGATATTCAAAATGTATTAAGTGTCACTCTCATGACTTTTTGACGTTTTGACGTTTTGATGGTTTTGACATGACGTTTCATTATAATTTTCTTTTTGTCGTTTGTTCCATCCAAAAAAATTCTGAAAAAAATTATATCAAGTTTAAATGTTCAAAAAATTTAACAAAAACGTTTAAAAATAAATTAAACTTAAGGTTCTTTTTCGAAAAATCTTCTTTTTCTATTTTAAAGTGCAACATGTATTATAAAATAATTTTTAAGGCTTCTAGACGGAAATATAGATACACAATCAAAAGGACTCTAACAATAATGTGAAAAACAGAATAGTAAACAAGAGGCTTTAAATCAGGTCACAAATCTTTGCTAAACTCAAAACGATTTTTAATTTATAACTATTCTTGCGTGAAAAAATAATTATTGATAATTGTTTTGTGCTTGAATAGTGATGAGCGAATACTGATTGACATTGTTTTTCCATGAGCAGGGAATGAAAAACATTAGTGTTTGTTTTCTGCCATTTTCCGACTAGAATTCAATGAACAAATGGGACAAGAGTGAAGAGTGCTAGTGGTTATTTAGTTCAAAGCTATCGAGAAAATTGCAAGCGGGCGATGGTCATATAGATTTAAAAAATAAAAATAAATTGTAATTGCAATATTTTCGAACGCCATTTATGGTATCGTGAGATCAGAACCATTGAGATCATTTGTTGCTGTGTTATATTACTATTGTTGATGATGATGAATTTAAAAATTTAAATACTTCTTCGATTTTCCATAAGGTTTTTCCGCAAGCTTTATAGGGGCATGAAATATATTCCTCTGTTGTTTGTGGAGAACTGCTTCGATTATTATAAATGAATGGAATGATTGTTAGACGTCTGCTTTTTCTAATTGTTCTAGAAATTGCTTTCCAAATGTAGGTATTCAGGACATGGGGAATGCAAGTTACCGGACTGAACAATTTAACTTTAAACAGACTTATATCCTGTTAACCATGTTTCTGTGAAACCACAAAGACTAACAAAAAACATTTACAAGAACTGAATTGGAGAATGGAGAAATGTTTTGAAAATTACTCATTTATTCATCGATAAATCATTACACAACACACAGGTCATCCTTTTGCGATATACCAGGCGACGTAGAGTAAATTCTGTGCTCCAATCTTCTGACCTTATCGTAATTCAAGTAGTATTCCGCAAAAAAGGGGACAATCTAGGAAGCTACTTTCTTGTAAAAGGTTTTGGAACGCCTGAAGCCAAAGTAGATAATTGACTTTCTTATAAAAATCAATCTCCTTGAGGAAGCGAAGACATATCAAACTTTTAGAGGCTATCGTGCCCTATTCCGACATAACCAATCAACATATCAATCAATAGGTGTCTAAAGTATATATTGTAACAAACGCAACGGTCTTGGATACACTTTTTGAACGTTTTTTGACAATTTGACTTGAAATATTGGAAAATTTTATTCGAAGTTTTTGGGCGTCTACTAGGTTTTCATTTCCGTTTAATCATCTACTGAAAACCTGTAGCGAAAAAGGTGGCAGCATTTCGTTTTCAACGATGCAAACTTCAGACACCTTCAAAAGATTATTGATGTCCTTCACTGACCATTGCGGATCATAGTTTTAATCGTTCAATTGAGATGAAATAAAATAAAGAAAAAGTCCTACTCGTTTTTGATATGACTTTGAAAATCTATTGACATTGTCTTTCATTTGAACACAGTTGACAACCTTGACGAAGAAAATGAAATCTATTTCTTGACAAATTTTGTGAGTTCTTGGGATCACATCCTTTTGTCAGATTTTTTCACTTACATCCTTCTATCATTACATTGACCCTCCAAAATAAACGCGAGCATTTACATGACTAATTGATTTTATTCTTATACCATGAATTACCAATATCCGGTTCTCTGAAATTTGGAAGCTAGGTTGTTACCCTGTCTTCCAGGGTCAGAACACAACTGTCAAAATGCGATGCATTGTAACGGTAAACTCTCAAACACTTTATATCGAGATTTTTTTATGTTTGTGTTTATAAACTATCTTATATATCCTTTTATGTATTTATGCATAATATATGAAAATATTTTACTATCATCCAATTCTCGCGGCAACACGCCATTTTTCTTTTGTTTGTACTCAAATGGACATATAAGTTGAAAAATGCATTATAAAATCTATTCAAACATTTTGGGTTTCAAGAATATTTTTTGTGAACTATCACAACCAGTCAGGCTGAAGGCAGCTTTACCTTTGGGTTGAAATATCTGGTTTCAGAGCACTATGTTCGGGAACTCAGTACAATTCCTAGTACAAACACTATATTCCCTGAACGTATGTCAGACAAACACTTGTTTTGCTGAGAGCGCCAAAACAAGTGGTAATTTCAAAATTAGCTCATAGCTCGTTCTGGTCTTCCAGATTTCTTTGAGAACGGGTTTCCGATCTCTTGGAGCATCTCCAATTCGTTTTGGAGCATAACTCGCTGCAGACAGCTCCATGAGGTACAGAAGAGACCCCTTGAAGAAGAGACCTGTAATGCTTCATATATAGGACTGGAAGATTGGCTTCGCTTCAGGTTCATTACGAACAATGTGTTTCAGGGTTTTTCAGCATCATTGTCTACCAGTTACTGGGCCCTGAGTTTGGGCCTATGTGAGGACATCTTTCTGAATGCGAAGAAGAACAGATCCGCAATAATACATATTCAAGACTGAAAAATGGACTTCGATAAAGGTTCCTTACGAATACTGTGTTCCCTGCTTCATTGTCTACCCGTTATTGAATCGAGACGATTCCAGTATTTTTAATGACATCGTTTGGGCACATTTGTCTTTATGAGGAGCAACGAAATCTTTCTAAATGTGAAGAAGAGATCAGTGATTAAACACATACAGGACTAAAAGATTGACTCCGGTAAGGGTGCATTATGGATGTATTTCGATTTCCTCCAGTTTTATCATCTACCCGTTACTGGATTCTGACATTTCTGATGTTCTACTTAGTTTAGAAGACTTAGTTTGGGCACATTTGCCTATTGTTGAGAAAAAGGAATAAAAGTCGATTTCAAAATTAATTTTAGCCAAGAAAAGATCATTGCCCAGATAAAAAGGATCTAGGTAGAGAAAAAAGACGGTTATTATAAATTTATTAGCGCGCATAATTCGTCAAACAGGATGAAACTGTAACAATTTAAATACAAGTAATCCTGCATTGTCAATATCTTAGCCACCCGCTATGAATTGAGTTTGCTCCAAGTTGATAAGGATTTGAATTTCGGAAATTATTTCTATTAGACTCTGTCACTGCTTCCTTTTTTATTCGAAGCTACAGACACATTTCAAATGACAAATTGCCGAATCATGTCCGTCTCAAGGAATCAATTGTCAGGATTGAGTTATGGGTTTGTATTGGAAAGGTGAACTTCAACGCTATGTCAAACAAAAGAAATCAATGCATTCCACACACTTTTTTGCGTTTCCATGATAGTCCTGGTTTCCATGATAAGACAGGAATATCACAGGAAGACGCATGGAATGCAAGGTTTGGTTTGTTTCAGTCGGAAAAAAGAAGTAAAATGGAAGTAGCAGTCGTAGTAGTAGCAGTTCACAGCAATATTAATTATAGTGGAAGAAATAGTAGCATCACTAGTAGTAGTAGTAGTAGTGGTAGTAGTAGTAGTAGTAGTAGTAGTAGTAGTAGTAGTAGTAGTAGTAGTAGTAGGAGTAGTAGTAGTAAAAGAAGTTGTAGTAGTTTTTGTAATAACTTCCATTTCAGCAAACATATATGATGGTGCTGAACCTATGGTTGATGAAAGCAGATATTCACGCCATCTATCGGAAAATATTATGCCAAGTTTTAGTTGACGGTAGCAGAGCTGGCGAACCGTTTTATGAGTGATCTTCTTCAGGAAAGGGGGAACTTACTTAATTTACTAGTACCCAAAAGGGTTGCAGCGTAGCTGATGAGTTTCTGACACTTTTAAACGTTTGGTTCACAGACCTACAAACAAGAGCTTTAACAGCTAGAAAATAGTCGTCACAGAAATTTTTTGGCAGTTTTGACGGAAGATACATGGAAAATGCTGGATCAATTGGAGAATGGCGAAACGGATTGTTTGGGTAGAGGTTACAATTATACAACGAAAAAATCATGGCATTAGCACTGCTCAAATTACGTAGGCGTGATCTTTCAATAAAATGTTTTAGTGTTCTAAACGATTTAAAATTCGATAGCACTCAGTAAATAAACGTCAACGTATTTGAAGGAATACATGGTTGAAATTCAAGGGATGCTGCGGTACACTTTTGACAATGTTTTTCCAAAATAAATTTAGTAAATAGTCTCAGCACTCAATATTAATTTGCATATCTGATGAAAATTAAGATTTTCAACGAAATGTAAGTTTCAGCAAGCGTTCAGCATGCGAATAATTAGCCACATTTGAATAAATTTTAAATTATCCAAACTTCATCATCATATTATCATGGGAAATTTAGTCTTAAAGTCCTTATAAAAGGCGCACCCTAACAGACGAAGTCGTTAAAACTATATTAATATTAATATACCCGTGACATGGAAACTATTGTAGATTTTTGTATAAAGCATCCTTAAAAGCCCATAAGATTCAAGAATAACATATGCAAGCAGAAGATTACCTTGTCTTATTATGAAGACCAACCAGACATATAGAACATTTATGTTATATAAACTCATCTTACAAGAAAGTTATCTACGAACATCAAATGAAAGAAAGATACATTTTATACGTGGCGGAATTTCCCTTGTCACTTGTTTTCTGTCAATGTGCTTTCATACCCGAAAAGGATATCCTATTCCGGTGAAGTTTTCAGGACATCATACATATTTACTCGCCTTTGAGATATAATGCCTCATTGCTTCATTGTTATTTTTATTAAATCTGCGGATATTAGGTTTCCATGTATCATTTGGTATAACTTATAACGCAAAGTGTATGAAAGAGTGTATGTGACAGTAAGGAAGTGAAACTATAGGTTTGGGAGAAAACTTACACCTACAGCGACTCACCGTTTATATCATGCTGTTCTAATTTTCAAATTTGATACACTTCAAAAATGGAGATATGATTTAAATGCCAATTTAAGGGGCAAAGTTTATTTCTTAAGTTATTAACTTCGAAAATAACGAAATTGTTGCAGAAATGAAATGTGTTGAATATTTCAAGATTCACAGCACCCTGGACCATTTTTTAAACATTACGACAAATGATTTTATCTATGTTACTCTCAATGAACTTCAAATTTCCAATCCGACATTTGCAAATTTTGTCTCGGTATTCGCAGCGGACAGTTTCTGCACGGCAAAGCCTAACCATATCCTTGCTGTCTTTCTGCGAACAGCTTTGTACCGGGTAGTTTTCATTTTGATTTTACGTGCAATAAATCGGTCGTTGGACGAGCTTGAAAAATATTTTAGATGCGCGTCTGTCCTTACTTTAAATCCGATCTTCACGACTGAAGCGTTCAATGATGCTTTGCGCTGTAGATGGGAAACATATGTACGCAATTTCGTGCAAGATTGATCGGTCTTGAGATGACTTATCACCAACTTTCGCTGCTCAAATCGTCGAGTTCGATGATTAATTGCTCGAAACCGTTCCTTGACTTTCAAAGGTTAAATGTAACACTAAATATTTGACTACACCTGGTTGTGAGTTTTTTTGCGAAAAGCATAGGGGAAAAATTCCCGTTATGCAGTGCGACACGCTCGGAGCACAGTGTTGACAAGCATGTATGAAGTAAACAGTGGCTGACGTTTCTGCTATACGGTCGGTTTTTTTCAGTCGTACCCGAATCGCCATTTTTTTTGTAAACATTATTTGATATTTATTGTAATCAAGCTATTCTGAATCAAAAATTTAATTTTTATGATGTGTTCTTAAATTGACTGATGGAAATATGTTTTGAGCCACTGTACATGTAGTGGCTCAATAAAGAACTCAGAACAACACCGCAATTATTTTCAGATAGTTTTGAATTTTTTCATATATTTATTATTACTGGCACTAATAAAAGCTTATATAATGCAAAAAATTTCTAAAGATTTATATGAAAGTATATCAAGTGGACCCATAATTTCATTTGCGACTGTGTCTCGGGAAAAGATCAAAACGTTCTCCTTGTCATACATATTCGTCATATGGCAATTTTGTGACATGAATAAAACATCATATTTCTTGGTAAATCGTCCTTCATATTTATGTACTGGGAAGATAACAACAGCAACAAGCTAGCAATACCCCCAAGGCAATTTATGTCGGTTAGTATTGGCGGAACAATACCTAACACTTTCTTTCCGACTTAAAGTATCAGAAACGGAAAAGTATTAATGCACTATCAAATCTATAAATTTTTTATCGAGAACTTCAACATCACATCCACATATCAATTCGTAAGAAATCTTCCAGTCAATTACATCCAATATTGTGAACGAAGATATCGCTTTAGCCCATGCACAATGAGAATCAAGGAGAATAGATGAACAATTTCCAATCCTTTCTCGAATCGAACGAAATAAAAATATTATTTTAGCGGATACGCTTTCATATTCCTTAGAAGCACGCATGGTTGATTCTAGGCCATCGTTGGAAGAAGGTAATTACTCTAGCAAATTTCATTTGTTCATAACATATTTTCTGATCTATTTTCCTCCAGTTCGCCACACATCATATGTTCTCGTCACCGATGCATGCTCTTGGATCGGATAAAATGTTTTGAAAAGCGGGAATTTTTCACAACATCTCCTTTTTACAAGTTACGCATACCAACCGACAATAAATGATGTGTTTTGCCTTACATTAATACCAACTAAACTAGTTGCGATAAGAAAGATACACAACAGCAACATCGACTGATATGTGGAAGATAGTGAAGCTCATTAGGTTTTTTTTCTTCTTTCGCGACGTTCATCTATCTTCGATGGTAGCTACGCGGATAGGTAAGATAAATCTGAGATGCATACAACTCGTCTGGCTGGGCAATGTCTTTCGCATGTTGAGAACCTGCAGATCATTAGAAATATGATGGATAGGATGTAGTAAGATGAACATAACATACGTATGTAAGACTGTTTTCCACATCTTGCGCTTATTATTGTTGATCTTTGCGAAATGGATGTGTCTTAAGTCAATGTACTATGCCCATGTCGATTATCGTAGATGTCCAGAGGTGAAAAGCTGTCGATTCAGCTCTATGTTGTTGAGTGCCTGTACAGGACACGATTCTGGATATCTTATATTTTAATTTATAATCAGATTAGATCAGGTGTGTTGCTGTTTTTATCGCAAAGATGATTATCTATATATGAGATATTCTTTCAAACACAGACTAAATAAAAAATATCCAATACACATTTAGAATTTTTAGTAAAAGGATTGCAACTGATTAAGGAATGCTTGCCTTGATTTTACGTAAAACAAATCGTTCGTCCGACGAGTTAAAAATTTGGTTAGATGCACTTCTGTCCTTATTTTAAATCCAATTCTTACGAACGAAGCGTTTAATGATGCTTTGCACTGTTGTGGGAGAGAAATTAAGAAATCTTCCGCTGGAATTAACAGGTCTTCACAAAATTTATCACCAATTCTCACTGCTCAAATCGTTAATCAATTGTTAGAAAAGTGCTTCTTGCTTTTAATACGTACAATTTCACACTGAATATTGACTACAGCTGATTATGAGGTTTTACAGTAAAAGTACCGTTAAACAGTGCGACACGTTTGAGCCACAGTGGAGCCAAACATTTGCATGAAGTAAGCTGTGGCTTGCGTTCCTGCTGCACGATAGGTTTTCTCAGCCGTACGCGAATTTGAATTTATTTTTGTAAACATTATTTGATATTTATTGTCATTCCCAAGCATGTTTTTCTGAATCACCATATAACATTGGAATTTCAAAATAAAGTGCTCTTAAGTTTACTGATGAAAACATGCTGTGAGTCCAATTAAGGAATCAGAAACACAACGAATAACACTTGAAAAAGGAATAAATGATAGATTTTTTTAGAAAAGAAAATATTTTCTAAGCCCGATAATATTATCTCGCAAAAAATAAGGACATTGTAAACATGAAATTAGAATTTTTAGTAAAAAAATTGCAACTGATTAAGGAATGCGAAAACGAATAGGACAACCTGTTTGTTTGAGAACATTATTCTTTACAAGTTTGACAAATGGCTGTAAGAAACAAATTACTCCATACACTATAGAAAAGTTTGTAAAAAATACAATTTCTTGAGTAAAGTAAAAACAATCGATTGCAGTATTGCAGAATCGGTATTAGGCATCCATAGAAATTAATAAAGCATGCTTACTAATTGAAGAACTAATAAATGTGTATCATTTCAATTTCAGGAGCAGCAAACATTACTAAAATTTCAGAAGTTTTTGGTAGATCAATTTTTCCATTTTCACTTACAACATTGTAAGTGATTTATACCCTTGCTAAGCTAACTCAGCGAAGACTCATGGATGCGGAAGTTCTAATCAATTTTGTCGAATATCTACCAAAAACTTCTGAAATTGATAAAGCCAGACCAAAGGTAATTTGGAAAATAGGAGAAGTTCAAAGCTGTAGAGCAATATTCATACTTAGTAAATAACCAGTCGACATTCACCTAAGCTGGTAGTGCCAATCGATGCGTCCCAGCCTGTGAGTTGGCACCTGACGACAAGCGGCAGGGATGCGTGTTCGAAACCAGCTTGAGCTCTTTCCATCTTTCTAAATACTACAACAATGAGCGCCATATGTTGACGTCGATAAAATATCTACAACATATGCTCCACAGATGTCGATTGAACCCAAAATCCTTATCATACACAATCCAATCATTTTTCCCTTCTCAGAAACAACTCCCAGCATTTGCGACCATGACGATCATCTAATGAATTTCCTTCTTGAAGACCATCCTTCTAGTCCTCCACCAAAAACCATACCGAACTACTCCAACACCAATTGGAAAGCACTTAATACTTTCCTAATACGTCAGCTCAACTCTCTACCCCCAAAATATAGCTCTCAGTCATCTTTTTTCAACTTTGAACTCGCGGTTAATCACATGACAGCCGTAATTAACACCACTTATAATCGAGTAATTCCTAAAAGAACCCTGAACTACCGTTCTCAGATTTTCCGCCCTCCAGACATTATCCTCGCCGTTAAAACCAAATGGAACCTCTGCTGCCAACTATTCCGCAACCCATTAAACCCTAACCTAAACCACCTCAAAGAATAAATTGATGGCCTCACTATCTCCATCAAAAGTCGGATTTCTGATATTTATGCCCGATTCCTCGAGCAAAAGCTTATAAATTCCTCCTTCGGCCCGCACACGGTCAAAGAACTCCGGAAAACTTGTCCTAGACTCGGCAAAAATATTGATAGATCTTCTCACATCCTTAGTCAAAACATGTCCCCCGTTGATAAACAGAACTCCTTAGCTGCCCACTTTTTTATTCCCAAGTGACACCGAACCACCAGACCAATCACCCTTACAGCTTACAGTCGTCCACTAAATCAAGAGCCTAATGAGTTGTCCTCGTTCCAAACGGAATCCTACAACCCTGAACACCCTATCAATTAACCACTACAACCTCTCCTTAACATCACCACTCCTTGCGAACCAAGTAAATTTGTAACCAAGAGAAGATATCCGATATCATACGTTCCCAAACCAGCAAAAAATCAGCCGGAAACGGCAGAATTCCGTTTACTATCCTCAAGAAGTGTAGAAAGATCTTCAGGACTCTCTCCACCAAGATCAATCACTGCATCCTACATGCTCATTTCCCTCGATCCTGGTGTCACGCCATTATAGTGCCAATCCTCAAAAAACGCGAGAACCCGGCTGACAACAGTTACCGGCTGATCTTTCTCCTGTCTTGCCTTGGCAAGGATCTTCGAAATTGTCATCAAATGTGTCTTTAATGAGAATCACCTAACATTAAACGGAATTATCCCTTCCACTCAACAGATCAAGCCCTCCTTATCCTCAAAACAAACCTATGTACAAACTTACATAACAACTCACCTACTATCTCCTGCCTTCTAGACATCCATAAAGCTTTCGAGACGGAATAGCAAGATGGCTTTCTTCATCAAATGATCGAAACCTTCCAATTCCATCTGCACCTCTGTAAAATAGTTCACTCCTTTCTTTCCCGAACGAACGTCCTCAGTCAAAATCGACGAAACCCTGTCTAGCCACATTTGAAACTCATCTGGTATCCCTCAAGGATATGTCCTTTCTACTCTCCTCTTCGGAATCTATACTGCCGGCGACCCTCACCACAACCCAATCCCTACCATCCTATATTGAGATGACATCATCATTTATAATGCCTCCAGAAATGCCCCCTAGTAATGTCTCGGTTCAATAGCTTTCCTTTATCACTCAATTCCTTCTCTAGCAAATGGAAACTTCAACTCATTCCGAATCAATGCGAACCAATCATAATAAAATGAAGTGCTCGCTTCCCGAACCTATTCCGAAATATTTTCCGCTTCTCAACACTGAAACTAAATAATTCTACTATGCCACTTTCGAAAGAAGACATCTACCTAGGTGTCACCATCAATGATCGACTTTCACACGTCCCTAACCTCAAAAAATCCATCAACAATGCAAGCGACGCATTCAGAGCCCTTTTCCGACAAATGCGCAGAAGCTTGAATCTCGCCATCGAGATCAAAATCGTGTCTTATCTCACGCTCATTCCCCACAACCCCATCCCTTATATTCGCCCTATCCTCAGCTTCTGATGTAACCTGTTTGTCAACACAAATGGAACGCCTCCGTTCAAAGGAACGTTCGATTCTCCCCCACTATTTCAACGTGTTTAGACACGAGAACTCAGAAGAACTCTACAACCAAGCGGCAGTTCCTGCTCAAAACATTAAGAAACTGCATCGACCACGCAAATCCCATTGTTGCTAACCTAAACATTTCCGACGAAATCGCAACTGCCATGTCACCGAACAAGCCCTATTTCCCAAACGTATTCAGAACGCTTCTCTCTAGAGGGTATCTTTTCGACACTAAAAATCAAATTCTCCACTACAACCCAACCAGTAACTTCACTAGAGTCTACTCTGACTCTCAATGCGTGAAGCGAGATCCGCCTCCTTTCTTGCTTTAAATTCTGCCAACTCATCGTACAATATCTTTCATCACTTTCTTTTCCCTTTTTTATAGGAAATAGTGTAGAATATGTTTCCCTATCATTTAATAAGGGATTTTTTGACGTTTCTCTTGAAATAAATTAGAATAATACAATACAATAACACACTATGCAACATTTTTTCTATGTAGTTAAAGACTTAGATAAGACATTAATTGCTAAGCAATTATAAGCTCCAATAGTTAAAAACTTCTGGCAGCTCACTCAAGTTGGTACCCTTGCTAATGTAAAGAAGGAAGCTTTAAGATAAATGTTTGAGATAGTCAAACTACTCTGAGACGTGTCCCGGCTGGTGTACCCCAAGGTTCTTGTTTGGACCCGAATCTTTTTAATATCTACACCTTATTCCAGCCCTTCAAATCACCGGAAATAGATGCGGAATAGATCAAGTCTGTATTCAGAAGGACCAGAATCTGCGAATATCGCATCATTTACGGCTCTTGAGAAGTAGTCGGGCATAGAGAAGTATACCTTAGTGGAGGCGGATATTAAAGAAGACTGTCTCAACGTCGTTTGTTTTCAAAACGACGGAGTCTCTGGTGCTCTCTTTACAAGCCACTTCGAATAAGAATCATAACGGCTGATGAAAAATGGATTCTATAACGCCGCCGAAAAGGATCATGGAGCAGGCGAGATGAGACCCAACAATCGACATCCAAAGCCAAGATTCATCAGAAGAAAAATATGCTTCTGTGTGGTGGCTTTGCAAGGGTGAAGTCTACTTTGAGCTGCTTTCAAGAAATCTAACTATTGATTCGAATTTCCACTGTTGTCAACTATTCAAATTTAAGGAAGTAATCAAGAAAAAGCGTCCTAAACTGGCCAATTGCAAAGGCGCCCAGTTCCATCATGATAACGCCAGACCCCGCACTTCTTTCATTTCCGTCAAAAATTAATCGAGCTCAATTAGCTATTCCTATAGCCTATAGCCTAAGCTTCACTTCGACGATGAGTATCAATACTGACAAAGCTGAGTAAACGAAAATCTTACCAAATTGGCTGATCGAGTTTTTTTGGACAAACCATATAATGATCAAAATCAGACAAAATCAGTTGTACCTCGGGCTAATTTTTGACAGAGAAACTTATGTTGGAAAACTACAATAAACAAATAAGAATAAAAGCTTTCAATTTCGTACTGCAGTTGTATTTATACAGAACGGATTTGACGTTTTGAAACGTCAAATCCGTTTATTTCCAATGAAATTTAAAAAAAAAAAAGGTAATATTAATTTTATATTAATTTATAATTTTTTTTTTAATTTCTAAAAAATGGATGTTAAAAATTATTAATAATCAAATAAAAAAGGTGTGTCAATGGGATATGGATTATTAAATATTAAAGAAAAACACCAAGTGCAAAAGAATGAAAATATCACGCAATAAAGAACAGAAAGAAAAATAAGACCAAAAAAAAAATGGAAACACTAAAAAATGAAAATAGAACAAATAAAAAAACTTTTCAACGATATTTCGGTGCAACATTTTCATTTATCAATTCTTGGATTTTTATTCTTGCTTTTAAATCGCTTTTGTGCATATTATTTGATCAGATGATAGTTAATTAAATCACACGCCTGCTAGTCTACAATGATTGTCTACAATGAGAGTCCGAGAGTGTATTTAGCGGAATTCCCAGGGTTCGGGTAGCTTGTTGACGTTCGCATCAAAATGACAGCATCAATTGTTTGCATCTAATATGCCGTTTTACCTTCTGTCAAACAATGTCAAACTCACATCTGTCTGTGGATCTATGATTACAATGGTCTGGAGTCGAACTAATCCAAAAAGTAAGTTAGAAGAAGGGAAATCGATAGTGAATTTCAATCCTATGGCTTCTTGAAAACTAACCAGCCATTTCTATATTGTTCGGAATACAATAGTACCCAAACTTCGAAGAAACTTCGAGAAACAAAATCATCAAGTCTTGAAGCGAAAAGCTGGGAAAATGTTAAATACTCTCCTGGAATTTCGTTAGTTCAAATTAGGAAAAACAAAAAGAAATTCTCCAACGTTTTTTTGAACAAGGTCTATAAGGCCTTTTTTGCGAAAACACTGATACATTTTTAAAGTATATCCTTGCAGAAATCGCTTCACTGACGTTATGACTGAAATAGTAAAGGTCATAAATACCGTGATCTAAATAAATATGACTAGAAGGGAGTCAAAATACGTTTCTGTGCAGACTTTGGGTGTTTGAACGCAACCCAAGGGCTAGGATTCCGTTGGATTGGTTCGTATATTATCCCACAAAAAATATCGAACTAGGTTTTTACTATCTTTCTATGCAGCAACTTAATCTTCAAACAATTTAAATCCCAATACGTTTCCGGATAGGCCTCCGGCAACTGGATATTCTGTTAATCAAAGGATTGAAAGATGACGAAATCATCTAAAGCTTCATAGTACTTGTAAATCGATACCGATGTGCATGAGAAGCCTCAATTATGTTACCCCAACTAACATTGTTGAATTTCAATTAAATTTTCATTTATTCTATGCTTGAAGAGGAAAAAGAGGCAGATCGTTTCGTACAACTACAATAAATTTCATTAGTGAAAATCAACAACCATCAGCAATTATTCCTTGATTGAGTTTGGCACAGTTGCATCAGTTTAATCTTTCAATTGTGAAAAAAAATCTAAATTTCACTTGACCCAAATACAATATCTACACTCTGATTAAATTCACATTAAGGACATTGCATTCATTTCAAACGACCTTGCACTTACTTCGGGCCGTTCAGTGCATTTCATTCAGGACAACGAAAACGAGATTTTTCAATTTCCATCTCCCAACTGACCCTTCAGTTGAACGGGTAACAAAAGAAGAAAACAAATCTCATTTTAAATCAATCGACTAAACTTTTCACCTCGTACCCAACTTACCCTTTTCACTTATCTATCAGCCTTTCTTGCTGTTCACAGAGAAAGGATTCCAAAGCAGTCAGCTTTTGTCTTTCTTCTAGAGATGAATATCTGGACTTTTTAAGTCCTTTTCACCCGTCTTTTTTCATGCCATTATGTTTCGATGAATGCTTTCTTGCAGGAACTTACTTGCAACCAACGTCTTCCTGTCTTAATACCTTTTAGATTGGCCTTAAAATGAAATGGATTTGACGTTTGACAAGCTGTTGCAAAGGGAGTGAAAATAGGCTTAAAGTCTGCATAGAAACTTCAGGATAGTTATCCCACGCTTGCCTTTTCTGCTAGCATGATTCGAAAGTAAAGAATCCTGTTGCAATAGAAACAAACAATTGTCGGATGCAGTACCATCAATACGTGCTCTAGTTCTCTTGTTATTTATTATAAATCAAAGGTCCTGTCAACTGGTTCTCGTTAACCTGAAAAAGTGAAACTTCTCCGCAACCCGTCGAAACGATAATGTTTTTCTTCACCCAATTTCCGCAGGACACACGGTAAAGGAAAAAAGTCAAGGATGTAAACATAAACATTTTCGGTCCTTTCTTTTCTATCCTTCTCTCTGCTAAAAGACACATGTTTTCTTATTTGGTTGATTGGAAAAGCTTCCTTTGGAGCAGCAGCTACATGACACGATACGATACAAGGTATTTGAATGTATGCTAAGGTCATTTGAGTTGATGAAGGTTTTCGATTGTGGCCAAAGCGGAATATGGAAAGCAGGAAGGAAAGTATGTTAGCCTTCATACAGAACATGCCTTAACAATCTGTCCCATGCTGTATCAGCATCATTGAAATTGATGTGGGGAGGAAAACTATCCGCACACGAGATCTTTTTATTAACAGACAGCAAACAGGATACTAGGAAAAAGATACAACGTTCTGCGTCAATACGTATCTATGGTTTATGGAAAGCAATTTCAACGAATAAGGTATTATGTGGTTAGTGTACTCGCGACATTGAGAATTCTACAAAGAGTTAAAGAAGAGAACAATGTTCTCTTCTCTTCTTTCAAAGTGTTCTCCTCTCTTTCCAATCTTTGTCAGAAGTTAGAAAAATAACTTTATGCAATTTAAGGACATTATTTAAGTTTTATAGTTGATAGTATATCTGACGAGTTGTCGCTTGACTTGTGACCGACCTGTTGACAGTTTCCATTAAGCAACTGTCAACCGAGACAATTTTGAAAAGAAATTAAGCTGCAGCCACATGACGGTGGTTGTCATGTGTAGACAAATGTGTCCGCTTTATGAATCTCAATATGCACTATAATCATAAAAAAAACGAAAGTTGTCGTACAATAATTTGAGTGAAACCTAGACGCAAGAATAAAAGTTTAGTGGATTAATAAAGCAGGCTACAGGGAATCTCCCTGCACTCTATCCTTGTTTATCTTACCTTTGTACTTTGGCAGACTCCCTTCTCAAAATTTCTATATTATAAGGACGTAAGCCTGCTTAAGAGTAAACAAGGATTTAGCAGCGGCTAGATGAACGAATCATGAATACTTAACCGCTTTGCTGTATGGCTTCTTTTTTAAACATTCATAGAAAACTTCCAGTGATTGCATTATTCTTTGATGAATACAAATGGTTACATATATAAGTAAATTATTCCCAAGGAGATAACTGACATGGACTGGCGAAGTGAATCGAATGGACGATCAATGGACTTCCAAAAAGGTATTCGTTGGGAGAACTAAAGACGGAACCCAGTGGAGAAACCCAGGAATCGTTGGTATGACTCTGGTGTCGAAGACAGTTCATCGCTGCTCGGTTTAAAAATTGGAGGACGCGGTCGATGGACGGAGATAGTTGGTGGCCCTTGCTGCAGGAAGCGACGGCTTGAGAAGAAGAAGTAGAAGAAGATACCTTGAGAAACACTGAAAGACCTCTTATATTTTAAAAGACAACTGGCTTGAATTCGATTTCGTGAAAAGCTCAACTGAAAACGACAAGCGCCTCGTTCCACATAGGCCTCCTGTCGTAGCAACACTGGAATACCTAGCGAGCAATGGATTGAAGGATGTCGACGGTATAGACTTGTGCGCACTTGTGAGGAGAATAACTGATTTTCGAGGTGATATTTAACGAAAGGACACATTAGATTGCGATCGTAGACAAGACTTCAGGTGTACCTTCTTTGCAAGTCGAAGTGTTCCTGCCAATATTCCGACAATGCCCATATTGAAAATAATTCAGCGCAATATTCACCAATCCAAAAAATGTTCGCCAATTCCGCAGCAACTTGAGGAGGCTTGTAACCGGGATCGGTGAACATATTGAGGAAGCCGCAAATGAAGCTTATCCATGTAAGCCCCATTCTTATGTAAATTTGAGATTATTGTAGTGCAGGTGGGTGTTTTTCTAAGTGCATTTCCACGCAATAGTTCTAATTAGATATAAGTAGCGTTGTAGATAGCCTCTAGACAATGAAGAAAAACTCCAAAGGCAAGGCCCTACAAGTGACAGAGGAAAGACCTGATACAAACAATTGTTTGCTTATATTAAGTCGATGTCTGTAGGATGAGCACAGACAAACGTATCGAAACCAGAAATCCATAGGCATATCAGCAGTAGTGATTGAAGTGCAGTGATCTTCCTTTTTATAGGAAACTCCCAAAATGGTCCTCTGCAGAGGAATGAAGATTGCGTTATGAAACGTTTCTTTCATTTCCTTTGCTTGACAAATCAGTTTTTAAATCCGGAATATCGCTGTGGAGACCAAAATTCTACCTTATTCAGATGATGTAAAAAAAGGTTGATCGAGATGTGACTAGTTTGTCGATTTTTTTTTCTCTCTTCCATTTTAAAAAAATAAACGGAAGAGAAAAATTTTAGCTGGCACAAGGAAAGATAAAACCGAAGCTCTACAAACTGAGAGCCGAGTATTTTCTTAGACGAATAAAAGGTTGATTTGATTACTTCAGATTGAAAACTAGTAGTAGGGAGACTAAGAAAAGGGAGACCGAGAAATTGATAACGAGAAAAGTGAGACCGAGAAAAGAGAGAGCGAGAAAAAGGCGATCCGTGCAGAAAACAACTTCAATCGACGAAAACGACCAAACGTTTCACGGAAATACTGCATACGTTGTAAGGATGATACCTATAGCATATAGGATGATACATCCCTATAAAATAGGGTTATGATGAGACATGCTTATAAAAAAGGGATTGTATTATCTGAATTGGAGTTGACGGTGGTTTTGATACTATGGAAAGCTCTCGATGTGGAAAAGCAGGAAATGAACGTCCTAAAATACTGTCTATAATACTGTTGACAAATAATGACAGATCCCAGGTACAATGTGCCCTACTGTTGTGTCTTGGATACTCAATATTCCTTACAGAGTTTTGAAAATACTTGCAGAAGAAAGGAAACTCCCTGAACCTTCTTTCATGTTCTTCCACTACCCTGAATAATTTAGGAGCGGCGAGGATTTACACCACCGGAATAAATTTTTCCAAGGTTCAGTATGCCATCGGAATTGTTCAATACGCAGTGCATTTTCGTTAAAAATGTTTATGAAATTTCTAGTTAAAAGAGGAACATACCCGACCTAAATTTCCTGGAACATCCCTGAAAACAGCTGAAACTAGAATCCAATAAAAAAATTTTGGGAAATAATATCGAAAAAGGTGAGTGGAAACAAAACACAGACAATGAAAGAGTTTTTTTTAAATGGTTTAAACTATTAAAATGGTTTAAAATGGATAAAATTTAACATGGACTTTACCAGGAGAAACAATTTGGGTACCAAACTCCGGTATATGAACCTATGCCATTCCTTTTAATTCATTCTTCAAAAAAATTGCAATTTAGAGGTGAAGTTTAACTGAATGTGAAGTTTAACTGAATGTGAAGTTTATTCAAGCCAATGATTGTGAGAAGTTCATGGACAGGTTACTGTCATTAACTATACATTATATCCTGGTTGAGCTCCAATAGGTTTTGCGATGAAGATTGGGAAAGAACTTGCGTCGAGAGAACACGCTATAATTAAGGATAAGCTGGATAGGGATAAAATTTTAATAGAAAAACTAACTGTGAACGGGACAAATTATATTTCTTTTCAATTGCAATTCATCAGGAGAATATCCTATTTCAGTCTATTTTTCCTCTTTTGGCTCCTTTTGAAGTCAATGATAGATTCTACTTAAAATTGAATAATTCGTGTAGTAACATTATAAGCCTGACGCTGTTCACAATGATAGTTATTGATTTGAACACTTTTATACGAAACACAGGGAATGCTGATACGCGTCCTTTTTTCGGTTTTCGGCGTGGGATGTTTATCATTAACGGTTTAAGAAACTAAATTCAGTCGGATTGACTTACCATGAACTTGAAATGGGGAAACTATCGAAACCAATCGATTCGTGTGGGCTGTAGTATGACAAATCTCTAGTGCAGAAATTATGAGATGTGAAAGGATATCTCTGCGCTAATACTACAGCTGTGATTCTTCTGTTAAAACCATGGCTGCATAGCGCAGTAGTACAAGGTGACGCAAAATTAATCACTCTATCGGAAGATGTTATAATTATTGCAAATGGCGTCGTACGTCAATCATATTTGACATTTGTGAACTATACAGCTACAGAATACACACCGACATGCAATGGAGCGCTATACACCGCAAGGGGGTGGAATAATTGTGTTCGTTTTTTGGTTGGTGGTGTTAGCGTAGCGTGCATTTCGACGTCGATTTCCTAATCGTGTTGCGGCAACAGGGCAAAAATTCCGTCGCTTAGCTGCTCGACTCGAACAGACTGGAACCACAAGTGACAAGGGCGTGGCCGCAACCGCACTGTTCGTTCTGCCAAGAATATCGCGGTGGTGGCTGCAAATGTCGCTGAGAACGAAGAAACATCAACTAGACGACGGGCCACGCAATTGGACATCACGAGACGGGCCCTACAGCGATTTTAAGTGAAACACTTACACGTGTTCTCGTTCAAAATGCAAACAGTGCATCAGTTAATGCCCGCTGACCGTCAGTTGCGTTTGAATTACTGTCAAGCCATCTTCAATCTCAAGAACGAACAGGATCATGAGCGACGAGGCGCATTTCCATTCAAGCGGTAACGTCAATAAACAAAATCTCCGTTTTTGGGGCACTAAAAATCCTTGTGTCATGCACGAAGAGCCGTTACATCCACTCAAAGCCACTGTGTGGTGCGGTGTTCACGTGGGAGGAGTAATTGGGCCGTATTTTGTGAGGACGCCATTGGCAATACGGAATCTGTTACTGGTGAACGCTACAGGGCGATGGTAAACGACTTTTTACTGTCGGAAGCGGGGCTTGGTGAACATGTGGTTTCAACAAGACGGTGCAACCACACATTACGAGTCGCAATGGATATTGTGAAGGAAGCGTTTCCTGGCCGCGTTATATCCCGTTTTGGCGATTTGGCATGGTCAGCAAGATCGCCCGATTTAACCACCCTAGACTTCTTTCTTTATGGCTACTTGAAGTCGCGGGTTATCACCGAAAATCTTGAGGAGAGTTATGGAAAATGCGATACAACGGGCAGAAATGTGTATCAACACTGGTGGCAGCCATTTGACGGATATAATCTTTTCCACCTAATATAAAAAATTGTAAAGGTTCTCACTCACTCAAAATTGTAATGGTTTTCACTCGAAATATGTTTTTTTTATTTAGTTAAAAAGTTATACATAAACAAAATTGAATGATTAATTTTGCGCCACCTTGTAAGAGGTTCTTTATTACTAGTGGCATCTTGATTAAAAATTACGGACACCGACTCCTAAGAAGATGTTCCAAATAAATCGATAGTCGCCAGTTATCGTTACGTTGTGCCAGTACCAAAGCTCATGATGGCTTAGTCCCTTATGGCGGGAATTAAGCAAAATATATAGATTCAAAATAAGTTTCTGATCTCAATCCAAACGAGGAGCTCTTGGAAGTTCTGGGGAGTTGTTGTCAAGCTTAGTTAAGATCGCTACGTTGTGCCAACACCAAAATCCATGACGATATAGTCCCTTATATCGAGGATAAAGCAAAGTCGAATAGATTCCCAATAAGTTTCTGATCTCGATCTCTGAGAGGAGCTTCTGGAACCTGATGCCAAATTGCTACATAGCCCAAGGCTGAGGGTTTTATTGTCAACTTAGTTCAGAAGAGGAAATGTTATGAGGTAAAATAACATCAAAATTAAGACTTAAAATATTCAGGACGTTGGTATATGTGACAACGGTTTGTTTATAATCTGCATAGTTGTTGATTCATGAAGAATCGTCCGTTTTTGACGGATGTCATTCAAATTTTGAAAATGAAGTTTCCTACGTGAAGTAACATAATCGGATTTATTTCTTAGTTTTTCGTTGAACATGTGAATTTCAATTCATTTTCATTCATTCATTTTTCGAAAATTGCATTTTTTGTAGAGTTTCAATTGCCGAAATTTTTCGAGTTCACGCTTATGCAAAATGTGAAATTAATTTAAGCTTTGAATATCGAGAAGTTTATGGACAGGTTACTGTCGTCAACAGCACTAATACAACAGTAATAAGCTTTTCCTGGTTCGCCCCCACCGATTTTTCTGTGGAGGTCTGGGAAACATCTTTCACCGGAAAGTTTCGAGTGAATGGTGCCTGCACTCAGAAGGGCTTGAAAGGATCTTTTTACGTTCCTATGTACAAAAAGGACCGACACTTATTTAGTGGAATATCGCGGCGCGATGAGCTTGATAATGCAGCAGTAGATCCTGGTTCACCCAGAAATAAAATAAATTACCAGAAATTATGAATCTCTCTGCTGCAGATCAGTTTCAAAATAAAGTACTTCTCAATTTTTTCTTGGCAAATGCACAAAATTAACAAAAAATTCACAACGTTCTCACGTCTATTAGTAACACAAAAAGCCTTAACCTTCATGTTCTTCTATTATTACCGTACCTTATCAATTCATATCACAACTTTAACATATATTTCCTTACACTGCCTTCTACATGTATTTTCTTGTTTCCGCAATAGATTACAACCCAAAAAAAAATCTTCATATGGGGTAAATTAACTTCATATTTGTGAAGCAAATAAAAATAAAAAAATACTGACGAGTGAGTGAATGAAGACAGTGAAAAAATGCGATGAATCCGCAAAATGTTGCTAATAAAGCCTTAAAAAAAATTAGAGTTTTATTATTGCCGTCTATAAAGTGAATGCTGAACGAGAGATAGAGAAGTATCTTTTGCTACGGATAAATTTATTAATTAGTTACGCTGATTGATAATGAACTGAATGGTGGTTTTTTTTTGGGATGAAAATTTTTTCCAGTTTTTGTTCGGGAAACTTCAGCGGGGATCCTGAAAATTAGCAACATATAAAGCAGATTCTGATAATTCACGGCCGAAATACCCATAGACAGGTTAATTGGCTCACAGTTTACTTGATTTCCTGAGCTTTATTCGCTTTTTATTCCATAAAAATTACCATATTGGTTCTCCATTCGTTATAATCTAATAAAGTTAACAGTTTTGCCATAAAATAATAATAAAAAATAAAAAACTTCTCTCTTTTTTCGTTGTGGATAGATAAGTAAGATATATTAATAACTTAAAATTTATTAACTCAACAAGTGCTAGAGATTTTTACGACTTTAGACCATAAAGAAAAATTTGAAGGCAACCAAATCACTTAGTCATGATTAAAATCTTAATTTTTTCGTTCGGTTAACAAATTATGACAAACCTAATTTGAGAAAAACTAAATCTATCATCACGTGACTAATCACTTGTGATATTTATTATTTCCTAAACGATCAAATGATTTGGCAGTTTTGGGTTTTTTTAAATAATTTTATTGAGTTCAGAGTTCCCATATGTTTTTTTTTTTTCAATTTAATTCGGAATATCATTATTCTATTTGCAATGAATCTACAAGAATAAAATAATATACTGATAGAACAGTGTCTGTACAGTTAATGGTCTATGATCTATCAGGTGTTAATCAAGAAATACAATCAGCAACCTACATATGATTGGCGCTAGTAACAGAATGTGTAAAAATCCAATAAAAATACTATATGACTTGCAAAAGGACGAACCACCGTTTAGTTGTGTCTAACAATGACTGCGAGGTCTTCCAGCAATTTTTTTGGAAACTCGATCTTTTTTATTTGACATTTCTTTTCCCTTAATTAGAGATTTTTGACCATATTCATTCAAGTTCGTTTGTAAAAACAGTTTACGTTTGAACCATTTTCACCCAATCCAGATACATTAGTTCCACAATCTAAGCCATATTTTTTTAATCAATAAGAATATTCAAGGAACTCCGCAAAAGAAATCCTGGTAGATCAAGAGGAGAAACCCTAAAAGGACAACGAATCCAGAGCAAAAGTCCTGACATAAGTCGGGAGAAGCGCTCCCGAAAATTCAGCTCTCAACGCTATAAATTTTGAAAAAATAAATAAATTTTCGTTGTTGATTTATCTTCGAATAAGTAAATTCTAAAACTTGTCAAGGATAACACTGAAAGGACGATGATAAAGCCTAGAATACTGTTCACTTTCGAAAACGTTTACTCAATTATGGATATTTTAAAGTAGGCTGTATACATAGGAAAATTGAGGCTCCGTGTATGAAAATATATCATGAGACCGGCTTTGAAGTTCACTCAAGCGTCTACAAAGATAGTGAACGTCCTTAAGGGAATCTTTGGGACAGAACCAGGAAGCGATTGCTGGTGAATCAGATGATCATCGCGAGATAAATCAATTTCTCGAAAATCCAGAGGTCTTCTTAGTTACATCGTTTCAGAATGTCCAATTAGAGACATGACTTGCAGGAAGCTGACAACCAAAATGAGCTTTAGAGCTATGATAATACCGAAAATTACTCAGAAATAAAGATCGATCTACAAAAATACAAATCAGATAAAAAAAAGAGTGAATAGACAAAGCAGTTTGATTAGAAATTAACCAAACCTATATTGAAACGTACCAAATTATTAATCCCCGCCCATTTAACAATTAATTCCTACGATTCTTCCTTCCAACTCCTGTTCGTCTCATTTTAATTTGATGAGGTTATTCAAATGTTATTGTCACATTTTCAAATTCGAATATCGAATCAAATGTTAAAAATGGACATGACTTTGCATAAAGGACATGCGTCAAAAAGAGCGTTGTGGCCATAATTGTTTAATAGTAATGATATATAAAGATTTACAGGATGGTAAAATACTTACCAGGTTATAAACATTTCCAACTGTATATACATTAAATATTAAAGAAGTTAAACACACCAAAAAAAATTAAAAAGAATGGTACGCTGATTGGTGGACATGCACAAATGCGAGTGTAGTATGCATACTATAAATTAAAGACAAATGTGTCCTTTGTTGATATGATCGAGAAAGGCAGCTGGGCAAATATCACGAAAGGAAGGGGACAGAAGCAAGAGACATTACATGTTCAAACACTTATTGTTGACTTTTAAATCACAAAATCATCTAATGACGACAGATTTGTCCAAGAGGATGCGCGTCACGAATTCTGTAGTTCTAATTATTCCAAGATGCACTACATGCAGGTGAGAAACTATCAATGTCCTGTTGCTACATCAGTTCAAGTCACTTTATTAAGTTCAAGAAATGTTTAGTTTGAAAAAAAGGGTAAACACTAACAAATGCTAAAATATTGAAAAGTTCAAATAAAATTACCAACTTTTTAAGTCAAAGTATCCAAAACACATGCAAAACTGGAGACCGTTCTGTTTGAAACATTGCAAATTAAGGACAACTTCGATGTAAGGCTTTTGGACGGAAATTTTCTAGATGCATTGGTATTCGTAAGAAAAAATACTAACAGATCGAAAATAGGGACAAAACTAGCCATCGAGAGCTTTTCATTCCCCTACGTGATTTAATTTAAAGCTCTCTACCCTCCAAAGCTCACTTTATTTGTTAGATGGAGTAATCGCGTATCTTGATGCCCCTTGGTGCAATCAATTTGGATATCAAAAGTTGAACCCAAAACTTTTGCGAAAACTATTAGAGAGATTCCCCTTTTCAGCGAACAACCTTATGACGATTAGTCTGGGATTAAAATTGTTAGCTTCATTGATGACCTCTAGAAAGGGAAAACCAAACACAGGATATGATTCCGGATTGATGCCATATTTAAAGAATATGGCTAGAACAATGTTACCTCACTAAGCGCAGAAAAAATCTTATTTCACCATGAAAATGGATTTGTCTATACGTAGGTTGTTGTGACAACATTCTTGAATTGTCAAAAATCAAAAATCAACTGACTCAGGTTCGTCGAACTGTTTTAGCACCTTGTCTTTTTTTTAGATTTATTCGCTAGTGAAGACATTTGTTTTCCAATCACAAAAAAAAGGTCCTAAGAAAAAACAAATTCCAAACAACAATAAGGTCATCGATGACTTAATACTTATTTTGAAGGATTTGACGAGTGGGATCTAAAAATGTTCAGGATATACATGTTGTACCCCAAAAATAGCTTACCTGCCTACACAACTTCACAACACAACACAAATACTCTGTGGGATATGACAGAAATCAGTGGGGTCACCAAAAACCCTCCAGCTATCACAATTACCAATGAAATATATTAGTTCAAACGCAGCAGTTTATTAAAAATATGTGTCTCGTATTTTAACATCGTTAAAAGTGATGGAGAAGTGAAATGCATCCCAAATCAATTTAGTCTCCTGCTACTCTTCTGACTTTTAGTTTTTTCGAAAGTCCAAAACCAAAGCTGCCGTTCAAAGAGCATCAGTTCGATGATGCAGGCGATTTGAAACAAGGCGGAGAGTTCGCCAAAGGACATTCAGAACTGACTGTCGGAATTGATTCAAGATGAATCAATATTACTTTGAAGAATGCATTGAGCATTTATCAATGAAGAATAACTGGCGAAAAGTTACACAGGTTGGATCACCCAGGGAAACATATCCTACTGTTATTTGGGCGGTTGTAGGGATAATATACACTAGAATAATGTCTTTTAGTTAAAGAAATTCAGATGCAATCGGATGAGTCTTTACAGGAAAAACGCAGAGTTGATATTGAATAAAACTAGATCAAGATCAGATATGAAGATACAATATTTGACATTTGAAACCATCTAAAGGATCCAGTACTGTTAATAGAGCCAAAAATATGCTATTTTTTAAGAATTGTTTTTCTTCAGTGTCACACCCATCATCTAAAATAATTTCAACTAACTAGTACGGTCTAAAGCATAAAAATGCTCTATTTTAAGGTTGAATCGCAGTCCTTATTAGATAACAGAATGGGACTTATTGTATTGTATTTTTGTATTATAAAAAAATTTTAATACATTTATTATTATATTCTTTTTTTATAGAGGGCGTTCGTGTCGAGTTGAAAAAGGGAGTGTTACATGTCCGCAGGTTAATCCAAGCAAAGGCCCCACCATAACTAACCATAGCAACGGGATATTAAAAACGAACTAGGCTTATGTGACATTTTGACAGCATTAGTGGAAAAAATAAACCCAATGTAACGATATGCATCTGCCAAGACGATATATGCAAAGACGATATCTTTCTTGGTGAAGAATGGCCAGGGATTACTTTGCGACGTATTCAGAATGTCCTTTCGAGAAAAACGTATTTAAGATCATATTCATTGAATATTGAAAAAGAAAACAAATTGTATCATTAACAACGGCTTCATCTGCCATTCCTGGATCATATTGTAAGTTTCCTGAATACTTTTCAAGGGCTTCTTTGTTCGGCCTCCATTTTTGTCAAACGTTTTTTTGGTATCATCTTGGGGGCTTTTTCAAAACATCTTTTCTCGACTTTATTTCAACCTTTTTGTGCCTTATTATACATGCCATTGCCTAAGGAAAAACCTCTATAGAGCATCCCATAACTTCCAGCATTTTTAAAGGTGTCAATTGACCTTCAAAATTGACAATGCTATCTGGACTCGTATTTCATTAATAGGTCCTTATTACGAAAATAACAAGATTTTCTCAGATTTTTTCATCGATGGTCTTCGAGGTTTTATAATTTTTTTTTGCACAATTTAAATTTTTTTTTTTATTTTTCATTTTATTTTTTGTCAATTTCAACAAGGATACTTTCAACTTCAACCGTAACTCGCCATTACAGACGAATCAGATGACGAACCCATCGAGTTGAAATGATTAGAGAAAGATGAAAAGGAAACGGAATCAAGGGAAGTAAGGATGAAAACGCTTGACGTGCTTAGCAGTTTCGAAAGAAAAGACACAAGACATAGGCAGCGTTGGCTATATAGTGCTCTCTCTTCTTTTCTATATTCCTATTTCTCGATATAATTGAAGAGGATTATTGACGGTTTAAGGAATTGAAAAAATTAAAAATGACGTTTTTTTCGATTTTTGAAAATTCTAGACATTGCAATTGCCTCATGTGCATTTGAAACATCAAAAATTTTGGGATTTTAGACCAACAGGTCTAATCTGTCAAAATTATTACTTGCAGTATGGTTATAGACTTTTTGTGGCTATTGGCTTCCTTTTTCAAGAGACATATCGCCAAATGTGAGCGATCATATTAAGGAACATTATCTTGAATCGATGGATTCTCTGGGAACTTAGATAAGAGCCTTTTAACCCACCTGGATTGGAATAAGCAGACGAACAATTGTTGAAGTCTGCATTTCAAACTTCTGTTGGGCATATGAAACGAACTTATTCCGCATCAAAAGGTATCATCCTCAATAACAAATCCTAGAATGACTTCCGAACGAAAACTACCACTGAGTACTTCTTCCGTTTTCCCAACAAATCATTTTATTTCCTGCTGTAACCTTCCGAGTTTCATTCAATGCAACAGCAGCACACAAATTACAGAGGAAATTACTAAACTTTCTTTAAGGAAATTGAAAACAGAAAACGCAAAAAACACTCATAACAGCTGAACAATGCGAATTATAACGAATTGATGCATGTAATCAGTTCAGATTTTCAATACAACTCGCCAACAGCATCCTAAGCAAATCCCTTCCAGTCGCATACTATTACAATAACCTTTTCAAAACTATCTCACAACTACACAGTGCGCGGTATTGACTTCAAGATTTTCACCAATCCGATATGATATCAAGGTAGAAGGGAAGACGATGAAAAAAACAAAGGAAAAGAATTCAATCATCGAAACTATCTTTGCTTCACCATTCTTCAGATACAACTTCAACTAAATCGCGTTACATTCACTGACTGAGTTGAGGTATCTCGAGGCGGAAATAATTGTCTTTAGCGCTAAACGCGAAGCACTTCAATATACGATTAACGTAAAAAATCTGCAAAAATTACTGCTGGCACTAACTACCAACAGTTTCTACCGTTTTTCTTCATCTTGCTGTATTCAAGATGTTCTCACCGAAAATTTTCCTGCTCTTAATTTCTGTGCAATTCAATCTTTTCAGCTAGAATTTTTCTTTTCGGACGATTTATAAAATAATTATTTACGTTATATCTGCGTATGAAGAAGTACAGAAAAAAATAAAGACAAGAAAGAAGAAAGGAGATTAGTGACTAACTGTACAGAAGCTTAGATCCACTAAAATATTTCATGCTTTAGCGAGTTTTTCTGTATTTGCAACTTTTTTCCAGGTTTCTTTTAGGAGTCAGAGAACTCCAGAAGTAAAAAGAAATAAATAATTCCAGGTACGTTCAAATGAATTTTGTACGATTTAAATTTCTCCAGGACCTTTTTAAATCTTCACTTGTTTTTAAAATGTTTCTATGGTTATCAATTGACGGCTCATTGCCATATGTCTATTTCTGTCAGTTACAAATCGCTCGTCATTTTTGAGCAATGTGACAGAATTTCTGTCAGACACAGCGGATTTAACAGTTGTTCGCTCATTTTTGGTTAGTTTGATTTGTCACTTGGGACTGAGGGGACTCACATTCGGTCACACTCATTTTTGCTTGAAGGGCCGTGTTAACAGCGGAATGGTCGCATTTGAACTGAAAATAATACAGGAGCAATGGCTCAAAAAATATGACATCTAAAAAAGTTAGCGTTTGATATGCTTCCCGAGCCAGGGATTCGGACAATATGTATTCAAAACAAACCACATTACATTCAAAATAGACCGGAATAGAGATATCACTCTGTAACACTAAATAGATGTAACACTAAATACACCTGTCTCAATTGGAATGCTTTGACATGTGGCTCCAAAAAAAAGCTGTCAGATGCTTTATCTGATGATAGATAATTAAACCGAGGTACCTACAGATATTTTCTTTACTGAAAAAATTGACAAGATAATGCGGGCGATCTTCTCAACACACTCAGGCTGCATTGAGGCTACCTACGATGATGAAGTATTGAAATGTCCAGTCTTACGATACGTGGAACTTGAGATCGATTCTTCACAGAAGCCTCAAGCTGAAGAAATGGACACGATATTGCAGCCGAATTTTCCAACACACTTCCTTCATGTTGAGAGTGTCCACCATAAAATTAGAGTTTAATGCTAAGTTTTCTCATTTCAAACCAAATAAATTAGTGGCATCAGGAGCATATGGAGTCCTGTCTTGTTTGAGTGGTCAATGTCTGCCTTCATGAACGAAGCGATGCCGGAAATGCGAGTGGTAAGGGCATTTGCACTGATCAGCCATCGAAGTTGCGAGCTGTATTTTTTTTTCCTAAATATGGGGGGGGGGAATTACTGTAGAAACTCACAGGTGGGACACTTTTTGACGCGATGCATATTGCCTGGAACTTTTCTTTTGATATCATGAGTTAAGAGGGTGGCGCTTCAATGTTGATGCAATTACATCAATACCAAACAAATATGATATTCAGAAATGTCCAAGAAAAGTCATCGATCATGAAAAGTCATCGATCATGAAAAGTCACGTATCAAAGGACGTTTAGTCTTCCAGGTGACATTTGAATTAAATATCTCATGCAGATTCTCGGAATTTATGTAAAAGACCGCAAGATTTATTTGACGGTATTAATATAGAAGGTTCAAGAAAGAATGAAGATTCATCAAATATCGCTCAAGCTTTCATGCTTCCCCCAAGTTCTTTGACACATTCCATAATACTCATATTTGAGGCTTGAACGGCCGCTTGACCGGCTACGTAGATGCAGCCGCTGCATTAGTTGCTGGACGCAGTTGACCTAGTACAACTTAGACTGTGCGGTATGCAATATGGTCTGGGACTAGGCATGGTAATGCCTCCTATGACAATATAATGAGTGTATATTCCCCTGTTTAACACCTTCAAAATATCCTTATTTTGATTTTCTTTTCCCAAATGCCATTTTATTGTATTAATTTTGACAGATATATATTCCTGGAGTAAGTTGCTCTCTTCGGAATGGAAAATCAAAAAATAAAGGATATAGTCTGGATGTCCGTTCGTGGATTCAGACTAGCAGTGAAGTAAACCTAGGTTTCTACAAAGAAACGAACCACTAGAGCTACAGCATCGGTAGAGTAGATATCTGACCTCCTACAAGAAAATCAGAGCAACGGTTGACATATGGGCATTCAGTCCTTATTAGTTATTTATAAGGACCCAGCTCTAAAATGGAGGCTCATATTCAGCAGCGTATAGTTCATGCCATTGTACGTTTCAGGAATATTGGACGATGCTCTCAACAAGAACTTTTACCGAAAAACCACTGGGTTAGACACATAAATTGGAGCGTTACGAATTCTATGTGAAAACCAAAAATTGTTCGCTCTGACGATTTTGGCGATCTCAGGTGTGACACAAACTGCCTTCTTTGCGATGAAGGGTCGTGAAGAAGACAAGAGGGAAGCGGCATACACTTAATAACTGGCTTAAATCTTGGTAGGAAGAAACTTTTGGAAAATGGAAAGCATGGCATATGATAGTTCTCAGACCATAGCTGAACTAAAAAGTATTGTGATCTGAAGTATTGTGAAATCAGCCACTAACCTGGTATGGACATGTCCGGTCTTAACTTAGCTTTTACTTTATTTGGTAAGTGAAGGGTCCCTGATTTCGTTTAAGAGCAAGATAGGGATTATTTTGTCTTGAATTCATCACAAGCAAGGAATGGCATACATAAAATGAAGGCCTCATTGAAAGCGTGGGTGAAATATCTCCAGACTGTTTTATCGGAGATGTGTCAACAGTGTTTAACAAATGGACCTATATAGCACAATTTGTTCGGGCTGAGCAACTACTGAACAAGGATACTGTGCTAGCCCTTCGTTTGGTTTCAGCCAGCAATTATAGAAGTAGCGTTCTTGGATGATTGAGGTTGAAAGAGTCTTTCTTTTTATTTTTTGATTATCTCCTATACCCGCTTGTAATTTGTCAACAGTTTTAGGCTGGGTTTTCCGGTTGATAGTCTTCAATAATTAGTAAATGTCGTACACTTTCTGATCATAAAATAAAAAAATGGTTAAATTTTTATCCAAATAAATGTTATTCACGTACCGGTCATTTTAGTTATTGACCGGAGCTTTATTTGAATTCAAATTATTGAAAATCTAAAAATGCAACATCCTTCCCATCGTACAACTAAATTGTTCATTTTTTTTTCTTCAATGTAGAGTCCTTTATGCTAAGTTTTTTTGCCTTTAACTGATTTCATTTGTTTATCAGTAATTGGCATTGAAGCAGATACGAAGTGTAAGAACACGCTTTTGGGAAGTTTTTGAGTTAGTTATGGGACGGTGGTCAGGATATGTAATCTGATTAGATGTAGAAGGACATTGCTTCTCTTTCATCGGACAGATTTGATCTTTGAGTTCTTTAATCTTTATTTTGCGTACAATCGTGATTGGCCCTTTTATCTGCATATAAAGGTTGGATTTACAGATTCGCTTTCATGGTTGGATATTTCTTTAAAGATTGAAAATTTAGTTCTAAAGTTTATTGAAAATCTGTCCTAGCATATCATTACTGTGGCAAGACCTCAAAGATCCTTTCTGACAGTCTAATGTCGTGTCTTTGCGTTTTAGGGTCTAATTTTGATGTACGCTCTGTTAGTTTGGATTTGGTTGATTTGGTCACTTACTTTGCTTTCAAGTTTGATTTTGACAAAACAAGGAATTCAAGTTAAAGACAATCTCATTTTTTAAACGCGGTTAGAAATTAAGCTTGACTTTTTAAGTAGAGAAATTCGAGGGGCAATTTTATTTATCTGGCCTTGGGTCTTGATTTACTGACCCTTTTAGCTACTAAATCAACTTGCATCAAGGAAATTTTTCTATAGCTCGAATAGAATATACGGCTCGGTGTTTCTCTTCACTTTAAATGGGGCTCGAGATTGGAAGAAACCGAAGTTAGTTTTATCTTTTTGCAGCGTTACAATCTATGCTTGCTCTGAAGGCTATCAAAATCGAATTGATTATTCAGTTTGAGTACAAGCGTGATACTTGCCACATCACTTTCCGTTTTTTTCGAATGGTTCAATGAATGAAATAATGAATTTCGAATAGTTCAATATGACTTTTTAACTTAGATGTATTACTTTTTATAAATTTCACACCTTTTTTTCAGAATTAAACATGTTATCTATTTGTGTGTTTTTTTATTGAAGGCTTCTAAATCATTCAATTATTTTTTTTCCTTTTTGTAAATGAGTGGTTTGGTTTTTAATTGAGTATCTCTTGGTCAAAATAAGTGATAAAATTTAATTGGGCGTAAAAGTTAAACTTTTATGGACATAGTTCAGTTATTTCATTGTTCTGCTTACTGTAGCTGCACTATACTTAACTATCTCCTACTATGAACATTGATTTCCTTGAATAGTAAATATCAGACATTGAAGGATTATAGCGCAACACTTTTTCAACGACCAATCGAATTTTAAATGAGCAGAGCATCCTCGAAACCTACTTTCTGATATTTACCAAGCAGGAAATGGTACAAGATATACAATAGCTATACGATATTCAACGTCAACGAAAATTTATTGATTTAATTTCTTGCGTTTCAATTTATCAGTTTTTTGTTATATCCTTATATCCATATTTTTATACGTTGCTTGTTTTGTGATTCGCTCAGCTGCTTTCTACATAAAGCAATTTCATTTTCATTGTTGTATGAAAATTGGTTTCAATCAATTGAATAGTTTTGGAAGTTTTTGTGAGTAGACTTCCTTTTTTAAAAAAGGAATTAAATAAACAGTGTGGATCCTCTTAAGCGTTGAGTTTAAGCCAATGAAACTTATTTGGTTTGAAAGTAACGTAAGCATCCTTCATTTGTTTTAAATTATTTAATGCTTATTTTAAGTGGAAAATAGGTTAGTTCCTTAGTTTAACTTACGCTAGACAGCAGTGTCAACACTTACCTGAAATGGAAAGAAAAAGGAGTATGAAAATGTGTTGATTGGTTTCTGATTTAAAAACTTGCAAAAAATCACATTAATAAATATTTTTGATAATAAAATGTCCAATATTTATTAAATACTAATATTAAATACATCAAATAATAAATATTAATACTACATACTAAATATATATATAATAAATATTTTTTCATCCAGAGTTTATCAAATTTTGACTAAAAATAAATCAAATATAAAGTAGTTCACTAATACGAAAATTGCTATTTATATTTTTAGTCAAAGGCAATACTAGTATTAACAAAAGCAAAGTTTAAAATTTGACATTTTCTAGCATATTTCATTTGATTCAAAACGTTTTAACGTTTTAACACTATTCGGTTTGCACATAGTAACTTGAAAAACTCATTTCGGCGTAAAAAAAGCATTGCAACTTGATAATTTTCGTACAATGATTTAACACAATTTTCAAGAGTGTATCGATCAATGTAAATCGACTTTTGGTGATGAAGTTCCATCCTTAAGCACTGTAAAAAGTGATAAAACAGTTTCAATCCTGGTCGCCGTTTGCTCACTAATAAGGTTGTGCAAAATTAGTAATTTTGCCAGGCATTATTGGCGTAAGTTCCACTAGATTGCATAAGGTATTACATGAACATTTGGCCGTTAAAAAAAATGCGCCCGTTATACACCTCATTATTTGACAATCGCTCAAATGAGTACTCTTGTCGAAATCCAAATGTCAAACGTGGTATTTCAAAAGAGATTCATAAACTCGTGACAGGTGGCAAATGTGGACTGGAAGTTTGGGACTCGAAAATATGCAAACAATTATTTATTTAGCTGAACTCACTAAATAATGCTTCTTTTCAATGGTTACATTGCTAGAATTCGTTTTTGGCGTTCTTTGATTTTCATCACATATTTATTTCCTTTTCTTGTTAAGAAAAGTTGAAAAGTTGGCACTTTTTACATCGGAGGTACGGAAACTTTACCATGAAGTCACGCACATAAAATACTATTAAAAAGTATTGAAGTTTTAAATACTATCCATAGAATACTCTGCAGATCCTTCCAAAAGTATTCGTATCTTTTTTCTCAATGACTCCCCTTCCGTTTTCAATGAACATTTTCCTTTCCTGAACACAAAAACAATAAAGATCGATAAAGAGTATCGAAATGGAGTTTCCCGGGAGACTACTCATCCTGTCTGTTGGAATTTAAAAATAAAATACAACCTATTGCCATAAAAAATTCATTTTATACATTAGCTGCTACCGAAGAAGAAAAGAAGAACACTCATAATTAATTACAAGTCATTAAAAATGTATGCAATGAGGCATGCAATTGAGAATCGGATAGCAGGGTAGAACGTAATGTGATGTCATATACACATACTTCTGGTGTTACTTTTCCAGAATTTGTGTTAGAAGTTAAAGACAGTAACTGAAACAGTTTCCATGATTAAAATTGTTGCTTTAAGGTGTTAATAGGGTTTTGGTATAATGGTACATGTTATATGTTTTAAAGCCGTGGTGAAGAAAGTGAAGGTCAGAGAAAACATATGTGACATAACATAAAACAGTATAGCATACGTCTAACACGTTAGTGTTACACGTATAATATGACTTCCACAGTAAACAAAATGCTCTAGACTTTGCATTTCAGCTTGTGTATAATCTACAAGAATATTATGGTAACTTTCTGTCGCTTACTGTCATACCAATAGGTATAAAGCGGCACCGTTCGTCCAAAGTAAACCTTTAAGTTTCAACTTAGTCCCATGCACACGTGGCCAGAAGTAGGGCGACTTGGTTGGAAATTTTTTGTTGAAGTTTGGGATTTTGTGTGGCCGCACGGAGATAGTTTCATCCCACATGCGCGAAGTGCATCGTCAGAAAAATGAAGTGATAACCACGAAAGTGAGCGAGTGACAACTAATTGCGATCGTACTTGTGAGCGAAACGTCAAATTCCCCGGCAAATGTGTTGTGCTATCAATTGTACCGTTATTTCGCTTCGGTCGGTCTCAAGCTCGGCCAAGAAAAAGGGAGGTCTCCAGGGAAGTTTTTAAGTGGCACAAGTTACCGTAAAATCTAGAGAATTAGACTTTTCGGTGATGGCATTAGTTCGATGGACATTACATTGGCGCTGCCATTTTCTTTCCAATGCAATACAAGTAAGCCACTACTACAATCAAAGATAAGGGTTACCAGGCCCATTATTATGTACGGCCCCGATAGTAAGGTAAGATAGTTCGACATTCATCATTCACTGGTCGATCCAAGAAAAGGCTTCTTAAATATATAACAATTTACTGAGAATTCAGGTCGGTTCAATTAAAACTGAGAAAAATTTAAAACGTGCAAGAAATTGAGCAACATATTTCAAATAATTGCTCACTTGAATTATCGAGGGTAAATTAAATAGGCGCGTGCGTAAGTGAAGTTCTTAAATTTTTTATGTTTTATCAGACTTTTTGTTGGTAATTTGATGCTTTAATCACATCATAAGGTTGCCTACATTGAATTGTTCAAACATTTTTGCATATAAACAATAGCTAAGAGTTTTTTTAATGGTCAATTCAAATTCATGTTTTTTTTATCGGCGTGTAAAACCTGGATCCAGTTTTGTAATAGAAAATAAAAACACAGAATAGAAGCACATAACAACGCATTCATTCAAAATAAAATTAATTATTTAACAAAATATGTCAGTTTTCCTTCCGGACCACATCATATGCGTTAATTACAATCAATGCTTGTTGCATAGGTATGGAAATGACAATGCATTGTTGTTGCATTTCATGAGAAATTTTCATGGGAATCGACATATCAAATAGACAAACCAACAGCAATGATGGTACGTGAAGAATTTAGAAAATGAAATCAAAACTAATGAGCTTGTGAAATTGAATTCTTTGATAGACGCATGAAAACAGTTTCAATTTCAACGAAACACGTATCTGCAAAAAACGAAATAGTAAAAGAATAATCAATTTTCCACCATTATCAACTTGAATTTAATCAATTTCCACAAGTTCACTAGCATAAATCAATTGAGGACGATTGTTTCCAGGATCATGTTTTTGATTGCAATCAGTGGCGCAAACTGTGATGCTGATCACTTTATCGGAGTGTAGAATACATACAAAACCATTCACTCAACACTTCTCAAAAAAATATCATTAACCTGATGCCTAGAATACAAAACCAAAAGAATTTATTGTTAAAACAGAATACGAATATGGTTTCCTTATTAGATTGACACTTTAATACAAACGAAATCAATTCTAATGACAGAAAAATGTGAGACAAATGGCAGGGAAACGCTAAATGAGTTTATGAGTGAGAAATCACGTCCTGTCTGAACTGGTAGATAGGAGTAAATAATGATATAAGCTTCGGAAAATTTTTCATTTTTAATATCGTCGTAATTGTTTTCGAAACTGCTTGAAGACGCACTTTCAGTTTCCCACTTTCTTTCGGTTGTTTGAGTACCCAATAAGTCTGCATCGAATGTCATGTAAATAGACGAGGATTCTCGGGAAGTACAATCATTTAACAGCAAAAAGATCCTCAAGGCAACACAAAAATGGCGAAAACCTAATTAAATACATCATCAACTGCTCTTGATTAAATTGAGGTTCTACAAAAGTTGAAGATGGTATGTGTCCAGATCGAAGAGTGAGCATCAGACATAGTTTTTGGACACTAGGATCAACTTGAGTGAATTCACAGGGATCTCATATGCGAGTGTCCAAAAAATCCTTGCGAACGAACTACACATGGAAAAGATCGCTTCGCGCCGGGTACCCAGAATTTTCACCGATTAACAACAATAACAAAAAAATAACTAGCCAAAATTTTCAGGCTCAACCGCGAGAAATTCCTGTCACATTTCCTGACCGTGAACGAGACCTGAACCTACCAAACGGGTAGAAATCTTGAAATTAAAATACACGACTCGAGGCTCACCACTGATACCAAAGGGTCTTAGTGGGTCTTTTTCACTTGTCAATTGAGATTTAACGCAGGAGCTATAGCTAGTCGCAAAAACCTCTTTTTCTAACTTTTTCAAGCAGTTTTTGAGCCTTTTGAACTTAGTTAACATAGCTCGCTTATTTTTAACGTGTAACTTTTGGGGGCGGATTTTAGGCCGGAGGTATCACCGGACCATTCTGCTTTAAAAATGCGGCTGGTCAGGCAGTAGCTATTAGCGCTTCTTTTTATCGCATTATGTTAAAACTACACGTTACATCAATTAGTACGTTTTCATCTACTTCTCCATTTTTTTCGTTCACCGAAAACAAAAATTTATGTATAACGGGACTACAGTTGTCTCCCTTCCGTTCGGCAACTCTTTCGGTAGGCATGACAGCTCGAGAACAGCTCATCTGACATCAGCCATAGAACAGAATTCGTTAGCCGATTTCATTAGATCTGAAAACTGAATTTGAAAATCGATTTGTAGTTGTGTCCGAGCCATGTTATCATATTTTTCTGTCAACTGACATAGGGGTGAGCGTAAGGACCACATGACCCTCCGAGTAACTCGAAAATTTCGAACACAGCTAGGTTACCTTTTTGATAGATGCAAGCAGATGCAAGCAAGGAGATGTCAAAAGTGGAGGGATGTCTTTCAGCACTCCCTTTCCGTTAGAGAAAAAAACCCCATAAGCTGGAGGTGCCTGTAGGCATAGGAGCAAGAAAATTATTTGGTGAACAGTAATACGATACCAAAAGAAAAAATTGCGATGGACATGGAAGCAGCAATAAAGTTCCTATCGAGGGGGAAAGAGGCGTTTATGAGGGGAAAGAACGATAAACTTGTTGAAGAAGAAATCAAAGGTCTCGAGAAAAGACAACAAACAAGAAATTAAGACGCTCAAACAGGTAAACAAAAAACCAGTATTTTATTTTAAAGCCAACAGAGCAAAAAGTCATTATAATGGAAAAGGAAACGTTTGACCAACCTCTTATTATAAAACTGAATAAGGGCTAATTTTTTGTACCAAGGCAGGATCAACTACTTGGAAGTTTACACTTGGAAGTGGAGGGAGCCCTAAAGAAGTGGAAGAATTTATTTGGTGAAAAGTTGAGCTACGAACTTACCAACACAATGGTACCAAAAACAAATGCCAATCAAAGATTCACAGGAGAGAGAGAAAAAAGGAAATGAGGGAAATTATAACATTAACCAACGTTTCAACATCTAAATTAACAAGGTGGCTGCTACAAGAATTCCAACATAAAGGGATTCTGAAAAGCTAATGAAACACAGTTGCTTACAATGTGAGGAAAAAATTGTGTCTCTTGACGTCAAGGCTCTGTTCTTGGGCTTACCTGCGAAGCAAACTCTTAGGCTCTTATAAGATCAACTAATTCTGAAAGGTCTGAAAGGAAAATGAAAAGCAAGAACAATCAAAAAGTTGATCACAAAGGCATCACTGTTCATGTCAAAAAACTATTTCACCTTTAGAGGACTACAGGCAGAAGTCTGGAGCACCGATGGGTAATCTGGGTCTGTCACCGTTTTTAAGCGAGATTTTCATGGCCTGGATCGAAAAAAATTGAGCAAGATGGCTTAATGCCCAAATTTCGGATGCGATACGTAGTCGATATTTTCGCTATCCTAAACGAAAAAGACATAAACTTGCTACCGAAATTAAATAATATAAGAAGAAGAGAAAACAATAACGAACTACCTTTCCTGGATTTAAAAGAATCGGACATATACCGAAAAAATCAATCAAGCACTCAAAGGCCCTCAAATCACACATACAGAAAATGGCATCTTTCCGACCATGAATACATAGGATGCTGTCAGTACCTTTGAGCATAGAAAACCGAATTAAGGAAATAAATTACATTCTCCATACAGCGCAGATAAACGGATATGAAGCAAGAACTATCTAAGGAAGGAGGAAGAAAATGGAAGCAAGATGAACACGAGATAGAGTAGGTTCTTGGTGTGATAGGGGAGGTGTTTAGTCGGTATTCCGGTTTCGACTTTCGGCTGGGAGCCCGACACTTAGTCCATGAATAGAATTCACAGCCTTAGCCCAAAAAAAAAGTTAATTAGGTAATTAGAACTTTGTGTTTGCTTTGTATAAATATCCCTAAAAAGGCTTTCTAAATATCTAAATCTAAAATAAAATAATTGGGACTGAGGAAAGGAGCAACTTACTCCCGAAATAGATATATGTCCAAATTAAACCAGCAAATTAAGAATAAAGGAAATAAGGCGTAGTGATGCGTCAAACGGTTCCAGACTAAGTTCTAAAGGTAGACTGGAGAGGTGTTTAGTGGATAATGCAGAATCGTATCGAAGTCGCACTATCAAGGCAGAAAGTTCCCTTCAGTTCCCCTACTATTAAAAAGGAAAACTTTTGACAAAGTTCTTTCAAGAAGGATATCCACTAAAATCATTATAAAAGATAAATCATTTATTGAAAAGACACCCAATTCTATTTTAAAAAAGTTTCATAGGTATGTGGAGGATATTTTCGATGTGTCGTAGTTCTAATTATAAAATCTTGAAACATAAATCAGGAGAGGTAAAGTATGTCGTGGATGGAACCAAGACATATTTTCATGCTATTTATGATGCTTGTTAGGTGAAGGATAACGAGAAGATCAAAAAGAGGTATCGAAAAATTTGTGGTCTCTTCAAGCGCAGACCCCTTAGCCATGCTCCCAAAAATATCTTGGCTCAATTCCCAATCGATCGTGATGACAATAACCCAGAAAATATTAACATACCTTCGCTAGGCCACATTTTGATCATGTGTTACCAGCCAAAAGCTATCAATCTAATCTATATATTGCATTGATGAATCTAAGAAAACATTGAACTGTTGCATTTTAATGCAACACTATAGTAAATTTCAAGTCCATCCTCAAAGTCAAGGTTTTTTTTGCTGTTTCGTTTTCTTTTTCAAATCAAAATTGATTTGCTTCATGCTCACAACTTATTGATATGTATAACCTTAACCTGAAGCTAAACGGTTAAATCGCCTTCCATAAATTGCAAGTTTGCAGCCGGTAGTAGTATCTGTTTATATCTTTCTGATTATTTTTTCGCTTTATTTTTGTTTCATGTCTGCGTAGATTTGCATCATACATCTTCGTTTAGTTGTGCTTAAAATTCCTTAAACGCGTCAAGATCTTTAGATGTCGACATTAGTCATTTATATGCAGTGAAAAATAAAACGTCTCATACATATAAATTTCAAGGTAGTGTGTTGTCCTTCGGAACGGTTAAATGAATTCCTTTTTTTGGCATCTTCTCTCGTTTCGTTCTGCTCTAGGAGGAGGTTCACGACGGTATTTTATTAGCATTAGAGAAACGTTTAACACTCATATGTGGATGTTTTCGTCACATTGGCTACCGTATTGCACATTAGAGAGAGAGAAAAGACGTTTGGAAGCTATCCAAGACCAACAATCGACTTATGAATTTCGCTTGTGTGTCCTAGAAATTTATTTTAATTTCTTCACGAGTCCAAGTGTATGTTGTGTCGTATATCTTTTAGTTATGTACATTCATAAAGATAAAATGAAAATGATCTCGGTGTCTTGCAGATGAAAAGATGCAAATGACCATTAAACAAGAGCAAATTAAACGTTAAATGCTGATTGAGATGTTGTAGATGGATCACATCACTATCTCCATTATAAACCGCCAACGTTTCAATTAAAGTACATACAATGTAAGTTTGATGTGTCTGTTTCCGGGCGGCAAGCGCGATATCACAACACTCATTCAGCCCTGATTATTTCGACCAACAAGGAACTTGGCCAGCTCACATGTGAGCAAAACGAGTGCGGGAAGACCAGTTCAGAAATGAAATCTTATTTACATTTCCTAACTAGTTTGCCTACATAAACAATTTATGGTAAAATGCTGGTCTTGCTTACTTAACTTACAACAAACCGCACAAAAGATTAACCATAGAGCATTGAATAGCAGTCACAGCATATACAGAATATGTGAACATACATGGCCTTTTGTGTCGTTTTTTTATTCATACTAAGAACAAACTTGTCAAGGCTTACGCTAAAAGCAACGCATTTAAATAATAAAAACAAAATTTAAACGACTTCACGTGCAACATCAGGAACATTGTCTATGTCTTAGAAAAAAAAGCCAAATCGTAGCCAAATCTCTCTCTATTCAACTTGGACCTTAGCCACTGCTTGTGGAGAACATTATTCAAAAGATGGATGTCCGATGTAAGCATCCTTTGAGGAGCCAGTCAATTTGTCTTTAACTTTGCAGAAAAATCATCACACAATAGATTACACATTCCACACTTTCCTCTGCGTTAACATTTTATGATAAATGAAGACAACGGCACCACGATACATGCCCTCAATATCATGCTTTGCTAGCTAAGTGGGATTTTCCTTTAAATTTAGACGCACTTTGATTTAATCTAACCATATGAGTAGGTCTCCCCATTGGAGTGTCTTGCGGAAATGAACGCATGTCACATTTTCCACACTTGTTTGTATACAAACTGCTCAGAAAGATTAATCTGCAAAAATAAATTAGATATTACTTTGCGCGTGATCAACGAGGAAGTTTGAAGTGCTCTTGGAGTCCACTTTAATGTGTAATTTGGGGGAAAACTTAAGAGTTATCTCTCGATAAAATCATAAATTTGTGATTGTTTATATAATATGATTGCAAGTAAATGAAAATCAAGATAATGGTATCGAAATCTCATATTTCCTTAGTAAGGCTGCTTTAACGGAGCTTTGAAAGAAGCTTACACAAAGCTTTGATATTTCTAAATGCTATACTGGCACAAAATGTGAAAAAGGAAGATATAAATTACATATTGGGAGTGTCGGTTGTAATAGCGTCGATTGAGATAACAGGTGGCGCAACTTTTACATATGGTTTGTGTCTATAATAACTTATACGGTATTTTGGGAGCATAAAAATCTGTCATTAATTCTCACTTAATCATTGGACGTAACAGCGTGAACAGCACGGTTTTGCTTCGAAAAAGTCGAATTTCGTACCTGAAAAATTTGGTTTGTGGGGAAGTTGATAAATCTCTTCTATTTGAAGAAAACCCTTGCTGAAAGTTATCGATTGTTGATTGAAGCTTACGGTGAACATGCTCTAACTCAAAAAACTTATGAATTATGGAAACTTGGAACTTGGAAAGATTCGAAGACTTGTAACATGGGTCCCACATCAGCTGAACGAAAATCACTTCAATGCCTGAATCACAGCATGCAAAAAACATCTCGAAGAACAGAAAAAACATGGTTTTTTGAGTCGAATCGTTACTGGCGGTGAAAAATGGGTTTATTACGATAACCCTAAACGTAAAGCATCGTATGTTGATCCCGGCCAACCATCAAGTTCACAACCAAAACGCAATATCCAAGGTGTATTCCAAAAGTTCCCGGACTGGTCAAGAATAATGAAAACTACGAACGATTTCGGGAAAAGGGATTTATTTTATTCAAAGTAGTTCCTTTCGCTCCCTCTACACTGCTTTGCACGGTCTTTAAGCGTGTCAAATGATTTATTTAAGTCATTCTTTGATATCATGTTTAGAATGGCCGTCGTCGACATTGGAATGTCTTGAATGTTCACAAAACGCTTTCCTATCATGGCCCAATGTAATTTTCCGAACAGAAAAAAGTCTGATGGAGCCAAATCAGGCGAATACCGCGAGTGGTTGATGGAAAGAATGCCATTACGTTTTCGCGAAAGCAAACACTTCATAACACCAAGATAAACCACACCACCAACCGTTTGGCCTTGAGGAATGAACTATTTGTGGACAATCTGCTTGGAATCGTAAACGCTTCTCATCAAGCTTTCAAGCTTTATTTTCGTGTAACGCAATGAGGATTTTTGGGTCATTTTTAGTAAATTCACACACGAATTCAACGTTCATTTCGTTCTGATCTTAGATGGCCAGAACGTTTGTCGTCATCTAGCACATCCCGGTCTTCTTTTAAACCTTTAAACCACTCGAAGATAGAGATACGGGGTAAACACTCACTACCATAAGCATTTTGCATCACTCGATGCGTTTGGGCCGCCAGACGCATCGATCCAGATAAGTCCGTCATAGGAGAGGTTTTACAGGTCCGTGGCGAGGATGGAACTTTGCGTGACATCTGATGTAACTACTGTCCAACGGCTTCCTTCTTTTGCGACCCAAAGGATACAACTTTTAGTTTTTAATTATTAATCACAATTAACAATTTTTAAGCGCTTCAAGGATACCCACCCATTGAGCACAGTTAAAATATATTTTTGATATCTGGAGTAATTAGCAGGACATCCCGTCATGTAGAATTGCTGTGTTCCTCTGCACGTTGGACCATGCTAACCAGTTTCTCGATTGCATCGATGGTGGAGCCAAGTTTCAAAGCCACACTGACATGTAGACAAATCGAAGACCGCAGGAATAGCATCAACGAGTCTTCAACTGTTGATTGCTTCGAGAACTTTTTAACCTGGACACTCATGCTGTAAACGTATTGAAACCTAGGTCAGGAAAAAGTGAACGATCATCTGGGGGAATGGGACCATCTCACTTTTGAGTGTTTCCTTTAGATGTTAAAAAATTTATCAAAGGAAAGCCATCGCTTAATAAGTGTCATTATGATTCTGCCTCAACGACATCACGATTAAAACATTTTATGCTGGCTTTGATGTTATCACACCGATGCAAATGCTGCTGAATGCCTTGGTTCTCTCTCTGCAATTTGGAACGGGGAAAAAGGATCTTAAAACTGAAACACACATCCAAGACTGAACGCTTGTGTCGAAAAGAAAGTCAGTTTAGTAGAAAGTATCCATTGTAAGCCATTCAAACATAGCAAAGACTGAAATGCCAACAAGTAAGTTGTTGACGTTGAATTTTGAAAGGCACGACTATACTGACAATGGTAAATTGTGAAGAAGTGAAGTGACGAAGTTAATATAAACCGTTCTCTTGTGCAAGAATATCATATTTTACTAAAATAGGGCTCTCTAACACAGGTTGATGAAAATGCTGGTCGAAATGATAAATTGCGGTAAACATGCTTTACATGATGTCAAAACTTAGATGCTCAGTGGTGATTAGCTGTATGCAAGCGTAAGATATATATTTGCAAGCGTAACTGAAGAGACAAATTTCCAAAGTGAAAATTTGACAGATTGATAGTATTTCAGTGAAACACTATATAGGCTGAAAAAAGCTAAGGGCTTTTTTATTTACTCTGTGGCTGAAAGTTAGGAAAGGAGCATAGGCCACTATTGACCGTTAGCTCCCTGCCTTTGGTCCGGGTATGTTTGCAGATGGTCAATCATACTGTCCTACAAAAACCAAGGACGTCCTCCGGCTCTGTAATCACAAGGTGATCGAGTGCAGCCAAATAATTTTTGAACAAAAAGTGTGAAAAATCAAGTTGGAAGCACATACGACAACTGAACTCATCAATTAAACAAAGAAGAATTGGTCAGTTCGATGAAATCCAGTCTTAGAAAACAACAGTAATAGTAGGAAGGACCCGATTAAAAAAGTCTCTCTTGATGCTTAGGAAATGAAAATTTTGACTGTTGTAGCGGAACATGATGTAGCAGAGTATAACCGAACTGTAAAGCTTATTTTTTATATTTTGCAAACGATCCAATATCCTTCCTCGAAAATATAACAAGTGACTCGGCAAAGTTATAGGTCGTCTGCGAACGCAAATGTAATACGCAATTCGAAAAAAGTTGGCTAAGTGGAATAACAAATGAAGTGTGAAACAGTGGAAAACGTCCAGATGAAAACCAAAAAAATTGATGATTCAGCGGAGGATCACAACAAATCCTTGTAAACTATCACAAATTGTCAAACCAAACAACGAAATCGAAACAATTGTCCGCAGTTACTTGTAAATTCGAATTAGATTGTCGTGCCAATGATGATGATAACCTACATTTTTTAAGGATAATTGAAGAAAGTGTGGCCAAAAAGAAATTCACATGTAAGGAGATTTAGAGTAAAAATCGCGTTAGTTAATGAATGAAGATGCAGCTAATGTATTAATAGACAATGAATTTCAGTTTTCATTGACACTTTAAACCCTTGAAGGGCATTACAAGGGAAAACCCGCGCTCATTTTGCAGGAGGCTGAAAGAAAACTAGTTTTCTCACAATTTTCAAAGCTTCTATGACAGTCTAGCATAGAACTAGCAAAAGCTAACGGCGTGTAAAGAAAATATGCATTTGATGACTTTCAAAATACTTTTCAGATCGATCTGAAGCGGGAAAGGAAAATTTCTAATAAGTCCAAAATTTTATATCTAAGGTTTGATAGAAGCCTCCTAATGCCTTAAACGCAATGAGTGCCTTAAAAACAAACATAAGACGTGTTTGTAGAGACATACTTGGCTGAAAACAGTAGAAATTGACAGGGAACGCCCGAAAATCCTTGCGATAAATATTAGAGTGAAGTCCTATTGGAAAGACAGACGACTGCAAAATGTCATATCATATCCTTATTCCGCTGTATTTTGCATTTAATCATCGTTAGGGTGTAGTGTGTACAAGTTCCGAGTGCAACGTCGAAATTAAAGTATATTTCGAAAACCTCTTCTAAAACTTCCTCTAAAAAAAACTTCTAGAACCCCTTCAGGAAATGGAAAGCCGATATCAGCGTACTTTACAATCGAATAGGGTTGACTTTTTTTGAGCTGGACGACGAAAATCATTGCCAGCGCAGAATTTCGAACGCAGCTTGGAACCTTTTGGAACACGCTTCTCGCATGGGCGTGAAGCAGTAACACTGACAAGAACTTGAAGGATAACTCAAGGTACGCAAAGGTTGCGCTTTAATTCAAATAACTTTGAATTTGAATACGTCTCCATGCGATCCTGAAACGATTTCCGATTTAAATCACATTCTAATGAAAATTAACTAGATCACGTCTAATGAAATGCTGAAAGTCGCATGCAAACCTAATTAACACAACTGACAACTCCTTGCACAAAGCCTTATCAGTTTATCTCATAACCTGAATCATTCATGCAATCCATTGAAATTGCATGAAATCCGTTGATATACTGTTATGTAGATGTGTACCAATTAATTTCATACTCTGAAAACTTTTCCATCAATCGTCCGTTTGGTCAACATTAATTTATCCATTAGTATAACTTTCACTTCCGTAAATATCCTTTCGTGCTTAACAAGTTTATTTCAATCATTAATGATTTGATTTTAATTTGATATCCTTTTCAAAGTGCAGATAATCATCAGCAGCAAGTTTGTCTGTAAATATTTTACTTGAATCTGAAAAGGGATCAAAACATGTTCCCATAATTCTCAACATAACCTACTTCGAAGAAATGGGAGCGCATATTTTATGGGAATTATATATTATCCTTTTTCTACGAATATTAATTATTCTTTTCATATTATTCAGTCATGTGAAAGATTGTTTTTTTTTTTCAAATGAATAGCTAATGTTTATGATTAAAATAATTTTCTCGGAAACCAGTAACTGTTACTGCGTATTCATGGAAACAATAAAATGCAAGGGTGGAATATTGGTGTCGTTATTAAGGACACAGAGAAAACACCTGCAATATGATATTTACACTACGGCATGTGTGCTCACTTGTTAGACACAATGCAAATTGAGGATATGTTAAATTATCCTTTGAACAAGTTATTGTAGGTGATTAAAAGGAAACAAGTGTATGTTACATCCTGTTGTAGCTTGCAGTTATCCTGTTTCAATTTTCTATTGTTTTATTTAGAATCTTATAAACTGCACACAAAACAGGAAGTTCATTTTATCATGCCAGACATAAACCTCTGACAACCAATTTAACACATCAAATTACAGTAAACATCCTTAAGCCTTGTTAATGCACTTAACCAAAAAAAAAAGTAGCATAACACTTGTCATCCGTTTCGACGCCATCCTGATGATGTTCTAAGGACCAATTCACTTCTCCTTGCTACTTCGCCTCCTTTTAATTGGGAATTTCGATCAGAGAACGCTCCAATATACGAATGATATCAAACCATATATTCGAGTAGACGCAGGAGAGAAAGGCTGAATATTGATGGCAATCTTTTTATCGAATGAGTAAAACTGCCAGGATGTTGATCATCGTCAACAAATATACGAAATATTCTTGGTGTATGTCATGCATCATATTACCTACTTGGAAATTTCCTGAATCAAGCGCAATTTCCTTTTCTACACTTCGGCTGTGGTGCATTCAATTTAGAGTTCCTGCTCATGTTTGTACGCAAAACTTTTTTGATGATGGTAAAACGGTAGTACGGTAGTAGAATGAAGAGATCCTTGTACACCTGTGCTGATGGAAGTGTATTAAATCCATGTCAATGGTAACAGACATCCGTTGATTAAATTATTACTTTGTGTATCCTGTATTTACTCCAGCTTTATTGAATTTTGAATGGAAGGAAGAAAATTAGGAAGGCAGGAAGAAGGAAAGGAAATTGGGTTAAGGATATATGAATTAATTGTTTGACTGTTTTGAAAGTTTCAGGTCAATATTGTTCTGATTGTTATAGGATCAGTTGGAGTCCTCAGTTGAAATTGTTGGGAACGAAAGTTTTAGCTAAATTGAATGTGATAAGACAGATTTTTGACTATGAAACTTTTGAGCAAGGTTTGTGTAAAATGTTTGCGGTCAAAGTACTTTAATTGATCCTTTCTAGTTTGAATAATAAAATGGACGAGCTTAGTTTTTAGGTTTGTGGAACATAATTTAAATGTTAATAAGTCGGATAAAGTTCAAACCTCGGACCACTACATTCGTACTTCAAAATTTTAGGTGAGAAGGACGAAATCATTGCCAGCGCATTGAAAATCTCGTAAGAAGGAAGCCATTACTTTCAATTAGTACTTTATGGAACTAGGTCTTCTGCTACGGTACTGGTGTTGTGACTATGACGTGCGGCGGAGAACCACTGCATTTGATATCATTTCGGGTAAAATAGATGACAGTGGAGATAGTTTAGAGAGGGAAACATGACGGGAGAGGTTCATAAATTACTTTCGATTTTTACTTGAATTACTTACTGTATATAACACACAATCGAAAGAAATTAACAATGAAGACATGCTCAACTTTCTGACATCAACCAATTAATTTAGATTGTCTGTATGGTGTCAGAAGTGGGACCAAAAAAACAACGAAACTATGGGTATTAGTTACAGACAATTCATATTCTGTTTTTAATGCTTTCAAATAACATAAAACATTAATTTGAATAATTATATATATTGAATTCCATGTAGAAGTACGGTTTGGAGCGGAAGTTGACCTGAATAACCAAAAAATCGGGTTAAGAAAAGCATTATTCATACGGAGTATTTGAATATGAATAATTGAACACTGGCAGTCCACATAGTAACTAAATAGGGAACAACGAACAATTTAGTATTCATTTAATTTTCAACGAGAAGAGGATATTGTAAGGCATTTAAATTGTACAAAAACTTTCAAGATCCTCTCTTCTTACTGCCATTCCATCAAATTTCTTCAATTTCCGACCCTTTATTTTCTGTCAACGCATACCTTCAGTTACAGCAAGATAGCATGGAATTTGTCAGGAATCTTTACCTCTCCTCTTTCATAATTTAAGATTTAGCTCCATCGTCGTCTATCACTACGAACGCTATTAACATTATTATTTGATTCTGCTTTAAGCAACATACCATGCGGTTACCCATACTCATCATACATTCCATCATCCGTGCCGACTTTTATGCGTGCCGCCATTTCTTTCAGGCAGTGATTGTTGAAAACGAATAACGAGAGAGTGAATTACAAGTGGAGAATGAGATCGCAAGTAATAGAGAGAGAGAGAGAGAATATCCTGCAGGCTAAATATGAAAAAAACATCCACTCGCTATATCGCGGAAAATCTTGAGGACTATGTTTGTCCTGAATAACGTACTTTTATCGACTATGTCTCACATGTACATATTTTAAGAGCGGTAAAAACAAAAGGGACGAAAAAATTCCAAACGATCCCTAGGCTGTAGGCCGATTTATCTTCTCCGTCACTTGTAATATTTCATCCAGAAACTTTTTCACTTTTCTTTATTATATTCGCCGCCAAGTATGAGTGAATACCAATGCATGCCACTAAGTCATCTGGCTAAGTGATATGAGTTTTTGACGTGATATACTGTGGGAGTGATTTCAAAAAGGAAGCAGGGTAGTTCCGATGAATAAACCAAGATTATATGAACAGGCTGTATTAGTAGAAATAGAAATTTTTAGCGAACTCACTTTTCTTTGCATCCTATCAAGTTTTTTATAGACTCTAGTTTGTTGTTTCGCAGCTATTCAATCAAAAAAGGACGATCGTGGACTCACAAAAATCCTCTCCAATGACTGAATAAAGTGAAAGCCGAAAAAAATTAAATACACATTTTGCCGTTTAACTGTAATGAATGCGATGACAACGTACGCGGCATTTCAATGTTCAGTGCCAAAAAAAAAAAATAAGGGATACATTTCAAGGACAACACGTTTCCTTATAGGCAGAACGCGTTAATGCTTTTTCATGTGATTTTCCACGTGTGGATTTTTTATGTGCTATCTCAGCTCCACACCGTCACACTTTATCCGTTTAATGCTGCGACAGAATATTCGTGAAAAGCTATGGCAGGACAACGTAGAAGTTGCATGTAATTGGAGGATATAACTTTTGCGATTTGTGGGAGTATAATTAAAAGATAAAGTAATTTCGGTTTAGATAATCATAAAATTTGAATCGGCGGAGCGTGATTAAATTAACCAAGTCTATATTTAGACTTCATGAATCTAGGAACGTGGAAAGCTGGTTTGAATTTGTGAATTTTAAGGATTCTATTTTTGGGGTCACCATTTTGTTAATCATACAACAAGTAGAACTACATTAGAAAAGTTCGATAACTAGAAAGGGAATACGCATCATCACTGTATTCTGGTAAAATTGGCATAAGAAAGCAACACAAGGATATGTTCCTTTTGACCATGTTACTTGTCTTGTGGGTCTTTTTTTAACAAAAGTAGAGAATTTATTTGAATGTTGAAAGCAAATTCTATGCAATGCTAATTTGTTTTGCGGTTGTTTTTTTCGGTAAACATAGGAAATTTATTTTTGAATGCTCAAAGCAAATTCTGAGTATTATAATCTTACTCATTTTGTGGATCCTTTTTCTTGACAAACATAGGAAATATCTTTTTTTACATTTAACAAAAGGATCTGAAGGGAGTTAATTGAACGAACGATATGAGATCTCATTTTCAAGATTCAGAGACGGTAAAAAATGTTTAAGGATTAAATTTAATTTGAAAAAATTCTCCTTATGCGCACCCACTGTGTCGCAAAATATTTTGTCTTGTGCTAATTTGAGACGCAAAGAAGGAGCTAAACAGAAATTATAATACAAGACAGGGGACAAGGACTTCCTTCATTGGAGTGAGAAATGAAAAGGATATTTTATTCTCACTCAGACATGCTGGTTTTTCCCTGCAGGCAAAAGCAAATTGTTTGGTAAAAGTTTGATTGTTACTGACTTTCTATAAAATTTGCACCAGGTGACAAAAGAACAGAAAATGTATTTGCAAGGATGAAGCCAGAAAGAAGGAGTGAAAAACAAGTGTAATTTATGGCTACGGATTAAAGGCAACCTTTTTAGGACCTAGCTGTTGAAAACAATTAGGAAATAGTAAGAAAATGCTTTATGTGTCCTCTGGCCCATAGGGAAAGCCATAATGGTGTCAATTGTGGGAGATTCAAGGTGACTTGGAATGAATCAAATTTGCAAATGGTCCAAATATCGTTTTCAATTAATTACGAAGATTTATTGTTAATGTAAACAAGGTTGTAGGCCACAGTAAGGGTACATGGAAAATGTTAGCATTTACTCGTCATGATACGAGTGTACAAAATTCAAAAAAATTGGTGGAAAATTGTGTGAGATGTCCTTAAAAAAATCGCTCTTGGTCATTAAAGATGTAGTTTGAGTGCCGTTGACTTTCTAGGATGAAGGACGACAAGGACAGCAAAGGGAGCAATGTTCCTTGATATATTCCAAAGAAAGTATAGGAAGAATTATTAAACAGGAAGAGTAAATACAACTTTGATTAGTATTAAGGAAAAAAATCCATCGGAAATCTGGATATGACATCTGATTTGACAACCCAAAATTCAGAATGAAAAGAGCAAACAGGATGAGAATTAAAGGATTGACTGATATGCATGAACAACGGCGATATGCAAAATAGTAGTGGACAAAAAGGAAATAAATGAAACAAATCACATATTTTCAAGCGATCGCACAATTTTTATGATTAAGGTTCTCTTCATTTTGCCGAAAACCAATGATCTTTCTTTGATGGTGCTGTTCCAAATTATATCGTTGAAAGGCCGCTGACTTTTGAATAAGAAATATCCTGGATCAAGACTGTGAATCCCACCAGAAGCCCAATACCTGCAGTTTCCTTTATTTACGAATCTACTGACCCAGAAATTTGCTTCATTCGAAAAAATAATTTTCGGAGGTTGGAACCATGAAAGTCTTAAAAACAAGAACTTTCTCCATGTTGTAATTGTCATTGACAAGAGTCACTATTACGGCTGTGACAATTCTTTTATATAAAGTCTATTTTGGTAAGTAAATTCCCAATGGTAAAGTCCATTATTTGTATTTCAAAGTAATGGATTTTACCATTGAGGATTCCTCCTCGAAACACCCTTATGATTTCAATCGACAACAGTATTGAGACTTTGAAATAGCACTGGAAAATTTGAAGCTTATGGGCGTCTTTTATTTAGAATAAAAAAACGCCACTTTTTTCAGGTCCACCGTATCGTGTAAACGTCAAGTCAGCCTCAACTTTTTTGACAAGAGTCATCATTATAGCAATCGAAAGTTCTCACGCCGCTCTCATATTGGTAATACCCATACCATGTTGGTGATGGACTTCTCCATAGGGAAATTCACCCATAAGACCAGTTTATGCTTTCCAAAGATAGCCAATAAAAACAGCGAACCAAAGCAGTTCCTTCCAAATGGGTTAAAAAAGTGAAAAGTTTGTAGAGACACGATATTCGAGCTTCCAAGAGCTGTGCTAATTAAGGGGGAAGGATTAATCTACAGAACAGTCATGAAAAATTGAAGGTACACAGCTTCATTTTGATCATCATCAGTCTCTGAGGAATACTCCTTCTTTGGATTCCGAATCAGTCGAGAAAATGGGAACCAAAATTGAATTAAATTTGGAATGAATTGTTATCTTATGATTGCGTTGAAAATTTCACTCACAACACGCATGGGAAAAAACATGTGCTCAGCAATTATCGTCTGCGGGTCAGTCGTGGTGGAAGACCTTAAAAAAGGCAGCTACTTGGCCTATCCAATTTCCTAGAAATGCTTTTTGGATTCAAAACGAGCTTAAATCATCCTGTTTTGGTTATTTAGATGGAATATTTTCTCCATCAAAATCGAAGGACGAACATACAAATGATATCCGTCAAATACTCGAACAACTCCAAGAGTACAGCATAAAGACCAACCGATCAAAATGGGAATTTCGAAAGACTCAATGCCAGGATTTGAGGATTATGGGTAGCGATGAAGGAATCAAGTGTTCCAATTCAATATTTAAGGTTTACATTCAGCAGATCAGTCAGTCAGAAAACGTCTTGTTATTTTATTTTCATTACTATCAAGTATCCTTAAAGGTTGCCGCCAAATTATTAGCCACACCAAACGATGGAGACTGACTATCACTTAAATTAGAACGCAATGAAAAATCTGGATAAAAAAGGTTGTTTGCACTTTCTAACTACCAATAAACAGTGTCTATACCGAAAGAATGAGAACTGATTTTGAAAAATTTTTTTGGAAGAAATGTTTACAATTCCTTAATTTTTTTTTCGAAATTCCACCCCTGGACAGTGGTACAATGAGCTGCAATTGTTGCTGCCATTAGACGTACGTCTTCTAAGCGTCAGCTTCGAAGATGGTGTTGAAAGCCATTGTAGATTCGGTTTAACTGTACTGAATCGCATCAAACATTTCAGCTGTCTTTTAATCCATAGGACGAACAAGATCAGGTTGAGACAAATCAAGACTGTAGGCAAGGTCTGCTAATGTGGCAATGCCGTGCCATAACTGTCATACACAATTGGTGCCTGGTCATGATTCAGCTTCTATTTATCGGAGTTAGCTGGGCAGTCTCGCAGGCGGGTTGACATATTCATTTGAAAATGTGATAGGCCGGTTTCCCTAGGGGGAACAATCTCTTTATGAATAACCACAAGGCTGTTAAAAAACACAATCAGCGTTGACTTGATCTTTGATTTGCACAAGCGAACCAAATAAAATGCCGCGCAAAATCAACACACTAACTTTGCAGGAATTAAAAGAAGAATTGGCCAAGCGGACCATTTCTACCGGAATTAGCGAGTCTAGATTAATCACCCGCTTAAACGGAGCACTGACAGCGGAAGGGATGGATCCGGAGTCGTTCGAGTTTCCCGATACCGCAAGTTGCACTGGAGAAGAGGAGGGGGAAACAAATTTTGTCTGGCAGGGGCTGATGCGAATGTTGATTTTAATGCAAAAGCAATCAACCGATTCCAACGAGAATCTCGACCGAGAACCAACTGCGTCAATCAAGCTCTACCACTAATCAGCTGACTTCAGAAAAGATTTAGGTGAGCTAAGCCAGAAGCTGCACCTTCAAATCAAAGGATTCGAAGAAACGATGGACAAAATGGAAGAACGGATGAGCAAAGTGACAACAGCGCAGGGAGAAACAGAAAAAATAAAACAAAACTTGAAGGAAGCAAGAGCAGCGAGTACAGCCAATGCCTAAAAAAAACTGTAAAACATTTGATTTCCAAAGGGCTTGGAGCATTAACAAAACTCAGTGTGAAACCGTCGCTGAAACAAATCACTAGAATGAGCAAGAGCGAGCGACAGCATTAATTCTTTTCCTGAGAGATGCAGCTGCTGGGATTTTGCAAATTATCCCCGTTGACACTTAACATGAGATATGGAGACGATCACCTAAAGCAGGTCTACAGGCCGCACCTACGGAACCGGATGCAGAAACCAGGCGAAATCCTACGGTAGCGAAGAAAACCAAGCTATTGCCCGCTAGAAGGAAACGCAGACCAGGATCAGATCCTGGAAATAAGGTCCCACTAACTAAGAGATTGTAGTAACGCATAAACACGAATTTCTTGGGACAGAGGTGGTAGGGAGGATGAAAAGAGTACAGTCAAATAACTACGAAATCGTCCTTCGGAAAGGCGGAGTACATCGGAATGCCGACGCTTTATCCCGTCACCTGTGTCCAGCTCAAACATTGCCAATGATCTGAGGAAAAGGAACAAGGTGTACATTTGTGTGTCGCGTGTGTAAACGAATGAAATCGACGAGGGTTGGACGCACGAACTCCGGGAGGCTCATCTAGCCGACGATGATATTGGACTATTGTTGGTATGGAAAGACACAAAAGAAGGTCCCGAGTAGAAGGACATATCAGCACGCGGCACAGTGTTAAACAGCTATTGGGGTCAATGGAACTCCCTCCAGGTTGAAGGTGGAGCCCTGAAACGGAAATGGGAAACGGCGGACGGCACACCACACAAGATGTAAATAGTTCTTCCTCAAAGTCGAGTCAAAGGAGTACTTAAGGAGATGATCAGGAGAGATCACCTTGGTGTGAACAAGATTCTGACGATGGTGCGAGAAAGATTCTACTGGCTCCACGCGTGAGACGATGTACTTGTGAATAAAAGTGAATTAAGGCAACGGTTGAATCAAATGTACAACAATTATCAAATCAAAATCGCAACAATATCAACAGACACGAATAATTTTTTGAATTTTTCGTCCTGTTCAATATTTTTTTTGGAGTTTAGTAATAGTAAATTCCTGATGCACTTCCAGAGGAGCCGAAAAGGAGGACTCCTACAAGATCCTACCATCAATAAAGACCATCGACGATGAAAACATTTATAAATTTAAATAAACAGCGGTTTCAACGGCTCATTTTTCACCCAGTTTTTCTTGAAACATAAAATTTATAAATTTTGATAAATGGTATCTGCCTTCAATTCAAGATCATTAGATTTCTTTTCTTTCTTCTTTCTCCCGCCCCCTGCCACAACAATAGTTTTCTCCTTATTTATTTTGAACTTGCTTTTGTTTCGAAGTCACCATTTTTTTTTTGTTGTTGGAAAAATTTCGATTTCTTTCCAGTTTCATTGACTTTCAGTTCATGAAATTCGAAAAAGTCATTCAGAAAATCTAACAAAACAAATATTCAACGGATTCGTTTATTTCTTAGATGTTTATTCATTCAAACATCAAACGATCATCGTTGGTACATTGTTTAAATGAACAAAAGTTAACAGAATTTGACCTATGGCTGATTGAATGGAATTAATGGAAATCAAAAATGATTGCCATTAATTTTTTTTTCTCTTTTTATTTGTAATAATAAAACAACTTTTTTCCGAGCTATGTAAACATTGTACATATGACGGCGACGAGTCCTATTTTAATTCGAACATTAAAATTTATTTTACATATTTTGGTGCTTAGACGTGCAGTTAAAAATTTGAACGATGAAGCATTTAAATTTCTACGCGATGAGGAAAAATAAAATAAATCTTTTCTACCATAAATAAATCAAGAAATTAACGGCTGTGGACACCAAAGAAAACTAAAAGAAACCCAAAAAAACAAAATGGTACGGATACAAAATAGAAATCTAGCACCAGCACAACGGCCGATACCCAACAAATATTGGCTTTGAAAAGTCTTCAACAAATTGATGACATAAGTTTATTTCCAAGCTTGTTTTCTGATCTGGTCATATGTGATCACACATCAAGCATGTTTATTTGCGTGTAAATGTGTGGGTTGATGTTTATCGAGTTTTCATGAGCCAGTGAAAGTTTTTCAGTGGGTTTTGGTGTAGAGTTTTTTTTATTAAGACAAATTTAAGGTATCTTTATTTATCACTCAATTTTCTTTTTAATTTATTTCGGATAGGTTAAATTAACGAAAATTTAACCAAATTGGCTTCGCGATAGAGTGTTAGTAACATGAGCATATAATTTTCACTTCACAGTAGCAACACGGAAGTAAAAAGCAATTGAAAAACTACACAAGAAAAAAAATTGTCACATATGTCTGCGATGCCAGGGTTAAGGTCAATCTTAAATAAATTGCTAAATATTGGGGTTTTGTGCCGATATGATTTTCATTTCTTGCCATGTATCGATTTGGAGTTCACAGAAGACATTGATTTTATTTAAATCACATACCATGACTATGAGCTGTGAGTTTTATTATTGTTATGGCAAATTTTGCAAATTTGGTTGGTTTTTTTTCAATATAGTGAATGCACTATGAATTTTTAAGGTTTTTATTTACCCTTTTTTTAAACAAGGTGTTCAATTTTGAAGGTTAGATTGATTAAGCTGCGAAGGTCAGACGATGCTGTTGATATTGTAGCAGTTTACTCGAAACAGGAGCGTTTAAAGAAAAGGTGTTTAACTTATTCGAGTATTAAACGAAAGTGTACATACGACTAGATATTTTCAATAAAAATCAATATTTCACCAAAACTTTATAATTTTATATAAATTATCCTTCAGGATATTAATATAGTGTTTGTGGTCCATGATGCTTTCAATAAATACTAAATTTCCAACCCCAGAAGCCCGCATGCATCCCCACACTAAAACGGAACCTCCTCCATGTTTTACTGTTGGACATGAATTTTCCTTTTGCAGCTCTGTGTTTGGTTTTCTCCACACCATATACTTTTCGTCTGGGTTAAAAATATTGTATTTCCTTTTATCTGTGAAGACCACTTGTTTCCAGAACTCTACGGGCTCATTTATGTACATTTTAGCGAACTCCAAGCGCTTCCTTCGATTGGCCCCACTAAAGAAATATTTTCGCCTAGCTATACGACAATGGTATCCAGCCGATCGCAAGACATTCTTTACGGTTCCCGCTGCCTGTAGTTTTTAGAAGCTGAGAAGAAATTCGTGGCGCACTTAACTACGGGTTATCCCTGACTTTTCGAACGATTTCACGCCGGTTGTGATCATTTAGAAAACGAGTACGGTCACTCCGAGGCTTGTTTTCAACTGTTTTTCGTTCTGCGAATCTATCAATAATGCCTTGTTTGCTAGATTTAGGTCTTCCAGTAATACGAGCAATTTCTCCCAATGATTTGCATTGATTATGCAGCTCGATGATGAGCTTTTTCTCCTCTGGGCTGGCTTCTTTCCGTTTCGAGCCCATTTTCACTAATTTTTCACTTAGAGAACCAGACACTAGCACTGAATACAACTAAATCAGGTGGAACATTCCTTTTGACTGACCAGCTGTTGACATTTCCGATAGAAGTGAATTAAATAACGGGTCTCCTAGAACATAATGCGTGTTAAGTGCAACCGTACGAACACTTTTTGTGCGTCTTGGAGGGAGGATTTAAGTTTCATCGAACTTTGCTTCATTACTAATTATCTTTCCTTTTTATTTTTGAGTGAGGCTTACTTTTTAGACTTGAAATAATTACAAGATGCAAAAAACTCTCAAATTCTCTCGATTTTTTGTGAAATATTGCTTTTCAGTCAAAACTGTTGGTCGTACATACACATTTTACACTCACTGTACATTGAACACAAAAAATGCAATCAGAAAAAAACAAAATCACCAGAGCTAACTCTGCAATTTCCAACAGTTTACATATTTTTCCTTTGTGAAGATGCAATACATAAGCTATAAGCTAATAAGCTTACCTTGTAGCTTTTCCCGAATTTCATAGTCTTAGGCAGTTGTAGGAATGTGTATTCAAAAAGTTCAGTAGGTTAGCTCCCGAGTGGAACCTCTAAGGTTTCAATAACTACCCTCTGACGAGAAGCAAGAGACCGATGGGACATTCGCTTCCAAACGATTCAAACCCCATTTGCGCTCGAAATTGCTGAGATGGAATCAAGCAGCAGTACTGAAAAATCTGGAAACGATGGAGCTTCGTAATTTTCCAAAGAGAATGACAAACTCGCATGTCAAAGCCACAAAGTGGACCCCGAAAACAACAATACCAATATGAAAAATAAGGCCAATTACGAGGCGAATTCAAATAGAAACGAGCCTTTTTCTCCTGAAGGCTCAAAAAGCAGGCTAGAGAATGGCGAAGTTGAAAATCCTCTTGTATGTATTTAGAACCGTGGGAGCATAGCCCGGCACACAATTTTATTTGTCCTTTGATAAAATCATCTTGTCCACCAGAGTATCTCGAGAGAAATCGCATTTTTCCTCCACAAAATTTCAACCTGCAAATCATTTTCGCAAACCGTTCATATGTAAAGAAAGTTTAGCAAGCATTACCCGCGATCCTCGGACTGAACAGATAGTCAAGGGACCATGATTTTCCCCTTTTTTGCAGGTAGAGCTGAACCAGTAGCCGCAGAGAAGCTGCATCAGTTAGTAATGAACCTCGCCATACGGTTCCATTGAGTCATGTCTCCAGATTCCTGGTTCAGCTGCCCCATGATTCATTTGGCTACCTATCCTGCCACAGACGGAGGGTCCTTCCTCTCCCCTCGCGTGAAACAGCCGCATTACGTTCTTCTCCGCTACACAAGTAGGTCCTTCTCTGTTCTTTAGCAAGGAGCACAATACGTACGGTACCCGTAGGAATAGTGTGGTATGTAAACGAAACCTGCAAGGCGCCTCGTTCCGGCACTTGCATAAGTCGTTTTCAGTATGCTCCTTTCTGACCACAACTGAAACTTAGAAGCCATTGCACTCATCTGTAGAGGTCTCCTGGTCGCGACACGTCTCCCGATGTTGGGTATTAGCGGCTGTGGGGAGGGGAAATACTCCATTTTTGGCCTTACCTGAAAACGCTCTTACTTTTTATCTTTGTGTCAATCATCTAGACAAGTTAGTTTATCGTCTTCTTGGACTAGATGGTCTAATCGCCTGTCGGGATGGGTCTAGAGATTTTCTTCGATTTTTTTCATTCAACAAACATATGACTAATCATATTTTGCTCTAACTCAACAGTGCGTCCGTCTATCGAATGCGACTTGTCCTGTAACTGTGTAGGTAAAGAATGGAATCTTGAGGGGTTCCTGATGTTACATCCATTCTTCGTCCAATCTCAGTGTATAATAAATGGGCTTCCGGTCCTTGAGGTAGTATCTCAATATCCACACTAGATACTGTGCTATTATTTACGATTCTTGAGTACTAATAATATTAATCTGCTAAGCGGGATTGAGTGAATTTCTCGTTTCAACCGTCTTGAGTAGTAGACCGACCAGTCCTGAAGCCGTTTTGGTCAGGAAATACAGCCCCAGTAGCTCGAATGGACTCCGTGAGTCTCTCTCTCTCTCTGATAAGCACTTTTCAGTCGCATTTATGCATATTGTGCATATAGCATAAGAGCCAATGTCCACATGTTCAAGCCTCGCTTCTTTCCAGTATTTATGGAATACATCCTCCTGCAGGCAGGCGTTGAATATGCTGGACAACATGTCAAGGCGAAATTGAAATAAAAGTTGTAATATCAGATGGGATGCCGTCTGGTCCTGAGGCAATTTTTATTTTTAAGGCCTCTAATGCTTTTCAGCTCGCTCACACTGAAAAGCAGGTAATCAACAGGACTTTCCAGAAGTATCAAAATGAACCAGATACAGAGGGAAAGTGCCCGATTAAAACCGTCCATTTTCGGGCCTCAAGAACTTACCGGGTCCGTGAGTTTCCGAGCTTCTGCATGAACTTCTTATCAGAAAATCCCTACAGGCTCTGTTGATGTCCTCAATGAGATTTTGTCAGTAGCAAGCTAACTTAATGACCTTAATTTGACTCATCAATATTCGGAGGATATTATCAGCATTCGGGAAAATCAGCCAGATGGATTCCCTGAACGTAGCGCTACGCGGCAGTGTCGGTGACATTTTCTTCGTCTTTAAAAAAATTCTGCTGACCAGCAGTACATATAAGTTTGTAAATTCGCACGCTACCGATGCAGAGAGACATCCCGCGCTAACGTCATGAGTCTCATAGTGAAGCTCACCAAGTTAACTGTCGAGACTTCCCTGGTCCCTTTCATGGTTTTCCGTCAAATTCCTCATTTCTCTCTGGCATCTGGATGCGGCATTTCCAAATGAAGTGCCATAGCACTGAAGTCCCTTCAATCAAGATTCGTCCTTCCGTACAGCTTCCTCCAACCGGTTAGCTCTGAAAGGATTGACTTCTTTGGCGTGCGATAGACACTGGTATATGTCATACCCGCACACTCGATCAGCATAAACCCATTTCCGCTGATGCAGAGCTAAACTAGAAGCAGAACGATATCCCAAACTTAAATAGGGGCAAAGCCAGATTGGCCACAGTATCATCCTGCGTCCTCTCTGTTGCGATACTGAACACTTATGAACAGCAGGTCCAGTTATTTCTCCCTCAAGTGCTTTGCTTTGACTGGATCAAGTGCTTTGCGGTAGCGAGTATTGGCTGTAGTGTCGAGCTAATAGCTTTTGAGATAAAGAAGCTCACAAGCTGCATGATGAAGCAACCTAGTTTGGTCGCTTGTACCATTCGTAACATCGACGTAAGTGTTCCCGTCTGACAGTTTATTCAGACGAGAAATTCTCGACAGCTGTCACTCACTGTAGGCTCTCCGCTACTTTTCAGTGCGCTTTGGAGTGTAAGAGTTGTCATGTCATGTAAGCCGCTGCTCCTCAATTTTGTTAACTGCTGTCCTCCCAGCCAACTCGTCCTCAGTTCAAGTTTTCCGCCCGCGCTCAACTGGGGGTCTTGTGGCTATTGAAAATCATTGGTTTCGCTTCCAAAAAATCGGGTATTTCATACCAACATTTTGCACAAATGACCAGTAATATTTGTTGAACGAACGGCAATTTTTTTTATTGCAAATATGAAAAAAATACAAACTTGCAAAGTAAAAGTTTTAACCGGCTTCTAGATCCAACGTTTTTATTAAACCATATAAACAAGGAATCGGCCATATTGTTAGTAAGAATGACAAGCACTTAACACCTTCATGAAAATATTAACTCGGTAAATGGTCTTTTGCGTTCGTTAAATTTTTAAAACGGTAGCATCAATTTCGGAAGACTCTGGAGATCGAGAAGCAACCCAGAATTAGCAAAGAAGAAACCACTTGATTGAGTTTTCGATTTTCGAGTGATCGAGTTTCAGGAGTTCTCGGAGGCAACAAAAAAAACCGTTATTTTTGTGTTAGGTTTCTTTTTTAACAAACTGCCGAAATACTTCAGCCAGATTCTTTCAAAATTGGACCATATAATTTAAATTTAAACGGACAAAAGGACTATTAATTAATTAATTAATCTTTCGATATGATAATAATATTTCAATTGTATAAGAATACGAGTAAAAGTCAAATTGCATTCATATATATTTGATATATTTGAATTTGATCACTTTCAAGCTTCTTAAAAGTACTTGGCTAAAGAATCTATTTTCGTTGAATATCGTTACACGAGTTGGAGTCTGTGATTCTCAAAGTGTGTGCTGAAAAACACAGAAAGTGATGCATACCCTAGATTGTGGATCCATGGCGGTCTTGGTAGAACATATATAAGGCAGGATAAATCCTGAAATCGTTTTCTCTGAACCCCTCTGAAATTTTTTCATGGAATCTGGTTGAAATACTGTATTGTAATATTCCAATGTCTCGTTAAAAACCATTCTTATAATCAGATTATTCTTAGATATTTTTGAACACAAGTTACCACTTAATAAAGGAAATATTATCGGGGTCACCAACCCAGACATGTTTATTTCCACATTGAATCAAACACCTCAACTGCCTTACTTCAAATTATTCCACTCTAAATTTATCATTTTTTGTGTTGATATTCGTTTATTGCTTTAATTTGTGCCAGTTAAATAATTACTATGCAGAACTATATGCAAAAGAACCCAAAAAAAGAGAACCGAAAATATTCAACAAAACTCACATTAAAAATTCAAGCGAAATTTCCTGAAATAGATAATTTGTGTCGGATTAACACAATACCCAAAAAGAAGTTTTCGAGCATTTCATTTTACGATTTTGACCTCGATTCTTGAAATCTTTTTTTTTTTGGTTCATCTTCGAAGCGAAGCGTTTATATAAATCACCGCCATGTTACCATGATGCTTTCACGTTTCCTTCGGGTTTTCTTCAAAAGTTTTTTGTGTGTTTGGACCAGAACTAATTTCACTACCGATTTTGAGTGTTCTAATACAGTTAGATCAAACTCAGTCAATTTTTTTTTTTTTTGAATTCGTGTGTTAACTTTTATGAACGCTTAAAAAATGTTTTATATGTCTGCTGAAAGTTGGAGCGGTTGTTCTGAAGCAAAAAAAAACAACATCCAGAAGAAAAAAATATTTGATTCTGCTAGTTGGATAACAAATTTGCGTATGCATCGGCAAATCATCTTAGATAATTTGAATATAAATCGCAAATTTAACAAACAAAAAAAAAATGGGTAAGAAATGGGAAAAAAACCGAAATTACAAAAGCATTTATCAACAGATTTACAGAATGGAAATGTCCATCTGAAAACTATTTTACATGTGATGAAGAGTGATTCTGTTGGTGTAAGTGCAAAAGACCAACAACAATCGTCTTCAAGAAAACGTAGACGAAAGCGAACTACTATCTACAGATACTTCTACTGATGATTACTAAAGGATAGCAATGTTCGGAGTTGGCTGGCTGTATCTGTTCTGGCGATAATGATAACGTTACAAAGGCCAAAGAGATCAACACTTAAAGTTTTATTCACTCTACTGTTAATTTTCTTTTTAACTTTTTCTTCATTTACTTCTTCCTCTTGTTGCGCGCCTCCCGCCTCCTTGCTCTTATACATTTCTGCCTTCAACAACAAATCCGCTACCATATCAAATGGAAATATCGTTCGGAAGTAGCTTCCAGAAACATCTCATTGTCTAGATAAATTTTTAACAGTGAACTGTTTCTTGAGATTTTCTTTTAACCAACTTCCAACTTGGTTCTATATCTTTATGGTTAGCCGCATATGTGTATGTATGTATATATATAGACAAGGAAAAGATGTGTTCGTTGTGGAACTTTTCCATCTATTCCGAGTTAAGGCACAGGTAAAACACCATTTTTTTCGGTTTGTATTTCGTTTTTTTTAAGGTTTTTCCTCTTAGATATTTTTTTCTTTAGCTAGCTCATCTAATGTACTCATTTGTAATTAGCTTTACAGTTAGTGTAGATAGAAAGATAGAATCGGATGGACGAGGGAAGATGAAGACTGGAATAGCAAGTTTTCATCGATGGTTGAATTGAACAAATGATTAACCTGGGTGTGGAGAGAATAAGAAGCAAAAAGATAATCTGCGGAGATCATTTTTTTTTTCTTGCAACTTTTGTTGAGATTGCCCAGGTGTGCAAACAAATAAATTTGATTATAAAACGAATCTCCAGACTTTTATTCAACTTCTAGGTTTTACGTCGACAGATTATACACAATTTTGGCTAGAAAAATGTAGAAATAGTGAAACCATTCAAAGCTCAAGTTGCGAAAATACCAATTTACATCATATATTCATAAATTAGGTCACTTTGAGCCTCTAGTTTATGAAACTAAAGGAACAAAAGTCAGCAAAAGTGTTGACCATTTTCAGGTGAGAAATTAGAACGAGATGCATCATAGATGGACCATTTCCTGACCAGCACCTCAATTCCAAACACTGAAGCTACCTCAGTGGGACATTTTTTGTAACTAAATCCTGACTCACAACTAAACCAAGACTAACTGACGTACAACAAACAAACTAAACCCTTTTCATTCAATCAGAACTTGCTATAAATTTGTCACGAACTAGTTGGTTAAATCCCGGTTTACATTAATTATACGATTCACATTGACCAAATCGACTGACGCTCATCAATTGAAATATCGAAGGATCAAAATCACGTTTTTTAAACGTTAAAGACTTCAATAAGTTCAATACGCCGACGTTACAATTTCTCAGCGATATTTATTTGACCAAAAGTCACAATTCACAGTCCTCAATCAAGGGTATGTATAATATATGCAGATGACATATGGCTCTACATACGTCAATAAAAGAAGAGGACCTTACAGATCTCAACAGAGTACACAAGAACATCAACCTAACACCTGAGGAAAAAAAGAACGGTGATATTACAACCATATTTTTTTCACCAAAGGTCATAATCAAGGATCTTCCATCAAGGGTATGTATAATATATGCAGATGACAGATGGCTTTGCATACGCCAAAAAAAATAGAATCATACAGACCTCAACAGAGCACACTAGAACATCAGCTCAACAGCTGAAGGGGGAAAAGCCCGGAGAGTAATTTTTCCTGGGCATGATAGTATTAAGGAATAATGACTACCTAAGCTTCGATGCTAGGCATTGCGATTAAAGGCATGCTAGCACAGAGAATGGCAATGGGAAACGAAAGAGAATGAAATGTCACATATGCTACTAACAGCTTATTCGAATGGTATTCACAATGAGGACGATAGCAGAAAAGAGGAGGAAACACAGAAAAATTACGGACAGATCTACAAAAACCACTCTAGGAAGAGAAGGCTGTAACATACAACAACGGTATCAAAACGCCAGCTAAGAGAAACACTTAATCGGTACAAACCGATATGGCTTTAACGGATCGCGAATACCAGCTGAAGAACATCCTAGAATCTAAAGAGGACAGGCCTTAGACGCATGTCTCTGCAGAATTCAATGTTCGAAATGCTAGGAAATCCACATTGGGCAAGCAAGATGACTAATCAACACTGGAAGACGATAGACCACAAGTAAAGCAGCAGAAAAAAAAGAAAGGAGAGCTGAACCACTTCAGATCAGCCGTAGTCAAGATCAGTATAAAGAAAGGACACAATATAACAACTGATGACGCGAAATAAGGGCTACAAGAGATGTAGATTCCCTAGAAGTCCGACGATTCTGAGAGATTTTAAGACCCACTCTGATGAACCAAGATAGAGATAATTCTCAGCTTTTAAGGCTAATCAACTGACATTCGAACAGATTTGGTCGCCGTTATTACCCAAATAAAAAGTATATCCTGATGATTGGTGTTACTTCATTAAGTGATTTTTCATTGACTGCGCGACTAACAACAACAATAAGTTAATGCTAGATAAGGACTTTGAGTTGCTGTATAAGACCAGAAGGTTGCGGTTGAAAGACGACTTCCAAAAACCGAAAATCGAATGGAGACCAAATAATAAAAACAAAAAAACGCAAAATTAACCAGAAATATGTTATTTTTCCGAGCTCAATACTTTCTCATTTTGAAAAAGGATCAAGTTGAATTGTCAAGTGTGATGATTTTATAGAAAGGCATGCGGTTATCACTTATGAATTATAGTAGGAAAAAAGGTCAATTTTCATAGTTCTATTAGCTGAGATTTAGTTTTACTAATTGTCCTGGTTTCAAGGATGCAATGATGGGAAAAATCTTGCCCACGCCTTTTTCAACTACGCTTTAAAGTTAGTTTGACACTTTTTAAATGAGTCTCGTATTGAGAGAGGATATGTACACTTTATTATACATGAAAAGCGTAAGCTATTTATTTGTAAACATACGTAATCAAAAATTTACTAATCGTATTAATTCACTTGGTAAGAATAGTATAATTAGGAGGAAAGTTCAATTTTCATAAATTTGAGGATTCTTTGGTGTGTTATTTACTGCCGGGAACCTGTCTACTCGACAATACGGATTTGAGGAAGTTCGCTCAACCATCGATGAGATTGCAGAGGTGTCGAACGCGATCGTTAAGGATGTACCAAACGAGAGATCGTTCTTTTGGTGAGGTTCGAAGTTAGGAACGCCTTCAACTTCGTTAGATGGCTAGATATTCTGGATACGTTGAAAACTCCTCTTCGAATTCCGCAATATCTTATGCGACATCTGATGGACTATCTCGTGGTCCGAAACCTGCTTTACAACGACACAGAACCTGAATAGATTGCAGGCTACATCGGATGTTAACCAGAGATCTATCCTAGTAGTAGACCGTGAAACGTGTCTTAGGATGGACTTTTGAGATTGGAAATGCCAGATGAGTTGCGCTTGATCATATACGCGATCGATATTGCGGCTCTAGTGGTTAGACGTGCAGATCAACAAGCGCAACTTGGACTAGGTATGCTAATATGTCAAGTGAAGGAACGGATGACTTCTCGCGGGTTCACTTGAGCTCTTCACAAAGATTGATACACTAATGATATTGCTGATACACTAATCCAATCGAAGCCAGCAGTGAACTCTCGGACAACTGAGCCGTTGCCCTCAGAGTTTCTTTGATCTAAGCGTTTCAGCTCTGAGGCGACTTATGGCGAATGAAGGCGGTCCCATCCCATCAAGAAGACGCCTCTGGAAGAGTAGTGTGGAGTCAATGCTAATGTACGGAGTGAAAATCTGAGACAACTATCTTATTAAGGAGGTGTATTGAAAGCGCCTCCACAGGCGCGGAAAAGAGGAGCACTGAGCATTGCATCATCATATACGACTGTCTCTGATTCGGCAGCGAGAGCATTTTACACGAGCGAGCGAAACGAGGGTTCGAAAGAGACAATTGTCCGCGAGGAGAGACAACGATCCCTCAATAATTAGCAGCAGTTTTGAGTGAATTACACGAAGGGAAGGGAAGGACTTCGTGACTCATCCTAAATCAGAGACTGGGCTCAATCGAGGGCATTATGAGATCTACTTTTACCTGTCTCAGTTTTTGAGCAGGCATGAAAGTTTTCAATCTTACCGGCACAAGAGTTTGGAGTCATAAATCTACAATTGCAGATTTTGCCCAGGAGAAGGAGACGACGCTCGTCCCCCATCTTTTGGATGAAAAAAAATGGGACAAGCGGCTATAGGACCTCTTCATGGAAACAGGGGAGCTCCCGAAGGATGCTTCAATCGAAGCCTGATTAGGTTCTTCCGCTTATAGGGAAGGTGTTTAGTGGGGAGTCCAGTAAATCGCGGGCGTGCGAGCCCCGCATTACGTGCGTTAGTGCATTCATTTCCCAGCAAAAAAAATTGCATAAAATATGAGACGAATAAGTAAGAAGTAGAAAGCAACATTTTGAATTCGGCACGGGAAATGTTACTTCTGGATATTGTTCACAGTGCACTGTGCCATGCAATTTATAGAAGTTTCAAGTAAAGGACTCTGAACGACTCAGGAAAACGTTGCGTTTGAAATATTACTTCATCATTTTCCAAAGCTGTCAAAACGGATTTAAGACTCAATCTTACATGAGCAACGATCTAGCTCATGTAGCAGGAAATCAAATTTCGTCAAAAATTTGGGAAATAAATTGTTAAAATTCTCCTTGGTGAGTTGAAAGTTGGCCTTCTATTAAGTTAAAAAATTAGTAAATGATTGGTGATAAGACAGCTTGTGATTACTAGTATGTGTGTTTTCCAGCCTGTATGCCTGTATGTGATTTCCAGGCAAGAGCCAAGCTGTGACGTTGAGGGTGGGCTTGGAAGCATCTGATTATTACCTCATCGATGGCACAAAATTCGAACAAAATTATTATTTCAAAACTGAAAGTTCACGTCAGCGACGAGCGCATTCTTGTTCGACAAAGACCCCGGAAAAGCCCCCAGATGTTGTTTGTTTGAATATCTAAGTGAAAGAAATGTAGCCTTGCGCTATAGAACGATTCAGCGAGACTTTAGGATAGATTTAGGTTTGAACAGGACAGTGTTAAATGTTAAAACGCCAAAGATGTATTCGCAGTTTGAATGCTTAAAATCTTTTAATGCCAGACTTTACGTTCAGATTATCAATAAAATTTTCTAAAAAAAAAACAATTTATCTTTTTGTTTTGTTCTAAAAGCGCCTAATAAAGTTAACAAAAAAGGATGTTTCCGTATAACACACCGTATTTCCGAATAACACTTATAAAGGATGGCTGTTACAAAAAGATTTAAAACAGAAATCGTATTCATAAATTTTAACTTTTCCAAAATCAACCATCACTGGTGTCAAAAAATCACAAAATTTGTCAAAAACTGACATCTGATTTGTTGTATCAATCGATACATAAGACGACATTTTTTAAGCTAAGGTATTCCGAACAATCTATTTATTTTTGACAAACACCCTCTCCTATTATTCGACAATTGACTCAAGCGGGTCACCAGTCCTGGAATTTTGACCCTACCGTTATAATTTTTTTGTGATTCGGAGCGAAAATTCTATAAAAGCAGACTTTTAAGTTAAGCTTTTTTCGAAAAATCCATTTACATCGACAAATTCCTACGAAGCAAAAACGACCATTCAGAGTCTCTAAACCCAAAAGTTCCTCCCAATTTATGTATCTTTCGATGGAAAGTTTTATGATAAGACACTTTTTGGGGAAGCTTTTTCGAAAAATACTTTAATTTTTGCGGAATTCCCGCTTCTGAAGGAAAGGAAATCGCATTCGAAAATCGATCTTCTCGGATTACCAATCACACAATTTTCCCCCTTACATGAAATTTTGGTATAATTTGAAGGGAAATTTTGTAAGACAAAATTTTCTAGTTAAGCTTGTTTTAAAATCTATGTAAGCTATTCTTCCTTTGTAAGGACATTGAACACTCTACATAAAAAAAAATTTCTTCAGCGATGAGGTTCTTGCTCGTTGATGACTAACTACAGGTGGTCGTCCAAACGCTGTTAAATCCGTAGAAAGCTACTGTTTGGTGTGTTTTGTGGCTTGGTGGAATTGTTCGCTCATTTGTCTTCGAAAATGCTTTTGGAAATACAATATTACAGCCAATGCTGACCGCCACAGAGCCAGGATCAATGAAGTGCTCGTTACGGAATTGACTCGTTGTAATTCAGGGGAGCTCTGGTTTCAACAGGACGACGCAAGATACCATACAACTCATGCAACGATCAATTTATTGAAAGAAACATTCGATGAGACGCTAATGTCACCTTTTGGATCTGTCATCGACCCTCTAAGATCTTCAGCTGGATTATTTCTTGTGGAGAAACGTCAAATCATTCGTCTATGCGTCTATACAAGCCTAAGACGCTTGATAATTTGGAAGGCAATATTCCCCGCGTTAATGGCGAGATACGAGTAGCCGAAAATTTGACCTCTCGTTTGGCCTTCCACCGTCATATTCAAATTAAAATGGCAAAGAATTATCTTTCCAATAAAATCTTTCCAATTTCATGGTAATCAAAATAATTTATCCGTGTTTTATTTCATTTCACAACTCGATACCTCTAAAAAAAACAACTATCGCAATAAATTGTCTGAAAATAGTACGAGTCTACAATTCGTATAAGGGAGGAGTTGATTTATTAGACTCGAAATTCAGGATAAAGATGGCATCTTTGGTTAGTTCATCATTCACTCGGTTGCTGTATAGAAGGGTCAGAGAGCAAAATAATGCATCTATCTATATCAGCAAAACTTAAAGATTTCTTATTACAAAATGCTTAATGCATAGAATGTGGTCAATTTTGACAGAAGAGGGCGGACGACCGTCATCTGAACGAGATCGATCGGTCCCTTCTGAAATAGACTTATAAAATCAGGCTCTGTAGAGGTGTCAAATTTGAGATTACCAAAAGTTTTAATATGATTTTCCAGACTATTATTTAAGATGAGAAATGATTATTTGCCCATATTATTCGGTATTCTAAGTGTCAGGCACTGGTTTTTAGCAAGGATATATTCCGGATTCCTAATCGCTTAGGTTTATTAACTTTACTTACAAATTTAAGACTTCATTTAGCAGACACTTACCTGAAAAACAGAAAAAAAATTGATTAGCTAAAAAGGATCAATAATAGTTTAAATAAATTTTAGAGTTTGTAGTTATCATTTGACAGTTAACATATCCAAATAAAACTTCTTAGCCTGTTAAAATTGTGATATTATATCAGTATTTTGAGCTAACAATTCAAAACAAAGCTTTATTATGCGGACTTGGACATAAAATAATAGTTATCCGTCTGTAAATTTGAAACGCAATTGTAAGGTTACGTGTGTACTACCCAAAAGAGGAGGGGCTAGGAAGTAAGCAAATGAATTATAATTAAATACCATTTGCACAAAATATACACAAATCTACATAAATAATGCAGAGTTGAATTGATTCGGCTCATTTGCATTTACTTCAGCTTTACACGCAATTGACCTTATTCCTTTGTAACAACAAACAACCGACGTATTACCATTATTGCACTCCGTCCTTGTTACGTTATATATCATCTGTTATTGTTGTTCCTCGACGTTTGAGTCGTTGCGGAAAATATACAAAAGGCTTTTTTTGTCGTGGTCTGCAACAGCATCTTCATCTTTGCTTTCGCTGATTGCAGACAATGAACAATAAATATAAATTATATCCACAATAGAAAACTTCAAATGCAAAATATTCGTACGTATATGCAATTTTTTTCACTTTCAATTCTGACACATGTGCGCGCATGATATGTAATCAAAGGAATTGAAGATAAATATGCACATGCATCCACATGTCATTTTCAATTCATGAAATTTGTTCAATTTATTTGGCCATGTCTTGAAATATTTGAAATCAAAAGCCCGGCATTGTTGATGAATTCAATCGAAAATTAATTCAGTTGACCGTTGAAGGCAGCAAAAACAATTAAAAGGAAATCAAATTTTCAAGATATGTATAAAATCCGCTAGTACACACGTGCCGACGAGTGAATTCGCGCAATTTTCTCGAGAAACAAGGAAGAAAAGTCGATCCGTTTTGAAATGTTTTCGTGTTGCTTAGTTGTGGTTTTTTCTTTTTTTTCTGTTTTTCAAACATTTGATCGTTGGTTTGAATTCTCAATGAACCACAAACGTGAATTAAACAAAAGACGCAATAAAATACTTTGTTCGAGGTGAATTCGTTAAAGAAGCAAAATTAGGTTTAATGAGTAATTTGAAATTTGTTGGTTTTTAAATTTTTCGATACATTTTTTTTGTTCCAACTGAAGAAATAGCAACAAAATTAAAGTTGCACATTTTTTAAACAGGCAAACCAGCCTGAATTAAACAATTTTAAGCGTTACGAATTGCTAATAGCTGTGCAGTAATTACAAGCATTGAAGGTCGTTCATATAATTAAGTGTAATGCGAAATAGTTTTTAAGACTTCATTAGTCTTAATTTTGTTGTATTCGTGTGGAGTATGAGTAATGATCGCGTCGGTTTCTTCAATGAAATATGGATCTGAAAGGTGTCAGGTTTGATATTTGTTCAATTTGTTTCTTGTATTTAAAGAGGTTTCCATATGAGCTTGCAGATAGTGCCGAGGTTTTTTATATCTTAAGCATGCAAATACCTCGGTTATGCTTTAAAACTCTTCCGGACAATATTTTTGTTCAAATTTTATTTATTGATTCGATGTAAAGTTACATGAGAGCTTGAATTACAATTTGAGACATTATCCTCAATAGGTGTCAGAAGTGGGCACAAATATAAAGAATTTGAGTATGGTATACAAAAAAACCTGATACATAGAACTTACACTTACATACATACACTTGGCGAGTATGACGGACGGCAGATGGACCACAAGAATAACGCAGTCGTACTCAAGAGAAATTAAACGACTGAGAGGACGCCCAAACATTAAATGGGACTAAAATATAAAGAAAATAGCCGGAACATATTGCATGATTATAGCTGAAAACAGGCAGACTTGAAAAGCAATAAGGAGTCAATATGCAAAGGAGGCTGCACTATAACTTAGAAATATGGTTGAGCAAGCTGAATATGATGATACAGAAATAGGGATATGAAGCAGATAAACAAAAATGGCAATAGTTCAGCTATTAAAGTAACATATTACAATAAATATATCATTTTTCCAGTTGTTTGGAAAACATTATAAGGTTGGGGGATAAGAAAAGTCGCGAAAAGACAAGATTTTATTTAATATGTTTCGGAATGTCCATATAAGTTCAAATATGCACCGTGTGTTCTATAGTTTTAAGGGTAGTTTAATAACTCCTCTCTTATAGAACGTTTGGTCCCTATTATCGAATCAGTGCGGTGAAACATGTGCGATGTGGCGTTGCCTTGAAACCTCTTCTGTTGGCCAATCTTGGCTTTTTCATATTAACCACTAGCTTCAAACGGTCTAGCTTCGGCAGTATGAATCCGAATTTAGTGTTTAGCCATATGAAAGGAACTCAGAATAAATGATTCCTTTCCAATCCCACTGAAGGCACAGCAGAACGTTCCTGGCCACTTGTCTTGCTTCGGCCACCGTTTAAGCTACTTTACAGCGCCTGAACCACGATCATTTTCAAACAATATAAAGTTTCACATACGACAACAACATCTTTCTTTTCCCAGTTACCATCCTTAAAAAAATGATCGATTCAATTTAATTTGACCAAGGCTTTGCGAATAGCAATTCCATCTACTGTATTTTTGGTAACATCGAAATATCAAGCGTCCTTTTGAAACTAGCTTGATGCAAATGGTTTAAAATAGTTTTGTGGTCATTATTTAAATTTCCATCTTTAATACGTCCGTTATTTAAGACTTTTATTGAATACCGATAGTATATCATGATTGTTAGTGATTACTTAACCACTGATTCTATATTATGTGACCATTTGTTTAATGATCCTGTGTGTCTCGCCTATTTGTTTTCACTTTTCCTTGCTCACGTATGTCACTACCTACTAGTGCCAGCCTGTTTTTGGTTGTTATTCATTAAGGGGTCTCTGTTTACCTTGTTATATCTATTTAACTTTTTGATTAGACTTGAAGTGTATTTGTATCGTTATTTGTATTTGTATCTGGTACTACCTACTAGTTCAAATGCAAATGCGTGCAAATTTATTCCAGAAAAAACAGGTCACAAATATTGGAAGGCCAACCTTTTGAGCTTTCCCTTTCTACGAAATATATCCAGGATTAAATTGTATAAGGCTGGACACGCAAATATTTCAATTTGTGTTTTTAATATCGAACTATGATAGCACATAGCAATCAATAAGAGTCTTCAATATATATCAATCGTGATAACGTCCACAACGCACTCTCTTCTAACAGTAAATACCAAGCAACTATAACATATATTTATTTTGTGGTAGGGAGATGAAGGCTGTTTACGCCCTGAGTGTGAGACTCCCGGACGCTCAACGCTTTTGGGCTACCCACTAAACACTTCCCCTGTCGACATGAGTACGTGGCTTGGAACTGTTTGATATATTACTTCGGGCTAGGCCTCGTGATCCTACGCCTAGAGGCGCCTTCGGATTATGGGAATCTCTTCTCCAACATGAAGGAAGGGAGAGGAAGGAACTGATTGAAAAGAGATCCTCCCATCCCCGATGCCGCCCAGCACTCCAATAAACCTTTCTTCAGTATTAGGATACTGTGCCAACATTCTTCCGACCATAGTTTCCGGACAGAGCTCTCCAATTTAACTGAAGAGGTCCCCGCGCTGCTGACTCCATCTTTCACAAGAATGTGAGAATGTCAGATGAATGTGTGTCAGGTGTCATCCAACTCTCCACAGAACACACAGTTGGAGACCGTGCTCTGTCAATCTTGTACAGATAGAACCGATAACAACCGTGTCCGCTTAATAGCTGGGTCAAGTAGAAATCGGTCTCACCATTCACTCGAACGAATCACGGCCTCAGGTCAGGGATGAGACGTGTAGTCTACCAGAAAAAAAATCAATAGAAGCAAAATTTTGTAGCGATTTGAAGCTTTACTTGGATACGCCCGAGTTTGATTTTTTTTTGGCTGGGCTTAATTTCCAGAGCACTGAGCTTAAGTGGTTTTTTGCTGCTTTGCCGTTATTCTGTGTGGATTTAGAGGCTATTTTTCAAAATGGATACAATAAAGTAATGATTCCTCAGCGATGAGGTAAAAGAAAACATGAGTGCGCTACATTAAGAAGATTACAGCTAAAGAGAAATTCTACGGAGAAATGGTCATAGTAAGCATATGACAAAGGATTTCCTATAGCATACTAAAATGATCGCTGCAGAAGATTAAAAGGTCTTCCAAGGCCAATTTCAGATAGGGACCAATGGGCTATTTGGCATATTCTGGAGGATTTTACAGCTTTAGTCAAAGAAATCGCATATTGCAAGGAGCTTTAAAAAGTTGCAAAAGTCTCCAGTGGACAGTCAAGATGAAGAAGAAGATCGAGAAGATGAAACGTCAGCATGTACTAACATACGAGCATATGAGGCTTCATAAGATTTTGCATAGACATAAATTCCTTGGTTTAATAAATGGAAATGTGTTGTATTTTCCAACGAAAACAAATCTAATTTTGGCGACCCCGACGGGTGCGGATACTACTACTATGATCTTCGAAAGAAGGAAAAATTCTATCCAACAAAGGATATAATGTCAAAATTGTCTTTGATATTTTAGTCAAGCTGAACGCAATGCGAACTCTGAATGCCAGTTCATTATCATGATCCAGTTCAATATATGAAATTTTATTTTGACGAAGAAATTTGTTGAATTAGAAAATTTTATACAGCGACTGGACGACAATATGCACGATTTCTTTTTCTTTTTAAAGAATAAAGCTTTGGATTTATATATTATATTGGCGTATTTTTTGAAACAGCGTTTCCAAGTTAAGAATTATTTTGTTCAGATCGATCGAAGATGTATAAAAGCATGTGTGGCTTCCGGAAAAGTGGCTTCTTAACACACATTAGAAAATTACATATGTGTGATATATACATTGAAAAGTAATGGGCCTAGACATGAGCCTTGTGGAACTCCAGCAGATTTACTACGAAAAAGAGATGGATAAGGTGTGTTCAAATTTCACACGAAATTTTCGGTCTTTTAAGGAAGGACCCGATGACAGTTAAATTAGATTTAATTTAATAACTTTAATAAGTTTTTAGAGAAGACTTTCATGCCATATTGCACCGGTTTTGAAATAGGAATTATTAGAGTGCTCTTCCAGGACAAAGGGAAATAGCGTATATTATAAGGCAAGCATCAAAAATGTAATTTATAAGAGGAATCTCTTGAGATTTTTCAGGATAATAATGAACACCCCATTTTGACCTGATGATTTGTTATGTTTAAACTTATTTATTATTTGTAACTATCACATGTATGTACCTTAGATTGAAATTCACCTCACGTGCCATAGACGAATTTATTAAGTTTTATTGTTTGTAACAAACTTATTCTTGACTTTTATTTATAGTTGTGAGTAATGTTTCCAAACACGTTATTTTTATATGATTCATTCCTATTACAAGGCATGTTTTATATCGGTCGCGTTTTATATACTTCTACGACATGCGTCCGTTTTACTCCTTAAAATATTTGTTGCCACGAACATTTCGCTAAACAAATGGAATACTTATCAGGAATAATAGCCAAATTAATCTGTTCACATACAATTTTCACGCAATATTTCAACAGCAAGACTACAATATTAGCCAAAAAATTTAACCAACCGAAAATAGAGCAAAACAAAAACCTTCTCAACAATAGGAAGAACAAAACGATGTGGACAAATTTATTCATATAGAACTGGAATAAAAAAAAAAGGAAACAGGAAAGGAATTATATTTTGATTTTATTTTGCATTTATTATTGCATTTACTTTTACAAGTCCAATTAATATTATTCACTCATTCAGTAGTAGTGTAAGTGTTTTTTTTTTCATATTATTTTTCATGTGATTGTCATTGTTTTATGGGAAGCACGTTATGCATGTCCAACGGTAACTATACATATGGCAACACAGCATGGGTTAGAGGATAGTTAGTTGGTCAGTATAACAGCGTGATAAAATCAAAAAGCTAAAATAAAATGAATTCAATGTGAATGTGGGTCGTGGGATTGGTACGAAAGAAGTCTATAAAGATATAACGTGAATTTAATGGTGGTGTTTAATTTCATGTGAATGGGAGACAGCAAAAGTGTATAATATAATGGTAGATTTAGCAATATATTGCGTGTTGACTTATTTAGTAGGGATCTGATGTTACGAGTGAGCATGAAAGTTAGTTTAACAAGGTATAAGCACAGATTAAGTATTTAGTTTTTATCCTTTACTGGGACTATATTTTGGTCTATAAAATTAACTTTATCACTTCTAATGTCAGTTTATAAGTTGTTTTTTTCACTCGATATGCTTCCTGAAATCGACAAATCAATGAGTTTTTTATTCATTCAATTTCTTTCTATAGTTTAGTCCTTTTAAGTGTATTCATGATGTTATTACAATTTAATCGTTGACAACTAATAAAGACGCAAAACCCCGCAATGAGCGACGAAAAAACAAGTCAATGCAGCCAAGAATGTATTCTTTCAAAATATTTCATGCAGAAAAACAACTTTTTTATTGAAACTTCATATCAAAATTATCCTTATTTTCATACTTCAAATCCTTTTAAGCAGTAAAGCACGCATGCATTTCGCGGTGATAACGAAAATGAGCCATGAGATGTGCACACGCATTTTCGTGATTCTCACTCTCAAATAACGGTATTTTCTCAAGATTTTTACGCCATTGCTGACTCAGCGAATTCAGTGCACGCTTGTTTTTTTATTAGGAGATCAGTTAGTGTTGTGACCTATTCGTATGAGTGTCAACAAGAGCGTTAACAGAAAATATTTCATGAACTGTTACAGAATGAAAGTTCTGATGACAGCGTTTGTGTTAAATACTTCAAATTGAGTAGTAAGAAACACATCATCTGATCAAACAAAAAAGCAATCCCAGGTGAGTTGGCACCTGACGAGAAGCGGCAGGGACGCGTGTTCGAAACCAGCTTGAGCTCTTTCCACATAGCAACCCCAATATCAAAAAATGGCGATCGGCCTTCAAGACGATACCATTGAAGGAGCTATTTCCGATCAAGACTGTCAAACGAGAAAAGTTCGGATGAAGAGAACAGTTATGGAAACAAAGCAGAGTTCTTAGACATGCATTAAAGATCACCTCTTAATTTATTTGACACTTTAGTGGATCATAAAATTTTTGAGCTAATTGCGAATGAAACAAATCGGAATACCCAAAAAACTGGACATTAAAAAGGGATCGTACCAGGAAACGCTCTGTTTGTTGACGAAACGATGGTTCTTCTTAGGAAAAGATTACCATAGAGGCAATATTTATAAAATAAACGACGGAAATTCGGACTGCAAATGTACAAACTTCGTTTAGAAATGACAAAAGCACGAAGACGTCAGGTCCAGTAAGCGTTTTTGGTGTTGTGTTTTGTTTGGCCAATAATCCCTCAACTATAGGACGTAGAGTATACGTCGATATCATTTTCATGAGTATGAATATTAGCATATTGCTTGCTGAATCAAAACAAAAATTTGGTCGTTTTTTTGAGGCAAACAGGAAAACGCAATTCAAAAAAATAACAAGTTCACAATTGAACACAGGTGCATTGGAATTAAAGAACCGATTTGTATCAAAATTTATAATTTTTTACTGAGTTCCTGACTGGGGTAGGTTTGAACTAAAAGTATATGTAAGGACACCAGGATAATATCCACCATAGGTGTATACGAGAAGAGTTGAGAAGAATTCCTTCACGATGTAGCCTGAAAATTTAGCAATAATGAGATGCAGTAGAACATATAACACCTCGCGGATTACAGGCACTTGAGATTGACATTTGCTTCTAACGACGTTTAACTTATATGAATAAGAAACATTTGTGATACAAACAGAAAAAATACTGTAGATGCAATGAATACCAAATTCAGAACTCTCACTTCAAGTGATTAGCTTAGTCCTGCAAATTTTTAGAAACTACAAAGAATTTATTAAATAAAAGAAAAAGATCAATATATCAACCCAAAAAATTGGACAAAAGAGCACTCTAATAATTTCATGGACTTGTATGTAGGAAGGCGATTGGAATCAATAAATATTGTCATGGTAGTTGTACAAACCTTGTCTTGATTTTATGAGCTAGATCTCAAAGAGGAGTTCTTAAAAACTTCTTCATGATGCTGTAGGCCATAAGATTGACTGATTCAGAAATATTAGAAAGAGTGCGAGATGCTAAGAATGAATCAAAATGGAATCTCGTGACAACTGATTTTTGGGCAACTAAAGTAAAAAAAAAGGCTCCCTGAAGCATGAGGAGGCATTGTGCATAGTTGTTCTGCCAATGCGCTTCGCTGAAGATATTTTTACGACAAAATTAGAGTACTCTTCCAAACGATTCAAAGTTCAGTCAGCGAAAAAACGGCATTGTCTATTGTCATTCACTTTGAGCTAACGTTCAGTAGGGTTTTGTAAAAGTTCCGGTCTTAAGTCCCAACAGTAATTTGACAAGTTAAAGTCCGTGGATAGGCGAATAGTTATAATTCTTCCTTAAATGAAATATTGTATGATCACTTAAGGATGTCTAATGTCTCAAGCAGACGACGCTTTTTAAACTAGTTTTTGACGTTATAATAATGTCAGCCTTCAGAAATATATGAAATTTCTCTGAAAGGTTTTTTTTTCTGGAAAGGATGTCTTATGCCTGCAAAATATGACGCCGTTTGAACTAGTCCTTGATGTCAAAACAAGAAGAACTGCTTATATTTTCAGAACTTAGGCGTTGACTTTTTGAATTTATACCTTGGAGAAACGCCTGAATGACTGTAGAGCTTACTCCGTTTGAACTAGTTCTATAAAGTGGCGTCAGCGTAGAACTTCTGGTATTTTCTGGAAATTTCATAAATCGCTGCAATATCTGGCAATCTTTCTTATCGTACAGGCTTTGGCTGATTTTTTGACAAGCCTGCTCGGATTTCTTTGGTTACCAAACGTTAGAGAGTCGATTTTCAAGGTCCACTTTGCACTAACAAACACTCATTCTGAGAATCCAAAGTTAATATTTGGATGTAATGCTCAATCACACAAACTGTCGTAGTGATTTGACATAATTGATTGGATGATAAACAGATAAGGGGTCACCACAGCCTGCCAAGAATGACCTACTCTAATTGAAAAAGCTCCTAGTCATGTTATGAAAATAAAATCTAAATTTAAACCCAGCAAATCACAGAAAACGAAAAAAAAAATTTTAAGACCGCTGTCCTTGTCACAATATTTAAGGTATCTTAAGCTACAGGTATCCTGAGCTACATGTATCTCAAAAAGAATATTACCTTGTCTATGATAGAGTAGAGGACTTAAAAATACATATTCGGATATCTTTGGTTATGTGCTCTTGAGGATTTCATAGTTTCAAGTGTGATACTGAGCACCTTGCCATTTAGTCATTAACTGGAAATATGAGATCTTTTAAGTATGGCTTTTAAGTACGAGATCAATAGACGTATGGTATATGTTAGCTGTTGGATTGAGTGGTATTAATATGTTTTGTGGTCTCATGAAACTTGGAACTTTCCTCTGTTTATTATCAAGCTGTCGATTCGATTGTCATCGCTGCAAAAAGTATTGAGAAAGAAAAACTTTCCCTTCACCGAGAACACAAAGATGTTTTGACAGTTGTGACGGTTCTGGAGAAAAAAGAGGATATATGTCTTTTACTGGTATCGCGGTTCTAATCTATAAATACTGTGAAAAAATTGGGGATACCGAAAAATCAAGCATCTGCAAAGCGTGTGGACAAGAAAAAGCAACAATGGACACTGATGAGTTTGAACCGTGGTATGTGTGAAATAAAGAAGACTGTAGTTGTCAACGGCATATGTGAAATGTTTTGGCAAACTTTAGAAAAGTTTAAAGTGCGTTATGGATATTACACAGGTGAGGGTGATTCCCAAACTTGCTAGGTGTTACTCGATACTGCCTCTTATGGTGATAAGTTTATTGTCAAAAAGTTCAAGTGAGCCTTACACGTTGTTGCTAAAACAGTTTTGAAGCGTGGTGATGAAGCTAGTGAAGGTTTAATACAACCAAAATAATCTGCGAAGAAAGACAATGAAAATCCAACGGAAAGGGACTAGCTGAAAAAGTTGTAGCGAAGCAGAAGCCAGCGGTCGTAAAGAAAAGCTTCCGTTGTAAAAAATACTCAAGATTTGACGATCAAACTTATGAAAAAGTTGTCAATTAACTATGCTTCAGCTTTCCGAAGACATGATCTTATCATAAAATTTCAACAAATAAAAATCCACAGAATGCAAACTATTCCGAATCCAGGTGCAAATATAAAAAAAGCTGCAAGAGATAATACAGAATTCAAACATCCCCCTGCACTTGCTGAAGATGTCCAACAAGTTTTTAAGCCAAACTACGAGGATTTGACTCGGCAAGAATTACTTCAAAGAGGCATCGGAGGGAACACGCAGGATAACAACGAATCCTTTAACAATTGCGTTTGGTCGATGGTTTCTCAAAATATGTTCAACAGAAAATGTGGTTGAGATTGCTTGTCAGACAGCTGCTTGCAAGTATAATCAAGGTTATCAACCAATTTTGAAGATTTTTGAAGTTGTGGGTGTCAGGACCGAACCGAACGACCGCAGTACAGTTATAAAATCGAGGTTATCAATCAGTTTTGAAGATTTTTGAAGTTATGGGTATCGAAATCAGACCGATTGCAGTACAGTTTGTCGTTGATAGTGATAGAGACCGCACACCAACCGAGGCAGCACTGACGCCTCTAACTAAGGAAGCCAGAACAAATTGCAGGAACGCTATTTTGGACCAAAATGTGCATTTTGAGGAAGAAGAAGCTATTATTTATGATCCAGGCATTTGCTAACTAAGTATAAGTGAAATTTTTCATCAAAAATAACTTTTATCGCATTTTTCTAATCGAAAGGTTTTTCGACGCCGCGTTGATGAATTCTCGAGAACTACTGAAGCGATTTTTACCAATTTTTTAACCAGACGTTATATATGACTACAGCTACAGTGCGAAGAGGAAGGGTCTTCCAAATTTTGGTTTGAAACTTTTTTTGGGCCAAAAATTGAAAACAAGATCGGTATTCGTGATTTTTCGCGCTAAAATGCAAAAATCGCGCTATAGCTAATAACATCCTTGAATCAGGCCAACTATCTCGAAATTATTATCAACGGCGCACAACCATCTTGTGTTTTGACATTTGAAAATTTTTTAAAAAAGGAAAATTCGTTAGATAAGGCATTTGTAGTGCATTCTTTGAAGGAGTAAGTCGGGATTTAAATTTTAGTTTTGTGATTATTAAATCTTTATTCTTACAGCGTTGCAGCAAGATGTCTGGTGTGCGAAAACTGTTTTCGAAAACCCTAAGAAATGTAGTTTCCCTCAAACATAACGGCTGATTCTGATTATTCTTTCGAAAATTTAAGTACATCCGGCTTATTTTCCTTGTGGTTTCATATGTAACCACTAGGAAACACGTAACTCTTTTCGTGTTTTGTGTATAAATTTTTTTCTATTTTATAGGATATAAAACCAAGTTTTCTGTACGCGATTTAGAGGAAATGACGAATGAGGAATTCCCTGTAATGTTTGAGAGCATTCCATCTGATGTAGGTCAGAAGTGTCCGTATCTATTGGTGAAGAATACGAAGAAAAGTTGATAGAAACCTTACCAGTGAACGTGCTCATCGCAGAGGATGTAGAAACTGTAGAATCTATCTAGGACCGTGAGGATGAGGTCTAGCCTTTTCAGCCTTAAAACTTTATGAGGATCCACAGTATTTAGTATATTTTTCCGGAAGATTTGATTGAAAAAATGGTATACGAAACCAATTTGTATGCTGTTCAAAAATGCGGTGGGAGCAATTGAATCTAAAGCGTTCCAAACATCGTGGAAACCTTCCGAATATCAATCATTGGACGAGTCCATGGTGAAATTCAAAGGTCGTAGCAGTATCCGTTAGTGTATCCCCATTAAGCCCATAAAACGAGGATACAAAACATGGAGTCGGACAGATCAGCCAGGATATGTCTGCCAATCCCAAATAAACGCTGGCAAGGACTCGGCAGTTGCGGAGAAAATTAGGGTTCACGTGTGGTGCATGACTTGACAACGTGTATAGGTGGTAAATATCACATTGTCTTCTTCAATACTCCTTTAAGTCAGTGAGTTTGATGAAGAACTTGAAATCTCGAAGGATTTAAAACATAACAAAGATTTACCGGGGGTGAGTCTGACTGGCGTGCTCGTTAGGATCTAGACCATCCTTACAAGCATGCCTTTTTGTAAGTGGAAAGACAGGAAAGCGGTTTATTTGCTGAGAAACTACAGTGATCCTTCAGTAAATGAAACTGTGTCGAGAAAAGAAAAGGATGGAAGTCGTCGTGGAGTTGCATGCCCGAAAATGGTGGTCGATTATAATAAGCATATGGATTACGTGGATAAAGTGGATATGCTCAAATCGCTCTATTGAATAGATCGCAAATCCAAAAAATTTTGGCATCAATCGTTGAGTCATTTCCTTGACTTGGCAGTGTAAAATTCTTACATAATATTCAAAACAAGACGGCCTACATCGACTCTCAGGTTTCAGGACGTTCGAGTCTCATAGGGACGAGAAGACTGCCGTCTAAAAGGGGGAGACCGACAACAAGTAGCGATATACCACCAAAACAATTAATGACATTCTTGGCACAAGAGAAGAGATATGATGAATGTAGTCAGATGCCAGAACACGGACCTTCATGTCGTTTTAGCTTTTGTAGCTCACGAGATGAACCGCATCGAACGAGGTGGTCATGTTCAACGTGTGATATTCCATTGTGTCTAAACGATCAACGAAATTGTTTTAAGGCATATCATAAAAGATAAAATAAAAAAACCTTTTTAACCCTTTGCACACCATTTATTTTCAAAGTTGTTGAGTGTCAACTTGTTATTTCTTTAGCTGTAGTTATTTTCAGTGGTAGAATTCAACGTATTTTTATTTCATTTTATATTTATTAACTCGTACATTTATATTAGTAAATTCAAATTCACTGTCATTATCCTGACTGACTGCCACTAATCCATCAAAATCCATTTTGAGGAGGAAATATATGTGTACTGAATTATACAAACAGAACAAATACCGTATACGACTTACACTCAACTAACAAAACTTGACAAAATATTACTGTGTAAAATCTCGAATGCCGTAATGTATTTTACAGTTAGTCATTGTTATTGTCTACCGACATACATTAGTATTGCCACCTCCGCCTGTGTACCACCAGTGTGACATACGAGTTGTCGAGTAAATCAGTATTGTCACCTCCAGTGTGACATACGAGTGCAAAGGGTTAGATGAAACATTTATTTTTTATTCCTAGTGGTTTAAATTGAAACCACATTTTGAAAATGTCATAAATCCCGATACAGGAATGGTATTTTTTGGATCAGTAGAGGGCATAAAAAACACTGTTTGTGAAAAATTTGATAATTCCGTAAACAGAGGGTTAAAGAGGAGAGCGTAGACACCATAAACAAGGAATTTCGGAGGAGTCCTGGTAGGGGATTGCTCTACTATTCCTGCATATCTCGGACCAATAAACACTTACATGATGTGTAAAGGCATCATTGACAATAACAAAAAGCTTTTAAGGAGCACTTTGAAATGTTGTCCCTAGTAATTTTTCCGAAATGGTTCTCTGTACGTGCTGACCATACACCACGCTAGCAAGAACACATTTCGTTTCACAAAAGGACATTAGTCCGAATCGTTATTAATTCAATTTATTTGTATATTTCTGGGCAACTGCAAGGATTTTTCTCCGCTAAGAGATTCTATTATTAGATTGGTCGATTGCCCCACCACGAGTATGACAAATCTACAAACAGAAACAACAACAAAATACTGAAAGCTCGCTCCCGAATAATCTAGTTCACTTTCTATTGATCCCAATAGTGTTTACCCTAGTTTTAAGCCTATACATAAATTTATTTATGTTGGCTGCTGACACAGTCAACTTAACTCAACATACATAGGCGGTCATATGATTACAAAACAATTCTCTTCAGCTCGCGTGGTTTTCATCCATTGCTTGCCTACCATATAGGCCTGTCTGCATAGGAAAAGCAAACAACAAAATTAACTTAAAATCATTTTGAATGTTTATAGTAGCGTTTCACGTACATTTCATTCGTCTATTATATGCTAACGTCTATTATATGCTAACAAAAGAGAAAAAAACAATTATAGAAGAGACATTGGACAACCACAAAAGTTAATTATATGATTTCATAATACATGCATGCTCGTATGACATGGACTTTTTTTATTTAGTATTATTTAAACGTTACGTTAACGCTGCATGCATATAAAGTGAAAGAAAATTTTGTGAGATCCAGAGAACCACATAATGCAACAGACAAAATAATAACAAACGACAACGTGGAAATGAGTTCAGTGCAAAGGAAAAATTGCTGAATATAATCTTTAGTCCAATTAGTAAATAAACTTTATGCAGACTTCAGCATATGTCGGAGGGATATTTTGATTGGATTAATGGCATTGGATTTTAATGAAGTGCTAGAAAGTGAATTTCAATACAACGAATTCGAATGCTATGTTTGTTTGTATGATAGCTCCTTGACAGAGCATATCAACAATAATAAAACTCTCTGCTCCTTATGATTCCACTTTAAAATTGATGATTGGGCTCTAAAAATAATCATATTTATGCATCAATATATCGAGCTCCGGCAATATATGGATCTAGAAGCGAGTACCACAAGGACGGACGATGGGAACTTCAGTCTATCAACATTTTCTGAGACAAATCCAACGAGGATCAAACGGAGATCATTTGTCTTTATATTAAGTTATACACGGAGGACTAAACAATATTTGCTTTCAAAGGAATATTCTTCACTAAGGCTAAAGTACAAAATAGACAACCCAAATTTTTAAGAATTCCCGGGAAAAGAAAACGTTTTCTAAGAAACCTTTGGAGGATTTTTATGGAAAACATCGGCGCCTTTGTACCAAATGTCCTACCTTGTGATAGACGGAATTTGATTTGGAGGCTCTTATTAATAATATTAATAATTAAAATAAATAAAAGAGGAATATTAATAATATAATAATTAAATATAAACATTTAAAATTGATAATTGAGATTTAGGTCCTTCTTCGGAAATACCGTTCAAAACTCCAGTAAAGCTAAACATAAAACAAAATTTTCTTTAAACTTTTCAAAATCATATTTTAAAGGGAGTTCGTTCATTTCCTCGGTGATTCCTCAATCGTATTTTCACTTCCTGAAAAATAACCTTTGATAACAAACATATAAAACAATCACGCACAGGCTATCGTTCGAATCCAATTAATCGCAATGTGTTTTGAATGTGTAAATATTTTTCCTTTTTCTCTCTAGCGATTTCAATGCAAGGTAATCACACGTTATACAATTGATTACATGCAAGCCGAAAACATGTTCCATTTTATGAAGATCTTATTCAATTTAATCTTTTAAAGTTCGTCTGATTTTCTTTCTGTTGCCAGGCAACTTTTTTTTGGCAAAAATACTGAAAAAAACCAATGGAACTATAAATAAAAAGAAAAACTTAAAAAAAAAACAATGGAAACGATTGTATTGTTTTTTTTGTCTCGTTGTCTTTCATTCACTCGAGCCGTGACATGAAAATTAAACCTAAGAGTATAATCTTGACGGTATACCGAATAACGGATAAACAATGTACGTAACAATGATTTCCATACATTTATGTATGGTGGGAAATTATAATGCGTTTGTTTACGTGTTACGATTGACCAAAATATGATCTATAATTTTTTGTGACTGATAATTCGTTCAGCAACAAAAAAATTACAATCTTTTCCCGTCCCTTTTCTTGAGTCATCTGCAAATAAACTTAGAGGCCAACCAACGATTCGGGCTGATACACCACTGATGACAACTAAGATTTTGAATTATGGAAGATAAGCTACAGGAAAGTTGACAGTAGAGTAAAAACACAACAGAGAACGGGATTTCTTAGTTATGATTCGTCCTAAAATGAAATATCGTATGATCTTACAAGGTTGTTTACTGCCTGCGAACAATGACGCCGTTTGAACTAGTTCTTGACGTTAGCGTCAAAAGAACTTCTTATATTTTTAGAGCTTTCTGTATAACATATGCCTTGGACAGATGATGCCGTTTGAACTAGTTCTTGTCGACAAAGTTCAGAAAATGTAAGAAATTTTTCTGGAAGGATTTTCTCTTTTCTTCTGGCAAGGATGTCTAATCAATGGATGTCTAGTGAATCCAGGGAAAGAACTTTCTTGAAGAACTTATATTAGACAAGTTTTTATAGAAATTCTTTATGTCTTGCACTAACGACGCCGTTTAAAATGGTTCTAAACATATACCTGGGGCAAATGGCATAATATTTTGGAGAGACGAGGCCGTTTGACCTGGTTCTTGACGTCAATGTTCAATAAAATATAAGAAATGCTTCTGGAAGATTCTTCTTTGTTCTGGCAAGGATGTGTAGTTAACTCTATTTTTAATAAACATATAAAAAAGTGTTACTCCTTTCTTCTGGAAAGGATGTCTTATGTTTGGGGATGCCGGCGATGTTTAAAATAGTTCTTGACGTCAACGTTCGAAAATAAATTTATCTTTGTATATAAAAACATCTTCCTATATTTTCAGAAGTTTGACGTTAACATTCATAACTTATACTTGGGACAGACGGCATAATACCTTGGATAGGTGACACTGCTTGAACAAATTTAATTTGAACTAGTTTTTAACATCATAAAAACGTCAACGTCAGAATCACTCTTTATAGTTTCAGAAAACTGTCGTCTAAAGCGTGCTCAAACGGCACTATTTGTTCCAAGAAAAAGTAAATAACTGATCTGCTACGCAAAAATTTCAGCAGTAAGAAAAATGTATTCACCAATGAATTTTAAGATTGAGCTTTTTAAGAAATACATGCAAATTTCAGGACAGCAGTTTTTATATTTGTTTTCCAAAAAACAAGACTAAGCTCACGTCTGCCAGCTGCAATGTTTTTCAGCTGAATATGATGCTGAATTAATTCCTGTCTGACAGCAGGTTTTGTAATTGTTTTTTCATGAAAAAATTTAGCACGCCACTGGCGGCTGCTATGTTTTCTTGCTGAATGGAGAAAGCTTATCGGCAGAATCACAACATTATCGATGTAAATCGGAAGAAATTTATGATAGGATTCTGAAATTTTATGATTCTGCTATGTGATCTGATCCTGGAACTACCTAGCATAGGTAGAATAACAAAGCTAGTTTTAATTATTTGTGGTTAATGTCAGTGGTAGTATATTGTTACGTCCTTGATCAGCCCGTTGCGTTGGAATCGAACCACTGGATTGAGGTCAAAAGAATGTTTGTCTGGAAAGGTCATTTAGATTTATTTAAAACAGCCAATGATAAAACCTACTTGATAAATCTCTACAACTACTTTACACTTACAAAAAATTGTCCAAAAACCGCGCGTTTAAACCAAACTAAACTTTACCGCAAAACAAGTTACTGGCTACACTTCTCTTGGTTCTGATCGAAGCCCCTTTTATTCTTGTTCTCCCAATTCGATTTTCTAAGCCAATCTAAATATCTTCAAACATTTGAAATAATACCGTTACTCTGATTTTTTTTTGAGTCAACTGTCAAATGGTACAGTCTTCGTCGAAAATACTGGCTGCTGGTGATTATATGGAAAAATCACTGATGCAAAAAGGACGCTTAGAGTCACGTAATTTTATAAAAGGAATCGGGACTGTTTACAATACTATTCCATGGCGACCGTGAGAAATATTTGTTGATTTTGAATAACTCAATGATAAGTTCAACCGACAAGCGCCTTTTTCATCCACCTACTCTATTTTCATACATAAGGATTTTCACTATTTTTGTATTGTCTTGTTTCAATGAAAAGTTTATTCATCATTTTAAAAGTTTAATCACTAAATACGGGGAAATAAGGGGATAAATTATAGAGATTGTAGATCAAATAGCAATAGCTGTAATAACAATCGAGCGCCTCTGCATGGAGTTATCGTATCAACGTCAAAAGCAACTCAGGTGCCTTAAACTGACAAAATGATATTCATGGTTACTGATACAATAGTACCACCGAAGAGAAGCTGGACGCCTTAACTCAAAAAAGTACTCGAACTGAAGGACGGAGACCAGCGGGGAAACTGAGGAAACACTGACCTGACTCTTTTGACGAAGACAGTCCATTCTGCTCGGTTTTCTAAATTGGAGGACACGGTCAATGGACCGAGACAGCTGGAGCCGCTTGCTGCAGGAAATGGAGACCCGACAGAGGCTTTAGTGCTACCAAGAAGAAATATCCTTCGTGGTCACGAGGAGAAAATATTCTTAAAAGCACCAACATCTCTAATTAGGTTTTTTCAGAACAGTGAAACCAAACAACGAATCCAGCTGACAAATGAAACGTTTCGTCTGGCCCTGGTAATCAAAAAAATTCAACTGGAAACAAAACAAAATGGCTTTGTTAATAGAAATGCATATTCTGCGTAAGCTAACAATCGAGCGTAAGCTATGAGTTCGAAGCATGGACCGTTACGAAATTCGTCTAAAAATATGTCAGAAGGTTTTAAAAGGCGCTCCACGAGATGATTTCAGGCTTGGCAATAGCTAGTGTTCAATATGAATTACACCTGGTATTTTGTTCTTACACCTACACTGCATCCCTCTTGCTTTGTGCCCGAAATTTTACTGGAAAGTCGAGGTCTGCCAACGATCAAAGTACTATTTAAAAGGTTCATAACGTGTTCCAGGATGTCACGTTGACAGCTTTAAGCAGACATTTTTAAGGAAATGCACGATCCCGTAAACACGGAAATTTTGTTCTTACGTTTGAGTTTGAATGTAAATTTGCAGTTAGGAAATTTTTTTTGTACCAAAATCGAAAGAAGGCTAGCAAAAGAAGAAGCAAATTAATTATATTCTATATTTTGTTCGACGAAGAAATGAAGTCTGGAATGAGAAAAAAATGAAAAAAAATTACGGATACTTACGGGCATATTGTGAAACTAAGCAAGTGTCAAAGATGGTTTAAAAAGTTTAAAAATGAAAAAGGTATCATATAAATGCCGCCCAAGAAGGACGAGCTCAAAAAGTAGATGATGATATTCTGCAGACAATGGTGGATTCAGATTGTCGTAGAAGAATTAAGTATCAAACATAGATTGTCCATGCTCTCCAGTACAGGATCATCTTCGACGCATAAGAAACGTGTACACGTAAGGAATTTGGATTCGTCATCTATTGATGAACTGGGTGCTTGATCAACGCACTACAACTGTGTGTCTTCTTTTGTCTTGATATGAAGCCGATCCGTTTTTGCAACGGATTATAACTGTTTATGACATATGGGATTTCACACAATCATTCTGTACGAAAAAGTCGATGGGTATTTTCGGGAGATCCACATATTTTGATCCACACCTCGACCATCACAAACAATAAACACGGTCCTTGTTGTTTGTGCGTGACGGGACTTTCCTGGAATCATACACTTTGAATTGCTTGAACCCGGTTAGACCGTTACACGGACATTGTATTGTGAAAAAATCGCGCGAATGAAACAAAAGCTGATCCAATTGGTCAATAACAAAAAGGGCTCCTCCAACTCGATAACGCAAAATCTCACAATGCGATAATAACGCAGGAAATACTAAGGGAGCCTTTTTTGGACTTGTTGCTAATCCCTCATTTTCACCCATCGGATTATCACGTTTTCGGATCGTTAGAACATACATTAAGAAGTTAAGAAAATTGACAATGTTAGAGATGTTGAAACCACTGGTAAAAGTTTTTTAATAACAAATCAAAGACTTCTTTTGGAGAGGATCGAAAAACTGCGTTTGCGCCGGCGTAAAGTGTAGGAAAATGATAGAAATTGTTTTGTTGTAAGGTTTTCTATAATAAATGATTTATAAATGCGAGAAAAAAATATTATGACTATTATGTGGTCCGCTGAATATTTTAGTCTTTCGTGGATTCACATATGTGCATAGGCCGAATTTCGATTCAATCACTTTATTCTTGGACGATTATCGGCCGTTAACCTTCAACACACCAAAATAGAACTGAAAATTATAGTAAATAAACAAACAATACAGAATTTTTCGTATTTAAATCTTCTTCAATTGATAATCCGGATTTGAAAGGATAATTGAAGTGAAATCCATTGGACAAAGAAATAAAGTCGAAATTATTTGCTATTACCCAAAATGGAAAGAAATATTTCATCGTTAAAAAAATTTATGGATTGAAACGAGTGAACACTGAATACGAATTATTGTAGATTAACGAAGAGATTTTGATGAGGCGTAGTAAAGATTGTTACTGTTCTAATTTTATCCCTCGGTTTTCTTTTCGTTTTGGAGAAAAATATGTACGCCTATTTCTTAGAAAGATTTATGGCAGTTATTACCAGTAAGGTTTCAACTGGAGGATTCCTTTTTTATGTAAGTACTGTCACATCTGCTACAAGTTCCCATGGATCGTTACTTGCAAAAAGTCCTCTCAGCAACATTCAACATTTCGCATGGTTTTTCTTAGTTTTTTTGCATAAAGTTTTTCTTCTGTTTTGTTTTCTGTTTGCTTTTTCATGATCCAAGATTACAATTGTAAGGTTACATCATGAGGTCAATATTTTTCCTGAGTATCTATTGTCTAGGCATAGTATTTGCTTTATTCATTGTTATACCAACAACATCCCAGTGGAATAGAGAGTGATACAATAATTTCAAGGTGTGCAAATATACAGCGTACAACCGAAGATACAGATAAACTCATAGGTAGCATATATGCCAAGAACTTTGTACCCACATGACAATGACCGGATTTTATTCTTAGATTTTACCATTAAATAGCTCACATACGTGTATCTCATTCTATCTTCATCATATGCATGTAGTTCTAGTTCAAATTATATTCGCTTTACATATTTCGCGAGTTATTTTCATTCTTTCGGGCTTCCGCTCATTAGAGTAAAAAAAAGAAAAAGTTCGGAATGTCTTTCGTCAGAAATTTAATAATGTCTTGCCAAAATTCCATTTTTTATTTCTTTGCCAAGTTCTCATCAGTGGCGAAAATTTGTCTCTGTAACATCAACATAAGGTACGTCTTAAGGTATGATAAATTTTCGTTTGACTATTCATCATGTGACGTCCGATTGTCTTTTTGTTTTTAGTTTTCCATTCGTCTTAATTGAAATCTTAAAACAGTAGAAGAAATATAAATTGCGGTCATATTTGCGTTGATTAAATATTTGAATAAGAAATGGGATTGGGTGTAACACAGTTGCTTAGTTTGTTGACTTTTTTTTCCTTACTCCATTGAATTTATTTAGGTAGAGTGAAATTTTTTGTGTAATTTTTTTTTGACCGAATCAACAAAGACATTTTTTTAAAGATGGTTTCAACATTTTCATTGAATCAACATTTACATATGTGGGTCCAATGTTAGAGTTTTACGGTAGCATACGCTTGATGTATACGACAAAAGGGGAATATTTTTAAATCAAACAAGTTTGGGATCTGACCAATATTCTTGTATACAAACCGATGTATTCTAAGATTTTGCGCCAAAACGCTAAAACATCTTTAGAACCTTCCATATATCTCAATTTTAGCAAATCTTACAGCTCCTGTCATCTCTGTCACGTCTCCAATTGAATAGAAAAGAATTACTAACACAACCAACCATTAAACTCCAAAGAGTTTCCACAAAAAACTGTGTTTGATCACATCCATTCATTCGAATTCATTTTCTCACCAATGAACTTGATGCACAAAAACTCCTCAACTAATAAAAAACTCACATTGTAATCAAATTGTTATCAACAATTATAAGTACTGCCTCTACAGCCTTTAATGTCATGATTTCAACACATATCTTTACAGTAAACTATTCGATTAATTTATTGAAAATCGAAAGATCAGTCCAAATTTTAATAACATAATAGGAAATCACTTTCTCATTACCCGATGGCGCTACTATCGCAATCAAAATACTATACTGTCGTGCAGTACCTTCTCGTTGACAGCCACTGTCAAAATATCAACTGAATCGGACCAGTTTTGTTTTGACCGAGTGTAAAAGCGGGAGTCTCCGCAGATTTTAGAAAAATTGAGAAAAAGCAATTTCGGTGGGTTCGATTCTCGTTTTAGTAGAAGTAATCGAGCAGTCAAATCAAAGCCGCTTGGATGCAGTGTATGGAGACTCTCCCCTTGCGATTGTGGTCGTTCAAATAGGATTAACGAGTTTTCACACCCGCAAACAGCTACCATCGGAGATAACGTGACAAAAATACATGATTCCCTATTGGCAGACCGCCAATTCAAGTTTCGAGAGAAAGCTACGTCACTGGGCATCTCAAAAGACCATCTGTGTCTATCCTACATGAAATTTTGAGTATGAAAATTCTGTTGGCGCGGTGAGTACCGCGTTTTCGCACTTCTAACAGACACCAAAAAGGTGAGACCAATTCAGAGCATTGTTTGACATTGTTTAAGCGCAATCCGAAAGAGTTCTTGCGTCGCTTCATGACACCAGCAGTCAGGAACAGTCGAAGCAGTAGACTCCACCCGGTGAACATACTTTGAATAACGCAAAGACTGTCTTATCAGCCAGAAAGGTGATGGCCACTGTTTTCTGGGGAATTCATAAAGTGTGATCTGCATTAACTACCTGAAGAAAGGCACAACGGCAAGCTCTATTATGTTGAATTACTGAGACAATTCAACGCAATTCAATGTCGAATTGATAAATTCAACTATGGCCTTAAGAATTTACTTAATCATGCAAGGTAGAGCGACATACTTCGAATTTGACATAAGTTTCGTATTCGAAGGTAATTGGTTGAGTTTTAAGTGGTTCGCTTTGACAGTTGCCAGTTCCTCCACGACACCAAAGAGGAAATTGAAAAAAAAAAAGTCATTTCAGTCATTTCCTGCCCAACGCAGGAATCAATCATAGGGCCTATTTTCTGCAACATGATTTGTATTTGATGATTTACTGCTTTTAAAAACGCAATTTTATTAGTATATACGCTAAAGACGTTGCAGCGACAATCCCGGCAAGGTTTCTTTACTTCTTTCTACTCAAGCTGAACAAATTACTGAAGAGATTACGTTGTTTATTTATCAAGTACGCTGCTGATCACAAATACTGAGGCTACTCTACTTTCAAGTGGACGATATCATCAGCAATCCTTTAGAAATCAGCTCCTTTGTGCTGCAGAGCTGATTTCAGGTACCTTTGAAAAAGGCTAAATCGGTCTTTCGAGTGCAGTGGCTGAAAAAGCATTGAGAATCGACTGCGCCTGCCAAAGTGTCTCTGAAGACGTAGCGTTAGTTTTGGAATAGATGATTCCAGTCAAATAGTTAAAATTCGAGAGAAAGAATGTCTAACCCAAATTAGGCGTAAATCTAATACTCGAGGTAGACCAATCTAAAGATGAACGCAACAATACACTGCAAGCGTTTCTAAGTCTTTGGACGGTGAGGTTCAGATACATATACATTATACGTCTATACATTGGCGAAGTGGTTGTTCCCACCCCAGGCAGCATGCGCGGGAAGTTTTCAACTGGGTAGGCTTTTGATTGATCGGTCGTAGTATTTTGAATGTTTTCCAAAGTTTTACGTCAAATGACGTTATCGTAAGACATGTTTAAAATTCCAGAAAAAGAAAAACATACGCGGCAACGAATCAGGTGACTTCCAGGGTCGAGGAACAACAGGAATGCGTGTTTAGGTCAAAAAGATATTGGTGAAAATGAGGTTTTTCGCACAAAATCTGTCGCATACCGATATCCTCGGTTAAAATTTGATGTACTGTGAAAGTGTTTAAAATTTAACAATTCACCCATCAAAATTATTGTTAAACGACAGTATGATCTCGCAAGAGCCTCCACACGTCCGACATTTGGGTCAGTTGCTTTAAATTGAAGGTCGTCCTGAGCGTGGTTGATCTTCAACGTGTTCTCTTTCAAAAATGATGCTGGCAGCGGAAAACTTGTGCTCTAGATAAGCAATATTCCACATAGGCTTGTTTCAAATTTTCAAATCATACTTGAACAAATGATGGCTTGAGCAAATTTAACATAAAAACTTGATTGCGCAATATTGCTCTTATTTCCCATCGACCGAACAAAAAAAAAAACACGTTCTCGGATGGCGCTGTCAAAAGTCATGTGTTAGCTGTACGAAGTTGAAACACGCACTGAGATAGACGAAGACACAAACCGGTCTAACGAACGCCGGTAGACACAACGTTGCCAAATCGCCCACAATGTTGCCAGATCGTCCCTAGTGCTACCTGTCGAATAACTATTCTCACACGTTTCGAATCTCCATAAAATGGGTAAATATAAAATTTCTTATTGAAGTTTTGAAGAATGCAAATAATGCATTGACGTTCAAAAGGCAGAAACTGAGTGACAAAATGCGTTTGATTCAAATGCATCAAACTCAATTTTGGTCTGCATGCATATGATCTCTTCGTTTTGATTCAACCGTGACACCAAACTCAAGGATGTAAGTTCCTTAAAATTCAACGATTGGTTTCGTTGAGTAAGTGGTTAAATTGGAAGGAGACAAGGTCTGTCTAAAGGAGAGCTTTTACCTGAAGAGTGGGGGTCGGCAGGTTAATTGAGGTTACCTGAAAATAGTACAAATATATAGCATAGTAGAAATTTCATACTGAAATAATTCGAAAAAAATAACATGATTTGCTTTATTCTAAATCGCATTTTGAGAGGAGTTTTTCATAGGTTTTTGTTTTCCCTCGAATACGCAAGCCTGTCGTGACAGGACTTAACTAGGGAAGGAAACTCAGAGGTTCGTACATCTTTCAGAGGATGTTTTGAGCTATTTTTTCATGTTGGAAGAAAGCCTGCACTTTAGGAGAACTGCAACATCGAATTTTCTGTAGTGGTTGTAACAAACAGAAGGATGCCTGGATGTAGCAATATAGTATCCTCCCTAAACAGTTTTCCTTTTCAATTTGGAATGTCTCTCAATAATTGCATCCTTCAAAAGGTAACACGTAAGAGATCTAGCGTGATTTAAAGAAGAAATCGAAATTTCTCGACTCCTATCAACGAAAAAGAGTGGTAAAAACATTCTTGAGAAATCCTTATTGAATAAATAAGCATAAAAATTAAGTTGTTAAATTGTGGTCAGGATTGCTGACAAAACAAACCCAATACTTAGCTGCAAATGCAAATACAATGAAAAATAAAGGAAAATCTCATTTTTGATGGTTGAACAGCTCTGGTCGAACCATGAATAAAAGGAATAGGAATAGATTCCAATAAAACAAAAATTATAGTATTGGAAAGGCTTTAGCTTAGTGACAGTTGATAGACTCGTGAATCAGGATCAGCTTGATGGAATCATGGAACAACTGCATTAATAGATTAAGTGGTAAGGAGCAAAAAGAAATGATAATTGTGAAGAGAGCATTAGTAGAGACGATAGAGCACCACTTCTTTTAATATATTTAATATGGATAAGGATGTTTCAACGGACGAACTAATGAAAACTAGCTCGATGCTCTGCAATGCAGAGAAAGGCTGTAACACAATTTTCAATCCGCAGTCTGAAACGAAGTAGACGCCTGTGTCTAAGATCTGGTTCTGAATGAGCTGAAAATAAAACAGAGGAATGTTTTACTAACATCAATATGGACTTAGATGTTGCACGTTTTGACATGGTATCTGTTAACAAAAAGGACATATAAACCAATGAAACTTTCATGTATATTGCAATCATTATGTCTAGACAATTTCCATTTGAAAATTTTAGTAATCTCTTATTCAAATAGAATTTTGAAACTGATGAAGGCAGGACAATCCTTCACATAATCTATTTCGTTAATAAACTCCAAGCGATCTCTAATACAATTTAGTCCTTGATAAACACAAATTCATAATTTTATCTAAATTAGATCCGACCGTGCGACCATCGCTTTTAATGGTATCATCATCAAATTACATCGCTTAACCCATAATCCTAGATACACAGATATATTTTCATAACCCAAATATTCTCTTCACATAATCATCCCCTTCGATCCTTTATGGAGCCAGGCCTACCCGGTGGACAATTTCAAATAATCTAAGATCTTTCTAAGAGGCAACCTTACATACCCCTCGTCTCCCGACATTCATATTTTCGGTCTGTTCTCATCTCATTGAAATACATCTCCCTAAAGGACTATTCCAGTAAATTTCAAAATAAGACAAATCCGCCCTACAAAAACACAAAACCTAGAAAGGACGAGAACCTAAATCACTATGAGACATGTTATGGGGGCCGACAACTTTATGACGCTAATTTCTAGGACAAAGTGACATTATAAAAGTAAAAGCTAGAATGAATGCACACTGTCCAAACAATGGTTAGTTTAACTCGGTCATCTTTGTATCCTTTCGATTTTTCTCGCCGACCACCCTTATTATTCCACCAGCAGAACAACGACAAATATTGTCGTCGTCGAAGTTGAAACAAAAGGTTCGTTAGAGGAATAAAATGTGGATTTGGGGTTTTGGTTGAAAATATTTTTCCAGCTATCACCGAGGCAGAGAGGTTACAGAAATGAGGGAGACCGAAAAAAGAAAAATCAGTAAAAAAATATCTACACACAAACACTACAAAGGAATTCCACAATCTGGTTAGAAGGATACATGGAAAAGAGGAACCGAAAAAAATATGACGACATTTTATATCATGTATTTTCTTTTTATATTTTCTCCGCTTCTTCCTTTCCTTCCGTCCTTCCTTGTTTATTGCACAGACAATATGGGGATGATGTTATCGATTTTTTCTTCTTCTCTCTATGTCTTTTCATACTTTCAAAAGACTTAATAGGTTCGCATCCTTGTACGAGACCTCATAGTATAAGAACGCATTTTTTCGCTTTGCAGGAAAAAAAAACCTCTCCTATGGTAGATGAATTACACTTGAAATTCTACGTGTAGGCAGGCCTGCTTAGTGCTTTCACTTTAATCGCAATCCCAAGCAGGATATGAGCAGAGAATGCAGATTGGTGTTAGGACTTTTATGTCTGTACGTTGGACCACCGGCATGTTATTTTTCTTTTAAGGGACAATCAAGCATTTTGATAAGGTTAGGCAAAATGTATGACAAAAAGGTTTCTTGAGAAACGATAAGGATGTGAGTAGTTTAAAAATTGAGATTATATATAATGGGTATAAAGGATAATGCGTCTGCACAAAGATGAGCTGGTCGATAATGTCGGCTGCTTTGGTCTTAAGTTTCTTTCTCGCAAGCCGTTCGTGATGATGATACAAAAAAATCAAAAATTAACGAGCATTTATTTTGAAAAGGACGAAATATACTCACGCAACAAGACCGCCAAGAAATGCCACTGGACCGCCACCAATCATTCGAATTTTCCTATGACATGAGTCGAACAATGATGTCCGTGTTGTCGTTTGTTGTTGTTGCTGTTGCTGATTTGACTGATTATTATGATGCTGTTGACCATTCTGATATCCTGAACCTGAACGCGATCGATTTGTCGTTCCATTCGGTGATCCAAAGCCATTGCGTGCCATTCCACCATTACTATATGCGCCAGCTTGCGATGAAACATGTGTCGTTTGTGTTGAGTTTGATGAAGGCGATGATGTTGGACCGTGACCCACAATATGTGTGGGAGATCGCAACATCTTCTTGCACAGAAGTAAAAATACTTCCACTATTTTGCCGTTTTTTCCTTCCACCTTGCTAACGATGGCGATTTTAAATAAATAATTACAGCTCAAGATGATATTGCCTTACCGTTTAGTAGCAAAGTGATAAGGAAGCGTTGCAGGGAAGAGGAAGTGATTTTATTTAGAGAATAGGATAGAAGTTATTTTATGAATATTCAAGGACAAAATTTCAAGAAAATTATTTAACAACTTTTTAAATAATTTTAATATTTTTTTAAAAGTAATTTAGGTGTATTTTGGAAGACTTCTTTTCACTATCTTCTAGGATAATAGGATATAAAAGGCTTCAACAAAATTCAAGGTTGGAATCATATAGGAATTTAGCGCATGTGATTGCGTAAACGTAGTAGTAGGTTGTCTATCACACTTTTTATCCTTTGTGACGGACGACGATATCGTAATGTTGTCCAGAAATAGTAAATTATTCGTTTTTATCCTGTGTTAAAAAAGCGGAAAAATATGGTATATCAATAAAGAATCTTGAACTAATTTCAGGACCCCGCTTTGAAGAATTTTTCCTTTTGAATTGTGACATAGGATGACAAAGGAGAAGAAGAAGCCACATGTGGATGTTATGTAGTTGCAGTAAAGAAATAAAAGGAACATAGGAAAAATCAGCACGATGACAATAAAGGATACAAGCGTAGAAAACAGTATCAAAAACTTTTGCACTGTCCAAAGACGACTAGACATCTCGCGCGATATTCGCCCTAAAATGTTTATCAAGGAGTAGACTATCAAGATTGCAGTGTTGCAATGGCCTAACTTCAAAGTCCCTTTAAATAAGACCTCAGATCGTCAACTAGCGGCCCCCACTACGTCGTGACCTGGTTACCAGTTTACAATGAGGATCGTACAGTACCAGGCGTGAAGTCGTGAGATACCAGTTTACATTGAGGATCTTCAACTTTTATAATGGTAGATACGGAACGAACTTATTCGAGACGCTTTCAAGGACAATGCCACCCTTATGAACCTAAGTCATCAAAAAACTGCAATCCGAAAAACTGGCCCGTCTATACCAATGGGGGTTTACCTGCTACCCGTTGTAACCGAATATATTTCTAGGAATGAGGTTTGCGCAACGATTCGTAAGGGTACTCCATACGGTAGTGTATAATTAGCTCGGTCGCTATACATCGTACCAAAATCTTAGTTCTAGCGTTTTCACCTAACGTCTATGGATCGCTAGGGGTGTTATCACCCACCAGGTTCACTGGAATCGTAGCTTAAGCCCAACAATAGGAAGCAAGTTGCCCGTCATGGATGTCCAAAAACAAGCGTTAACAACAAAAACTAACAAGACCTATTCAGGACCCAAATAAATTGACGGCTTAATATCGCCGATATTGAAGATAGCTTTACCGCCTGATGGCGCCACTTTAGCAATCTTGTAATATATGCTCGCAGAAGGCTACTGTCAAAATTTCAATCGAACCAGACTTGAATTTCTATTTTGACCGTGTGTTGAAACGGTCGTCTCCGTGGATTTTAGAAAAATGAAGAAAGAGTAATATCGAGCGGTGACTAAATTCTTGTTCTTGGAAGGGGAATCACTCAGCGAAGTCAAAGAGCGCTCGGATGCTGCGTATGGTAACTCAGCTCTTTCGGTGCCGACCGTTAAACACTAGTTTAACGAGTGTCAACTTGATCAGGAATCGGTTTTTGACGAGCTACGCCCAAGTGTCCCAAAAACGGCAATCATGGCGAATAACGTGACAAAAATCAACGATCTCGTATTGACAGACCACCGATTTGAAAGTGCGCAAGGAAACTGAGCCCGTAGGCATCTCAAAAGACTGGGTGGGTTTTATCCTGCATGAAAAACTTCAGAGCTGTGCTTGACGCTGTTCGAGCGTTATTTGAAGGGTTCTGCGTTGTCTCGTGACTGTCCACTTGTACAAACCAGAGACCAAGGAACGGTCGAAACACTGGACTTCATTCGGCGAACATGCTCAAAAAAGGACAAGACTGTCGTATCGACCGTGATAGCCACCGTTTTTTTTATTTTCTGGGTTCATAAGGTGTGATCTGCAACGATAGAATACCTATAGAAGGACAAAACTGCCATAGGACTCCACTATGCCCAATGATTGTAGTTTCGACGCCGAGTACCAGAAAAACAGGCCCTGTTTGACGAGAAAAAGTGTTCTTCCACCTGTGTAACGCACCAGCTCGCGCCGACGCCTCAGCCAAATTGGTCGAATTGGGCAACGAACCCCATCCACCGTCTTATCTAGACTTGGCTCCGTGCGAATTCTTTTTGTTTCCAAAGTTGAAAAAGTCACTCGCCAGGCAGAAATTTGAGTCGAATGTGCAGATTAAGTCCTTGATTTTTAAAAAATGTATTTCGCAGACGGGTTAAAGAAGTTTGAGCATGGCTGGGTGAAGTGTATCGTGCTCAGAGGAGACTATGCTGAAAATGAAATTTTTACTTTTCCAATTTCTTCGTTTTTTCTTTTGTAGGCTTAATACTTATTGGATCGCCCTCGTCGGAGTCAGATGAGAAATCACAGAAATTGATCTCATTTAGACTATGTAAAGGTCATGAAGATGGTCATGAAACATTACAATTTTTTTATTATTTTGAAATTTCAAAATTTGCGACTGGACACCCTTTGCTTTAGAACTTGTACGTGAATGTGTCTTATAGCCATTTATTTGGGATTAAAGTTATTAGAGATGACGATCAAACAAAATCACATTCCGGCACAAGAATCACTTCCATCAGTAGTAATTAAACCCGGGACATGCAGTACAGAAGGCGAGTGCTTTATCTGAATAATTTGCACGTCTATGTTATCTCATCAAGAATATATTCTTATTGGTTTTCAGATTTACTCATGCATATTGTTTATGAAAGTGTGACTATTTATTTAAATTCTTTTTAAGGGATTTTGTCTAGCGGCATAGTATTTCACAACCGCCAATGTAATGAATCTATAAAAAGTGGGATGCATTTTTCAGGGAGCCAAAAGAGTTAGTTAGGCCAAAGTTAGGCCTGACCTCATGGTCTCTAAAACAGGGTTGAAACAATGAGCCAACCACCACTCCTAAGAGCTGAAACAAGTTTCACTCCTAAGTCTTAATTTATTTAAAGCTTCCTGGATTCCCGAACAAAACTGTAACTGAATAGAACTGACCAAATTAAAAAAAAAGGAGATTTGCTTGGGGTACAATGTTAGAAGGAAGCCTAAGCCATCATCAGCTATTAGCTTCCCACATATAGTTATCCTGTCTTTCTACAGAAAACAAAGAAGTTCCAAAGCGTTCTGCGATTGCCAAGTCTTCCAGATCAAATACGTAAATATGTCACATGCAGGTAAGACGTTTGCTAACCAGGCGTGAGCTGGGACATTGAAGAAAGTGTTCTGTACTTTTTTCTTTCTCACTTTCGTTTCTCACATTCGTTTGACAAGTTGACGTAAGAGACTGTGCCTGTACATATCTCCAGCAGTGTTTTTCCTAGAAAATGTTGTATCCGTTTTTTAGAACCGTTTTGTTCGTAGAAACCAAAAAGTGTTGCTTATCCTTGCTGGAAGACATGGTTCTACCTGTTTTGAGGACTTCATTTGGTGTCCTTTTTAATAATGACAGTGGCTGATTTCTTGGCCTCTTCGGTTCTCTACTCTTTATTTATCCTTGACACTGCTTTTTTCAGGAACCCATGTTAGTTTAAAATTTACTCGTTTTGTTGCAGCTTTGAGGTCCTACCTACAGTTCTGACAGAATTTGTCTTCCTCTCTTCTGGCTGTTTGTTGCCTCTTCCTGAGTCGTTTTTATTGAAAACTCTTCTGACTGGAAAACCGTGGTATGATTGACAATTTGGTAGCTTCGGTTGAATTACAAATGATCTCGGAAAGTTACCCGCATCCGTTTTGAAACCATCGGTGTAGATCAAGATTGCATTTCCAGATGTGAGGTAGTTGCTCCTCTTACTTTTCTTTGCTCGGTATATTATTCCTATCTGGGATCGTTGTGTCAACCAAGGCTTGAATTTTATCTACCTCCGTTTTAGAACAATCGTCGTGGGTATCAATTGCGCTTCCAGGTGTAAAGTTGTGTTCCTCCTATTCTCTGTTCGATTTGTTAAGCGAATCGATGTGACAAACAGTGATTGAATTTTCCAGCTCCATTTTGATAGATGGGGACACCTATAACGCCAAGTCAGGCGAAGATCTTGTTTTGATATCATAGGACCCACCATCGTACCAGTGTTATGTATGCGGTGATTGGTGTAACTACTAATGTATAAATCGAGCGGATGACTTTGAGTTTAAAGCCCCAAGTTTTCCCCACTAGTCGTTAAACGTAAGTTTCAAATTTGGCTTTGATTACGACGTTAATATCTTTGGTTGACGTCAAGAATGTTGATCTTCAAGCTCCGTTTTTTTTTCAACTAATTTTAAAGTGGGTGAAATATACTGAAGATCCAAAGAAGCATCAGATCCTTTCGCATATTTCTCTTTGCATATTACACCTTTTCAGGCCCTTAAAATTTAGGTCACTGATCAGAAGGAGATGCATGATTGCATGATTGCATGATCTTCAAAATGGGTCATATCGAGCTGCAGGTAATTTGCACCTTTAATATTACATTTGCAAGGATAATCAATCACTAGAAAATCGTTTTCGAGTACCAGTATATCTGTTCTTCAGGTACTATTTGAAGGATTACAACCTACTTTACGATTCGAAGGAAGGTAGGCGAATGAGGATTCTTACTTCAGCTGTCGCTTAGGGCTCTATCCTTGGCCCAGACCTGTGGAACATCTCCTATGATGGACTGTTGCGGCTTGAACTGCTCGATGAGTCACGCTTGACTGACTATGCGGACGTTGTCGCTGGACGCATAGTAGATCATGCGCAACTTAGACTCAATGTGTTAATGCGGAGGGTACTGGACTGGATGCTCACGGTTTGAATCTGATACTGGGAAAAACCGAAGTGGTCATCCTGACAAAGGAGAGAATCCTCAGAGTAAGGCCTATCAGTTTTGGGAACGAGCTGGTTGAATCGAAATCAGCAGTAAAGTACGTGGGCGTCCGGGTAGACTCGAAGATGAGTTTTTCAGCGTGTGTAACGGCACTCACCCCATTAATGGCCAACATAGGGGGGCCCACCACATCAAGGAGACGACTCTTAATGAGCATCGTGCAGTCTCTTCTAATCTATGGATCAGAACTGTGGAGCGACTCTCAGCAAACGTTCACAGCTGTGTCCGGAAACGATGGCCGGAGAAATGTTGAAAACAGTTGACAATGGGAATCACGTGGCACAATATGCTCGGACAGCGCTGATACTGAAGAGAGCTTTATTGAAGCCTTCGGAGGCATCGGGGATGTGAGGATCTCTTTTCTTGCATTTTCTTCCCGTTGGAGAAGAGAGTCCCATAATCCGAAGGCGTCTCTAGGCGTAGGAACACGAGACCTAGCCCGAAGTACTGTGTCAAATGGTTTAAGACTAGGTTCGCTAGTTGACAGGGGAGGTGTCTAGTGAGTAGTCCATAAGCATTGTGCATCTGGGAGCCCCACACTCAAAGGTAAAGGCGTAAACAGCCTTTATCTCCCTACCACAAAAAAACGATAGTCAAATTAATCAGATTATCGAATCCTATTATGACTCGTAAAACATACTAAGTCTCCATTGATCCTAGTCATCGGTTTATACATATAAACTCTGTCAATTTGTCATCCACTAAGTTTTTAAAATCGATTCAACTGCGAAACATGACACCGAGAAAATTTGTACAATTATCACGCTGAATTCCGGTTGCCTCTTAAACGCTTTCAATTTCTTTACAGCAATAAACCTCGCAGCTTATAAAACAAAAAAATAATCTTCGTATCTTTTATTTCTTATGACTTATTAAGAAATTGTCATGTCCAAACCAATAACATGATACTCTAATCGTTCAAATGAAAGTGAAAAACCGACGAATGGTTGAATGAAATGATGAAAAATCAATCCCAAATCGTTGAAAAAGAAACCAGGTAAGTCAGGTAAGAGAGAGGTCTATTGATGTTTATGACTTCCTCTCAAGGCTAATCTCATCTTACAAACTATTAAATCCACTTCAGACTCGTGTCAATCTTGCTTAAATGCTTCCACTCCATTGTTTGTAGTTGTGATGAAAAATGACTGGCTCACCTACACAACTCGCAATATGACAATCGAGTATGATTTGAAAAGGAAAATTTGAAGTCTCAACAAACCAGAAAACTTGTCTTCTAAATTTTCTTCGACATCCACCCACACTTTGTCAAAAACAACCAAAGAAACTCATGTGGTACCAGACGTTAAAAAAATACTTTTTTATCTCAAAACCCACAATAAGATGAAGTAATTGAAGATATCCACTGAATTGAATGATGCTTTTTAAAAGATTTTTGATGTTTTCTTAACGGTTATCTTGTCTTCTTCTAATAAAGGTTTTACAGTGAAGAAAAAATTATCAAAACGAAGATGACAACGCAAGAGGTAATCTTATAAGGCAATATGACATTGAAGATGAAAAAAGGAATCAGTTGTGAGGAATTACAAAGTGCTAATCGTTGTTAGTGAAAGTAAGTCAAAGAGATTGTGAATCATTGAATCTAAAATGCAACTGTTCATGTTTTTTTCGGGGGATACCACTTGCTGGTGCAGTCTTTGTTAGTCTCATATGTAATGCCAAATTTTTCAGATTGCTCTCTACTCGAAACGACACAATGTCCTAGTTTTGCTGTCAAGTGGTCTCAAGGCTCGGGAAATTCTGGTGTTTTCATTCTATCCTCAAACAGCATCAACGTGAAACGCAGTATTGCAAAACACCCTTCCTTGTAGCCCAAATAATACTTCGTTTCATCATTGCCCAACACCAATTAATAATTTAAGCCATGTGTCTTATGGTTTTACCAATTGAACATTCACATACATGCTGAACTCAATTGAAAATTTCTTTTTCCATCGATTGGTCCTACACTACCCGAGTACAAGTCCATCAATCTTTTCATCTTGAATGAATGAATTTCATCATCAGACTACTACAGCTTCCACTTATTCCATTCATTTCCATGTTAGCACAGTAAAATATTAGCAATTAGTAGTAGCACTGATACAGCTTACTGCAACATGCTAGACAGAGACAATTTAACCATTTGGTAAAGCATCTCTCTCAATTATAATCCAATCATACCCACAGCCATGTTAAGATACTTTGTACAGATACGAAATAAATTCGATGGATCAATGCAAATGTATTCTAGTCTGTGATAAGATTTGGTTTGAAGTTTTTATTTCAAGACTAACATTCGCTGTTGTCTAGCCTATCTGAATTTGAAATTATAGAGAAAAAAACTATTGTTTGATAGCAAACTCAAACGTCTGAAGTTTGTTTGAACTTATCTTTCATCGAAGCTCGAAATAGCATGTCTGTGCTGAAATAATCTCCATAATCTTTAGCATTCAGAAATATCTACCTAGCGAAATATCTGATAAACGTGAGGCGATTTCACCGCTAGATTGATTTATCAGTTCTAGTTTAAGCTTTTATTTGATCTACGTGGAATAATTAAAAGATTCAACGTTTGTGGTCATTAGGTTTAATCCCTACTTCATTCAACTGCTACATCAATGTCTGTTTCAATTGTTGCTATAACTTCATCAAAATCGGTTTAAACTTTTCAAAATGGCGGCGAAGATTTCAACATGAGCTTTCGAAAATCACAAAATCAACTCAGATTCATCCTAAACGATTGATAAGGAGTAACATTTAATAAGAGGTCTGCAAATCAAATTTCATTACAAAGGTGTGTCAGATCTTGTGACGTTTTTCTAGTGTTTGAAGTTTGCGTACCTGGAAACGCATCGGTCTCCAGTTTTAATTTTTGGCTTAACTAAAAATAGAAAAAAAAAAAATAAGCAAATTGTTTGAAAAATCAAAATCTTTGTGCTTCACGTACTTAGTATCAAAAATAATTTCATAAGGACAAGATTAATCTGTAAGGAATATAGCCAATATATTGTACGATATATGAGAAATCTATCATGCTAAAGGTATAGGAATTGTCAAAATTCAAATTCTGAGTGGGCGTCTCTGTTGAGAACAGATAAAGGCCTACTCAGAAATACACAAGGCTCCACAGTTGTCTATTTATCAGTGGTCTAATACCTAGTCTAGCTGATAGACTTCAACCTGAGCTCTTGGGAGCAGCGCGGCAGATAAAGCAAGCAAAAAAGGACACTTGATCAGTCCCGTTCAATCTATGCTTCTCTTTGAAGCAGACATATAGAGCGAATCTCTCAACAAGAAGCTGACCCGATAATGGCTGGCGCAGGTACAAACACGCAGTACTCCGCGGATAGTCTCAGCATATCGAACAGTCTCTGGGTCAGTGGTGTTGGGAATCGCAGAGATGATGCCCATCCCATGTTTGTCCGAGAACCTTAAAGAATCTATCACCGAAGGCATGAGGGTAGCAAAGATTCAGACTCAAGCCTTGAAAGAAGACGCACATTATACCAGTGAAAATAATCATTGGAGCTTAAGACATTAGGATGATTGACCTCAAAGATCATCATCGTTTATAGACCGTGGTACAGTCGAGAGCATGGTGTGCGAATTACTCCTACCTCACCCAGCTTTATCTGCATAAAATTGATGTCACGGTCTGCACATGGCATTTTCTACATTTGAGAGCAAAATGACAGCTGTCATAATTTCCTTGGTGCAGAAAATGGGACAGGCTGCGAGGGGATATTGCGAAGAAAGTGGGCGAAATCCGCAAGGAAAGCCTATTCGAAGGGTTCTGAAATTAGCTGACAAATGAAACTAGGTGATAATTTATGCTTGGACATTCGTAGCCACAAAACGGGCATTTTTGATGGGCTACACTGCGATCGGGCAATCAAAACAAAAAAGAACATATTTGATAAGGTGATGGTGTCGAAAGTTGAGGGAGTTCTTATCTAGCGACCTTTCTCGTCCTTCCACCTCCCGCTGGAAAAGGAGTCCCTGTAATCTGAGGGTGCTACTAAATGGGTTAAAAAGACAATAGATGACACCATTAGAAAATAAACATGACTCATTTCGAGAAGCTCGTCTGTCATCAGTTTATGTTTGAAGTTTCATGACATTTCGTTTATTCTTTTACAAGCTACAGTCAATTGAGTGACACTGCTTTCGCCTTCGTAAACAAAACAGAGAAACGGGTATGACGCGTCTTGATGAAACATTGTTTTTTGATGGGAAAAACTTCCGAGCAATCGTTTCAATGGTTGCAAAAATATAATTCCACATGTGCTCCTTCGAGAGCAACCGTTAATCGGTAGTTTAGTGAATTTAAAATGAGTCGTGAAAGCACTGCAAACACATTTCACTCTGGAAGGCCAAAAGAGGTTACGAATGCGGATATCGAAAAGCAACTGCATAGCATCATCTTGAATGACCGTAAAGTGACTTCCGCCATTTAGATGAGACCGTGGCCATCCCAAAAGAACAGACAGGATACATTTTGCACGATAATTTGGTGATGTTAAAGTTACTGGATTTGCTGACCGTCGACTAAAAACAGCAGCGCGTTGATGATTCAAAGCCCGTTTCGCTTTGTTGGAGCATAATTGAGCGGACTTCTTAGGCGTTTTGTGTGGCAATGGAGTAAACATGGGTCCATTACTATACACCTGAATCCAAAAGGCAGTCTGCAGAGGGGCTGAGAAGCCACAAAAGCCGAAAAAAGCGACTTCCGTAATTTTTGATGCCCCTTAGCAGAATCCTCGTCGGTTACCTGCAAAAGGGAAAACCAGTCACAGGAGAGCACTATCCAGTGTTATTGGACAAACTCAACGAGGAAATAAAGAAAAAATGGCTCCATATGGCGCAGACAAAAGTTCTGTAAAATCACGATAACGCACCGTCGCACACGTCCTTGAAACAATGGCCAATTTCGACCAATTACAATTCGAATTAGTTGCTCATCCACCGTATTCTCGCGACTTGGCCCCCAGGGACTATGATCTATTCCTAAACCTCAAGCGGTAGCTCCAGGGAAAGAGATTCAGATCGAATGAGGAAGTCATCGCGGAAACCCAGGCGTATTTCGAGGATTTGGTCGTTTCATATTACAGAAAGGATGTCGACATGTTGGAAAATCGCTTTACCAAGTATTTCGCTCGCGAAGGCAACTCTGTTGGAGAATAAATATAACTTTATTTACTAAATACCGGTACTTTTCAGCCCATGTAGTATAGACAGAATAGGGAGGCCTAGCCCCAAGTTATGTGTCAAACGGTTTCAGACTAGGTACTACGGTTGATGGGGAAGATGTAAAGTTGATAGTCCAGTAGGTTTAGACTAAATAAGCGCTGAAATGTTCTTCGAACAGAGAATACAAAAAGATCGTACTCTGAATATAAGAGCCAAATGTCCTTGAATTTTCAGGTGGCTTAAGTTTGCATCGTTTTAAACACAATGCTGTCGCATTTTTACTATTTATTGTGAGTAGAATATTACCCAACAACGATAATTTTCCAATTCGGTTTGGTAACGTTTGACAGCTTGACTTATTTACTTCATATATTTGGTATATATTTATCACTCTTCACCGTTCTGAAAACTTTTTTCGACTTAGTGACCAACAAAGCAGTCAAAGAGGAACAACGCATGATCAACGAAAACTGAAATATTTGAGGATATTTGAACGGTTCATTGACAAGCGGAGGCCTTACTTTCCTTGTCGGTATCATCACTCTTAACGGGAAGTGTAGCAGAAAAGTTTTGGACGGAACTGTCAGATCACGTCACGCAAGTACCCTTAAAAATGCCGATTGTAAAATAAAACGAATAAAAAGCATCAAAACCGCGGCTCTACGAATAACCTGATGACAGGCTATGGATTAGCAATTCCACATCATAAAAATTCGGTTCGGGATAGCGCAATATGATCACAAAATTTCATCGATTTCCACATTTTTAACATTTTTGGTATCGTGGATACTAGAATTATGTCAAAAACTCATAGATAAAAATTCCGTTTTTTTAAATATTTGACTTTGTGTTTAATATTGATTTCCATCCAGTAAAACTCTAACTTCATCGTCGTAAGTTTTGTATCGTTCACAGCATCTGAATTTGTATCATTCGCGGATTAAAAATGTCTAACGGGAAATCATACGGCCATACTCAAACGTCACACAATGTCAAATTGATCTATTTAGAATAGGATACAACACCGGATATGTGGTATCTTCATCTATCTCGTAAAATATTAAAAGGATTGGCAAAATAAAGATGTTGTGTATGTTTGAAACATACGTCATGAAAGCAGGAATGACGGATGAATAGGGTGCTTTAAATTGAAGACTAACATGGTAGAGTCCTTTAACCAAAATCTTGTGACTAAAAGAAATAAATCTTGCACATTGATAGGTAATCCCTTCAGGTTTCACTGATACTGATACTGTTTCACTGCTTCATAGATACTGCTTGTTGAACTGGACATATATGAGGTTTGTGTTTTCCGTTTCCTCCGAATAAGAGCTTCACGTTTAAGGAGAAGGTCTGTACTAAGTCAAAAGTTTGAAAATTTTTTGGTTGAAGAAATTCTGGTGGAGATGAAACAATAAAATGTAAGACGCTGACGATTTGACATGTCTCAGTATGATAATCGTAACTTTTCTACAGTATATCTGAAAGGATCATGGATAAAACATTTTTAGATCAGAAATTTTGAGAGCAAACTTCGTTTTAAAGGTAGGATTGAAGCGTTTTCACTAGGACATTACAACCGGATTATGTCGGAATTGAATTGCTGCTCCATTGATGGTGAAAATGAATTGAAATTTGGCAAGTTGAAAGTTGAAAATTGAAACTTTCAAAGTTGAAGAATCCAAAACTCTTACAGGTCATCTTTCTGAAGGGGAAAAAAGGAGAAAAGCCTCAAGTACTCGAAGTTTTGAAACCAACATTTTGAGGAGTTTTTGACGACAATATTTTCAAATACAGATGGGGTTGCCTCGACGAAGTTCCTTTGAATGATCAGGAAGAACCAGTCAGAAGGTATCTAAAGTATCTACTATCTAAAGTAACCGAAGATGTGTTAAACGTAAAATTTCAACAAATTGGTTATACATGCTCCGATTACAATAAAAATCACATCACGACATAGTAAGACGGCAATTGATGAAATAGACTCGGAAGAAATATGTGTTATACATGATTTAACCCTACAGTACGAATAGAACAAGACTTAAGGGTAATATCCTTATTATTTGCACCTCTCTTTTCCTAGCTTTTGCTAAAATAACGTACTTTCCTGCCACTTAACTTTTAAGGTAGAGTGACTGATGTCTTGGGTAAGATGTAATACACCAAAGGACAACGGTGGGAACCTTGGGATGTGCCATCTTAAATTCTATGCCATGAGTTAGCGCGCTAGAGATGTTTTCGCAATAGAATATGGATCATTTATAAAGGTGTTTTCTTCTTCTTTCTTTTAGCTGTTACCGTCTACGTTAGCTAATCTAGTGAAAAGCTGCCCTCATACAAAGCACTATCAATTCTTACTGCGAACCATTTTAAACCCTCTGATGAGGAATTTTATCAGCAAATTGGAATTAGTCAAGTTAAAAAACTTTACCGGGAACAGAAATTCAGCTGCAAAAAGCTTATCTCATTGCTATTATGTTCAGCATATGGAATAGGATGTGTAAGTTCACTTTATCTATTGACTTACTCATCATTGTTTACGGGTGTATTCTGTTCAGTATATGCTAGGGATAACAGTCTACGCAGTACCGACCTAATTTTATCGTGATTGCTTTGTGATTTTCATTGCTTGCTGGTTGATCTGAAAATATTATAGGGGCGATAATGTTCCTTTTTCATTAGATGTATGACCATATGGCAACTTTTTATTTGTTTTATGATAAGCATGCATGGATATTGTTATATGTATTGGTTTGTTTACAAGGCACACGTAATTGAATTGAACGCAATTGAAGCTTATCTAGATTTAAGGTCTTATTTGTTTTTGTTAAAGTCATGTTAGGGCTAATGACAGCTGGAATTGCAAAATATTTATGCATGAGTTTAAACTGGAAAATAAATTAGGGTGTGATATGCGCAATGGCAACATATCATGATTAACCTTCTCAGAAATAAGAATTCATGGATTTGGTTAGGCATAGTCTACAATGATCTCCGTTTGTAGACTTTGTTGATTCATTTTAAGTACACGATAAAAAATAATTCGTGCGGTTTATCCGCGAAAAGTACTAACGCGGTAATATCATTCGACAAAGTAATAAAAATTCTCAAAGGGCACGTTGACGTACTATTAGAAAGTGGTGATTATATTTTTCGATGGAAATTTGATGACCGACGTTGCTTCAAGACTTCATGAAGAAGGAAGAACGGAATGCAATATATTGGGTTTGCAAACTGTGAGCCATATGAATTGGCTGACCCATGATCTAAGTTATGAACATTATTCATAAAGCTTATGAATAATATGTCCGGTGACTGGAAAAAGTCCCACATTTATCCTTTTCCAACTATTTGAAGAGCGTTCTGCTCATACACTTTACAAACTTTTATGGAATTTTAACTTTCAGTGCTGAGTTTCCCAAATAAAGTGCCGAATCTTTAGATTCCTTTTTTTTCAACTCGAGCCAGTTTCAGTGAATCTTTAATAAGTTATTATTTTAAAAACATTCTAATCAGGTTAAGCAAATTGAAATTATTTAAAAATAAAAAAACAATCAATTCCTGATTTCTATATCCCTCCGCTAACGCTTCAGCCTTTAAGAAATTCTTCAAAACAAAGTTAAGCAGGACTATCTAAGCCTCGATTTGAATAAGGTTCGAACACGTTTTGAGTCTTAATGAAATCTCCTCACGACTATCCATTCTTTCATGGACATTAATCTTCATCATTTTTAGAACTTTGTGTACTAAAAATGATTCATTAACAGGATCTCAAATACTAGCCATGCTTCAGACAATTTTCCTCAAAAATACATTGCTAGCGCAAGGGCTGGTCAACGTGATAGAATTTCTAACGAATGAATCGTTAAGAATGATATTCGAAAAGAACAGTGACAATTGTGTGAAAAACACTCAATTTTGTGCTAGAAATAAAAAAACCTTCCTTTTAATTTTATGTTTTTTTATTTACCTTGCGGAATCGATGGAATGAAGATGGAAGCAATAACAAATACTCAATTTTGGTCAAAAATTCATAAAGAATAATTTAGAACACTGTCAACTTCTTTCGATCAAATAATTTCGCTAGCGAACGCGGGTCAGCGAAAGCTGTAAACAAACTAAACATATAAAATACCATGAAGGATCTCCCAACGAAAGCAATAGTTATCTCATGCCTCATATTCAATGCTTGTCAATGTGTTACTTCCCATCTGATTGAAAAGACGCAGTCATTATCCTGGTCATGATACTAAAGGACTAAAAAGAGATAGTTCAGTTTATTGCCAGCATTCGGTAAGCTTTTGCAAAACTTCGATTTTGAAACGAACCTCCAAGTACGCTAACAATACAAACGGAGTTCCAAGCTTCCAGTTTGCCTTCAGACGATCAGAAAGTCTTGATTTATTATTGTAACCACTTATTGTAACCGCTTAATTAAGGTAATTACTCTTGGGGAGGTCATGACACAGAAAGAGATACGAATACCCTATGTAGCAAATAAAGCGAGCTTTTCTAGATAGAGAGCTTAAAAGTTACAATTCAGGCGAGTGGAGAGGTCGCGATGGCTAGCTTTCTGAGCTTAAATGCATGCGAAAATAATTTTTCCGGTGTAATAGTTTATGCTAGTTTAATATGTAGTCACAATTATTATTTATAAACTTCTATCATCCTCAGTTTCTCGCACCTTTCATTGTAAAATGTGGATAGGTATAACTGGAAACATTTTTAGATTGCCTTTTTGACCTCCTCTTTAAAATGAAAGGTTTTCCCATTCAAAAAGTGTTGGAAGGAACAGAAAAGGTGGTAGTTCATCGGGGCAAGATTTTGTCTCGGATCATCCTTGCTGTATTTGGTCGCGCACCGTCATGTAGAAGAATGACCTTTTCCTCATGACGGAATTCAGGACGCTTTCCACAGCGTTTCACTTAGACTCTTTGCAACTACTCAATGTATCTATCTGCAGTAATCGTTAAATTTGATTTCAATACCTAGTGATGAATTATTTCTTGACAATCCCACTATCTCCACAATAAAATCTAAATCATCATGGATCATAAATTCATGGATGTTTGCTTTCAGATCTTGTAAAGGTGGTTAGTGGTTAGTCCAGTAGCGGTTGTAGTAGCAAATCTTTTGTGGACTATATTGTTTAGGTAACCGATTCTTCATCGCATGTTACAGTCCTGTTTAAAAATAGGCTCAATTTCAACCCGTGAGAGCCGACTTGTGAAGAAAGCAGACATGCGATCTTCGTTATTCCTTTCACTGGGATTGTGAACTACCCCTACTCCTTATTTACTGACTTTCCCCAGTTTTTCCAGGTGGCGGTAACCAGTTGATTTTGACGTTATCAACCTTTTGCTGATCGACATGCATTTTGCGTCAATGTTGCTGTCAAAAGGTTGTCGTCAAAGTCATAAAGAAGCCCTACCCTCGCTTCGTATTTTAAGATCGTATCTGCAGAACAAAATTTTACAAACAAATTTCTAACCCCCCAATCAGTTATTAGCCTTTACCATAGGCCCTGCATATTTTTTCAGCTGTCGCCATAGCACTACAAACTTGTTTAATGAGCCAAAGCATTAGATGATGAATATGGACTGACTCTTCATTTCAGAAGAATGCTTTTTAGTGGACTTTGGAGTCCCAACAAAACTCATCCCCATGATGAAAGTTGCTATGCCCACAGAGTCACAGGTCAAGTTAAACAGAGAACTAGCAAGCTGCTTAAAAATGGAATCAGGCTTGAAAAAAGGGGGCGGGCTTAGCCCAATGCTGTTTAACATTGCGATGGAACACGTCATGAGAAGGATAACAGGTGAAACATCTGGTATACTAATGGTAAAGTCCACACTATTCGTTGCCTATGCTGATGATTAAGGCACGACCATATTCAGATACCAAAGAAGCATTTTTGAGTCAAGAATCAGAAGCGAACTGCATTCTTTCGGTTCGCTTCCATTCAAGACTTGAACGAGAAAGAATACTTCAACACAACAAAACCTGATCGTAGGAGACTATAGGAGAATCTTAAAGACGGCAACCAAAACTTTGTCCGAAAACAACTTAAAACTAGTCCGAAAAGGCCTAGACGCCGCAAACAAAGTCGATTACTCCGCACTACTCATTTTAAGGTTCTAATTTCTGTACAAACATGAGAAGCTTTACAGCCACAAATCATCAGTTAAGCGAGTCCTGTTGTATGGAAGTGAAGCATGGATTCTGACTAACCAATCGGAAAAGGTAGTTTTTGACTTTTTGAAGACATTGCTCTGGAAACTCTTCGGCCTAATGAAAGAACATTCAGAGTGGAGACCGCGTGACAACAATGAGATTTATGAATTAATCACGAACCACGTGTATACACTTGAGTTAAGCAACGCAAATCGGCTGCCGAAAAGGACATTCAAAAGTAGAGCGCAAGACGAATGTCCAGCAGGGAGACCGATGATTCGATAGAAAGACACGGCAAACATTGACAGCCAATGGTTGTTGGGTGTGATCAACTGGAAAGCAAGGTATTAGAGCTGTCAAGATTGGAGGAGGTTAATCCTGGAAGTCAAGGCCTGGCTTGGGCTTTCGCGCCATTGGTGAGGTTTGATGATTTCTGAGGTTAGACAATAAACAGTTTAACGTAACGTGTAACATGTAAGGCAGATGACATATATTGTCTAAATAGTAACTCATAGCGATGGTAAGCAGCTCATATCACGGAGCTACTATAGGTTTTGAGGTTTTCTGAGTCTGAGGTTTTCATCCTTGGAAACGGAACGCAGTCTATTTTGTCACTAGTTTTCTTCAGTAGATGATTAAACTAAAACGAAAACTTAGAAGAATGCAGAATATCAAAATATTTCATTAAAATTTTTCAACATTTTCAGTTAAATTTTCGAAAAAAACATTAAAAAAATAAAAAACCAAATTGTAAGCCATTTGCAACGATGCTAACTTTAGGCAGTTCAGGATCGTAGGATGATATGAATGGTGGATAGATACGAAAAATAGATTTTGCTTAGCTAAATTGGGATTGGGATAATTGATAATTAGCGGTAATATCGCGTTCTTATGGCTTTCGTCGTATTTCTTCTTGTTTTTCACGGATTAAAAAGGTTTTCCAATGAATTGCCAGTTCGAGCAGTCATTTAGAACAGTTTACGTATCTACCTTTCTAATTTATATCATTCAGTTAAACAAACCTCATATGAAGTTACGCTGCATCACATCTTGCTTTCTATTTATCATTTTCTGCGCAGCATTTGGTTTGTTTTTGTGTTTTTCTTCAAACAACACCATGACGGATCATTAAGCTTGGAGCAATTAAACATTAATTACAACACAACCATCCGCAGAAATTTTCGCTCCATATTTTCGGCAAATATGCCTAATTGCTGTTTGAATTTAGTTAAATCAATTTTAATTTGTTTTCATTTCTCCGCAGACATTCAGATAGCGAGAACACATAAAATATTTGTGTTTCAGCACCATATCATGAAATTGAAACACTTTTCAAATTGTTTTTGAGTGGTGTTTCTTTTTTTGGGCCTTTCAGCTTTTTTTAATTATTTTATTTTACTCAAAACAATAAAGCATTCACATATAACACAATTTTTTAGTGGGCCAAAATAACCGGACTAGAAAACCAATTTGGAATCAAAATTTTTTAAAGTTTTTTTCTTGTGCAACTCCGTCATGTCTGCGATTCGGATGAAGCGGAATCCAAATAAGTATTAGCATCAGATACACTTCGTAAATTCTTCCTTAAAAAAAGTTACTAGAGCAAAGTAGATGAAACGAAAGAGCAAAGAATTGAATTGGTTTTCTGTATGGACTGGTTTTACTGGTTTCACGCAAAAAAAAGGTTGAGCTTTGATATGTTCTACGATGGGATTTTATGGGACTCAGAACAAATGTATTTTGTAGGATAAAACAATTTAAAATTTCTCAAAATTGAAATCGTTCTGATAGACTGCCTTTCCAGAGCTTATGGCTACCATTTGTGCAGAGGTAACTTCGCTAACCCAACATGATCAACCCAATAGAGCCGAATTCATATCAGAAAGGCCCAAAAAAAACATGGTCCCGATCATACGATCTGAGCTACTACGATGTAAAATCAATGGTCACTTATCAAATGCTTATGTTGATGCTATTGGATTTTTGGAAGCAGGCCACAAAAACTGAAAACATTTGCACTCCATTTAAGCTTACTATGGGCCTGCGTCTTTTCAAGCCTATCAACGTCAGCTACTGAATTATCAAAACACATGAAATTGGCCTCAGAAATACTAAAAAAAAAAAATCAACTCAAACCATCAACACAACGATCAAATATCAGCGGTTTGACCCTCAAAAATGGTATCCCACAAAAAAAATTGATTTCTTGGTCAGTCTCTCTTATTCCACTTCGAATCTACTCAACTGACGTAGATAGATGGATCGTCTGTTTATGCGTCATTGGGAAATAGGCGAATGGATACACTAGGAAAACAAACCGCCGAACGAAATGGTCAAGCCCCTGAACTACCATCATCATCTTCATATTCCTCCTCCTCCTCTCCACCAAGAGTTTAATTTTTTCCTCATTTTTTTGTTGGGGGTTCATCATTTGGAACAGGATGGCCAAGACAGTGGAAGTGGTAGAGGGAAGAGATAGACAGCCAGGGGAAGGGGAATCAGATAAATCTTTGAAAATGAGGAAAAAAATAAACAGATTAAAGAAATCAACTGAGAAGATGAAATAAGAATGAATCGAGGAAAAATCATGACCAAGGGACCACACAACGCACGAAATTCTGTTTTGAAAGTGCGAGTGTGAGATTGAGGCGTGTTATTTTTGTTGTTGGTGTTGTTTTTGTAGATATTAAAGCAATGCCAGCGATACGATCGGTCTTTTTTTTTCGAAAAATTTGAAGCTTCTTGGAAGAAAATAAAATAAAAAATCAGATTTGATTTTCAGCTTTTTCTAATGAACCAATTGATTATTTTATTATACTTTTAATCTTTTCATAAACAATTTGAATGAAAGATTGATCGTTTTTTGAATTTGCCTATTTCCTATAACTCAACATTAAATTATTGCAAATAGAATTTTTGGAAAAGGTCTACAACGTGTGGATCATCTGTGTCTTCAGGGGCCAATAGGCAATAGTGAATTTTATTCAAAATAAACAATGGTTTGCCAAATTGCGCTTCCGATTGTACCGGATCAAAAAAAAACAATCAGTTTGAACTCAGTGCTGCTGTTTGCTTGTGCGTGTTTTTTTTTTAATATTTACGCAGAATTTTAATCTTTAACTTTACCAAACTTCGCACGCCGGGGTCTGTGCAACGATTGAAAGGTAATACCTTGCCCGACAGTACAGCTTCTATCCTATTCTATTGTATTTGAGAGGCATAGAACTTAAAAATGAAATATAATACGACTAAATTGTTTTAATTACCATGAAATTTGTTTTATTGTAAATATTCCCTGCCATTTCATTTATCCTATATTTGAATATGATTTTGCGAATGAGAGCGTCAAAACTAACGCAGAGGAAAGGGTCCGGTTTTCGATTGCTCAAACATATTTGGGGCCGTATTTCGGGAATAAAATTGCAAATGTTGTATACAAAATGGTAACGTAGATGAGTTATTTGACGTATCTCCACAAGAAATTGTTTTGCGATGTTCAAGATCTTGGACACAGGTCCAAAATCATCATCAAATGCTTCTTTCAATACCTCGATGGTTACACGATCATGTTGCCCATAAAATAGAAGAACTACATGATAAGTTTCTCGAACAGAACCGTTTTTTGTCGCAATAAATATTTACAATTAGCGACCGTTGCTCAGGCGTCTATACATTCATGATAAAATGGCAAACCAAACTAATCGTAAAACGCATGACTGGTGTCACACCATACATAGCATTAAAAAGTGTTGCCAACTTAAACTTCTATACCTCGTACAAAACAGACTACAAATGAATATTATTGTGTGTGCCAATAATGTGGCGAGTCATCAAGGTTATCAATTAGAAACCTAATAATTGTTACATCTGTGACAAATAACCAATCCAGGATTACGAAAGCGATTTTGAAGGGAAGTTTGAAAGTGTACCTTTCCTCCAGTGGTCGTATGCCAATGGCTATGAAAGATTTTTATCCTATCTTTAGCTGATAAAAAAGGAACAGATGAATCACTCGCATATTTATCATTATTGAAAGAAATCTGAATGTGTGTGAAATAACGTAAGGAAAAATCAAAAACTCTGCATAGAACACTTGCAATAGTAACGACGCGCAAGTTCGCTTCGCATACATGAAGTGGGAGGAAACTGTGATGACACTTTCCCAACCCATTCCGCCCCTATTGAGTCCGTTTCCGTTCACGATGAAATACCGGTAGAAAGTTGACATTTAACAAAGTAGAACCGGGGGTAGCTGTTTGTATATGTAGGCCAGAAATGCTCCATCCAGGACCTGACGGGATTCGAGTTTAGGTGCTGTAGATGGTCTTCCGCTTGTATCGTGCTCTGCTCCTCAGCACATTCAACACATGCCTGCACCAAAAGGTGTTAACAGAGTTCTGGAAGGTGGCGCAACTAGTACAAATACGCCAGTGAAGCCTTATCTCTTTCTCTAGATACACGAAAAACGCCAGAAAAGTGCTTGAAAAACTCATCTGGAGATGACTCGATGACTCAATTCATATTGCCGGGAATCGATGTCCACTGCAGTATAGATATCCTTGAATCAGGTACGAATCTTTTTCACGTACCAAAGCACCTAATGGAGATTCCGTGTGGTCATCTGAAGTACGGCACCCTACTCTACGACACGAAGGTATTTAGTCGTAGGATGAAAGTCACCATCAGATGTCGCGCAGGGCTCCATTCTAAAACCAGACCTGTGGTTTAGTTCCTATAGTGCATTCCTGAAGTTTAAGCTGCAGGACGAGTCACGTGAATTTGTATGGATAGTTATCTTGACAAAGAAACAAGTTCCCAGATTGTGGCCTATCAATATTCATCAAAATATCAACACTATCAGAAGTAAACCTGAACGTATTCATGGACTCGGAGATCAGTTTTTTTTTCCGAGTAAATCAGGAAGACTGCTAACGGTGCTGCAGCGTGTGTAACGGTACTCACTTGATTAGTGGCCAACGTAGGGATGCCCAGCGCATCAAAGAGACGACTTCACATGAACCTATGCATTCTGCTTTACTCTACGGTGAAAGGTCTGAGCAAAGAGTTACACCGAAAGCGGTTGGAACAGATGCAGATAAACGGATCGTTCCGATTAGGACATCTCTAAAACAGCGGTCTAGGTCATCGCATGAAAAGAAAGAATGAAAAAGACCAGGAGCTAGGGATGCCCAATGCACTGACGAAAAGACCAGGAGCGTTACGAATTGCACGCATTTATCTAACAGTTCCTGGGACGCCGGAGTTGATGAACGCTGGGATGATCAACATCGTCCTCATTGCTGCAGAGCAAAAAAATTTTTAACGGCGCAGAAGAAGTGATAGTGGAAAAAAGGATGCCAGTGAAGAAACAATATTCGCTCAGCTGCGAGTTGCCTCCAAACCTGAGGCAACCGGGTGTTCCCGGTGAAGACCTTAATGTTCGGGCAGCCATGAGAGTTGAAAAAAAAAGAAGTCTGAGCATTTTGGAATCGTCAACCTTCTGACGATCACTTGCCAGTTTGACATTTTGATTAGGGTTACCATTGCGGTAATTGAACGTTGTGATGTCCGTGTGGTGAACTATGTATAACGTTAATTATTGCATAGAATTACATAATCTGTTTAAAACATTTTATCATTGAGACGATGAAATGGTCCAAATTTTTGAAATATTGATATGGGGCAATCAATTCATAAAATAAAATATGAATTATTGTTTGGATATTGGTTTTTATTTGACAAGTACCCATTTTAACACCTACTAAATACAAAGTTGTCAAGACTAGGTTTGAAAGGATCCTGCAAAATAACGGACACAGTTTTTGGCCATTTAGGAAGAAATATAACAAGGCCACATAAAGTTTTGTGTATTGCTCCGGTGGCTTTTTGAGGCTATCAAAGTAGGAAATGCCCCCCAATTGGGCATGTCAAAGTTTTGCGCTAGGTGGGGGCTAAGAATCCTGACGCTAAATAGAAAGTAGCATGAAGTTTTATTTTTGCAACTTTTTGACTCTCTTTGGCGAAAATAAGGACGCAGTCTCTGACTAGATTGTGGTTTTAATTTAAGCAAGACTTCATGCAGTGGTGATATTCCAAATAAAGTCAAAGTGATCACGTCAGTAAGGAAAGCACGATAGTGCTCAACACAATGCATGTATTGGGGTTGTTGCTGGACAAAGAGCAAGTTTCAGTATCCTTGCAGATTCTCCGTACAGGTTAGATTGATTCATAACGGGTTATTATCGGTTATGAAAATCTGGAAATAGCTTCAACGGGGAAAAAAATTTCAGCACGATTTGGACAATGTTAAAACATTTTTTCCATCGGGAATATTAATTGATAGACTTTCTCAATGAATTAGAGTCAAGGGAAGTTGCTTTGGCAAGGGACGAATTGAATTTCATTTCTTACCGCAAGTCTACGTAACAGAATTAATGAATGTAGAGCATTATATTGATGCGAAAAGACAGCTTCAAAATCTTGGATCTCATTTTAAACATCTATCAAAAGATTATAAAAACGGTCGGAGAACTTCCAACTCAAAAAATTTCTCGTAAAACGCTTATTCTAATTAATTGCTACTATCCGCGCTATTGCCAATTTTTTTATAGCTTATAATATTGCCAAACCGCAAGGTATTTTCAAACGAAAATGGGATACGAGTCCCATGAGAATCCGTGTAGTCTCATACAATGGGACTTGAATGTTCTTCCGCTGGAATTGATTGCCAAGCCAATAGGAAGAAAGAAGTAACCCACCTACTAGAACACTAGCGGTAGGAATCCTTTTTCTTGGAACAAGAGAGTTAGTGGTGCTGTGAAAAATGAGAACGTAAGTACTAAGAGCTTTCGAGTTTGCCAGATTTTGTTCTTTCATACTGACAAGTACACATTACTTGATATAAAATGTGTTTGAACATATCAAGTGTTTAAGGATATCCTTCTTTACTATTTCCAGGAGAAAACAAGGACACTTGAGCAAAACCGTTTGTAAAAATGGAAGTTTAAAGGGAGCCATATTAATTGAATTTTAAGATTCGTTGGCATCGCAATCTCTAATGCCAGCTATTTCTTAGAACTAGAACTGTGCAAAAATAAAAGGGAAAAAACTAAAATTTGGATTTAGGGCAGAGGATTAGGACTTAAGCTGGGATAAAAAATTTAAAGAATTCCCGGACTGTAAGGACCGGAATTGAAAGGGAAATGAGCATAACAAATTGCTTTATAGGCCACCATTTTTGGATTGGATTTAATAAATCCTTTCTTATTATTTCTTGTCGGTGGGTTATATTTTATTTCGGAAATGTTGGAATTTAGGTACACAATCGGGAAGTATGAAATGTCGAAAAGTCCGTTGAATAAGTTTCGGAATTTCGGAAACAGGAGGCATCCAACCTTCTTCGTAGCCAATCAATCAGTTCTTCCGTTTTTCCATTTCTATCTGAAGTTCTGAGAACCAAATACGCTTCTTACATTATCTTTGACAATCACGATGTAGTTTGTGTAATCACGACACATCCTTGCTGAGCTTATTCTGCAAAATAGACATGAGCTCTACCTACACCATCCTTATTGTGTTTGTGCGAACTTAAACTCCATGATGGACGTCACGTCACAACGTCAGGAAGAAAGGAAGCGCAATGATACAGTAACAATAAAAGAACTTTGAGAAATTTTCCGTACGAACAGATTGATTTCCTTGAGATGCTAATATATGCTCAGTGTAACGGTTGACTTAGCTATTGTTAGGTCTGTCTGTTAGCAACAATGAGCCTTGGCACGGAAAAGCAAGCTCGTAAGTTTTAATGATATTTTGTTAACTACCAGAGTATTCAACAATTTTGTTGTTGGTATTGTTGTGGTTCCTGTGGCAACGATTGCACGATGCTGGTTGGCATCTTTGCATCTTCGTGGTGTATAACAATTTTTATTGCCTCAATACTGGTTTAAATCACGCGCGTTTATCGTCTTTAGACAAAGCTTCATGTACCAAATTTTGTGTTTTCCGTTTTGCATCCAATGGCTTGTTAAGTTGCGCAAACTATAACAATAATAATTGGCGGCCAATAGAAAACACTTTAAAAGTCGTTGTGATAATTGTGAGCCCATGAGACGAGGTTAAAACCAACAATTTTGTAGAAGTGTGTGGTGAGTTTGATGGTTTTCCTTTGTCTGGATAATTATTTCCATGATTGCATTGGAAAATTGCTATTTGCGTTTTGAAGCAAGGAAAGAAAAGTACTAAGTTGAATGCAATTACGTTAAGAAGACTTGATAGAGCTCCGTTTCATAATGAATTTAGCGTGAACTGTTTTTACTAGACAGAATCTTTTTCCATTGTAACCCTGGGTATCCGTCACTACGTGAGAGGGATTTGGTATCCATACAGCAAATTTGGCATCGATACATCCTTGTTCATCACTCATATTTTTGATAAGGAAATGATTCAGGAGTCAAAAAAATTGCAAATTCAGAAATCTTCTCCTCCTGTTCTTACAGAAAACAAGGAATCTTCACAGATTTTGTATCGTCTGAGATCACGAGATGACAAGTCAACCAACGATAAGGGACTGCGAACTCCCTGAGTATCCTGTTATTGGTTGTCTCGCACCCGCTGAATGTTATAGTTCATCTGCCTACCAAAAATTTGCCAAACATTTCAAAAAGTCACTCTACTTGGAAGATATAAAAAAAGGTTTCCTACTATGCTTTCGATTTTTAAGCCGTCTGTATCAACAGTATTCACCTCTTGTGTATTATTTTCGTTCTATATCCTTTTGTCCTCTCTATCCTGCATCTCGGAATGATCGAATATATTTTCTCGACAGTTATGTCACTAACTGGTGTCAGTTAACGCTAGGAAGTAGATGTTGACCTTAGCTCATTACACATGTAAGGATGGGTTATGAGCTACTTCAATAGACGTCATAGACGTTATAGACGTCTAAGCACCTCTGGCTACTAGGGATCACTTGAATATCTGCCAACTTTGTCTTTACTTTACGTTTTTCGACCTGATCACAGCGACTATAACGGAAAACGCATCGTTTTTGATGACAGACTCTCTTTTGAATTCTTCAAATGTATTTTTGACCGTTTTAAATTTTTTTTTTCATTTACGTCCTTTTGTTTAGACCCGGATTAAAGGACAAATTAAGCTTTCTTTTCAAATGTTGCGGATTTTCAATTAAAGCATTCCTAGCAAGCCACTGAGAAGGCACAGTTTTCAACTAACGAATTAGCAGACGCTGTTTCTTTTTAAATCTGAATGAAAAACAATCATAGGCTGTAACGCCATTGGTGCAACATCGAGAAAATGCGCATCCATTATAGTAGAATTGATATTGGGAATGGTTAAGAATGAAAATATACAGAAATTTGAAAGGAAAGCCCGAACTAACGCTTCACGGTCAATACAAATGTTGGAAGATATAAAAAAAAAGAGGAAAAAAATTGACAAATTTGACAGAAAATGTTGAAATGACAGAAAACGCGTTTTACTTCTGGCGAGAATTACCGCGAAGAGTGAAAAGAAGAATATCACATTTCTAGAGAATGAAAAAGAGCGTCAGCAACACATTATTAACGGGTTCAGTTCTGAATAGCTACTGGCAGTTTAACCAGGATTTTTATCAAGTTTTTTCATCTTTAAACATGGGTACAATAGTATTGGTTTAACCGTTTTGTGAACGTAGTTCAGAATCAATGCTGAATCCATCGATGTTAGAAATGATGACTAGTCAATCAACGAGGTTCTACATGCATTAAACGGAACGCAACATCAGCAATAAAATATATTTAGAAAAGAACTCCCGCAAATGGACACACTTTATTAAGATGAAGAAAACATGGCTTCCTCTGAGAGAACTTCAGGTTAGAAACGCTTGGATAGTATCTGGGAAATCTAGTCTGCATCACAGCTCCAGCAAAATATATATTCTGACATGATAACGTATCTGGGGGGAATATTCAAAGTGTTGTAACAGATCAGATGACTTTCCATTTCATAATAGTACAAACGTAGTAGGAATTTACTTGTACTATCTAGTTCACATACAGTTACGTCAGAACTGTCAACAGACGCAATGGTATCACTCGTCAAAAAGTCAAACAAAAAACTTTGATCGCTGTTCTCAGATGTATCAGAAGTTTGCATCGTTGGAAACGTTCTGTCATTTCAAATCAATCATAGATTAAATGCAAAAACTGAAAGGATTGGAGATCGTGCTGGAGATACCAGTGCTCAACGTTGTTTGACAAATAATTATTGAAAGTTTGACGTTTCAAAAACGTGTAGAAATCATTGAAATTTACGATCAGAAGGAGTTTCAAGTTCGTTGGACGTTTCATGCGTGGAGCAGAAAGTTTGGTCAAACCAACATCACCTTACCGAAAAAATATCGAGAAAGTGGTTTATTCGCAGCTGAGTCGAATTTTGCACGAAGTCGAACACATTACCTTCTGGTTTATATCGCAGAGATCCTGTGTTTCAGTGAACATCAACATCTCAACTCGACATTGTCAGATGACAAAATAACAAATTTCACCGGTGAATCTTCATTGGAGGATTCCACAAGGATCCCTCGACTCAACCACTTAAACCTACTGATGGATTATATCAAAACTTTTGCGAATTGGGCTTTGGAGGAGTTGGAAGCCAATTCATACTTCAGGAAAAAAATCATTTTTTCGGGTGCAGCGTATTTCTGGCTCATCGTACTCATGTACAAGCAAAACTTAAGAATTTAGAATCAGATTTAGATGTACTTCAGCGATTAAATATCCATGTTAAGAAAATCAGTGTTTCGTATGATACTTAAGCTCTAGCGTCAGCGGTTTTAGTTCTTTGAAAATGAAAACCTAAGGCTGAACCGTTTGACACATTACTTTCGCTAGACCTCGTGTTCCTATGCCTTCAGATTATGGGAATTTCCCTTTTCTTCCCCTTTTCTAACGGGAATCTAGGGACCGGGAATTGAGTGCTAGAGAAATGATTCCTCATCGCCGACCCCTGCAGACATTTCAGTATACCTTTTTTTAAGTGCCACAACTTCCAAGTACAATGTGCCAAGAGATTTCACTTGTTAATTTTCTGATCCCAGTTTTCGAGAAAAGCTGTCCAATTTCGATGGAAAGGTCATCACGCAGTTTCCTAAATTTTTTGACAGCAAAAAAAATGTGTAACTCGCGTCATGTCCCACCCCTTTGCCGTCAACATTGTAATTTAGTCTGGAACTATTTCATACGTTTGTTCGGCCTATGCTTCCTGTTCCTATGCATACAGGCGCCTTCGATTATGTTGATCTCTAAAGAGGAGAATATATCTAATAATCGGCTTTGCCTCTTGACGTTCCAGTATCTCTTTTTCAACTGTCATGAGTGCCTCAGCATAATGTGTGATACGATTCCATTTGCCGATCGTTGTAAGCATTTCTCCGACTACCGATTTTAAACATACAGTTAGGAGATCCTGATCCAACAGTTTTGTGCAGCTAAGACCTGAAACATCCATGCCCGCTCAAAAGCTTGGACAATTAAAATTCGGTCTAATCATACAGTTGACTGAGCCACGCCCTTATCTCACAGATCCTGTTTTCCTTTATTTCCTTTTTAGTTTCATTTTACGACTTTTTCTGCATTTTTCTACAGGACACTATTTTAGACAGTGCATCTAATTCATCAAATTTAACATGCATTATGTTTGAGAAAGAAGTTCCAATTGATTACCAATTTTTTTATTTTTGCAATTATTATTTGACTTTTTTTTAGAAGAATTTTTCGCAATCTAGAAGATTTTAATTTAAGTTTAATCATCTATTAAAAACAAAAATTCAAAAAATTTGACAGCGTTGCGTTTGCAACAATACTAACTTCAGACACCTCACGTTTGGAAGTTGTTTAAAGTTTGCATCTTTGCAATCGCAACGCTGTCAAATTTTATTACGTTTTGTCTTTGGTAAATGATACAACTGAAATGAAACCCTATGAGAGGGTAAAATATTCAAAAATGTGGATAAATTTTACCAAAATTTTAAGTGAAATTATTAAAAATACATGCAAAAAGCCAAAAAAATTCAGAGCGTTATGTTTTCAACGATACAAACTTCAGACACCAGGTTCTTGTTTTTAACTGATTCACTCTTACTGTCCTCGGTTTCTTGGAGAAATGCTACAAGGCTTGGGATATCCTGCTGTCATTCTAGCTATTTTGTAAGGTATAAAAAGAAGAATTTATTTAGTTTCTTCTTTGCAGACGTTCCTAGCTCACCCACAGTTTCATTTTCTTTTCTACGTCCATGTGTAGGATTCATTCTTATATTACTAAAGCATTTGTTCGGGTGGAAGTAGACGATTCTGAGTAGAGAACATTGCCATACAATTATTGCGCCACATCCAAGAAGTGTCTAAAGAAAGACCCTAAAAATTTGACAGCGTTGTATTTGCAATACTGTGAAAATAGACACCTACGTTTGCATCGTTGCAAACGCAACACTGTCAAATTTTTAAGGGTCTTTCTTTTTATACATAATTAAGCTGAGATTAAAACCTAGCAGAGCGCAAAAAACCAAAAAATTCGAATAAAGTTTACCAAAATTTTAAGTCAAATTATTCAAAAAAACATTCAAAAAGAGAAAAAAAAAATGGAGACCGTTTGGTATGAAATAATGTAAACTTCGGGCACCTCTAAGGTTTGCATCGTTGCAAACGAAACACTGTCAATATTTTTGACAATCTGTTTTGAGTGGATACTTGAGCTGAAATCAAAACCTAGTAGAATGTCAAAAATTCCAATAAAATGGAACAAATTTTAATTTCAAACATTCAAAAAGTAAAAAAAAAATTGGAGACCGAGGTTTTTTCAGCGATGCAAACTTCAGACACCTCATCCAAGGACGAGTGGAAATCCGACAATTTTCGGGAATATGGTCAAACGTCGTAACTTTCAATGGAGCATAATATGAGTAATTTACGAATTCAAAACCGATTACTAAATTAAGGATTATTGTTCACAAAGTGGATAATGAATGATGAAAACTTCAATTTTGATGGATTTGTTAAGGGAACACCTGAAGTAAGAAGGAGATTAATAGGTTTTGTATTGATATCCGATCAACCAATGTTTTCTATTCAATGAGAATTTGATAGTCCCTTGATAAAATTATGAATGAAAATCGTTTAAGGACTATATCCAATCACCACAAAACGTTGCAAGATTAGGCAAAGCACCAGCATGAAAATTCATTGAAAAAAAAAGGAAAAACGAAATATTTTCAACCCCTGAAAAGGACTCAATAAGATTGGACACGCATTCCCAAAGCAAATCACGTCCACAATAAATGGATTCACGTCTTTGTAAATGGGGAAAGACTTTCGGCTGCAAGGACGCTTGAGGATGTGACAACTGGACGATAAATGGAATCGTCCTTGAAGGTTAACGAATAGCTATGATGTTGACGATGATGATGACGATGATGTTCTCTTGATATAATTTTGGATTTTATTCTAGTTTTTCCCCTAAATAATTTTTTTTTTCGGACAGCGCCCTCATTGGTACAAGGTTTTCCCTTGGCGCAATAGTCTCAAGTTTCAGTAGGTATAGTAAAGTGTTGTAAAGTTTAAATTAATATTTCAACTACGCATCGCTGCGAAATTGAAGGAAAAGCAGCTTGAAGACAACTTTGAACACAGTGTACTCATTTTTTCTACAATTTCAAAACACTTTAATTGCACATTTTCCTTCTGCCATCGTTAAGTGTCGTACGAAGAGGTTTGCTGGGGTATATTAACAGCCACATGCATGCGACATGGCAAATAACCTTGTTGTAAAGTAATACCAGTATGATATTGTTGCTGGTTTTATTTTCTTGTTTTCTTGTTGTCGTTAACTATTTTTATTTAATTTTTTTTATGTTTTTGCGCTTCAGCTTTAATGTTGATGTTGGGTCGTCGCATTTTCCTTGAAAGCAAACGACAATTAGCACCTCTTGGAAATTGTTAAAAGTTTATGAATTTATTTGTACCTTTGTTCGGCGAAAGCCTGCAGCCGTCTTTTTCGAGGTAGCATCGAGATGGGCTCGTGGCTTTTACTTTTAAGTGATGACCTCGAAAGTGAGCATGCAAGTCGCCTGAAGGGCCATTTAAGGGAAACAAGGTCGAAAGGGTGTAAAGCTCGTAAATAAGCGGAAAGGGGGTTATCGTTCGTATTAATAGATTGCCTGACTGAAACGACTATTCCGCATTGTAGCATAATCACAGAGCGACGGGTGGGCGAAGAACGTCTTGCCGTGCCCTCCACAGTGTTCTAATGCCGTCACATATGGCCCAATCGCGATGATGTCATACCAGACCTTCACTTTGTGTTGCGACAAAATGCCGAAATCCATCTAAGAGATTCACATTATGGATAGTTCTCCGCATAATCAGCTAAAAAGTGATTTTGTTGCCCTTAAGGTCACGCCGCGACCACGTCAATGTGAATATGTACGAACGGTTTGAGCGTGTGAGTGTGTGGAAAAATGTGACTTGCGTCGTTCGGTGCTTTCGCAAGAGAGCTCACAACACTTCACTTTTCGGATCAGCTGATTTTCACATCATGCAGGCATAGCCAGCCAGTCAATACTCGGTTAGTCAGTCCGGAATAGAAATGCAAAAGCACGTTGGCTTTTTTTTTATATAAATAAACAGGCTATTAGGGCAACTAGCGAGGAGGCAAGCAGCAGAGTAAGCAAAGCTGCAAGACAACAGCAGAATTCTGAAAGTACATACGCGGTGGAGGTGGAAACTGAGCGGTTGCAAGAGGGTGATATGTAGGAAAATGTTCACAATGTTGTTCGCACACGAGAGCCAGGTGCACTTACATAAGACACATTTTTTCTTTCTTTCGAAGTCATTTACAGCAGCCGTAGTTGTGGCACTGAGAGAGGAAAAGGAAAACGGTCTGGGTGCCGTGTGATCCTGCGGTGTTCCTCGGGACCGGCATAGCACGAGCACATTACAGGTACAAAAGAGGAAAATCTAAGACGAGAGACAACATACGCAGTTCGCCGTAGCGAGCCATTGTTGGTCGGGTCGGTGGAAAATCAAAAGGAAAAATTCTTCAAATGCGATTGCTGTGTACACATACGGGACGGATTCCCGTCGTCGTAACCGTGTACTAGTAAAACCGGACAGGTGGCAAACGGCTGAGTGTACACAGCGATGGTGGGGGGCGCAGGTAAGGTGGAAATTTGATTGAAAAATAAAATTACATCACTCGTCCAATCGTTGCGGGAGAACACCGTTCATGTGAGGGATGCTGCGGTTGAGTGCGTTTTTGGAGTACGGTGCCGTTAATCCAAGAAACATGCCGCACAACAGCTTGGTACACACCTCCTCAAGCACGGCCGTCGTCTATGTCGTGGCCGTTCCGATCCGATTTTCTCAAGCTACGCTACTTTTCCTCGACATCAATCGCTTCCCGCACTATCTTTATTGCACACTATTTTCTCATTGAACATCACACTGCAATTTCGCAACTTGGTCATGCACTCTGCACCGAATTTTCATCGTTATCGTCGTCACTAAGCTTTCAGCGTTTGCAATTCAATTATTCTCTTATTATTGGACACTAAATTTTGGCCTCAGCTAATTTACCTCAATCGACAATTCGCGCGATTAATAACTAAAATCGTATTTGGTCTTCCGCTTCCGGGTTTTTCTTTCCCCAGGAAAAACTATAAAACGAATTTATTTCCCGGCACGATTGAATTACCACGACACAATTAGATAACAATCACTCCCCGATTATAACAAAATTGGCTTAAAATCTTCCGTACGAATAAATTTACTTTGGTTTTCGCTGATATCCTTCCTCCACAAGAACTATCTACCACGCACCCAACACGAAAGCGCACACAATACTTTCAAGAAAGTTAGCTCAAGAGCCAAATTTTCATCGTTCCGGAACAGCAAAAGAAAATCTCCAATGACCAACCGGAAACCAATCGCCGAAGAAAACAAGAATACCAAAAAACACTGGCAAGGTGTGTGCGTATGTAGGACGAAATCAAAATTTCGGAAATCCAAACAGAAACTAAAACCAAAATTAAAAAAAAAAAACTAAAGAGAAGGGAAAAACAGTCTCGTTTTTTCAACTCGCGCAAATCAGACACGGATCACAATTTTTCCATTCGATCCAGAAGAATCGTCGTCAAAATGAAAATTCAAGCCGACGACGAATTGTTAATTCGAATAAAAATTGAAAATTTTGAATTCGGATCGTTGTTGCGCGCCAACGTACGATTTACTCGCAACAAAAGCTAAAAACCAACTGAACTCCGTGCCAGAATTTCCGTGGACACACAACTAGCGGAGCTTTCACATGCTGCTGCTGCCGTTGTTAATACACAAAAGCGAACGGGAAAATACCATCATATATTGCGCGCACAGGGGCATCAACATTCACCCGACAACCACAATTTTCGCATGCTTAGTAATTTCCCAGCTCGTGTTCGGAATTGTTCAACTGCAAAATTCTTGTCAGTGAAACGAAATCAGTTCGAGATAATTTGATTTTTCGGTAGTTTTCATATCACCCTGTATATAGTATACATATCCTGGCGTATAATGTGTGAATGTAGATACGTCGCATGCCGCGCCGTCGCTCAAGATGCAAAGAAACCGGAATTGCGAAATGATGCTGCGACTTAAACCTGAACAAGGGATTAATACAATGTTGAGATATTTTAGCATGTTGAGATGAGGTGATGCCTAGCAACATGTTGCCAGAAGATGGTATGAGACAACATAATGGTCAAGACCGATTTAACCCTTTAGCGTACGACGGCGATGACCACTCGCGGAAAAGATTGAAAGGAGTCGTTTGATGATCGACTTAGTAGTTCGAAATCAAAACATAAAATCCAGCTAAAAGCGATCCTTGAGATCCTTCCATTACTTTATAAGTGTCCCAAATAATTTTATTATTGATTGTGAATCGCAAGCATTACATGGAGCACTTGAAATTAGGCGTTTGGTTATTCTTTTTCGCGGAGGTTCGCATTAGCCCCCTGTGCTTCTTCTCATTTGCTTACATCCTTGACAGGTTTTGAAATAAGTTTAGGATGTTCTTCATTATCCAAATCAGGGGGGGGGGCGGTCCGGTGCTGATGGGAGTCTCCCAATGTGACTTTCACGCAGAGTTGTGTATTTAATTTGTTTTTAAAACTGAAAACCTGATTAATATGCAAATAAAAGTATGGACACCTCTATTCTGTTCGATTTAAATCATTCTTTTTGATAAGGATTCAATATGTTTCCTTATGAAATCGACTGAGTATGGGAATAAGTTTCCTCCTTTATTGGCCATAAAACGACTCAGAATTTCTCGCAGTAAATCAGACTAGTGTGTAATCAACACTCACCATCCTGGCGCAAGACATTCTTTTCTTTGTGAAGAGATAAAATGAATCCGTGAGAAGTTATCCTTTTCGTCATTTGACGTATAAGCATACTTAGTCTAAGTGACGCTTATTCATCTGTACGACCAACGAATAGAGCCACAGTATCAATAGACATAGTTGATCGAGTGCAACTCATCTAGCATATCCTATCTCAGTAGTCCATCGTTAGACACGTTCGACAGGTCTGCTACAAGAAAGGATCTCTGGCCAACATCCAATGTACCCTGCATCCTTTTCAGGTTGTGTATCGTTCTAATGTTGGCTTTGGTCCTTGAGATAGTCTCTCAGAAGTTGCATAAGATATTGCGGAACATGAAGAGGCGTTTTCAACGTATCCAGAAAATCTGTCCATCTAACGAAGTTGAAGGTGTTCCGAATTTCGAGCGTCACCATAAGAACGCTCCGTCGTTTGGTGCACCCTTTAGGACCGCGCTCGACATCTCTGCAATCCTATCGATGGTTGAGCGAACTTTCTTAAAACCGTACTGCCGAGGAGACAGGTCCCCAGAAGAACGTATTGCACCAATGAGTCCTTAAATTTATGAAAATTGGACTACATTCCTTAATTTTTCCACTATTTATGTCTATAGAGAAACGGCTTACGCTATTTATGTTTTAAAATACAGTTAACATACCCTTTCTTAAAGCCTGACTTATTGAATGCCTGATCATTTTGTTTGTTTCTAGAACTGTATCCATTTAGTCAGGACAATTAGTAAAACTGAATTTCAGCTAAGTGGTAACCGCATGTAAGTGGTAACAGCATAAGTGGTAGCCGCATGTCTTCATGTGAAATTATCTTACAGCTAAGCTTGATCCTTTATCGAAGTGGAAACTATTGAACTTAGAAAAAAATAAGGTCCCTGGTTAATTTTGGTATTTTTTTTATATCGATCTGGAGTCGGTCTTCGAGTCCTCCAAGTCGAATATCTTTTGTCTTTTCCGAAAAATAACTTATTGGGCATGGGAATTAGTTTCCGCCGTTTTTTCGACAAAATTTTTAGTTTATTTCAACTTGAAAAAATACAGTCACGTCATTCAGAGTATGCCCCATTTGAAGCTATGACCTTCTCTCATCTTTCTGGTAGTACATGGATTCGCCGGCGGAAAAATCTCCATCCTTCGAATCGATCCAGTGATCGAGCCATTTTTGGATGCCTTCATAGGAAGTAAATCGTTCTCCAGTGAGGGCCAATTGCATGGCGCGGAACAAATGAAAATCCGTAGGAACTTTTTCTGGGGAATACGGTCTAAGATTTCCAAATTCACACCTTCCAAATACTTTTTGACCGGCATGGCTACGTATGGCCTTGCATTGTCATGCAGCAAAATCAGCTTGTCATATCTGGCCGTTTTTCCTTCCGAGCTCGATTCAGACGGATGAGTTGTTATCGGTACAGATCCCCAGTGATTGTTTCAGGAGTTCGTAATAGATGACACCATTTTAGTCCCACCAGATGCACAACATGGCCTTGTAAGCGTGAATATTCCATTTTGACGTCGATAGACCTGGTTTTGGCCACTTAGGGTTGTCTTAGTACATCTATTTCTCATCCCCTGTCACAATTCGATGCATGAAACCTTTTCTTTTTTGTCGTTGAAGAAGCAACTCGCACGTCATCAAACGCCGTTCGATGTCCCTCTTTCTCAGTTGATGCGGCACCCAAGTTCAAGTTTTTTGAATCACTCCCATGGCGTGCAAACGCTAACTGACGGTAGATCTGTCAACATTTAATTCCTTCTTCGGCAATTCTTCTAGGCTTCGACTTCAATCTTCATCCAACGATTCCCTTAGTTGTGAATCTTCAAACTTTTTCGATGCCCCTTTACGATCTGTATCAGTCACCTCAAAATCACCATTTTTAAAACGCCAAAACCAATCTCTGCAATCCGTCTCAGATGGAGCAGGACCACCGTAAACATTGAGCATTACACAATAAACTCCCGCAGCACTTGAGAATGAAATAATGAACTAAGACTTCCCGCAAATGCAGCTTTTTCGGTATGAAAGTCGACATTTACAACACGAGAAAAAAATTAACGGTGTTCACGTTTTGAAGGAATGTCGACTACTGCGTTCGTGAGCCTACGCATACAACTTTCAATTCCAAGAATTCTATTGCAGCAGACACTAAAATAGTATCTGTAAGGACTGTCTACTGTAAGAACTGTTTACCAACGATGGAAACTTATTCATATAGCCAATAGTTGAAATTCCTCTGACCTAATTTCAACGGTATCTATCAAAATAGGCGAATTATCGTTCAATTTCATTGATCTTTCGGACTTGTAAAACTTAAGATTTCCAATAATATTTGAGTTGAGAGGCCAAGATTGCGACTATACAACTGCAATTCCTTGTAGAAGCCTTAAATTGATAGTTATTTTTTCTCACTTACAACTTCAAAGTGAATTGTAAACCCTTTGCTAAGCCAACTTTGCAGCGTTTTGGAAAAAAATCTCCGCTAAGTTGGCTTTGAAATTTTGCAAACACAACAAAACAATTGTTTGAAATCAAATTGAACGAAAAAATTGATCAAATTTCGTGCCCAATTGCCTCGAATGCGAAAATAAAGGGTGAAACAAAACACTCTAACTTTTGACATGAATATTCAATCGGAATAAATTTATCAGCAAAATCAAATCGACCGTCAAAAATTTTGACACCCACTTTAATTTTTCTGATACGACATAAATAATTTCCATTCAAAGTGAAAACAGAAATTTAAATACTACGAAAAAATTGGCTTTTAATAGTCAACAAAATCGGGTACGAAATTCGAAAGGAAGGTCCGTCTAGTTACGAGTCAAATTTCCAGAACCCTTCTCCACTACCTGGATGTTTTTTTTTTGTTTTTGACTGAATGGTTCATTGGATTCCAGCATAAGCAAGACTAAATTATTTCGAATAGGATTTAGAAACTTTCAAGCGATTTACTATCCGTGCTAAGAAAATAATAGTTTGGTATGGTCCTTAAGCTCGAACGTCAGTCGCTTTACTTTTTTGAAAATGAAAATCACGTTATTTTAAATGACGAACGCTTCAGGAATAAGTAATATTTCTGGTTAAAAGTGGAATATATTGACACAAGAATATATTGACAGAAGAAAGCTTACACCAAGAGGCTGTGTCTTGTCAAAAATTTTCAAGGAAAATTCTCGGGACAAATTATTTGAAGAAATTGAACAAATTAACTAAAGGATTGCATCCTTTGTTGCAACATCAACATGAGAGACAGAGAGAAGGAGGAGTGAGATTAATTTCCTAGCCCTCGTGCTCCTATAACTACATATACTGCCTATGCCTTCAGATTATGGGAATCCTTTCTCTAGCGCTCCAATATCCACATTTTTCCATTTTTCCTTCATCTTTTGCAAGCGAAAAAAGTGCGATACACGTCAATTCCGTCCCCTAAGCAACACATACAGTTGGTGAATGTCTACTAATTTTGTGATGATTAGACCTGAAGCATCCGTGATCGCTCAAGTAGAAATCGGTCTCACCATGCATTTCACTAAGCTGTGGCCTATGTTCAGAGATCAGACATGAAACGGCGCTTCAATTTTTGTTGCGTTTCCAAGATTGAATCGCTGAGAGAGTATCGTCTCTCTGTCCTGCTTACTTCCCTGTTGTTTTTTCTTCTGCGTCGGCGACCCATATTTACTTGGATATGTTTTGTGGCCTTAGATATTAACTCTTGTACAGTAAAAAGACGTTTGAAAATATTTATTCATTCAAATTTGGTGGCTTGCAGTGAAAGTACCAAATTTATCGAAAGACCTTAATTTTAATAATCATCTGCATAAAGCCTCCAAACTTCGAGAATGTTCAACGGATTGAATTCGGGTTTGGTTCGGCATGCACTGACTGAGGTGCAGATTCATATGCAGAACAGTTTCTTATTTAATTCATGTCAAAAAAAAAACTCACATACGTAGCAGCACTCTCTTTTTCTTTTAATTTTTCAATAGGTAGATGGATGTTGTGTACTTGACTGAGCGAAACAAATTGAAATCTTAAATTATACGAATCTTTGTCAATCGTGAACCCTAAAGGAGTTAAAACTGTCTTAACCAGGAAAGCAATGTTATCAACTCTGTTTGACACGTTTTTAAGTTTTACTGGTCCGTACTATAAGGGAAATCGTAAATAGATCATGCACCACTGTTCGTGATATGAGTAAACAATTTAATGCTATAATCCACCGTGACACATAGAGGTCGCTCGATATTGGTCTGGGGCTAAAAAAGCGCTGCTGGTCTAGGTAAACTTTCTGTAATTCATGGTTGTAAAGTATTTGATTATTCAGGTATAATATTTACTTACTCAAATTGAAAAATATTCAGTATGAAGTGCTGAACAATTTCTCGAATAAAAGAACACTTCCAATATCGCTAGGATGACCATCTAAATCACAAACGACTCAATTGTGCGTTTGTAGGTGCTGTATTTACAGGGAACACCTCCTCAATTGCCTGACTTCAATTTTGTTGAGGATTTATGGGCTTATTTATTAAAAACAACTGAAAAATCATTCGATTAAAAATAAAAAAGACAAGTACAATGGTTCAAAATCGGCTCTACATTTAGACAAAAAATAATGGAATCTAAAAGCCTAAAAGATGGGCTACCAGTTCGCAATTTCGGAGATTATCTTCTCTAATAAAGACATCTAGTGCCAACTGTTGATTGACCACACTCCTTCGTGGCATTTCCTATGCTAATCTAAATATTCGCTGTTTACTTCCATTTTGAAGGAGTACTCAATAATTCCAATTCCAAAACCAAAAAAGGCCCGTCTTTTCTCCAATCACGATAAACCAACTAACTTTTTTTCAACGTGAGGTACTGCAGAAATAAGTTCTTAATCGGCTGAATAGGTTTCTTGATGGCAGCACCATCTGACTTTCAATTTGGTTTCAGTTATAGACATACCGTGTCACGTTAGACCTTATATTTGTCTTTAAAGAGCTGATGCTTGCAGAAATACTTCACCTCATGTCGAAGTTGTGGTTGATACAGTACAGCATGAAGGCCTTGTTTGGAAATTAATTTAATTCCAACTTCCTCCCGCTTTAACTAACATTATTAGATCCTACTTAAATATACTGGCAAATTCTAGACAAATTATTTCATTTTCAACACAAGCATGCTGGAGTGCCACAAAGCTAATGATTAGGCCCATTATTTTCAATGTATACGCCTCATGTATGCCATATTTTGATGAATTGACATTCAGAGGTTGCATTGAATATGCCGTTTGACCAAGAACTGATTCCAAAGGTGAATATGACCAATTATCTTTACCCTTAATGTGCCTTATCGTAATATTTCTTCATGTCCCGATAAAAAAACCAATTCTGAAGTAAATAATAATGCAATCTTCAATGTACATAAATATAATTGATATACTTTGTTCTGAGTTTAATTAGGCCAGAAAAAAGGGCAGAAATTCGCTACAGTCTTTACTCAACACAAGAGCAAGTTTTTCCACTTTATATATTGCTGGAGAAAACTATGAACAGATCATCGGATTGAGAAAATCTAATATTCAGAGTGAAATATCTCAGTCCAATACATGGAAACATATAATCCGCTTATATCCTCAGAAACTTATTTTTCAGAACATGACTCTAGAGAGCCGAAATGCGCTCTGAAAGAAGTCAACGCAAGGATAACCGGAAAGAGATTGCATAATACTTAGCAGAAATTAGTTCTTAACCGACAATTTTGCAATAAAAAGCCTATGAAGTACACCCAGACTCGCAATAAAGAGACCCAAAAACTAATATTTATTTTCGAAAAAAGACGGCAGAGTGAACGAAAAGTGGAAGAGAACTAAGAAGTATAAAGAAGAAAACAAAGGAGTTGCAGTTACCCAAAAGGCTTCACAATGAAATGAGTTCTCGGTAGCAAAAACGAGGCGCCTTGATTTTCGCTCAAATCGAAGCTATGAATAGCTTCAATAATGAAAAAATAATAAAATAATAACAATAAGTAAAAAGGACTGAAAGAAGAAATTTTCCGTTGTTATAGAATAAGTTTTTCTATCGTGTATCCCCTTCAAGTGTTAAGTGTCAATGGGTATGTGTCAAAAACTCAAATCTGTGTTCTATACAAAGAGAAGGAAAGCTAGCTCAGTGGCTAGTCGATGTACGAAATATCTCAGGTCACCACTGAAAGGGCAAGTTATTTAACTTTATAGTTTGCTGGAAAAATACTAAAAAATCCAGTTGAGATTGAGCCAATTTAGTATACCTTCCGAGGGAAATATCTCGATCCAAGAGATGTGAGCATCTGGTCCTCTCGAATACTCAGAAATTTTTCAAAATAAGCAAGCCAGAATGCACTCTTGAAGAAATCAACCCAAGGCTAAGCAGAGTAAGATGGCTTTTAAAAGTACTTAGTGATGTTGAAAAGGAATCCTGTGAAGTTCACCCAGGCCCAGGTTCACTTTCCGAAAAGGATAAGTTGTTTTGTTCAGATTAAAGTGATGAATAACTTTTTGGTTGATTTACAGTCGAACACAAAACCTAACACGACACAAGAGTAATTTTTTGTTTATAATTTATGATGATAAAGCGTTCACGATTCGAATATTGTCACTGAAGTAATGCATAATTGGCTGCATTCTGAAAATATTTAAAGAAAGACGACCCGAGAGGCTACATGCCTTAAATATTATCCCCGCTCCTCTTATCAAGACTCCTTAGATTCTATTCAGCATTCGGTTCGTATAGAAGATCCGAAATTTTCGTTAACTCCAAAATTTCCTTCCCTTGGTAACATTTCCTCTGGTCAAAAACACTTGACATGCTGGTGTCTCTCCAGCTCGGAATAAATCGAAGTAAGGTGGGAGCAGATGAGGACTATAAACGTGTTAGCTAAGTTATATTCTATAGTAGTTTTTATAAAGTTTGAAGATCAATGATGAATCCTGTGCATCAGGCTTCCGGAATGAGTCCCCAGCGTTTCCGTTTAGCGTGAAAAATTGATCATTTTCCTAATTTTCAGACTAGGAGCGAAGAACTTTTTGTGTATTCGACAAATCTGGACCTTTCAAACACTGCTTTGAGCCTTATAGTTAGCATCAAAGCAGTAGAAATTTAGTCTACAATCCGTGCCAAATCACCTAGCATGTATAAAACGTTACACACAAATGTTGCATTAATAGGAAAGATCCAATTAACGTAAGTTTTACCTTCATTTATAAATGGAGGCAAAAATTACTGTGTGAACTTCATAAATCGTGTGGCATCCAACCTATCGATCAGCTGTCTGTTACCTAGAACCCCCATCAGATCGTGCAGAGAACGAGGCAATGCTATTTGAGTTAGACCAAACTTATGACATAAAGGATCACAAAAGACGTATCAGAAAAACGTCGCTTGATACTTTTGACTGTAAATGTCAAGAACATTCTAGCTGTCTAACTCCTAAACTATTCTATTCAATTTTCTAGCTGAGCTTGATTCCAGCTTTATATGAAGCACTACTTGTGCCGATCCTCTCAGTTCAATTTGCAACATTGATCTTTAGAAAATTTAGGACTTGCTAAGCGACACATTAATCACAGAACAATAGTAAAAAAACATGAAGGGTTAAACCAATCTGGTCGAACCCCCGCTGCAAACCAGTTAAACTGATTCCAGCTAGCCGTCCTATTCTTGACACACAGCAACTAAAGTTGAGGTGAACATGGATTAATGGCCTAAGTACAATTTACGACTCTTTCACGAGATCCCTGATAATTTTCTTACCAACTCAAAGAAAATGAACCCACTCACCCTTCCAACTAATATGACTCATAATATTCATATTCCTGCACAGCAAATAGATCCATGGCCAGCAACATTTCAAACATCTCAGTGAAAATCCATTGTGCCTAAATCTAACCGGTTTGCGCGTTTCACAAACAATTATCGGCTGATACTAGCAGCAAGGACACAAAAAAAGGACATTTCTTAGACTGCCGAATCCAAGAAATCTTGTCTACCTACATTTTTTTCATCCTCATTGATTTGTTCTTTTGTTCGATTGGCAGATGACCTTACATCCTCATTGCCATGTATCCTCCTCTTAGGTTTCATTGCCAAGTGCTACCCGACCGATTGTTGTGTGATGATCGGTCTTCACGGATCGAAGAAGCACTTCAATGCTGCTACGAGGAAGTCAAGGCAATGGAAGGAGGTCAATGAAATTTTCCTGCGAGCACATGAGACCAAACAGGTTGTGTTTCTAAATATATAATTGGACAATATGTGCTCATCGTTTTTGTCGGATCGTATGTTCTTTTGTGGTAACACATGGATCGTCAACGTTTCCAGAGAATTTGCAGGATATGCAATGAAGGTGTGCATTTTAGATCAATGATGTGAATGCGATGATAGGTGTAAATTGTATTAAAGAGTTGAAAATAGGCAATAAGTCTAAATTGAGGACAATTGTTACATTGCGAAAACCAGAAAAGTCGGTAAAGCAAAAAGAATTTTCAAAAGTCCTGCTTGAATAATCTATAGAATATGGAATAGCAATCATGTGATCAATAGTGCGAATCGTTCCACCAATTGACCAACTTTTCAAATGCAATATCGTTAAAGTCATCGAACGAGTCAATCTTAATTCCCATAAAGATCTCGATCTTCATCTAATTTCTCCGCCCATTTTATCATTAATCGCGGTCTCTTCAAGTCAGAATCAATGAATAACGTCGTCTTCGCGTCGTTTGCATTGTCGGCGTTGTCGCATTGAATGGCTACCAAATGAGGTCACAATTTAATGGTATCACATTATCATCGCATTCTTTGGGAGGTCTTTTAGCTCCGTTTGTCTTCCTTCTCTCGGTTTTTACGGCCAAAACCAGCGATCATGAACCCAAACCTTAACCATTCTTCTATTTGTACCGTTCGCGTTTACCACCGGAATTACCGATCATCAGTCATGTGTGGATCATATAAGTCACCAGACACGCGATATTTGTGGGTGTACTGTATGTGAAAACACTGAAGATACACATCAGATACAAGCACATATGATTGGATCATCACAAAACAGTACCCATTATACGACAGGTGTTTTTGATGCGCTCATTGCGTCTACCGTTTTCAATTTGAACGGCTCCAACACACAAGGAACCATACGAAGGAAAGCCCGTTTTAATGGGTGTTGTATAGCATGTGCCTGAAAATTTTTGGGTGGTTGCCATATGTTGTCACCCATCGAGCAAGTCCAGTTTTCTTTTTTGTTGATTCTTCGGCGTTGTGTATGCGACCAGTCAGGCGTATAAGCTACCAAACTGATTTGAATATGTGACCAGTCACTCGGTCAGACACAGGTTACCTGATCGAGCCTCCGTAATACTTAACTAACATGTTGTTGGTACTCTACGCGTTGATATGTGGAAATTTTCGACGCTTGTTTGAACAGACTTACAGTCGAGTGAGTATGCTAAAACTCCCGTTTGGCGGAGCATATGTTGGAGTAGTGAAAGACGATAAGTGGACAGTAAGTTTACGCTGAAGATTAGGCCTGATTGTATATGATGTCGTTATAGCGGCTTATGTGAGGTTTAAATGGATTGGTTGCAGCTTCATGTGCGTCAAGCAAGTCTTCAAGCAAATGAAAATGCAGAAAAGGAAAAAAAAGGTTCCAGTATATTTTTAATATGATTATTTCGTTTGGAGTTGGACGTTGTCCTAAATATGACCAATAATTTTTGGGCATACAACTCGCAATTGAACTATTCCATAACCCCAACTGAAAGCCAACATGAGAAGCTATGCGTGTACTTTGAAATTGATATCAACATATGTCCCACTTCTGACACCGATGTAATAACAAAAGTGAAAAATGTAACACCGAACACCGATGTAACACCGATGTAACACCGAACAAAAGGGAAAAAGGTCCAGTATATTTTAAATACTCCTTATTTTTCTTGTTTTTTTTTCTTATGACGAATATGACGAATAATTTTTCGGAATACAACTTGCAGTTGAACTTTTCCGTAAGTCCAAGCAAGCCATATGCCAACTTAAAACGCGTTGTTTGCACTTTGAAATTTATTTCAATATATGTCCCACTTCTGACACTTCTTTGGATGCCAAAAGGTAGCACCGTTGGAAACCCATGGTTTTTAAAGCATAAACAATGCAAATCATATGAAGGAATGTTTTTTGAATCGGTCATAATATTAGCTTTACAGTTTTGCCTGAAGCTGCCGTTTTCTTAAAGGTAGCATTAGTATCAATTATAAGCTGAAATTAATATATTATTGTTGTCAATATCATTTTTGATTGTAAACATAACTTATTACATTTGGAGCTGAGCAAAAAAAGCTGTTTATAAGGTCTTTTCGTGGGGCTGAACGGAAACCAGCAGCTTGTTATTAAAATTTGTTATAATTTTTTTTTGAAATAGTCAATAAATTCATTTTTTTGCTATTTCTGACATTTAACGGCCACTTGGTGAATTAAAAAGTACAAAAAGAAAGATTGAACTGAGTCTTTTTTACTGTTTGTGATCGCTTTGATACATAAGGGTCCATCTGTTGTCATGCATCATGACCTCCATCTCAAAATCCTTTGTATCGACTTTCGATTTTCTCTATATTTTTGTGTAGCCATTCTCTTTGCTTGTCGCTCGGGCCGCCCATGCTCTGTTGGAGAAAAAAAAAACCCAAGGTATGAATGCAGAAAATGTATCTTGAACGACACTTGAGTTCCAATTTTGTGAACTTTTTTGAAAAAATTGTCGATTACTTGCTTGTGATTCGGTGTTTTGTGGTTTGGATACTTCGAACAATGAAAAATACTTTGGAACAATGCCTATGCTGCTACTTCATAAGGCGTTTCATATCTTGTAACCTTTGCATCAGCCGTATGTTTCCCATCTATATCAGTTCCGACAAACATTCCTTCTTTGACTTTTCTGTATGACAGTTAGGACAACTTGATTGAGTACTGCAAGTTTGTCCGCAATTGATTGAAACGAAGTTATTAGGACATTTTTCGACTTATAACTACATAAATTCGTAATAGATTACCATTCCTACATGGAACTGGCTACGTCAATGATGATACGTCAGGATTTTTATACTGTCCTGGTTTTTTTGCAGTAATACCGACGTCATCCATTGATCCAAAGTAGCAATCATCGGCATGATTTCACTGTTCTCTCCATAACGTATCAGTTTCAAAACGCTTTAAAGACACGGAAACGATGCAACAGCAAAGATATTGGTTAGCGCCGGATTTATTGAGCGGAGTTTGTTTGATTGTGAACAGATGCTTGCAATGCGTAACGTTAAGTAATTTCTGCAAAGTATTGCAAAAGAGGATGGGAATGGGTTCTTTATGATAACTCCTCAATCATGAGGATTGTCTGGCGATACTTCCACGTAGTCATCTCGACAGAGTATTTACGACTCCAAGGTTATACTCTATATTTTTTGGGATCATCTCACGACGCAGAAGAGATCAAAACATACCATGAAAATTGAAATGGGAAGTTCTACTTCACTTGGCGTATTTTCCAGGTGAAGTTTCCTCCATTTATTGGATCAATCGTCAGCACTTTTTATCTTATGAAGAAATGATTTACTGGATCGACTCGGCGATTTGGATTTAATCGGCAATGTATGCTACCCCGAAGGTGCAAAAATAATTGCCATAAAATCAAATATTTAAAAATATTAGAAAAATATCTTTTGGAAAATGCCTTTCCAAATTCTAAGGCAGCCTTGTCACACCTTCTTTAGGGATTCTAACGTAAGATGATTTTAGGTATGGATTGAATCGTTTTTATGCCGTATATCAGATCCTGACTTTAAAACTTCTGGTAAAGTGCAATTCCGTCTACAACAGTTTCTTCCATGTCAATTTTCAGATGGAATCGAAGTTTCTGCAAAGTATGTTTAAGGATGATTTTCCAACTTTCACCAAATAGTCAGATAAGGATATCCCCGTAGATTTAACGATCGATTCTGTCGGGAGAACGACGTTGTTTCCTTCCCGCTGGAGAAAGGATTCCCGTAATCTGAAGCCGCCTCTAGTCATTGCAATACGAGGCCTAGCCCGAAATAATGTGTCAAACCGTACCAGGCTTGGCTCTCAGGTTGACAGGAAAGGTAGTCCAGAAGCATTAGACGTATGGGAGGGGGTAAACAGCCTTCTGCTTCTTACAAAATTAAAAAAACCGAAATAATGTTAACGAAGTTTTTTCTTCCCACTTAATGCTTTCCTAAACAACACTGTATACCTAAAGAGAAAATCAGTTAATCTACTTTCCAACCTAACCATAAGTTCAATTGATTTGCTGTGGAAGATCATGAGATTTGAAACGTCATAATTTTGGAGAATAGAAGACGTCGAGATCACAAATTTTGATCCGTTTTGACTGTCATGATTTCTTGCAAAAATTTTTAATTAGTATTAAACAAGCAAATGTCATTGGCGAGCGTCAGCAAACATAGTTCAGTCACATACTTTAATCTGGTATATCGCCTGCCATTTATTTTTGATTTGATTGAATAAGCTGCAGTCTTCTGTTAATAAGAATTAGTTCATCTTAGTGAAGAGCCATGAAAATTAAAAAGCAGATCCCATTCATTCATAGAATCTTATTTATTGGTCACTTTGACCTTAGAATCTCAGATATTGGTTTTCAGGGAATTTTCGATACGCACAGAAAAGTCAACAATAATATAAATTTAATGCGAATAATTATATCAATTTGCAGTAAATTATAATATTTGTATGTATATTTTTTGGTCAGACTAAGGCTTATTGCGACCAGACTATCGGACCACCGACTAAAAATCCCTTCTATCGCACCGAGAACTTTGCCTGGAACTATTTGTCACATTATTTTCAGCTAGGACTTCTTTATTTCACATATCAGAGCCTTCGGGTTAGTGAAATCCTCCTTCTAGCAGGCATTCCCGGAAAAACGGATCACTGAGCCCTCTTGACTTAGCACTGACTCGAGATCAAAGATTTCCGTCTTTGTAAGAAGGACCATCCGAGCGTCATGTTCATTTCAATCAGTTCCATTTGTCGTTTGCTACTAAAATGTCTTGACAAAAGCAAACTAGGAAGAATCCTTCTATTCTCTCTTCGAGATGTAAACGATGCCCCACTCTACTTTGACATGTGAAGAAGAAATGGAAGGAGTCGCCCCGCCCCACACGGGTAAACAGACAGTTGATAGACAGGCACTATCCTATTTTGGGTAGGTAACACTCAAAACACAAGTGCCCACTATAAAACTGCGTCAGATAGTAATCTTTCTCCCCATACTTTCGATTGTTTCGGTCCCACTGCTTCCTGTTTCATTTGCCTAACCTTTCTGTCAAAAAATGCGAGTCCTCCCTCTCTGCTTTCGTGGAGTAGCCTCTCTACATTCTTCTATCTTCACAGATTGGATTCTTCTTCGTTTCTTAGCAAGGAGCGCAACGGATATCGTACTCGCGATGGGCAACACTGCCAGCTAATAGACGGTGGGGCATGCAGTCGAAATCTGCAGATCACTTAGTGTCTGGTTCCAATATGACTCCTTACTGAGAGCTTCAGTCCAACCCACGGAGTCGCATATCAGCACCGGATCAACTGCCCTCATCAATAGCCGGCTCCTGAAGAACGATAATAAAAATAAGCAACACTACATAGTATGGTACGCGCACCATAATTTGCGTTAGACAGACCATGGATTGGTTTAAGGCAGGTATCCTTCAATTATTTGTATTTCTGCTTAGCAAATGCATGCAAAGTAAAAGATGCGAATACATGTCTTGTCTACTCGGTGGCATTGTTTTTTAAATATTTACATTTCATTCGCATGCTCCTATAGTAGATGTTTTTCGAGGAATTTGAAAATTGCATAAAGGAAAACGTAAACAAAACCAAAACTTCGCAACCATTGTTATCCCGAATTCCAAAGATGAAAGATGAAGACGAAGAAAATTCTAGACGACATGCATATTTACAATAAATACGAATTTTTTCTACCATATTTGTGCATTGAAATCTGCGTCATTTTAATAATTTGTTGGGCAATCTAACCTTCAATATTTCACCTGTTTTTCCGGTTCCTTAAATCAAACCATCCCATCATAACATGCATGTTTACATGAATATGTGCGTCATTAACGGAGTAACAACAATTATCATTTAATATTAAAATTCAATGCAAATATTGGATATAACCTCCAAACCAGCGCATCACATCATCGCAATCAACGTTACATATTGTCATATGTAACATACGAGATTCTTCATATATGCTAATTATTCATATAAGCTTCCTCTTAGTCCGCTTCACATAATGCACATTATTTGTACAGTTCATTTTCATACGTAAGGTACAAACGTTTGATTTGCAGTAAAGGCTTTGATTTGTTCATTCCACACTTGGTTGGAATGAAAGGTACGTGGGATCTTAATGTGTATCTAGATAAACAACATATATAGATACGCACATATGCGGGAAAGTTTAAGTCGAGATTTTTCTTATTGATTTGTTTTTCTGTGAATTTGATCTATAAATAGGATCAATTCATAAAATAAACGAGCAATATCATATGATCTTGTAAGCTCATGAGATAAACAATTAATGTTTAACGTTGGGAATATATATCAAACCAAAGATTTTTGACAAAAATTTTACTTTTAAGGAGCACCTGATTACTCGCAACATGTCATATGCGGTGAAAAAAGCTTTTAAATGTTAGATCCTGTGGGAAAGATCTATCTATTACGTAGATCATAACATTTAATTGTAAATCATAACAGAAATCCTGTTTTTTGAAGATTACTGAAAACGATTCGATAACAATGTTACAGGATTGTAGGAATAGACTTGTCTGCGGATTTCTGCGGACAGACCACTACCAGAATTACTCAGACACTAAAATTTACTGCTACAATACTTCAATCTACAGACAAAGTTGGCTGTAAGATTCAGTCTTGACTTTCTCCAAAAAGTGTCTTGAAGGATATACAAGATCATCGAGGCTTCTAACGTCAAACCAAGTCCCAAATCTTAAAATGATATGCAATGGACACGTCAGTGTAGTTAAATGTGCAGAAATTGCTTTAGAGGGGCCATATTGAAAAAAAAAACAGCTTGTTGCAAGTCAGGATCTGATTGACAGAATAACATAAACTAACCATCGTCGGAAAAAACTTCAATAAGATTAACTATGTTCACGCCCTGGTGTTCACAACCTTTTGTATGCTATGTCAAAAAATAGCAAGCAGCCTTTGATCTTCGCCAAATATTGACAGGATTTCAGTTTTTTCCATTTTTAAGTAGGTCATTTGACTACCTAAAGAAAGACGCTTTCTGCGCCGTTACCACGGCGCATATAGCTAGAACTCTTTCGAAAACTTCACCAAAATTCAATTTTGACTTCGGCATGAAAATGCCTACCTGAACTGCACTTCTGGGTAGCTCAAATCTAGTCAGATGCTGATAGACTTCATCAGCAAGTGCTTACAACGGCTTAGGAGCAATATTATTGTTTAAATTGATTTGAAATACCTAGAAGTTGGTTAGGAAGCTCCACTGACAGATGTCAAAACGCTCAAAGATGAATGGTTAATCGGACTTTTATAAGAAATAAAAAAGTTGTTCGTTTAAAATATGATGTCAGATTCGTTGTATAAGATAGTCTGTAATATTTTTTATTCGCAAGAGATTTATAAGGGCCAAGAAAAGACATAGGAGCTTTAACTCGCGTAAGACCTAGGAGATATTAGAACTCGCCTAGGATAGGAAATACTAGGAGACTTAAATACACGACGAGACTTAATGACTTAAATACACGAAAATCTACATGACGATGTGGTATCATGTTGGAGTTATGGACGGCTTAAGATCGTGCACTCTGATCATCAGCACTGATTCCGTTGGAGCCTTAAATTTACAACATAAACCCACTGTGCGAACAATACATTGAAACCCTAGAATACCACATTAGTAAAACTATTATTCGACCCTATTTTTCAGAGCCGACAAATTGAATAATTAACAACAATTTGGTGAATTGAGTTGCATTTACGTTTCCGTTTGTAATCTCTGTTTCGCTTTTGAAATGTCAACCCGCAAGCAAACAAATACCCCCTACGGTTCAAATTTTTATATCGGTCCTTATAATCAGCAACACCACCTTGGTTGATTGTTTCAGTCCAGTGCAGAGTTCTACTGCGAAAGGAACTATTGGAAAAGTTGACTCCTTTGTTTGTAAAATAAAAGAAAGGGCTGGAGGAGTTATGATAAGGCCCAAAGACGTCTGGGAGATGAGAGGGGCCCTCGTTTCTCGCAATTTCAACTCGTCCAGAGAGGGGCTCTTCGAAGTTTTTGATGAGCATTTGACTATAAGCCTTATTTATCACTTACGGTTGCTACTGGAAGGTGCATAAACTGTGTTTGGTAAAGGCGCCTGAAGTTTGCATCGTTGAAAACGCAACGGTTTGAAATTTTTCGACTTTTTGAATGATTTTTGTTTTTATTTTTTTGAAAATTTGACTTACAATTTTGGTAAAGTTTATTCACATTTATGAATATTTTCTACTTTACTTGGGTTTCATTTATATTTAATCATCTACCAAAAAAAAAAACAGTGATAAAATTTGACAACGTTGCGATTGCAACGATGGAAACATGAGACACCTTTTTGGTAAATGGATAACTTAGGATCTCCCAAGACAAATATCAGAAAGCATGATCAAACAAGTTCGGCATAGTTACTCGTTTTAATTGTGTGAAAGAACATTTCGTAACATTTCAAGGATAATTTTTAATATGAGGAAAATAAATGAGTGTACATTTGGCGTGCTACGAATACTGTCAAACAAAAACAATGTTATAGTATGTTTCAATGTATTATGGTGTTGCAATGCGAACTCAAATCATTTCCTCACGGAATCAGTTAAAAATGACATAATTGATGGCAAAAAAAGTCTTCTTTTTGAATCCAAAATTTTCAGGTGCTTAATGAACCTTATTTCGAGATCAAATGCGCAGAACAAGATGGAAAAGAGAGAACAAGACTAAAGAATCCTTCTCAATCGGCTAAGAGGGAAAATGATCAAAGATTCGTTTTCGATCTTGATAACTGCTACCAAGATAGCTACCACTGTATGGTTCGTTATAGGCTTGACATCAGGATCAGATGGACATATCAGTGGTGATTGACTCAAATGATTTCAGCACCAGGAATATGAAATAATAATTCCTTGCATCCTTTGACAAGGATTTCAGCCTCATATATACGACTTCTTTACAAATTACAGTAAAACGAGTACAGTGCAAAGGTAGAGTATGTCATGAGTTTTGCAGGAAGTTTTACTCATTGCGACCCAATAGCTACTCGGGTGGATAGTGCTTTGCTTTATTTCCCACGAAAGCCACAGGAGCGTATAGTTTGAGCACTACTGCCAACAGTTTGAGAACACAATATTGTACTAGAATGAATTGACAAGCAGGGCTAAATTTTGATAAGGGTCATAACCAGTTTTGCCGACACGTGAGTGGGTCAATGCAAACAAAGAATAATATCTGCTTCTGTTATGGGACCATTGTCGTTTATTCTACAACTACAAGTAACTAATTATTTGTAAAGAAAGCAAGTTTCATCTCATGGAATCAAGAGTGAATTATGGGGAAAATCCGGTAACGCGCCGTCATTAAGTTCCTTACCAAGCAGGGAAAGTCTGCTGAAACCATGCTGGAAGATATGGTGTCTTTTCACGGAGACTCTTGTCCGAGTAAAACTATGATTCACAAGTGAAATAGTTTCTTTCAACAAGGCAAGGACCCATTTGAAGATGACCCATCGACCGGATGCCTCAAAAACAACACTGCATAGAGACGTCCCGCGCGTTTTGGACCTCTGTAGTGAAGACAAGGATGGACTATTGAATCGAGTTGTTACTGGAGATGAAAATGGGGTTAAGCATAATAAACCGTAGTCCAAACATGACCCCAGAAGTTTAAGGGGTCACAGTCTTTTCCGAAGCAGAAGGGCTACTTTTGACAACTTAGAAAGATAAAGGCATCACCATAACCAGGTAATACTACGTTTCAATCATAGAGAAGTAGCAAGAATGTATCAAAGATAAAAGAAAGGGAAAGTTGACCAATGGTGTCTTCCTACACGACTACGCGGTTGTTGCGTTGGTTGCCCTCTTTAAGGTGGGCTTTGATATTTTGGCTTACCCATCTTACAGTCCTTTCGTTGGAAACCTGGCTTCCAATGATAGTCATCTGTTCTCAAAGCTTCCATCCCTTGAAAACTTCTCACGAAGTTTTCAAGGGATGGAGTAGTGAAGGACGAAATTTCAGGTTATTATTTGGATAAAGACAAATAATTTTTTTTAAGTGAAGGTATATATATGCTGATTGAAAGATCTGAAAAATATCTTTTCTATTAAAAAATATATTGAAATCTATCTGTCAATGTAAAACTGGTGAATTTATTGACAAAAAAACTCACTTCTGACCCTCTATTCCTCGATCTAAAGAGCACCTTCTAAGTTGAAATTTGCTGAAGCCACTCGGTGCAAATTAATTAAAAAAAAAATTTCATAGAAAGTGGTCTTTTGGTGCCCGATTTTATACGAAAAATTCAAAGCAATGTTCCCAGAAACGGACATCAGTTATCGTGTACGTTTTTTCGCAGAACATGGCAACAACGTATTTAACTCAGGAACAGCTGATAAAACCATTGAATAGTTTTGATTTGTTTACAGATGACGAAGAAGTTACGATTACAACTACTGGAGGAAGCAAAAGGATAATGACATTGACATAATGCCGTCCAAAAACGAATGAAGATTGGAAGAATCAACCGACGGAAGCAGTGACTACACCGATGCTAGCACTCAAACTGCGAATTCAAATTTTGTAAAAATGTATTCCATATTTTTTCTGTATAGTGGAAATTTTTAAGGAAAATTCGTTCCCTGATGTAGATGCTTTAGTGTAGCTTTTCAATTTTAAAAGATTTAGAATGGATCCCCAAATAATCTACCCGAGAATGAAAGCTCGGTATAATTGATTTTGATTTCAGAGCATTTTTTGAGGTACTTTGTCATCAGGAAGAGAGACAAGAATTTGTTAGTGGTGGGCAACAATCCTGCGAGCGCGACACAAATGGAAGATGAATTGTACGTCTTATCTCTGACCTGAGACCGTGGCTTAGTCAAGTGAACGGTGAGACTTATTTAAACTTGATCCAACTCTTGAACAGGCATGGAAGTTCTCGATCAAAGCTGTATGAGTTTGGTAGGTTACGGTTTCGCAACTGTGTGTTATTGCAAAGGGGATGTCGATGACATGTGTCACACATATTTTCTCTGCAAAAAATGGGAAAACGAACGTGGTAACCTCTTCAACAAAATTGAGGAGCTCTTCCATAGAAATGCCAGGAGATATCAGTGATGAAGGTATCTCCTTGTAAAACAATTTTCCCCTCCCTCTCTTTCTGATACGGGAGGGTTCCTTATAATCTGAAGAAATAGGTATGGAGATTAGCTCAAAGTAATGTGTCAAACGGTTCCAGGGTAGGATATCAGGAAAACAGAAGTGGTTAATGGTCTGTCTGGAAGCATTGCGCGTCTGTGAGTTCGATGTTTGATAAGACATTCATTTCGTCCAAAAATTTTCCACAAATCGTGTTAAGTGACATCTTCTGGTTTAAGGCTTATTCCAACTCAAAAAAAAGCACGAAGCTACAGATAAAATGCATCAAGCTTTAGCAGCAAATTCAAACATTGTAATGCAGATTTCTTAGTGCATGTAATTGCTACGGTAGATGGGTTTAAATATTTCTAAACTATGCTCCTTTTCCTGATTGTATCCTGCTCCTATTAGCACATGCTAGATGGGTCGAATTATACATTTCTTCTAACTATGGACTATAATAAAGCTATTGTCCAAGCTACTCGTCCAACGTTCCCGATGTATTCAACCACCAAAAATAGACTTAATGTAAGTACTACAAGAATACAATTTTCATTTACAGTTTTCCCCAAGTGCTGGACCAAATTACAAGAATTATGATAAGTGGTTCATGGTTTTGAGCTCCTGCTCAGCAAATGATTGTGTACAATTGTGTTACGCTTTATTTTAAGTTTTAATGGTTGCGTGATTTCATGATTTCAAGGATTAAAGAGTAAGTAGTGTTGGGTTTCCAATATCACTCTCCGGAACAGTCTGATACGAGTCTATGGAATATTCCGCAAAGCAAGTCGATTGCACGAATAATCTCAAATCATGATTAAAACAAGTCATTAACTATTTTCATCCATCTTTATTGTTAACAAAAATACTTAAAATTCAATTCAAAGAAACCATGAATCAAATAAATTTTAACAACTCAGTTAAACTGTAAATTCATTACATTATCTCAAGATAATAGACACACATTTACAATCATCCATTATGCATCATTATCTTTAAGAGTCATGTGTGGTACATGCATGCTAGCAACAAAGTACTTGTTGTTTTTATACTGTAATTTCATCTCACACATATGCTACTAAAATGTTTTACACGACATGTAGTATGTGAAGATATGTATATTCATCAATTCCACCTGTATTTACGGTGGTTTTTTTCATGTTCTGCAGTCTTTCAAACCGTTAGAATGTATCTAATATGATTGACATTATCATGTGTGAAAGAGAAAAATAGTTAAAAAAACAAAGTTTACAAAAGACATTTGAAAATAATTACGTGCAGTACAATGTACTTTGTTTTATTGTTAAACAAAAGATAGCCAACCTTTTGTAATATTCTGTCAAACAAAGAGATGAAGTTGTCATTAAGAAATTTGTTAACATTAGGTAATTAGGCAACAGCAACGTGCGCACGTTACTGATTTGGTTCAATGCATATGGTCTCTAATTTGAGCTACGATATTTTATGCGTGAGAATTTCAGTCATTGAAGTTATAAGTTGGATTGTTTTATGGACAGTTCAATCATAAAGACTCTTAGCAAATTTAAATTCAATTGAATAATACTGGACCTTTTTTCCATGTTTGTGGGACTCCCCGCAATTTTCTGGTCGATCCACTTAAGCCCTCCCCAATCAACCTGAGGACCTAAACTCTAACCGATTGGCACATCACTTCGGGCAAGGTCTTGTTTTCTTATACCTTCAGGTGCCTAGGAACAATACGGAACCTTTAATTTCGTGGTAATTGGCTATTTTGAAGCTTGGGCCTGGTCCAGGAAGTGAGTTTGTCTGTTACGTACACCAGTTGGAATGATCCTCTGTGGACCTTATAGGGTCGATAAAATAACAAGGTTCAGCGACCCAAAAAAAATTTCACACGATTCCTCTTGATTTTATTTTCAAATGTCCTTTATAGGCAAAACAACCTCAGATTCGAGGCCTTTAGAAAGCTTTAGTATATCCGCGGAGACTAATTTATTTATCTATCTATCTATCTACTATCAATCTGGTGGTGGCAAAGATGATACAGAAAACACAGGTCAAGGAAGGTAAGACGTGATTCCAAAGAAGGAATATGAAGAAGGCTCAAACGGGACTCATAAGGATGACAAGGCATGAGCATGCGCTCATAGAGTACGAAGCGAGTAAACTTACGTTGAACATTTTCAATCGTAGAAATGAGGTAAGAATAACGGCGAAACCAGACAAAAGAACAATATTCTAGGATAGGAGGGACCAAACAAAGAAACAAACAAACGTACAGCAGTAGTAGTTGTATTAGTAGTAGTGGAAAAATAATTGAACTTGTGAACATGCCCATGAATGAAGCCAGAGACTTTAGTTGCTCGAGTAATCACGTTAAGGAGCGTCAAATTTTAGGCGTTGGTCGAAATTAACTCCTAGATCTTTAAAAGTGTTAAAAACAAAGAGAGGCTGCTCATTCAACATATAAGTAAAGCGCATTGATGAGGTTTTACACGAAAAAGTCATTTTGTGGCACTTACGAATATTAACACGTAAAAAGTTAGAAGAACACCAGTTGGAAAGTGTGGTCAAGTCATCTTGTAGAAGCTGATGATCCTGAAGTGACCTAATTGACTGATAGATCTTAAAATCATCAGCATACAGGAGGTAAGGAGAGGAGATCACAGATGGAAGCTTATCTATAAAAAGAAGGAAGGGAAAATAGAATAGAACATTGAGGGACCCCAGATGATTGATAAAAAGGGGGCAAAGTTGTGCCGCAGAGTTTGACACAACAGAAACGATAGTACAAGTAAGACTGCATCCAACACAACAATGGTTTGAGACATAGCAGATGGTGATTGACAGTGTCAAATTGGAGACATTGGAACTGACAGAGATTTAACAAATATGTTTGGAATATCATTAGGACCAGGACTTATGTAAGGATCAATGGAATTGATGATTGTTTCGACTTCACACGGATCAGTACACAAGTGATAGAGAGGAACAGGATTCTCGATGGCGAAGGTAGGGGGAAGAGTAGTTGATATAGAAGGAGAAAAAGTGGAGGAAAAAACAACGAGAATAACTCCGAAATATCTTCGGGAGTAGATACTACAAGATCGTCCCAGTGAACTGTACCAGGAATTATACTTGAAGATTTGAATGATCTGATGTAGGCCCAGAAAGGTTTAGTATTATTGGATCTGAGTGCATTTTCCAAGCTAACGAAATAACTCTTCAAAGCGACTCTGGTTTCATTCTTAGCTATAGAACGCATTAAACAGAAATAGGTTCTTGCTTCAACAGTATCAGACGATTTAAGACAACAGCGAGCCTTATCTTTAGCTTTCCGAGCTAGTAATCCATGTTTTTGTTTTCTCGATGAGAGTTTAGAAAAATGGTAAAACATCTTATAAGATTATTAAGGTAATCATAAAATTTGACTGAAGCCGACTCACTATCAAGATTCTCAAAAAAAGGCAATCCAATTAGTCGAGAGAAGAGCAGTTTTTAATGCTTCATAATTTGTCTTGAAAAAGTTGAATTTAGGAACCGGGACAGATTTGACGGGTGTAGAAGGCGCAATGGCTAAGTCAAGGGATAATGGCGGATGATAGGGGTCAGGAGCAACATAGGGTTGCAAGGCGGAACTTATTGATAGGTGATGAGATGGAACATCCGATAAAATAAGATCAAGTAAACGACCAAGAGGATTATGAACATTATTGAACTGTGACATCGAACAATGGGAGAGATATTAAAAGGAGATCTGTGGAGCAAATCGTTGGGATGGACGAAGATGACCATTCGACAAAGGGAAGATTAAAATCGCCACATAATACTATTTTAGAATTGGGATAGTATTTAGTAAAGTATAAAGACAAGTCATCAAAGAACTTCTCATACAGGCTTAAAAGTGATTTGCCTGAGATATAGACACAGGAAATTATTACAGGGTTTTGATGTGAAAAGGAGATTTTAACAATAACACTTTCTAGGACTTTAGAAAAGCAATCAAAATCAGTACAAGCAGAGCTACTAAGTGTTTCACTAACAGTAATCAAAGGTCCATAATTAACAAAAAACTATGTCGCAGCCATCGGCAACGGTTACTTTAAACGAAGCTACAACCTTATAGGGTAGATTCTCCCTGGTAAGTTTTGTACAATTGAGTACCGCATCCATACTACCCAATCTCTTATTAACAAACTCTCTCACGTCTTTCACTGTCTCAGTATAGCCTAAGTGAGAGACAAAGATCTGCAGTGGAGACTTGACGACGCGTAAACTTGGGAATTTGCTTATTTCGTCAGTATTGAGTCGAGTTGCTACCAGCACAGGGTGTAAGGCTCCAGTATCTGGGGGATCAGTAGGCGTGTGACGCAGTTATGCAAGTCAATCTACCTCGTTTCATGCCGACACTTCGATAGTTTGACGTTCTAGGAAAGGAGGGTCCAATCGACCGGCTCTTCTATGAAAAAGAGCCGGATATGGCTTTGCTTTCACTGTTACGCGAAACGTATAACATACGGTATCCCAGCAGAAGTGCTGCAATAAATCCACCATGTTTGTCCTGATCTGCTCCTTAGAGCATTCAAACCTTGCTTACTCATAGTATTTTCGTGGCATGCTGGTAGAGGGCTAAAAAAGCGCTTGAGAAGTTCATCAGAGAGACTTGGATAGACAATCCGCGCCACATCTGTGATTTATCTCCTCAGGAATAGGACTTCAGAGCTGGATAATTCACAATCGACGCAATCACAAAAGTAGTGAGTGTGATCCGGCGGGAACAAGCTCACAATCACCACTTGAGACGTACAGTATTGTTTGTGATACGCGATATGAGGAATGTCTTCAATTCTTCTGTTTGGAAAGATATTTTCATTGTCCTGACCATCGAGTCGAAGGAATCAATAAAATATTTTGGCTTAATGATTGACTTGAGGATAATTTTTTTTGATCAAGCCTTGGTATCAGCGGACAAGCATGTTACGGATGTTATCGCCTCTCGGTCGCTTTAAAGATAGGACTGGGTTCTAGCCTCGAGAAAAAGTTGACTTCTTTAGAGTTTGATAGTCAGGTGTCGTACCGAGGGCGCTTGCAAGGATACCACACACAGTTATACACTGTCTCTGAGCTGGCAATGCTTCTTATTGCGAGTGGCTTCTATAGTGCTGCTTGCTGTAGAGCAGAGAGGCGTCTTTTTACTTAGAAGGAGCCACAGCTGGAAGTACCCAGCTTTGTGGCAGAAAATGTGTGTGCATGAAGCGCAAAGCAGATGGATCGCACGTCTCATCAGTTACCTGGAACCGTGGTTTTGCAGAAAGCATGATGGATTCAGTATTATCTGATATAACTGTTACGTGTGGATGGTTCTTTTTACAAAGGGCAACATGGATCAGTTTACGGTGCAAAAAAGAAAAGAGTGTCTCACTGACAGTGCTCCTCCTTCCTTAGATGCTTCTCGGCCGAAAGAGGAATTTCTCCAATTCAAAAGGCATCGCTAGGCGAGACCAGATTATCTTAGTCTGAACTCATGTCGCAAACAGTTCCAGGCTAGATTCTCCATGTGACAGGAGGGGTATTTTGTTTGAGGATTACCACTGAGGGTCCGATACACAGGACGTAAATTGTCTTCACCTCCTAACCTCGAACAAATTAGAAATATGATTCGATATCGTAAATCGATACCAGTGACCGTACTCCATGACCTAAAATGTTCGATTGACGTCCTGAGGATTGATTATTTACAAACGTCGAGTAGTTCAGCGATCTTTGAGGTGGTGAATCTATGCCAAAGACCTTAACAGTGACTGGAGATCCCGCTGCAGAAGATTTGGTGAGCTGCATTATGTGACACATCATGCCATATTTCTGCTCCAGCATACTGATGGTCAGTGAAAATTAGTCGAAGACAAAGAGAATGTTAGGTGGTCGGACATAATCTGAAGTATGTTCCCGGTTTGAAGTTGTGGGCGGGCATCCATGGTCTAGCGGAAGCGGTCTTTTTGAAGGATACTCTGCATGTTTGAATTAGAAAAATAAACGAATCCCGTTCGTTAAGCCTGTTCTTCTGTGGAAATAAAATGTACGCAACAATAGAGACGTTGAAATCCTCTAGAGTATCCTCTTGAGTTTCATCTGTCGCTACTGTAAGAAAAATTTTCTTCCGAGAAGAACCGTTAGATGAGACAAGATAGGCCTAGTTCGAAGTGGTGTGACAATAATTTCGATGCATTGATCTCGGTGTGACAGGTGACGTGTTTAGTCGGTAGTGTGCCACTGGAAGTCTGTCACTTTGGGTCTGAATAACCTTCACCTCATCCAAAACTCCAAATAAATATAGATATGTTATATTATTTAATTTTTGTTTTAAGATAGAGTGTTAATCCTTGAATGCGAATAATAATGAGAGAATATTTTAAAAAGTAATAAGAATCCATCTTTTTTCATTATATTTATACTCCTCGAGGGGAGTCCTACTGAAACGAAAGTAGTTCGATGCGCGAACACCACTTTCTTGGTTTTCTAAGGACCCATTGATAAATCTCCTGCTGTGGCATTCTTATAGTAGGTGGAATCATTTTCCTTAAGATCCCTTTAATGGATGCGTGGGACCATTTCAATTTTGTTGTTAAATATTAGAAATTGCAAAGATTTTTTCAAGATTTTTTAGATAACAAAAATTTTGTTAGAATTTGAAATTGCGAAGAGCCCCTTTGGCAATTTTTTGACTTATTTTGGTCGAATTCTGATGCTGAATCCTTCTATTTTACTATTAAAACGTTGTAAGTATGAATTGAAAATGTCTTGACTTTAGAGGAGAACTCTTTTTTCCTTAGATCTCGACATAAAAGCCGTTCATTGTGATATCCATTGCAATACAAATGTTCATATGTGTACCATTTCATTGTATTAAAACGATTCTGTGGACATGTGATCAACCGTGTCCGTATCTCACAAATGTACGAGGAATATGTTAACTCTTCCAAGTTTCAATTACACAAGAGCCTTTGTGTAATTACACTGATACAACGTTGTCAATTCTAGGAAAAATTTATCTAGCCAAGAGCTATATTAGGACTAGGCTAGACATTTAACGAACCAACTGATGATGGACTAAAGCTGACGAGATAAATTTTGATGCTAGACATTGGTAACATTCAAACCAAATAAGACTCTTTGCACCGCGAGACGAATCAAAAGGTTCACGTACACTTCCTCGCGATAAGAGATTACTTGGTCACGGTAATGTAATTCACCTCTTAGTAAACTGATGTCTTGTCGTGGTATCTTTTCATTCATTTTTTTTTCATTCTGGTCGTTGATGAAGATAGTTCTTCTTTATTGCGTTTGTTATGTGTATTTACTTTAGACGGTACATGATGCTAGACTTTCTCGTTTGAGTTTATTCTACTCATCCGCTCTTGTGTGCTGATTAGAATTAGATGATGGAATTGAAAAATAAATATCCGGGATGAAAAGAAAGCAATGAGTCCCGTGGAGTTTTCATGATGAGGACTTAAATTAAAGATTCTCCACAGTCTTTTCATTTGTTTTGACTAATTATGCTCAAATTTTTTTCGTTTCAACTTGAATTCCTCCTCTTTGTTTATGTTTCACGTTTAAAGGACTCAACTTCTGATTGTTGAAGCGAGAGACTGCTTTGGTCTAAGTTAATTGCAAACCAAACAACAGACTGAAATTTAGCCAAGTAAGAACGTTGATGTGTATTACAATTTACACAATTGTAATGGGCCGTGAGAGGAGGGAATGTTTTGGACAAGGAGAGATGGTAAGACACAGAAGAATAAAATTCAATATTAAACTCAAACTCAAAACACATAAACGCTGCAAAAATATCCATAAAAAATACGTTTTTTATCGTCCTGCTTGTTATAAATTACATATTAACAAGATAATTTGAATTTATACTGAACTCACAAGGATGAGAAACATACGTGATTTCAGTACAAAGCAGCTTTCGCAGCCTTCTAACGTAATTGAAATTAACTATTCGAAGAACTAATAACAAATTCTAATTGTTCAAGAGTCTTCCTCGATTCTAAGGAGACGGTAGGGGATAGAATCAGTGGATGAGAATTATCTGAATATGAAGAACATGTTTCTAGAGTAATTTTAACTAACAATGCCATTAACAAATTAACGAAACTTCTTCCAAATTTCACGCAATCTAACGATAATAATAAACCCTTCAGCCCAAGTAACAGCCGTAGATAGCTTTGGCTGCAATTCCGTGAGATAACAAATTTCAACTCAAAAATTAGATATGAATGTATCTACGGCGCAAGTTAAATTCGATCTAAATAACTATTATATATAAAATTATATATAAAAGATAGAATTAAAGAAAATAGACTAGAGAAATTATAATTAGTTGGCTGCAAAGCTGTGGAGAAAGCATTCAAAATGTGCTCCAAAATTTTGGATTGAAATTCGCGCAATCTCGATGAATTTGAACGAAATTTTCATTTGCATTCCAAAAATTAATTCATAGGAAGAAATAAATTGCGCTTTTGAATTACTCAGAAGCAACTGATACACAATCGGATATCTTTTTTGGAGCACTTGAGAGATTATGAGATTCACTAGAGATTAAATAACTCACTAAGGCCTAGCCAAGGAAGGACATTACGCTCTACGACCAACTGGGAAGACTCGGGAACTTGGTGCCCAGTAAGGAACAGATATATTTCTGGGAAATTTCAACGCTAAAGGCAGTACTGAGAAATCTCACAACTGGACGCCATTCAGGACAAAATCAATGACAACGTCCAACACCTGATGAATGCCTGCAACAGAGTTATAGTTATAATATCGACTTGTTACCCTCACCGAAGTATACATAAGATGACTTGATAATCAACGGATGGTCACACATCCGACCAGATCTACCATTTTTTTGTAGAACAAAGATAGGTTTCAAGCATACTGGACGTCTGTACCAACAGCGGAGCCAATTCTATCTATCTATAAAAACTATCAATTTAATCGTATTTGACTCCCCAACGAGCTAAGAAAGCCAGCTATTTTTAACTTTCCATTCATAAATTATTTAACCAGTCCTAAATCATTTTATTGAAAAGCTCTCCATCTTGCAAAGCTCTCTTTTTTGCTACATGGGATACACGTATCTCTTTCTTTGTGATGCTCAACTGTAGTGTGAGCGCTTTATAGTGGGTACGATATGCTCGCTGCGCTGGTTCTCATCCTCTCAGATACATCACTGCAAAACAAGTAATCAGCTATGTGGCTTAATTGTCAAGGAGACAATTAGGAGCGTGGGTTAAAAGTCTGTTGGTCACCAAGCCTGGCGCGTTGGTTTAATGATAATTGCCAAGATACGTTGGACAGGAAGTATGAGGCAAAAAAATATAAAATAAAACGAATGGAGAACATTATGAAAATCTAAAAAGAGTAGCGAATTAGATTAAATGAATTACGAAACAAAAGTATGATCACAACCAACTGAGAAACATCGACGTAAGCCTAGCGAGTTATAGCACAACACAAGCCTACAAAGTATTAAAAAGCTTAAAACAATGAATAACTCCAATACCACGATCTACTTTGAAGACATCAGCATTGCTGATGAAAAGAAAATTAAGTAAAGGTGGGCACCATATTTTAAGGATCTTCTTAATTTACCGGAAAGCTCCAGAACAGCAGAGCCAATACATATCTCTGAAGATCTTCAATTACTACCTCACAATTCTGTATGAAGTATATTCTACCATCAAAGCCCACAAGAATAATAAAGTGCAGGACATTGATGAGATGCCAGTCAAGTTTTTCATATATGGTTGTAGGGGCGTTGCGAAAGCCTTCTGAAAGATCTTCCCAATTCATCGGGAATTCCAGAACACCAGAACCGATTGAAATCCCTGAAGAGCTTTAATGGCTTCCTCACTTTGGATGAAGTATATTCCACCATCAAAGCCCAGAAGGATAACAAAGATTAGGTACGAGTTAAGCTCATCAAATATGGTGGTAGGAACGTTCAGAAAGCCACCTTTTAATTGATCGAACTCATTTTGGATCAAGAGCGAATGCCGCGTGAGTAGAGTCAAACAATTCTATTCTCTATCCACGAAATTGCAGAAACTACATTGGCATATTACTCGTTTGTATGGCATAGAAAATAGGATCAGATCAAACGCGAATCGAAAAAAGACACAATGCTTTCAAATAAGACTGGTACTTGAGAGATGGTAGAAGTTCAATCTTGACGTTCATCAAATTTTTCTGAACTTCATGCAATAAAGTGACAGTATTGATCGAAACGTGCTGTACCAAATAATGTTTTGCTTTGGTATCCTAGCAAAAGTACTCAACCTTACCGAAATTGCAAGGACACTGACAACGCCCCAAGCCCGTATTAATAACCAACTGTTTGATTTCTTTGACACAAATGTCAGACTAGAATTGGGAGATGGGTGAACTCCACCTGTCACGCTTGTCAACAACCGCAAAAGAAATATTCTTGAAAATCGAAAGAGAGCACACTAAATAGGGCTACAAATCATGAAACCGAAATAAAAATTTTTGAAAAAATTTGAAGTCCCGAGATAAGATAGAATAATCCCAAGGATAGAATATGCAGAATACTAAGAATAAGTGATGAAATTGACGTATAGTACATTAACTTCTGCATGGCTGATGAAAGTGTGAAAAAGCAACAGGGAGGATACATTTTCTGAGCCGTGAAATTGTTTTGCGAAATATATGGATGACTATTAGGAGAAAGAACCAATTGTATTTTCCCTTTGGTGTCCCAAACCAAGTTTTGTCTCCGTTTAAGGTCTGTAACAAAAATAACGTGCAGAGCGGCCATAAGTTCACTGATTCGTTACAGATATTTAATTTGAAGTTACTTGTTTATTCAGAATGCATTCTGAAAAAATCTTTGAGTTTTTATTTTATCTTAGGTAATAAGGTGTCAAAAATTCGATGATTTAGTAAAAAAATTTTAGTGTTGGTGCAATTTTCAATGAAATTTTGAAAAATTAGACAAATTTGAATTTTCTCACACTTTCTTATGAGTGAAACGTCAAATTGGTAGTGGAATATGTGGGTTTTCATCTTACCGAAGCCGTGTATTTCCTCTGATGTCAATTCTAAGCCAAAGTTCTATAATAAGGAGTGAAGGAGTCGTATTTGAGGCAACGGTTTACGGATGTCACGTTTATGAGATTTAGTTATTAGTATACTGTCGTGTTGCTGCATTGTTTGATAAGTCAAATTAGAAGCACTAAAACAACGAACATTCTCTCAATTCAATCGTATTTGACTCCCCAAAAAGGCAAGAAAGCCAGCCATTTTATCTCTCTATTCGTAAATCGTTTAATCTCTCCTAAATCCTAAAAGCCTAAAAAAGCTCTCCTCACCTAAAAGCTCTCTTATTTGCTACATGGGATATATGTATCTCTTTCTTTGTGATGCCTAACGGTGCAGATGCAGATACAGTGTGAGTGCTGATGTACCATATTTCCTCTGATGTCGATTCTAACACAAGTTTCTATAGTAAGGAATCAAAGAGTCGTGTTTGGGCCTTTTAAGGGTTTACAGCAGCAAAAATTGAAAATACGGAAGATTTTCTTGATGGCATTGCCATGTTTATGACATTTAGTGATAAGTATACTGCCCTATCGCTACATTGTTTGATTAGTCAGCCGTGATCACAACCGCAGAAGTCCTGTAAATCAGGCATCAATACATCTGGGCTACGAAAAATCTATGGAAAATTGTGCGGAGCAAATTTTGGTATTTGCTTTTAGAAATTCATCAGCCCCTAAGACCGGAAAAGGAGTGTCACTCACAGGTAATTTTATATAGCTTATTCGTCCTCATTACCACGTTTTGATTATCCTTATTAGAATATCAATTTTTTTAAGACCCGACAATGGCAGTTATGACATGTCTAACAAAAACAAATGAGTTCAAAGCTAAATGTGTTTCAAAAGATTCACCGAAAAGAAAAACTTTCTTTTCGAGAAGATGCGTTTAGGCTATTTGTAGCTATCTGCAGCTCGTCCTGATGAGTCTCTCGTGGTTTACCCTATTTTGTACGTAAACAGTTTAATGGTTGGTTAAGTCAAGGTAGGTTGGAGCTTATTAAGTATAATAGCGCTATGTTTTGGTCTTTTTGGTACGTAGCAATGTCAGTGTCTAGTAGGGTCTAGGGTCAAGCTGAGGGCTGAAAATATTGTTAGTTGACTTGGTCAATATTTATTGTCCCATCTTTCCTTATGTTTTTTTAAGTAATGTCACTGGTATCAGTAAGTAAGGAACATTAACGAGAGCACAAAATGATGAAACAGTAAACAAAAAGAAGGTTTTTCGCTAAAACTGAAATTTTAATAAGGCACTACTTACTAAATGTAATAAGGCAAGAACTCTTTTCGTTTTCCCCGTTCAATTCTCTTGAGAAAATGTTGTAAATGTAAAATATATAAACAACTAATTTTTCGGATTCCTTTCGCAAACTCTTGGCCTAGTCGGGTTTAAAGGAATAAAACGAGAATACCAAATTGTTGGATGTATTTACACTGCAGTGAGTGAACTTATATAATATTTATATACATACAGACACAGAAAGAAGAATACATCTAGTCTAAAGATATTATTCAGGATATTATCGTAAAAAATCAAAGCTGTCAGATTGTTAGTCAAAAATTCAAGAAAAACAAAAGGAAAGGTTGTAATGTTTCCCGATACTCGCACTCAAACCACATTTTTGTTCGAAAAATTAATAAATTTCATTCAATTTCATATGTCTCAATAATTTTAATTTCATATTCTCGGTCCTAAAGTTAACGTTGTCTTCAACGAACATCCCAGGGACCCTACCGAGTTTTGTCCAAAGTTCATTGTCTGCATTGACCGACATCGTGCTCAATATGTTATACAATACGACAATACGGATAACTTTGACATTAGAATCAATGGCGCAACAGTCCATTTTCATTAGAGTGGCCAAGTCACCTTCTTTGCGACCATGTCGGATTTAAGGTACATAAGGGCACGATTTGTATAGAATCGCGAGTTATCATGATTTTTACCTCGAATTAGGTTGTACGTCTGCATACTAAACGAGTCTGTATCCTGAAAAATAATTGCAATTGCCACTGTATGGTGCCTCTTCACTCAGGATCTGCCTAATGTTTACTTCTAGTGATTTATGCAAATTTTATGGGTTTCGAATCTCCTACAGGAACAATCCAAAATTATTGTTTTACTTTAGCATTAACTATTATTAGTACTACTGTAGAAGAGGAAGGTTAGCTGTGATAAGTATATCGTTAGTGCACATAAAAACTGGACCGCTGAAGGTCTTTGTAACTGGATGAGGATCTTATTCTGAGGATTTGGAACATCTGAGGATGTTATTCAGAAATTAGGGAGAATTTGCAAAATTATGGAGAAAACGGTAGAAAAGGACCCAACCAAGTCGTTGAGGGTATCTGACTTGATAGCAATTATTTTTTTGAATATATACGGTGGTATCAGACAGGTAGCTGTGCTACATTGAAAGAGTTCTGACGGTTGCAAATGCGAAGGATGGCTTTCTAAATTTTAAAATGTCACGAATTAATTTCTACACGTAAATTATTGTTAAACGACTGCTGATCTCTATATTCGATTGAATTATCGGAAAAGGGGTAAACTTTTACAATAGGAGGAGGAGGATCTACATATATCGTCTGGTGAATGCAATTGTCGGACAATAGGCCAGTTTGTGAAGTTAATATTATAAATTTAAACGAAAAATTAAGAAAATAAAACATTCTGTAAAGAAACGGTAGACGATATGACAAAATAAGGATGTCAACTTTTGAGACCCTTACACTTAAGCAACTGCAAGGAAGAAGCCCGTTTGGGTCCATTGAGATTAGTGGCTCTACATTGATATTGCTAGTAGAAGCACTTGCATATCCTTGTCTGAGACCTTCACAAACTCTAATTATAAGAAAAGATGCACTCGTGACGAGCATGGAAGCAATCTTATATCCTCCACAACTTCCTTTGCAGCTGTAAAGGATCACAACAGCACTTGAATATTTCGCAAAATTATCATCATCAAAAAATGGAGCGTCAAGATGGAAGCAGTACGTCATATGGCATGCGTGTATACATGAGTAGGTGGGTAAGCCATAAATCTACCTTCCACGTGTACTCCTTAACGTGCGCATGTTTCACCATACTCTCATCATTATCTGCATACCATACCATACCCGTATTTCATTTATGTTCATCAACATATTTTGCCGTAACCAAAATATTTTTCCGTAATTTGCATACTATCTCAACCTCACAATATCTCAGTTTCTCGCTTACGTCCACATCCTGCGCTCAGCTTAACAACAAAGAAACAAAAAACGACTATCGGTACAATATTCCAGCCTCTTCTCTGGAGACAGTTCTTGTATTCAGCTACTGTGTGCTTTAGCTTTGCTTGAATGATTTGTAAACAAAGTCCCCGTAATATATAATGTATCCTAGTGCCCTTAAAGATGGAACACACTGACTATACGTGACTAATCCTAAGAAAATCACTGGCATCATCTATCACGTTCCTTTCGCATTCATTATATGTCATGGAATTTTCCTTTTCACTGTGTGTTGTAACATTCTTCAGGAAAAACGAAGACCGAAACGACGGTTGGATTCAATGCGAAATGTGCCAAAGAAGAGCGAATAATGATAAGCAAACTCTATATATTTTAAGCTAGCAAAGTGTTGGCAACATAACAGACAGTCGAGCTCAAAGGATGCATTCCAAAAGGGAAAAAATACACAAGAATGACCGTGAAAATTTGATGAAAATGTAACACAAAAACAGCGGAACGGATGATGGAAAAGTTGGTACAGCTTTTTCAGTCGTGTTCGCTTATAAACACATACAATAGCATTTCCAACTCATACACATATACACTTTCAACACATCTACATTATCTAAACCACCCACTTGAAAAACTATTGCCCCCTTCCTACTTGGGCTGATTACATTCACAATTCTCCTTCAAATTCCCTCTTGCATTGGCTTTCATCCTCCACAACGACGTTGTCGGCGCTGTTCGCTTCCGGAAGTTATACAATGCGGGCACAAGGACACGAGCGCAAAATGTAACTGGAGTGGAATGATGTGCGAGTGAAAAAGCTTTTCACTATGTGGAATCCTTTTCGTATCCGAAGCAGGCAAGCTGATAGACGCATGCAGCCTGGTCTAGGTTAGTGGCTGTCGCGGTACAGAGAAAGGAGCGAGGACGAAGGATAGAAATGTAAATAAGGCACAATGTAATACGGTGTGGGAAAAGCATGGCAAATCGATTTTTCAGCGACAATGCGGCACTTGAAAACAGCTGATATGACGATTTTCTGTCGCTATTTCTAGTCCTTGCATGTTGTATGAAACGTGAAAGCATATTTGTAGCGTCGAGATCGGTTCGTATAACATGAAATACAAATGCAAGAATCATGAGCTATAATGAACTCTTGGCACGGCAGGAATACATATATTTTTTTCATTAGATTGTACTAGCCGAATAGTCCTTCCTTTCGTCCATCGTAAAAAAAGAAATCGTCTGAAAGTCATTTTTATAGTTTCGGGTTTGTTTGTTGAAGTATTGATTTATCTGTTAGGCCTCGCAGGAATCGAAGAAATACTCCTTTGAACGTTTCAAAAACATTGCCTCTCTCGTCCTTGTTTTACATATACTTCAAGTAGATGAATAATTTTAATACCACATTACCCAAAACTTCTGGTCCTCTTTGTACAATAATGAACAATTCGCTTCGCGTGTTTGGGGGGATTGCACCCACAAATTGCATATACAAAGTAGTGGTCAGCAATCTAAATAGAGAACGAATGCTCGACACTAAAATATCTCTAAAACGTATCGTGGGAAACCATTGGAAGATAGGGTGAAACCCATTCATGCAATATTGCTGCACTTTACACGCCAAAAATAGACACGCTGAGTACAAATCATAAATAAAATTCAACGGAGTGTGGGGTGGTTATTTTTTTCGGTGGCCTCATCCCTCGCCGAAAGTACTCGTTTCGACGAAATTTACAATATTTAGAACAAGGATCGTTTGATAGACGAAACAGACGGTATTACAGCTGCTGTTGTTGGGTTATGTAGTCATTTAGGTAAAACGCAGTACTACACAACAGTTGTATTCGTCGGCATTGCAGAGAGACCATATTTGTATGTCATCAGGACAATTATGTATGCGAACTGTTGGGGTTGGCTATCATTTCCAAATTTACCTGGTCATGTAATTGAAAAACAGTAAACAGACAAACTATGCTCACGGTATTTCACGTATACAGAAAGGACATTTTGAATGAATTGAATTCCAGGGAGAATGGGAAATAGAATTCAGGTAATAGATTTTAATTACTGGAATGAAATACAGACGTCTTGCAGAGAATACAATTGTCATAAAGAAACTTAATTACCTTTGATACGAACACTTTCAGTGTGGGAAAAAAGTTCCATTTTCTAATAGATGGCGTAACACATAATGAATATGTCTTATGTGTACCACTTGACAGGTGTTTATGACAATGTCAGAATGCACTAACCGCCAGTTAGGTGAAGTGTTCACAACGTTTATCTTTGTTCGATTGAATTGTATAATTTTATGCCAAGATTTGGACAAGTCAACAGGGAACTATTTTGGCAATTTAAAGATTTCTGATCTTCTGAATTTTTAAATATTTTTTTGATGCAGAAGGCCTTCAACGTGAAGAACAAGGTGAACAATTGGAGAGAGTACTCGATGAAAATTAAAAAAAAAAACTTAAAATAACAAACTTAATACGAACTGGAAACATTAAATGTCAAGCGAAAGGCAACAAGAAAATCCAATGAGGATTTGTGAAATGGTGTTGCACAAACTTCAAATAATGGTCTTTCTGGAAAGTTGATTCGCATTGAGAAACCTGATGTTATAAAGTTTGAGTGATACTGAGATATATTTATTGTGACTTTTACACGTACATGGTTTACATTGTCTGATATGATTATGTATAAAGTTTGACAGCAACAGATTGTCAAACAAGTTTTCTATTAGTCTGGTCGTAACCGATTCTTGACTCAAAATTAGATCATATGGTTTTTATTCTTACGTAAATTATGTACAATTTAAATGTGTTTCATGTGGAGATGATAAGTCGGAGCCCTAGCTGTCGTCAGAAGTTTGCGAGGTCTCTGTTTCCTGCTTTCGATGACGCGATTGACGTTGGTGATCAATTATGAAGTTTGCATGTTGCTGACACAAGTTGTTTAGTCACGATCGCCTTGTTTTGTTTGAAAATTGAGACTTTAGGCGTAAATTAACGTAGTAAAATTGGAGCTAAGTAATTCAATCGGCAAGAGGAAGGAAAAACAATTTTCTCAGCGATATTTCGAGAAACATGTTCACTTATCACAGTTTCTAGTAAGTTTGCCCATTTTTGAAGCGTTTCGGACTAATTTCGGAACGCATTCTTTTGGGGATTTTGAAAAATTTTGAATTTGACAAATTTTGGGGAAAAAGTGCACCAGACAGGAAAGCACTAGGTAAAAATGGGTCTGATGAGAGGTCTTATACCTTGGAAGTTTAGTATTTACTTGTTAGACTGACTTGTTAGAAAGCAAAAGGGCTAGGGCTGCGGAAGCCAAAGTGGCTTGAGGCAGTTGTTGAACATCACACCCAAGTACTATTCAGACTTTAGGACTTTAGAGACTATATTTTCGGAGAACTGCTGATAACGATTAAAAAATGGAATCGCGTGTACAAGCTCAATAAGCTCGGGCAGTAGTGACACTTAAAAAAGCCACTCTGGAGCTTTGGGAGGCCTTGGGGATGGATGGATCTCTTTTCTGGCACTTCCTTTCCTTCTGGAGAAGCTTTCCCCGTGATTTGAAGGCGCCTTTAGGCATAGAAACGGTTCCAGGCCAGGTTTTAAATTTGATAGGGGAGGATATTTAATGGGTAATCCAGAAGCATCTCGCGTCTAAGAGTCCCACACTCCTGGCGTAAACAACCTTCAACACAAAAAAAATATTTGTTAAAGGTACATAGGAGCCCACCGTTTATCTGGAGTGGAACAGCGTCATTTTCAAAAGTATAAAAGTTCGCATTTTTTACGGTCATTTTTAACTAAAAGGGCCCATTTTGAGTGGTGTTTTTGTAAGGATTCTACGTTTGGTACTTCAAAGAGAACGGTGCCCGTTGTTAGAAATGTTTTGGAAGCACAGGAATTCGCATTTTCAGCTTTGATAGAGACCTTTCTGAGAGGTGCTTTTGTAGAGTTTCTACCGCGGCCTACGATGGCAAACTAGCTCTTTAGAGGGGACGTGTGAGTCGTAAGATTAACTATGTCATCTACGCATAGGATTGTCTCGAAAAGGTTTGGTGATACTGATCTGAACGGAATGCTGCGTATTGTTTGTCGTATTGTATTTGTATTAGGATGCCGTGTAGAAAGAAATTAAAGAGCCGAGGACTGGGTATTGATCCTTGAGGGACACCAATGCATATGTTGATGGTACTGGTGAAGTCACTAGAAACTTTCACAAGCAGGTTCTTCTTTGGTCTAAGAAGTTGGCTGTAAGCCCCGTCAGTGGAACGGAGATGAATGCTTTAAGGAGTTTGTTCAAGGGACCCATGGCCAACACTTTTTGCAGTTGATTGAGCGAATTCTGATTTCGATTCTGATTTCTGTACGATTTTGTGAAAAACCTTTGAACGGCTCGTTTAAGGGGTTAGAGGCTCTGTAAATTGGTGAGAAGTTAGTGAAGAAGAAATCTTGATATCCATTTAGGAAATCGTACAAAGTTGTATATACAATTATTTAGTGCGTTGGTTCGAGGAAAACATTTTCCTATACAATCTTCCTATAAAAACTTTTGTTTAGTTGGATGGGGTCTCTGTCCATTGAGTACTTGGCAGTTTGACGGGCCATAAAGACTTTAATGACCTTGAGTACGTTGGGAAAAGGCTTCATAGAAGACACTTTCTCTTTAAACGCCTTGTTCATTTCAGCGTGCACGCTACCCTTCATAAGAGTTGCCATGCAGTTTATTTGGGTTTTAGTGTAACATTTTCTGAACTATTCGATATAATCTTCTTTATGCTGGGTACCATTTGACAATAGTTCGATTCAGCTTCTTTTTTGAAGATCTATTGATTTTACCATGTCTTGATTTGATCAGCTCAGGTTGAGCTGATAAGCCCACGAAAGAGCGATGCCAAAAAGCAAGGGGTGATGGTCAGATTGTGCCTGGATCTTAGTACAATTAAAGGATAAACATTTCAGGCGTAAGAGCGCAGCAGGTACGAAGAATTTTCCAAGGAGTGAACTGTCTTATGGGAATTTTACAAACTCCGAATTTATGACACTTAGCGAAGTTTAATGTCCCTGATAGCCAGCTAGTGATGACTAATCGTCTTTAAACCGTGTGGTAGCCCGAATGATGGGTACCTGGCATTAAAGTCACCTCCAATGGTATCCTTGCCCTTGCGTCTAATCCTTGCCCAGTTTTATTTATTTTATCTAGCTTCAATGCTAGGGTATAATCGGTACCGCATGTATTGTTAAGTGACTTGAGCAGGACTTTGCGTATGTGGCCTCGTTGCCTACATGGCTGGATCGTGGCTGGATTATAGGATAACGGCAGGACATGACAATAAACTTGATAGATGATTTGATTGATACGTGCAAGACTGACGGTGCTTATAATGAGGATATTTCATCATTGGCCTTTTTCGATATGAACCGCGAAGGAGACGCCTAAATACTTGCTTGTTTCCTGTGCGATCAAATAAAGTCTGTTTCCGTTTCGGAGCAGCTTTGTTGTTGGGAATCGCAGTTGAGAGTTGCAGGTCTTCAACACTGCGGGCTAATGTTGTCTATTGAGTAGATTGGTGATAGGATCCGGATTGGTAGAGAGATGAGAAGGTGAGCTTAGCTGCTGGAAGCTATTGAAATCCAAGCTGAACTGAGGTTGATTTCTCAGTATTCGTTTTTCAGTGAGTTTCGTTCTGAGTTTGACACGCTCGGAATAGCTTGTGACAGATAAGTGGCCTGGGTGGCTATGCAAAGGACGCAATAGACAGTGGGAAGAGTGAGAGAGTCTTTTGTGAGATCCTCTGTCAGCATTTGAAGACTTGTCCAAGCACACTGCAAACCTTCGCCGCATATGTGGCAGTATCCGTAATTCGAAGTGACTGACCAAACTGTTGGGAACGAAAATATTGTTAGGTCGCTTTTTCCCATGTTGCCTTGCGATTAAGAACGAATCGTACCTTCGTAATTTTCCGGAGGTAATCCTCCAATGCAAGAGCAACTAGGAAAAGATCAAACGAAATGTTATTCTGACACAACAGGCAATACTAATTTGGATGATAGATGGGTTATTCAGCTCTTGTATTTGCGCCATGACGCCCTCATTAATCTCTTTCTTCGTGAACAGAGAACTAAGACCTTTCAATATTGCTACCTATTTCCTGGGGGCCACCTAATTTATTTTCACCCATTATGTTCATAATGGCGTCAAGATCGTTTTTCTGAGCAATCACTATGACGTGGTACAATGGAGAAAGCAATCTGGTGCTGTACTTTGCATCAGCGAACCCCTGAAACATTATGCGAAAGGTAGGCGAAGAATGTTTGTTATGAAGAAAAGTGACAGGCAAGATGTGCTGCATTTATTGTCTATTGTGCTACTGTGTCACTGTCATATATTCATAAGCCACAGAAAAATATAGCGTTAATGGATTCGAATCAGTATTTAAATTGCCGAAGAAACCCCACGTCATGATCTGTCACGTTGACAGCCACCTTTCCTCGAAGACAAAGTTGGACATTTGTCATGGAAAAGTCAGGCTAAGTATCTAGTGGTACATCGAAGGTCTTGGACATTACAATTTGCTGAAACCTTCTTTACCTCTGGCGATATGTTTGACAGCTAGTCTGTTGAACGCTCCAGTACTTGCCCAAAGAATGAATCAGTAAGAAAACATGAAGAGGGCCGAAACTGAAAGCTATTACAGCATCAGCCGTGCTTTATAGGCATTGTTTCTGGAAACAACTATTCCTGGTGATGCAGTCAGCGCTAGATAAAGGTTGATCCCAATGTGGATCAATTTCATGGTTGGCTTTCTTCGTAGAAGGAACACTTAGGATCTGGATTGCTTGGGCATAGTTTGGGTAATGCACACATATGGGATTGTTTTTAAAAAGAGGGTTGTTTTCGGGCAGTTTGCATTGTAACAAGATGGAGTTGAAGTGATCGACTTTTGCAGGATATTTAAGTGACAAGTCCTGGTTTTTTTACTATACAGAAAGAAAACGAAGTTAAAGCTCCATCTTACCTGAACTCAAATGCTAACCATCGCATTGACGATGACTCAAAAATTGCAATCCATAAGGAAGCAATCATTGTGGTGCTCCGCGTTCATTCATCTTTCAACGATGATGCATTTCTTAATATCAGCCTTACACTTATTGCAGTTATTCAAATGGTGATAATCAATCAAATCTTTTTTTATTATTTTTCTTTTGTCGTTCAATCATTTTATGACTTGCGGTTCGTGCTGAGATTTATTGAATGAAAGCATGCAGATCGAAACAGCATACTTTCAACGCATGACGAATACACAAATGACTTGCACTATCACCAGATGGTGGTTTTGTAAATTATTTATAATAATGGTAGAGAGCCTTATTGAACACTTCCTACATTTTTCCATCTAATGACAGGTGTCGCGAAAACACATTAGCTTACGTTTATTGTTACTTAACAGTCACTTATGGTCGCTGCAACGATAATACACCGATAAGACACGTATGTAATGTTATGTTCGCATCTAGCAACTATTACATAAAATCGATAATTTTCAATTTAGTGCAGATTCCAATTACTGTCAATGTCATTTTAATATGACTCGTAGGTCATTCAATTATAAAGTGAAAGCAATGCCTCGACAAATCAATTTATTTCATTGCAATTGACGAGCACATAAATAATATCAAATACTTGCAAACAGCATTTGTAGAATATGGCCTAGACAATTTTCGTTGAATTTATGTCTTGCTGTGAAGGTCGAATTGATCATTAAGTAATTTATTATTGGTAGCATCATGGCGATTTATGTGGTGCGTTAATTATAAATAATAATAATAGAATCAACAGAAAAACATTCGCTGTTATTTCTCTCTAATGCATTTTAACTTTCACTGCATGATATAGCACAGAAGATGATTTTGGGGATTATATGAGACAATCAGTCTACGAACAAATTCGGTATTGAAATAAAAAGTGCAGGTCTTAGTTGGCAACCTTTTGGAACGTCATGTTGGTGATAGTTTTAAGTGTTTTTCGAAAGTTGTATCGAATTGGAGGATGCGTTATGAATGATTACAGTACTAAAATGAAATGTTCGATAACATGCAGATTTTATTTAAGGCTTAATTAGGAAGAATGATTGCAATTCGAGCAGCTTTAAGTTACACTTTTAAAAATTTAAAAAGTATTTTTCTTTCTAATTAAATTATTGATATTTATCAATGATTGAGAAGAAAAGAGAAATTCATTATGATTTTGAAACGCTAGAAGCAAATACAAACGGCAATTCAAAAATATTATTGAGATTTTGAAAAATATAGTTGAATTTACGTTTTCCTTCAGCACAATTTTAATTTTTACGCTTTAAATCACCAAATGAAGAGATATGAAGCTTCGTATTTTTCAACATCGTGATACCTTGAAATAGTGTATATATTTTCAAATTTATAAGCTTCAATTCTAAGTTCTATTCATTAAATTGGTGCGTGGTCAAACCATATTATGTACTTCAAGCATCACCACTTCCCAGATACAGCATAATCAGAATGCAAAAGGTCGGATTTGGTTGTCACGCCATAGATGTTTATGATGGTCACATCTAGTTCAACAAAGTATCTGTGGACCTTGTAGCAATATCTTTCAGGACCTCGAAAATGTATTTTATTTAATGAAGGCAGACTGATAGTTGCTCCCTTTATTTGAGGGACAGAGAGAAAGAGAGATAGTGGGAGTCAAAAGACTAAATTTTATAATTTGTCTCAGTAAAATGTTATTACCCATCTGAAAAACTTTGCAAGGTTCATCTTCAAGATGGTTTGTCCAGCCAGGTAAATATTCGCTGTGTGCTATCGGTGGTTCCATATGGGTCTTCTTGATTATATTTTTGGTAGCAACTAGCGCATTAGGAAATCTTATTATCGCCAATATAAAAAGAAATCGCCGTTGCCTTAAACGGAAGGAAGGAAACGAAGATGATAAAGTTAATACTAGACATAGCTTACTATTCGAGTTTAAAGTTGGAAACCGCGCAGCGATATTATATCGGAAATGAAATGTGAGAAAATGTGCTAACAAAACTACCATGTGAGCAATGATCAGCAGTTTAAAGATCATTCACGATCAGGAAGGCCCAAGGATTGTGATTTATTCGAAATCATACATGGAGGTGATAAGATGACCATCGCAGAATTATTATACTATATATTAGTGTTCCTTGAATATCCGTATTCTATATCAGATCCACAGAACCACTATAAAAAGAAGATTTCATGTAATTTGATGTAAGGTAAAGTTGGATGGGTTATCCCACGAACTTAAGAAATAAGAAACGGCGAAATTCGAGTTCTGTTTCCCATCATGCTTGTCAAAATAATGAAGGATTTCTCTGTCGGATGGTTGCTGGAAATGAAAATGGGATTCTATACTATATCCTTAAAAGGCGCCGGACAGTTGCAAAAGCGGTGAATAATCAACATCTTCTTCAAAATTAGGCTTACATATATAGAAGGTCTTTTTGTCTGGTTGGTGGGATGATTGAAGAATCATTTATTGGGAGCTTTTGGAAAGAAATAAAATCTGGGCTTTTCATGTCAGAAGTTTGTGCTGCTGTAACAAGCAATGGGTGATAAGCGTCCTGCATTAGTCAAACGTCACGACAATGCGAGACAAAACACTGCTGCAGTTACTCACCGCAACTAAACACTGATTGGTTTGAAACTATACTATCATAACGACCCGATCTTGCTTCAACAGGTTATCACTTGTTTCGGTCCCTCAAAAATTACCCGCAGAGAAGGCGATATAACACTCAAGAGGATCTTTGTACAGGACTAGCAAACCCTTTTGAGGGTAACAGGGAAGATTTCTACGGGAGGATACAACAACTTCTAGAAAGTTGGGGACAAGTCAACATGTGGCAATAATGACATGTGAACTTATAATTCATAAAATTGGTGATTATACTTATTTGAACTCTCGATCGATGAAAAATAAACAAACAGAAAGACTTTTCCAAGCATACATATTGGCTATTGAGCAGTTGTTTAGTGCTCGCATGTCTGAAGTGAAAATGTTAAATAATATCGGATAGAGACAAGAACCTTGAGGAACCCCAGCTGGTACTTTGTAACAACTAGATTCGGACTCTCGTATTTCCATGTGGAATGTTCTTAAATAAAGACCTGATTAGATTGATCAAAACATGGTGGAAACTAAAGAGTATTAACTTTATATAGAAGACCACCGTGTCGAACTGTATCGAAGGCTATTAATAATACAGGATCTAGTATTTCGAGCAGAGAATTGTGTCTCAGAGCTTATTTTATTTAGCCCGATACACAGCAAAGGTCAAGGTAAACAGTAAACAGACTTATTCACCATTGATTATCTAATATTAGTCATATCAGTAACGAGATGTAACATCATAAAGTTTCGCGAAAATGTGCGCCAGGAATTCTGTTTTGCCTGCGCTGTAGTATATTTTTCGACCATCCGCGTCTTCTAATAGGTATGGAATACTCGTTGGGCTACTTTTCAACCTTCGATTTAGTTTCCAAAATTTTTGACAGTCATACTCAACGTTTTCCCGCAATTCTATTCGCTGTTTCGGGGAACCCGGATTTTTGATCGATTTGTTAAATTATGACCCCAGATTCTGTCTCTCCATCTTTTGGATTTTCTCGAGGCAAAGGCAAAGTATTTCATATTTGAATAAGTTTTAAAATCTCATTGTCTCAGTCGAATGCTTTTGAAATATCTTGGTTTCCTTAGAACACTACAATACATAATAAATGAAATCCTTTCCCAAACTTTATGGAACTTATGGAACTATAGCAATAGTGTATTTAGTAGCATGTTCTTCTTCATCGTGTTTTTGACCTCGGCCCAGTGTGTTGTGCTATACAAAAGAATGTGTCAATAAGTCTTACGAGTGTAACCAGAAGATTCTTTTTCAAAAATCGTGGGAAGATGCATAGAAGAGAGAGCTCAGAGGACGGAAAACTCCGATGGATCAACGTTTCCGTTAGTAAGGACAATGTCTGAAACCGAGCCAGATCTCTTGTAGGAGTAGAAAGTAGGTTCACTAAGTGGACGAAGAAAGATATTTGCTTCAGATATCAATTCAAGAGGAGCCCTGCCTGTTTTTAAGAACGTACGCAGTTCCAGTCACGGAGTCAAACCACCGCAAAGCAAATGTCTCTGCCACGCTATATTCCTTCACATCTCTTTTGAATTGTTGAACTTTATCGTTGTTTGTCTTTGTCCCAGGGAAACACATCGCATAGACTATACGTTAATACAATGCTTACATTTTTAATAAGAACTCCGGGGCTTTCAATTAAAGGAGAGGGATTTGGGATTCAAAGGGATGCAAAACTTCAGGGAGTGATTTTTCAATCGTGATCGTGGTACAACATCTATTTGCTTGAAATTAGTTATTTTTGCCAATAGATGCCATGATATCCTAAGGCCATCAATTGAGGGTTATTCAGATATATTGAGTGGAAATTTCCAGTTATAATATCCTCACTAAACATGATTCAAAATGGCTGTGGACGAATGGAAAATTGTTTTTCTTTTCAATGGTAAACGAATTAAAAACAACAAAAACTACAGGCTTACCTCCGCAAAATCCACTCGCGATCTTTCAAGTAGGCGTAAACGATTAACAATTTAACAAATTACAGGAGCATCAACTCAAAATTGCCTACCAACATGGTCAATTATCTTCTTTGATGTCTGCTCGCCCGACTGTCTGTCTGTCCGTCTGTCTGTCTAAAGAAGAAGATACACGCGAAATGCTTGATTGCGCATTGAATCTTCGCTGAATCCTTTATCTGACTTTGTGAAGAAAAACATCAACTGTGTGGTAAGCAATTTTAGTTTGGTGGTTCATTTTAAATCCTCTAGTCACGATCATTTCACTTCCTTAACTGGTGCCTTTCATGCAAGAATAAAATGGAAAATTATTAAATTGAAGATACCTACCACCGGAGGAAACGGAAAGCTTTCACCACTACTAACATAACGAGACCTCTACCTTCATCACATATGTTCTTCGTACGTGAGTAGCTTAATCTGCAAAAGAGAGCCGCGAAGCGCCAAAACTCAACACGAAGATACTATTCATGTCAGAATTTGTTGTCATGGTCCAATTGTAAACGTTTGAGCCGGTCACTGACTTTTTTACGTACATTTTTCAGAATCGATACGGCTAACAACTGACGGTCGAGCAGTAGCAATAGAAAAGAGTAACAATCACCATTCTGTGGTACGTTTAAATGTAGAAAGATTCTCGTGACGTGATAGATACATTTATGAGTATGTTCAGTAGTATTGTGAAAAAGGTAAGGCTGTGTATTGTATAAAATTTGGGTTAAAAATACGTTTTCCTTACCTTAAGACGTGAGACCCAAAAAACATATACTCAGTCGTATACTGACATGTTTTGAGATAAATGCGATCGGAGACAAAAATCTCAAGAAATATACCAAGCACTGTAGGTGGAGTCTGAGGTCCATGGTATAGTTTTTACTGTCGAATATTGTGTTAATGTTTTTATTTCTCTTTTTAGAACCCGTCGACAACAAATCCATAAAAGTTGTCCATGCTATGAATAAATTGTACTTTGTTTATTCATGTATGTAGGCAATTTTAACATGCGTCTATATAAGTTAATATGTATCTACATACGCATTAAGGCGCACGAATTCACTGAGACTCACACGGGCACATGTTTAACTGGTTCACCATATATTTGGACTTTCAATTTCCTTAATGCCTGTTATGAATATAGCACTATATCTCGATGCCTAACTAATTGAATGACAAATATCAACGAATGAAAATAGTGAATATTTATTTAGAGGATTAGTGACAATAATTTGGTTGATATCTATTTGAGCCTTGAATTACTGGCGTTCCATCTATATTCTGCTATCTTTAAGCTTAAAATGTGATCTTTTTTTCCAGTTTGACACACATGTCCCCATATGGAGGAGTGCAACGAAATAATAAAAGTATTTTTAATTCTATATTTAGCAACTGAAACGTGGGAGAAATAGTATACAATCAATTCATTGAACATGTTTCGATGAAAATTAGCATAAAGTGAAATTTTTTTTGTGGAAATTTGATTTTCACAAATGCAAATCTCATAAATTCTTGCCAAAGTTCTAGTTGAATCCATCTCAGATTCAGCCATTCGGTTAAATATACAAAAAATAAACAGGAAGGCAAAAGGAACTACGTCTGGTCTCAGACTCACGTGATGTTAGAAAATACCTGCATACTATTATCTAATAACATATCTCATCTAACTTATGCGAAAATATAGTATTTTTACGGTTCCTACCATTAAGATAAGAGCAACTCAAACAACACCTGTCTGAGGAGACCCCAAGTAAGTCTCAAAGCAAATAATACTCGTATGTTATTTAGACAGTGTTCCTGTTCTGGTTTTCAGGTTTTTTATAAATATTTATTATCTGCATGCATCACATGTGTCAAACCTAAGTGGAATGAATTTGAAAAGTGTCTTGCGGTTTAAGTATGTTACACGTTAGAATTAGTTGAAAATTTGTATGGACTATAAAATTGCAGATATTGATAGTTGTACACGACTTGCTTTAGAGTTAACGTGGATTCATTTGATGGACGCAAACCTAATTTAAGACAAATGCTGATGCTATGGTCTGGAAATGTGACCCAAGTGATTGAGGGTAAAGACCACACAGTGAAAATGTTGGAAGAGATTGAAGGACAAATATGTATTTTTCCTTCATTCCCTTGCAAACATTCTTTATTCCATTAAAAACGAACCATTTCCCTTTGATTTCACTTTCTTTTTAGTTTTCAAACTAATTCGTCCAATGGGTGAAAAAAAGACGATACGCGACTTCTTCGCTCAATCCCGCACTGAGCAAGCTCGTAAGCACCAGGCAAAACAATCTGAATAGTGGAAATAAAGAGAAACAGCTCGTTTTTAATTAAATATAATCATCTTCATTCCATTCAAAAAAACTGCTCTTATTTCAAATCAGATATGGGAGCGAAGCTTCCACAACAAAACCAAAAAAAAACTATGAAATTGAAGAAAGCAATCGCTTCACTCAGCAAGGATATCGCGTTTCCTAGCAGGTGTAAATGATCTAATGTATCACCAAGCAGTCATCGCATCAACATAAAAACATTAATTAACTTCAACAGGATAAAAACACTTTAGAATGATATAATCCGCCATCAGGACACTTCGATCAAAACCTAACCTGAAAACATTGGAAGCATACAACATTCATCCTGAACTAACGCGGTAATACCTTATGGAGTTTCCCTTACCCCTGACAAAAGTAAAAGTCACCAAAGAAGGCGGAAGTGAAAGCAAAAGGAAAATTCACGGGAAATAATTCAAGACCCTGCAAAAGGAACAGAATCCTGAAGAGAAACTGCCAGAAAATCGATAACTTCGTAATAAACTAGTCAAGGTATACCTCAGTAAAGGACTAAATTATTCTACACTCAGCAAACCAAACGTTCAACAACTTGTCATGGCTATAAAACTGGGAATCAATACCTATGCACAAAATTTGCCTTTCACAGCGGAACAAATGGATAGTGATAGAGCCTGTACTGTGAAACATAACAAGAGGAACGCACGATAAGAAAGTCAAAGAAGATGTCATAATTCATCATGTCATGATTCATTCATAATTTTAAATAAAGAAGACTACGAAAATAGGATGAATGAAAAATCAAAATTGGACCGCGTCGATTCTATTCCGGACGTCCCCCCGAAAGTGGACAAAATTATGAAAGACTATTAATCTGTTATTGAGGACAACAAACTAAAAGTATCCAACGCAATACTCCCGAAGATTGAGGGAAATATATACCTTAATCGTTTCAGCAGAAATGTCACCAGCACATCGCTTGCCTCAATGGTTAGGTCAAGCAAAGCTCCAAGTATACAAATCTCTGATAAGAGCTGTGATATACAATGTATGTGAAAAATGGATCCTCATCCAAGCATCCGAAAATATATTGAACGCCTTTGAGTGCGACGGGTCCGGAGGCGGATGATTCCACTGAAAATTCACGGGGACCGATGGCGAATTCGATATAACCATGAGCTGTGTGAAATTTTTGACGAGGTCTCACGTCCTCGTCCGTCACCCCTTTCGATCTCGTCTCTCACGAGGACGGAGGTCTTAGCGATTGCAAGACTGCGAAACCTGCAATTAAATGACCATAAGAAGCGTATGGACGAAGCACACTTACCCGAAAAGGTATTCGTGGGATGAACTGAAGGCCGGAGGCCAGTTGAGAAACCGAGGAAACGCTGGTCTGAATTTATTGACGAAAATAGTTCAATGCTGTTTGGATTTCAACATTTGAGGACGCGGTCAAGGGACCAAGGCAATTTGAGGTATCTGTTGCAGGAAGTGAAGGCAAGACAGGCGCTTTAGTGTTGGGAAAAGGAAGAAGACGAAAAAGAAGAAATGGTTAGTTCAACAATTTAGAAGCATGGAGAAAAGAATCCCGTCTGTAAAAAACATCAAAGAACTTACCCAAAATCCAAAAACAAAATCCCGGTCACGGAAGTCATCCATCTTATGGAAGCTTGGCGCAAACCACAATATACAGCACCACAGTGGGAAAAAAGTCAAAAACTACCTCAGACTCTCTAAACTTTCCATGGAAAAGAACTAATTCACTTTTAATGGCGAATTTTATAAACAATGAAATTATCTCTATCCTTATTGAATTTAAATCCATTTATCAAATCATATCTAAACCTTCATGGCTAAATTAAAATCGGATTTAGCAGCTATAAACATTATTTTGTAAACACTTATTTGCCATAGTCAAAAGAATGAATTTTGGTCACCCTCAATGGAAGCAAGGAAAGAAATCGAGAAGTAAGGAAGACTTACACCCCCAAGGAAATCGAGAAGAAAGGAAGACTAACGTTTTGGGTATTCTGAAATCGAGGAAGTAAGGAAAGCCAACTTGCCTGGATATTTAGTTGAAAAGAACATGGGGAACTTTGGAACTAGAGATCTATAGTAAAAATCAACGGACAGAGGTGATTTGGATTACCTCAAACTATTGCTACCAGCTCAAGGTTGCATCCTTTCACCACACGATTCACTGGATGCGTACACTCCCATATTTCCGTCCCGACGGGATAAATAAACTAGTCACATTCGGAAGACCAGAAGACTAAATGTTTATCCCAGTCAAACAAGCTTAAATACAATGAATAAACGAAGAAATCGTCTTAAAAAGGGCTTCACTGACCAACCTTACTGCTCTGGAACCATCCAGTCGAAGAATACGTCTCAACTTTAACCAGTTTATCCTCACATTGACAAATACATGAAGAAGGCTTGGTTTGGATGTGATTTTCAGTGACAGAAACATTATTTGGATCAACGAAGGACCCAGTTGAGGCTCTTGGTTGGTTGGAGGCTAGTAAAATATCCATTGTCCCATTGTAACAAGACATATATACAACTAAAGATAAATATGGAGACACGCCTCAAAGAACATCTTAACGCAGCAGAAATTGCGAAACCGAGAAACGCAAAAGTTAAGGTCAAAGGTAGCAGAGCATATGACGCTAACATACCATCGCAAGAAAGAATGCAAGAGACAAAAGTAGATAAGACGTACCTGAAAGCATGGAGATGAACGCTGAGAGACTCAGTGCTTGATAAAGATCAAGGCATCGGTTTTGGTTTTCTTTAGAACAAGTTTGGAACAAACAGCGACCAGAAACGACCTGAACATCAACCCTCTGGTTTCCGAAAATACGTGAGGAGACACGTGCGTAGTAAGGCAATAGACGATTTAATAAATAGCCTGACAGTTGTTAATAGAAAAAGGATAAGGTGACACGAACGCCCTGTTAGCATATTGTTGGCCCGTATTTGATATCGTAATGAATATTACCCATACTGTGACAGTTTGTTATGTCAGTAAAACAAGGCACGAAATTGCCAAAGAGCACACAAATACCAATGTTATCTCAGAGTTTGAAGCAGCGGTGTAACAAGCAGAGGAATCAAAGCATTTTGTAAAATTTACTGTCTTATTTGTAAAATCAAATGTGCGGAGTACCATCAACTCTGCTAGATGGAGGACATTTTACATTCAAACCAGTGAAACCCTTAAGAGTTAAACTATTAGGCCGGTCTAATACTTGGAAGTTATCGTGGACATCAAATTGTCCTACTGGAAACATATGTGTCAAGCATCTCATAAAGCCACCCACTTAGCCTAGACACTGAAAATGATGATCGCATATGATAACAAATCAAACAAGGAGGAAAGAAACAAGATAGCGACTTTTAGTAGCAACAATAAACTACATTGTTTCTCCAACTCTATTATTGCAAAGTTCCGAGAATCGAGCAAGAAAAGATTCATAGAGTTCTACGCGAGAATGTCAGCGCTTGGAATCTTATGGAGAATCGCTGTCACTGGAGACGAAGAATTTCAGTTGGCTGATTTGATTTCGACAGGCTCGCTGGCATTTTGGCGAAAAGAAAATGTCGTCAAACTTTTGGCAATGGAACCCTATGAACACAGTGTCCTTGCCAAAACAACAATAGAGCTTAGCGTAGGCACAAACAGCGAGAACACTCTCGGGCAATTTCTTCCAAAAGGAGAAATAATAAGCACAATTTAATTTTTTTTTATTGGGTTTATCACATGCCTTTGGAGATGGGTGTTCATGTTTCATGCATAAATTAGAGACAATCTAAGTGATAAGAAGCAAAATATGGCTTAAGCGCAAGCAGTGATAACACTCTTGGTGACTTATTGCAGAAAGAGATAGAAAAATTCGATTTTTATTTATATTTCGCTTTTATACATACATTTAGAGACGGATTTAAGCATAAATTCGAGACGGTCTAAATGAAATGTTCACTTAAATCGGTTGAGTACCGTTAGATTTTACATTTTTGTGCTTACATTTTGATCATAGTCGTATCACTAACAAGCGCCAATACTTCGAAAAAGCTCCCAATCTAACGGTATAAAACTCCAATCTTCCTGATACATTGCTTAAATATATGTAGAAATGCATTTTACATACTGTACATAAGCTTACATATCTGTAAGCAAACCTTTCATGAAAAAGGACATGAATATGGAGGTGCGGAGAGATGCGCATTAACATTCCCTCAAATTTTGTATTCATACTCAATAACATACATATGCATTTATAGCGAGAAAATAATTCTCACATAAAGTTCAGCTCCCAAAACTAACTATCGAGATCCACCCACTCCACCCATTTTTGTCGTTAAATTTGCAAGTTCTCTATCTTACAAAGCTCGTTTTATTTACAACGTGAACGAGTTGACTTTCGTTGTTGAGAAGATTGCGTTTGTATCTATGGTAGGCGATAACTTTATTAGAATCGTGAAGGGGTAACTTTGACTGAAGCGAGGAAGCAATGACGAGAATGGAAGAGGAGCGGCAAGCGTTGCAAGCTTTGCTAAATCAGTCCTTGAAGCGTGAAAATTTATGGTCTATGGTATTCAGTGCCGGACAAAGTTTATGATGGCTGCGAGCCTTTTAACAAAGTTTATGATGGCTGCGCATTACCTGCGCATTACCTGAACATCAACCCTCTGGTTTCCGAAAATACGTGAGGAGACACGTGCGTAGTAAGGCAATAGACGATTTAATAAATAGCCTGACAGTTGTTAATAGAAAAAGGATAAGGTGACACGAACGCCCTGTTAGCATATTGTTGGCCCGTATTTGTAAGCAAACCTTTCATGAAAAAGGACATGAATATGGAGGTGCGGAGAGATGCGCATTAACATTCCCTCAAATTTTGTATTCATACTCAATAACATACATATGCATTTATAGCGAGAAAATAATTCTCACATAAAGTTCAGCTCCCAAAACTAACTATCGAGATCCACCCACTCCACCCATTTTTGTCGTTAAATTTGCAAGTTCTCTATCTTACAAAGCTCGTTTTATTTACAACGTGAACGAGTTGACTTTCGTTGTTGAGAAGATTGCGTTTGTATCTATGGTAGGCGATAACTTTATTAGAATCGTGAAGGGGTAACTTTGACTGAAGCGAGGAAGCAATGACGAGAATGGAAGAGGAGCGGCAAGCGTTGCAAGCTTTGCTAAATCAGTCCTTGAAGCGTGAAAATTTATGGTCTATGGTATTCAGTGCCGGACAAAGTTTATGATGGCTGCGAGCCTTTTAACAAAGTTTATGATGGCTGCGCATTACCTGCGCATTACCTGAACATCAACCCTCTGGTTTCCGAAAATACGTGAGGAGACACGTGCGTAGTAAGGCAATAGACGATTTAATAAATAGCCTGACAGTTGTTAATAGAAAAAGGATAAGGTGACACGAACGCCCTGTTAGCATATTGTTGGCCCGTATTTGTAAGCAAACCTTTCATGAAAAAGGACATGAATATGGAGGTGCGGAGAGATGCGCATTAACATTCCCTCAAATTTTGTATTCATACTCAATAACATACATATGCATTTATAGCGAGAAAATAATTCTCACATAAAGTTCAGCTCCCAAAACTAACTATCGAGATCCACCCACTCCACCCATTTTTGTCGTTAAATTTGCAAGTTCTCTATCTTACAAAGCTCGTTTTATTTACAACGTGAACGAGTTGACTTTCGTTGTTGAGAAGATTGCGTTTGTATCTATGGTAGGCGATAACTTTATTAGAATCGTGAAGGGGTAACTTTGACTGAAGCGAGGAAGCAATGACGAGAATGGAAGAGGAGCGGCAAGCGTTGCAAGCTTTGCTAAATCAGTCCTTGAAGCGTGAAAATTTATGGTCTATGGTATTCAGTGCCGGACAAAGTTTATGATGGCTGCGAGCCTTTTAACAAAGTTTATGATGGCTGCGCACCTTTCAACGAACAAAATTGTAGTCTTCAGAGTAGAAGCAGCAGCAGTAGTAGTAGTAGTAGTAGTAGTAGTAGTAGTAGTAGCTGTGGTGGTAGTAGTAGTAACAGTTGTAGTAATAGTGGTAGCGGTAGTTGTAGTAGTAAAAGTAGTAGTGGTGGTAATACCAGCGTTAAAATAGTAGTCGTAGTCGTAGTCGTAGTAACAGCAGTAACAGTGGTTGTTATAATAATAAAAGTAGTAGTAGTAGTAGTAGTAGCAGTTAACAATAATAAGAGAAATGGTAGTGTTACCATTACTTTCCTTTACCATGGAATTTTTTTCGGCATGGTATTCGCATGCTGCTCGATAGATGACAATTGTAGCAGCAAACTACAGTAGACAATAGTAGAAAATACTTTGAACGAAAAATGTGGTAATATTTGAGTGGTGCTTTTGCTTTTCGTGAGCTTTTAAAAAAACGGCAGTAGTAGTCCTGATAATTTCACAAAAAGTATAATACATTTACGGAGAAGTTCATGGCTCTAGGCGGGGTATGATTCACAATTTATAAATAAACCACATGTTTGTGTTGTATTGAAATTCAACGTTATCCTTGAACGATACGAAACAATGCTATGATATCATCGGCTGTATTCAAAATCAAGAACATTTTATCTAAGCAACTCGTTTGTCATTTTACTTCTTCCACCCCTACATTAACGTTTATGTACTTCATATCAAATATTGGAATTGGAATCTTAGCTTGTCAATATGTCAGAGGATAAAGTTTGAAAGAACACATATGGAATTCAATAGACGACGCAGGTCATATCTATTATACATTGTCAATATGATAGACATTCTCTTGGTCACAGTCCTTCATTTTCGTTTTGGGGAAAGTGATTGAACGATGGGATCAATAAGTTTTGTTTGATTTGAGTGAAGTTCAAGGATGCAAACAAAATTATAATAAACAACTCTTTTATCTGATGGACTTCCGCAACTTATCACATTGTTGCTATTCAATGTTATAATTATGTGTTTTTATGCTTGCATCCTTTCCAGATCCACAAAATTGTGCATTTCATAGTTATTCATATCGACATAATCCAAACAAAATTTATTCAACTCCGAACCAAAAGCTTTCAAAGCCAAACGTTATGGATCACTTCTAGGAATCGTTCATGTGTATGCACATTAGAAACAACAAATTATTGCACATTATGGTGCAGATGACTTGGTAATGACAAGACAGGTTAATGAAATACGCCCGAGGAGCTTTGATAAAATGGCATGCAAATGAATCATATGCAATTTGCTGACTATTTTTGTCGTCGTTAGAAAAATGTCTCAAAGGAATCAGGAAAACCGCACTCTATCTAACTGAGATACTCATCTGTTCAGCTTCCGTGTGGACCAGAAGAACTAAAAGGATGAGACCAAGAGACGTAAAAAGAAATACTTTTCAAACTACTAATTTAAAGTTCTTAAAAGGAAAATAGAGAAACAAACTTTTCATGACCTTGTTACTCATCATCATCAGACTTCAGCTGGTTGGGACGATGAATATATTTCAGCACAAGGAGTAAGCTCCCTCCACTTCGCGGATGGTTTTATTTTTGCTTTATTAATCTACTCCTACTTCCAATGACGAAGAGTCGACAAGGAAGACCGCAGCAGTTTAGACCGTGCCACGAAATGTTTGGATGGATTTCGCTGACAGGGAGGGAATGGTGAAGAGGGATTTATAGAGTGAAGACGATGTCTGTCAACCTAATTTCATAAATCCCGATTGCAGTTTTCAATTCATAACAACAGCAGTGGTAGAAACAGTAAAGCAGAGCACAACAACGATTTCGTCAGCATTTACCACCCTTTTAACATTGAGTTACGAAATAGTGGATGTGAAAAAATACAGTCTGAGGTCCTGAAGATAAGCTAGAGCCATTTCAATCTTGCTAAAGGCTATCTAGGTTTTAAGCAAGAAAATTCTTTTTATAGCTACAATAAAATTTAATTAAAGCTCTTACTAATTTTTTATCGGATTTCCGTCAGATAGTATGAATCATATATGATTCATACTATCTCATACATTGAGATAGTATCAAGGGCTTCCGTAAGAAATTCGAAATTTAAAACCAGGATTAACCAGGGATTTGAAAATATGCAAGGAGAATATACAAAGCAAAATTGGTGGTTTTATGCTGTCATTTATCCATGGGCATATGGACGTGATTTGAATACATGGCACGGAATTTAGAAAACATACATACTGTTTTTCAGAAATAAAAGACGTCAAAATTGTACCTTGCAACATTTCCAGACCCAGTCAGTAAAAAGCACTAAGAAATGCATCCAAAATCTACAAAAAAAATTGATTGACAATTGAAAGAGGACGAGTCCATGGTCTCAGTTGAAGTCAAGGCATTATTTCCTAGCATCCCGGTCACGGAAGGTTGGCTCACCCAACAATATACAGGACGGCAATTGAAATAAAAAGTCAAACAGTACATCAGACTCTCTAAACTTTGTATTGAAGATAACTTCTTTGCCTTAATTAGGTTAGGAGGATAATTAAAAGGTGTACCCATGGGTAGTTCTCTTTCTCTTCTTGCCAGCGAAATCTTCATGGCTAAACTAGAATCTGATTTAGCAGCTCAAAACATTGTGTCAAGATTTTGAACACGATAAGTGGACGAAATACTTGCCATAGACATAAAAAAGGATTCAAAACGAACTCTGGTCATCTTCAATTGACTTCACAAGGACATAAGTTTCACTTATAACATCTGTAAGACATCTACATGGCCCCTACATATTGAACCCCTAAAAATTTACCCTACAAATTGAATTCCAAAATTAGAAAGTAACAGAAAAATAAACCGGGTAAATCAGGGATTGGAGAATACTGAAGGATATTGTCATGTATCCTATAACATATGGGGGTTGTCATGTATATATAAGCATATGGTCTTGATTTTAAATTCCGAGACATTTCAGAAACGTACATTCATTTTTCAGAACCCTAGGAAACCTAGGACTTGTACCTAGAATAACGTATGATATACCTAGGATAACAGTTGTACCAACAATTGAGGGAACTGGATTGAAAGATAATTCAATCGATATCCTACGAAAATGCCAATTGCCTCCATGGCAATTAAATACTATACACCTTTCTCTTTCTTTAGGATACACCAATCTACACTCTAGGCAAAATTGTCCTGCTTTCTCAGGAGAACAAATCGGCCAATCTGATTTAAAATAAAAAGTTGTTCAGCATGTTCATGTCAATTTGAAATCATTTGTATGATCCTTCGAAAGAGATATGAAAGACCTTTTATTTTCTTATCGTGTTACTCTTGCAACAGTGTCGTTTGAGTTTATTGACTGATAGGAAACTGACAGCTGCTGGGAATAAGACCAGCAATGCGCATTTATTTTCATAGATCCTGTGTATGAAAGGATTCGAACAAGGTTGTCTACTATCTGCCTGACATACGAAATGCAGTTAAAAATAACGGTAATACTTGATATATACCATTTTCCTTGCAAATTTTTATTTGTTATTTTTATTCTTTACTTTTTTATCCAGTTACCCATGGATCAAGGGTGCCTACTATCTGGCTGACATAAGAAATGAGCAAAAAATAACGGTAACGCTTGATTTTTACCATTATCCTTGTAAATCTTTGTTTAATGCTTTTATCCTTTATTTTCTTATCTAGTTACCCATGGACCAGTTTTGTTTAGGTTTATCGATTCACATTTTGGTAGTGGGGCATTTGTTTTCTTAGATCCTAAGTATGAAAGGATACAAACGAGTTTGTCTACTATCTGGCTGACATACGAAATGCCTAAAAATCACGGTACCATTTGGCAACGGAAATTTTTATTGGTTATTTTTGAATTAAATCTAATTGGCTAAATTTCTAGTTAGTACATTTGTAGATAATGTGCAGCCTTTCAGGGTTTATACGAATACGAAAGAATATTAGTATTTTTGTATGCCAAGCAATTCCATCCTTATCTGAAACATGGATCCGTTCTTTCACTAAAATTATTCGAAATGCCGGTTTGAAACTTTAAAAGGATGTTTCAAGGCAAAGAATTTAGCCTTGCCACGTTTGTAGGAGGTGAGAATATTTTCAGAATAAAAAAAGAATGACCGAAGTTTAAAAACAGAAAGTTATCGTGGAAATAAAAAAAAAACTGTTTCAAGACCGGAAACAACCTTGAAAGAATAATTTTGAAAAAATTGCTAAGATAAAGACAAGGAAGTAAAAAAAGATTGATATGAAGCGAAATACTATCATAATCTTTAAGGGAACAGAATAAGCTTTCAAGCTTGAGAAATATTTAAGGATTTTAATTTTAACAAAAGTTTGAAGCGTTTTGAATAACGATCGAATTGACGGAACGAATGGAACTACTGTTTACCATCCTGTCCATCCTGTTGTCCTACAGAAATGAATTTCATAGCTCTTTGGTTGCAATGTGTCCCAAGCTTTTACGTCGATCCACCTCAGAAAAAGTGAGGGACTTGTTGATCAGACTGAGGTTATCTAGAAAAAAAAGCTCCTTTTTCTATTCTCGTTATTGTCGCAAGTATGACAGGTGTCATTCGTTCAGATTTCTACTCTTTTGTCGTCTTGATTCAAGTGAATTTCATTTGTGCATGTTGTTGCGAATGTTCTAAGGGCAGTTTTCAGTTTTATTTGCCCTTCGTTCATAGTGGCAGGTCAAGGAGCCCGGCTTATTCCATAGGTGATTTGGTTTTTGTCAGTACTACAGTCAGTGAATTGCTTACAAGTTTTTCCTTACTTACAAGTTTTCCTTGTTGAAAGATTGTTTATCATTGATTTACAGTTTTTAAAATGATAAAAAATTTGAACACGCATTACCTTACCTATACTTAAAAATTAGCTCATCTTAAGAATGAATCAAATAGCGTCGACTTACCTGAAAAAGATAAAGAAAAAAAGGGTATTACTACACAAACTATAAAAATATAATTAAACTTATTAATTCTAGATGTTTAATGTATCTGGATTAAAATTAGATTCCAAAGGATACAGATGCTTTTTTTGATTGTATTTACATTATTCACTCAATTGATTGTATTTAAAAAACGAAGTGAATGCAATCATATGCGCTTGAGTGTAATCACTTTAACTTTAGATATACACTTAGTATCTACATAAAAATTGCATCACACAGAAATGTGCAGTGCTATGAAAGTACGGCAATAGGGAGAGCGTGAAGACCATAGAGCTTTGCGTGCAACACGAAGCCGTTTGTTATTCTCCTTTACATCCTTCTTCGGCTACTAGAAATACCTAAGGGTTGGGGATTTTGACCATAATACAAATCTCCATTGGAGCTCTACCTTATATTGTTATCCTCTCTCTTTCTTCATAGTTCTATATATCAAGTGGAACGACCGATTTTATTTTGGCATTCCAACCTGCGCTTTACTGCAGTAAAAGAAATACGAGAATAACAGAACGTCACCAAAACACTTCAGGCTGACTCGAGGATAGATTACCGGGTGAGTGTAACACAAGGGTAGTATGAGCTTGTCTTCCATGATGGGGTACAATATACAATCGATTTATTTTTAGGGAGATTTGGACTATCTGCTTGTGGGTGGTGGTAGGTGGTGATTTCTTTCATTATTGAACTCCACTTGACTTCACTAGTGCTCCAATTTCATCAGAGCCTCAAGTTGGAGTATGTTGATATTATGTAGGCGTTTAGTATTCATGATACGAAATTTACGATATAGCGTGAGACTAGAAAATGACGACAATACAATGTTTTAATTTGTCTCCTTGGATTTTTTCCTTTTTTTGTTGTTGTTTATTTCGTACTTCTAGAATCGTCTCAGCCGGCACTCAGAGTGTTAATTGTATTTACTTTTGTTAATGTTTAAGTGTTTCTATCGATTGAGGGAGATCGAATCAATGACTAAATGTAAAAAAGGGTACTAGTGTGAAAAATAATGGATAAAGAGGCAAAAATAGTAACTGATCGTCGGAGCTGTAAATGCTTTTTTCTATGAGCCAGAACATAGGGGTGATTAATTGTGACGCAAGGATAGTTCCACGTAGGTTATTTGGAGGATTTTCTTGAAAATGATGCAACATATGGTATAAATGACGAATTGTAGTCATAGTCTATGAACATCATCGAATGGACATTTTAAATATGGGCCTCTGTACGTTCAGCAGACTCGACAAGAATTGGAAATGATTACGTTATGTACCAGCTGCCTGTCACCAACATGGATACTATCACCTGGAAGGACCTTAAACAGGACTTATAGCAACCATAGCCTCTTGACTTTCTCCAGGCCACACAACGATGCCAAATTTTCAAGGATATTTTTGTAGTGAAATGCTGGGTATTATAGAGTGCATCACAGTGATCCCGAGCTACAACAGAACGAATATTGGTCCATATAGTCTTAATAAGCTTCGAGAGGGGCGTAGGGGAAGCACTAGTGCAGTGAAATCGAAATGCTCGAATTCGAAAAAGGAAGGAAATAGATGGATCAAGACACAATCATTTCTGGAACTTCATCAAATACATCAGTCATGATGATGCAACCTCTAACAGCTAAACTTCTTCAATGAGGAACAGACCGCACCCTTCCTAGAACACAAAGCAGAAACTGCATCCAAGTCCGCTTTTGCAAGGGCACCCCATTGCGTCTCTCGAAAATGACCTAGCCATCAGGCCACGGGTAAATTGGCCGAAAAACAAAACAAATCCACGGCACCTGGACCTGTCAATATTAACAACGAGAAGATAAAAACCCTTTCCAGAAGAATTCGTATAATCTGCGAAAAGTTGGTAATAGTGCGGGGGCAAAAAGTCAGATCTCTCAAGCAGGCAAAGGATCGTAGCCATTCCCAAAATTAAGAGATGTGACCAGGGCAATTTCGGACCCATCTCACTTCGAAGCGCTTTTATAAATGATATTAACAAACTCATTGAGAACAGTTTCTGTAAGCTCATAAACGAGAAGAATATCATAAAATCTCACAGCTTCGCTTACACAAAAACAAATCAACCATTATCTATTGTGGTACACTTTCATAAATTGGCCAACAGAACCATGAAACCCTTCAAAATAGCTATCTTAATTGACATAGCTGATGCCTACGAAAATGTAGATCTGGATTTCCTTAGAGAAACCTTATAAAAATTTAACATACCCAGCTTCTACATGCACTGGCTCTGGAACCTGTACAGCCACAGGGTCTTACGTCTACACAAGACTAGAGATCAAAAGTGGCATCCCACAGGGTGACGTGCTAAGTCCCAACCTCTTCAACATCTTTGCCGCAAACATATAACAAAGCCGACTCAAACACCAGTATCAATCTGATGAAGGTACCCATCTGATGGACACTCTTAATATGCTACAAAACAAAATTAATGAATTCGCCCAAATTGGCGAAGATCTGAAGCAATCCCGGACTATCAGTGACAGAACAAACCTACTGGATTACCGGCTGAACACCTTCTTTTTCAACCGGAGCGCCTAACCTGGAACCGTTTGACACATCACTTCGGGCTACACCTCCCAATTTTACGTCTTTTGGCGCCTTCGTGTTACAGGGATTCCTTCTCCAGTGGGGAGGGAAAGTGGGGGAGGATTACTAGAGAAGGGAACCCTACTCCATAGACGCTTCCAGCCGATCAAGTATACCTTTCTTCTTGGCTAGGATTGCCCGAGCGTAATGTAACACCTGATTCCATTTGTCAACTGATTTCAGTATCTCTTCGATTAGGCTATCTGGACGGAGCTCTCCCATTTCGGCAAGATCACCGCGCTGTTTGTCCCATCTTCTGAATGAAAAGACAGTATGACATGCATCATCCTTCACATCAATGCAGAATATGCAATCTGGAGACCGTTACTTACCAATCTTGTGCAGGTAAGACTGAAAACAACCGTGTCCGCTCAGTAGCTAGGTCAGATAGAAGTCAGTCTCACCATGCATTTGACTGAGCCACGATCTCAAATCGTTGGTGAGTCGCGCAGTCCATCATCCTTTTAGCTCACGTTCCCAAGTTTGTTGCCATTCGTCGAGAGTGCATCGTATTTCATCGCGATTAACTTATTCTTTGTTACCCTCGTGCCTTCGAAGATTCTTTTACGCTCTCAAGCAAGAAGAGTGATGGGTATCACCCCTGCAATTACTGTCACCGCTGACTCAAAGACTGTCCGGTGTGCTGATGCAACTCGCAGTGCTCCTTGTCTCTGCACCTGTGCCAGCCGTTTTCGGGGCAGTTCCTTATTGAGAGCTTCACTCCATATGTCTGCTCTATATGGAAGCGTAGATTTCACGATACTCATCAGCAGTTGCCTTTTTGTTGGACTTAGTCCCTCATGAATGGCTATAAGTCGACCTCTGCTTCAGCCTTGTTGGCCGTTGTCTTGATTTGCTCCGAGAAACTCAGTTAAGAGTCTATCAGCAAGCCCAGATACTTAACTGATAGTTTCGACTCTACTAATATGTACTCGACTCGGACCATTCTTATTCTAGGGATCCTCTTCTTGGTTAGGAAGACCATTTCAGTTTTCTCTAACGCTAGGTTAAACCCATGAGTGGTCATCCAACTACCCGGTGCGTTAGCACATTTAGCCTTAATTGCGCTTGATCGACTGTGCGCCCAGCCACTAGTGCCGCAACATCATCTGCATAGTCGATTAGTCGCGACTCCTCCGGCGGTTCAAATCTGAGCAGTCTGTCGTAGGCGACGTTCCACAACTCCGGACCAAGGATGGAGCCTTGAGTCACACCTGATGTGACTAGCGTCCTCCGTCGACCTTGCGCCGTGCCCTGGGTCAGGCTGCGATCAGATATTCTGGTACTTGGAATGAATTTTCTAGGGCTTCCAGAATATCCGTCTATATAGCGGAGTTGAATGCGTTCTTTATGTCCGACTGCATGCCTACGCCTGTTGGACCTCAGTCACCACCTCCGCGACTACATCTATAGTGGAACGTCTCGTTCTGAAACGGTACTGCCTTGGAGAAAGGTCCTCCGTACTAAAGCCTTTGCGGTAATCCTTTAAGCGTCCACTAGCGCTAAACCTTTATAAATATTATTAAGTCGAAGCTGAATTATAGCATCACCCTTTGTCCACTTGTACCAGGACACTTTTTTCAAACCATAGACAGAATTAAGGCTAAGATACTGAAACTCTGTCTAGAGGCCTTCTAGCACTCCAAATCTTTACGATTTTGGAGGAGATGCTAAACCTCAAGAAAGTTAAGAGCAGAATACCCAACAGCGAAGGGGTAGGTAAGCTACCCAAACAACATGTTTGAAGCCTGTGAGAGTATTCTAAAAACCAGTTAGAGGTATAGAATATTGAAATTCAAGAACGATTTATTAAGCATAAGTCCTACAAGCAATAAAGCCCTTTTCATTCAGCATTACTACTTTTGGCAAGGCCATGCAGTCAAGAGTGCAGATGCTGCGACCTGAACTTAAACAGCTTCTAAGCACGACTTTATCCTTCCTAGCAGGTGACCATTCTAGATGCAGATGCATTTTCTCAGCCTTAGAAAAGAACCCCCAGTTGTTCCCTATCATAGAGTTGTCAATCCAGTATATTTCTTAAGAGCAGCGACCCAAATGTGGGTTGCACTTGACACATGAGTTAATGAAGAATAATCCTGATATAATCTACATCATCCAGTGAATGTACGGCTTCTCGGCATCGAAACAGTCGAAAAGATCGACAACATGACAAAGCAAATACAGAGTAAGAAGTGACTGTCTAGAAATGCAAGGATGGATGAAATACTTTCCCAAATATATATGATGAAGCCAGAGGACTGTCGGGCGATTATAAATGCGGGTACTAAAAAGTTAAACCTTTATTTTGGAAGGAATTCTATTATGTTAAAAATGATAATGGAGGTTGGTATGGTCAAGTCTTGCAACAATCTGTGCCTCCTCAAGATCAAGATGGCTAGCTCCGACAAATGCAAGTTCTACAATATCACGAACCTAATCAATCTCCAAATATTCCAATGTTATACAACGATAAAAGGTATAACTACGATTTTTTCCACAAATACTTCCTTTAAAAAAAAAACATTAAGCTCTCGGAAGAAATTTGTATCTTTCTTGAGGCAACGCAAATTGCCGTTTCGGTTTTCATCACACCCAACTCATAACACCTCTGTCTCCTTAGACTCAATAAATTAAACACAACAATAACTGACAATGACAGGAGAACAGACAATACGACTAGACTCATCCAAGATTTTTGTTTTAATTTTTTTTTTTATAAATTTATATTTTCAAAAAAAAGGTCATTACTAAAGTATTACTTTTTTATGTAAGTTATCTTATTTCTTAAGTTTACTACCAGCTTATGGCGTTAATAAAAGCTCAAGGGTTTCTAAAATCTTAAATTAAATCCAAGTACGCATGCTGGGACAGAATTCGCCGTTTGAACTAGTTCTTTAAGTCATAATGACGTCAACGGCTTAAAAAATATAAGAAGTTCTGACGTTAATGTCATTTTGACGTCGGGAACTAATTTAAACGGCGTCTTTGCTCCCAGGCATAATAAAGAGACAAATTAAAGTTAGGGCGACGTATTGACATAATAGCATTTAAAAACAACAAGAACAGATACTTTGTTCGCCAAGTTAGACAATATTATTTCTTTACGATGAAACATTTACTACAGTAGACTTTTTATACAATGTGACAAATGGACATGCTTTGAACATTATGACAAGTTTTTCAATGAAAAAAAAACAAACCCTAAACACCAATCTATTGTTTTGAACATTGTTTACTATTATGCACTGTTTACTTCATTTTTTATAACATGCAAGAAAGTGAAAGTTTTTAAATAGATATCACGTTGCAAAAACAATGACAGTTATATTTGAAAATCGAAGTTTAGTACAGAAACTGAATCAATCGATGTAAGGAGCGGCGCCCGTTTAAGAGCAATAAGTAACTCTATCTGTCAAATATTTGAGAAAAAAAGAGAGTATTAGTGTTTGATATATTTGAACGAATAATGAGAAATCAATCAATTTTGAGTAATTTAGAACGATCGAATGTTGGTTGATTTATTGATGCGAAAAAAAACATCGAGAAGAGTTTACACCCCGTCCTTTTCTAATTTGATCAACTAGAACGTGTACTTGCTTAACATTTAAGTTCGAAACAAAACCATTCTCATTAGTCATTGCTGTTTAATGATAAAAACTTCCTGAAAACATATTTCAATTCTTATGCAACCACAAAAGTAACCGGCTTCTAGGAAAAGATAAGCAACAACCGAATAAAGGAAAGTGTACAAGACTGAATTTCGAAAGGTCAAGAAAGCGAAGAAACAAGTAACTATTAAATCAATTTATTTTCTACACGATACTGTTATACATTTTGCAAAGCATAAATGTCAACTAAGAAACATAGAGCGAGCCACAAAAAAAGGGAACAACTAGGTGGGCAGCATGTCTGAATAAATGTCATAGCGCTTACTGTGGGTGAGTAACTTCTCAAGATGAAGGGACTTTGATGAAAAACGACAACGAATAAATATGTCAAAAGAAATTATATTCCACTACAACCGAAAACAGTACAGAAAATGGGAGTAGAACCAAAATCTATGAGTTTTATGGTCTTTTTCAACGTGAAACCATTAAATGTGGAATTCGTGAAAGAAGGAAGAAAAAAAACCAGAACAAAATTAATGACGTTCAAGTGTAAAGGTTGAACACCAAAATGAAGGAATAGTTGTTTTGCTTTTCTGGTGATGAAAGAGTGAGTACTGGCGAATTAAATTAAAAGAGCTATTAATAAACAAATAGCTGTAATTTAAAAGCCAAACTTCAAGAGGTTACCTATAAATCGTCAACAAATTACATTTTCAAGTTCCAAAGAATTATAGAGGTTGAAAATTTCATAAAACCTAAAATTTTACCAACGATATTCCTTGGCTAGCCAAAAAATTTGAATAATTAGTGGAAAAGTCCCGTTTTAAGGAACTTTTAAATGGATTTAAATTCGAGGGGAAAAACGTATCTAGGTATCCATTTTTTCAAGTACACTGACAGTGAGTGCTGGCGAATAAAATTAGACTAGCTCGAAAAATGAAAAAAATAGCTATAATTCACAAGATATCCTCAAGAGGTAGCCTATAAATCGTCGGCAACCTACATTTTGAAGTACCTTACAATTTTAGGGGTTCAAATTTTACGAAACCGTAATTCTATAAAATATCAACGAGACTCCTTGGCTTGTGAAAAAAAAATCGAAAAGTTTCTAAATGAGGTCCTTTTTAAGACAGGTTTAAACTTGAAGAAACATCAATTCATCGACAAATTTGCATACGGGTAGGATTATTGTTAACTTTATTTTAAAAGCTTCATTTAAAAAATTCAAAACAAATAAATCAACTTATATAATGCTCAATTTTCAGTTTAACAAACTCTATTTACAGTAATAAACACTAAAAAATGGTAGAGTATGATAGTTTTGGAAAAAAAATCGACTTGAGTTATGACCATTTTAACAACCTGCAAAAGCTTCCAATTTTTTCAATGTTTATTTTGAAAACTAAAGTGTTGAAAAAGGATTTCTAAGAGTAAAGATGACATCGTTCCAAAACGAGTGTGTGAACGATTTTTATAGCCTTCGGAGCGTTATTTACTGAGTTCAACTTCATTAGCAATAAATCAATGTATGATGACGTTATTTTTAATATATCAAAAAGACTTCAAAGTCCAAAGATGTAGGAAAAAAAATACTCGAAATAGAGCCGTCTATCTTTATTCATTTTTTCGAATAAGCTTGTTTTAAGTCTCAACGTTGATAAAATATTTATTAAGCTCGCGTTCATCCGTCAAGCGCCGCATGAGCTTGACGAATGAACGCGTGCTTTGCGTTCATTGGCGCTTAATTAATAGGGGTGATTTTTCGCTATCGAAAACGGTATTTCACTGGAAGAACGAAGGTCAATAGGCAAACCTTAATTACGATCGCCGAAAAACGATTTGAAGCTGTTTGGATTCGAAAATTTAGGGACATATTCAAAGGATCGCGAAAGTTAGAGGCGCGGCATCTTAAGTATTAGGTCCCTGATGGACTTTGAGTTTTGATGATGATGGGATTTTTAATAATTTTATTGAAACTTTGTCTAGGACCGCAGGGAAGCAATAGTTTCTGGATATGAAGTATGTAACGAGATCATCTAACTACGAGATACAATGCCATCCTAACTTAAATTTAGACGAAAAGCATAGCACTTTAATGTAACCAAATCAATAAAATGTGTTTGTGCATTTAATCACAACTTAAAATATAGTAAGATGGTTCACCTTGACATTTTGATTCTAGCTATTATGTTTTAAGTTTTAATTTTGTGCATAGTAACATCAGTTATTTGTGATTTATATAAATTTAACTTCAAAGCGTTGTTTTAAAAATAACAAATTATTGATGTTACATCACAATTTTATTACCCAGAAATATCAGGGTACTATAACTCTTAAGAGATTATGTTTATGTAAGGGTCACTTATCCTGATTTGATGACCCACGCTTACCCTCTTTTCGAAAAATTTGTTCTTCGTTCAAATAACATTATTTTCAACAAATTTGCAGGTTTGGTTGCGAATATAAGCACGCGAGAGTTACAAGCTATTGTGAAAAGCTTGTCGAAAAGCTTCTCAAAGCTTTCTTGTATTCTTAATTACTCATTTATATTTAATGATTAAGTGGTTAGTTATGTCACTGGCCTATAATAAATCAATCATCCATTATGTAGACATAAATATGTAGATGGCGTATATCAAACGAAATCAATCAACAAATAACAATAGGAAAAATTTTGAGGCAAGTTGGTAAGCAAGGTTTCGATGGGTTTTAACGTGATTTCTTTAAACCTTAGTAAGGCCGTTCAGATTTCTGTCACAAACCGATTCTTCGCCAATTAAATTTAAATATTATTTCTAGCCACTCGTCACTGTAGCATACTTGTAACAAACCGATGTATCGACTTAGTTGCGTGACAGCACTTCTTTGTCGACCGCTCGGTATAAGGTACTTACTTGCTACAGGCAACCATCAATTTATTGGCATTGTATATAAAAGTTTGATTCATCTTCCTCGTGTTAAGTATCATTGGAGTAGCACTATTGGACAGTCTTATGGTTTAAGAAATATTGACCTTAAAAATGTTTGAAAAGATTCGACGATTTTAATGAAGATTCCCAAAATTGTGCCCTGCGAACATCCGGATTTTGACAGACTGTTCAGACTTAGACCAGTTGTACAAACATTGAACCATTCCTTTGCTGTAGGATTCTCAGATCACTATCTTTGCGCCGATTAGCAAATATGCTCTATAGAAGCAAGAAATAACTTAAGAAGGTATAACCCGAAAAAGTCTCACAAATCGAGCTAAAAGTTTTACGTTCTAAGTGGAGCATCTGGATTTGCGTATAAAATCGAACCCGAAACTGGCTCAAAAAATGTTTTATTGCCCAACGAACCTGATCTTGGTGCATCCTCAAACGTTATCATGCATCTATCACGAAAAAATACCTCGCAAGCAACATGACGGATTATATTTTGACAATTACTTCACAAGCTAGCAGTGACAGGCTTGTCAAAAAATGGTATTCTCAGTAGTTGTACTATACGTCGAAACAGGATTCCTGATTTTAAAATACTTACAGACAGATACATGTCCAAAAAAGGCTGTGTCTATTCTGTTGAGTACGTAGTACCGTAGCCTGGAAAGATAACAAGGTAGATAATTTGGCATCAAATTTCCTAGAAGAAGGAGATCAGGAGGTAAGACAAAAAAACCTACCAGTATATAACAATTGTTCGTGCAAATATTTTTGGGGAATATAATCGCCATACGATCTAATCGATAGCATCATGAGATGCTGCAAAATAAAGCTTCGCTGCAAAAGGAGGCAGGCTCGAATATTTTATTATTTATTCGATTTGAGCATGGCGAATGATTTCTTTATAAAAGAATTCATAAAGCAAAATGTTTGCAAGAAAAATCATTTGAATTCGATTGATTTTCAGCTTGAAATTGCACTCTTTTTGAACAATTTTAGTTGAAGAACCGTCGATCTATGGAAAACGAACTTCAATTAAAATGACACAAAGGTACAGCTCATCTTCCTCCAGTAGCAATCAAGCAAGTGCAGACATGATACTGGCCTATTAAGGGAGAAAATAGAATACGCTTAAAATTTCCTGAATGGTCTAGTGCCTCACAAAAAATGTGCGAGAAGTGTATCGTTGCTCTGTGCATAGTTTCAAACTATTTCACCTGAGTTAACTGTGTAGTGTGACATTTATGTCAAACTCCCTTTCAATTTGGTTTACTCAAATGAATATAAAAATTACAATTTTTCCATTTTTATTTTTTTCGGTTAATATGTTTCACTGCTTTTTTTTTCAAAAATTGCACCACTTGCTCTAAATAAATTTTTTCTTCTCATTTCATAGAAACAGAACATATGTGGCATTACAATGAAGTTTGAAAAAATGGTTATTTTTAATATCAGTTTGACGTCAAACGTGACATGTAAACGTCATACGAACAATATTATTTCTCCTTCTTTTATAGTACATCAATTCACACCCACTCACATCAACTCTAAGCAGGATTGCCTCAAGAAGAAGGGCAAAGGAGATAAGGCAAAGGAGTTTCTTCAATGTAAACGTATAAGTTGTTTTTCTTCTTCTTTGGTTTCAATAAAAATTCAACAAAACATTTAACAGCAGGTGATTTCATCATTTTTATGGACTTTAAAACACTTGGCTCGGGTAATGAAAAGCCTCGACTCTTTCTGCTTCTTCGAAATGGAGCGAAGAATGGTGCTGACGGAGGTGAGAATTGAAAACTTTTTTTATGATTGCACATCCCCGAATGGACTCTGGTGAAAGTTCATTTCAATGGCGCCATAGAAACAAGTCGAATGAATGGTATGACACCTAAATGGTATTTTAATTTTATATAAGGCTATTTATCGTCTTTGATGGCAATGTGTTTCTTTTCGTCCTTTCATTTGGAGCATGCGGTGAGTAACTGATACTGAGAGAGAATTTTCAGAGCTAAAATTATCATCTCAAAATCTCTTTGCTCCACCACACTGTCCTCATTCAAAGGATCCGACCGAATGGTCGTTCATGGCTTATGTTAAGCCTGCTTTTAAGACAACATGATGAGGTGTGTTATTCATTACAGATGATGAGGTCAACATAACTGTTTTATTAGAAGGCTATGAAACAATACCAAGATCCTGCTGGGTAATATTGAGAAGAGTTTACATTGACGACAAGATGTTGTTACATTTGCTTTGGAAGAACGAAGGAAGGAAGAAAGGAAGAAGGAAGGCATGTTATTAGATCGAATTAGATGAGTTTCTTACATAAGAAATTTTATTATAAATCTTTCTAACGATTTTAAGATGTCTTTGAGACTTTCTTCGGCGACATGCAGAGTCCTGTTGGATTTAATTAGTGAAAGTTTGAAATTAAGTAATTCAATATCCAAGGGGGATTCCTTTTCAGTAATCAATAAATCTCGTTAGAATGATTTAATATTATAAAACTGAATGGCATTTGATACTTTCATTTCTTATGGTATTAATTAAATGTTACCTTAGATGCTGGTTCTAAATAAAATGTGATCAGTTTCTTAGGGAGATAAATTAGTGGAAACGGTGTTCATTGAGATGAAATTAATCCTTCAGCTGAATTTGGTTTTAGATTGTCAATTTTTTGTTTTAAGATTTAGGAAGGGCTTTACCGTACTTAGAAAATATTGAGGTGAGGGTGATGATATTTAACTGGGTAGTAATAATGCAGAAGAATTGAAGTTGTGAAACCGCATTGAAAATAAACTAATTTTTGCGTATTCATGTCTGCCTTTTTTAAGGTCACTAATAGGTTAAGTTCAGCATGAAACATGCGTTCACAAAACATATCCTCTAGGGCAGAATATTGTAGGATAATTTCCGTTGATAAATTGATAATCGACTTGTAACAGCGTTCGTTTCTTATGTCCATTAAAGTCTGACTACCATCAATAGCGTAGTGCAAATTGTCACTACATTTTCAGATATGTCAGTTCATCTCTTAAAATGTCATCCACCTTCAGTTGTAACACGTTTGTATCGTTTTTTTTTTTAATTTAGAGAAACATTTCAATTGACTTTCAGTGTGTCCGTGGTTAAATAACTCTAATTATTAGCTATTCTCTATATAGAAAATATTTTTCGTAATCAGCCTGTTTATACTCTCCAAGAAAATTTATACTAGGGATGATCGATTAACAAACAGTTCGCACTGCGAACACATTCACGAATGATTTTTACGTTCAGACAACGAACACCTTCGGGAAACGAACTGAACGAATTCGAACAAACCCTTCTCGGATCTCGGAAAATATTGTGATAGTATTACACCTGCAGTGCTAACGTGATCCATATCACGTAGGCACGATTCGGTTTCCCGTGTTGTAAAATACCGCAACTTAGTTTGTCTGTGTCGGCACTTTGTCAATTGTGTACGCTAGTTGATTTCTATTCTTTTAAATTTTCGTATGTACATTCTGAACCCTTTACAAAAAAAAACTTAACATCTGACAATTTCATGGGCCCCAAAAAGTATATGCTCAAGAACTGTGCTCACCATAAAAACCAAGCAAGCGATTATAGGCAAAGTAGAGAGTGGACACAAGATAACTGATGTTGCAATATAGTATGGCTCGTTGAGATCTACAGTATTCACAATCATAGCTTAAAAAACATATTACCAAGAAGATGTAAGCAGCTTAAGGAGTAAAGAAAATCACATCTGCGAAGCATAGAAGTGCCACCCACGAAATATAGAGAGGTGGCTTTCAGTTTGAGTAAATGAACGGAAATGAAAAGAGATGTTACTAGGATGGCTATCATGCAACAGAAGGCTAGACAAATTTTTGAGATATTATAGAACAAACACCAGGTTCATCATACGAGGAGTTAGAATTCAAGGCTACCACTGGCTGATGTTCAAAGTTCAAAACAGACTTCTGGGATTAAACATGTATTAACGCTTGATGGATCTGCTAGTACAGATAACGAAGAAGCTGAGAAGTCCTGTCTCAAATTTCAATAATTTATTGAAACCTTAGGGTATTGTCCGCAACAAATATTTAATTGTGATGAAACTTGTTTGTTTTGGAATGGGATGCCGAACTGTACGTACATCACGAAAGATAAGGAAATTGTTCCTTGGCATTTACCCATGAATGACCGATTGACCTTACTTTTAGAAGCTACCGCTACTGGTGATATGAAACTTAAACCACTTTTGGTTTACAATTCTGAGAACCCTAGAGCATTGAAAAACAATCAATAATTAAGAGAAGACAGCCCGTAATGCGGAAATGTGTATTTTTTCAAAAAATGGCTGTTTAAAGGTTATGCACCAAATATCAAGGACTAACAGGGTACCGATGACTTGCCATCGAAGCCACTGCTGCCATTGAACAAAGCGCAGACACCCAAAGGACATTGAAAATTATTTGCTGACAGACTTTCCATGGCTGACAGTTCAGTTTTTACTTCCGAATACGACTCCGCAGATTCAGCCGATGGATTAGGAAGTTATTGCAAGTTTGAGGAAATTGTATACTAACGCGCTGTTTCGTCGGTGTTTTGAAGCATGCGAATTCTCTTCAGAAATGACTTTAACAAAGGTCTTGGAAAAACAAATTGGAAATTCTGGAAGCTATTCGTATCATTCAGAAGGCGTGATAAGAAGTCACGCAGTGCCAGTTGGTTTCTGCTTGGCGAAAGCTGTGCCTCTCTATTGTTCAAGGAAACGGAGTTGATCAGTGAGATACCCCTGAAATTATTGATGAAATTTTGACAACCGCTAGATATCTAGAATTGGAGGTGAACGAGGGTGACATAGAAGAGCTCATAGTGGAACATGCAGATGAACTGATAACAGAAGAAATCCAAGAAATCTTGAACGACGACCACAAAGAAACACAGCGAAATGTGTCTTCTTCTTAACAAGAGGAAGAAAGGACCAATGCAGATATCTGCCAAAAAGCGCTTTTGGGGAAGTGGGAGGACGCCAGAGGAATAGTCTTAGAATGAAACCCAATCCAAACTGATGTCAGTAGGATTGCGGATCTTTACAACGACAATACTATTAATAATTTTTTAAATTTGATTTCAAGGATCTTTGGAACGAATTAATCGGTTACACATAGAAATCAATAGTAAATCAATGATCGCTTAACGCGAACATAGTCTTGTAACAGAATATATTCGTTACTCGATCATTCGCTGTATATTCCTTGCCAAAATTGCCAGTTGCCAAAATGTATCCTTATTCTGTCAATTTTATTTGGACATGACATGTGAGGAGTAAGCACTTGTGGAATGGAAGCTCATCACCATAATAGTTAGACTTGCGCGCAGGATACTTCAATTTGGTAAATTTGTTGAATAACCAGATAACCAATAACCATTATTCGAGAATACATGACAGTGTTACAAATACTACTTATGCCTAGTTATGCCTAGTCACACTAGTGAGGTTGAGATCTGGTGTCAATTTTGCTGCAGTGCCATTTGCTTGTCATACTTTTGGAGGTAGCTGATGATCAGCTCGAGAAGTCTGAATTCGCCACTCCCCAAATACAAAAATTGAGGTCATTTCTCTTTTTGAAGCAAGTTTTTGTACCTGGAATTCGTAGGCACATTTTTGCATAGAAAAGGGCAGACTATGCCGAATATGTTCAGGATTTTCAGTGCTATACGACGATTAAGGAGATTCTCTGACTGGTACTTTTTTCTCCGCATGCATGCAAACAAATATTGTATGACTCCTCGAGAGCTTTCATTTGTGAAAGCCGTCAAACATTGAGCCGATTTTTCGCGGATTTTTGAAAAATAATGAAGAATTGGAAAACTTGATAAAGGACGGGAAGACGTCTGAACGTTGTAAATAATTTTCAGAGAGTCAAACACTGAAATAGTTCTTATGAATCTACTTCCTTTCGCGCCCTCTCTTGCTCTTTATCAACCTCTGGCACAAAGCTCTTAGATCCAGGATGTAGTTTTGGGTATTTGTTGTATTCTGGGCATTTGATACTCTTGGTGGTTCAAAGAAATCACTTGTGATTGTGTCCATTCTGCATGTTCGAAAAGATAACTTATTTCAATTCTTCGACTTGAGTAAGTTCTGAACTGGTTCGTCTTGCTCATTCCAATATTTATAGTTCAATATTATATACTTATAGTCCAATATTTTGCTCTTTTTTGTTGACAGATAGATACGCCCGAGAAATTTGTAACATTTTGTAGAACTGGAGAGAGCAGGTTATTAAATACTGGAGTTGCTTAGCACCTTCTTTTTTCTCAGCGTTTTTACGAACTAACGATCTTTAATGTGATATTCCTTGATTTTCCATGTGGGCTCCTGTGAAATTATGGCGGAAGACGAAGGATTTGATGACATCGATGAAGCCGATATACAAATTGGTGTTGTACTCCTTACTTTACAAAAATCTGTTTTGAAAAATTGAAACTGTATACCCTGGGGTAGTTTCACCTGAAGGTATCCTGCACCCTCGATTAACTTAGAATCAGTGTAATACGTGGTCAGCTAAGAATGGGTTTGATGAAGAGCCCATGAAAATTTGATCATCAGACTTAGTGGTTTGCAGTTATCCGCGTGTCCTTTTTGACGTGTTTTCTTTGAGGTAAATATTTGGTGGTTCTCATTGTTAATGAAACGTGGTAAAATTTCCTAACGACTTTCTTCGGTATAGGAACCAATACGTATCCTCCAAGGCCTTAATTGATGCTCATTTGTGATTGTATGTTGGGGCTTGAGAAATTACCTATTTATTACTGAGATTCAAGGGGAGGTCATTAAATATGGTGGCAACAGTGTTTAGAAAGCAGTCTAGAAAATCATCAAGCATATCTGGCAACAAGAAAATTTGTCGAATGAGAGGAACCAATGAATTATATTCCCCATTCACAAAAATAATGACAAGCTACAGTGCGAAAACTTTAGAGGTTTTTCACAACTCTGTACCGTGCACAAAATAATTACAAAGATTTTTGAATATAAAATCAGTTCACACGCCAAATGTATTGATGAGTATGAAGGTGGCTTTAGAGATGGTCGATCGACGATAGACTAATTGTTTGCTGTCAAGCAGGTACTCGCGAAATGTTGGGAAGTCAAAATAGACGTTTGGCAGATTTTCGTTGACTTTACCAGCATACGACAGTATTGATCGTGACCACTGAATCAAATAATGTTTCACTTTGGTATCCCCGTCAAATTAGCCTGTCTTACCAATATGACAATGACGGCGATAACCTCCCATTTCCGCATCTACTACCAACTCACCGACGCCTTTTGACAGAAATACTGGACTCAGGCAGGGAGATGGGCTGGCCCTTTTACTGTTCAATTTAGCTATGGAATATGTTATGAAAACTATCGGTCGATACAATAGACACACTATTAAATAAGTAGCAAGAAGTGATAGCCTATGCCGTTGACATGAATAATAAGTAACGGTCGCTAATACCCCGCCAAAATTCTTTTCGTCAAATGCGACAGCGAGACAAAACTAGTTAGGCTTCAAATCAATGTGAAAAAACAAACCTCATAACGCAGGCGAGAAAATATACCTCGAGTACCCAAAATATCACAGTTGGAGTTGGAGTTGGTATCGAAAACTTGTGCGGATTTGTGTATCTAGGCTCCAAAATATCGATAACCGCTACTGAAAGGACGGGAACCAATGACGAATTCGATGAAATGAAATTATGACGGTTGACGTATGAAGTTTTGACGGTTTTGAGGTCTCAATGATTGTCAGCCTTGGGAAGCTGCAATGGGCTGGCCATGTGAATCATTTGGACGAACAATGGATACCTAAAAAGGTGTTCATTGGAAGAACAGAAGGGCGGAGACCCGTGTTGGAACCGAAGAAACGCCTGCCTGACTCTGTTGACGAGGACAGCTCATCACTGCTTGGATTTCAAAATTGGAGGACGGGGTCAATGGACCGGGGCAGTTGGAACCGAAGCTTGCTGCAGGAACGAAAGGCTCGAGAGATGCTATAGTGCTATGAAGAAGAAGGCAATAGAGTCTGAATATAATAAAGAAGAACTCAGAATGACACTTTGTATTTTATTTTAGGTTTCAGCTTTTCTCTTGAGGTAAGGGCCTTAAAAATTTTTTGCAGGTATTTCATTCATATCCATTTGATTTAGTGTGTTTTTGTAACTAATTTTCAAAACTTTTCCACGAAATTTTCCTAGAATTTGTAATTTCTTGGTCCTTCTTTCTATTTATGATATCGCCGTTGACTTTCTAACAAAGTTCTGTTACCTTTTAGGGATTCAGGTCTTTCACCTTGCAACAAGAACTTACTTTATTGCACAGTTCCATCATTCAAAAATGTCTTTCTAGACTCACCAGCTTAAACTACTCAGAAGATTTTATCGTTATTTCATAGACTCGCAAAATCTGAAAGGATTTCATAAGATCTATATAAGTAAGTAATATTTCTAAGCTGGTTGTACTCCACATACCACTCTCATTTTTCTCATTTTATCTTACTCACTTATTGTTCGGTGAATGAACTGAAACTATTTCATCTGTTTGTGCTCAATCAACTACATAATCTATAATAATTGTGACAAGGACAATAGCTATGTTCCCTCGTTCCTATCTACTTCCCGGCAAATCTAATAGAATCAAATAACTTTTGTACAAAGAAATGATAGAATTGTGACGAAAAACGGACGATTCAAGGATGGAGTCTCAGTTAAGTCTCAATTTGGTAGCAACCACTTGATCATTTTCTATAGACAGGACTTTCAAGGATATTATCAGATTTCCACAAGAAGGAATGATGAAAAACCCTGCAATGTGGATAAGAAAAAGTTTCGATATAATGGTGGGAAAAGTAAAAATTTCTTCCAAAGCATTATTTCATCCTTCTATTCCGTTCAGCCACCATTATGTGAAAAAAAAAATATAATGAGGGTAGTTTTGAAGACATAATGAAATGGGAAGGTAATATAATCTTTTGGAATGAATGGGAAACTGTAAGCTTCATTGTGTGTTTAGCGATGGATTGATGATGAAGACACGCAAAGGATTCAGCAAGATTTTGAACTTAGAAAAAGGATTGGATATGGAATCATAATGTATTGGGGTTGGGTTTTGTGTCGTTTCTTTATACGTAAGAGTGAAAACAAGTAGCACTCAATTTTTTATGACGATTCAACCATCAATTTGTCGGGTAGGCTTTTGTATTTGAAACGAACATATGGAGATTACAAACATTGAGAACTGTTCTTACTCTTATTGAGGGTATACATTGTTATAACACATTTCTTTCACTTTCCGTGGTTGTTACAAGTTTTCAACACAAGGATAATTCGACATAATTGAATTAGTTCCGTAAAAAGGTAGAAAAGTCGAAGAAAAAATAAACTTAGATAATTTAAACTGATTTATAATAATCTTTTGTCTTATAGTACGGAGAGCGCTGTAGGTCTTCCTCTGGTTGACACAACTAGCACATCGTACACGGCTGAACAGTCGGCGGAGAGCTATATCAGAACCGCGTAAGTACTGATAAATCGAAGTCTGATTCTGATGATACTCTCGATTTTCACATGATCTTTACTTCTGCGAAATCACTTAAGCCTTGATTATGTTTACACCAATCATACATATGATATATGTTCCATAGTACCTGCAAAAACATGTTACAGTCTCTTCAACATCGATCGGGAGTGTAATATGGGTATGATGATGGTCATGGAGCCTTGAACCGGAGCCGGATGTTGAACTAGCTACCGCACTGGAAGCTGGACCTGAAGATGCATCCATTGGTATAGCCGAGTAACGAACCGCTAATGCTTTCGTCACGCGATTGTTTCCCGCCAAATTTGATATAGCCCACATCATTTTGATGAATTTACACCGATCGAAATAACAAACAACTCGCTATCTATGGTAGCCACATACGAACCACGGCTAAGATAATTTCATCGGAAACAAGGCGCGTGTTTATTATCTCTACGTAGATATCCGACTATTGGATTTTTACGGGACGTTCCACATATGAACGCGACGCCGAAGTAAACGATACTAAAGCAAATTGCAAACTACTATTTCTCGTTAATTGAATGAATGCATCGCGAAATGCTTGCTAGTTTTTTCTTTTCGTGATAAATTTTTCCATACGTTTCTTATTTTGATATGTTATTGTTGTCGGTAAAATGTATTGAGTATGTGGTGACATATCTAATAGGTATGGTGGTATCGCTAATTCAATTAGATGTCAAGGATTTTTTATTGCGTTTAGTGATCGGGGGCAGAGGATAATTTTGCTTAGTTATCTACGCTAGAGTACTGTCTTTTGTGTGCGTGTATATACTTTAGCTTGTATGAAGACTTCTCAAAAACCTGAAATTACTATCAATCCAACTTTCATTTCTTATTAAAAAAAACAGCAATGAAAAATATTCATCAATCCTCAAATCAGCCTTCTTTTGCAAAGCGTGCCCCGAAATTTACTCAAGATTTAAATTGTGCGCCATATGATGACTACCAAAATGACAAAGCTGTCAGCATGACATCATGTATTTCGAAATGGCGACTTATATTAAAAACGTACATTTTATTTGATTATCCTTTGCAATTTTCGTCGGAATGTGTCCGAAAAGGTCATCTAACTAAAATGAGGATTAAGGGAATTTCTCATAAATACAGGGAGATTGAATCAAAAGACACACTGGATGTTCTGCTGCGGTCGATCATAAATTTGGCACCATTACGAGCAAAACATCGTCGCCCTTCTGAATAGTCTGAATTTAAAGTGAAGGAAGTAAACAAATCATTCGCTTCCGAGAGTTATGCTGGTCACTAAAGTCTACTTCAGTTACTAGGCCTGGCTGAATAATGGTTGACTTGGAGGTGTCCAGTTTATTGTTTTTTTTCTAAATTTTTCGACTGGAACTCATGAAAGCATTCATCAGACTACAAAAGCTATTATTATGATTATTATTCACTTAGGGTTTATTGTTTAAAAAAAGAGCATAAGTCAACATCCGGCCTAAGCTACCCGCGTCACGTACTGATTTTTAAAAATGCTCTGTTCCAAGGGAGCTCCTTAACTTTATGGCAGCAAAATGTACCAGTTTTGTCAAATTAATACTCCTAAGCCATGTGAGGCATTTATTTGCCAGGCTCGGATAACGTGGACGGTCATGTTTTGTACTTTCCTCTTTTTCGCCATAAGCTCAGCAGTTGTCATACCATCGGATTCATATTCGTTTGGCCTGTTGATCGAAAAGATTCTGTCCTATACGTACGGTCACAATTGTTCTTACGTCATTTTTGTGTTTTGCTAGGAGTTAGTTAGTCCTCGTTTTATAAGGGGAAGGTCCAAGAGTTCGGATTATCCTGCAGCCCTTCCTGGTATTCCCAATCAGTATCTAACCCTTTTGAAAGGATTTCGTGTGATTCGCCTTTTGCTGCTACTTTTGGCACTTTGATCGTGTCTCTATTCAACTAGGATTTCAATGGACTTATTCTGCCCTTGTAAAACCATCCGATCTTTCATTTCCCTATACACGGCTGTGTACGGTGACCCACGTCAGTTTTACAATAACTCGCCTTTTAGGGCCTGCCTACGTGAGTTGGGACTCCGGCAGTGCCGATTTATTGTATAAAATAATATAGATTACTTTGTTGAGGATGTTCGTTTCCACTCTTCCGGCCGCTTTTATTGCAAAAACTTTTAAAAACTTTTTCTTTTGGGAGGTGGAGTTTCCTCCACTTCCCTTCGAACTAACGGGTGCTTGTTGTTTCGAATTTTGTCAGCATTTGTTTCAAAATGCTTAGATGTCCCCTTTAGATGTAGTTACGCTCCTGTAGCTCTCCGTATGATTTCTCCTATTTGTACAGTCCAAGTTAACTAACTATAAAAGTTTACTTTTTTTTTAATCATCATTAAGGATTTGGTTCTTTCAGGGATGAATGGAAAGGGGAGAGATTGCTATCACAGTGCCCCCTTTCTTCTGCACCTTCAAGCGATTCATGATTAAATTTTTATAGGAAGAATAGTCTTTACGTCTAATGACACATAGTTCAAATTGTCTTTAAATGTCAATATTTTCCCGTCAGGAGAGCACGCCTTTCTTCTTGGAATGGTATAAACGAAACCTGGACCATCTTCCGCATGCGAAGAAATCGTGGGAGGCATCATCTGCGACCCTTTCAAAACATGCAAACAAGGGACGTGATTTTCCCATCTTATGCAGTAGTTGCCCTCAGATCATACTCAGTTTCACAATAGTTTTTACAGAACCACGCCCCCAGGTCACTGCCTCGTTCTTAGCGTACCCACAGTTTCTGCCACAATGTTAGGGTCCTTCTTCTTTCCTCTCGGCTAACAATTTCTCTTTTCAACTCCCCACTTTATAAGCGGACTTGCCTATGCTCATCAGCAAGTAGCACTATGGGGACCGCCCTCGTGATAACCAGAAAATTTATTGCTCAGTTCTTTGCCTTGTTCACTAAACTATTTGTTTCCCATCAACTATCGGAATCGAAAATTTTTCCGCGCTTTGTGCAGAGCATAAGCGCTGTTTTGTCGGCATTGACACACATTCTGTTTGTCTTCGCCCACAAAAATATAAGTGAGAGTATGGCTCGCATCAGGTCTGAAATGGTTTTCGGAAGCTTTCCCCTCATCAGGATGGCGATATTATCAGCTTGTGCAACGTTCAGAAATCCTTCCTATTTGGACCTACAACTACTTGGTTGACTATGAGTACCCAGGCAAATGGTGCTTCTATATAACGCCATGTTATACACCTGTTAGTTCATTCATTTAAGGTTGAGCCATTTATCTCGTTAGATGTTGGGCTATTCCATATTTTTCCGGTGTACCGTTATTCAGTGTTGCCTCTATATCAATAACCGCCGCGAACGTGTCATCACTGACGGCCCTAGCCAGGAATCTATTCCTCTTGATCGGAGCAAAGTACCGTTATGATTAAGGTGCTTATTATGACCCACCCATTAGGTGCTTCAGGATTTTCAGTATAAAAGCTCGGTTATCCATTGCTTTGAATTCGCTGGCTTTTACCAACTTTGGTATGAATTTTTTTTTCTAATTTAAAAGGATGTATCCTTTGAATAGAAACACCATGTATGATTTCACTTTATTTGTAATACTGTGTGTTTATCTTTCATAACATGATCAGACACAGTTTGCTGGTTCCTGGTGATGGTTCGACGGTGTTAAGTGACTACAGAACCTTTTTTCTCTAACCAATTCTTCCAGGTCGTTTAGGATCATGTTTAGGAGTCTCATTAGTTACTCCCTCTTTCACTTCATCTGTTGAGCCCGGAAAGTGTTGGTTTCATTGGAGTATGGAACGTTCTACGCTGTTTTTTGACCAGGATCCGTACTACCTTTGTAATATCATGTCCATATGTTGTTCTCTTATTAGAGCCCTACTAAGTAAAGACGTTTCGTTTACTCCTTCAATGTTATTGCAGTAGTAATCCCGAGATTGACTTTTCTCGCTACCGAGAGCGGTTTTGACGGTTTCAGGTTTTGCTTGTAACCCCTCGAGATCATATCCATATGTTGTTCTCTTTTTAGAGCCCTACTAAACTAAGATATTTCGTTTAATCCTTCAATGTTACTGCAGGAAAAATCCCAAGATTGCCTTTTCTCTCTACCAACGGCGGCTTTAACGTTTTCAGGTATTGCTGGTAGCCCTCCGGGTCATTAGGGTGGGTTTATGAGGCAGCCTATTCTGCATAACCTTTGAGTCTTGCCCGGATTTCTCTCTGGTCTCTGTTCCACTAGCTGGCCTTACACAAATATTGTGATATAGTATATATGTTGTAGCGGGTTTTATATAATTTTTGTATTTTTTGCGTTTGTGTCCCCGAAAAGTTTTAACGACATTCTGGAGCATGACCAACGCTACCCGATTGAACATGTGAAGAAACGAAGATATATTCTTACAAGGATTGATGGAGACTGTGTACAAATACTTATGGAGACGGAAGACAGACATCATTTTGGCTTCTTGCCAGAAAAAACAAGGAGATGTTTAAGCTCGACTTTTAGTTGACAATACAATCAATATTTTCAAAAATCTCATCTTTTTTCAATATCATTTTTCAAAAATCAAAAAAATGTGTATGTCCAAAACAAAGAGTTTGTCCCAGCTACTCTCACCGAGTAAATGTCATTATGGAAATCTTCTAGTTAATGATCTCAAGGTTGAGGACCAAAGGACTGCAGAATTTCAAGACTTCTGTGGCTACTAATTTAAAGGTATCTGAAGATCGAACCAACTTTGCCAAGTGGGTGTACCTCGGCGTGTCCATGATTTCTATGCAAAGTAAGTATCTAACTACCTCTAAGGAGGTGTGACAGGACTTATGTAAGGGACTTATGTGACAGGACTTGTGTAAGGACTTAGTGCCAACTAACATAGACCCAGGGTCCGATTAGAAAAACAACAACGACTCTCGCACTGAATTAAGGACTATTCTTTTGGGACTTGGAACTACAGGTCATTTGAACTGTCAAATTACATTGCGACAACTTATTGATGAAGCATGAAAATATAAAATTAAGATCCTTGCAGTGCAACAAACCAAATGACATGGCAATGATACGTTGTACGTTGCACTCCATACCATTTATAATAGAGGAAACCGCAAGAAGGTCAACAAATCGTCACCGATTTAAATGTAGGAAAACAGCAAGGTCAACAAATTGTCACCAATTTGGTGCCCGTTAGCAAAAGACCTTTCCAATTCGTATTAGGACGAAATTCTTTAATGTCTAGTTGGTGAACTGTCATGCGCCTCAGGAGGATCAAGGAAACTATTTACAGCATCCTAGAACGGACTGTAAATAATTTGGGAAACGGCCAAAAAAAATGACAAAACGGCCGAGAAACGGCGCATAGAGAGTCAACTAGAGGGCAGAGCCTTTCACAGTCTAAATTTCACGCAAGAAGAATGAGAATGATTATTATTGTAGTATTTGAATGAATTTTATTGTAGTATTTGAAAGAAATATTTTTTGAAGGAAATAAAAGATGGATTGAAGGATAAGCCTTAATCGGATGATTTGACGTATTTTGGTTATTAAGTCCTATCCAAAGATACGATAAAATCCTTGAAGGTGGAGGCTTGGGCGCTAAGAGTTTTGAAAAACAAAAGGTCATATAAAATGGCCAAACTTCAAATGCAAGGCTTGACTGGAGAGTTGTTCCCCTATTAAAATAGAGGTTTTTTTTAATCACAGATTGACTAGCACATGGCACCTTGTTGTCACCTGACGGAGCAGAGGGAACCTTATCCTGGTTGAAACAGAATGGCACTCATACAAAGAAGAAAATGGCAGAAGACGCAAAGAAATGATATCAAGGACTCTGATACTCAAAGCTTGAGTACCCACCAACCGCTCTCTGATCTCCAGAGAACGTTGATAAAAGGAGGATCACGTATTGGTGAGCTCTCAATCTCAAATCGTAGAGTTATCCTTTTTATCGTGACAGGAGCCTCCGTAACGGGTGTGCCGTAATAATTCACGAGCGCCAAACGAGCAGATGCATGCTTACGACAAAAAATAATCTCTATTAGGGTTTTATGGTAGTAGATTGGTTGAGCATACCTTACTGAGCGTTTTATTTTTTCTTTATTTGCAAATTAAAGCAGATTTATTTACTACAAGATATGTTTTTTGAAAAAATTATTTTGTTTTCCATTCTGTCCTTTGCGAATATTGCCTGTTTTTAACATATTAATCATAACTATTAATTTTAACCACTTTATCCGTCATCAACAAGCAATTTGAAAGTTTTTTTCATGCGTGTAGAAAAATAATTAATTTGATCTTTCCTCGTCTTTTTTTTTGTATTATAGTTAAAGAGATTTTCCGAAGCGTGATCACAAATGGCTAAGTGAAAAAGATGAAAACATTCTTGAGTAATTTTCATTTTTTTTTTTTTCATAATTTTGTTCATAGCTGAGGATGTCTATATTTCATTTGTCTTACATAATAAATTGTTTAGCATCGAAATTTTGGCACTATGCCGGCCGAAGTACTTGCTTCAAAGTGGTATATTAAGAAGTTAATGGTTGAGGGGTCAAGGTAACGAGTGGCTTGTTGAGTGGGAAAATACGTACGCATTTTCCGAGATGAAACATATGTTCAACACTTTTGTAATGTGTGATTAATATTTTTCGTAGTACTTTCAACAGCTCATGCGATACTTTTTGTGATTTTTTTTTCTTTAAAAAATTAGAAGAAAATTTGAAGCATTAATGTATTATTTGACAAATTGATTTAGAATATTTCGGAAAATATGTAATAAGTTCTGTAGTGTCTGTAAAATGATATAACAGCTAATAAATGTTAATATAAAGATAATAAATAAAAATTATTTGCAAAATAATAATCGAGTTATTTGTATGAATTATTACAAATGTTTTTCCTTTTATGCTATTTCATGTATGTTGGTTTTAGCTAATCGCTCGCCTCCAAAGCACAGAGTCCTCGTATCAAACCCTTTTGACAACTATGTCAATGTATGAATTCCTGTTTCTGACGAACATACACGACAATAATCACAAAGTTTTGATTTCAAGAGCAAACTAAATCATATTAATAATCATGCGGTTGAAAATGATACTAACACTGTTTGTGGGATTTGAAATACAATTTTCGAAGGTCTGTTCAAACACGTAGCGCGCGTTATTCTTCAATACATTTTCACCATTTCACTTTACTACCGCCTGAATCACAAATGCTGAGCCGACTCATCTTCTTCATTTGATTTCGCTCTTAAAATTGTGGTAACCCACAAGGTACTTATATGGAACCTACATTGTTTTCTGTACATTTTTAATCAAATTGTTCCAGCAGAGAAAACATATTAAGACCAGAAAATATTTTTATCTTGTAGCCTATACGGAAATTAATCTACCTTACAACTTTAAACTCTAATTATTACAAGCATGTAGTTCAGGAAAACTCCAATCAAAGTTAACCTCTTTGTGAACTGGGTTTTTCCCCCATAAATCACACGATTTGCGGCTTGCTACTTTCTGCCACGTTTTGTCTCTTCACCTTCTGTGCGTAAAACCATTAAATCTTTAATCTTCAATCTCATTACTTTGTTTAGTCGCATTCATACACTACCGTGCAAACATACTTGATATTCTTTGATCTCCAACAAATTCAAATCACGAAAACTACATAAAACTACATTTTATGACGCGATACAAAAGAAAAAACCAACGACGACTGGGAAGAATTTTATCTTTTTATTTCTCCAAAAAGAAAAATTGAAAGAAAAGATGCAAAGTGTGACTCACTCATTGCTGTTAATGTTCTGACATGGTCTTGCGCATGCTGAACCGGAATATCAAGAAGAACATCAAGCGGTATTGGGATGTATAAAGTTAATGTTTGTATAAAATCTAGAAATGTACTTTGATATGTGGAGAAACTAGAATAGAAAATGGATAAGAAGTCCAAGAACGGTTATTGTTCTCTTTATATATTTTATCGATAACATTTTACTTTTTATTTGCCAACTTTTAAGAGCTCTTTTTCCAGAGGAATCTAGTTTCATAAATTTGCAAATATTTCAACTAAAACGATAGATCAGATTTTAAGCCAACATAAAATCTATTCCAAATATCGTAAAAATGACTGCTAGCAACATTCAATTTATCTATTTATGGTCGTTCTATTATGTTTCCAGTTGTCTAGCTCGACTTGTTTATCAAAAAAACACGTTCGGAGGTGTTGAAAATGAAATTCTTAAAATAATAAAATTTATTTGACGGCTATAAAAATGCTATTTTATTTTATCTTCTCTACTATGCATGAAGCTTTCACGTATGATAACTGTTTTCTCGCATTTTACTTTCTATTAAAACGAAATAAATTTATTTGAAGCGTCGATAAAAGGGTTGGGGTCTTATACATGAAATTTGTCCTTGGAATATTTCGGCAGAAACATAGATTCTACGTCACATTTTTTTAGAAAATATCTATAAGAATAATAAACGCGTAAAGCTTGATTGATTGCAAAAAGGATACTTTAAAAATCTTTGGTTAAAGCTAAAGCCATTTCTGTGGTATGGCGAATTCTGAAGGCTTTCCTTATGTCCCCAAAATCCCTGAATGTCACTCTGCTAACGCAGAAGGGAAAAGATCGAAATTAAGTTAACTTTTGCCAAAGATGCATTGGAAGTTTAATGGAATTATTCATTATTGAGAACTCTGAGATTCATGCTAGACCTTATCTTTTTTAAGATAGGTAACTTATTACGCTTCTGACAGATTATACTATCTTGTGAATTTTTGACACAAGTCAAAATACGACTTGAGCTACCGCAATATTGATGTTGGTCTGAACATCATTTCAAAATTCTGTCCTGGGAAGGCTTTATCAACTACAAAGAATTGTCCAATCTTTGCAATCATTGGATAGTCCTATTAAATTTGAAGAATGTTGAACAGGAGAATCTGGTATGAGTTTCAAAAAATTTTGAACTAGATTCCAGATTGGTGTTCTAGTTGACGGATTTGAAGCCGAGAAAACAAAGACCGGGAATTAGATAAAACTATATGATAAATAAACGAATAAAGAAGATAAATTCGATTAAAGCAAGTATACGAACATATTCCTCGAATTTCAGAGGTAATTTTTTGAGTTTACCGTTATCTTGCAGTTTCATTTCTTTTTCTCAGCAAATCACATAAGCAAATCCTCAACTTATACGAAAACATTATAACGAATGCAGAGAACTTTTCGGTCTCTTTTTTGAATTAGAATTCGTCTCTTTGAACGTGTTTCTCAAAGTAACACCTGCATGGTTTTAGGATGGAAGATGTCCAATATGTCCCCTTTTCTTAATCTCTAATTTATACCATCTCTCTCTCTCTCATAGTCTTTGATGACTTCAAATCAAAGTTGAATAAAATACAAAAAGTCCTCGGTGTTCTAATTTAAGCTGAAAGCGCTTTATGGTTTCAGGGGATTCCTTCTCTTATGACTGCCAAATACGGAATAGAATTGTGGTACATTGTGGAGTCTTGATAATTTGACTACATCCTCTAATAGGAAATCCGAGTAGCGGTTCACTATCTTTCCTTATCGAGTTCGTCCGGTGCTTCCAGGATTTTCCCATTGATCACTGGTCCATACCTTCAAATATTTTCCTAGGCAACTAGCGATGCAAGAGCAAGAGATCAGACTATTTAAGATACTGGAAAACTACAAAATTCATAACCTTCCCCTCGTCAAAAAGTTCGTCAGCTCGTGTTTAACCCTCATTGACCTATACCTTATAATTTGTCTGACGACCCGTATTTTAGACGTATTTATGTTGTTTGGGCCCTGACACTAGCCTCATAAACGTAGCGTTACATGTGCCTTATAACTACTTTATTTATATGGAGTTTTGTACTCCTATGTGATTTAATTGGCAAAATTGAGAAGAACGTCTAATAAACGCCTATATTCTAACTTTTCGTTCCTCGGTCCATTCAATAATATTATCAAATCTTTTAACAAGTCCGATATAGTTTTTCATGTAAGGACTGTGCTAAAAACTTTTTCCGCAGATGTTTGAGTTGTAAAATGATTTTCATGTTACCTGTACAAGCTATAATTAGGTTCGATTTGTAGAGCAGCCTACCTCTGTATCAATAGAGAATTACTTTATCTCATTATTCTAGGATCATATCAAACACCAATCGAGCCGCACAAGTCGCATCCCACTGATTCACTTCAATAAAGTGTCAAAGTCAGTCCAATTAGTTTCAAATGCGTCAGTCTGTTGGTGTGTGTACTTGTAACGTTGGCGATTAATGTCATTTTGATCAAACTGAGTAATTTTGCTAGGATACATGATTGCCTGTGTGGAATCCTTGGATTGGATACCTCAAGCCTGATTGGAATCCGAATGTTCGGATCGATACTGATGTATGCTTGTTTGAAGGCTAATGAAATTTGGTGAAAATCGATGTTGGAGTTCCAGGATTATTTCAGCTTGTCCCTAAACTGTTATGCGGTGTTTGAATTTAAGCTTTCAACCGTGATATTCTCAATGATGTTTGTGGTCGACATTACGATTCCGCGATCAACTTTGTCAATACTTTGTTTGTTGTACAGATAAGTGGCATGTCTTAATTGGTATTGCACTTTAATTTGAGTCCTTCAAAACATGTCATTGGAAAGCAGATAGATAATCTCACGATTGAGGCCTCAGAACAAAATCCAGGGGAATCTTGAAAAGTAGGATTTCTCATGTGTTAGAAATTTTGAATATTGGGAAAACTATCTAGAAGTACCGGAGGGTGATGTTCTAACGAGAATAAGTTTTTCTGAACTCAATGAATTCAAGTGCAACGACGCAAACTTCGAACAAATTAGATGTCTATCGCGTATGTGAGTGTAAAGAGACCAGAAATGTCGCTATTTCAGACTTGCTATAAATTCCTGAATATTTGCTCCTCCCTGCAATTTATTTGGAGGCAAGCCTTAGGATTTGTCCTCTGAATCAAAAATCTTCAAACGCTGATCGACAGCGAACAAAAATATTGTTTAATTTATTGTCACTAATCGCTGGACGTACAGTCCTGCGCATCTGAGAATAAATATGCTAATGCGACGAGTAAGGAACTGGAGAACCTCTTTCGATTTCAGCGTGACACTTTAAAAAGCGCAAGTGGTCATCCTGACAAAGAAAAAGCAAGAGTGAAGACAAGAGAGACAACACTCTTTCAGCAATTAACAGTCCCGGGAGCAAGACACAAAGGGAAGGTGAACTACACGCCTGATCTATGACCTGAGTCTGTGGCTCAATCGCGTGCATGGTGAAACTGATTCCTACTTTACCCTGATCTTAAGCGGGTATGGCGGTATTCGGGCTTACTTGCACAAGATTGACAGGTCATGGCCTCCTAAGTGCGTGACGTATGCAGGAGAGATGGATGACGCCTGTGCCACATTATTCTTTTGCAAAAGATTGAGTAGGCAGCGTTTTGACCTCTTTAGCGAAATTGAAGAATTCTGTCCGGTAACTTTTGTCGGAGGCATGCTGAAAACGGATGACAAATGAAATCGTGTAGCACAATGCACTCGGTTAGTGCTGACACTTAAAGTGCAATATTATAGAATTGGGAGGCTGACGCACGGTGACATACTGTAGCGTTGGGAGGCGTCGGGGACGTCTTCCGTTCCTTCCCGCTGGAGACGCGATTAAACGCACGTCTAGAGGCGTAGGAACACGAAGCCTTAACCGTAGTAATGTGCCAGGCGGTTCCAGGCTTGATACATAAGTGGACGCGCAAGAAGTCTGGGAGTCCTACACTCAGGGCGTAAACAGCCTTCACTTTCCTACCACAAAAAAAAGGGGATAGCCTCACAAAGTATGCCCTAAGAATAGCATAGAATCCACCGGTTTTTGTGTAGTTGCTTGGATTACTTTCTTCCACTTCTCCAAAAGAGTCTTTCTTTTGTTTCTTGTTGGAAATACAGTGTATAAGAATAATATTTTCGAATAATAATAATGATTTCGAATAATTTAATACAAAACTTGGAATAACAGTCATATCCGGGCTCCGTTCGGCGGGACCAGATCAAGAGAGCGAAATTTCAGAATTATGCTAAGAGCCGATGTCTTAGTACAAAACGAAGTGTGTTGGGTATTCCAAGGTTTGCAGCAACCTGCAGCCTTTTTTGTTTTTTCAAAACATTGAGGTGCATGGTTTTGTCGATGTCATATTCAATGAACTCCTAATTTCCAATCACAGTTACTGACAACTGGCCCAAAACATTATGCGTCCGCGATCGTGCTTCATTGTAGCTTGAGAATCTTCTTTTACAATTCAGTATAAGGTTTCCGAGACACAAATGTCATGCTATCTGAAATGAAGATATTCAATTTAGACTCGCCAGCGAATATGACACTGTTTCAAATGTCCCGAGTTTTTGTTAGCGTACTCCATACAAAACACACTTCGACTCATGTTCTCTGCTTTTGAATGGCTTTTTTCAAGTTAAATTGAAATTTAAGTGTCTGAAGTTTGCATCGTTGCAAATGCGACGGTCTCTAATTTGTTTTCAATTTTTCAATGTTTTTTTGGATAATTTGACTTCAATTTTGGTAAATCTTATTACAACATTAGAATTTTTGCGCTCTACTAAGTTTTGACTTCAGTTAAGTCATCTTCAAAAAAAAGGAAATTGTTAAAAAATTTGACAAAGCTACGTTTTCCCGATGTAAACTTTACACGTATTGATATTGTAGCCTCAAAGCATGTGACGGGCAGTTTCTGCACTGCATAAAATACTTAGTACTTGCTGTATCTCGGTAACTAGTTTTGGGGCCGATAAGCCAGAGTTTCCCTTGATTTTACGTGCAATCAATCGTACGACGGACGAATTGAAGATTTTGTTGAGCGCACTTGGCCTCTTATTTTGGCAGTTTGACTATTCAGCGATTTTCTGCTCGGATAGTGTTTATTGTGTTCTCAAGTTTATAAAACGCACTGCATGATATAAGCTGTGAGCCACTGTAGTTCGTTTCTCCCAGCAGATTACAGGCCAATAGTCGTCAACAACGTTTCAAGGTTGAATCCTATATAAATTCATATTAAGCTTATTCACGCAATAATCTCTTATCAATAATTTCCCTTCCATTTCTTCCGCCCGCGCTCGAATCGAATCAACTGTGACAAGTGCTTGAGTGCAATCCAGTGCAAAAATCGCGTGACAAACGTCCAAATCAGTTGAAAACGCACGTGTTTACATCGTTACAACACCGACCGATTGCATGCGACTGAACAGGACAGCGCTCAACAGCCAAATGAGCACGAACGCACTCATCGGAGCGAGATAGCAAACGTATCTACGTTCAACTCAATCGTGCACACTTTGCGGTCAAATCAATAAAATCCTTTTCTCCAACAATTGCATGCATACCGCGAAGGAGGTCAATGAGGGCGGTGAAATCAGTCGAAAAACAAAATTATTTGTCATCAGGATAAAAATAAAGTAAAAATTAACAAAGTGCGTCGCGCGTCTAAAATTAGCCGAAAAAATTTCGTTCGTTGGAAATTGTTTGCTAGCGAAAATTCGTGAAAGTGAGACGACTAGCACAGCAGCCGCAGCAATTCGCTGTGAGCCGAACAGAGACAGAGAAACTAAATTGCATTGATCGAATCTTTTGGACAGCAAGTGGCAGTTTGGTGCCAAGAAAATTTTACCCGATGAAAATTCGCTGTACAAATGCTTAACGTATGCTGACGAGATGCGCAAATAGAAAATAACAACGACATAGCCCACTTACCCCATTAGCCAGTCGACAGTGTCACGCAAATATTCAGGGATTCGCTCCATTTCCTTTCGTCAACGCACGACAATGACGATTCACTCAACAGCCGATTTTCGTTGTTGGCACTCGCGCAGGACACGCTGGGTTGAGTCGAGGGCAACCACAAAATGCGTCCCCGTAGTTTTCCCGCACCACAAACGTCCCACTCGAAGGCCGCGGCAAAGTCAAACGATCCGGAAAATTGCAGAAAAACCACCAACGAGCCGTTGATCGCGAAAACGGCGCGCAAACGGACTTGATCGCGCGCGGTCAAATTTCCACTCGGTCGCGCGTTCGATACCGTGAAAATAGAGTGAGACAAAACAACAACAAAACACTACCAGTTACACAACTACTTGTCCACGTTGGTAGATAACGCAACACACACTACGGGCCGACTGAGTGTATCATCAACTCTGTCTGACTACTAGGCGACTCTATTTGTGGGATGAGATGCAGCGATGCATGTTTAGAGTTCAAAGCGCGCTATCAACTTCTTTTTTTCGTCGTCGTCGTCTTCTTCTTCGCGTTCGTCGTCCACTTGTATTTCACCTACGAGATTTTCGCTCTGGAGATGGAGCGAGCAACCCGTCGAACGTTCGTCCTCAACGTACTTAGCCTTGCAGTTCAATGAACATTTTCACGTGAATTTTCACAGTAACACAGCAACGCAACTAGCGTGATCGATAGTCGGCAAGGTGAATTGAATGTTTGCGTCGCTTTTGAATCACTAAACCAGAAATTTCCACACGCAACGCACCTGTGAAAATCGAAGAAAACCCCGTCCAGTGCACGACAGACCTGGCGCGATGAAATTGCTCGATATGCGCTGCTGAGCGACGGATGGTGTTTTTTTCTGGCGTTAAGTTGGCTGACGATTGTGCGAGTCTGATTGGAAAAAGCGGGCAAATCAGCTGCTCCGTGGTTTCGATTAGTTTTCACGCAAACGTCATTGAAATTGATCGCCATATTCTAATTGTCTGCAAAGAAGGAATAAATTTATTTCTAAGTCGTTTTATTCTCAAAATCAAGCGGATGGCAATTTATTTAATTTTAGAACAAACGAAAAACATTATCCAAGACACGCACCATGCTAAGCTGTCCACTGTAAGAATTGTGCTAATTTGATTAACTGACACCTGTCAATGAGATTCTGACTGCAATTGGAATTTTGTTGACAGTTGAACATCTTGTTGGTGTGCAGTGTTGATAGCAATTTAATTGAAACTTTTAAACATTCCTGAATTAGGATTTCCGCTGTAGGATTAGGCAATGTTGCTGATAAAATCATTATTCATTACAACACTATTGATATGCGCCTCAATCGTGCTATCAAATGGCCAAGGCAAGGCACCAAAGGTAAAGAAAAACCATCAAATTTGTGCATTCGTTTTAGGTTACGTATTTGGGGACACGTCATTATAATGCCGGGTGATGCGATTTGCGCTGATAAAATCTATATTTGTGGGAACTTTGTCAATAGATCATCTGTGCTGTTGTAGTTTTGCGTTGAAACAATTCCACCGAGTAATTTACGGTGCTGGAAGGGAACTGAGGGTTGCTATGTATATGCCATCAATGGGACTGAAGATAGAAGGGTAGAGATAAGCGGGAGTCTAAGACGGGGTTCTTCCTAGTGGGCGTACATGAAATCTCGTGTGCTAGAAAACTTACTAAGCTTAAGTAGTCTCAAAATTATCGATCACGTCGAAGCGCCACGACGACGAGTACTCCTCGCACCGAAATAAGGACGTGAAATCCGCGAAGTGTGGCAATGAACCGTACCTTTCAGGTCAATCGTTCGATCATCTCTACGTTAGTCCAATACGTTGGTTGTTGCCGGCGGACCAGCTATCCTGACTAGGATATCTTTGCGGACGTGGATCCAACCAATTGCCATCTTCACTACCGATTATCTGTACACGCCCGGCCGTAAAGAACTCTAGAGTACTCTACAAAGCCTCCCTTTTGCCTCAATTTACTTGAACTAGTGATGCTCGAACACTTTTAACCCGTCTGAAAGGTACGTTTCCTCGAGGGCTGTAAATTAGACTTCCATGGCGGTAATGACGTCCTCATTCGATTCTCAATTCTGTCCGGGGCGTGCCTTTTCCATGTTTGGAAACGAAAAGAACTTGCATGATGCCAAATCTGAGGAAACGGGGGATGCATATGTTTGCAATTCATAACGCAACTCGGCAAATTCCGCTGTTGTGAGCCAGTGCGTTGTCATGGAAGAGCATTTTTTCAGTGCCAACAAACATTTTTTCTGCAATTTGTCATGGCAGAGCCCTGTGAGCGTTTGCCCATTCTCCAGGTAGTCGATGCAGATCATACCTTGTGAATGAATAATCTTGTGAATCCCAGAAAACGATGACCATCCTCTTTACGGCCGATAGGGGAACTCTTCGCCTTCTCCGGATCACGTTCGCCAGGTGAAATTCACTGCTTCGATTGTTCTTTGCTTGGTCTCTGTTGTCCGGCAGGTAACCATGTTTCGTCGACAGCCACGAAACGACGTAGATACACCTTCGGATTGCACTTGAATAGTGTCAAACGCTGCAGGGAAGTGATCACACGGTCGCGCTTGTTATCCGGGGGGAGCAAACGTGGCACCCGTAATATCGACAGCTTTCTTATGCTCAAAATTTCATGTAGGGTATGACCTATGCGGCGTTTTGAGACGCCTACTGCCCCAGCTGTCTCGCACACGTTCAATCTGCGATGTACCAGTACGAGATTGAGGATTTTTGTCACGTTATTCCCCGTGGCAGCCGTTTTTCGGGCACCTTGGCGTAGTTCATCAAAAACCAACGTGTGACCACGTTGGAACTGGTTCAACCGTTTTTTTTTACGGTCGCAATCGCAGGAGCAGAGTCACCGTACGCAGCATCTAAGCGCTCTTTGAATTCCCCACACGATTTCCCTTATCAAAACAAGAATCGAATCACCACCCTATAATTCTACTTATCCATTTTTCTTGGTCAAAACAAAACTACGAGTCGGATATGGCTGAGATGTTGACAGTAGCCCTCTAACGATACTAAATTTCTCTTACGATAGTGGCACCATCGTACGATAGACACGCTGCGTCTCGGACCATCCTTACGCATATGTTATAGAGTACTAATGTCTTAGGAGAGAAGCAAAATTAATTCCGATGCAAAAGGAATATTGGCAAGAATTTTTTAAGACAATTTAAGTTAATTTAATTCATTTCCATATAATAACTCATCATCTGAACTATACATTTTCTCAAGTTTTCATTGCAAAATTTAATTTTTAACCATTTATCTGAACTGCATGAGGCCAAATCAACTCAACCTGTGTAGCAAGCGTGGCACTTCCGACCATAAGGTGAGAGTGTGGACTAATGAACCAAACTGCATCTTGTGCAAAGCCATGGGCTAGAACCCTGAGAATTTGGCTCACACTTTGTCCGACCTGGCGCTGCCATCATCTAGGCTTGGGATAAGGAGCTGCACGTAGCTTTGAAGTTCTTAGTACATATTCTACACTAATTCAAGGTATGAAGGGCTTCGATGCGAGTTATCTCGACGCGCACTAACCTCTTGCTTAAATGGTTGTTGACGAGTTCGTGGGCGGTTGAACAAAAACGGGGATAAGAGGAATGACGAGTTCGTGGGCGGTTGAACAAAAACGGGGATAAGAGGAGTCTCAGCCGTGAACACCACCATGAATCTCATTACGTCTGCGGGCAAATTCTCTATGCACAGACGGCTGCCACGACATGAAAAGCCTGCTCTGTAGTGGCGGTCATCAAAAATCGCTGAAAAGCGAAGAGAATGGCCAACATTCAAGGGTCAAACTCCTCCGTAGGTTGATCAACGAGAGCAAGGCTCGTTGCTGGCAAATGGAAATCAACAGGATTTGGGTTATAAGCTTGTGATGCAGTAACACGTAGCCTCGAGGGGCCATGTGCCTTGAGCAAAATAAATGGACGAGATTGTTCGGGCACTTGCATCCGGTTCATTTCGATGCTTCATATGAGGAATGTTCTGTTGTGTGTCCACTTTTTAGATCCATCGAACTGGACAGAGCAGTGCGAACTTTAAAAATGAAACAGGCCACGGAACCAGACGACATTCCATAAGAAGTGCTAAAGCTTGTGTACCAACTTGACCCGAATATATTGCTCAGTATATTTAACGCCCGTCTGTGGGATGACCCCAGTCTGTAGGCATATCTGTTCAATGCCCGTTATGTTACCAAAATGTAGGAGAGGTCGAGGCTTCTTCTATTCAGCAAAAGGAAGGGAGATCCGGTGAAACCATCTGCGACTGGGAAAGTACTCGAGAAATTCATCAGAAAAAGAGAAAAAGACTCGGGGCGGTCATCCGAGCTGTGTAGGTCTATGTTCTCAGCAGTACAGCTACATTAACGGAATTGGTGAACACTGTTCACCGAGCAGTAGCCCACTCACTCACTCAATCATTCGAGGCAAACAGTACTGCTAACAACACTCGGTCCAGTGAAGAATGAGTGTGACTGCAGGAGTGGCACAAGGTTCCATTCTTGGTCCAGAACTTTGGAATAACTCTTATAATGAATTTTTTGAGGCTACAGCTACTGAAGGCACCGCGCCGTATCGGCTATGCACGCAGCTGCATTAGACGCAGGACGTTTCGTCGATGCAATATCATACCTGGCGCAACTGAAGCTAGGAATGATACTGCGCCGAATGAGCGAGTGAGTGCCACGCCACGGGTTTAGTCTAGCGCTGCAATATATCGAGTTTGTCATACATAAGCAGCGGATTGCTGGTGTTATGTCCGTCAGGAAATCGATAAAATTCTTTGACATGATGGTTGACTCGAAGATGAGTTTCTTTGCTCAAGTCTCAGTGTTAGGAGACAAGGATGCTGTGGAAGGACCAGCTCTCAGTCGCCTTATGGTCAACACTGCGGATCAACCTGTTGTAAAAGATGTCTTCTCATGAGTTCGATGCAGTCAGTGCTCTTGTATGGTTCCGAGTCTAGGCTGATGCTATAAATGATGCGAGTCGTACGGAGGGCTTCTTCCGCCGGTACAGAGGACAATTCCTTGTCATCCTTGACATCCTAGACTTTCCGTATTTACATTTTGTACATGCTTTTCTAATTCGTAAATTTTATCGAATGTTTTCTTATCACCAACCGCCGAATATTTAAAAAAACTTATATATCTTATCTAGTGAATTTAAAATTTCTCTCTTCTTTGGAATGTTCTCTACTGCTGTATCCTAAATCTGCGATCGGTCGGTTTCATCTTCCCAGTCATTTACGTCAGTACACGTTGTCACCAAGTTCTACACGATATCGTCATCGGTAAGTTCTCCAGCGGTAGCCAGGTCTTCGTACGATTGTATTGTATGAAATCTTCAAAGATTGGCATTAACACATCACTAGTAGATTCGTGACACACAAGCTTGATCCATTCCTCATTGCTAGGTTCAGCTTCAACTTCATTATTCTCTGGTAGGAATTCTTGTTTATCTGTGCTGATACAACATCCCGCTTTCTTGAAACAATCTTTGATAGTAACATCACCTACTTTTAACTATGCCATCCTTGCAAATTTCATGGCTAGAAGTACGTTAATATCAGGGCTATTGTTTGCTTCGAGGCACGTGAGAGTATGTTAAACAACTTCTCTGCGGTAAAAGCGTTTAAATGTGTGTATGACACCTTGATCTAAAGGTTTTCTGGTTGTATTCGCAGGTAAAAACATGACTTTTAAGTTATAAAATGTTGGTAGGTCCGTGTGGGCAGCACAGTTTTCAACGAAACGCGAGATTTTTTTGTGTTTTATCTTCATTTCCTTGTAAGCTTTTTGCAGCCAATCTTTAAATAATATCTTGTCGTCCAAGCTTTTGTGTTATTGACATAATCAACAGGTAAAGTCTTGACACCTTGAAAACATCTAGACTTTTTTGATATCCCGATTATCAAAGAAATTATACCAAAAGAGGGAGCTTATCAGTACCGGTCATGTTTACGCATTGAAGAATGGTTAGACATTCCTTGCTTAATTTTCCCCCATGACATTTTTAGCCCTTAAATGTAAATGTTTTATCAGGAAGGCACTTGAAAAACAAAGCAGTTTCATCCGCATTGTAAATATCGTCTGGATCATGCACAAGAGACTTGGCAGTTCTTTAGTCCATTGGTTACACACGCTTTGATTGACAGATTTACTGTCTCCAGCGGCTTTCTTGAAAGAAAAGTTCCGAACTCTCAACCCAAAAAAAGCTTGCCGAAAAGTTCCGAAGTCCCAATTTTGTGGCAAAGTCTTTCGCTTTTTGTTTTAGCAAGGGTCCATCAATGGGAATGTTCTTATCAGAGGTTTCTTTGAACCATTCTAAAAGGCAGTTTTCAATATCGGGAAACTCGGAATGTCGACCCCTCTTAAGATTTCCATGTCCCTCAAAGCACTGAGACTTTATCGGGTCTTTTGACTTAATAATTTTAGAAAAGGTGGATTCTGGTACACCTAACACACTTTGAATTTCATTACGCGCTTTCCCACACTCAAACGCAATCACGATTTTAAGTTTTATAGACATGACGTAGAACTGAACCTTTCTTCGTTCTTGATATTAATCAACTGTAATAATGGCCAAATATGCGCAAAGACAATGTAAATTAGGTAGTTCCCCGAAATTTTAGAAAGCATTTATGTTTTCTAAAATTTCGGGGAGCTACATGCGTGTGCGTACATGCTCTACTGTCACTTATAGAGGTAAAGATAATTAGCAGTCTCAGTTATTTTTTTTTTTGTGGTAGGGAGGTGAAGGCTGTTTACGCTCTAAGTGTGGGACTCCCAGACGCGAAATGCATTTGGACTACCCACTAAACACCTCCCCTGTCAACCTGAGAACCTAGCCTGGAACCGTTAGTCACATTACTTCGGGCTAGGCCTCGTGTTCCTACGCCCAGAGGCGCCTTCGCATTATGGGTATCTCTTCTCTAAGGGAAGGACAGGAGAGGAAGGAAGTGCTACAAAAGAGATCCATCCATCCCCGATGCCTCCAAGCGCTCCAATAAAGCTTTTTTTAATGTAAGCACTGCCCGAGCATATTGCGCCACACGATTCCAATTGTCAACTGTTTCCAGCATTACTCCGACGATAGTTTCCGGACAGAGCCCTCCGATTTCGCTGAGTAGGACCCCTCGCTGCTGGCTCCACCTTTTGCAGTAGAAGAATGTGTGACAAGCGTCATCCAACTCTCCTGCACAAAACACACAGTTAGGAGACCGTGCTCTGTCAATTTTTCAACCGAGAGAAGAGGCAGCACACAATACTCGAGTGGCAACAGTCATGGGAAGGCGACTCTAATGGCCGCTGGACTGCCCGTCTTATAGGGGACGTGGGATCGTGGGTAAATCGAAGGCACGGTGAGACTGATTATTACCTTACCCAGCTTCATAGCGGGCATGGGTATTTTCAGTCTTACTTGCACAAGATTGGTAAATCACGGTCCCCAGACTGCATTTTCTGCCCCGGGGAAAGGGACGACGCATGTCACACCTTCTTCAATTGTAGAAGGTGGAACAGGATGCGGCAGGACTTGTGGGAGGTGATGGGAGAGCTTTCTCCAGACAATCTGGTCGGAGAAATGCTGAAAAGTTTCGACAAATGGACATGTGTGGCACATTAAATTTACAATGGATAACCTTGGGCGCGGGGTCTAGGGGGTCTCCTTTCCAGCAGTCCTCCTCCATCCTGCCCCCTCCCGCTGGGGGGAGATTTCTCTAGGCTGACGGCGTCCTAGGGCGAAGTAAAAAGAGGCCTAGCCCGATGTAATGTGTCAAACGGTTCCAGGCTAGAGTCTCTTGACAGAGGGGGGGGGGGGGGGGGTTTAGTGGGTAGTCTGATAGCATGCGCTGCTAGGAGTCCCACACTCCGGGCGTAAATTGCCTTCACCCCCCAACCCAAAAAAAACAAAATACAATACCATGCCTAGTTTGAAATACGGAGAGTCGGGCGACTAAGCCCCTAGATCGGCTGCATAGCTACGTCCTTTGAAAGTCCATGATATAGGTCATATCATAGGTCTAGGATTGAAATGGAATATTGTACGCTACCCGATTTGGCACATATGATTGCCATCCCTTTCGTGCTTCCCGGATAGACTTTTCGCTGTTTATTTTTTAATGGACGCATTAAATGCTATTAAATTTCCAAGGATTCTACCAGAGCTGAGAATAATTTTTAATGTAGCAGAATAGGAAGTCTCTGGGTATGAGAGCGCCACAAATAGCACAATATGAATTGAGTTGTGATTGTATAACTGTGTTTGCTGGAACAGCTTCACTTCTTCATGCTTGCACTAAGTGCAATTGGATCGTCCCAAAGCTGTACTGCCGCAGAGGTTGGTCCTTATTGCGCAGATTTTAGTGAAGATCTGCCTTATAGACCAAAACGAGTTCAATAAGTTGCACTACCTTACGATCCCGTAGTTTTCGTTTTTTTCATCCGAGGAACACAAATCCAGTGGATGTGCATATCTAGTAGTACCATGATAATTTAGCTGACGTTATTTAGTTTTGTTTGTAGTCAACTTAATGCATATATTAGTTTCATTGTATTAATTCCGCTCATTTTCTACTTACAGCAAGGTTTGTCACTATCGGAGAAAGTGCAGAACTTGCTCGATATGAATGTGAAAAAGTCCGTCCTGAAATTGAATGGTAACAAGTTCCGTGAATATGTGAAACAATCACCCCGCAACTATTCAATGATAATCATGCTAACGGCATTGGCGCCATCAAGACAATGTTCAATATGTCGTCATGCTCACGACGAATATACGATCGTAGCTAATTCATATCGTTATTCACCGATTTATAGCAATAAATTATTCTTTGCGATGGTGGATTTTGATGAAGGCTCAGACGTTTTCCAAATGTTACGACTCAATACGGCTCCCGTTTTCATGCATTTCCCAGCCAAAGGCAAACCAAAAGGTCCTGACACCATGGACATTCATCGTGTAGGATTTTCGGCTGAGGCAATCGCAAAATTCGTTCAAGAACGAACCGACATTCAAATTCGTGTATTTCGACCACCAAACTATTCCGGAACGGTTGCTGTGATAACGCTTGGCGCATTGTTGGCCGGATTTCTGTATTTGAGAAGGAATAATTTGGAGTTTCTGTACAACAAGCAGCTGTGGGGAACGCTGGCAGTGCTTTTCTGCTTTGCTATGATCTCAGGCCAAATGTGGAATCATATCAGAAGTCCACCGTTAGTACACAAGAGTCAGAACGGCGGTATCGCGTATATTCATGGATCATCGCAAGGACAATTGGTGATTGAGACATATATTGTTATGTTCTTAAGTAAGTATCGAAGGAGCTAATGATGAAGACGAGATTTATCCCTAACTTGAATTGTCTCATTTCAGATGCCATGATTGTCCTTGGCATGATCCTGTTGACCGAATCCGGCTATCAGTCGGAATTGCGCAAAGGACGAATTATGGTTATTGCAGGCTTATGTCTAGTCGTAATATTCTTCTCAATTTTACTGTCAGTTTTCCGATCGAAAGCACAAGGTTATCCGTACAGGTAAATTAAATATTCTCCTTGCATAAATATGATTTAGCTAAATATTCCTTTGGTCTTTGTTTCGTTTCAGTTTCCTGTTCAAATAGGACGTAAATTATTTATATCGAACTTAATACAAATTAATTCCTGATGTTTATTTTCCTTTGTTTATTGCTAAACTGGTTGTAAACATTTAAATTTTGTGAAACGAAAAAAGTTGTAATAAAATCGATAGGATTGAAAACAAATGGAAAAGAACACAAATATATGGAAATTCAAATAGTGGTGAAATAGTGCAAGTGTTGTTTGACAATAATATGATTGATTTTTTTTTTCATTTAAAGTTCATACTATGTATTATGTTCTAAGTTAATATTTTGTTTTTATTTTTTCCTTAGTATTTCTTTTTTCATATTGTGAGTCTGTTCGACTAGGATTATTCAATGATGGGAATTATTTTCATAGGAATCTTTGAGACTCGTATGAAACTATTGTTGTAATATAGAAATTTACCGATTTTTCTCTGTGTGTCTATTGAAATAAAAGTAAAATTGAAACAAAAACAATGTAAATGATTTCGTTATTAGGATTTGGTTGGAAATTCCGAATCCGGTTAGTGGGAGAGTTTAGAGGCAAATGCAAAAGTTCAGATAAGAGAGAGAAGCAATGGTCCAAAAACATAACGAATACAGGATATTTACATAGGTGTGACCATGCTTAATAATAAGCCTGGAAGTCTCCACTAGCATTCATACACACAGGGCCATAATTTGGGCGACTCGTCGCAAAAATTTGCATGAGAGTTTCAAGATTTTTAAGATCAATAGCATCCTGATTTCGGTTAAGTCGGGTTCAAAACTGGTTGATAAGAAAGAGCTTATACTACTTGGGTAAGTTGTTCAGTAGTATAACTTATGGAAAAGTGGAGAAAATTTCACTTTTCGGTAATGTCATTTGTGTGATGGACTTTTCGAAGGTTCGAGTTGCGACCTCAACCGAGTCGGTTGTCAATAGATTTAGATTGTTGATTGTTCGCCGATACATGCCGAATCTAACCGCGATTTATCAAAATAACGGTTTTGTGTTAATTCAAAATAACTTCAGTGCGTGAGTGCAGATAAAACAAAAGAGAGAGACTACAAATACGCAGATTGACTAAAAACTAGTAATTCAACGAGTGAGGTAGGCCGCGAAAGGACGCTGATGTGCGCCATTTTCTTAATTGTTGACGTGATGTCCAGGACATCGATCTATCTCTCGTATCCTTAGTGCGAGTGATCGGACAGCAAAAAAACCCTACATAACTCCCAATTTTCAAGAATCCGTGAAATGTCTAAGGAACAGACACCGAATCCCAAGTTGAAATCGAAAGGACATCCGAAGAATGCGCTCTTATCGCAACAAGTAAAGGAATTTCAGAAGTTTTGCTGTTTTTGCTAAGCTGGTAGTGCCAATCGACGCGTCCCAGCCTGTGAGTTGGCACCTGATGAGAAGCGGCAGGGACGCGTGTTTGAAACCAGCTTGAGCTCTTTCCACCTTTCTTTATAAATATTAAGTAAAGGAAGTTATTTAAAAGTAACTTTAAGTCAGCCGGCCGGAACAAGCTCGGCAATAATGGACATAGCAACAACCGCGCGACCAGAGCAGAAAGCGAAATGTCTGGCTCCTCCACGAACGAACACGAGATTCCAGATCAACGACGACGCGGCCCGTTTCAAGCTGGCGACGGGTAGATTAGTTTGTAAGGCTAGTAAAATTCAAAATAGTGATAATACTAACAAGCTAATAAAGCAATTTACAACAATATAACAATAGATAACAAGCAAATGCTAATAAGTTTGCAAACATTTCTCCCCCCACTAACACTTCACCCCACGAGTCTAGCAACAACCTAAAACCATCTTGGGTCCCACCAATTTTCATTTATAATGTCTAATAAGAGATCGAATTGTCAAAAGCGAGCTCCGATAAAAGAAAACCAGCTGACCTTAGACCCTCAAAACTTTCATCCCCTAAATCAACCGATAGCTGCCCGCAATAATATAGCACCACCCACCACCTGAAAACAGAGAGTCGTATGCTTCCGTGGCGAAGAATTCCTCCCCTCTCAGCAACTCGCAAGAACGGCGTGAACAATACCACGGGGAACCTCATCGCTCAGGAAACTCAAAACATGTTTGGGATCTCACTCCAATCCCTACTCATAAAAGCCCGCAAATTCTGGGCAACATATAAACACTTGCCTCAAAAACAGTAACCTGATGCATTATTCAACTTCTGTCTGTATGTCACTGGAGAGCAGTAAGCTAAGATTCTTATCACTAAATATAATTTACCTCCAGAGACACGACAAGCGCCTAGCGCTACAACACATGTTAGAATGATACTCACCAAATTTCGCTCTTATCAGCGAAACTCACTTAACAGTAAGACACAAACTGTGCTTCGTACAATATAACATATTCCGTGATGACAGAGGCACAGGCACCCTAATCGTGGTTCGAACGATGCATACCGCCTACCAAGTGGAATGTGACGTCACTCGCCTTTCGTGTACTCTAGTCAATGTTCACCTGCCGGCAAACCAGAGCCATCTAGGCAAAGTATTGCTAGGAGCACTGTACGTACCATGCGAAACCGGAATCCCTATTGAATCCAGACTCAGCCAAATAACAAAAATTGGACAGGGCTGCGACGTAATAATTATAGGAAGCGATCTCAACGCCAGACACCTTTCATGGCGCGATAGCGCAACTAATACATATGGCTCAACACTTTTCAACTGGCTTCACTATACTACCCAGATATCCTTATGTATTATCAATGCAGGCGAACCAACATTTCCGAGGGGTAGCTCTTTCCTGGACAATTTCCTGGTGTCCGCCTGTCTTACCACCCCAAACCACTCAAATTTCAAGTGCCATACCCCGCCGGACATTCCGACCACTTCGCGTTACTACTCGACATACAACTACCCGGGATCACCCCAATTACCCCCCCTCAGAGACTCAGCCGTTGTTTCGCAGGCCTAGACTGGTGAGAAATCAACAACGAGCTTCCAAATCAACTCGAGGGAAAATATCCGGACCATACGATACTCAGCAATTCAGAAATAGACAACTCCATCCAGGATCTCTCTCTCACACTAAACAAATATGCAACCGCCAAACCACCTTCGTTTTTCAAATATGGAAAATTATCTCGTCATATTACTCACTTAATCCGAGCCAAAGCTAGGTGGCAACAACGCCTTAAGAGAATCTTCTATAAGAATCTAAACCACATTAACGCAGAATACGTTTCAATGAAATCCCAAATAAACTGTCTTGACACCCTAAATCAAGACATCAAACTGTCTTGATAAAGGCGAATGGGAAAATATTAACGATAACGGAACAAAAACTATCCGCGTGCTCCAATTACTTCCATCATCTGTACGCAAAGAAGTCCTCGACCGATCGCAACATCAACGCCATTCTTGAGCGGAAGGTCAACGAATTCCTGCAAGGATACCAAGGCTCCTTTCTGACAATCTTCTCCGCCACCAACCGAGCCATATGCCCATCAAACGAAACCTTTTAATGCTTTTTTGCAACGCCCGACCAAGTCCTTCTCTCTAGGGACCAAGTCCAAATTAATCTGCATCGAAGCATAGTCGCCCATGATCTGCTTGAAAAGTTTCCAAAAGATACCCAAGCCGAATGGCGGCTGTATTCTTGCATCATTATCTGGGTTTGGAACAGGGCTCACTTCCAGGTGCAGCCAGGGGCGAGGAGATAGATTCGTTTCGGTTTGTTGTTCGGGGACTACATTCTTTAGTGTATACCTAAAGCTGAACGAATCTTTTCATCCCTTCAATTTAGGCTCAACGCTTTGAAGGACGCTCTTTCGAGTACAAAGGGTCATGTGCTCGTCGGAGGTGACTTAAACAGGAATCGAACGGATTGTGGACATGGCCAGAACTGGGCTCTTTATTTCGAACACAAGTCACACCCCTACTTCCGTCGATGGGGCTGCGTTGGAAACATACCCGATGCCTAGTACAAAGGGTTACAAATTGGAGAGTGCTAGAAATTGCTCGGCCAGAGACCACCAGTACATAGCGATGGAGATCCTTGATGATGCTTTCGAGTATCACGGGCTCAGTCTTCTGTGCTAAGGGTTTGTTGAAATTCTAATGGCACAATCACGACGGAAGCTATGTCGCGGACCTGCAGCAAAATATATGGTGAAGTCAACTAGGCGAATCATTACGTCCGCCTGCAGATCTTCCATGCTCTATGAAGATCCTGACCATACGGCAAGCCTACAGTATACTGGTGGTCACCTGCAATTGCCGAAAGACAAAGAGAGTGATTCTGTGTTGCTTGGTTTCGAGGACGCGTCGACGCGTGTCCAACCAAGCAAGGCCCGGCGGACCCAAGCAACACAGAATTAATTTTGGCCTGCGGCAACAACCAAAGGAACTACAAAGAGATTGCTAACAATAAACGAGTGCAAACTTCGTAGTTTGCAAAGTTTGCAAACTACGAGACTAGTTTGAAAGTGCAAACTTCGAGAAGCTCAGGGAGCACGGACCTGGGAAGAGGTGTGTACCCGATCAGCTAGTCAGCTAGAAAATTACTCCGCAGACGTATAAGGGTATTTCTTATGAAATCTCGAAATTTGGGATATTATTGAATTTTTTTTTTTTTTTTTTATAAACTTAGATATTTTTTCGCGGAGATCAGAAAAGTTGCTTTTAGAGATCTGTCCAGGGGTATTGATCTTCCATATTTTTGTATATAACCTATATAAAATGAGGTTTAAAAAAATAAAGAAATGAGGGAATGATTAACGGAGTGAGGGAATGATTTATTATTATATTATAGGAAAAAAAACAACATGTACAAATGAAAGAAATTATATATTTTTTATTAATATATATCAAACAATGAAATATCATATTCTAAAGAAAATCAACTCAAAACTTTGTACTTATAGAACATAAACAATATCTTGTACTTATAGAAAATGACCAACATAAATATAATATAAACCCAAAAAAATAACAAATATACGAGTACTACTCACTATAGAGGTAACAAATGTTTTTAACTTTTAAATACTTATTACTATTTATTTTTAAACTTTGTACTTAGCACTTCTCCAAAACTTAAATTAAAACATCTTCATATTTATTTATTAAGCATTAATTATTATTAATATTAACCTAAATAAGTCTTTTCATAGAGTTTTTTGGTCTTTGAGATCAATGAGTTATTCAATCTTAATTTTAACATCGCTTGTAGAGTCATCTAACTCTGTAATAACGTAATTCCCCCTTTTAACTAACTTTGGCGGCTTTATTTTCTGTATCACATCTTCCCATTTAGATAATTGCTTATCTTTAATATTAGGCCATCTCCAAAACTTCACACCTTGCTTCATACACCTAACCATCAAACCATCTTCAAAAACAGATAGAACTTCTCCGGGATACTTTGACGTGCCCGATTTTATCAGGACATGATCTCCAATGGTAACATTCTTATCACTGTCGGAGACAACAGTAGATCCCTCATTTTCTAAATCAATTGTATCATTTTCTTTCAACATTTTAGTATGATCTTGAATGCGCGAAGACGACGCTGAAGACAGTTGGTAATTATCCTTCATTATATCCAATTCCATATACTTTTGAGGGGATTTGCTACGCCTCTTAGTAAATCGATTACTGCGCTGTTGTTGAAAATACCCCAAATGATAGTGGGTACAAACTTCTTCGCAATCTATGCATGAAAGTCTTCTGCACTGCGGTGTTGTGAAAAAATACGAACTGGCGTATTTTTTGTGTTCCCCGGAAAGTAGGAATAGTCTTGGACTGTTTTATGAGATCATCCATCAGCGAAATATCTGCTGTGGTAACTTCAAACAATAAAATAGAACGACACCTGGATTGAAGGATAGGTTTCAATGAATTCAGGTCTACGATATCATGGCCTTCTGCCACGACTTTATCAGCTGTCCGTTTCAGGGTTCCACCGACACCGTCAGGCGCTCCCTTACCGTGCCCGGGTTCAGAATAATGCCATGAAAAGTATGTGATTTCTGGATAGAGATCTTTCAGATGGCGACACACCATTTCGAACATAAATTTATTTTTGTATTGATTAACAGGCCCATCACTCAACATATGTAATCGGGAAATAGGTAAATGTTGTGTTTTTATCCACTCAAATATGGGTTTCAAGTGAGCCCAAACAGCCATTGTGTCATGTCTATTGTCACTAGAGAGAGAACAAAAGGATACAGGTTTGATTGCATTATCCTTGCGCAAGTAAAGCACTCCTGTATGCATTGTTATCTGCTTCCTTCCTCCACCAAAGTGGACAGCTTGTATTTCCTCGTTATACTTACAGCAATAGTTTTCACTGTAATCTACATGAATAAAAATGTCGTTTATTGTTAATTTTTTCTTTATATGTTGAATGGCCTGATATTGATGTGCTATAGTGCCAATATGTGAAAAAAAGTGGTAATGCTGCTTCCAGACTTTGAACAAGCAATTTCAATTTAACCCTATACTCTTTCTTCACGGGTTTACGAACTGTATTTTTTTCCCATCCTTTTCAAATGAACTGACTTCATAAATCCATTGTTGATAAGTCACAAACTGATTAGGCATTGGTAAATAGTATTCCAAAGAGCGTTCCTTGCTGGTTGAACATTCCCTGAATAGACATTTTGTGGAATGCACATCGCAGGTTATTGTCGCTAAAATTGAAGTCACGTTATGAAATTTCAATGCTTTGACTTCATGCAATTTAGATATCATCAATTGAATATTGGCATGCTGTATGCATTGACAAGTATTTCGGGTATTCACGTTTTGCCAAGTAACCCAAAAGGGTCTGAATCTGCAAAAGGTTGATAAGCTTATCTTATAATTGACCGTGCTTAAAAACTTTTTGTGTAAATTTTGAAGTGTATCATATAAAACACGCTTTTGTTTAGTTTTACCATTTTTTGATTTAAGATAGTCTTTTTTCCCCGGGCACATCCTTGAGTTTTCATCTTTCTCCAAAAATTTAATTACATCGTCCTTTACCTTCATCATTTTATCGCTTATTTTTCGAGGCTTTTGTCTTTTGAAAGTATCATGTTTAAAAAAAGGTTTCGATGCATGAAGTAACTTATATTTCTGCAATGATTTCAATTTCAACATTTCGTAATATTTTTTCTTTTTTTCATGTTTCTTTCCAAGATCTTTGTAACTAGTCTCTAGATCTCTTGTTAACGCTTCTCCAAAAAGTAATTTCTTCTTCACACTCTCACGAACGTTTACATTCTTTAGAAGCGCATCTACTTTAGTTCCAGGCGATTCGGGGTCAGTTTTTTTTGTTTTCATTCTCAAATATCTCTTCTTATATTTTTCGCTTAACTTCACTGCATTCTTCAAATTTTTTTCCAAATTTGCAATCTTTGCATACAAAATAGCTCGTCGCCTTCGCATCTGTCGTCTATTTCGAGCAGCTACATCTTCTCTAATTTGCTGCACAACTGATACTGGACTTGGCGGAGGTGTATCATCAATTATTCTTTGTAAATTTTGGTGTGCTATGGCTTTATTAATCCTATACACTTTACTATTTTCTTTCCATTGTTTTCGCTTTCGTCTAAGTTCTCTAGCATTCATATTAATAACTGGTTTAACTTGACCTTTCTCTTTTTTCTTTAAATATTTTAATCTTTCTTTTTCCCGCAGTTTTTCTAAAGATTCAGTATTATTTTTCATTTTTTCTCGCCTTTTTCTATCATACTCTTTCTTTTTTATTTTTTTTTCTGCATCACTCAACTTCTTTTGTCGTGCCCTTTTGCTTCCACATACATGCACCTGTTTTAAATTAAATACCGTGAAATACAAGTTGCAAGAAATAAATAAAAAATCTAAAAAAACCGCAAAATACTGGATAAATCATTCCCTCACACGGCCGTCATTCCCTCACTAATTCCTCACTCCTAAATGCAGTGGGGGAATGACTGTGAGGGAATGACGAATTTTAACTTAAGCTACAACAAAGCCGACACATAACCTCAATTTGCTTGTTACATTTCGAATATGTATTTTACTCCCAAAAACGCATAAGACCAACAAATTTTAATGATAGATATTAAAATGCTTAATACATTCATATAACGTGAGGTAATGATCGTCATAAATTTAACTTTTAACAATTTTTCACAAAATATTTTTTTACACGAACTCACCTGCGGTTAAGAAGAAATCGCCATCTTGAATCATTTGAGAGTGTTGACAGGTACTAAAAACTTAAGGTTGCGTTCCTAAATATCGTTTGACACGTTCAGAAATCGAATATTCGTAATAGGATGAGGGAATGATTTTATTTGGCGGGACATATTTAAAATCGAATTATTGTTTTTATAAATTCGTTGTTGTAAGATGGAAGCTTTTATAGACAATAACAAACATCTATCTAATATATTTGCATAATTTTATTATTAAGAATATTGATATATTTCAGATAAAAAGGCATTTTAGTAATATTTTTGAACTAAGGGACAAGGTGAGGGAATGATTTGCACGGTAACAAAGGAGCCATATCTTTTTTTTCTTTAGAGGAAAGACGTTTTCTTTTTAAACAATAGCGGTATAGACAGCGTACATTCAAATGAAAAAAAGACTTATGTAGTTAATGCATATCACTCGGCACTAATGGCTCGGGAATCAAATTTCGAAATTTGATGAGAATTACCCATAAACAGCAGCAAGGACAAGCTTTTGACAAAACCTGATGGACGACGTGAACAGGGTTCTATGGATCCTGGGCTGCCCAGAGGTCATCTCACTCATATGAAACACACAGAAAATATGGACGAAAATTTTCGAGCTCTTTCCCTATCCTCCCCGTTATGGTTGAGGTCTCCAAAATGATATATAAGATGGAATTGGAGACAATGATAAGGAGAATTTTCAATGAAGGCAAGAAAACTGCAAGAGATGGGTGCTACAGATGGTATCTCAATTTTGTCCTGACATGCTCCTCAGCGCGCTCAATTCATGCTTGCGAGAAGGAGTGTTCCCACAGTGCTGATCAGCATGAGGGTAGGGAATCCCGAGTCACTGCCCACTTCGTATGCTAGACACTACCAGAAATTTTTTTGGAAAACTGAACAGGAGAAGAGCTGCTTTCATGATTGGTACTTCTGGGGACGTATCTCCGTGGCTGTATGGCTTCAGTCTGACTGTCTGGTTGCATTTTTGGGCCATTTTTTTCGAAAATGAGTAAGAAACCGCTGGTACAGTGAATGGCGATGCCTACCGCGCTATGTTAACGGATTTTTCGTTCTTCGAAATTGAAAAGGATAAGATATTTGGTTTCACCAGGACCACGCACCGTGTCACAGCCAACGAAACAATCGATCTTTTGCGCACTGTTTTCGATAATCGCTCAATCTTTTTCATTGTGGGAAGTCTTTAAGGACAAGTGTTACGCTAACGATCCACAGACGATTGATGACTTGACACATGAAATTGAAGTTGCAATTGACGAAATAGGGGCTCAAATGATGGAAAATGTGCTGAAAAAGTGTACTGATCGAATGGTGTGTTCTATGGCTAACCATGGCAGTTATTTGAATAATATTGACTTCCATTCCTTAATGGAAAGGATCGATATTTCTAAAAAATTCATATTTTTGACAAAATATTGATTAGTTTTTTGCAAATCTTAATTGGCCCACCCTGTATATATGCACAAGGGAGGATAATTTCAATACACAATTGTTTTAATGCTAATCAACCAATTTTGATTCTGCAGCATAATTTCCTGCCTGCATTGTGCTTCCTACCTTCCTGCATCTTCAGATTCTCCTTCCTACATTGTTATCGTTTACAAGGATAGTAGAAAAACAATGTTTGATGGTAAGTAAATCCAAGGAAATCCAACACATGTGTACAATGATGATGAGACAAATATTCCAATTAGCTCTAAGGGTGGCAAAGTTATTGCCAATAAAGCTAAGAAAATGTATAGAAAAATATTAGTAAATACCATAAGATTTATTTCTTTGTATTTGTGTGTTAGGTGCTAGATATCTGTACGAAAAAGATAAAGCAGAGGCAGAAGAATTCCTTACAGTAATGTTACGTTTTCTGCAGACGGATTATTGGAGCCACCCACCCATAATTTAATCATATTAGGTTGCTACAGATGAAATGGCCTATTTAGTAATACATTTTTACATAGCTGTAATTTTTTACAAAGACAATTTATTTAATCAAAAAAGGTACCAAAAGATGCAACACACTTTTCTCTACGAGATACAAGTACATTTATTCCAGTTTTGTCCGAGTCCGAGTTTCTGGTCGAAAGCAACTCCTCGATGGTATTTTTGACAGCAGCTTTATTATTAAATGTTTTTCCTGTCAAAAAGTGATCCAAATTTTCAATGAAATGGTAATCTGTTGTTGGTGAATATGGAGGGTGAGAAAGAGCCGTTGTTCTTGATACATGAGGTCGTGCGTTATGATGAAACAGTATCGCTCGGTTGTTGGACAAGCCAAGGTCGTTGGACTTTCTTTTTCCAGTATTTCTCAGCGTTGATGTTTTTGCAGGTTGCAGGAACGAATAGTGGATAACCCCAGCTTCAGACCACCAAAAATTATCATTATTTGCTTTGGATGAAGGCTTGGTTTCGGCATGTATCTTGGCACTTCATCCGCATCTCGCCATTGGGGCGATTGGCGACGATTATCGTATAAATCTACTTTTCATCGCAGGTCGAAATTTGGTGTAAGAATGGTTCCTTTTTGTTGCGGGAGACAAGTGAACTAGAAATCTCTATTCGACACGTCATGTTTGGCTCGGTAAAATCATGCGGAACCCATTTGTCACCTTTTGTCTTTTTCACCTTTTCAAGTTGTCGCAAGTGGCGGTAAACTGTTGAATTGTGAATGCCTAACTTATCGGCAAGATTCCTTATGATTTGGCGGGGTCAGACTCCACTAATGCTCGCAGCGCATCGTTATCGATCGATTGTCCTCGGTGTCCACGTGACTCATTTCCAAGGTCCTTATCTCCGGATCGAAAATTTTCGAACCACCGCCGAATGGTTCTTTCGCTAACTGTATCAGGGTCAAATGCACTGTTGATATCCCTCGTTGCTTCCGTCGCGTTGTGCCCTAATTTAAATTCGTATAGTAAAAGTAGCCGTTTTTGATTCACTTCCATGTTCACTTCCTCTTCTTGTTTTTACGATCACTATCAAGTGCAAAACAGAAATGACTCCATAAACCATGGTAGAGTATTTATACTTCAATACGTCATATCATTTGCTCCGCCTTCCTCCAACATAATACACTGAAATTGCAGCCAACTTTATGTCATTGCTAAATTGGCCATTTCATCTGCAGCAATCTAATATAAAAGGATTCCGCAAGTCATGATGGAAGCAATCCCAATACGGCTACCGAATGAATGACGTCTGAAATATTCTACTATTATATAAAAGAAGTTTTAATCCGCTTGTTGTTAAGAAACTAGTAAAATTTCCTGTAATTTTATCCGTAGATGAACATTTGGCTACCACGTCCTACACTCTGTCGTTTTTACGAGGAATTAAGGATAATTTTAATTTTATTTGTAAAAAAAAAGATTCGCACGAGAATCTTGCAGCATGGAGATGTTTTCTTTTCCGCCTATTAAAAATTGGTAAAATGGTAAAAATGCCAACGCAGCATTTTGCCAACCAATCATCAGACACATATCAACACGAAGCTGTCAAAAAAGGATTTCCTGGGATTTTGACAGAAAGTTGTAACAAATGACATTAAAAAGATCATGTTGTAAATGGGTTCCGAACATGTGGATTCTATCCATTTGATCGTTTTGGTTGTCATCGTGATAACACGTGACGTTAACAGTGGTTGCATTTCAATCCAAATATAGAATTTCAATACATCTTAACTAAATTGTTATGTTTTTTGAAACACTAAAGCGTATGTGAAAGTGTCTATCCCGATAAAAAAAAACATAAAAAAAACAAAAATCTGTGCTACGTCCCCTCTAAAACTGCAAGTCCTGTCTGAACTACAAAGAGTTCCATTTTAGATCGGGAAGTAATGAAGTGGAGTTAACAACTCAAACGTTATGCCCAAATACAAGTGTAAGTTACCGTAGAAAGAACGCGACTTTGTTAAATCAATACAAAGCAAAGATAGACAAAAAATCCAAAATTGCACCTCAGCCACACGGGGCGTCAAAAACAGTACCAAACGAGCAGGCAGCAAAAATAAGTGGAGGATCGAACAAGGTTCTGGTGAAAAATGCCCTCCTCTCACCACAAATAAAGGATTTAATAAGCAGGGAACTTCAAACCCTTCTAAGAAACGGAGACCAACAGCTACCCGACAAGGAAATCATGACGCCAAAGGCAAAAGTACCAAAAGCAACGACAACCCGGAAGGACGAGACATCCAGCCGCGCTGCGCGCCAGGACGTAGACATGGAGAGCGGAAGTCGAACGAGTACCAACAACGATTTACAAGCGGCGTTGAAGAATGATGCAGAAAGGTTCAAATTAGCAACTGGTAGGCTAGTCATTAAAAATAAAAATATAGTATTTAAATAAAATAACGAACCAAATAATAGCAAGAAACTCTTTAACCTATCCCCTCCACAAAATACACCAACGCTACGTACTGATAGCACAAATCCAAAGCCATCGTGGTTGCCACCGAGCTCCTTATTCCCAGAGAATAAGATATTAGAAGATATCTTACATCAAATACCGGAGCTCCAATCCCCTTCAATCACCCAGATGACTACTGCCTGGTCACGGCAAAATAAAATTTCACTCAACCGCTTTAGAGTTGCGCTCATCTCAGAAGAAGATCTCCGAAAAATTGTGAAAATAAAATTTATCTTAAACTACAAAGTGACATGGGAAAAGCCCAGAAAGGGTCACATAACTCAGTGCTTTCGTTGCCAGCGCTTCGGACTTGTTGCCGAAAATTGTGGCTACTCCCTAAGATGCGTCGCTTGTGGAAAAGAGCACGAAGGTCAACAGTGCCCGAGGAAAAATCTTGAAAATCCTCGAGAGGATGTCTCAACAGACTCCGCCTTCCCCCCAGTTTTCTGTGTTGTCTAGTTGCCCTGGGCGTGTCAAGCTTAGGGCCAAAATAGCCGAGAAGCGGACACTGAGAAGCTAACCTCAGTTCATCTGGGACCCAAAAAGCTTGAAGCAGTTGAGCCCACCCGCACCTGGCAGATACGTCGATCATCCGACCAGACTTCCACCAAGGCAGCAGTATTGTAGCCCCATACTCTGAGCCAGTCCTACAAGAGCAACCCCAAAGGGAGAACGTCCTAAATCTGATCTCACAGGAAACCGTAAAGCATTTAGGCGTTTCCTTCGGGGTGCTTATCAGAAAAGCACAGGAATTTTGGGCGACGTATAGACAAATTCCAAACAAAGAGAAAACAGAAGCGTTGTTAAACTTTTATATAAATGTTGTCGGTGAACAGTAGGCTGAGAATCATAGCAATCAACATAAACTCTCTCCAGAGGCATGAAAAGCGCATAGCATTGGAGCAATTGCTACACAAATACAGGCCTGACCTTGTGTTCTTGAACGAAACATGTCTTCGAGAAAAACACAAGCTACATTTTCCTTACTACAATATTTTTCGAAATGATGAGGGTATAGTCAAACGATCTACCAAGTTGACTGTCATATCATGCCACTTTCTTGCACGTTAGCCACGCTTCACCTCCGCGGCCAGCTGGGGCACATCCGCAAGGTCTTCCTCGGGTCACTCTACATTCCATGCGGCAACGGATACGCCTTGCCATCTAAGCTGGACCAAATAACGACAATTGTACAGGATTATGATGAAATGATTATCGGGGTGACCTTAACGCCAGTCACCCGTCGTGGGGTGACCACGCGACTAACAGCAATGGCTTAGCCATATACAGCTGGTTATCGGATGGACATGAAACGTCTCTGAGCGTCATCAACGCAGGAGTGCCAACATTCCCAAGAGGCAGATCATTCCTCGACAACTTTATAATATCCGCTTCATTAGTAGGCTTGAACGGCTCAGCTATAAATTGCATAAGCATTCCGGCACCATCTGATCATCACGCATTACTTTTCGATGTCACTCCTTCCGGGGTAAGGATATCACCACCAAAAGAACTCACACGATCATACCTTGGCGTAGACTGGCAAATTTTTAATGATCAGCTTTCCGATCAGCTTGAAGGGAAATTCCCCGACCATCGGATATACAGGAACCACCAAATAGACAATTCGATTCAAACCCTCTCAAACTGTATTCAAGACCTGATGAACACCCACGCACCAGCAAAACCTCGATCATTCTCCAAATATGGGAGCATACCCCCTACTATAGAACACTTAATTCGAACAAGGGCTAGATGGCAGCAACGCCTAAAAAGAATCTTCCATAGAAATTTCAATAGAATAAATTCTGAATACGTTACACTAGGGTCTCAAATAAACTGCCTGCAGACTCTGATACGGCGAAATTTGCACGCTGAAATGAACAAAGCGTTCAAAGACAGGCTAACTGCCATGAAACCATCCCCCTTCGTACTCAAGGAGATAAATTCCCTTACAGGCCGTCACTTGGCAAAGTTCTCAATAAATAGAGACCCCATTCAACTAAACGGACAAGTATTTACTACGACGGAACAAAAGTTATCTGCTTGCTCGCTTCATTACGCCCACCTGTACAGGGAGAGATCGTCCTCAGACCAAGGCACTAACATTATCGTGGAAAAAACGGTCACGGAATTCCTCAACGGATACCATAGGATAGGTTCCTATCTCACGATCTTCTCAAGAACCAAAAGAGCCTCTAGCCCGTCAAGCGAGCCGTTTAAAAATTCTTTTGCAAGTCCTGACCAGGTACTATTCGCCCTCCGCTCAATCAATTCAAAAAAGTCGGCCCCGATGGTATCCCGAACTACTTACTTAGGAAATGCGCCAACGCCATTCACAGTCTTCTCACTATCATTATTAATCACTGCATTAAAAATGGATACTTTCCCCGAGCGTGGAAAACAGCCTTACTACTCCTCACTCCCAAAAAAGAACCCAAAGGCGATTTAAAAAAGTTCAGAGCAATATCTTTGCTTTCAAACCTAGGGAAAATTTTGGAGAAGATCGTCCTGTTCCCTTTCAAAACCTTTGCTAAACCCCTTGTACCAGCGCAACAAATTGGGTTTAAAGAAAAGGTATCAACGGAACAAGCGGTCCTCTTCTTACGTGACTACATCTCATCCGGCCTAAGGAAAAAAGAAGCAACTGTGGCATGCTTAATAGACCTAGAAAAAGCGTTCGATTCCGTGTGGGCCAAAGGGCTCATATACAAACTCCTAAAGCCTCACTGCCCGACCCCGCTGACGCGCATTATAGCCAACTATCTAGAGCAAAGGACTCTTCTGGTGAAAATTGCTAATGTCTACTCCAGCAACATAACCATTCGCTCTGGTGTTCCCCAAGGATCAATACTTGGCCCTCATCTCTTCAACTTCTATCTCCATGACATCCCAACTGTTATGCAACTGACGAACATTATTCAGCACTTTGTACAAAACAATATCACCAACCCCTCTTCCCACACAATCTTATATGCAGACGACATACTGGTCCTCGCTACTCGCAAGTCCCCTCTCAAAGCCTTGCAAGACATCGCTCCACACCTAGAATCCCTACAAAAATATTTCTCTAAATGGGCTCTTCTCTACATGGGCTCTTTCAATCAACACGGAAAAATGCGAGCTCATATGCTTTAGAAACGCCTCGGGCAAAGGCCACCGAAACGCGCCAACTGAAAGCAAAGAACTCTCAATATATATCGATAACGTTCGTGTGCCCCTGAGAAACTCCATAAAATACTTGGGCGTCCTGTTCCCCATCGTCTTAAATTTAATCCCCACGCCCGTAGAGCCATCGAAAAAGCCAGCTGGGCTACTACAGCCTTAGCCACTCTACTCTCTAGCAAATCAGTACAAGTAAGCACGAAAGTTCCTATGTACAAAACCCTTATCAGACCCATTATCTGCTACTGCTTCCCTGTCTGGTTCACTATCTCCCCCACCGTAGCGGACGAATTGCAAATCTTCGAAAAGAAAATATTGAGGAAGTGTCTGTCCAGATATAGGAGGCCTAATAAAAAACACTATCGGAGCACCATCCTATATAGAGATACAAAAATTAAGCCCATCCTAGAATATATGGTCGAGACTAGTTCGAAACGCCTAAAGAAATTTGCAAATCATCCCGAATCTTTAGTAAGGAAACTGTTCTCCCGAAATATCGGCAGACAGAGGAAGGTGACCGCGGCTAAAAGAATTGCGCAAGCGACAGGTGAAATTTCATATCGATCGCCAAGACTAATGGGGCTACCTAGATAAGCTCCGGAGACCTTCCACACATCTCATCCCTTTCTTCTGACAGGACTCCGACTCCCCATCTCCATCCGATTACCGCCTCCACATTAAGAACGTCTAGATTGTAAATAAAAATAACTATTTAGAACTAAGTTAGGTTTAAGGTTTACCATGTCCCAAGAATAAAAAGCCTTATGACCTAAGAATAAATTTACGATAACAAATGAATTATACATTAATTTTAAACTAAGTGTCGGTTGCGACCAGATCAATAAAAATAAGCTGTTTGACAAACTTGTCGCTGTCAAACATTACAATATCGTAGTAGGTAAGGACAAAAAAAACATGTCCGTATAAAGTCTCAATAAATATATCTATCTATCTTAGCAGTGTTCCCGATGACAAGGAGCCCATTGTGGAGTTTGTTGCTGAATACGAAGAAGATAAGCCTCGACTTCCACAAGATGTATTTTAAACGCTGCATGACAGTCAGTGGGACGTCAGTGGGAAAGTGGGACCTTCACCAGAATAGTTTTGTAGAGAGAATGAAGTTAAAGCGAGAACTTCAAGAAATATGAAAAATTTATCCTTTGTATTTGGTTGGCGACGAAGTAATTGCCGGTTTCTGTTCTAGATGTCTCTCGATCCCATTTTTACGATATCCGGAAATATTATGATCTTCTTCTTCTTAGTATATTTTCAGCTGTCATCTTTAGCTAGCTTTACAAGTTCATTACGTAGATGCAGTTCTTGATGAACTCCTGATGGAGTAACAACAAAGTCAGTAAAGTGAACAAGTGAAGAAAACCGACCATTTTGAGGTCACAGAACAAACAAAATTACGGGACTCCCCGAATAACGTGGTGCAACCGCATGTAACCCATAATCAACAAAGAAAAATAACGATGAGCAAGTCTCACCTAAAGCACTAGGTCCAACAGAGACCAAAAATCAAACCACTAGCCCAAAAGAAGCCTTGAACGAGAAGCGCTGGTCAATGCTATTCTAGGAATGACCAATAAATCCTCCTGAAAAGGAAAAGAAGGGAAAAAAATTGCGTAGATGGGGCACGAACAGGAAATCAACCTAAGTGCACTGATATCAAGAACGCTGGCTAATGTGCACCGCACCATAGCCAATACCACCTACTAGACTGTAGAAAGTGGAAAATAAAATTGCGTAGATATTTCTTAGGAGTATATTTTCACTTTAATCTTAATATGGAAGCAGAAACGTCAAGCAGAATATGTGTGTGATGACGAAGCTCTTAGATAAAGGCAATGCCGCTATTGGTTTGAAAAACTCGTTCAGGAGATTTTTCAATTAAAGATGCCCAGCCAACCTTCAGGTTAAACATTTGAGCTTGATGGGAATGGATTCGAAACCATCATCGAAGTAGATTGTCACGTAACTACATGGAAGAATGCAAAGAAATGTCATTGCCATTGAGATGCATTTAAAACGTATCGGTGTTATTAAGATGCTGGGTATTTGTGTTACGAACGATTCGAAAGAAATACATTTGACAAAGCGCATTAGCACTTGCGAATTATTTCTTAAACCAACTGAATTTGATCCAGTTTTAAAACTGGAAACGAATAGTACATTAAAAACAACAATGTCAATCGAAAACGATCGTGGTGTAGACCTAATGAGTCACCGCAAACCCCTTCAAAGGCACATATTCAACAAAAGAAGCTTTTGCTGTCAATTAATTATCAATTGTGATAGGATTGGAAGGGTCCAGTGTATTTTTAGCTAATTCCAAGGTAACGAATCATTAATTCGGAAGTCTACTGTTGGCAAGAGCACAAGTTGAATAAAGCGGAAAAGCTCCCAGAATTGGTCAATTGTAAAGGTGTCGTTATTCCACTAAAGAAAGGCTACGCTGCACACGTTTTTGGCTGCTTGGTAAAAATTGATAGGTATTGGTTGGGAATTGACGGTACATCCACCATATACGAGGTTTGTTCAAAAACTATCGCAAATTTCATGTTTTTTCAAGAATTATTTATTTATTCATGAATATCGATTTTGTCCCCGTCAGACATTATACACTTGTGATAACGTTTTTTCCAATCCTCGAAGCATTTTGAAAAATCATTTTTTGTGATCTTGTTCAGCTTCTCCTTCGATGTTGTCTTTATCTCCTCAATCGTGGCGTAGCGTCGTCCTTTCATGGGCCTCTTCAGTTTCGGGAACAACAAAAAGTCACAGGGGGCCAGGTCTGGGGAATACGGTGGCTGCGGCATTATTAGAGTGTTGTTTTTGGGTTGATTCTCAAAAATTGCGCATTATTTGAAGGTAATATTCCTTATTGATCGTTCTACCCTGCGGCAAGAACTCATAATGCACCACGCTCCTGCAATCGAAAAAAACTGTCAGCAAAACCTTCACATTCGACCGAACTTGGCGTGCTTTTTTCGGTCACTCTGAGAACATTTTGTACTACCGATAAACGTTGCTTTTGTCCAAAGTAGCTTCGCCGTATGCAACAGTCAACATTCTGAATGCATCCGCGGACTTTAAGTTGTTCTTCACACAAAATTTAATACAAATTCTTTGATCCATTTTTTTGGGATAGACGAAAATCGAAGACAAGCTAAAACATGTCCATGCACAATAACTGTCAAAAACTGACTGGACATTCAAAATGGCCGGAATTGTCAACATAAATGAGGGTCATGAGTACCAACATAACGCCACCAAAAGATCAAAAATCGAACATACGTAGCCCGCGAAAATTCTAAATTCGCGATACTTTTTGAATAAACCTCATACGTCGCGATACAATCAATTCTTACTGCACTTCTACTACCATCTCGACCACCAGTGAAAATTAAAAATAAATGCAATTAAGTAAACAATCAAATTGCCGTTTCGAGATCGTTCATATTCAAAGTTTCGAGGACGTTTGAAAGATAGATGGGAGAGTCTCGATTAATCGAGATAGAACTACACATTTGTTCAGATCTCAATTGCTAACATCTTTCTTTGATTTTGGTATGATTTGCACGGCTCTAGTTAGCAGAAATAAAGTTTATTAACTTTATTTAATACCTGTCTTTTTCACGGTGCACTTCACGTTATTAGCAAATGCCTAAAATTTTTGTTTCACTTATCAAAATTTGTTCCATTTCCGCAAAATATAAGTGATAAAATTCGAAAATCCATTGATTATCTTTCTGAAATCTTTCTAGAGGGGCTTGGCGAGGTTGCCCGTCATTCAGACGCGTGATCAAGTCACTGAAAGTACCCACCAAAAAATACTATGATGAGTGAAAACAAAAATAATGAACTAGGGGTGGGGATATACACCCCGACGTGTGAGGGAGCCTCGACCTCATGCGGGCTTCTCTCCAGCAATTGTGCTGGGGATAAGTCGCCAGGGCATTTTTCAGTGGTGGAACACTTGGCCACTGAAGAATCAAAAACTACAAGTGAAAAAATCAACGACGCAAGCATGTTCGCCTGAAGGCCAAAACTACTGCGAACTCCGCCTCAAAGAGTAGCCAAGCCTAAACAAGGCAGCGAGAAAACATCGATCCGAAGTGTCATTCTCCGGGGGTCATCGAAAGTCAGAAACCGAACAAAGTGGAAAGCGAAAACAATGATGCTCAACACCAACAAGACCCTCCTGCTGACAGTATACCGAGAACCTTACCTGAGGATGGCCTGATCACGAAAATAGCCGTTGACAGAAGTGAGGAAGAGCGGCTAACAAGGAACATAAGCGCTATAATAAACGTGATGAGAAATGCAACGAATGTCCAAAAAATTATCAACAAGGATATCAAAAATGGGATCGACGAATTGGAGGACCTTGTCGATAGGATCCAGCACTATCGCCGCATGTGGCTACGGACAGAGAGTGAATTGAAAGTGCTTAAGAAAATTTCTGAAAATAAAACTTCATTCACCGAAAGTGCTACTCCTCTCGTAAAGGGCAAAAGGGCGGCATGTAGCCCACTTAAACCTGACTGTAGGAAAAGCGCTGTCAAGGACCTTCTTGGCTCTAAAGCTGTTATCTCGACATTACAGCCAATGGCCTCTTTGGAAATAAGAGATCTTGACTGCATTGCGGATGCCAAAGAAGTAGAAGATTCCATTAGGCAAATTCTTCTTACGGCAGAGAGCTTAAGGGTAAGGCTAACGCCTACCAATCCTAGAGGGCAAAGGGCGGCAATAATAGACATCCCAGAGAAAGACGCTGTGCAACTCCTGGTCAAGTTGACTCAGTTTTTGGCCGAAAAGGAGCAGACTTTCTGCGTGCGTGAAATTTTTAAATTGTCAGAGAGATTGCAAAAGGATATCAAACAAAATAGAAAATACACTATAGATTAAACTTCATTCCAAATAAATAAAAAATATTTTATTCAATTCAACAAATGGGCAATTATTTAATTCCCAAACCTATTTGCTGCAATGACGACCAACATAACTACGAAATTTTGTCGTTTCGTTCTCTGATTTTAAAAAGTACATAGAACAAAACTACTTCTAAACAAAAACAGGATAAACAGCGAGAATTAAACAGAAAAATCAAAGCAAAAACACGAAAGGAAACAAGTCAAGAACAGAAATCAAGGTAGAAAATCAAAAAAATCATAAAGAAAATAAAATCAGAAAATGGTTTTACAAAACTTTAAGTTTACAAGAACAAGAAATAAATCCTTCTTAATATTTATATTTCATTCCACTTTTTATTTTATCCTGTCTGCGTTGTTGCAAGTTCTAATGATTTCAGAGTTACAACATAACAGCAAGTTCGAAACTTACATAGGAGCGGCTCGAAAGTGAATATTCCCATAATTCAAAACAATAAAACAAAAGATTAAAACAAATTTTCAAAAGAATTCTCTCCATTTTACTTCTATCTTCTCCATTATTCTTCTATCTCCATTTTACTTCAATACTTCGCACAAAATTTATTTAACTTTCAAGTTTTCTCTATCCGGAATTATATATTTGTAAAGTTAAAAGTTCGCTTCAAGAAATCCGAAATTGGTATTTTACCCAGCTAAGATATTAATCAATTAAGATGGTTGCATCTGATGATGCTCCCTGAAATACAAGAAATATACTAACCTGATTACGTTTCTAGACCAAATTTCTCGTGTCCATCTAGTAAATTTATTCCTCAATGGACATCGGACTCCATTCACTCACGATTTAAACTTTACACTAGTCAAATCAACACCGCTCATTGTCTTTTTGCCAATTAAAATGCATTAATCACGAACTCACGTCCAGCACAAATGACATTTGAAACTAATATGCGTAATTTTGGCGCAAATTTCTTAGAACTGCATGCAATGAGCATCGTTAGCAACAGAAAGGGCTAAATTGTAACACTCAAACAGAATGCACCTCGTACTAATATATTGATTATCGGAGGCGCACACCGTAGCAAAAAATTAATAACCGCCACGCGTATAACAGTAGCAATGTTCTAACCCGTCTTCCGACGCATCGGCATCGATCGGCATAAGATCGTTGTTAGTGTCGCTGATGTTGCTGTCATTGTTGAGTGTTTGTTGTGTTTGTCGATGCGGTTCGTTGATAATTCTTGGAAAATGTTTGTTGTACTTTTGTTTGTTTTATGGTCGAAAAACTGAACGGGGTGTATTAAGTATGTTGTGCAAATAGTATTCAATTGATTTGTGCGCATTTTATCGCGTGCGTGTTGTGATAAACGGTAGTAAAAGTGATTAGTTTCTAGGAAATTTTTCGAGTGATTCCGTCGAAATGTCATACGGCGATGCTGGAAATGGTAAGAAATGGATACATAGGATATGATAAATTAAGCGATGCTTATGATTGCGCGATTTATCAGACCGAGGCTCGACCTCATCTGCATTGTTTTTTTTTTAACGCAATTTGTTCGTCGTTGTTGTTCTATGCATAGAAGAGAGTGCAATTAAATCATACTAACAGAAATAATATTGGAATCTTACCATTAGTAACAGCGATCTGGGATCTCTTTCTGGGACATAATGGTTTGACAAAAAGCATAATTTTTTAACACTGTTGTTTTCGTATGAAATGAGACTTTTTGAATATTACAACAAGCTTCTTCTTCTTTTCTAATTGCTTATTTAGCTGAAAAGGACAAAATATTTCTAGGCTAAAGCTTTCATTATGAAACTCGACTTTTTCATGTTCTTCTTATAAAGTAAATTTTAAATCTAACTAATATAAGCATTGATATGAGAAACTTATATAATAACAAGCACTTATCTTTAAGAGTCTTGTTTTTGTAGCAGTCTGAAAATACCATAACTGCGTGTTGGAGGCGATCATATTTTTCTTCGAAATTCATGCGGTTATATCCCGTCTTTCTTGACGGGATATCATATGATATGATATGACTTTCTTGACTTTCTTTTTTGAATACAAAGCTTGCATAATTCTAACAGCCTTTGTCTCCGTGTTTTTGGCACTCTTGTAATCAATGCTCGTTTTTTCAGATGAGGTAGAATAGGATCATATAAAGTACCTCTAGAAATTTCCTGCCATTGGTTTTTGTATTGGAGTTGTTAAAACCATATATAATATAGGAATCTATAACCTCAACATTCATGAGGCAACCAAAAACAACCATAGACCACTGATCTGTTCCTCTAGCGCAGGTCTAGGTATCACACATTTTGTTTACAATGTTAACGCCTCCCTTTGTAGCATTATCATACATTATTATTTCAGGTTTACTTGTTTATTCATTTATTTGTGCATCTTTGTACATACTAGAAACAAACAGAACATGTTTATATTTTCTTGGAACATATGAAAGGAGAGTGCAATTATTTCAGTGTGCAAATACACTGGAATTCTCTCTTCTCCCTTTTACATCTGGGAATTCCTTTGGCAATTCCTTCTTATTTTTGCGGATTGCGCTAATCATGTTAAGCTTGTGATCTTACATTAAACTATCTGCTAAAGAAATGCTTGTGAAACAATTACCACAGTTTACATTTCGTCTAGATTGATCAATGATTGCACTAAGACGTTTGACTACTGATGATGCACTGGTTTCGGTTTCTTAGGGTCCTTCATATTGTTATACAACATAGCGTTTCATATTTTAAGTATAAAATATTTTAGCATCGGTCAGTGCATATATTTTCGGTCGAAAGTCAATACTGATGGAAGCTGCAATGTCCTCCGAATGCTTCCAACTCCTCGTCGATTATTACAAATTCAGAGAGACTAAAATATTGTTTGAAAGATGGAATAAAACCTTCGAAAGGATCTCTAAATGGAGCCAACTTCTCAACTGGAGGGGGCGTTAAGCCCTTGTTACCTTGTTGTTAAACCTTAGACATCGCATTAAGAGATAAAATCGACTCCTCCTTCTTCTACTTAGCAATGCAACACCTCTCAGTCCATCGCTTCCTGCAACAAACGCTTCGAACTGTCGGGTCCATAGACCGCGTCCTCCATTTTTGAAATTTGAGCCGCGATGAACTGTCAACAGAGTCAGACGAATGTTTCTTCGGTTTCCTTACTGGTCTCCGCCGTTCGGTTTTTACAACGAATTACTTTTGGGTATTCGTTGTTCCTCCATACGATTCACATGGCCAGTCCATTGCAGCTTCAAACAATTGCTAGTCAAACAATCCTTGAGACCTTCAGCTCGTCAAAAATTTCATGTAGTAAAAATATAAATTTTATTTGCGAGCTGTATTGTTCGGCGTATTTCGTTTTTTTCATTTGCGGTTCTCGTTACTTTGGCGTTTAGATACACAATTTGCTCATATTTTCGATACATTTTTGCCAATTATGGTATTTTGGATATCTAAGGTATTTTTTCTCGACTGTGTCATGAGCTTTTTTTTCTTCTCATTGATTTGTAGCCTTACTAGTTTTGCTTTTCGGAGGCGAGTTTCATGAGGAGTTCTTCGGCGATTATTAGAGTCCATGACAAAATGGTGATGTTATCCGTACCACTTGACTTGACGTGTACAATAGTTTGCCTGTTGAAGCAACAATCGAATACCAAAGGGGCGAGCCCATCTATCCGCTTTAGTGCGATATTTGCTTCAAAGGAGTTGGTAAGTTGGTTACTGATACGGACCTTGGAAATTGTCGACATCATTGACATTTTGCTAAGATGGACGTTTTAGGTTAAATTGATTGTTTCCACTCATTCCCCACGTTGCAAGATGTGCTGGATAATTTTGTGGATGGCTTTCTTAACCTGTTACCACCATATTCAAATAGCTCCACTGGAATCCCATCGATGCCAGTGCTTTGTATTCAATTGAGCTGTAATGGCGAAACAGACTTCATCCCGAGTTAGTGGAATCAATGGAAGCTCTGCGCGTCTTTACTTAATCCTGCTTTTATCAGCGATGATAGTGTTGATTCCATCACATCAGTGATTAGTGTTTTGGGGCCGAAAAGATCGCTTCAAGCTTTTCACTACTCTGTATGCTGGTCTTGTGTTGCTGCTTGCTAGACTTACGTCGATGCTCCTCCATTGGGCGTCATGTTATTTTCTCTGCTTAGTTCTAATTATCTTATTCGCTACACTTCTGATATTTTCATACTCTTCCCTCTTCGTCCTAGATATCTTATCGAAATATTATATGTACGTCTAGTTCATTTTAATGAAACGTATCCTGGCATTCGTCATCGGACTAGCTAGTTGTTTGTTTTCAGCGAGATAGCTGAAAGGATGGGAGCTAGCGGGTTGTCGATGGTTTCCGTGAAATTTTTGGCCACATATTCCATTTGGAGCCTTTCGATATCGAAATTTTGTAGAGAGCTGGTCCTCGTTGAATATGCCTTTGACTTACCACATCGGTACATTAGTTTAAGCAAGTAGTGATCTGAGTTTCAATTGGCACATTGGTATGTGTGAAGATCAAGTATGCAAGAGGTCCAACGTTTGTGGATCATCAAAGGGTCGATCTGATTTCGTGTGTTGCCATCCGGTGATACCCAAGTCGAACGTATGACTAGATTTCTGCAACAAGCAAAGTCAATTAGGCAAAGTCAATCAGTACATAGCTCTGGAGATCCATCACGGTGCTTCCCGAAGACCACGCGCTTGTTCTTCTGCGCTCCGGTGGAATACTGAGAAAGCGGATATTGAGAAGTTTTTTGAAGTGCTTATGGCACAATCACCGCTGTCGGAAGCAACGCTAGACGATGGAGAACCTGCGGCAAGTGATGTCGTTAACTCAACTATGAGAATCATTACATCCGCCTGCAGGTCTTCAATGTCCCTACGAAGACCCCGGCACAGCAAGCCTCTAGTATACTGGTGGTCACCTGAAATTGCCGAAAAACGAAGGGAGTGTCACAAACTACGACGCAGGACCCAGCGAGCTCGAACCCGGCAAGAGGCATATATTCGATTAGCTGCTTACAAGTCATCTGGAAAAAGCTTCCATAGACGTAGACTCCGTAGGCAAAACCTGGTGGACGACGTGATCAGAGACCCATAGGGCCTGGGCTACAAAATAGTAATGCGGAAGCACGGTGTCCAAAGGTCACCTCACTCATACGAGGCAGAAAAGATGGACGAAATCGTGCGGGCTTTCTTCCCCATACATCCCGCCATCGTTGAAGCTGTTCACTACACCAACGGAAAAAACACCAACGAAAATTCCATTTTCCACGAAGATGGAATTGGAGAAAGCAGTCTTGTCTATAAAGGCCAGAAAGGCTCCAGGACCAGATGGGATTCCCGCAGAGATGCTACAAATGGTCATCCACTTTTCCCCTAACCTGCTCCTCCGCATGTTCAACGCATGCCTGCGCGAAGGGCTGTTCCCAGAGTGCTGGAAGGTGGCGAGACTTGTGCTCATTACGAAGGGAAAAGGGGATCCCGAGTCGCCAGCTGCATACCGCCCACTGTGTATGCTTAACACGGCCGAAAAGAAGACTCGTTGACGTGATTCGTATTGCCGGGGATCTATCTCCACGGCAGTATGGCTTCAGAGCAGGCCACTCCACTATCGATGCAATTGGAGAAGTAGTGACACAGTGACACACTCACAGTATTTCCACACGACGTGTCATCCTGCTGGTTATTTTGGATGTCCGAAATGTATTTAACTGCGCTAGATGGGTAGATATCCTGGAAGCGCTAGAAAAGCACCAGTACCAGTTTTCAAGTACCAGTGTACCTGATGCGGATTCTCAGGAACTATTTGACCGCAGCCTACTGTGCGACTCGAAGAAGGGTAGGCGAAGTACAAATCTTACTTCAGGTGTCAGTCAGGGCTCTATCCTTTGCCCGGACCTGTGGAGCATCTTCTTCGATGGACTCCTGCAGCTTGAACTGCCGGATGAGTCACGTTTGATCGGCTATGCGGACGATGTCGCGGCGCTGGTCGCTGGACGCACAGTAGACCATGCGCAACTCAGACTCAATACGTTAATGTGGAGGGTAATGGACTGGATGACCGCTCACGGATTCAAGCTGGCACTGGAGAAAATCGAAGTGGTCATCCTAACGAAGAAGAGAATCCCCAGAATACGGCCTATCAGTATCGGAAACGAGCTGGTCGAATCGAAATCAGCAGAACAGTACGTGGACGTCCTGATAGACTCGAAGATGAGTTTTTCCCAACAAATCAGGGCAGTAGCTGACAAAGCTGCAGCGCGTGTGACGGCACTCACCCGATTAATGGCCAACATAGGGGGGCCCACCACATCAAGGAGACGACTCTTAATGAGCGTTGTGCAGTCGCTTCTACTCTACGGATCAGAATTGTGGGGCGACGCTCTCAGCAAGGAGTTACACCGGAAGCGGTTGGCACAGGTGCAGAGACAAGGAGCACTGCGAATTGCATGCACATACCGAACGGTCTCCGGGGCGGCAGTGCTGATACTAGCAGGGGTGATACCCATCACCCTCCTTGCGAGAGAGCGCAGAAGTATTTACCTGCGCAGAGGCGAAGATCGAAAAGAAGAGATCCCCAGGGAAGAGAGACGTAGCTCTCTCAGCGATTGGCAACAGTCCTGGGATTAAGAAACAAGGGGAAGGTGGACTGCACGTCTGATCCCTGACCTGAGGCCGTGGTTTATCCGTTCCTAGTGAAATACAAGTCACAGCAAGTCTTTTTGCCCTTACATATCACAGGTTTCACTCCACTCTTGGTCATTCAAAATTATTATAAAACACAACTGTATGACATTCTGCAGGTATTTGCTGATCGCATTGACTCGACTGCACTGATAATCCTTTTTTAGTCCTTGTTTACTATTTGTCACACACGTTCGGCACTTTTCAATGCTCATCATCGACTATGATACTTCGATAAGACTTGCCAGTTTAATTTGGGGTTAAAGATTTATCCTCCGTTCCCCTTTATTAGTTCCTTGGTTACAGTCATCCTAAATCATCCGCTTGAATCTCGTTTTAACATCCGGATCCGGATTAAGTTTCCTTGGCAATTGCAGTCAGTTTCCTAGGTTTGTCTTGGCTGACAGTCGCTTTTTGATTGGTGCAAGGATTCGTTGAGAGACTGAACACCTTTTCCACAATTCCATGTGCGTGGTGTCTCTTCCTATTCTTTTTACGCCTTTTTCTTATATGTTCTGAATGATGCTCTCGTTTTCCTAATCGGTGCAGTAATCAAATCATGCTCGCTTGACGTAGATTCCTGTCCCAATTCGTCTCAGCAATTAGATCAGTTGTCTAGTCCCTGGCGATTTCTTCATACGCAGCGTTAATCAAAAGTAGTTCTTTTTATTCATCCTCCAGAACATACTGAACATAGCCTGGGGGAAGAATAAACGTTCTGAAAGCAATCAAGAAAGGTCCAAGGAAACTACATGACAAGAGTTACATTTTTTATAGTATTGTGAGCCTCTCATCTTTGTTTTTGTCTTGTTTATCCGATTGTGATTGTATCCTTAAAGCAATCTGCTTGATAGTCAATCCAACTAAGGCTTATTACATTATCCTTGATATTACCCTTCTCCGATATCGCGGAGACTTGCTGGATACAAATTTAACAGGATTACTGAACATTTTTCAACGAAGTCCTAACAGGGTTGGGTGGTTGTAAATCAAGCCTTGAAAGTTTCGTTTGGATTGGCAGATTTGGAATTATTAAAGGTTTTATTTCAAATTACAACCGTGATCCTGCTTGACAGAATATGATACAAGTATTAAAAAACCTCATGTACAATATCTTCAAATATTATGTATTATAGTATGTATTCCAATCGGCGTCCATCAAACGCCAGCAACATATGTGAATCTAACGTTTATTTGCGCGGGAAGTATTCGAACGATAGTGAAAGTATCCAGTTATGAAAAGCGAAAGTAATTTTAAAGCTATCGCGAAGACGCTATAAACATAAATATGAGAATTCAGAGTGAATCTAAGACAGTCATCACACATGCATGCGTGAACTTTACAAACAGTTTGACGATCAAAGCACACCACTTTCTTCTAAGCTCTGAAAACACATAAACAAAATGAAGATATGCGTTAAAGCAAGATCAGTGTGTGAGCTTTCGATGAAAATTTCTTCATGTATGATTTATTAACAAACAGCTCTTCGTTGGCTGGAAAGAGACAAATACATCTAATAAATTCACTATGTGTGTTTTTTTGGTCGAATTGTTGGAATGAGTGGAATTATCTTTTACATTGGCAGCTTTTGAGGTAGTTTTCGATAAACTGCGGACAAGTAACAATCTTTCATATGGCTGATTAATTATATTGCTATTATTTTCGTTAGCAAAAGACGATAAACAAATAGTTTTTAAACAGATTGGTTACAAAAATTTACAGATGTGATAAATTATTCCATTCGGCAAGTCTATTTTTTCATTAAATTGTTATTGTTAAGCTTTAATTATTTATGTATCGATTCGTGGGAATAATTACCTGAATTAGGTTTTTTTTGTTTTGTTTGAAGTGTTTTGTAGTTTTGGGGAATCCTACGGGCAGGTGTTGTTTTTACAATAATTACTAGGTTCGCGATTTTTTTCGCTAAGATTTTGTTGATTTCGGATCAATAGTGTGCTGTGTTGTTTGTTCTTTAATCAAATTTCAGGATAAAAGTACAATAAAACAGTGAGAATTACTCAGCTCCTGGAATTCAAAGAACTTGGAAATTTACCAGTCTCTATCGTTAGTTACGATCAATTTGTTTTGATTTGCTGACTTTTGTGAACAGAATAATTTGTGGATTAATATGGTGTCATTGCTGCATAAAGTTTTAGTGTTTCTATTCCTTTTTAGGGTAAAAAAGTGAAGACCATTACTAAGATTTTATGATCAAAAATAAATTATGGCATCAAAACTGCTTGAGGCTTTTTCAATGGGATCTCCCGTCAAGAGCACGAGAACAAGTACTAAAATTTATAAAATTCCGTAAAACTTAATATATTATTCAACGGAATTCATCAAAATAATTGAAAATACTTTTCACTAGCCTAGAACCAAACATGCTATTCTGAAGCCAAATTTTCAGAAAACTACGAAATATTTGGTTCGAATCCATTATCTGGATTTTTTGACCATTATTCATTTTCAAAATACACTTAGATTAAACTAAATTCGTGTAACGTAGAAATGTATGTGAACGTTATTGTTGAAAAGTTTTTGCATACCCTGAAAATAACGGCTCTAATTGCGTCTTAAAAAATTTCCCGATACGAACGTGGTCTGACAAGTACTTAGGTTACAAAAGAAAAACGAAAATTTTGCGAAAATTTTTGAAAATTCCCAGCGATGCTCCACTCTGGAAATTCGTCTAGAAAATACGTTTTCTCGAGGTCTACAAAGTAGGTCTGCATGGCGGTGATGAACTCCTCATTTGACTCAAATTTCTGCCCGAATTTTAAGTTCGGAAACAAAAGAAAGTCACCTGGAGCCGAATCTATAAAATATGCTGGATGGGGTAGCAGTTCGAAGTCGAATTCGACCAATTTAGCTAAGGCAATGACAGAGGTGTGAGCCGGCGGGTTTTCACGGTGGAAGAGCACTCTTTCTTCGTCAAATAGGGCATTTTTTCTCCAAATCGGCGTCGAATCCGGCAAATGATGCGGTACAGTAGAGGTCTGTGACCGTTTTTACCTTCTCTAGATGACGATGACGAGTAAACTCTACTGTTTCAACTATTGCTTGGTCTCTGGTGTGTACCAGTGAACCTATGTTTCGTCGAAAGTCACGAAAAAACGCAGAAATTTCTTCAGATCGCCCTTAAACGGCGTCAAATTCGGCTTTCTCATGCCTAAAATGTCATGCAGGAAATTACGCAGGATGCAAGATATAACCACACGGTCTTGTCTAAGCTATCTAGCGCAACTTCGCCAATACGACTTTGGGGATTGTTGCCACGTTACTCTCCGAGGTAGTCGTTTTTGGGGCACCATGGCGTAGCATGTCAAAATCGGACGTGCAACCACGTTGCAACTCGGTCAACAATTTTACTAAACTGTTGAACTTTAAACCAATTCATTCGTTAAACCAATTTTTTACGGTCGCCATCTTAGGAGCCGAGTCATCGTACACACTTACTTAACGTTTTTTAATTTCACTGCGCAATTTCCAATTTCCAAAACACGAATCGTATCACCAAGTGACATTACTTTTTCTCTGTTTTTCTAAATTACGCGGACAAGCTCGAATCCAATCGCTGTAAAAACAAAAGTACGAGTCCGATCCGGCTGAAATTTTGACAGTTCGTTGTCAGTTTGTTTCGTTGCATATACTACGAGAATATATGACATGATAATGATTGCGATAGAGGCGCCATCGGGCGGTGAGGTTTAGTAATTATCGGACAGCTCCCGTGTAAGCATTATCATATTTGTAAAGAACATATATGTTCATTATGTAACCAGTAATAAGAAAATCTCTCGAAAAACCTATCGACTATCCCAAATACCGCCAACAGAAAGCATCTGGACCTAACGATCCCACATTTTCTTAGGATATACATATTTAGCTCCTTAAAAAATAAGTTTTCTGCTCTCGGAAGGCTAGGAATCCCCAAGATTATGCGATTAATATTGGATTGGACATAAATAAAAAAGAAAAAACCTTTATTCTTCTTATTGAACATATTATTGAGGTTGCTTAAACTTACATTTGATCGAAGCTTTGGCAACAATTTCTTAAATTATAAAAGAGAAAATAGGAAATATCGACAAGCTAGTTACAGGTAAAATTGTGGACTAAAGTGGTTAAGATTGCGCACACCCACCATGGGCTTTATGTCACATGGGTAATGGGCTTAGCCACAATGTCAAATTATTTAATTATTTTGAAACGCCATAATTTGAAAGATAAAGTACAAGTATGCAATCGTCATACCATGATTCGCCACATTCAGAATAATGGAACCAATCCTCAGTGATTTTCTCTGTGTAATTTGGATTGCAACCCAAACAACCCTAATTCTGCTTTCATCCATTTGTGACCTAATATATATGCCGGAGGAATAAAAAAGCCAGAAGCCTTCATTAGATACATGACTGTAACGTTGGTGCCCCATTCAGCACTAGATATTTTATTATTCTATTATACTAGCACTCTAGGTGTACCAGCTCTGAAATCCATGTGTCAGCACAGGTCTAACCAGTAAATTTAGTCTTGTATTTTCGATTTTCGAAAATCGACCATCCCGGGTCACCAATTCCACAATTTTCAGAGTACCATTGTAATTTTGACACCATTCGACGGGAAATTTTATTTAAGGATACTATTCAGTTAAGCTTTTTAGAAACAACAAAAACCATTTATTTACGTTGAAGTCCCATTCGTCAGGGGAGACAACGAAAGTTGAATGTTTTAACTTTTTGACAAACGATCATTTTGGGTCACCAATCCCACAGTTTTCACCCTGCTGTCATGATTTTGGCACCATTCGGTCGAAAAATTAGGCTTTTTGGTAACAACTGTTTGTTTTCGCTGAATTCTCACTCCAAACAAGAGAAAATTTCACCTTTCGTTAAGATCAATTCTGAAGATTTCGGAAAGTCCTGAGTGGAAGAGTTTTCGGAGAATACAATTCAAGTTTATGTGGGAAATTCATTCATTTGTAGAAATGGATTCTATCCACATTACTTTACTGGAGAATTTTATCAAAACACTCCTATTCGTTGCCCTTTCTATACGTCACAGAAATGCCCTTAATAACAAAACAAATTAACAATAATTTTTAGAATCCAGAGAGATCGTGAAACTTACATACATAGTGGGCGGTACGCAGATAGCGACCCAGGACTCCCCTCCCTTTTACTGATGAGCACGAGTCGTCCTCATTTCTTGAAGCGTCCTTTCGTGCCAGCATGTATTGAACGTGGTGAGGAGTAGATCGGGTTAAAAACGAACAACTATATGCAGGACCTCACCTGGATTCTCATTTGTGTCCTTCATTGACACGACTGCTTCTTCCAGTTCCGTTTTTGTGAAAAGTAGGCTTTCTACCGACATTTATTAGGCCAGAAGGGGAGTAGGATGGATACGGAAAAGGGTTCGTACAATATTGTTCATCTTTCCTGTCTCATATATGCGAGTGAATCTTTATGCGCTGCACTTCCAAATCACTATTTGAAGAACTCTGTTCAAATTGTGCTACAAGTTATGTCGCCGATTGGCTTTACTGCTATTAATGAGTCTGCGAAGGATATTTTTTGGCTGACCTATAATCTGCAGATCCACCGCATACTTCTTATCAAGTTGGTGCTTCCTGGGCTTCCTGTTGGAGTTTGTGTCACTACCTTTACTTTTCAGCGATTTCAAATGACCAACAGTAAAGTTCGGAATTGTCATGGATTCTTTCAAGGAGCATGTCCAACTTGGTGGCAAAAGGAATAATTTTTGTAGTTGAGATCTCTTCATCTTGACTTGAGATTTCCATTCCTTATGCTGATTAATACGAGTCGCGCCACCTTCCAGCACTCTGAGACAATTCTTCATACCGTCATGCGGTGAACGTGCTATGGGGTAGATCAGGGTAAAAGTCAAGTCATCTGCATCACTTAGCTAGAATCTCATGGGGTCTTGGGCTATTTCTGGCCTTTATTGACATGACTGCCTCCGCCAGATCCCTTTTTAAACCAAGTAGGCTTTCCATCGGTATTTTATCGTGAATGGTCTCAAAGGCGGGGGATGGGTAAACGAAAAAGGTCCTTAGAATGTTTTCAATCTTTTCTGCTTCATATATGCAAAGGGTACTATAAGCCCATCACTAGTTCGGAGCCTATGCCTAATGGATCCCTGTTTAAGTCATCGAACAGGTCGTGTCATCGATTAGCTTTACTATTGTTGATGAGTCCGCGAAGGCCTTTCTTAGGTGACTTATAAGCTCTACATGCCTCTTAACAAGTTCATGCTTGCTGGGCCTCTGGTTGTAATTTGTGACACTCGCTTTGCTTTTCAGAAATTTCAGGTGACCGTCACTTAAGTGATTGCCAAACTTGCGTCTTTCAAGGGTAATGGAATTTTAGATTGTTGCTCTTTCTGTGTTTCACTGGATTGCGCAAGGCTTAGTTAGCGAGCTTTGAGAAGCGTTATCAACGATCTCCCGGTCCCATTCAATCACTCCAGGATTGGCGGATACATTTTCCTCAGAACTTGAAACAGCGTCCTCCATTGATCCTGGGAGACCTTTCGGACCTGGAGGGGATTACATATACCTGACGCAACATTATAAGGCCGTTGAGGACCACATGCGACTTCTTCGACTGCATTATATACAGTATGCCTCCAAAAATTTTTAAGTCCCACTGATAAATTTCTACTTCTCAAAGTAAAGATGGGTTTGAAAAGGAGTTATTAAGCCTTGATAAAAGAAAGCGTGTCAGAAAGACGAATTCCAAAGGAGTCGTTTTCGATTGAATTCAGACAAATGTTGCTCCGGAGATTGTGAAAACTTGCTCACAAGGAAAATTGATTGAGTTTTTTTCCATCATAATTCATACGCCTTCCAGCTAACTGCGTCCAATCACATCATTGTCCTTTTGCAACTGGTTGTTGATAATTTCATGAAAATGAATTAAATTGTTAAATAATAATTTAAATTAGCAAAACTGGAATTTTCCCAGTCTTAAAATCAGAATTTCTTGGTATTCCAGTTCAGAAAGCTTTCGGAAATTCGCCAAACACCTCTATAAAATTGGAATGAAAGTAGAAAAGCAAAGTTCAGCGTTCGGATGACAATCTCAAAGTTTATTACGTACGTTAATCAACATGCGAGTATGTAGACATTCCTAAAAGACGCGGAATGACGTAGTCTGAAATAATTTTACGTTTTCCTTCCTTTTACGTTTTTTTTTTAGATAATGCATGTAATGAAAACATTATCTGAATGTGGTAGTTTGTCAACGATAAGACTTGTTAATGCGGAGGAATTAGCATCTTCATGTGTTCATTTTTGGGGTATGCATATTCAGGTCAGTTTGGTTTGCACAGTCTGCAAGAAGTATGCATGGTCTTTGATCAATCAAGACAAAATTGGTAGTGGGACTAGAGAAGGAGTAAGAAATTGTCGGAAGATTTTTAGATTGGAAGAAGCAATTAATGCATTTAATGATAATTTTTTTAAATTGTGCTTTAACGATTGAATTTTTGTTGTCAACGAACTCTTCCTCTCTGTTGTATACAAGTCTGTAATCAAGCATAAAGTGAATATCAACCTTTTCTTTCGCAACCCGGCAACATTTCCGAAATAAATATTTAAAGACGAGCTAAAGGACACAGAAATATATCTAAAATTATGCAATATTGATATAATATGCAGGACAAGAGTTTTTGGAACGATGCCATATGGCATCATTTAAACTAACATATGAATTGATATGCCGACTTGAAGATCACAAGCGGCCTCATTACCATAAAATTGGAATTTCTTGATACCAATCGGTGAAGAAGTCAAACATTGCTGATGCAAATATCGATCAGGCTATTGATAATAGGCTGTCCATTACACAGGAGATCAATTTCGTAGAGCGAGACCAGCATTGACTCCCTCACGTGTTTTTTTTTGTGCTCTACAATGCCGTGACGCTTAGTGCTCTACGTATGTGGTGTGTTTTCAAGGCACAAATCTTATATAATGAAAGGAATACGAGTTTTTATTTTAAAATGCAACGAAATCGGCTTAATCGAAAGATAATTCCCTGCTATTTTTATTTCATAATGACTTCGGACATTTGAGCGGCACGACTGTCGCGGCGGACGTCCAAACAAGAGGGGTAATGTTCGACTACTCGAACCTAATGTCTCTACAAGAAATAGTCTAGCGGCGGTCAATCACAAGATCTTGCAAGCCAGTTCACAGGTTTAAAACATAAAATAATGTGCTCCTTAAATGCTTCTCCCCATTATTCGATGCTTGCACGAGCTTAATGGCATCCTGTGCAATCTAGTTGAAACCAGGAGTTTTCTTTATTACGCCGTGTGAACTCCGGTACGAAAAAGTCATTGATCGTGGCTCTATAGCGGCCTCTATTGACTGTAATTTTATTCCCTGCAGCATATTTTGAAGAAACATAGGCCAATGATTTCACCGGTCCATAAAGCACACCAAACAGTGACTTTCTCCAGAAGTAACTGTGTTTGGACAACTTCATCGCTGCAAATGTGACAATTTTGTTTATTGACATACGCACTCGGAAACTGCATGGTGCGTGCATGGATGCTCCACGTGATTGGTTCTATCCCTAGCTGGATTTTATCTGCTCGAACTGGCAAAATATTGAGCAGAAGTTTCGCAGCTTTTATAACAGAAGAACGGACAAAGACAAGCATGTTGCCTGCTACAATGCTAAAGTCCGAATGACGTAAGTTTTGTCGAAATTACTTCTAGTTCTGATGGGCTTACTGCAGCGCTATCTAGGAGTCATATTAAATTCAGCACAGCACTTGAAGCAGTCGGCAACGGCCTTATTTCGATCAAATCCCTTTTGAAAAATTCCTAGCAATGCAGATCCTGATCATAACTTGAACAGGAAAACATGTTAGAAAATATTTTGAATAAGCACACAACGCTGCAACAAACGCAATCATCTGACGTTTTGGTGAAAATCGTCTATCTTCAAAACTTATTAAGTAAAGTGAAATAGTGAAACGTTTGAACCTCTTGAAAAACTGAGTAAATTATATCTTATCATATCTTATTTCTTATTTCAATGCAAAGGTCAACTGGCCGCTATATATTATTATTAATAAATCTCTATCTTCTGGAAACTATCCCATCTACTTAGAAAACGTCATATCTGACGCAGAATAATAGAAATAGGTAAAAATAAGGTATCAATTAAAAACAATTGAAAAATTGTAATCCCGTCAGCCATTCCAAAACTCTTTGAAAATATATTCAGTTCGAAAATATCCCTTATTATTGAACCTCGGCTAAACGATCAACAGCACAGTTTTCGCGAAAATCACTCAACAGTAACGAATCTTTTCGAATCGAAAGCATCCTTTGTGTAATGGAAAATGGTTACCAAATTGACATAACTTATGCCGACTTCTGTAAGGCGTCTGATCGCGTCAGCCACATAATTCTATCTAATTAGTTAAACAATTCGGTAATAAATGGCATTTTATTGGATCAGATTGAATAGTACCTCAAAAATGGGATACAATATTTTAAATTTCAAGGCTCCAGGAGGAGAAAATAAAGTTTTCCGGCGTACTGCAAGGCAGTCTCCTTGGTCCCCTTCATTTCAACATCTTCATTTCTGACGTCACTGTATAACACCAGCAATGTCATCTCTTGCCTCACGGAGAACTTTGATTTTCTGATGTTTCGCGCTTGATGTCCTTAGAGGTCCAAAAATGATTCCATTTTTATCTGCGAGAATAAAAGCTCCTAAGCCATTGCGAATCGGAGACACTCCCGTCCACTATTTGAAGAGCGGTATCATACAATATATGCTGATATAAACCCCCTCAATAGGTACTGTGAAACTTTCAATTCACTAAGGGCGCATTACAATCGAAGCATTCCCAGAATCCATTTCAAAACTATGCTTTCAAATGCCTTATCCTCTAAATTCCATCATATTCATTTTTATCACTTTTATCAATTGGTTTCCTTGTGTTTTTTTTTTGTATGAATTTTGTAATATTGAAGCATAAATTTGTAATTGGATACCGACTTAACACCTTCCCTGTCAACCGGTGCGCCTAGCCTGGAACTGTTTGACACATTGCTTCGGGCTAAGCCTCACAATTTCACGTCTTTTGGTGCCTTCGGGTTACAGGTATTCCTGCTCCAGCAGGGAGGGAAAGAGAAAGAGGATTGCTATAGAAGGAAAACCCCGACGCCTCCAGCGGATCAAGTATGGCTTTTTTGTAACTAGAATCTCCCGAGGGCAATTTACCACCTGGATCCATTTCTCAACTGATTTCAGCATCTCTTCGATTAGGCTATCTGGATGGAGCTTCCCCGCCAGTATGCCTCGATTATAAATGACGTATGCTTGCTTGAAGTCAAACAAAACTTAGTGATCACCCATGTTTGACTCCTAGCATATCTCTTGAATTTGCGTCAGAGTAAACAGTTGAACAGTGGTGGATCTACCAGTTGCAAATTACCTTGAGATCTGTTTTCTGCGAAAATAGTTATTTTGTAGTGGTTTTGCGTGGCTCAAAGAAACTCTTAGGGCACATTGACAAGGCCTTATGAACTGGTTTGGAATACTTAGTCTTTCTCCTTGATTCTGCTGTCGTAAGCAATATAAGAGATTATATTGTATATAATTGGTATTATTACTGGTTTTATTTTTATCGACTTTATTCCGTGTAAGTTGCAAGGACTCTACGATGAGAAATTGCAACTTCTATTTTGTGGTAGGGTGAAGGCTGTTTACGCCCTGAGTGTGGGACTTCCAGACGCGCAATGCTCTTGGACTATCCACTAAACACCTTCCGTGTCAACCTGAGAACCTAGGCTTTCATCGTTTGACACATTTCTTCTGGCTAGGCCTCATATTTCTACGCCTAGAGGCGCCTTCGGATTATGGGAATCTCTCTCGGACGTGGCGGAAGGGTGAGGAAGCGAGTGCTAGAAAATAGATACCCCTCATACCCGACGCCTCCCAGCGCTCCAATATAGCTTTTTTCAGTATCAGCACTACCCGAGCATATTGTGCCATGCGATTTCAATTGTCAACCGTTTTCAACATTTCTAAGGCCAAAGTTTCCGGACAGAGCTTTCCAATTTCGCTGAAGAGATCTCCGCGCTGCTGGCTCAATATTTTTCAAGAAAAGAATGTCTGACAGGCGTCATCTAACTGTCCTGCATAAAACACGCAGTTAGGAGACCGTGCTCTGCCAATCTTGTGCAGGTAGAACCGAAAGCAACCTTGCCCGCTTAAGAGCTGGGTCAAGTTGAAATCGGTCTCACCATACACTCGACTGGGGCACGGCCTCAGGTCAAGGATCAGACATGCAGTTCACTTTCCCCTTGTGACTTGTTCACAGGACTCTTGGCAATCGCTGAGAGAGCGACGTCTCTATTCCCTGGTGATGTTTTCTTTTCGGCCTTCACCTCTGCACAGGTAAATACTTCTGCGCTCTCTCGCAAGGAAGGCGATAGGATTCATTCCTGCGATTACCAGCACTGCCACCCGGGAGACTGTTCGATATGCGCATGAGATTAGCAATGCTCCTTGTCTCTGCACCTGTGCCAACCACTTTCGGTGTAACTTCTTGCTGAGAGCGTCGTCCCAAAGTTCTAACCCATAGAGTAGAAGCGACTGAACAACACTCATTAGGTGTCGTCTCCTTGATGTGATTTGTTGGGAAAAACTCATCTTCGAATCTATTAGGACCCCCAGGAACTTTACTACTGATTTCGATTCAACCAGCTTGTCCCCAACACTAATAGGCCTTACTCTGGGGATCCAGAGTATCCTGCGGGACGACCCATACTGCTTTGAAGATACGTCCTCGGCAGCACAAACCACTTCAGCCAGTCTTCCCTTGATAAGTTTTTCAAAAACTTTTCCGGCCGTGCTTAGCATCCACAGTGTGGTGGTATGCAGCTAGCGACTCGGGATTCCCTTTGCCCTTAGTAATGAGCAGAAGTTTCGCCACCTTCCAGCACTCTGTGAACTACCCTTCGCGCAGACATGTGCTGAACATGCGGAGAAGCAGGTCAGAGGAAAAGTGAAAGATTATTTGTAGCACCTCAGCCGAAGTCCCATCTCGTCCTGGAGCATTTCTGGCCTTCATAGACAAGACTGCTTTCTCCAATTCCATCTTCGTGAAAAATGGGATCTCCATTGGTGTTTCAATTTCGTCCATCTTTTCTGCCTCGTATGTGTTAGGCGACGTTTGGACATAGAGCTTCCGCATCACTTTTTTGTAGCTCAGACCCCATGGAACCCTGTTCATGTCGTGCACCCGGTTTTGCCAACGGCTGGCCTTGCTGCTGTTGATAAGTCTGCGGAGGCTTTTTCTATATGGCTTGTAAGCTGCTGATCGCATACATGCCTCTTCTCAGGTCCAAGCTTGCTGTGCCTTTCGTTGTATTTTGTGGCACTTCCTTTGTTTTTCGGTAATTTCAGGTGACCACTAGTGTACTGGGGGCTTGCTGTACCGGAGTCCTCGTAGGGACATTGAACACCTGCAGGTGGATGTAATGATTCTCATATTCTCAATAACACCAATTGGTGTTATCACTGGTTCCATTTTTATCGATTTGCTTTAATTTTAGGTGCAAGGACTCCACGATGAGAAACTGCAAATTCTGTTTGTAGCCCTAATTGAACCATTGGGTTTATTCCTGTTTTGCTTTGCAATTATGCCAAATTTGACAAATTTTTCTCTTTGATCTACAGGAAAAGTCAAACAGAAAAAAAGGAAGAAAGGAGAGTAAAATTTTAGCACTGAAAACAAATCGATATCGATAAAAAATGTAAAAAATTGGTTGCTTAAATTTTTTTAATTTTTCAAATTTTCAATAAAAATTTCAGGCTTGAATTTTTCTAATTTTTAGCTTCAACGTTTTGTGTTAATTAATGTTAGGTTTTTACTTTTCATTGCAGATTTAATCCATCTGGAGGTAAATTTCGTATATTTCGATAAATATCGTATAATTCAATGAATATCGGAAGATTGAAGTCTTCCGGGATACAGTGGTATGACATTGGTGGAAAAATCATATGACTATGACCATGAGCACATCACAGATACAAACAATAATAATATTCGTGCAAAAACAATAATGGAACTCAACAATGATTGTTTAAGTCACATTATTGGCTTCCTGAAATCAAATGATTTGTTAACATTAGGACTAATAGATGATCGCTTTGCAGAGCTAGCCATCACCCGTTTAAGGGTGGAACTGTTTAACTTACACGAATTTCAGGGAAAATTCAATCAAAAGCAAGCGGAAGTTGTGCTAAGAAAGTTTGGCCCATACATAAGGAATGTCGTTTTCACTTCACAACTTTTCCCTATGTACAGCGACTTTTCCAAGCCATATGTTGCTCTTCTTGTCGAATACTGCCGCAATATCAAAGAAATTCATATTAACCATATAAATTTCCGCTATATGAGCCAGAATATTTTTAAGTTTTGTCAAAAGACGTTAGAAGTTTTAGATACTACAAATTTTCTTAGTAACGACAAAGACGCGCATGTAATTGGTCAATTATCGAAGCTTAAACGTTTGAATTTATGCTTGTCGGACATTACAGGCGAGCACCTCACGAATTTGACCAATTTAAGTCATTTAGAACTTTCCGGTTGCAATAAATTGGATCCCAGACATCTTGAAACTATTTGTAGAAATAATCAACTCAAGGTTTTAGATATAAGATTTTGTACACTGCTGGATACATGCTCATTCCGAACGATAATCGCGGAACAGAGCGGATGCTTGGAGGAGCTTGCCATTAGTTCTGTGTATCCTTTGGCTGATGTCGCTCTTTTGACCGAAATAACGTCTTTGAAACGTATCCGTGTAAGCTTCTATGGATGTTTAAGAAATGAATGTATCTTATCCCGATTAGGTGAACATCGTAAGGATACCATAGAGTGTCTTAAGATTGATCGGACTTATTGTTGTCCTCATAACGCGCATGAGGAATTAGCTTGTATATTGCACTTGGCTAATTTGAACAAGCTTGAATTGTGCGGATTTTCAGTTGGCAAGGAGTATGTGTTCAGGCTATTGAATTGTTGTCCTAAATTAAAATATCTAAGATTGTTGCCGGCCGTCAAAAAAGACATTGTAATGGAGGCAAGAAAACAGTTTAAGAAACTTAAATTCTGTTGTTAAAATAAAATTTTTGTAAGTTTAATTATATAATTGATTTTTTGTTGATTTTTGAAATATAATTTCTATTGGTTGAAGTGAGTTTCTAGAGATTAACTTCAAGTATATTGACTTTTAAACAACTTTTTTCATTACTAACAACTCTCCGATATAAAAAACGTATGCAATCGCTTGTTGTTCAAAGGACTTTTGGAAATCGGTCGCTTGAGCATTTACCGACCGATCATTGATGATTGAAGCTTGATGGTTGATAATTGATGATTGATAATTGATGATTTTAGATAGTAGATAATAAATAGTACAGGTTGATTTTTACAGATATCTACTTTAGATATTGTATAGGTTCGGGCTCATTTAAAAAGAAAAATCGAGAATATAGGACGTGGCAAGACGTGTCGCTTCTAGGTGTGTTCTTTAGGTAAATCAAATTTAAACTTAAATTCAAAATCAATTTAGCACATGTATTTATTCATTAATTACAGAAAAACTTAAAAAAAAGGTACAAATGACACTTAATGTATAAAATAAAATGCAATTACCCCCCCCCCCCCATCGTCTGACAAACAACGAATGTTTGGGCTACAAAGAAACGCTTCCGAGCGCAATTTTATTTGGGAAGTTATGAAGTAGACTTAATATAAAAATTGCCACCTGACTTGGCAGAAACGGTGCACTATTAAAACAATATAAAACTAAAAAAAAAATCAAAACTACCCTGTGGCCACACACATCGCTTGAAATCAATGCCAAACAACCAAGCAATCTGGCAGTGAAAAAAGTGACCTCCTTCAATCTCAAATCAAGGAGATGATAACCAGAGAAAGACAAACCCTATAATAAAGTGGGTATCAACAACTATCCGATAAAAAATCAAAGCCTCCAAAAGCAATAGTTTCAAAAACAGCGAGCGTCCGGAAGGAAGAGACGTCCTCCAGTGTTGAAACCCAGGTCGTTCACATAGAAAGGGTGAATTGAAATAGTACGAAGGACAATGTACAAGAGGCGCTCAAGAACGACACAGAATGGTTCAAGCTAGCAATTGGTGGGCCAATAATATAGAATTAAAACGAAGTATTAAGTGCCCCAAATAACTACAACACCAACACTAACACCAACCTTCACCCTTCCCAATACTACTTCAACTTTATCTACTAATATCTCAAATCAAAGTTATCATGGCTGTCACCGATCTTTACGAATAACGCGTCACCGTACTTTCCCTTTGGGAAAGGATTGCATCAAACCGCTGTCTGTTTCGTACAACAAGAATGTCCTCGATTGCACGAACGCATACGATAAAATCATGAATCTAATGAGAGAAAATAAGTTTGCTGGCCACTTCTTAATCCTTGCAGCACCCAGGAAACTGCACACGCTTCTCAAAGGTCCACAAAGGTCCTTAGACCATAATGTGGACAGGGCTTAGACCTTAGAATTTTTAGAAAATTCATCGAGTTAAAAATACCGATCAGTTACCCAGATGACTGCTTTCTAGTCAGTACAGAACAGCATTCCGCTTAATTTCTTTCATAACCTCTTAATCCAAATAAAATTGGCATTGAACTCTAAGGCAATGTAAGAAAAGGCAAGAAAAAGTGACTTAATCCAATATTTCCATTGTCACCCGTTCGATCATGTCGCCACAAATTTCGGCTACTCCCAGAGGTGGGTCGCTTGAGAACAAAAGCACGAAAGCTTACAGGGCCAAACAAAAGTCTACAAAATCCATGAAACGATATTACAACAGAAAAATCAACCTCAGTTCACCATAGATTCCAATTACTTCCAGCAGTTGAGCCCACTTGCACTTGGTGTCTATGTAAATCCTCCGACCAGATTTCTTCCAAGACAGCCGTACTCCGCAGTCTTGAGGGACATACGGCATTACTGTGAGTCCAAGCAACACGATCCGCTCCGAAGCGATAACATTCTAAATCTGATGGCAGGGGTATCAATCAAACATTTAGATAATTTCCTAGACGTGGTGATCAAAAGGCTCGTGAATTTTGGATGATGTATAGGCACCTTCCAAAACAAGAAAAATCACTAGCGTTGCTTAACTTTAACATAAATCTGTTAAAAATCATAAATCTGCGAAAAGTAATCTTAAAACAATCGAAGTCAATATAAACAAGCTCCAGATCCAAGTTAAACATAAAGTCCTGGAGCATATGTTAGACAAAAACAGGTCTGGCCTAGTGTTCCTGAACGGTGCAAGTCTTCGAGAAAAACCCACATTAACCCACATTTTCCATGTTGCACCATTTTTCTACAGAACGATAATTTAAGCAATCAAACGAGATACCTAATCGATTGTCTTATCATGGCAACATATTGCAGGTTAGACTTACGTGGGCATGTCCGGAAAGCTTTGCTCGGATCAGATCCAGTAACATTTGGTATCACAACGTCCCACGTTCGGACTAAGGCCCTAACGCAATTTCAGAGACAGCGCTACAATTTGGATTTTTTTTTAAAGAAAAAGGTACCTACTGAACAAACCGCTCATCTCTTTTCTGACTTTACTGATTTGGCCCAAGATAAAAAGAAATAATTATGACTCCTTCTTCCTATTTCTTTGAACTAACTCTATTGATCTAGAAAACGCGTTCGACTCGATGGGGGCCAAAGGCCTCTTATACAATCTTCTCAAATCTCACTGCACGACCCCGCTGACGTGCATTATGGCCGACTATTCAGACCAAAGAGTGCCTTTGGGGTAAATTGCCAATGCGTGATCTAGTACTATCAACACTTAGTCTGGTGCTCCCCAAGGATCAATACTCGGTCCTCATCTCTTTAACTTCCATTTCCATGATATTCGAACTCTATCAATCTGGCACTATAATATTTAGGTTTTTGATCCAATTTATTTAATTAATAAATTTAATTTAATTTAATAAATGCTAAATTGTGATACATCTTTCATTTCTCTATTCTGTTTAAGCAAGAGAAGATATATGACATACTCCACCGATTGAGACCAAAACTGGCTTGGAACAGTCCGCTTTATTGTAATGAAATCAGAGTTCACACTAAAGCGTAGATACGTTGGAAGATCAAAACGTCCTCAGAATATCCTTGAGGATTTAATATCTGAATCACCGAAATATTTCGGTTAATGTGTGCAAATTAAATATTTGAGACACCGAAACTCCTTGCTATCGAAATTTTCCAAGTTTCACGGAAACTACTACTCAGTTGAGAATTCCTACATATCGAAACCAATCTTATCTGCATCCAATATTCAAAAATATTTCGACTATGGTTAATGAAGACATTGGATTTTTTTTGGAACTCCTCAAATGTAGTAAAAACCACACTAACTAATATCTATAACCAAAAATATGCACTCTAAATATGCATATTAGATTGAAAGTAAGTTTTGCAGACCCAAGCAACATTCAGATAGCAGATGCTGATAGCTAGTGTATCTATCTCTGGAAACAAAGAGCGATATGTAAAACCTAATACACTTTTCACAGCCTTAAAGAGCAAAGGCTTGTTTTTTTTAGTTCCGAGAAGTAGCCTATTTATATCATGAGTGAGGGGTTCCCAGCAGCAGCAAACTACAAGCCAGCCCTCTGATCACCTCAACTGTCTCCCTGAAAACCCAGCAAGGAACTGTTTGTCACATTACGTCAGACCAGACCTCTATTTCCTTACCAGCTTGCGGATAAGAAGTGCCTCTTTTTCAGCCAGATTCAGTTAAGTTATGCCTCTTCACTCTGCGTCTACCAGTGGTGCAAGAATCCTTCCTTCATCTTAAGAACCACCAGAGCTTAATATGCCTTATTGTTTCATTTGTCAATTGATGATATCATCACATTGAACTGGCTCTGGAAAGAGAGCTTGACCTCCTCAGAAATGATGGACATCTAAATGCTCATAGCATTACAACTGTTGAAGCTCAGTTTTGCAGACGTCAGTAACATATAGATAGTAGGTACTGACGTCTAATTTTCAATTCTCTAAAAAGCAGTAATGATATGATACACCCGGTATACTTTTGCAACTTTTCTGCGCAATGGATTGATTTTTTTTTTAACTGGGAGGTAAAGACTATTTACCGCCAGAACGAGGGATTTCAGCAGCAGAAGAAATCTAGACTAGACTTCAAATACCTCTTTTGTCACCTGAGAACCCAGCCTGGAACTATTTGTCACATGTTATCATTTGTTTCTTCGCCATTTTATGCTTTCAGCTAGAAGGACCCCTTTTTCAACCGTATTGTGTTAGGTTATCACATTTCCATCTGCGTTATCTAGTGGTCAAAGAACCATTTCTTCGTCATAAGAACCATTCGAGCATAATATGCTGCACAGTTGCATCGTCAATTGATGGTTTTGTGACATCAGACTTCCTGGAGAGAGTTTGTCAATACTATCGCACAGGAGAGAGCGCTATTTAGCCCAACATCCGCACTTGAAGGGATAGCGACAGGGAATGCCCACCTTTACTGAGCAGGTAAGACAGGTATTAATGCGCAATGGCTTTATAACGACCACTGACTTTTTCAAAATCAAAGAAACAATCTGTCAAATGATTCTTTTTCAATGTAATATTTAGTGGAGTATTGTTTATCAGGAATGGAGCACAAATGGACTTTAAGACGCCAGGAGACTCTTTGCTTATTATAGCTAAGACTCTTTGCTTAGTGAATTTTATTTCAAATCCTTTTCCTTCTCTTGTTACACCGACATGAGTTAATCGGCTCTAGTTGATCATCTAGTTGTACCACTATCTAGTTGTACCTCTGGTTGACCAAGTGTAATTCTTGACGACAAGGTTATCTCTATTCTGGTTACTACTTCGTGTAGTGGCGTCTTCGTTGAGAGCACTAGAAGGTTTCCGTGTGAAAAAGTCCCATTATTTTAGTGGTGCTGGTACGACACCTATTGTGCTCCTTGCTAAGGAACAAAGGAGGCTCTACATGTGTAGGGGAGAAGAAGGTAGAGAGGCTGTTTCACGCGAGGAGAGAAGAAGGACTCTCGCTCTGTGGCAGGAAGAGTGGGTAAACAAAACACGGGGCAGGTGGACCCCGCGCCTAATCAGGGACCTGGAGCCGTGGCTCAATCGAAAGCATGGCGAGACTGATTACTACCTGACACATCTTCTCAGCGGACACGGGTGTTTTCAGTCTTACCTGCACAAAATGGGAAAGTCACGGTCCCGTGACTGCCTGTTTTGCCCGCTAATTGCGGATGATGCTTGCCACACCTTCTTCACATGCGAACGGTGGGCGAGACAGCGTGTATATCTCAGGGAGAGAATATGGGATATCTCTCTAGATATCCTGGTGGAGAAGATGCTGGTGTCTAGAGACAAATGGAACTGTGTGTCGCACTACGCTCGGGCGGTTCCCACTATCAAGAAGGACATCGTCGATCGCCTGTGGGCGCAGAGGGAAGAGGGCTCACTCTCTCAGTAATCCCTCTCCTTTCTGTCCATCCCTGCTGAGGGAGTGATCTCTCCAATCCGAAGGTGCCGGTAGGCGAGACGCAAGGGGCCTAGTCCGATGTAATGTGACAAAAAGTTCCAGGCTAGGTTATCGGTGTGACAGGGGAGGTGATTAATTGGTAGTTCAGTTGCTGTGTGCCACTGGGAGTCCGAGATTAAGGGCGTAAATAGCCTTCACCTCCCAACCAAAAAAAAGGTGCTTTTCATGTACCCATTCACTAGGCGTTCTAAGTTTAACCTAATAAGTTGGCAATAATTGGCTGCTTTATAATGGCTGGTTCTTGTCGTCTTTGGAATCGAAACTATTTCAGCCTCTCTCGATTCTGAAGGTATTTATCCTTTGGAAAAATGGTTCTGTATCACAAACTTCCGTAATGTGGGGACATCCGCTTTCATTGACGAACGATCGATTTCCTTTGTCAGATCCTGGTGATTTCTATGTTTCAAGTATGTTAATGGCCCACAGGACCTTTTATTCGTTTGGTTGGACATGGTAAGAAGTAGCCTTTGTTACTTGTTTTATCTCTTCATTTGGTGGTTGGTTTTACAAGGTTGGTTTCAGAAGGTTGGTTTTTTAAAAGCTCGTGACGGTCCAAGATGTTTGCTATCCATTCTCCATCCCAACTTTGAAACATTGTGTCCATTTGTGGTTCTCTTTAGAGCCCTTCTCACAATAAAAGTCTATTTTACATCTTCAATGTTGCTGCAAAAGAATTTTCATTTTCGCTCTTTTGGCAGCTGTTTTGAAGATTCTCGAGTTTCACCAGTAGTCCTCCCAATCACGATGGCGGCTTATGAGGTGGACTGTCCTGAATAAACTTTGTTTATTTTTCCTGATCTCTTTCAGTTCTCTGTTTCACGAGTTTATCATCTTTTGTTTGACGTTTTTCTAAATTTCCGAATGTTTCTGATGCATATTCGCGTCGAAACTGATGATGGCCTGCTTCTCCCGTGTCTGTTCCGCTAAAGTGCAGAACTTGGTGGTCGTTTTCGGGCCATCAAGCGTTATTAGCCGTTCGATACTTCTTTCAAGCTTCATTAATTTTAAATCTATAGTGCCAATATGGGGCGGAAAGCTTAAATTTACTTCCTTCCAACATATAATAAAACTACATATTCTAACATACCCTGCTTAATTTTTTCCACTGACTCCAATCACCTTCCCCTATCTGCCGTTGTCGTCCGTTTGTGCCTCTGAGTACAATGATATCTTCCTGTCATTTGTCTACCACTAGGACCATGCCTTAGATGGTGATTTCCTTTTCCGCGAAGAGATGTAAAATTTGCGTTCTGACGTTTCGAAGGCTTCTTGTGATGTTTGTGATGTCTCTTCCGTTTCGTGTATGAAAGGATAACTCTGAACTTCTCGGCCAGGATGATAGTTACCTTGCCAACAGCATTCTTCAAATATTTAAGTTTGATTCTCCTAAGCATTTGGATTTTATAGGGTTTGGTGTGTATATGATTAAAAAGGTTCTTCAGGACTTTCTGCAGTTTCATTAGTATATTCACTTGCACAATGCCTGTTTCGTGGAGGTAGTTTATCAGCGCCACCTGCGCAGATAACAGTTAGTGTAACCTTTGCGACGACTTTATAGGACCTTCGTGTTTGAGTTTCGAGCCTTACCCTCCGTTGTTTTCTGCTATGGCCTTGCTTAAAGTTACCCGATCTGATCCACTTAGGCCCGATTTTATCCTGATATCTGTGCGGGTGGCGGCACAGTTTCCTTGGCGACGTCAGCCAAATTCCAAGGTTTCCCTTGGTCGGTAGGCTTTTTTGCTGGTGTGAGAGTGCTTTGTGAATCTCTTCTCCATGTTTTGATCGAAAAGGTTCCTCTAGACAGCCAGCAATTTCAGAAGTATATCCGCCTTAATCTTACCCGTTTCGTTGAAGATGTCAATCAGCACTGCAGTTCGAGCGACGGTTACGGCATTTTGATGGGGCCTTCTCGTTAGAGTTTGGGGTTCAAGGCTTACCCTGAATGTCTTATGTCAGATTAATGTCATCCAATTTCATCCACTTAGGACGGGTTGCACCTTACGATTGCCAATTTTATAGTTTTCTTTCATCGGTCGAAGCCTCTTTCTTTCGTGAGGCCTTCTCGTTTGGGATTCAGGACTTACCCTGCATTATACTAGCCTTATACTAGTTTCTTGTGACCTTAGTACCGGTCTTACCTACCACTTTTGCGGATGGCAGAACAGTTCACTTGGCTGCGATAGCTAATTTTTTAGTTTTCATTTGTCAGTTGAGGCTTTTTGGCTGGTGTGAGGATTTATTGGGAAGCTCCTCTCCCTAATTTCGATTTGACGCTTCAGTTTACTTGGCACTTTTCTTTTTAAGCCATCAAGTCGATGCTCTCGTTATCCAACTTGGTCCATCAGCTGCTATTATGTTTGCTCTGTTGCAGCCGCTCGTTAAGCATTGCGGTCGCACGTCCTGCTTCCTTAGCTTATATTCCTGGAGAAATAGCTCTGGACGACTGATGCTTCTTGTCGGTATGACAGTTGTCTGGCTCTACATATTGCTATTCCTCGTCTGCCGGGTACTGAGGCATTTTTCTATTTTTCGCTTCCATAATTCTCTTCGCTACGCTTGGAGGTTATTTTCTTACATGCTGGTATAGATACTAAGAGCCTAGGTAAGGTCTGCTTCAGTCCATCGCTCCGTCAAGGCGAGTAACCATGAAGCAGACTTACAGAAATAACTTTCTGCATCAAATGTCAAATAAAGGCTGATAATCATCCGAATTATTTTTTCCATGCTTTCAGTTGTTTTGTTTTGTTTGCCAAATATTTTTTGTTCTTCATAAGCGGGTCCTTATTTCTTAAAATAGAAGATATATTTTTGAGTGGAATGACAACTGGTTTGTTTTTTACTCGTCAACCGTTTTCCTTAAATTCCACTTTTTGTTTTTATTTTGACGCAATTTCGAATTAAAACAAAGCGGCTCCGTTTAATTAAATAGAAAAAAGGTATGTCGATGTTTAATTCGCTTTTGACAACACTGCAGGACCATGCGAATAAAATAATTATTATTGGTCTTCATATTTCTTAAGATTCGAAACACTTATCCATTCTTTTGGAGTGGGTATATGAATATGTTTTGGTTTTCTTCGGTCAATTTCGCCACTTCCTTCCTATAATATTGATATCCTTATCAATTCTAGTGCATAACCAAGCGTCCGTTTTTCAACTGATCTGGTCTGAGACTAGCAAAGATTTAACAATAATACATAATAATTTAATTTGACTTGTGAAGATGGGACCAGTCATCGTGATCTCTCCACTTATCTACGTGGTTTAGCCATGCTGTAAGTATATGCAGCACTGACACTTGCCGGCAATGGCCCTCAGACAGAGATAGAAAATGCATCTTTGTGACAGGTATTCTAGTTCTACACAAAACTGAGAAAAATTTTACCAAGCCAAGTAAGGTTGAATATTGTCAAATAAGGAGTTTGCTCAGAGTGCTACCGGTGTATTTACTAACGCTCTGGTCTGACTTTTTTCGTAATAGTCCTTGAGAATGTTAGTACGTCTTAGTAGTTACGCCAGAGAGTACGTCTTAAATAACATAACGAATAATGTCCTGATCTAAGAGGATCCAATAAAATTAATGTTATTTTATTGGATCGTTAAATTGTTTCTCATTATTCCATTGAAAGAGAATACATCTCGTAAAAGCTTTAGTTTAAGTTCAAATCTCTATATGTTTGTTTCTATCTCTTTCTACAAAAGGTCGTCCGGGAGTGTTCTTCCTTTATGTGCAGACGCTTTGGCTTGAAATTTTGATTCTTAAAGATGGTTACAATTATTATAATGAACAAAATATGTTTAAGGGTTTAAGCCTGGACGATCACGTTTATACGGTTGTCCGCTCCTATTAGTCTCTGAGCTATAAAGAATACCATTTATGTTTGCGTTCCATTTTTTTGCTGTCAGTTTGTTTTTAATTTTTGGAATTTTGAGCATTTTCAGCATAATTTGCCACAATTTTTCGCTTCTTGTTCGTTTAATTCCCAAAAATTCCAAAATTCCCTGTCGTTATCTCTTGAATGTTCTGTTTCAAATTAAATTTTGGCGGATGTGAAAAATTTGGAGGTTATTTTTTCAAATTCGTAATTCACCAATAACCTTAGATTCCAACCTTTCAAAAATTTGATACCCACATAAAGTTCAATGGAATTTTGTGGAACGTACTCCAACTAGGAGTTGCTTTCACCACAATATTTTTCACATGTTTATGATATGTTTCTGATAAGCATATGACATGCGCAATTTATTTTTTAAAACTTAACCTAATAGCATAAGAGAATCGCGTGTGAACTTCCTACGCCCAATACTGTCAAAGCTTTTTCCTGCTCATTAATTCACATTCCAATATAATATGTTATCCTTAAGCTGAGCTCGCGAGCTTAGAAATTCTTAAAATTTACTTTCTACATTAGAAGTTTTCAAATAAGGACAGCTCGTTGCCTGCGCCTGATTTGTAATTATGATGCTAATCAAATGTGCTGAGATAATTCACATAAATTAAAAGGAAGGATGAGAAATGCAACAGCGACAGTACCGTTACTTGTTGGTATATCCCAAACTTCTTTCCCATTTCCCATCGGAATGGGAATAGAGTGTGCGGAAAATGATGGAGGGTGAAGGTCATGTCCTATTTAAAAAAGAACGTCCTTCTTCCTTTTTGCTATGACGTACATATCAGGTAGCAAGGGTGCATTAGCTTTTGCATGTTTAGCAAATTGGAGGAGAACTAAAGTAAAAAAAACAAGAGAGGAAGGAATAAATGGGAGTACAACTACAGAAGACTTGTTTCACTTATGCTCCTTTACTTAGCTTTGTTTCACTTTGTTTTTTGTTTTAAAATCATCCTCATGAGAGTACACTCTACGATAAAAGGATTTAAGGTCAGGGCGACTTTTGGGTGATGAGAAACGTCAGAGAGATAGAGAATTCTCTCTGATCCTTACATGGTGGAGCATTAAGGGTAGTTTTTCATTTTTTTTCTCTCTAGATACGTTTCATATAATTTTATTCTCGTATCATACCCTTGGTGACCTCTCGTATGCTTACTACAGATGGCATGACATCTGAGATCTAAAGACGGAAGCAGGAGATTGCATGGAGTATGCTGTGGGGGGGTAGATTGAGAGACAAAATAAGGCGGATTATTTTGAAAGAAGTGTTACGTATAGGTATTGCCGTCTTCTGGTTGTTATAACGTGTCGTGCATAATAACTGAGCCCAAGATGGGTCGTTTCCTTTTTAATTGAATTTGTTTTTACTTATTGTTGGTACTGGTATACCTTGGGAAAGATAAAAAGTTGAAATTGTAAGTGGGAAGCGTGATGTTGTATCGTTTGTTTCAAGAAATTTCGTATTATTGACTAGTTGGGGAAAAGATGTAAAAATAGTTTAACCAGAAAGGGAATAGGGTGGAAGTCTTTGGAAATCATGAGTAGAGTTGATGGGTTTCAGAGAGCATACTTTTAAGATTTAAATATTAATGCAATTTGAGAAGATAAAGGAAATATAGGAGGCTGCTAAAGTAAGTATTAACTATCGTTTTGCTTTTGCACCCGGCCCTATCTTGACAGTTGACAGATCCAGTTCCGGATCACCAATTTTTAGTGTTGACAGCTGGCTGTATTGACAAAACTTACTAAAGTGTCTACTGAACAAGACTTTATTTGTGAAATTTTAAATATTATTTTTTGTTCAGACGAAGGATGAACGATAGTGTTCGGAGTGTAAGCATTGTTTTGTAAATAAGTTCACACAGGGTACGCTCATCAACTTATGCAGAAATCATGGCCGCATCTTGACATTGACGGCCGGAACGAATATCCAAGACTACCTAGTTATGTTCCGTACTGGGTAGGACCACCTCAGTTTAGTACATTGAGCAAATGAAACAGACTAAACGATTTATAGCTAAAAGGAATGGGATTCAATACTCAAATTTGCTGTAGTAAAGCAAGAAATTGCGTAAAATGATTAGTAAAACTGACCCAAATAAACTGATCTAATCTTTCTGGGCGTCCCACATGATTCCTTGCATTATGTAGGCGTGCTCGCTTTATCTATCACTTTTCTAAGGTAATGATGCACGGGCTCATTGACTGATCATTATGTTGCATTGCAAAAAACATAATTTCATTCATCACAACAAAAGAAGACGAGGTTTTTTGTAGCAAGATTCGTATGGGACAGATGTAGTAATGTAGTGAACAGCTCTCATGTAGATTTGCTAACATTTGAGTGATTGGTCAGTATTCTCTTCCTATTTACGCCTTGAGTGTCGGACTCCCAGTGGCACAACAGACTGGACTACCGACTAAACACCTCCCCTGTCAACCGGAGCGGCTAGCCTGCGACCGCTTGACACATTTCTTCGGGCTATTCGACGCCTCCAGTCGATCAAGTATGCCTTTTTTCGTGAGTAAAATTGCCCCAGCGTAATGTGCTACTTTATTCCATTTGTCAACTGATTTCAGCATCTCTTCAATTAGGCTATCTGGACGGAGCTCTCCCACTTTTTCGGCAAGATCACAACGCTGTTTGGCCCATCTTCTGCATGAAAAGAAATTATGCTTTCGTTGACTGACCCACGATCTCAAATCGTTGATGAGCTGCACAGTCCATCTTCTTTTTAGCTCACGTTCTAATGATTGTTGCCATTCGTCGAGAGTTCATTGTCTTTCATCGCGAGCAACTTTTTCTTTATTACCCTCGTGCCTTCAGAGGTAGATTCTTTTACGCTCTCTAGCAAGGAGAGCGATAGGTATCACCCCTGCAATTACCAACACCGCTGACTCAGAGACTGTCCGGAATGCTGATACAATCCGCAGTGCTCCTCGTCTCTGCACCTGCGCCAGCCGGTTTCGGTGCAGTTCCTTGTTGAGAGCTTCACACCATATCTTTGCTCCATATAGAAGCGTAAATTGTACGACACTCATCAGCAGTCGCTTTTTTGGTGGACTTGGCACCATGATTGGCCAGTAGTCGACTAAATGCCGAGACCCCTGTTGCAGCCTTGTTAGCAGTTGCCTTGATTTGCTCCGAGGAACTTAGGTTAGAGTCTATCAGCAAACCCAGATACTTATCTGATAGTTTCGACTCTACCAATGTGTCCTCGACTCGGACCATTCTTACTCTGGGGATCCTCTTCTTGGTCAGGATGACAACTTTGGTTTTCTTTAACGCTATGTTAAACGCGTGAGTGGTCATCCAGCTCCCTACCCGGCGCATTAGTACATTTAGCCTTAATTGCACTTGATCGACTGTGCCCCCAGGCACTAGTGCCGCAACATCATCTGCAAAGCCAATCAGTCGCAACTCCTTCGGCACATCCAGTCTGAGCAGTCCGGACCGAGGATTCGACCTTGGGCCACACCTGATGTGACTAGCATCCTCCGTCGACCTTGTGCCATATCGTAGATCCTTCAGGTAATTTCGAATTTCGTAATATCTGCATCAGATATTCTGGTACTTGGAATCAGTTTTTCAGGGCTTCAAGAATAGTCGTCCATTTAGCGGAGTTAAATGCGTTCTTTATGTCCAGCGTCACTAGAAGAACTACCCGACGGTTGGACCGACTGCGTGCCTCCGTTTCTTAGACTGCACTCACCACCTCCGCGACTGCATCTATGGTGGAACGTCCCGTTCTGAAACCATACTGCCTTGAAAACAGGTCCCCAGCGGCGTAGACAACATCCGTGAGTCTACTCTTTATATGTTTTTGAGCACTTCCATATCTAGCATGCATAATGGTCGGTACGCTGACGGCGACACGGGATTTCCCTTCCCCTTGCTGATCAGTATTAGTCTTGCCTTCTTCCATCGCTCAGGGAAAATGCCTTCTCGCAAACAGGCAATAAACGTACTGAGCAGCAAGTCAGGGCAAGAGTGGTAGAACAGTTACAGTGACTCGGCTGGAATACCGTCTGGTCCCTGAGCCTTCTTCGCCTTCATGGAAAGTAGTATTAGTTCCAGCTCGTTCCTCGTGAAGAGTGGGCAGTCTGATGTTGTTTCCTTGTGGGCGGCAATAGCCCGGACGGGATGTGTGGGAAAGAGTGCCCGTAATACCTCGTCCATAGTGTCCGCTTCAAGTACGCAGGACACCCATAGAGCACCGAGCTTCCGTATAATTAGCATATACCCCAGGCTCCACGGGTCTCTGTTCACATCTTCGATGAGTTTCTACCAGCAACGGACCTTACTACTGTTGATCAGTCCACGACAAGCAATACTTTTTAGACTATCGAATATAAGAACGTAAAATATCAACTAAAGACAAACTTCCAAAACCTGATTGCATTAGGATCTCAAACTTACCCTCATCCCAATCTAGTCCTCTGCGACCCACAGCCTTGGTTATAGAGAAAGAGAAGACCGAGTTTTTTTTATTTTGAATGAGTTACAGTTGATATGTGAAAAATAAACAATTTCTTTGAAAGGACTCCATCGAAAAAATTTTAGGTTCAATTTAATACTGGTGACAAATAATCGGCAATATATGAAAAGCTTAAGGTTAAGGCAGGACCAACATTCGATAAAAGTTCAATAAAATTTCGTTTTATCGAACAAGAAATTTAAGGCCTTGTACAACATTTCACATTCACCTGAACGTGATCATAGATGAAATAATTTCCCCGATAATAAGCCTTGATTTTCATCAAATAACGCCTCTCAACCGCATTAATTTACCCTACCAAAAATAAATTGTAGACCTACATCTTATCTGCAAAAATTTTCCTTTCCAACGAACTTATCTAAATTAGCAAAAAAATTTGTTAACATTCACCCTAAATGTTGCTGATATTCATTCTACCACGTTCGTCTTTGCAATTCCATTTCGTGTTCTTAAATTTTGTATAATCCTTAATTTTATTACAATCATTGACGGGTGGCAGGCAACGTTCAAGTTACTTCAATGCTCCGACTTTGTCCGTACATCCTTCGAAAAGATGTACACGGAGAAATGTGAAAAGGAAGCACTTAAGTGGCTTCTTAGTCAAAGTACGGTCAAGTAACTTAAAACTTTGACGATGATATCAATCCGAATGGGTCATGGACTCTATTGTCGGCTACTTCAAGATCTTCAACTTGAAAAGGGATGAAATGCGAAGGGCCAAAAATAAAATAAAAGCAAAGAACTCGATAACAAAAAAAGTATAAAGTGACATAAATGAACGCACAAAACGCATCGTACTGTGTAATGTATCGAATTTCTTTGAGAATGTCCTTGGAAGTTAGAATTGAATGTTGGTCCTGCTTTTACCTTAAGCTTTTCATATTTTGGTGATTATTTTTCACCTGTATTAAGTTGAGCCTGGCACTTTTTCGATGGAATCCTTTCAAATGAAATTTTTTACGTCATGCAGTCCAAGATTTTGTGAATTCCTTTATACTGACAATGTCTTAAATGGCATCTTTTTAAGTTCAACACGGTGGAGATTGATGTTTGTCTATTTGCTACTTACTTATGTGACAATACTTTTGCATAATGTGGAATGTGAATCCTAGAAAAGTATAAATACATCTCAGTAGAGTCTTATTGTAGTGTTTCAAATCAGTGGTTATAGATCCGCTCAAAATAATAATATTTTGTTAAAATTTTAAAGTTGACAGATCTCAAATGACATCCAATTGATTTCAAAAAAACCACATTGGCCGGAAAGCAAGTAATTCAATAAATATTTCATCTGGACCTATGTTGTTCCTTACGTCTAATTCCTTCTTTAAAGTTCCTCTATTTGAAGTTCCTCCTCAACATTTTAAAGGAGAGGGCTGTTCCTTTGTCAAATCTTCGCTTTATTTTTGGCTTTCAGCACTTAAAGGTAAACCCACAGTAGAAACCTTTCATTCCTCAATGAATTTTTAATTTCTATAAGCTCAGATATGTTGTTCAAACCAGTTACTCTAGGGAAATCGGAAATGTAATGAAATAGAAATGCCTTATCATGTGGATTAGAAAGGACTTAAATATAATGCTCTGAATAAACCCTCACTTAACCATCAAATTTTCTACAAACGTGGCAGAACGTTTAACCTGTGCTGTAATATCAGTACCTTTATAATCTTTTGTTCCTTGTGCAACGTAAGGACGGTTCAAGATGAGGATGAGATGTCAAAAGTTGCGCCCGATGATGCTGCGGTAGTTCCCAATTGCAGAGTCTAGACTGGGAACACTCATCAATTAAGTGGATGACTGCTCGCATGTTCAGGTTGGCACTGAAAGAAGTAAGGTGTTCATCCTGACAATGAGAATAATCCGCAGAGTGAGGCTTATCAATATTGGGGAAGCGCTAGTCAAATCAAAACCAGTAACGAAATGCTGGCGCGAATTGATAGCCTCAACCATGAGTCTCTCCCTACAAATTAAGGCAATTCTTGACAAGGCTGCTGTCTGTGTAGGAGCAATCACTCTGTTACATTCTACAGGACAAGGCTCTAAGCGAAAATGATATGTGCATGGGCAGAGAAAAAGAGCGTTACCGACTGTTACGGCATATAGGAACGCTGGTTCAAGAGAGCTTCAACTTATCTTCTAACCAATGAACGTAAGCGAAGTAGAGCTTAAATACAGAGAAGTTAAAAGTCAGATTCATATGTAGTTCGACAACCTAAACCTGGCGTTGGCCATCAGAGTTAACCTCCTGTCATCGCCAATAGGCTCTACGACCTCGTTCTCAAGTTGATCACTCCCAACAAATATCTTTTCTCAATGATTTTCATGTCTTTCTATCCAATACTCGGTCTCGAATTCTGCTGGACGTTTGCAGTGCGCTCTACTGTTCAATATCCTTTTGGGCAGCTGCTTTTCTTCCATGCTGCTATGGTCAGGTATTAATGGGCTAGAGTAATTTTCCTCGTTTGAGTCATGAATTTTGTTTTCGCTCATCAAATCGTAGACCAATTCGGTTTGCTTAGAATCCTCTACTCAAAAATGCTTCTTTGGCATCTAAGGCTCGCCGTGCCATATTGCAGAAAGTAGCAACATACACTACATATTTTGTGGAGCTGAACATGTGTGCACCAACGTAAATCTATCCCCTTGTTCCAAGCCTGATTCCATTTTTCAGCAACAGAGCTCCGTTTACCTTGCCTTGAGACTCTGTGTTGAGCAACGTTACTTTGACAATGCAGGCTTTGACCATTTTTTTTCTATGGTTTTGGAGAGCACTTTAAACGACGTACACGGTAATACGTTGCCTTTAAACTTTCCTCATGTTAACTTTTCTCCCTTTTTGTGCACAGGATAAATCCAACTTTGACCCCAATCTTCTAGGAACTTTTCATCTGACCAACTTTTACAAATCACCGTTGAGAAGTTGACTTACATGGGGGCGCTCTCTCTGGAGCAGTTCTGCTGGATTTTGTTCCCTTGAGCCTTGTATTCTGTAGTTAAGTAGTCCTGCTTGTACTTCGTCTCTGGCCGGCTGTGAAATTAGGACCCATTTTTCTCTTCTAAGAAGGGTCCAACTTCAATTGTTGCTGGAGGTGCTGTGAGAACCTTGGAATATTGCAGCTATCAACTGCGATTTCGACTGGGTTTGTTATGTTGTATCCTTTGTTGTTTGTGTTTTATGCAAGGGTCGGTTGGTGGAGCCTGCTCTCAGTTGTTTCACAGAGGCACACGCGGATCTTAGTATATGTAACGGGTTTGTATTTTGGCATTGATGGTCAGCCGCTTCTTTTTTCAATACAATTTCTTGGCTTGCAGTCACAGGCGGTTAAAGGGGTCTTTTTCGGCCAAAGTTAGTCACTAAATGTACGAATGTTTCTTTTTCCGCGTCTCTCACTATCTTTCATATGATTTGATGAACACTACCTTTCTCTACCTGTGCTGAAATGTATGTAGGTGTATCTACATGTATGCCAGTTTAAGTGATTCAGAGTGATCCATTTTCATGAATCTTCAACCATTCAGGTATGCCCACGTTTTCTTGTGGTTTTCTCGGTGCGGAAAATCTGGATTTATTGTAAAGCTTCCGCAGGTAGCAGTGTTGACTGTGCCTTTATGTGTGTTCAACTGGATGTCCATAGTACCAAAAATATAGTCCTTAATTCGTTGCAAGAGTCAAAGGCGTTTTTCGATCCAACCCGAGGCTGTGGCCCTAGTTCCATGAAGGTTGCTATTTCATGTTCCCAAAAGAATTCCAAACAGAGTCCTGAAAAGTGTAGCGAAATGATTCCTGACTGTAATATACAATAACTGTATCAACAACGGTTACTTCTAGAACCATGGAAAGATAGCAGACTGAAACACAACCGCGAGGGCAGAGTTTCCAACTTTCGGTCTATTTTTTTATTATCTAATCTCGGCAGAAAAAAAAAGTTCTTCGAGTTTTAATAACTTTTACTTTCCCCTTACTCAAAAATTTCTAGTTCGGATTTGAGCATGAATGGTTCACAGAGCAAGCAAAAATGCTTTGCATAACGAAGTCACTAGATACCTACAGCGGTAAAGTGAACTGGGGCAAGCGCTCTTGACCTTAAAAAAGCATTTGGCTCAGTGAGAATCGACGCACTTAAATGCGTCTTAAAGTCCAATCGCGGTCCCTAGAATCCTTTAAAGCTTCCTATAAAATAGAACCTCACAAATAAAAGTAAAGCATTTCACTTCAAATCCAATCCCAATACTATATGGAGTCCCGCAGGGTTCAATCCTTGCTGTCAAACTGGACGCTACTTTAAATCCACTCAACTCCAGAATCAGGTCAGTGGTTTCGGCTTTGCTGGTCAATTTGACTTTCAGGGTGCCAATAATTGATGGGATCCATTCAGGGGACCATGAGAGCCACAGAAGTCCACTGTCTCCCTACGCCACCCATGGACTTACTAGCCATATCCCTCATGTTTAACAGCGCCGATGATGGCTTGGAGTCACTAAATAAATTCTCAGTAACTCTCTTGAATTTTGAAATAGTGTAGAAAATTCGATGATAATTTTGTGCTTCGATCTTTCATATTATATATTTCTCTCATGATCTACGTGCATCATATCACATATTCTGTCTACAATTTCTTCTAGAGAGTTAAGTCCAGAGAAGCGATAACTGTTTCAAACTTCGTCTGATCAGCTGACATGCCAGATTTCTGAAATTGGCCTTGGATCTGAAGAAACCTTAACTCGGAAAAACTTGGCACGAAGCATGGTTTTAAACAATCATTCTTTGAACCTCATCATTGCTCTCTTGTGCAGTCTCGAGCGACTTTACCTAGCTGATATCTAGCTGAAAGTAGCAGTCAGAAATCGTTGCTGAATCGAATCCATTTTTGTACTAAGCTCCTTGAAAATGTCAAGCTCCTTAATACGTCTGTAAAGCTGGTGTCAGTAGACGAATCTTTGCCCTGATCTTCACTAATAATTGAAGTTTGGCATTTTTCAAGGAAAAGGCAACCGAACCTTGGAGATCACTTTTCAGTTTGATAATGCTGCTTACTTGGATGCCTGAAAACAGTTTTCTCGATTCAAAACTGTATTCGGGGTCCGAAAAATTCCACGGCATAATCAGCTCGTGTCAATCTTTGTCACTGATTGCACTTCATCGGGGTCACCAATATAACTAACTGATTCAGATTCTCTCGGTAGAGATGATTTGGAGTATTAAGTTTTAGAAATGGAAATTGTTTTAAGCCGCAATGAAACGTATGTTTCAATAACTATTATCCTTGTTTAATTTTTTTATTGAATAGAGTAGGTTAATATTAAGTAGGCAAGAAATTCAAATCCTAGATTCACCACATTATTCTAATTGTTGCTTCACAACAAAAGCGTTCGACCTTGCTTTGAAATAAACTATACATACCTATACTACACAGAACAAGGCAAGGAGTAAGAGCAGTGTGCCCGGCTCACGGTGCCAACACCGCCCTGCGATCGACCATATCCTTACGGCGGTAAGTATGTTGACATTTTGAAGCGGTTAAAGGTTTTCCTTTAAAATTTTAAGGAGATATTACTGTGACGTTGTCAAATAAGTCCAAGCAAATTTGAAAATAATATTTTATTGCACTTTGTCTAGTAAGGATGCTATGATAAATAAATTTATTTAATTTTGTTTTAAGTCGTTTAGTGGTTTATCATAATTTTTCAATACAAGTCCTTTAAATGCAATAATTGGTATGCGTTCCGCAATGAATTTCCAATCACATTGATGTTCTGTGTAATCGCTCTAGCCAAGAGAAGAGTCCTCGTAAGGCGTAATATGTAGTCCTTACTTTTCAACTGATTGCAAAGCAATTGCAATATATTCTCATTCGTAATAAATTATTAATACCATTTGTTTTATTTTATTTTTAACTGTTTGCTATAATTCTACATGAGCTTTTAAACTCCTTTATGTCCTTATTCCAGCATCTACTTAAAATGCGACATTCATAAATTCATGCCAGCTGCTCCATCGTACAATCAGCCAACTCTCAACTTCACTCTATCTGACAAGAAAATCTTCAACGTAAAACCGTCTATTACATTTTAATTGCATTTTCATAACAAACAAAAACCTTTGCCTCATTTTCATATTCCCATCGTTATCCATCGTCCTTTTCATGCATTCATACATACGACCGCCAGCATTCACATTTCCCGGCAAAATTGATTTTGATTTTTATAACGCTCGTCGAATTGTATTTTCATTGTAATTGGTGAGATTGCAGAATCTAGAATTGCCACATCATCAAGGATAACTTTTTCGAATCCTTTTGATGTTGTGATTTTATATTGTACTTGATAAAGGGTCTAATAAACAAGTGTGATGTGAATTGTTGAGCGAGAACCAACTTGGAATCGTAGTGAAATGTCAAGAGGAGACTTGGCAATATTCCAAAGTGCAGCTTCCAAAAGGAAATATGCAACGGAAATAGAATGAGATGTAATGGAAGGATTTTAGTATAGGTAACATGGTAAAGTCAGTTTCAAACTAAATGATCGCTTAACCTTGGCTGGGAATAAGTTACTTCAATTTACTTCTCGCATTACTTGGCGGAATGGGTCTCAGATAATTATAGCATTAAATCCCATCCTTTAAGGTTAAATGGTTAGAGCAAAGTTCAAATTAGATGTGCTGACTTGGATTTGGTCCTAGTTAGGAACTGTAGACTATGTCGTAATTTATTACCTGACTGTCTACATTTAAGCATCAAATTCTACGATTTCTTAGAACTTTGCCAATATAAATGACGACACTGTTCTTCGACATCATCACGTACACGCTCCCAACAAGAAATGTTACTATTGTATACATGTTGTACATAAATAGAGGAGCTGTACAATGGTTAAGTTACAATAAAGACTACATGGTATTTAAGCAGTGACGTCAGTTGCGAGATTTCCTTTTTTTCGATTCAAAATCGATATCGCACAGACATAGTGACTATGTCTTCCATCAAATTCTTGGGGAAGGAAAAGTTTGTCAAGCTATCATCGAAAAATGTATTTTCAATTATGTCTTGCCACAATGGAATAAGCATTACAATTAGCAGGACATTTGATTCACAGATTTGAATGTGAGATGACTGAAACTTGAATTGATTTTGAAAAAAGCTCTTGAAAGATTGATAACAACTTTATTTTTTGAAATATATTGTTTTATCTTTTTGACTAAAAACACAAGAAGGTTATTATGTATGTAAGGATAATCTATTCTACACTATCAAATCATTTGTTGTAGTTCTTCCTTGAATGAAGGACTTCAGGTTCAGGGACCACAAAAGCCAGCATTATTTGGCCGTCATTTGCGAATGCAATCTTTCTTGATAATCCTCTACCATTGTCCATGTTTCCTGATGGAATCTTTCATCTCTCCCTAAAAACGACATTTTGTGGGAATTGGTCTAGATGTGAAGGCAGGATACGAATTTTTGTGCTTATGTTGTACCCTACCTCGGAAGTTCGATATTATACACATAGCAAGCTCGAAATGTTTCTCAGACTTCTTATAACCTTGAAAATAACTCGTAACCATAATAAATAAATTCCAGGCTTCCAATTCGACTTTCGTCATTGATTTCACAAAATTTGACAGAATCTTTCACGACTTGCTCGATTTTTGGCTCATGAAAGAACAAAACCTTATCGCGAAATCTTGAAAAAAAAAATTATTTTTGACCTAGAAAAAAGTTAACCAGTTTTTCTGGGTACGAAGGTGAAGGCTATTTATGCCCGGAATGTCAGGCTCCCAGTGGCACAAACCTATTCGCTTATCCTTAACCGAAACACATCCCTGTCAGCGGGAGTACCTAGACTGAAACCGGTTGACACATCACTTTGGGCTTGGCCTGCATACTCTGCGCCTTATGGCGCCTTTAGATCAATTAATTTCTTCCCCCGAAAGAAGAGAAAAGGTGGATTGCAGGATTGCTCGACGTCTCCAACCAATTATGGATCCCGGTTTTAGCTGTTGCTAAATGCCCGAACGCATTGTACCACCTCGTTCCATTTCTCAGACAAGTTCAGCATCTCTTTCATTTCTTCCCCTTTATCGGCAAGATCACCGGGCAGCCTGTCCAATCTTCTGTATGAAAAGAAAATATGACAGGCGTCATCTGTCTCTTCAAAGTAGAATATGCAATCTGGAGAGCGTGAATTATCGCTCGTATAAAGACTGAGAACCGCTGGGTCCACTCAGTAGCTGGCTCAGGTTATTTCGTCAGAGCTACAATCTCAAATCGTTGATGAGCCACACGGCCCATTTTATTGGGTTACGATCCCATCGCTGTTGCTACACATTGAGAGAGCGTCGTCGTTCATCGCTAGCGATTAACTTTTCGTTATCCTTTCTCTCTCCGAAGTTACATTCTTTTACGTCCTGTGCAAAGGAAGGTGATGAAAATTATTCCTGCGATAAGATTATCCGACATGCTGATACAATTACTACTGCTCCTGGTTCCTGTTCCTGCGTCAAGCATTTTCCGTGCAGCAACTCACTTACACGTTCGCTCCATATACAAGTGTAGATTAAACAACATTCATCAATAGTCGACTTTATGTTGAATTTGGTTCCTCCAACTTTGGCCATTAGTCAACTGATTGCCGACACTCCTTTTGCAGCTGTGTATGTCGTTGCTCTGAGCAGCCAGTGCTGCATTCGAGCAATCGTGATACCTCCGGCAGTTCAAATCTGAGTAATTCGCCTCCACAAGATTGGACTAAGAAACGAGCCTTGAGACACACCTGATGCGACAAGCATCCTCCGTTGATTTTGCGCAGTGTTGTAGAGCAGACCGCGATCCTTTAGGCAACTTGGGCCTATCCGTATATGACATTCTACCCACCGGTCGGTCCGACTGCGTGGCTCCGCCTGTTGGTCCGCAGTCACCACCCATCTGCACTAAAATCTAACTGCCGCGGGAAGAGAACCACAGTGTGAATGAGTATTGAGTTTCCTGAGCACTTTTCCGGCCTTATCGACGATGCATAACAGGCGGACAGCAAGACGAGATTGCACTTTCCCTTCCTGATCAGCGCGCGTCTAGTTGTCTTCCATTTCTTCGGGAAAACCTCTTTTTGCAAGCCGGCGTTAAAGTACTGAAATGAAAATCAGGGCAAAATTGGAGGAACAATCGCAATACCTAAGCTGGAATACCATCATAAGCCATTATGACTTCATGGAAATAACTGCTAATCTAGGTTTTTCTTTGTGAAGAATAGAGAGTATACTGGTCTTTCCTTGTGAGGAGCTTCAACTCGGACGGAATGTGTCCGTAATATCTCATACATCTTGTCCCCTTAGTGTACGAACTTCTGTATAGCTCAGCTTATAGTTAAAATTTCACGGGTCCCTTTTCTGCAAACAGCGGGCCTTACTTCGCAAATATATTTTCTGACCGACCGAGGCACTGCCATTCTGAGGCATGCTTCATCTGGATTTGCGCCCGTTGATCATCAGACCGGAGCTTGTGACACTTCCTTGCATTCTTTGACGACTTCGATTGATCATCACCACACCGGAGACTATCGTGTCTAGGTCCCCAGCAAAATATGAATGACTTGCAAGCAGATTTGTGGGCACTCATTGTTGACGTAACCAAGTCTTTAGCAGCCAGTCCTCTGGTCACCGACCAGAGGACTGTAGTGTCAAAAAAAAGCCAAACTTTAGTGTGCCTCTCGTTAACGTATCGACGAACTTATCTACTTCCTTCTACTCAGTATTTCACACGAAGGCGAAGCAGTGGGTTTATGGGAGTGCACGAGCATTGTCGCAGATTCTGAAAGCTATGTACTGGCAAACAATAAACTAAACAGTCCTTAAAAGTCTCGATTTGTATTTTTTTTTGAGAAGAAGAACTTTTTGGTAAACTGTCACATTCGGGATGGTCCCCACATAGCCTAAGTGAGTTTTTTTGTGGTTGGGAGGTGAGTGTCGGACTCTCAGTGGCACACAGCAACTGAACTACCGACTAAACACCTTCCCTGTCACACCGAGTACCTAGCCTTGAACTGTTTGTCACATTACTTACTTACACTTACATTACTAGGCTTCTTAAGTTTCGCCTACCGACACCTTTGGATTGGAGAGATCACTTCCTCAGCAGAGGTGGACAGAAAGGAGAGGGATTACTGAGAGAGTGAGCCCTCTTCCCTTTGCGCCGACAGGCGATCGACGATGTCCTTCTTCATAGTTAGAACCACTCGAGCGTAGTTCGACACACAGTTCAATTTGTCTCTAGACACCAGCATGTTCTCCACCAGGATATCTGGTGAGATCTCCCTATTCTCTCCCTGAGATGTCCACGTTGTCTCACCCACCGTTCGCATGTGAAGAAGGTTTGGCGAGCATCATCCGCAATAAGCGGGCAAAACAGGCAGTCAGGGGACCGTGACTTTCCCATTTTGTGCAGTTAAGACTGAAAACACCAGAGTCCGCTGAGAAGCTGTGTCAGGTAGTAATCAGTCTCGCCATGCTTTCGATTGAGCCACGGTTCCAGGTCCCTGATTAGGCGCGCGGTCCACCTGCCCCGTATTTCATTTACCCATCCTTCCTGCCACAGTGCGAGAGTTCTTCTTCTCTCCTCGCTTTAAGCAGCCTCTCTACCTTCTTCTCCCCTACACAGGTAGAGCCTTCTCCCTTCCTTAGCAAGGAGCACAATAGGTGTCGTACCCGCGATGACCAGTACTGCCGGCTCAGAGATAGTGCGGTACGCAGACGCAACCCGCAGAGCACCTCGTCTTTGCACCTGTATCAGTCGCTTCCGATATGACTCCTTACTGAGAGCTTCAGCCCAAACCTCGGAGCCGTATAGCAGCACTGCGCTCATCAGTAGGCTTCCCCGAGTCTCTCTCTGATGAGCTTCTCGAGCACTATCCCGGCGGCGTTCAGCATACATAGGGGCCGATATGCAGATGGGAGCTCCGGATTCCTCTTCCACTTGCCTCCTTCCAGCATTTTGGGAATACACCCTCTTGCAGGCATGCATTGAATATGCTGTGTCAAGACAACTTCGCCCATTCTCTCTGCCTCAAGCACATAGGGCGTCCTTGAAATTCCGAGCTTCCGCATGACCGGCTTATAACCCAGGTCCCATGGGTCTTTGTTGATGTCCTCAATGAAGTTTTGCCAACAGCGAGCTTTGCTTTCATTGATTAACTTGCGAAGGAGTTTCCTAGCCGACCTGTATGCCATCATTCGGGAATGTGACTCATACAGATCCCTTGAGCGTTGGGCTTCACGGCAGAGTCAATGACATTCTTTTCGCTTTTCAGCGATATCTGTTGTCCTCCAGTACACAACAGGCTTATCGCGTCATGGTGGTCGCCGGGGGATAGAGACGTCGCACGCAGACGTGATGAGTTTCATAGTAGAGTTCACCGCGTTTTCGGCTGAGACTCCCCTAGTCCCCGTCGTGATCCCCGTCATGATTTCACTTCCTATGAGAGCTCCGGCGAATTCCTCGACGTCCATTTTGGCGATGTTCCAACATACGACGGAAGGTCGGGTTGCTGCGCGTCGAGGAGGACGCTCGCCAATTTCGATTGCAATACACTGGTGATCACTCGCCGAGTAGTCTTCCAGTACCTTCTATTTGCGTATCATGGACACAAAGGACTCTGTAGCGAACGTCACATACAGGATGGTTCCCGAGCAGCCTCTACGGCGAAAGGTTGGTGTGTTCCCAACGTTCATGACGACAAGTCCAGTCCTAGCCGCCATTTCCAAGATTCGTTTCCCTCTGGAGTCTGGATGAGGCATTTTCCATCCAACCGCCTTGGCATTGAAGTCGTCGCCACCAAGGATTCGCCCTTTTATGCTCGAAACGGCTTGTACTGAAAAGTTGACATTGGCTCATTCGGCGTGAGGTAGACACTGACAAATGTCATATCAGCACACCTGATCAGCACAAAGCCATCCCCGATGGTGCAGCTCTGATCTGGGAGCCGAATGCTATCCCCCACCCAGATGGCGGCGGTTCCAGATCGGTCCCAGTACCATCCTGCCTCTTCCTTGTTGCGGTGCTGTTCAGATATTAGCAGCAGGTCGACTTCTTTCTCCCTCGCGACCTGTTTAAGCAAATTCTGTGCGGTCGTGCTACGGTGCAGATTGATCTGGAGGACTCGGATCCTAGATTGCCTTATCTCTTGCTTAGTGCCTCTTTGAACATGAATCTTCAGGTTTCAGGCCTTTACGCTTGCACAAAACGCCATATTTGTGCACTCTTTCGCCTTATGGCCAGGAGTGCCGCACTTGTAGCACAGGTTGCTTCGATCTTGCCCCTTGCAGTTCGGAGAGATGTGTCCGAAGTTAAGGCATTTATAGCATCGAGTCAAGACCACTTTTCGGCGAATTATGCTTACTACCCAGTCGATTTTGATTTTCTCCTTGGCCAGGAGTTGCGCAGCGGCTTTCTCTGGGATCTCCACTATTGCGACCTTTTGTCCGCTAGGGTTGGTAGGCGTCAACCTTATCCTAAAGCTGTTTGCCGTGTGAAAAGTTTTTCTAATGGCCACTTCGACTTCTTTGGCTTCCGCGACACATTCAACGTCTCTTATTTCTAAAGAGGATATTGGCTGTATTGTCGAGATAACAGCTTTCGAGCCAAGGAGGTCCTTGACTGCAATCTCGAACATGCCCTTGTCTGTGGATTCCGCCCCAAGTTCCACGTGTAGGCTACCTGTTCTGGTCGCTCGTACCGTTCTTATGCAGGCTCCTGTTTTTTCGGGCTCCACATTTCCCTTATTTCTTTGACGACGTCGACGTAAGTCCTCCCGTCTATCGGTTTAATAAGTAGAGCATCCCTACGCTGCTTGTGCCTGGTCCTTCTAGGCATTGTGCCGAGTTCCGAACATTTATGCTTTTCAGGCATGGGTTTGATCACTTTCTCGGCTCTCACACGCTGTGCCCTCTTGGCAGCCTTCTGTTGCGCTTTGGAGCGTACCAATTGGAAGTCACCGCCAATCTACTCCCCTTTGCTGGGGGCTGTTGACTCAGGCCGCTTCACTCTTTTTCCGCGATTCGGCTTTAGCGGGCTACATGCCAACCTTTTGCCGTTTGCGCAGGGAGTGATATTTTCAGCTTTTGTTGTGACTTTACTGAGCTACTTCAGCTCATTCTCTGTCCTTAGTCACCTGCGTTGATCGTACTGAATCCTGTCGACCAGGTCCTCGAGTTCGCCGATCCCGTTTTTAATGTCCTTGTTGACATTCTTCTGGACATTGATGACGTTCTTCATAATTTTTAAGACCGTGCTTATGTTTCGCGTAAGCCGCTCCTCTTCACTTCTTTCGACGGTTATCCTCGTAGCCAGCTCGTTCTCAGGTGAAGTTTTCGGCCCGCTGTCAGCTGGGGGTCTTGTGGCTGCTGAGCATAATTGTTACCGCTTACAACAGAGTCTGGTGTGTGGCTATCAACAGTCTCTGGAGCATGACGCTCGTGGTTGACGGTTCCAGACCCCTGCACTTCAACTGCGCTTCTCGTGGATTTTGCTCCATCGCTTTGAGCGGAAGAGGCCTGTGAACGAGGAGCGTTTTGGACTCGCACTCTTGTCGGTAACGCGTGCTCAATGGTAGATTGAATACTCGTTGTTTTCTCGCAGGTCTGCGTCGAGGCGGTGTCCGCAGTAGTTTTGGCCTGCGGGCGAACATGCCTGCCTCCATGGAGTGACCCCTTGTAATTGTTGATTCTTCAGTGGCCAAGTGTTCCACCACTGAAAAATGCCCTGGCGACTCATTTCCAACCTGATTGCAGGGGAGAAGCCCGCATGAGGTCGAGGCTCCCTCACACGTCGGGGTGTATATCCCCACCCCTAGTTTATTATTTTTGTTTTCACTCATCATAGTATTTTTTGGTGGGTACTTTCAGTGACTCGGTCACGCATCTGGATAACAGACAACCTATGCAAGCCCCCCCACCACGCCAAGGTAGTAACCTTGGGTGGGAGGCTACCCAGCCTAAGTGCCTAAGTGACGGAAGGTCGGATTTTTACCAGTGTTCACCACGACCAGTCCCGTTTTGGCCACCATCTTCAGGATCGGTTTCCTCCTTGATCTAGCTGAGCCATAATAGTTTCAGTAGCTCAAGCATTAAGCAAGTTGCTATGGCTTTAATTAGGACTTCTTTGAATGGTCGGCCTTTCACTCCTACTGGAATTTGTTTTGGATCATCAGGTTCGAACCAAGGAGCCCTTAGCAGGGGTTTTGCATCCTTTTGCGGTATGGTCTATCTTAGGCCTTTGATACAGCTTAAAGCAACTGGTCTTTGCGCCATATCGAACATATTTTCTGTGTACGCATACTGAGAATTTTTTCGGCTTTTTTCCTAGGCAAGTAGAGTACGAACTCGCGATATCCTATTTTATTGTCAGATGCTAGTCTTATTTCAACCCCACTTAAACCCGGTAAAACCCTTTAAGGCAATTGCCTCCTCAGTAGTCGATGTTCCTTCGATGTTGCGAGGTTGACCGCTGGTTCAATTGAAACCACGAGTTGCTTACCCCCCCCCCCCCCCGGTCCTTTTCAACTGCTTCACAGTTAATAAGTAAAGTTAATAAGTAGTTATTTGTTATCTCAGGTCCAAACGCTGCAAGGAGACCCGCGGATCGGGTCGGTCGAAATGTTCTAATGGCAGTTTGAGTAGGATTCCATCAGGATTTCCTTTCTGCCAGGCGAGAAGATTAACCATTTCAATTTTATAAAATTGCTTTCAATCACAAAATTATGACTTCATATTGGCCAGTCACGATCTTTTGAATGCGAAGTAAACCCAGCAATCACTAACCCTTCGCTTTATCCTCCCTAGTTACTTTTATTAATAGTTAATCATGCATTATAATTATAACATATATATATATATATATATATTATAATTTACTACATTAAACTTAATGTAGTTTGCATGTATCGCATAGAAGGTGTCCCAAAAAACTCTCTTCTCGGTCCTTCACTCTTTAATTTTATGCATTAGGATACAATGTGATTTAGACAAAATATCGGGCATAGATTCTATGCGGGAATAATATCAGCTTCGAAATTGCCAAATCGATGTTGTGTTTGTAATAGTAATGGTACATCATTCAATATTCATCGAATTTTCCTTGACCTGAATCTCATATCAAAATCCTTTCCTAGGAACGTTAAATGGATCTATCAAAACATAACGTTCCACAATATTGGCTGTAGCGCGAACCCTATAGCCTCACCCTATCAAAACGAGTACAATACGAAGCCTAGTGAACCCACATACTTTAAGAACACTGGCGGCAATACTAACAGGCCACAATCTCAAGAAAAGGATGACAGCTGTCGACCTTATGGCGAGGAAGAATAAAGTAAAGAACACTTCCTTCAAGATTTTCTGAGTCTAACAAACGCCTTATATGATTAAGGAGTACTTACGTTACGCAACTGGAATATTTGGTGGCCACAAGGTTAGGAGACCTTCATGGTTCCTGTAGAACGACAGGATGTGTCAACAGTTAAAAATTGGACCATACGTAAGAAGCTAAGTGCCTATCCTGGTATAGGGTTTTTTTTCCAATGCTGGAGTCCAACTTGATTGTAATATAATACTTTCTTTTATTATTTTTATTATCTTTTCTCGAAAAGGGCATCGATGAAAAGTCCATTGTGAAAGGCCCTTCGACAGGTTGCTGATTTCAATTGACTTCGCAAGTGATATGTTGTAACCGCTTTCTTTAAGCGTGAATGTGTATCTCTTATATATTTATGTAATACCGACGAGGTATTGCGACATTCATTTGCAGGATTACAATGGATCCTTCAGATCAACGAAATAATTACTCAATAGAGAACATTGCATTCTTCACAAGTGACAATTCTAATGCAATTTATAACTTAACAACTCCCGCCTGAGTTGATGTAAAGAATTCTCCATATGAAGTTTTTCTTTTTTTTTTATAGAAAAATCAATTAAAGAGTGTTTTCTATGTAGAACAACAATTGTACAACATTTGTTGTAACCTTTTATTATTTATAATACTCGTACATGTGACTCACACTTGCTATATATTTTCAATGTCAACGAAAAAACGTGCGTGGTCACGTTTGCCGGGGTCATTAATTTCTGTTGTTGGTGATGTCTCATGTGCCACGTATCAACAAATATGTTTCATATGGAGTTCAATGCATGTAGCATTTGTATGTCAGCATAAATCCTTTACAGGTCGTCGTATGTAATGTTTGTTTGCAAGCGTTGTTTGCAATGCGTTGTGGGTCAATGTATTGAAATTCCTTGTACGTTTGTCGATACCATGCTTGATTGCAAAATGTATTCATTCGCAACTGTTTCTTCTGGTATTTTTTAGTTTAATTTTGAATGCCATTTGTTACGAGGATAACTTAAAGTGCTATTCTTGTTAGTTTTGACATAGATTGCCTTCCTAAATATGATATGCTAACATCGGAGAGTGTCATTATTTCGTTCTATGGTGTAACATCAAAATTTAGGTCTAAGGACGATAGAAGGAACTGTGGTTTGCTCAACCGACCTAGAGAAAACGTCTGTGTGGCCTAATGATTTCTTGCACAAATTCCTTACAGCAGACTTCACTGATGTGGATTATTTTGGCCAATTTCTTAGGCCAAAGGATCCTCTCAGTGAAAATGTCCTATGGCTTTTCTAATTCTATCAACATTCGCTGTGGTGTCCCATAAGGAGCAATCCTCCGCCCACAGCTCTTCATTTTCTTTCGCTACAGCATCCTAACGCCTAGCCACTCCTTGAAGAAATCATACGTCCGGATGACACACTTGTTCTAGCCAGTCAAAAGTTCTCTCTGAAGGGCCAGCAGGCCATCGGAACACACGTAGAATTCATACAAATGTTCCCCTTAAAATGGACCCACATATCTTTTGGAACCCTCTCTAGCAAAGGCCACTGATTCGCAGCACCTAAAATGAAAAACCCTTCCCATACATCAATAACGTCCTTGTGCATCTCAAGGCATTAGAAAATACTCGGGTGTGCTGTGTCATCATTGTCTCGAATTTGATTTCCATGTCCGTAGAACGTTCAAAAAAGCCACTTAGCTTCGCATAGCATAATCCTCCATTCTGTGTAGAACAACCATAGAACTAGGTGATCGCGTCATCGAAAGCAGGATACACAGAACCCACAGACTTGTCAAGTCTTATGTCAGTCAGGATTCAATTTTTCAATATCTATCCGATAATCGCCTCCATAACAAACATGCTTAGATTTTAATTAAAGTACGTAGAACAGAAGAGGCCCATGAATAGATTCCTGAGGAACTCCTAAATGCACACTGATGAGGTTGGCGTATGTGTTCGCTATATTTACTCAAAAAAAACCTGAGCGGAGTACTTGTTGTTTAGCAGTTTGTAAATAAGTTCATTTGACCCCACCATTTGTCGATTGTCGATCTAATGGTCTTTGAGTATTTTGTTTATGTCTGCGCACACAATCCTTGATCTCTTTGATCAGGGTGACAAAAAACTTTATTTGAGATTTCATTGAAGCGTATTCTGCGTTAATGTGATTGTGGTTGTTATTAAAGTTTCTCTCTAACCGTTGTGGTAACATATCCTTGTTTCGGTTGAGGTTGATAATAAAGGAAGATAGTTTTACATATTTGAAAAACGAGGATGATTTGCTTGCTGTGAATTCGTTTTCTTAAACGAATACACACCAGGATCACACCTGGATAGAGTTGTCTATTTCTGTATTTCTGAGTATTTTATGGTTCGGGAAGTTTCTGTCGAGTTGGTCTGATAATGCGTCGGTGAATACTGATCGGTCTTGTTAATGCTCCAATCAGTCGGTTAATGTTGTTCGTCCCATGTTTAGAGTGTTCCCAGGTAAGTGTATGTTGATCAATAATACATGGCAATCTTAAGATGCAGATGAGATAGCACACTTAAAATTTGGGTCTTTTGGTGTGAAACGTGAAGCGCGAACACGTGAAAGTTGTGCAAAAAAAAACCTTTCTTTTGGAACTGTTGGTTCCACTATTTTAATTTCCCCTTTCCTGGAAACCTCGTGCTGGTTTCCCCCCGTTATTACTTATTTCTGTGAGAACAGCCATAATGCGTTACGGAGGCAAATTGTTCTTTGTTTGAAGATCAGTTATGGGTCGTGCACTATTATTGCGGACACGTCGGGCGACTGAAATCCTGAAAGAAGGACCAGCTGGTTGCCATATTTTGTTGCTCACTTTTGAAGTATTCGATTCCTCAGTTTAAAGTGGTCCGTTTGGAAATATTGACAAGATGGCCATTGCTCGCATATAGAACTTGGTATAAAAAAGGAATTGGCCGGCCTGTGCTAGGTTCCTAACACGGATAGGTGAGTTTTTTTTGTAAGGTAGGATTCGTCGAATGATCTATCATGCAGATAACGCACTAGCTATATCTGTAGTTGACGTCAACGTACCCTAAACGCTGATATTAGTCAGCCGATCTCAGCGTTTCTTCGATGAGACAATTGAGACGAAGGTCTTTCAGTTTTTTAAGCACAATCACTGCGAAATTCGTCCCATCTTCTGCATGAACGGTTTTAATCGTTGATGAACCATGCGGTCTTTTTTCCTTTTGGCTAAAGCTCCCAAAATTGTTTCCACTCATCGAGAGTGCTTCGTGACTGATTTTTCTTTACCCTCGTATCTTTGGATTAAGATTTTTTCCGCTAACTAGCAAGGAGAACGATGATTATCGCCCTTGCAATTACCAGGACCTATAACTCAGAGACTGTCCAGTATGCTGGTGCAATCCGCAGCGCTGCTCGTCTCTGCAGCTGGGCCAACCGTTAGCGGTGCACCTGTACCTCCATATTTCCGGTCTATATAAAACTCAGGATTGTACAACACTCATCAAGGGTTTCTCTTTTGTCGCTAGACTCCAGCTTTCGATCGGGAAAATCGGTTACACCAAGGTCCCTTGAATAATTGCTTGACAACCTGTTGCTGTCAAAAATCAGACATGATCATATTAGTTACTGAATATCGTGCACTCATAAAAGTCTCAGCAAATATATCTTTTTATCTGTGTTTAAATTTTCGTTTAATTAGACAAACCTATGACATGGAAGATTATCTATCGAATAAACCCACAATGTTTGAAAACCGAAAGATATGACCATTATCATTGACATTGATATATACTTTCACCCAAATCAGTATGAACTGGTCACATCGATTTGTAATCGCTTTCTGTACCGATGACTTTTGAAACCCTAACAAGCCAAGAAAATGTCTTAAAGACCCAAAAACGCAGCTTTGCCATCGGGTTAAAGTGGTGTTGAAATAAATTTCCTTTTCAGAAAACTTACGAGGCATGATAACATAACAGAGCACATTATAACATTGACTTGAAAAATAGTCTCTCGAATGTTTTTATCTAACCTCTTTGCAGAGAAGTGTCTGTAGACATGTATGTTATCCTTGTGGGATTTTCGATTGATTGACCAAACCAGATTCTTTCCGTCGCTTTACGGGGTAAAGCCGTTTAAAATTTAGACAGGAGAGTCTGCAGGAGCGTCTACAGAAAAGATAGTATGGAAATTAGTAAAGTGGCTTATTTTCATTGTTTTTTCCAATATTTTCTTTTGAAGCCTCCTACATACGATTACGGTTTTCAAACGTCTGTATATAACATATCTCACTCTCTCTAGGTCAAACCTAACCTCAAAATTTTTGAAGTGGCGAATAACCTCTGTAAGGAAGCCTATAAACAAAAAATTACGAATCAAAATTTACTAGAGTTCACTCAAAAATTGTATCGAGATATTTTTGATGATGAAGAAACCAAAACTATGCCCAAAAATGATGTTGATATCTCGTGTCAATAAGGCTATGAAATGACGAATATTTACTCCATTCTAACCCGGATTCTGATCGCGTTAATCGTGTAATTAAGGAAGATCCAGGAAAATTAAGCCTTTCCTGGTTTTTTCCAGCGGTCTTCATTTCTCAGCCATATCAGCACATTCGTGTCTAAGTATTCGCTCTGTTTGTCCGTTGCACATGGCGAGACCATTGCAACTTTTACAGATCTATTATTGTGGAGACTTCCCGCGCGTCAAAAGTTCATGCAGATCGGGGCATTAGGTTTTTCCTCATTGATCCCTTACACTTTTTTCGCCATTGTTTCTTATTCTACTAAGGACCAAATTTGTTCCGGCATCAGGGTTTTTATTTATATTAGCTGTTACCTTCTTATCTTGAAGCCGGTAAGAAGGGGTGTTGGTTGACGCGAAATGTCAAGCCCTGTCTGTGCAGACCGTTGGGTTAAGCCAGAAAGGGTCACATACCTTATTCGGAGTTTTGAACGCTGTGTCTTCTTTTACCTGCTATATTGTGAATGTCATTTGCTCGATGTCTGAAACTATTTAGTCAGATCATTTTTCAAAGTATTGCCAAGTCTAATAAGTTGTCATGTATTGGACCAAAGTATGTCAGTTCTTCGTGGTGTTGAACGATTATTTATTTATTTATTATGAGTCTATTAAGCTCAGTCCCAACTAAATTACTGCTCACGGTTGATTTGTGTTTATTGTGAAGTTTTTCATGTTTCTCCTCAAAAGAATGCTCGTACCGCCTCCTGCACCTGTCAACTTTTTGTTCCGGAACAAATTATGGTAGCGTATTTTGGCCGTGTTTCAGGTTTGAGATACGTTTCCCTAGATACAAATTTATGATGTAAAAATAAATGGACCGAGTTCTTCAGTTTTTTCTTCCGAGGATTTTGTATTGCATGTAAAGAGTGAAAGATGGTTTGACACTTACCAGATTTTTCTTAGTGGCTAGAAAGTTTGCGCGATTGTGATTTTCTATGACCGATTTCCACACAATCCGGTGGAAATTTTATGATTTCCACATGGTACGCAGATGTGGTTCTAAACTGACTGAATAACTTATGTATTAGGCAATGGAAGGAAGGATTATGCCAGAAATCAGGAAAGTTGAAGGTTGTTTCAAATTGCATAGTGAGAACTACGCAACTGTCAATGTCAACAAAACAATGAAATGTTTATAACTGTCAATGTGAACAATGTGTGTAATTTTAAAGATCTATTTGCTATCTTAGGGACTATGACTGTTTGGGAACCAGAGTTATTCAAAAATTGGACACTAGATGAGGTACGGGGTATAGCTCATCTGATATAAAGAATTATTTTTTTATGTGCTACCTTTACTTTTATGTACTACTTTCCCTGCTTCTGTAAGAAAAGTAGAGTTCTTGTTGTTTTTTCCTCCACCCCCCTTTCCTCTTTTTATTTGAGGATTATCCTCCAACTCATGTTATCTAGCGAGGTATCTCGTCTTCTTGTACATTTGATGGTCTGCTTGTTGTTTCTTCGTAAGTTTTCAGGTTAGTCTTTGAGGGTTTATTCAACCCTACCGTTTTTTTCCAGTTGTCGGGAGTATATTGTCATGTTGTGTTCATGCTTTGCAGTACTTAACTATATGTACATCCAAGTCGTTCATATATCAGGCAACTTATTGCTATGTACTTATAACTTATTACTTATGTACTATAACGTGAGGTTCATCCTTTAGAAGGAAAGGTCTGCGCGCTGAACAAAGTCAGACTACAAAATCAACTAATAGATGCTCTGGAACTCAAAAGTTAAACAAGTTATAAAGGAGTGGTTGTCTAATTTCAGCCTAACTAAATTTTGTGAGCTAGCTGATCATGGACCCAGTTACAAGACCCAATTACATCCTGCTGAGAACTGGTTCCAATGAATGATTTGACCAGAGTAGGCTGGTATTATGAACGGGTGTAATAATGGCTTATTCTCTTCTTTTCAATGACAGTCAGATTCAGTCAATGACAGAATTATGCTACCGTTGTCATCTATTTTCTACATTCTCGTTTGAACTGAGAAGATACAAATGTCCTTTCCAGCCTCATTTCGAATATCTTCAATGAATTTGCAAGAAAATTTGGCTCCGTAGTCCCAGGAATGGTGGGGCTCAATATCTTGAATTGCCTCGTAAGAGTCAAGAATTCTTCATAGGAGAGAACCACATCAAGACCATATTCGGAAGCGTTGATGGTGAACTCAAATTTCGTCTAAAAATAAGGATGCACCAATACTACAAATTTTTGGATAAGCGAATCCTTCAGCGTGTTAAAAGCTGTCAGGGCTTTGTTGTTGTCTAGACGGATGGCCTTCATTTTTTCGAAAAGTTTTTGGAAATGGGTTCTCTCAGGAAAGGATGTCAGGAGTTTCGCAATCTGAGCATCATCTGAAACGGCAATACATTCTCAAAAATCCTTAAAGGTCCTTAAGATTTTTCGGCGGTGGAAGACTGCCGACTTTCTCTACTGATTTCTCGTTAATATGGTCTTTTCTAAAATCGTATCAGAGGAACTCGTCTTCGAGGTTTTCAAAGTGTTTTGCTTGGTCTTGATGGAAGATAATATTACCTTGATATAAGCCTGGCAATAACCCCATACGCTTACGAAGTCTTGCCTTCCAATATGCTGAGATAAGTGGAAAGCGAAGTTTTAAGCCTGAATAGCAAACGAGAAATTCAATTTTCTCATTGTTTACTGAGGAATCCATAATTTCAATAAAACAAAAGATTCCTTAAAAGAAATCCGACATCTCGTAATTTCATCGACACATCGTAATTTCAATAAAAGAAAAGATTCCTTAAAATGAATCCGACATCTCGGAACAACCACTGAGAAGATTTTGCTTCTTCCAAGATTTGCTAGGACCCTATTTGGCTTTCGTTTTGGATCTGCCTAGAATAGTCACTAAATTGAGTTAGCGGAAATTTATGAGCAAAATTTACACATTTATGAAGGACCATGGATCACGTTTATGACGGACCATGGATCACAGATCGGTATGACCAGACCAGAGGTATCCAGACCTTTGATGGTCGTATTACCCCATCTTCGAGTGGATTTTCCATGCGCTTCCACAATTCACTTTTCAGAGCGCTGAAATGAAAATAAAATTTTGAATGAACAGATCCTTTGTGGTTGCTCTGATTTCGCGTTTTATGTCGGTTAGAAGAGTCAGTATGGTGGTCAGATTGGGAACATAAATTGACACTCCCAAGATTTCTGCCACTCCTCGAGAATGCTCCATCTCACATGGCTAACGACTGATTCTTTGATACCTTCTTGTCTTTGCAGAAGGACTTATTCTCTAGCAAGGAGGACGATGCCTATGGGTTAGTTCTCTTTATATGTATTATTCGTGTTAAATTAATTGTACTGATCCTTGTATGGTTTGAGTGTCAACCGATGCTGTATACTGATTCGGAAAGATGTTCTGATGTTGGAAGGTATATATTTCCGTTATGATCATGATATATCCTTAAGTGTGTATGCCTGCTTGTTTTTTCTCCAAACTATCGTTACCATATATGCTATCAAAGGGAAATAGTGTTGAAGTATGCGCATGAAACATTTTTTGTGTTGCCACCAATTGAATTAGCAAAGAAAAATGGACGTGGCTAAATTACCATTGAAACGTTGCCGTGGTTGTCCATCATTTTTGTTGGATCCAGTGTGTATTCAAACTCTTAGATCTTCTTTTTCATTTGCATTCCAAAGAAAGAGAAATGTGAAGTTTTTCTCAGAGATTACTCAGGACGAAGCCGGTAAAGATTGGAGAACAGCGTAACCTGTCGAAGACATCTATCAAAAATAGATAGTTTCTTTTGGTATCTCGGGTTTCATCCGAGGGAATGAAAGATCTTCTTTCGATTTGAAAGCATCTTTGGATGCCAGATCCAAAGATCAGTCAGCATAGTCCTGTAAAGGCTCGCTATCTTCTCGGGATTCCTAAGTAGTTTCATATTCTGCGTCCCGTACTTTTCTTCCAATCGAACTTGTATCTAGAATGACTGACTAAAATAAGCTGCATCTACCGGAGTGCTCAATATTTTTGATGCTACATCGAGATAAATATAAGGAGCCCGGGTGAAACTATTTCATGTAAAGGACTTATTACTTGACTATCTGAGGGCCTTACTAGATTTATTATTTTTTTGTTAAATATTATGCCAAAAATTAAAAAATCTTTTTGAAAGATACGTGGCATCTTTGACAAAAATGCTCGTTTCGGTTCAACATAGGTCGCGTATTTTCTTTCGAAAAACGCTAACAGGACTAACATGAAAAAGGCGACAACGTCTTATATTATTATGGTATCCTTTCTGAAGGTGTTTTCCTTTTCAATTTTCTTCAGTTTAAGCAACCAGTACTTTTATTGCAAATGAAGCAAGGCGCGGAATCCTTATAAAAAAACATCACACAAATGCGAGTTTAATTCTATTCAGAACAGAAAGGAAACACAAAAAGATGACAATTCCTGTAATTTCTACTCATCCTCAAAGCAAACCAACTCTCTATACCCACATTAATCCCACTTAGAGTCACAACTCGTCATACAGTCTAAGCCAAAATTAATCTTTCACTTCCCATTGTTGCACTTCTTTCCTGATCAATTGGTAGACAAGTAGCTTTTCCGTTGAAGTCCTTGTACCATTCCTCTTAAATCCCTAACATCGACCGCAATATATACGCAAGTCTATCCATGTATAGTATAAACGGTATGGTGAAGTTAATTAATGGTGAAATACATCCCACCATCCTTTCCACATGCGAAGAACCATGTTCCACAAAAACCAATACATGCGCATATCTCAAAATAGTCGCCATCTTTTTCCCTATACGTACAAGCATTGGGAAAAACAACCCTATTGGTGGTGGATACAAGATTGATTGGGGTAGTTGGAGCTGAAAAGTCGTACGATAAAGACGTTTGTAAGTTGAATTTTGCACACGAGAGTTCAGAGGTACAGTTGGGAAAAATTTTCTTCTGTTTTCCCTAAAACCGTTCTAAAAGTTTACCGTACTGGCTTTTGTGGGTAATCCTAACGGGAAATATGCTAAATATGTAACTCCTAGTTATATCCTATTTGAAAAAGCATTCTAAAAAGTGGTTGTGCGACGAAACGAAATAGTTTGAAACGAAATAAAAAGGACAAAACGCACATGAACATTTTCCGGGAAAATCGAAAAATTCCTACACCTGTCCTTAATGTGTGGTGGTCGTTGTCGTTCGGATACAATTACAATCGCGTGTCGGAGGTTACCTGTGTATAAAGTGTAACGGTACGATAAGCCCCCTGGAATTATGTAGATAAGACGGAAAAAATTAGTTGAGAAGAAAGGACTAGTCGTTTTCATGTCCTTTCAAAGATTTCTCCCTTGACAGAGAGGACGTAGCCGATACTACAACTTTACAGAAAAGGATCTGTTCAAGTATGTCTAAAGCCTGATAATATCCTTCCTTCCACAATTAACGTGTGCTTTGCTCCGAAAATTATACTGAAACGTGAACCTTTGACAATGTGATTGACCATGACGTCTTCAAGGAGAGTTTCTTAAAGTTCAGTACACCAGTGAAATTGAGTAAAGACTAGCTTAATCGATTATTTGGGCTGCTCCAAATGTGTCTCTATGAAATGTGCAGTGGTCGAAAAATTTCCCTGAAAGACATCAAAGGTGAAGCGAGTGTGGTTGTGAATTTTGGGTTTTACTGAAAAATAACGGTATTAGCTACAACGTAAGAGAAACACCGTCAGACGAGCCTGATTCGTACGGTCGTCGAGTTGAATGTTATTGAGGCGGGGATTTTCAGTTTCAACCTCGAAACGTGTGTGTCAAAGAAATCTATGGTGGGATAGGAAGGATATGTGTGACGAGAATAAAGGAAGCGTCCAAAATGGAAAACTCCATTGGATGTGTATTAATTAAAAACTTATGTGCACATGTGTGTGAAAATTTGGATGTCTCTCGGTGGTGAATAATAGTCAGGGCCAAATCTTTGCTGTTCGACGTTTCAATGAGTGTGGTGAAAATTGTGAACTTAACGTTTTTCCCGAACATTTGATGGCATACGTGCGATGGAGCAGGAGAAGGAGTAAGATACAAAATAGGAAATGAAAGTGTGTAATTTGATCATAACAACTAGAGAGTAAATTTGTATGTTTTTGACTAGCTAATTTTATTTATATATGTTATGAGTTGAATTTGTATTCTGGCGAGATTGGATTTTGCTAAAGAGAAAATCAATATTTTGGAATTAATTGACAGTGATTGCAAATTCATTGCTGACTATATCTGACGGGCAGACTATGACTAACGATTATTTTATAAGTTCTGATGGTTGACTTTAGCATTTCAACCCAAAAACAAGGTGATATAGAATGAAGGTCAGTCTTATCTGTCAAAGGCATCTGTCAAAATTCATTGACTGTTGAAATGTCTTAAAATCACAAGATAGTTACGAAGAAATGAATTATAGTAATACTTTATATAGTTTTACTTTCACACAAAAATCCATTAAATGATAACGAGGTGCTCCGTTATAATTCTTGAAAAATTGGAAATCTAAACTATGGATAAATTGTTTAATTGACATGAAATTGGTCTTATCAGCAAGCTGATGCTCTGCCATTTTTATTTGAATATGATTTCGGGTATTTGAGCGCCACGATTGGCGTGAAGGAAGTCCAAATGATGGGTCAAATTTTCACTTTTTCTAAGCGATAATTGGACCGTATCTCGCCAACACCGTGGCGAATATTGTCTTCCAAATGGTCAACCGCATCCACTTGTCGGTGTAGACGATTGATTTGACGTATCCCCACAAAAAATAGTTGAGCGGTGTTAAATCTTTAAGATCTTGCAGGCTAATTGACACGTTCAAAACGAGAAATTATGCGTTCATCAAATGTTTCTCTCAATAAGCCGATGGTTACACGACGTGTATGTCGCGCAATCCTGTTGAAATCTCCGGCATACGGCGAGTCAATTCAGGAACTGAAATGTCATTGATAATGGTTCTATAGCGGTCACCATTCACTGTGACGATATTCTTAGCAGCATCTTTGAAGCCAAATGCACCAGTGATGCCACCGTCCCATTAAGCACACCAAACAGTGATTCTCTCCGGAAGTAACGGTGTTTTGACAACCCCATCACTCCAAATGTGGCAGTTTTGTTTATTGACGTACCCACACATCCAGAAATTAGTCTAAATAAAATTTTCTTGTGAAATTCGGGATGTGTATCAATTTGTTCTTGGGCCTATTTACCAAATCTTCGTCATAACCTATGGTCTGCTTCATCTCCCGCACGGGTTATATTTTGTATGCCAGCATGCCAAGATCCTTCCGTAAAATCTTCCATGAAATGGATGGGCACAGGTTTAATTGTTAATTTTCTAGGTAGTACCAACTTCGTTCTATTTGCATCTACTTTTTGATAAGATTGGGATTTGTGCATTAGAGCTGTTTTCTGATACCGGAAAACGTGTATGACAACAGGATATTGCACCATATCACATTACGAGAAGCGTAAATATTATGTTCGTTCAATATTTTGATATTCAACTTATCCTTTATATAGTGTCATAATTTTGTTTTATTTTTCCTATTTTTCTATTATGATTGTTTTCTTGTTATTTTCGTTTATTCTATAGAACTATATTTATGCAAAGAGGAACTTCATAGAAAAAACAACGAAATTTAAGTTGGGCCCCCGAACAGCGCCAAATTGTTTCTGATCGTAAATATCGGCTTCATCATAATGATTGAGATAGCCTGGAAGCTCCTAGAATAGAATTCACATGTTGGAAACTTTACAATTGACATTTGACAATTAATTTTGACAATTATATGGAAAAAAGAGAGATGAAAGTCGGTAAACCGGTATTGTGTGGCTGAATTTGAGGTTAGACGTTGTCCAACAATATATATATCGAAAACTTTGGAGTCCTGGAGACTGCAAGAAGCACTACTTATCAAGAAGAAGGATAGTGACTTTTCTACGCAGTTCACAACCATCCTAAAAACCACATGACAACAAAAATACAGCCTAGGCAGCTGATAACAAGTCTGAAGCGGACACTTCAAACAGATGAAGCGTATAACAAGGATTCAAACACAATGAACACGATAACAGAAAACAATGGATACAAAAAAGTCTTGGTGCATAAGATAAGAAGGAAAAGGCAGATATAAGGAAAAGAAAGACACTTATAAGCATGGACAAATTTGACATACGAGGTTAGTCCGATAAGTACTTAGCCTCACCGCTCGTTGGCACCACCATCGCAAGTGAAACTCACTGTAGTGTAGCACATTTACGCAGACGCTTGCTGTCAGCATTTCAGCTGAATTGGATTCGTAGTTTCGTTTTGACCGCGAGTAGAAGGGGACTTCTTCAAATGGAAATCACATATTGATGATTCAATTTTTATTTTTGAAAGGGATAAAGCAAAGAGCACTGTAAGATAATTCTTTTCCTGCGAAGCAGACCGTAGGAAATTGGATTAACGAGTTTAATCGTGGTCACACATCGATTGTTGACGCCCTAAAATCGGCTTCCATGGAGGACAAAGTGACAAAAATCCACGATTTAGTATTAGCAGAGCGGTGATCGATTGTGCGCGAAATAGCTGAGGCAGTAGGCATGTCAAAAAATCCAATGGGTCATATCCTGCATGAAAATATGGGCTTGAGAAAGCGTCCGTCGAAATGGGTTCCGTGTGCGTTCACTCCGGAGAAGAACCGCAAACGTGAGACGAATTTAGAGTTTGACGCTATTTAAGCGCAATCTTAAGGAGTTTTTGCCTCTTTTGTGACAGTTGGGATTAGAGATGACTGATACTAAGGGGCGGACGTAACAGTGGACCTAACAGTAACTTAACTTCCTCCAAGGTAGTGAAAGACTGTCCTTTGGGCCGAAAGGGTGGTGATCACGTTTCCTGAGATTCGCAGAGTGTGATCTCCATTGACTGCCTGGAGAAGGGCAAAACGACCACAGGGCCCTACTATGCCGAATCATGGACCCAATTTGAAACGGAATTGCAGAAAAAAGGGTCCCGTTCGGCGAAGAAAAAAGTGCTATTCCACCATGACATCGCCCTGGCTCACTCCACCGCCATCACGTCAGCCAAAATTGGGCCTCACCTACCGCATTTTTCAGATTACATCCAACCTGACTTATTTTTGTTTCTAAACATGGAAAAGTCGAAGGCCTAATAATGCAGATCTCAAGAAAGCTTATTTTTCATACGGGTTAAGGAAATTGGAGCATTCCTATTGACTTAGGAGAGATGACGAGATTATGTTGTGTAATATTTATATAGTACTTATCAGGGCGCCCCGTACACCAGGAAGATAACATGAAATCATTTTTATTTTTCAAAATTATTCAAAAAAATACAATATGAACGCAGTCGTCTTAACAAGAAGATGTTTTGGAGAACCATCACGTGTAAACAGAGCAGACTTGCTCGACAAACAGAGTGTATAGAAATTGACTTGAGCATGCCAATAAAGCAACATCGGTGAAATGAGACCGAAAATAAGAACAAGATTTCGTTAGCACATAAGAGTGCAACACAGGGATACGAAAGCCGGATACAAAAGCTAAATCTAACTTTGGTTACCCCATGGAAAAGAAAAAATGTACACTAACTCACGTCAGGAAAGTGGGGACGAAGAAAGTATAATGTACCTTCTAGAGAGTACTTTCCTGTACTTTCTTGTATCTTCGTACAAAGAAATATACAAAAAACCTCTACTGATGAATCATTAACAAACAGACAAACTAACAAGCAGACACAAAGACGGGAAGAAATCATAAAACTGCTTCGAAAAATGATAGTTACGGACCTTTCCCCACCCACAAAAAGGGACCCATATCCACTTGCGATGACGAAATGACAATCTATGAATAAGGACATTGAAGACGGATAAACTCGGAAGGAAATCACGTACTTAAGATGGCACACCGATGGTTGCAACAATAAGCTTATTTTTAAACTTTTTGGCACATTGGTTGCAGCTGAGACTTCCGTATAAAATACTGGGTTGGATCATCATTTTGATGATGAGAACTTTTCTTCATTCTTATCTGAGATTTTTTGTTAAACAGAGCGAGGGTACAACGATAGAACCGTCATAAAGGCTTCTGCGCTGATGTATTTTATTTGGTTCTTGTACGGTAACTTTTTGTCTGATAGTTCTTTAGACCACAAGATGTTTATTCCAATAAAATCCAATGGTCTGCTCGGAAGCAATGCAGATTTTAAATTTCTGTTGAAATACATGCAATTGATTTCGGTAACGTTTATTTAAGTTTTCCACTTATGGAAACAGTTCTCCTCTTTTCAGTTAGTTGTAGATTCCGAATATTGGCTTTGGAAACGACGCTTGAATTATATTTGCTCTTTGCTAGGATTGTTGTAGATGTAAATTTTAAATAAAATAGGGCTCAGACAAGAGCCTTGAAGAAGGCCAGAAGTTATTTTTTGGTAGAGGAGGAGCTTCCTCCAACGTTGACTTGGTATGTCCTATGTTTCAAGAAAGGTTTGATGAGACTGACAAAGTATAGCTGAATCATTTTGTAGAAAAACGCTTCTTATCAAACACTATCGAAAGTTTTCTTTATATCTAGCGTCAACATACCAACCAATGATTTTTCATTGAGGGTAGCTTTGACTTACTTCCTTGCATTTGAAAAGTAGAATTGCCTTTTTTGTATTCCTTCTAACTAATCGAATGATTTAAAAAAAATAGTTACCTTATTTTATCCTTTCCAGTCTTTTGAAGTGGAAAAAGGACTTTGCGACTTTTTCTCCAGCATTGTATAAAAAATATTGAGAGCTTCTAGCGCGTGATCGGGGTTTGAAATGTTATGTGTCTGTTTGTTAGGCAATCAATGCAGCATTGACACCAACCATATGAGAGGGAAATCCTAAAAAGGATACAAATATTTGATTGTGTTATGAAAATAATACACAATTAACTAAACTATGCAAAAAGAGTTCGATGGAGCTTGTCATCAACGCACATGGAGCACAAAGCTCAAAAGAAAACTGGACACGAATTAGTCTCAAACTCACATATATTAACCGTTATAGGATCCTTCTATTTGTGTTTTCCAAATCGATTTCAATTAACCAGAAGGCAAACATCAATTATACAGTCGATTTGATGGAGAATGGACTACTATAAAATTTACACTTACAAGAAAAAAGGCAGACTTTGCACAACCGCAACTTGCCTAGTGCAACTACCATTTACTCGTACATCTAAGATATGTATGCAAACATAAATCCACGTATGTGCCTAGCCATCATTCACGATTCCTGGCAAATAGCATATATTAGTGGTCTCTTTAGTATAATGCCGACGTCTAGAAAGTCTAGATTGCCGCCATCCACCGAGTATATTCCAGGCCCACATTGTGTGCCATCCCAACATTGCATACGTACATTTACAAACTAATGTATAAGTTTATTCTTTAGATCTCACTATGCAAGGATAATAATTTCAGTCTACTCTACTCCTTATATGCATGCTGAATTGTACGTACATATATTGGCTGGATAACTTGGCATTCGTTTCAAACCAGCTTTTAACACTGTCGGAATGCATTTACATTGGAAAATTGCAATTGGTTTACACACTTGCCCATATGAAGCGAATGTATGTACGAATGTTATGTGGATTATATGTGAAAGTCCTTTAAAAATGGAAAATTTCTTTCGTGTCGGATGCGATGTGATGAATTGATATTTTCAATTTTCTATCCAATGAACCCTATGTTGACTATTCATTCGCGTTTGAGTTTAGATATACGATTGGATTCAATTCATTCCGGATGAAATGATTGCAAGGATTGGAAATGGGATTGAATTTTTCGTTTTTGGATTTTTCCCGAATTTAGTATTAACTTAACTGCAAGAAAACCACATGCTCATTTTGAATTCATCGTCGTTAATGCAAGCTTCAATTTATTTAAAACATACAGAGGATAAAACATGTAATGAAATATTTGTTCCTTCTTCTTCTGTTAGAGCCAACTTGCAATCAATAAAATTTTGTCATTTTCCCTACAGCTAAGAGGGTTGGTTTCAAGGGGTGTTGTTTAGAGGTATAGAACTTTGAAATGAATAAAGTACGGCTAAATGACTTCAATTACCATGGAACCGGCTTTACTGGGATGACAATTTTCTGCCATTTTGATTTGAATCTTATTTCGGGCATGTGAGCGCCGAGACTGGTGCGGTGGAAGTCCAAACTAGAGGTCCACGGGTCCAAAACGAAAAATTATACACTTATTAAATGGTTTTTTCAATAAGTCGATGGTTGCACGAGCTGTATGTCATGTCGCGCCATCCTGTTCAAACCAAAATTCGCTTACATTACGGCAACTCACTTCCGGAACGAAAAGGTCATTGATCATGGTTCTGTAGCGATTACCATTGGCTGTAATGTTATTGCCACAGCATTTTTGAAAACATGTAGATCAATGATTCCACCAACCTTTAAAGCACACCAAACAGTGACTTTCACCGAATGTAACGGTATTTGGACAACAAAATGTAACTCATCACTCCCAATGCGTCAGTTTAGTTATTGATCTAACGGTGCACGATAGTCGTTCAGCTTCAGTTCCTATACGAGTTGGATTTTGTAAATTCACAAACCAAGATCCTTCCGCAAAATCTTCCATAATGTGGATGGGCGCAGTTTAGATTGTTGAGCAAGATGTCGAATTGATCACATGGGTCCGTACCGGTGCTATGGTATCTTTACTACGCACTGTACGACGTCTGGATGAATGCGTATTATCAGTGAGAGTAATCCTGGTACGGAAATGATCTATGGCTAATGGAATCAATTGTTCTGATGGGCGATTATATCATTCATAAGATTAACGAAGTGCTCCATGATTTTATCAAACAGGATGGTTTTTTTCGAAATAAATCTGTGAGAATTGCAGACGTTGTTGAGGCGTCAACTTGGTCATGACGAAATGGCATCTCAAACTTATCGTAAAAAGTATGATAGCTGTCAGACAAAACGTAGAGCTGAAAAGTACTGCCAACATGAAAAGAACATAATTTACAGTGCCTGTTGGAAAAATTGAGAACGCTTGGATTTTTGCACAGAACAACATTGTTGCCCCTGAAAATTCTTTTTAAAAACACTGAAAAATAATTCCTAGTATTCGGTAAGGCCGCCCTAAGTTTCAGTAACCGCTTTAATCCTTGCGGGCACACTGTCGATGTACTAATCAATCAGATCCTTTATTATTGCCATATTTTCCTATATATTCCAAATATTCCGCTTTCATTTATCTGCAGTTTTCAAAAGGCAACAAGGCTTAGGTCAGGATAATCTCCGGGCTATGGAAGAACAGAGGTACAGGTGTCTTGAACTAAATTCCGCACGTATTAACCACAATGACACGAAGCACTATTATGCATCAAAGTGATGCAAGCTGCACTGCTCATTAAAAATTGAAATATGGACTCTGTGTGTCTTCCATGACTTACTGCACTAGTGAGGATTCACTGTCCACCAAAATTGAAATGTGGACTCTGTGTGTCTTCCATGACTTACAGCACTAGTGAGGATTCACTGTCCTGTATACAAAATACAGTAGTCCACATCTATCTGCTGAAATGCGAGACCATGTGATAACGTCTTGTGGACGCTTAAAGAGCCTTTCAACACAAGTTTCGTTGCATCGTTCATGTAGTCTTTTCCATTCGAAATAGTAACTTTTTGCCGCCTTCTAATAAAAAAAAAATTAGCTCTAAAAATTTGATCTAAATAAATCGTATATAAATTTATATAAACTTATTAAGAGATCATAATTTCCTTTCGAAAATCTTTAACGGAGGAATCGTACACACTTGCTGTGGTTAATATCACGCTCGATGGAAGTTCGGTATCAAAGCATGATGGTTCCTTTTCCCTAGCACTCCTGAAAAAAAAACGTTTATCAGCACTTTTACATGCATTATTGATTGCACGCGATGTAAACAATTAGATTGCACGCGATGTAAGCCCAGTGTCTAAGGATCGAGCGCTCTTTTTAGCGAATACTTTCGTAAATTTATTGGTGTTGAGTATAGTATAGAAATTATTCTATTCATCGAAGGAGCCAGCCACTGAGTTCATGTGTGAATAAATTCTTTTGATCATTAAGAGGAAGGTTTGTTAGGCAACATATAGAATGATGTTGTCTGCACATTTTGGATTAGTATGTGAATTCAATGTAGTGGGGCTGTAACACGTTGGCTGTAAAAATCGAAAAGAGCATGGCCGAAAGGGCAGAGCCCTGTGGAATACCAGTATAATTTCCAAAAATTCAGAAACAGGTACAATTGAATTTTTTGACAAGAAATTCTGGAGAAATTTGCACCAGTGTAGTAAAAGTAGAGTTTGATGATTTTGTATATTAGACGATGTTGAAATCTAGACTGAGTTAAAGGATCTATGGATATCAAAAAGTCAGGCAAGTGTTGAAACGTTTTTTGTTGATTTGAATTCGTGCAGGTGTGATCGCGAATCAAGTAAAGTATGATCAATGGAATCAAATACATTTCTCCATACTTTACATGGTCAAATGTAACATGATGGGCATCATATAGGAGTCCTTACAGTGTTTCGTGATGATTTCAAAGATTTTTTGGATGTTTGAAAGTAGTGATAAGTCTGTGGTTAGAAACGAAAAAGGGATTTCAAATCTTGTTAGAGATGGAGACCATGGTGACTCCTTTCGGTTAGGATCAGTATCATGAAGCTTATATGATGATGATACTGATATGCATGAAGCATATCAGTATCATCTTGTTGAATTGTTTGTTGTATCGAGTTGAATTAGTTGTGAAACGGCTGTTTAACATTTCAGCTTTTGATTGATAGTCTGAGATTTGATTAAATCTCAGATTTCAGGTGATAAGGTGAGTAGACATTGGAAATTTAGGGTTCTTTGGGATATTGGCGTCACAAAAGAGTTGTATGGTAGAAGTAAGGAGTTCTTCGGATTGATTTATATGTAAATCGAAAGGACTCCTATTAGCAAGCAAATGGATTTATCGAGCAACGCTCTAAGGATCACTTGCTTAGGTTTCCACTTGCTCCTTATATATGCGAGAATATAGCACTGGTAGCGTTGAGCCTATGAGGATAAATAAGTTGGCCGTTTCTGTTGATAAAATGGTCAAGAAAATAAAAGCACTTATTTCTATGGCATGTACGGAAGGAAGGGCTAGTCATAGCGATTTATAAGCGGAATGTGGCTCTTGCTAGCCAATTCTGAAGAACTCTACCATCCTGATTGGGTTATGTGTTGAGCCAGTGGGGAGTCTCAGCATTCAAGTCACTTCCGACTAAATGACAGCCATTTTTGATGCTCGAGTTTGGGATGATTTGAAGCTACACAAAAAAACCACTTTTGATGATTATTTTGAAGTGCTTGGGCGGTAAAGTAGGCTGACACTGGTTTACGAAGAGAATAACCTCTAAGTCCATGTGTGTATAAGAAGAAATCAAAAGGGATTTTGAAGTATGTGCTGAATTGCGTTGGTTCACATCTAGGATTATGAATTGTTCGCGCTTTCCCAGTTTGCTTTTTGATCCCAGATAACCTTCCTATCTCAGTTAACCTTTATTTATTCTTAAATCTTTGGGCAATGTGTAAAGGCTTTTCCAAATCTAAATTATCATTGCCTTTGATAATGCTCACTGATCTCACGAAACTCATCGTAAGATTACCTATGTAATATTGGTTTTTAGTTCACGACTCACCACACTAAATATATGATAATGAACACATGCGAACGGCATATGTTCATTTTCATATGTTTCATACCAATCATATCAATCTTACACAGGTAACACTGAATGCCAGTTCAAAACGAATAAGGTAGAAATCAGTCTCACCATGCTTTCAGTTTAGCCGTGGCCCCAGATCATCCATAAAAATAGTTTTTCTACATACGTCCCACTTATTCGAGGATTTTTGACACTATGCCAGTGTTGTGCTTTCATCATGAGCTGAATTCACCTTAATGCCGTTACTTCTTGCGTTATTTCTTTCTGCGTTTACAAGTTAGGACTGTGATTGACATTGCATGTGTCAACATGCACACAGTCGACTCAATAACTATTCGGTACGCACATGCAGTTTAAACGTGTCATGTCCTTGCACACGGACCAGATACCAATGAATAAAACAGCAAAAACAGTTAGGTCTGCAATATTTGCAAGCGCCATATGTGAGTTAATCTCGTACGAAATTATACCAAAAAACCACATGTTTGGCAAGCCTGACAATAAAGGCTAGCCTGACAGTCAAGATTAGTTCCCGGTCCAGGCCAGAAACCAAGAACCTAAATGAGTCTTTTATTTAAGTCGAGAACCTGAAAAAACAAGAACAGGTAATGTCAATAAAGAATGAAGACCAACCGTTTCTTAGTACCTGAGATAGGCTTTAAAAATTATATCTTATACATATCCTTCTCCAGTGATTTTTGAAACAACATTGCTCTAAAGTTTCATTTGCCTGGCGCTTTAGGTACTAAGAGTTCTTCAGGGCCCAAAATATAATCCTGGTAATAAACTGAACCTAAACGGAACTACCTGGTACCTGGTTGACTGAGTGTCAGTTGGGGCCATCGTTTCATTTCAAAGCAGTCTAAACGAAATGTCAGATGAATCCTTTGACAATGCACACATTGTTTGACTAACCCTAGGAAATCATACAAGTGTTGGTAAAAACATAAGCAAATCGCTTTATTATTTTCGGGAGCCAATTTTCAGATTAAATTTGGAGTAAATGGATTGATAAGGACATGGTGAAAATTGAATGATTGAACGAAATGAAAAATAGATGGGCGAGTCTAAAACATTTTATTTTTCCCAATTACGATATAGAACCGCATTGAGGCTAATGGAATTAAAAACTTACAAGGCATGGAAGGTGCTACATGCGAATCTATGTATTAATGTACTTATGTATTTGAAAACGATGTTACCCGTCAGAGTGGAAGAAATTTAGGACATTTGAATACATCTTTTCAATGTTACAAGGAACACAACTTCAAATGAAATTCAACAGTGAGTTTTGAATAGATTTAAGCTCCCACAGGATTGCCAGTATTTAAATGGCTTAGTAGAGGACTGAATGAGACATAAGAAAAGAAAAGAGAAGACAGCTAAAGGGAGAGGGAAGATCTCAGATATCCTTGTATCAGTGGATGGTCAGAATTTTCAAAAGAAAAAAAGAAAAAGTAATAAAATAAAGCAATGAAGGAGCGCTCATCCTTAAACTCTTGGATGGTTTTGATATGATCGAATTGGATTTGTATTTTGTAAAGATTTTAATTAATTTAAAAATAAAAATTAGGTATCTCTGAGTATATAATTACTGTAGAGCTAGTCTTTGTTACATCTACAACATAATTGATGTCAAAATATTTGGAAAAATCGAGCGAAGCTACCATTAATATTAGAAATTAGCACTGAAAGCCATAAAAGCTGGGTTAAATATAGTCCACACCAATGCTAAATCTGTATTTGTGGCTGTAAAGAATATGCCAAAGGAGTGCAGCATAGTCATTTGCACAATTGTGTGAAAAAATTAACATTCTTTACAAAAATATAGTACTTAAAACCTATAGAAGTAATAAAGCTGGAAATTATTATGTAACTGCGATATATTTTCGAATGTTCAACAAATACAGCTTCTGAAGGATATTAAAGATACAGACATTTAATCATCCAAGGCAGAGAATTTTCTTCAAAGTTTGTCTGAGATTTTTTATTTGTCACGTTGTTGCCTTTCTATTGATTTTTTATACTTATGAATATACAACCCAAGAGTCTAGAAAACAGCATAGGTCCAATAACCGTGCCTTGATGCACTCCGAAGGTTATTTTATTGGGATTATGTATTGTTTGTATAATCATGATTATGATTATATATTGGGATTATATATCACATATTGTTAGTGGTTAGTATTAGTTATTTGTCTACCTTCTGCCAATTTATAGGAAATTTATACTGAACAATTTACCCATAAAATGTTAAGGAAGGTTAGAAATGTGGGAAGCGGTAGGGGTGAGAGGTTTGGTAATTGCAATGAAATCGGTTTTATTGGAAAGATAATGACTTGTTAGTTTCATTGGAATATGATGTGAGTGCCATGAGTGCCATGAGTGTCATGACCAAGTCTGAACTAGAAGTCCAATTTTCGACTACTTTAATCAATAATTGGAGTCATATGTCGCCAATAACACGGTGAATGTTGTCTTCAAATGTTCAAGCGTCTCGGGCTTGTCAGCGTAGACGAGTGATTTGAAGTATCCCCACAAGAAACAACCCAGCCATGTTGAATCACAACATCTTGCAGGCAAGTTTACAAGTCCAAAACGACAAATTATGCGCTCATCAAATACTTCTATCAATAAGTTGATGGTTGCATGGACTATCTTTTGCATACTATTGAAACCAGCACCACCGCACTAATTTGAGTCCATTCTGGAACGAGAAAGTAATTGATCATGGCTCTATGGCGCACACCATAGACTGGACTGTTATTCCCATCAGCAGTTTTGAAGACAAATGGACCAATGATTCCACCGGCCCAACGAGAACACCAAACAGTGACATTTTCCAGATGTAAATGTGTTCAGAAAACCGCCACTGGTTGCTCATCGCTCAAAATGCGTCAGTTTTGTTAAACGAAGCTGTCATTCAGCCAGTAAACATTCATCGTCAAACAAAATTTTCTCATTAAATTCAGAATAAGCAGCAATCTGTCATGGGATCAAACGCCGAATTAAAGTCTTGGCTATGGCTTCCATCCGTAAAATCTACCATAATGTGGAAAGGAACAGGTTGATATGGTGCAAACGATGGCGATTGGACTCACTTGGGTCTTCATCGATACTACGCTTTGCAGCTGTCATAGTTACATCATTATGAACTGCACGAGATCTGGATGTATGCGTATTAGCAGTGAAAGTAAACGAGCTCCGGAAACGATTTATGGTTCGAATCGAAGTAATTATTCTAATGGACGATTATGTTGGCGATAAAATTTACGGAGTGTACGATGAGTGATCGACCAGAAAAAAATCTGGACAGACTTGTTCACGCATCAATTGTTTTATGCTGAAATGTCAAACCAAACTAAACATAAAGAGCTCGACAGCTGTCCCACATTATGTAGCATTAAAAAGTGCTGCCAAGTTAAATTTCCTAACCTCATTATTATTTGTATTTTTATTTCGTTTTCGAAAGTTGTCTCATTGTTATATAATATTGTTTCTTAGGTACCTTTTTATTGTCTTTTATGTTATAAAATTATGCTAAGTACTTTGTAACAGCACCTTTAGATTTGACTTACTTTTATACTTTTTTTTTTTTGGGTTGGGGGGTGAAGGCAATTTACGCCCGGAGTGTAGGACTCCTAGCAGCGCATGCTACCAGACTACCCACTAAACACCCCCCCTGTCAAGAGATCCTAGCCTGGAACCGTTTGACACATTACTTCGGGCTAGGCCTCTTTTTACTTCGCGCTAGGGCGCCGTCAGTCTAGAGAAATCTCCCTCCAGCGGGAGGGAGCAGGATGGAGGAGGGCTGCTGGAAAGGAGACCTCCCTAGACCCCACGCCCAAGGTTATCTATCGAATATTTTTTGGCAATAAGTATTGCCCGAGAGTAATGTGCCACACAGGTCCATTTGTCGAAACTTTTCAGCATTTCTCCTTTTTTCACTTTTATACTAAGTGGGTATGAATTTCCTTGGTTTATAATGTTCTGAAGAATATAATTTCATTTAATTCTTCCTGATGTTTATTGGTTTGGGAATTTCTCACTTGTTGTCTCGAATAGTTTCAACTTAACTGGTGATATATGCAAGTAATTTTCAGCTAGAAGAATGCAGGTGAATAATTATCCGTGGTTGTATTTCTGCTTTCACTAAGATGTGATTCGAATTCGAAAATCACGAATTCGCAAAAGGATGTGGGCGTGTGAAGTATCGTGGTTGAAATCTTTCAATCTAATTTGACAACGTGACTTATTTTTTTGGTTATAATCGAATGAAAAACACTTATTACTTTACCTTCCATCACTTTTCGTTTTGCGTATCAAGCAAGCTCTGCGATGTCTTTTAAGATTTCGTGGATAGAATATCGAACATGGTTTCCGCCCACTTCCAATTTATTTCAAGTTTTTCTGTCGACCACTAACTCAGTATCACAGAATGTACTCGAATTTCGAGACAATCTCGTCATATTTCATGCATCCTTTTTCTACTAAGACCTGGTTTCTGTTGGTTTCACTGTCTGATGATTTCCCTGCTTGCATATTTTCATCAGACTTCAAAATTTCGTTTTCATCCTCTCCATAGACTGAACATTCGTCGGAAATACTTTCTATGTTTTGCGAAATTTCCTCTTCTAGATGCTTTTCTGCCAACGTAGTATAAACTTGAGATTCTCAATGATATTACTAATTCGAAACACATTCTAGTATTTTATTTTTCAATACTCGAATGAAGCAACTAAAACCTTTTATATCTCTTCCCACTCTAACATCAATTGGCCTTCGACATTTTGTTCTTTCTACTGTTGCTTATTACTTTTTTTCATTTGAGATGACGATATCGGATAACGGGGATAACAGTATTGCCGGTACGTTCCTATTTATAATTTTTGCAATGTTTACATGGGTGAAATAAACTTATTCAATATTTTATCTACATTGTGATTGCATCAAATTGACGTATATTTGTTGAGAATTTCAATTTTTCATTTCTTTCATTTCAAGTTTCAAAATAATATTTCAAATATTTTTAGCAATACACGGTTCGCACTTTAGAGTCCGAAAAGTGTGCGCTCGCTCAATGTTTTATACAATACAGGGAAACAACGGTACTTTTTCTCCATGAAATTTATAGGATTTGTTAAAGGCAAAGTGATGCATTTTAGTCTAATAATTCTTTTTGACAAGTGCACAGTGATAAGTTGTAATAATTTGAGTTGTTTTTGAAAATGTTTTGTTGTTGAAAAACGAAAGGAAAATTATAACGAAATTGCGTCAAACGAACAAATCGATTCGGAAGATACAAAAAAATATGAAAAGAGCTTATTCGGTGTAAAGGTGAATAAGCTCTATAAAGGTGTTCTAGACAGATTTAAAAAAAGAAAAAGTGTAAAAAGGGCGGATAGGTCTTCTCGGAAGCTAAGAAACACTTAGAAACGATCTGTTGTGATAAAAGTAAAGAAGAACCCCAAAATAACTGCAGCAAAACTTCGTCTTGAACTGAATATAGATTTTAATAAAAGTCCGTCAACACGGTGCGCAATGCCCTGTACGTAGCCGGATATCATGTCTGGCTTGCAAAAAATTAGCATTTGTCACAAAAATCAATAAGGAGAAACGTTTTAATTATGCTAAGAAGTACTTGAATGAAGTGAAACAATTTTGAAATAAGATTATTTTTAACGATGAAAGTACATTTAATATTCGTAGTTCAAATGGGAGGTTTATGATGTAGAGGAAGGAATATACAAAATCGAATGGGAAAAAAACCTAATATCCTACATTTGAACATGGTATTGTTTGAACAAGAGGAAACCGAAAATGCAATCGAATGGAAAAACGTCAAAATTTAATACAAATAAATGGAATAGCGAAAATTAAAGTATAATTAATAATGCAAAAACATATGGCTATGAACACGACTTGTCTACCTGTGAACATGTGAACTGAATTCGATTATAAATCAAAACGAGGAATCTCAAGCATGCGGTGATACCAATAAGGTAACAATCTGGCACCTTTCCAAATAGTAGCTTCTAGATAATTAATATCCGTACTAAACTCATTCATCCTTCCATCATTCCTCATAACTCAGTGGCATATACGAGTACATTGGCACACATCGACATGACTCAACTTAATTCGTCAATAATAACGATCATAAATCCTAACCTAAAATATATCTAGATAATTCAACATCTGCATCAAGCCCCATATCTATTGTCAACTTCGACCTTGCCCATATTTTATATGAGATTTATACATGAATGCTCGTACTATATTCTGGCACCGTTGGAAGTGCTCTAGGTTAATGAAAATGTCTGCACTAAACATTAGAAACAATGAGAAATTTTCATAGTCATGCTGATGAAAAATATCGATCAAACAGGAATCTTAGATTATTCTCTTATAGTCCTTTGCTACTCCTCCCATCTACTCTGCATGTCGATCTCCCGACGTATCTTTTCGAGCATAGTCAAAAAAAGAGAAGGAAATATTCTACTAGACACGAACTTACAATTTCCACCATGCTAAATTATTTTTGACTTTGGAAAATGGAGAAAAGCGAAATCAAAGTTATTATACATTCCGTTCATGCATGTATAAAACCTAGCATGCATTCGTTTCGTTAAAATTCAGGTGAAAAGGACACCCGATAACATATACGGACAATATAGTGTTGCCACTGTGTGTTCTGCGTTCTGAATTCCAAGTGCCATTCTAGTTTAGATACATAAATATGTCGCCATGTCTGTTCTCGTTTCTCCATTACAAATCCAATTTCCAACTTGAAATTAATCTAAACCTATTGGAAAGGTTGTTTGACGGTCGGGTGAAATGGGGTGAGAAGGTGAACACGAATTTGCGACGGAAAATGAAAAGGCAAAATGTTTGTTGGAAATAACTCGAAGTAGTAAATCTGAGTTGGCTGATGTAGATGACAATGTTGGAATAGTTGAAGGACCTTTGAGAAAATTCACAACGTGTTAATTTTGAAAAAAAACTTTTACTTGAACTTTGACCGAAGACCACTAGCCAACACATTTTATTTTCAATAGACGCCAGCCGTCATTTGTGCGACGAACTGTCTAGGATTCGTTCTAATTCATTTTAGTCCTCATTCTTTCGCATGAATAATGTATTCACACATAACTTGGAAGTAAATTAAAATTCTTATTACGTACAGGACTAATTTCTCACATACTTCATTAAACTATACTTTAATTCAACTACATCCCCTTGGTAAGCATTTCTGTTGCTGTTGTTGTTGTTGCTCTATCGTAAACTGAACTAACCACTCCTTATTCTAGCGTGTAATGTCCTGTGATTAGCATTTGTCATCAAACTTCAGAAGTTTTACGAATTGCTTTTGTGGATGAATACCTACGGGGAATAATTACAGGATATTCAAGTGACCTCTTAGGACTTGCTAGAACGTAATTAAAAACGAATTCTTGTAATTTGATTGCAAAATCTCGAGGCGTGCATAAAATTTAAGCGAGTAGATTTGGATTCAACTATGGCATTGCATGTTTAATTCCGTTGCATGCTAGGATAATGGTGGGATTGATGTCTCTGTAGAGTCAAAAAATATCTCTGTAGACAAGACGGGTAGTAAAAATCAGTTTTAATACAATCCCAGTCAGTTTGTTTAGTTAGTTTGATTTCGTTGTTTTAAGAGCAAAGTCTGATTTAAAACAACTGAGTATTTAAGGACATATTGCTTTTCAACCTATGTTTTATTAAGATACCTACCGATAATAGGAAAAAACGAAACTTAAAACGTTTAGAAACCGAGGATATAAGAAGCGGTGATCCGGTCAGTACAACGCTTGAGCTTGACTTTTGCTTCAAAAAATAGTTTTTTTGTGGCAGAGAAGTGAAGACTCTTTACGTCCTGAGTATAAAACTTCTGAAATACCCGCTCAACACCTCCCCTGTTAACCTGAGAACCTACCCTGGAACCATTTGACTTTTCTTCGGGCTAGGCATCGTTTTCCTATGCTTATTAGCACCTCAGAACATGGGATTATTTTCACTGGCGAAAAGAACGAGAGAAGTGCTTTGGAAGAGATCTGTAACTGACGTCCTCTAAGGCCTTGAAAAATCTCCTTGTTAAGTGTTTACACTGCCCGACATAATTTTCACCGAGTCTATCTTTGTCAATCGTTGAAAGCATTTCTCTGATCATCTACAGTTTCTTGAGAGAGCTCCTATAATTTTGCTAAAGAGGCCACCGCGCTGCTTGCTCCATCTATTGCGAACAAAGAAAGTGTGACAGGTGTCGTCCATCACCCCTATTGAAAAAAAACGTAGTATTAGATGACCGTAACCAGTCAATTCAGTTTCACCATGAAATCAAGTAGTGATCAGTTTCACCATGGATTCGATTGAGCCATGACCTAACATCAGGGTTCATACGTGCAATCCACTTTCCCTTTCTGTTGCGTTTCCAGGACTGTTGCCAATCGCTAAGAAATTCTTGTCTCTCTTCCCTGGTGACTTTTTCTATAAGCTTCGTTTCTGCGTCGGTGAATGTTTCTCCACTTGGTAGAAGATTGGCGATGTGTATCACCCTTACGATTAACCGACCTCTTTGCCTCTAAGTTGGACCACACTTACCACTTCTCCGACGAATCGATAGTAGAGACACTTGCTCTGAAGTCATAATGCCGTGAAATAGATCGCGGGCCCACAAGAACCGCATCAGTGAGTTTTCCCATGATGAGTTTATGGAGAACGTCTTCGGTCGTGTCTAGTATATACAGTGGAAACTTCGCTCTATGTATGCTAGACATTGCATGTAAGCATAGACATTGCATGCAAGCATAGACATATACATAGACATCATATGCAAGACCGAAGATTCCCGTTCCCCTGGCTGATTTGCAGGACACGCACCACCTTTAAGCACTCTGGGAACATTGATTCCTGGAGCCATGCGTTGAATGTGCTGTCGAGCAAGTTAGGACACAGATGAAAGAATATCTGTAGCGCCTTAGCGAGAATATCGTCAGTCCTTAGGACTTTTTGGGCTTTCATAGAAACGACTGCTACCTGCATTTTCCTTTTTGTCTCAAATCGATGGTTCAGCGATATCTCTTCCTGAAACGTCCTAAATGGGGGTGGGATGGTTAGGAAATAGGGCTCGCTCTGTTTCATCCGTTTCTCCTTCCTCATAGTTGCGAAGCAACCTTTTCCTTCCAAGCTTCCGCATCACTCGTTTGTAGCCCTGGCCCCAGGGATCTCTGCTTAAGACGAACGTCATGGCTTGCCACCGACTGGCTTCGTTGATGTTGATCAGTCTGCGAACGCTTTCCCAGCCTGTCTATAAACTGCTGATTGGGTACATTCTTCTTCCCAGGTTCATGTTGACTGAGTGAGCACCAGTAAACTGGTAAAAAATTTCAGATGATCACCAGTAAACTTGAGGTTTACCATGCCGGGGTCTTTGTAGGGACATGGAGTACATGCAGGTGGATGTTATGATTCTCATTATTGAGTTCACCACATCTTTTGTTGCAGGTCCTCCGTTCCCCAGTGTAGCTTCCGTCCGCCATTAGCCATTCATCGTGCCATTAGCGCTTCAACAAACTTCTCAATACCCGCTTTCCCAGTATCCCACCGAAGCGCAGAAGAATGAGTGGGTGGTTTTCGGGAAGCACTGTCATGAATATCCAGTGTGATATACTGGTGATCGCTGGCCAAGTAATCCGGAAGCTTTCTCCAGGTTTAAACCCTTTGTACTAGGCACTCTGAAATGGATGTCACAACAGGTACAGCTCCAGCGCAACCCCATCGATGAAAAGTAGGGGTGGGGTCAGTGTTCAATATGATGAGCCCAGTTCTGGCTGCCATGTCCACCGTACGTTTGCCCCGAGTATCTGATTGAGACGTTGAACTCATCTCCGACGAGGATTTGCTCCTCTGAGCTCAAAACAGCGTCCTCATAGTAATCCGCGTAGGTTGAATACATGCAAAAGATTCGTTTGATGCTGGTTATACACTGAAAAATGTCAACTCAAACGAAACCATTTCCTCCTCCGTTTGTTTGCGATAGGGAAGTGGGCACTGTTCCAAACCCAGACAGTGGCTGTCCCAATTTCCTCAGGATATCATGTAAGTGAAGTATAGTGTGATAAGGAGCAGTTCATCAACTTGCCGAGCAGCATGTCGGCTTGTCTTTCTCTCGCAAACTATCCGAGAAAATCTTGGGTGATTATGCTCCGAGATTGATTTAAAGAATACCGATGATTGTAGTAGCAATTTGTCCTTAGTTATGGCTTCTAGGAACCCCAATACTTCCTTGTACCTGACTCATCGTAAAGTACAAAGCGGCCTCTCCTCGACGCTCCTTACTTACCTTATTGCAATGTACTTATGATCGGAATCTGAACGATTCTCTGGAATCTGAACGAGTGATTCCCCATTTAATCACCTTAGCACCACCATCGACAAGGATTCCACTTTTCGTGCTTGAGACAGGTCCTTTCAGTTTTTGGGTGAAAAGGAGAATGGAAAATCTGAAAGGATGAAATTGGCTCAACTAATGTAAGGAAGAACAGGACGGTTTTTTCTCCCTTAAGGCTGGTTTGGAGGGCTCGAATCATGGTTTGCCTTTTCTCTTGCTTGCTTCTTCTTTTCTCTTAAAAGTCCCTTTTAAATTTCTGGCACCTTCCACTTCCAAGAATTCAAATTAGATCTTCTGGCTTCAGACCCTTTCCAACTCAAAGAAATGTATCCGAAACTAAGACACTTATAGTATCGAGTTTAGACTAATCTTCGGCGATTGTTTCACGCTTTCATACAGATTTTTATTTTCTCTTTGGACAAGACTTGCATTGCGTCTTTCTCTGGGATGTCTACTTTTGAGTTCCTTTGCCCTCTAAGATTGGTAGACGTCAATCTTACCCCAAAAGCAGTCTACAAAGAAACAGTTTGTCTAACGGATTATTCTTTTCTTCATCTTTGACATTTGCAACAGAATCAATGCGCCTTATCTCTTGAGAAGACATTGCCTATAATTTCGAGAAAACAATCTTCAGAGCCAAGGAGTACCCTGAACGCACTCTCAAACGAGTTCTTGTCAGTGGGGCCGAGTTCTACGAAGAGTCCGCCCGATTTAGTTACTCTTTTCGTTCGTATGCAGGCTACGTTTGTTTGAGCTCCACATTTTTCTTGATTTCCTTGAAGACCGACATAAGTCCTCCCGTCTGCCGGCTTTATTAGTAGAGCATCTATAAGCAGCTTGCACTTGGCCTTGTGGGCCCCACGCTGAGTTTTGCACCGCCATTCTTTTCGGGCTGTATCTTCATCTGTTGTGTGGAGTACACCAGTTGAAAGTCTGCATTGATTTCCTCCCCTTGACTGGTGGCTGGTACGCATTACCCTTTTTCTGGCCGAATTGCATTCAGTGAGCTACATGCCTGTTCTTTACGTAGGGAGTAATATTTTCGGCGGATGGGTTTAATTTTCGGACATTTTTTTGAGCTTACTCGCAGCATTAAACCACCTGCCGCGATAGTGCCGAATTCTGACAACGAAGTCTTCCAGTTCGCCAATACCTTATTGACATTTCCTGAGTGGCTTGTTGTGGTTCTCATAACCTCTACTTCGGTCGACGATTATCTTTGCAGCCATCTCTAGTTCAGGTCAATTTTTTGGCATACTATCAGCTTAAAGGTCTATTGGTTGCTGAGCGCCATTTTAATACTTCTGACAGAGTCCGGTAAGTGCCTACCAACAGCTCTGTGAAATGAATCATGGAGTTGACAGTTTTGCACCTGGACACTTCTGCCATTCTTGTAGTTTCTGCTCCATCGCCCTCAGCAAGAGAAGAATGAGCAGTAGGAATAGGAGGAATGCAGAAGCGCCTTCGTTGCATATACAAAACGTGGAAAGGATGTTTGCTTACCCATTGTCATGGCTTGCTCGAACGGGTAGATATCCCCAGCCCTATTTTTCATTGTATCTGCGGACCAGAAGTTGCGGATGCTCGGCTTCTGAGGCCAGCCAATTGCCTATTGAGTCTTGGGGCTTCCTGTCAGGTAAAAGAGTGGCGCTAACGACAGTCTCCGGTGACGTTCAGGTACCTAATTGAACCCACTTTTTAGGTCTGGACTATGGTACCAGAGTCTCTCGCTAACGCTCCAAATAGAGATTTTACACCAGTCTTCAAGAACGGGTCATGATAGCTTCGCCACTGCCACTGTTGCTATATTTAAGTTTCGTTCCTCTCCAAATTGTCATCAATAGTTTCTCTATTTTTCGTTCTGTTGCTTCCACTATTGGTGAAATGCTATTTTGAAAAAAAAAGTTGATATGTAGCTTCGGTACTAGAATGGGAGTTGATAATTTGAGATACAAAAAATGCTTTTTTATCATTTTAATACGATTTTAAGATACGATAATCTCATTAATCAGTTTCGTTGATCGACTTTTTCCTTAGAAATCATTCATGTTTATTTAAGGATTTTGTTGAATCATTCAAATTTCGCTCAAACTTTTGAAAAAAGTCCCTAGACCATATTCGTAAATCATTATTTTGCTTTGAATTTCTTGACCTGATTTCGATTTTTGCTTGTATTTTCAGGACACTCATAAAACGTGAGGATATCAACACATCCGCTTAAATATCCTCCGAAAAACTTTATGAAATTTCGAATTCGAATGACAAAATAAAATATAATAAATCTGTAGAATATGAATTTAATCACGTGCAATTAAATTATGTGCTTCAAATCAAGCTTAAATAAATGTGTAGTGGATTATCAACAATTATATTGCTGCGTTAATAATAACAATCAAATAAATTATTCAAGCTTCATTTTCATAAATAATCGCTGCATTAATAGCAGTAGTGCAAGTGATTTGATAAGCGTTGAAAGTGTTAAGTGTTTAATTATTTTAGATAATAATTTAATAAATTCCATGAATGAAGTGCAATAGTATAAATAATTATTGTCGAACGTAATGGACAACTTTTACGGTGAATCGAATCAATTTGGATAACGCTTAAGGAAAAGGTAAGTTTGTATAATGAATTGCTAAACATAAAACGCTTAATTCAATGCTTATTAATGAAATTGTTTAAATTTAACGGTTTACTCATCATACTGATTGTTAAACGAGGATTAGATCGAACAAGAACTCTCACACGTTCAACGTTCCCGTGAGTTTTCGAAGCTGCGCGATGTTGATCCTCAACATGTTCTTGGCCTTCCAAAAATGATTTGTGTGGTCAGCGGTAAAATTATGCTCTTGATGTAAAAACTCCCTCATAAGACTGTTTCAACCTTTCAAAAGTGACATTCGCAAGCGCACTAAGTTTAACACAAAACTTGATTGCACAACGTTGTTCTGAATTCCGATGCACGTAACACGCAACAAAATCACAATTATCTGATGACGCCGTCAAAAAAAAATGTGTTATATGTACGGAGCGAAAATGAAAAATTAACCGGTGTATCATAGGCCAGTTGAAATAACGTTGTCAGAAAGCCCACAGTGTTGCCAATCTCAGTACTTTCCCCACACACCTCACATTCGTTCGCATCGCAAAGGTTGATGTAAATTTTTGCTATTTATTAAACACGATTTTCTGCAGATATTTAATCTGAAGTAATATCAGTAACATCTGTATAAAGCATCAATTCCTATTGCAAAACTTACAGCTTATAAGCAACAAATATCCCTTTTTGTCGCCTCTTCTATTCACACAATTGGTCCTTTCATTTATTGTGCATATCTTGTCGTAAGCTGTAAATGGAATTGGTGCCAATATTAACTATATCCTCGTCATTCAATCTGGCATGGCAATTGCATCTGCATAGTCAAAGTCCTTTGCCGCTTTGCTACCATTTCCTAACGTCCATATGAGAAGGAAGCCAAGAAAACCGCATGTAGGAGCCGTCAAGGTTTTACGTGTACTTAAGCATTCGCAATAGGATAATCGCTGGCAATAGAATACCGCATGTGAATAGTCATAGCAGCTCTGTAGGATATTCAATAAACTAGACTGGTCACCAGCCGTCAAGAAATCCAATACACGACACATTTACGTTTGAGGGTTAATACCCGTGGGGTTTCCGGTCTGTTCACATATGTTGTGTGGTCTGCAGGACGAAACGTTGGTCGACTGTCAGATGTAAATCTGAACGAAATTGTATGCAGGACTTTCTTCGATTTCTGACAGGAGACACACTCACTTGAGTGGTATATCCTGCACTTAATCGAGTGGTGTTACTTTAATCTCCCGTCAAATACAAGGACCAACAATCTGACAATTGTAGGGTTGGTCAGAATGATTGCCCACACTTACATTGTTTAACCATAAAATGGAAGTTCTAATTTCTCTTCAGAATCTCACTATAAATCCTTTATATCATCTTTAATTGACCACTTGTTGTCTACCAATTACCTTAAAACGAGATAGCCAAGCCAAACAATTATTTATCAGCCGTACCAACCACTCTTTTGGGGGATTTTTGTCTGGAAGCGATGGAGAAAATCCGCTTATGAAGATTCATGACTATACAAATAAGACGTAATATCCTTGGCAAGCTCTTTTTCGTGAACTTTGTTGATGACCCTACTACATAACTCCTAATGCTAGCACTGTCGTGGCTCATTCAGTCACACAAAAAGAAATCTACTGGAAAATCCTTTTGTCAGTTCTCGTCCAAATGGCGTTGCCACTATTTTCTGATATTTGTTGCCATTAGCCCTTGCCTTGCCACAAGTGTGCTACGATGAAATTCCAGAAGCACGAGCCGCCCTAGTCGAGCCAGTAGGTATGAAAATAAGAATTGATGACATGTGTGACATTGAGTGCACTTAGCCTACCTACTGCTCCTTTCACTCCTTTACCACCTCTCCAATCCTTCCAACCGTTTTTAGTGTCTCAGCTACCTTATATGGATGTGAATGGATATAGGTAGAGAGGGTTTTGGTAAGATACTGTGGTGATACAAAGGCTGAATTGAACTGTCAGGACAAGAAAAGAAAGTGATAAGGAAAACTGAATAGGATATCTGAGACTGTATGGTAGCGCCAATTGTGCGGTTCCTCTATATGGTTGTTAAATCGTACAGCAGTAGTCCTAGTTGTCGCCACAAAGTCTGCTTATATGATCCGGCGAGATCCTTAAGGACATTATGCTTTATGTTAAGGTTTATAACCTTAATGGATAAGAGAAGACGAAGGATTTGAAAATGTGGAAATGAACGGTGGAAAATGTCAAGAGTTCCAGGATGGAATTTCAGTGCGAAATAAAATGATGACTAAGATATGTTTTGTGTTTCGCCGAGTATGTCGAATGTGTATGTGAGGATTAGGTTGGAAGCATAATAGAGGGATACTGCGGTAATTGAAGTGGCGTTTCATTGAAATGGACTCAGTCAGAAGGAGCATAAATGATTTAATTAATCTATATCCGTTGAGGGGGCTATGAATGAAATTATTGTAATGAGGATGTGAGATTTGCTAGATCTCTGATTTGATTTATGATATTATGATGAATGTGCGACTTGATATGACTTTTATCCCATTTTCTCTCGATTTTCCTCGTTTGAACGAAATGTGGGTATTGTAGCATTGATGAGCGTCCTTTAGATGAAGTACTACCGTAGAATTGTTTTCAGTCTACAAATAAAGCGGACGCAACTCTCTTATCATTATTCGTAAGATATTATTTGAACGTAATTTTTTAGAAATGTGACGTGATCCCTGAATCACTGTCATTAATTTTTCGAAAGTCGCAGAAACGTCACGGCTGACTGACATTTCATTGACAAGATTTTTATCCCTGATTTTTTGATGAGGGATGATACTGAAAATGTGGCGGATCGGTTGTTTGGTAAGGTTGTTATACCAGCTTCCTTACAGCCCCGATTGAGCTCCTTGCGAATTTCACAATTAAATTTATAAATACTGCTCGACTGACGTCGGTTCGCTGACAAAGCGACGATTGAAAATAAAACTACGTTTACTCTGGCAAGACAATTTCGAAAATATATTCCCAGGACTACAATAGTAAGTGAAAAGACTGACGAGAGTGCGTTGTACCATCAAATAGAGATTATATTGTTTTGAAGGCCTACTTTGAAGGATATCGCTCAACGAATGGTATAGAATAAGACTGGTATTATTCTTTACCATCTAGGAAATGAATCTAGGTTCAATACTTTTTCGAGAAACCTCGTATATCTTCAATATGATTACGAAATGTAAAATTTTTATCCAACCTTCTCACCGCATGGCATCACCTGGTCAAGGGAGTTGATTTTTCTGTCAAAGAGCATGGACGATTTCTGTTTTTAAGTCCAAAAACCATGACTTTGTTGATGTTTATTTTAATTTTCTTCTTTTTTTTCTTAGCAGCACTTCACCCCCTCATGAGCCTCAACTTCTTGCAGCTAGCGCCCCCAACTATCTCCATCCATTAGTCGTGTCTTCTTATTTTGAAACCCGAGAAGCGGAGAACTGTCTTCGTCAAGAGAGTTAGATCAGGGTTTCCTCGGTTTCCCAACTGGTCTCCACCCTTCAGTTCTCGCAACGAATATCTTTTTGGGTTTTCGGTGTTCGTCCATACGCCCATTGCAGTTTCCGCAATCTTAGAATCGTTGAGACCCCCGGCTCTTCAAACATTTCAAGCAATTCTATGTAATATGGAATTCGCCGGTGGTCCCCGTCTAGCTTCCCTTCAATTAACCGCCTCAGGACTCGTCGCTCAATGGCGTTCAATATATTTGCGGATGCTTGGTTTAGGGTTCATGTTTCACACCCATAGCACAGCACATGTCGAGCTTTGTTTTTTCTTCCTGTTTCCTTGTTTGATTAACAAGTTTTAATTAGGAGCTGTACGCTTTGGCGTTATTCGTTCCTTTCATCTGCGGTGTATATTCTTTTCGCGCCTTGATACACATGTTCGCCCACGTTTGCAATACCGTATTCAGTTATTAAGGACCGTGAAAAATTGTTGATGTCATTCGCTTAGGCTACTACTTGGTTTGACTTTGACTACTTGGTTTGAAAAGTCTGCCTTTTGTAGCAGCAGATAGGTTACTTATGACAAATTCTAGAGCCAAATTAAAAAGTGAAGTGACAGACCATGTCCTTTCGTTAGTCCGATATTAGTGTCAAAGTGGTTATTCTTATTGTTATTATATTGGTTATTGATGCGGAAATGGGAAGTTGCGACGTCATTGTCATTTTTGTCAAACGAATTAATTTGGCTGGAACCAAAGCGAAGCGTTATTTGATACAGTACGTTAGAATCAAGTCTGTCGTATGCTTGCTTAAAGTCAACTAAAATCTGGTAAACGTCATTGTTGAGCGCCCAGCATTTTTCAAGTATCTGCTTGACAGTAAACAATTGATCTATCATCGATCTAGCAGCTCTAAAGCCCTCCAATAGTGTTGGCGTAAGATCTGATTTTATTTTTTAAGATCTTCGAAAATATTTTGTAACCTGTATAAAGTAGTGATGCGCCAAAGATAGTGATATGGTATCGTTTTTGCACTGTTGTTTGCCATCTTTTTTGTGGATAGGGAATATAATTTATTGGCTCGACTTCTTTGCCATTTGTTTTTGTTACCAGATGTGCTGGATGATTTTGTGGATGGCTTCCTGAACACTGCTACCAACATATTTAAGGAGCTCCACTGGGATCTCGTTGATGCCCGGTGCTTTACTATTCTTTTGGGCTTTGATAGCGGAACAACTTTCGTACAGAGTTGATGTGGATAATCGAATCTCTCCAGAAATATCTATAGCTATTGACTCCGATGTTTTAGAACTGTGCGGAAGATAAACAAGTTTCTTTTTCTTGGAACTGTAAAGTCCATCATTTCTTAATTCTGCTTTCATCAGCGATGATGTTGCAGATGTCATCAAGGCTAAGTGTTTTCTTGTGTTAATATTCTTGCTTCAAGCTTTTCGCTTCTTCGCCTTGTGTTGTTGCGCTAGACTTACATCGATGCTCCTCAATTGATCGTGAAAGTACTTTCTTTTCTCAATTGTAATTTCCTTAGTTGCTATTCTTCTGAGATTTGTATACTCTTCCCTCTTCGCCCTGGTTTTGCTTCCTAATTTTTTTTTTTAATGCCTGATTCTTTTTATCTAATTTATCCTGGCAGTAGTCATCGAATCAATACTTTGTCTTTTCTGCCACGGTCTTAATTGCTTCTTTGTTTTCTACCCATATCTCCTTGTTTTTTCAGCGAGGTATTTGATACAATGGGAGCTAGCTGGTTGTCGAGGGTCTTCGTTAAACGTTTAGTGACAGACGCCGTTTGAAGCCTTATCGATGTCGAAACTTCAAAGAGGGCTAGTCTTCGTGGAATTTGCCTTTGACATGCGACAACGAGATATTAGTTTGGTCAAATAGTGATCAGAGTTGCAATAGGCTCCTCAGTATGTACGGACGTCAAGTATGCTCGAGGCCCAACGTTGTTGCATCAGGACATGCTCGATCTGATTTTTTGTGTTGCAATCCGATGATACATCGGTCATTTTATGTATAGATTAATATCGGAAGGAAGTCGAACGTATGACTAGATTTCACCTATATGCAAAGTTAATAAGATGCTGGCCATTGTCGTTTATTTCACCGTAGAGGCTATATCCTCCAGTCGTTCCCCGATGAGACAGCTCATTGCCAACTTTAGCGTTGAACTCGTCCAGAATCATCTTAGAGTCGTTTGTAGACAATAAGTTAACTAGTCTTTCCAAGTGATTGTAGAGCGTTTCATTTGCTTCTTCGTCCTATCTATCTTGTAATTCATTCCAGTTCAGTTCGTTTCCTTGTGTGGCAGTATGTTCAATTTATATTAGCTGGCCTGTTTGAAAAGGTCACCAACAGTGCCAGAATTATTCAGTAATAATTTTGGCAGAATCAAATGCCATCGTCCTTTTATCGGTTGCCAGATCCTTGCCATAGGTCCAATTCATTCCAAGGCTCTGCTGAAAGTTTCGAAGTAATTAAGGGATTTTACAGGGATCGAGAGCTAACCCATCGTCTAATCTCTACTCCGGCGGCAAGATTATTACTTTGATTCTATTATCAGACGGGAAATACTCGCCCACAAAGGAGGCTTAAGTAGGTATAGCAACAGAGCTGTAGGTGTATTTACATTGGAGTTTCATGGTGTTTAATGTTCCATCATTGGGAACTTGTAAGCCGAATATGGGACTCCGAGCCCATTTGCTACAATTTCGTAGAAGCTGTAGGCTAGGGAAACCAGGGGATTCCTCCTCTCTTCTCAAGAGATCTTAAGCCCATCTATGGCGCAGCTTTAAAAGTTTTAAAACATGTGTCATCTGCACATGTGGTAATATTGCAGGCATGTGTTGTTGTAAGATCAGACGTGTGTGTAGTGTACAACGTGGGACCCAGGCACGAACCTTGTGGGACACCAGCTTTAATGTTCTTGGTTGTGGAAGGATTGCCTCGAATTTTGAAGTACAAGAAATGGTACCAGAGTGCACTCTATAAGATTACACAGGTGCCCTTCAAACTGAAAGGTGTCGAACACCTTTTCAATGTCAAATATAACTATTCTGATACAGTATGTTACATTCGATGCAGTTTAAGTTCCTTTTGTTTCTCGCAATTGTGATATTCCGTAGTCAGAAAACAAACTGGAACTTAGTAACTATTATTTCCAAATTATTATTTCTAAGAGCTTTTCGAACGTAAGAAGTAATCTTATTGTCCAGTAGTTTTCAGTTTAGAAAAGGTCTGTTTCTGGCGTTTAGGTCGGACTAAAGACTTCGTGTTTTTTTAATTAGATGAGAAGTGATATAATTTAAGACAAGCATTGGATATTATGGTTATCAAAACTGTTGCCTTCTTTGAGAGATCTTTGATTGCAATGTTATGGATTCCATCAAATCCTAGAGCCTTGTTGTTTTTATCTACTTCGATTTCCTTGCAACTTCTGCTGGTTTGATGAGTTGTTGCCTTGGATAGCTGTCGTTTTCACAAATTAATCTGATGTGACTTTAGTTCCCAGGAAAACACTCCGAATTATAAGGTTACACTTTCAATAAAAAATCAGACAATATCCAAAACAATAGAATCGACTGTGGGTAAGCGGGAACGATGAATTAACTTCTTTTAATGCTATAGGCTCCTCCTATTTTATTTTGTTTATCCTTTCTATGAGTATCAAAGAGAACATGTTTTATTCTTCAGTTATAAAATAAGGAATAAAACGTAATAAAACTTAAAAAGCAATAAAACATTTAAGTATAAGCTTTGCTTGTGTTTTAAACTATTTCACTTATCATTTATTACTTATAGAATTTTCACCTCTGTAGTTAGTTGTATACAAACTTTGCACTCTCACTGTGCATTCTTTGATGAAATTACTTTCGGTAACAGGTTTCAAGTATTTAGCTATTAACTTCTTTCAACTATCAAAATACTCCAATTCCCACTTTTCTTTCTTTCCAATTTTTTCGTTTAGTTTAATTTTTCCTTTCATTCCGATCAAAGCAATAGGCAGTGCAAAAACGCTATAGTTGCTTGCCTGTATTTTATTTTGTACTGTTATGTTAAAGTAAGCGTATTTTTGCACGGTTATGTCCTACACTGTTATGAGTGGATCGCAAAGTTATACATTGTTGCTAGCTTCTCATGTTAAAAAAATTCTTGTTAGATTCCATTTTTAGGTTGATATTTTTATTTTGCAACAGACAGCTGTTTCGAGGCCGATATGGTAGGGACCATAAGGGACCATATCGGCCTCGAAACAGCTGTCTGTTGCAAAATAAAAATATCAACCTAAAAATGGAATCTAACAAGAATTTTTTTAATTTTTTAGAAGGTTGCAAACATCCGAACCAACAATTGGAAATTGTCATGTTAGTTATGCAAAGTTATGCGTTCTTAATAACGGTGTGATATCTATTTTAATCAGGTCTGTAATCCTTGAACTTTCGCAGGTCAAACATCTCAATCTGGAAGTAAGAGTGAATTATGAAAAAAAAACAAGCACCACAAGTCATTAAATCTCTTGCCAAGCGAGGAAAGTCAGTTGAAGCTATACTGGAAGAGATGGCGTGCATTAACGGGGATTCTTTTCTGATTCCTGATAACTCATAAGTCGTCTAGAGAAAGTGTAGGATAGAATTTCATCGAAATGTTTAACCTTGAATGAAAATATCGTAATCTGCCATCTGCAATAAAAGCAAACTAACAACAACGCCTTTTCCTGTTTACAACTGATATTAAAATTGATAAAACATACCATTGAAAAGAAAATTTTCAATGCCATAGAAAACTGTTATTAAGAAAATGTATGCATTTTACACAACCGTCAATTAAATCAAAGCTATGCATGTTTATCATCCCCTACCCCGTTGCAAAGCTGTTGCAACCATTTCCCGAATGCATTAACTCTAATGATCTTCCAATTAAAATACCATTCACCAAAACCATTAGTCGTATCATTACGAAAATGAACAAGGCGAAAATTCTTTAACATATGCCTCAGCAACTATGTTCAATTAAGCCTACACACATATATTCACATGTAATTCCTTTTACCCGCTCCTCCCAAAGATGTTTACCGAGGGAGAAAAAATAAAACAATACAATAGCTTGCAACAGCAGCTCGAACGTTCATGCTACCCTTGATTACTCTAACCATTGATTTCCGCTGACAAACAATACACACGGACACATATAACGAGACCACAGCGCAGTTACCACCCTCCTGCATGCTCATATACTTATGCTATTCACTGAGCAAAACAGGAGTTATTCCTTAAAATCCTATTATTGCACGCTTAAATTTCTGCAGCAGTGGAACATGAAATGCCTATGCTCCTCGTCAATTGGTAGAAATATACGAGTGTGTTGAAAACAAGGGTGGAAACAGTTGTGCTGAAATAGGTCGATTATTGTTTCCTATTCAGCGAGAAGAGTGTTTTATTGGACTTGGCGAAGCATACCAATGCAGAGGAGAGCCATTAATGGATTATGGTTTGCTCCTTGGATGTATGAATGAGCTGCTAAGATATTGAAAAGCATGTTTACTGAGCTCCCCCAATTTCGAAATAATTAAGATGCCATGTTCTGTAGAGATTTTCATTTGGGATGACAAATTCTATTGTCAGGATAATGCATGATGCTCGATATATCGGGAAATGGAAGGATTATTGGTATACTCAAGTTGTTTATTTGACGTTTGGGATGGTTTCATAATTTAAGGATGCGATTAGATTCGTGAAAATATTTTCAAAAAATATTTGCTTGTCAAATTTGGAACTGTCACTGTCTGATTCTCCTTTACCTTTCGTTTTCACTTTTTAATAGTGTTTAAAAAAGGGATGACAATTGTCCAATAACCCTAAGGGAGGATGCGTTGCAGATGATGACACTCCTTTATTTCTCAAAGTAACCCTTTCATTGGAAACTTTTGACAAGATGAGAGAGTGCTGCAACTTAACTTAGGTTCGCTATGAATGTGTGCCAGTGAATCTTATATGCCTCTTCTGGTCAATGCAATCCTTTTTCGCACTGAGACCCTATTAAACAGAATATTTTTCGGCTGTTTTGCTATAAATAATAAACTCAAGCTTTTTTCAATTATTGGGGTGGTTTTTCTTGGATTAATAATTTGTTTACATTTTTGTTGCGATCCTGACTGATGATTGCTGAAGTTCTTCAAGTCTTAACTCCTGCCTTATTGGCAGAGCGCCAAAGTTACTAAGGAAACAATTTTTGGCAAAAGCGTTGAAAAAATTAGGAAAATAAAGTTCTTGATACATCTACTGGACAGCGAGTTGACCTGAACTTCTGATGCTCATAAGCATTAAGAAAATTACTCCTTTGAATAGAACTGAAACGGGTATATACAAACCAGTTGTAGCCACGAAGACCTCTGATAAGGTTTGAAGATAGGAAGGACGGGAAACGGTGCAGAACTTCGTTTAGGTAGTAAAACCGTTCTCAAAAAAGGTGCCTGAAGTTTGTATCGTTGCAAACGCAACGCTGTCAAATTTTTGGATTATTTCTTCAGTATATGATTAAACTGAATTGGAAACGTAGTAGAGGCCAAAAAATTTAAATATTCGAATAAAGTTTACCAAAATTTTAAGATATATCCAATAAAGCACTCAAAAAGTAAAAAATGGGAGACTTATGCGTTTGCAACGATGCAAACTTCAGACACCCCTGAAACAAGTGAAGGCAATATATTCATTTTTGTGACTATACATCACCCAACCAAAGTTCCAAGCTACAGCGCCATAATTGTTTTCGGCAATTGAAATAGGTGAAAGAATCATAATGGGTAAACTTGACGTAAATTACACATTCTTTCGGATAGTACATCAGCCCTTCCCTCCCTCTTCGTACCCTCATTGCTATTGCAGGAATGCAAGTAGACACTGAAACCCAAATACAGAAAACTGCAGCTTACCAGAGCGAAGTTGAAGGTTCTTCACACAGGAAGCGAAACGCTAGACTAACTAGGAAGAGCAATTCCAGACACATTCAATAAAAGAAAGTTTCTTCTGGACTTTTTGATCCTGACAAAACTTCACTGATTACGAAAACCTGATCAACGCAACATAGGTGTGTTTTTGTGCTGGTGTACGCAAACCACAGATTGGAAAGACTTGATAACGAAACTTCTTGCCTTTGTGCCCTGTTATCTGATGGTTTATCTCATCGAGATCTTTACCAAATCGTTCTCAACGCGGCTTCAAGGAGTTTAACGAGCTTAGAAGGTACCCCGGTTGACGCTATCCGTGCTGCGAAATAAACCAACAATTATTTGGAAAACAATCGAGCTATCCTCTCAGTACATACTCAGAGACTGTTTCACAAACGTGTGTATAAAAGGTAGTTACTCAGCTCAAAAGACAGATTTCCAATGACAGCGATAGTGTTTCGATGGTTTCGGAGAGAATTTTGTTCGATCTGCATAGTAATCCTCTTTCTTCTAAGCATTTAGAAAATATACATAAAGACTGAGTATGCCCTGCGGTGCAAATATTCCCTGAACCTTTTTGGTACTTTTGCACAAGCTTTGTTGCTTTTGATCTGCTCTCTTTGATCAAAAACGCCTTTTTGTATTTTTATGTTTTACATATGGAAGATTCGACGCCAATTATTTTGATCAAAATCATCCCTACAACTGAGTCGAACTCATTTCAATGCAGAGTAAATTATACGTGTTCAACATTAATCTGAAAATTTTGCTTGGAGATTTTTAAAATGAATTTATGACTTTACCAGGTGTGTTAGAAATGTAATGCGACTGATTTTTCATTCAACAAAGTTTTCATTTTTTCAATACAAGCATGTGATCCCTTTCAAATTAGTACCCTTGGGACGACAAACAATGGTTCATAGCTGGTATGGCTGTTAAATGTTGGTATACAGTCTTTTAAATAAAGTCCCTTTAAGATATGTTTCAATTTTGGGGAAATGAGCAAAACACAAGGACTCATAAGGTGCATAGTGTCTGCTTCAACCCTTTCAACTTTATTCCTCTTTTAGGTCAAAAACTCAGTGCGGTTGTGCAGTATTCGGTACCGCTTTGACACAAATATTTCGCATGCCCAAATCGTCTTTGTGTGAGTTTAATGTTTCGATCACCAGCCCTAGCGTTAAACTACGGTCTGATCTCACAAGAGCCCTCATGCGTTCAAAATTTGCGTCTGTTTCTGAAGGTGAAGGTATTCCTGAGCGAGGCTTCCTGGTTTTTAACGTGTTATCGGCCTTCAAAAACCGATTTATGCCAGTGAAAGTGGTATGCTCTTGACAATCAATATTCCACAAAGGCCTGTTTCAACTTTTCAAAAGTCATACTCGCGGATTCAACAGGTAATATACACAATTTAATTTGTAATTCTGCTCAAAATCCAGTGGCCAATTTTTGTAAATAAAAACAAAAACCTAAGTTCACTGACGATGCTGTCAAAAATGATGTGTTAGCTTTACGGAGTTGAAATTCGTAGTGAGATAGTGGAAGGGAAAACAAACCGGTCTAGCATATGTCGGTAGACACAACGTTGCCGGATCGCCCGCAGTGTTGCCAGTCTTTACGTTACTCGCTCACCTCGTATAAGCTAAGGTTTTGCGCTTTATTCGATTAACATGAATAAAATATCATCTGTTTTGTCCTGAAAATACAATTTGACAAATAATAATCCTGTGTAACTTTAAGTATTTATAAAAGTTGTATTCACTCTTCCACGTAGCCATCTTTCGATTCAACACATTTCCTGTGATGAACGTTCTGTGATGTCATGATCAAGTTTAAGTTCATTTTAGTAGTATATTCGTAGTTTCACAATCCATGTTGTTAATTGCAGATTATTCGATATTTCTCTATAGCTGTTATAATACTTCTCATTTCCAAAATTGTTACAAGATTTTTAAGAATTAAAGGGAGCCCAGAGTATATTTTTTGTTAGTCAGGATTGTGTCTATTCCTCTAATTATTGTTCTCAGTCTTGGCTCTATTGAACACCTATGAAGTCAAGAACCATAGGATGTTGGCGGGATCGTTTCGTATCATACACGGTTCCCTTGTGTTAAGTATGCACTCCAGTGTTTTCAATTAAAATAGGATGCTATACTCGGGTCTATAATCTAGCTATGTAATACTTGAGCTAAGAGCGGACATCCCTTGGTGTTTAAACTATCTTTTTCTTTACACAATCTATATGTCTTGAAATGAATGATCAGGGTTTTATTATCAGTATCTATTTGATCTGCCCTTTTTCCTGTTACCAGGATCTATTTTATAGTGATAAATGCAATCATCAGCAAAATTAACTTTACTTCTTAGTTTCCGTGTATCTTTAACGTGTTGAAAGCGTTTAAGACCCATTGAACTCTCTTGTTTTTTATGATTTCAACATTCACAAAAGCCTCAGGAAGGAGTTGCGATCTTTCTTTTTCTTGTTGATCTGACTGTACATTGATTTCGTCTATCTTCCAAGACTATAAGGAATTCTTTCCCTGCCCGGTTCTTTTTTCAGGATCCCAAACAGCCGAGGTGCCTCATTAATGCTATTAATATTTTTGCAGAAGGCACTTCATGATTTCTTTTCTTCCTGCAGATGACTTGAATATTTTTAATATTTCCTTTTTATCCTTCCTAGTTGGTTATAGTAAGTTAGTTTGTAAACCGGATCAGTTTTAACCAATATAAACAAGCTTCTTTGTCCTTTCAGGTTTCCTTTAGTTTATTGATTGATAAGCTTCAACCATCTTGTGTTTGATTGAAGTGATCTGAGAAACTTCATTGAGGCTCTCAACTAAAGTTTTCGTAAAAAAATCTTGAATTATACACTAAATATGTTGATATATATGTTAATATGTGTAGCGTCCTTGTCGATGTCTTTGCAATACCGTAATGTATTGGCAAAGCGGAAATTTCTCACGACAAATTTGTTCAATTCATTGGGCCTGTGAAGGAACCATCCCGAATGTGACTTTCGCCTCGGAGTTCCCTTTTCAAGGACATACAATGAAAGAATTCTCCAGGACTATCGGCCAGCTCCGGCAGTACATACCACTCGAGATCCACGACAACGCTCCAAAACTCCCACACACTCAGCTTTCCACCTTCGTGTTGAATGTTGGGGAAAAGGAAGTGGAGAAGCTCCTGGAAATGCTTACGAGACGCATACTACAGCTTGACTCTTTTTTGTGGACCAGAGGACTGACTGCGTAACACTGCGCAAGGTCAACTGAGGATGTTTGTCAAATTAAGTGTATTCCAAGGCTCCATGCTTGAACCAGTTTTGTGCTCAGATCACCTGATCAGATTTGAACTACCAGATAGTTCTCAGGTCACCCAAGGACACGGCAAATAAAACCGCGGTGGGAGTCTAATGACTAATGACTAAATTTGGAGAACCAATAAAGATCCGATAAAAATGCGATTCTTGATGTTTGTCCTACAATTTCTGCTTTTTGATGAAGCGGAGCGTTCAAGAAGATCTGCATCAAAGAATTCTGGGGCAAGTGGAGACACGAGAAAATATTGTATGCGGGGTGTCTCTGAGTCAGTGTCAAAGGAAGATGGACTGCGTGGAGGAATCCTTTCTCTAGTAGTCCTCTTTCTTCTTGCTCTCCCGATGGAGAAGGAAGATTTGTACCCCGAAGGCGCAATTAGGCATAAAATAGGGAGGCCTAGTCCGAAGCAATGTGTCAAAAGCTACGTTCAAGGCTACGTTCCACCGGGAGCCGGCACTCAGGGCGCGCATAGTCTTCACCTGCAATCTGAATAAAAAATATCTTTCAATTGCGATTGACCGATGAAGTCTTTCTGGATTTTCTTACTTCGCAGGATATTTACTAGTGCCCCCAAAAATCAGGAGCATTTCAAACCAATCCGAAACCCCACAAATCAGGCGTTGTTGGGGTTTCGAAAAAGGGATTGTTAGGAATTTATGAGCTAAGGATTTCCATATCCTTTTCAGACCAATGTTCTACTAGTTGTGCCACAGTTGCAAAAGGAATATGTTAATAAAACTTCAGATTTTGACTCACACCACAGGTTGTGAATTCTATCCATTTTGTCGCTTTCATGAAGAAGAATTATTCATGTATTTGGCACTTTACATATTTTGTATTTGTAGCTTTTATTGCAACAGTTTTTTTGTACAATAGCAATAAAAAATACAATATAACTCTCAGAATTTTTAATTGCATGTTTCTTTTAATTCGAATTACTTTTACAATATATTTTATTCCATTTGTTATTAATATTTGGTCTTCATCGCGCCGCTACAGGCACTGTCGGGCTTGCCCTCCCTACATGACACTTTCAACAGAAAAATACCATTTACCACGTTTGCCAGATAGAAATCGGAGTAGTGATTCACTATTTTCGTTATTCGAGTTCGAGTAGCGATTCCTAGGCTCATTCACTGGGCTTCATCCTTATACAGCCTTACAAAATATAAGCACGTTAGGGCTTGCCCTTCGTATAAGACGTTTCCATGGTCTATAGATTGAGTTTACCAGTTCCAAAACTCAAGAAGTCATTCACTATTTTCATTATTTGATTTCGACTAGCGATTCTGGTCTTAGTTGTCATATCTAGACACCTTCGGGCTTGGCCTCCGTATATGACACTTCCAACAGTCACGGTCTTGAGACAATGCCTATTTATTCGAAAATTCGAGTCACTCACTGATCTGCGTCTCTCAGTTTAACAAAATATACTTACTGATACTTGCTGTAAATGATACTTACAACATTCACAATTTCTAGGCCACGCATAACAACTCGAAAATTCTAGTAGTGATTCACTATTTTTGTTATTCGAGTCCGAGCAGCGATTTCTGGGTTCGAAAACTGATCGTCTTCCTTCAGCCTGCAAAATATTTTGTTCCATTCTTCTTGAAAATGAGGTCATCATCATAACGCGACAAGCACCTTCGTAATCCTGTATGTGGCGCATGCAACAGTCACAATGTATAGTCCGCGTCCACGCATTTGAAAACTGGACAGTGATTAACTATTTTCATTATTTGTGCCCGATCAACGATTCTCGGGTTCCTATGCTGGTTTTCATGTGACGGCTACCCTACACCGTTCTAGGCATCTGCATCTGCATTGCAGTTAACTCTTTGAACGTCGCCAGCCTATTACTATTATTATTACAGCCTATTATTATATAAAATAGCTATGGCTTTTTAACTTTTCGCTTATAAAATGTTACATAGGAGCCGCTTTTTGACGTATAATCTGTGGACGGATGTTTGCGTCAAGATCCACGTTTCATAACCGTTAATAACATCGATCTTATCACCGCTTTGTACATATTGGAGCTTTGTTTTTCTATGCATAAAGCTGATCGGCAGAAGATTAGGAACTTTGGCATGAGTTCATCTTCATGCGATACTCATGATTCATTGACAGAAGCAAAATGCTCATTGTAAATAGTTGATTTCATTGTTGATGCCGTTTTTTTTACGTGCTATCCTCTATACTGTAATGAGACCATTAAACTGCTTCCAAATCCATACAATGTGTTATCTATAGCGGAAAAATAGTTAACGGCCATTTTTGTCTCGCTTACATGATTGTCACCGAAAGTCCGCTTACTCCTATTCAGTGGGTGCCAAACTTTTCTTAAGACTTGTGTCTAGGCTAAGCCAGGCTGATCACAGGGGTTGGGTACAAATTGGAACAAAATGACATAACTTGGTCGATTCCTGCCACCAGAAGTTAGTTAGTCTTGTCACTTGACATTTGTAAATTGATGATAAAGTATTTATTTGTTTGTCCTTTTTGTTTTTTTTAATTATTTGTGAAACAAGTTGGCGGGGTGTAAATATGTTTCTATCAGTTTAAACTTCAGTTGCAACACATTAAGGTAAGTGGGTCGCAATCATAACTGTAATCATTATTGGCTTCCGATTGTCATTTTCCACTCTTTTCCATTGGACAAGCTTTTCCTTCTGACTTCATCCTAGTCAGGACGATTTCTTAGAAATCAAATAATTAATTTTAAGATATGCCAAATAGATTTTCCTTCTACATTACTTATGACGTCACAAAACCATCAAATTCAAATTTTATCCAAATACCAATTGGAAAAAAAGTCAGCCTTCAAAATCATGTTGGTACAAATTTACATCAACAAATTTAACACCTCTATCATGTTCTAACTCCATCACAACATTTTTCGGGACAACGGAAAAACAGCGACGTTGTCCTGTTTTTTTTTCTTATTTTGGGGAGAGGAAGAGGGAGTTTAACATGGGCGTAGTATGTCTATTGATTTCACATAAAGTTTTATATTTTGTCACCGTTGTACACAAGGTCCTTGCTCACGTCCCAAGAACAGTTTGGGGTTCAACCAACATTCTATAGTTACATTTGGTATTTCATCCGTTCTCACTTGAGACTTACGAGGAAAAGCTATAAAAGGACTAATGTAAGATGTGATATTACTGAGAATGTTCAACATGTCTGTTTTACACAATTACTCGTGAAAAATTTCGCGTTCCGAAATTGCTTTTAAGAAATTCAACAAAAAAAAAATCGAACAAATAATACATCTAACATACATGTACTGCAATATTTCTATTGTTCAGCAATCTAAAACGATATCCTTGTAATAAATAAAAGAACAGTCGAAAGATACGTTTTGTGTTGTTTTGTTTTTGAGCATGTGTTGTTCTACTTTATTGCTTAGTATGCAATGTCCTTTTTGCTGCTGTCACTTGTGTCGTAAAACTACAACTTTTGTCGACATTCCAGAGGAGGAAAATATTTGAAAATACGCTATAGGGAGTGAGAGGAAGATTTTTGTAAATATTGATCCATCCATCGTGACAAAACCCACCAACCAATGGACAATATCCAAGCAGAATGGTGTTGGTAATGTTACGTCGCATCTAACGTCAACTTCGTAGTCCTCTTCTTTGTGGAAACAACATGGGAGCGCTTTTATAGGGAGAGACAAAAAAAAAATAAAATAAAGTGGGAAGAAACGAAACAAAGCCGTAAGAAGTTGTCTCTTCTTTTCTCAGCCATTAACATTTTACCTACCCAGATATTATCTACAGGCCTATAGGCTCGGAAAGGAAAAAGTTACGTTTATAGTCACATTACTCGGTAAAGTTCTATGCGTGTCTCATATGGAAATCCCCACACACACACACACTCACCCACCCATACAAACACATATTTCGAGAATGACGCGATTTACACGACGACTGACGACAGGATGAAATATAATAATAAAAATGAATCTTGGTAAGTTAAAAGTTTGTTACAGAGGACATTTGTTGAGAATGACATAAACATAAACTTTCCCGAGTTAAAAAAGGACATTTCAATAACAAACAAGATGTTAGAATTATATTTGAAAATTGTTAGTGTTTCCCAGGAGATTGTCGAGCTTTTTGCTTGGAAATCAGGTCAAGGTGGAGCGTACAAGGAAGAAAAATCTTTTAGGGAATACAACGGAAATTGGTTTTGGAATTGAATTTCATTGTTTTTGACTGTGCATTGTGTATGTGCAAATTTATCTCATTTAAGTCCAGAGCACACTTTCATCCTTCGTCCTAAACAAGCGATCCAAATCCAATAAAACACGTTCACAATTACCCTTTTCAAAGCAGTCGGTCCCTTATACTCAGAATTTGGTAATAAATAACCACACGATCCTTGAGAGCCCAATGGTATTTGTATCTTATCATCAGGTTGCATATCAAATGAAAAATTTAAGAAGTTTGTACACGGCAATTGTTATTTTTTGGAAGTTCATTTGTTTATCATGAACTGTTGGAGTAAGAATTATTAGAATGCGCTCTGAATTATGGGTGTTCGTGCATCCGCAGGGATTTGTATAAACAGTTCTGCCTCAACACAAACTTATAAAAACAGCTAATAAAGGAAGAATTGATACAATGCTGCTCCTTTTTCAAGTACTCTCGGACTATTTCTCAATCCATCTCCATGTTTTTCGATAAACTTCCTGGTAACTAGCGAATTCTATTGATAAATAACTGATTCCTTATGTGGCTGTCACTTGTCACTTGCATTCTCAGATATTTTTGAGCCGATTTCCCACTTGTAACTTGGATTGACAGATACTTTTGAACTGATTTTTACTTACATTTTGCGAATCATATTGATTTCTCATGCGGCTGTCACATGTCTCTTGCATTGACAGACATGTTTGAACCGATTTTCAGCTGCAGTTTGTGAGCCATATTGTTTTGTATGGCTTGAAGCTGCTATTAAATTCGTGGGTGTTACGTTCAAAGTGAAAAAAATCTATTGGAACGTTTGCAAGCACTGTTAATGAAAGTATCAACAATTAACGACTTTCAAAAACTAAAGACATGTGGATAAGGAATTGAATTATTACAGAAATCAGTTTAAAATTGTGGTTCAAAAAACTCAACTATAGAAACGCTTAGTTGTTGGGACACGCAACAATTCAGCTCCACTAATAACACTATTCATAGTTCCTCAGTAAAGAACAATTTTTGGTTTCTCCACAGACCCAAAAAACCAAACCAGAAAAACTGAAAATAAAAAATTACAAGTGGTTGACTTTATAGCGATTTTCAAATATTTGAAAGATTTACGAATTTTACAAAATCGATTAAACCGAATGTGGCTTGCACTGGAGCCGAATCAAATGCAGTATTTTTTTCTGAAATGATATTCAGTGATTTTTTCAGATATCTTAAAAAAATTGACATTGAAGGTGCCTGGAAACTTTTTAGACTGAATAATCTTAAGTGCTTCTCGGTGACGCCTCAGGTTAATTGTCAAATGCACTAAAAGCGGTATTAGATGCTTTCCAAGTGTTTTTGACAGAGCGTTATCACTAGAACCCCTTTTCTAAAGCTGTTATCTCTGAGCTTTTTTTATTAATTTGCTTGGTATCGACACAGTCTTACAGATGAACCATCTTGGTACTCTACAGAAACACAAGTTTTTTTGTACGCTAGGAGTCCAATTCTGATTTTTGCCGGGTTCCAACCTTTCGAACCGCATCTGGATTTTCCATTTTTCAGATTTTCGTCTCATTTTTCCGATTTACGTCCAGTAGAAACTCCGTTTGTCCGTTTCCATGTGTTGTCAGAAAACTGACAATTTGGTATGAAGTCCGTTTTGGTGTGAAGTCCCTATTTCATTGTGAAGCAAGACAATGTTTACGACAAGAGATGAGATTGGTATGAATTTACAGTGAAGATATGCAACTTTTATGCTAGTAGCTATGGAATCCAGTCATTACTACGCTCTAAGCGATAACCTTGACCCGATGAAGGTTTCGAGTCTTGTATAATAGTATGAAGTTGCAAATTTGAATATGAATAACTGCCCTCCTTAGGCAAAACCTTGCATTGTCTTTGGGTCAAAATTAGGATTCGTCAACTGTCGTCCTTATAACATTGAAGTTCTCACTGATACATATGGAATCCTGTTATCCCCAAAGCTATAAGGGACAATACTACCCTTTTACATCACCAGTCATCACAATGATCCTCGTAAAGGTTAACCGAATAACCTGGCCTGTCCATGAGGATCTATGCGGCCAAGATGTGGGCGGTACGGCTATCTCCAATGTTAGCCTATAAGGAAGCGTCTGAAGGATAAACCAATCAGTAGCATCCATAACACCGAACTAAGATTCTAGTTTTTCATTGGAACTAAGATCCTATTAAGTTTCGAGGAACCGCGGGAGCGACGAAGAGCGCGTTGTTACCGTTATCGTATCTTAAATCCAGCGATAGGGAGTAAGTTTCTTTCAACTAAGTCTGCACGTTCTACGGATAGTCGTTCGGTGCATCGGCCAAGCAGTTTGTGTTCTGTAAGTAGTGCCCTTAGTGTCCTTTTTTCAGAACGACTGAGCAAAGTTTTACAATTTTTTTGAGTTCCGATGTGTACCTTTCTAAAGCCTGGTGCACATCTGCCATCGTTTATCAGTAGTTCAAAGTGGTACCTAAGTACGTAGTATGTTTTATAAATATGCTCCTTAATTTTTGTCAAAATGAGCAGTTTCAACCAAAAATTAGTGATTACTCTGGGATATGAGGCAAATACCTCTAGAATGTGATGATAAGGAAAATTGTGAATGTGATTTGTAAGGAAAAGAGCTTTTGTTTTGAAAATACTGAAATTTGAAATCTTTCACAAAAGGTAATATTGAAACATTTTCGAGCAATACCTGAATGTCTCAATTAGTTCATTGGGGTTTATTGAAGCTGTGTACAAGGCCGGACCCTTTGCGAATGTAGCTAGTTGACATGTATCCAATGACAGGCATATTGGCATAACATTTTGAAAATCAGTATGCTTAGGCATGAAACTTGAGGAACACCAGTAGGAAAATGTGTCCTGAATTTTGACGGGAGTATCGTGTTCCGATTTTCCAAGGAAGGGCAGATGCCTGTGATTAAATATGGGGGGAATTAAACCAAAATTTAGTGGCGGTCATTATGTAATACTGTATCGAATGCCTTTTCAATATCAAGTGATATCTTTATGGATTTTTAAGTCGGAGTCGTCAAGCTAGCGACTCCATAACGAGTCGGCATCCAATCTACATGGCCATGATGTCTGAAGGGTATGGTTACGAATTATACCATTCGGACCAACTGTTTGGCCCCTAAAAAACCAACTATGTTTCTTCGATACTCCTGAAACAACGCAGAAAGTCCTTTCGATTCCTCTTAAACAGTGCCAAACACTGTTCTGAAATTGTCTCACGGTTGTGATCCTTGTTTGGAGTGAGCAAACGTTGACCCACTGTGCTGAGACCTTTTTATGCCCAAAATTTCATGCAGAATATGACTTATGCGACATTTTGAGATGCCTACTGTTTCAGCTATCTCGGGAACTTTCGATCGGTGATCTGCCAATACGAGATTATGGTTTTTTTACGTTGTCCTCCGTGATTGGCGTTTTCCGTGCACCTGAGCGTGGCTCATCAAAGAACGACGTGCGACCACGTTGAAACTCGTTTAACCATTTTTTTACGGTCGCCCACGCAGGAGCAGACTCAACGTACACAGCATCCCAGCGCTCTTTGATTTCGCCGCCCGATTTCCCTTCCGAAAACAAGAATCGAATTACCGGACGATATTGCTCATTCTAAGTTTTTTAAAAATCCGCGGACACGCCCCCTTGCGCACGTGGTCAGAACGAAAGAACCAGACCGTTTTGGCTGAAATTTTGACAGGAGTCGTCTACGAGATTGTTTTTTATTATAGTATTCTTGTGATAGTAGCGTCATCGGGCGGTCAGGCTGAGTAGCTATCAGGCAGCTCTCGTATGTAGCTACAGTTTGTTTCGTTGAGTGCGTCATGCTCACTTTTAACCTATTTATAGAGTTTGACAGCTTCCCCGATCCCACAGTAGCCATGAAAAGAGTTCTATACATTCTAGAGAATTCTAAATTAAGAGTTCTAAAGAGACCACAGTCCTCCGCTGTGATCAGTGGAGGACTGTGCCTGTGACTGAAAATAATCTAGCCTACATTTAATAAGCATAGACTGTGAAACTGTAAAAGACTGTGCTGATAAGAATAAGAAGGCGTAAAAGCTATAGGGAATCGGTAGTGCCCAAGTATCTCCTATATGACGGTCATTATTCAATGTATTTAATCTCTGGGTAGAAAAATAAAACGGTTTATTTCGAGTCATTTTGAGACATATTTTATGCAGTAAATGTAACATGCTAATCAAGTAAGCTGCACCAGACCCCAAGACATTAAAGGCTGAATGACAGTTTTAATCAACAAAATTTGGTTTTTACGACTCAATACAGATTTCCGGTTCAATAGAAGTTATAATCCTCGAATCATGTTCGAAATCACGGATTGAATCGATACGGTCGCTGAATGGTAACTTTTTATCCAGGATAAAGCCTAAATATGTGATATCATGGCACCATGGAATTTCCTTGTCTTAGAAGTTAACGCAATGATCAGGTAGTTTGTTGGCGCTTCTTTTCTTCGTGAAGTACATCGCTTTGGTTTTATCAATATTTATTTTGCAATATGCATTTATTAAAATGTTTAATAACGTTGGACTGAGACACGAACCTTGAGGAACTCCAACTGGCACCCGTTTTCGACTAGGTTCGGACTCTCGTATTTTTAAGTGGAATGTTCTGTCGTTGAGAAACGAATCAATCAGACTGATCAAATAAAGTGGAAACTCAAAAGAAACAAGTCGCATCGGTCTCAAACGTTCATTTTTGACCTCGATTGTGGCTTTACTTAGTTCCTCCTCTCATTTGATGTCTTTGAATGTCTTTTCTAAGTTGAAGTTTGACTTTTTGCAGGCTTCGAGTGGAGCTTTTGTGAAACTCCTTTGTGGGTGATCGTGACGGTGTTCCGTTTCTAGTGAAGATTTCCGGTATCAAGATACTCCTTTTTGTAATGTCGATAAATTATTCTACTTTACGGCTCTAGGTCTGTATTGTTAGGCTTCGATCAAAGGATTTTGATACTTTTCATTTCTTCTTCGTTTGATATGTTATCAATTTGCGCTCAATAACCTTCAGCAACAATTACCAAGACTATATAAATTCAAAAAGGAATGATATCCTTTCATATAATGTTTGTAAAATTAAAGAGATTTACAGTTAACTTACCAAGGCGTTTTGCGCTAAACACTTGCATAAAACGAGCAATGATTTTTATGTATAGAGAACATATTTCCGTTTGAATAAATAATGGTTTATCGTCGATTGGTGATGCTTGAAGAGTTTCCATAAAACATTTTAATTACAATCATGTATCTGTGTATCATAAACAACTCCTTTAATATGCAATTATATTACTTCCATGTTATGATTTTAATGCTAGAATGGGCATCCACTACTATAGAAACTATGCTTCCACAATTTCAGTCATGAGTCCTTTTTCACGTCATTTCCCCCATGGCTTTTATCAGACGCCTCATTCTCGCTTATTCCACACAGTTTTCAAGTCGTTTTTTTTGCTAGTTTGATAGTTATTGACCCATCTGCAATATAGCGCGTTTCTCTGCTATTAAAAAAGAATTCTCATAGGTAATCCTCTTACGCCATTGTTAGTCAGAAATAGAATTAGATGAGCTTTATCTGGGACGTCTATCGTTACCATTTACCAGCGACGTTGACTATTAGAGTAGGCTCCTGTGATTGTTCTTTCCATACTACCCGCAGCTCTTTTTGTCCTTTTTTACCATCCTCATCTGCATATTGAATTTTTTTCACGTTAAGTGTCTATTCCTCTACAGGATTTTAGTATCCCTTCGGGTATTTGAATCCTCTCGCTGTAACCGCTGATCTGCGTGACATGGAATTAACAGTAGCGGATTGAATGGAACGTACTTCATACATGTACAAAGACCGCACATAATTTCTAGTTTAAGTCGCAAAGGGATTCAAAACTCCACAAGTTGACAAGGAATAATTTTAGTTAATTTGAATTTATTATGAACATCCCGCAGGGATCCTATAAACTTTATATGGTCGTGGAAGGAGAATATGTTTTATGGTTCACTAAGGACACTTAAGCGTGTACAATGATAAATTGTTCAATATTTCAGAAAAGAACGTGTTTGTCCAGTGTCAGGACATGGGTAATGTAGCGTCGCATCTTGTTATGGGATCGAATTTATCTTTTCTCCTTAACATGCATGAATTTAAGGTGACTCATTAGATTCGATAAAAATTTATGAAATTTCAAACAGACTATGGTAGAAACCCCAAGCATTCAAGGACTTTAATTTAAGTGAAGGGAAACTGTAACAAATTCAAAATTCAACCAATTATACTGTTTGAAAATACAAAAAACTAAAAACAAGTAAATTAATGCCAAGTGCCAGTTCTTTTGACGATTACAACAGAATGGAAAATTTCCATTTACGTTTTTCCTCCTACCCGTTTAAACCAACTTGCTAAGTTGTTTGTGCGAAAACCATTTCCGGCACATCCTTTTCATTTCGTCCAGAAAACAGCCTATACAGCTAGGAATCCTTGTCCACACCGTGCCATTCACTCACTCACAAGCTGTTTGCTCTCTCCTTTAATAAACTGACATCGTTGCAGATCCAATTACTCTCCGCTGAAATATGACTACAAAGTAAAGTGCTAATGACAGTTTCGAGATTGCTCCTTCCAGTTTAAAAACAAAAAGGATGTAAAACAAACCAAATATAAAATTAAAGCACAATGCAAAAGGACAACAGCGGAAAAATGATATAAAAAAAAATTAAAATTACAAAGAAACAAAACAACAGAGTACAAAGAGATAAAACCCCTCACAAGGATTTCGCCCAAAAACTTCACTCCCTGCTTTTGTAGTCTATTTGTATCTTTGAGCCCCTGAAACTCATTCCTGTCGCTTTTGTGTGCCCATCACCAACAATTTTGCTGTTTTTATTGTCGCAGCTTTTCCTACTTTTGAAAATCGGAAATGGAAAACGCAGTGAATTGAGGACATAAGCGAGTGGTGAGTACAACGAGAGAAGAAACACAGAAAGAGAGAGAGAGAGAGAGGGAAAGAGAGAAGCTGAGAGTAACTGAGCGACAACAGACAATAAAACAGGAGAAAATGTTGGGAAAGTAGGATTTTGTTTGCTCTTTGGGGTTTTTTGTTGCTGTTTTCATTATTTTTCTTTTATTAACCCCCCCCCCCACTGTGGTGTTGTTTTTGTTCTTGATGTTCCTGGTAGACTTTTAATGGCTCTATGAATAATAGAGAAATGTTTACAAGTTGGATGGAAGCTGGGATATCTATAGGGTATGCCAAAGCAAAGTCATAAAACAGAAGCTGAGATAGACAGGATAGACAGTAGTGGTGAAACGTTTGTGGTGAGATTAAATATCTTTCTGCTTTTGAGTGGGAGTGAGGTGGTTATGACGTGATTAGAGCGTTGGAAAAGTAAATATTGAAATTGTTAAATTCAATGGGTTTGATAATGGCTACAATGGAAAGAGATTCAAAACTGATTAAATATTAGTAATTCAAATGTAAAATTTCGTTACGAAGGTAAATTTTGTAACTTTTATGGACATTTCATAGTTTTGTGAAATATTATATAAGGCAATTACTATCCAGGTCGGAATCTGACGATGAAGGAAGCTTCGCATTGAAATAAGGACGTAAAAACCTGTACTCTGTAAACCTTCACCCTGCAGGTTAACTATTGGATACGCTTGCAGAGTAACTCCATTCGGCGAGGTAAGCAGATACGGGTTGAATCACTAGCGGAGTTCGCTTCAGTTCCACTTTTGATCCAGCTATCAATACGTACGAGCCATTTGATACAAACTCTACGTTACGAGGGTGGTCCCATAAGCACTCAGCCTAACCTAGACATGGCGGTCGTAGTTTTAACAATATAACTGTTTTAGAAAGTACACAATCTATGAATTACTTTATTCAGTATTTGTTTGACAGTCACCAGTAGTGAACGTTTTCAGTGAATTTGTGAAAATTGCTCATCGTCTATGGAACAATACTTTTATTTGAAAGGCCTCAATCCAACCAACATAAAAGCTAAACTTGATTCTACTCTAGAAAAGTCTGCTCCTTTGTTTATAACAGTAAAATATTTGGGAGTAGAGTTTAAACGAAGCCGTTTGAGCTGTCAAAACGATCTTCGCAGTGGTCGTACAAATGAACGGCTGGAAATGGTGGAGAAAATTCACAAAGCGGCAGTGGGTGATCGTTGACTGAAACTGCACAAGTCAGCAGACAAAGTGGACATATAAAAATTGCGGCACCTTACATATTTACTGTAATTTTCGGGATGAGAAAGCAGTGTGGACGATATGTGACGCGGTTGCTCACACGCGATTAAAAGCCGTGTCATGAGGGTATTTCAATCGAGTGTTGCATGGATTTCACCATTTCCTAAGCCTGGATGAAGCGTGGTTGCAGCACTTTACACACGAGACAAAAAAAAAAAAAACAATCAGAACAACGGACTGAAACAGGGGAATCAGTTCCAAAGAAGTCCAAGACCTTACCATTTTTTGGATGCGCACGGGAAAGCTTTCAGTGACCACCTTGAAAATGGGGAAATTTCAATGGCGAGTGTTTGGCAAACTTATTTTAACGTTGTAGCGAAAAGTCAAGTGAAACCACCTCATTTGACTAAGAAAAACGTGTTGTTCCATCAGGACAATGCACCAGGACAAATCCGTTAGTTCAATTACCGAAATGAATAAATTGAAATTTTAATTTCAACCTCATGCACTACATTCGCTAGATTTAGGCCCCTCAGATATTCTGCTTTTCCCGAAAGTTCAAAAAAATTGCTCAGTGGACAATGATTTTCCTACGACGAGACGGTGATGTTGTCACCTAATAGCTTTTATGATGAGCAAGACTGTTCTTATTTTTGAAAAAGGATATCGAACTAATTGAGAGTCGCTGGGAAAAGTATAAATAACTGAATGGAGATTAGATTGGAAATGAACGACTATTTGTTTTCCCAACATGTTTCATGTGATTTTTCTTGAGTCAGGTTCTTATGGAACCAAGCTCGTACTTTATTAATTCTCAATAGTTCAACTCAAGCCCGAAAAATAGCAAAACATGTTCACGACATCTCTCTACAGAAAAGCAATAGGCAGTGGATGGAGAGAAGTGTGGTTTTTGTCTAACATTATATAATTCTACCAGGATCGTCACCCTTTGTAAGAATCCTCTATATTTTCATTAGGATTTCGCTGACTTTGGATTGCCTGTGCTCCTTCTGTTTATTGGCGCAATGCGAAAGTTTTAAAAATTTCTGATCGAGGCAGGGTTGTTTTGAGTCCTACCAAACACATTCTTGTCAGATGTGTTCCTACTTCCCCATTGCAAGTGTCCGGAATGTCCTGTCTAGAAAATCGTCGTCCAGAAATAGTTTTCTTTGAAGTGGTTTGTAAAATTCGATTGTTATACGTTTGGTTAGAGTTTAATGTATTCCCACTGCAGTATCTCTTGTATGTGCCAGCGGATCTTTTGGTCCTCCATTTTGATTTTGATTCCATCAACATCCGCATTGGATATCACGACACACAGATTCCGATTCATCTAAGAGCATTGAGTAGAGTCACTACTTCAATAATTTTGACAATTGAGAATCGTCCAGCTCTGTAGCAAGATTGATGAGCGATAGATACCCAGTGCCTCATATGGGTACGTTTCGTCTCTTACTCTTACGTTTCTCTCTTTGATGAGTTTCTCTAGCACTTTCCCGGGGGTGCTTAGCAAACGTAGTAGCCGGTCTGCAGATGGTAGCTCTGAGTTCCCTTTCTTCTTCCTGATAAACAGAAACCTTGCATCCTTCCGGCATTTTGAATTTTGAATGTGCTTAACAACATGTTAAGGAAACTTCGTGGACATGTTATATAACCCCGGATTATATGCTTACTGGTTCCAGAGTCTTTCGAATTTATAAGCACTAAATCACTTTGTTCAGCTCAATAGCACTTAAAAATTGGCAGTCAACCAGCCTTTTCTCTTATAATCTCGTCCTGTGTCACCAAATCGAACACACAAAGTCCGTCAGAATCTGTGCATATCGGATCGATTTGTAGAGACCCTCCCAAAATATGTTGAGATCCTGCGCTTGTTGTGCCTGGTCTTCTTGAACATCATCCTATGTACCGCAGGTCTTGCATTGCGGGCGAGGGTTCGTTCACTTCTTTAGCTCTCGTACTCTCTGTCTTCTTCAGTGACTTCTGTTGTGCTTTCGAGCGTACCAATTAGAAGTCAATGTTGATTTCCTTCCCTCGACTGAAGTTTGTTGCAACGTTTTGTTCAAAAAGTGTTATTCTCCGCGTTTGTCGCAAATTTTTGGACACAAAAAGTCTTATCATGTGCCCTTGGTTACTGCGGCAGTTTTAATGAATTTCTTCTTTCCTTCGTCGTTTTTATAACTACGCTATTGTTTCCTTTTAGTCGCTCCTCTACGCTTCGATCCACGGCTTTCCTCGTGGCCAGGTCGTACCCAAGTGTCAGCTTCGGCTTGCAGTCAGGTAAAGAGTCTTATAGTTGCTAGGAATTATCGTTTCTACCTCAAACGGTGTTCTGTGCATGGCTTTAGAGAGAATCTCTAAGGATGGTTTAGGGTTGATGGTTCCGGCCCTGCACACTTCAGTTGCGCATCCAGAGGATTTTGCACCGTTGCCTCGAACCGATGAATCTTGAGCAGGGGGAGCATTTTGGGATAGCGGCCTCGTCACAAACGCAACGCAACGACGATCCTGCCGCCGTTGTTTCATAGCAAATCTCAACTAAATTCGATGTTTTCTAGAGTTTTTAGTGTTATCAGCAGATTTGGTCCCGGGCGAGAATGATTACTTCCATACATTGATAACATATAGTTGCTGATTATTCAGTAGCCAAGCGTTGCTCTATTGAAAAAACTAATGAAGATCGCATGAGCTCACAGCTTTTTCACACGTCTGATATCCCCACTCCTAGACCATTTATGCACATTTGTCATTGATGCTCGGTTTGTGTGTGATTCTAGTGGCTCGGTTCAGCCTCAGGATAACCGGCAATAACATCAGTCACCCTTCAGTTGGCGAAGAGATAATAATAACTAAAGTAATATAAGATAATCAGCATCTACAAAGGCAGACATGTTACCCTTCAAAGTTAGTCAGAAAAGGCTCAGGAGCTCCGAAACGAGTCCTTCATCACATGAAGCAAGACAAAACGGAATGCTTTATATTTTATTCTCTATAACAAATTCTATAGTATTCTATAGTTATTCTAGAGTCAAATCTTGCCGTTGTAAGGGGTGTCTTATTCTGAACCTAAAAAGTCCTTGTGGATTTTTGGCAGTATGTCAAAAGGTGGAGTCGACCTCCTTTTTTTTTGAATTTAAGAGAGGGCGCGAAAGACGAGACAATGTTTCCAAAGGCGGTTTTATAGAGGAAGGTTTTTTTTCAAGGGAACTCCTCGCCGATGATAAAAGATTTCGTTAAAAAAGAAAAAATAGCTGCTGTTGGAAAAGAGTTTGAAATTTTCCTGTGCTTCGTCACTTTCAAACGATATGCACAATACAGATTTGAAATTTTCATGTTTTTTGTCACTTACAATATTTCCAATTTTACCCGTTCCCCTCCCACTTTTGACAAAATTTACTGTCGATTTTTGTGTAAGGCAGGCATAAACGTCAAACGGTTAAAAGTTCATGAAAATCGGTCGAATCAATTCTGAGATTAACTGCCAGCGGTATAGAAAAATGAAATTTTAATCAAAACACATTTTATATTTTAATTCACTATTTTTAATGAATTCTTTACGGAAAATGATGATAAGTCTGCTATCTCTGGACCACATAGAAGTGGTCCAGTGGTCATCAATATAAAAAATGCTATTCCATTTGCCTGACTTCTTTGCTCTGCAAACGGCCGTCTCTTGCAGCCATCTTTGTCGCCTTTTCAGCCATCAAAACCCTCTCCTCGTCCTTATGTAACACATACTTAGTTGTAGGCTGCCATTCCGATGTCCTGCCCATAATTTCTAGAATTTTCAAAAGCGATTCAAATGAAATTTGTAGCGATATTTCCACAATATCCTGGTCAACAAACGTATGTTTTGGCACGATGGTCCAAAGATCTGATTACAGCACTCACAGTAGTTTTGCGTGTTCTTTCTCAGGTATCGAGGAAGCAAATATTTGTTGGTTTATTATTCAAATACAGGTTTTATATACTCTTGTACTTCTAGACTTAGGGCCGAATTATGTTTGATCCTTCGAGTACTTGCACAAGTCTGGATAGCAAAGCGGATGCTGTGTAACTGTGGACTAAAAGTCGGCCAATATCTGTTTTCCATTTTAGCTAAATTATGAGGATTTCATTATATTGCCAAATAATAATTGGCTGACGTTTTCTCAGTCGCTTTCCTGGTCATTAAATTGGCTTTCTCAGCAATTTTTGCTTTTTGCGAGGTTTTTAAACGTTTGGATAAGCTAGAGCTTCGTTTTTCTCTGGTTTTCTCTTTTGTTTCTGCTCTAATTTTTTCTTTTCTTCAGCTCTTTTATTTCTGAACATCTTTATCAGGGTTTTTTTTTGACATTTTTGAAGTTCCCAAACATGTGTTTACCTGCGTGTAACACGCAACGTAGCTTGTGGACGACGAAGTTGACTCCGTAGAGATTGTCGTCGAAAAGGTTGACAAAAGTTTTAGGTTCCGTATTTTTTATCGCGTCAAAATGGAACTCCGCGCATAAGGAACTTCAGCAGTCAAACGTTTTGTTTCTTCAGACACATGAACAAAACGCACAAATACGAGATTGACATGACTTTTATGATATTTTAGAGAAAGATATGTTGAGTTGATACCATTTGAGGCTCAGTTTCATTGCTTATTGCATAGGAAGGACAGCCTTAAGTGCCAAACCATGAATGTCGTAGCATTAGCAAACAAACTAGCGTTCGTTAATCGGTAATGACTCTATTTAGATGGTAGGGTGGAATTTGTGGGATTGGTGATCCGAGATGGTTGATTTTTGAAAAGTGAAAATTTTCTTCCATCTAAAGTGACAATTCGACGTAAATAAATAATTTTTTTCGAAGAAGTATAGCAAAAACGAGTCATATTACATAATTTCTCGTCGAATTGTACCAAATTATGGTGTTATGGTGAAAATTGTGGAACTGGTGGCGTGAGATGGACATAGTTTATCTGAGTTTGTGAACATCGTTGTAATATAATTTGTCCTCGGAACGTTCCGTCGTTCTTCGTTAACTTATTCGTTTCGTCCACAGACGCGCTTCGGCGGTGCGCCATCTTACGTGTGATGTTCCGTTCGGAACGGAACAAAAAATAATTCCATCCCAGTCAAAGGCAAACAACTCAGTGAAACAATCTTTATAATACTTTGTATCATACAGCCTGAGCCTCCTTTATAATACCTCAATTCAGCCTGGCCTACAGTCATAATTTGTCGAACATTCTGTACTGTGCTCGCTCTCATACCTCTTGCTGTTGTGCTCATTTTGGCTTTGAATTTGAGCTGTTTTTAACGTAGTGTGGCACTTTGTCGATTCACGTATTTACTCATTGACGTTCAAATAAGCACTGAGGACATGTGAGAGAGCCAAAAATATTGAAAAGAATAAAACTGAGAGAGAGGATAAAGACGATATTCAGTCGGCAGCTGCGAGAACACTGGACAGAACCGAAGTGGCGCGCTCGTTTTTAACTATGACAGAGTACACAAGTTTTTCGTTAAAATATTTTAAAGAGGTTATTTTGTACCTTAATTAAGGATTAAATAAACAAATGCTGCACTAAAACTGAACAGCAGACTATAACTTGTGTAATTCAATATCAGACTCCTTTATTTAATCATCATTCAACTGAATTGCAAGAATAAGAAATTGCAAGAATAAGAAAGTTTATAGAAAATGGTGATAATTTTCAATGATCCAGTTTCAAAAGTTTACGAACTAAAGTTTTTAGTCTGAATTTTAGTGCAGAACGTCCTATCTTGCTCTTGACACATTCAATTTCCACTTTCATATGTATTATTATTGATTTTCCTGTTATAATTGCCAAGAGAATTTCCTTCCCAATCCACGATTTAAAATCCAAGGAAGGACTTTTCACGTATCGGTGCAATCATCATTTCCCCATCAAGTTTAAACCTAATAAAATGATTGAAATTACAAGACACAACTCTGCAAATGCACTTCTCACTTTGAATTCAAGTCCTTGATGCTCATCAGAAAGTCAGCAAAGCCCCTGACCCAAGACGCGTCAAATGAATGATCCCATAAAGAAAAAAAAGGAGAAAAAAAAATTCTGCAACGAACGTGGGCGGAAGGATATCCTACATTCCATGCCATACGATACGACAATGATAGAGAAGTGTGCGCAAGAGTACGAGGAGTGCTCCATTAAAACATGTCGCACAGAGGATATTAATTTTCATCTTGACATCACAGACAAACGCAAAAAGCGACACAATCTCAAGTTGAAGATGTTGAAATGATGTTATCGTTTCAGTTGTATTCACCATCTTGTTATTATATCAACATACATACCATTCATAAAATACATTCAAAGAGACGCCCGCATGTCTAGGACTCTCTGCCTTGCGTTTCAAATACAATATTTATCATTGGAAACATTCAGAATCAGAATGCTTTTGTGGAAGTTTGTGCCCTATTGGTCTTTCCGCTGTAATCAGTCCTGGCTATTGTTTGCTTGCTTGTATAACAGAAAGGACAATCTCTCGAAATGGATTGATTGATTTTGCGCAAATTTTTCATGTTCTTGGGCAAATAGAAGAGAAAGATCCTTATTTTTGGAGAATCAATAGTATGGATGAAATAAAACATTTAATCGGTTTGTGGGATCAGATTGGAGATAGCCTACCTCGTCGTCGTATTTTATTTCTTTTTGATTAATGTATATACGGTAGTTTTGACTATATAGACGGTTCCTCAGTCAACAATGCATTGGCAAAGGACACCTAGATTGCTTTGTGGCCGGAGTGAGGATTGAAGAATTAATAAAAGAAAAAAAAAACCAATTGAATCAAACAGACGAGCGATAAATTAATCGTGAGGAAAATATTTGTTGAAAATGCCGAAATTTTCCAAGTAAGTTTGAAATATTTGTTTTGTATGTTTCATGTATTTGCCTAGAGCGATTTGTTTATTTCGAAAAAGTTTCGGCATAGACACTAGACGTCAAGTCTGGTTTCTTGTTTTCTATGAAGATACACGTCGACATTTTGTTTTGTCAATCTTTGTTTTGGGAAGTTCTAAACTTGGATTTCGTATTCTTCAAAACACGTCGACAGGAACATGTCAAATTAGTTCAATATCAAGCAGCTGAGAAGTCCTGTTTAAGGTAAGTCGACATTCTTTGACGCAGATGAATTCATGTGCATCACAATAATTAATGTGAATACATATGCTTCGAGTACGGAAAGCATTGAGGTCTTGGGATTTTTCTAGGTCCTTTTAATGTCAGAACCAGAAAAAGGTGTAGTTGTTAGTACAGTCGTCACAAAGGAACTAGTGCCCTGACTTTTTTGTTTTTGAGATTTTGACCATATAATCGTTTTAGTTTTACAGTATCCTCCATTTATGTACCAAAGACGCAAAAGGCTCCGAATCGAACGTTACGTCCCAGATGGTTTCAACGCAGCCATTCGGGCGGAAAATTGTTAACGTTCGTAATGGTTATTCTAATTTGAGCCACCATTTCTAGGGTTTACTTCCCCTCGGGTGGGAGTGGTACAAATCCCACTGAACCGCCGTGGCATTTTATTACCCACCAAGAAGGATTTGATCTTTCAGTTCGATATTAGTTCTTCCAGGTTCATCGAGCTTGCTTTGAACGGATAATTAACTGCTTATTAAGCGCGAGATATACACTAAAATGTCATATCTGCGAACTATATCAGCAAAAAACCATCCTCTCTTATGTAGCTCGAGTTGAGAGCGAAGGGAATCCGGCACACAAATGATAGTGGTGCAAGATCATTCACGGTACCATCTTATCTTTGTCATCCTGTTGCGATGCTGTCCAGATATAAACAGCAGGTCGGCTCCTTTCTACCTCACTACCTGGTCAAACAGGTTCTGTGAGGTTGTGCTTTGATGTAGCCTGATCTAGAGGATTCATCAGAATCATAGCCTGCCTCTTCTCTTGGTCGTTTCCTCTTTATATTCCAGACGCTTTTCACTGCCTGGACCGTGAGCTAGATCTCCTGATTTTAGATCTTTGAGGTTAGACAAAACAAAGCATGCTGTATTTGTGTACTCTTCGGGCGTTTAACCAGGAATACGACACTTGTAGCGCTGGTCGCTTTGGCTTGGCTCCGTGCAGTTCTATAAAATGTGTCGAATAAAGGCATTTATAGAAACGAGTCAGGACCAACGCACATCATATTTTGATTTTCTCTTTGGCCAAGAGTTGTATAGCGTCCTTTTCTGGGATGACATCTATGTACACCTTTTGCCCACTGTGGTTGACAGGAGTTAAGCTTACCCTAAGAATGTCTGCTGTAAGAAGAATTTTCCTGATGACCTAATTTACTCCTTCCGTTGCCGCGAAACATTCAATATCTCTTATTCCCAAAGGATTTATTAAATGTGGTGTCAATAAAATTTTTGAGCATAGGAGTTCGGCGAAGGCACCCTCGTACTGTCTGTGTCTACTTCCGCAATTTCATGAAAAGGGCACCTATTTTGATTGTTACAAACGTCTTACTCCAGGCCAGACAGGAGTCCCCACCTGTCTGGCCTGGGGACTGTAACTCCTATCACTTTTTCCCGTCGTTTCTGTCGATACATAGTGAAAGCATTCTTGCACCCTTTGTTCCTGACCTTTTAGGGGTTATTCTGGATTCTGCACGCCCTTTCAGGCGTGAGTTTTTTGACATCTTTTGCCCTTGTACGTTGTGCCTTCTTTTTTGAATTCTGTGTCGATTTGTAGCGTGCAAGTTTGAAGTAATTTTCTATTTCTTCCTTTTTCCCGCGATTTGGCCCTAGGCTACTAGAAGGCAGACCTTTTGGTTGTCGTTTGACAACTTCTCAGAGATTGTCATCTCCCATTCTTATTCACTTAGTTGAGCTGAAAGAGGCTCATTCTTTGCCCTTTGGTCGAATTCAGGGGAGCGAATCCTCCAGGGTGCCGTTTCTGTCTTTAATGTCTTTGTTGACATTTTTCATATTGACATATTGGTCTATTGACATATTGGTCGCGTTCATCATAGCTTAAAGGACCGAACTTTTGTTTAAGTTAGCCGCTCCTCTTCACTTCGTAAAGGATCTTGGGGATGATCAGCTTGAGGACCTTGTGACAACTTCAACCAATTCAACTTTCAGAAAAAGTTGCAGTTGTCAGATCAGTTCATAATGGAGTGATTGTTCATAAACTCTGATTGTTGCTTGGAGATTTTTTGATGATAATACGTTCCCTTCAGTTTTCAAATTTTCAGCGAAATGAGGAATATTCAGGGGCTTTTCTGTAGGTTGTTTTCACTGTACAAGTGAGTTTCGTAAAAAGGATCAATTTGTGTACAACCAAACGATTGCCTTAAAGCGTGATCAAATTTCAGAATTCTAATTCATTGTGCGTGTTACTCTTGTAAACAATGAAACGAACGAAGGGAGAAAGTTAGCTCTTCCGAACTTCTACAGGAATCTGGTTGGCAAATAGTAGACTCAGAAGGCTGTTTACGCCCTGAGTGAAGGGGTCTCAGCAGCGGAATGCTACTAGACTACCCTCCAAACACCTCCCCTGTCACACTGAGAACTCAGCCTGGAAATGTTTGTCACATTACTTCGGACTAAGCATCTATTTCCTCACCGATTGGCGTCTTCGGTTAGAGGAGTCCCTTTTTCAGTGGGAGGGAACGGAATGGTAGAGGTTACGGTAAAAGTGACCCCTCTTCCCTCTGCGTCAGCCAATGGTCCAAGATGTCTTTCTTCGTCAGAATAACCACCCGAGCGTAATATGCCACACAGTTCCATTTGTCAATTGTTGATATAATCAAATCAACCAAACTTTCTGGAGAGAGTTCACTTATTTTTTCGGAAAGGAGAGAGCGTTCGTTTCCCCACCGTCTACACTCGAAAAAGGTCTGGTACGCGCCGTCCACGCTCCCAGGGCAGATCAAGTAGTCGAGGGACCGCGTCTTTCCCATCTTGTGCAGGTAAGACAGGTAATAATCATGCTCACTGAGCTGGGTCAGTTAAAAAACGGTCTCACCATGACCACGACTAAACCATGGCCTCACGTCGCTAATGAGTTGCGCCGTCCATCTAACCCGCATCTCATGTTCCCAGTTGTTCTGCCACAGGGCGAGAGTCCGTTGCCTTTCCTCGCTAGCCTCCCTCCTTTGTTCGTCCCTCTGAAGATAGACCTTTCTACGTCTCCCGCTAGGAGGGGGATCGACACAACCTTGCAATAATCATCACCGCTGGTTCTACGACGGTATGATATGCCGATGCGATTCGTAACGCTCCTCGACCTGGATCAAACGCTTCCGGTACGTCTACTTGTCAAGGCCATCACCCCAGACTTCGGATCCGTATAAAAGTATGGATTCCATCGTATTCATTAATTGCATTAATATTCATTAGTTAATAATTAATTTTTCCAAGGAAGCTTACCTTAGAATTTATTATGAAGCCCAAGTACTTGACTGCGTTCTTGGAGTCGATAAAAGACTCGATCCGTTTTTCGTCAGAACGACAACTTCGTCAACTTTGATGAGCGCCAGGCTGAAACCACGGCTGATCATCCATCCATCCACATGTCGCATAACCGCACCCAGTTTGAGTTGCGCCTGTTCGATCGAGCGCCTAGCCTCTTCCAGCAATCGCAGCCTCAAAAGATCGTCATAAGAGGCGTTCCATAGATCAGGGTCCAGGATCCCAGTCCAAGGTCCCATCTCTCGGCGTCCTTCCTGCGTGTCATACAGCGAACTGTGATCCCTTAGATAATCCTTCAGCATCGTAATCAGATATTCCGACACTCTGAAGGTATTTTCGAGAGCGCTAATGACATCCGTCCATCTTGCGGAGTTGAAAGCATTCCTCACGTCCAACGTCACGAGCAGAACAATTCGCCTTGAGCGCTGGTTGTGGGCTTCCGCTCTCCAAACCGCATGTATCACATCCATGATGGCACCTATCGTGGATCTCCCAGGCCGGAAGCCGTACTGGTGTGGAAACGAATCTCCAGCGGCTTTGATTGCGTCGATGGGTCTTCTCTTGATATGCTTCTCAAGCACCTTCCCAGCTACGTCTAGCATGCACAGTGGGCGGTATGAGGATGGTAGCTCAGTGTCTCCCTTCCCATTGCTGATTAACACCAGCCTCGCTTCCTTCCAGCGTAGCGAAAAAACAACCTCTTCCTGGTTAGGCCTGGTAAGACAAACTCGTTTTGGTGTTCGCCGATCTGGTTCTCAAAAAATTTTCCAAGAAGGCTCAGTGATGTTCTGTGGACAGGCTCAGCTGGATCCTCCCTGAATGCAGAGCGGTATCTTAAGAAAAGACATCACCGGTTACAGAACGATCAGAACGATACAGAACGAGTTTTTATATTTTATTGAGGTCCAACTCATTATGTGTGTGCATTCAATCAATCCTTTACTTTGAGAATGGTAGGATTTTTTTTTATGTATGCTGGTCTCAGCTGCTTCATTTCGAGCATTTTGGTTAGCTCGTTATGTAAAGAGGACTCGAATTGTCTTTCCAGTCAGTTGTAATATGACGATACACCCCGAAACGTGAAATCCAATCACTGACAAGACCGCAGAGGATTTTTTGGACCGTTATGTCCTTAGTCGGAATTAGCTTGAGCAAACAAATGAATCTGTCACAGCAGTTCAACAAATAACGAAACTCTTGCGAAGAAGGTAATGGTCCAAGAGTCCGACGTTGACGTGACTGAATCGGTCGCCAGAAAGAAGGAATTTTGTGAAAAGACCTCTTTTCTGGCCTTGGATCGAGCATCAATTTGGGTAATCTCTCTACAATCCTTTTTGATTCAAGACCAAGTCAAATGATCGGTCATTATTTTGACCGTAGTGAAAACTCTTGCATGGGAAAGATAATTACAGGAATCGAAAGCTGCCTGTCGCATATCCTGTGTTATTCAATTGTATGAAAAGTCAAATTCAGTTTTAGGATCAGCACCAAGTTCAAGTTGCAATGAAGAATTGCATTCGTTGTTTAAAAATTAATTTATGTTGGCGTTGGCAACGGCGTGGTTAGAATCATCAACATGCAAACACAGTCAAGCATTGTTTGGTTGGTGAACCAAAAAAGCTCAGTTGTTTAGCTCATCTCTGAACTTTTCAAAAAATTTTCTCTAAAAATTGGTTTAATTCATATGCTCTACATATTTGACTAACATTATCAGATCCGTCTTGAAAGACCGAATATATGCTGTAAAAATTTGAAGAAACTTGTATCACCTTCGCAATTTACCAGCTTGTGCTTGGGCGAAGAGTTCCACAAGGCTCGTGTTTGAACCCATTACTATTCATTTATATACCTGAGATAAACATTTTCTAATGCGTGCCGACTAGAAAGTTTTCTGGACGATGCATTCTTTTATACAGCCTCAGTGAACTCCAAAGAAATAATTATTAACTTAGAGACACAATTCGAAAAATTAATTCAGGATTTTCATTGGTAAAAGATTAAAATGAGTATCGCAAAAACTAAAACTGTGTTTTTTTAAAGGCACCTTTCGGGCCTTCGCTTCCTGCAACCAGCACTACCTTTTGCCTCGGTCCATTGACCACGTCCTCAGTTTTGAAGTCCGTGCAGCGATGACAGATTTCCTGATTGATGTCCATCTATTAGTTCTTCCAACGAATTCCTTTTCTAGTATCCGTTGTTCGTCTTTACGATTCACATGGCCAGCCCATTGCAGCTACCGCAGTCTTACAATCGTTCAGACCTCCGGCTCGTCAAAAATTTCATACAGCTCATGGTTGCATCGAATCCGCCATTGCTCCACGTCTAGCATCGCTTTAATTACCCGCCTCAGGACCTGTCGCTCAAAGGCGTCCAATATATTAGCAGATGCTTGAGTTAGGGTGCATATTTCATACCCATAGCATAGCACAGGCCTAATCACAGATTATGTACTTGGAGCTTTGTTCTCCTGTGTGTGCATATGAGAGCTGTACTCTTCGGCGTATTTCTACTCGTAAATCAGCGGTTCACATTTTTTGAAGCAGGATACGCAAATTCGCCCACATTTTCGATTCTATATTCGCCAATTATGTTAATTTCGTTATTTGGAATTTTATTTACCGCTGAATACAGCGCGTGCAAAACGTCAAACGGTGCTTATTGCAAAGACGGGTTAACGATGGCTCCCGCTTTAGCTTCCGGTAAAGAATGAGTTAATAACGTTCTGTGTGTTACGTACTTTTGATACAACGCCGTCTTGTCTAGCGATTTACTTGCGGAGAGAGCACAACTCTAAATTTGCTTGAATAGTGGACATTTATTACGTTATGATGTTGCTTGTGGTCGACCTGAGAACTTCCTGTTCCCGTTCCTATTCGGATCTGCTATTAAATTCATCATAACCTTTCGACTCCTGCCAATTCTTCGTACAATTTCTGCAAAACTTTCCTCTTGTTATTCTAGGGTGGCTACTGCACACTGCTGATGTTGTCAAATGTCAGTGTTGTGAAGTTCACAATTTGCAAGCCGACATAAACTAATTTGAGATGCAGGCATTATGTACTATTTCTTTACGGATCCTGAAGTTTTTAAAAAATACAAAATCTGAAATTTTTCGGAAACTGCAATCATTTTCAAAACATGGAAACTTGTGAAAATTTAAAAACTTGCCAAAATCTGAAGTTTTGCGATAAAAATAATCATTTATGTAATGTGCTGTAGTATACGTGTGCCTACACAGTCACACGCATTCAGCTAGAGCACGATGCGTCAGCGTCAGACCTCAAGTGACCGCCGGAGAGAGCGCACATGTAAAACGGAATACCGTCTCAATCCTTCAAATTACTATTTGCAATAATTATTTCTTCTTAATAATAAATCATTGTGCTCTCAATGAAACATGAATATTATTATTTAACTTTAGAACACAACAATTCCCAGGTATTTTCCCAATTCGCAGAATGTCTTCTTTACCAGTATTCGTAGTTAAGGAAATAATCAGAAATTGTTCGAGCGTCCCATCTTTTATTCGAGCACTGTATTTCACATATCCAAGCGATACCATTAAGCCTTCCTAATAAAAGTTGAAGGATACGAAGTTGGATGGTCAATCTTTGTATCCATCCGGTCTACACTAAATTGCTATTAAATTACTTGTTTTAAAGAAGAATTTGTTACCTTTTCGGAGTAAATGCTTTTTCCATTCATCTGAGCCTCCCTCTGAAATCATTTTCAGGATATTCCAGGATTCAGGATGATTTTCATTCAATATCATGTGTAACTTGAAAAATTCGAGCTAAGCAATCCCACTTAAAATTATCACAAAATTGTGCATTTGGCAAACGGAAACCTCCATATCTTATCCTTAAAATGTTAAAAGGGATACCAAAATAGGCAAAAGAAAAAAACTCAGCAAATAAGTCGAAAAGGAAGCTATGAAAATGGAATGAAAATACTCTCACAGAAATGGAAGGGAAAGCAGCCAAAAAAAAAGCTAGAGTAGAACAGCAAATTGATGGAAATGTTTATGACAAGGACGACGGTACCATACGATGGATGATCTTTGGGGTGATAAATATTTCTTTCCTATCTACACACTTACCTTGGTGTGTGAAGACATGTGCTGCTAAGCTTTTTAGCTGTTATATAATCACGTATACACATAAATGCTGATACCGGATAAATACTGGTCGAGAGCCTACAAAATAGTATTCTACATCGTTCATTTTTTTTGCTAAGATGGTGGATTATATGCGATACCCGGATGAATACCTTAAAGATGGCTTTTGCCACATAAATGTTATACAGCGCCAGTGAAAATGGAGCGATAAAGTGCAGGAAGCAATCTATTTGTAATGACATTCTAAACGTTTCCTTTTATGTCTTTACCTAAAGTATATGACGCAAGAATGTCAACTGGGAAAGTTATGTTTCCTGTACTTAGGATGTAACGCATGGGATGACAAAGAAGAAATGTATCTGGCTGTTATTTGAATAAGAAATGGGGAATAAGTTGATTCCTGCAAATAATTATTGTTGATTTTCCTTAATATTTACATTCTTTTTCGTTTTATAACAATCGCTGAGAATTTAAGCACTGATTTTCGCTTGACTTTTCTGAGAATTTCGAAGCAACTTCAAAGTGACTTCAAAGCGTTAGTGATAAATTCCTGTTTCATACTTTACTCAACAACACACGCACACACATTCCAATGATTTAAGTATCTAATTCAACGTTATCACAACACCAAAGCTGTCACATTCATACAACTCCTAAAAGTGATTGTGAACATTCCAACCCCATGGTAACATTCAAAAGAGCTGTCGTTGACAACCCGCACGAGTTATCGGATTCTTACCAGGATAAAGGAAGAAAAAACTTTCTAACTACATGCCACGAAAAGTAGAAAACTTCATGACTGGTTACTTCCGCGTTCGTATGTCCTGCATGTTCCAAATATGGCAACTATTGTTTAGCATTTGCAACAACTCCTACGACGATTCAGTTTTAAGGACAACATGTGTGGAAAATGGTAGGATGAAATTTAATTCATAGGCGGCTTAGTGGAATGCAGAGGACACTTGAATCTAGTGTTGTTAGTACACCCAAGTATTCGACTCCTGCGAACAAAAATAAAAATTGTATGCGGACTCAATGAAATCTTGTGCGAAATCGCTTGGTCTCCAACGAGTCCTTAGAATTGAAAATTTATGTTAGTCCCGTCTGTATCACTCTTGTGGATATTCACTCTTCCAAAGAGCGCTGAACCTCTCCATATTGGATGTTAAAAATTTGAGTACGACATGGCAGTTTGTGGTTTAATCCTGTTTGCGAGGACATAACGTTTACAACATACAAATTTCAAAATAGTGAACACATATATCGGGTGGGCTTATGTATGTTTGCAACGTGAAACGTAAAGTACTTTAGTTTTTATGTCCATGGTAGCCCGCAACAATTGTATCTATTGGCAAATGTTTGAACATATTTCGTTGGATGACGCAGTCATATACCATGCACATACGTTTTGTTTGTCGGTGGAATATGTCCGGAGGTTTCAAGGAACCGCTTGTAAACACGAATAGCATAGAATTCAGGTCAGACTCACAAAAATGTGGCACCGCATGAGAATGAATACAGGAAGTGTTTCCTTGCTTGTTTCATTTGAAGATACTTAGAATTAAAATCATTTTACGTTATAAAGATAACGAAAGGTTAAATTTAAATGTTTACATCCCCAGACTATCTCTGAGGTCAGAAATGTTCAATTAATATTACTTCTCTCATTTTATCTGTCATTCACAGAAAAATAAAAAGTGGGAAAATCAAAAGTCTTCTCACCTGTCCTGCATTACTTATATTTACCTCTGAAAAGGAGTACGAAGATGCAACCTCTTCAAACTGAATCTGATTACGTCTAATCGCATTCTAAAAGATACCAGAAAGCTCATCGCACAATACGGCAGGAGATATACCATAACATGTTCGAAAAATCAAGCAGCAACAAGCACCATAACTTATCAGTATATCAAGCCATAACAATCAGCCATAACTTGTCCGGTCGATCGAGCCTCACCAGCCAATCTTAACCTACATTTTACAGAACGGGACCGAAGAGGGAACCCTGGTCTACACTTGATGTGGATACCATTATCGATGGACCCTGTCTGGTGTCGTAAAGTGGATTGGATTGCTCAGCGATCTTATTTCTGAGTCTTCACATGGAATATTTTTGTACTTGGAACCCTAAGCCTTACTACGTGTTTTAAACCAGATAAAAATCCTTCAGTTGATTCCAGATTATTCACATCGGATATTTTGGTACTCGTGGTGAGTTTTTCGGGGCTTTCACTAAATACATCTATAAAACGGAGTAGAATGCGTATCGAATGTTCAACATCACTAAGAGCTTCTTAAGACAGTGAGGACATTCTCGTGATACTTTTGGCAGGAAAAGATAGAATAAGGCATAAGAGATTTACATTTATATTGAAATTTTATCCAAACTTTGTTCTTTTTAAACGATATGATTTGCTAATTACACTTTGTTCATTGCATAAGTACATACAGCGTTAATACTTCGAGAAAACATCTGATCAAACGTGAGAGTACCTCTTTTGAGAGTTTTCCATTGAAGTGCAATGTAAATAGAAATCTGCTTGGGGTTCTTTTCCTCGGTCTCTGAGCAAAACTTGGAGAGTGTTAACGCTGTATAAAGCTGTGGTAATTATTCGCAAGCACTAACGCGCCATACAAATTGATCAACTGGAGCAATATCTCGCCAATAACGTGGCGAATGTTGTCTTCCAAATATTCAAGAGTCTTAGGTTTCTTGACGTTTCTCCACAAAAAAGTCGAGCTTTGCTACATCACAAGATCTTCCATGCCGTCTAAAACGTGCAAAACGATGAAATTATGCGCTCATAAAATGCTCCTTTTGATGAGCATTACTACAAAAAGGATGAGTGTCTTCACCAATTTAAAAAATCTTTCTTATGAAATTCGGGAAATGCAGTAATTTCTTATTGGGCCCATACGTCGAATCAACGCCGGAGCCCGCGAACCGAAATTTGTCGTAAAAACTTTCATAATGCGGAAAAAACAGGTTTAAATGTTGATGACAATGACGATGACGATGACGAGTGGACTGAATTAAGTCCACATCGATCCTGCGCTCTACAGCTGCTATGATTTCATCATTACGCACTGCATGACCGTTTGGATGGATGCATATTACTAGTGAAGGTGAACGTGGCGCGGGAATAATCCGCGTTTAATGGAATTAATTTTTATCAAGAACGATTATCTCGATCATAAAATTGACAGTGTGCGCGAAAAAGTTCTCGAACAAGACCGTTTTTGTCGCCGCAATAAATTTGCATGATTTGCGGATGTTGCTTAGGCGCTAACCTATTCATGATAAAATGGCAAATCAAACTAACCATAAACCGCATGATAGCTGTCAGAGCATACGTCGCATTAAAAAGTGTTGCCAACTTAAAGCATATCTTTCTCCTTGATGCTTCGAAGTGTGAATGCTTTTTAGTTCTTACGCTATGGCGGTGGTGTAAGCACAAACAACGAAAATATTCACAGATCACTTATCAAAACCATAAGTCAACTTATGCTGGTGTCGACTTATTGTCGAAAGCTTTGAGAGAGGTATTCTTTTCTAAGGAAAAAATACCAAAGAAATGGTTGCCAATCCAAACGAAATTCCAGTTATTTGGGTCGAATACCGTTATATGAGGATTTTTTTCCAAATGCGAGGGTATGTACTTACGCTTTGACAGCGCTAACTCTCTCGAACGATTCTCTCAGTAAGAGATTGCTCAGAAGAGCTCTCTGTTTTTGCTCAGAAGAGCAAAAACTTTGGAAGGGGTAATATTCTTTTTCTTTCAATTTCAATTTTCTTTCAATCCAAAAACAATTCAAATTATTTTAGGCAAATGCCATTAGACCAGGTATTTTTTGTGAGTGCTTTAACTGTGATGTGCTTACGCTATGATCGCAAGAACTAGTTCGCCCCATATCGGTCGTTCAATCGAGAAACTCACTCATGGACGTCAAGGAAACCCTACAAAAATTGACAAAAATACAATATCTGTAATTTAGAATCATCAGACGTTTGTGAAACAAATTTTTTTGAAAGATCATTAGATGTATTTATAGATAGTGGAAAGCGTTCATAAGATTTCGCTTGTTGATCATTTTATGATATTAACATATTCTTATACACTGCTAAATCTCTTTTATTCAATTCAATGGAATTTCTTCAATAGAAACGAACATCTTTCCATAATGTTATCCCGACTGACACTTTCTACTTTCTCGGCAAGTTCACTGTGTTGGCTGCCTCATCGTCTGCATGACTGTGTGCAAAACATACAATCGGTGGATCAGGACTTACTGATTTTACGCACGAAAGACTGTAAAAAGCTATGTCCATTCTATATCTGAGTCAAATCAGTCTCACTTTGACTGATTGCACTGAGCCATGATCGCGAACTCTCATTAAACCACGTGGTATCCTTTTGGCTCCTTCCAAGAGCGTGTCGTCTTGCATCGCTAGCTATTTTTTACCCCAGTGATTTCCAAGGCTGAGAATTTTTCACCCATTACTCATGTGATTATGAATCCTATTAAGTCAGCTGAGTGATGTCAATCGAACATAGAATAATTTGACTAACATGGTTTATCTGGCTGTCATGGGCCCAGACAGTCAATGAACCATGGCTCCGACTCCAAAAACAGCTTTCACAAGGGCGCGTCGAATTTCATCGCCAGTTGTTTGTTGCCCTCATGTTCTCCAGGGTGAATTCTTCACCTATTATGTGGTTATCCATCCTGCAATTCAGAAAGACTCTTATATGTATAGCAGCGTAGGCTGTAAGAAACTTATGAAGAGTAGCCTTCATGTTGAGCTTGATGGTAGAGATCAGTTGACTAAATCTGAAACACCCACTGCGCTTGCATCATCTATCTATCTGCTTTCTTGATTTACACCGAGGAGTTCTATTTATACTGCCAATAAACAAGCCCAGGAACTTAGATGATAGTTTTGACTCTACTCATTTCACTCCGGAACTGATTTTCTTGTTCTTAGAATCCTTGTCTTTGTCAGAACGATTGCCATTCGTAAAAACGTCATCTCCATAGCTAGTCAACCGTGATTTCTCCGGTAATTCGAGTCAATTTATCCTGCTTTAGGATACAATCCGCAGGGCTAGGCCGAAGATGGAACCCTGGGGCACGCCTGATTTTTCGTCAACAAGACAGCGACCAGTCAGCTAAATTCTCGGTTTCCGAATCTGATTTCGAATCCTGTGCATGACCCCTAACGGAATGCCAGAATTTTCCAAGCAGAAGTGATGGTGCTTATTGCAGAATTCACAATTGCTTTTCTAATCCCCGACGTAGATCCAAACCATAGTGTGCGTCCAGTGCTTTAGGAAGAACAGGAGCATTGTCAAGGATCTTCATTATTATGTAAGTTATCCTCTTGACCGCTCTGATTATACATTTTTGAAAAGAAAAGGATTCCGAGGTGAAAATCACGCCTATCGATATTCTTGATGGAGAGCACTGACCATTAGCATTGCCTTGGTCTTTGGCAGAGTGATCCTTTGATATTGTTAAGGAAAGTGTTTTTGATATGAAAATCACGTCCGGAGCAACATTCACAAAATCCAAACGCCAGAAAGTTGGAGAACCATACTGAGTAATACCCTAACTGTCATCTCGAGGATTAGTTTTTTCATAGACTTTAACGGGAGCAATACCCTTTCAATTGTTTTAAGATCTACATCTTCGACAAGAACATAAGCCTTCTTGCTTGAGACAGCGTCCTCAAACTAGGCGAGGTTTTTCGGTTCGTTTGGTGTTAGATACACACTAAAGAATGGTATCTCGTATACTTCGTTGCCTACAGAACTAATATCTCAGATGAGTACTGTTTCGAACGCAGAAGGCGCTAGTACCAGATTCATCAGGCTACCATGTTGCTGAATTTTTAACCCCGATATAAGCAAAATGTAGCAATTGGTTGGCTTTCATATTCCTTACGAACTGCTCTAGCAGGTTTCGTGTGTTTAAGCTCCTATTTGAGTCTATCTGCAGGACATAGCTCAATACAGCTCTGGCTTGGTTGAAGATCGAAACTGACCATAGACGAAACCATCTGATTGCTGACAACCCTCATATCTCAAAGAAATTCTTCTTTGAACCCCGATGGCGCAAACATACAGCAATTATTGCTTCTTCACACGTTTGGTCTCCTGGCGGTAGAGGTAACAGAGTTACGTCTAAACTTTGAAAAATATCCTCTTTGTTTCCTCCAGCTGATTCCTCGGCTAAACAAAATATGAACGAACTTCTTTCGGGATATATCAATTTGACTTATATCCTTTTGAGGAAAGCAACGTCATCTTGCCTTTTGTTTCTTTCTTTAGTCAGGGCAGTACTCTTCCGTTCAACCGGATGATCCCAACCAAGATTGGCTCCACTGCAATCAACTTTCTAGCTGACAGAATGCTTGTAATGAAGGTCTGTCGTTATTCCTATTACTAAACCGCAGAATCCAGCAAGTTTCACTGTCCAGAATTTTCGCAAAGCTCGATGTGCTTTGCTTGCAATGACGTCTTTTATATGTTTCATAGTATGAGTGTCAAATATCAATTTGGAAGCAATGGTTTCACAACCCGACTTAGTAGTCGATTTCCTGCTTCCATTTTATTCATTGTTTAGTGTCAGCTGCCATTTCAATTTCTTCCATTATGTTTTGACATTGAATGTAGCGACTAGTGACTAAGAAATGCTCGCGCCTTAAGTGGAGGCCCTTCTTCAGGTTTGCGCCATTCTTTGAATTGACTTTTGGTCTCACGATTGAAATAGGAATCCATGTTTCGTTAGTGGTTTTACTTATAAAGGACTAACAGTTCTTGATGGTGATGACAAGCATCAGACCTATTTTCTGATCTGGTCCAAACAACCTTGTGGACACAGGGCCCGGATACCTTGTCAACGCACAAACAATCATGCAAATGTCATTAAGTTGTCATTTACCTATCCACATACCTGTTTTTTGTGTGGATACAACATTATTTTGACGTTCCTTGAAGTGTTCACACAAAGAAAATTATTGCTCTTTGAGATTTTGTTGCGTTTTCCATAGTTACCAAAAATAACAGTGCACTGAAAACACGTCCATAACAGTCGGAAATCTCAATCTGACTGAACAATGCTGCACTAGACAGCTGCATAAACATGTCAAGTTAAGCGTAATGCGACTAAAGCACAATTCCCAGAACGCTGGAAATATCCCTCGTATATCTTTTTATACCCTCCTTTGTCTTATTTTATGTTGACGGGTATTATGTTATGTTGTTGATCAGGTACTAATCAAACCATTTGCAAAATCAGAAGGAAACTGTTCTTTACCGTATCGTGCAGACGAAAGAACCCAATTTGAGTAATTTTTGGGTTCCGTTTTAATCAATTGACTGTAAGATCTACGTTCTCCTCTATTGTTTTCAGGGGTCAGTTTTTTTGGTCTCATTTGAATCGGAGGTTTCAACGGGACACGTCCACCTCTCTCATGATCGTATTCAATATTTCTTATTGCGAAAGTGGTCTTTGAATCAAATCAGGAAAAAAAGAAGCTTATCAACGGCAGCTTAAGGGAGCATGAGCGTTTTGGACGTCTTTTTGGCGGTCTTTATTAACATGGGCTGGAATTCATCGTCTGACATAACCTTCTAACCTGCCAGCATGCCAGGATTGAAGCCTGTCTTAATGGGAACATGTGCTCTGAGCCAGGTCGTTACTTTCCAGGAGATGACCTAAACTGAAACTATATCACGAACTAAACGAGGCCGAGACCTGTCAAATTCTTGACAGATCTTGTCCTAGACTTTGACAAGCCTACTCTAAGGTCTATCAAGGTTTTCTCGAGGTAGAGATGACAAGATACTTATATTGAAGCCATTCGCATTTGAGTTGTACCTCGTTTGTGCGGGGTACAAAGCTCCCTTACATAAAACTCCATTTCCTTGGGTATGCGATGGTGGCGCTCGTTAGTATAGTATATATTAACTATAATAATTAACTATATATATAGAAAAGTAGGTTCCAGGAATACTCCTGTCAATCAGTGTTCCCTTTGTAAGACAAATTAAGGTTAGGGCTTAAAACAATTGATTCCTTTTTGCGTTCTACATTTTTAAAACTCTCTAGTGCTTAGGAGTTCCCCAGACTCTGATTTCGATTATATTGAGTTTCCAAATGCAGCAAATCTTTTTGGAAATTTATTGAAAGTAGAGTACGTAACGATAAGATTTAGTTGCACTTTCCATCCTCAAATACCATCAGTTTGATTACCTCGATTTGAAGTTACAGTTTATCACAGTAACAACAAATATTGGTCTGCAACTTCCTTTTTACACGTATGAGATGTAAGATCTTTTTATTTATTTACACTATGAAAAGAATCTTGAGACTTTCGGTCAATGAATAAACTAAAAACGAAGGATATATTCCATAAACTTGAAAGGAATATGTAGGTGCTTGGGAAATTTATATTAGTTTGGCTAAAAAGGATACATTTTATAGATACGTCATGAGTTCTGTAGTTTCCAATAGCAATCAGACAACCGTGAAAGAAAATGCACATGGTGGAAAACCTTTTTATACTAATGGAATTACAGCGAATCCTTGAAATTCTAAGAAGCATCTGGCATGCACAAGTGTCAAATTTTGACGAGAAATTATAAAAAATTAATGAAAAATACTGAATGCCTGTAATACGCGTCTAATACAAAATTGAAATATTAGGAACTGAAATAACCGTTATCAGGATAATAAGTCCTTCGCAACATGAAGGATATGAAAGATGATGACAACCACTATCTGTCCCGCTCCATTACAAAGTCCTTGCAACTGTTCATCATACGAGAATGTGTGTTTATTTTATTTGCATTGGGAAACAGTTCTTCGGACGAATGGGGTTGTAAAAAGGATACATTTTTGAATCAATTTGAGTGCAGATGATGTTTATGCTGTATGCAAATGATAAATTTTATTTATGCGACGGCCATGTGTTTCGAATGATATATTACGAGTGCACTCAGCTGATAAGGAAAATAGTATTCGTAAAAATTGTATATGCAAGTATCCTTTTAAGTCGAAGTGGGCTTTTGGGAAGATTCTTAATGTCTCTAAATTTATTAGAGACAAAAGTTGAGTTGTTATACCTTAGTACTTCCTTTTTCAATCTTTTGGAAGTTTAAATGGAGTTCTGTTTCAACAAGGAAAACCAATCCTGTACAAAACCTCTTAAAAAATTACCTGTAAGCCGATTCACTTTGTCGAATGCTCAATATTTTAAAGGAACAACAATAAACTAAAAGGTATCAGCAAAACGAACTGAATCGAAACACAATTATCTAACACTTGTAAATATTTGATTCATCTAAGAGTGCAAAGCTAAAGTGAAAGATTGAATTGAAACGGCTGCGAAAAAATATCTCAATTATTCACTCGATCTATCAAATATTTACCAATTCGGGTATCAATATCGGACAAGAAATTTAAGAGCTTGAGGACGTGAAAGACCGGAAAGTCGAAGAAAAATGGATAATCAATAACGGGGTCTTCACATGTTCAAGCAATCTAGGGGAAAATGAAAAAGGAAACTGTGTGTTTAGATGGAAATAAGTGATGGTCGTGAGGACATGAACTTAATTTATCGAAAATATAGAAAAGAAAATAATTGATATCGTAATCAATCATTGAAGTGTAAACGATAATCCATTAGTGGGAAAGTTTAACAACACTGTGAAGGACTTGAGAGTTTCACGCTAGGACTATTAAAAGGGAAATTGGTCTTATAAATTTGATCATGAAATAAGCATTTGTTCAGGTCCTTGTTGGTGCTGTATAATATTCCGACGATTGTATTTTAAATGTTGTCTGCAAACGAGAATAATTCTATTCCTGTAGGGATATTTACACTATTCGCTCCGTACTGCCACATATTTCTCTGTAGGTTCCACCAAAGACATTTTCACCATGCAAAATATTGCAACTAGTAAAGACCTACTTGTTTGTAAGTGTAACTTATGTTTTTTTGTTGTTCGCGTACTCTTGCATGCATTTCTGCCCACAGAGTCCTTTTCCCGAGGTTCATTTACAGAAGTTATAGTTATCTCCAATATGCCTTTAGCGAATAAGCGTTAATTGAGCTAGTACCGGACGATTGCGAAGGAATTTGGGAGAGATATGTTTTTCAAACCCGCGAGATATTTAGAAAGAGTACAGTCTTAGCATTACAATTAATAATTTTATTTTTGGATTGGACTCCTGCAACCGGACTACCGAAACACCTCCTCTGTCACGCCGAGAACCTAGCCTGGAGCTGTTTGTCACATTACTTCGGACTAGGCCTCCTTAATCATTGCTTAGCGGCGCCTTCAGATTAAGAGAAATCCTGGATGGATTGCTGTTAGTTGCTGTCACAGAGACCTCCCCCTCCCAGACCAAGCGATCCATCATGTCCTTCTTTATGAGAAGAACTGTCCGTACGTAATGCGACACACAGTTCCAATTGTCTTTCGATTGCATCATTTTTCCCGTTACTTTTTCTGGAGAGAGCACGCCTATTTTCTCCGAGAGATGCGAACGGAGTCTTGTCCATCTGGTACACGTAAAAAACGTGTGGCAGGCGTCATCCGTCATCCACGGGCAGAACACGCATGTTGGGGATGGTGTCGTTCCCACCTTATACAGATAAGACTGAAAATACCCGTGACCACTGAGCAGTTGCTTCAGGTAGTAATCAGTCTTATCATGCATTCATATTCATCGACATAGCCTTTTGGACCGCTTCTTCGTCCCAACAAAAGTCACCACTGTGATGGCTCATGATGCTTGAGAACAAAAAAATCCAAAAGGACCATAAATGGGCTGTAGTATTCGTTATTATGGGACGGTGGGTGCCGATCAGGGGATGTTTGGTGGTTTTTGTCAGGGTGGGATTATTTTTTGGTAGCGATAAATCGTACTTTAGACAAAGTTTCATCCCAACAAGCCTCCCGAACCATAAAAATAGTCTGGGTACCCATTTTTGATTAAAATCCGATGTTTTTTGCGTTTCATTGCTCTATGGAGCGTGACGTCCTCAAAATCTGGCGACCCACATCAACAGAGATCCAAATAAACCTATATATACACTTTATAACAGCCTGCAGTCATCCGGCACTACGTCTCTCGCTTCACACTTACCAGTGAGCTTTGCTCACTTCGGTAGTGCCTTGGTTTGGAAGCGACAGGATATTCAATTTTCTTCCCGCACAGACCGTGTATATCTTAACAATTTGTGTGCCCAAAAGGTGGTTTGATACAGCCTTCTTTAAGTCTTCTTCAGTGTTCTGTGTGTTATTGAGAAGAGCCAGAACCAAAATAAGCTTTTCGAAAGAAACAAAACGAACAAAATAAATGGAAACGTCTGCTTCCTACGTTTAAAACTAGCTTAACATTCTCAAAAAGTCTGACAGTGTTGACAATGCACGAAATAGAATTCCTAAGAGAGTGTCCTGTAAATGGCAAGGTAAAGTCATCTCCACTTTATTTAGGAATATCGCGCAACAGTACCCATTGGATCCTCCTTTGTTTTAGCACTGGCATTGGTTTGAAAATATTTTGAAAAATCCAGTTTTTTTTTAAATTATTTTTTGTCTTCCATTTGATATCCTTTCGGATGCAAAGTCGTTTTCGTCCATCTTCTTTTCTATTGCCGCTAGTTTAAGAAAAAACTTGCACTTATTCTCACAAAACGCTTCGACTACGATCCAAAGTTTTTGTGTGTTTTTTTCACATACGCATCTGTCAGTTTTTTATTTTGTCCGGAGTGCACTGTTGTATTTCACATAAAGTTGCATCAGCCTCTCAGTCCCCCGTACATAGTTCAGTTTCCGCACATGGTTTATCCTGTCAGCCCACAGAGACCACGGCGATCCTCCTGTTCAGAGGTATCTTTTGTTCCAACTCTGATGCCTCAATAGCGCACTGAAGTCACATGAAGCGTCAATAAATGAGGTCGGACCAATCTAGAAAAAAGTGTCCCATAATTCTCATTACAGGCATGGCATGTGTTATCCTTTCGGATGCAAAGTCGTTTGCAGAGAAGATTGTGGTCATGGTCAGTAAAGCATAGGAAGCTTCTTCGACTTCTCTTTCATTCCATACACGGTCTATGTTATCTGTCACAAGACCGTAGTTAGACCAATTTTGACGTGTGCTTGTCAGATCTCGTACAATGAGGGTGCTAGTATAATATAGAGCTTAAAAGTTGACGAAAGGAAATGTCGTCGTGCTTGCCCGGTTCTGTACAGAAAGTCTGAGAAGGTTTGGAAGCTCTATGTATCAAAAAGCGGTAATTATGAAATGACAGTCGGCATCTTTATATTGTCCCTACTTCGGAATCATATAGCAAAGTCAGCAACTGTTAACGAAAACCCGTGGATTCCGCAGCTGTTCCATCCTGTTTCACTACAGGCTTCGTTCCTCTCGAAGCAATCGTGTGTTTAGGCATAAGTCGATATGTTTTTGAGTTGGTTGATTTTTTCTCCTTATAGTTGATTTAAAATATATCCGGGGGACCCATGTGTTATCAAAACAATGTCCTTTTTTCGTTATTAATCCCTTGTTTTATTCGCCCGAGTTGTTAACCTTTTACTGTGGTTATAACGGTCTGACCAAGTTCAAGCAATTTATAGCATGTCATTCCCGAAAAATGGAAAAACGACATCAGAACAAGGACCTTCTTAAGTAAGTAATATAGTAAGTAATCGTAGGGTTGTCGCAAAAGGTGGCTCTTCGGAAGAAAGCCATTGTCTTTTCCGCGCGGCACTTTTGTTTAGTACACACTTCTCTACTCTAGTTTCAATTTGTCGTAAAAACGGATGGCCTTCACCGACAAAAGAGACACGCGAATCATACGTCGTTGATCGAGTGTTATCCTTGTCAATTTCTGAGGAACCCAAACACATTGCCTATACAATTTTCCAATGCGACAAAGATGATCGTAAATTGGTGAGAGTGTACAGTCAACCTTCAAGGATAATTTCTCAATTGCTTAATGAGGATCTAAATCCCTCATGGCCTTGAGAATGTCATCAGCTTATTTTTCGGGTCGTCTTTTTCGTTCAGCATTCATCCAAAATCTTCCTAACTCAGTTTTCAAACTTGCTAAACCAGCTATGACAGTTCAGTTTCGAAATATCCCTGTACGTATGGACAATTTTTGTGCTATTGCTTCGTTTGCCTTCGTTACTTGATCGAAAAACAAACAATGACGTAAGTGTGCTTTTTCTTTAGTTGGCTTTGACGTCTACCTTCTGTGGAAGAACGAATCTTTGTTAACCGAAAATTACGAACGAGCTTGTATGTAATAACAAAATTTTCGTGCACGCTCATTTGACTCAAATTTCTCTCTGGCAAGTGGCATTTTCACGTTTAGAAACGAAAAGAAGTCACTCGGTGCCAAATCCGGAGAATACGGTTTGTAGCCCTTCCGATCAATTCGGCTGTAGTAACGGCGAGGGTGTGAGCAGGTGCGCTGTCATGTTGGATGAGCACTTTTTTCTTCGCCAAATGGGACCATTTTCATGAAATCCGGCGCCAAAACGACTCAATCATTCGGCATAGTAGAGCCCTGTGACCGTTTTGCGTTTCTCGAGGCAGCGATGCAGATCACACCATGTGAATCCCAGAAACCGGAACCTATCACTATTCCGACCGATATGACGATTCGCTTTCGTAAACTAGACTACGAGATCGTGAATTCTTGTCACTTTATTGTCCGTGGAACCAGTTTTCGGGTACACCTGTGCGTAGCCCATCGAAAATCGACGTGCGACCACATTGAAACTCGCAGGAGCAGTCACTGTACACAGAATCCAAGTGTTTATTTGATTTCGCTGCACGTGTTCCTTTCCAATAACAAGAATTGAACCTCCGACCGATATTGTTATTTCTCTTTTTTTCTTAAATCTGCTGACCCGCTCACTTCCGTACGCACTGAAAACAAAACTACGATTCCGATTCGGCTGAAATTTTGACAGTAGCCGTCTATGAAAATGATCTTGTGACAGTTGTACCATTAACTGGAGAGCACTTGTCAGATCACTCTTCTAGCTGTGAATGAACTCATCGAAGATAATTTGTCATCTTTTCGGCACCCTTAGTATAAAAATGTTGATTTGACAAGTTTAATATACTTTTTTCTTTTACGAATTTTATTTTCACATTGTTTAAAATATTGTTTATAGCCTTGCTGGGTTTTTTTTTTTTGTGAATTCATAGCTTTCGACTTTGCTTTCGGTACATTCAAATTTTTTAGGCAGGTTGAATTAATAAATCGCATTTGATCCGAATGCAACTGCTCGTTTCGATACAAATAAATAAACAACTTTGATCATTCATTCAAAATTTTCAAAATCAACAGTTCCAGGTCATCTTTGATATTTTTTGCATTTGTAGGAAATGCGTTAGGATCGGAATATCCTTTGAAACCAATCTGTATTGCTACCTTCGTCTGATTCTTTTGTACCTACTTCATAACGGTTGTGTTCGCTGGATTCTTTGTGTGTATTATTCATAATATTGCCGAAGGTGTTGCCTCTTTTCTTTTTTCTAGGACCTAATGCCTCGTATCTGCAACAAGCTTCAAATTTGAATGGATCATCACAAATAATTCTGTTTTCTCATTAATTTACTATTGTCGAAGGGATCAAGTTTTTATGGAAACATAAAGACAATATGTCTATAATTTACTTGTTTGGTAAACGCTCAGAGCACTTAGGATTAATTTGCGTCTCACGGTTTTGAAATTCCAAAATAGAGCTACCAACGTTTGACGCCGATAGACGCCAACGTTGAGCTCTCGTTACTTACCGGATAGTTTTCGCATGACACCAACGTGATGCCACCGGACATTATAGTGTGGTACGGTAGCAATTATAATTTTGGAGACAACTGTCAAAAAATGACGTTTTGCCAATATTCAGTCAAAAAAGTCTAACAGAATGCGAAGGTTCCGAGGACTTATCTAAGTTAACGAATACGCTGCTGAAAATGTTTTTATTTTTGAGTAGTTTATTTGCAATGAGATGAAGCGGACATCAAATACTCACCAAATACAAGGACTTTCCACTTCACCCCCTCCTTGCTCCCTCCGGGTCAATCACTAAAGCTTCAGTTACTAGTCCAAATGTACGATTACACATAACTCCTTTGATCCTTGAGAACTCTTAAACCAAATCTGGAATCTGACCAAAACAAATACTCTAATCTTTACAAAACAGCCATCATCTTAATCCTCTCTTTCTCTTTTTATCTCTGTTACTCTCTCTCTCTCTCTCTCTCTTTAAATTCCATATCAACCTAAACTTCTTTTGTCAATCCAATTTTCAAGATATTATTTCCAAATTAGCTATGCAAATACTCGACATCAATAAACAGGAAAACTTCGTTACGATATTGTCCTTAAACACGAAACAAAGTCAAATGTACCTAGTAAACTCTTTGAAGATAAATGTTTTTGAGCGTCACTACACAATTTGCTGATTGGTTGAAAAAGTTTTGCGTCTCCTAAGTAAGGAAAATATTTGCAAGAAGTTTTACGACAAAGTCAACTGTTTCACTAAATCAAACTCGTAAGTGGAGATTTCAGAGAGAGAAAGTGGATTAAAACGCAAAATGGGAGCATCTGTTAAACAAGAACAAGATTAAGTTAATATTTCGGTGAAACTTTAAAAGCTTTTTTATCTTTATTTTTATATCTTCAACACATGTTCAAAAGGCGCCCAAGTTTTATGGTGCTGTTAAGGTGTGGCTAAATTGGTATCGAAATTAGTTCGACATCAGTTTGCTGGATCTTTCAAGGATATTTGGGGGATTGAGAATTTACGACGCTACACAGAGAATGGGTTGTAAGCTTGAATAGTTAGGGAAATGATTTGGTTATCGTCGTTACCTAAAATACAAAGTTTTCTCGACAAAGCGATAATCTTATAAGTTTCACTGGACTATGAATCCTTGAGAAAAGTTTTTAAAACGTTTTTCTTCTAAACATTTTGCAAAACTTTACCCTAGGCATTTCACTCTTGATAACAACGTCGATACCGTAGATTCGGAAAAATAAAAATCAATATCCTTAAGCGATGAGAATGCGTTTCTTGCTTCCTGTTCACTAAGTTCCTTGTTTTTGATCTTGAAACGTAGGTAACATACTTGAAAGGTTGCGGTTGTATGAATGTGTTGCACTTCAAAAGTAGATCAAAAGAAGACGCCCTCCAATCGTTGAAAGGAAAATCATAGGTTTTTCACTGTTGCAGACTATAACATTCTTTTCTACTTTTTTTCTCCCTTGTAATTCGATTCAGTATCCACTTTTCGTTGAAAATTGTCTAGTGCAACATTCCTAGCATTCAATAGTTCTGACAAACAGAGTGTCAAGTAAATTGGCTTTGCATAAGTTACAACATTCGTGCTATGTTTCTGGGGTGATATAAGTCACAAATACTATCTTTACATTCCGGACATAGTTTCAGCAGAAAGAAGTACATAAGTAATTGAATAAGACGTACAGGTAATGCTAATCCTTTATGGCTTATGATATGCACAATCAGTTGCATCAGACCATCACATGAACTTGTGAAGTATGAAAAATAAGTGTAATTTCCTATGCAGAGCTTTGAACGCTACTTAAATGAAGTTGTTGAGAATGATGTTTTTGAACGAAATTGATAAATTCAATTGATAGCTACGAAATAAATGCTTGTTTTTAAATCTGAATGAAGTATTAAGTGATTATAAAGGATTCTTGAACTTACCAAAGAATCCTTTTAAATCTGTAGATTGTAACAATTGGTGTCAGAAGTGGGAATCAGTGAAAATTGTTCGCAAAATTATACTCAGGTATGATATAAAAGCTGTGGGTTCTCTGATACTATAATGATGATATAGATTGAGGATTAGATTCAAAAAAGATCAAACAAAAGCTGCTCAATTTAGCTAACATTCTTTAAGAATATTTTGGAATTCGATGCAAATTGATTCCGTTGATCAAGTTCTCTAGCAATGAACCCAGTGTATGAACCCAGTGTACCCACTTAACACAAACAGCTTACGCTTATTGGTTTCCAAAGTTTACTGTCACACAATTTTGGACAGATCAGAGATCCCTCACCCTATGAGCGTTGAGAGTAGGTTGAAGAGCTAAAATACCAATAAATTCTGCAGGACATATCGTAAGAAAATATATACATATCGTATAAAATATTTGAATAGGTAAACGTCCTCTCATTCCCAAGTTAAACAAGATCATCCTTCTCAAAGCTTTTACTTAATATATCAATACAAATTTAAATCTACTTCTGCCTCTGACTGAGGGAACCAACCCGAAAGTGTCAGTCCTGTATGTAGCTTTACTACGCCAAAGTATGCATGCAAAACGTAACACATCCACTTAGATAAGTTACTTACAGTGTCAGCTAACTGACTTACTTTGAATCTTCAATCCACGGATTTTTCGACGATTTCCACGTGGAGACCTCTTGCGGACGACGTTTATGCTCAAGGGAGCGAGAACAGTTTAAGAATGCCTGTAATGAATAATAGTGGTATATTGTTGAAATAGTTAACAAAAAACTCCGTAAATAATAATGTGTTTGACTCCCATTGGCAACCGGTCTACCAACTAAACACCTCCCCTGTCACACCGAGAACCTAGAATGGAACTGTTTGTCACATATCTCAGACTAGGACTCACTAGTCAACAAGCGGTACCTTAAGATTAAAGCAAATCCCTCTTTCAGCAGCATAGATGAGTATCAGGAGCATTGCTGTTAAAGAGATCCCCTTCCCAATGAAGCGCTAGGCGATCCATGAGGTCCTTCTTTATAAAAAGAACCGTTTGCATATAATGCAACACGCAGTTCACATTGTCTTTTTATGTCATGTTCCCCGTTACGTTTTCTGCAGAAAGCACGCCTTTTTTCTCTGAAAGATGCAAATGGAGCCTGATTTATCTTCTGCATGAGAAGGTATAGCATGCATCATATGTCATCCACGGACAGAACAAGTAAACGGTGACTTTTCCATCTTATACAAGTAGAACTGAAAATATCGTCTCCACTGTGTTTTGCCGAACAACGAACCTCAAATCATTGATTATGCCGCTCACCTGTCTTGCGTTTTCTTTTTCTTGTGATATAGCGAGGATTAATCTCTTTTCTTCTCTCTTTCTTTGAATCCCGCCTACGTACTTATTTTCCCAGACTGATTTTCGTTCATCAGCAAGGACCATAGGAGGGACTACCCTCGAGATAACCAGCAGTGCCAGTTCAGAGACAGTGCAGAATCCAGCTGCTATCTGCAGAGCTCCTTGCCTCTGTTTCTGTGTATGACTCCTTACTAAGAACATCAGTCCAGACCTCGGAGCACTGACTCTATTGTACTCATGAGTGAACGTCTTTCACTTGTGATTGGTGCCCCCGTGTTGGCCAAAAGTCGACTGAGAACCGACACTCCCACAGCAGCCTTATCCGCTGATGTTCGAACTTAGTCGAAGAAGCTCATCTTCGAGTCATTCATCAACTCAAGGGATATGATTGTTTCTTTGACTCAGTGATCGTTTCGTTTCGTTTCGATCGAAGCACGAGTGATCCGATTTTGGACAATATGACGACTTAGGTCTTTTCCAGTGCTAGACTCAACCCACGACCTTTCAAACACTCGCTCACTCGGTGCCATGTCATACCTCATTTTGGTTACACCTGTTTGACAGTACGCCCGGCGAATAGTTCTGCTACGTCATCTGCATAGTGAATCAGACACTTCTCCGGTAACTTCAACCTCAAAAGCTCGTCGTACGCAACATCCAAATTTCCGGGCTAAGGACGGAACCTTGCGCCATACCTTTAAGCCTACCATTCTTCGCTGACCTCTCAATGTGTTATAGACGAGCTTCCAGTGTTTGAGGTAGTCCTTCAATATCTGCGTCAGATACTTCGGGACCCTGAAATATTCCAGAGCACCGACAATAACTGTTCACCTAGCAGAATCGAAGGCATTCTTCTCATCGAGTCATACGGAGGGTACTATACCCCGCAAGTGGTGATTGTAGGCTTTTGAACGCTAGACCGCGTTCACCAGTACCGTAATTGTATCGATCGTGGATCGGCCAGACCTGAAGCCGTACTACTGAGGAGTTAGTTAGACCCCCAACAGCTCGGATGGCATTTCCGAATCCTTCTGTTGAGCTTCTTGAGCGCCTTCCCAGTAGAATTCAGCATACAAAAAAACGCTATACAGATGGTTGCCTCGGATTCCCCTTGCACATCGGCGCAAACCTCGCTTCTTTCCAGTATTTTGGGACCACACCCTCCTGATTGCAGGTGTTCAATATGCTGAGCACCATGTCAGAATGAAGTTAGTATACAAGATAAACCACTTTCGGTGGGATACCGACTGATCTCGTGGCCATTTTCATTTTTAGAGCCTGCATCGGTATGTCCAGCAAAATGGCACTTAAAAAGCGAGCACACAACAAGTCATTGCTCATATGAAACATCGGGACGAACTGGATGTGCAGGGAAACGTAACCAAACAACCTCATCTATATTCTTCGCCTCAAGCACACAGAGCCGTAAAGCTCCAAGATTTCGGATGACAATCTTATAACTCAGGCTTCACGGGTCCTTGTTGATATCCTGACGGGGTTTTGCTAGCAGTGAATCTTGCTTTCATAGATGAACTCCCGCAGGAGTTTTCTAGCACATCGCTATGCCATTGTTCGGAAATGTGACTCATTTCGAGTCGTTGGAGATGGAGCTTCCCGATGAAATTTGTGATATTCTCTTCGCTTCTCAGCGGTTTCCGCTGATTATCAGTATATATACCTAGTTCATAATAACAAGAGAATGATTCCCTTTTGGAGTCCCCATAGTATTTATGGTGATGGTTCTGTTTTTTTTTACAAAAAAACGCTTAGCCACTACCCGAAACTCACTTTGATAAATTTTTGTGGACATTAATGAATAAATCTGCTTTCATTGGCTGTAAAAAAATATACTGAAACACAGAAAAATGAAAACGTCACGAACTTACGAAATCACCCTCGTATTAGGTCTCATTCACTGCTGATAGAAAAATGAATAGTCTTGAGCTTGATATATAGATGGTATGCAATTGGAAGATGCTTGTGAAGTTCTAAGAAATTTTCAATCTGTTTCTGAATGAGTGATTTGAAGAAGAATTATATAACGTCGTTAAAAAGCTTTATTAAACACTATGTTGCAACTAAAATAGAAGCGCTAGCTCTCCGGTTGAGGACCACGAATAAAGAGATTCGACTACTCGATGTAGTAAATAAAGCGAGCTTTGTGAGGTAGGGAGCTTGCACATGAAACGACGTTGGTGAATGGAGGGATCACGATGGCTAGCTTTCTTAGCTTAAGTGTATGTGAGCTTAATTTTCCCAGTGAAATTGTATGCGTAGGTCAACGTAAAAACAAACGCATCCAGGAAATCTCTAGTAATCTCACTTCTTGGAAATTCAACCCTTTTGGAAGAGTCTCGTTAGATTCAAAGATTGCTCGAAATGTCAGAGCTGCCAAAGTACTACTAGATACGGCGCTCACACTTCTGGCGACTTCACTCAGACTGAGTTCGGAATAGCACGATTAGATTTGTATTCGCTACGCATAAGCTTACATAGGGTAGACTCATATGACGTAAATGCAAAGTAAATATACCAATCAGAATATAATTCCATTTATTTGAATCGAATATCGGGAGAATTTTAGATTCTTTGACATGCTAGCTCTGCATGTACTCTCTAGATTCCAAGTTGCGCTGCGATTCTCTAGCTTAACTCGAAGAGTATCATTTTCATGGAATCAAGAGCTTGTGAATCCTCAAAAAAAGTTCATTTTATCTAAATTTGTCTTCATCGAAAGGAATAATGTGATTGCATTCGTGTTTTTGCGATACACTTCTTACAAAGACTTCTTCACTTTTTCATTTCTTACTTCTTACTTCGCTATTTCCGTCAATTTTTTTGAAACCAAAAGGACCATAAAAGACTGGCATAAACTCGATATTAGGATGCCACGTTAGGTAACCTCAGACACTTTATGGACTGAAAATCTGTTTTCGAAGAATTGGGAAGATAAAGCGACACTGGGCTACTTCTTTTAAGCAGTAAATTGGCGATTAAAAGTGGATAATAAACTAAAATAAATGCAAAAAGTGAAAATCGTACAAGACAGGTAAAGCTTTTTGAATCGTGTCAAAGTCTGGTTTGACGTTATGACAAGAGATACACTCAGCATCATTGACGAGAAATAAATTCAAAAATCTCTTACTACGGATTCTGCGTCCTGGGAAAAGTATATCTCGTCCTGTGCTGTATCTACTAGTTAGGTTAATGAAAGTTATTCAATACCACAGCTGTAGATCATCAATAAGCATTAGCCTCTATCACAGCATTGCCAGATCACACACACGCTTGACAACTAGACAGAAAATGTGTTGCCTGGGATGGAAATTGTCATGCACCGAACTAGAACGCAACCAGCATGCTCCAAATCTAACTGTATTTTATTCCAATTTTCAAGATTATGGGTATTTGTGAGCAAAATCTGTTAAAACTTAGACATCAAGACGAAGGTGTAGAAAGTAACACAGTATAAGTCTCTTAAGTTATGTATTCATAGACAAATGACTCCTCACATTTACTATAGAGCCGATTAAGATTATTGTCACATATGTTTGAGATCGGAAAGCTAGCCACCACGCACCTAGCACTTACCTGTGGTGTTTAATTTTTAAGCTCTCTTTCTTCCAAAGCTCGCTTTTGATCCTACAAATGGTTTGCGTATCTTTTGTATTATGGTTAGGCTTAAGAAATGGAAAAATCTCTTTTCAAAAAAGTGTGGTGTAACAATAAAATTCGATTAGAACACAAAAAACTTTTTTGAATTTGAGCTTTTTGAATTTCAGCGCAGACTTTTCCCCCAACTCAATATTATCTTTAAAACAGACTCGACTTCTCTCGATGATTGAGACCAGACTTTGATTTTCTTAGTAAGGACGCCACTTTTGTAGAATAATTGCCAGTTTGATGGAAATTAAAAGGATAGAAGCGTTCATGTTCAGCAAAGCCTCTCTGTGACTCGCACTAAGACAATATGAGTGCCAAGAAGCAATAGAAACTCAAGAAACCAGCAATGCTAGGTCTGAATGTTAAGAAGGATATATGCGGCCAATGTTCTTGACCTAATATGCCCAAGTTATTAGTTCTTCATCTGTCTTTCTTTCTGTACAGTACATTCAATGGTAAGCATCATCAATCGTTATTCAATAATTAAAACACATAAAAACGTACTCGTTTTTCATAGAGAGACAATTTAATGCTTCATTGCTCAAGTCATCACACCATATTGACCTCAAATTGTCATTCTGCTTACTTTTCAAAATGTACTTAATTAAACAATTGGTCCTTCAGCTATTCTTACGTGAGCAGTTTACTGCATATTTGTAATTTCTTTTTCACTCTTAAGCTCCACGACTATCTTGACCTGCATTCACAAACACTCTGAGAATATGAAACGACAAGTGAAATTGATCCTTAGAACACACTCAGCAAGCAAAAGTGGAATAACGTCGACCAAGACATTAATCGAATTAGCAGTCATATGATAGGTAAAGTAGATTGTCAGAAGTGGTATCAAAATACACATACATGTGTATCAAAAGACGTAAAAGTGCAATATGTTACAATACAACTGTCGATAGGTTATTGCACACTATCTAAAGTTGTTGGATAGAATATGTCCTTAGATAAAAGTTCAAAAATTCTTGAAACGCCATTAGACTATATTCGCTTTAGTACTGTGTTTGCGCGATACATGTATGACTCACATGCTAATAGAAATTCCGTTTCTTTTTCAGGTGTTTGGTAATGCGCTTAGGGGGCGCCCAAAGTGGCGGCGGAGACCCCCTAACAATGAGCGCAGCTGGCAACGATTACGCGGAACTGTGCGATTTAGGTCCATCCCGATGGAGTTCACGTGGCTATCATCCTCCGCACAGTTCCTTAGCCGGAGCGGGTGGCACGGGCGGACTACCACCTGGTGTTGGTGGGAGTGGCGGAAGTCACTTGCGCTCCAACAGCTTCGAAGCCGAAGACATTGTCGTGCCAGGTGTCGGCGGGGGAGTGGGACTCGGATCAGCATCAGGTGTAATGATGGGTGGTGGATCTGCTTCAGGTGTAGGTGGCCCGGGTGGTGGCAATCCATATGGAATAAGTTCGCGAATAGGAAACAGCACAAGTTCATTGCGTGGTCGTTCCGGACTATATTATTCGCCGCCGGGAACTTCTTATACGATCGTAGAACGTCCTCATTCGCCTCATTATTATTACAATACGGCCGGAGTTGCATCGAAAGGTGGATCGTTGCCCAGTCGCGGAACATATTTGAGTTCGTCCTCGTCAAGTCATATACCGGGTGCATTAGGTGTCGGATCGGGTACAGGCGGAATGTCGAGCGCGGGTGGTGGTGTAAGTGGTTCAAATTCATCGCGACACAATGGCAAAAAACGTCCTATTTCGCCAGAACAGGTACTTCGAATGTTCGGATCGACAACGTCAGGATCTGTTCCTACCAGTTACCATTATAGTAACGGGACACGAGATCGAGGACGAAGAAGTCCAGCCAGTAGCCCGCCATCGACAACGCATCAAGTAAGTATTTTTGAAAACTGTACAGGATCAGGGACTTTTTTTATAAAATAACAAATAAGATGAGGCAAAAAACATCATTTACAGTCGTTTGACTGTGTATGTGGTGACTTTAGGTACCCTCTCGTATAATTTACATACGAAATCGAAGATTTCAATAGCCTTCAAAGTAAAAAGACAGAAGAAATCTTCAAAATTCTTTGAGATCCTCTCCACCGGCACTTATAGTCTTGCTCAATCTTTAATTCCATTGCTCAAAACACCTAAATTTTTCTTCTGTGATGCCCGACATTGGCTCCGACATTATTTACTTCACTTCAGAAAAGTTATCAAAATGCTTTCCTTTGATTCCTGTTTTAATTGTGGAAAAAAGAATAAATAAAATAAAATGGTCGGTTGGGGAATAGAGGTCATGCCATTTTTTGTCGAAAACTGGTCCACAGGCAAGACTGTGCCAGCAAAAGTTTTATCGTGGTGGAAATACCAGTCTTCCGCCTGCTACAAATGAGGCCATTTCCGACGCAAACTACCTATACCACTTCAAAACTACCAGTTGGAAAGGCTGGTTAACTGTCTGATCCTGTAGAAGAATATCTACATGGACATGTAAGCATTGTTTCGAAAATTGATTTCACCTGACGCATTTTTTTGGGACGCTGGGAATCTCAAATCTTCCACAAATTTGGTTTTTGTTTTAATTCAGAATCATCATGTAAGTAGCATCAATATTCGTCTCCTATGACGACGTTGAAAGAAAAAAAAATTTGATCTTTTAGGACCTTTATCATCAAGCAAAGCATGTTTCTACGCGACCTAGTCTTACATCTTATTACGATGATTTCCCAGGAAAATTTGGATGGACGATGGATTTTTTCAACATTTTTGTCGGTTCAGGCCGTGGCCGGACGATCAGAGCGTGGTTTGAAGTCAGTTAACTTTTTTCCTTCCGTTAAAATTCACTGCACTGAGCTCGTAGTCACTCCATACAGCTTCATAATTAATGAAGTCTTATGATATTCAATATTCTCACGTCAATTTTCCAAGACGATTTGGATGGACTATGATTTTTTTCAACATTGACAGTTTGGACCGTGGGTGGACGACTGCAGTGAAGTTTGTGTCAATTTGCATTTCATCATTTTCGAAACGGGAAAACCACATTCACATTTGATTTATTCCAGTAGAATCATCCTTGTAGGCACATTTTAAACATTTCAAGAGTCTCTGTGATAGTTTTTCCGAGAAGAAAGCTTAGCCTTACGGACGCACGCTATTCACGTGTATCAGCTATTGCAAAAACGACGACCTGACAAAATAACGGTCAGTAAAAAATTCACACAAACCGGCGCGGAACTTTCTTTAGTGAAGATGCTTGGCTTACTGACTCGTGAATGGTGGCTTTATACGCTCGTACCGGCAGAGCGCGGTGCCAAAAAATTGAGCGCACGAAATTATCAGTTCATTTACTTTTCGGTACCCCCTCGTAATATGAAAATCGTAACATGAGTAATAATTTTTTGAAACGCTTTGTAGAAAAACGTCGACTTTATGCTCACGAAAAATGGCATTATTAGAATGAGCGCGTATGGAGTTTATCATAAAAGTTTTTATAAGACCATTGACCTTAAATTGTCCTTTTTCTGCTGGTTTGTTCTTCTGAGGTTTGATTATGATTGTGTCATTGCTCCTACTTTTCAGTTTTTGATTATAATAAATCCCTGACTTTGTTGTGGATGTGGCAGTATTGTTCGAATTTTCAGTCGTATTTTAGCCAAGGTTCCAGCTATCAAGGTATATTCTTCATAAAATCAAATTATTATCCAAGTTATTTACACCATCTTTTGTGGTACTGCAGAGCTCAATAATGTGAGGCTTGTTTGTTTCAGGATTAACTGAGCCTTCTTCATCGCAAGAAGAAAGCGTGCGCACCGAGAAGAAGTCGAAGAAGAAGTCGAATAGGTCCATCAAATACTTCGGTGTGTAAACCTTTCTGGAGAGATTTTTGGCTTGGCTCTTCTATTCTCAGTTTTTCATTTCCCTGGAATTTTCCTGCTGATTGATCGTTCCATCCCTACCATTATTTGTCTAGAGTGCTGGCGAAGAAACTCTTTAGCAAGTGGCACTGACGTGAACCATTTTCGGACGTAACGTTTCTGTTTATGTCATGCATACTGCGAATAAGCTCCATTACACAATACTCTGCCAATAACATACTGCTTTCTATTCATCCGTGAAGAGAGATTTCCCTTAGCCTGAAGACATCGCTAAGCGATGATTAATGAGGCCTAGTCCGAAGTAATGTGACAAACAGTTCCAGGCTAGGTTCTCGGTGTGACAGGGGAGGTGTTTAGTCGGTAGTCCGGTAGCGGGGGAGTCCGACACTCAGTTCGTAAATTGCCTTCACCTCCCAAACAAAAAAAAAATAACATACTGCTTGTATTTGTCCCTTTTGTGAGAAATGGCATGCAGTCGACCATAAACCGCGTGCCACTGTCACACATCATTTCGGACTTAATCCCATATTTGGCGGCCTTATTTCGAATAAACATCCTGAATTTGTACCTCTTTCGGAATGCTAGTAGCTGCTCATCATCATTTGACACATTTGACATGTGACATTTGTTCAGGAATATTGTTTAAGCGCTGGTGATTTATAGCCATTTCCAATATATTCCTAATAGATTTCGAAGGGTAGTCTTACGTTTCGTGTTATGCCATCGGAACAAAGCAACTTCTCTTCTCATAAACGATGCATATCCTGTACCACAATACTCTTTGTTGAATAAATGGAAAGTCATCGATAGGATAAGGACAAAATGAAAGTCCTTCACCGCTTTAGCGATCACGAGAATACCCAGCAGAACCTTAAGCTCGTCATCGCTGGTGTCATTTTGGGTTGGGCTAGCTTACTTATAGTTCTTCTTTCAATGGCTTTGACAATTTGACAATCTCTTCAACCATATAGTCGGTCATTGTTTTTTCAAGTTCGCAGCGGGTTGATAATATCCTTCAATGCAAAACCTGTACTCCCAACAACCTGAGGTAATGATGATGAAACTCGGAAGCTGCCAATTTTACGCGTTTCATCAAGTTTTCTTTCCATCTAAAGATTATTGACTCGGCCTCACACTATACCACTATACTACCCTCATCGTATACCTGCCTGCTTCCGTTCGGAAATATGCACTAATACTCCTAGTTCTAACCAACTGTCAATATGTCAGCAAATTGTCAGAGGAATTAGGATTCTAATTTGATGGACTTCATACTTCATATTGATGCAATCATTTGTCTTACGGAGTCGTGGCTGAATCCCAGCATTGTCGATTTTGAACTATGTCCTGATTACATTAGTTCTGCCCTGCCTTAGATTGTGAGGCCACAAGCAACTCTGGTGATGGTGACGTTTTGATTGCTGTTGGTGATTTTTTTTTGTGATGTAGGTGGCTTACGCCCTGAGTGTGAAACTCCCAGTCTCGAAAGCTTCTGGACCACCCACTAAGCAGCTCCCCTATCAACCTGAAAAGCTAGCTTGGAAACTTTGACACATTATTTCGGACCATGCCTCGAGTAACTACGCCTAGAGGGGTCTTCAGATTACGGGAATCCTTTCTTCAGCAAGACGGAAGCAAGGAGAAGGGAGTTCTAAAAAAAGGAACCTTCATCCCCGAAGCTCTAGAACACCTTTTTTCAGTGTCAACACTGCCCAAGCATATTGTGCCACGGGATTTTATTTCTCAACTCTTCTCAGCATTTCTCCGATCATCGTTTCTTGACATTGTTCGACAAATTCTCTGAAGAGTCCTGCCAATCCTGAAGAGTCCAGACTTGTCAACCTTGTGCAGGTAAAATCTTGTGCTGTTAGTTATGCACTTAGTACACCTGCTTGTAAGAATTTGTGTTCTCCAACGTCCAGGAATATGTCATTCGTAAAATCTCGCTTCCTCATTAAAACCCCATAATTATATCTTGTATCTATATCCCATGAAAATCACTTTTCTCCTCGTATGAGAAGTTTTTGATGACTTATATTTATACCTTACTGAATATCCTCGTTATCAGTGATACCATGTTATCGACTATCAGTACCTCCCACCTGGCAACCCAATGATTCTCTTGATCGCTATACCACGCCATTATTTCTTTGCCTAAACTTTGCTCCGTCTAAATTCATTAAGCCTGTCACATCTTCCATTTTAATTTTTTTCTTATTTTAAGAAAAATTATGAATCATTAAACATGGTTTGAACATCGGATTGAGTTCTCCGGTAATCTGGATACTGAGTCTGCTTCAATCAAATTTTTTGAATACCTTAAAAATCATATCAAAGGCTCTACCTCTCTTCCGACTTTTTATTGAACAAACATCAAACCTGCGATTACTTACGTTGCTTTGAAAGCGAAAGATAAGGGTCGCCGTTGACTGAGATTGTCTTGTACGTTTTAAGCAAGGACTTGTTTCAGTTCAATGCACCCTAAAGCTTAGGATGATACCAGAACTACTTTGAAAAGTTATTCTTCAGCTCAGTGAATGTACTCAGGTCCAAGATTACGAAGCCTTTCTGGGCTTTCATCAGATTACTAAAATCTGTAATAACTATTCCCGTTCCAGTTCACTGGGACGATCCTATGGTATCTACTCCTGCAGATATTTCAGAATTATGCTCATTATTTTTTTCTTCTGCTTCATATACTTTTTGTCAAGCATTCGTTACCCTAACTTTGTCATCGAACACCCTTTTCCGCTCTGTCTGTTTTGTACTAGCCCTAGTAAAATCGATAATCGAGTTAATGATAACTCCATTGATTCGTACAGAAGTCCTGATCCAGATGGTATTCCTAACATATTTGGCAAATCTCTTGCATTCTCTCTGTCTGAGCCATTGTATTTCTTTGTTGATCTTAGTCTAAGTCCTCGAATATTGTTAGCTAATCGACAAAAAGCTTACAATGTACCAATTCTTAAAAGGAGTGATTCTACTGATGTAATCAAATATTTTCCTTGATCTCTAATTTTCTGTTCTCCAAAACTATTCGAACGTCACTACCACTCTTTATTGAATCGCGGGCAGTTATTTACCTGAGCAAAATGACTTCTTTAAAGGTCACTTCCAGGTCACTTTTTACAAGACATTTGATACCGTCAATAACAATCTACTTTATCTGAAACGAGAGGCTTTTAGTATCTTGGAATGATTATCGTCTTGGATGTAGTTCTACTTATTCTTTTTTTCCTGTTGTATAAATCGCACGGCATGACGGCACTCACTTTTAATTTTCATCTGATGTTCCTCAAGGTTCGATTTTTGGACCACTTCTTTTCCTTCTGTTTCAAATGATCTTCCGTCAACGCTCTAGCCTTTTTCCCTCCTTTATGGCACTGATTTTAAAAATTAGGCCAATTGGGTCAGTTCATGGTTATCAGCTTCTTCGAGGTGATTAGTCCAGTTCCTGCAACTGGTGCCTTCCAACTTTTTATGTGTTGATACGCACATTTATCAGCGCCACAAAATGACTTTCTCATTAAAAATCTCACCAATCTTCTTTAGTTACATGTTGAATGAACAGGATCTCTCTGTTGTTACATCTTTTGGTAAAATTTTTGGTAACAAAACATTTGACCAACACTTAACATTTGACACGCATTTCCTCAAAAGAGTTACAAGAGCAACTAAAATTTCCGGCTTCATACTAAACCATGATCATAAATTCAATAATCTTTCCACAAATGTTTCTTTGGTCCGTCAGGTCCTAGAATACTCTCCTGAGGTCTGGTCTTTTCATTACTTCCACCTCATCCCGACGTTTGAATACGTTTAACATTATAAACCTTATGAGTCCTGTTTAAGAATTCTTCGTCTCCCGTGATTGGAATCTCCAGGAATTTTGTTCTACCCTTTTCTATTGTTCTGCTAGTATCAACTTTGCCACCATCAGCTTGATTGTAGTCTCTTTGCTGGTCGTTAGTTTTGACAAACTCTGCGCTCTACGCGAACAAATAGTTCTTTGGTCGTTCTATTTGATTCTGATGATACCTTCTTTTACCGACCAATTGTTCGTATTCCTAGAACATAAAACGACCTCGAATCTAATCCTTTTCCTGCTTTGTAGTTACTATGAAGTTTGGGTTAAGATGCATTTTTTTAAAATGCAATGAAATCACCAAAGCTGTGATGACATTTCACCAAAGCTGTGATGATTTTTGGGAGAACCAAATATCAATTAATATCGATTTAATTGCAAGGTTTTTTCCGTTTCTGGGGCTTCTTGATTGAATCGGCGATTTCTTCCATCACTGGCAAATCGAGCGCGGCTACGTTGGAGTAAAATTTCCCGTTAATGGATGTCAGTTTGTTGACCAAAAATTGAATTTCGACATTTAAGGACCTACTTCGTCTAAGTACTTCGGTACTTAAGAACCTCGATAGGCTTTTCCGAAATGCCGGTAATTTGGCATTAGTTATACAGTCCACTGTTGCCGGTGTTTGTATTCTCGCAGTAGCTGTCATAATTCTAACAGAACGACAGACGAAAACGACAGCTGTGAGTATTTCGGTCATTTTTACTTCCATGGCGGGCGCAGATTTTTGTTAAGGAAAGCCTGCCTCAATGACATATACAAAAGTTGACGATAATAACCTATATTATAAACGTGACAAAACATATATTGAATAATCTCGAATAAATAAGAATTCATGTTGACAGGGACGTCTGCTCGCTTGGACATTTCGATCGTAAAATATCGATTGATCTGCATTATCTCCGGCGATAGCATGCGAGGTGCTAGGTGTGTGACGCCTGCAAATAATCAGGGATGATTGTTATATCGAAACTATCAATAACAATTTATACATTTATACCCTGTAAACATGTTTTCAATTCTTTGTTTTTTTTTGGTTTTTTTAACAATAAACAATAAAAATGATTAAATGATAAAATAATAAAAATAACAATGACTAAATTCTTGCTAAGGAAAATAGAGTCTCATATTTTTGACGTTTTTAATAGGAAACTTAACAAAAGTGTTTTATTTTTTGATCGAAATAAGGAGAGATCAATTTCAAAGATTGATTCCAAGTGTTTTTATCGTAGATCCTTGTTTTGAAGGATTTAACAATGATAACTTAACATCATAATAAGATAAGAAGTTTGAAACAAAATTGCAAATTTTATCGATTAACATTCCTTTTGTATTTCATATTAATGCAACTATTTATTTCCATCCAGATTTATCGTGATCGAGATCGGGATCGAAGTATACCAAATATTCATGAGCTCTCAACAAGGACGGTAACAATGTCTAGAGATCAACAACCGGATGGTAGTCATGGTTTTGGAATTTGTGTAAAAGGTGGAAAAGACTCAGGTAATTATTTTAACCTTATGTTGTAAATGACATATAGAATTATGATATATGGCGCGACAGTCCATTTTTGGACTATAAACACATAATAACAGAATGATATATGGTTTATCGCTATAAGAAGAAGAATGAACATTCTGATTGAATGCTTTTTCTAATCGCATGAAAAGGATATGAATGAAAGGAATTGAATCGTTTTTCGATAAAAATCAATATAAGCTTATTTTACTGGACTAAGATTGAACGAACTATAAAACGTTTATTAAGAAATAATTGCATTTCATGTTCGCTCATCCAATTCTTAAAATAGAAATCATGATAGCAGTTTCAATATCATGCGCTGGATCGATACAACATCAATTTGTCAAAAATGAGTAGGTACAACACGTGCCTCCCAATATTCTGGCCATCGACATTTTCAGGCGACTTTATTAGAATTTATTTTCTTGGCAACGTAGTCACCAATCACCTATACTACACGACTATGTCGTTTTTACTCCTGAAGGAAAATGAAGACGATAAAAGTAATTTACGCTCCTCAAATAGCGTCGAGAGGAATAGTTACAGTACGTACTCATACTACATACGATGAGTGTATATGTTCAGGACAGGACAGGACAAAGTCTAAGACAGGACTTAAGAAATAACATGTGTAGTTTATAAATTGTGTATCGACACGGTTAGTTTTAACGATATAGCAATTTTGTCACGTAGTCATTTTCTCATCTAATAATAGTTGCAATTTAGATTCAGACGTTTCATCTTTAAACGCTATTTAGATTTATTATTCTGAAATGGATCGTTTCATCATTCATTTTCCTAGTATTAAACACTCACTTAAAAAGAAATTGCTCCTTTGCCTAATGGAAATAGAATGTTATATCCTAAACGTTATGATAATGCATTATAATAAAGATAAATATGGTCTCCAGCATTCGGATTTTAGTTCAGATTCAGTAAAAAGACCGCATACCACGTATTCAGAAAACCGCGAACTTCTACGTCTGAAAGAATGTTGTTGTTGTCTGGTGCCAAAGTCCCTCTCTAACTTTAGTGTCTCGTTTATAACTTTCCAACAGTCTCTGCCCATCGACTCCATCTTTCTACAACGAAATCTGATTAGCAATGCAGAATCCTTGTTGATGCAGTCCCACTAACGCTTCCTGGGATTCTCCCGTGGTTTGGTGAACTCAAACCTACCACTACCTAACTTGTTTAAAAACAAATTGTTCCCACAGTACGCAGGACGCAGAAAGCTTATCAAGCAGATTCAACAAGCCGCTCCAATTGCTGACAGTACAAGTCCATATTAAACGTATGACTTTGTCCTAGAAGCTTCCAATAACTGATTCCTCGAGAATCCTATCAAATAGTCAATAAGACCCTCCGTAAGATACAAGCCTGTTCTTGAAGTGGATGCTGGCGTATCACCTCATTGCGAATACTCTGCGCTGCTTCACGTTATTGTTCAAGACCCACCTGTCATCTCTAGTAACCATCACTCGCAGAAATCCTTCGCAAGTTTGAGGAGCAAGATGGGAAACACATCAGGCCATTCTCTCTTCCTATTCAGCTTGCGAAAGTTCGTGAGGCACCCACGCATCTATCTTTACCCCATATTCTAGCGCAAGGATGCTTCTCTTGAGTTGAGATTGTAGTTACGTTGACCTGGAATCTATTCGATAACTCTGCGATGATCATATTATCATCCTTCCTTGTATGACTTCCAATAGATCACCATTTGTCCTTGGGTCGTCATGGTCTTCAAACTATTCCCTGTTCACAAAGTCCATCACAAACTGTTTCATGATTCATCCTGGAAATATACATCGTAATAAGCCAACGTTGTGGTCTTGTCTTTTTTATTACCGGAAAGCATCAATCCCCAGAACCCGGTTCTTAATTTCTGCAACAGTTCAAAGTCTTCGCTGCTCTCAGTTGCCGTGAGATTGGGGCAATATTTCGCTCTTGGACATTACGACTATTTTCCCAAGAACCCGAACAATTTGGGCACTGTACGAGCAAAACTGGCACTACTTTCGCCAATTTGATGGACGTTTTTCTCTCTGACAGCATCGCTTCCCGCGACTAATTTTTGGCACCCTCGTGTCCTCAGAGGTAAGTTCTTTTACGTTCTTTACCTTATTGCTATGGTTGTCAGCCCTGTGATTGCCAACACAGTTGTCTTAAAGAGCGTAGGGAAAGCTGAAGAAATCGAGGTGCTCCTTGTCTCTGCTCCTGTCCCAGGCGTTTTTGATGCAGCTCCTTATTAACACCTTCGCATATCTCCGATCCACAAAGAAGCGTAGATTGTACGAAACTCATCAAGGGTCGCTATATTGTTGGACTTGGTCATGAAATAATGGCCATTAGTCGACTGATTGCCGAGACTCTTGCCACGATCTTATCTACCGTTGCCGTGATTTGCTCGAGAAACACGAGAAAGGATAAAAAGTTCACGTACTTATCTGATAGTTTCCACTATCCTGACGTATCCCGAAACTGATCGTTCTTATTCAAAGGTTTTGTCTAGCGCAAGTTTGAACTGGCGAGTGGTTGACTACCCGGTACATCAGCAAATTTAGCCTTAAATGCGCATGATCAATTGTGCGCTCAGTGAACAGTCCTGCAACATCATCCGCATAGCTTGTCAGTGACGCCTCCTCCCCCTGTTCGCGTCGAAGGAGATAGGTGCCTTGGGACAAACCTTGACGTTATTGCCTTCAACAGTCACCTTGCGACATCTCAGCGAATAGAAGGTGGGATCCCTCACATCCCTCCATGAACGGAGTTGAACGCGTTCCTGTTGTCCAGTGTCACTAGTAGGACCACCCAATGTTTGGATCGACAGCGTGCCTCTGTCTGTTGGACCGTAATCACTACCTCTATAAATCGGTCAATAGTTGAGCTTTGAAACCGTACTGCGGCGGAGAAAGGACCCCAACGGCATTGATAGCGTCAGTGAGTCTTCCTCTTATTAGTTTCTTGAGCACTTTCCCGGCCCTATCTAGCATGTATAACAGGCGATACGCTGACGGCATCTCAGGATTGCCTTTCTCCTAGCTGACAGCACGAGACCAGCACTCTACCATTGCTCAGGGAAATCTTTTTCTCGCAAGTAGGTCTTAGAAGCAAATCAATGCAAAAGTGATTTATTGCAAATCTTAGTCCGAGTACCATCTGGTCCTAGAACCTTCTTCAGGTTCATGGTAAGGATTGCTAATTCCAGTTGTTTCCTCGTAAAAAGTGGGCAATATGCTGGTCTTTCTTTGTGAACAGCTTCAACACGGACGAAATGTGGGTGGAAGAAAGCGTCTTCCATCGTCGTCATCTCGTCGATCTTATTGGCTTTGTATACGCAGAACACCTATAGGGCACTGAATTTCGGCATCACTTGCGTATAGCACTGGCTTCATTTGTCCCCGTTCATCGACGAGACTCTGCAATATGCGGTCCTCACTTCTGCTAAGTGGTCCGCGGAGGTATTTTCCGATGTATTACCATTCATGCCTCAACCTTAATTCGGACCGGTTGAGCTTCTGGACGGAGATTATGACACTTTCTTCGTTGTTCGGCGATTCCTTTTGACCATCACCAGTACGCCGGACACTGCCGTTCCCATATCTCCGGCGGGGCATCAATGATCTACAAACAGATTTGATGATACTGATTTCAGATACTACCATGTCTTCCGGAGCCAGTCCTCAGGTCCCCGACGAAAACCCAAACTGCAGTGTGCATCTCATAAGCATGACGACGAACTTCTCTATGTCTGTCTTTCCAGTATTCCTCACGAAGAGGAAACGCTGAGTGTATGAGAACAAAGGACCATTGCCGCGAATCTCGAATGCTTTGGTCAGTGATCAGAGTGATGATCAGTGGCCAAAAAGTCCTCTAGACCTCTCTAAATTTTATAGTTTTGAGAAGAGGGACTCCTAATACAAAAATCTTTTTTCGGAGGCATTGTTTTTCGTGCGAAGAAAAACTTCCTTTTCGCGTTCAAGGATATATGAAAGCAAAGACAAACTCAAGAACCAGTTTTACCCAAGAAGGACCCCTCCAGAGTTTGGAATTTCAAGGCAAAAAACAACCTAAGATTAAAATCAAGTAGGTTTTATTAGAAGGTTAGAAGGTTATAGAAGGGGAATAGGTGCCATTTGATACTACGGAGAGGAACTGGTCTGCAGCATATTTTGCAAAAAATTCAACATTTTTTTTTTATTATAGCCATGTTGACAAGTTTCTCAGTCTGTTTCTTCTTAGGGTTAGTCTTATTTTGGCCTATTTTAGTCAAGTAGAACTACCTTTGAGACAATCTTGCACCTCAGACAAGTCCGTAACGCTGTCACGTTCCTTGTTTTGAATATATTCAACTGAGGTTCGATTAAGACTGTCGTTGCTTTCCCTCAAAGAGCTGAGTCACGGAATAAGTCGCTGTTTGTTATTTCAGGTCCAACCTCCGTTGCGAGACAAACCGATCGGATCCGTCGAACTGTCCTTAAGGCACTTTGGGTATAATTGGGTTAGACAGCTCCTCTAACTCCCCGCAAAATATCTGCGTATTTCTAGAAGTGGCACTCATTTCGTGATTGTTGTTAATTAATCGGAGTTTCCTTGACTTCGTTCCCAGGAAAAAGCTAATCTTCGGCCGTATTTGCAAAAAGTAGCTTTTTGGCCGCTTTACCTTTCCTTCTTTTGTCTCGGCCTCTTGAAATTCGGCTGCTGGCATATCTTTTGGTAGTGCTTTGCTGGATTTCAGCAAAGCACTACCAAAAGATATGCCAGCAGCCGAATTTCAAGAGGCCGAGACAAAAGAAGGAAGGGTAAAGCGGCCAAAACTTGCGTTTTGAGTGGGATCTTTTTCTGTTGCTCTTCCTTCGCTTTTTGCCATTGCGTCTGTAGCTCTCAATGCCCCCTTAGAGCTCTTCCAGCTCTAGTATACCATCAATAATGTCCTCATTCATGTTTTACTGAACATTGCAGCAAGCTTTGATCTTCTGTACTATTTTCCAGCCTTTCGCATGAGGCGCTCTTCCTCATGGTGGTCCCGTACACTGGAACTGTCCATTTCGTTATGTGGTGGCCTTTTCACGTTGACGCCAGAATCCGGATCTCTGGTGGCATTAGTAAAAGCATCAAGTGATATCATGGTTTGAAAATCATCGATGGTCCATATATCTTTATACAGGAATTTATGGTCCGTCCTTTTTCTCGTGTCTTCCGGGGCATTGCGGGGTGCGCATTATTTTTGTGCTGCGTCCAAATACCGTCAATATCTCTGGTTGGTAAATGTATTCAACCTTTTAACGTTGATTTGTTGGTTTTGTTGGTTTTTGTTCGTTTTGGTTTTCTTGTAGTTGAGGGCGTTTCACTGGGCATCATGACTGAAGAGTCCCCTTTCGAAGCCGCTAGGTCCACTCGTATGTGTAGTCGCCTGTAAGCTCCCGATGAGTATCTATGGAAAGCGGCTAGGCCATGCGAGGGTTTGGTGCGAGTTTTTATGAGGACAAGTGCTCAGAGCCAGGTCAAAAAGGGAATAGCTCTCAACCTAACCTACATAACCAACTCAATGGTGTGAGCTTTGAATGTACTCCGAGGCCTGCCAAGGCATTTCCCAGATCAATCACGGTATGATACTTATATTGGAGTATATAAGACATGCCTCTTCTTTTGATATGCCAAGATAATCCTCCAGGAATTTATGTTAAAGGTTGAGGTTCCGACCGTTAGTGCAAACTGCCTTTCCCTCAAACGGCCATCCTTTTCGACTGTGATTGCCTCAAAAGGCCGCCAATACTAGAGTAGTCTTCGTTGAGATTCCTCTCTTATTTTAATTGATGTTGCAATAGTGAATCTTGGGTTTATCAGTGCAGAAATTCCCATCAAAAGAAACCATCATTTTTAAAAGAGTCTACAGAGCCTTTCGTTGCTTGCAAAAACTTGCAGAGTTCACAGTTAAATGGTTTCAAAGCTCGTAGTACATCGACGCCACAAAACACATAAACTCATTGTTATAATACGCCGTCACAAGCCTCACCGACAAGAGCCAAACCTCCTTCGCACCGGCGGAACCAAACATAAACTTTATTTGCCACCATTTACCATCAGTGTCGTTAACGACATTGATCCTATAATCAAAAGTCTATCAAATGCTTTCTGCCTCTCATAACACATTGGTACAATTTTTCATTAAAGCGTGATAAACTACCATCTCCCGACAAACAACATTTTACTATCAATATAAAACTGAATCCTGAATCCTGAATCCTGACTCTTCATATCGTTTCGCTATTCACGAAGCAATTGCTGAACATACAACAAAAACAAAAAAAGGAAGAAAACAAAAGTAAACGACAAAAACTAAACCAAAAATAATTCCTTGGCATTAATTACACCGTTACACCTTTGCTCAAACCGAGTTGTATGAAGGAGCGCAGGGACGAAAGCGAAAAATATGTTCTTGATACGTACACTGAAGGAATACACGCAAGTTGAAGGACGAGAGTATTTTATCGTGCTAATGTCCTCCGAACATTCTAACAAACCCTATCTCAACTTTCCTGTTAGTCAGAGGAAAAAAAGTTTTCCTTTATGAACTTTTGTTCTTTGTTAAACTTTTGTGTTCACCTTTTCTTATAATATTTCACTTTTACTTAGGTATGTGGGTGACCTAGGAAACGCTTTTATTTTGAAAAAAATGAAGAAATCGATTTCAATAAGCCAAAGCGTTACATGATGATACTAGCCCAATCGTTCATCGCAAAAATCGGGTTAAGTGAACTCACAAAATATCCACCAAACATATTTTGATATATATTGATATTACATTTAACAGCTGAGCTTGTAAAAATTGGCTAAATTGGTTCCGATTTGAATGCAGAATGCATTGAAATACCGTAAGAAGAGTGTATTCAAGCATTTGGTGATGAAATCATCCAGAAAGAAACCACCCCTGTTGAAAGGCCGGCGAAGGTTTCGGAGACTTTCAAGATGAATCGTTTCACAGCTCGTAGTGCTTGTTGGAAATAGGACAGCAAGACGAAGTTGCGAAGAGATAGGCAATAACATAATCTTCCATTTTGTATTATACCGGCAAAATTATTCTCATATACATTTAATTTCAGAAACCATCTCTATTTATCGACTCTCTAGAAAAGCTCTCTAGTTTTACAAAGCTCTCTATCTTGTAAAGCTCGTTCCATTAGCTGCAGCGAGCATTCTTCTCTCTTTCTTTAGGATGCTCATCAGGACTGCTAACACTTTTTAGTCGATATGTTATGTATTGAACTATGGCTTTCGATATGTAGTCTTGCGCTGAGGCATTAAAATACATCGCAGTTACTCTGAGTATTTACTCTCTTTATTCTGGAAAAAGACATATTTTGGAAGCTTTAATTTAACCGCGTAAGGTTAAAAAAAACCTACTTAGGAAAATTAACGAAAGATAAAAGCTCGAAAGCACTTGGAACATATGGACTGCCTAACACAGTCCTAAATAACTTGCCAAGAAAAGGGATGTATATATTACTTCCTACCTTTGGGTAACATGTATGTTGTTGAACGCGTTCCTCAACCCAGTAAAGATTCAATCCTTTCCGAAAAATATTGACCAATCCCACTGCTACCCACCCTCGAAAAGCTTCTCGAAAAATCAAAGAAGGCTAAAGCTAAAGCTCCACGCTACGCTCATATTAAATGCAATGGTGATACTTTCGGGTAAGTGAAGAACCTACAACCATTGTTTGTTTTCGAACCCATATCTGCCCATATTGAAATATCCTTTGAATGTGTGATACTCGTGGGCGATCCCAGTCAGAACCCTTGGCTTTTCTTGTGCATTCCGGAATAAGCCGAGCCCTGGGCCACGAGCGACACCTAAAGTAAGCTTCGTCTTTCGACTCCCTATCTTAACTGCGGTCTTTCAGATATTCCTTCAGTGTCAGATATACTGATACTTGAAAACGATTTGCAAGCGCTTTCAGAATATACACCCATCTAGCGTAGTTGAATACATTTCTGACATCCACAGTAACCAGCAAGACGACCCCTCGTGTAGAACTACTGTGAGCCTCCACATGTAAGACATGCTCACCACTTCTCCGATTGCAGCGATGGTAGAGCAATCTGCTCTGAAATCATACTGAAGTGGAGATATGTCCCCTGCAGCAAGGAACAGCACGTCTGTCCCTGATTAGTTTTTCGAAAACTTATCCGACAGTATCTAGCATACATAGTTGGCGGTATGTAGATAGTGACTCAGGGCTCCCTTTCCTCTTGCTAATCAGGACCGTCCTCAGCACCTCCTAGCACTTTGCGAATGCCTCTTCGCTCATGCATACGTTAAAGGCGCTGAAGAGCAGGCCAGAGCCAGAGTGAAAGACCATCTGTAGCACCTCAGCTGGAATCGCATCTGGAGCCTTTCTTGCCTTCATAGACAGGACTGTTTTCTCGCATTGCATGGCGTGAGATGGTGATGACGACGATGGCGACAACGATGGTGAGATGGTTTGAAAAAAGAGCCCGTACGATTTTATCCATCTTTCTGCCTCGTATGAGTGAAGCGACCTGTGACCACCGGGCTTCCGCATCACTATTTTGTAGCCTAGGCCCAATGAATCCATCAGGATCCCATCGTTCACCAAGTTGTGCCAACGACTGGCCTTGCTGCTGTTGTTGAGTCTAGAGAGACATTTTCGACCTAACTTATATGCTCCGTGCTCGCCGCGCTTCCTGTTGTAGTTTCTGACGCTGCCTTTGTTTTTGGGCACTTTCAGCTGACTATCAGTATACTGGAGCCTTGCCATGCTAGGGTATTCGTAATGATTATCACAGTTGAGTTCACCATACCTTTTGCCGCAAGTCCTCGGCTCCCCAGCATAGCTTCCGTCAGCCATAATCGGGACATAAGTATAATATCTCAAAAAACCTCTCAGTAGACGATTCGTTCGAGGTTAGGTATACACTAAAGAGTGTAGTTCCCGAACACCGAAGCCAAACGAAACCATCTTGTCCTTTTGCCTTGCAAGTTGGCATTGATCCGAACCTAGATGATGGCTGTAGTAGGTTCGTGAGTTGCCACGTTGGATGTAATGATGCTCGCTGAGTAGCAGCAAGTTTGCTTGCCTATCTATTTCAAACATTTCGAGCAAATTCTGGGCGATTATGCTTCTATGCGGATTAATCATTGCGGAAACACTGTGGTCTTGGTAAGGGCTTTTTGGAAGACCCGACACTTCCCTGTATTTGGTATGTTTTTCAAGTCACCTGATCTCGAGTCATATTCCTGGCAAAGGACACATTGTGCCTCTTCGGTGGACACCTACCTTTATGCTCTGTCTTGCCGTGATTGTTGTACAAGGAGCTCTTTCCAGTTCCATTACATGCCTGTGCGGTATGCACGTATTCAATGCACTTGAGATACCAGAGGGGAATCGCTCTTCGCCGTTTAGATAAATGACCCACTCTATTCTAACTTTATCATTCTTTACAGGCTGTTTGTCTCCCCTCTCTGAGAGGTCAAAAATGGCCATGCGTTGACCCCTATTGTTTTGTTTTGTCAACCTAGCTTTTGGCCCGCTTATTGCAAGGAAATTGCGTTTAAAAGCGTCTTCTACTTCGACAGATACGTAACGCGATGTTTGTCCCTATTCACGAGTGTGGCCGCAGTCTTGGATGAGGCTTCTGTTGGTTTTTGTCCGAGAGCTCTTTCGACTAGGTCAAATAACGCGTCCTTATTTTTTGCATCTTGTCCAAACTCAACCAGTCGGTCTCCTTACCGAGTTGGCCATACATCTTTGATTGCAACTTGGATGTCTTTTGATTTAATGTCACCTAACTTCTCGTAAGACATACGCATAGGATCTACCGTCGGTGTGTTTAACCAGCAGCGCCTGCCCAATAGATTTGCGACGCTTTTTATTCTTTATTTCTTAGCTTAAGTGCAATGATTCTTTGCATTTCGGTTCCTGTGTAGGTTTGTCGATTTTCAACCATAGGCCCGCGTTTTTAGCTGTTTTCTTAGCTGCTTTAGACAGTGCGGTCTGGAACTCTCCTCGCCCGCAATTTGCTTGTTCGACGCTCCGTCCTCGTTCTTTCTGCCTTTATCCCGATCCCATTTTATTGGGTTACAGACCAAACTTTTTTTAGACCAAACATTAGTAGACATCAATACGACGTCTGCACTGACGAAGGCCTTCTGCTCTTCCTCTGTCTCCAGCCCCCTATATGTGATCTATTCGAGCCAGGAGATCTTCTAACTCTAGGGCTCTATTTTGACCCTCCTCTCTAACGTTCGTTTCTGCATCGCTGGTGGCAATGATGTGTTTCATAACCTCTTCCGCTTAACGGCAAAGCCGATCTTCCACTGCATGGTCCCGGATAATTGAAGTGCTTGACAGCTTCTCCGCAGGGATTTTTCCTTTCCTTGTGTCCCGTGCTTCAGTAACTTTGATGGTGTTGGCAGCAATCATATGTTTCTCAACCGTTTTGCTTTTCTCTATCACGTGTTCGTTCCTCACAGATTTCAAGAGTCTCTGCTCTTCTCTTTTTGTCGCTCCGAACCAAGAGCTTCTTATCCATGCGCACTGATAAGGATTCCTGACTGTTCCAAATTTTCTAATTTTCATCCTTCCGTTTCAAAAGTTTTTCGCCGACGTTCTTGTTTTGCGTACTTCGTATATCCTTTTAAAAATAATTTGGATTCTTATTATCTGAGCGCACTTGGTGTCTGTCCTAACTACCGCTATTGACTCTCATTTCTTAAATCCATCTGCCGTATCATCTTAAATTAAATAATCTTAAATCTTAAATCTTAAATCCATCAGCCGTATAAAGTGCATTTTGGACTCAAAGTTTCGGTCTCTTCTGTCACTCAACACTGTCAAAACGCGATGTCAAAGCTAGATAATACCGTTATGTGATCCGAATGTCCACAGACATATGAAAGCACCTATACTAGTTTTTTTTTCTTGGTCTCTAACCCCTAATTATTGATCTTTTATGTCCCAAATCAAGGCTCATCTTACAAGTTTAAACAAACGTCCAGATTCAGGATTCGGAGACGACCTCAAAATTTACATTCTATGCCATGTGATATCTGCTATCAAGTTTCCCCTGAAATAGACTAGGCATATGCGGTAGGATGGTAATATGTTTGATTAATTGTCTGCGATATGTGTTTGCTTCTAAATAAAGGTGGAGAAAGCAATCGGGAAAATCAATGCAATGCCGAACTGAGTCCGGAAAGTTTACTATAGAATAGTTCTATCAACATGAACTACATTAAAACTTTTTTTCCGAGCAAAAGTATCCTTTAACGCTCTTCATTACTATAATAAAACGGCCTAAGTGGATATCGTTCCCACGTTTACCTACTACACCTGTAACTTTATACGAACAAGCTAAATTTGTTTGCTTTCCCACTCACAATATCCCAGTGACAGGACCAACATTTTCCCCCCTCCGACATCATCAAGGAAGTTTTCGATAATGAGACAGCTAGGATGATTTGATGGGCGCTTCTGTCTAGCCAGTTATCGATGGCTAGAGCATCAGGCAATGAGTTAGTTCAATAAAATCGACAATAGTTGGATGAAAATGTTTAGGTTAAGGGATAATTATTACTCCTGTGAAAAACGTATGCATCAAATAAAATGTTTGCATCGTTTGCGTCGGATAGGTAGGTTGAAAGGATATACATGCATGTGTAGTATATGACTATCGCTGCGACCCTCTATGGAACATAGGAAGGGGGACAGTTCAGAAAGGATAATGGCGGCAATTATTTGTACTTTATTGATCCGTAAGGGCCACCGCCAGCATTAACAAACCTCCACACCATTTTGATGGTATATAATCATAAAAATGCGATTAAGTCTTTATGGAACCAATAAATCCGTCTATTTTAGATGCAGTATGCTTATGCGAGTTAACGTATCATTTAATGAGACAAATGGCTTGTGCAAGCATATTGAGGAAAATACCATGGAAAGTCCTTTTTTTGGTCGGGAAGTTGAAAGTACGACTGAATTGTTTGTAAGACGACCACAATGCTGGTTATTTTGTGATCATAAAAGTCGGAATTTAATAAATGGCATACGGTTGAGTTCCATTTGTTTTGTTTGGATTTTACAATATTGATTTTAATGGAAGTTTTGTCGTTATGGCACATTAGTACGAGTTAAAGCTGGAAAACGGCTGAAATAATGTCAATTATTCGAGATTGGGGGTTGAATCACGGACTTTTAGATTGGACTTAGAAGTGTCAATAGTCCCTATCGAAATTTCAAGCTCAGAAACCCTACAGTCTAAAGGACATAATCAGTAATACTGAAAGCTACATACAGTGTTACCATTGATAACAACAGAATGTATCCTTTTTCCTATTTTTAGGGAAGATATTTATATTACCCTTCTAGTAAAATGAAAAAAAGTGTCTCACAGCATATTCAGGTCTCACTGTTTTGTGTTTTCGATGGTTAAAATTAAGCCAATTTACCTTGAGGTGCGGGCAATCAATCGAGCTATCTTCGCTTGGAGGTTTCAAACGCCGGCACATAGATGTCCTATGTTGCCGGCGCTTCCGCATTCACATTCCCCTTACAATTTACCGCAGGTCCTTGTCAATGTCATCAACGATGTTTGGCGAGCAGCAGACCTTGCTTTCATTGGTTAACTTTCTAGGAGTTCCTTGGCTTAAGTTTATTCAAATATTCCGCAGTGTAACTCATCCCGTTTCCTTTAATGTTGGCTTTTAGGGCAGAGCCTGCGACAATGTTTTCGCTTTTAGAGGTACTAATCAGTACCAATATAGAGCATGCTTACCAGGTCGTGGCTGTCTACTGTGAGTAGAGGATTCGCAACCAGACATAAAATGACTAATGGCGAATCTCACCATGTTCTCAGCAGGAATTCTCTTAGATCCTGCTGGGAGTTACGACATTCTTTTATCCCTCAAAAGTATTCCCGCGAACTCTACTTTGCGATTTGATTGGAGACTGGTGCCTGGTTGGGGGACGAGTGACCATAACCTCATTTAGTTCACTATAACCTCTAATGCGACGGTGATTACTCGCCCGCCAGCTAGATGGTCCTGGAATCATAGGTCCGAACCCAATAGGGTTTGATATGAAGCCCTGGTGCAGAAATACACTTTGGCAGTGTCTATCACTGACTGCAGTACTTTCAGCATCAGTGAAATTGTCGCACATATGCATGAGTACTATGTGCGGGAAAAAATAAGCTGCTTCGCAAAAAGAAAAGAGCAACCAAAGTACGAGCGCTTTAGTGGACGTGAGAACTCTCTGCCAAACGTGCAGCTGTAATGCGGGCCAGAACGCAGTTCCAGAAGACTAGGTGTCGTAAGCTGGAATCGGTGGTTCAGCTCAGGCTAGCATACTCGAAAATTGCGAAGGAATACCACAAATTAATTGCTCTAATCAAGGAGAGGCACTGGCAATGCATCGTTAGTAAGAATAATCATGATCCATGGAGAAAGGCTTACAGGTTCTGTCGTGAGGGGAGGGATAAACGGGAATTCCGTGGACTGCGCATGGATGGACACCCGGCGCCTACATGGATGGACCGTGTTGGACATTTGTTGAAGTCTTTTTCCGGCAGCGGAAACTGAAACACCGCATTTTGACAGTGGCTAGCCTGCCATTTTAGCAAAGCTGACTTCGGTTGGCTGTAAGGAGATTGGCCTCTGGAAAAACTACTTTTCTAGCAGGTGTGCGTTTGTGCAGGGAGTGTGTGATGTTGTCAACGGGTCGGTAGAGAAGGGTTGTCCGATCGATCCCATGATCTGGAAATTATCCGTAGATGATTAATTTACAGATTGCGGAAGGGCTTCTCTTGGAGACTACGTGGCCTACGTGATGTTTTAAGAACCCCAGAAGATGTTGAGGATGCATTGCTAGATGAGGATGCCTTGTAGAGAACCAACCGGTTCGCGCGTGAAGCCTTGCAACTGCATGCAGCACTCTGCTACGCGGGCAAAATGCGGGTTCTGTTGCTGTCTACTAGTCCCTGAATGTTGTCGCCGCTAAGTGCCCTGAACCCTAGTGTTGTAACTGTCTTACTGACTTGTCTAAACCTACCGTTGTTATCTTACTGTTGTCCTGAGGGCTATTGGGTAACCAGCCCATCGAAATAGGAACGTAAATTGGTAGTAGTACAAGGTTGGGTTCTGCGAAAACCTGATGAGAGGTTTATTTGAACCACGGATTAGGGGGATGTCCACGACAAGTTACTGTTAGTCCCCCACGCGGTGAGGAGCCTATCCTTGGTCGATAGATGGTGGTTGCGGTTTCGAAGACTAGAAAGTGGGGTGAGCATTCACCAGTTTTGTTCGGGTTTCCAGGAAACTTTAAATAAATTGGGACCTGGGACTGAAACTTGTTTTCGATCTTAGGGGTGGTTGTTGACATATTGTTTCAATCCCGTCTATGGAGACCCTGGAATTAAGCCATCAAGGCAGGTGTCCACGTTAAACCTCTCGACTTCTACCTCGTGGTCCCCGTCATGGTTTCACTGCTCTTGAGAACTGCGGCAAATGCATAAACGTCCATTTCAGCAATATTCTAACAGACGGCTTAAAGTTGGTTTGCTGCGCGCCAACCAACACGCTCACCAATTGAGAGTACATAGTCATTCCGAATAGTCTTTAACAACCCATCATTTTTGTACCCTTGGCACTAAGGACTCCGAAGTATACGTCACGTCCAGAATGGTTCCCATGCAACTTCTTCGTCGAAAGTATTTCATATATTTATTTTAGCCGCCATTTTTAGGACTCGCTTTTCTCTGAGATCTGGATAAGGCACTCCCAATTCTACCGCATTGAAGTCACAGGCAGCAAGGGTTCGACCTACCGTGCTCGAGACGACTTCCTCCACTTCATTGAGCTTATCCTTGAAGAACGAGATTCGCTCATTCGTTGTGAGATAGATAGGAGGTTAAAATAAGCTATACCCGCTGGAGCACGTGCAAACTGTAGATAGAACACTATCCCTTAACCAGATGGCGATGGTGCAAGATCGGTCGCAGTACCATCGAACTTCCCCCACTGATTTGGTATTGCTCAGCAAGGTGACTTTTTTCTTTCTCACAACGATGTAGGTTAGTCTGCATGATTTGAACTTATTCTCGCGTTACCCTTGTCTCTATGAACTCCTAGCACATTGCGCTTCCTGCAATCTGATATGGCTCATGACAAATCTTCAGACCCTTGGCTTTCCATAAATAACAGCTGCGTTTGTTTATGCACTTTCTCGCCGTATGGTCGACAGTGCCACACTTCTAGCACATGTTGTTTAAAGACCACCCTTCAGCGAACGCTGCACACAACCCAGTGGATTTTTTTCTCCTTGCTCAAGAATTGCACTGCATCGTGTACTGGACTGTCTACTATTGTGACCCTTTACTCTCTAGGTTTGGTAGGCGTCAAATTTATCCTAAAGCTGTCTGCCACAGGAAGACTATGTCTAATAGACCCTTCTACTTCTTGACAATGCAATGACAATTCTTGAGACAATCGATGTCTCTTGATTGCAAGCTTGATTAGCGGAGCATCCCTACGCCGATAGTGCTAAACTCCTGACCTATTTCCTACCTTGAAATGTCCCTGAAATAAGGACTAATACATGTTTCCACGAGGAAGGGAAATACGAATTTAGAGGCAGTCAATAAAGATTCTGGATTCTTTCTTTGATAGACCATGACTTTAACAGAATCTATTTTGGGAAATTTTTCACTGCTATAATAGGGATATTATCATGGCTTGAGGTGCTCGTATTCTTCGTATGGTATTGCTACGAGTAATACTCGATGTCAAATGTATAGGAAGTGAGGACACTCAACATATTAAGCCTTAAGTAATCAATGTTTAACTTTGCACGTGTGACTCAGAACCCTCAAATACATCCTTCGAAAAACCCAAAAAAGTTTTTATTTCTATTCGTAGTTCTTACAATTACCATTGAATCCTGGGATTTATATTTTTGCACCTATCTTGTATAAGCAGTAATATTGACATTATAAGGACAAAAAGGATACTCACAGCTGGTTGGTAAGAGTTTTTAAGGAGTCTTCATATTCATTTCGTGATTTCAATACGGCTTTTCATTCATTACATTTTTCTTTCCTTTTTTCAGGTGTAGGTGTATATATTTCACGTATAGAAGAAGGTTCAGTTGCTGAACGGGCTGGATTACGGCCAGGTGATACAATCCTAGAAGTTAATGGTACACCATTTACTTCAATTAGTCACGATGAAGCGCTTAAGGTACGGAAAATTACTTACTATCCACTCTAAATGTTTTTTCATGTGCTAAGTATTTATTGTTATCATTACAAATAATTTCCATTTCAATATCATCTTAATTGTAATTTTCTTTTATGAGTGTGTTTGTTCCATTTGCTTACCCACAATCAATTAATGCACCAACTTAATTCAAAAAGAAAAAGAAGAAGAAATATCAAAAATATGTTTTTCTGTTTGTGTTATGTTTGAATTGGTAAATTTTAACATTGTTTAAAAAGTTTAAATTAAAAAAAAAAACATGATGAAGACGAACTTTAAAAGACCTGATAATACAATAGTCATTGAAAAAATTCGATCAGATTGACAATCTCTAAACGATTTTCTTCTGAAAAGAAAAATCAAAGGTCTTGAAAAAAACTTACAACAGATAATCAAGTCTTGTGATTTAGATGAATTCCGAGAAATTCAATTTCCATGTTCTCTTTAGAATCAACGCGAGGAAATAATCAGCTAAATCGATCCTTTTTTCGAGAATTGTTCACCTCCTTTGGGACCCTTCTATGTCTTCTTTGCAACTAGATTGACTAAAACTTAAGTGCAACCGTTCTTAACTCAATTCCAAGAATTTTCCAGCTGCTTGGATGTGTCCCATTCAAGTCCCAAACAGATTTTAACAGCCAGGACACCTTTCACGTTGAATATCAATAGGGAAACATCATGCAATGTGGTGGACAGACCTGTCAAAAAGGATGTTAATTAAATAAATTCAGTTGCGAAATTTTTAGTATTTTGATCACTATTATGGGCCATTGTTAGTTTTTAATCCGCAAAAAAGCGAACACAACTCTTTTTCCACTTTGTTCTTTGAAAATTTTTTTCCGCAAAAGTGGTTTTCCCATACTTTTTATTCGATTTTAGTCATTTGATTTGCTCTCTACAATGCCAACGTTGTTTGGTAGTCTCCCTCGCCAATTTACAGATTAATGCTCAATTTTTGATGAATTTTTCTCGTGAATTTCGACATCTATGAAATTTTCAAGTTCCGGGAATATTCATGCAATTATCCTTATAGGCCTCGAGATTTATCGCTTGATTGCGCCGTGATCAATTGAGACATTATTGTAATGCAGGGCTCAGTAATCGACGCGTCGAAACTTTAAATCGAGACAAAATTTAAACCACCAGTCATATCCGTATGGTTTCCTTTTCTTTCAAGGAACACTAAGATCTGTCCTGATTTCGTTGGGGTGAATGCAATCTTCGTCTCGATTTTCTGCTACTTTCGTAGTATCGTGTAGTTAATTTTCAATTTTTGATATCGCAAACCGTTCCGCGAATATTTTGTATCATATGTCCGTAGATCAAGCATTTGAAAAAAAACCTTATCTAAAAAGTTTAGGGAAGTAAGATCGCCCGAATTTAGGTTCCATTTGAGGTTGCATTAACTTCTAATCATCCTTCCTCTAGGTGTTCATTGGTACTTGGATTGATTCCGTTCCAGGATTCATTATTCTTCGTCATTTCTCCATTATATAATTGAATTTTATGTCTGCTAATTGGAAAATAGTTCCAATTGTGAACCGTTTTCAATATTTCTCCGACCATAGTTTCCGGACATAGCTCTCCAATTTCCCTGAAAAGATCCCCGCGCTACTGGCTCCATCTTTTACAAGAGAAGAATGTATGACAGGCGTCATCCAACTCTCCTGCACAAAACACAGTTAGGAGACCGTGCTCTGTCAATTTCATGGTCAAACAACCATGCCCGCTTGGGAGCTGGGTGAAGTATAAATCGGTCTCACCATGCACTCGATTGAGCCACAGCAGCAGGTCAGGGATCAGACGTGCAGTCCTCCATCTCCTTGTGCGTTGCTCCCACGACTGTTGCCAATCGCTGAGAGAGTGACGTTTCTCTTCCCTGTTGACCCTTCTCTTGGGTCTTCGTCTCTGCGCAGGTAAATACTTCTGCGCTCTCTCGCAAGGAAGACGATGAGTATCACCCTTGCGATTACCAGCACTGACGCCCCAAAGACTGTTCGATATGCGCATGAGATTTGCAATGCTCCTTGTCACTGCACCCGTGCGAACCGCTTCCAGTGTAACTCGTTGCTGAGAGCATCGCCCTACAGTTCCGACCCATAGAGATTAAAAGCGACTGCACAACGCTCATTAGGAATCGTCTCATTGAAGTGGTGGGCCCCCCTATGTTGGTCATTGATCAGGTGAGTGCCGTTACCCGCGCTGTAGCCTTGTCAGCTGTTGCCTTGAATTGTTGGGAAAAACTCATCTACGAGTCTATCAGGACGCCCAGGTACTTTACTGCTGATTTCGATTTGACCAGCTCGTCCCCAACATTAATAGGCCTAACTATTCATTCTGGTAGCCTTTTCTTCTAAAGTTTCCGTCTTGATCTTCCCAAAAATAAGGTCCTATCATTCTTTGACCATAAATACCACAGAAAACAGCAATTTTATCATCGAGAGAGATTTGGAAATCGTTATAATATATTATTCAGCTCGAATGCTGAAGACTTTGTTTTCAGGAACTCATTGAGCCTTGAATGCGCTTCATCCATCCCTTGCCATAAAAAGGATGACAACCTTTCAATGTTCATCTCGCAACTTTCAAACAAGCCTAAAACTTATCTGAGAACCTCCCTCTTTCTTCTTAACCAGGCTTGTGACCAACGTAGGCAAACTTGTGGTTCTATTTATCATAGGAAGCACACATATTCCCTAGCCAATTTGACATTTCGCTTATAAGTACGAGTGAGGAGTAAGGAATGCATAAATTTCTTACTTTGATCACTTATCAATCACGAAGTATCGCGATAATCACTTCATTCTTTTTGACGATGCACTGCGTGCATGATGGCAAGCGTCATCGTGATCATTATCGGCATCAGCATCGTGTCATTGATGCTCGATGACAAGTTTTACAACTTGGAAACTGACGGTTTCCGGACAATATCGATACGACCCTATCACTGTTATTACTGAAATGTTAAGAAAGGACAAGCTGTTAGGAAAGGATGAGCTCACCATGAATAAGAAAACTTATTGCACTTTAACATGAGGCTGTAGAAGGAGGTATCTTTTATCCCAATATGGAAAAACTAACTATGGATCATGTCCTAGGATGAACTAGGATTTGATCCCATCTTAGTAGTTCAAAGACCTTTGTTGTTTTTTGTTGTTATTCCTGGAAAATTTTTTTAAAAAATTGGTTTTGGGGTTCATTGAAGACGACTAAAAACTTGTCAGGGAAGGTTCTAGAAGCGAATTCCTTTAATTTTTTTGGTATCTTACGTCCTATCCTCTAAGAAAGATAATTATTTTGGCTGCATCAGCCTAGTGTCAAAAACCTGCCGAAAAAATTATCCTAGCTGAAAATCAAAAGTCTTTTGCCCACAGATCAAGCCTGTTTTTGGATCAGATGCTGTTACAAATTGTCTGCAATCAACAATCTTTAACAAAACGTGGGTGAAAAATTAAGGAAAAACATCCTCTAAAGAAACAATCTCTATAGAAATTAACCATACGCAGGAGCGTGTGTTGTTGAACTTTACGTCGATTGACCCACCATTGATAAGAAATAGTGAATGCCCTTTCTGACATTATCCTGGAAGTATAGAACCGATTTTTACACATTTTCATCGATGTCATCGGTGATTCTAAGCTGATGTAACGTTAATTTCCTGTCTGTATTAGTTGATCAGGTGCGGATGTCTACACCAAGAAAGTCGGAATTTCCAGGATAAGGACATCAGTACGAATAATGATTATAGTCAAAACGTCATTCCAATTACCGGAAATGCTCCAAATTTCGACGAAAGTATCCTTTATTAAAATTTTAAAGCAATGGATTGCTAAATATCAAAGGTGCTTCCATTGGTTGCACAACTTTGAATTGGACGTAAAAAGGGGGTTAAACTTTTTTCAAGTTAACCTTCAAAACGATTACAACATTCTGTGTACACATCAAGATTCCTTTGATACTGATTTGTCGATTAAAGTGAGAGAACTTGCTATTTTATCTGTTATTTATTTGATTTTGAAGCTCAAAATTGAAATGTTGATCAACTAATTGACTGCGTCGGCTTTTAGTTGTGAATTCTGTGAGATCTCCAGCACATATAAGCATAGCAGACCGAACATTTTCTGCTGGAAATAGACGATTTTGGAATACGAAACTATATTTGAGGTTGCATTTAATGTGATTTTTAATTCAGCCGCGGTTAAGATGAACTCTTTAGAAATCAGTGCATGAAAATATCATGTTTTTCAGGACTCCTTGTTTTCGCTAGGGATTTTTTCATTGCTTCTTCAGCGCTTTAATAGGGACCTAACTTTACGGTGATAGACACGAAATATGTCAAAAACATCATGCTTGTAGAAGCATCTGCAGCTTTCTTACTTTTAGAAATCCATCTATTCCCGACGCTTTGAGGGGTATACCATTCTGATGCATCAACTATCATGATATACCATTGAGTCCCCGAGGATCTTCAGCCTTTACACTTGTAGGGCCTCATCTATTCCTCATGATGAAAGAGGAATGCCATCATAAGGCATGAAGGGTTTTGCATAAAAAGCATGATCCATGATGTCTGATCTGATCATGATCCATGATGCCTGATCTGTGTTTCAAACTTATATCCTATTCCAAGTAATAAACTAAGCATATAAAATCGCTGGTATTTCATACCTTGCGGGTCGCAAAGGAATTAGAATTTAAACCCATTATTAGAGAGAAAGCTACTTTAAACCGAATCTGACCCCTGCGTGGTTAGTGCTGTAAAAATGAAAGAGAAAAATGGGGATTCACTTTAGTACCTGACTTCCTTGATGCTTAAGCCGACGTCAGCGTCAACTAAGGCGCTTCACTGCTAAACACAAAACAAAAGGTAATAGCTGAAGAATAAATTGTAGAACACCGGAACATAGTTGGTTTTTGTCCGTGAACACTTTTTAATCTCAGAAATCACATACACTATTTTTAAGTCTAATAGAATCTTCAACTTGCGGCAGATAGCACTAACCTGCGAGAGCCTCCTACTTCCGTTGACAGACCTGTAAATTTTTCTCTCTTTAGCCTATTTTGGCAAGTGTAGGTGACACTTCCTCAGGCCTGGAGAATGTCACTACCCAATCGAGAATACCAACCAGCCATCAGTGGATAACAAAACGTCCGCTGACACCTGAAGGAAGCGCATATCCTGAGCGGGACATTATACCAGTGCTGTGACAATTGAAATGACGTCAAAATTTTGAAATAGACATATAGGTCAAAATGTCGGAAAGGACTCGAATCCTACCTGACTGATTAAGATACAAGAAAAACAAATAACTTGATTGCTTCAAATATGAATGAAATTTAATTTTTTTTTTTTTTTGATAAATTACAAATATTTTCCAGTCAAAAACTTTAACTGAAACTGTGGCAGTTTTCACTGAATCATATACCATACAAAATTGGTGGTTTCCACGTAGACGAAATAAGGTACGAGTTGTCTAGCAATTTGATTGATAAATTTGTTCGTTAATAGAAACGATAGACGTGAAGTTGATAGCTATGAAAATTAAGGATTCTTGAATAGAGTGCCGTCTTGACTAGGATATCAAAAATAGTGTTGTGTTGTTCCATACTAAAATTTTGACGACATTATTAGAAAAACCATTTTCAACCTTTACCAGGCATATTTTAGCAACATTACCCAAAATATTTAGAAACTTAGAAATAAATCAAAAATGTTTTTGATAATTGAAAATCAGGTCTTTTAAATTACTTTCAAATTTTTTGGTTTTTGTTAATGATTCATTTCGTATTTCCGTTCAACATTTTCACACTTTCATATTTGCTTAATGTCTAATGGCGTGAATGTGTTTGTAAATATTGAAAAAAAAAACTAATTATTAATCAATTTCGCATAAATGTTTTAACAATGAGAAAGAATATGTGTAACAATTCCTACACAACGTAATATTAAGCATAAAAGATAAGAAAAAATTGGCAATAGAAAAAAAGTTATTTTTACGTTTTCTCACCTGTTTCCTTCCGATTTATTTTATTAATTTTTTATGCTATCTTTTATTTATTTTTATTGTATTTTCGTTCATTTGTTTTAGTTTTTTGAATGAGGAAGAGGAATTAAATATGACGTTTCATCCTATTTCAAATTATAGGTATTCTTATTCTATCTACAGAACCAATTATCTGCCAAATTTTCGGATGTGCTCAATTTTGACAAGACAATCCAACACTGAAATACCAGACCCCCTTGTTTCAAATCAGGATGTAGTTAAATTTAGTTTGTCTGTCCTCTTTTCAGTCAATGATTCAACTGGAACACATTTTCCAGTTCCCTGGACCTCAGTTTGCAACACAATGTCAACCATTGTGTCAGACCCATGATCCTCTGAAATATCTTCATTCAAATATTACCAAACCTCCTTACAAGCAAATAAAACAATTCAAAACTCTTGTAAAGTTATTTAAAAAGTTTGTTAAACCATCAATTGATATAAACTCGTCATAACTTTTTTTCAGAAGGCCAATTTTTTTGAAACAATTTCGAAAGCAATTGTAATGACTTGAAATTTTTTTTAACAACCCAGATTGCCTTATACACAAAAATATTTTTTAAGAATCATTTCTTTGACACATTTGACATATTAGATATGATGAACGCTTAAATTTTATTTTATTGGTGATTTATTGCCCACCACACTGTTTCAATTTTGCTTTCAACTGGTTTGATTCGATTTGAACAAAATAACAATTTGAAAAACAAAAAAAAAGAACATTTTCACCTTTGACAATTCGTCCATGTTTTTATTTTCTTTGTAAACGATTTTTGAAGTTTCAGATATAATGTTTATAGTGTTTTGAAATCTGCACCGGATTGTTGCATTTTATGTTGCACCCAGATAAGAAACTTAAAAAGACCAAGATGTGTCTGTAGTTCACACCAGTTCCAATTTACAATACTTGTTAACTCACCATTGAAATTAACAAACAGAAATAAAACTGCATAGATACTTTTAAATTATTCAATTTTTTCGGTTTTGATATTTGATTTTTCCTTTAATATTTCTATTTTCTATTCTATACTTGTTTTTCTTGCTTTCTACTTTCCTCTGATTTGACTTGGTTTCTTTTGTTTTAATTTATTTTTATTTTTATTATTTTCTTCCTTCTATTTCTCTCTCTTGTTTCTTCTATTGCCACATTTTTTTCTTACGCAGAGATGTGTGCAGATATTGAAATCGTCACGTCAAATCAGTATGACGGTACGTGCCCCACCCATACTAAATACAACGGCACCACTACATGGTTTTGGACCACCTTCACGTGATTCAACATATGCATCAACCGTACCATTAATTCCACCGCCACAATCATCATCGCAACAAATGTTGGGTGGAGGCGGACCACTGTCACCACCCTTTCGTCAAACATGTTCCTGGATGGATAGACAGGGTCGACCGGCTTCACCTCCAATGGAGTATGGTGGACGGCGTAGTGATCGTAGGGATAGGTGAGTTGAAAAGTCTACGTATTAATGCTTTTAAAAATATTCGAGTGTTTTTGAGAAGAACCTTAATATTAAGTCAATTTAAATAAGTACTTTCTTTAGGGATAAAATGAGAGACAGACCCTAGTTATAAGTGGCAGTCTCGACCCAACCAAAATAGAGCTTAGTCTACAGTGTCCTTAGATCTTAACTCCAAAGGGAAGGAATCAAAAGTTACAAGAAAGTATGTAGGGGCTATACGAAAACTGGCGATGTTATAAGACTTGATGTTTTGTCAAATTATGGTGCACAAGATTGCAGATAAACGCACTGACACATTGTCGTAATGAAGCAGCCTGCCACCACTTCACCAAAAATGTGGCTTTTTTTACAATACATCAACGTGATATTCTTTAGTGATAGTTTAACCTCTCGGAGCATATTTGTGAAGCACAAAACCTTTATAATCAAAGAAAACATTGAATATCGTCTGGACTTTGTTCCAATTATGACATGAATTTTTATCTTTGGCGGTTCAGAATGCTTCTCATGTGGAGACTGTCACTTTGTTTCAAAGTCAATGCCAATTTGTTCAATTTCGAACACACGCAAATCATTCCCTTATTCCTTAAATTCACCAAAGATCACTTTCAGGTACTCCACAATTGCGAGTTTCACGCGTCTGACTTTATGCGATGTTTCTGAATCTTAGTGATGAACTCTTTAAACTGGATCCTTATTATCTGAATCATTTTCTTGTTTACATTTTCATCATCAGAAACAATTTCCAAGTTAATAAGTTTCACTCACACGCGATTCATTCTCAGTATCTCGGTCTTGGTGGAGAATTATCCAAAAACTATTTTTTGGCATTTGAAGATCACTTTCTAGTTCGCCTATGGCTAATCTACTATCTCCTTTAGTTGCACGTTGCACACGTCTGACGTTTTGTGATGTTTATTCGCTCGAAGGCCGGCCAGCGTGTGAATCACTACTAACTGACATGCGGCTATCTATAAACCGCTTGTGCCTCTGTTTTTTTCCTGATTTACTCTTACACTCTTCTCAAAGTGCAGTATTCATCTCATCAAATGCTTCTGAACTTGTGTTGCCAGGTTAAAGCAAAACTTGTTGAAATCCTTTTCTTTAATTAAACAAATCCGACAATAATTCAGCAAACACGAAAAGTCAAAAATACGCTGCACGCGAACTATGAAGTTTTGAGAAAAACAGCGTCCTTGATAGAATTTCTGAAGAGTTGTGAGTATTGTTACCCGGTAGAGGGCTCAAACGGAGACATGATGAAAGGTTCAATAATTTCTGGCAAACCTGTGAATTTATACTTAGAATTGAAGATCCCTCCTAATTCTTCCGAATTATTTCTAAAGATGAAGCGAAAAATTGTATTTCTGTCACCAGTACTTCGAACTCAGCTCTCGGAATCCATCGTCAGTGCAGCAAAGCAAGACTGCAGGACATACAACATACAGAACTATGTTACAGAGTATCAATACAAGACTATGTGTAACTTCCTCACCTTGTTGTTATTAAAGACTTTCTGAAATGTCAAAGTAATTATAGTCAGTCTCTGACTTTTAAAATAAAATTGAACTGAAAAGAGTCCTGACTAGGCAGGGCGTTCCTTTAATTTTTGCTTATTAAAATTTATGGGTTACTCTCAACGGTGTGTTTTTGTTGGTAAGGTATACGTTTCAGGATCAAATTCAGAAGCAGGAAATACCTGGATACTTCATTGGTTCCTGTAGAACGTAGGTTGTCCCTCTCCGCAGTAAAGATCTCCCTGGCAATATACTTACGCATTAAAGTTCTGACAGTTTCAAAGTACCTTTTTGACTATGGTATGTGGGCTGTTGTTGAAATAAAACAAATATATCAAATTCTCCAATTTTTCCAAAAATAGCAAGTTAAGTGTCTATCAGCTCTCATAAGCTAATTCCAATCTTTAACGGACTCCTGAATTTTCCAAAATTAATTTCAGTCCTTAAACTATGACAGTCTTTAAACTGATTATGACTAACTTCCTTTGACAGTCTTTAAATTGTATAGAATCCCTGTATGTACACATAGACCTACATCCTCCTTAATCTACAATCAGTATACATAACATAGTATATTTAAGCAAATTTTAAATTGAAGATTGATTGATTGAGTGATTGACTGATTGATTTACTGTCGGAGATGGTGCACGTCAACCCTTACAGCCCAGAGCGCCTCAAGCAGATCGAACTTTCTGAGAAAGTCAATGATCTGCTTCGGCTTCAGCCGTCCCAACTCCTACTCGACAAGGAAGTAGGTTCCTAAACTGGGTCTCCCCCTGGTGCACTGGTGTCTCCTTTGCAAGATTGCAAAATCTGCACTCATCATTCGCTGTCAAGCCCATTCTTTTGAGATGCCCTCCGAGCGTGCAGTGCCCCGTGAAGATCCCAGTCGGGACCCTTAGCTTCCTTTTATTCTTCTCGATGCACGATCGAAACTTCTTCTCGACATAAACGTCGAGGAACAGCTTCGTCATTCGAAGCCCTGAGAGTCCATTTCAGAGCCTATTGCGTTCTCTATCCTCAGTTTGCTTCAGGGCCCTGTGAATGAAATTCATTTCAGTTGCGCGAAAGGGTTCAGGATCGATGAATGCTCCTTTCCTCATCAGTTGGTCCGCCTGCTCATTACCCCCGATACCTGCGTGGCCTGGCACCCAGTATAGGGTAACCCTATTGTCCGCACTCAATTTGTTGAGTGTATTGCAACAATCTAGAACGATTCTCGATGTAATCACTGGAGATTCTAGTGCTTTTAAGGCTGCTTGGCTATCGGATATTATAGCAATGGTTTTGCCTTTGTAACCTCTGTCTACGTTGAGTTGTGCGCTTACAGCGATGGCAAAGACCTTAGCTAGAAAGATACTTGGCATACTTCCCATCGCTTGTTAGTATTTGGTGCCAGGCCTAAATACTCCAATCGCTGTTCCCTCAAATGTCTTGGAACCATCCGTATACCACCTGATTGCACTCTGTTTTATGGGGTGCATATTGGATTCAACGCTCCATTCTCTCTTGTCAATCAGCACTACACAAAATTTGTTGTGAAAGCTGAATGCCGCCGTCATGCGATCCGATGGTGCATATATGAATGCGGACACCTTCACTAGTTTACCTTGGTCCTTGTGCCCGATTCTGAGGTCATTTTGTCTTCCTTCATGAAAAATTATTGTCATTGTTGGCGTCGCTACTGTTTCTATCACCAAATAAAGTCGCGATATGTTTAAGATTTTCTGGAGAGCTGCCGTGGATATGATTTTATGGCTCCGCTGATACAGACACATGCCAAACGCTGAACTCGATCGAAAACAAGCCTCGTCTTTCATTCCTGGATTTTGTCTGCCCAGGCCACCGCTCCATAGGTGATAATTGGTCTCACCATCATGGTGTACATCCACCACCCAGGACTTATCTGTCATGTTCCTACACATCATCAGAGCTATAACAGCATTAATGCGTCCGTTCAACCTACGCCTGTCGTCCAACTTCAAACCGAGATAATTGATTTAATTCTTACATCCAATCCCCGTCCCATTTAGATATATGGTGTGGAATTGGGCCATATTTCTTCTTCTTGTCAACGGCACCAGTATGGTTTTATCGGGGTTTAGCCTTACACCTATCTCCTGGAACCAGCTGTTTACAATTCGTAGTGCCCCCTGCATTATATCACACAGTGTCCCTTCGTATTTTCCTCTGGTCAGAATTTCGATACCATCCGCATACGCGACAGTCTGTCTAAGACTTCATCTGCCACAAGAAACCATAGTACTGGTGAAAATACACCTCCTTGTGAGCATCCGCAATCCGTACATACGTTGATGGTGCTTGATCCCACTTTACATACAACGGTTGGCCCCGCCAGTGACTGAGACAGCCAGCGAATAAGGGCAGATTTAACCCTCCTTTTCATCAGCGCCTTCTTTACCGCATCGTAGCTAGTATTATCAAAGGCCACTTCAATATCAAGAAATGCACCTAGTGCCACCTCTATATACTCTTAGGATTCTTTGATATTGCGAGTCAACTCGTATAGTGTGGTGGCTGTTTATTTTCACGCCTATGGATTGGTTTTATCATTTCTCCCCACTTTGGGTATATTTACTGCTTTCGAATATCAAGGCCTATCGCCTCTCGCCTAGGCGTATCAGGTGCGATATAAGCAGATTATGTCCCTTCTGAATGAGGGCTGGATACACCGCATCCACTGCCGGTGATTTAAAATACTGGAAAGAGTTTACAGCCCACCTTATACGCACATATGGTCGCAGCCTCCTTCAACTCCGAGCGATTTGGTCTTCTTCCTTGTACCATCACGTCAATCCCTTCATTTATTAGAGAGCTTCCCGGGAAATGGGTTTCTATAAGCAGTCGATTGCGCTCCTTTTCATTTTCCGTGAAACTGCCGTCACTTTTCCTTAGTGCAAGGTTGAAGTTATTTCATTGCTTAGTTTCCTTAACATTCTCGTAAAAAGAGCTGAAACTGTGACGTTTTGTCTTTCGTCCCAATCGTTGGTACGCTTTCCCTCATTGTGGAGTATCCGCCCCCCCCCCCTCTAAGTTTGGCTAGTCCTTTATTCCACCATATGGGTTCTTTGTCCCCCATTATGACGCGTTCAATACAGCTTTCCCCAAAGGTATGCATGCTAAAGTTCAAGCAATTTGGGGGTCCTTTTGACAGAGTCATGTTGGAGATTTTCCCACAAGTGGTTGGTGTACAATGTCCAATCGGCGCGCCTTGGGTTCCTAGCGATGATGGCCTCCATCCTCAGCCCCTCCAGGTCATACCTCAGAATCTTATGGTCCCACATGGAGGTTTCCTCGGATACATGCAATCTTTTAACCAAGGAGTCCAGAATCATACTACTGACAGTAATATCCAGTACCTCCTTGCGTATTCTAGTAACAAACGTAGGTGTACTCCCTACGTTGCGGATAATCAGTTGAAGAGACTGCACTGATTCTTGCGGAAAACGTTATTTTTAAGTAATCAACTCCTGCCTTGGCTTCGTGGTCGTATTAGAAAAATTAACAATCAGAACTTTTCAGCGAACAAGTTATTAACCTGAGAGAAATTTAAGGGTTTTGGTTGATAAAGTCAGGGATCCAATTTTTAAGAGGCAAATAAAAAGCGTCAATAACCACATCTAGAACGAATTGGTCCTTGTATATAGTTATAAAATCGTAGCGAATTCCATGGTAATTTTCAATCAAACAGAGATATCCAAGATACGCTTCATATATCAATAATTATCAAATGTTCGTCAAAAACGCTCAATTTTTATAACATGTCCTTGAAACGAATATATTGCTTAAGACCTATAACATTTAACTTGAAATTTTTAAGGATAAGACGTGTAGAACTCCTCATTGAACCAGGTCAATCGCTCGGCCTTATGATTCGTGGAGGAGTTGAATATGGTCTAGGTATCTTTATAACAGGCGTGGATAAAGATAGTGTAGCGGATCGTGCTGGTCTGATGGTAGGCGATGAAATTCTCGAAGTAAATGGTCAATCGTTTCTGGATGTAACACATGACGAAGCCGTTAGCCAATTGAAATATCATAAACGTATGTCGTTGGTTGTTCGTGATGTTGGAAAAGTTCCACATTCATGTACATCAATTGAACCGGAACCGTGGGATGCATATAGTCCGACGGGAACAAGGTAAGAATTATATCCTTTATCATGTATCATATCTAGATTTACTCGTCTTTGATTATTGTAGTCGATCGCGAAGAAAATGTCCGATATCAGCAATGGTTGAAGAGAAAGCACGTTCCTTACTGCCTAGACACCAATTTGCCAGCCTTTCGTATTATATAAGTGAATATGGAGCGAAAGCAATGACCATAGATGCCTTTGTTGCCGTCTTATTAGAAATGTTAGATACACCCGAAAAAGTAAATTAATGGATTTTATTTGGTTTTTCATAATGTCCTAAATAATTAATTGTTTCATGCAGCATACACTAGTGACTGAAATACGCGAATTAGTTTATCCGGAGGATCGAACGAGATATGATGAATTAGTGTACAGAAGAGATAGAGATGCATATTCAATTGATAGACACAGAGTAAGTAGAATGTCCTTTAAAGTATTTACATTTAATTGAATCATATCTTTAGGATAGTGAAAAAATTTCAATAAAGGACTAAACATTAAGTGTTGAAATAACCAAACAAATCTGCTTGATTGTATTCAAAATAGATAAGTTGTGTGCGATCCCAAAAGTCCTCTTTCCATTTTCGACATCAATGTTGAGTCATTTAATACTATCTAACGCCAAAACGAACGAACGTCGTAGCCAAACTGTTGTAATACCAATAAATTATCCTTGTTATTCCTTCCAAGTGTATGAAACAATGAACTGTAAGCAGTTTGAAAATGAAATAGTGCATTAATGAGCACGGCACTGTGGCGGCGCAGTGGTGAACGTTAATTAAATTGTATTAAAGAAAATTCATGCTGTATTATAATAAGCAAGTCTCAAATATGAAGCTCGAATTTCATGCAGAGTGTAACAACGAACTCTTAGGAGTAAAGCAAAAAAATATCGACCACACAAAAAAGGTAGAGAATGTTGTAGTATTTTAATTTCAACAATAAAATACTCTTTAGTAAGCACGAACAGGTTAAATTTATGTGCATCACGCTGCTGTATAAAAAGAAGTTCAATTGGTTGAAAGAAAAGCATTTATTTATAAATTAGTAGGCCAAAATATACTGAATATGCTTGGAACTTAAAAAGGAGAGTGGTGTAGTACGTTATTGCACGGTTTACCCAAGATAGTTAGTTTTGAGATGAATCTGTGAAAGGGTTTTCAGCTTATAATAGATCTGGAAGGATTGGTAATAAGCTTCGCCACAAAATTCAAAACTAATAAGTGATTAGGGAAGCTTTTGCAACATTAGTGACATTGCATCAATCTATAGTGCCCAACCCAATTTTAATGCTATACCCGCATATACGAGGCATCGAAACATTTCTTCGGGCTCCATATTCCATATTCTTAACCTAATTGCGTCTAAGGGTTCCAGGATTTCCTTCTTTAGTGGGAGCGGAAGGAAGAGGAGGATTCCTAGAGAAGTGATTCCTGCAACCTTAAAGGCTCCAGCCCGTCAAGAATGCCTTTCTTAGATATTAGAATTGCCCGAGCGTATATAACCATCTGACTGCCGATTGCTGCATCTTTTCAATTAGACTATCTGAACGGAGCTCTACTACTTCGTTGGCAAGACCAGCGCACAGTCTGTCCCATTTATCGCATGAAAAGAAAGTGTGACAGATGTCATCTCTCTCCGATACAGAATATGCAATCGGGAGGCTGGAGTTTACCAATCTCATACAGGTTAAACTGAAAACAACGGCGTTCACTCCGTAGCTGGGTCACTTAGGAGTCTCACCATGATTTCGACTGAGCCACGATCTCGTATTGATACTGATTATTCGCATGATCCATCTTACTTTTGGCTCACGATCCCAGGATTGTTTCCACTCGTGCGTCGTCTTTTTTCGCTAATGACTGATTCTTTGTTGCTCTAGCGTCTTTGTTGGTAGTCTCTTTTACGCGCTCTGGCTAGGAAGGTGATAGTTATCACTCCTGCGATTGCCAACACCACCGACTCTGAGACTCTTCCGTATGCTGATACAATCCGAAGCACTCCTCGACTGCAGTTCTCAGTACAGCTTCTAATTGCGGGTTTCACCCCATATTTGCTCTATTTAAAAGCATAGATTGAAGGACATATCAATAGTCGCCTTTTTGGTTGGGCTTACTCCGCGCGAATTTGCTTTTAGTCGGCTGATGGCCGATACCCCTATTCTGGTAACATTTGCTTTTGGCCTGACTTGCTCCGAAAAACTCCAAACAACCAGTGAACCCAGGTTGTTAACTGAAAGTATATATAAGTGTCCCAACATCATCTGCATAGCCAATCAGTCGCGACTCCTCCGGCACTTCGAGGCTGAGTACTCCGTCTTAGAAGATGTTCCACAAGTCTGGACCGAAAATGGAACCTCGGGGCACACCTGATGTGATTTGCATCCTCCTGTGACCTTGCGCCATTTATGATAATGGTAGTCGATTTATCCGCCGTGCGATTAACTCGGATAATAATAATTACAAATTATCTGCATCAGATATTCTGGTGTTCGGAATAGGGTTTTCAGGACATCCAGAATATTGGTGCATCCAGCGGATTACTGATATTCATCGTTATGTGCAGGACCACCCGCTGATTGAACTGACTGCGTTGCTCTGCTTGTTGGACCACAGTCACCAGATTCACAGCTAGACTTATAGTAGAGCGTCCTCCTTTTCAACTTTGTTGTCGTGAAAATAACCCGAAGTGACATAGTTGGCGTCAGGGAGTTTTTCCTTTAAGAGTACCTCGAGCACTACCCTAGCCACCCTAGCCCTTTCTATAATGGGCGGACAACGACTCAGAATTTCGTTTCATTTGCTGTGGGGTAATGGAAGACAGCATTCGGCGAGACAGCATATACTCGCATGCAGCCAGGTATCAGTTGATGACTGCCTGCATTTGATTTAGCATCAAATCAGGGCAAAATTAAAAGACCAAATGCAGAACTTTGTGCGGAATTCCTAAGGATCTTGGAGTCTTTTTCAACTGCAAGGATAGAGCAGGAATTAATCTTTCCATAAAATCGAAAGAGACAGAAGAAGAAGAGGTCGAAGAAGAAGCGAGAAGAGTGGACTGTATATTGCTTTTTCCTTATCTGCAGCCTCAATACGGATGAAATATACTTTGTGAAAAGAACCTATACTATCTCGTAAGTCCTGACGGTTTCTTAGAGGCAGAGCACCTGTAGGGCACTGAGATTCCGCATAATACTTTCCCTTGAAGTCCAATCAAGAATGTACCCATTTTCAGAGACACTACAGCGCTACATGCATCACTACCAGCGTTGCTGCAGTCTTAAAATTTCAATGCCGCCGATTTTTGGGCGAAACTCAAAATTTCATAAAGTTTCAGCAAGTTTATTAGAACTACACGTCCCTCTATAGACAACATGTCGCGGAGGAAGGTAGGATAACGACAAGCTTTTCTCAATATCCACCCTCAGTATTCCATCTGTCATACTCACTAGTCTTTCTCTGTGGTTCCTCAGTTTCATAGCATAACCTAAAATCTTTGCAAACTACCCTATCAGGAACTTCATGGTCAATTCCAGATGAAGTCATTCTTTGAAATTCTTCACCATCTTGAGATACCATGGAGCATTGTTTATATGTGCTTCAAATCCACTATGGGCCAATTTATTAACATTAAAAATACTTTTTGAATCAAATCTCAACTGAAGGACTTATTGTTTGACATTATTGATCATTATATAATAATAAGCAAATGACAAATGACGAAACTAAATTTTACCTCGCAGATTTTGTCAATAGGCTTGATTTTCGCTGTCATGTATCACCCGGGAGTGTCATACTTGTTACACATGTTGTTAACTTGTTAAGACCATTTTTCAGTGAATTCTGCAAATTACCCAGCCGATAGGGCATCGCATCTTGCTTGCACATCTTTTTACTCATTGCACATTTCGAGCATGAGTTTCTCATGCTGGTCCTTCTTCGCAGACTTCTGTTGTGCTTTAGACAATGTCGATTGGAAGTCTGCGTCTGCCCTCCCCCCCTCCCCCCTCTCTCTCTTTGGCTGATGTCTGTACCGCATTCTCCTTTTCTCTCTGTTTTGGCTTCCTTGTTGCCAGGGGTTTTATTTTCAATACAGTAAGTAATAATTTCTTGGGCTGTTCGAGCTCACTCTCTGTTCACAGCCACATGCGGTGATGGCACTGAATGATCCTGTCATCAATGCCCCAAGTTCTACACTTTGGTAGAAGGCTATCTTCGAAGCCAGCCAGTCCTCAGGAGAGATTTTCGGCCTAATCTCAGCTAGAGAATCAAGTGGCTGTTGGGCATTATTTTTTCCCGAAAGCTCCCCACATGATCCGGTATGAAGTCGAAGTGTTTAACGTGGACACCTGCCGTATACGGCTTAATTCCACGGTCTCCACAGACGGGGTTGAAACAATGTGTCAACCACCACCCCTAGAATCTGAGACAAGTCCCAGTCCTAGGTCCCAATTTATTTAAGCTACCTGGATTCCCGAACACAACTACATGATCCGGTATGTTATTATCAAGAGTTTCTGGGGAATGATACTTGGGGTTGACAGTTCCGCTCCAAAACATATCCACTGCGCTTCTTGCAGTTTTCACTCCGTCACCTTGAGAAGGTGTAATCTTAGTAGATAAGGTCGTTTGGACTCATATCTTCGTTGCGAATGGGAAGCGCTAAAAGGAGGATTGCTTTCTTCTTGTCTTCTCGCAGCGCTACGTCGGTTAAGATACTTATTTAGGCGGAGTTCGGATCAGTTTTGACCTGCGGACAAACATGATTGTCTTGATGATATGTTCACTTATAGCTGTTGATTCTTCGGTGGCCAAGAGCTCCATCACTGAGAAATTTGTTAGCATTACAACCTTTTACACGCAGAGTGTGAAACGAAAAAATTACTCAAAAACCATAGTTAAGCTTTTGGCAAAATTTAGCGGAAAATCTCAAAATTGTTCAAAAAAAAATGTCTTAATGTTACAAAATAAGCTGCGCAAGGTTTGAGGCACTAAGCTCAGACAGTCTCGAAGGGAGATCAGTCTCGAAAGGAACTCTGAAATCGCAAAAAATACGGCCTCCGACGATTGTGAGACTTCCTGGAAAATATTGCAATCAGTGGCCGTCAAAAGCTTTGTATAAAAAATATTAGCGATGAAGATTTGGTGTTCCAATTTGACCCTGAAACACCGCGATGATAAATATTTTGAGAAAAATAAATAATTGAAAAAGGATACTCATTTATTTTTCATACGAAAGAAAGATCCGCCTGTTCTTCAACATCTAATATTTGGTTATAAAAAGTCTTATTTTGTTTTACATATAACGATTTTATTGCTTTCTGTTCCAAATAAAGCTTTTTTTTTTAAATTTTTATGTTGTCATACCTATAGTGCTTGTCTTCAACCTCTTTAGTTAAAGCTACATACCCAATTAATAATTCCTACAAAATGATACCGATTTCACAGGTACCGATTTAAACGGTATTAGGTGATTCAAAAGCAAAGAAATAATGATTATGAAATTCAATTCAGACGATGTTTGACAGTGCGTCAGAATAGTTAGTAAAGAATTACGAAGGGTGTCAGATTTCGTGGAGGATATTGTGGTAAGTGTAGGCTGGTCGATGCTTCAGCCATTCTGGTCTTTAGTTCTGTTGGTTTCAACGTTCTTCTTCTGTACAACAGGATTCGCGCTGTAAGTGTGGCAGAATTACCCTAGTAAGTCAGCCAACCTATTGTCTGCTTGTCCGTAAAAAGGGTAGGTAAATTCTTGATCCTTTAGCTACGAAGCCTCCGTGATACTGAACAAACACTATGCCTATATAAACTTCAAACTTACATTCTTCAAGATTGTGTAGGATATACCAAGACGTCGTACCAAAAGTCTGCAGTCCTCACGCTACAGCTTATTTCCTTTTTGAAGAATAGACCAGATTTAATTTTTCGAGCCCACCTGAGGCATACATTCTTGGTCCCAGATGTTTTGGAACAACTCTGCCATAGAGTTTTAAACTTTCGAAATGTCGGCATTGCCCGATGTCTTGTTTTAATTTTGGCAAAGAGTTGCTCATTTGTCCGCATTTGGAGAACGATAGCCATGACATAAGACAATATTGTTGGCTCGGGTAGGTTACTGTCGTATAAGTGTGTAGGGACTTTTGGCGTCTCGTGCTAGTGCGCAGCATCTGCAAAGGTTCTAAACACCACCCCATGACTACTTTGCAGGCTTGTAGGTCCCTTCCTGGAAGATACACCAGAAAGACTAACCAGCCGTTTTTTCTTGACCGGATTAGAAAGCCAATGACGTCCATAGTTACTCAGGTGATTACATTTCTGAGTCCATTCAAAGTTAATTTGTTCTTCCAGCCTGGTTATGGACACCTCGGTCACCAACTTATTTTATAAGTTTTTCAACTTGAAATTCAGAAATAGAATGGCTTTTTTCTAGATGTCCTTACTATACATCTCTAGACAGACCTTACCTACTAATAATGAAAAATCATAATCAACTTCTGTGTAAGACCTCGTATCAATAATTGTGGAGAGCCATCACGTCTCGGCATGTGATCTGATTGAATGTGTTACAATCTGCAGAGTGTAACACATTCAATCACTTGTTGCGGAAAAATGTGATTGTCTTCCCAGATTTTCCTTTGAAATACTATCAGGATTTAGGATTGAAACCGTCAAGAATAATATTGACATCGTCTGGAACGATAAAATGATAGAATTAGGATTATATCTGAATTTTATTTATTTATAGATAAATAATTAGGATTATAAATTAAATCTTATTTGAAGAACAAGTTAGGTGCCAGCTTATAACCTTCGTGTCAACTACCGTGCGTGTGTTAGCTCCTGACGTAACATAGAAAGAAGGTTTTTCTACATTACAATGAGACTTTTCGTACTAAACAGGATAAAAGGATTCTTCGAGTCTGAAACTTCTAGTCTAATTCTTTTAAAATGAATAATCTAACAAAAAGGTTCAACGTCCTTCTTATCTTCAGTCGGGGTGTCAAAATCTATCTAGCTGAAATTCGAAAATATTGCTGAAATACGATGTATACACGATTGGTCGTTGGTTGGTTCGATGTTGATAATAGATCCATTATGAAGTCGACTCAAAACTGACAATTTCCTGAAAGCGTTTCACTTTTGAGTTTCAAGCATGCAATTTGAAACTGTACATTTACTGGAGAAAAGTCTTGACAGCAGTATACCAGTTTAGTGATCTACTATTAAATCGTACACTCCGTCGTTCGATTCCGCGATTTTATTTGGTCAATGCGACCTTTACATCCTTTTCCAGGAAAATTCATTTTTTGTGTAGGATGGAATATAAAACTACCATTGCAACCTCCAGTCAGAAGGATCAGTCCAAATATGTTTCTGGCTGAGATGCAGAAGACTTTCCATCAATCTCTTTAATTTGTAGCTCCTGAGCGTTCCAGGCGGCAGCCACATGAAGATACAAGGTAGGGTTTCAAACGATAGCTATGCATATTATTTGCAGGTAAACCTTTTTTGGATTTAGTCTTCGTATCTTAACTTTATTTCGAGGCCTGAACTTTCATTGAACACTATATACAGATAATACTTATACCTTTGCCTATACGTTCGAAAAAGTCTGAGCGAAATCTATGAAGTAGAGGTTGTGTAATATTGTTTTCAACCAAGTAGAACTCAAGTTTTGACACTGAATCTAACGTAAAACTGAAAGAGATGTCATTTTGCATCAAAGGCGATTCAGAATTGGTTTTTAAAACAATTTTCTATAAAAATTTATCTTATTTGAATAACCAGTTAGGTGCCAGGTTATAACCTTCGCGTCGACCACTGTGTGTCTGTTAGTTCCTGACTAAGTGGCTTCTGATTAAGATGAAAACTACTTCCCTTCAGTCTCTTTCAATTGAAACAAAGCTTCTTTTTCTGGCGGCTGCCATATGAAGATGAAAGGTAAGCTTCAAAACGGTCGCTGTGGATATTATTTGCAGATAAACCTTTTTCAGAATTTTATGTTTGTTTCTTTTGTGTTTTAATTAACTTTATTCCGAGGCCTGAACGTTTCTTAGCCCCCATATACAGACTATACTTAAACCTTCGCCTGCATTTTCGAAAAAAATCTTAAATATGAGAGTCTACAAACGACAGCCTGTAGAATACTTTTTTTTTTCATCTTAATAGACCTCAGGGTTCGACGCCAAATCTAACGCAAATCTAAAGGCGATAAAGTTTTCCTTCAAAGACAAATCAAAGTTGATTTTTAATACAAGTTTTGATTAGGATATATCTAATTTGAAGAACAAGTTTGGTCCTAGGTCATAACCTTCGCGACTACCACCATGCGTCTGTCAGCTCCAGACGTAATGCAGAACGAATGTTTTTCTTAATTAATAACGTACTACATGTCAAAAAAATTTCACAGTCAAAGTAAACAAATCTAATTTAAAATGCATGAAGATATATATAACAAATATTGTTAACGTTTTTTCAGAGAAAAGGAGATTCAATGCATGGGCACGATATGCCGGTAAGTAGAAAAAAAAGCTGATAATCCTTAATTTTACACTTATCTGCATGTTTAAGTTTTCAGAGTAGAATTGTTCAAGCTTAAATTTGGCTGATGTGAATGCTTTAGCTTTTGTTATATGTAGAAAGATAAATTAGATGCCTTTCCCAAATGTTCTGATGGGAATTTTCCATGATTAATGTGCGTATTGTAAATTATTGTAAAATTATTCATAGAATAATTGACTAGTGATAGCATATTTCTAGAGTTTATAAAACATTATTCCAAATCGAATGTCAATTTTTTTTTTCTTGTATCATTTCGATATCAATCAAAATTTCATCATTTAGCAGATGTACAATTGTTCAGGATTGCAAGGACTTGAGGCCGTTACACACAGTGACAAAACGATAGTTAGTAGGATGAGCATTCGAAGAGATAAACTTATAAACAATGACTGAATTAGAAAAAGTTGCTTTAAAACAGAAAACAAGTGACTGTTCAGCAGTTCCTTTTTTGAAACAGCAGGTTGTGATTTTCAGAATCCTTTGGAAGGACTTACATTGAGATAACCGGACGGTGTAATTATTTGAACCATTCATTTCCTTTAAGAAAGTTGAACGATGCTGAAAAGGACTTTTTGTCCACAAGGTTTTAAAATTGACAGACTAAAATTTTGACTTCCTTTAAAAAAATGTTCACATACTCACATATTTCACAGCTACTCAATTATGTTGATCACTATCAACATTTTATTACGTGCTGATCAGGACTTCTATCCTAATGCTGCTGTGTAACGACTTTGATGTTCTTTGTCAAAAGTAAAACTTTGCTTCAAAAGTTTTTCAAAAAAATGAATCGTTGTTACTAATACTAAAGAAATTTTAGGCTACCTTAAGGTAAAATTGAAATGAAAATTCACACATCATGAAAATGAAAATTTCCATCATTCCACCTTTTTTTCTTTACTCATTGCTCTCTTAATTTCATCTCACGGACGCTTGACCACACAAAAAAAAATTACACGCATATCGTCACGAATAAATTTAGAGTTAATTAATTTCAATACGTTCAGGTCACTGACACACAAAGAGTAATATGTGAATGACGTAAAAATTTAATAATTTTTTGATGCGTCATCTTACAGCCTACATAGGTCTAGGTAAATTTGGCGAAAATAATCGCACATATTCTTTCTTAATTATTATTCACCATATAGAAATTCTCTAGAGTTTATTATTCACTCACGTAGTTGTTTTTTATGTTTTGGTCGTAAGGCCATCAACCGTTGATATAAAATAAGGATATAGCGTATACGCAGTCCTCATACTTTTTATGACGGTTAAGGAAGCGAATTATGAAGTAGTCACGACATACGTAAATTAAACTGAAAATTCCTTGTCCCACCGAAGGAGCGTAAGTAAGAACATGCATAAAATTTATTACCTACGCCCGCCTTCTACGATTATTCAGTTAAGAGTCCAGTGTCGACTAGTTTAGCATCGGAAATTATGTAGAATATTATTCCATAAATAAGCGAATCAACTATTTTTATTTCCTTTTTTGAATTCTAAGAAGTCCTGCTCGTTCTTGTTTTACGAATTGAAATTTAGAATGAACGAAATGAATAGAATTCCAAATTTATTTATTTATTTCTGAACGAAGAATTGAGGTGATTTTACTATCTACATCGTGTAGTGCAGAACGCATTCACCTTCTACGTAGCAAGTTCGCGCTTCAAGTTCTAGTTATGATAGTAACCCTCGAAGTTGTAATCGAACACCTCACGTGTTTTTAAAATGCATTAGCTCTTACATATCTGAAGATTCACATTTTTAGTGGGATGTTACGCCATGTATCATTATTAGAAAATAAATTATATATTAATTTCACACAACTCGTGCGTGCTCACCACACTTTTAAGATTTCGAAACCACAACCATCACGTTTTAGCTAATGACAGGCTCCTCACCATGTGGGCACCCAACCCGTAGTTCGAATAAACCTCAAATCAGGTTGCGCTTTTCTACAGTCCAAGAAAAACTCTCAAATTTTACTAGACACATGGAACTAATTGCACTAATTGCACATCTCCAAAGACTGAACGGACTAAGCCGTAGTTCAGATCTATCAGTGCCCTTGCGCCGCCCGAAGACCTATAACACAAGTTTTTAGGACAACATGCATATTAACAGTTAGAACACATTATAAAACATAGTTTTCGTTTAGTGTACTAGTCTCGCATTCATCCTATCAACAAGGTTGAGGTTGCAATGCGAGCTTTTCGAGCTGCGAACTTTATTTAACATCATATCGTTTACATGGCACAAAACACTTAGTCCGTTAGACTTAGTAACTCAAGTCTTCTGTCAGTCTTGCAACGGTACACAGCAGATATAAACTTTCACATACATTATTTTCTTCAGGCAAATTTTCCTTGAATTCATTTGCATATCTGTTTACATCTAGTTTACATCTATTATTTAGTCCTCTCCTTACTTCTTGCCAAGTCTAGCCCTCAGTGAGCTTCAGATCTGCTTTGCATCAAACCATCTTAGCAATCATCACTCATCGGTTTGACATTCGTCAATTTTCCCGCGGCACGCCCAAAGTTCCTACCGTTTTTGTATTCCATTTGGCGATGTCAACGGTACTCATTTCAGTCCGACCTTTTCAACTGCGATCTATGCTGCTTCAATTCTGCATGCCTTGCTTCATCATTTTCTTCGTGTCTTTTAGTTCTCAGTTCTGCAGTACTTTTGGTCTCTCACTCTTCCAACGCACATCGATCAGGCTTCATCCCACCTTCCCTCGATCCAAAAACCGTTCTTATACCAAACTGTTGGTATAAGAACGATTTTTCGTCGTTTTTCGTCTCTTTTCTTGCTTCTTCCGTGCAAGATGCCTAAATGGAAAAGGCCGCAGCGCCAAACCATTTACTTCCTCGAAATTCCTACGGTCAAAAAAAACGTATTCGAAAATTTTGACTCTTCAAAAACTGACCCTCACGAGTCACAAATCCCACAATATTCACCCTAACATCATGATTTTGGTCAGCTTTTTCGAAATCATTTATTTCCGTCAAATTTTCCCTCCTAAAGGGCCAAAATCGATATCTGAATCTTTTGTATGAATCAATATTATGCATGATGCTTCAGCTCTTAAAAACATATTCCTGGAACTTTTTTTGAAATTTGTATACTGGGCGAATAAATCGTTAATAATTTGGTTAACAATGGTACGGGAGTGGTTTGGCGCTTTGCCGCTCAGCCTGTTCTATTCTATCCAGCTATATGGCTGAAACAGATGTCAAAGTTAGGAACGTAGTGTCTTGAATACGTATCGAATGGTTTCGGCGATGACTTTGTTTGTGATCGCAGGGGTAAAACTCTACGCCTTCCTTGCTAGAAAATGCAAGGCTTAGACAACATTATCGCGGTTGCCAGACCGTTGTCTCAACGATTGTCAACGTTCTAAAACCGCTACACAAAGATAAAATGGACTTCATTTCTCACCTGTTACCCGTGGCTGTGCCTCTTTCAAGCAATTGGTTACTCTGCTTTTTAAGCTAGTTTTTTAGTGAGAGCAGCTTTTTTCGATCTAACCTGCACAACTTTAATAGATCAGGTACTCGCAAAATTTCAAGAAATCTGCCTACCTGCAAAAACGAACTGGTACCAGTAGAACTTCACAATGGTGAATGGGAATAAGTAAAGGCCAAAATACAATAGTGCGAGACTGCGATACGTTAGCGCGACGAGAGATTTGCAGCAAATGTCAAGCACTTTTCGTAACATGCATTTATATGCGACATCGTACAATGATTGCGATGCGTCAATGCAAGGCGGGAAATATTCGGAATACCGAACATTTCTCGCGACGAGGTGCTTGACGTTTGTCAGATGCAATATGGCGCTTAAATAAAATTTGAAATTCAAACGCCTTAATTAGTTTATAAGTACTAGGGCTATTCTGAATGAATTTTGAATGAAAATTTCGTGAATCCTTGTAGGGGCTATTATTTGCAAGACGAAGGAAAAATCCAAATCCAAAACTTTTAAAAAATCATAAACAATTTCATTTGAAACGTCACCTATTTGACATTTGTCATATGAGCATTATTGTTCCTCGCATCGCGTGCATTGTAAATTGAATGCGTTTCACGACGACGAGGGAGAATCGCATCGCGCTCACGCATCGCCGTCACGCAGTATTGTATTTCGGCCTTAACTCCAGCGCATTGACCGTGAACAATGATGACCGTGGTTTCTTGGTAACGGTTTGAAATTGTGAGAAATAAATAGACTCGAGTGCCCTTTGTGATGCAAGAATTTCGCTTGTCCGTAGATACGTCTTTTGAGGCTTGCTTAACTTCGCTACAAATAGTTGTTCTCGTGTTATTCTTCGTTATCGATTGAGAACTGCCTCTAGATAGATATAGTTTAGATTAATTTTTTTTTTACAAAGCAGTCAACTCCCTCCTTGAAAGTTGTTTATGCTCGTTTTGAAGTATTCTTTTGCCAGGTATGCACATGAAACTATTGCAGGATAAAACAATTCCATTTTTCATATCTTTTTTTATATCTCAAATATTTTCAGAAAAGTTTTATGTCCAGTGAACAGTAGATATTAGTAAACCTTCTCCCTAAAACAAAAGTCAAAACCTGCGGACACTACATATCCGATTTTTTCCTATGCTGTTATGACAGTTCTTGTCAGACTCTTATTGTGCGCAACTCCCGATACTCCAGTGCTATTTTGGGAGCTATGTGGGTATTAGGAAATTTCATACAGTGGAAAAATCAACCGCTGATATTCATGAACAGTTTCTCCCATTATCGCACAAACTCATCAATCAAACTGGAAAGTTTCCTCTCTCTTCTATTCGTCTTAAAACTAGTTTTCCTATAGCAGATTCACAAGACCATTTGAATACATTTGTCAGGATTGCAGCAACCTTATCCTAAGCCGTTCCCGAGAAAAATTTTGGTAGGCATTACCTCTTCCGAGAGGACCACCAACAAGGCTACTCGTGAGTAGTTAGAGTAGAGCTTCCGAAAAGTTTTTTATGGAAAGTTTACTGAGAATGCCTTATGTAGTTATCCTTTCAATTGGGATTGCATATAACTCCTTTTTTTACTAGCTACCCTGAAGATCTCCGCATAAAATTGTGCAGAAGTTGTGTGGACTATGTGACGACGCTAGTCGCAGGACGCACAGTCGAGCATTAACAACTTGGACTGAATATGCTGATGTGGAAAAATGACTTAATGACTGCTCGCATGTTCAGGTGGCCACTAGAATCCAGTGAAGAAGTCATCCTGCCTTAGAAGCGAGTTAACAGAGTAAGATGGGGCTCTTATCTCAAGCAATTTTGGCTATCGCTCACTATGTGGCAGCGCGTGTAACTGCACTCGTTCGTTGAATGGCGAACATAGGCAGGCACCACAGCATCCAGGAGGCGTATTTTTTTCAGATTCCATAAAATAGAACACAATTTTATGGTGCGAAGCTTTGAGCAAGGAATTACACTGAAAGCGAGTGATACAGATGCAGATATAGGAAGCGTTACAAATGGCACGTGCATAACGAATGGTCTGTAGGACCGCGGTGTTGATGATTGCAGGAGTGATATCCATCACCCTCCTTCCTAGAGATCCGAGAAAGTTTTATCGAAGCAGAAAAAAGAAGTATAGAGAAGAGGTCACCAAGAACGAAAGAGAGAAAAAACCTGTCAGAAATGTCTCGGGAGGGCGACCCAAATGGAAAGTGGACTGCACGTCTGATCTCTAACCTAAACCCGTTGCTCAATTGATTGCATAGGGAGGTTGATTTCTCCTTGGCCTCGGTGCTCGGCTGAAAGTTTCTGGTCTCACCTCGGAGGTAGGTTACGGGTCCTCGACTGCATACATTGCATAGGGAAGGTGGATAACGTGTAGTACACATTTGTTGCTTACAAAAGATGGAGAAAGAAGCTAATTGACTTCTTCCTGAAACTTCAAAAAAGGTTACTGAAGCATCAAAAAGTTTCGTTAACAGAGAGATTTCTATATTCTAGTACTCTTTTCTCGTTTCGGTTTCGTTCTATCGGCTTAAGCAATGATTCTTATAATCTGACGGCGATTAGTGGCGTAGGAACACAAGGCGTAGTCCGAACTAATGTGTTAAATAGTTCCAAACCAAGTTCTCAGGTTGACCGAGAAGGTAGTCCAGAAGCATTTCCAGTAGCCGTTATTTCCTTACCTCAAAAAATGGCCTGCCTACAAAGAATAAATCAGTAAGAGAAAAGCGCGTTCATGCGACTGAACACACTTACGTGCCATCCTGTTTCTTTGACGATTAAATAAAAATTTGCTGATGTTTAACATGGACCCCAATATTAATCTGCAGGTATCTTGTGGTGAAGTGTTTCATTTGGCAATCGAGTAAAATTAACACTGTATTGTAGAGTTGGCGAGTTCAAGTAGAACCGGATCGCAAAAGCTTTGATATGATTTGACAGATGACATTTATTTTCAAAGTTCAGGGGGTTTGTTTTTCGAAGAAATATATTTGATTTCTACGCTAAACAAAGACAAAAGAATCTAGATGCATCTTTAAGTTCTTTCTCAAGAAGGAAAGAATTTATTACGATCGTTATTACGAGATTCATTTCGGTAATTTTGGTTTGTCCTGTCGAATGTTTATGACCGCAATACAACGTGACTTTTTTGGGAAACTCTTCGCTCAAGACATGTTTTTAATAAGTTTTTACCCGCTATAGTCGTTGCTAACGTTAACTTATATGTAACATATTTAAAACAATATAATTTGATAGTTCGTCCCCACTTCAATGTGCGTAATTGGTCTCATTTTCGCAAAATATTTCTCCAAAAATAAAAAAGAGACCATCCTTTTAATTTCGTGTGTTGGATTTTTTGGTTTTTCTGCAATCGATTTTCGAACATTATCGTTCGGTACCCAATTCGTTGTTCTTGGCTCTTGATTTTCTGCAATTTAAGTTGAGACGCAGCCGTGCATTTGGAATATCTTTCGCTCTTTAAGGTATTTATGGCAGATTGAACTGGTATTCTTGCCTTTTTTTCCATTTGTATGAAGTTTTTGCAGTAAAAATCATAAATCTTAGGTTTTTTTTTTTTTTTCCACAAAAAATTTTTTTCTGCTTGAAATATGCATTTATTTGGATTACAGAAAGAATGAATTCAATAATCAAAGTATTGGCTATCGTTGGCTTTGACTTTTTCCCATCTTTCTGTCAATTGATGGATTCCGTCCCAGGACCACTTCTCATTTTTCGAGGCTCTCTCAAGTTTCCCAAGTAGTTCTGGACAGATATTGCCACATGCGGCCGAGCATTGTCATGTTGAAAAATGACTTTATCATGTCTTTGGTGGAATTCTGGACGTTTTTCCTTAAGTGCGCGGTTCAATTTGATCGGTTGTTGTCGGTAACGTTCGCCAGTAATAGTCTCACCAGGTTTCAGCAGATCGTAATACAAAGGTCCCGTACTATCCCACCAAATACACAGCAAAGTCTTCTTCCATGTTGATGGCTGGCCTGGGTCTACCCATGATTTTTTCCGCTTGGGATTGTCGAACACCTACTTTTCATCGCCAGTAACAATCCGATGCAAAACCCCTTTTCTTTACTGTCTGGCAAGCAAAATTTCACAATTGGCTTTTTGCCTTTCGATGTCTCTTTCTTTCAATTGATAGGGCACCAATTTTCCAGCTTTTTGGATCTTTCCCATGGCTTTTAAACGTTGTGAAACGGCTGCCTGAGTAACTTTCAACGCTTCTGCCAACTGTTTTTCAGTTTGTGTGTTGTCATTCATCCAATAATGCTTGCAAATCTGTATGTTCGAATTGTTTTTGGTGGTTTTCCACAGTTGTTGTTGCTGACATCGAAATCGCCGTTTTTAAATTTTTCAAACCATCGTTCACATGTGTCTTAGCATGTTAACCATATGCTTCCACTAACAATCGATAAGTTTCTGCTGCCGTTTTCTTCAAATGAAAGAAGGTTATTAGACTTCCTCACAAAACATCTTTTTCTGGCACGTAATTCGACATATTTGAAGCGAAAAAATAACTATGTTGTTTGTACAATCAAAACCTATGACATACTGAAATTCATTGACTGCTGTTTATCTTCAAAAATGCCATATTAGTTATCCCCGACACAAACCATATGTAATGGTTATGCCATCTGTTAGTAAAATCAGCATTTCATATTTATACACCTAATATGTTTCTATCTTTACTTGAGTCAATTCTTACTAATTTTGGGGTGAAAGAAACGAATATGACAAAGATAAAATTTTGTTAGCTCTAGCTTTTATGATACACAATAGGTTTATATATACTCATTTATTCTATGAAATTGTGAAAACATATACATTTTCTTACATATTTTTTCAACAAAAATTAAAGTTTATTTTTTTATTGTCACTTACATTATGAAAATCTTAAGTAAATGAAAAAAATACGGAGAACTCCATTAAAAATAAAAGTTTATGTGTTGGCTTCATGAGATCGCTTTCTTTTGGCTTGCCACTTGTAACTTAGTTCATTTCTCTTCTCAAAATCTCTTCTCATCTCAAACAAACCAGCAGTAATCCGCAAGCATAGCTTCATTCCAACGGCCCTGGTATCTTTTTTCTACTGTAGCAATATCCTAATGGAATCTGTCTCCACTCACAGCTCCACTGCTAGGAGGAAAAAAGTCCAGATGTGAATGGAGGATATGTATTTTTAGAGACATGTTGCATCTGAGTTGCTGGTATGCTTGCAGAAGTATTTGAACAAGGTTTCTAGTCTCGATTTTGCCCAAAAATCTCTTAATAACTCCCTTACGGGCATCCCATACTTTCTCTTCTTTCCCTTCCAACGCCTGTCAAACTCAGGATCATTCATAAGAAGACGAATTTGTGGTCCCACCAAGATGCCTTCTTTTACCTTTGTGTTACTTAACGTAGGAAATTTGTCTCTCAAGTACTGGAAGTCTTGTACATCTTGATTCGTTCTCTCGACAAAAGTTTTCATCAGACCCAGCTTGATGTGCAATGAAGGAAGAAGAACATCTTTTGGGTCTACGAGCGACTCGGCAACAACAATTTTCTCTGTGATGTTCAGATTGCTTACCAGCCAGTCAGATTTCACATAATGAGAGTTCCTATCCCCACTGTTCCACATGCATAAAAAAACAATGTTTAGTGTACCCAATTGCATTCCTAAAAGTACAGCAATGACTTTTAGATCACCACAGATTTTCCACTTATGTTTTGCATAATTGATAGCCTCCAGGAAAACTTTCATATTTGCATAAGTCTCCTTCAAATGAACTGCATGGTCAACAGGAACAGAAGGGAGCAGGTTGCCGTTGTGAAGTAAAAAAGCTTTTAAACTAAGCTTGGAGGAGTCTATGAACAGCCTTCACTCTGTTGGATTGTGATTACAATTTAGACATTTCAAGCAACAAGATTTCCTTTCTTCTCAAAGAAAAAAGAAGCAGATCTCGATGATGTTTTCTGCAATGTAAGACCTTGATATCCGGTTGGAGAAGATTGCATTGTTGTTATCTTGAGCCTAGAAGCTCTGCTTTTTCCTGGGACAAATAAAGGCCCCGAACGAGATCACTTAATTCCGCTTGTGTCAGTCGGTGCGCCTTATCGTCTTTTATCTCAAAATTAGGGTCATGCGATGACCCATGGAACAGCGAAAGCCATTCATCGTTTTTTGTTTCTCGGTCATTCTCTTAGAGTAACTGATCAAGAATTACAACATATATGTGGAGCCCATGACTTATCCTGGTCCTCTACCTTGACACCGAAATAATGCTGATAAGCGTTTTTAACAAAAGGCGTCAAAATGCGTTTCTGTGATGAAAATATTATTTCGCCGCAAATATAACACACAATTTTCACTGAATTTACACACTTTCGTGGTATATTGATTTAAAAAGTTCAAAACTTTCAAAGCATTAAAAACAGTCCATATCTTACACTTTTAGTACACCAAGAAATCCAAATATCAGCACTAACTACAACATAACCTATGAGGAAGAACAGCGACAATGAGCAACTTGATGTTTATAAACTAAAAACAGCTGATGAGTTGTCAGTTATATCAGTTGTTGACAGTTATGCCAACTCCTAAAAATAAAATTTATCCGAAACTGATAACTTGTTCTTTAGAAGATAACATGTCAATTCATCTCATGAAGAAGAGATAATCGTTCATTTTTATGGTTATTTGTGGACTCAGCAGGTGCAAATATATAAGAATTAGCTATTTCTGAGCCCGAAAGATTCCGTAGAAAAGTAATAACTAATATTTTCGCACAAAGCATATATGATTCATTTACTAAGCACGCAACTCAATGCACAAATTTCACGTGATTTAAATATTCAATTTACATAATAAATTGGCCGGAATGGATCCAATCACGACGGAGAAGAAGAAAAGTTCATTAAAAATTATAACTTTCACCATAGAACTATTTAGCAATTAACACGAACACAATTTTTTATCACTTCACTGAGCTGCAACAAAAAAGGTCCTTGACTACTTACAACAGTGCAGTTCAGAGTTTGATATTTTTTTTTATTTTTTCCACCCGATACAATAAAATAATTATTTTTAAACATTTTACGAATAAAAACAATTAAAAACCATGAAACCATACAGTGTCATGATTCTTTCTCTTCCATTCCTCAAACCATTCATCTCATTCTCTCAGGTATCGGATGTTGATTTGGAAGTGATAGAGGCAACAGGACGTAGTCCTTCATCAGACTCAGGTCTTGGATTGACGGTTGCAGCGGATATTAGAAATCGGTAGAATAATCTTTTATATTTTTAAAGTCATACCACTTTTTTTCTGCAATATCTGTTGAAACTTTCCAAAATTGGTTATAACTGTACTGAACAAAATTTTCAAAAAAATCAATCCTTGCAAAAAATGACAACAAAAAAAACCTAAAATCAAAATCATACATCCTTTGATTGTGAAATTATTTAGACCTGCATGTCCCTTACCCTATCGACCACTTTCCGCTGGGCCTGTATTGCATCGTCATTATCATCATCATTCATCAATGCGTCAATTGGGAGGATCACAGAGTCGTTTGACACCGACGAAAACAGTTGGAACAAATACACCGACAAGATTTAATCCTTTAAATCAATCAACAGCATCTGCTCCCGCCGCCAATAAAGGTAACGAAACAACCGACACCGGTCAGGTTCAAGGCGGTAGCGCAGGAGGCGCGAGTGGTTTGGAGGCTGGCGGGAGTAGTGTTGGTGTTAATAATTATGAAAAGGTGATTTATTATAATTAAATAAATTCAATTAACAAAATATTACATACACAAAAGACGAAAAAAAAATTGCTGAGAGTTTTGGCCATTACACGAGTCTTGTATTTATTTTGAATTTACAAGTTGTGTATCCTTCATCTGTTTTGAATTTTGTTGTTAGATCCTTGATAGTTTTTTTGTTCACTGGAGAAATTGACATTCGATTTTTTACGTTGAAAAATTCTGTTTATGTTGTTAAATGTAATATGTTCTGTAATGTTACTGTTGATATTTATAGGTTTGTTCATTGCTCAATGCATATACAAAATTAATTAGTCGAAAATTAAATTAAATTAGTAAAATATTAAAAATTAAATTTAAAAAAAACCCTCACTAACAAGAATTCCCTTTTTTTATTTTATTGACGCTGATAAATCTTGTAATTTGAATTCTGATCAGGACTATAACTGTGATGAACCCAGATCGAGGAGAGGGAGTGAAACTCAAATACCAAGAACGGAATACGAACAGGACTCGGTAAGTCAATTGTTTTTTGTTCTTATTATACACACATCAAATTAAATAAAGAACTTTTGAAAATGCACAATCCTCAAATATATTTTCACAAGGCTTTTTTGAGGCTTTGATTTATTGAAAAACATTTAGAGGAAAAATGAAGCGATTTCAAGTGACAGATGACATTAGTCGGCGAGATTATCAGAATTTTTAGTAGCCATTTGGCAGAGCAAAATGTAAAGTAGTCAGTCCTGTTGGGTGAATTTGAAAATTTTTATAATATATATTTCCTGTATGAACAAAAAATCTAGGTAGATTGATTTTAATTGTTTCGAATCCCTGAAATTGCCTTATAAACTTCTTGGAACACAAGTTGCTGAGAGATGATGCTTTTGGGCATATTTGCTTTAATCCTTCCTATGTGTCTAGCATAAAGGATTATGCAGTCACCATTCTCCAATGTGGTTTACATATGATTAATTTTTTTTTATTTTGCTCTTAACAAATTCTAATTATTTTGAAGGATTTAGGAAAACATAAGTTAAGTAATCACCAATCCCCCCCTTCTTCCTCAAAACGGTATACCCCTGCATTTTCAATTTAATGGAGAGGATAGCCCCAACATACTGGGAGGATATAGGATACTGGATAAAATTCAACCGATGTGGGGACACAACAATCCCATACAGGCTTGGGAAGAGTGGGAAATAGTGCATTACTTCACAACTGGAAGAGGAAACGTTGCTTGCACCGATGGTGCTATGGGTCCAATTTATCCCAATTTAGTCCATTTATTCCAGAGTGGCCTTATGAAAGCTTAAAAAAGTTTCCATCCGGTTAATGCTGTCTTGTTGCCTAGAGAAGTGCTAGGGTCAGGTATCATAGTTAATGGCTCTCCTCTGAGAAAGTGTCCTGAGGTGAGTGCGGCCAAGCAATTGGGATTTAATCACATAAGGATTACTGTAAGACTGTAAACTGTAAGACTGGAATATTTCTCACGAAATGAAAAGGAGGAGGCAGTATAGAAAAACAACAACATTGTTTGTACGGGTCGGGGTATAAAAATACTCTTGGTTGGCTTAAAGAATTTTTAGATTATTATACTCAACTAGATTGAATACCCAACTTTGTTTCCGAAAATTTGTGCAATTATCGTTCCAATAATTTTACGTTAAACTTATGACAAAGTGTGCAGTATTTATCGAAATTTAATGAATTTTTTTGTTCGTTATCTTTGTATACATTAAATTATGATTAGTCTGAGAATAAATCTGCATTTTTGATCCTTACACACGAGACTGATTGCCTTTCCTCATAAACTCAGGTCTGTGGAGACGGCAGATCCAAAGACTGAAGAGACCAACCCGTGGCTCAGACTTATCAGCACCTCTGCGTCACCCAAAGTTATATAGCACACGTCTGTGGGCTCAGAGATAACATCGATCACACTATGTATTTTATTACGACATTTTTTCTTCACTACCAGTAGCTAGTGTACTAGTCTCGCATCCACCCTATCAATATAACTGATGTTGCTTTTGGCTTGCTAATTAGATTTTACATCCTATAATCAACCTTAAAAAATAAACAGAAAGTTTTTTTTTTACTTTTGAGTTTTTTTGTTTTAACTTTCGAAGACATCTTTCGACCGTAATCGTTTGGTCTTATTCAGCGACTTAAGGGGCATAACTTAACATTAACTTATATACAGTTTCGTTGCTTAACCCAAGGGACTTTAAATTGACTAGGCAACACTAGTCAGGCGAGTAAGCCTCATTACCGACTTCATCTGCCCGACCTTACCAACTGCAATCGTTGCTACTTTATGTTGTATTCTGAAGTTAAATAATAATATTCACGTTTAATTGAGAACACAATGATATATTAAAAAGAAATAATTATTGCGAAAAATAATTTGAAGGAAGAATATCCATTTTACATGTGCGCACTCTCAGACCGTCACTCGCTGTCTGAGCTGAATTCGTGTGTTTTCCTCTCACCAGCTGTTCAAATCATCGGCTCGATTCGTTCCTGCCATTTGTGTCATATGATATCCGAAAGTATGATATCTGAAATTCGATCGAAATTTCAAAGTTTTTCGCTCAATTAGAAGCACATTTACTTAGCATTCGCAATGTACTATCCAATGATCGGAAAAAATACGAAAACTACATTCATAAATCACTAACAACATCTAAAAATGCATAACTTTTACGTGTTTTGTTGAAGAGCATCTTCTGAAATTGTCTGCCTTAAAATTGAAAATTATAATTCAATATTAATGCCGACAAATTCACATACAAGTTAACTTACCAAGTACAGCATATAAATAGCAAATCAAAAGCATTTTCATTCATTTAATGTATTTTAATAATACAATATTTAGCTTTTCCAAAATCTTCAGCTACCTTCGGTTTTCAATTTCACAGAGAGTTAACATTACAGTTAGAAAAGCAAATTCTGTAAAGGACTGCTCAAACATACATACATATCATACACATACACATCAGATGACGAAATTTTCGACCATTCATTTGTCCTACCTCTGAATATTTTTAATTGAGTGTTGGTGAAATTGTGTAAGTGTGCGTTACTTTAGGTGATTTCAGACAGAAATGAGAGCGTAGGGCCTCTTTATATCTTCTTCCTCTATGGGGAAAACCAACCCAATGCCACTGATTTGACCTCGAAGCTATTTTCCCCGGAAATTGCTAAAGCTCTTAAAATCTTGATAGCTTTACCATGCAACACTTGTTCCGTAGAACGCCCCTTCAGCAGCCTAAGGCGTATCAAAACTGAGCTCCGAAGTAGCATGGTGGAAACTCGTCTGAAAGGCCTGGCAATAATGAGTGTTCACCGAAAAATTATCGCGGCTAACTTGTCAGATTTCAACAATAAAGTGGTAGATGCATTTGCGAGAAATTCGAGGTGACTGTGATTCAATTGAGATAATTTTTGTTCATTATGTGTCTGATAGTGTACTATTGTTTGTATGTGAACATATTTCTTGCAGAAAAGTATTTGTTTTACTTAGTTTGTTTTACTTTAATTACTTAGTAGACAATCAAGGAAGAGGACATTTTACTGATAAATCCTCAATAAACCCTCAAAAATCATTCCAACCTAAACAGCTACATTTAAGTAACTTACTTTGCTCAGCCTGTTTGTTTGCTAACCTTTCCCCCACCTCTAATTTTAATAATCCCCAGCGTGTACGAAATTTTCTGTAACGCCAACCTGTGTATGGTGAAATACCTGTGTTCAAATGGGGTGAAAATCGGTAGTGAAACAAATCTTGTTAACTAGAAAACAAATCGGCTAGCGCTTCTTTTCTAGTTAACCCTTCTTTGAGCATCAATTGAAATTTATACTTAAAAGTTTTGACGGCATTTCTGAAGCCCCATTGGATGCAGGATGATAAGGCGCTGTTCGTACATTTTGATCCCATTCTTTTTTTAAAATATTGAACACAAAATGCCGAACTGTTGTCTGGCACAATTCGAACTTGAATTCCCCAAGTAGATAAATAATCTCTTAAAATTTCAATGATAGATTCAGCGGTAAAATTTATCATTTCCCAATTATCCGCCAATTTTACAAGACTTTGTCAAGTTTTCGTTGTCACGGTCCATTTTTGCCCACCACACATATGAGCCAGCAATCGCCTTCATTCGCACGACCCCCATGTGTGTTGAATGCAACTTTTAATATACGAGGCACGTCCAGAAATTAAGTGTACTCAATTTATGTAGGGTTAAAAAAAAATTTAATTAAACAAAAAGATACTTGGTTACACTTGTACATATGTAAGTTATTTTTCGACATAGTCACCATCCCTCTCGATGCAAGTGGTGAGCCGCGGGATCAATTTGTTGATGCCTGTCTCGAAGAAGTCTCCCGCAAGCTCTTTTTCTCCACCTCCCCCTTCACCTCCTCGTCCGTTGAAAACTTGTTCCCACTCATGTGCACCTTAAGGGAAGTGAAGAGATGGAAATCTGAAGGGGCCAAGTCAGGGGGGTAGTTCAAAACATCCCATCCAAAAGAGTCCAGGAGTTGCTTCGTGGCGTTGGCCGTGTGAGGTTTGGCATTGTCGTGCAGCAGGCAGACTCCCTTCGTTAGCATGCCCCTCCTTTTATTCTGAATCGCCCTTTTCAGTTTTTTTAGCGTCTCACAGTATCTTGCCGCGTTGATGGTCTCCCCGTGAGGCAGATATTCAATCAAAATTATGCCTTTATGGTCCCAAAACACGGATGCCATGATTTGGCTGAAATTGTGGTTTTGAATTTCTTGGCGGAGGGTGACAAGGTGTGACGCCATTGTTGAGACGGCCTCTTAGTTTCAGGCGTGTAGTGGGCAACCCAAGTTTCGTCTCCAGTAACAATAGAGTAGAGAAAATCATCGCCTTCAAGTTCGTAGCGTTCCAAAAACTCTTTGGAGCTCTGTACTCGATTCAACTTGTGCTGTTCTGTCAGCTGTTTTGGGACCCACCTCGCAGACAATTTCCGATATCCGAGAGTTTCTGTGATTTTTTCGTGTATAAGGGATCTGGAGATTTGCGAAAACATCGCAGAAAGTTCATCTAACGTCAATCTGCGATCGTCACGGGATGCAATCTCGATTTTTTCCAAAAGTTCGTCAGTCACAATTGAAGGTCTTCCGCTCCTCTGACCGTCATGCACGGAAGTACGGCCATTTTTAAACTCGCAACACCACTTGTACAAACTCGTACAATTCATAGCTTTATTACCGTAAACAGTTTTCACCTCATTATAAATTTCAACCGAAGCTTTTTCCTTCGCAACGATGTAGCGAATGACGGCGTGAATTTCGCATTTGGCGGGAAATACGATCGACATTTTTCGCAAGAGATGCTACTGCGTCAAGAGTTTTCAACACACTAACCTCGGATTGGTCTCGTATTGAAGGGGAGGGGTCAGGCTACGCGGCAGTGTTGCCAACATGTCGAAAAAGTATTCCCTACAACTGTGAGTGTACCAGTACACTTACTTTCTGGACGTGCCTCGTATCATATCTCAAGGATTTTGGCACAATTAATCGATGTCCCCAAAAAGCCATTCATTTTCTACCGTCATTCCATTTTTCTTTGTTTAGAAGGGTTGCATTCTTCCTCGACTTCATCAGGCCAACCATGGATCGTGAATTTTCGTTACTTTTTTCAGTAAATTTTCATTTTCTGTTTCTTTTTGGACGAGTTAACGAACTTCCTCAAAATAAAGGCCGAAATACAATACCGCGAGATGACGATACGTGAGCGCGAGGAAAGTTTCGCAGCAAATGTCAAGCACTTTTCGTAACATGCATTTGTATGCGACATCGTACAATGATTGCGATGCGACGATGCGAGGCGGGAAATATTCGGAAAAACGAAAATTCCTAGCAACGAGGTGCGTGACGTTTGTCAGATGCAATATGGCGCTTGAATAAAATTTGAAATTCAAACGCGTTAATTAGTTTTTATGTACTAGGGTTATTCTGAAAGAATTTTCAATGAAAATTTCGTGAATTATTGTAGGGGCTATTATTTGCAAGACGAAGGAAAAATCCAAATTCAAAACTTTTAAAAATCAAAAACAATTTCATTTGAAACGTCACCTATTTGACATTTGTCATATAAATATTTTTGTTCCTCGCATCGCGTGCATTGTAAATTGAATGCGTTGCGTGACAACGAGTGAAAATCTCGTCGCGCTCACGTATCGTCGTCTCGCGGTATTGTATTTCGGCCTTAATTTAGGTACGAGTAATCTTCATTCATGTTATCGGTCTGTTTCTCGTGTGCCTTTGAAATCAGGCGCAATAAACAATTCGTGTTCGCATTGTTTATTTCCTTAACTTGTCGAATTTCATACTGGTATCCCAAAAGGACAACATTCCACCGTTGTAGGTGATTCCCTCGTAATTTTCACAGGGAGGTTCAAATCATAAAACATAAGTACAATGTGGTATACCAAAGCCTTCTGAATGCCGATTTGCAATCACGTGACCATTCAAATTCCAATTTTTGGGTCAGCGATGCATACAAAGGGTTTGCGATTCAAGCAAAACTCCTTGTCAACTTTGAATAATAGAGGAGCATTCACAGGAATATTTGCAGCTCCTTAACATTCGTGGGCCTTGGAATTTTCAATTTTTTCCTTGATCACGTAAATGCCCTCGGTATCCATTTCGTAATCCAAGAATTTAATTTTTTCTTTAGATAACTCACATTTAACTGATTATAAAGTTAGGCACGCTCGTTTCAACCGCGGGAACACGCCTTTCAAACGTGAATCGTTTTCTTGTTTATCAGACCCTCCCACTCTTGTCAAAGAACACCGCGACATCTAGTATGTCGCTCAAAAGGTTTTCCATTTTGCGTTGGAACCACCCCGGACGGACGCTATCACGTACTGACCCTGTGTACACTTAAAAGGCTTTTATGTATTGACAGCACGATCTTCTCCCTTGAATCCTCATCTACACGCTCTTGGTAAGTCTGTGAGAAATCAAGTTTTGACTGTACCTTATTTTACCCTTGGGCCGCTAGCAAATCGTACACATGCGGTACAGGATATCTGTCAATTTTCGTAAGAGGATTCAAGGCTACAGTGTAATCGCTGCATAATCGAATTTCCCCATTCTTTTTAATGACGGGTACAATCGGTATTGCCCATTCTGAACTTTCAACTGGGATCACCGCTTTGACCAATTGCCTTTTCAACTTTTTCCCTCAATGCATAGGGAACGGGCCGGACCTTTTTTGGAAATTGGTTGGGCCCCTGTTTTAAATGTCATTGAAATTTTTTATTTGTATAAGGCCCTAAATAGTTCACGAAAACTTCCGGAAATTTTTTCAAAGTTTCAGGTATGATTTCTAGGACTTTTTTTTAAACCCCTAGACCAAAATTTCCAGTCTTTTTTTGCGGAAAGCTCTTTAATTTTAGAATTCAATTTCACAATACACTTTAGTGCCTTCATATGGCACTGTTCTTCATGTCATCTGTCTTCAACTCAACAGTTCTTCGATCTTTGTTTATTCGTCCATCACACAGCGGTTCGGCTACCTTCCACTTTCCCTCAGTAAACTTCTGGTATTCGGCGTTTTGAATCCTCATTTGCAACTTCAACGGTACTCACGGTACTGTACCCTTTACTTCCTTCTTCAAATCTTCATTCCTTCGGTTCATCAGTAATTCAAGATACATTTTCAATACTACAAGACATAATACAACATTCATCGGTACGTCAGTTCGTCTGTCATTGGTTCAACATGCTCACATTCCATAGAAGACCAAACGACCACAAGACTGCACAACGCTGCAACTCGGCTACAAATCCACCCTTCGGTTATCCTACTTGGCATTTATTTGACTTCATTGGCAGCATCAAACTGCTTCCCTTCTCCTTCCACTTTACACAGGCTTGGGAATTTCATGATGGAGCCGCGAAAACAAGGCCTGGTTGTAGGGAGCAAAATTGAGTGTTTAACTATGTTTATGATATCTTTTTTTTTGCATTTGATGGGCTGCCGCAAACATGAATGATCCCCCTTATGATTCGAAATGGCAAAAACTTACTGATCCGGCTGTGTTTTGATTTTTTAACCACATTTTATATGCTGCCAATCCTTCGTAAAGTCCACCCCGTCCCCCCATGGGTACTACCTTGGCGTGATGGGGGTGCTTGGCGAAGTTGCCCGTCATCCAGACACGTGATCAAGTCATTAAAAGTACCCACCAGAAATTCTATGATGAGTGAAAACAAAAATAAAAAACTAGGGGTGGGGATATACACCCCGACGTGTGAGGGAGCCTCGACCTCATGCGGGCTTCTCTCCAGCAATTGTTCTGGGGATAAGTCGCCAGGGCATTTTTCAGTGGTGGAACACTTGGCCACTGAAGAATCAAAAACTACTAGTGAAAAAATCAACGATGCAAGCATGTTCGTCCGAAGGCCAAAGCTACTGCGAACTCCGCCTCAAAGAGTAGCCAAGCCTAAACAAGGCAGCGAGAAAACATAGGGCAAGCAAACCTCCATCGACCGCTTTGCAACAGCGAAAAAGGTGTTTGTCCACAACATTTCTCCTTCAGAAGACGATGGAGCGACAATACAAGCAGCGTAATGGAGGCTTTGGGTACTGGAGCCATCGATCCGAAGTGCCATTCTCCTGGGGTCATCGAAAGTCAGAAACCGAACAACGTGGAAAGCGAAAACAATGATGCTGAACACGACCCTCCTGCTGACAGTATACCGAGAACCTTTCGACCTGAAAGGACGACCTGATCACGAAAATAGCCGTTGACAGAAGTGAGGAAGAGCGGCTAACAAGAAACAGAAGCGCTATAATAAACGTGATGAGAAATTCAACGAATATCCAAAAAATGTCAACCAGGATATCAAAAATGGGATTGACGAATTGGAGGACCTCGTTGATAGGATGCAGCACTATCGCCGCAAGGCGCTACGGGCGGAGAGTGATTTGAAAGAGCTTAAGAAAGTTCCTGAAAATAAAACTCCATTCACCGAAAGTGCTACTCCTCTCGTAAAAGGCATGTAGCCCACTTAAACCTGACCGTAGGAAAAGGACAAAAAGGCTGACACCAGTCGAGAAAGGAGACATCAGTCAAAGCGAGGAGAGAAATGTTGACTTTCAATTGGTGCGCTCTAAATTGCAACAGAAGGCTGCGAAGAAGATACAGCGCGTGACAACTAAAAATTCGAAAGAGGCGCCTGAAAAGCAAGAAGGCACGAAACACAGCGCAAGCAGTGCAGGGATGCTCTACTGATCAAGCCTCCAGATGGGAGAACTTACGCCGAGGTTCTCAAGGAGATCAGGCAAAATGTGAAACCCGAAAAATTGTGTCTATATGCGAACGGTAAGAGCGACCAAAACAAGCGGTCTCCTCGTGGAACTCGGGGCGGAATCCACCGACAAGGGCCTGTTCGAGAGCGCTGTCAAGGACTTTCTTGGCACTAAAGCTGTTATTTCGACATTACAGCCAATTACAGCTTTGGAAATAAGAGACCTTGACTGCATTGCGGATGTCAAAGAAGTAAAAGATTCCATTAGGCAAATTCTTCCTACGGCAGAGAGCTTTAGGGTAAGGCTGACGCCTACCAATCCTAGAAGGCAAAGGGAATCAATACTAGACATCCCAGAGGAAGACGCTTTGCAACTCCTGGCCAAGGAGAGAATTAAAGTAGGCTGGGTTGTGTGCAGGATACGTCCGACGGTATCCCTAACTCTATGCTATAAGTGCCTTAGCTTCGGACACATCTCCTTAAACTGCAAGGGACCAGATTGAGGGACAGATGCAAGGGACCAGATCACCAGTACATTGCTTTCGAAATTGGCGAGTGTGCTACTCGACGCATAGCAACTCAAACCTCAACTGTAGGTTGGAATATTTCTAAAATAGATTTTTCAACGCTTTTCGACGATTTTTGGATACACTCTTTCACTGCAGTTCTTGTGAGCGGTGAAACTTTGACGGCCATGGGGGGAGCCTCAGCTGAAAACATGGTGAAATCCACCATGAAGCTCATCAAAAATGCGTGCGACTGCTCTATTCCCAGGCGACGACCTCGACACAATTAAGCATGCTGTGTACGGCAGAAATCGCTGAAAAGCGGAGATAATGTCACAGAGTCCGTCGCGAAGCGCAACGTTCAAGAAATCGAGACGAGTCACATTCCCGAACGCTGGCACACAGGTCGCCCAGAAAACTCCTCCGCAGGTTGATTAACGAAAGCAAGGCTCGCTGCTGCCACAATCTCGTTGAGAACATCCCGAGGGGGCTGGGTTACAAACTTGCCATGTGGAAACTAGGAGAGATTGTAGATTGATTGACTAGGAGATTGTTCGAACGCTTTTCCTTATGCATCCTGTTCGTCCCGATGATGCAGATGTTGAATGTCCTGAAGAATGCCCATTTTTGCGCCATTTTTGCAAAAAGGCCCCAGGGCCAGATGGTATACCAGCGGAAGTGATACAGCTTGCACATCAACTTTGCCCTGACAAGCTGCTCACCACTTTCAATGCCTGTCTGCAGGATGGGTGTGTTTCCAAATTGCTGGAAAGAGGCGAGGCTCGTGCTGTTCCACAAAGGGAAGGGGAACGCGGAGCAACCATCTACATATCGGCCCCTATGTAAGTTGAACGCCGCTGGGAAGGTGCTCGAGAGGCTCATTAGAGAAAGACTTGGAGAAGCCATCCGAACTGTCGGGATCTGTCTCCTCAGCAGTACGGCTTCAGGGCTGCTCGATCCACGATCGGTGCGATAGCAGAGGTAGTGAGTGCGGTCCAGCCGTCAGAAGCCCACAATCACCACTCGAGACGAATAGTACTGCTCATAACTCTAGATGTGAGAAATGCCTTCAACTCTGCTAGATGGACAGATATTCTTGGTGCTCTGAAATATTTCAGGATGCCGAGGTATCTGATGCGGATATTGAAAGACTACCTCAAAAATCGGAAACTCATCTATGACTCGTTGGAAGGCCGGCGAAGAATTGATTTGACATCAGGGGATGCGCAAGGCTCCGTTCTGGGCCCGGACCTCTGGAATGTCTCGTACGATGAGCTTTTGAGGTTGCAGTTACCGGGGGAGTCGCGCCTGGTTAGCTATGCAGATGAAGTAGCAGTACTAGTCGCCGGACGTACTGTCGGACAGGCGCAACTCAAACTGGGTGCGGTAATACGTCGGGTGAGCGAGTGGATGATAGACCGTGAACTTAGCCTAGCGCTGGAAAAGACCGAGATCGTCATCCTAACCAAGAAGCGGATCCCTCGTGTTATTCCCGTTCGGGTGGGAGAAATGATCATCTCTCTCAGTCGCCTTATGGCCAACACGCGGGGACCAACCTCGAGCAAAAGATGTCTACTGATGAGTGCAGTGGAGTCAGTGGTCTTGTATGGCTCCGAGGTTTGGGCTGACGCTCTTAGTAAAGAGATGCACCGAAGGCGTCTGGCACAGGTGCAGAGGCAAGGAGCTTTGCAGATAGCGGCTGCATATCGCACTGTCTCTGAACCTGCAGTGCTGTTAATCTCGAGGGTGGTTCCTATTAAGTTACTAGCAGACGAACGGAAACGTGTATACTTACGTAGGGGGGAGTCGAAGAGAGAAACCGTTCGCCGAGAGGAACGGAGAAGAACCCTAACCTTGTGGTAGCAAATATGAGAAAACGAAATGCGAGGCAGATGGACCGCATGGCTGATTAGTGACTTTGGGTCGTGGTTCTACAGAATGCATGATGAGACTGATTACTACCTAATGCAACTGCTCAGTGGTCACAGGTATTTACAGTCTTACATGTATAAGATGAGAAAGTCACTATCCCTAACATGCGTGTTCTGCCCGTGGATGACGGATGACGCCTGCCACACGTTCCCTACGTGTATCAGATCGACAAAGCTTCCTTCACATCTCTCTCCGAGAAAATAGGCGTGCTCTCCCCAAAAATGTAACGGGAAAAATGATGCAATCAAAAAACAATTGGAATTGTGTGTCGCATTACGTACGGACAGTGCTTCTCATAAAGAAGAGCATGATGGATCGCTTGGTGAGGGAGGGAGAATCTCTGTAACATGAATTGTTAATGTAACAGCAATCCATCCGTGCAGAAAGAGGGATTTCCCTTAACCTGAAGGCACCGCTAAACGATGATTAATAAGGCCTAGTCCGAAGTAATGTGACAAACAGTTCCAGGCTAGGTTCTCGGCGTGACAGGGGAGGTGTTTAGTCGGTAGTCCGGTAGCGGGAGTCCAACACTCAGAGCGTAAATATGCCTTCACCTCCCAAACAAAAAAAAAATCCTTCGTAAAGTGCTCCTATTGTATTGTTCTTACAATTTCGAGTTGAACTTCTGTTAATTCAAGAGACTTTTAGTTTGATGCTTAACCTTTCATTCCCTGTTCTGCTTTTATCATGTATGCCATTACTCATTGAGGGAACGAGAATAAATTACAATAATTCATAGCAAACATTCGGTGCGCAGTAGGGTCCTTTATCTCATTGTGAGCTAATGGCTCTTCTTTTTCTATCTAAGTGTGCGCTTTAGATCTTTATCGAAGTTGTGGTTGTGCGAAAATGACCTGACACCTGACAAAAAATGGTCCCTAAATTCACTGCAATAGTCATTGCCGTTTTTCCTCTCCGATCCGCGGCTGTAGTCCAGGTTCTATGATAGTGGATACTAAGTGAAATGATGTCAGTGCCATGAAGTAGACCCACCTCCTTTGCGCTCGCTTCAGAGAGTTATCATGGACGCGCCAAGGCACGTACACTTGGGAGAATTAATTTATAAATATATTTTATATTTATTTAATTTACAAATACAATTTGCATTAATTTAATTTGCAAATATTATTTACAGCGTTACTAATTTAATTTTTTTATTATTTTAGATAAAATGTTCCCATGGAATAATACACATGTTGCGATCACACATAGTTTATCAGCTAGTTCACAGTTTGTTGCGTATCCTTATGCATTCATTCATCCAAACAATTTAGTTATTATATAATTTATATAATTTTATACATAATTTTTTAATACTTAATTTTGTTTTCCGAAAATTTCTACAACAATTGTTGCAATAATTTTATGTTCAACTTATGGCCAAGTCTGCGGAAATTTTTTCTAGATATTTAATGCATTTATTTTTTGTTCATTATTTTTATAATACATTAATTTGTCGCCGGGCCTTGCTTCGTGGGTCTCGAGGACGCGTTTCGGCTGCATACAGCCATCTTCGGCTCGTTCTGAGAACGTTCTGAGAGAAAGCTACCCAGAGATAACTTTATTTATTTATCATCCTTCCTATATAACTTGAAAGTAAACTCATTTCATTTCTCATTCCAATTGACCAACCCTGAGTAAAGTTCAAAACAAATGAAATCGTGCAGTAAAACAGAAAGGAACCTATTACAAATTCAATTATTTTTTATTAACATTATTATTCATAGCATTATTCTTTCTTTTATTTAATTATAAATCCTTAACATCAAAGTTTTGACGGTCAATGCAATTTGTTTAAAGCAATTCTTTGCTCGCCTACACAAAATATTCAACAAATGAACAAAGAAAATACCCAAATCAAAATCAATTCGAACATTGTGGATTGATTAATTAATAACATTATTAATTCTAGTCAACTGTCAATTTTGAACATGATAATTTTTGTAACATTAAACGTAAATTAAGAAATAACAAGCAAAATCCACACAAAATACTCAAAATCAAGAATGTAAGGAATGTAGAAACGATTTCCCTCAATCAAAACCGGATCGACAACGATCGAACAATTTCAAAATTGCTTGCAAATTCGAGAATTTCATATACAATCCGATCCCATCCTTCAAGGCACGCAGGACTAGCTAAAAGGCAAATCCTCGAACTGACTATGAACGAGAATCACCGCATGTGTCAATCTTCTATGGTGACTTTAAATGCTATTTAATTCTTAAGTCTATAAGTATGCAAAAAACATGGAAATGAGAGAAGCGTTTTCAATTTAATAATTTTTCAATTTCTGAACAGCCTAAGGGTATAGATCACATGCGAAGCAATTTTCTATATATTGATTTATGTGGAAAGACCTAAAAGCTGGCAAAATCAAAAATACTGTCAAATGTGATTCGCTAATGAAATGGATTTATTATAAAATTGTCATTTAATTAAAATCTAGTGACATTGATTTGTTTCAAACTAGCATAAAAATGTAAAAATATGTCGGCATTATATTAATTTCGCAATCTTGTGTCCGTTCCAAGCGTATGCTGGCAACAGAATTTTGCACTCGTGAAACGTAACTTCTTGTCGTTCATTCTGATTCACATCTAATTCAAATCAAAATAACGTTTTACAACTTCCAACACCTTTCGAGCCAATTTGCAGCCAAACACTCGTGATTTGTCGTAACACAGCTCATCATTGGCTTCATCCATCATTTTCCAATCGCCGAAATACTGAACATAATTAAGCAAATCACAATTCAAAATATCCTTAATAACTGTTGCAATCATTAGCAGCTATTTGCCGTGTCAATCACATCGTTTAATCCTTTTACCTTTCCTCTGTCAAGCGAAGCAAGTAAATTTGACATTTTCCTTTGCACATTTCCGAACACATTTGTCGTGTCGAACACACAACGTAAAATACACATTTCACATTAAAACACATCAACATTATTCGAATCCAATCTAATGTCAATTTGTCAATCATTGAAATTACAAAAAATAAAATCAATTCGTTGAAAACTAAAGTTTTATTTCATTAATCAAATCAAATTCATCAAATTCCATTTCTTCCACTTGTCACAATGCGACAACATCGCATCGCATCGTATCCGATCGACGGAGTCATCCGGTGAAATTTTCCATATTCCAAAATGTGAAACTTTCATATAAAATTTGACCATTCGACCAGGCATACAGAACAGTCCAGCAAGTAACTTCTCGGTGAAACTCTCAGTTGAAATTGACTATGATCCGCGAGATTTCTCAACTGAAATTTACTATGATCGAAGACAAAACTCCGGTTTGTGTCTACATTACTTTGAAAACTTTCAGTTGCCTGAAGGTATGCAAGCCGAATTGGACAATTTTTAAGTGTCTATCAATTAGATACCTGTAGATATGCAGAATTTATGGGAAAATTTTAAAATTGAGACGGAAGACACAAAGTCGGCAATCCTCTGATAATTAAAATTATGCACGCCAACGATCAGTTGACATTTTATTTTATATTTGATTTTATTATATCTTATTCTAACATTTATTTTAGTAAAGCTAACATCAAAGCCTTAACAATCTATTTTAACTTTTTTTTGTCGTTTTCTTCTTGTTTTCGTTCACATTAAATCGATAATATTGACATACATTTAAGACTAAAAAACTAAACGAATCCGCCTCCTGCCTACGAATGTTGTAATCTTTAAAGTTTATCCTGTAAATTTTGTCGTAACTCTTCTGTCGCTGTATCGAGTTTCATATTGCGACTGGATGTTGATGAAACGAAATCACCATCGGCCGATGACATATTATAGTCTCGTGGTGGTTCGTAGGGGCGACGACTGTGCAAGGAGGGTGGACTGCCGCCGACCGATGCGAATTTTGGTCGGGGAATGCGCAATTGTTTGACATCAATAAGCCAAGTTTCCATTGTTGTAGGAGTGTGTTGTGACGATTGAGATGACGAGCGAATGTTTGGGCGAGGATTGCAAGTTTGCTCTGATGCAGCGGCGAGTTCTGAAATTATAGAAAATTAAAATGGGATTAATTGAATGACGTCAGAAAATAGATTATAACTTTTTCAATTTAAAGGAGACTTTGTCCTTGAAATTTTCAAAAAATCATTTATTTTATTAAAGATTCTTAATCTACATGTAAAGAGAAATAAATATGTCCAAGCGTTTCCCGGAGTTCAAACGTTTAAGATATTTTAAACACGTTTGAAGTTGACACCGTCAGCACGCTCGGACCGTCTCGGCGGGGCGCCCGGCTAGCTGGGTTCCTGCGAGTTTTCGAGCCTTTTATGCTTAGAAACCTTTGAATAGGATCCCTACTTTCTCCTTTATCGATTTTGCAACGGTTATTTCAGTCTGGCTTCGACGTTGAAAGCGAAAACATCGTAGCGTCTGTGTTTTTTGTTTTTCGTTATTTTCAAGTAATTTATCGAAAATTTGTGCGCAATATGCCTCGAAAGGGAACAAAAGATCATCCGAAACAGCACGGGCGCAAAAGATCGCTTCCGCAACCCCCCAATCGCTGGGAATTTGAAAAGAGCAAGTCGTTCACGAGCACGTCAGCGCAGAAAATTTTACAAAGTGGCAAATTGGGAAGTTGTGAACTCAGTGTTGATTCAGCGTACAGATTTTTGATCTTCGTATTTTTTTTTGGGTAGGGAGGTGAAGGCTATTTACGGCCTGAGTGTGGGACTCCCAGTGGACCTACTGGACTACCGACTAAACACCTCCCCTGTCAACCAGAGCGCCCAGCCTGGAACCGTTTGACACATTGCTTCACATTACATTACCAGTTAATTCGGGTGAAACCCTTTTGAGGCACTCTTCCACCTCCGTCTTATCCGTAACGCAGTCAATGCCCCTAATTTCGAGGGTGGCCATTGGTTCAAGTGAAGCTACTGTTGACTTTTCCCCTAGAGCCTTTTTGACTGCATCCCGGAATGAGTCGTTATTTGTTGTCTCAGGTCCAAATTCTACAAGGAGGCCACCAGATTTGGTTGGTCGGACGGTTCTGATGGCAGTTTGAGTGTCATCGGGTCTTACAGCTCCGTTGATTTCCCGCAAAACGTCTGCGTAAGTTCTCCCATCCGTCGGTTTGACCAGCAGTGCATGCTTTAGGGTTTTGCGCCGTGGTTTGCTTCGTGGTTCTTGTTTCTTGTTTTGGGTATCTTTTCCTTTGTCTCCAGGAAGGAGCTTATCATTGGTGACTTTTTCAAGGAGGAGCCTTCTGGACGCTTTTTTGGTGGCCAGGTGGTGTCAACCACCTGGAATCCATCATTCGACGTAATCTGTCTGTTCGCTACTTCATCATTCCTCCTTTTGTCTCGGTCCCCTTGGATTGGATTGGCTACTGGCAACTCTTTTGATAGCGCTATGCGCGGGAATACCTTGCGTTTCGACCGATTTCGGCCATTTGCGTCTGTAGTGCCCGATACGGTCTAAGAGCTCTTCAAGCTCTAAAATTCCATCCCTAATGTCCTTGCTTATGTTTTTCTGGGTATTGCAGGAAGCTTTGATCTTTTTAACTATGTTTCCTGCCTTACGCATGAGACGTTCTTCTTCGTGCCGATCCAATACAATGAGATTGTCCTGCGCCTGGGTCGCCTGGGTTGATCTCGCCTGCGCCTGGGTTGATCTTCGTATTAGTTTTGAACTTTTTATCCTATAACGTTTTGTGTAAAGAGTGCAACGGACGAATCGCTTTTTCCATGCGTGCCCGACGAGCCATCGGTTTCAAACTGAATTTAACATGCGAGTGTAGGGAAAAATGTGTTGCTTCGTGTCCACTTATCGGTAAAGCTTATGAAATCAATCGGAATAAACGGTTTTAGCGGGTTTTGTGGCATAATGGACATTGGCAGCGGGATAACGACCACAATATATAACGCTTGTGTAGAAAATATATGAATCGCGATGAAATTGGTTTACGAAACGGTTCTGAAGAAAGCTATAGCAGAGGAGAAGAAAGAAAACGTTTCACGAGGACTACAGGAAGATCACTTCATCCTTTCAGGAGATGGCACGTGATAAAAGAGAGGCTTTTCACCTCTCATTGGCGTGACTAGTCTCATTGGACACTACGCAAAAAAAAGTTGTCGACGCCATGGTCAAATCGAAGTTTTGTCAATCTTGCAGCTTTTGAGAGAGAAAAAAAACATGAGGATCCTGCGATGAATAGAAGGAAAAACACGTGGAAACTTGCACCGTGAACCACGTCGGTTCCGCAGGAAAGATGAAAACCGACGGAATCACGGAAATGTTTCTCCGATCGGTAGAACTCCACGGAGTCAAATACGTCACTTTTTTGGGAAAGGTGACAGTAAACGTGACAGACAGTAAACTGACGTTACTGCCAAAAAAGAATGTGTTGGTCACGTCGAAAAAAGAATGGGAAAGAGTTTGAGAAACATGAAAAAAGGAACCAAGGGACTCGGAGGAAAAGGGGCAGGCAAACTCATATATGAAGCGATCGGAGAACTCACTAAATACTATGGCCTTGCTTTCCGTCGAAATTCACATTCTGTGCAAGCCATGAAGGACGCGATATGGGCCACGTATTACCGCAAGAGCTCCAGTAAAAAAACCCCAGCATGAGAAGTGTCCGCCAGGCGAAAACAGCTAGTGTACGTGGCGTAATGCTGAAGCGTCGGATACTTTGTCTTTATATAAGCACAAAGCTCCTCTAAGTGACACTGTTTTGAAGACCATCGAGCCAATTTACAAAGACTTGGGGTCGGACGATTTGCTCGAAAGATGTTTGGGTGGTCATACTCAAGACAGTAATGAGTCACTTACTAATATGATTTGGATGCGTGCGCCCAAAGATCTTCATTGCGGCGCAGATGTGGTAAATATTGCCACGGAAATAGCAGTGATTATCTTCAACGAAGGTGAGGAATAATTGTTAATTGCCATGGAACGTTAATTGCAATCACGGGTGTCCAGATTGGCACATTCGCCGAGAGTTGGGTCCATTCACGGGACAATGCAAGGATCGAGTGCACGGAGAGGCAAGTGGCTGACGCAGCAAAAAAGACCCGGATTGAGCAGCGGCTCAACATGAGCAGCTAGAAGAAGAGGAGGTAATTATAAACACATTTGTGCAAACACATTACAAAACTTTAAACGCGTTTTTCTCGAAAACACGTTTTTAAAAATGGCTGACATTCTCCTGACCGGTGTAACTAACATATCAATCTGAAATTTGGAGAACATACTCAGAAAATATGTCTTCACGGAATGACGGATCGTTTTTTTTTTTCGATGAATACATTTTTGCATTTACTATTTATCTTATTAAGCGAAAAAAAGAAACGTGAAAATCTGAAAAAGAGAAAATTTTGTTAATTGCCGCCATTTTCCGAAATGTGTACTAAACGAAAAACCCATCTGTCATTCCATCACCAAAACGTCACAGACTGTTCATATGCTTTGAATTTGTGTTTCAGATCAACAAAGAAGGGGCAGTGATGTCAGCGATCTGAGGACCTGTTTTCGCGAAGCTGCAACGGCCTCCATTTTTTTCAATTTTTTTTTCAACGTTCTGTATATCATGAATAAAAGCAAGAAAAAACCCGCACTCAAAAAGCTTTATTCGTTTCCTTAAAAAAAATAAAATGTAAACACATGAAATATGGCACTCCAAGGACAACGTCTCCCTTCCCCTGCAACTGAAAAAACTAAAATTTTGGAAAAAATCCAATTTATTTTTCGATATAATCTCCTTTTAGTTCGATACACTTGACCCAGCGATGCTCTAACTTCTTTAACCTGTCTGAAAACAAAGAAGACATCCGTGGTAGAGATTACGTCCTCATTCAAGTAAAATTTCTGGCCGACGAGAGACTTTTTCTAATTGGGAAACAAAAAGAAGTCGCACGGGGACAGATCGGGAAAAAACGATGGGTTGGGCAGCAGTTGGTAGCTTAAACGTAGGTGTGAGCCTGTGCATTTTCGTGGTGGAAGAACACTTCTTTCTTCGCCAAATGGGGCGCGTTTCTTTTTAATTCGTCGTCGAACCGTCCTAGTAATCCGACATAGTACTGCTCTGTGACCGTTTTGTCCTTCTCCAGGAAGTCAATGTATATCAAACTTTGCAAATCTCAGAAAACGGTGCCCATTACTTTTCCGACCGATGGAACTGTCTTCGCCTTCTTCGGAGCATATTCACCGGGTGAAGTCTATTGTTTCGACTGGTTTTTGGTATCTGGTGTGTAACAGTGGATCTATGTTTCGTCAATGGTCACGTACTGATGCAAAAACTCCTTCGGATTGCGCTGAAACAGCACCAAATATTGCTCTGAAGCGGTCACATGGTTACGCTTGTTATCCGGAGTGAGAAAACGCAGCACCCATCTTGCCAACAGCTTTCTCATACCCAAAATTTCATGAAGGATATGCGTCACGCGGTCTTTTGAGATGCCTACTATCTCAGCTATCTCGCTCACCTTCCATCGGCGGTCTGCCAAGACGAGATCATGGATTTTCGTCACGTTATCCTCCGTGGTTGCTGTTTTCGGAGCACCTGGGCGTGTCTTATCAAAAACCGACGTCCGACAGCGCTGAAATTCGTTGAACGAATACTTGACGGTCTTCGTCGAAAGAGAAGCTTCCCCGTACACTGCAGCCAAGCGTTCTTTGGTTTCACTGCGCGATTACCCTTCCAAAAACAAAAATCGATTCACCGACCGATATTGGTCCTTTTCTATTCTTTTGAAGTCAACGGATACGCTTGCTTTCACGCGCTCTGAAAACAAAACTACAAGTCCGATCCGACTGAAATTTCGTCAGTAGCTGTCTACTGTACTACATTATAGTGTAAATCTCTTGTGATAGTGGCACCATTGGGCATTGAGGCTAAGTACTTATTGGACCGCCCTCGTACACAGATACGAACAACACCCTTTGTTTGGGGCTCTCGATTTTTAAGCCCTCCGGCATGGCAAACAAAGCTCCTCACTTACAAAATTATAATCCTGTATTAGAGAAGACGGGAGAAGGATGTTCCCTCACAAAAGATCTGCGAAATACTACTCTCCCTCAAAAGAGAAGTTCTAAAAAAATCATCAGCGCAGAACGAGATGACGCACGATGATAAACAACATTTGAAACGAAATATTTGATTCGCCAGCATCCTCCAGACAAAATAAAGCAAATCAAATTCAACGAAGCTGACCAGTTGCATCACCTGGACGACTTTCGGTCGTTTGAGAAAGTACTTAATGCGAAGACCGAAGGACGAAATCATCACAACCCCCCACAAACTGGAACGCAAGAATTTAGATTGGAAAATGACTAGAAGAGATGCAACCGGTGTTGTTGCACCGCCCAAAAAGATCCACCTTGCGCATGCGGAACTGTTGGAGGAAGGTCGGGAATATCCCGAGCCCCTCCCGAGCTATCGTACTACCGCTTGAGATGTATAGTCAGGTCAGGCCCTCTGATGGTGTGGGGCTGCGCCTGCTACGAGCGATGGAAGACGAGATATGAAGCGTCCGGCTCCCAGTGTCGGTATGAGTTGGGGTGCGTGAGTTCCGACGGTGATACTCATTGGCTTCCAGTGTCTCGGGATGAGGTTGCCTCTTAACTGCAACTGATACGCTTCCTATTTAGGAACAGCGCTTTGCTGTCTTGGTGGTGCCACAGCTCCGAAGTTATGGTGTTGGATGTCGTCTCCTTTCTGGGCCAGCTCCTCTAGAGCAATTGTTTGTCGGCATAATGGACGGCCCTTGAACGTTTTACCAAATCCGTGATGCAGCCTGGGTGAAACTCATGACCACAGGGTGTCTGGGGACTACGTCGCACGGCCATCGTGATTGGAATTGTATCATGCAGGTATATTCAAGGCAATCAAGCTACTAACTGTTAGAATTAATTATATGAACCTATTGAAATATACGATATTTCCTTCCATCGATTCGGATTTTCAGTAAGCTGGGAAGGTAGAAAAGAAATGAGTTCAGTTGACGTCGCCAAATGGGGTCTTTAAATGGTGAGAACCTGGCGCGTACTTTGAGAAAATTGAAGAAAGCCGAATCAATAGCCGATAGTTGCTTAGATGGTTTGATATTCAGGTTGTGACAGTTGTTAACCCGGACCCTGTAGACTTGGGCTATAGGAGTCAGGCTGATAGGTTTGAGCTACAGTTTAGTCCATTCAGTCTTTGGAGAGTGCCGTCCCCACGTACTCGAGCTTTCGAGAAAGGGTGATCAGTTCCGTGTGTCTGGTGCAAAAACTGAGTTTTTCTCGGACTGTAGAAAATTGCAGCCTGATCGATGGTTTATTTGAATCGGGCAAAAGGTGACCCCACCCCACACCCACATGGTGAGGAGCCAATCCTTAGCTCAAACGTTCTTCTTGTGGTTTTGAAGGGTTGAAACTATGGTGAGCACGCACCAAATGTGCTCCGGAATCTAGATAGTTTAAATAAAATTGGGACCCAGGAAGGAAACTTATTTCTGAGTTTGGAGTGTTGGGTGACACATTGTTTCAACTCCGTCTATGGAAACCTTGAAATAAGGCCCACGCGGCAGGTGGCCGCGTAAGACTCTATAACGTCATGCTCTAGACAACCACATTCTGCACTTGTAACTTGCATTAGGGTGATGCTACCATAGAGATAGGTATGAAGTAGTATGAAATCTACCCCTGATAATTGTTTATAGATCAGTCAGTTCCAGTTCTACAGTTCTGACATATCAACATGTTGTATGGGACTCGTTCAAGTATCGGAATATCGGCAAAAATATATGGTTCTTCCCAGATAGCTTGGCCAGCAAGTGTCCATTTATATATCCAAAATTATGATCGCAGGGTGAAAATTGACTTCTTTGATCACATCGTCAGTGAAACAATTTGGATTAGAGTTTTGCTGCCAAAAATGTAGGTTCCAAACAGCATCAGCAAGTCTTCCACTGATTTTTCGTGACCTTTTTCGGCCATTACTAGAATACATCATGAGCGGTATGTAGATTGTGACTCGGGATTCCCTTTTCCAAGGCTAATAAGCCGCAAGCCTCGGGATCCATCTGCACTCTGGGCACCTATTTTTACCTGGACTTGCATTAACAGTACTGAAAAATCCTTCACAACCGAGTCCATGTTTTTTCTATGAGCCGCACGAATTTCAGGTATCGAGGTTCCAAACATTGGATTTGAACTGAAAAAAAAACAAAAAGGATTCGAAACAATTTAAGGAATTGAATTAAAATCAGAACGACACTTCACGAGAATCTAAGTTGATTTCTCTATTAAGGAGCTGAAGGAATTGCATAGTGCCAAAATTTTTATTTTATTCATAATGATGATCCATGGCGTAAAATCCCAGTTGAAATGTGGATCTTGCGACAGGTTAGAGGTAACTCATTTTGAAATGTATAAGGTTCAATTAGAAAGAAACAATTTAAGGAATTATATCAACTGACAATTAAGAAAACAAGCACTCCTCGTTAAGAATATAAGTTTTTTGTTGTTTCTGAACAAGTAGAAAGAATTTCCCAATTCTTAAAAAATTATTTATTTTTAGTAATGATCTATGGCGTAGCATCTCATTTAAAAGGTGAAGCTTCCGATATGTTAGAGCTAATACACGCTAAATGTACACAGAAAAAGAAGGCTCCTAGTATACAAATCTGTCATAAGACCTGTATTATGTTATGGGTGTAAAACATGGACCCTAACCCAAGCATCTGCAAATATATTAAGGATCCTTGAGCGACGCGTCCTGAGGCGGATAATAGAAGCGAAGTTAGACGGGGACCAATGGCGAATTGGATACATCTAGGAGCTGGATGAAATTTTTGACGAGCCGAAGATCTGGACAATTCTAAGACTGGGATAGCTACTATGGGCTGGCCATGTGCATCGTATGGATGTACAACGGATACCCAAAAAGGTATTCGTTGGGAAAACTGAAGGGTGCAGATCAGTGAGAAAGCCGAGGAGACGCTGGTCTGTCTTTGTTGACGAAGACGGTTCATTGTTGCTCGAATTTCAAAATTGGAGGACGCGGTCAATGGACCGCTAAAATGGGAGGCGCTGGTCGCAGGACGCGAGGACTCGAGAGGGGCTGTAGTGCTAAGAAGAAGGAAGAATAGAAGCATACACCGAACTGAGTTATTCAATCTCTGTAATGTCGTATCTCTGATGTTTCGACACACAACTGTCAAACAGTCAACTGTCAAATCGGTGGCCCTTTAAAGAGTATGTGCGACTCACATTTCCACATATCAAAATTTCAAGTCATTTATTAACGACCTGAAGACAATTTTTTCAAAGTATTATTGATTCGTTTGCTGCATCTACGAGTCACTCTCTTCTGGGATTACCTCATTACTTCCGTATGCAATTTATTTGTATTTTCCGGCTTGTCATGCACAAATGAGTGATTGACATTCAGAGACGACTAATGTAATTATGAAAAACTGTCATTAGTCCTTAAACTACAATCGTGCACCATCAAGAGACCAAACAAGCAAATAATCACGATGAGTGAGTCGTTTCCGTAAGTTTTTAGCATGCCGTGTTTTTTTTTTTTTTTGTTTGTTTTTGCGAAAACTCCCTGAAACTCAAAGTCATTGCAAATCAAAATCATGATTACTGGTTAAATTATATAGCAATTAATATATTGAATACAGGCCGAAAGGGAAGCAGCCAGGCGCTTTTATTATAGCGACAACTTTTACTCTTTTCCCATAATCGTTCAACATTAACGCCTTCTTGTTTGCCAGATTGCTACAGGCATGGCTTTGCTGAGTCGGCGTGTTTCAATTATTGCATTCACGCCAACAATCCTAGACCAGTTTGTTCGTTATAGTAAACGTTGTACCACCATTGAATGACAGAGCATTTTCCAATATTAGATATGACTACACATTACTCGTATATGCATTTCATCGAAACGTGTATGTTCGATTACTTTTCTTTGCCATCCAGTCGTCAAATAATTTCATAGTAAATGTTAAATGCATGATTTTATTCGAAAAGTCACAGCCCGATTAGACGTAATGAAATGAAAGTAAAACTCTTGAAGTCTTACCACACAAACAAACCCATAAATTCCCTCTATAAAAGTGGAGTAGTGAAAGGGATGTTTGCTTTGGATGAATTACGAAATTTTACGTTGGACGATTTAGAAAATAGAAAACATTGCAGTTAGAGATCTTGGCAATAGATTCAGGAAAGACCAACACAGCTGAGAAACTACTTGTCATAATTGTTTGTAACTGGATTTGTGTTCATTGTGGTCAACAAAGCATACAAGTTGGATATAATTTCTTTTTTAAAGGTACGTTAATCTTATCCTGTCGGCCCATAGAGGATATGATGCGATATGAGTTTGGTTAAGGCCGAAATACAATACTGCGATGCGAGAGGGCGACGAGAGTCTCGCAGCAAATGTCAAGCAGTTTTCGTAACATGCAATTGTATACGACATCGTACAATGATTGCGATGCGCCGATGCGAGGCGAGGAATATTCGGAAAATCGAACAATCATCGCAACGACATGCGTTGACGTTTGTCAGATGCTTGATGGCGCTTAAATGAAATTTGAAATTTAAACGCCTTAATTACTTTTTAAGTACTACGGTTATTCTGCATGAATTTTGAATGAAAATTTCATGCATCCCTGTTGAAGCTATTATTTGCCAAACGAAGGAAAATTCCAAATTCAAAACTTTTGAAAAATAAAAAACATTTGCAAGCAAGTTTCATTTAAAACGTCACCAATTTGACATTTGTCATATGAACATTATTCTGCCTCGCATCGCGTGCAGTGTAAATTGAATGCTTTGCGCCACGGTGTGTGAGAATCGCATCACCGTCTCGCATCACCGTCTCGCAGTATTGTATTTCGATCTTTATGTAGTTAGTGTTTGATTTTGAGCACGAGTTCGCACTCTTACTCCAACTCATAAGCCTTCTTCTGTACATTTTCAATTTTGCACTAGAACCAAAAAATATATCCAGTTATCACGAGCAGTGGAAAACAATTCCATCTATCCTTCATTGTTTTCAAAAAAAAAGTAGGACCTAACCACTTTGCCTGATCACAATACGTACAACACATTACCATTTTGAATTATTATGAATGACTGACAGTAAACATGTATGTGACATTTTAAAGACGAGCTTTCATTGACATCTGTCTTATGCAAAGGGTTGCCAACTATAGAAAGTTAAGTTCTATCAATTATCAACTACAATGAATGAATATCACCCTTTTCTTTTAATTTTGTGTTGTTTCAGTATCTTATTAATTTTTTTTCTGATCTATGGATCGAACAATTCGCTGCTGATGAAAAATCATATTTGAATGTTCATTTGTGTAAGATAAAGCCAGTTAAAAACATCAAATAGGAGGTTCTTCTTTTCTCAGTATTGGCATCATGCCATTCGACAGTTTAAAAACTCCACCAGATCATAATCGGAAGTTCGAATAATTACGTTGGTACATATTCGAATCCTTGTAAATTTTGGGCTATGAATCATTAAAAAGTTTTAACAAAAGTGTACCGAACTTGATTTGAATTACCAAAGTACCCGAAGAAGGATTGACCTTTATCAGACTTTTCATGAGTAAACCTACAAACAAGTTGTTCATTTCATTCACTCTTCAGAACTAGACCACTATGGCTGAGATGCAAGTCAAAAAAACTCTGAGCCAAAACGGATTCTGCATCCTTTAAGCTATAGAACGAAAAAAATATCCTCTTTTTTATTGTTTTTATCCAATAAGCTTATGGGTACATCGTTTGAATACTTAATCGCTTCTAGCCCTTCTCTACCAAAGTGTGGGAAGAATAATAAAAAAAACAGGCTAAAACGAAATTTTCCAAAGCGAAGCACTATAGACCTATCAGCTAAACCATTTTAATATAAAAAATTCTGGAGTGTTTTCTCGATACATGTTTAAAAATCACCGTGAATGTAGCGGAGCTGTATTTCAATCAGTAACCCCATCTTTAAAAGCATAACACAGAGACCACATGCAGAGAATCCTGGCCATCAAAGAAAGAATTCACCTTAGTAGCCTTCATAGACATCCAAGAAGCTTTGAACCATAGAAACAGCGCTAAAACTACGAACTGATCGCTAAACGATAGCACTGGCATTACAAAAAAAGCTCAGATTTAAAAGTATCCGACTCTTATTTCCAAAATGCATTGGTATTTAAAAGCAGAACTTGTTGGAGGAAGGATATAAAGCGAGACGTTTATACGGATGTACGGAGAGGATATACAGAGAGAGAGAGAGAGACGCTTCAGACACATTCTCTAAAATTTTAAATACACACGAGCCACAATTATTATTACAATGGAAAAATTATCCTAACATACATTTAACTTCACAACACCAGTCATTGCAACCTCTCCATTCTCCACCGTCGTTTAATTTAAAAGCTCTCGATTCTGCAAAGCTCACTTCATTTGCTAAACGTTGTTTTCTCGTATGTGTTTCTTCCCGGACAGCAATCGCTTTTTAGTGGTTTCGCTATAGTTCATAGGGTACAGAAAGGGCGTGATATTACGAGAACTGTTGGGTAGGAGTGTCAAAACGAGGGTGTACGTTGAATCAACATGACGTAGTTCATCAGCTGTTTTAGCAAAATCGCTGAGCACGTCTGGTGCTGAACGCGTGGTTGTCAGTTTATGTATCTGGCTGCACCACCTGCACGATTCGGTGATGAAACGCTACCAAAGACTCAAATCTACGAGTGGTACAAAGGAGAAACCACACTGTTCCAGAGACAGTAGAAAATGAGAACCACGCACGCGGACCCAGGACAAGCATCAGCTGCAAATTTTTGAAAGATCGATTGTAAAAGGCAAGTCAATAAGTTCACTTAACAAATGCGAATGTAAAAAAGCAAAATTGGTCAAGATACTGACGCAAAACAACCGATTTTCACTATTAAAAGACTGCTAAGTATATTTACCAGTCTTTTAATAGTGAACAAAGGAGATTAAAATCCAAACTCGCTGGCTGCATGTATGGCATTGTAGCGAGTGTCAATATCTACCTATGAGGCGATATTGCGTTGTCCGGCACCAAAGAAAAGTATTTCTATGAAGGAGTTTCCCTGTTTGGGAAATGATATTCAGCCTAAAGCTCCTCGAGACAAGGAGGAGGTATCATGTGATCAATTTCTTCTATACTGTCCGAGTCTGATTAACAATTGAGAGTGAAATAAAGAAACAGAACCAAATACCTGATGAACACAGAGCTAGAAGATTTCCTAGTCCACTGTAGGGTGATAGGACTTACCACCTACATACATTGAACTTGATGCGGTAAGGTGAGCTATACCGTCCAGGAGTCGCCATCTTGCTGAAGAAGTTGAAGCCTGTTTTTGCCGTGAGTGTGGTATTCCAAGAAGAGCCAAGCCTTTGGACTACCCACTTAATATCTCCTCTGTCAATCTGAGAACCTTACCTGGAACAGTTTGATAAATTTCTCCTTTCCACGCCCCCAATTGTACATGCCCTGACACGCCTTCGGGCCATCGAAATCGTCTCTTTATAAGGAAGAAAATAATAGATGCAGCAAAAAAGAATCACGGTGCGCTTCCTAGACTCTCGCCTATCGCTAAAGAATCGTTATTTCACTTCTTCTCTTTTGTTTTCAATCTTGTGTATTTGTGCGCTCTCCAGCAAGGAGGGCGATGGGTGCCTGCGATCACTAACCTGCTAAGGTTACATGATATGCGCATGGAATTCACAGCGTACCTTGTTTAATACTGAGTGCGTCGTTCTGATCCAAAAAACAGTGCAGATTGTAAGGCATTCATCAGTAGCCATTTCCTTAAAAAGATCGGCCCTAACCTTAAGCATCACACGTTGAAGCCTTGCCAGCTATTGCCCTCATTTTTGGGAGTAAATGGGAGTTCACTAAACCTTCAGGTACAAGTCCTTCCCTCTCTGAATATTCAGCTCCTGAGTGCAAGAAAATAGTTCTATTTCCTGACCCAAGCTTAATTGAGGGTAAAGTAATCCTTAGAACTTTGCACTAAGAGTTAGGTCTCTTCTTGGAATTCTTTGCTTTGCGTATTCACATTTCAGCATCGATTTCAATCAGCAGTTGCTTGTGAAATGTTTTTATGTTTTGAGTGGGCCCCGGATTCAAACCCACAGCCCACTAAAGCGAAAGTTTGTTGGGGTAGTTAGTTTTCGCTTGTTTGGAGCATCAATTTGGCTGCGTAACTTTGAGGTCCTTTTTGGCCATCGAAAGTCAAAGAAAAGTCAAGAAAATGAATCAAGTCAAAGAAAATGAGGAATAATAAATAATTTTAAATTTCTTGGAGCCAAATCAATGCTTAATTTTCATTAAACTCTTTTATAAACCAGCTGGAAACTAAGACCTTCCGTATTGCTAACATTGACAAATATTTATTGAAAATTCCAAATGGAATTAATATATTTTTAATTCAAAAACAATTGAACAAATCAAACCATGTTTCCACTCGATCGTAAAACAAATCATTGAACATAAACTTGAGTGCAAATCAATTATCAATGCAAGGTCTGTGCATTAGCTTGGCTGAACTAACCAAAACGAAATGCAGGCGAGCTTTGTATCTTCTTTGTATCTTAATTATCTTTGGTTATATAGTATCTTCGCAAAGACCTCGGTCACTTAAAAAGAATTAAAAGTCTACTACAAATTCGAATTTTCATCATCCACACACATGTACTGAATCTGTGGAAATTAAATGATCCTCGATGGAATTAAATAAACTAAATCGTAATAATGTGTGCTTCCGGGTATTTTATAGAGGTGAGCTTGAATTGCCTTGAGGTAACCTCTTGATTAGTTGTCGATTTGCGTTTTTCTAAGGCCAAGGTACTGATTTTCAATTCCAATTCGTATTTTTTTCGTAATCTCTATGCAATGTTATGGATTCCAGCAGTTTCTGGAGAAGCTTCAGCTTCATCTTCAATTAAGGCAGTCGTCTAGTGTGAAAGATCAGAAAAAATCGATTTATTTACTTATAAGACATACATACAAAAGGGTGGGTATAAGGATTTTCCCATACTCGAAGCCACCGAAAAGTTGCAGCCGTAAACCTAAGACAAGAGACGGAACGCACTGTTCGCGTTCATCTGGGTGGCGTAGCACTGGCTGTCCCAAGCACTTATCTGGCCATTTTGGGCACTAAACTCAACTAATCGCGACTCAAAACAGTTCACAATCCCGTTACAACATCCGTGTATAGCGTTGGTCGATCAGTTTAGGCGTAGCATCAACACAATGCACTTTATTTATAGCTCGTTCGATATATTTTTGAAAATAATTGAAAAACAGATAAGCAGGGAAGTCACTCTAAGCCAGTTCATAGAGCTCTGAATAGGAAAATGGAAATTTCATGGAAATAGATGTAAAAAAAACAATGAAACGTCATTTAAATCAACGTTTCGGTGACAGTAAGACATTCAAGAGTTTTTTTTATGGAAATAATAATATAGAAATAATTGTAAACTTGTCAAAAAAGAATATGTCGAAATGTTGAAAAGAAAATGAGCAATCGACTAAGAAAGACAAAAGATAGGATAAGAGGAAATTTGCAAGAGGTGAGGCTTAACGCAGTGATTGAGTACGTTGAGCTGAATGGAGAGGTGAAGTAATGAAGTGACGTATTGTGAAACCATTATGGATTGAGGAGCCATTATGGATTGGCTGTTGGGGAGACAACTGGACTCTGTTGATGATATGAAAAAATAAACTCGGGTCTCTTTTGTTCACTAGATATCAATGATAATATGTCATACACATAATAAACCACGGCATTAGAACTGTCCTGCAGGCGAAAATATTTGGTGTGGGTGACGTAGAGTTGAATTTCTGGGAATCAGTGAGGGAATTTACTACGAACAGCAGCGACTTTCTGAACAAATTAGCTGTTATAATTAATTATAGCTATTATTTGTTCCTTTCATTTCAAAAGTAATCGCAAAAACCCTGATTCATCAGCAAAATATGATAACAAATCATCCTTTTATCAGAATACACGCCCCAGTGTATTCAATTTTCAAAACACTGCCAACCTAATGAGTTTGGAATGATGGCTCGTGGATTATTTTCACTCCAAATGCTATAATCCTGCTTTTTGAGGTAACATTACAACCATAAATGTGTTTCATTGCTTCTGAATGTTTCCTTTTACCAAAGTGAAGTTGAACAACTGACAGCTGTCAAATTAACTGTTACTACAAAAAAGTATTATATCCTAAAGTTCTTATTTTCGAACTGCTACATTCATTATTTTTTGAGAAAAGTCTGATGAAATGTCGAAAAGATGTATTTTTAGGCTTCCATAGAGAGAGAGAGAGTGGGATGAAAGTAGAATGGGAGAGAGAGGGAAAGAGAGAGAGAGTGAGAGAGGGGAAAATTAGATATGTAAAAATATCATGTGTTCATTTCAATTTAAAAGCCTGAGCTCCAACGAATTTCTGATGCAACTATTCCCAGTTTTGCCTGAATGTTTTGTCTTGTACAGAGCAGTTCTTTATATAGATATTTACATAGATAGATATTTACAACAGCTCCACTCACTGCCGATATTTCTTGAAGATATCCTTTCTATGACGGTCCGCTTTCAAAAGGAACTTACGAACTTACTTTCCAAAGGAACACTACCATACGTGAATTTTTAGTATTTTTAGTATTTAAGTTTTCTTTGAACTCAAAAATTGGGAGCTGATTTGACCTATGGAAGGCAATAATTCATTGATTTATCTGTCATGTAGTTGTGAAACGAAATTCAGTGAGTATAATCGACTTCTGATAGCTTTTGGAGATATTTTCCCCCAGGATAAACATTATAACGTTATTATCGTAGATCAAACTCCAGTAAAAGGAATTTTGGAGATATTTATCAGAGAAAAGTCTAACTACATTATCATCGAATGTCGAAACACACCCCCTCTGTCAATGGAATGGCTTGTTAAACTCATTTTAGGGTCTGACAGGGAGAGGTCTCTTTTCTACGGTGTGTCTCAATTTTTGGCAAGTATATTGAAACAAAAACAGTGCGAAAATACTTATTTCGGAAATGTCATGAAAACTGTTTTTCGAAATTCTAACTTTATTTCAATTCAATGTAGAGCTTTAAGGGTCGTGATAAAAACGGCGTTTAGTTTTTGGATCTTTGATAATTACACAGGCCTTCATTTTTTTCATGATAAAGTGTTTCAAGTTTAATAGGTGTCCTATAGTAAATGAGGTGTCGCTGACAACTCCAAGATTTCCGGGAGAAGAGTCAACATGGGAATCCAGAAAATGAATTTTGAAGCTCGCATTTGATATTGTATCCCAGTTTTTATAATTTTCGACCTGTTGTTTACAATTTCTTTGTAGTTTGGAGACTTTTTGTTTCCAAGAAAACCGTCTATGACTTCTACAAAAGAACTCCATGTTTCAGATTTATCCTGCGTCATTGTATTTTGGTGCAATCTGCACGATTTTAAGGTCCGCATTTGAGGGCCTACAAAAATTCCTTCTTTAAGTTTAGCTTCAGAAAATGCAGGAAATCTGTCGCACAGGTATTTCAAGCAGTCACCATGTTTCTTTACACCTTTGACAAACTGCTCCATCAATCCTAACTTTATGTGAAAGGGAGGCAAAAGAACTAATTTTGGGTCAACTAATGCATCACACTGTACATTTTTTTGTCCCGGTACAAGTCTTTCTCTGAGCGGCCATTCTTTCTTAACGTAATGTAGATTTTGTGCTGGACTGTCCCCTCGCACAAAAAACATGGATACTTTGTGAATCCAGACTGCTGCCCCAAAAGCATGGATATTATTTTGTTGTCTCAACAAAGTTGCCAAAATTATTCGCTATACTTTATTTTATTTAGCAATAGCTGAAGATTTTCATACGTTTGTTTGTGATGCACAGAGTGAGCAACAGGCACCGAGGCATAAGTATAACTTTTGTCCAACAAGACACCCTTCAGACGTCTCTTAGGAGAATCAATAAATAACCTCCATGATGTGGAATTGTCATTGTCAACTCCCAGTTTCATGACTACTTCAGGAATATTATTACGATACATTAGTGAACCCTCTTCAGATAAATGTTCCCCGAACTCTTTTTCACGATACCTATACCACAAAAATGTGATACCTGGAGTCAACCGATTTTTGTCTTTCAATCGTCGTCCTAAGATTTATGCAGAATCCTTCGATAGGCTCATTTCCCTCACTTAGTCATTTAGTTCAGTTTGAATAAACTGTTCAGGTTGATCTATATTAGTCTTCATCGGTTTTTCGTTTGAACTTTCATCCGATGGTTGCTGTTGGATGGTGTGAAAAAAAAAATGGAGGAATGGGAATTCCTGCTCCATGAAGTATAGGTCGCGAGACAGTAAATTAGGATATTGAAATGTATGTTTATTTTTCGAATTGAAACCCTAAACACTGCAGGAGCGAAAAAAGCAGTCATCTCCATTGTTTTGGTTCCCTCCATACCATAGGAATGCCAAAGGGTAAAGAGCTACGTGTACCTTTTGTCCATTTTCTCAGTGGCTCAGCACATTGAAAGCAGACTTTATGTGGAGCCCAAGATTTTCTCTGATCGCCAAGCTTGACACCGAAGTAAGCGTGATAAGCTTTCCTGATAAATTTGTTATGTTTCATTGATGGCTTGCTATCGTTAAATCACCACACATGTCACAAAATATATCAGGACTGTTTTTAAACTTTCTTCATGACGTTATGACGTACTAGACACTAAGAAAACAAAACACAAATCGATGCTACAAACAACTGACGCAAACTAACTATTTCGTAAACAACTGCCGATGCCGTCAAGATGACTTTGACAAATGTAAAAATGAAAAAGTGTTGCCATTGAAACGAAATAAACAAAATATTATACTAAAATATTTTCTATCGATATATCAAGTATTTTAAAGAAATAATTTTAATACAATTTAAGAAATATCAATGAGGCACTTCTTTTCTCTAGTACAATGTATCTTACAAGGTTTTTTTTTAATTTAGTGAAAAATCTCTTGATGGGCTCAAACCAATTTCACATTCAAAATTAACGTACCCGTATTAGCTAAAGACAAATATCAAATTCAAAACAGCAAAAATCATGTCGGCCTGTGTTTTTAGGGTCCTAATCATGGAACCAATGAAGCCCTTTCTTTTTTTCATGTGTCCCTGTTGGTTGATATGTCTACCAATTATATTCTTAATAATAATTCCGAAAAACTCTCAAAGTTTACCGAAACATAATTCATAAAAATATAAATTTACAAATTATTTTACTTTAATGGTTTCTGAAAATCAAAAATAAGTTCTCAAAAAAAAAAAACAATTATAAAACGGTCTCCTCACTAGACAACCCCCCTCTTAACTTTAACATTTCTCCCTTTTTGAGATACTTTCTTGCGCTAAAACTTAAGACAAGAGTCAAGAAACTGGAGATTGTTTCTCCAGACAATCAGGTACGCGTTTCATTAATCCGATGGTCACGATTTTGGTGTTATAGATAAATGAGTGATAGTGGTAAGGTATCTGCATTTTGTCACTTGAAATAAGTTTCTTTTACTCAAGAAAGTTCCTTGAAATATAAATGAAAAGTATGAATCAATAGTGAGCATCCATCCTTCAGCGAAATTATCACTTTTTCGGCAGGTTTTTTTTTTGCTTCGAGAATGCTCATCCCCCGGCATCTTTTCCAACCGTTCGCCCTATATTAAACGTTGCATGTTTGCATGATGGTCATTCATTTCTTGCGCGATGCAAGACGTTTTAACTCTATATGTTTGTAACTGTACAGGGATATATGAACTTGATAGTTGTATTTCTGGATGATTTCAAATGACCAAGGTACTACCTCAGTGGCCGACATGCATAAAAGATAGTGTGGCTTGATGGTATGTAACATAAAGGAAGGTGTGTGCTACTTCTTTGATACCACCTAAAGATGGGCATGAGGTTTCTTAACGGTACATTGCCCTAGTACATGGTTTTGATCGTGTGTTGTCTACATTTTGTATTTTTGTTTTGTTTTTCTGTCGTCGAAAGTCGCACCAGGCTAAGGTAAAGTATGGTTAAGGTGAGGCAAATTTAAAGATATGCCTTAAGGTGTATGATTTAATTAGCATATTGATGATAATTCGGTGAATACGGATTTTTAATTTTCGCTTCGCGTTGCAATCCATGTGAGTTTTATACATTCACCAATGGAAGTTTCACACAAAAACTCGAATTGTTAGATTGAGAAATTGGAATTAATTAAACCACCATGAAAATTACAGAAATACGAACCAGCTGCAACTAGTTTACAAGATACATTAAAAAATGTTGCAATCAGAGTAATGAAATATTTCACTTATTTAGGATTCGGTATCAATATCTTATAAAGTTGTCTGCATTGGTTAAAACTAATCCAAATTATAGTTATAACCGCCTACATTAGGCGCCACATTTTAAGCGACTTTAGTGCCACCGACTCGTAAATGTTTTGCAAGTCTTTCGTTAATTTGTTCTTTGAATTTCAATGTTAACATGGTTTGACTTCTTCCTGTTCAACTTCTTGTTTGTCTATTTTAGGAAGTACTTCGTGCTGAAACAAATACATTAGTAAAAATTTTTACCAATTTGTTTTCCCATTCTTTATCTTTTCATCTTACTTGCATTAAACGAATAGAATTTTTGCGGTTTTTCCAATTTATCCTCAGATACCCCGAACAAGACCATGTTAAATTTTAACTTCCAGGTACTAACCAGACTTCCAACTTCCAGTTACTAACTAGAAGAAAGAGTTAAAGAATTTTGTTCAGGAACTTAGTGGTACTGCACCCATGTTTCTGAAGTTAGAAAGTAAGAACTAGAATTTTAGTTCGAAACATGCTTGGCTGAAGTCTTCCTAAGGGAGTGTGAACTTCTTCCACCAACCTTAACCCAAAAACAAAACCCCAAAACCCTAAACTGAAACTAAAAAAAAAATGCGACCTTCATAACACAGTAAATATGCGTAACATAATCGAATCCTCACAAAAAAGGGGTTCTAGAATTCCTGTTTTGGAAATTTTTGGGTTTTTCAACCCTTTTTTCAAATATCTTACAACAAAAAATTCGAAATCAACTGAGAAAATCTAGCATGGAAACAATATTACGAAAAATAATTCAGTTTTTCGCGAGTCCAAAAAGGCACAGAAAACAAAGAAAGTAAAGATCTCCAAATTAGTACTAAGTCTTCTTTCGCCTTTGAAACAGGTTCCTGTTGTCCTGGCATTGACTCAGTAGATATTTTGCGACAAACTTACTTGATTTTTCTGATTTTTCTTCCATTAAAATCCTCACCTTCAACGAGTCCTTGTTTCCCGAGATAATCTCACAAATGCTTGATGAGGTTAAAGTCTGAGGATTTTGCAGCATGATCAAGTTGCTTATATATGCGCTACAACAACCTTTCCTGTATAAATTTGTACTTATGCTTTGGATCGTTGTCCGGTTGAAAAACTCATGGTGGATTTAACAAGAATTTTACAGCACTTAATGATTGATTTTCTTTCGAAATCTCGAAGTTATCATTTTCCTTCATACTAGTGTCAATAATATTCATATTCCAACACATCATGTCACTACACACCATCAAATCATATTCGAACCGCCGGAAATAATCCTTTTTTGGCTGACCATACTTTCTTCTGCTCAAATAGGGCGTTTTAATCCTCCGTATTTTGGGAAATGTTTCTTGTAGCTAATATTTTAAATTTAGTTTCATCAATGAAAGAAACGTTTTCCCATTATAACATTCTTCTATACTTTTTGACATAAAGCACCTGCAGATTCTCGTTCGTTTCAGAAATTCATGAGTTTTATGGAGAGCTCTGCGCTTAACCTATAACTGTTGAGTATTCAGCGGACAACACCGCGTCTCATCAACAGAGTTTGATTGTTTGAAGGTTTACAGTCTAAATCTAACGGGAGTTGTTCCGTTTAGAACATCTTATAAAGGGTGTGCTGTAGGCTGTACACCTTTTTTTCTGACGCGTAAAAATGAAGTATTTTTGTAATTATGTTGTTGAATTTTCATTGCCATGTTTTTTTGTTAAGATTTTTATTTTTTTTTAAATAAAAATACTTTTCAAAACAAAACAAAATTTAAAATTTTAAATATAGCTCATTGTATGAGGTTTTGAACAGGTTTCACATATGTGTCAACTTTCTTTAGATGCTCACAGTATGTTCCCGTGTAGTTGGTAAACCCCCGTTATAAGGAGTATTAGGAGTCTTGTTATGGGGAGTAGTACATAATGGATAGCGTTGCTTTACACTGGCAAAAATCGTTCCTTAACGATCAGTTTGGCGGATGAAGACCCTGACATAAATAGATTTCTCATTACAAAGAAATGTTAGGGAACTAGGTCTCGGATTTCAGTTCATGTTGTTTAGAAAAACAGCTTTCAGATCAGTAATAAGGATTTTTGTATATACCGACTAAAACGTGTTTCTCCGAGGAATGAGGATTACTTTGAAATATACCATCAGATAACAAAGGATAATACCAGTATAGAGTTATGAATCTTTTAAGTGGTGTTAAATGAAGTAAAAAGTCAAAAATGCCGCGTGTTTTAAACGTCAGATAGAACAGTGCCAAAAATGAGCTTTTAACCGCACTTTTGACACATAAATCACTCGGAATGTGACAGTAGATAATGCCAGTACGGAATTATAAATAGCTTGTAACGGTGATGCTCTAAGAAAATATGAGTAATTCGCTTATCCCATAAGTATCGTATGATAAGTAGATTAATACAACTCTCAGTGATACTGTGACTGACTTTCAGGAGTTGTAATTTGGCCGCCGTTTTCAAGTGTTACGTCTTCCCCACGACCCATTTCCAAATATTGTGGTCAAGTAGATGGCCATATATCTATAGAAAATTCTAGGAACTCAAGATCTCAAGAACGATCTTTTTGAAAACTGCAGACACTACACAGTGGGAATTTTATACAAGATGAGGCTTTTTGAGTTTGACTTGATAGTTTGAAGTTGATAGCTTCAGCTGTAACTAAATAAAAGAGTTGACCAAGCATAGAAATAATAATAAGGCATCTAATATTTTTTAGCTTGAGGGTGGGTGGATAGAAAAACCTGTCACGAAGCTTTCTTGCGTGCTTGTCACGAAACTACCATGATTACTTGGAAAACGCTATATATACGTGTCAAGACTACACCCAAAAAGACAGAATGCACTTGAGGCAACAATTGACATGATATTCCATTGTTTTCTACACTCATTTTACACTCTCTCACACATTCTGAGGTCTATTGGACATCTACTCTATTATCGGTTGTTAAAAGTTTAGCAGTTAGTTAGTTTGGTTAGAATGTCAAAGGTAAGCTCCGTCGAAATTGAAGGTTATGCGCACATTATTCTTTGATTTTTACGGTATAGTCCATCTTGAGTTCTCGCCGCATAGTTAAAGCGTCGAAAAGGACTACGAGTTCAAAGCCATTATCGGCCGGCAGTCAAAACAAAAGGACCAAGTATTGGCCCAAAAATGCAAGGCTTTTGCATTGCAATTCTGCACCAGCCCATGCACACATTGTTTTTTGTTTGTGAATTTTTGGCTTTCATAAATACCATTTCCAGTCCATTTAGACCCTTTCAATTCTCAAAAATTATGAGACCGTTCAAGGACTTCCGTTCTACAAGCATGGAAAAGATCAAAACTATACCAAAGATTTATTTTAAGAAAAAGTTTTTGACGAAAGTTTTGACAAAAGACGTTTGTTTTGAGGTCTCTATGAGGTTTATAATATTAAAAAATTTATTTTAAACGGAGTAGCTTCCACAATAATGGCAATTCCAAATAGGAATAGTAATCGTACCCGTGAATATTTGAATTCTGCACAAGATTTGGTAACGAGGCGCGAAGATGAACGGCCTAAAAACGGCCATCTTCAGTTTTCTTACCATCACGGTGAAATTCGCAAGCGCAACACAAACAGAGGTTTAAATTATTCAACAAATAAATCATGAAAAAAACCATTTGCATCCGCGTTTGCTTCACTCATACTGGCAAACAATGAATTTTCGCTCCAATTCAAATCGATTTGCAAATAGGCACGAAGAGTTGCACTAATCAGTTTGCATTCAGAAAAAAAGTAGAATTAGGTAATTATGTAAATAATAAATCAAACTAAACATGATGAAGCTACAGCAGATTCTGCGCTTGAAGGCACAGCCTAATTTTTTGATCTCTTCAAATGTAGAATAAATCATTAAACTTCTTATTTTTCAAGGTTTCCAGGTTGCAGAGTGTAATGTGTGAAATTTGGAACACATTTATGTGTTTCCGTATGTGTTAACATAACCATTGACGTATTTGTTTTCAGGGATCTTTAATTTGAAGCATGTTTTGGTGGGAAAATTGTATTTTTTATATACCCTGAAGATTCTTGTTACTTGAAACCTTTTGAGAAAGTCTCTACTAAAAACAAAGCTGCTGCTAGACTATTTGCATTGACTGCGCTGAAACATATTTACGCTTCAATTGGAAATGCAGGGCTCTATGTCTTGGATTACGTTTTCATTAATGGTAATTGTAGTGATCTATTTCAGTCATGCCAAGTTTTTCTTTCCAGAGTTTGTTTAATGAATTTAACACAACTAGATTTCAATACTAAAGAATCCTTTGCCAATCTATTTTTTTTTATTCTGGTTTTCTAGAAACAAGCCTGTTAAATCAGAGCTTATTCATACCAACCAAGAAAAATCCTATTTTAATATGTGGTGAAGTTATTACTTTGAAAATTGAAGAGAACTGGCCTAGTACCTTTAACCATAGACATCTAACATCCGTTGATTGGACAAATCAACGCGTAATCGATTCTGATGTCTCAGTTGCGTGTGACGATCATTGCAACCATAGCATAACCATTCAAAACCTCCACACTTTGTAGGGCATCACAAAGAAAGCGATACAAATACCCCATTAAAACGAGCTTTAATTGAAAAGCTCTCTATCATGCAAAGCTCGTTTTAATGGGATATTCGTATCACTGTAATTGAAAAACTCTCTATCATGCAAACAACGTAGGTGAGTTGTGAGGTCGCAATGGCTAACTTTCTGAGCTTGAATGTATGTGAGAATAGTTTTTCCGTCTTCATATGACGTTAATGTTGCCTACAAATACTATTACATATGGAAAATTGAAGTTGAATACCGTTAGATTGGGGTTTGTTCTTATAGATTCCACATGGAATTTTGCTTGATTTAATTTTCAGGGTTTTTATAGGATTTTCTGCTATTCCGGAACATTTGTTTGTGTTAGGATTGTAAATTTCCTTCGACAGTCGTTAAATTCTACAGACAATCTTACCTTTCCATGCTCAATGACACTGGGCCGACATTGATGATAATTCTGAACATTATTTGTAAAAAAAAGGAGATCCCATTTTCGACGGGAGATTTCTGAGGCGGGCGAACTATTTGTCCATATGTCTAAAAACTGCAGCTGGGAATAACATTAACTTTCTCAACACAAATTAACTTGCTGTAATGCAGGCGACCGCTTGTTTCAATAGGATGGCGTGACCTACCGTAAAGCTCAGGCAACCATCGATTTATATAAAGAAGCATTTGATGAAGCATTAATTTCTTGTATTGGAGCTGTAAACTGGCCGGCAAGGTCTTATGATTAAACACCACTGGACTATTTTTTGTGGCAAACCATCAAATCACTCATCCATACGCCGACAAGCTCGAAACCTTTGACCATTTCAAAGATAACATTCGCGGCGTTATTGGGAATATACGGCCCAAATTTTTGATTTGAGTAGACGAAAATAAGACCTCTCGTTTAGACTCCCTCCGCGACAGTCGTGGCGCTCATATGCCTGAAATCATATTTCTCCGAATATCATTTCATTATTGTATTATTTCAAAAAAGTGGCATGGGAATCAAAATAATTTTTCCGTAAATTATTTCATTTCAAGGTTCTCTACCCTAAAAAACACCCTTAAATTGTTTGGTTGTTTATTAGTGGATTGGTTGCACTTTTCATTTAACTTATTCGTTTTTAGAAGGACTTTTTGGGTTTCATAGTGTACAAATAGAAGAATTGTTGAAGACAATTTCGAGGCACCTGTTTTACGAATCTTGGAACATGGTGTTCCAGGAATCAGTACAAAGACTTCAATCAGGGGCTCAGTAGAGGATTAGGAGCATGATTACCATTTTAGGATTTCTAATTTTGTTTCTGAAGAAAATTTCTGCTTTAGCAAGGGATATACTGACAACAGTGTTTTTGAGACTTTACTGCATTTTGCTTCCATATGACTTTTGAAAACCAATTGTTTAAAGTAAGTCCTAGGTAAGTTATTCCAATAAACCAGAGATTGTTCCGACCTAAGAAATTCAACCCTCGAATAGCTAACAAGCCGCGTTTCCTTCTCTTTGTGAAGAATACCGCCTGAATTTTATAGAAATCGATGTTCGATTTCCATTGAAGATTAGATTTTAAAAAATTTAAATTTTTTTTATCAAAACAGAAGTATTGATAGAACTTTGAAATGTGCTTTTCAAGGTTAGCAATTATCTCACTAGGATCTAAGGACGCAGTGTATGAAGATAGATCATTAGCAAATGCAGATAGAGTGAAATGTGCATGGTGTGAAGGTATGTCTTAGCGTATATATAATGGAAAGTAGCGGACTAAGGCAAGACCCCTGTGGCACACCGGCTGGTCTATTGTGACAGGTAGATAAGGTGTCTTGCAATTTGATGGAATGTTTCGTTTGTTCAGGAAAGAGTTAATAATATTTACTAAGTTATTGGGGAAATCAAGTTGTTTCAGTTTAAAGACTAGACCTCTATGCCATTCAGAGTCAAATGCTATTCAATATTTATAGAAATAAGTCCCAAAGAAAGCACTTTTTATATCTTGGTATCGCAGCGTAATTGGTGCTCAGTCGAGCTGATTCATCAATTCAATTTCCGAGCCGATTCATCGGCTTTCAGTATCAGTTTCTCTAGCATTTTATCGAACCACGGAAGGAGAATTCTTGGTCTATAGTTGCTAGGTTCCTGTGTACTTTCAGCTTGTTTTTTTGGATAGGATGGGAGGGATTCGTACACGTTTCCATTAGATAGGGAAGACAAAAAATTTTTTTTACACAGGTATTAAATGTAGGGAAGGGAAGAGCGACAGCTTTTTTGGCTTGGTTTTTCATTGTCCCAAAGCTTCGGTGTTTCTCTGTTTTTGAGTGACTTGATTAGCACTCCGGGCTTATACGTTGTACAGAGGGGTAAGTAAATGCCCCTGAGCTGAAGGAATGAGCTGAAAGTTAGGGTAAATAACAGTTTTATGTCCTGGCTATGGTTTGAGCCGCTTTTATTGTAGTGAATGTAAAATGTGTCTGCAAGTAACCCGACTTTGCCTAGAAAAAGTTGATTTTCTTTTGATTTTGTTGAGTTTCCATTCTTTCCTCTCCGAGTTCACCGAGCATCGAATCCGAACTCATTTCGCGCAGACTGGTAAGTTTTACCTAAATAGCTGTTTTGAGGCTGTTTACCCCAGCTTTAATTTTGGTACTTCTGATTCACTGCCAGTCTTTTCTTAGTTCATCTCGCATTTGAATGGGCTTATAGCCGGTTTTCCTACACACACATTTGCTTATTTGGTAAATTTTACTGGCAGTTGAGGCAAGAAAGGGACTTGTAACACTGTTAATACTGAGGCGATTGATTGTCCAACACTTTAGGCAATATTTAATGTCCAGCCATTACCTTTATGGGAGCAATATGACGGGGGTAATTAGGACTTGTTAATACATCATTCAACTTTAAATATCTTCATTCAATTACTTCATACCTCGCATGTGATATCAAAACCACAAAAATTAAATCAGAGTTGGCCGAAAGCAAACAAGGAAAACAATTATAGTGCAATGGATGAAAGTTAACTTTACCACAGTCATTAAACCACATTTTTGCTTGAATGTTCCATCGGAATTGTGTGAATGATGAGATCTATTGTATCTAAATCTCAAAAAATTAGATACTTTTGAAATAACGGTAAATTTCGACTAACAATCTTAGTTGAACGGTTAAATTTCATATGTGATCTGCAACAACATGTACCCACGCCATGGTAATTATTGTCGAAAAAATGAAGCTAATTCATAGGCTCAAATTCTCATCAGTATTGCTACAAATCGCAGCTTCTCCGTTAATTAAAGATACATTTTACCGTTATAAAAACGAACAATATTGCAAATTTAAAAGATCCAAACAAATCCAGCTTAGACTTCAGTTGTTACCAGCCAACTAACGTATATTTTTGTTCTTTTAGTTCTTATATTAACCAATTAAACACGTATCCCATTGCATAATATCAATTCATCACATGTTTGGTTCGAGTTAACGTTCGAATTCCTCCTTTCGCATATTCCCCATTATTCCTAATGTCTTAATTGAATGCCTGAAAATCTTAGCTTTAAGAATTTTAATATCACACCAGCTGTTAATTGGCATTTCTTGTGGCTTCAGTTCATTCCGAATTTCAAAGAAAAACTAATCTACGTATTACAATCGTTTGATGGAAATTGTTAGGATATGTGGAAGACTATAGAGTTGGGTAATTGGTTAAATTTAATGTTAAACTGCAGATGCTTGCTGTGATTATTTCAAGCACGTGCAGTTTATGTTGGTTGATTAGGAAAATTCATCATGTTTTGGGAGAGCTTATGGAGTTTCCTTGAGGCTATAACGTAATAAAATTGATCTGGGTATATTGCTTGGATACTTGGCAGCAAGGGAAACTTTAGAAGGAGTAGGTATAAATGACTTCTATTCTCAGCAACGTGACCATATCAATCGTAACCATACAAGGAGTGTAGCCGGAGAAATCTGATTTAATCCTTTTATGATGCATCTACATACCCAGCCTAAACGACGTTATCCTCTCATTCGAAGTTATCAACATATGTCACGTCACATCCAGTCTGCTGCCATGGACGAAACCATCGTTTCCCATCGTAATCCGAACCATCTAATGAATCCTGATGAGTGCAATAACAATAAAGTCATGATACAATCTCAAATACAAGAGGTTAACGGATGTACAACATCTCATAACGTAGTGCCCATGGTTACGTTTTGTTGATGAAGATACGGAAAGGAACAGCAATAACGACACTAAGAACATTTCATCATATCGCACTGGTCCAAAGCGTGTCCGGTTAAATTCTTAGCGAGGTCCAACCGTTCCCAAGAATTGTTTTGCCATTGGAGTTCATCCAACCAAACACCAATTTCAGCCGCAGATTGCCGGAGGAATGGAACTCGTGGTAGACGTTTCAAGAGAGAAATCGAGTCACCTTTCGCCCGAGGTGGTCCTCATGAGTGATGGTCAGCGCTGGGATTTTCTCATGGCTCGGAAAACTTACGTGCAATAAATCGTACCTACAATTTATCATATATGTAATAAGACCTAGACAGCGAGTACACTTGACGATTGTTTACTTAGGGTGAAGGTAGATGTAGTTGATCGCCGAATGATTCATGATTCATTAGCAGGGTTTGTAATTTGAGTACAGAGGGCTCGGCGGGTTAGCATGAAAGAAATCATTTGTGTTTCGGCAAGAGAAAAAGAAAAAAAAAACTCTGCACGTCTCTTGTACGAAGTTGTGCTAAGACGTTTCTGTTTATTTTCATCTGTTAATGCTTGTCCATAGCTTAAAACATAGTTTGAGTTACCTCACGATTCATAATTTAGCATCAGCGCTTCTACTGAATAATAATGTACCATTTTGCGGTCAAGATGATATCACGACAAAGTAACGTGGTCAAGAAATCTGTCTTCTAACTGACGTGTCCCGTTGCTTTTGATGGTTCGCTGCCTGAGATGGATGCTGCAGAAGCAAAAAATAACCCCAATCGCTGAAGATGCGAAATTTCTATCGCAATTCTTGACCGCCATGAGTATGAGAGTTAATTGATTTCGAAACAAATAAAATCAAATAATTATTGCATGCCCAGCATACGTGATGCTGAATACTATCCAAGTCTATTACCAAACATGTTACATATGCGAGAAACAGAAAATCCTATTATAACCATTGCTAATCAGTCACGTGTGACCCAATCCTGACACAATAACGTTCATTACGTTGCATCTTTTTGGAATAACACATTAGGGACCTTTTTCCAAGCATGTTAGGACCAACACATATTGCACACGGTCTCGCTGAGTTTCTGTGTTTTTTAGCTATAACATGGAGTTTTAAATTCAAAAGCGAATACATGTTACTTTTTTTTCACATTCAGCTCATCGCGAGCTTACAGCAAGAACAATCTGATTAATTTTGTTTGGGGAAGAATTAAGAGAAGTGTTGAGTAATTGATGAATGAATAACACAATGACTATGCAAAATCGATATTGATGAGGGTAACAGAAACATTCTTGTTGGTATTTTTTGACTTTGCTTTGTATTCATTGTATCATATGTTAATCACAGCGGAGCACATTTAGATCCTTGACCTTGAATGTATGAAAGTCTGGACGTTGCTACATGAAATACCACAACCAGCAAGTTTCACAGAAACACACATACAGAGAAGAATTCCGTAACTTAAGCGTATTGAAAAACGGCAGCCACTCGGAATTAACACTGCAAGAAGCCACAGCCTCATTTGAAACATCAGAATCTTATTCGCTCTAATTTTGATAACATGTAACCCGTCGAATTTTGTAAGGGGAAACACTTGTGGCAGCCAGGGTTAACCAGAGTAATAACTATAATGTTTTATAGAAGGGAGGGGAAGACTGAGTGTGGGATTCCCAGGCCCGCAATGCTTCTGGACTACCCATTTAACCCTCTACAACTCGTATGTCACACTGGTGACACACAGGCGGAGGTGGCAATACCAATGTATCTCGGTAGACAATAACACTAACTAACTGTAAAATACATTGCGGCATTCGAGATCTTATACAGTAATATTTTGTCAAGTTTTGTAAGTTGAGTGTATGTCGTACACGGTATTAGTTCTCTTTGTATAATTCAGTACACATATATTTCCCCCTCAAAATGGATTTTGATGGATTAGTGGTAGTCAGTCAAGATAATAACAGTGAATATTAATTTACTAACATAGATGTGCGAGATAACAAATAATAAATGAAATAAATATACGTAGAATTGTACCACTGTAAATTAATTTAATTCATTTAGCTAAAAGTAATAACATTTTGACACACAACAAATTTGAAAATAAATTGAGTGCAAAGGATTAAGACCTCCCCTATCAACCTGAGAACCTAACATGGAACCGTCTGACACATTACTTCGAGCTGGGCCTCGTGTTCCTTCGCCAAAAGGTGCCTTCAGATTATGTAAATCTCTTCTACAGCGGAAAGGAAATGAAGGAAGTGCTAGCAAAGGGTACCCATATCGTATAAGTATATAACTTATATCATACAATCATCTACTATAGATTTTATCCTTTACAAGAGAGAGATTAGAGCTCATTTCAGTGTCAGCACTGCCCGAATAGATTGGGCAGATTGTGTTACGTGATTCCATTTGTCAACTGTTTTCAGCACTTCCTCCTGGTCAGAGATCAGACATATAGCCCCTTCCGTTTGTATGTTGCTCTTAAGACTGCGGCCAATCGCTGAGAGAGCGTTGTCTTCCTTTCTCGGGCACCCCTCTATTTTGTTCGCTTCTGCGCAGGTAAATATTTCTACGCTCTCTCGCAAGGTAGGAGATGAATGTCAGCCCTGCAATCGCGAAAATTGCCGACTCAGAGACTGTTCGGTATGTACACTACACACAGCTTCACTTTCATGTCCTGTGCGAAATGGTTAGATCGCTGTTCGAGTGAGTGTCTCTGTCTAAATCCAAATGGATTCTTAGGGAAAATGTTGCTCCCATTAAGAAACTTCTCCTGTCGTTTAAGGACTCAGTTCTTCAGTAAATTACCTAAAGCTGGTAAAGCTCGGATGATGTACCGATTCAAGGAGCAAGAAGATGTCAGAGGGAGCTCGGATTAACCTGCATTCCAAAATTCTTTGACATCTTTCAACCCTCTAGCGATGGAGGAAAAGGGATCATATTTTCTTTAGATATGTTGGTTGTTTCGGAAACGTTTTTGGAAACGGAATTCAAGCTTGCCGAGTATTGAATTTGAATTCTGATTGCAGATTTGTCCTCAAACAGCAGTTGTTAGGCTCTTGATTCTTGCCCCCAGTTGGATGTTCTCGGCTCTTGCCATTGTGTTCAGAAGGATTTCATAGTTTAGATGGGCTTGTGTGCATCGGTGTCTAATATTAAGACATACTTAGTTTTTTCTGGAATTCAAATGTTTGATGCCTGCAGAATAAGAATGATCAATTATCGATAGCCGGCGAATTCGATTTCAATACGGTCAATACCGCTCTTCTCGAAAAAAACTTGCTTTCTAATCGTGTTGAACCTAGGAAGCGTTAAGGTATCAGGTGCGGTTACCAGGTACGCTTACCAGTTACCCTCGCCTTGATTGCTGGATAGGAGAAGAACATCCAGTCATTCCGGCCCTAACTGCGGACCTTAATTAAATCACTTTGATTCCATACAACATGATACTAAATAATTTTTACTAAAGCAATAAAAAGTCGCCTATTATTAAAAACTCCTGCGTCAACTCCAGTAGTAAAAAGTTTTCCTTAGTTAGTTAAGGAAAATTGAATATAGAATAAAATTAATCGAATAAAACGAACGAAAAAAAAAACTTCAACTAAAAGTCATAAAAGAAACGAGAACAAATTTAGTTCAATGTCGCAACATGGCGTGTACTCATACAGAATAGTAATAAGATATTTAATTAAATTCCAAAATAAATTGCTTGTAGCGAGAATAAGCGTTGAAATCAATTCCAAATCAATACACAATCAACAGGTGCTAGTGTTAAAACCACAAAATTAAAGAGTGACCACAAAAACGAAACGAACCGAGAAAAAACAAGCTTAGAGAAACGTTTCTTTTTTCACCGCGAAAAAGAGGAGACACAAAAAAAAGATATCTTAAAGGAAAAAACTATCTTAAGCTGAACAGTCTTTAGTCGGTGGATATATCTTCTAAGTGAGCACGTCTTTTGGCTGCAATTTCAAATGGGTTCGACCGCAAATACCACTTTTAAATTTAAAGCGATAATTTACTAATTTCATATTTAATATCGAGCGATTGAATTGGTTGATTGTTATAAACAAAACAAAAAAAACAATTGCTTGATGTATGAATGAAATCTTAAATTTAATGATCATAACGATGATGATGATGATGATGATTGGTAAAAGATCGGAAGTAGCTTTTGTGTCCTTCATTAAAAGACAGAGTGTTGGTTTTCTTTTATTTTGCTGATTAGACCAATAGTTTTTTATGTTGAATTTTTGGAGTGGGATGGCTCCAAGTCACATTGGAGCCATCCCACAAGAATATCAATGAGGCTCAGTTTATTTCATATTATCGACTTTATAATATAAGAACTTAGACTGCTATATTTTCTGCTGGTTGGCGCTTCTGTTGGTTGGATGATGATGACTGGCACAAGTCTTGATTTTCAGTTTTAGAAGATAATGTAGACTTCATTCCTGAGCATGTTCCGAATTTCCAGTCGCGTTTTAGGCTAGGATTCCACAAGTTTTGAAGGCATATCCTTCGGGCAACCACCCCTATTCATTACTTTTAGACCACATGCAGAGGCTTTATGGCAGTTCTATTCGTACTTGTTACTGCAAACTAAATTCATCAAAGCACACATTGACTATCGATTGGTTTTTACTATTATTTATTTCCAACTTGATCGCATACTTGGCGGGCTTATTTGGAATATACGGGATGTGTTCAAAAAGTCAGATGAATTCAAATTTTACGGGAAATGGCAACCCGAATATCATTTTTTTATATTTTTTATGTTGGTACACTCGTCACAAACATATATTTACAGTTTTAGTTATATAAAATGTTTAGTTTGCTTGTGAGAGCCATAACGGTTAGAAGTGTTTTGCGTGCTCGGTGATTTACTGCCATCCAACAAAAATGGATCAAAGAATTAGCATCAAATTTTGTGTAAAAATGAAATAAAGTGCTCCAAAACACTTGAAATGTTGACAGGGGCATACGGTGAAACTGTTTTGAGTAAGAAAAATGTTTACAAGTGGTACAAATTCTTCCAAGATGGCCGAGAAGGTGCCAATGACGAACCTCGCTCTGAACGCTCAAGCACGTCAACAACAGATGAAAACGTTCAAGCAGTGCAGAAAATTGCTTTGTAAAACCGTCAAATTACTATCAGAGAAGTTACTGGGGATGTGGGCATATCGGTTGTCTCGTGCCATGAAATTTTTTTGAATGTTTTGGGCATGAGACGTATGTCAACGAAGTTTGTTCGGAAACTGCTTAGTTTTAAGCAAAAGAATCATCGTGTTGACAGACGTCAATGATGACCCTGATTTTCTCGAAAGAGTCATAATTGGTGACGAATTATGGGTATATGGTTATGATATCGAAATCAAGGCCCAATCGTCCCAATGGAAGAGCCTAGGTGGCTTAAGACCAAAAAAGCACGCTAAGTTCGATCAAATTTCAAAGTTTTGCTCACTGTGTGCTTCGGTTACCGTGGCGTAGTGCATCAGCAGTTCTTACCATATGGTCGTACGGTCAATAAAGAGTATTATCTTGAAGTTATGCGAGAAGCTTGCGAGAAGCAATATGAAGAAAATGTTCGGGATGGTGGAAAAACAATTAATGTCTTATGCACCACGATAATGCCCTTGCTCGCTCATCTTTGCTTATGACCACTATCATGCCTCAGCGACAATATTCACCAAATTTGACTCCATGTGACTTTTTCTTGTTCCCAAAACTGATAGGACCTATGAAAAGACGGACCTTTGCAACGATTGAGGAGATAAAAAATGCATCGCTGCAAGAGCACAAGCTTACACCGAATAGTACTAACGAGAAATGCCTCGAGGATTGAAAAAAGCATTGGCATAAGTGTATTGCATCTGAGGGGGATTACTTTGAAGGGGACAACATAAATATTGACGAATAAATAAATATTTTTTCCTAAAAATACAAACCCATCTTACTTTTTGAACACACCTGATACTTCCTGAACTTGCAGCTCAATCGGCATGTACGCTCGTTGTTCACAAAGCGTGACATTCGCTCCAGGACAATAGTTTTGTCGGTATTGATTCATAGTCATTTTCTATTCGTTTTAGGTATGAAAGGGTCGCCTTTTCGTCGTTGTAAATGCAGTAAATGTTTTCTTTATGTCGAAACGTAGGCATCACAGAAGGAAATCCAATCTCCCACCATTCATATACAATACATATCCGGTACCACAATCCCCCATGTCAAATAGTTCATCAAATGTTAGCTTATTGTTTTATAAAGGTCAGCTTGTTTTTTTTTTCAAATTAAAACGAGAATATCCAGAAGAATACCAACCTCGTTTATGCTTGTGTTACTTGAGGTTGATGTAGCTTGCCTATAGTTTCTTTTTTATGGCCATCTATGGGTTTTTCCGTTTGATAATCTCTTCAGCCAAGGGTTTTTCAAAAACCAAGAGCGGGGCAGAAGTCCAACACAAAGTTCTGTACGGTTAATCAACGAAAACCCGTATCGTCATCGTCATCAAACAGAAAGAGAGACGGCTACTCCATGCACAAAATCAAACGAGCTTTGCATGATAGAGAGCTTTAAATTAAAGGACGTAGGTGAATGGAGAGCTTGCGGTCGGGATGAGAAGTATTTGCAAGAGGTAAGGTAAAAAAGTGTACTTTCATTCAATATGAAACGGGATCAATATATTTCAATTTTGTTATACATCATTGTTTGGCTATAATACAATCGAAATAAATTGAAAAATCCAAAGTGTATGTAGTCAAAATTCGTGGAAAATATTTCTGAGTTCACCGGCTACACATTAGTATGTAGACGTTTGGTAGAATATTTATTTGCTCTGATTACTATGCTTCACATTTCTTCTGCGAATATTACGAAAAAAACATCATATAATCAACTCACTGTAACTTGATTTAATCAGAAACTTGTTAAAATATGCGCATATGAAATGCATATGACTCATCAACTTTAAGCAAGATGTTATCGGATTACTAATGTGTAACCAAGGCTTCGAGTCAGTGAAAGTAATCTAGAAAAATTACAGAAATGTTCAACGCTTTGTACATCCTATGATGAGGGATATTTCATAGGCCTACCCCCACTTATTCCATATTAATTAAATGGTAAATTGACCGGTCGGTCAGTACCCTGAAAGCTGTTAAGCATATTCGCAATAGATAATAATTTCCATAATATTATCTGCTCCCAGTTATTGCTTGTGATCATGTTACTACGTACGGTTACCTTTTCCACATGTAAGTGCATAACAAAGTTTTCAAATGTAATTGAAAGTAACTGGCCGCAACCTGGCAATGAAAGTGAAAAGCGAAAGATAATCTGCATGCAATTTAGTATACTTAATAGATATCTCAACACTTAGGTCCATGGTTAAGTAAATAGCAAAAAGATCTTTTCGAAGATTTTCATGAAAACAAAGTAACGTACACCGAACGCGATAGTTTGATTAAAGTGTGTGGAAATTCATTGGAAACAACGAACAATTGCAAGTTTATGCCTTTGAACTCTCACTTTTTCCCGCCGACAAAGTATGCGCAAAGCCGCGAAGAAATTTCGCGGTTTTATCTGATTGATACATATTGCCCGACTAGCGGCTGGGCATGTTTCCACAGATTTCCACAGAATGACTCTTGCAGCCTTTGTTTTCTGTGTTTCTGAATTCTCTGGTAAACGTTTCCGTCAGTTGACGCAATTTATGGACCTTTTGTCTTAAGACCGATGTTCAAGTTGGCGTTTGTCGGCTAATATAAATTAAACATGCGTTAATTTTTGTCTTTCCATTACAGACTTCCGCGCTGGGCAGCCATTTGCCTTTCCCATTGAAGCTTTCTTCCTGTTTGGGTTGGGAAAATTGACAAAATTTGACTTTGATATGATTGTTTCGAAATGACGATCCCACGCATTCAACTATTTATGAACATGTTAATTTTTGAAAAAGATTTAATTTTTCAAAGTGTTTTGAATGTTTGCATTTTGCAGTCTACTGATAGTGGACAACACTACCATCGAGTTTATCAAAAGGCTTCAAACTTTTTTCGAAATGAGAGTGCAAGTAATCCTGTACAACGGTGATAATTATCCTGTCCAATGACCAAGAGAGCAAAACGGTTGAGAGACCTACGATTACTGCCATCACTACCGAAGGGACTGAAGAACGGGATACAAGTAAAGAAATAATTCTTGTAGGGAAGACACGAGCACTTCGAATATCTTCGATCATACAGAGGAAGAAGGACTCTATCGTTATACGGAAAAGGTCATGATACGCATCATAGCCGCTTGCGATGTATTAACGAACGTTACGAAGGATGTTAAAAATGAATTCTTGGAGTTATACGACATTCTTTTACGAATTGGTCACTATAGACGAACGCGGCTGAAGGCAGAGGAAGAGCAAAAGGCGAATCCTTTCGCCGTGGTCAACCCGATTTCCACTATCAACTAAAGTTTGTCCTCCAGCCCAATCAAAGGGGATCGGGATAAATGAACGGGGCGAGGAAGAAGCGTCGAACGATCAAGTTATGATCGGAGATGACACTGTCTCAACCTGCTATGAAAGCATCCTTAAAAAAGCGTCCCCTAAGTTTGAAATCGATAGAAACCTCAACAGGAACCGAAACATAAAAATCATCCTACGTAACCCAAAAAAATAAAGAATAAGAAGCGTTGCAAACCTAGTGGACAGACACTGCTGGTTACACCCAACGACGGTAGATCCTATGCGGATGCCTTGCGAGCAATAAAACCCGAAGACATCCAAACTGCTGTACAGCTAACTCGGTCAGGTGGTTGCCTGGCCAATATAATACTGGTTGAGTTCGGAACAATTGTAAAAAATAAAGACGCAGTCAAAAGAGCTCTCGAAGAAAAGGCAACTATAGCTCTACTCGAACCTTTGGCCACACTCGAAATTGGCAGTCACACAGATATTGACTATCTTACGATCTGCTCGAGCATTATAAGATCTCTTAAAACAAAATTCATCTGTACTGAGCGAGACGAAAGTCAGGTTGACCAAACCAGACAATAGAGTTCAGCGTATGGCCATCGTTAACTTGACAGAGAGGGAAGCAGAACAGCTAGTAAAGAAGGACAAAAATAGAGAAGGATGGGTTATAGGTTGGATACGGCGAAGGGCGACTCCTCTGGTTTTTCAAGTGCCTTGGACGCAAACCTACCTCACAGACATGCAAAAGAACCGATAGAAGCTCCTTAAGCTACAATTGCGACAAGGCAGGGCGTAAAAGGAAGGCGTAAAAAAGAGTTCCTTGCCAGGAGTCTAACCCGCGACCAGACGAAACACATCCCAGGAAAGTGTCTGGTCTTCCAGAAACCGTAACCAAGACTTTGTACTTGTCCAAGGTAACTTCAACGCTGGAGGAATCGAATGGGGTATGCCTCAATGAGATGCTCGGACCAAACGGATCCTGGACATGGCAGCCAGAACTGGGTTCGTATTAAACAGCGTTGAAATCATACCTGATGTGACATTTGCTTCGGACTGCCTAATACAAATACAAAAGATTAACAACATGAGACTACTAGAGGATTACTCGGCCAATGATCATCAGTACATAGCACTAGAAATCCATGACGGTTCTTCCTGAAGAACACGCGCTCGTTTTTCTGCGTTCCAGTGGAATACTGGGAAAGCGAATACTGTGAAGTTTGTTGAAGTGCTTATGGCACGATCACTGGTGACGAAAGCTACGCTTGGTAGCGGAGGACCTGTGGAAAACGATTTGGTGAACTCAACTATAACAATCATTACGTACGTCTGCAGATCTTCCATGTCCCTTAGAAGATCCCGGCACGGCAAGCCCACAGTATACTGGTGGTCATTTTCCACCGGTGGAAATGTCTCCGCAGGCTAATCAACAGTAGCAAGGTTAGCCCTTGGCAAAATCTGGTGGACGATGTGAACATCTACTCAAGAGACCTAGGCTATAAAATAGTGATGCGGAAGCTCGGTGCCCAAAAATCGCCACACTAATATTTGACAAAAAAGCTGTTTGAATTTGAGCGGGCTCTTTTCCCTAACCACTCCGTCATTATTAAGGCGATCCTCGACGAAAAATCAATAGAAATTCCATTTTCCACGAAGATGGAATTGGAGAAAGCAGTTTTGTCTATGCAGGCAAGAACGACTTCCGGGCCAGATGGGAATCAACTAAGGTGTTCCAAATGGTCCTATACTTTGCGCTGATCCGCTGCTTAGCTTAAACACTAAAAGATGACTTACTGGGGCGTCGGGAGGCATGGGAGATAGAGGGATCTCTTTTCTAAAACTTCCTTCCCGTTGGAGAAGGGAATCCCATAATTTCAAGGCAACTCTAGGCGTAGGAACACGAGGCCTAGCCTGCAGTTACATGTCAAACGGTTCCAGGAAAGAGTCTCAGGTTAACAGGGGTGGTGCAGGGAACCTTTTTCCAGGAACGCTTCTACTCCTATATCCTTCTCATGGGGACCAGGAATTCCTGTAACCTGAAGATACCATAAGGCGTACAATAGGAAGGCTAAGCCTGAAATAATCCGTCAAACGGTTCCAGGCTAGCTACTCCGGTTGACAGGGAAGATGTTTGGTTGGTAATCAAGAAAGTTTGTGCTTGTGAAACAGACTTATTTCAGTAAGATTGTTTGGGAGTTCAACACTCAATTCATAAAACTCATGCTTGAAGATGGCGGTGGATTTTTGTATCTGAAAGAGTGTTCCGCTAAACTCAGTGATGTGGGCGATTCCATTAGGACATTTTCTTAAGGCATAAGCTCCATTAAAAGAAATGTTCTCCGCAAATGCTACTAGATTATTGTGCAATGCTTAATATGGGACCTACGAAAAATCAAGTCCGAGGTCTGTTCAAAAACAACAACACGAGCAACGAAATATTGGCAGGGCCGTTATCATGGTGCAAAAGCCAATTTTTTGTTCGAATTACTTGGAGATAATATCCTTCATGGACCGTACAAGAACTTATGATCTTCCGCGTCCCTGCAATCTACGGGAACTGTAAGCAAAACCTGTCCATGTGACCAAAATTGGCTCAAGTTATTATATTTTGACTTAAGCGGCAGCTTCAGTTTAGATGATTGAGCTTTGGTTTGCACGTTATGACCATAAACCCATATTTTTTCAACAGTTATGACCCTCTTCGGGTCAAGCAAATTCGCATCAGAGTCAAACCTTAGCCATGTTAATGCGGTGAAATTTTTGAACGAAATTGAGGATATTCCGTACGAATTTCGCGATGGCCCAGCTCAATTCCAAATTATTAGTGAAATCGAATGGCACGAGACAATCGATAGTATAAGTTCCTTAGTAATTTTTCTAACGGTAATCAGACTACTAACCAATCCTATTTTCTTCACTTTATCAATGATTGAGCTGTTGTTGACGTTCTCGGGTGTCTAACACGCTGTTCGTCTGCTGTTTATGTCTTCTCTGTCCTCATAGTACATTTTATACCACCAAGAAACATTTTTTTAGCCCATGATAGCTTCATCATATGTAACGTAAAATTTTTCACACAAAATTTGATACAGATTCTTAGATCAATTTTTTGAGTAGACAAAAATCGAAGACAAGCCAGAATACCGGCAATCGAAACAGCTGTCAAAAATTAACTGAAGATTCAAAATGGCCGAACTGGTCAGCATAAGTGAGGAACATGAGTACCAACATAACGCCAAATAATGTCAAAAATCAAAAATATGTAGCCCGCGATAATTCTAAATTCGCGATGCTTTTTGAACAGACCTCGTCGGCAGGAAAATTATAAGTGTTTAATTGACATTAAGCAATAAATTCTCTAAGTGTAGTCGATTTTTGTGCTTTTTACTAAAATATATGTTTTGATGTCACCAGGTAAATTTCACAATAAAAGCGAATCCAAAATGACATCGAATGAAAAAAAAACAACAACTCAAATTTAGTTCATCAAAAAGCGAATCCAGATTCCAGTCCAAAAATATAAAAAATTAGTAACAACAATTTCCCATTTTACAAGTTTCAACGCCATAACGACGTTGCAGCGACTGTTGCCGGTATTGCAAAAGCTTCAACGCAACATACTTATACCAAATCACTTCTTCGTGATTGCAGTTGTTATTTCTTTGTATCTTTACTGTTGCTGGTACTTAACCAATGTTACTAACACAACACGTAGTAACTCAACTTTGTTATTTTGATCTACAACAATAGTACACAATATATATAATTGTGTTGCTAACGGTTAAACCAATCTACATCTTGATATTGTCTTTGATCACTTTGAGTTGAAGAAAATTCGTAGGTTTCCAGGAACAACAAATTAACAATAATAAGCTGTGGCGGCAACAGCACGCAGAACAAGTCATACATGATATTGTCACTATACTTATATCGCATATGTGTAACATGTACGTATCTGAGTGTGTTTTCTTGTTCGTTTAAAATTTCCCAATTTCTATTTGACGTGCTATTGTCAATAATAATTTGGTTTTCTTGTAATTTTTTTTTATTTTTCCGACAGTTATACGGAAAATATCATCGGTTATTTGGGACAATGTGTGGGCAACCAATTTATAATGAAAGAAAAACAAAAACACATACAATAGTGTAAAATGAAGAAACAAATTGAGAAAAAGAAAAAACGGAGTTGAATTGTTACTATGAGTAGGCAATATGTGATGATATTGTTTTGTTTTTGCTTGATGATTAAGATCATGTTACGTGATTCGTTGATGAGGGTGCTTTTTGCAGTTAATTTGGATTTCTATTAATTATTCGCAATTTTTTAGTTATTTTTCCTATCTGTTTTACGACTGGATTTCCGGTTGAAGGTGTTTTGATAAATATTTAGATTGGAAGATGTCGATGTAGAAAATTAAATTGCTTTGTTATTTTTCAAACGGGACTAACCCCTTATGTGAACTTCGCTTAAGGGTTTACACATATGAGAAGGGAAATAGTCAAAATATTTCTAATACTTTTTTGGAAAATGTTTTGTTACGTGAATGTCTTTTATATTTATATGCGCGCATCGCAGAAATATTGGTACAATGCAGATAAAAAACTCCTGAATTTAAAACTTGTTTTAGATATAGTCCTTTTCCGCAAATGATGTTTTGATAAAATGCAGTTAAACAACCATTCATTGAAAAAAGATTCATTCATTCTCGTACCAAATACGGTCTGAAAGACTTTATCACCTTATGTCGATTAACGTTAATATTCAAAAAAAGTAGTTCCAATGTATCCTGAACAGAAAAGGAAGTTATTTATCCATAAAAACTTGCCTTATTTGCTGAAATCAATGCCACATGCAAATGCATGGGAATAGAATAAAATTGGCTACCCAAAAGGACATTGAAGCGTAGAGAGCAAGGCTTTCACCAAAAAGGAATGCCGATGATTGCATGGAAAGATGCGATAGACACTGTCAGCCGATCTGTGTTGGGAGTGATTAAATAGAGAACCAGATGGCAGAACTATGAAGATTGGAGGAGGTTTATCCTGGAGACTAAAGCCAGACTTGGGCTGTAGCACCATAGATGCCGATGTTCCCAAACAATCTTTTCTATAATACGGACTGGCAGAAAGTCTTTCAGCAACAACAATGTTCCCAAAGCAACTACTGCAGCGTGCAAAAACAAGGAGCTCTACCAAATCCAAACTCCGGTATACTTAACATTCTCTGAGTTAGCGATACTAGCAACCGTAAGGACACAGCGTAGCTCGTTACCAGCGCTTGGTGCGGCGCAGGCATTCAATATGCAGGTATTGTGTGTTTTCCTTCCGTCATCCGATCGAGGTTCGTTCCGCTTGGCATGTTAGCTCAAAGGATTCGGGTCCATTACCAACGAGCCATCATTCTTTGCGATTTCAAGACGTACCTTTCCAAGCCAACCAATGACGTCCTCCACTAGGGGTAATGTCAAAATAATTGAACATCTTGCTTACGTCAGAGAGTAATCGCTAGGCATTTGTTGAGCTCACAGGAATTTCATATGTCAACATTTAATATTTACTAAGCGGTTGAGGTTAATCTACAAGCAAAACAAGAGACGAGTTTAAATATCCTGAATTTAATTCGTCGAAGTTTGGACAAAAAATATTAATTTTTGATGAAACTTGCAAGTGTACAGGTCATGCATCCTTATGAATTTCGCTGTTTTCTGTCACTAACAAGAACCGGATCGTCTCATATCTTTACCCAGGCTTTGCTTTAGTTGCTTTTAACATGGCTACTAGGGTTCGGAATGCATATTCAGCTCGTTCTTACCCTTCATTGATGTTCCCGACTACTTTGACGTTATGAAAGATGCCTCGCCACTGTCCAATCGCGGTCGTTATAAGAATTTTAACACAGTGAAGTGAAATTAAAAGGAATTTTTTATAAAGTTACATCAAAATTCTAAGACTGGAGAGAATTAACAGCATTAAAAATAATAGTGCTGAGATTTCTAGTTTTCGCAGAGATTTATACTTTCAGAGACGTCAGTAAAGCTTTGATTTGACTAATAAAACAAAAGTTTTGTTACGAAATTTGTCAAGGATTGAGGGAGTTCCAACATTTTGAATACACTTCTGAGGCTATAGATATAGGTTGGAGAAAATGATATTCGGTATTTTTCGGTAGATGGCTATTGTGATCGTTATCTCGTAAAGTATCGATCAAATATTTTCAAAATTATTCTAGCTGTCAAGATGACATTTCCCACGAAAAAAATATTCTGTTGTATTTTCAATTGTGAGTTACAGGGTGTTAAAATGGAAGTCAATACAGAGAAAACCCGGTACAAGCTACGGTAGGAAAATTCGGTAATTCGGTTTCCTTTTTGAATGCAAAAATGCAAGCCAGACAGCTGAAATTGTGAATGATGCTGTGGTCGCGATAGTGAAATATCTAAACAAATCTTACTGCATATAAGGTCAGATTTTTGTTTTATCGATTCTGGTCCTCATTCGATACGATACGACAGAAATGACAAGATCGTGCGAAAAAGACCATAGTCCTTGCGCGGCAAAGCGGCTCAAACGGCAGCCAAAGCAGGACTAACAGCCAGTAAGGTTCTGCTAGGGATTGGGGGGGGGGGGCTTGTTGCTCGACTGATGGGAATAATTTATTTTGACTAACTATCCCCAAAAAATAATTCCCGATCTCTACTGACTACAATTGGGCCGTTTATAGGCCCAGAGGGGAGATGACGTGTTACATGAAAACAACGCCAAGCACCAAAAACTCAGGGAGCTTGGCCGAGAAGTTTTAATGCATCCATCATATAGTCCGGACCTGGCACTGAGCGATCACAATTTTATTCTTGCATTCTCAAACTTTCTTAGTGGTACGAAGTTAGAAGAAAATCAATTACAAGAGTTTGCTACCAATAGGGACCAAGACTTCTATAGATTTTGAACCTTCCCTTAAAACGGCAAAAAATTATAGGAAAAATTGTGCATATTTGGTCAAATGGAATAATCGAAACATATTAAATAAATGCTCTAAGTTCATGCCAAAATAATGGATTTCAGTTACCCCAGCCTTATATGTTTCGGGGGAAGGTGGCTCCTTTTTCAGGATCAATTCTTTCATAAAAGTAGAAGCTTCTTGTATGAATTTTATCGTTCATACCCATATTTGACATAAATCGGACATTGAACTTCGTTTTTATCCTTTAATTCGTATCTGGAGTGCAATACAATTTGCTATATCCTATGTGAAGATATATGGTTGATTGTGTTATCAAATTTCTCCAGTAAAAGTTTTTTCCCATCTGTCATACAGTGAGATGACATTTGACTCCGGGGGACCAAATGTTTATATTAGATTATTAAACCGAAGCTAAAATTATCTACAGCATTCAACTATTTCTGTACCTTTCTTTTTTGAATGGATGAGCAATCAAGTGTGGCAAAACAATTAAGGATATGCAGATATTTTCAAAGAACTTGAAAACTGGGAGAATTCGGTCTGAACACGCACACAACGAATATTGCTGAATAAAAGAAAACATGTAGACCAAAAATGTGACTTGATGTAAACTCATTTTTTTTTAAATTCGAAAGTAAAATTGAGGAAGAAAAGAGGAAGGAAAAAAATGAGGAAGATTTAGGGCTTTCCATTACTCTCTGTGATAAAGTTTTCCTTCCACAGGAAGACAATAAAAAAAGTGGCAGGACATGCATATTGGTACATGATAAACATATTTTGAATTTAAACCTGACAAACCTTCTTTTGATGACTAACGATTTATTTTAATATTCGTATAGAAGCTGGTCAAAGGGGTATGCAAGTTTCATTTTAGTGATGGATATTGCTTGAAATATGAAGATGAAATTTGATCGTTCTAAGGATTCTGCTTGATTTAATTCAAAAACACTATATTTGATGTTTACACTACAGCATTGAACCAACTGTTTGCAAAATTGTTTGCATCCTAGAAGCTATTTTATCCAGGAATTTCACCTGATTGAACTGTATGCTTTCTTGGTAAATGTATTTCAAGTGTAATGTCATATTTTCAAGGTAATATACAAGGATACAAGGAAACAGACGGGGAATAATGAAACTTCATTCGTGAAGCAAAAGGGAGCAAAAAACGGAGTGAAGCAAAATTATATTTAAACCTTTGTTCCAAATTTTGCTATATTTGTGGGTTCAACTTTTTCATCAGAAAACGTAATTCACAGATGATCACATTTTGTGTCCGAATCAAACGAGCAGTCGCGGCTTACATATATAAAGAAGCACTTTGATATGGAATATTCTTTCTTAAAAGTAGGATTATTACCATCATACTTCATCATATACTTGCACACGATCACGCATATTATGATTTAAAAATCACAACATTGGATTTCACCAATGTCAACTTCACTGAAATATGTATTTTAGGTTTAATTTCCTCAGAATCTTAGTAATATACAAAGTAGATCGAGTTTGGAAGGACGAAATGTCAATTCAATGCCAGTAAATTCTAAATATGTCAGATGATTGGCAAATCTGCAATCGTTATTATTTCCAATATAAATTACACTTTGAGCAAACCAATAGGCATCTGGCCAGAAAAATATGGAAATTGTTAAAAAAGTGTTCTCCAATTGCAAGGCGAACAGGCTTGGAATGGATGAAAAAAACAAACCCCACCAGGTTAGATTGCTTATTCGCATGCTCTGTCAAATACGTGCGACAAAACAAGGTTTCAAGTCAACTGCAATAGCAAAATTATATGAACAAAACTGCCAAGCTGACTTTCAACTCATTCAAATTCAAGAATAGGTGTTTTGTAATTCTTCTTGGCCGACATTTGTCGTCGAATTTCAGCCGTATTAATGTCAAGATGGATATCTATCCAATTATATAACAGCCATCCAATGTCTTAGACATAAATCTCAATTCACTTCATTCTACACTCAGATGATTTCCTTCAATCACTCTTTGCAACACAAAAACTAGGTAAGAAATCTTAATTTGGCTTACATCACTGTCGGCGCCATCAACTTGAACCGACTGTTGTGCTACTACGCCATGGATTTACAGCACAAAATAATCGCTCTACCGAGCATAAAATCAAGTGAAAAAAAGGAAACAAAACTGATTTATGGTTACCACCTATCAAAAACCAACCATATGCTATATATTCACGGTCTTTAAAAATTCGCGTTGCGGCTAACAAACCAAAACTGTGTTAACAACCGCATGAATCTGTTTTATCGTTGAAACTAGCATATATCATACAAAACCAACCGAATGCGACATCAATAGTGGAATGAGCGCAAGTTCATAAGGTTATCATTTTTCACAAAAAAAAGAAATTAAAACAGGGAACAACGTTGACTGTAGCCAAATTCGAACGAAAAAACGAAAGACTTGGAAGCATGCATCAGGCGAGTAACCTGAAATCGATTCGCTATGAGATTTTGGCATAGAAAATAAATGATCGATTTATGCAAAATCCTTTGAGATATTCCTATTTTGAGCTTAAATAAATTGAAATAATAAAAAATAGCACTGACCTCTTGGGTCAATCAGTACCGCCGAATTTTTCGTGCACTCGTCCCGTTCCGGGCTGATGAAAATAGTTGATTAACCTTGGCGAATCACGAACAGATACAGATGTATCAAGCGCTGTATTGATTCTCAGAACACGTTTCGATTATTTATAATTCTCGTAAATCACAAGACACACTGACGACAACAAACTTGACTCGAAAATATAACTCAAATTCGTTGTTCACTCGAGGTATGTTCCACTTTGAACTATGACACTATTCAAATATGCCCGACATATAAGAAAATGAATTAGTTTATTTGCTTGGCAACTTTCTTTTCTGACTAACAACAGTCGGTGTGATGAGTTGTCTGCAAGGGTGTGCAACGTCCTCGATTCACCACACGTCTTAACACCGCGAACTTTGAGAATAAACTGATCGTTCGCGGCGGCAAAGATATTGCCATGGATCTTGCACTAGTATCTGATCAGTGGCAAGTTAGTGCAACAAGACAACGCGTGTTGGTCGATTAAAGTAGGGGAAGATGGGAAATCATTGGTTTACTGTCGATGAAAGTAGTTTTTCATCCCGCATTATATGATATATGAAGAAAAACGCCCTTACTGTATTCAGAAAACTATGAGAATAGATGAAAATACAGAAACTAATCGCATTATATAAAATTAAATTCCTGCGGTTATGAATGAGGAGACATAAAATTTGCTCCATAACCCACACAAATTTCAATTACCCGCCATTTATGCGGTAAAGTGTTGCCAGAAAAAAAGATGCAAACCGCTAGATAACTGACAGTTCAGGATTAGTAAAACAGAAGCACTACACGAAACAACAACGGGTTTTTCTTGTTGAACATTATTTTGAAACAAAATGAAAGCTTAGCAGGTGCAGTTCGTAATTTTCGAACAAATTCTGATTGGGATAGTGGTTTAAACACGTTAACTGTGAAAAGAATAATTGAAAAGTTTTAGAGGAGGGGATCAACTTGTTAATCTTCTCTCACCAATTCATTCGAGACAAAATATTGAAGCAGTGTTGTGAAAAGCACAAGAACATCAATTAGACGTCGTTGTTGTAGAAAGAGGAAGCAAAAGCTGCATAGACGATCAAGCAAAAGTGCACGCTGATTTTTCAAGCAAAATTAACTTCAACGATGAAGTTCATTTTCATCTAGACAATTGAGCTAATCGAAAAAAATGGTCGAATTTGGTATAAGGATAGTCCACGAGTGATTGTCGGGTGAAAAAAATACATTCACAACATGTCACTGTTTGGTGCGGTTTTCAGGCTGGAGGGATCATCGGAATATTCATTTTCGAAAATGCGATTTCACTGACAATAACTGTGAATTCTTCTCGCTATTGCAACATGACAATGCGTTTCCTTGCACCTCAATGATAAGACCTAGATCCGCCCAACATGCAGCTTCAGCAAGATGGTATGACATTCTTTCCAGAAAGAAATACGGCTGACGGCTCTGTCAGGGTTGACACTTTCTTTCAGACAAACTCGTAGGACCAAAAATGGAATATAATAAAAAAGATGATGTTGCAGATCCTCTCAAGTGTCGAAGCAAGCTGGAGCGATCACTACTAACTTCAGAGAGGGTGCGATAAAACGTCACCACAACCCAAATCAGAACGGAGGACACAACTATCGATATAAATAATTGTTTTCTCCATCCCTTGCTGAAGTTGGTTCTTTAATGGGAAGTTTGCCAAGGGGAAGTATTATGTTTTACAGAATACTTAACACGAGACAATAACTCAGGAGATCTCTATTATGATCAGAGAAAAATATAATTTATTTATTTTATTAAAAGTCATTGCAGGCAGTCTCATCCAGGAAGAGAAGTATGCCTCTACAAAGGAGAAAGAGAAGAGCGCAAGTAAAAGGACAAAAGCTAAGGCATACATTCAAATGGTAAAACACGGAGGTAGAATTGCCATCACTAGCAATCCCTCCCATCCCCCCCTCCTGGTTTCAATCTCTGGAATGAGAAGGAATAAGTCTTACTACGTGTATCTATTGTGAAAATAGTTCACAGCTAGCATCACCAAAGGGTACCTGCGATTCTTGGCAAAGGTCATTCAAGCACAATCGCCAGGACAATGGCAGTAGATCAGAAGTTGGGACATAGAGTACTAAACCGGATTGGTTGGAATGGAAAATCTGTATCGGATCCTATTGCATACAACGAAGGTTTTACCACTTGGGACGGAGTTGAATTGAGATGAATACGCTCCCTTCAAAAAGATAAAGGTGACCAGCAAAGGTTCAATTTAAAAGCGCTGGTAGCATTGCAGGGACTAAGCAATGATCAGTTGATAGCCCTTGGCTTTGATGAATGTTCAGCCAATTTTATCATTAACCAAAATGTAGTCCCTAAGAAAAAGACTGCGCGGATTGAATGTATGTGAAGACAACCTCCACGAATTCGGCAGATGGGTGCAGTTTTCACCTTCTGGGGCTTTTTCAAAACGTTTACTTTGTCTAAAACTGCTGTTTGGGAGTAAAACTCCCAAAGGAGTTGCGATAGACTTTGCTCTGCTCGTGACTTGTATCAGAAGCCTATTTTTTTTGGTAAGGGTCTTAATGGCCTCTGTCACGTTCGTGACTCATACTGGAGAAAACGTCGGCCATCGGCTGTGGCGACGGAGCTAACTCTGTGGACTATTGAGTGGGATGATAATCGTAGGGCGGATGTGATGAGTCTTAACTTCGCGATTGTTACCACGGAGCGAATCCATCATGCGGGCATCACCAAGGCGAAATTAACTTCCGCAACGTCGAAGAAATCGCTCAGTTAGCGCGGAAAAACGAGGTACAGAAGCGGTTCCGGGATGGGAGAAAGACGCTTCTCTGGCTACTCTTCATGATGAGCTGGATTTTTCAGTACTGTGAACAAGCTTGAAGGATCTAACGGAGAAGCGAATGAAGCTTTTATCCGCAATCCCCATGGAAGGAGCACAGCACTACTTTCACCGTATCATGGTAATTTTGACTGTTTTGCGTTCACAATTCAAAGGTTCACAAATCTTTAAATAGGACTAGCATTGATGCAAGAACCCTGATCGTACGGGAACAGATCAGAGGTATAGGCCCCTGATCTGTTCTCATGACAATAACGGTACGAGGTACGAAGTGGAAGTCTTGGCGAATGAGTCTATCGTACCGACTGAATATTGCGCAACAATCCCATATTGCGGGAATATGTCCAGCATGTCTCTCTCAACAGGATCTTCAAAGACACTCTTGAATTCGAGTATGCTCTGGATAAAGTAAAGAAGACAGTCGTGTATGCCTTTGAAGAAGGTTGTCCTGAATGCGTCGTAAGAACGAAGAATGAAAGTATGAAATGGAATTGAGGACTCACCAAATAGATAAGGTAAAGTTCCTATCAACGTTTTGGCGAATAGCATGGAATTATGCAAATTACGGTAGAAAAAACCTCAGAAGCAAACCGTCACAGTCTCAGATCGTTGTAGATCGACAACTGTGTTGACTAGACTTCATTAAGTCATGGTTAACCATAGAAAGAACTTCAATATTATGCTACGGAAAAGTGACGCTAGCATCTCGAAAACTAGAAAACTAGAAAAGAACACTCTCTACTACTCACAGAAACACAGTTCCTGGGAAGCGCTATATTAAATGTAGCGATTCTCGGGATGGTACAACATAGAAGAACTAACAGTTCGGTCTAGAAAGGTGCTGCAATCATCTGTCTGAGAAACGTAGGGCTTTAAACCCATTCCAGCCTTTCAAATCCTCGGGATTAGGGGAGGTGGATTCAGTTTTTATTCATAAGGTCCAGAATGTAGTCTCTGGTATGCCTCTTTCGAAAAAGCCTGGTATTGGGAAATATGGCAAAGCCATGGAGGCAGAAGAATGTGGTATAGCCAAAGTGGACAGGAATGATATAAATAATTTAAAGGCATGCCAATTGATAAGTCTAATTTGGTTTGTTTTGGTTACGCTAGAGAAAGTAATAGGGCAACCCATTTCATGAATAATTCGATAAGGATAAAGGAAACTTATTTTAAAAAATATCCACTACATCCAAAGTTACACGAATACAGGGCTAAAAGACTGGCACAACCTGCTTTGTTTGAGTTAACTCTTAAAATCAAAGAATCCTTAGATATCGAGAAGTAACTTTAGGTAGATTTCGTGAAATTGAACGTGCCTGTCAGTCACGATACAATGAAGAGGGCGCTAGTGAAAAGGGAGATGAACCCTACTCTCATGAACTGGTTGATTCAGTACTTCGCGGAGAAAACTGTAGTATGTAAACTGGGATCAAGCACCATTAAGAATCAGAAAGGAGGTGTTCTCTCACCCATATTATGGACTCTTGAAGTAGGTGAAGTCTTAGTCAGACTGTCAGCTGGGGTAATATGTCAGAAGCATGTTCATGATATCGTAATATCAAGGAGAGAAAAATACTTGAGGATCCTGCGTAGTGTAATTTAAAGGTACATCAAATTTTCAACAGCTGATGTCAGGAGGAACCTTAATGTTTAAACTTAATAACATCAAATTGGTGTCATTCACAAGAAGACAAAATATGACTAATTCGCACCATACACCTAAATAAGAAGGCGTTGGACGCACACGAAACCTCGTTTCTCCCGTTCTCTTTGGAAAAACGACCACCAGTCTTCACTCAGGGATGAGCTTCCTTGAACACGTCCTGGCATCAGCGCATAAGGCTGCTGCGGGAGCTCGCTTAGGCTGCTGCGGCTCTCAGTTGCCTAACGTCCAACCATAAGAGATCGATCGCGATCTACACCCAATTGTGGTAGAGTTCATGCTCTTGTACGGCTCATCTGTTTGATCTGACACTGCTAGAAATGAGACATAGCTAGGGCGTCTCGTACAGGTACAGAAGCGAGGAGCCATGCATATTGCACTGCCTTTGAGCCGCCAGTCTTGTTTATCAAGATATTCGTCTCCACAGTTATAATTCTTGAAGATCGAAGGCGAGTCTCCTTGATTCCTAGCTTGTTCGCAGGGAAATATGAGTATGGCAGGTGATGCACGAGACAGATGGACCTCATCATTGTCAATGTTCTGTACTGGCCAAGATGAAGGAGATTCTTATCTGAAGATGGCACAATGAATTAATTCCAGAAAAAAGATGAAACTGATTGAAACCGAAATAGAAATCTCAGTGGTTAGGGTATTAAAATCTGATGAAAATGGGAATTGTGTGCTACATTGCGTGATTCTAAGTTGAAGCATAGAGGAGCAGGGTCACTTTTCTAGTATTTATTGAAAAACGATAGTAGTAATTCTATTATTTTTATTGATATTATTATAAGTATCCCCTCCAAGGAAATCGGCGTGTTCTCTCCAGAAAACACGAGAGAAAAGATGTTGACATGTGAAGACAATTGACACTGTGTGCCGCGTTATGTGCGAATGTTTTTTCTTATAATGAAGAGCTTTTGAATCGTTTGACGGCGCAGAGGGAAGATTATCTCTCTGACAGCAATTCCTCTACTTCCCAACCTCCTCTGCTGACAGAAGGGAGGCGACGCTAGACGAAAGAAAAGAGGCCTAGCCCAAAGTAATCTTACAAACAGTTCCATGCAAGGCTGTCTGTGTGACAGGTGAGGTGTTTAGTCGGTAGTCCGGTTGACACTGGAAGTCCGACGCTCAGGGCGTAAATAGCCTTCGCCGCCCAATAAAAAAAAATTAGTATCATTATTTATAATGTTCGTTGTAAGACGACATTTTCGAAGACAGAAAGAACAAAATGCCACGTTACATTTCGGCGAGTCTCTTCATAAATAAGTCATTGTGGATCGCTTATCGTTGCAGGGAGAAAGGGGAGACATGGTAATTCTTCGACCTTCCAGGAATCCCAGCTTGCAGGAGACTATACAAGACATGAAAGTGTCGTTTGACAAGACTAAAGACCCTGACCCAAAGCAACATAACAAACAATTCTAGGATAGTTTCTTCGTGTGATGGCGGAGATTATTAGCCCGTTGAGTTCAGTTGCTTTGCTCTCAATGAAGCAAGCAGAAGACCTGAAAGGACATCAAGGAAGCTTAGGTACTGTTCTATGAATCTGAAGTTATTCTTGCTAGTTGTTCTAGCATCTTCTAGTTTTTAAGTTTATTTTTTCCTTTCCTCTACATATCTGTGCCCAACAACCGTCAAAGTCACTACGGTTAGCTGAGGTTTTCTGCTTGCAGGCCTGCATACGCAAAGAGGCTATGCGATTTGTGGTAAGTGCTGATGTACCATCTGAAAAGATGTGGATGCGTCAAGGTTGCTCATTGCCATTTTTGCAGCTGTTTCAATGGTGTGAAACAAGTATGAATCTCTAGCTTGCGAATTTGATTGGGTTTTGTGTCGGCACAGATCTGATTTCTGGCTTCCAGTCCCTCTTTTGGAGGCATATCAGGATCGGTACATCAGTATCTGCTTTAGTGCCTTCAAAGTGGGTCATGAATTTACTTTCTGAAGTGAAGTTCTGTACCGTTTCCCATCTTTCACTGCTTTAAATACTATCTTGTCAGAAGTTTTTGTATCTATAATTGCTTTTGGCATATCCTTTCAGTCCTCAAAAGGGGTAACTCTCAAATAGATTATTCTCAAAAGGGAGCAACACAAGTTCAGGTAAGCGTCCTGTCCAGTAGAGTTGTCAGGATCTTTTATTTCCTGAGTAATATTGATTCTGTGCCAATAAGGACATTGCTAGGACATATTGTTTTATTACGATTGTATTTTGGAGGTAGGATATGATCCTCAAATGTGTGAATTGAAACACCGAACATCTGCCTATTATTTTATATTTTTGACCAAACGAACCCCATTTCTTCTACACATATGTCTCCCATCAATGATCATGGCCTCATCGCCGCATCTTGAGCACTTGCACAAGCAAACCTGACAATCATTTTGCAGACCATTCATCTCCACATGTCTGCGGTTAAGTATCTTATCCACAGTTTACTCAATAAAGTTTAGATCAAGATTTTATTCGTAAGACGTATCGAAATCGAAGTCTCTACTCATATGAGGTTTCGCTCGAAGATCGATACTCATCGTAACACTGTTGAAGACATTATGTATTTGGGTCTATTCGGTGGCTTATTACTTAACAGTGAATCACTCAAATAATGTGACCTATTTTTAGCGGATTAATGTGCATGTGCACAAAGTTGAGCTTTGAGTAAATCAAATGCATTCAATGGCGACGAGAGTGTGGATAATGTTTGGTTAATGTTAGTGGATAACAGTAAAAATGATAGTGTTCTACTTTTTTTTTCTTTTTGCAAGTAAAATGTTCCGAAAAGAGGTAGTCGCGGCGATGGAAAAAGATGAAGACATGTGTGGTATTCTTATGCGGATCGAGTGTATGAGCTTAGAGATTGAAGTGCAAAAAGTTAAAGAGCAAGTAGAAGACGTTGTAACTTTTCAGGTAATTTATGATCAGATTTAGGCTTACGGATGTATGTAGGTTGATTTGGTGAAAGCGCAAAGGGCTCGTCGACGTATGATAGACAGGCTATGAGAAGGTGAGGAAAATTCAGGTTTAAATATGAAAGAGATTAGAAAAAGGGAAAGCTCTAACAAAGATTTTATGATGAAATTTTATTCAAGTGGTAATAAAGTGTGAGCAACCTATCAACTAGGTTGATTTACGCTTTGAAGATCAGTTGTTACTCACGCAAACTAATTTATGCTGGAAACAGCTGTTCATCAGCACACTCACAACTTTTTGCCCGCCCCTATTTGGTTACATGTCAGCTTTTCAACTGGTTGTTCTCCAAGTGCTTAAACACACCCTAACAAATAAGACAACACCCAAGTCGGCCACTTCTGACACCAGTTACAAAAAGAACAAACATATTTCCGCTGAAGATATTTACACAGAATCTACTATCAGCCCATCTACAAGTACTTAATAATGATCGCTAACATGCAGTAGCTCGGCTAGCTAAGTTGAATTACACTTAAGACTTTCTTCAAGATTTTACCATTGACTTATGGCACTTGCCACCTTTTGCCTATACCTTACCGAACGTACGTGGCGCAAGCAATAAAATCAAGTAGAAAGTACTTTAGATATTTTTCAAATTTAACATTACACGTTGACCAGTAGGTTGGTACGGTGTTAAGTGTTAATTTGAAGATGACTAGCCTCTTAGTAGACACTTTATACAGGAAGAGATAATTTGAAGATGTTAGGTGGATGTCTAAGAAAAGATCAAGACAACAGGCTGCAGCCCATTACTAAGAACTGTCTGCACAACAGGGCAAGGTGATAATCATTGCTGCTTTAGTTTATTTTTATTTATGCGTGACTGGGCGGATGGACATTAGACAGATAAGAAACCTGATTTGTAGCTAAACTTCTTGAAGGAAGACAAGGTTGTGCTCCTATGCGCCGCTTGAAAATCTTACTCGAACTAGATATAATAAATTAAACTGGTCGGGCGGTTGGTCAAGTAGTCAGCAAAGATGTTTAAATTGCAAACCTTCCAAATCAGTCCATTTATCATTTCACAGCGAGGCCTTGACGCGTAAGATTAACAACAAGTAGAGTTTTTCCCTGAAATAAAATTCAAAGTTCATTATAATTATGGATATTTCGAAAGCAAAAAGCAATGTTGCAGTTTTGAATTTATCTTGAACAAATACAGATCGTAACACTGTGTTAGAAACACAAACATGTGCATTTAATTACTATCATTATAACTTTGTAGCTTGTTTCAATTGAATCGACCCAAATATACAAGAACGGCAACCAAAGATACAATTTGCATTATTGTAACTCAACAAACAACTTCTGCAACAAAACTCATTTTGGATTTTCAAACAATTAAATCATGGTTCATTGCAATGATCCCTAAAAGTGATGATTCATAGCACACATACCCACACAAATCACATGTGATATACCCGCAAACATACATTAAAGAAAGGTTAATTGTTAACTTTTCACAATTTATGTATCAATTTACCTTTGGGCAGTGGATTTTCGTAACAAATCGTTGTTACTTGTTTACATTCCGGTTCAATATTAAGATAGTATCCAACTTCAACGAAAATACAAAAACAAGACACTGCGTGGGCACATTACTAATAATTTCTTATTTATACTTGGCCATAAATAGAGTTGTCTTAAAAAGTTACAGCGACCGTTATTATGAGGTTGTTTGCATTTTGACAAGATGATGGCAAATAGACCGTTTAAGACATGACCTGTTGCAATCATATTAACAATAGTCTGAGTTTGAATTTTAAAAGTTTTTGTTGATATAAGTCCTAACATTCGTTGGAGTCGAATGCAAGGCTTGTAAAAAAAACTTGGCCGAAAGTAGAACTCAAGTGATCTACAAGTGGATTTCAAGATGAATTTGATGGATTTACTAAGACAATAGACAAATAGCATTGCAACACCCGTTACATTAAAATCGACAAGGAAACAGAAATAATATCTTATTCTTACTTTTTTTGCTTAAATGTTCGTGATATGCAAAATTCTGTAAGCAGTTCAAAGCAAAAATGTATTATGAATATGAAAGTTTTATGTTTGCTATTTGTAATTAACGATCGGTGTCAGAAGTGGGACTGAATGCATTACTTCAAAACTAGTTTTTATGTAAGCGACAGAGATTTATATTTCAAAAGAGAGAAAGATCCATGACGGAAACTATATTAGCAGAATTAGATTTAAAAATTAAGTACAAAGTTATTTAGATGATCCTAAATAGGAGTATGCCATTGGATTGTCATGTACTTTGGCTGTTACTACCTCGAGAAGAAAGTTAAAGATTGTTTTATTTTTCTAAAGAAATTCGTCATCTCTCCCATACACTATCAGTGGACCGTCAAAGCCATCCTCCCATCTATCAATTATCATAAATTATTTATCTTCACCAACTACTATCTTCACCATTTTATTATCTTCACCAACTTCACAACTAATCTCGAGATAAATCACAACAAATCGTTGTCCTCATCGTGCCACAAGTTAGTAGTCGGTGACAGGAAAGCATATGATGGCATAATGAATCTGATGAGAAAGAATAAATCAGAGTTTTCACTCCAAGACTCCAGTCGCTCCAGTCGCACTCCAGTCGCACGAAACCATTGTCGATACTAAAAATGGTGACCTCTCTATTGTTAGACAAGGAGATGCTGAACGATATCACTGAGCAAATGACACAGCTCAAAACAGCATTAGTTATCAAGATAACTACGATGAGTAACCCCATCTTTTCACAATGGCGCTCAAGTCAGGGGAAGACCATCGCAAAATTATTAAAATAAAATACGTTCTGAACTGCAAGGCAACATAATAATAGCTCGGATTGAAATACCTAGTCCAATGATTTAGTTGCCAGCGGTTCGGCCACGTTTTTCTATGACCTGCTCCTATGAGTGCGTTGCTTGTGGGTACGAGCACAAAAGCCAGTTGACTCAAAGGAGAAGTCTACAAACACTCTTAGAGAACGTTAAAACAAACTATATGATTCTCCAAATTTTCTATGTCTGAAACTCAAACCCAGGGCACCCGGCAAATTATTCAATTCAAGCTAAACTTGGGGGAAAACGTACACTGGAAAATCAACCTCAATAGCTTCCAGCAGTTGAGCCTGGTTTCCTGGTTACAAGAACAGCAGTAGACAGCAGAGACTGAACAGTCCATCCTCCTTCCTAGACTGCAGTACCCTGAAGATCAAAAGAGACATGCAGCTTATTATTGATAACACGAACAACACGATCAGCACCGAAACAACAACGTATTATTTCTGTTTGCACACGAAACCGTCAAAAATTTAATGACTTCTTTCGTGGCTCTAATGAAAGATCCGGAAATTCTGGATAACCTACAGGTTGTGTAGGTGTAACCAAACGAAAAGGAAACGGATGCCTTACCCAACTACTAAATGAAGTTGTCAGTGATCAGGAAGCTCAGCATATTGGCAATTAACATAAACTCTCTCCAGAGGCATAAAAAACGTGAATTACTGTAGCAGATATAAGGGAAATGCAGGTCTCACTTAGAATCCTTCCAAACTATCTACAAAGTTGTTTGGCCACGGTGGCCACGCTCCACCTCCGTGGACACTATGGCCACATACTCAAAGCCTTGCCTGGGTCACACTATACCCCGCGTGATACCGGGTTTGTCCTAGCATCTAATCTACACCAAATAATCACCATCGGGTAGGAATTCACATATATAATTATCAGTAGTAAGCTCAACGGTCTTTGTTCTCTGTTGAAATTGTTTAACTACCTTTATCAAAGCTCTCTATCTTGCAAAGCTCACATGATTTACTACATGGACTATTCGTATCTGTTTCTATGTGATGTACCCCCAAACTGTGAGCGCCTTTAAGTGGGTTTGCTATGCCGAAAATTTGACAGGATAATTTGGCTTTGATATCAAATATCTGTCCATTATCTGTAGTAAACTCAACGCTCTTTGTTCTCCGTTGAAATCGTTTACCTACCTACCTACCTTTGATTTTACATCTGCCATTTTGCGTTTAGTCCTCGATTTTACATCTGTTATAGACTCACATATATTATGCCACCGAGAACTCGCATCTAACACTGCCGTTTGACCGGAGAATGAGCCATTTTTACCACATGCACACTCACCATGTACAAACTAGTATCATAACGTCACAACTTATGAGCGCGAATACTTTGAACAAATTCCAAACCGAACGTATTCTACGCCAAGTTTCCAGACGTCTTGGTATTTGTAAGCAAAATTTGATGGAGATACGATCCCTTGACGGAAATGTGGAGCAATATGCATTAACATTCTCTTGAATGTTGTATCCCTCCACACAATATTTTCACGTCCATTTAGGTGCAGAAAGCAAGCACTCGCAATATCCTCATCTATGTTGTATTATTTGAAAGCTCTTTATCTTGCAAAGCTCAATTGATTTGCTACGTGGAATATTCGTTTCTATTTCTATACGATGTAAATCCGAACTGTTAGTGCCTTTAAGTGGTTTCGCTACGCCAAAAATTTGAGCGGGATGATTTGGCTTTGATGTCAAAGTTCTCTATCATACGAAGCTTACTTAATTTGCTAAAGCGAGTATTAGTATCTGTTCCAATATGATATTTCTTCGAACTATTAGCCCGTTTAATGATTTTCCTGTACCGAAAACATGAACGGAATTTGGTAATGTTAATAAGACAACGGCGAAAAGTGCACCCTTTACGAGCATTTTCAGATGACTGAAAGAGCAGGAACCGGTTCGGATTAAAAGGAGACAGGAAAATTAGATTATTAATAAATAGACTGCGACTTTTCTTTCTACTTGCTGCTTAGTACTAAAGATCTATCCAAATTGAAGTGTGGTCAGTAGATAACACACAGCAAGGAAGTGTTTTCTGCTGAGCTTGTCATACAACTGCACTGGTGGCGAAGGTGTAGGGCATGGGTGCATGAAGCACCAACACTTCATGTACCCTCCATGAACGAAAAAAAAACTGCTGATCGAACGGTATAACGGTAATCTCATTTTTGCGTAAAACAAGCATATGCCTCTCAAAGCTTTTGTGTGAAATCGAACAGATATACTTATACTGTTTCTATCTCTGTCTGAAACACGTCCGTCGAAAGTGATAATGCTTTATGTAGCTACGACAGAGGGTGATATTATATAGCACTGAAATTACAAAAAAATTTCGATTTAACGGTACCCGACCGAAATAATTTTAATTACATTTGAATTGATACATTTCCTATTATTTTTTTCTCTATCTGAGAACAGTCACCCAAGAATGATATCTGCATATATATAAATATATATGTTATGGTGCAGTGTCAACGAGTGATGCGGATTGCTGCTTAATATGGAAAAGCCTCTTAGCTGACAGTATTGATGATCGAAGAATAGCTCGCTTTCACTCTCATAGCCAAAAAGTGCAAAAAAATCAAGGTACCCAAGAACAGTGTAAAATTTGGAAGGTTGTGGTTCACGAGTAACAAAAACTAAAAAGAAGTAAAAAGCAATAAGGAGTCGCAATAATTGTGGGCGAATTAGAAGCATGGTAAATATGCATCGTGGCTTATTAAGGATCACAAGTGTGAAGGCCTTTATCAATGCAGTGCTCAAGGCACAGTCACCACTGACGGAAGCTAGGCTGGGGAGCGGACGACCTGTGGGAATAGATGTAGTGAATTTAACTGTATGAGAATCATTACGTCCTCCTGTAGGTCTTGCATGTACCAATGAAGACCTCGGAACGGCGAACTCTTAGTATACTGATGGTCACCTCAAATTGCAGAAAGCGAAGGGATTGCCAAAATATGACGAAAGATTCAGCAATATTTCATGGTTCCGAGGATTACCAGCATAACTGAATTGATTCTTAGCGACTCTCTGAAAGACCGCAACTTTTTACGGCGCGAAGGAAGGGAGCTTAAAGGTGAAACTTGCTTCTAGTACCGCTCAGGGCTCAATCCTCTGCTCCTGCCTGTGGATAATCTCCTATGACAGACTGTTGTGGCTTGACGATGTCGCGGCGCCAGTCTCTAGTCGCACAGACGACCAGCTCGGACTAAATATGCTAATTCCGCCAGTAATGGACTAGATGAACGCTCACGGTTTCACACTGGCATTTGGAAAAGCCAAAGTGGGCAGGTAACGGTCTCCTAGCTGCGTGCATTGTGCAGGAGAGGTTGATAACGCCTATCCCACATTCTTCTCTTGCAAAAGATGGCGTATGCTGCGCGATGTCCTCTTCCACGAAATTGTGGAGCTCTGTCCGGAAACGGTGGTCGGAGAAATGTTGAAAATGGTTGGCAAATGGGATCACGTGGCACAATTCGCTCGGGCAAAGCTAACACTCAAAATTAAGGAGATGGAGGAATATCTTTTCTAACATTTCCTTGCCTCCCCTCCTTCCCGCTGGAGAAATGATTTCCAAAATAATCGATATATATACATAATAATCGATAGCACCGTTACACTTAGAAAAATGAGAGGCTAGGTCAAACGGATCCAGACTAGGTTCTCAGGTTGACAGGGGAGGTGTTTAGTGGGTAGTCCAGAAAGTACAGTCCCTGCCATAGAAAAAAAGAAGATGCCTTCAGATGGCACCTCTGCGGGAACTTGCCTTTGAAAGCTGGGAAAAAGATCATGGCACAGCAGGCACAAGGATTCTAGCAATGTATCTTAGTATTATCCTTCGCGACAAAATTAAGTTCGCAGCCAGGACGAGATTTCTAAACAGAATAACTAGACGGATTCAATTCAATCTAAAAAGTAGTTTCGGGGATCTGATCTTAATTGCTTTGCATGTATCAATTGAACTTTCGCTGGAATTTCCAGGCTACAGTTGGTGCAGACATAGTGCTACCTGTTTGATCCATTTAACCTCCTTCTAAATGATGAATAAGGCACTTAAATTGTACGATTCATCTTTGAAAGAAAAGAAGTTGAACGATCTCTAAACTTATGATATAAGTTGCTCGTATTTACGCTTCACATCACACAAATCTTATTTCTGTTTTGCTTTTCTTACTTTCTGCATCTCTCTCCTGTTGCAAGGAGTCAAAAAGAAAACAAAAAACTACTTAAGAATTACAACAACATACATTACAGCAACAGCAATGACTTGATGAACTGACTTGAAAAATGAGTCCCAGGAATTAACTATTGGTTATGATATATTTTTTTTGCTAACTTTTTCTAATGACAACAATAACGAACTACTTGGATTTTCTGCACATCATTGGTAAGATTAAGACATACTGCAAAAACCCATGTGGAGGAGAAACAAGTCCGTTGCCATCGTAGTTAAGTATGATGCAAAGCTCAATGTTTTTATTGTTGATGTTTTTGTTGTTATTGTACTAAACCAAAAGTTGCAATCATGATTATGGTGATCTTTTGGGTTTCGTAACATATGTGTAAGGTGATACGCTTCCGGAGTTGGTAGCACGCTGAGGTTTTATTTGAAGTTGATTCGATTAAGATTGTGATGTTAAAGGAGAGCCTGAGTGTTGTGTAAGCATTCAGAGGCAATGTAATAACTAACTTCGCCGATGAAAACCTTTGCGAGTTATTTCAGATATTATAACTCGATTCATTATGTAACGTATTTCAGGCCAGAATCTATCAAAACGGCAGTCACACAAAGTTGATCCTGATGTTGACAGTAAGAGCATCCATTTAAGGATTGAAAATCGCTTTTGAAAATATTGAATGAATGCTATTTCTGAGATGTTTGATTCCTGGAACCTTTTATTTTTCTTTCAGTTTGGCGCCATTTTTCAAATATTTTGTTCAGTTAGTGTGGGGCCTTTCATCGAATTTCCATCTAATAGCTCTGTTGACTTCCTTCTATGATAACCAGGTGGGCACACAAATATCCTATTTCATGTTTCTCTGACACAGTAGTAACAACTAACGCCATTGGTCATAAACCGTTAAGCCGGTGCGCGAAGAGCCGAAAGTTGGTCATTATTGGTCAGGGCTTCCTCCCCTCCTTTAAAGACTTTATTTGAAGACTTGAATTTAATAAAACAGCTTACGTAGACGTTTGACAACAGTGACTTTTTTTCGAATTTTCTTTAACGCAAGTTTCCGGGACTTAGTATTGAGAAGTTCAAATCAGGTGTGGTTTGGTTTGTGGGATTCGTATTTACTGGCCGACTAAAGCTGGATTTTGTGATGAGAACAACCTGAAATCGTATTCGGCAGTCAAAATAGTACAACTTTATGTTTCAAAAAGTAAAGCCTTAAGCAATCTTCCAATTTTTTTCATAACCAAAAGAAGAGAAATACGCAATAGCACATAATTGAAACTATCAAGATCTGAATGGCTGACCAGTATCATTGAAGTCATAGACAGATGGGTTATCACATCAGCTGTGGTGACAACCAAACTGTCAAAATTACTTCCAAGGGACAGTTAGGAGTCAACCGTCAACCGTAATTTTAAGAGAAAACACCTGGAAATAGAAAAGTAAGTCCCAAGGGGCTACCCACATGGGCAATGTTAGGACCATGCTTATGGGGCCTAGTTTTCGATGGCTTTTCGAACTTAGTACCGTGGCAAAGTTCCTTTTGCCTACGATGATGCCATACTTGTCTTATTCGAGAGCAACAGCCTGGCTCCAAACAAGCTCAGATCCAATATAGTGTCGAAAAATTACAGCATGAAACAAAAACAACAAACTACCACTATAACCAAGGAAAAAAGAAGCTTCTAATAGGGAAACTTATAAGGCACCCATCAGTCAAAATCGAAGGGAACTATATTAAGAATGTCGCAACACTTTAGTACTTTGGGCACTGACTGAGCCCACTTCTGAACTCACGGAAACATATTGAAAATTCTTCGGGTCAAGGCATGGCAGACTTTCCGCAAACTAACCCGGATCCCCTAGACAAAATGAAGTTAAAATTGAACACGAAAATCTTAATTTATATGCTCATGCCCTTCATAATTTTTCTACCAACATAAGCTAAGGAAAGGGTCTTCGTTTCATCTTCATGGTATACAAATTCAATGCATAGGAAACCTTCAAAAATACAAAGTCGCAAAAGAAAAATATTTATAATATAAGCGGAAATAGCATAATTCCAGCAAATTTTTTGAACACTGAAATCTACAGGACACAGTTTATGCAATCATCTTTAAGGAAATAAGAATGAGGGCGAAATATGCCGAAAGGGATCTATGACTCCGATGCGAAAAGCAAGCATTATCCACATCCTGGGTAATGAGTCGACGCGGAGCTAGGAAGTACGAACCCTTATTCTGAGAGAAGAACAATTGCTTGTCGAAAGGATGATCGCATTGTTTAAAAAATAGCGTTCTTCAGAGTTGAGCTACTCACTTCGGTAGAAATTGCGATGCTTAACATTGACGTTCGACTTGATGTGGCTGTTTACGTCAACTGCTGAGGCACAGAATGTGGCAGAATTCAAAAGGTACATACATCGGAGCAAACAAAGCATCCACTTCGCGAGGTAAATTATAGGTATTCCTATACGGGAAGGCGATTTGGTCACGACGGTCAGGTCCTCCTCTACAATAGTGTGTAGATCACTCAAGGTTGTCTCATTCCCCATGTAAGTCATTAGGCAATTCTGCTGTCCCAGAAGTCCAAGAGAGCTTGGGATTAGCATCTTTCAAATCTCAAATCAGTTGATCTACTTTGTTTTGTACAAGCTGTAAATGGGTTAGCTTTTTTTATATTATATTTCATGTGATATTCCTGATATAAAAGATGGAAATGCATCGCTGAAACCTCCAATCTCCAAGAAGTAATAACATGAGAAGACGATCCACTACAGGGCGAGTCTGTAACGTAGATGACGCGATATTAACGTGGTAATATATGCTCGATGCGTTAAGGCGTCTATCGTTTTTTTTTTTCAATCCACATGTTGACGTCAGGAACGCTATCAGTCTTGCCCAAAAACTGCCTGTTTGAACGCTCACTGTTCTGGCCACGGAGTGGGGTAAGCAGAGATGTTTTCTGGTGAAAGGACTCTAGTCGTCCTCTAGTCCAACCCCACGGCATTGTTTTCTGGTGTTGCGATCCTTCAGAAAAGATCAGAAACGAGGATACACCATGGAAAAGAACAACAAAATATCTGGGACAAATCTTTGACAAAAAACTAAAGTTACGAACAAACTACTATTCTACAAGCAAGTCATAAGTCCGACACTACTATACGGAGAGAAGGGCACTGAACCAAAGGACGCAAAAAAATAAAAAAGGTCTTCAAACCTTCCAGAACAAGGCACCCATGAGAATCTTCCAAATTCAATGGTACATGAGAAATATAGACAAACAAAAATACATTACAACAGACACAATTGACAAATGCATATGTGACCGAGCACTGAAACTATTCATCAAAATCGACCAACATGACATCAAATTGCAAAGACGCAGGGTCTCTGTAGGACGGTGAGAATCTGAACCTCAGACTGATAAGTCAACCATAGTAAACTCACGATAACCTTACTGGAAAATGAAAGCTATTTATGTCTTTTCTTGTGTGCTGGACTACCAATAATAACCGGATTATCGACTAAACACATCTCCTGTCACACCAAGAACCAAGCCTGGAACTGTTTGTCATATTCCATCAGATCAGGCCTCATCAGTCATCGCCTAGCGGTGTCTTTAGGTTAAGGGATTTCAGCAGGGATTGATGTGAAGAAGGAAGTTTACTGTCAGAGAAATCCCTGTTCCCTCTGTTCCGCCAAATGATCCATAATGCCTTTCTTTATAATGCCTTTCTTTAACCTTCCAATTGTCTTTTGATATCAACATTTTCCCTGTTTCGTTTTCTGGAGAGAGCCCGCCTATTTCCTACGAGAGATGTAAAGGTTCCAGGGATGCATGCGAAGACAGTGTTCCAGGCGTCATATGACGTCATCAGGCAGAACAAGCCAACGTGGGAAGGAGGTGTGACAGGCGACATCCGTCTGCTCCGGGCAGAACAAACAAGCAGGGGACGATGATTTTCCCTTTCTATACAGGTAAGACTGAAAATACCCATGCCCACTCAGTAGTTGTGTCAGGTAAGAATCAGTCTCACACAGCTTTCTGCAGAGCCACGGCCCCAAGTCACTGATGAGACGTGCGGTCCACCTATCTCGCGCTTCATTTCCCCATGTCTCATGCCACAAAGCTGAGGTTCTTCTCCTTTCCACTCGGCTAACCATTTCTCTCTCTGACCACCACCGACATAAGTAGACTCGCCTTCATTCTTCAGCAGGTAGCACTAGGGGGACAACCTTCGCGATAACCAGCACTAGCGGTTCAGAGACAGTGCAGTATACAGCTGCTATCTGTAAAGCTGCTTTTCTCTGTACCTGTGCGTGACACCCTCGATACGACTCCTTACTAAAATCGTCAACCAAGACTTGGGAGCCGTGCCAGAGAACTGAGCAGATTGCACTCAAGAGATGACATCATTTACTCGAATTTGGTCCTCTGATGTTGGTAATAAGGCGACTGATAGACGACACTTTCAGAACAGCCTTATCCGCTGACACTTATCGAAGGACCTCATCTCCGAGACAATAATCAAACTAAGACATTTTATTGATTCCTTCGACCCAACGATTGTTTCTTTAAGTCGAACGGCAATAACACGAGGGGTCTGCTTCTTGCTCAGTATGATGGCCTCGGTCTTTTCCAGCGTTAGACTGAGCTCACAGCCTGTCATCCACTCGCTCACTCGGCGCGGTATCGTACCCAATTTGAGTTGCGCCTGTTCGACAGTACGTCCGACGATTAATTCTGCTTCATCATCTGCGTAGCCGATTAAACGCGACTCATACAGCAGCTGCTCCCTCAAAAGCTTGTCTAACGAGGCATTCCTTAGGCCCGGACCAAGAATGGAACCTTGCGCTACCTCTGATCTCTTTTGTTGATAATAATAATAAAGCAGTTCTTTAGTTGACATAACACAGACGCAACAGAGAAAGGTTGTTCTATTATACCAACTGCAAGTAACACCAACGAAGATCCATGGGTACTAAATTAGAGGAGTTGGTCAATGAACCGCGATCAATGACCACTGCGTGCGTAACGATACCAACACCAAGAAATCATTCACGTTATAAAACTATTATAATGTTTTCTGTTCGAAAAAGGTTTTTTTCTTGCATTTGACTTCAAATTTGAGCATATTGCAAAGAAGAAAATCAGACACCACAAAAGCTTTCTACAGAATTATTCATACGTCTGAAAAATTAATTTATGCAATACAGTAAGTATGATTTAAACTAGCGTTTTTTTAATGCATATATTATGAGATATTTTCACATATGACTGTGAAACCAAAGAAAATGAGGGGCAGTGCATTTTCAAAATATCTTTTATACAAAATTAATACTTAAATCTTTACTGTATTTCTTTGTTTTTCATTGCATTTTCTCACAATCGCTGAACCAATTAACATGGCAACATCATTAGGACCAGGTATGTTAATTTCTTTCAATTTTAACATTAAACCTGAAGTCTCAACAGACAATTTGGTAACAATAACAACAAGAACAATAAAAATCTAACATGGCCAACATAAACAGAAGTTTTAATTCAGACAGTTATAAATGAATGAAAAAAGTTTGAACTCTCTGTCGTGCAAACTTACAAGCGATCCCTGAAAAGATACAAATTAGGCAAATCAAAAACCAAGAAAGAATCTTTTTTTTTCTCAAGAAGTCAAAAAACTTCTTAACGTCGAATTTAAATCAAATCAGTCTCAGGTCACTGGCATAGAATGTAATTAAAAGTAATAAAATGAACAAAGTGGATATCAATCTACTCTTGAACAACACAACATAATAAAAATTTATAACAACACAATTTCCGTGAACTACAATAAAAATTAGTCATAACCGCCTTTAACAAAAAACAAATTCAACAGAAATGAACTCGGTGACATGTCAGCTTTGCCCGTAAGCCGCCATTGAATAAATCAAATTCGTGGAATTCATCTGTTTTTTTGTAAGTCGTAATTGTTAAACATTGACAAATGTCAACCAATCTAAGATGTTACGTGATTTTTTGGGTAAATGTTAAGTTCAAGATTAACGAAAAATGGCGATTTTCATCATCAGATAAAATGCTGCCACCGAAGATGTTTTCTCATCAATTGAAAATTCATCTCGTGCGGAATTGGGTTGAATTCTGTAACGGCAAAGCAATGTGTGTATGCCTAGAATTGCGTATACGCATATCAATGGTACGCTGAGCGCGACCTATTCATAGTAACATAATTTTCCAAATTTTCGTTTTATTTTTATGTATTTTCACAATGTGTAAATGAGGTTTTTTTTCCTTCTTCTTTGTTTCGTTAAAAATAATGTTAATCCTTTTTTTGTTTGTCATACGATTTTATCTAATTTTATATGTATGTCATTACGGTGACCCGAAAAGTATCATGTTCAGATTCGTATTGAAAATTTGAAATTCTTCAATATGCTCCCGAGATTTTCCATTTAATTTAAATTTTGTTGATTTGACATTAAAAATGTGGGGAAAAATTAGTAGAAGGTCCGTTAAATGTTCTATTATTTGATTATGAATTTAATTAAATATAATAAAGCCTACATTTTACATACCCATAGTTCCATTTAAACTCGAAAAATAGAAAAATGACGAGTATTAGTAGCGTCAATAAAAGACTAAAAATGTAGGTTAGAACACGAACAAATTAATTAAGTTTTCGCATCGGAGCGGATAGAGATGTTAAATCCGATTTGATTTAAATAAATAATTATTTATTAGCATATACGATAAAATTGAGATAATCTATGAAAACAAAAGTGAATATTTTGTGTCGTTTGCAATTCGATGTTTCACCTTTTTGGTGAGTATTACCGAACATAACGGACAACATAAAAGAAAAACGAGGAAATGAGGAGGATTATTAACAACTTCAACATATCTGTTTCTGATCAATGGGATTTTTCCCAAATAAAATGGCAAATACAGTCCATGTTAAAGGTACAAGGCGCAAATATTTTGCGCTGGAAAAGGATTCAATACAACTTCTTCTTTATTTCATAGGACTACCGCTGCTCTCGGGCCACCGCTTTCCGGCAACTGTGCCTCCAATTGTCTTGACTGATTGACGGAGTCCTCCAGTTTCGAACTCCAAACAGCGATTTCCACCAACAGTGCCTCCACATGTATCGATCCATTGACCGCGTCCTCCAGATTGGAAGTCCAAGCAGCGCTTTCCACAAACCGTGCCTCAAAGTTTCGTCCATTAACAGCCTCCTCCAGTTTCGAAATCCGGGTAACAATTTCCGCAAACAGTGCCTCCAACCATTTTTGGTCTATAAGCCGCGGCCTCTTATTTTCAAATTTAAGCTACGATTTCCGCAAGCAATGCCTTCAACCGTCTTGATCGATTGTATGCGTTGTTTACTTCCACAACCCAGGAAGCGAGGAACTGTCTTCGTCGACAGAGTTGGACAAGCGTTTTCTTGGCTTTTCTACTGGTCTTCGCCCTCTAATTCTTCCAAGAAGATCATCCTTCATTCCTCCAGATGCTTAACACGAGCCGCAAATTGCAGCACTCAAAAGTCTTATAACATTTGAGTCCTTCGGCTCGTTAAATATTTTACTAATCTCATGGTTATATTGAATTCACAGTAGGACGACTTCTTGTTTCTCTGCTGTGATCTCGCCCTATAAACCGCCTCTATAAAGCATGCAGTATTATTGTGGATGCTTGGATGAGGATCCATGGTTCTCATCTACAGTACAACATTAGCCTTACCACAGCTTTGTATACTTGAGACTATATTTTACCGTGTATGCCGCTGATCTTCAAAACCGTCAGAGCTGCATAAAATATGTATCTTTTGCCATGTTTAATCTATTACATCATTATTTGTCAGTAAAGTAGCGGCTGAATGGACGAATTTGACAGCCTTTTCAATATTTTCATCATTTTTGTATGTGAGTCCTCTTTCCTCGGCAGGTTCGTGACCTTCATTTTAATTTCGTTGATTTGTAGACAACTTTGATTGACTGCATCATGGAGTTTTAGGATAAGTTCTTTTGTAGTTGATATGGAGCGTGAGAGGATATTGATATCATTCGAATATTCTGTTCAATATACCTTCTGTTTTTTTTTTAATGAGCACGTTGCAGACATAAATGACGTGTATAGACGTCTAAACAGCTCCGAATCAAAAAATTACGAACACTAAGATTTTCGAAAGAAAGTTACACTTTTGACCCGAAAAACCTTTTTTTTCCAAAACCGAAAAATATTCCCTGACTATTTACGAATAAAACATTAAGCACAATCTGCTTCTAAGCACTACTATTTCCTAGGACCAATCGTCGCTTTAATAACAGCTTTTATTCTTTCTGGAAGACTGTTGATGCAGTTAATAGTTCAATAGCGTCCTTGAGTTACCATGGTATTCGCTCATATCACAAATATTCTCCTTGAAAATACCCACAATTGGGATTAGTAGAGCAGTCAGCTTCGGATTCTAAGCTACTTCACATATTATCGAAAGAGACTTAGCTCAGCGGAATTGACAGGACATGAAATAACGGAGATATTAGAGCCAGTAAATATATATTTCACATGTGTTGGGCATGATCACATAGATCATCATCTCGCGTGAAGATTCCATAACATTTCGAAAAGTTAAAATATGTAATAAATATGCATTTCATGACATCTGAGTTCTGCAAACTATTCATTGCCCCGTTGAAAAAATGCAGCGGTCCACACCCATCCACTGAAATGCAAGAATGTATTCCAACGGTTGACAGATGCCTAATTTTCCTCACAGCACATGTTTCATTGTATAGCTCATGTAACCTTGCCCAAACAAACTGTCGACTTTCAACTGCCGCGTTTAACCTGCATTTGTTGCTACATACAATCCAAGAAATCAATCAAATCAAATCCGGAAATTGTTTCTTCCAACAAGGAAAATAGCAGAAAATTATTCGAGTCTAGTTTTGCGCATATTTGCCGTTAATTTCAGTTATTTCCGTTCTTCCTGCGTGTCATTCGGGATATAAATATTTCATAACAGTAAGGAATAGTTGGGATTGAGCTTGAACAAAGACTTCTAAAGACTTTGGAGCGACCTAGTGCCTATAAACTTGACGGAGTGAGTGATGAGTTTCTCAAATAGAACCGTTTGTTTTCGAAATAAATCTGCACAGTTTACAAACGTTGCTAAGAAGCCAACCTTTCATGACAAAACAGTAATCCAAACTAACCATCAAACCCATGACAGCTATCACACCAAATGTAGCATTAAAAGAGTTGCCAACTTAAAGTCTTGTACCTCTGAAATAACACTCTTAACTAGCGAAAAACTAGCGGCATTATATTTCTCTACCTGATTTAGGTATGGATGACTTTCAATGTGAGAATAACTACGAGCATGTCGCGGTAATTAAACTACCTGAAAGAATTACAAACGAGAAGTATTTTCGATAGCGCATCAAACCCCTTCAAATTACTAACACAGTAATAAAATGAAAACATTCTCAAAATCTCAGTGTATAAGGTAACAGAATCGAAAATTTTTTAAATTTCATAATAATCACAAACATTCCTTATATTTTGAACAAGGACTGCATATAGTTTTTAGTATTGAATTTAATTTCATTCTGTTTTCAAAGGCTTAAAATCTATGATCTTCCATGAAATGCTTCAAAATTATCAATATTTACACCGGGGTTAAATACTCTGACAGATACATATGAAGTTTACTCTTTTGTTCCAATGAAGGAGAATCCAACCCTCCGCACAAACGGCAGTAGAAACAGTGTGTTTTCAGGCCTCTGATGGGATTTTCACGGATCTAGAACTCTTAGTGTTAGCCCTACTTTTTTGTTTCGTGAACATCCGAACGATGTTGATGATGAAGTCGTCATAGTAGGGACGAACTACTATGAAGTTCGTCATAGTAGGGTAAAAGTTTGCCATGGCTCTGCGGAAAGCCCTCTTATAGGTATTCTCTGAGAGAGGGGAGGTACAAAAATGGCGCAGTTTTTCGCGATGCTGTCTTTCTGTGCACCATCACTTTGCTTTTTATTTTTCCTGTTTGTAGAAGCATCCTTCTCTTCATAGAGTTCCCTTTAAGAAAAAGTTGTTCTTTAGCAAATGATGTACCCTCGGTATGCTTTCGGTTTTTTTGCCTCCTTTCCGAAATCAAAATTCTGGTACCAGTTAGTTTGAGCTCTTAAAAGGATCTACTTTCAAGTATTTTCTCCACTACTAGCTGGGATGTAATTACATTTCTCGTTCCATGGAGTTGTCTTCAATATTCGAGGACATCAAAATATTTAAGTCCACCCTAAGAAGCTAACAAATTATTCAAAGGAACCTAGTTGAACCTAGTGGACCTAGGAACCTAGTGCTCACTGCGTCCGACATTCGTTTATGTGAGGATCTTGACTATAGAAACTTGAGCAATTCCTGTTCTACTTTGGTTCGAGCTCATTTAACACATATGACAGTGTAGGAAGATAGTCCTCGAGCCTTTAATTTTGTTCAAAAGGCAACATGCTCTCCGTTACTCATAAACGATGAACAGCAACCTAATCGCAGTCCAGTTCCTGGATTTTTACGTCTGGACTTTCAACTAGGAAGCCACAGTCCTGTTTCGCAGAGAGACACTTTTTCGTACCGAAGGTTGAAAGTAAACAGCAAAAAGTTCAATATTGCATTCAAATATTTTCCTTGGGAAAAGAATGATCTACATGCATGTGTAAGGAAACGAAGGAAAGCTTATTAATAAAAGATACGGAAAAATACGCACTAACATCCGCTTTAAGTTTGCATTGAAGAATTAAAATGCGAAACTATGCGTTTCCACCTCCATTTAAGCTCAGGCAGCCATTACGTCCCTGCCGTCCATGCCATTAAAATCACCTATGTGGATTTTGTTACAAGCTCTCTATCTTGCAAAGCTCACTTTGGGATCAATGCTCACAAAGCTCTAATGGGACATTGGAATCCGTTTTTTGTGAGCACGATGTGTTATCACTTTTTAGTATTTACGCGAATGTTCCAACTATAGTCAGTTGACAAAGCTTTTGAGAAGCTTTGAAATAAAACGGTACATTGAGTGCCATTTTGAGTTATCGGTTTTGGGTGATTTGAAGCTTGGTTTCAAATTGTTTTTGCTTACATGGCTAACTTCACATTTGATTCATATTTGATGTCAGAATTGGATCTTAAATCAGAGGATAAGTGTGAGTACAGATCGAAATGACTTGTGACAAATACGTTTAATCTGATTGATTTATATAAGCTTTTTGTCCACAAGCAAAAGGTATTCATGGTATTCACTTCGTGGGATGTGAAAGAAAATTTTTTGTCAGGGAAACTCTAAGTTCTAATTTTCCTGTTTGAATACATTAGCTTTGACGGGGTTTATTCCAGTTTTCTTTTTTTTTTGGAACTATCGATAAATATCCTCGAACATCATTTTTCGGTTATTGATATAAGTTTTAGTTTCCTGTCACTTATAATCGTGTCGTCTGCAATTGTTGCAATTAGCTAAGCATCGTTTGTTAGAAAGTGAGACGTGTATACATTGTACAATGTGGGGACCAAATACGAACCTTGGGGACACCGGGAGTTATGCCCTTAGTTTTAGATGACTCTTGACTCGAATTTTGACATGGAACTTCCGGTTACGTAGGAAGAAGCTGTAAGCTTTTACTTTTCTCATTAGCCTTACATAGGGGAGCCCTTCATGTCGAACGGTGCCGAACGCTTTTTCAATGTCCAAACTAGCCTTTCCTACGCAGTATTTTGCTTTTAATGCGGCTTTGTTTCCTATTCTAACTCCTAATGCTGATGTTCAGTGAAATATTTAAGTCTGAAGTAAAACAAAAATTAGAAACTATGTTGTGGATGTCTAAGAACTTGGAAATTCGTTTCCAAGAGAGAGTTTCCAGGCGCATTTCGAATGTTGGCAATATAGTTATTGCCCTGTAGTTTTCACGTGAATGAAGATTATGGCTTCAAGGATTGGATAGTTTTTGCGTGTTTCTAAACAAATTTGAAGTGAAAACTTTTGCAACAAGCATTGAATCTTAAGCATTTGGAAACTATTGCTTTCTTTGGGAGAATCTTAGTTGCAATTTTCGATATTCCATCATATCCAGTATATTGCTGTTGCTTTTTATATCTTTCAGTTCCTTTGTAACTTCTACTGGTTTGATGAGTTGCTGGCTTGATATGTTTGCGGACGAAATCTTAAGATCGAAAGAAGTTGGGACTATAATTTTTCTTTTAATATTATGCACTCCTTGGGTAAAGGAATGGAATGTGAGGAAAACGTTAGCAAGGTTAGCAAGTATATCTGCTACTTCACTGTTAGTAAATATTACACAACTGTTCCCATTATTCTGGTAATATTCTCTTGACAGGGGGAGTGTTTAGGGGGTAGTCTGGTACCATGCGCTCCTAGGAGTCCCGCACTCCGGGTGTAAATTGCCTTCACCCCCCAACCCAAAAAAAAATCATTCTGGGAATATGGAATGCTGTATAGCTTTTACTTAGATATTCGATTTAATATTAAGATTTTTCGGGAATTAAGGTCCAGGTTCTGAGGCTTGTCATCCCATCCGTGGTTCCGGAGGTTAGATATTCATCTCCGTCTTCCATTTCTTTTGTCTAGTTAGGAGAGGATTCTAGTCTGACAAGAATCTTTACTTCTCGCTACTCATACCGTAATGTATTTTTAATTCTGACGAGGTTTCAAGTTTGTGAACCACAAAATAGGCTTTCTCCTGCTTTGGAATACTTCATCTTGGAGCTTTCTATATGATCTTTTCAAAGCATCGAATGTCTGCGGCTATTGCTTAGAAAAAGGCTAAAAATTCTAGTCATCTTTCGTACTATTAGCATATCTTTAGTCTTTTGTTTAAACTTAGACCATCGATCTTTTATGAAACGGAAAAACTAAAATTTTAATTCATGAGGTCCTAATGCAACGACGAGACAAACATAGACAGGTTAGTGCGGGGAAAGATACCTCTTGAAGGACACTTAACTCTGATAATTTCACCTGTTGATCATTCAGGGCTATATTCAAGGTACAATCGGGCATTTGCTCAAAGGTTGGCTTCTCAGGATATCTTCTGAAGTATTTATCCTGTTAAATTTGTTTGTTTTGATCCTTACAGCTTAATATGTATGCTGCCATCGCGACTCTGTTTTTTCTAGAGACAATACATAATAATTTGTCCTGAAACCTTACTTTTTCAGAGGGAAAAATAAAGCATTTTTGGAACTTGTTTCAAGGATCATCTCGATTTTATAGTAAATATAGCACAAATTTATGAAACTAACATCTCCGAAGCTCCCTTAGTTGGTAACATAGGTAGCTAGGCTAGATAATATATGGCATATAGAATAGAGACATTTCAAACGTAGTTTCGTTATAGTTAATACCATTCTAGATAATTAAATTAAAAATTGTTGTATACAGCTAGTATAAGTAAAACCTAATTTAATACATAAAATTAATAGAAAATTTGTTTGTACATAAACAACATAAACTAAAACCTTCCCTTTAAAGAGAAATCAACATTTAGAGAAAACATTCGTTTTTTTATCAAGCCTTAGAAAACTGAATATATATATATATATAATTTTTTTTTATTATTTTCTTTTCTTTTTTCGTTTCTTGTTTGTATTTTTATATTGCAGGGTGGCTATCTAGATGGACTACGTTCACATTTGGGTGGTTTAACACAGCGTGTGAAATCATGGTATTGGGGACGACCTCTTGTAAGTGCAATTGTATTTTTTTATATCCTGTCACGCTTCTTACCCCCCTTCCGCCCAACGAATACAATTTACAGACAAAAATTTAAAAAAGTAAATCAATTTCTTATGCTTTCAAATGAGAAAAAAATAAACCACCTTAAATGGTTTTCTGATTGCAAATTACAATATTGCATTGATATGTCTCGCTCTCTCTCTTTTTCGAACGAGTACCAAACAATAGATTTTGAAAATAAGAATTTCAAATGAGAAACGAAAAATTTCAAATGTATTCTAAAGAAAAAAATGTATTTTTTCGGTAGTTTATTCACTTAGATTCAAAATATTTCTTAATTCGTTCTTCTTTTGTTAGCACATTAAGTGATTTATAAGTTTTTCGAAATTTTCTTTTTGAACTGCTATCAGTTGTAGCGATCTTAGCCTTTTTTTATTACTAATTAATTTGTACTTTTGACACCGATACGTAGAGTAAATTATAAAAAATTTTAGTGCAATCGAAAATGTAAATTTTAAGCGAAAAGCTATAAATAGAATTAGTAGAAATCCAGTAACTCTTCTACTATTTTGTTTTGTTGTAGAGTATTATTAAATCTGTATAGTAAAATTAGCTTTTTATACTAAACCCCGTCAGTACAAAAACTTGCACTTCTAGAAAAAAAAGCAGTACAAAATAGAGTTTAAATTTGGTTTCATCTAAAATCCCGCCATGTCCATTTGTATAATGTAGTCGAATCATTTAATGTAGTTAAAATTAATCAATTATAGTTAACTGAATATAGATTGTCCAATTTATTAGTTGTAAATATTCTCTAGTTTTTTGTTTTGTTCGAAAAAAAAAATGAAAATCATAAAAAGTGATAAACTTCCCAAACGATTTTCCTGAAAAAAGTCTTGAACACTTGATTTTCAAAAAATTTTATTTTTGATCAACTGAATGATACACACAAAACGATTATAAACTCTGCTTCAACCGCCATTCGTTAAACATTAACAGAAAGAAGATTTGAAGCAAAACTTCTTCACAAATATTTATAAATTCTCAAACTTTTAAAAAATAAATTTAAAACTACATCGCTATACAAATGGACAGGACACAATAAATTAAAAAAAAAACACTTCTTTTCATGCTAAAATAATACTCGCAAACGTCTAAAATATCGAGCAAAATAAAATATTTTGAATTTTTAAAACATATTAAAATATAATTGCACTTCTAGCATGAGGCACCTCTCTTCACTAATACATGACAAAAATTTCCGATCGTTTGTCTCTGTACATAATTTTTGGAAAATTCATACACAATGTCTTTTGGTGAAAGGCATAAAACAACACGAAAATTGATCAAACATTTTTTCCAAACACATACTTTTCATTTTAAAATGTCTTCCTTTTTGTTTTAATTAAATATTTGAACAAAAGTTTCCAAGCAAGCACATGCGGCAAAGGTAAGTAATGTTAAATTTTATTCAAACCAACAAACTTCCAAAAACTTCCTTTAAAAAATCTGCATCGAAGTTTCGAAACGGCAATTGCATACATGCAGCGAATATGCATGCATCTTAAATTGAATGCAACAGATAACGTAATTTCTACGTGTGCACATGTAACGAATGTGCAAAATTAGATCAAGTTTTTGAGTATTTTAACCAACGTCCAGATAACATACAAATTGAATTGCAAAAAAAGCGCACGCGATGGTACAATATTTCTTCGTTTGTAGCTGATAGTATTCAACTAAGAAGTATTGTAGTTTATGACCACGTTATAACAACGTACTATTAAAAGGCAACGGAAATTACACTTTTCTTTTGTTTTCCTTCCTATTATATAAGACAAACGACAATATTATCTGAATACAGGAGCGTAATTGCCTTTCTTGTTGCAATTGGCTTTGAATTGTCGTTGATAAACCCAAACTATTAATTACATCATTATAAGTTCACAACGTTAATTTGGAACATGTCATTAACGGTCTTTTTATACACGCATCACTTTTTTCGCGGAAATAAATTCGAACGGAATAACACTTTTGCAAGAAGTCAAACATTTGCGGTTGTTTGGCGCAATAACGTCTTTAAAACGAATGCAGTTGAGATCAGAATATTACGCTTGTTTAGTAGCTAATATGAAGTCTTTTTGGGGCCATCTAACGTCTAGAAAACGAAGCACAATATTAGCAATTTAACAGTCTTCCAGTGTTACATACCAACTCATCACCTTCCCTAACAAACCGAAAACCCAGTCTAGAACTGTTTGCCACATTACTTCGGACAAGACCTCTATAGTCTCGCCTATCGTCGCCATCAGGATAAGAAGATCCCTCTTCCAGCGGGAATGGACAGAAAGGAAATCGATTACTTAAAGAAAAAGCCCCCTTCCTTTCGCGTTGAAACCCAATCGAAGATCTTTTCTTGGTAATGATAACCACCCGAGCACTGTTTGGCACACGGTTCCGGTTGTTCTTTGACATGAGCTTCTTTTTACCAGAGTATCTGGCGATAACTCGTCTATTCATTCCCAGAAACGTGAGTGCTGTCTTGCCCACCGTTGGCAGTTGAAGGAGGTGTGGAAACCATAAGTACCATTCTCCTGGCGAATCTGGTAGTTAGAAGACTGTGACTTTCCACTTTTGTGCAGATAAGACCGAAAATACCCGTTCCTGCTCAGAAACAGCGTCAAGTAGTTATCAGCTTCGCAGTGCTGTCAGTTGAGCTATAATGCTCTAGGTACTACTTTGGTGCGCAGTCCGCCTGCCTCGTATTTAAATTGCCTACCCTTCCTGTAACAGAGCGAGAGTCATTCCTATGACTTGAAAAAGGCTCTGCACTTTCTCTTCCGCAACACAGCTAGATCCCCGTTCGTTCCTCACCCAGAAGAGCAATAGTCCTTCCTGTCTCCTTGCGTTTAGCAGCCCGTCTAACTTTTTTAAACACACACAGAATCTTCCTTCTTCAGTAATGGCGCACAATACATGGTTATCGCACGCACGATAACCATCAATGTCAGTTCGGAAGACGTGCCGTATGCAGACGAAATCTGCAGAGCACCTAGTTTCTGCACCTGAGTTTAGTCGCTTCCAGTACGGCTCCTTCCTGAGAACTTCAATCCAAATTTCTGAGTGGCATAGTTAAACCAACTTTACTGGACTTATCAGTAGACGTATCTTGGTCACGCAAGTCGACCAATTTCAACCAATAGTCTAGGCTGCAGGGTATCGGCACTCAGTCTAATATATTACCGTATTTATTCTTCTGCGGTCTTGTCTGTCGCACTCTGACTTGATCGAAGGACCTCATCCTGTATTCAACCATCAAGCCAAGATATTTTATCGTTGTCTTCAATTCGATGGTATCATCGCTAATGTAGTCGCTAATGTTACATTCTGATCTGTTTTTTAATCAAAAGGACGAACTCAGTTTTCTCGACGCAGTCTCATGTCTAGTGTGGGGTCTGGCGACTAATAATAGCTACGCTTATAAGCCTGACCTCTGCGGTAGCTGCAGCCGCAAAAGCTCATCATACGAAACATTCCATTGGTCTGGACCAAGAATAGAACCTTTCACTGTATGCAACGTCAAATCTATTCCACGCCAATCCCGCAATGTTTTCTATACGAGCATCCGGTCTTCGATGTAATCCCTCAACATCCGTATTAGATACTCCAGTACCCTAAAGGGTTCCCTAGATTGTTATCCCCCAGCTTAACGTTGCCTGATGACATACAAAAACAAAACCAACGTGTGTCAAACGGTTCTATGTTGAAGTTAGATACAGAATTCTGAAGATAGTCACAACATGATTCCTTGCGTCAAGTGCACGAGAAGTAGGATTCTGAGTAGGGACTGTGGGCTTATGCCCTCTAGACCGCGTTCACTCCTTTCCTAACCAAATCGTGGATCGCCCAACCTTTATGACACATTGCTTAGGTGAAAGGATCGCCAAAGGCTCTGTTGGCCTCTTCGAGTCTCTCTCTCCCTCCCGTAGAAATGTTTCTCGAGCCCTTTTCCAGCGCCGTTCAGCATACATAGGGTACGATCGCTGTTGACAGCTCCGGATCACCCTTCCTCTTGACGAGCGCTTCCTACCAGCATTTTAGGATCACACGTTCCTGCGAGTAGGCGTTGAATGTGCTGAGCAAAATATTAGCGTAAAGTTGGTATACCAGTTCAACTGGAATGCCATCCGGCACCGTGTACTTTTCATTTTTATAGTTTGCACCGCTTTGTCCAGCACGTTCCCACTAGAATAGGGGACAGTTAATAAGACACTTTCACCATGAAGCATCGAAACAACTGGGATGACAGGGAAAAGCGTGCGAACAATCTTGTTCATACCACTCGCATTCTGCGTAACTATAAGCTTCTGCATAACAAGCTTATAATTCAAACCTTATGCTAGCATTTGGGAGTATGATTTATCCTGATCTCTTAAACTTTTGAATTTGTGCCAGAATTTTTGGCATTTGCAGCGGCTTTTCAGCGATTTCGGCGAAAACCAATACATAATAGGCCATTCTCTCTCACTCAGGCCACTCACCATTCTCACCTAGTGCAGTTCATCACATTTTCGGCTGAAATTGCACTAGTCCCCGCCTAGGTTTCACCCCCTTAGTGAACTCCGGCAAACTATTCGACATCAATTTTGACAATATAACATCCTACAACTGAAGGTTGGGCTACTTCGCGTCGAAAGCCACACTCTTCAATTTTGAATACAGTTTACAGTTGGTCACTCGCTGAATAGTACTCCAGTGCCCCCCATTTTTGTGTCACAGACACAAAGGACTTCGAGTCGAATGCCATGGCCGAGATGATTCCGAAGCAACCTCTCCGGTGAAGGGTAGATATGTTGTCAACGTTCATGACGACATGTTCAGTCCTTACAGAAGTTTTCAGGGTTCGTCTTCTAGTTATTTGGATTAGGTATTCCCCTATTTAATCGACGTGGCATTGATATCCCCGCCTACAAGGTCGGGCCGGTCGGCCGCCTACTTAAGTAGACAACAATGATAAGCATGCAAAGAAGCCTTCCTAACCTTTCCTTAATCCGAGAGATATTCTACTCATTCATTACAGTTACGTATATTTGTTTGCGTCAAATCGGGAGTTGGTTTATTCCATTCAGCTAAAAACACCATGTGCCATGGATTTTTTTGGGTCTGCATACCTAAAACTGTCAATCTGAACCACATACGTCAAATTTTGACACTTCGGTAGTCATTTTGCAACTACGTTTGCTTTGCTTCCAAATTGATTCTAGCGACCAGTTTGTGAATAATGACCGACCCTCATAACTCTACTCATATGAAAGCACTCAACCTTAGCATCTTATTAGTTTTTATCTCTACTTTGTGACAAAAATACAACGGATATGAGTTTTACCGATGAAAATTGGTCAGGATTTTCCTTGAAAACAGTTGGCGTGCCAAGATGTTTGCGGTGCGATTTTAACCGCAAAATTTTGAGTTACTCTTTTCCTTCCTTATTTTGAACAACTTTTTTCACCGTTAGATAAATATATATTATAAGCATAAACTGTCGAAAAGATCTTTTTCTTCGTAATTCAATTAGCTAAGAAAAATATCCTTTTTGAGACATTGTAACTTAAAAATTTGTTGCAAAGCATGAATAATGATGTAAATATAAAAGAGTAGCATAAACTGTAAAAACATCATTGACTAATACCATAGAATACCAATACTATCAATCACCAAGGATTCCTTCGCTTTGAAGGTCCTTGAAAGTCACTGAAAGGAGCTTGATTTGCTCTTGCTTCAATTCTTTCATCTTTAACATCATTCATGCGCCGATCGGAACCACTTACATGTTCCTCGCAACCACATTGACTGTGAACATTCACTCAGAGGTCAGTTGAGACCATCCCCTTGTAGCTAATATTTCCATAAATCCTTGAAATCCTTCCCTGAGAATTTATTGATTTATGAATTATGTCGGGAGTAGCACACAAATTTTTCAATATCCATGGTATTTAAGTATTTCGAACACATTTGTTTTATTTTATGTGGTACAAAACAGGGAACCCAGTAGTCATTTTTGAAAAAGAAGTAACTGACTCAGGTCGCAAAAGTGTTTCTTTAATTTTCAAGACCATCTAATCGTCATATTTCTAATTCGTCTAGTTGTTACTTTTTCGAGTTGGAATATTTTCAATGGTTTCTGCTCTTTTAAAACTTAACATTATTGCTGCACTTACAGTTGTCATTTTGACACATTGGGGACAGAATCGACCGTCTTTCTTAAACAAACTTCACAATATTTACATGAAGGTATTTATTGAAACATATTTCATATATTATTTCTTACTGGGGTAACTTCTGCACCGATCCTTCGTTCCGGCTGTAAAAGGGACTCCTTGAACTGAAGATGCGATCTGGCAAGGGAGAAGGGACCTAACCCGGTATAATGTGACAGACAATTCCAGCCTAGGTTCTCGATGTAATGTAACAATCGGTTCCAGACTTACAGGCGAGATTGATTGAAGCCGTCTAGTGGGTTTCTCATGCTTCGATAGCCCTAACTTTGGGTGTAAACAGCCTTCATTCATTCCCCAACCACAAAGAAATTGGTATAATATTATGTATTGACAGAAAGTTCGTTTTACAGATTTAAAAGGTAGATTTGCTGCTTATTTCTTGAGTTCTAAAGAAATTCTTGAATACATTTGTGTTATTGAAGTTCGACAAAGAATCCGAGGCGTTTTTGACTATTTACGCAAATTTGCTAGTTGGCAGTATTGGCTTGTGGGCAAGTCAGACATGTACATATTTAAAAGTGTAGGACTAACACATGAACTTTGCGGAGCACCAGTAGGGACAGGTTTAGTAGCGGATGTTGACGCTAAATTTATCCTGATTTTTTCTCAGCAAGACTCAAATAAAATTAGGCATGTATAATGGGATAGCGAAATCTTTGAGGTTATGAAGTAAAGCGTCATACCTGGCTTCCGGATAGATATTATACTGGCATGATTCTAGCAATTAGGAAGATGCGACACTTGCAGGCGGACGTAAAATATGTGGTCAATGTGCACAAATGCTTTTTTCAATAATAATTTGAAAGCTTTATTTGCTATTCCGTCAGATGTAGAGGCTTTTTAGAGCTCTGAGATGCAAATTGACTATATTTGTTACTGTTTGCAATCAATAGGCTACGTTTTTTCTTGAGACATTTGTGTTCCCTTTATTGTAATATTCGTGGAACTTATTAGAAAGACACTCTGCTTTCCTTTCGCAAGGATTAACCCATGTACCAGTATCTTCTCTGAGAGCATATGGCATTCTAGGTAAGCATATATGTTGTCGTTTCAGTATTTTGGACAGCTACCTGTTTTTTGGTGCATTGTGTTCATGGATGCTGAAAGCATTGTTTCAGCGATGTGTTCGAAACTTGATTGCTCTCATTAGATAGTTTCCACCAATTTTCAGGAACGGCTTACGATTTCTTTTCCACTGAAGTCGCTTTCCACTGACAGCTTATAAACTTCCACATCAAGTTCCGTGTTGTATACTCGGATGCTGTATTTTGATGTGCTATTGCCTATTGCTTTCTGAATGGTATTTTTCATTTTTTATTTTTCCTTCCTCGCACAATTCAAGGCATCCAGGGACTCTGAGCTAAAGAAATATTTTAATTAGTAGTTTGTGGATGCCAATCAGCTTTTTTCGAGGAAAGGCATCGCTTAAGTGTATACTAAGTATTTGTTGCTGCCTTGTAATGAAAATAATACCTATCAGATATTCAACAGAATTTACGGAATGAAGAATGTCCTGAAATATTTTTATTGATTGACTTTTGGAATATGTATTAATCAGCTGTTTTGAAGGCGGGGAACGACTTATATCCATACTGAGAATTGGATCCTGTTTCCATTGAGAATTGTGCAGATGCGTCCTGTGAGACGCACCCGTAATTTTCTTCTGACGCCAAATCGAGGAAGGAAATCGCGAAAGGAAATGAAGGTGTTGTGTTTTGAGGGAACATTCACGATCGTAGAAATTATCACGTCAACCCAATTATCAGTCACAATCGAATTATTTGAACTTTTTCGCTAAAGATTAACTACCAAAAAGCGCTGCTACTACGCAGGGACATGATAATGGAAGAGATACGAGTAACCCATGTAGCAAATAAAGTGAGCTTTGCAAAATAGAGAGCTTTTCTTCGCATATAAATATAATGCGTACGCGTACGTGAGCGGCGGGATCCTGCTAGCTACCTGACCCTTGATGTGTGCATAATATTCATAGTTTTATAATATTTTTCATAAAAATATTTTTAATAATATTTTTGGTGTAATCTTAGTAAATCTGACATGATAAAGAAATCGATACGAATAACTCATGTAGCAAATAAAACGAGCTTTAGAAGTCAGAGAGCTTGTAAACAGAACGACGGACATAAGTGGAGGGTTAGTAATCGTCGCCGTTAATGAATGTGAGAAGTTTTTCAGAACAATAGTATGAGTATAGTGTAAAATAGTATAAATTGAATACAAAATTTAAGAGAATGTTAAGGTATATATCTTTACACTTTTCCAATCTGCCTATCTCCAACAAATGTTGCTTGCAAAAACCACAACATTGGGTAAATTAGAGCCCAATACTGTTAGTTTGACAATTTTTTTAAACGCTTAGATTGGGAGTTTCTGGGATACTTAATACTGGTTAATATTTATTGCTAGTTCCGCTGTAGTTTTCAGGAATCTGAAGGACCAAAGCCCAAACACTATAAACACTGAACTTGATTTACGCTGGATAAGTCTGTTGTTTCGTTTAAAACATTAAAATATTCGGTAGTAGAGTTTAAACCAGGCCATATGAACTGCCAATACGATCATGGCAGTGGTCAACCAAAGGCGGTGACGACTTCGGGAATGGTGGAGGAATTCCACAAAGCGGTATTGGATGATCGTCGATTGAAAGTGCTTGAGCCAACAGACACAGTCTGCGTTTCTAAAAGTACGGTTCATTTCATATTATCTAAAAATTTGGGTATGAGAATGCTGTATGAAAGACGGGTGACCGTTTGATCACAAGATTGGGACGAGATGTTTCAGTTGAGTATTTAGTGAAATTTCACTACAACAAAGCAGCATTTTTGTACCATTGAATAACCATGAATGAAATACGAGTGCATCACTTCACACCCGAGACAGACGAACAATTAAAACAATGAACTGAAACCGGGAAAACCGGTTCCAAAGAAGGAGAAGACCGTTTCATTTGTAAGCAATGTCGCTGCGTCGGGATTTTGGGTTGCGCGTGGGATAACGTTCGTCAACCACCTTACAAATGGAAAAGCTGTCAACGGTGTGTGTTCTTGAAATTTACTTTGACGTTTGATTGAATAAATCAAACACAGAGGGCTACATTTGGCGAAGAAAAAATTGTTGTTTCATCATGACAATGCCTTAGGTTACACAACCGTTATTGAAATGACCAAAATTATTGAAATAAAGTTGTAATTGGTACCTGCATACTTATATTTCGTCAGATAAAGCCCTTTGTATTATTTTCTGTTTTTGTTGAAAGTATGAAATCGCGTTAAATAATTTTCTAACGGTGAAGGTGTTATGTTGGCAGTTTATGGTTGTTTTGAGGACCAAGATAGTTCTTATAATTAAAGGTGGAATAAAATTTTTTGAATATCGCTGGAAAATGTGTACTTTCTTTGTGGGATAGGGCACTTCTTGGACCATGCTCGTATACGAACAATATTACATGATTTCCTCTGCTTTTGGTTATTTTTATCGAAATGTAACCGCGTTTTCTTTTCGGCCTTCTTAACTAGGGCGTCGATCCAATATGCAAATCAATATTCCTATTAAGTGTATGTAGCAATATCTAATTCGATAGTGAAACAATATCAATTTTCACTATTTCGTTCAACAAATAATGATTTTTGCAACAATAGTAAAAATTTCTATTTCTGCTCTCAATCTACATATACTTAATACTCATTACGTTCTACTTTTCTTTGATTTAAAGAAGAAAAGAAAAAAAAATATAAGCCAGTAATGATCTTATTGCTATTCACTGAAAGACAATTTCAATTCAAGTGTAGTAAAGAAAAGATTGAAAACGCAAACTCGAATACAAAAAGATCTGATCACTGCATTGATGAAAATAAATCTGAATTGCAAGCGAGTAGACATAAATAAAAGTAGACACAAACTAGACTAGATCATTTCCTTTAAATTGATTAGAAATCTCTAATAAATATTTTCGAGAAGAAAGTGAATAAAGATTGTAACGATGGTCGCGGTTTAAGATTGATTTCGTACACTTGCTGAGATTTATTGAATTAAATATGACGAAAGGCCGAGAGCACATGCTTCAATTTATTATCGTACATTATTTATAATGAGACACACAACAATAAACATTAAACCTTCAAGTTAACAAAGAAGGTGATTTCAAACAAAATAAGTATCACACTTTCAAATCTAAGCCTACTTAGCAAAAATAAAAACTTTATTATTAAATGATACAAAGTATTCATTTGCGTAGTGTGAACAAGCTTTAGATTATCTCATGATGATAGTCGTTCAACATTCAAAGAACTTACCATCGTAACGCAATCTTAACGACCAAAACTGGTTCTTTGAATCAATGCTATGATAGAGCATGTACGTGCTTGGAGAAAGTAATGTGTAAAGTTGGCGCAATGTTTTCACACAATGCAAGAAATAGTTGTAGTCTTACATATAAATGTTAATTCAAGTAAATGATTACATTTGGCGAAGATATGTTTTGTCTGCTGTCTTCAGCGATTGTGGATTTCCTACGAAATGTTACTATATGCAAAAATTATTTGTTGGACCTAATCGGTTTGATTTCGAATCATTTGATTGGCGGAATTTGAAAAAAAGAATGCATTGAATTCCATGGTAAATTTGAAATGGAATTGAAGAAATAAATAGACCATCAACTATTTGTGGGACGCAATCTTTTTAAAGTTTTTCGAACAAACAGGAATTTAAATGTTTCTGGAACAGTTGTGAAATTTTAGCCAAACTAGACGTATATTCATTGTTCCTCATTTTTCGTCCTTCTAGTCAATAGTAACAAATGAAATAAAATATATAGAAAGTCAAATAAGCCTTTTCTACAGGTTCGAATATCTCATAATAGAATGCGCCGTCCTAAAGCCAGTGATTCCAGACCAAGACTCCATAGGTATGAGAAATTAATTAACCTGAACCCGATTTTAAGCTCTAATTTACTCCTATTGACGAATTTTTTATCCTTGTCAGAAAATAATATAGAAAAACCTCTCTTTTTTGATTCTCGCAAAGCCTGTTAACATCTCAAGGGTTTAACTCGCAGCCAGGCCTATAATTTGTTAATTTCATATCATATGAGTCATGTGTAAGCCACTGTCAATGATCTCGGCAACGAATTTTGCATTTCAAACGTGCCTGCACACAACAATGCCATCTTCTAAGCTTCCTAACCCTCTCTCATTCTTGTTAGATGATCGAAGGACACCTTATATCACCATACAAGGAGAGAAGCCGGGAACGTCCCAGTTGGAACGCTCCCCAGGGGCCAATTCAAGATGGCGCTAAGCTAACCGATGTCATCCATGTCCAATAGATTTATAACATAAGCTGACATTTTATAAAGCAACGAATTCGGTCAATAGTCCTGCGTTCAAGAATTGAAAAGGGCTCTTCCGATCTCGTAAAGGAATCTATGCCCACCGCAAATAGCTTAAAATTGAAAAATTCTCCAACAAATTAAAATCAGGGCGGGCGCAAGGCTCCATTCTTGGCCCGGACCTATGGAATATCTCGTACGACGAGCTTTTGAGGTTGCAGTCACCGGACGATTGATTGATTGGCTACGCAGATGATGTGGTAGTACTAGTTGCCAGACGTACTGTCGAGCAGGCGCAACTTAAACTGGGTGCTATAATGCGTTGAGTGAGCGAGTCGATGGGAAGCCGTGGGTTTAGCCTAGGGCTTGAATAGACTGAGGTTGCCATACTGACTAAGAAACGCATCCCTCGTGTTTTTCCCGTTCGGGTCGGAGAAATAATCATCACGTCAAAGGAATCAATAAAATACCTTGGCTAAATAGTTGACTCGAAGGTGAGCTTTTTCGAGCGGGTTCGAGCGTCAGCAGATAAGGCTGCTCTGGGAGTGTCAACTCTCAGTCGCCTTATGGTCAGTGTTCTTGTACGGCTCCAAGGTCTGAGCTGAAAAGTCGGCAGCCGAGAGGAAAGGAGGAGGACCCTAGCTTTGTGGCAGCAACCACAGGTAAACGAAACGCGAGGCAGGTGGGCCACACAGCTCTTCAGTGACTTGGAGCCGTGGTTCTGCAGAACGCATAGTGAGACTGATTGTCATCTGACGCAACTATTCAGTGGGCACGGATATTTTCAGTCTAACTTGTAAAAAATGAGAAAATCACCGTCCCCAGCTTTGTTGTTCTGCCTGGGGATGACAGATGACACTTCCCACTCCTTTTTTGCATGCGGAAGATGGACAAGACTCCGTTCGCATCCAGAAAATGTAACGGCGAAAATGATGAAGTCAAAAAACAATTGGAACTGCGTGTCGCATTACGTACGGACGGTTCTTCGTATGAAGAAGGGCATCAAAGATCGCTTGGCGGCGCAGGCGGAAGAAGGATCTCTCTGAAAACAATCCTCTTCCTTTTTCATCCAACCGTGCTGAAAGAGCGGTTTCCCTTAACCAGAACTCGCCGCTAGGCGATGATTTATGAGTCCTTGTCCGAAGTAATGTGACAAACAGTTCTAGGCTAGGTTTTCGGTGTGACAGAGGAGGTGTTTAGTCGGTAGTCCGACACTCAGGGCGTAAATAGCCTTCACCTCCCAGCCATAAAAAAAGCAGATCCTATGTTATTCCGAGAGAGCTAAAAATATCCTGAAAAGCAATGATGTAGCAAGCTTAACTGAAATAAAAAAGTTCACTTTTAAGATACCAGAAAGTAAACTTATATGAAGGGTGGGCCATTTAACGTTTGTAGTTGAAATTATTGGTTATTTTGAAGTGGGAAGGTTTGATGACATTTTCAATGTGACAGAATGTTAGTTTTATGTTTGACATTGACAAATGGATCACTTTTCCCTTGAACAAAGTTGGGAAATATTAAAAATTTATTTTCAATGTGGTGAGTCTTCTACGCAACCTGTAAGAAATTTACGAAAACAATTTGATAAAAATGATGTGACAAAAAAGGAACTTAAGGATGAATTTGTGAAGCGAGTTCTTGAAACTGGCTGGTAATTGGATAAATCTTTGGCTACCGCGCCATGTTAAGAGATTTTTTGTTTTCTAAAATTGAAGAGCACGACAAAGATGACTTATCAAATAGGGTATAGTAAAGCTAGTCATGGCAGTCATTTGGAAAGTGTTGTCTTCCTTAATGGAAAAGTTCAATCTTTCTAATAAACTCATAACATTGAAATAATATGCATCAGGTTTTATAGCTGATTCAAATTACTAATCTTAAATGGCCGAGTCTGCATTACTTGCTCGACAGATTGACGGACTTATGGAAAATCAGAACAACAATCAAAACCAACAGTCATTAAAGTCCGGCTCGATTTTGAAATTGTCAAATGCATGTCAAGGCATGAATCCTAGCACAAAGTCCCCTAGCAATAAAATATGTCATACCAGGAGGGTTCTAATTGTAATGAGAATTACTATGATAGAGAGAATTTAGGTGTAAAATGATTAAATTTTTTACAAAAGCCATCTATATTAATATATTTTAAATATCCTTTTTCCAGAGCTAGCATTGCCTTTTTATGAGAATCTTTTTCTTGGGTGCATACAAAACCCTATACTGCTGCTATTACTTTATCATTCTGGCTTGGTATTCTTGGCTTTTTTACGTGTCTCGCTGAATTCGGCACATTAAGCTTTCATTTTTGGCTTTTCTGAAACTATGAAGCCATCATTCCCTAATTACAGCTAGTTTACGTCTTCCTTAGTTCTAACCTTATTATGATGCATTGCTCAACCAAAAGATGAACATCTCTTTCATTTTGAGGACCACTAAAGAAACCTTCGGTTTGGCCAGGAATCATCTAGAGGTCAATCATCTCTTTCCCAGGTTTCGCCTTTTTCAGGAGCCCTCAGGAGTGAAGGGTTTGTTTATGTCTGAATACGTATCGTACTTTAGACTGGACGAACGTCTAGAATGGCTCCCAAGGCTCCTTCGCTTAAAGAAGTTTTCGACGTTGCTCTGCAAAGCCGCTTTTGAACCATCAGTGTAGATACGGAATAGACTTTCAGATTTCTTTGCTCTGGTCTGAATGTTAATCTTGTATGGGATCGTTGCGTACACCACCGGTTAGGTTCTATGCAGTTCCTTTTTACTCGAAGCGGGTGGCATCTCATTGTGTTTTAAAATGTCCCATCTGCGGGTGGCTTAAAAAATTTTTCAGTAGATTTTAATCTGATGTTTGCAAGTTAAATAAGAGGTTGAAACCGACCCAGATTTCCTTAAAAATTTGATGAATCAAGATGCCGTGGATATAACCTTGAAAGAAAGCAATAGTACAGACAATAAAGGACGCTTTCATTACCGTGCCAAAGAAGATGAAATCCAGGATGAATGAACACCAACCATAACTTAGCAAAAGTGGGATTCGTTCACTACAAACACAATTTATCAATCTGATCTGGTTCCTTGTCATTATTTTCCAATTTTTTGTATTAAACTTCTCAGAACTTCGCAATAAAACCATTGAATCAACATGTAGTCAAGAGATGGATCAAGAAAATGTTACCGTAAGTGTAACCAAAGGAAGGAAACATTAAGAAACCCTGAAAGGTCAGAACACATCATACCCAGCAGGGTGCGAGTTCTCACAAGTTGGAGAACTTGATGTAAGGAGCGGACAATAAAGGTTGCTTCTGCAAGACAGGCCTGGTAAGGACTAACTTGGAAGTTCGGTGTCAAGGCTCCAATCAGATGGATCTCACCAAACAATCAGATGGATAGATAATGAATCAGATCGATAATGTTTAGTGCTGCAAAGGACATCTGACGGCTTAATCTGCCGAAGGAACACGTTCCAAAATCATGTTCTTCATTGGATTCATCGATTATGATGATAACTGGAGAAGACCGCTGATAATGAAAACTACTGGAGGTTAAGCCATGGAGCCCATTTCTGGAGGCTTAAAAGGCTAAAAAAGATGCTAAAAAGAGGCTTCTATGATAATCAAGCGGCAAATTTAATAGCCCATAGATGAGCTCCAATTTATAGGGGTGAGTTTCATGAGTCTAATGAAAATTTAGGAAAGACCTTCTAAGGAAACTGTTACCAAACATACTTCTAAGTTGTTAAAGCTTCAATCAGTGCATTTGATTGCTAATCCTCGTAATTAACAAGAAATAATTATGCTGACTGTAACACTGACATTTACCATTAAAAAGATATTCTTGGATCGTCCCATTTAATTACCTAGAAAGTTAATTTGTCTGTTCAGTGGCTTGATGGTGTGAAATTTTTTGCAATGAAACAGCAAAAAAAAACAGCATCTATTACAACCAACGTAATTATACCCGAACATAATCTAATGTTCATGTCAAGTATCTTATATGTGGTAAAACTCGAAAAAAACACGAATATTTCAGCCGCTATGAATTTTTTTTGCCATTATTACCACTTATACGAGCATTTCCATGGCTTAATTTATATGCATGTATGCAAACATAAATGCTCGTATGAGTAATTAAAGATTTTTCTCGGTGGCATCATTACGCAGTTGAATAATTTTATCATGTGTTGTACTCGTTTTTTGAAGGTGTTACTTGAATGATTTGAATTTTCACATTATGCCTTTACGCGCGCATATATCATCGCGTTTTACGTCCGTTGCTCTCAACGATAATTTATCTTTGCTTTTTCAAATGAAAATTTATCCATCGAGGAGGAAATCGATGCGGCAATGATTCAATATCCACAAAACAAATTGAAATAACTGAAGCAAACGATGATCAAATTTATCTGAAGTAATTTGTTAGTAAAAAAATTAATTTTATTGACCTTCTTATGTGAATGATTGATGACTTCCTTAATGCGATTGCTTTGTTGGATAGGAAATTAGCAAAATATTTATAGAAATCTTTAGGGTTGAAGTCTTCCTTGTAAATGGATATTTTTCATTTTGCTTCCTCTTCTACGTAAACTCGATCTCTTTGCCAGGTTGTCCCATGATGTTACATCGCTTAGATACTGAAATAGATCTTTTTGAAGCATGTCCTTCCATGTCATTTACATCGATTCATTTCCAGCTAATAACGGGAATTAAAACCAGGTGATAGCTATCTTTATTCTATCACCTTATCGACTTCCTTAAATAATAACAATTGTTTTGCAGTAGTAGGCATAAGTTTTTTGCGATTTTACTACGAGAATGCGTCAGCGAAAAATACACAGCATATTAATTTGACACATACGCCATTACGATTGTCTGACATTTAGCTACAAACACACATAAGTTGAGTCCGCCAAAACAAGCGTGTTTGTTTTATCGTATTGATCAATGATGTTGAATAGTGTGTCTTAAAAAGAGCATTTGCAGCACACATTGCTTTTTTTTGTTTAACCGGAAGAAAATGACTGTTGAAAGGCATCATTTGCTGGTAAAAAACATACATTCGACACGCTTCATCAATCAGGACGTGTGAGGAATGAATTCGACAATTTAAAAAGTGGTAATTTAAATGTAAAAGACAGTGAGCGCTCTGGCAGACGATAAAAATGCGAAAAGGGGGAATAGCAGGAGTTATTGGATGGTGACCCAACTCAAACTCAACGGTAATTAGCAGAAGCATTCAATGTGTCACAGGAAACGATCAGCAGACGTTTACGAGTAATGGGCAAGATCAATAAACTCGGTAAATGGGTCCCACACGATCTGAATGTATGTCAAATGGAAAATCGCAGTCACTTGTGAAATGGTGCTTTGACGCCACGAAATGTGGTGGGTGACGAAAACAGCACCAAGGCCAAATCGCTTCGGGGAGAAGACCATTCTCTGTGTCTGGTGGACCCAGATTGGTATTGTGTATTATGGTCAGCTGAAGCCCGGCTAAATCGTTAATACACAACACCATCGTCAATAGATAATTTTATACCGCACATTGGAATGGGCCAACGGAAGGACCGAAAAACCGGAGAAAACTTATCCAGAAAGCTGAAAATATAACCGAGTTCGGGCAGCGATTAGTCGGCTGTTCCTCCTAGTCTCCATGTCTCAGTTTTCACCTTTTTAAAACCTAAAGTACCTTTCTAGGTACCTTATGGATGTCTGTGTGTACCATACAACTAGCTCTTTATAGCTCCTGCTGACTTACGATTTTGAAGTTTTCAAATTTGTTAGATGCTATATAAAACGCATGTTTGTACCTCGTGCTCCATCGCTCTTTTTCTTGTTTCACTTTAATATTTCTCCTTTTTAAGCCAGCAGAGAAAAGGAATAGTTTTTGGTATGATTCAAGATTTATTGTCATCTATCTGTAGTAGCGCTCTATAAGAAACGCGTAACTTCTCAAAAAGAAGGATAACAATTTTCCTACGCAACTCACAAACACAACATTACAACAAAATCACTTCCGGTTCAACAAAACAATTCATAGCTAAACAATCGGAGCAGGAGTGGAAAACATACAATCGAATGGAAAAAATACCAACGTCGCCTTCAACACAAGGAGCAGTTTGGGACAATCATTAGGCACAAACAGATGCAAAGAGGACCCGCTAGGCAAACAGGTTTTCTATAAAGTAACTTCTGAATGCCAATGACACTACATCCGTCAATCAGGACGTAATTTAACAACAAAATTTTGCGAACACATAAGGGACTACAAAAAAATAATATGAAAGCTCGAAGTAACAACTGAGCCCAACTTTATCAACCACATAATTAACAACAAATTCATACCAACTCACATTTGGAAAACAATGGAACTGCTACATGTACAACATAAAGGATGGCAATTGAACCTACTCGTGGTTATAGTACTGGTGACCCTATACCTAAATCGACAGCAAACCAAATTGGCAAAGAAGGTACGCTACCAAGTAGCCGAATTTAGGGACAACCAATGGAAGAGCTTTCTACAAAGGTTGGAACCAGGTGTTAATTACTTCTGGGGGTATTAAAGTTCATAAGTTTAACCACCCATACATAGTCCTGATGGAAATAAATTTGACAAAGGGGGAATAACAGAGGCCTCTATGGACTTTATGCAGCATCAATTCAAGGAATAACTTGCCAGGTGATGATTCTTTCGAGGAAGAAGGGATCATCTCGAAGGCAGCCAGATTTATACGCTCTGAGAGTAGCAACGATCTGGACATCTAACCAGTGGGAATATATGAAATCGAGGACATGATACATGGAACTCAACAAGGCACCTGCCACAGACTCCAAGACACAGCGCTAGAATGGCTCCCAAGCAACTTTATCCAAGTAAACACTGATATTATAAAACCCATATTATGTCTGTGAAAATACCTCAATTCATGGAGCTTGACTGTCATTATAGCCTTCCCAAAGCCAGACAAGGATCATACGTTTCTACAAAGCTGAAGGCCTATAAGTCTCATCTACTCTCTTGCAAGTTAACAGCATTGCTATTCAGATTATTAAAAATAATTACAGCAAGACATATTGTGTCTGTCGTGCTGTTTGGTCCTACAACAGCTCGATCAACTGAACTCTAGCTCGTAAGAGTGTTCTAATACATGAGAAATGGGTTGAATCGCAGAAAATCAACTGGCCTTAAGCAATATATACCAATAAAGCACTCGTTCCTCCACGGTAGATCCTTCTGTGCCGAAATATATTAACGTTTCTCCATCAAGCGAACAATTCAATTTGGAGTTTCACAGGGATCAAACATCTCACCAATCCTTTTTATATTACGAACCTGCTTTATCTGCCAAACAATGAACAGCTCCAAAAATGATTAAGGTAAGTAATGAGGAACATTACTTAATCCTTACTTGTGATCAAAGCAAGACGTATTGGGCTTGACACAAGCTGATCTTGCGTCAAAAACTGCACCGAAAATGCAGCCCGCAAAGAGAATTGACATGGGCAGAACCTAAAGTTAAAGCTAGAACCTAAAGCTCATGCGAACCTAGAGGCGAATCATAAGGGAATTAAGTAAAGCCCCCAATCAAAGAAAGATGGTCAACGTTAACCTCCTCTTGACCCGAACAACCAAAAGCAGGCTTTAAGGCTCAAAGACATACATTATAACTTTGCACCTTGGGCCAAACCACCCCCCCCCCCCCCATCACACGTTAGTACCCATGGGAGAAATATTGACTTGAAAACTTAGACTCGCTTAGTTGCGCCTTGAGGTTAGAGAAAACCTTCTTTCAGTAGAGGCAGAAACAAGGGCAAGGGATTACTGCCAGAGACCTCGTTACCTCGGCACCAAGGAGCGATTTATGATGCCCTTTTTTAGAGCGGTTCGAGTTAAGTTTAGATGTTACTTTCCCGATGTATGTATTTCCTATACTTTCTAGGGAGAGCACGGTTTTTCTCTGAGAGATGCAAAGGGCATCTAGATCTTTATAAAGAATTGTGGAAAGAGCTCAAGCTGGTTTCGAACACGCATCTAGATCGCCTGGACCTTTAGCTCATGAAGGAGTTGTGGCAGGCGTAATTTATGGTTGCCTTGTCAGAGCACGGTGACTGTCCCATATGATGGAGGTAATGCTGATTATTTTCTCTTATAATAATCAGCTTCATTATGCTATCTGCGAAACCACGGGCCCAGATTTTCTGCCACGAAGCTTGGATCTATTTCTATCCTCTCTGCTAACAATTTCTCTCTCCGGCTTCCTCCCGGAAGTAGACTCGTCTTCGCTGTTCAGCAAGTAGATACATGATGAAAAAAAGAGTACCATTTAACCATTATTAACAATAATTTAGTGCAAAATCATGCACATTTCACCAGCTTAAATGAAAATACTGATACGAGTTCACAGAAGCGTGGGGAAAGTAATTATAAAAAAAGCTTCTGAATAGAAACTCGAGAATGTCAAAAGTTTTAACAAATTGTCCTTAATTTCACGGTATACTGCAGTATTATGTCTAGTTGGGCGAAACGCTAGATTAGTTGGACAAATAACGATTAATTACAATACCAAAATTATTAACAATACCAAAATAGGAGATTGGCTTGCAGTAGAATAGGAAGCAAAGCAAAGGTTCGTTGAATGTGATAAGGATGGACACGGCAAAAAATTCCTGAGCTAATTGAAAGAAAAACTAACTGACCTGAGTTAGAAAACTTTGAATGGAGAGTGAAGTTGGTATGAAATTATTAATTAATTTTTAATTAATTTTCATGTGAATAAAATTTATTTCAATTAAAATGTAATGATTTAAATATAAACTCTGGAATTGAGTAAGGAATTTACCTGATCTAACAGTATAATTTTCGCGACCTTTTAATTGCACAAGCGTAAGGGTTGAAAAAAAACACGTCGGGGTCACCGCATGACAGAATTATAACAAAATCATCTATATGAAGTTATCTCCAGCAGGTTATCTGAACTAGCCTTACTGACAATAAAGAAATGACCTTACTGGCAATAAAGTAATGTCACCTAGATGTTCCTAGTTAAGGGATGAATGTACACATTAAGCGAAACTTGATTATATGTTTTCCCGATTCGAAAGCATTAATTGCTTTAATTTTAACTAGATGTAGCTTTTGTAATACGAAAAAAGCTTCATTTGGAACACATCTTTTGAACTTCATTTGGAACAAATTTTTTTGAACAAGCTGACAAGGCAGCTGGATCCTGGAAAAGCTTTTGAAAGCTGTCATTTTGCAAAATTATGACAAGGTCATGTTTGCATTTACAAACAGACATTCAGTATTCATATGAAGAATAGAATAATGCGCAGAGCGATTAGTAGAAGTTTCAGTATCTCCTGAATTTGGTTTGGTGTCTATAGCCCCAGGCAATAGAATCGGGACCAATTTAAGACATTTTCAGTATAAAAAAACAAGTGGTCCGGTTAACGGTAATTTAGCGAAGATAGATAAATTTTTTTTAATTTGGTGTAGTGTGCGTGTGTAGTTTGTGTCTTTGCTCTGCTGATCTGATTACTGTCCGCGTTCATTCATGTTTCTTGCAGAGCCTTGAACCTTGCGAGAATGCCATCTGGAGGTTGTGCAAATACTTCCGGGCACGGAACAAGGTAGTTGTCTCACCAATACAAATGGAATAAAAAATGACAAATTCGGTAAAGCAGAAGCTTTTGCAGATACGTAGATTCAATTCTACGAAAATAAATCCTGGGATGAAGCTCGATGAGGAGGACGCAACATTAAACCAAGTAAGAAAGCTTCTTAAAAATGTACCACAAGCGGAAGAGGTGATACGGCACACAGGAAACGAACAACTTAATACTCATACTTGACAAACGGAATGAACCAGGATTCGACGCAGTCATGAACGAATGTTGAAGTGGCTCCTAGACAACTTTTAAGCATCTTAACAGACACAATCAACACTATTTTACGTATGTGTAGATTTCCGATGGCCTGGAAATCGGCTATCATAACAGTCATATCCAAGCCCGAGAAAACCATGCCTTCCCCCAAAATTGGAGACCCATAAGCGTTCTCTCGTCAATCTCCAAAGTAGCCGAAAAGGACATTACTGACCAGATTGAATGAAGTCAATCTGAAATGCCGAAGAACCCATAATAACAGACGAACACTATGAATTTAGAGAAGCACACACAGAGAAGACGGAACTCCAACAAATAAGGGTGACCCAGCACATTAGAAATGGATTTAACGGCAGGAAGCCAACAGGTCTAGTTAGGTTTGACATAATGAAAGTCTTCGACAAAGTCTGACATGCAGGACCTATCTTCAAAATGCATGAATTCTCTATCACTCTACCATACATTCCACTTAAACACTCATTCCTAAGAGGCAAATCTTTCAGAGTTAAGGTGGAAGATCATCTCTCGATCCTGCGAACTATGCAAGCTGGAGTTCCGCAAGGATCACCCATTTCACCAATATTATACTATCTGTACACCACAGTCATCCCAACCTTGCCCAATAATGTTCAAGTATCATTATATGCGGACGACACCTGCATATACTATACCCCAAGAACTCATCACATCAAAACTGCAACAATCAAAAGAAATAATGCATTATTCTTCTTAGTTATATATTAATATTCTTAGACCCAAGCATTATTCTTCACAAGACGTAGAGCACAACAATCAATGACTTTATGCGTAGACTTCGAGACAATACCATGAAACAGAACAGCTGAGTACTTAGGACTCACATTCGACGACAGGACGACTTGCAAACCCCAAATACCCAAAAAAAAGATCACTTTGCAAAAGCAAACTCTCCTCCTTACACCCTCTCCTCGTATCCGATCGATTAAATTGAAAAAACAAAATCCTCATATAACAACAAATTATCAGACCACTACTATTATAAATTACTATCACACTATCAAACACTACTATAAGGCACTACCGCTTTCTGTCAAACATCGAAAACGCACAAAAAAGCACTTCAGTCCATGTAAACTAGAGCTTTACGGTGGATTTGCCGAATTCCATGGTATTTTCGGAACAAGGATATACACAAGGACTTATGTATTGCCACAGTCGAAAAGTACATACGAGGCAGAGCACTGAAACTATTTGACAGAATACACGAGATTCCAAACAGAACTATGGAAAGCCTCAAAACCTCATAAGAAATAAACAACAGCAAATACCCAAGCCACAGATCAATAACCAATTAGAAACCTAGAAAAGAAAGATTGTTGTTCTAGGTTATGGTAAATGTTTAACACTCACAGACAAGAATGGAGTAAGAGTTATAAATCGCCTTAGCTACCCGTAACCCATTCCCCAAGCTCATTCATGTGGGGCTTGATCATGTAGCGATTACATTCCCTCCCCCTCCCCTCCTAAGTTCTGTGTATGGACTGCTATGTTCGCATCAAAATGTTTCCAAATAACGGAAACCCACAACTTTGTACACTAAATTGGTGCCCAGGAGCTATTGATTTGTACAGAATTTTCATAAGCCGGTTACACTGATTTATAGAGGTTGTTTTTCTACGGATATAACTTTAAGTTGGCAACACTTTTTTAATGCTACGGATAGTGTCACAGCTTTCATACGTTTTATAATTAGTTTGGTTTGGCATTTAATAGTGAATGAGTTGACATTTGAGCAACGTCAATGTGCATCTAGACGTCGTACAGTGCGTATTGGGGAAACTATATATATTTGTAGAGCGTTGTATCAGGGAAAACCCAAATCAGTCCATTCCACATCGTGCTTAATAATTAAACCTGTGTCCATTCACATTATGGGAGATTATCATAGTTTGGGGCCTTACAAAACCATGCAGGAGTTGAAGTCGAACAACCACCAGGCATGGCGTAGATTCAGTGTATAGACCCAAGAACAAATTGCTATAGATTCTGAATTTCATAAGAAAATTTCATTCAGCGATGAGGCTCATTCATAGTTGAATGGCTGCGTGAATAAACGGAAGTGCCGGATTCGTAGTGATGAGCAACACAGGCGGTGGACGAAGCAACGTTTCATATTGAAAAAATCAAATGCTGATGTGCAAAATGGGCTTTTGGAATCAGTCGTCCATGTGTCCTCAAAAACTTTTGCTGGAAATAACATTATACTCAATGGGGACTGCTCCAAAGCTGTGATTAATGATGAAATTGTTTCGCCGTAATGCAGGGGTTTTTTCTGTTTTAACAAAACAGCACGGCATGCCGTTCAGTGACATTCATTTGTCAATGGGTCACCGCCTATTCACTTCCCGTCATTGCAGCAACTAATTTAATATTAAAATATAATCATGCAAGCATGAATAAAATTAAGTAAAGTTCAACTAGAAAAATGACTAGGTAGCCAAATTGGTAACCAACTTCCAAGCTCACATAACCATTTAAGTCTTGTTTCTTGTTTAACGTTAACAATTTCGATTAACAATTCAAGGTGAAATTGGAAAAGAGAAAGATTTTTCGCACTAATTTCATCCGTTTTTTTTTTAAATGGAAACCATATCAAATGTTGGGTTGTGTTAAAGTTAATAGTAGTCTATGGAGGTTTTTTTTTTGTTTTGGTTTTTAATACTAAACAGACTGTTGTTGCCATGCGTCGGCTAAGTGTGTTTCCACATATTAGGTATAAATTAGCGATTAGCAGTTTAAATTTTCTTTTTCCTCGATGGTCCAACCGTTAAATCCACAATTTGCTGATCAAATAAAGTAATTTTATGACGTGTAGCCGTGAATAAAATGAATAATTTTCCATATGAAATCGATTTGAAATTAAAATATTCATTTTATTTTGTCGTGCATTGCGTATGGTAATGTGACGCAATCTGCAAGCCATTGAGAAAATTATGGTATCCGATGGTGATTTTGTTTGTAAACAAATAAGTGTGATTTCATATTCTATAAACAACCAAAGATATTTATCCGCCATTCACAACAGTTAATCGGATTACCTTAGCTTAGTCATAGATATTTTCGTGCAAATGTATCTGCCATATAATTTTTAACTACACATGAAATCATAAAATTTGTATTTATTTTATTCACAACAATAGAGAAAGTGTTTCAACATTTTATTGCACAGTCACCATTAAACACAAGCCAGACGGGAAAAATGTTTGATCAATATTATTGCCGCAACCAATAAACAAAAATATCCTTCAGAACTCACTTTTTGTACGTGAAAAGTGGAACAAGAACTGATTCTGCTTTTTTACCCTCTTCAAAAGTAAATAAACAAATAAAAAATTTAGTTCATAACACACGAATCCACCTAGAGAACGCTTTCATTATCAATTTTTCCTTCTTTGATTTTCTTATAACAAACTCAAATCTATAACAAGTTCAATCTTTTCAGCCAGTGAAAAGAAAATAATTAAAAATTTCAAATTAATTTCGTGCACTCGTTTATATTATCCTGTTGTTTAATTTCAATTTTCATTTAATTCGATTGCGTTCAAATGTTTTTTAAATTTAAAATGTTTTCGTATAAAAAGAAAAACAAATATAAAAAGTGGGGGGAGGATGACAAAACAGTTAAGCAATTTAATAATTTTAATAAATTCTATTGATTTTCCATACATTTTCCGATCAACTAAGACCATCGGAGAGTGAATTTCGTTATCTTGTCTCTTAACAAGGACTACAAAATCGTTTCAAGTGAAATATTTGATTAATGTTCGATTTATTTTTCGAATTTAATTTGTAGGAACTAGCAACGAAACTGTCGAGAAGTTTTGATATGAAAGAAGAAGGTGGAACATTACTTGGTGATAAAGGAGTTAGAAGGCATCAGGTGAGTACCATATGAAATTCGTTGCTGAGACTGAGACTAAATTTGGCCGTTTTTTTCTCACTCTCTCTTTCTCTCTCCATTTCAGTCAATGCAACGTTTATCTGCTGAACAGAATGGTTCAACGACTGACCAAACACAAGAACACAATCCAAACGTCGTACCTGATCATAGAGGAAACTTACATATTACTGTTAAGAAAACTAAACCTATATTAGGCATTGCAATTGAAGGCGGTGCTAATACAAAACATCCATTACCACGGATCATCAATATTCATGTGAGTGTGAAGTTTTGGTAATATTAAGTGCGTTTGTTGGTGTTCTACTCATAGAAAAGTGAAGAACTCTTTAAAATAAGGATAGTGAGAGAGAAAAAGGAAGAAAGAGAGGAAGAGAAATGGAACTTGACTGACTGAGACTGGAAAGAGAAAAGAGATACTAACAGTTATGATTATATTGACCGCGCCCTCCGATTTCGGGATTTGGAATAGATTAATTCCTCCGTACTACTGGCGTTTCTCTAATACCCTTCGTTCTGCGCACGACTCTGTCTAATATCCCTTTTTCGGGCCCAATATTCCAACAGTGACCGTTCTGCTCCACTTCCGCAAGTTTTGTTATTTTAAAGCCTTCTGGTTCCTCATATTTACCCTACATTTGATTGTTGTTTCTAATCTGACATAGAAATATATCTCGCTTTGCTGCGGTTATCCTTCTGAATAATCTCTTTTGATACCGCTTAAAATTTTCTATTGATATTTACGTTATAAGCTCTCGACTTTTATAGTAAAGGATATACTTCCTAGCATGTCACTCAAAATTGGTTTTAATGAAAAGGTAGTTCTTTGCCATTTTTATTTGGATGTAATTTCGGGCAAGTGACTAGCCTCATCGGCGCAGAGAACGTCCAAACCAGTGATCAAATTTTCTTCTAGGCTAACTTAATGTTGGGACCGTATCTCGTGAATGACGCGGTGAATGTTTGTCACCATTGTGAAGTCACCATTGATTGTAATGTTATTCCCAGCAGTATTTTCGAAGAATTCCGCCCACAAACTTCACTGGACAGTAACTTTTTCCGGATGTAACGGTATTGGGACAATCGTCTGTTGTTAATCATTACTCCAAATGCGGCAGCTTTGCTTATTGACGTTACTGTTAACATCAGCAATTTATTCATGGGCCCATACACTAAATCACGCCGTGCCTGTTGGCCGTTCGGCTTCAATCCTGGCACAAGTTGGAATTTGTAGGCCCGCAAACCAAGATCCTTCTGGTAAATCATCGATAATGATGTGAATGGGCACATGCTTAACACTTTAGCACGATTTCGAATGGCCACACTTGGTTCCTTGTCGATACTACGCCCTGTATCAGCTATTTTGTCTTCACTACGCACTGTACGACGTCTGGATGGATGCTTATTATCAGTGCGAGTTAGCGCGGTGCGGTAACGATCCATGTTTAATCGAATTAATTGTTCTGATATATTCTGATATGATGATATATTCTGGCCATAAAATTTCTGGAGTATGTGATAAGTTTCTCGAACCGTTTTTATTGAAATAAATTGCGCAGTTTTCAGACGTTGCTTAGGCGTCAACCTACTTATGAGGAAATGGCAAACAAAAGTAACCATAAAACGCATGACAGCTGACATATGTAGCGTTAAATAGTATTGCCAACTTGAAATTATATGCCTCTTAAAAAATCAACCTTTATAATCAGTACACAGATGTTGATATATTGTAATTTTTCTATTGTTTATCTTTCAGGCATCATAGTTATGTGTTCGTTACAGAATTATGATTCTGTTTTCATTAATTTATAGCAAAAAATATTACTGTCTGACCATCTGTCAAAGTGTTTTTCGTTGAATTTCTGAACGATCGTCAATTGAATGCAGAAATCATTATTACGGTATCTAAGCATTGAGCGTGCAACCTTATTTAGGCTCGAAGCTCAGCGGTTTCAGAACTAACTTGCCATGCTCGAATACTTGGAACATAGTTTGACGAAGGAAAACTACCTATTCAAAACTAAACTATTCAAACTTATGGCCTTTGATTTCCTACCATCGAAATCTACAAAATTACTCAGAAATTGTTTAGATTTGATTTCAGTTTTTCCCCAAGTTATCTATACAGGAAACTATACAGGAAACCCAAGTTATCTATACAGAAAACAATCTACAGGATATAACTGTACCTTCAATGTCAATATACGAAAAAATAGCATGTAGTATCTGTGCTCTGTCAATTTCTTTTTGATTCGTGATAGAATTATGATTTGCTCTAAAAGTAGGACTCCCAGAAGCACAAATCCTCCAAACTTTCCAGAAAATTCCTACAGTGTCTTCTAGAGAATCTAGCCTTGAATGGCTCATCTATTTTCATCGCAAGATGGGAGTCCTTCTTTAATTGAAAACAACATTTGACAGATATGCTCCGTGACATTTGAATAAAAAATTTAGTTAAAAGACCGTAATTTTTCAATCTGAAATGGACAACATTGAAAATGCTCGTTTCCCTTGACGAGCAGGGTAATATGTAATCAATGTCAGAATGTTGAGCCCAGACTTTACTTCCTATCCGATTGACAGCTGTTTTTGCCACAAAACGTTATCCGTAATTCTCTTCTTTTGTATAGCTGCTTTTCTTCCTTCCGATCTCTCTATAATCTACAGCAAGGAGCTCGTTTTGCAGAAATTTTACGATTTTGGGTAAATTGCCTTACCGGACTCTGCTGACCGGATCCGCAAAGCATTTGAAAGCATTTGAATGATTTCATTTATAATCAATGTACTTATTATACAATGACTTCTTATCATACATCGACCTCGATCACCGACTAAGCTTCACATTTTTGTAGTCATTTTTGGCATGAAGCAGTTGAGCTTGGATACTCTCGATGGGACCTTGTCTGCTATGGCTCTGATGTGTTGAAAAAATCTATCTTGAGTAAAATTGTTTGATCGTTTTCTTAGACCCGACCAGCATATCTCCAAGGATTTCAAGGATTTCATTTCAGCGCTTTGGTAATTAAGAACCATTGTTTGAAGATCTGTCACGGGTAGGATGGCCCAAGGAGATGACAGATAATTATCAGATAGAAGTCATACAAAGATTTGATTTGATGACCATTGCAGGATTATTGGAGAGTTCCCAATGGAACAGACACCATGCACTTGAATATATGGTCAAGATGGATGCCTCGGTACTCCACGAACTTTCGCAAAGAAACAAGAAAGACAGAATGCTCGTGTGCTTCCTACTTTCCTCGTTAAACCAATAAAGGCTTTCTGCGACGGATGTTTGCTGGAGATGAAAATTGGAGTAAAATATTGTACGGGAGTCCAAAACGTGGAACAGTGCCAAGTAGTTTACAAAAGAGTTAAAAAAAACCCGGGACGCACCCACGGAAGGTTTTATTGTCGTTTTCATGGTATCCTCGGGGAGAAATTCATTGGGAACTTCTGGCAGGGAATCATGAACTTTTACTGTCAGCAATTTCAACGGCTTCAACAAGCAATGCGTGATAAACGTTCAGCGTTAATCACACGCAGGGACAGATTTCACCAAGATAATGAATGCTCGACCACATTGAACTGCATTAAAACCAGGTCACACCCCTAATTTTCATTGCTGTGTTGAAACCATACCTGATGTGACATTTGCTTCGGATGTCCTAGTACAAAGGGCTAAAATTCGAGCGTGCTAATGGATTCCTCGGCCAGCCATCACCAGTACCTAATGCCAGAGATCCGTGACGGTGTTTCCAGAAGACCACGCGCTCAGCCTTCAGCGCTCTTGTGGAATATTAAGAATTTGCATGTTGAAAGATTTGTTGAAGTTCGAATGCCGGGAAGCAGAGAACCTGCGGCTAAAGATGTGGTGAACTCAACTATGAGTTCACAACTAGACTACAACACACAACTACAACTTCAATGCCCCTACGACGACATTGACACCGGAAGCCTATTATGGTCATCAGAGATTGCCGAAACACGAAGGGCGTGTCAGAAACTATGACGAAAGGTTTAGCGAGCGCGGGTCTGGGAAGAGGTATGTGCACGACCAGCAGGGTATAAGTCAGCTAGAAAATATCTCCACAGACTCACCAACAGCAACAGCAAGATCAGCCGCTGGCAAAACTGGAATAACGACTTGAACTGGAATACATGGGGCATGGGCTTCAAAATATTGTTGCGGAAGCTCGGTCGAAGTCGGCTCGAAGTCCCCGTAATCTTTTAAGAATGGGAATTCCACTTTTCACGAAGATGAAAATGGGAAAAGCAATATAGTCTATGAAGCCAAGAAAGGTTCCTAGACCGGATGCGTTTCCAGCTGAGATTCTATAGATAGTCTTCCTACAGAAGAACATATGCCTGCACAAAGGAATGTTCCCAGAGTGCTGGGAAACCGCAATGCTTGCACTGATTACTAAGCCATTTCTGGCCGGCGAAATATTTAGAACTTTTGGCAAATGTAGTCACGTGGCACACAATGTTTGGGCAATCCATGACATTTAAAAAGGCAAGCTGGAGCGCCGGCGATGGAGAGATTTCTTTTCTAGCACTTCTTGCCCAACCCTTCTGTGCCGGTGGAGAAGTATGTATTTCATTTAATGACTTGAGAAATTTCATAGATTTAATTCTTTTGACAAACGAAGTGGTAAGCTTGGAAAAATTCTACGCTCCTTCTTTTTTTGAGCAGCAAGTCCTTATGAAATGTTACAGTCACCTTATTTCGAAGGGTACACAAATATGTGACAAAGCCCTGATACAACGAAGACTTGACCTGACCTGCCCAAAGAAAGGCCAGACCGGTTGCGTAGTATCAGAAATAATACTCAGTGGTATTTGTAAAATGAACCTTTTGCAAAGAAATGTAATACTATACCCACTGAAGCATCCGTACTACGAAGACCTTACGACGAAGATCATACGAAGACCAAAAAAAGTAATTGACACATGTCAAAACTCGGATAAAGGAATTGTTTCGGTGATTGGATGTCATGATACTGAAACAAGCTCATCCTATCTTAAAGAAATCAAGATGCCAGAGAGTAAATTCTAAAAAAAAAACCAAAATATTAAATTAATTATATTTAAAAATATGAACTTATGCTAAATTCACTCAATATTTGATCTCATATGATATTTTTCCTAAACTTACCACAAAGACTCTGTTGGCACCAAAAACAAGGACTCAGTAATAATCTATACCATAACGTACCTGAAGAAGACAGAAATTGTAAGCTTAAAAACGTCGTCAGACCATAAGTTTAGAAAAACTACTCTCCCTTATTTATCATTATTTGAACGTCACCGCCCCCACTCGGACAATTGAAGTATTTGTTTCAGCAATAGTGAACCATATGGTTGTCTTATTTACCACCAAACAAAAATGGTATATTTAATTTGATTCATATTTCGCAATTTTTCTTAATCATTCATATGAGCTAGACGGTTGGCTATTGACCACTAGTCACACGCATGAGATAACCAAACCAAATATCACATCATAACACCTACAATCTGCTTCAACGTGCGTATATGGTGAATACTTAAAAAAAATCAGATATCTAACACTAAAAGTGTCAAGTTCAAAATTAACATATGGTATACCTGTTGGCTACCTCCATACATGCAACTATAGGTTGCCTAAACTATTCAATATTCATAATTTGTGTCTTGATATGTTATAAGGTTTGATTTCGTAAAAAAATGCATTAAATTTAAATTTATAACGACACTGGTAAATTAATTTGATTTAAACTATTCCAGGAGCATGGAGCTGCATATGAAGCAGGAGGATTAGAAGTTGGCCAACTAATCCTTGAAGTAGACGGTCATAAAGTGGAAGGAATGCATCATCAAGTAAGTATCAAAATATTTGAACCTACATAAATGATTAGATTTAGAATTTTTTTTGGGATTTTCGGTTTTTAAACAATGGTTGTTTCACAAAATGTTTCAGAAACTTTCCGGAGAAAATGTTAAAAAATTAACACAGAGAAGCAGAGCTGCAAGCAGCTCTCCTGTTAATCAGAAAAGCTAGCCTTGCCTTATTTGACAGATTACTTTGGCGTAAGTTTTGCTTTAAGTGGCCCCAAATTTCAAATTTTCTAAAGGATTATTCCCAAAAGTGAATCCTTGGGGAATGTGCTTTTATCCGCACTGCTTTGTTAGTAGATACGCTGACAATCTTCGCGTTTTCATTATTTCCATCTTCACTAATTCCTTGCTTTCAATAAACCGGGGACAGAATCGCAGTTGACACCTTGAAAAGATTGTATATCCGTATTCAGATCCTGAAACAGAAAAGGTTGACAGAAGTGACGCAGGCGTCTTATCCTTGGATCGTCCGTAATTCTATGGAAGCATAAACATTGAGAACTATGCCACAGTTTTCTAGCCAGAAGTATTTGCAATAGAACAGGCAGCAAAACGCCTTAATGGAAGGGTACTAGTCCTGTTCCTACTAGTGCAAGACTGTAGGCAGGCGCTCAGAGTTGCAACTCCGCAACTTAAAACTGCCATAGAACACGCAGTTTGGAGAAATATGAAAAAGCAAAATCTGGATCAGCCGAAGAAAATGCAGGTGAAAAACACAAGATCTTAGTGCTACTCTCTGGAGAGAAATAGATACGGCTTGGAATTACAGGAATAAGTGCAGGGTAAGCCGAACTTTTTTGTCTTACCAGTAAAACAATTCCTAGGGATTAACAGAAAAGGGCGTAGGAATACTGCTGGCAATGCAAACTTCAAATGAATAAAAATCCAAACGGATGACACCTGTCAAACTTTTCGCGAGAAAGAAGAAGGTACAGAATACATCATTCTATATTGTCCGAACCAGGTCCACAAATTGTAATGAATACTAGCGCAAAAGAACTGAAATACTTGACGACCAAAGAGCTAGAGGACCTCTTTGGTTCCTTCAGGACGAAAGGATGAACTATTTGTTCCGCGAGAAGGTAAGGGTCGACGCTGGGAAAAGGTTGCACATGCTTATTTATGTTGCTCATCTAATTATAAAGTCATGGAACAGCTGACTCATCTGATTTCTTTTTTCTAATCCTTAAAAATAAAGTAAAAAAAAAACAATCAAAGTTTTTGTAGATTGAGAAGGAGTGCACAGTATGCATTTCTTGACATCGCAGGGGCTTTGACAAACAGCCCAGCCATGACACAGTGAGAAGCGCACAAGTGAAAAGTGAAATGGACCTTACCCTCATTTCCTGGCTCGCTTGATCTCTTGTGATGAGAACTGTTGTATGTATTGTTGTATCAAGCACGATCACAGTTGGCACAGATCGTGGAGGTCCTCAAGGAGGTGCTCTGTCTACCTTTTTATAGACTCTTGTGACAGATGACGTCTTAGTCGGTATTTAAGAAACTGTGATGATATGGCACGTGTATGCGGTGCATGTCACAATTTTAACCAGGGGAAAAATATAAAAGGGAGACTGTGTATAAAGCGAGGGTACTTCGAATTTAGAACAACTGGTGCAAGGTGACAGGTTTAAGACGTAGCCCTTAAAACCACACTGATGCCATTCACAAGAAGACGAAATATGGACCTCGAACCAAAGATCTAAATGGGATGGAGAAGAATGAAATAAATGAATGAGATAAAATATCTCGGAATGTTGAGCGACGGTAGGCCCACGTGGAACGGATATATGGAAGCAGTTTCTGCAAAGGATACAAAAACTCTGGTGGTGTACATGAACGCGACAAGTAAATTTTGGGACAACCCAGAAATCCCATATTAAATGCAAACCATGATGGTGAGACCAATTATAACTTATCTACCGGTTGCCTGGGCAGACAACAAGAAAGAAAGCAAGACGAGACTTACACTGGATCGATCTGCGTTTGGTATGTGTCTGTAATACCGGAGCCATAAGGTCAAATCCAACAGCAGCCCTTGAAAATACTGTTGAATTTAGTGATAGAAACAGTAGCGACGTTTACAATGTCATGAACCTTCGATGCAGAAAGGGAAAATTACCTCCGAATGGGGCACGACAACCGAGTTAAATTAACGAAGATGCCCCTATTTAATATGTGCAGCGCCGGATACTATGATGGCAGAACACAGCTTTCATGAAGAATTTGGTATAGCAATGAATGACAAGACGGAATGGAGACTGAGTCTAACGTTAAATCGTCGAATGGTATACTGATGGTGCAGATCATCACAGGGAACAGATATTGGAGTACTTTAGCCTGACAACAAATACTCCCAGCCAATGATAAAAAGACCCAGTGTATTATTCTCTGAAGTCTACGTCATCTCCGTTAGCGTAAAACCAGCATATACAGAGCATACAAATGTCAAACGATCCTACCAAGCCTCTAAAATTGCTAGGATCTCCGGTGACTTCATCGAGAATGATTCTAGATTCCTGTAATGCCCTCAACATTTATTTTTACCGCGAATTGTTTTTGAGTATGAGTATTCTCTTCATCCAATAAGTCTTTGTCTTCAAACTTTTTCGGTGGTTCCTATGCTCTTCATTTTTCACGTCAAAATCGACATTTATAAATTTTTTAAACCAATCGAAGCCAAGCCAAGCCATGACTTTTGTCAAGAGCATGTTCACCGTATGCTTTGACAAGCTTTGACAAACGTATGTTGCGATTTTGCAACAGTTTTCTTCAAATGATAGCAGAAAACCCATGCTGTTTAATACATACTTTGTATGAACAAAACTCGACATTTTTGACGGTAAAGAAAATTATACTGTTGCATGAAAGTTGGGTTGTTGCATGTCCACAAACTTCATTCGGACATGAACGAAAGATTTGAAGCCATTCTTGGCTTGGATTTTCCTTGCTAGGTATTGAAACCTTTTGGAAATTTCAATTTCAGACAAAGATATACAGAGTGGGTCATCTAACATTAGGAATTGGAACAAAATATGGGAAGATTTGTTTACATTTTCGTAAGTGACCGATGCGTGTGCTCAATGGGCCGAACACCGCCCGATCAAAGATGAGCATTTTTACCGAAAAATCATCTTTTCAGGTTGATTTTTACCTCTTAGGCTACGTCAATAAGCAAAATTGTTACACTTGCGGCTCAAAAATTCCAAACGTTATCGTGAGGAAATCAATTAATCCATAACAAGTGACTGTCCGGAACGGATTTTGGTCTGGCGGCATTATTTGGCCAGTTTTCCTTGAAAATGATCCAGGGAAAGGCCGTTACAGTGAATGGCGATCACAGTTGCGGGCAATGTAATGGACAATACTTGGTTTCAACAGGAAGACGCAACGTGTCACACAGCGAACAAAACAATCGATGTTTTGCGTACTGTTTTCGTAAATTGACTCATTATGCATCAATCTTAATGCTGATACCAATTGGCCACCTTCTAAACTATGATGTGACCCCGTTGGACCTTTTTTCGAGGGAAAATGATAAGAACAAATGTTAGGTTAACCATTCAGAGGCGATCCACGACTTGAAACATGAAATCGAAGTTGCCAATGACGAAACAGAGGCCAAACAATCGAAAGTGTACTGAAAAATTGGACTAATTTTTAAAAATTTTAAATGAACATAGAAAAAAGATTGTCTTCTATTTCGTCCTTAAAGCAATGCGTTTCAGTTATTTAAATTTTTTAGCTAGTTTGGTTTATATGAACTTTTTCCCAAACCCCAGCGAAATTGTGGAATTCAGCGGGTTATTCTCGTATAGAAATAAAAGCGGTTATAAAAGGATCTAGGCTAGTTCATAAAGAATTAAGGTTATGTATAATGAAATTCGGGTCTGTTAAACTAGTATTCGGATTGAATTGAACAATTAATGAATAATCATTTTAAACTCATTCACTGATAGCAGCATTTGCATTAAATTTCTCAAAGTTTAGACAAATTATGTACTTATAAGTCATACTTTTTTGGGATAATATTTTGAGTGATGGAAGCTGGACTTAAATATTTACTTACCTGCATTTGCTCACGCGCGTCAAAGCCAGTGTACAACAGAAAATAAATTAAATAGAGCGGTCTTAAAACGAGGTGTTTTGGCAATAGTACAAATGCAATCAATTGGTAAAACAAAAACTTCATATCCTACCCTTAAAGGAAATTTGCGGTAAATTGGAAGCTTTAGAAATCTTTCTAAGCACTGAGCTCGGCATAATTTTTCACCAAAGTCCAAACCGAAGTTCTACCCTCTTAGCAGTCACCTTCAAGGATTTATCAAGCCTACAACACTTCCTAGATTCGAATAAATGAAACATAAATACTACGACCCGCGGAATCCTCGTATTTATTTTTTTAGTACTTCGTTACCGAACTCCATAACGCTATGCTCTGCGATCTACCCCCGCTAATGGATTCATATGCGGAAAACGTCACCCGCAATGCAAACGATTTTTGTAGAAGTTTTCACTGAATAAGAACATCGCCATAATGAAAATTAATGAATTTTCTATTATCCAACGAATAGATCTTACCTTCTCGTCGAAAATCCATCGAATTTTCCATTTAATTACCGTCGAATTTCACAAGAATAAAATTGCGCGGGACACCGTTTTGCACTCACTCGCGACACATGTAATTGATCTTGCAATCACCGATCTTGCAATCACCGACGACGTCACTCAACGCACATGAACCGTTTTTCATCGACGATATATGTCCAGGAATTAACTGTTCCCGAAAAGAGGGGGATGGTATACAGGTTATATACTCGCAAGTGCATTTAAGGGTGACAATCGGCGTAATTAATACAGTATTTTCATTGGAGGGGTTGGAGACGTTATCAGCAGCAGTGTGAATTGAAAATTTGACGAACCTACGACACAGGATCACACTTTTACCACATATGCAGTGACTCGAAGTTATTGTGGGACACTTACAAATATGAAAAATGTTATTTATTTTCTAGGAACTAAGAAATAGATGTAAAATGTGAATGTTCACACTATCAGCTTATTCAGAATCGTTGATTTATATCAATCCATAGGCAAGAAAATAATAAACAAATTTAAAAGGTTACATATTTTAGGTCAAAGTAATAAGGGGAAGCATGGTAACCCTCATTCATTGTGCTCTAGCTAACGGTTGATCGCCGAATTTTTGTTATTTGTCATTTACACAGAATATTACAAATTTAAACCTCAACAAATATTAGAGAATAAATATTAACGCATTCCAAGTAAAGAAAATTTGTTCGAAATATTGCAAAAATTGTGAATCAATTAGGTTGATTTACAGTATAAAGTAGATTTACTACAATATTTAATACAATCAAGTTGAACGAAGAACCAGATAATTTTGTTTATAAATCAAAACCAAGCAAATGCGAAGATATTTTCAGATTGCGGCGACACTTCAGTATACTAAAGCTTGCTGCTGAAGCAGAAAATCAACATAGGAAAAGCTGCAGCCAAGAAACGATCAGGAATATATTGGGGAAGCACAACTTCAATGGGCAAGTTACCAGGAAGAAACCCTTTATAAGTAAGGCAAACAGGAAATGAATATAAAAAAGAAGATTTATTCATTTAGAGCTAATAATTTTTACGGACGAAAGCAAGGTTAATGTTTTCCTGTCAGATGGACGTCAGATGTGGAGGAAGTGTAATGAAGAGCTTCGGGAAAGAAATCTGAAACGAACTGTAAAACACGGCTTAGAGTCGGTAATAGTATGCGGTGCAATATCGACAACAGAAGCTGGAATCCTTCACATTATAGAGGCGATAATGGACAGCAAATATTTTAACATTTTGAGATCGAATCTGACGGAAACCATTGAATTAATAGCAGAAGATTCCTAGTTCTAACATGATAATGACCGCATACACAAGGCATGTAATGTTCGAAGCTGACTCGTCTCCCTCATGTACTTGAAACACCGCCACAAGTGCTCGATTTAAGCCCGATAGAGCATGTGTGGAGCTATTTGGAGGAGAAATCAAAAAAACACCATATTCGAAGCAAAAATAATCTGATGGAAGCCCATGAAGGAAGAATGTGGGAAATTCCGTTAGATTATTGCTAGGACTAGTTAAATCTATGCCCGATTGCCTTAAACCAGTAGTACAGCGAAAAGGCTTCCAACAAAATACTGAATATCAAATCATAAGACGGAAATTTATTTTTTTTTTGCATTTATGTGTAGTATATCAACTTTTACCCCAAATATGTGACTTTTCAATTTTTTTTTTATTATATTCTTGCCTTTGGATTCACGTATTGTACGATTTTTTGCTTTGAAATGAGCTGATAGTAGGAATATTGAAATCAGGTAGGAATAATGAAATATTTCGTATAAAACGTTTATGAGATCTGGAAAGTAAACAACATTTTTTATCTTTGTAAGTGTCCTGTTATAACTTTGAGCTACTGTACATAAGAGAACCGTCACCTAGGATGAATTCCAGTTAGAACCGATAATACAATTGCCAATGAATTAAATTGGGATAAAACAAACATTCAAGTGATATTGCTGCAATAGTGATAATAAAAATAATAATTGGATCATATAATAAAACATTTGATTGAACATCCCATAGTTCAATTGACAAGTATGGAAGCCTCCGACTGTCAAAGTCCATGAGTCGTTACGAATAACTCTTAATTCGCCGGATTTTGACGTGTATTGAACCCCACGCAGAAAATTTGATATTAGTTGGCCAATTTTAGATGTCTCATACTGTAATAGTAGTGCTTCTTGTAATAGTCTAAGAGACTGTAATAGTCTCTTGGTGCGGGTTCTGTCTGGTCTGACGGCAATATTTGGCCAATTTACTCCAAAAATGGGCATTAAATGCATACATGTAGTGAATGGGCTTTGCAACCGCGTCATGTTAACCATTTTTTGTTTGTCGAAATTGAACAGGATGACAGTGATGACATTTGGTTTCAACACGACGGCGCAACGTGCCACACCGCAAACGTAACAATCGATCTCGTTCGCCCTGTTTTCGAAAATCTTAAAAATCAGTCGAAACACTAATGTCAATTGGCCACTTCGAAGTTGCGATTTGACTCCGTTGGACTATTATTTGAGAGGAACCGTTAAGGACAAATATTACGTCAATCACACAGAAACGATTGACGACTTGAAACATGAAATTGAAGAAATAGAGGCACAAGACAATCGAAAATGTACTGAAAAATTGAACTGATCGAATTGGGTATTGTGAGCTTAGCCGTAGCTTTGATTTGAATGAGGTTGTTTTCAATTCCTAAATGGAAAGGTTCATTGTTTTTAATTAACTGTTAAATTTGAAAAAAATATTAATCAGTTTTTGTTACACAGTCAACTGATAACAACTATAACAAATCAGGAGCTGAAACCAATACGTTTTTATGCGTTTGTGTAGTATTTTATCCAGATTCCTTCAAGAAGTTTTGACTGGCTTAAGCGGTCCGTGGGCAAAAAAGAGTCAGGAATGGGATCTCAGAATTTATACCGAAAAAATTTTTCGAGTTAGCATCGAAATGGACAAAAGAAAGCATAGCGTTGCGTTGTTTTTTTTTGATTTGACATTTAAAAAAAATCGGCTTTTACTTTAAAAAAAATTAGCTTACTAACCACACACCAATGCATCTCCTAACACGTTGCCACGCACTGTCCTGCAGAAGAACAGACAATCAAGGAAGGTCCTTCCATGTCAAAGATAGATTGAGACGACCGAAGTTTTTCTCGGAATACATGACCAAAAACACGTTTCGAGCGTGCATTGAAATGGACAGGAGAAAACATAGAGTCCGCACTGGCATTCTCAAAGTACATTGCACACACTTGACGTTTAAAAAAAATTGGCTAGAAAGCGAACGGTGAGTGTAGTTTCTGCGTATTAGACATCAGTAAATCTACTAGCACGCTGCAACGCAGTATTCTGTAGGAGAAAAATCTATCTAGGAAGCGATGTCGAGGAAGACACCTGAAGGCAAAGCAACCGAAGGAATTCAACCGAAGGTTCATAGCGAACAAAAGTTTTTGATTTGATTTTGTTGTTTTATGTGTCACTTATGAAGGACTGCTCGATAAGTTTGAAACAATTTTTGTATTCCTTAAAGCGAGAATATTTGCGAGTGTAATTGAAGGAGACCTAGACTTTATGTTGATTACAGACTATTACACAAGAAAATTTCAGGGATCGGTTCCCCTACCCTTAATAGTAGATCAACTCGACAAGCACCAATGCGCAGCTGTGTTCGGTACCCTTGATCTCAAAGACGGTTTCTTTTATGTGCCGATTGAAGAGGTGTCAAATACACTTCATTTGTGACACTGCTAGTATGAATTTTCTAGAGTACCGTTTGGGCTTTCTACTTCGCCAACAGTTTACCGATGTTAACAGTTTCGCCAATGATATGTAGCAGTTTTTTGAGTTTTTTGAGATCTAATTCACGACAAAAACCGTGTTGACTTACCTGGACAATTTTATCACACTATTGCGAAAGGAAGATGAGAGATTAAAGGAACTGAAAAATGTGTTAATAATTGCGAATTAATATGGTTTAACCATCAACTGGAAGAAATGTGTATTATAAGTGAGGCGTGTTGAATATTTGGAATAAATACGAGGAGTGGGTGAAAAGTAATGCACACTTGCTCGTAACGGGCCATCAAAAAATCATGCGGATGCACATGTTCATTCGATAGCCACAACCTTCCCCTCCATACGTTCTCAGTTTCGTAACTATTGGTGAAACGGTTGCGTGTTTATTCGTGTTACAATGGCAAGCCAAACTCGTGTTATGTGCACACGCTTGAAACAGCGTACAGTGATTGAATTTTTGACGGCGGAAAGTATTAAGGAAATTTGTCGTTGTTTAAAGGCTGTTTATGAAGCTGAGACGGTTTACAGAAGTATTGTAAATAGGTGGGCCATAAAAAGCAGGAATTCCGTGGAATTCAGCGAACAAAGTTATGTTAGCTGCTTTTTGGGACGCTTGAGGAACTATGATGATGGAATACCTCGAAAAAGGATGTACTATAAATTCGGAGCGGTACATTCAGACGTTACAGACATTACGGAAGCGTGTTCGACGAGTTCGATGCACCAGTGACCGAGTTCTACTGTACCATAACAATGACAGACCGCACACGTCACATGCCACTAAAGAAGCGTTGGAGCGCCTGTAATTTGATGTTGTTATTGATCCTCCATACTCCCATGATTTGGCTCCTTGTTATTTTTCATTATTTCCTCTATTAAAAATGGACCTCAAGGGAAACAGATACGTGAAAATACGATAAGTGCAAACCGCTGTAAGCAGTTGGATACGAATGCAACCGAAAGAATTTTTTAGGAACGGATTTGCAAAAGGGGTTCAGCGCTTGGAGCGCTGTGTGGAGCGAGATAGCGACTTTGTAGAAAAAAATATGTCATTTTAAAGCTAAAAAATTCTTCTTTAACTATATTTTAAATTTTGTGAATATCTCATTTCATTCTCGAGTTATAAGCTAGTGTGCATTACTTTCCAGCTACCCTTCGTTGTTGGAAAGGGTTCTGTCAACCCGTCGGATAAGATGGCACTAATTGTTGCCCTTCTTCCCATACCAAAGACAGTGAAGCAAGTGTAATGCTTCTTGGGATTACCGGGCTATATTAGGTAATTTATCATTCAGTTCAAAGAACACAGTTTGGGAGTGGACTGATGTTACATTCAAAATTCTTGGGTCACTATAAAATATCCTCGAAGATGAAAAATAATAGGGATATCGAGTTGAAAGAAAAAAATGAGCATTTGTGCAAGTACGTCATCGAATCACATGAAGCCTTGGCCAGCTCATGATGATCCAGATGCAACAGCAACCAAAAACGATAACAAAGAATGTTTCATATGTTTGAAATAATTTTCATTTTTTTTTAAAGCGAGAATGTGTGCGTATGTCGTTGAAAGAGTGGAACAGTGGAAGATGAAATGAGTTAGTTTTTGAACGGACTTCGACGAACTCGGACGATTTGATTTCTTATAATTCATTTTTCATATGACATTTTGTGTTTCCTATATTTTATCAAATAAATCACTGTTATATATCCCCATCATTGCTAGGACTGACTTGTCTTATTCCTACATTTATGTATACGAGGCACGTCTAGAAATTAAGTGTACTCAATTTATGTAGAGTTCAAAAAAAATTTAACTAAACAAAAACATACTTGGATACACTTGTACATATGTAAGTTATTTTTCGACGTAGTCACCATCCCTCTCGATGCAAATGGTGAGCCGCGGGATCAATTTTTTGATGCCTGCCTCGAAGAAGTCTCCCGCCAGCTCTTTCGCCCACTTCTCCACCTCCCCCTTCACCTCCTCGTCCGTTGAAAACTTGTTCCCACCCATGTGCACCTTAAGAGAAGTGAAGAGATGAAAATCAGAAGGGGCCAAGTCAGGGGAATACGGGGGTGGCTCAAAACGTCCCATCCAAAAGAGTCCAGGAGTTGCTTCGTGGCGTTGACCGTGTGAGGTTTGGCATTGTCGTGCAGCAGGCAGACTCCCTTCGTTAGCATGCCCCTCCTTTTATTCTGAATCGCTCTTTTCAGTTTTTTAGCGTCTCACAGTATCTTGCCGCGTTGATGGTCTCCCCGTGAGGCAGATATTCAATGAAAATTATGCCTTTATGGTCCCAAAACACGGATGGCATGATTTTTTTGGCTGAAATTGTGGTTTTGAATTTCTTGGCGGAGGGTGACAAGGTGTGATGCCATTGTTGAGACTGCCTCTTAGTTTCAGGCGTGTAGTGGGCAACCCAAGTTTCGTCTCCAGTAACAATAGAGTAGAGAAAATCATCGCCTTCAAGTTCGTAGCGTTCCAAAAACTCTTTGGAGCTCTGCACTCGATTCAACTTGTGCTGTTCTGTCAGCTGTTTTGGGCCCCACCTCGCAGACAATTTACGACATCCGAGAGTTTCTGTGATTGTTTCGTGTATCAGGGATCTGGAGATTTGCGGAAACATCGCAGAAAGTTCATCTAACGTCAATCTGCGATCGTCACGGACCGCAATCTCGATTTTTTCCAAAAGTTCGTCAGTCACAATTGAAGGCCTTCTGCTCCTCTGATCATCATGCACGGAAGTACGGCCATTTTTTAACTCGCAACACCCATGTACACACTCGTACGATTCATAGCTTTATTATCGTAAATAGTTTTCACCTCATTATAAATTTCAACCGGAGCTTTTCCCTTCGCAACGAGGTAGCGAATGACGGCGCGAATTTCGCACTTGGCGGGAGATACGATCGACATTTTTCGCGAGAGATGCTACTGCGTCAAGAGTTTTCAACACACTAACCTCGGATTGGTCTCGTTTTGAAGGTGAGGAGTCAGGCTACGCGGCAGTGTTGCCAACATGTCGAAAAAGTATTCCCTACAACTGTGAGTGTACCAGTACACTTACTTTCTGGACGTGCCTCGTATGTGTCTAATTCGTTACGTGTGGAGTTACGTTTTCAAAAAAAATATTTACGCTAATAATTTGATTTTTAATCTGTTTTCAGGATGTTGCACGATTAATAGCCGAATGTTTTGCTAATCGCGACAAAGCAGACATTACATTTTTAGTTATCGAAGCGAAAAAATCAAATTTAGAACCGAAACCAACAGCATTAATATTTCTCGAGGCCTAACATTTACTTGCCCTGCCGGCTAGTGATCCTGATTCATTGGATCAAGCACCTGAAGAAGGTATCGATTATCGTCCACAATGTTGTGTTATAACACCGATGAAATGAATTTGACAAAAGGAAGAAGACGAAGAAGAACAAAATAAGTAAATAAAATAAAATAAAACGATCGAAATCATCAACTTCATCATCATAATTATCAACAACATTAACAACACCCACACTAGCAGCGAAAATTACATCAGTGACAAAATTTTCAACTCCGACAGTAAAAATAGAGAAGGAAAAATTAAGAAAACAAAAACAGAATATGCAGACATCAATTATAAATCAGCTAAACATACCAGTAATGAGTATTTCAGGAGAGGAAAAAAAAGGATAAATTAATATCATCGTCATTGACATCATTATTGCCATCAGATATTATCATTGGTCATTAAATTATTATTGGAATAGCAAAAAATTATTATGTTATAAGATGGATTTGTATTGAGATGAATTTGAAAAGTTTTAGCGAATATGTAATAGGAAGATCGAGGACATAGAAGACGCTAACAGTCAAAACAAAAAGGACTAATAAGCATATGAGATTTTTTTTAATTTCGGTTTTTTTCTCTTAAATTAAACTATTTTATATCATTTCTTTACGCTTTTGTGGGTTTCGATTAAAAACTTTTGTCGAATACTTCCATGAGAACTTGTAAATTAGTCAACTCTAAGCCTATATCAATGTAAAAGCAATATTCGATTCTTATTATATTTAGTATTTTTGGAACCAAGTGCATGTGATCATAGCTGATTCCTTTACTTATCACAATACGACATACTACATACTGCATATGTATAACAGCAATATAAAAGGATGCGATAAAAATGGAGACGTATATAACTGAATATTTTCTTCCATAATTCACTTAAGTACTATAAATCCAAATTAACTACAAATAGAACATATCAATTGACGTACAAATTAAATAAAAAATCTTCTACTCTCATATTCAAGACAACAAAAAACATTTATGCAATCCGAAGAAGAACAAGAAAAAACCAATTTGACCGCAATTTGTCTTATGCTGGGGTCTTTTTTTTTCATCGCTCGTCTAACATCTAATTAGCCTAAGAAAAATTAAATTACATCCGTTCCAACGTTGAGATGTCAATGTTAAAATTTAAATTGTTTTTACGTAATATTTTTTTCAAATATTTTTCTTCTTGCTTTCCATTTTCCGCTTTGCTTTTTACGTAATAGTATTATTACAACCGATGTGTATCTGAATATTTCATGCAAAATTGTAATTAATGAAAAATGAGTGATTGCCAGCATCAATCAATCAAACAATCAATCTATTTCAATGATTTGATGAATGAACTGAAGGAATTCTTTCGAAAGTGGATCCATATATGCAGATATGTGGAGTAATTGACGCTACAAGTATGAATACCAAACCGTCATTTATCAACATTTGAAAAATTATTAGCCAACTTAACAGCAGATAACGGTTTTTTAACCGTCATTAATAAGTCTGGACCATAATTATTGTAGGAAATTCTTGATCTAGTCTAACTCGCTCCTATCATGGCCTCCTCAACTCGCTCATATGTGGATATCAACTTATGATTTAACCGTTGCGCACATGCGAATGAATAAATGGAAATAAAAGATTGGTCACCAGTCAAAGAACTTTGAGTTGTCAGATGCCTTGCGTAAGAACATGAAAATGTTGGCCGGACTCCAACTCTTATCGACTGACAAGACGAACAGCAATTAAATTTGAATAAGAATAGAAGTAACCAGGATACCTAACCCGAATTCACTGGGACTGTTATATGCAGAATAATATTCGGTTTCCTAAAAACTGGAAAGGTCCTTTCGTAAGCTCCCAAATTTTTGGCAAATACTAAGAGGTTTCTGGGACTACTGATGATCCCTGAGTTGATAGCCATTGTCTTTCTTCGTTGGACTGCAAAAACATTTACCGGCGCCGAAACGAAGAGAGCAACAACCATGCCATCAAGGACGAGAGACAATGCTCTCTGGACAATTGTCAGCCTCCCTGGGAGCGCGGCACGAAAGCAGGGTGGACTTCATGCCTGATCTCTGATCTAATCTGAGGTCATGGCTCAAAGAAGTGCATCGTGGTACCGATTCCTGCTTGGCCAAGCTCCTGAGCGGGTACGAATATTTCCGGTGTTTACTGCACAAAATTAGTTAAAAACTTGTTGTGTCAGACTGTCTGGTTTTTTGGGACTGGAGCCTGTTTAATGCTCCTTAACCTCGCAGCTATATGACTTTGCCATCACTTTACCCTTTATTCTTAGTAAAAGTGTTGCTGCAAGGGTTTCTTGGTTAAGTATCAATCTACCAGCGGTAAGAGTAAAGTCCAGGATGTGTTTCATACCACATTTAGAGGCTAAATATTGACCATCTTCGCAGGATTCTTTCTTTGGGCGCTCCATATATCCGTGAAATGTTACCTGTTGCAACTCTTATCTGCAGGCTTGTCGGACAGCGGTCGAAACAACGTTTAACCAACAGCCCAAAAAATGATCTTGGAAGCATCACCCAGAAGTCCGTTTTCTTTCTATTATCCTCTTTTCATAGGAATTTAATGATTTTTCAGGTTGCTGAACACTTTCACCATGTCTTGCCTCAGATTGTCCGAACCATTTCCTGGACGGCCATAATTATTTGCTGATATTTGACCAATTACTGAGATTGCAGAGATCAAATTTGGTACGAATTCACCTCTTTCCGGTTGTTTGATATTTTCGAAAAATATACTTGTTGCAATATTCCTTCTGTAGGCATGTATCCTTTAATGGATATTGGAATGGATATATAAAAATGGATACATAAAAATATACTTGTTGCAATACTACTTCTGTAGGCATGTATCCTTTAATGTAATGCACCGAGTAATCCTCGAAGCAGAAATCATTTTTCTTTATTTTTTACTCTTTTCTAGGAACTTTTAAGTATTGTCAAAATTGCTGAACATACTGGTTTCCCTGAGATAATCCGAATAACCTCTTCCTGGAAATCCATCATTTCTTGGTGAGATTTTAGATCACCAATTAACATCTGCCGGGAGTTGATTTCGCTTCTCATATTTATTCTTATTATCGAATCCTTCAGTAGTTAAAGGTTTCTAATTTCATTCTCATTTGATAGGAACTCTTCTTTTTCCGGTTGTTCAATGTTTCCCAAAAAGTTCTTATAGTTATAACAGTACTATCTTTTAAGCATGTGTCCTTGTAAAATAGAGTCCAGCTTTTACATTTGCCAGCAGTGCGCAGAGTGATCCTCGTAACGTCATATGTAAATCAGTCTCCTTTCTATTTTAACCTTTCCTCGGGTCTTTTAAATATTTTCAAAATTTTCACTTTTAAATATTTATTTTCTTTTATTTTTGGCTGAGGTGATCAGCATCTATTCCTTAAAGTACATTTTAACTGGCTGAGTTTGATAACATGATAATCGACTAGAATTTATTCAGTTTTTCACATTTATTCTTATTATTGACTCCTTGATGCTCCAGGGTTTTGTGTGTTCTGCTTTTCTGGGTTACTATACTCTTCCATCCTAACAGAGTACAGAATCTCGGTATCCTGTGGCTGCTTGCAAGCTTGGTGAATATAATGCATCATCCTTGTGTTCCATGTCTTCCTTGTGTTGTAACATATCTACCATCACTTTTAAGGATACTTTCTACTGAAAGTGTTACAAAAGTCAGCCAGTCTGTAACTGACCGACGGTTTCAAACTGACATGTCATTTCTCTTCATGCCATTTTTCAGGATTGCTTCCGTTGTAAGCATCACATTGTTACGGCTGCGTTCACAGCAGCTTAAAGTGATATGGTTCCTATTTATATTTCTTTCTCAATTAAGATATTGCAATGAAGCGAACTCCAACTAAGAATAAGGATATTGTAACTCTTGTGCCATTAATATTCGCAACATGCTAATTATCCCACTGTATCCTTTGCTGCTATAAGAACATAATAGGACAGATTACCAAATAATATTCTTCTCTCTGTGTCAGGCAGGTGAAGGTGATTTACGCCAGAGCGTGGGGGACCCTCATACGCGCAAGACATTTTGACTACACACTAAGCTCCTCCCCTGTCAACCTGAGAAGTTCAAGCTAAAACCCATCGATGCTCCTCTCTTGAGACTCCTGCTCATATGCCTACGACTTGACTCTGTACCTTCAAATTATGAGTAACCCTTCTCTAACGAGAATGAAGAGAGGCGAAGGGAGTGCTAGAAAGGCGATCTTACGATAGTCAACGCCTCTAGACGCTTCAGTATTTCTTTTTAAATGTCAGAACTGTCCGAACATAGTCTACCACGCAATTTCATTTGTCAATCGTTGTAGGTATTTCTTCGTCTACTGTTTCTGTAAAGAGCCCTCCAAATGAAGAGTCTTCTTCCTTCTTTTGCAAGTAGAAAATGTGTGACACATGTCATGTACTTCCCCTATACGTAACATGCAGTTTAGGGCCATGACCAATCAACTTTGTGCAGGCAAGACGGGAAACTTTCATATACGCTTAAGTGGTTAGTGAAGCAGAAAGTCGATTGAGATGCAGCCTAAGGTTGAAAATCAGACGTGCATTCAACCTTTCCTTTAAGGTTCGCTCCCAGTACTACTGACAATCGTAAAGAGAGCAGGGACACTCGTTTCTGGCGAATTTTTCTTTGATGCGTTCTCGTCGGCGCCGGTAAACGTTTTTGCCCTCTCTGGAAGGAAGATGATGGGTATCAACCCTCAGATCATCAATCCTTTAGTCCTGAAGGATGTTTAACAGCGAGCACTTTTTGGAGTGCTCCTTGTCTGTGCACCTGTGTAAACCATATTTGGTATAACTCCTTACTCAAAGCGTCGCCACATAGTTTTAATTCATTAGAATATCCTGCACAGTTCTCATTAGTATGCGCCACCTTGATATGGCCGGTCCCCTATGTTATCCATAAATACCGTTACACGAACTCCAGCCTTGTCAACGGTTGACCCAATTCGCCCGAAAACATTCAACGTCGAGTCTACGAATACGCTCAGGTGTTTTGCTGCTGTTTTCGTTTCAACGAATACTTCTGAAGAGGATTAGGATTCGTTTCTTGGTTATGGTAGTCACCTCGCTTTTGCCAGCGCCAGCACATCTGCATTCTCGATAAACCTCATCTGGGATTCCGCTATTTGTCATGATTGGTACCTCTGTTTTGCCAACGCCTATCCAGTATCGATTGACCTCTTTATGGGGGTTCGATTATTTGTAATTGTGGCCACCAAGGATTTTCCAGTGCCACCGCTTCTTCAATATCAATATGCCTCACTTTAAGGATTCGTTTCTTTGTCATGATTGTCATCTAGGCTTTGTTAATGACAACGCTTCTACAATATCGAAAGGCTTCACTCTGAGGATTGGCTTCTGGTTCATGTGGCCATGATTTGTTTCTGGTATTTGGCCACTTTGGTTTTTCTAGTGCCAGGCTGAACCTGGTGCAGCCCACTATTACATAACGGTAGTTCTCCGTTTTTAAGAATCCTTATTTAAGGATATTTTCATTGGTTTTTGTATTCCGATCGCAAACTCGGCTATGTGCCATCTTCTGTGCTTGGTTACCTCCTACTTTGATTACATAGTTTTTTTTTAGAAAGACGAAAAACTATTATTGGTGGTCTGCTAATTTTTTAAAGATTTCTTCTGATCATTGTCGCAAAATCTAACCTCTTGGCGAAAATTCTTACTTAAGATGAAGTTGGTCAGTTCTAGACCAACCTTTGAAAAACTCCTCGGTTACATTCATTTTAAAGGAATCCCTTTTCTTGTGGGAAAAGAAGCGTTTTATGGATGATGACTCCATTAACGACGCCCCAATATGCCTTTTTCAGCTGTCAAGACTGCCTGAACTTAATGTGTCCCGCGATTTAATTTTTCAGCAATTCTAGGCATTTAATCTTTGATAGTTTACAGGGAGAGCTCTTTTCCAATTATTTGAGTTCAGATACGGGAGTCTAGACTTCCAAAAGATGGTTAGGTAGTCCTGGAAAGCACCGTAGGAGTGCTTTCCTTATCTTCCGTATTTCCGTATTCAACGTATGTGATTATCACTCTTGAACCCAACAGGAAACCCCAAACCATAAGAGGAGTTTCGCTAGCCCCAAAAACCTGACACCCTCAAATTCTGGTCGGTCCTCTGCCACCACTACATCTTAACCGCACCAGAATCAAACACGTCACTCTTAACGCCACAAGCAACCACGTGCACATTTTTACATGAAATAATTGAATTGGCTTATTTTTTAATGGTTGGTTTTACAATTTTTATACTCTAAGTTAAGAAAAAAACTCACAGTCGAACTACTTTTGCGTTAACTTTTTTTACGGCTTCTCTTGTCGTAGACCTTGGTTTTTACTCCTGCGTTTCACTACTGGCGTTACCTCATTTCGTTGTCTCTTTCTAAGTACTGATGTTAAAAATCTAATTTCACTACTCCCTCGTTTTGCAACGTCTTTTTCTACGTTTTGGTGTTGAATACCTTGTTTTCTTGTTCTCTCGTTTCGCTGCGCTGCCATTCTTGAACTGACTGTTGCACTCCTGATCCTTATCGAGCATCAGATGGGAAGAAAAGGTTTTTTATCACTTTCCATCCAACGGTCTCCCGCTAAGGTGATTGGCTGCGAAAAATTTTGGGGTTTCTGTAATCCGATTAGAACAGAAAGAATGGTGTTCATTAGGACTCACCTCCTTAATTTTATGCGACCCTCAAGTCTCTCGGAAAGTTTTTCTTCGGGCCTATCGATACCAGAGCACAACTACTAAAAATATCAAAGAGGCTGGTAGGACTTACAAAGATAGATATGTTCCATGTAGCAAAAAGAGCTAGCTTTACAAAGTAGAGAGCTTAGGAGCTTAATGAATATAGCGAGCTTTGCAAGATAGAAAGCTTAGTTTGGTAGGTAAGTGAAGAAATCATGATGGCTAGCTCTCTGAGTTTAAATGCACGTTACGATAATTCCCCAATTCCCCAAGCATCGGGAAAACTGAAATCGAATACCGTGAGAATGTGAGTTTATCCGATGTTTTAGCGTTTGATTTCATTTTCATTTGTTCGGTGGTTTCCTGAATGTTAATGGAGATCGCGGGTACTAAGCGGAGTGCGTTCTCGATTGGAACGTTGTTATAACAGAGAAAAATTAATGATAAATTGAGGTAAAAGTTTCAGTTAAGCATTTACACCGTCAGAATCAAAATGTCCTTGCTTTTCGCTCTTAGCGAGCCATCCTGTTATCATTATCATTATCAATGATGCAATATTGTTGAAAAATTTACTATTATAATGTTAAAAAAGTCTTCGATTATTTGATACTTGTTTTCAATTATTTTGTAAGTAGGAAGTCGGAATATTTTCTTGATTTCAAAGCTATGATCACGCACGAGTTCATACTGAAGGTATATATTGATTTTGTCAAAGTAGTAAGGACCTAACAAATGTCAAAGTCAAATTTCACTGCCGTTTATAGTAATCTAAATAAAACAAAAACAAAATATATCTCCTCTCAGCAAATAATTAACAAATATTCTAATGTTTTGTGTAGTATTTATATAATCAAAAGCTGTTAATTTATTGAAAACTGAGGTTGAATGAAAAATATCATTTAATGTTTTAACTAAAACTTGAATAATATGTACTAGTAATCAATTATAACTTTTAATCCACTTCGTATCCTTTTCAAAGACCAAAAAAAACAATCAAACTTTATTCTGAACAGAAACATCCAAAAGGATGTGATAATTTACAGAAAATTTCTTGAAAATTATACCAATTATCTAACTTAGTTTCATTCAAAATTTAAAAATCAAATATTTACTCACTTTGAGAACACATCCTTAAGACAGATTACAATGAAGCACTCTGAAACAAACCATGCAGGATAAAATTTTAGGTTAATTCTCAAACAATGATAAGTCCTACAGAAAACAGATAGCGAAAATAGAACATAATAAATTAGTAAAATTGTATGTTGCATGCATAATATTGTAAGAAAAAATAAAATATCCTTTTCGTAATCCTTTTGACCCCCCACTAAGAAAACAGAAAGCAAAACATAAATGAAAATTCCTAAAAGGCTTCAGACATGAAAATCTAAACAATTTAGAGCTTGTTTTTAGGGACAGTGCTGAACATTGAACCGCTTAAATAAATTATAATTTTATGAAGAATTCTTATAATTAGTCATTGTATTAATTTTATTAGATATAACACAAATTATTAACGTAAATTACATATTTAATCATGCGTTTTTTTTAAGTTTGTTTTTAATTTAAGACTTTTTTAGTATTAAAGTTAGTAAAATTAAATATTTAGCATTTAAAAAGAAAAATTATATTTATCTAGAATAGGCTGATGCTGAGATTAATCTCTAATTTAAATTATTTTCTAGAAAATTTCATTTAATTCGCGACTGTCTATGTATGCTTAAAATCGGAATAAGAAAATTAACTCACGATGAATAGATTCTATGTATAAAATAAATTTTTGATTATCATTAGATAGGAGTTTGAAATTTCAAGGCAATTTAATTTTGAAATAACTAAAATAAATAACAATACGCGAATTTCGATGAACCCCATTTTGGACAATGTTAATTAATTTGTGTAAAAGGGTCCTCACCCTCTTTTTTAAATTTTATAAAAATTAATGAAATCTTTTAAATTAAATTAAATCTAAATTTATTTGAATCAAAAATAAAACAGACCTTCCAAAATTACCAATAAACGAACCAAAAGGGTTTTGCATAATTCTTTCTTCTTTCCCATTTTTTTTTTTTAATTTAAAATTAAATAAACTAAAATCCAAACAGAGTTTCGTCGAAATAAGCATTCGAGTTAGTATTAAATAAAAAAATGAGCATTTTCAACTTTAATAATTTCAACAAAATAAGGCTATAAAATTACACAAACGGCATCGCAAAAATAATTAAAAAGCAACTATTTTGTGTTTCTTTATTCAATCATTGCAATCCAAAATATCAAAATGACAACCAAATTCATAAATTTTGAAAATTCTTATACAATTCAATGAACTACAAGGGTAGAAATTAAAAAAAAACAATAATTCCAAAAATCCGTTCAAAATGAAAAACTTCACACAAAACTTCACAAACGAATAATTCAATACCAAAAAAACTAATCATTAATTCGAATCTTACTTTTGAAATGAAATTTTTCAATGGACAAACAGCTAAAGTCAACAAAAGATGAAAAAGGATACGCCACAAATGAAAATTCAAACCAAAACAAATGCTAAATATAATTTCATTCTAGCCGACAGGGTGTTAATGGAAATATACAAAATGGAGAACAAACTAAACATGTTAAAAAAACGTCAAGGCATAGTTTAGTAGAAGATTTTAAGGTTAGTTTGAATTAGAAGAAAATAGCTTTATGCAGTTTTCAACCATTTATAAATAATTATTTTATTCTTTTGATTTCGTTGCCAAATTTGGAAACTGTTTGACCATATAATCTGTTCTTGCGTCAAAAAAACTCCATCTAGCAAAGTGCAGCGTTAATGACACCGTGTAATGTACCATTACAACTTTTCTAAAATTTGTTTTTATTTTTCTAGCTTTAGCCAAAACGGTCCTTTTTTTAAAAAATCCTAGAAGAAATAACCAATTTTCTTTCGCCCGTTTGTTTTAAGCAAAGAGATTCGCAAGGATAAATGTCGAAACATTCTCTAGACTATTTTATGGGACGAAAAGCCAGATAAACCACTTTACATAATAAGGCAGACTTTAAAAAGTCAGAAATAATTTCAATCAATTTAAACAATTCAATCTTCGTCCTTACGCAACAATTAATAGCTAACTCTGGACCTCGCTTGCCTTCCCTTAATCGTTCGGTTACACTCTTCAAATAATCGCTCTGACTTTCATCTGTCAAAAAATAATATAAATTCATCTCAAAATCTGACCTATGCGCAATATCTGTTTCACCCTAATTGCATCCCAAATGGATGTCAAATCTTCCTGTGGACCACGCCGTAAGGGTTCATCTACGCACTTCTGGTCTAAATTCTACAAAACGAACGAACGGACTCTAGCTTTATTGTCCTTGAATGTCAAAATTAGGTTCTTCTTGCATACTTTAAGATTTACGCTCGTCACATAGACTGTTGCCTCATTGATCTTTTAAGAAGTGATGTTTTTTTTCGAATCCCGCATTTAACTTGATCTGAGTGTCAGACCGTCAATCGGACATCCGACTACACGTTTCCAGCGACACCGTAAACCCAACCTGAAACTGTTTGACGAATTACTTCAGACTAGACCTCTACGGTGGCTTGATTACTTAAGACTATGCCTCCTTAGAGATGAACGGAAGGAAGAGGTACATCTTTCGTCGAGATCCCGCCTAACTCCGCATTGTCCACCAATCCATTATGCCTCTCTTTACATAAAGAAACTTTCGCGGGTAATGTGACATGCAGTTCTAATTGTCATTAAATGTCAATATCTTTCCCGTTATATTTCCTGAAATGCAAGCCTATTATCTCAGAGAGGTGCAAACAGAGCCTGGATTATCTTCCGCATTCGAATATGGTCATATATGATCCCCGGGCAAAACAAAGAAAGAGTCTAAGAAAGAGCTAAAAAAGAGCAGTCTCAACATGCTTTCTGCAAAAGCAGGGCCCCAGGTCATTGATGAGATGCGGTTTGTGTGTCCAAATGTCCTGCTACAAGGCCATGGTCCTTCATCGTTCCTCTCGGCAAAAAATTTCTCTCTCCGAGCCCCCTACGTAAGTAGCACTATGAAGACGTCCTTGGCGATAGTCAGAAATAGTGAAGTATGAAAGCTGTCAACGCAAAGAGACAGCCTCGGTACGATGCCTATCAAATACGTCAACACTGATTTCACAGCTGTACAAGAGCACTCACACCATCGCGCTCATGAGCAGGCATCTTTTGTTCAATGGTGGTCCCCCAGTGTTACCTGTAAGATTATTCAGGGCTGACTCTACCACAGCAGTCTTATCCGCTGGACATAATAAAAGAATCTCATCTTTGAGTCAATCATCAAGCTGAGGTACTTCATTGATTCTTTCGACTCGATCATCGTTTTTCTAGTAAAACGAGGGTTCTGCTGTTTCATCAATATGATGACCTCTCATTTTTGCCAGCGCTAGACTTAACATACGGCCGGCACCGTAGTATCATACCTAGTTTGAGTTGCGCGTGTTCGACAATACATCCGGCAACTAGTGCTGCTACATCACCTGCGAAGCCGATCAGATGCGACTCCTCCGGTAGTAAAAGTCGTACCAGACATTCCAGGGGCCCGGGCCAAGAATGAAACCTTGCGCCACTCCTTATCCTGCTTCCGATCCTTGAAGTAGTCCATTATATATATCCATTAATAAACTTCGATACCCGAAAATATTCCAGAGGACCGAAAATATCTTCCCACCTAGCAGAATTGCAGGTGGGAAGTTCCAGGTTGCAGTCAGTTCTAGCCAGGCCGACATACATCAGCACTTCTGTTGTTGTATCGATCGGGGGTTGTCCTGCCCTTAGCATTGCCCTTCGTCGCGCGAGACAACTTACTCCAGTTCATCGAGCTTGAACTGAAAGAAAAAAAATTGGCTCATTGAGTATGAGATAGAAATTGAGTAATGTGAAAGCCGTACACCACCCCCACTGATGCAGTTCCAAACTAAAAGTGAACGATATACAGATGATACAAAGATAGCGTCTCCCCGTTGTAATGCTGTTCATAAATCAACACCAAATCAGCCTCTTTTTTCCTGGCCAAGTTCTGTTCGGTTGCGGTATAGTGCAGGTCAATTTGCAGGACTCGAATCATAGTCTGCCTTTTGTCTTGTTCAGTGGCTCTATTACCGTAGACTCTTTTCACTTCCTGCGAATTGAACGGGATCTTCAAGTACCTTCTTCGGGATCTTCTTTATGTTTTTCCAAGATGCAGTTTGCTTTATTTATACACCCTTTCCACGTCTGTCGGGAGTGTCCTGTTTTTACTACAGATTGCCTTAATCTGACTTCTTGCTGTTCGGAGAAATGTGTTCGAAGTTAAGGCACTTTGACTAATACCGCATACTTACTATCCTATTTTGATTTTTGTGCTTGGCCAGTGGTTGCACTGTGTCTTTCTTTGGGGTTTCTTCAATTGCGATCTTATGTCCACTGTGGTTTGTAGGCATCTATTTTAACCTACAGCTGTCTGTCGTAGGAAGAGTTTGTCTGAAGGTATCTTTTACATCATGTACATGTTTGTCTTATGGACATCCGCAACATCATCAATGTCTCTTCTTCTAAAGAGATTATTGGTTGTAATGTCGATATGATGATGATACTCTTTATAACTCCTTGTCAATACATGCCGCCTTCAGTTCCACCCGCAATCCACCTGTTTTGGTCGCACGTATCGTACGAACGCGGGCTCCTATTTTTTCGGGCTCCATTTTTTATCTTATTTCTCTTACGATGTCGACGCAATTCTTCCCATTCACCGGGTTAGTCAATAGAGCCTCCCTACTCTGCTTGCGCCTGGTCTTGTTAGTCATTACGCACATCCGTTCTATTCGGGCGTGGGTTTCATCATTTCTTCCGCCCTCCAACGCGGCACCTCTTCCGCATCCTTCTGTAGCCCTTTAGAGCGTACCACTCGAAAATGAGCGTCTATTTCCTCCCTTTACTGAGGTCTGCTATCTCGGGCCGCTTTGACCTATTCTTCCGATACTGATATTTTTTTTATAGTAGGGAGGTGAAGGCTGTTTACGCCCTGAGTGTGGAACTCCCAGGCGCACAATGCTTTTGGATTACCCTATAAACCCCTCCCATGTCAACCTGAGACCCTAGTCTGGAACCGTTTGACACATTACTTCGGGCTAGGCCTCGTGTTCCTACGCCTAGAGGCGGCTACAGATTTTGGGAATCTCTTCTCCAACGGGAAAGAAGGGCGAGGAAGAGAGTGCTAGAAAAGAGATCCCCCCATTCCCCCCAGCTTTCCAATAAAGCTTTCTTCAGTATCAGCAGTGCCCGAGCGTATTGTGCCACGCAAAACTCATTTATAGTTTATTTTCAATGCTATCGGCGACTTTCTTGAGTTTTTCCAGCTCACTCTCTGCGCTTAGCCAACTGCGGTTGTATTGCGGAATCCTATCAAATAGGTTCTTGAGTAAACCGATGCCGTTGTTAATGTCTTATTTTAATTCTCTTGGACGTTGGATGTGTTTAGTATCCCTTTAAGGACCGCCCTCATGATTCGTGTAAGCCGCTTTTCACTTCAGTCGAAGGTAGCTTATCCTCAGCTGAAGTTTTCCACACACTGTCAGCTAGGAGGTCTTGTGGCTGTTGAGCATTATTTTTACGCTTCCCATAGAGTCCTAATGAATGACACTTGATGTTGTCAGCCTCGGTCCTCGAAACCTCCACACATCGCCTTAAGCTAGGAAAGCTTGAACTTTCTAGAAAATCCTGGACAGGAGGAGTGGTTTGGACTAGCACTTTCGTTGCAAATGCAAAGCGGTCAATACAAGCTTGGTTACTCGTTGTATTCTCTGAGTTGGTTTCGTTACTTTTTCAGGTGAAGTCCGCATCAGTTTGGCCTGCGGGCGAACATACTTGCCTCGATAATTCTATCACTTGAACTTGCTGATGTCAAATATTCCACCACTGCACAATGCTCTAGAGATTTTTCCCCAGCTTGCATGGGGCCGTGTATATCCCTCTGGATATACACGTGTATATTCCTCTGGATATACACGTGTATATTCCTCTGGTATTTTGTTCTGGCCTCCATCATCGTTGTAAAATGAGTCGTGAGTACTTTTATGGAGTCTTGCAATCGGTTCTCATCACTACAAGACGCATTAATACAAATCCTGTACAATTTTCAACGATATTCGAATTCATCGTTTTAAATTAAAGTCAAAAAGAGTCTGATTTAACAAGTAAAAAACAAAGTCAAAGAGCATTTTGATAATTTCTAGTTTAAGCTACAACTGGATTCGATCTCTGGATCGAAAAATGTTTTAAGGACTCGAAAATAGAAGAGTTCGGCAGAAAACAAGCCACTACCGACTAAAAGCTTCCCGCGATGTTTTTAAATGACAGTATGATGTCATTTTAAGATTGATCCTGTCCGCCTACAGAGAATGCAAAGACACCCCCAGTTTTATAAAAATTAAGTGCTCAAATACGTTAGTACACCTCAACTAAGTGATAAACGCTACTCAGACTCGCTAATCGAGAAGAAAGGTTTCTATACATTCCCATCGCCGCAACCCCAGCAAGTGCCCTCTGTTCGGCTCCTTTTTGTTTGAAATGTTGACCCAAAACATTGGGGCCCGTCAATTTGAGTATTTAAGGACCTCGTCGTGTTTACCAAGTTTACATTTTTACACGTTTTACCATTATTGATACTCAATTCGTTTCTTTTCGCCCAAGTTTGGTATGTATTGTTTCAGACATAGTTTCTGAAAACCTTCTACCCATCAAAAAGATACCACTATCGTACGCTATTGTTCTGAAATCCTTATTATTCAGGTTTCAAACTCTTCGGCTAACTGTTAGCAGCCTAGCTAGTCCTGTTATAATGCTATCCTGTGACCTACCCACATTTATCCATTACTTGAAAATAACGCCGACTCCTCGGCCTTAATCGTTCTTTTTTCAGCACCAACGTCAATCGTTTGATGACATATAGATGCATTCGTTATATTTGGATCGTTTTTACTATGCTTACCGTTCTTAGATTATTGAAAACTTCCTCGATATAGACGAAGCCCGTGTCAAAATGAATTCTCTGATCGTCTCTATTGTGTTTAACTACTTCACGAAGTAGCGACTGTGTTGCGCAATCTGCATGGCATGCATGTTGGTTCGGACAAAGTACCGTTATGTTTGTTTATAAAGACGTCAAGTTGCTTGACCCGATCAGGGTCTAGTTAGATCCATCTAACCTGAAATCTCCCTTAAATTTAGACAAGAAAAAGGAATCTGTTTTATCCTTATCGTTAGAAATCTATTTTATCATCTCTTCAGTTTTAAGGCAAACATCCTTTTGACAGGATTCGAATTATTTTAATTTACGCTTTCATAAGCATAATCGGACAAGCCTTGCTGGTACCTCGTCATTTGCGTTTTTCGAAAGTTTCAATGGTCCGTAGAAGGTTTTCTTGATTTGAAATTTATTTTAAGGATGGGAAGGGTTGGTCTTGAAGCGAAAGAACCGGCCCTTTCAGATTAACCTCGAACAACAAATAGTATAGAACGGCTCCAACTCATTGCCACTGATGAAGCGCTCGAATGATTAAAAATCGATCGTTCGATTACGGTAGGTAGAAACTTCTTTGGTTTGAAGTTTCTTATAAGGATGAGAGGTGTGTTTGTCAAACGGCACTTCATCACTAATGAAGTCATCCAACGATCGAAGTTGAATTTTTCGATTTCTTTATCAGTGATAAGATGTCGCTCCGTTCTGTGGCATTTATAGTCCAAGCTCAATCTTGCCTTTGAAGTATCGTGTCCTTGTATGGTTCTGATTTCATCGCCCTTTTTAGCACTAGCAAAAGCATATGGTTCTCTCCCTAGATGCTGCTGAACTGATTTCAATACATCTTTTGATCTCCTTTGTATTACTGATTTGAAAGATTCCGCTGAAACTGTCAGATCCCTTAGAGCTGTGCAAGTCCTCCAACGCTCCCGTTCATAAGGTTCGCTAACTACTTAAACTTTATTTTTGCGAATTTAATGACGATCACCTTTTTCTCTAAATGTGCTCCACTTCTAGGCATAGAACTCGGTGGTCGTCATTGTATTTTCGAAAAGAAAATACCCAAAAGCTATAGTCAGATCCTCTTCCTAACACTTTTTATGTGAATTCTTAGTGCCGAAATTCGACAAAAAAAGCGAATTTAACTAATTTAAGCTAGTTTCCTTTTGGTCTTAAAAATTTACCAAATTTTAGTTTGCGTCGTTATTTGTCAGGTTCTTTGCTTACTCGCATCGATGTGCCCCTTTTCGTTCCAAGAGTTTTGAACGAAAAGGGGTAAACCTGATGCGAAAAGAGTCGACTCCGTTGTGGTAGTCAAATGGATGAAAGGAAAATTGAGTCATTCGTTTGTACTCCTTAGCATACTCAGGACATGCATTTGGACATGGACATGGATTTATTTTTGAAGATGTGTTTTCGTTGAGTCTGATTCCCTTTTTTGCAAAGATAGCATCCCGAATTCGCATCTTTCCACGGAGTGTGCTTCATTTCGTGAATGATACTTTGACCTTGTAAAGCCGTGGTAGCTCCTTCATAGAGACGACCCTAAACTTCTCGTTCAAGGTGAAATTTACTTTGGGAGGAACTGTCAAATTCGCATGAAAGTTGAGAATCTTTCAGGGTTGTTGCGAACATGCTTAAAGAGATCCACCTTTACGCTCTCCATCTGCAGCTTCAAAGTCAGATAATGTAATATCTGTAATCTATCTTCGCTACCGTTAGCTTCTGTCTCAGTCACCTGAATGTTGGGAATTTTTAAGATAAGGAACTCATTTTTCAGGTTTTGAACACATTTTTCGGGTTTGGAACATATTTTTCAGGTTTGTCACGTTTATGATCAAAGAGATCCTTCTTTGCGATTGTCTGTAGCTTAAACGTAAGATAGATAATTTATCATCGGTTGCGTTAGCTGCATGATAGCTGCTGTCACATTCAGCTCAATATTAGGAATTTTTCAGGTCTGCTGGGTAGATGCTCAAAGAAGTCCTTCTTTAAGGACGTGTATAGCTTCAAAGTCAGAAAGGTGACTCTTACATCGCTACCGATAGATTGTCATTTGCAACAGTTCCCAAGCAATCTAGAAAGTTGCCTTGTTAAATTTTCAAATGGTTCAATTTCCTCCCCCTCTTTTCAAGGATCTTTCTGATTTGTAAGAAATAAGGTGAATATATTTAAACCCAATCGTACCGGCTCAATTTCATCTTTGAATTTGGTTTGTTTTAAACTAATTGACAATGAAGACAGACTTGGTGGAGGGTGGAACTTCAGAAGCTTTCATGGAGCTTTAATAGAACTTTAATTTCAAGCATAACATCTTTTATTAAGTTAAAGATATAACTCCCAAATTCGTAATTGGTTCAACAAATGTTTCCATATTTTGTGCAACGAAAATCTAAATATCATAACTGCAATACTAGATGCAACGCTTCGGTAAAAATTAAAGAAAAAAGGAACAAACAAAAAAACAATAATTATAACAACAACTGCTTTACTATGACAAAACGAGCTTCTGACTTGAAAATGCTTCTAACCAGTATCAAACCGAAACAAAAAATTACAAAATAACTATAAAAAATTATACCTTAAAAGTATTTTTTTGCGATTAAGCTTCAATTAGATCATAGCGTTTCGGTATAAATCAAGTGAGACACATGAGAAGTGAAATTAAATAAAGAAATTTAAAGAAAAAAAAATATAATGAAAACAATTAAACAAAAAAAAATATTGCATAATAATTCTACACAAAAAAAACTTAAATAAAATCTCATCGATGGAAACTCTCTGTAAGATACTGAAATAACAACAATTAAGTTTAAAATAAAAATTTTTAGAAAATAAAGATGAAACAAAACGCAAAAAAAAACACAGAAAAAAATACGAGAAAATAGTGCAAGGCATAAAAATGATAATGTAAATAAATTTTTATTTAATAGCAATAGAATTAAATCTATTTAAATTAACTGATTACATTAACGCATTGTATGACGGCTCGAGGATATTTCATCCTCCCTTCAAATATATTTAAAAATACATATTGCAAATTGTTTATATTGTTATTAGTTTTTTAGCAATGCAATTAACCACTATATGATACCTTAAATATATTGATAATATTAAATTAAATCTATCAGAAGTATCGTTGAAAATTTTTCATTTAAATTTCTATGTTTACGCATAATTTCTTTGGTTTCGCACATTATTTGAACTATGTAAGATATAATCTAAGCAAAATTAAAATGAAAGAAAGAAAAATGACTTAAGGACAGTAGCGAATGATGAGCATAGCAAAAGAATGGTCGCAGATGGTAAATGTGTTGTTTAAAATTAATTATTCGGATTAATTAATTATATACGAAGTCATGAAGAAACTTTGTCAACTCCAGTCAGAAAAATTAAAAAAAAAAAATTACCATTTAGATACATAAATAAATTCTACATAAAGGCAAAAATTAACTAAATGCATGTTTAGATTGAGAAAAAAATAAACAAAAAAAGAATAATAAAAGAAAAACAAAAACAAAGTAATCATATTCTACTTTAAGGCATTTTAATGAGCTATTTAATTTTAAGTAGCGCTGCACAGCTTTTTTCAATTAAAACCAGAGAAAAAATATATAAAAGAAAATCAAGGACAATTAAATCAACAAACTATTGTAGATATGTGTATAATTAAATTACTGTTGATTACATACAAACATAATAAACTGAGCAGACTGGGACAGTAGTATCCTTGTTGTTGCAACAACAAAAAGGCTCCAGTCACAATAGTCGCGAGCATGAAATCCATCGTGTGAACCAACAAGGAGTACTCAGTGTCGAGGTATTTAGATAAATGTATAGAAGAAAAAGGTAAGACAAAGAAAATTTATATTGTTGAACATTTATAAAACCAAAATACAAAAAAAAATAACAAAGTCATGTAACAGTGCAGAGTAAAAAAAGGCATTTAAAAATTAAATTTGTACTAGTAGTGATTTAAAGACAAACCGACATTATTACAAATTCATACAATTTAAACAGCGCTAACGTACTGACAATTAATTATTTCCTACCAAATGTACATAAATGTAATTAAGTTTTATATGGCTAGACATTGGAAACGTAACAAAACCCAAAAAAAAAGATATGTCTTTAGGCATAGTTGGAGAGTTTTCGAGCAAATTGCGACCGAACTAACCAACTAAAGTATTTCGTAGTTTTAGTCAAATTAGTTCTAGCTTTTGTCCGAAAAGAAAATCCTCAAAAAAAATCAAAAACAAAAATCCTCATTGAATGCTTGGGAACGCCAAAAAAACTGAATTTTTAATTTTATTTTTTAAATAAACACATACACACACATCCTTGTCCAAAAAGCAAATTCTATTTAAGGGCCTAAAAAAAACACAAAAACACTTCCTAGTATTTCAATTGATTTAACATAAATGCGAGTTACCTCATACACATCTAATTGATCTACTACTAAATTACACATATGTATTTCTTAGAAGCAAAACCGAAATCCCTGAGCAATAATTCTGTCTAAATTGTGTGAATAAGATAAAAGAAAGTAAAACGAACAACAAAAACTGATTAAAATACAAGAATAAGAAGAGGAAGGAGCAGAAAAAAAACTGAATTTAATAAAAATATAAACTCAAAATAAATTTAAATTTAGTATACACTGACACACGCCTATTGTATCTATTGCACGATTAAATACGAATAAAACAAAACTAATAACTAATTTTTCACAAAAAAATATCAGCCATCATTAAATAAAAATGTGAACGAGAATGAATCAAAAATATGCAATAAAAAATTTGCTGAAACTTTGTTGAATTATTTCAGTAAGGACAAAAAAAATAAATTTCATATTTTCCAAACAATTTCCAATAGCTGAACTACATTTTATTGTTATTTCATCCATTTTTCGCTCGTATTTATTTATAACCAAATCAAATATTTAACAACACAAAATATACTAAACAAACTCGTTGTTACGTTATCAACTTTATTAGCTAAGTAATTAGGTTATAACAAATTGTTATTTAATTTTCAATGCAAAATAAAAACAAACTAAATCATTTAATACACTGAAAGCAATTCCATCTGTACATATGATATATGAAAATCAAATAAAAAAGAAAGAAGCAAAATAGATAATTGTGAGAAAAATTAAATTAATTTGAAAAAAAAAACCAAAAAAATAAAATTAAGAAACAAAAAAAATGCAAACATATAAAATAAACCAAATCATAAAATAGATGCTCCGCTACATTCACAACATAAATAGAAGAGTAGAAATTGACATTGCTGTACAATAAATATCATGATGCATTGTTTAGAGAACGAGAAAAGCTAAAAGGAAAGCGAAAAGCCATTTGAACATCAGAAAATCAATCAAGAACTCAGCATAGTATGAAATTCAGGATAGTATATCACAAAAAAAAACAAATTCAAAAAACAATCAATATTTTCAATTCAAATATATATACACACTCATTTCTCAAAATCAAAATCAATCAATTTTCTAGCTGTTAAACACAAACCCGTTTCGATTTTCTTTCTAATTACTTTATCCGAAAAACAAACTATTCGTATACTATTATTTGATAACTGTTTAACTAAGCTCAACAAAAAGAAATTACTCCAAATTGGTTATCACTTATTCCTGTTCCTTTCGAATGAATTTTCAAACAATAACCAACAAGAAAAACAAAAGATAAGAAAATCTTTTAAGAAAATTACAAGTGAAAGTATATGCAAGCTAACATTATACTCGTATAATCGTTTAATTGATTGCGATACAAAAAAGCATATGTGACACAGAAATGAAAATGCATTAAGAATGAAAAACGGAAGAAAAACAAAAATATTAAAATAAAAAAGTATTGTTTATAAAAATTTATGAAAATTTCTAGTATTTTATTTAATTTGTTTTAAAACGATTATAACAAAATATAGGGAAAACATGCACCAAATGATATTGGCATTATAATTCGATTGACAGGCAACCCTATTACATGATCAGAGAGACTACTGTTAGACTGTCAACAGGTAATTACATTGATCCATTCGACGCCTAGCAGTCGTAGTGTCAAGACGAGCTTTGATTCGCAATTGTCGAAAATTCGTCACAATAAATGACAGTTAATTAGTGTCGAACCTTAGCAACAAGCAGCGAATACCAAAAAGCCGCAACGACAGACGGAAGATGCTAATCAACACAAAAAGAAACATAAGCAAGAGGAGACTGATAGAAAACGTGCAAAGAATACCCCAAATTAAACAAAGATAGTCAGAAGGCGACAATCAGGAAGCTGTGAGACCACCCCCGAACAAAAGTCGTTTGTAAGAAGGCCAAGCTGCAACAACAATGGAAATGGAACAAAGTCCAACAACTTTGATCGATCGATGCGAAGTAGAGCTGATGAGGAAATTTCTCTTCGCCTCCCTCAAATAAAATAAATAATCCGTCAATATCAAACACACCAAACACGTGTTAGCGATCATCATGCGATGATGATTTTAAGTATCAAGGGAAAGATCTCTACAACAATTATAGAAGAACGCGACTGAACGTCAAAAAACTAAAAATTAAATCCGAATACGTTGACATTCATGAGAAATTCCAATTCCGCCCAAGAGAAAAATAGCCTCTGTTCCCACTACCCCTTTTCCCGTTTTCAGACATAGTCCTTCGCAAAACACAATAACGGCCACACCAACAAAAGTCCAATCAAGCGATTAACGCTGAAACCGCGTAAGGACTGTATGCACAAACGCCGCGCAGCACATCAGTACAGGGAAATAAAGTCCTGATACGCTCCGTGGCGTAAGTACCAACAGTGCTTATGATACTAACAGAATAGTAACGACGCCTCCAAGAAGAAACGTTGCTGATATTAGGAATGTCACCAGGCGATCTACATAAAACTCGCAAATTTTGGGCCAAAATACGACATCACACCAGCACAAAATAAACTAATTGCGTTGATAGATCTAGATTTGAATATCGATGGGGGCAAATAAACTTGTATCCATTTGCCTTAATACAAACTCCATTGTCTCCGACGAAGAAAAGAAAATTTATTTCCAGTTTAACTAAATCCATGGAAGCAGACTTAGTACTTCTCAATGAAACAGCACCGAAATCTGCTCACAAGATCTATGCGGGCAAAGGATGCAAGCAGAGGAACCGTAATTCGATACCGCGGTCATCTTTCGATCGAACAAACAACCATTGACCACGCAGACATTATATCCTATAATAATATTTCTCAAGAGGATCTTGACTATAACAGCTAACTATGACGCTATCCGGGGACCTGACCGCAAGGCACAAACAGTAAGCGGACTCCACGTAGAACTTAAATGGCAAAAGTGTCCATCAGTTATACTATTCGAACGACTTCTTGACGTGTGCCAATGCGGCAGGAACTCCAACAAATCGAAGAAGCAGTTCCTGCTTAGATATCTTCATAGTATCCCATAATCAGTTACCCCGAACTTCAATCCCCTCCAATTGCTCAACCTTCCCATCAATATCCGACCACTATAGGCTAATCTGAACGCTCAACCGGAAAACGTAACGACCATCGCAAGTCTGAAAACAACTCCCTTCTATGCCTACTTAGACTGGACAGAGTTTACCAAAGACCTCGAAGATATCGTATTCCCGATTTGTCCTGTAAATAGAATACTATCCAACCACAAAACAGACATCCACATCAAAAACCTCCCTGAGTTGATCCCAGGCTGCATGGACTATCATGCTACTTAAAAAAAACACCAAGGTAGGTACTGTTCAGGTACCTTACGGAAGATATACTAACTCTCATTTCTGAAACAAAAAAAAAAAAGCTCCAGAGGCTAAAACGCATTTTTCATAGGCACTGTAACCGAATAAGTCAGGAATATTTCATCCTCAAAGCGGAAATTAATGTCATATCTAATAAAATAAGGGAGCAAATAGGAAAGGAAATTACAGAAGACTACAAAAATAGACTGAGCAGTCTAAAGCCACCTACGTACAGAAATGAACATCTGAACAGGATGACAGGAATAAAACTTCAGTATCGATAGAGATCATGTGAAACCAGTAATTTTCTACATGCGATGAAAAACTCCCAGCATATGACTCCATTTAGAATAAACTAGACTGAGAACGGAGCTCGGAAAACACCTGCGATAACTTCTTTTGTAAGAGCCAGATACATCGGCTACCGGACCTTATATTTAATCATCTTCAATAACACCATCAAGGCAGTATAACCGATAAATCATATCTTTGGTAACTTTTTTGCTGAGGAGGCCGAAATCGAAGAGATCTTTGCCAATATGAATAGCAAGCTCACCTTCAGACTGGATGGTATACTCAACAACGTTCTGAAGAAATGTGGAACAGTTGTAGCGAAAACTTTGACGATCATTTGTCACTGCATCAATATCGGTTAATTTTCTCAAGCCTGGAAATGGAGCAAGCTTGCACACATTCCAAAGCCACACTGCGATGGAGATATTATAAATTATAGAATTTTTTCGCTACTATCCAAGTCCTCGAAAGAGTCCTACGTAGCTTAACCAGATTCAAGGGTTTCAGTTTGGAAAAATGCTGACGTATGATACGGCCGCCAAGAACTTGCGCAGAAATAATGCACGATTGCTTGGGCACTGAGTCTGCAAAAGGCGTCCTCAACCAAATTCAAGCTCATTTCTTCGAATTGCCTTCTCGCCCTTACAAGAATCCTTGTTAACTTTCAACTACAAAGAACCTTAAATTTCAAAATCGCCTATCAAACTTCAACTCCAATACCAATCCTATCAGCTGTCTCACAAGGCTCCATACTCAGGCCTTAACTTTTTACCTTTTTCTCACACGATGTTTCGAACCATACTAACTCTGCCAGTGCATCTAAAATCCGTCTTGCAACCCCAAGGTTATTTTGTTAGCAGATGACATACTAGTACAAGCCAGTCACGCCCTTCTCATTTCTGCTGTAGAAAATGTTCAAAGAGACTGAAGAGCTTAAGCCCCCAAAACTGGTGGCTTTAAATAAACGCCTTGAAATCGGAAGGAATATGTAACTGTAACGCTAGTGAGAAACGACAAAGAGTCTTGCAGTTCATTATTCTGAACCCGATTAACACTATCAGTCCTGGAGCATTTAGAACGTGATCTAAATCTAATTGCATAGGAGACGGTCAAGTATTAAGCTATTGCATCTGCGATGCTAACCAAAAAGTCTTGATGACCTATTGACAACTTCCTAACGAAAAGAAAACAGAAGCGTTACTCAACTATAACATGAATGTGGTCGGCCTTAGCATCTAAACTAGATCAAATAACTTTTTCACAAAATTGTTCACCAACTCAAGCACACGCAAGATCACACCGAGGCGCTGACAAGCCAACCTTTGACGAACAGCTTTCCGACCACCTTGAAGGAAAATTCCCCGATCATGGAATCTAAAACAAGCATTAAATAGATGAATCGATTAAGACATAATAAATACACACAAACCGGCTAAATCTCGCTTTTCCGCCAAATATAATAACATATCCCCTCACACTGAGAACCTAGTTCGAACTAGAGCCAGATAGCAACAACACTCAAAGACGATCTTCCACAGAAACGTATATCGAATTAACTAAGGATACGTCACTCGGAAGTTGCAAATTTACTGCCTGGAGGTGCGAAATCAGGGAAAAAGGTGCCCGATATAATGGAAGACTGGTTGACCGCTATGAAGCCTTCTCCCCAAATATTCACGGAAATCAATGTCCATATTGGTCGCCATACTTTAAAATTTTCAACAGAGACTCCATCAAACTAAATGGACAGCTGATCTCCACAACGGAACAGAAACTAAGTGCATGCTCGCTACATTACGCCAACCTGTACTGGGAGGGATCGTTGTCGGACTAAAGCACTAACACACCTGTAGAAAAAACGGTCACCGATTTACAGAATGGATACTAAGGCTCCTGTATAATTATCATGTCATGGACCTATCTCTCTAGTTCATCAGAAGAGCCATTCAATAGTTAAATTGCAAGTCCAGGACAAAAACATAATCAATCACTGCAGGAACAATATATAGTCCCCCCGAAAAACAGTTTCCTGGAAAACAGCCATCCTACTCCCCACACCAAACAAAGGGGCCTATGTCGGCTTATAAAAGTTCAGAGCATCATTTTTGCTATCGAAGCTAGGAAAATTCTTTTGTAAAATCGTCCTACTTTCTTTCAAGGGTTAGCTAAATCCGTTCCACCATTGGAACAACTTGGGTTGAAAGAAGCCGTTCCAACCACAGAAGAGGTCCTCCGTCTACACGACTGCATTTCATCCGGTCTAAGAAAAAAAGAAATAACCCTCGCATGCTCAATGTACATAGAAAAATCGTTCAAATGTGTGAAGACCAAAGACCTCTTATAAAAACTTCTAAAGCTCATAGCCACATCCCGCTAACATACATTATATTCAATAATCTAGACGAAAGATCTCTCCAGGTAATAGCTGCCAATGCCTACTAAAATACTATCAACATTCGCTATGGTGTTCCCCAAAGATCAATACTTAGCTCACAGCTCTTTAATTACCATTTTCACGACATAATAACTCTATTGCTAATTCCACAATAAACAACTCTACTACAACTATACTACTGCTAAAATCTCTGCTAATAATGAAAATATTTCTTTAGTTTAGGGCACTCTGGATTGCAGAAATTCAGCGGAGATAGTAAAAGGAGAAATCGGGAAACTAGAAAATACCGCAACCACAAAAAAACGAACCATAGCCCATCAAGTCACGTCATTCTCTAAAGCTTCAGTGGCAAAGGCGTCATGAGTCGTCCTTGAAGATAAGTGTCAACTTTCTGATGAGTGATATCTATATCAAATCACAAACCTACGAAATCACCAGTAGAACACTAAGAAATAATTGAATTTAAAAGTGTTAAAGCTCTTGGACTCGACAAAATACCTGGTATAACCATCAGAAATCTAGCAGAAAAAGGATTAGTGCTAATTTACCTCATATTTAGCGTTCGTCAAAAAAGTCACAATCTCCAAACTGCTGGAAACATGCCAGCATAATATCTATCCTGTAACTAGGTTAAGATGTAGTTTTTTTTTTTTTGAGTAGTTTGCGCAAACTAATTCCATCCATCCTGAGAGGTAGAACATATCAGGTTAAAGTTCAAGGAATGAAATGAAAACCACAATGAAAACCATTCCTGCTAGTATTCAACAAGGTGCGTGCCTGACGTCTGGCATACCCAAAAGCCAAAAACGGCCAACAAGCAGCTTTTCCCGACGCCACATGCTTCTACACTTCTGGCAACAACCCTGGCAACAATCTGTTCACCTTCAACTCAAGAAAATGCTGGAAAAAATTTACCAGTGCTTCCATAGAGAAAACTATGGCAAGATTGTTTAGCAGAAAACAACGTCCATAATGCTGGCTGAAATATCTCTGAACTTCCCAGGCAAAATGATTCCTTAGCCCGAAAACACATTGCGCATTAGAGTTTGTCCCGTCTCTGCAGCTATCATCATCCGAAAGTCACTCATGAATTTTCAAAATAAATTGCTCTTCCTTAAAATGAATACCCAAATTCTAATAGTCATTATCATTATTTCTAAGGATATCGAGCGCAGTGGAAATGTTTCTATGTGTAATACCCGAAATTACTTTCGTTGTTTTTTCGTCCGCCCTAAGCTGTTTAATGTCCTTAACTCTATAGATGTTTGATATGAAGTGGCCATAGTACAACTTTACTCTTTCAAAAATTCCAGTATACTGATAATTTCAACTTAAATGGAAGTCACTGATTACGATTAAATATTCGTTTAATTCCGAATGTACCGTATCACACGTCCCGATAAGTCGAGCGGAGATAAATTATGCGTTAGAGTTATTATTTGCATTGTTTTGTTGAAACAACAGGTTAAGTTTTAATACCTTTTGTTTTTTTTTTTTTGTTCAATAATATTGGGCATTTCTTTTCTAGACATATAACGTGCCATTTCGGTCGATGTTTTTCACATTCTAACTGCAGACTTCTGTTGTTTCAGGTTTGACGTATTTACTACTATAACTGTCACCTTAAAACACATCAGCGTTTATTTGTTATTGACTTTAACTTTTTCAAAATAAAAGATTTTTGTGACTATCTTGATAAAATAAAAAAAATAAAAAGAGATTTCCTCGGAATATTGCGATTAAATCTTCATCTAATCAGCTTTTACTAAACGGTTTAAAATCAATCTGTTACCGTTAAGCTGCGAATAAGAAAATCACATGCATTCGAGACAACAATCTTACTCTTTAGTTTAGTGACGGTTGGAGTCTTGACTTGAAGCTTTTGATTTTAGCACATCAACTGAACGAAGCCAATGTAATGTAGGAAGCTTTAAATTTCACATAGCAGCACAAAATTAATTTTCAAATATTCACTTTGTTTCATGGCTAATTTCTTTTTGAAGTTTTATTATATATGAACGTTGACCTATCACTAACAAAGTTGAATCGACATTCAATTCGAGTGAATATTGACGTAAATTTTTCAACAGATGTTGAAATGAGTGCAAGATTGATCAACTGAGCCATTTTTAAAATAATTTTATGTAATAATTTAGTCAAAAGAGCGCAGAATAGTACATGGAACTGAAGGTAATGTAAACATGCTGCCCTGAAAAACTATTTTCATCTTTTGAAATTATTCTTCTAACCTTTCTTTCAATATTTTTCTGAGAAATGCATTAATGTTGCAGCAACAGGAAGGAATCTTTCTAATTTTTTGGGTTTCAAACATTCAAATGATAACATTTTCTTCGAAGATGGACAATTTGATAACTGGAAGTGTATTTTTAGTTAGGACCTTGAACGATTTTTGAATTAGGAGACTCAGGCCACATCTACGTTAGCAAATTGTTAAAACTTACTTGAATAAATGAACTGTAGTCAATGTAGTCTAGTCATGGATAACGATCCATATCTTACATACAAAGTCTTCGATTGAAATTGACTCACTACTCTCCAAAAGCAATTATACCCAGAAACATTAATGGCCTTATAGTAGTTTCCATATAAGAGCAATTTATATATAATTCATATAAGAGCTCTTATTTTTTTATATCAATCACCTCTTTCCTTGGTATTGTCACCAATACTATTCTCCAAACCAAAAAAAAAAGAAGAAAACTGGTGACTGAAAAAAGTTCAGAGGAATATCTTCGCTCTCAGAACTGGGAAAATTTTGATCAGAATATTATCTTAACCTAACTAACAAAAACAAATACAAAAGAGGATGGAACAAACTTTCCTTCAAAGACTTCCTTCATAAGCCCCTAATGCCAGCGAAATTTGGGCTTAAAAAAAGATATCTACAGAACAAGCGACCCCACTTCTACAGGACTATATTTTAACCAGTCAAAGAATGAAAGAAGTATAGGTGGTTTCCTCAATTGTCCTAGGGAAAGGACTCATTTACGTGTGGGCTGAAGACCTCTTTTACAAACCTCTAAAAGTTCATTGTCCCAACGCAGCGAAGCGCATTATAACCAACTATCCAGACCGTAAAGAGCTCCTGGTAAAATCCCAACACTGTAAACATTATGGCTGGTGTCAGCCAAGGATTAATACTTGGACCTCCTCTTTTCAACTTCTATCTTCAAAATAAAATTCCTATACAATTACAACTGCAAAATAGTGTACAGCTCTACTCGAAACATCATCAAACCCCTTCTCTTCCCACAATCTTTTCTACAGATAACAGACTTGTACTCGCTACTCGCATGTCCCTTCGGAAGGTTGAGCAGAACATCGCACCACACATAGCATCCCTTGATAAGTACCCTCAATCAATGGCGAAATTAGAAACTCATATGCTTTCGAAATGCTTTCGATAGCAAAGAACTTTCTTTGCATATCGATGAAGTAGCTGAATCTTAAGAAACTCTACCGAATCCTTGGGCAACTTCGCTTCCATGGGTGTGGGGTTGAGTGTCTCCTCTTTCATTCCTAAATAATGCTATTCATTCAGGTAACATTCCTACACAATGCTATTTTCACAATCAATGTAACTCCAGCCACATAGGGATGTAAGACGCCCGACAATCTTGTCTTCCCCTCCTTACTCGTATCCATGTAGATTAACGCGATCCTTATCCTTGGGTACAATATTTTGATTTTAATTATGTAAACCTCTTGGTTTTTTTTTCCTACTCTCACTAAAAAACGGTCACAAATATGACGTAAGCTAAGCAGGGTTAGACTCTTCAGTGGACAAGTCCATGCATATAAATGCGGGGCCGGGCTGGGAGTAAGTTCAACGGAAATGTATGATTCTGTTTACTACTGGTCATGTTTAGGGATAAGCAAGAGACTGATGTCTGCTGAACTGAAGCAACAGCTCGAAGACTGTCCTCCTACACTGTAAATGGTGGTGAAGAACCCCAAACTAAAGTGGAAGAGCCTATACTGAAGGCTGTGTGGCCAAGGGGTACTTGGTCCTAAATATGCGAACTCCGGATACCGTAGGAACCTCTGATTTCAAATAAGATCCCTACCTCGGTATGTCGGCTCTTCCGGGGTGGACAATTTTTTTTCCGACCTACTCGTTTGGCCAAAAATGGAAATCAAGAATAATAAAAACCAAAACCAAGACGTGGTGGTGGATCCCTTTAAGGGTCGAAGAAAGCTGATGCGAACACCACCAGAAAGGTTGCGAGAAAACGTCACCGCAAACCAAATCCAAACCAATAACCCTTTCCTTGGATGGGAACCCTCAGAGAGGAAGAATATCTCAATAAAGAGGAAACAGAAGGGCGCAAGAAAAAGGACAAAAGACAAGGCGAAGCGTCATTCAACAAAGCAGAGAGGAACAGTGGAACTGACACCTCCACATCCCCCCTTAAACCATATATCTTTGAGTGGAAGGGGAGAGCAGGTAAATGTGTCCATTCCCTGGAAGGACAGGGGGAACTACATCCCAGAACAGTTTTACGCAAAGAAAATAAGCCACAGATGATACCACTACCGCACAGAGGAAATCCAGGTGGGCGAGACGACCCACTAAGGAAGGGACTCTGTGGGGCGAGTGTAAAATGGTATCTACAATTCCTAGCACAGCGAATCAATCCTGAGGAGTAGCTGGGACTTACATCCTAGTAACTCGTTTAGTACAGGTGAACTTTCATTATGGTCAGGCGGCTTGGCTGTCTTGGTACGAATGTTCACAGAACAAATAATAGGACTAGCACTGATCCAAGAATCCTAAGAATCCTAAAAATAAGAACGTATCAGGTCCTCGCTGGATCCTCCCAGAGCGAGTGCTATGATATGAAAATACATTTATTATATATGTCTTTCAGAATGCTTAGCACTGAGCCTAGAACCTTCCGAAGACCTCTATTATTGTCAAGGATAAAACCCAGGATGTAGTTATTGCATCAGCCTATTTTCCAGGAGATGCGGAAAACATTCCACCACTAGAAGTACAAAGGCTAGCAGCACACTGTGAGAGGAAAATACGAGTATTCCACTCTTGATCGGATGCAATGCTAACGCTCATAGTGAGCTTTGAACTATAGAGTTTATGATGAAATCAAATATAAATATCCGCAACGTAGGGAGTACACCTACGTTTGTTACTAGAAGACGCAAGGAGGTACTGGATTGAATTTGGTGTACCCGAAGATTGGGCACTGTACACCACCCGTTTACGGGGAAATCTGCAGCATATCTCTGTCCAAAGAACCCCCAAAAGTAGTCTTCAACTTGAGCATGCTGCAGATGAGGTTAACAAGGCTATTTTGAATGCCTTTGAGGAAAGCTGTCCTGAACGCTTCATAATGGGGGATAAAAAACCCATGTGGTGGAATGAAGGACTAGCTAAACTTAGAGTCGAGGTGCGGAAACTCCACAATAAGGCAAAACGTACCAACGATTGTGACGAATACCATACAATTCTAACACACTATCGGAAAGAAATCAGAAGGGCAATACTTCACAGTTTCAGCTCTTTTTACGATAATGTTAAGGACACACCTGTGGCAGCTAGACCACACAATCCCATGGCTAAGCAGGGAAATAACTTTAACATTGCACAAAGGGAAAGTGACGGCAGTTTCACGGAGAATGAAAAGGAGCGCAATCGGCTGCCCATAGAAACCCATTTCACGGGGAGCTCTATATTAATGAAAGGATTGACGAGATGCTACAAGAAAGAAGACCAAACAACTCGGAGTGGGAGGAGGCTGCGACTATATGTACGGCGATCAAGCACCATCAACGTACGTCCGGATCGTGGATGCCAACAAGGAGGTGTTCTTTCACCAGTACTATGGACTCTTGTGGCAAATGAAGTCTTACGCAGGGTGTGATAAGCTGGGGTGATATGTCACGCGTATGCGGATGGAATCGCAATTCTAACCACAGGAAAATACGAAGGGACACTGTGTGATATAACAGCTGGTGCCAGGAGATAGGTCTAAAGCTTAACCCTGATAAAACTACACTGGTTCCGTTCACAAGAACAAAAAATATGGACCAACTCCGCACCATATACCTAAATGGGACGGAGATTGGGTATGAAAATGAAATCAAGTATCTCGGATTGCTATTGGATGGCAGGCTCAGATGGAACGGACACATTAAGGCAGTGTCTGTAAAGGCTGTTAGAGCTCTGATGATGTGCAGGAATATGACAGGCAAGTCCTGGGATAACCCAGGAATCCTGCGGTGGATGTACACCATGGTGGTGAGACCAATCATCTCCTATGGAAAGGTGGCCTGGGCGGACAAAATCCAAGAACATAAGACGAGTCTTGCATTCGATCCACTTCAGCGTTTGGCATGTATCTGTATCACCGGAGCCATGAAGTCATGTCCAACGGCAGCTCTCCAGAAAATCTTAAGCCAATCGCCACTTCTTTGGTGATAGAAACAGTAGTGACATCTACAATGGCAAAAATCTTCCATGAAGGAGGAGAAAATTGTCTCAGAATTGTCTCAGGCACAAGGACCAAGCTAAATTAGTGAATGTGTCCCCATTCATATATGCACCGTCGGATCGCATGACGTCGACATTCAGCTTTCTCAACAATTTTTGTGTAGTGCTGAGTGACAAGAGGGAATGGATGGTTGAATCTAATATAAGACAGAATGCAATCAGGTGGTATACGGATGGTTCCAAGACATCTGAGGGAACAGGAATTGGAGTATTTGGGCCTGGCACCAATTACCACGAACCGATGGGAAGTATGCCAAGTATCTTTCTGGCTGAGGTCTATGCCCCCGCTGTAAGCGCACAACTCTGCATAGACACAGGATACAAAGTCAAAACTATACCTGTAATATCCGATAGTCAAGCAGCATTAAAAACAGTAGAATCCCTGGTGATTACATGGAGAATAGTTCTAAATTGTTATAATACACTCAACAAATTGAGTGCGGACAATCGGCTTACCCTAAATTAGGTATCGAGGGTAATGAGCAGGCACTGGCGAGGAAAGAAGCATTCAGGACCGATGAATGCGGTCCTGAACTCTTTAGCGCAACTGAAATGAATTTCATTCACAGGGTTCTAAAGGAAAGTGAGGATAGAGAATGAAAAAGGGTTTGTAATAGACTTCCATGGCTTCGAATGTCGAAGCTGTTCCTCGACGTTTACGACGAGAAGAAGTTTCGAGCGTGCATCGAAATGAATAAAAGAAAGCCAAGGGTCCTGACTTGGATCTTCACGGGGCACTGCACACTCAGAATGATCAATTCGGATTTTGCAATTTTGCGAAGAAGACACCAGTGCATTTGCTGACACACTGCGATGGACGGTCACGCAGAAGAAGAGACAGTTTAGGAAGGTGCTTCCTTGTCGAGGAGGAATAGGGACGCCTGAGGCCGCAGCAGATCATTGACGCTCTCCGAAAGATCCATCTGCTTGAGGAGCTCTAGGAGCACCCGAAGCGGGAGCACAATCAACCTGTAATGGTTGACGTGTACCATCCCCGACAGTAAATCAATTAATCAATCAAATGGTTGGGCATAGTAGGGCAACTTATGCTCCCGCCTCTTTGCTCTCTAACGAATCAGGCTAGGTATGCACTCAGCATCGAATTTTTGAAACTCTTATCAAACCTCATTAGCGGCAATATAAGCATCTGCTTCCCTCTCTAGTTCACTCTTTCCTCCTCAATAGCAGATGAACTGCAACTTTTTAAATGAGAATTTTGAGGCAGTGTCCCTTCAAATAAAGAACGCCAATGACAATACACATTACTATGTAGCGAACCAAACATTTAAGACACTCCTACAATATAAGATCAAAACTAGCGCGAAACGCTTAAGGAAATAGGCAAATCAGACGAAAAATATAGTATATTGGAAATTGGTTTCTTAGAATATCACTGAGCTAATCGCTTTCCTCCAATTGAACAGCTTAGCTCAACTCACCTAACCCTTGCACAATATTTAACCTCAAGCCGCCCTTCTATGCACATACGCAGACTAGCCAACTTGCGGAAGCAACAGGCAAACTGCAATATTAATCACCTTGGCATTCCTCCCCCTTCCCAGGCTACGCAAGTTCGGCCGATACTTTCGACTCCCAAACACAATAAGCCGAGGACTTCATCCATATAAATGAAAGAATGATACGTAGAATTAAGTAAGAATAAGTCAGAATACCTCGTTCCAAACCAAAACCCCAATGAGCAAAGGATAAATGAAAACAAATTTTTTGTTTGTAAGAGTTGACAAGTCTGTCGCTGTCAAATAATAGAATATAATCATGCAACGTAAATTCTTTTACCACCCAGCCCATCCTCGCTTATTAAGTTTTCCCATCTGTTAATCCCAACCCAGAATTTATTGGAAATAAGTTTAATCCAATTGCTCGATTGAAGTTACGATTTCGGTGAAACCGCCGGGTATTGTCAATCCCTCTGTCCAGGGAATCCCTAGCTAAGTGAAAAGACTAGAACTTGGTTCTCTGTTCAAAGCACAGTGGCCGAGTTTCCTGGGATCCCACCGTATGGCGGGTGTGACCTTGCGACTCAGTTGTTGAACCCCAACCCTGGAGGTATATTCTGGTATCACAAGAGACTGACAACCATCATCGAATGGATCAGTTTATTTATTGGGACCTTTTTAGGAGTATCTTCATGGCTGAGGTGCATAGGGTGGCGTCATCCTCAATAGCCTCAAGAAAAGCTAGGTTCTGCATCACCCCGTATGAATAGTTGCAGAAACCCCAATGTAGACTAATAAGCGACCCCAACAACTATTCAATAAAGGCTAACAAATAAATCTGAACTTTCGGGCGATATGAGTTTCATCACGGAAGCCACTTAAGGACTCTAGAAGATTGCTCGTAACAGAAGTTGGAGAGCGTGAGAGTAATTGTTTAACCATAAGGCATATCGTCCATACAACCAATACGTCACCACTGGGACATCTAATTTAACATTGTAGTGCTATAAAATATTGCATACTTAGTAGTTTAATATAGAGCAACTAAATCAAGCTACAACTAGCTCGTATATACACGAGTCTTCCGTGGACCCTTGGAAATTTAGTCGGTCAACAAATGGAAGATCCTGCATTCAACATGTTCCTGAGCAACCAGCTTCCGAAAAATCAGTCTGAGATTAGAAACCACTATTGACACTTGAAAACGCAGGAATAGTGCAAGGAGGCAACCGTGTCTTACAAGCGCATGCATATAAATTTTATACGTTTCATCATGGTTCGGGTGATAAATGGACACACTCAGATTCAATTGAGAGTGACTTTGCACGAGATTTGGCCGCGAGGTTTAAGGACTCCTTAGTCTGTAGATTCAACAAAGTTGCCACTTTTCCTATAGAACAAGTGCACCAAAAAACAACCTCAAAGCAGCCAGTCTAGACCGCAAAGGACAAAAATGAAAATAAAGCACACCGCAGTACTGCAAATACTATATGCATTGAAAATAGTCCTGTACTCGCCATCTGAATTCGTATACCAAATTAAAAATGCAACTTTAAGTTAGTCCTATGCAAGTATGTACATGGCAACACTTGCATTGATTTCAAACTAACTCCCCTTCGATTCCAAAGGAGTCACTAGTTCCTAAGCAATCGATTGTCAAAACATTTAGTTACTAAGGACACCTTTTTCGTTCTATCAATCTGACGTTACCTAGTCTCCATTTATTTGTTTACAACGTGTGGTGACATTATATTTTCCTATATTTACTTTTTTTCAAAATAATGAAACTTCGGTATTTGATTAAAGTTGAGCTGGAACTACACACGGTAAGTCCATCAAACCATTTATTTACACTTACAGAAAATTCTCAAGGATTTTAAAATCTCATATACTAGATATCGTGTCCTGGCGTTTGGCTTTGCCCGAGCGGATATGTTGAAATAAGCATCAAGTCACTAGGACATCACTTTAAGACCAGTCCTCGAGATCCTAAATTTCCAATTTTAGTTCACGAAACGTTCACCATGGAAGGATATTTTACGTCAATCAACGCGCTAGACGAAGTGGAAAGTACACTTTCATCAGAAAACATCGAAATAACACTATGGCAAACCGGTCGACGATTGGCATATTATAAGGGTAATCTAGGACGAGTTTTACAATCTTTAGCAACGCATACTGATTGCATACATGTGGTTCGATATGGAAATTGTTTGGAACAACAAATCGTTACTCAATTATTAATGACACCATCCAGGAATTTCCCGGTAGGCTCCTGAATAACTTTTGCATTCTAGTCTAGTTTCGATTCAGATTTTCTGGTCAAATAGGGTGTCCTCGCACCAAAAATAGAAATATCCGGTCGTGCTACTGTCAGAACACCAAGTCGATTTCGATCCTTACGAAATCGCAGCATTCCTGAGATGTTACTAACTGTTAAACCTCACGAGGAAATACAGATACCACACGAAGACCGTCATAAAAAAGTCAAGTCCTTTAGAAGACAACTTCCTGTTTGCCATGCAAATCGACTACCATTGTAGGAACTCTATTAATAACCATAGGAGAAAGTCAAAATAAATGAGTTTTTTTTTTCACAGAGAACAAAAGGGAAATTTCATTCAAGGCGATGGAAACCAGATCCTTTTATACGATAACCAACCACCAGTTTGCATTTTAACCAACAAAATTCGCTATCAAAGTGCAAGTGGAAGGTAAGGATTAAAATTATCTAATTATCTTGCAAAGGACAAAAGGAAATTAAATGATATAATTTTATTGGATAGCACAAGCCGAAACAGCAGTCACACAAATGAATCGAATTTTAGTCGATCCAGTCATCATCATCCTTTATATAAATCTCAATCAAGCCAACATGAAAATTTCGACTACCCAGATTGCGGACATGATCATTCTAAACTTTGCCAAATATGCCGATCGTATAAAAATGTTTTTAGAGTTTCAAATGGTGTTTAAAGATTTTGAAGTAAATAAATTGATAATAAAAATTTATATATCTTAGTTCAATTTGACGGGCGGACAATTTTTTGTCTCCACGAATATTTCGTTATCACTTAAAAAAATCCTTCAACCATGTTTCCGTTTCAGAGTAATAAAGTGTGTTTGTTAGGGACATAGAACATTCAATCGGCAAAACTTCTTAAAACGACGTAGGATGTGACAGCTGTCATGCGTTTTATGATTAGTTCAGTTTGCGATTTTATCATGAATAGGTTGACGCCTGAGTAATGTCTGCTCATTGTGCAGGGTTTACCGAAAGAACGGTGCTGTTCGGAAAACCGCTTCGCGCTCTTTATCAATTTTATGGCCGGTATAATCGTCCATCAGAACAATTAATTCAATTAACCACAAATCGTTTCGGCACACATTTACTCTCACTGATAATACGCATGCATGTACGTCATGAAGAAACCAAAGCAGCTGTCGTGCCATGAAGTGAGTCCATTCGACAGCATGCTCAACAATTAAACCTGAGGCTATCCATGTTATGGAAGGATCTTGGTTGTCGGGTTTACAAAATTTAACCCGTGCAGGAATTAAAGATGAACAACCACCGCGTAGAATCGGTGTATGCGCTCGAGCAGATCTTCGGCGTATGTGGTCCGATGCAAGTATATCAACAGGACACTGGTCACCCGGCACTTCCCGGTATCTGAAATATGTTTTAGATCATCACATGTGGGGTCAGCGATTTCGGAGAGAATGCAATGCGCCACTCACATGCGTTATATTCTTTTATGCCCTGCGTTGCGTCACTTATAGCACAAGGAACTCCTTTCAAGGCATTTGGAGTCTTTTGCGGTATGACCATAACTTAGGCATTTGATCCAGCGAAGAAGAACTACTCTATTTCGTATCCTAACCTATTTTCATTTTACCTATTTCCTCATGTTTCGGAGACATCAAAAAGGATAACAGAAATTATGATTGATCCACAGTTTCATTCATGAATAGTCCTTTTTGTTCCTTTTCAATGTAAATTGTCCTCTGTTACTCATTATACTACGTTTATTTTTTAAATGATGAGAGATTTATTGGTCTAAAATAACTGTTTGGCTGCCTGAGAATGATTAATAGTCGGTCTGATAGTAAGAAGCAAATTTGAGCATTGTTTGATTTGACATTTGAGCACAAATGTTGTCACCGTCAAGTACCCTAAACCCTAGTGTTGTAACTGTTTTGCTATCTTGTCTGAACCTACTGTTCTTACCGTACTGTTGTCCTGGGGACTATTGGGTCACCAACCCATCGAAATAGTAACGTAAATTAGTAGTAGAACAAGGATATGTACTGTGAAAACCTGAGCAGAGGTTTGATCTGTACCGCGGGCTAGGGAGACGCCCATGACAGGTTACTGCCACCCGTCTACACGGTGAGTAGCGTATCTTGGCTGAAACGTGGTGGTTTGTGGTTTGCGATGTGTCTAGGAAGTAGTATTTGAGTACCAACCAGTGTAATTTGGATTTACTATATTTCTGTAAACTGGGACCTCATTGATAATTACGGCGTTTTTGGTTGACGCATCAAACAAACTCAGTCTTTTGAGATGCTGAGGTAAGGCCTAGTGGTGGCAGGTACTCACGTAAAATACTTCCACTTCATTCGTTTGTTCATAATTGTTCGATGAAAATGCCGTAAAGAGTAATAAAAGCAGTAACATAGCAGCCACAACGCTAAGGACACTTTGCACTAGGAACTTGCAATACCTGTATACAAATTCGAAAGATGATTAGATCCACCTAATATCTATTTAAATTGAACTGAAAAAAGGGAATAACATATCTTTATATTATTAAGTGTAAAATAAAATAAGCTTTTAACTGTTATATAAATATTATATCTTTATTTATTCTTACATTAATGATAATCTACTTTACAATTTCATCACATCCCATTCTTCATCTTCGTACGCTAGAATCGGCTTCGTCGCTATCGTATCCTTATAAATATTTTGCAACACTGTTAACACTCTCGCTTGAATCACATCCACTTGATCCTTTGGACAATATTCATCCGATGATGATCGAGCTATAGTCACAATATTTGGTACAATATGATTTTGTTTCAAAACTCGTTCAAAATCTAAATAATATTTTTCCAATTCATCATCGGTGCTTCGATGATTTGGTAGACCACCACCACTCCCATCACCATCAAAAGTGCATCCTGCATCATTTATCAATATCCAATCGATTTCATCGTCAGGATAGTTGTCAATAACGCTGTTCACTAGTTCTTCGATCAATGCAAAACGATCAGAAGGAATTGAAACGTTTTCATATCCAATTAAGGATCTGTGTATGTCTAAATAGCAGAACACACTTTCTAAGTCTTTAAGTTGCTTTCGTCGTTGCTCAGAATCCTGTTTCCCATCATCTGTCATTGCGGAAGCGTATATTTTTTGTAGCTTACCGTACACGTCAACTTTTGTATAAATCCCTAGAAACGGATTCCCCACACTGAAAAAGTCTAAATCGATGTCCAAAATAACACCGCCAGTCTCGTTTGTTATTATCTTGATATTATCCTTCACTTTATCTGTACTAGCTACACTAAGATTTATTGCTTTTGAATTATTCAAACGTGCTGTATCACAATAGCTTCCTTCGGAGATAAAATAATCAACTGGTATATCCACACGCAATTCATTTTCATAGTCACCAATGTGAAAATCGTAATTTCCTTCCGGGATCTGATTGCACCACGAGTTTTTCAGCCAAATAATTTTATCGAAATGGCCACCGTAACAGGGGGGCATGATCCAGTTTTCAATACTCAATTCATCCAAGAGTTGGTCTTTGTCAAAAACCGTTGACGGTTTAATACGATTTGGAACTACCATATCAGGATGTGAATCGAAGTGGATCAATGTGTTGCCTATCAGAGGTAAATGTCGTGTTGCAAAGCAACGATATATAAAATCTAGTACATCGTTGTGATAATCTACAATGAAAATCGGGATTTTTCGGAACGTTCGACTCTTTGTCGATTGTTTTTGCGGTTGTGGAGATGATAAACGCTGTTTTTTGACGGTTGGCTCATCTTGTAATTGTGAAGATGATGACATTTGACCTGAAAGTAAATAAACCGAAATATGATTTTTTTAATTTGATTTGTAAAATACCTTGATGACTGTCATGTGTACTAAATCTTTCATCGTTTTTGTTTTTCTAAATGTTCGGCTTACTGTCTTGAAAGGAAGCTTTCCAAAAAATCTTGATCATTTTTTATTTCATATGAATGACGTTATATGTTGTTATCATCTGAGATAGTTCGATGGCATATGTCAATTTCAGAGTAAGTAAAACGAAACCAAAAGAAATCCTCGAGGCAATTTTTTGGGGTCAAGCTACACAAACAATTCGTTATAATCAACGCCCTATTAGATTTTGATGCTGGATAGCATACGTTAACTTTGGATTCCATCCATACCAACTATGGATTCACACACATCCGCCCCACCCCATATTCTGGTCTACAATTTAGGGTATCCTCCCTAAATCCGTACCGAAATGCATTAAATTATGTTCGATGCAGACAGTGGTCTGTGGGGGCTTACACTTTGCATGTCTCACAAATATCCTGATACATTTTCTTTGAATGGGCTAACAATTTTTCGCAGTTAGACTCAGATCAATGTCCTCGACGGACCCTTTACTAATGTCCAAACTGGGCAACGTATGACGTTAGTGCTTAATGGAAGTATAGTTTTCTCTTGTCTCGGAATAGGAGCCATCATCGTTAATGACACAATAGCCCAAGTTTGCTGCTTGCCTTCCGTACTCCAACTCATTTCCGAGATGCTTTGTGAGAATCTTAAATGGGGTTTCACCGCATTCAGCTTTTTTTGGGACAAAATTCTTTAAAAATTAGAAATCGTCAACATATGGAAAATCATCGAAGAAAAGGCGTTTTCGGCAAACTGGAACATTACATTAAACTTTATTTTATATTCTCCAAAACAAATGAAAACTGTAGAGACCGTTCAGGGATTCTTCAGATTTTCAAATAGCAAATATATCCTTTTACACTTATTTATTTAACTTTTCACTTTTACATAACATAACGAACGCGTTCGTTATGTTTCACCTAACATAACCTTATAGGTTTTATAGCAGGCCTTATGAGCGGTTGCCTAATGAAATCATAATTGGGACGAGAGAAGCCTTAGTTGAAAACATAGCGAACACTACCATGAGACTCATCAAGTGCTACTGCTCTATTCCTAGGAGACGGTCACGGCCCGATAAACCTGCTGTGTACTGGTGGTCATCAGAAATCGCTAAAAAGCGAAGAGAATTTCACAGACTTTGCCGAGAAGCCCATTGTTAAAGGGATCGTGACGAGACATTCCCAAATGCTGGCCTGTGTGCTTGTAGCAAAAAAAAATGGACGAGGTTGTTCGAGCGCTTTTGCCTGTGCATCCTGTCTGTCCCAATGTTTCAGACGGAGAAAGTCCTGCCATCGAGAAAGTCCTGCCATCAGCACGAGCTTTGTGGCAGGCAGGACCTTCGAGGACGGTGGCAGGACCACAAAGCTCGTGCTGATTAGCAAGGGGAAGGGGAACCTGGAGTAACCATCTTCATATCGGCCCCTATGTATATTGAACGCCGCTGGGAAAGTGCTTGACAGGCTCATCAGAGCGTGAATTCTGGAGGCTATCCGAGCTGCTGGGATTTATCTCCTCAGCAACTCAGCAAATCTTCGGGCTGGCCGATCCACGAGGTGGTGAATGCGGTCCAGAGAGGCCCACAAGCACCACTCGAGGCGAATAGTACTGCTCATAACACTTGGTGTGAGGAATGCCTTCAATGCTGCTAAATGGACAGATATTCTTGGTGCTCTGGAATATTTTAGGTTTCAGGCGCAGGGGGCGCTGTACTTCCAATCTAGTTGGTGAGATGGTAGCTGCGGTTAAAGAAAATGATACGCAGTCGGTTCAAACGATGGAGAGTCCTTAAATCCTTAAGTCCTTAAATACCAACAAATCTAGATTCAAACACGAAATTCTAGCATTTAAAACTGATTCCCAACGAAGTAGCTACAAAAATTTTCACAAAAGGACTCAGAGGCTTAAATGAATTCAACGTAATATTTACACAGAACTAGAGGATTTCAAGGAAGCGAAATGCTTTTGATCCAATCGGCCACGTTCTCAAATAAAAGTGAATAACCATCAGCACCTTCAACATGTGTTTATTCTACGGCGCTGTCTGCTTATAAGGACAAAGTTTCAATGTGCAAACATAAGCTGCAAACAAGGAAGAACTACTATAACATGATACCAGCTCCAACAGCTCAACGTTGACTCAGTAGTATCCACATGCATGTCAGCGTTATGCAGCCATGTCAACACACCTTCGCAGACGGAGGAAAGTAGTGATGACAGCGATAGTATCGATAACAGAGGCGGCCAAAAATAGCAATAACAGAAGCAGCCAAAAACGTCTTTAGGTATCAACCAAAAAACATTCCGAAGGACTGATACGACGCGAAATGGAAGGCAGCGATGTATGAATGGAACCGAGAAGGGAGCGACCAACCCAGGCCAAAGAAGGCCACTATAACATCCTGCAACATAGTTAAGAAAGTCTGTAGTAAAAATAAGCAGCTGACCATTAACAGCAAGATCAAAGAAACGAAGAAACATGACGCAACATGAACTTCGATCGGCGTATGCTTCAATCTATGAACGAGTCTGTGCAAAACTGCGCAAGGATCCATCATAGATCCGAGTCGAAATCAAAAATAGATGGCTACAAAGATTCAAGAATTTGTTCACGGCGTCTCCAACAATAATTACAGCTGTCCAGATGCAGAACAAGGGATCATAGTCTGACCATGAACGAGGGACAAAGTACAACCAGCTGTACTTGACTCCAAGCAAAATAAGGCAACTGCAATGGATACCATCCCAGTGAAATTGCCTCTATAAAGTATTTTTTGTCCTGTGCACAAGAGAGACAAGTTAATGTGCAAAAAGGATGATAAGTTAAGGTCTGAAAATTATAGAGACATCGCGTTATTTTCAACGTCATATAAAGTGTTTTCTGAAATCATTGAAAGAATTGAATCCAGACTATGACAGTTTTACTTGAGGAAGAAACGAAAGCTTTCCAAGGTTGACGAACTTCAATAAACCGAATACTTACTGTTGAGCACAAGATACTCTCAAGATACTGGGAATAAAGCACCAACTCGTTGTAGACATTAAGCAAGCATATGATAGTACGGACAAAACGGCGCTGTACAAATGACTCTTGATTTTGGTGTCCCAACAAAACTAGTCTGCATGGTCAAACGAATAAATAAAGAATAATAAAGCCACAAACACGGACAAGATTTGACGCCACATAAACATCGCAAATAAAATCTGTCACTTCGTGCTTCTGATTGTAAGGACCTTAAAGTCAAAACAAACTTCGTATGTGCAAAACATTAGTCAAGCTTGTGTTGCTGAATGGAAGCGAAGAATGGTCAATAACATACGAATCTGAAAAAGGCAGTGGACATATTTGAACGCAAAGCAGTCCGCAAAATCTACGGCCCAGAGAAGGAAGGTTCAGGGTGAAGACTACCTTACAACTATGCGCTGTATACATTATTTGATGAACAATCTGAATCAAGTTGCATAGAGCTACGCAAACTACAACGATTGGGCTTTATACATGGCCCATTGAAGGGTACAATGTTGGGTAAACGTCATGCAGGAAGGCCGAGGATTCGATTGGAAGATACGACAAATATTGGCAGCCGATGTTTGAAGGGAGTCATCGACTGGAGAACAAGGTCACAAGGCCGTGACAATTGGGGGATGCTAATTCCCGGCTTGTTTTGTCGGGTTCCTTCTTTTCTTTTTTAAAAGAAACTCTCTTCTTTTCCTTGTTCTTTTGTTTTTAAAAAGCTCAGATAAAAACAGGCTGCCCAAGAGGACATTAAAGGGTAGAGTGCAAAGTAAATATCGAGCATGAATACCGAGGATTTGATGGGAATGATCAACTGGAACCGAGGTCGCAGAACCGTGACTATTGGAAAGGTTAGCCCTGGAGACCAATGCCGGGCATAGAAGATAGCGCCATGGATGATGTTGATGACAAGCTATTAATCTTCATGTCTAAACCATATTTCTACCAATAATGAACCCTCCGATAGAGTAAGATATAATTTTTTTGTTTTGGCCTTACAAATAAGGCCAGTTTATAAACTTATTACCTCCCATCTTCAGTATCCTTTTCGCTTTCTAGCAACAAAATCATCTGGAACACATAAAAGAACAAAGGATTTCCCCTAGTTCAAAAGGAAACCATGAAACACGAAAGCTTCGGCGAATTTCGCACCTACCTATATCCCTCTGACGTGAAGGTCATCTGAGAACCAAAATTTCTCTTCTCTCCAATCGAAATAAAGAGACAAATTTTCTCTCGAAACAATCTCTTCCCACATAGATTTACGTCTGATACTCATACATACACATTTATGTTATTAACATTGCACACTCTCCAGGATTCTGACCCATTCCTAGAGTTTCATACACTTTGGCACTGTTTACTTCGATGAATGAATGGATGATGTGGGAAGACTTAATCACCTTCCATGTTAGTATGGAAGTATATATTCAACTACAATGAAAACATGCGTAGCACATGCTTTCAGTTCTATGTAGCCCACACACATTTCATATACGCTCGTTCGCCTTATATCCTTTTTCGATATGTACCGAAAGTATATTTTTTCGCACGATTCATGATTTACCAGGAAGCTTTTGTCGTTCTTCTCATCTTCTCTATCATCGACATCATATAAACGCCTACGCAGGTTAAAATACCTCTACATAATGGCTGTATTTGAGAAGAGAAAAACTATGTGTGGGCTGCAAGGACATTATTGCGCGAAAAGCAAAAAAATCAACGAATCATAGGCGAATTCGCATACAACTAGAGAATAAAGGAAAAATAGCACAATATGCGTGTGGGTGGTTCAAGCGATATTGAACTGAAAGCACCCACACATCCTTTCATACACGCTCGCAACCAGGTATGTTTATAGTCGATTAAGGACAAAAAAAACAACAACTAGAAATTACAGAAGTGTAAAGCGAAAAACTTGTAGCCATTATGATTGTTTTACTGGAGGAGTGAAATGCGACGCTCATGCTTCTACACTTAACACAAATTTCCTTAGATCGACCAAGTTAAGAATAGACTGAATCGTCCTGCAGCCCACGACACACGGACTATATACATATCTTCTACACTTCTCCTTGTTTCTCATTTCCTCTTCGTTTCTTGTTTTACGACCTTGTTTTTGCACAATCCACCTTCCCAGTCCCTTCCAATCAGGTCAAGGTTAGTACAGTATGATGCTATGGAGTTTTTCCATTTTCTTGTTTCATCAATTCAGACTGGGGATTCCATTTGTTAAAATGGTTGGTGAAATTTTCGAATTCGTGTCGCTCCTTGAAGAAATCCTTGACAGTGGTTTTGCTTGTATTTTGGATTCGGGAACGGAGGAAGGGTGGTTGGAGAATATTTTCAGTGGAACGGAAATTTTACAAAAAAAAATCCTTGTTGTCTATTAAGCGACATTATGTTGTATATAGCGAAAATAGAGCCAGCTCCTTTGTAATAATAAAAAGTGACAGTGGCTCGTGTCAGATATTCAATTTCGACGCTACGCCTACCTGTTATGAAAGCACTCAATGAGAAGCTTTTCAATCAAAATTAAAGCAAGTTTTGTCAAACTTAAAGCAAATTTCCACTATTCGCTAGGCAAAAAGAAAGTTGCATACCAGAAACATTCAAGCAGAACGTCAAATTTATTCTGCCATCCTGTAGAAGTATGTTGTAAAACCTCTAAGTTACTGTGAATATTAAACATTCCGAATATAGGATGTTAACCGACTATATTTGCTCGAATAATTATCACAACATAAAAGTTTGATATTTTGGGTCAGTGTCAGAAGTGGGCGCTATGCAATGGAAATTTGTGATAATCATGTAGATTGTTATGATTCAAGTCATGACAACTTTGTTCCCGAGATTCTTTTTCCAAAGTGAAATCCACGAGTCGATCTAGTTTCAGGCTAGGTGTTGGCCAGTCAGATCTACCATTGATCGAAATAAATAGCAGTCGGAAGCATAACCAGGCAATCTTCACGATTTTCTGCACTTTGGGTTATCAGAATAACCCCAATGTTCATCCCAAATCACAATACCATGTCGAAATCCCTTCACAAGGAAACAAACGTTGTTCAACGTATCATGGCTTTAACTCATGCGATACCCACTATGCTTCCTTCTACATTCCTATGTATTTCGGGCATTTTGAAACTGCTTGTGTAGTTACTGCCCCTTCATACTGCTCATTTTTCTTGACTTTGACTTTGAGTCTTCGCCAAGTAATGCCGCCAATTCAACATCTTAAAAATGTTCTCTCTTCTACCACTACGCCGTTCTTAATGCTTTGAATCAGTCGCGAGACGTCCTTTTACTGATACTATCAACAGCATCATAACTTATGAGCATTCGATAAGCTCGCAACACTGGAATTCCTATAAATAAATTTTGACGTTAACCTTATAATAAAGAGACAAGGTGCTGGATACCCTAAAGGATTAGAGATTTTTCGACACAACAAGCCTTTTAGAAAAATAACTGAAAAAACTTCCTTTTAATTTTGCGTTTTTTAAATTTTATTTGTCGTAATCGATTTTCGACCGTTATCGTTCGGTCTTCTTCAGCGATTTTTTTAGTTAGTGAAAAGTAAAGAGAAAATGTAAAACTAATATGGGTCCTTGCAGACAGCAGTGTACAGCGGAATGAAAGAGCAGATGATCTAGCGAAGTGCAACTAGCAACGCTAGACAAAACAGCCTAGAAGGATATAAACACGACTCGGAATGATAAGTAAGACTACAGTATAAGCCACACTCTAGGGTCTCATTTCCTTCTAGATTGTCGAACGATGGGCGAAAAACGCCTTACATGGCTGAGGAGAACTTACGTAACAGAAACGAAACATTTGGCGACCACTGGACTTGGGAAGCTCCTTGATTTGCGAACCTAAGGATGTACCATTCGTAAATAATAGCTCCACACGCGATGAGCTGAGCCCGGAAGATGATCCATACTTTTTGTGGTTTTGGGGTTTAGTGTCAAGGACTGCTGGTACCAAAAGTTTAAACGATGAACTAAACTTTGGCGTTGAAAATCTGATGAAGTAATCTGGAATGATCCTAATTCGAATCTGTATGCGGCATGGAATCATTCGGAGATTTTGGTTTTTGTTCATTTTTTATCCCAGATGTACCATAAAGATAGAAAGGAAAGCCAATAACAGAGGAGCAAAGGAGTTCTTAAAGCCATTAAGATAAGTTGGGGTGAAACTACTAAACGTCATTGGATCGAAGAAATAAACATACTACCAAACATGGTTACATGGCTGATTCAATTGACCTACTTGATTTTGAGTGTTCATAGTCCTTTTATAGTCCCTTTCTCATTTTTATTGGCAAACCAAAATGGAAAATTAAGATATTTTGCATTGCATCGAGGATGCATTCAGGTTCTTTTTATTCTTTCGTTTGTGAGGTTAATATTGTGGGATCATATGGTAAGGATAACGATGGGCACGTACAGGGAAAAACACACATGACGTTAGAACACTGGCAGTAATTCTAACAGACCAAGGTCTTTTTGGTTAACAAGCTTAATTATAGGACTCCAAACGGGCAAGTGCCAAGCTTGTGGCGAGGAAGAGGAAATTAAAACAGATATCCTTCCAGATTGTTCGAGCGTAGCCGGCAAATGTTGCACTTAGCTGAGAAGTACTCACATAGTGGAACTCGAACATTCGACGACCACAGAGCTTCAATGGTCATTTCATCAGTACGGCTTACCTATTCATCTACAATTTTAGTTATACCATCCACTGATTTCTACAAGAATCAACAGTCGATTTGCATTACTGTTAACACCCTGCGTATGAAGCGAGCATCCTTGCTTACTATGTTATGTGAGTATATGCCTAGCAGATATACGTATACCTCAGGTTCTAAAATACGTATATTGAGCGAATAGTCATTTATCAGTGATACAATATCCTGTCACCTGCAATTTTTACATATTAAATTATTCGATTCCATCAGGAATGAAGGATAGCATACTTAAAACAACCCTTTTCATCTAACAATAACAGCGTAACGCCAAAATTCTGCATGTAAGATAAAGGATAATTTCGTCATTCAAAAACCCTTGCAAGACTGAATCCTTTAATTGCATGAAAACATATAAAATTGAGAATTTTTCCACTGCTTTAAATCAACTTAACTCTTTAAACATTTTCCCGGGTTCGTAAGGATATTCGTCATGCTGGCAAAGATCGTGTGACGTCAATGTTTCTTCATCGGAATTCCTTAAATTCATTTGTGTTTTGTTTTTCCTACACAAGAAGTCTTCATAAATACTTCATACAATAAATTCAAAGTCAAAGAGCAACGTTAAGACATGCTTTTAAAAATAGCAAGAATCCTGGGAATTTCCATTCCTGTACACATTCCTTGTTCCACAACAACTGCAAAAATAGAGGTAGCAGCAACAGCAGCAAAAGATAATACTTTGAAATTTTTCATTGAGAACTCATAGTCCCTTCATACTGTTGACGGTATGGCATCGCCCGGCAACTCCATCCCTCCCTCCCGCCCTCTTCCCTTACTTTATGTCTCCAGTTAAACCCTCTCATCCATGCCGAGTCCTTTATAGGCGAGCTTAAATTTGACTATTTTATATTCTTATCAATTGAAATCACTAAGGGTAATTATCCTTGTTGAAGACCCCAACATTTTCGGGAAACCATCTACCACCGTGTCTAATAAGTGTTACCTAGAACAAGGCTTCCCAATTTTCCGATTCATATTATCATTATGCAGGAGCCTCCTAATTTTAGATATTGTTTTCTTGTGTCATGTTGTGTCGAATTCCGTTGTCAGTTTCATTGTTGCTAATCTTGCTTTATTTGTCTTTCAACGAAAGATCTTCTTCACGGCTTTGTATGTGTCTAAATATGCAAGTGAGTAATAAACAGGACGGAAAATAATTCTTGGAAATTGACGAAAATGTCCTATTACGTGTATACACGTGTATAAATCGTTGGTAGATTCGTTCTTTTAACATTTGAACGATATCTTTTTCGTAAATTATTCTTGGAACACAAAAATTCGGTGATGTGCGATGAGGTTAAAAGGAGATTCATACATAATATGAGAAAATAGGAGCCGAGTGCTATTGAGGGAGAGAGAATAACGTACAGAATGATGTTTTCAAACAATTAATAAGAATTGGCTTCTGTTTGAACTTTTCTGCCCAGTGCAAACTGGGCGAAAGGGTGTTGTTATTATTTTTCTTTGTTTCTATTGTGTCCTTAACATTGGGAAATTACAGGGAAAACTGCTCGGTAGGGTTAGGTGCGAATTCGTTGGAGCTATTTTTGAAAGCTTATCCAAACATTGTTAATATAGATTTTAAAGAGCAGTGAACGCCCACTAGTGTGTTTTTGGTTAGCTGAATTTGAATGAATCCCGACGAAATCAACTTTAATATAAAGTGAAAATTAAGCACAACCGAACAAGGACGGTGGAGCAAGGCGGGTGAAATTAAAGAGTTGATATTTAAACTGAAGGAACGTTATGCTAAATTTTATGAAATCATCTAAATAATTTGTAGCATTATGACAGAATATTAATGTTCAGTTCTCGGATTCCTCGGAAATTCTTAAATTTTCCAACGATATTTCATTTTCTTCGTGTGTTCTCAGAGGACGTGCGTTTAATCAGCTTTAAATACAAGCTAGAAATCAAAATCTATACTTTTTCTAAGAAGCCAGTGCCCACTTTTTTTTACTTGACAAAAACGTCTCGAACACAATTTTTCACAAACCGACCAATACACAAATTATCAATTTACTTTGTTAAACATACTTCCATATTTAACAGTTAAACCGTATTGAAACGTGAAAACATTATTGCCTAAGACTGTTTAGATGTTAGCTGATTCAAATACGTCAAGTCAAAATAATACTTAGTGCTATCCAAAGATTACTAATCAATTTGCAAACAAATTTGCGACTTCTGACATATTGTACATTTGGCGTTGATTCCGGTGTCAATTCAGTGGACGGCGATATATACAAAATACATGAAGACGTAACGGATCGTTTACAGTAGGTAAGGGGTAACATAAATGCACAATATGACAATAATGACTCGTTCGGTGGACGGCTCATAGTCGGATCTTATCACATGAGTGGTACAGAAGTGGAAGTAAATTAATCAATTATGACAAATTGTTGAAACATTTTCTAAATTAATGAATTTCTAAATAAAGGGTCGTGTTCTATGAAATACCTCTGTGTGCAATAAAACAGCACCAGTAATTTGTGAGAAGTAAGCACATCCATTAAAATGAGAAAAATTAAATTTTTATGAAAAACTTTTAATTATAACAGCTAATAATGTCAACAAAAATCACAATCAAGGTGCGCAAAACTATCGCACCAAGAATAATATTTGAAAAATTCAAAAGATTTTTCAATACATATTTGTAGTTCTCTGTGCTTTTATTTAAGGCTTAGTACTTGGTCCTATTGCCATTATTTTTAATAATAGCGGCGCAACGTTTTGACATAGTGTCGGCTAATGTTTGGTATCGATGAAATGCACTATCCTTCCATGCAACCAGTATAGCACACCATATTTGCAACGCGATCCTGGGGCATTGCTTTGAATACGACTCCCTTAACATCAGTTAATAGATTTTCAATAGAGTTTAGATCCGGAGATAGAGCCGAGCACTCCATATATTGAACCTTATTCTCTGTGAAAATATCTGCTGTCAATTTGCTCGTACGTTTCGGGCCGTTATCTTGTCGTTTTTGGCTTTTTTCTTTCAACCCACTTCAAATAAAATATCATACCAGCAGGTTCTTAAAAAAGCAATATACATACTGTTACGCCCACCACTAACGCATAGTAATTCTGGCACAACCCTAATATGACAAATAAGAATTGATAGTTGCGTAAAGAAACAAGAGAGGACTCTTTAATATACACAGACAGATTCTGTATGGTTTAAGCTAGTATGTGGCATAATCTTGTTTATTATATCGTTCAGGAGTAGTCTGTGGAGTCAGTACGACTTTATTTCTCAAGAGAACTCCTGGCAAGGCGACCTTACTGAGATACTAAGAAGATGGATGAAGAAAAGGTAGAAAGATGTTGATAGAAGGCCTTTCTCAGCATATATGATCATTTGTGTCGCATTGTCTTTAGCAATCTTTGAGTGTCCAAAATCCGCAAAAATGTGGAGTTGGCAATCGTGCATGACCATTGCTTTTTTTCATTTTTTGCGTTTCATGCGTTTTATGCTTAGGACAGACACCATTTTTACTAATTCTAGACGTCAGTATGACGTAAAGTACTATTGAGAACTAGTTCTACTGAGAATCAGAACTAGTTTAAACGGTGTCGTCTACCCCAGACAATCCTTCGACGGTTGGAGCTACGATCAGTGCTAACGCTAAAGGTTCAATAGAATTTTCTAAGCTTTTTGAAGTAATCATGTTTGATTTCTGCTATATAATCCCATTATAGGGGTTTAATTTCTTGATCCTGATAAGACAAATGAGAACTTCCTTTAGTTAAAAAGATCCGCGTCTAATAAGGTATCTCTTTACCACAAAAGATATAAATGACTTTAGGAGCCAGTCTTTTTGATTTTTATTACATGATTTCCTTAATTTTGATTAAAGTAGAAAGGTGTCGGATGCTTCCTTAGTTACATGTCATTTTCTTGACACGGCAGACTAGGTGAAAGAGATTTTGATTGATACAAAGTGATTGGTGTAGGAAATACTATTTGTGACCTAAACTTGCGATTTTCGTACGCATAATGTTTGTACCTAAGCTACGAAGTAACGTTTTTAAGTTGGAGGGAATGGAGGGTAAGAAATGCAAGCAAAAATGCAGAATTATTTTTCTTTTTGAATATATTCACCTATACTCTAAAAAGTTTACAAATCTTTCAATCAACTTATTTACATATTTATATAAATTTTTTTGTCTTTATCAGAAAAAAAGCTGAATTTTCGTCCTTCATTTCTTCATCGCTTGAAAACTTCTTCCTGAGTTCGTTTTTAACCATTGGTAACAGATAATAAACACTAGTCAAATAAGGATTGTAGGCTCTAAATGATCGGAGAGCACCTTGTGCGGAGCAGCCAACGAAAAAAGACACCTATGAGCAGGCATGTTGTCGTGTAGAAGGTGGATACCTGCTGTCAATTTTTTCCTTCTGTTTTGTTGAAACAGCGTAGTATTCTGCGGTTATGGGGACGCCTTTATCTTTGTAATATGTCGACAGGATCCCTTCTGAGTCCCAAAAGACTGTCCCCATGATTTTACCAGCTAACTGTGACACTTTAAAGTTCTTGAATAATGTGCCCTTTTTGTGCCACTGCATACAGTCCTGTGTGAACTCAGGTTGGTGAACCTGTTTCGTCTCCAGTAAAAAATCGATTCAAAAGTCCATCCTTGTCTTTACTATAGTGGTCCGATTTTACGCAGTGTTTTTCCTGAGGCAGCGTGAGCATTCCTGGCAGCCATTCACCGCAGACTTGTGTCATGCCAAATTGAGCGTTAAGAATTTTAAAAATTGTTGTATCTGAGACCTTAACCGTTTGTGCAAGCTGTTTTTCTTTTAGTGTAGCATCTTCCAATATTAATTTATCGACTTTTTTAATTATTTCCGTAGTAGCCACTTCGATCGGCCGTCAGGGCCGGAGGTCGTCTTCAAGCGAGTCTCTGCCTAGTTTAAACAGACTGCCCCTTGAGAACAATGGTTTTACTCGGACAAGACTTCCCGTAAACGAAAGTCATCTTTTCCTGTCCGCAATTTTTCACTTAATTACAGATTGAGTTGTTTGATTTATGATAGTTCAATTGAATGATAGTTACTAACCCGGTTAAGACACAACTTGCTTTTTATACTGCTGAGTTACTGGACGCGTTGTCAAACTGGTTATTTCATTTACTAAAAACCAAAACTCTCTATCCCGCGAACTTATAAACGCACCCTCGTATATAACGCTCTAAGACATTTAATAACTGAGAAGCGTACAGCGTAAGTAATACGTTTCAACCATGGCTTTTTTCCTAAACATTTTCTTCACTTAAGTCAAAAAGTTACGTCTATCAAACTGTCAATTTTGCTCATCTGTATAGGTAGGTTGGAATAATCCTAGGGATCATTTATGCAAAAATCAATATCGAAAACGTATTTGAAACTTTCAATTTCATATTTGCACAAAAGTCAATCGATAAGAAAGGACGAATATGTATGATTAGTACACAGGACTGAAATGATAGTTGGCGGATTTTATTGCTTTCATATTTTTCGTCTCGCACCCTTCAATTTTTTTTTAAGCTCAGCTGTATTTGTCAAATACTTAATCCCAGGATACGAATCTTTGTTCAACCCCCACGCTATCTTGTGTATGTCGTCTGATCCAGACTTCCATTCCATGTACATTACTTAGTTGTAAAAATGGCATAGCTTTACATGGAATCCTAGACAGCCGCTCCATCATTATATTACTTTTTCGTAACTGGGGTGGAATACCTAAATTTCTACTATGCGAAGGTGTTGTTCCTCTCCAATGTAAGTGAGAACTTGCGAAACATTATTGATTTTACTACTCACTTTCCTTTGACTAAACTCATTCCCACTCATTTCGTACTTCATATTTGTTATTATAATTTTTGGTTTCTCTCTCTCTCTCTCTCCATCTCTCTCTCTTTCTCTTTTTTAAAACATGCTTAAACACTACGTAGGTTAAACTTCATTTTGACAATTCCCTTTCCGCAAAACCTCTAAACACCCGTACCCTCCCCTCCAGTTGTGTGTCCTGCATCTTTCGCTACTATCCTTACAACAGTCGAGAGTGGGTGATGTCATTCATTCATTCATGAACACATTTTGGGGTGCGTTGGCGTTTGGATGGTTGTTGTTTTTTTTCCTTTAGTTTGATGTTATCCCTTCCTCTGATAAAAAAAAACTCCCTTTTAGGGTTTCATGCCTTCGACCTTTTATCGTAAAATGTGCAATGTGCTTCAAGAATGAAAACATTTTGCCTTTCGTTTTTTTTTCGTTTTTTCTTGCGTTTAACATCTTCAAACTATGTGGGAGTATCAAATAATGCTGAGCCCTCGTCTACCCTTCTTGCTCACGTTGTCATTCATCAATTGAATTTGCTACCTACGAATTCATTCTTTAGAAAGTGGATGACGAAGTTGCTTTTTATTTCTGAGGGTTGAAATTCAAGATGTTATTATCAATATTGGCGAAAATAAATAATAAACAAAAATATATTCAAGAAAATTGAAAAAAAAGTGATGCAGCTCTTTCGAGCAATGAGAAACGTTTTCGATAAACGAAAAGGAAAGGATGGTACGATCTAAAATTAAATTCATTTTCGCAAGAATTGAAATTGAATTGGGTTTACTTGGAAATTCGGAAAATAAAAAGAAGATTGCTTGAACATCGGTCATACATGGAAAGTAACTAAACCATGTAATAGTATAAATACTTTAAACACCAGATGAGCTGGTAACGGTTCATCTTTACAACTTAAGAACCTTTCTTCAAGAAGGATTGCATAAACCATTAGTAAATCGTAGTTCTCTACTACTCATGAAAAATCCTTTCAAACCTGGAGGTATCTAGAAATTAATATGTCTCAAAACTGGATGCCAAAACATAAAACACATCCCATAATTAGGAAATCTCCCAGATTTGACAAAAACCAGGTTGACATTGACAAAACGTTGTTTTGACGTTAACAAAGATCCAGGAACACACAATTGAGACCAGCATTAAGACAGAAGAAGAATTCAATGCCCAGTAAACTTAAATTTAATGCCCTATGAGTCTGGATACAAAAAGTCTTACAAAAAGTCCAAAGGAAATAAAGTTCCCCTACCGCTGCAGAGTAATAACGACGACCAAAAATTTGTCGAAAAAGGGGGAAAAATTGAGGTCCTTGCTGACACCTTCCTCAAAAATCAAAACATCGCCCGAACTTTGCAAATCAAAATGACAAAGCATTTCGCTTCCTGTGTACATTACAGAGATTAAACTCAATATCTTTGATGACATCCATTACCGTTACGTATAAAATATGTCAAGAGAGTTAGCAGAGTTAAAAAATAATCTCAAAAATAACAAACCACCAGGTCAAGAAGACACAACCAATATTACCCTGAAAAAGTCTTCCCAGCAAAGCTTTCCTCCTAAGAAACACTTTTGATGTCCCTTTTTCCTGGAAGACTAGTCTAATAATTTCTCCGCAAAACCAGAAAAGGGCCACACTCGAAATTGGAAGCCTCGACTGCGTTACAAACATGACTGAGGTGCATGACTTTTTCAAAAGGGTTTTCCGATCATTTAAGCGGAATCAAAATGAGACTAACTCCTGAAAATATTGGTAATAGGTTTCCGCCGTTGGTGGACAGATATCCTTACAGAAACCATTTAAGTGTCTGATGTGGTAGTGTTCTTTGAATTGGAAGTTGTATGCGAAGGCTCACGAACGCACTGGTTGACATTTCTTCAAAGCGTGAACACAGTTTTTTTTTCTCATGTTGAAAATATCGACTTTCATACCGAAAAAGCTACATTTGCAGGAAGTCTTAGTTCATTATTTCATTCTCAAGAAAAGTTCTGCGGAAACTTATCGTATATTGCTCGATGTTTATGGTGATCATGCTCCACCTGAGACGACTTGCAAAGAGTGGTTTTGGCGTTTTAAAAATGGGGATTTGGACGTGACTGAAACAGATCGTGAAGGGGCACTGAACGAGTTTAAAGATTCGCAAATACGGGAATTGTTGGATGAAGATACAAGTCGAAGCCTAGAAAAATTGTCGCAGGAGTTAAATGTTGACAGATCTACCGTCGGTAAGCGGTTGTACGCCATGGGAATGATTCAAAAAGCTGGGACTTGGGTGCTGCATCAACTGAGAGAGAGAGGAACATCGAACGGCGTTTGGTGATGTGCGAGATGGTTTTTCAACGACAAAAAGGAAAGGATTTCATGCTTCGAATTGTGACAGGTCATGAGGAATGGATGTACTACGAAAACCCTAAGCGACCAAAACATTGCGTAATGCCAGATGAGCCAGGTCCATCGAATCCAAAACTAAATATTCACGTTTCCAAGATGAGGTTGTGCACCTGATGGGACAACAGAGGCGTCACCTATTACGAACTCCTGAAATCGTCTGAAACAATCACTGGGAATGTGTATCGACGGCAACTCATCCGTCTGAATATAGCTCTGAAAAAAAAAACGGCCAGAGTGGAATGACAGACTTGACAACCTGATTTTGCTCCATGACAATGCAAGGTCACACGAAGCCAAATCGGTCAAAAAATATTTGGATGTTACGAATAGGCAAATATTGCCTTACCCGCCGTATACCCCAGACGTTGCTCCTTTGTATTTCCATTTGTTACGCTCCATGTAATCGGCCTTCACTAAAAGACGATTTATTTGTTATGAGGGCATAAAAAAATTGCTTCATGACTGGATCGAATCGAAGAATAGGGATTTTTTCCGCCGAGGAATCCATCTACTACGAGAAAGATGGGAGAGGGTCACAGCTTCAAATGATGCCCTAGGTATACGGCCTAGGGCAGTTTTTCTCTGCTGCTTCGAATGCCCGAGTTAAGGCTCCAAATCCGCTCCAAAAGACCTGGTAGGTGCTTTAAATGCATTATGCCAGGCGCAAACGAATAGAAGACACAGCTGAGGTGCTTAATCCTTAAAAGAACTGCAAATGCCTCGGAATGCATGAACCAGAGACTACTGGCCGCCTTCCGAGCCTTTATCCACCCGAACCAGACGGGCTAGGATCGTAAGTTGTCCGCTATCACTTGCGCCTTGCGTTCCTTATACCATTCTGCCACGGCCTTCCCCCCTTCATTTGCTTCATTCGGGCAACATGTGATTTCCTACGATGGATCGTATAAGTTGCTGCGACACTTAAAATCTTTGGGCGAACCCGTCGAATCAGTAGAACCACACGAAAAATTAAGGACTCTATTCAATCTAATCAGGCGAAACATGCAGGACGCCGGTCGCAGGAATGAAGTGCAATACTAATTGCGATCTCGCCCTTCTGCGTTTCAAATTGAGAGATAAGATCTTCGGAAATTATAGCGCTAAGCTAGATTACAAGCTCGTAAAGTGTTGGGTTAGCCAGGTTTTGAGATCCACTCAATATTTTACTGTTGAAATGATCGGGCAACCACTCGAGATCTATCACCCGAAAGCACACTGAAGTAAAGCCGAATCCATACTCAATCCCTCTGGAAATATCTGAACTGGACAAATTCTCAGGCAATCCAGACTTCGCTGTTGTAATTCACCTCCCAACTGTGGCAATCCTAGCAAGATTACACACTTGAAAGATAAATAACTGTCATTACTTACCACTCAGGTGTGGCAATCCCAACAGGATTAACCACGAGAAAAAAAGACGAGACGATACACGCATTGGGGGGAATTATGGGGATTCGATCCTAGCCGGTCAGATTGAGGGGAATTTTTGATTCGCAATGTCGGATCTGGGTTCGAAAAAGTAGACATTTGAGTCTTCAGAGCTGCGTACGAGGAAGTTGTTTTCTTTGGGTTATAACATTCTTTAGTGTGTACCTGAAACCGAACGAAAAAAACCGCTTTTTCAAGCACAGAGGTTTATGTTCCTCTTCGATGGGAGGGGGATTTTAATGCTAAATATCCCAGAGGTAAACGAGTCCTGGAGTAGGCTACCAAAGTAGGGCTACTCGTTGTGAACACTGGAAACACTCTTCCCTTCCGCTACTTGGACGGAAACGACATTCCGGACGTCACAGAGACCTCGGAGTCTCTCTTGTCACTGACATACAAGTTGAGAGTTAGCTTGGAAGGAATAAAATAGATTCGTTTCAAAAAGTTAGTTTCTAACTCTTTTTAAGTAGAGTTGTAGCTCTTTAAGTTGTTTTCTGCTGTCAAAAATTATTGATCCTTGCTGGCTTCAATAAATTTAATGATTCATCGGTCAAGCATCGGCAAAGAGCCGATTCTTTACGGCTAAATCTCTCTTATTTAGAGATTTAGAGATTTTTGGGTATAAGAAAAAACAGTTATCTCTTAACATTTTCTTAAAACATTTCATGTCACCTGTTTTAGCATGCCTTAGCGTGTCAACTGTCTTAGCGTGCGTTTGACAGGTCTATATGTGAATGTCAGAATTGAAGTTTATCCCCGAAAGGTTGCGTTTGGGACACGTGCCTGTCAACTGCAACTAAAGCTAGGGGTGCGTCGCCTGCGGGGTAGAGTATTTCGGGACGCACTAACCAAAGAAAAAACTTGCAAACCAGTCTGAGGACTCTACAATAGAAAGTGTATACCTTTTGTCTACCTTGTGTATACCAAGTTCTATGTGGGAGCACCTGCCAACTGGTCAATTTGTCCCAGTGACTGGAACGCGTTTAAATTAGGAATCGAATACTTCAAAAGCGAGCATCGCTAAACGTCAACCAGGTGGACTAGCATGGTCAGACAGGTGGCCGCAATAATAATCAAACACTCACCAACAGATCAGAAAAGAAAACGGTCGTATGCTACCGTCATGAAAAATATCTTTTTTCATAGCAATTTACCAGAATGGTTAGAACAGGACAATTCTCAATTGAGTTTGGCAATTCTGTACAGCTACATCAGCTTAAGGACCATACCTGAGTTATGGTCCAGGTTCCGTCCGCCAAGTCAGTCATTACAAAACGATTCTGTTCTTCTCTTGTCACCTAAAAAAGACCTTTTTCACCTTTTTTATGTGAAAAAGTCACAAGGACTCAAATCAGGATAAAGGTGAAAGAGTCATAAGGACTCAAATAAAGGGAAAGGGAAGTTGAGGAACAACAGAAATGCATTTTGAAGTCAAGAATTCACTGATGGAAAAGGTCGTGTAACAGGAGCATTGTAATCAAGAAGCATAAACTTATCTGCAAAGGTGTGGTCTCACACAAATCACTATTTTTCTGAATCTTTCAAGGACACTTTTACAAAACACTTTGTTGACAGTTTGCCCTGATGGAACAAATTTTTGTGCGCGATACAATTTCTGTAATCACACAAATCAGCTTGAGCTTCATTGATTTTCTCATTCGCCAATTCTTGCTTTGTCAAGGAGATGACGAAGTTACTTGGTTTTAACGCTATGTTCCATGATTTTACTCAAACATTCAGGATTAATCAACCGTGATTACACTATTGAAGAATTTTTCGTCATTGCCGATTCCCTCAAAAAGATCAAAATCGTTGCGGTTTTTGAGACCACTTTGGCACAAATCTGTCGCATGCCAAAAAGTCTACTAAAATTTGATGTTTGGTTCAAGGGTTTCAAGCTTACAGTTCACTTCTCACCCCTATTATGAAACGACGGTCTAATCTCACAAGAGCACGTTCTCACACGTTCAACGTTTCCGTTAACTTTTCAAGATGACGGCTCAACCTGAGCGAGGTTGATGTTAATCATGTTCTCAGCTTTTCAAAAATTATGTGTGCCAGTGGGAAAATTATGATCTAGATCGTCCTTCCCATAAACTTGTTTTCAACTTCTTAAGTCACGATCGAATTGAAAACGTGATTGCATAACGTAACTATGAATTCCGACCCTCCATTTTTGTAAAACACAGCAAAATGAACTTGTGTTTCACTGATGTTGCTGTCAAAAATAATGTGTTAGCTGTACGGAGTTTAAAATCATACTGAGAAGGAGTGAATGGGATAAACAATGCGGTCTTGCTCAGCCCTGTAGACACAACGTTGCCAGATTACCTACAGTGTTGCCAGTGTCCTTTCATTTAGAATGTTCGTCAAATGTTTCTGAATACCATGGAACATTCAGTTTTCCGAACATCATAATTTATGCATCATTTATCCCAGAATATATCATTAAAAACATTCAAATATTCTATGCAGTAGTTTTCTTTCGAAAAATGTTCAAATTTTATTTTTACCCCAGTGTTCGTATTAGTGGTGTCCCTTAGGAAAACGAGGCTATCCTTAGTGTAACCAAGGGAAAAAAACGGCGCCATCTAGGACAGAAATTAGGTAGCAACAAATCTTTTAAAGATTCCTTGGGGGTAAATGAATTAAATATAGAATTGGTTATCGAGAGATCTCGAAATATTTTCAGCTGCAGGCACGGACATGAAATGACAGAAGAAGAAGTTGAACGCGACATTCGTCTAAGTTGATCCGTCAGACAGGGAGATTTAATCAGCATGTTTAAAGGATAAGAACATAAGAACGATACGTCGAAGGGCTTCTTATTCATTATAATACGATTATCTTCATCCTCTCCCTCCCTTCTCTTTTTTTTCTCATCATTTATTTAATGCACAAAATGATATTTGAATTTTAAAGTAAGTACAAAATGTTCACTAAGAATTGAAAAAAGAAGAAGACAATACCAAAAAAAATTCACTACTATCCTTCACATACGAGGCAATGCAGGGATTGTGACAAGGAAAAACTACCAGCTTTCCTATAATTAATTTCATATTATCCTTGGGCGTGTACATTGTTCTCCTATCAAATGAGTTCATTCGATTACAAAGTTCGTTAAAGACGTCGCGTCTGATGGAGAGTTTCGATATTAAAGTCATCTTTACGTCATCCATGACTCTATTTTGATGAGAAATAAAAGGATAAAGCTTTGTACATGTCTAGTTAAGTAACTGGCAAATGATTATGAGCCAAATGTTAAAGGCCATTTACAAAAAGGTCATAACATACAGCCAGCTAATGACGTGATTTTCCATCATTTGATAGAAATTCGATCATGTCGATACTATCGGCAGTATTAGTACTTTTTGATAGGGAAGAGGAATTATATCATCAGTTTACATGGAAAGGAATAAAATTGCGTCATATGGATACGTCATGTTCCTGTTCAACTATACATGCTTACAAGAAGAGGTAGGGGACAATTTTGTAAGAAAGGCGTAAGCCTTGAATAATATTTATATTAATATTTAAAGTGTTATATTTAAAGTGTCGCCACCTGTTGAGTTTTGGAAGATTTTGACGACATAGAAGATGTTTTTGACGCAACTGTTGTCGGCGTTTGATCCGGTTATCTCACGTTTCGAAGGCAAGAGTTCTTATAACAGGAAAAGATGTCTTCAGATTTGAAACTCTTACATCGCGTATGTGCCATGAACCAGATAATTTTATGACAGTTATATCAAAAGTATTTTATTATGTATTACATATTATTACATTACGCATAGTACATGCAACAATATTTTAACTTATGAAATCGTTTGACAACATCTAACATTAGATTATATTTCACTGAGCCAACCGGTCGTACTTCCAAAACTTTTAAGTTTGTCAATTTCTTTGACATTTCATATAAGAACTCCTTGTCAATTGGGAAAACATTTAATTTCAGTTTTTCCAAGTTCCTCAGCTCTAAAATACTATTCAACTCGTCATTTGTCAAAGTACAAACGTAATCATAATCCAATTGTAGACTCTTCAGTGTATCCTTTTTCCTTTCCACTAAGTATTTCAAAAAAGTAATATCGTATTCCGCATGTGGTGCATGGAAAATTTTGATTTCTGTTAGAGCCGTTAAAAATGAGAGAATTTTAACATCAGCTCGCCTGTAAGCAAAAGCTATTTCGAGCGATTCTAAGCAATCCGTTTGAGTTCTAACCAATGTATAGAATGCTTCATCGTCTAGATGACAGCAGTCTACGATATTCAACATCTTGAAACGATTATTCTTACAAATTTTTTCAAACAAAAAAGGATCAATATTCCAGCAATTTTTCAATTCCAAATGCGTGAGATTTGTCAAACGCGCTAAATATTTTCCAGTGATCCTTGCGCAATTGAATTTCAAACATTTTAGATTTTTCAGATGTCCAATAAAATATGCGTGCGAATCGATGAAGGAGTACCCGCTAATCGTTAAGGACTCAAGTGAAAGCCTAGACGATTTCAACAAAGTTGCCTGAATAAACGGAAAAAGCACGGCAGGGATGCTGATCCTTTCTACATTCCCACAATATTTTGTCAAGAGACTTATGTATGAGGCCAATTTTGGACCGTCTTCGTCAAATATTTTCGATAATCTAAAACTCAACTTTCGTATGTTTGATCCAAATTTTGCCAAAGCTATATCAGCCTGGCTGAAACTAAATTGCTCCTTGAATTGCATAACATTTAGTTCGCCGGATTTTAGAGATTGCTGAGTAAACTTAGCAAAACGTTCATTGATGAGACCTAACTGTAGACTGGTTGGGACCTCTAAAAATTGAAATATATGAAATAAGCAATCATCATTCAGATCCTCAAATGAAGTAGGAGTTTTCCTTTTTACAATGTTTCGGGCTCGTAAATTATATCGTATCGGCTGTCTGTAGGATATAATTTCATTTTCTGTGCTTCTTTTGTATCGTTTTCTTTTAACTTCAAGGGGAAGGATTTTTCGTTTCCGCATATTTTCTTCGTTAAATAAAATTCAGCAGCTTTTTACAGACTGAGACTAGAAAAAAAATAAAGAAAATGTGAATGCAGTGTGTTTTCAAAATTTAAAAGCTTTGGATAACGCATCCATGACAAAATGTTATTTTAGTGCCCTTTGTAGGATGAGATACAAGAAGGAGAAAAGGAAAAGTGTAATAGAAAAATTTATTAGAGTTATTATGACCGTCATGATAATATCCCGAATCATGCAGCATCCCTGACAAGTTAAATAAAAACAGATTACTTTAACAATCACACACGTTTACAAATTTAATGTCCTGATCTTGATCCTGCCCGTCAAATCTTTACTCCGCGTGTCGGAATCTTGTTTTCGAGTGCGCGCATTTTGGCAGCACTGCTCTTTTATAACGGCTGTTAGCTGACCACGTTGCATTAAACACCATTTGAAACTTGTTTTTGTGCTACAAGTATGCTTCGGAGCGTGTGATAATGCACAGACAATGCCTATGTCGACTTTGTCGATTCAAAGTGGTTTTGTAATGTTTCTGGATGTGATATGCTCGCATAACGTAGAAAAATCATGACAAATGTTCACAAAGATGCGTATTTACAGTATATTGGCTATGATGAAGTAAACACTGACAAGCGAAGGGTACCGTAATTGTTTCATAAACTGTGCATAACCCATCTATACAAATTGTCGCTTGGTGGAAATGTATTCTTTAGATTATTTGTGCCAATGTTATGGAGAGAACAGTAAAATTATATAGACGATTGCTACTTTTGTTCATTGAATGACGTCGATGTAAATGCACGGAAATATGCTGACGTATGATTATATGACGTATAATATAACTCCATCGCGAATCAGAACTCCATTTCTTAATCAAGTTATTTCCGAAACTGTCATTCGTAAAATAACAAAGAAGGAATATTTTTCGGACCTGATATTTTTCAAACTAATGGCTGTTGCAAAGTTTACAAGGTTTTTAACGCCTGATGAAGCAGCAACATAGGCATTGTTCCAAAGTGTTGTGGACCAAATTATTGGCAATCACAATTTACCGGATTACAAGCAAATAATCAACAATTTTTTTGCAAAATAAACAGAAGATCCTGAAAAACATTGGAGGAAAAAGCGACGAGCAAGGAGTCAACCTTCAATAGATATAGCGAAAATCAATGTGAGATACCATGGATTTTGGGACGATGGCTTAAAACACGACTACTGTTGGACCCTGATGCGTCAAAAAGATCCCAATAAGTATTAAAGACTTCGTTCAACCTCCGTTAATTTCGTATTTATTGAATATTTCAAAAATTAAAACCGATTTTGAAAAACGGGCTACTGATTTTGATGCAGCCTCTAAATTCTTATAAACAGTCTTTGGTTGCTCGGGTCCAAAACCGTGTATGCTTATGTTATTGTTGTGAGAATATAACATTTACCAGGTATCCTTGAATGTTGATCTAGCGTTGGCAGGATCAAAATCACAAAAGCCTGAAAGATTTGACATAGAGCAAAAGAAAATCTACCGACTGATATACGAATAGTTTGAAGGACTATTCATCGAGCTGTTATTACAGGAAAAAGAGAACATCCAATGGAAAGAATATGTTAAATGATAAAAAATTAACCAGTTGTTTAGTATGTTCAAAATAAGATATTCCATTTTTACTTGATTATCATGTTATGTTACGAGGTTAAGTTTGATAATGGGTACCATGATATGATATGGCACCATTAATAAGAACAGATAAAATCGTAGGAACACTAGTCATATTAGTATATGAATGCAATGTTAATAAATAGTAAAATCCTTAATATCAAATTAGTAATAGTATTTTATCTTCGTGAAACAAACAAAAAAGTTCAAGTTATAGGAATAGTGTGGAACAAAAGATTTTATAAGACTAGAACTAAGTAGAATTAAAGTGCTCCTAGTAACCTGAAAGGAGTTCTTTTTCTTCAACGAGAGCTGAAGACATTGGGTTCCAAGAGATTCTGCATCTAAAAAAACTGAATCTTAAAATAAACTTTCAACAGGAGCTAGCTGACCACGATGGTTTCACTTCCAGAACTTCGACAAGGCCACGAAACTCATTACCTCGACGTATTCAAGAGTCATTATGGAGAGAAATGCGGACTTCCCGGTCTTTCTATTCCAAAGAAGTCCGCATAGCGTCATTGGCTTATAAATTTATCCAAACCGCCCTATCGATACTGTAGTTACAGCCACAAGTGACAACTGGAATCAACAGATGGTTATTTTGCGATAAAATTTTTGGGGACCCCGACGTAATACTACTGTGAAAAGGATCAGATGATTAATAAACGTCAAGCATCTTGACTGACTTCCTTACAGGAGAACACTCGATGAAATGAAGGAAGCTTGGAATTAGTTTACAAGGTTACAATCTACACTGATGAAGCAAATCAGGCCCACGTACAAACCTTTTAATCGGAGGATGTAAGACGGTGACGCCGATTCAGGAGCGGTTTGGTGTGTGACAATATTCGTGGCATGAATTTGAGCAGAAAAATGATGAGATTCTAGCTTAGTACTTTGACGATAGCGTAGACTTTGATCAAAATAGTCACATAACGAAGTTATGAAAAAGGCATCGGTGAAAGGCCACTATTTAGGCACGAAGGTCACTGTCTAGAAAGCACCCTGTAACGAACATCTCCAGGAGAATTTCTATTGGCAAACACCGCATCAAAGTACTAGTCAATAGAAAGTAACAGAGTAAACCTTTTAAGATAACCTGTCAGCAGTAAAATCAGTTGAAAACATCACACCGACATTGAGTACCGATACCTACCGAGACACTCCAACAGATCATGTAAAGCAACGATATTAGTCCCAGAATAAACAAGAAATCGCGACTCAGCATAAGTATCTGCCGACAAGGACCTGCATCTAAATTCAACATTAAGTTAGTCTTCCCCAGAAGCGAATTTATATGAACTGTCTTCAATCGAAATTTCAGAGAAGGAATGGAAAAACTTTGCATCACATCATCCAAAGTTAAAAGTAGGACGAACTGAAAAGAAAAGGAACTGAGGAAAAATTTAGAAAATGGATTAATGAATCATTTTTAAAATACCCACGGTATTAGAAAAAAGAGGACTCCTTCGGTAATAAGGAAAAAACCGTTTTTGATAAAAAGATACAATTAAAGAAACCAACCAAAGAAAATCATATCATATCCTATGAAGTTCTAGCAGCTATACAGACCTTTCCTGGGTACCCGAACTCCTGATAGATCGGGGAGGGTTAACACAATGTTCCCAACAAATTAAAAATAATACTGGTAGATCTCAAATGGTTTCATCACACTTCTTATCTTCCTGAAGAGATTACTGAAACTTGAAATAAGCAATTAGTTTCATACACGTCCTTATCAAAGAACAAATTCCATATCTTGAGAATTTCAAATTTTATCTCACATCCCCCAATCCACGTCCTGTTTTTCCAGAAGACAAGGATTTCCAAAATATGCGACTTTAAAAATGACCAAAAGTTAAGATTATGAAACTGACAAGAAAAGGACAACAGCGAAAAAATCCCCAGGCATTATAAGCTCCGCAAGAATACTGAGACGGGCTACCATGCCTTCAACGATGTTCGTCTCCAATAATCATAATAAAAATAACGAAATTCTAGAACATCAACGGCTTTTAGAAGGTTAAGCATAAGAAGCGGAAGCTAGAAAGGAAAGACAATTCAAAAGTAAGAAAGCAAATCTAGCCCCGTGAAAGGCTGCAGAAGGAACCAAACGCGCATCCAACGAAGGAGCCATAAAAAAATCCACAAAGAGAATGCTTGTCATAGTTTCGACCGGGCCGCAAGTTATCTCCGCAAAAAGAACTTCAGAAAACCTTCTAAATAATAGTATCACTACAAAAATTTGATCCTGGATGAAATGAAAATCGCCTAGCGAGAGCATAAACGGGCTCAGCAAACCCCACTCATGCGATAATAGTGTCAAATGTAATTTGAAACAATGTGAATTTGACCTGTCAAATTATTTTAGGAACCGTCGGTTAATATGCTTTATTTTATTCAAATAATTACTTCCAAATTTCAAGGACTCGCTGACAATGTCTATTATTCTACTTTGAAAAAAGTTGACTTGAGTAGTCTGGTTGCATTTCTAATCGATATTATTTAACTACAAGTGGTCCAAAAGCAGAACCCCTAGGTAGCCTTAAACGTGTCACTATATATAACAAAATGCTTTGATAGATGCAATTTTGACGTAAGCGGATTATATATGTTTATGTTAATAACAAAAAAAGGTCAAAATTAAGAGTACTTACCACAAAATAAAGTCAACTAAATAAAGAATCTGAAATAAGATGAAATAAAGTAATGTTAAAAATTGATCAGCTATTAGTTACAGGATTCTAGTAAAGCTGCAAAACTGTCAAAGCAAGTTTGACATAACTTAAATGCAATGACAACAACGATATTTTTATAATTTTGTAATTAAAGTGGTAGTTGTTTTCCAAAGAAGAAAAATAGGGGAAGAGAAAGAAAGAAGTAATGGAAGAAAAACTTATATTCCCTGTGTTTCATGCTTCCACAACCATGCTATGTTTATTTTTTTAATAGTTCAAACATTATTTAAAATATATATAAAAAATCGTAATACGTTGTTTCTATACTTTTTTGTAATTATTTAGTGGTAGTATTATTTTTCGTTTGTACTTTTGATATGTGAATACTTATATGGGTTCAGTATGTCAAAATCAGATTCAAGACTACTGTTTTTCCTGGGTAGCGGAGCGTGCTAACATAGGTTCCAGCACCTGTGCGCAGTGGTTGGGATTGACAGCTATCAGTATCAGCAGTCGCCAGGAAGACGCTAGGAAATGCAGAGCAATGCAAAATTCCATCAGATTTAAGTAAAGAAATAAAGACTTAGAAGCGTGGCAAACCTCCTAGGTTTGTACCTAAATCTGGTATAAGTTTACAACTTCCTAACAAAGTATACAACAACTGGTATAACAAAGACTTTTACAGTATTCAGGCTAAGCAAGAAACCCATATAAAACCAGCAATAGAAGAGCAGAGGCTCCTGCGATCGAGCGAACACTTGATAGAAAGTGGGATTATTTGTAGAATACGGCGAAGAGCAGTTCCTCTCTAATGTCTCTCAAGTGCCAAGGGGACCAAAAGGAGCTGTGTGTGCTTAAATCGCGTCATAAAAGGTACGAATCTACAGATGTCCTTTGCAACAATTCAACGATATGCCTAACGCCAAACGAATCGGTGTCATATTTTCAACCTAAACTGAGTGGTTTAGAAGACCTCATTTGGAAAACAGTCTGTCATGGGCTTGACAGAGGCAACTTCATGGCTTGAGCGATTGAATTATTGCTGACTCAATCAGATGCTCGGGGGATCCCTAAATGCTTCGACATGGAAGCTAGAACTAGAACCTCTCACTTCCGCCAATGGAACCGCTTTGGAACCACACCTGACGCGACATTCGTTTCAGAGTTCCTAGTACCAAACGTTAAAATTTATAGTATAGTGTATTGTCATTCAACAAATGATCACCAGTACATTCCCAAGGCCAAACGGCTCAGTTCAGTTGGTACAAAATTGAGTAGAGACATGTGCCAGATAAGCAGCTTATAAGTCAGCCTCCGAAGATTCATCAAAAGCAGCAAAGCCTGTCCAGAATGACTCCATGGACCTTTGTAGATAGATCTACAAAGGAGCACAAACTAGTAATGCCGAAGTTTGCCACCAACTGGTCGTCTTACATATTGGAAGCAGAATAGATGGACAAGATTTTGCAGGTGCTTTCCCTACCTGTCCGCTTCTCCACCCCTAACGTTCAAGCCATTCACGATGTGATACCCATTCAAAGTTCGCTTTTCAGAAAGAATGAACAGCCAGAAAGGCTTCAGGGCCCGATAGGATTCCAACTCAGGTACTGCAGATGGATTAACACTGCCAGAGATCTATTTCCATGGCAGCATGGCTTCAGAACAGACTGCTCCACGATCGATTCAATCGGAGAAGTGGTGAAAGCGGTCCAGCGTGCAAGGGATGACAAAATGGGTCATCACCGGATCTGGTTTGGTTACTAAATGCATTTAACCCTGCCAAATAGGTGGATATCAGGAATGCACTTGAGATCAGTTTCCAAGTATCAGAATACTTTAAGAAAAATCTGAGGGACTATCTGAAGGGCCGCATTCTGCTCTACGACAACAAGGAAGCCGTGGTAGCTGTGCGATTATAGTTATGATAAAACCTGACCTCCGTCCTCTTGGCCTCAATCTGAACATCTCCTATGACAGACTACTCTGGTTTGAGTTGTCTGAAGAGTCACGCTTGATCGCCTATGCGGACGATTTTGCGGCGCTAATCACGGTACCTACAGTCGACTTTGTGCAACTAAGATTAAATATGCTAACGCGGCGAGTAGCTAACTAGATGGCACAGAAAAAACTCGAAGTTGTCTTTTTAACAAAGAAATGACTCCCGAGAGTGAGGCTTGTCTTAATTCGGAGAAACGCTGGTCGAATCAAAACCAGCCGTAAAAGCCTGGACGTATTGATAGTCTCCAAGACAAGTTTTCCTGATCAAATCAGGAGAATCGTTAACAAGACTACAGCGCCTGTAACAGTGCTCACTTGGTTCATGGCCAACATAGGGGAGCTGACGATTTCTAATGAGCGCTAGGCATTCTGTTTAACTCTATGGGCGGAAATATGTGACGAGGAGTTAAGCCGTAAAGGGTTGGCACAGGTGCAAAGAATGCGAATTTCTCACACATACTGAACGGTCTCCAAGACCACAGTGCAAGTGATTGGAACGATGATTCCCATTGCCCTCCATTTTAGAGAGCTGAGGAATTTTTACTTGGGCAGAAGAGAGGACTAAAGAAATGAGGTCGTCAGAAAGAGAGAAATCACTCTCTCAGCGATTAACAACAGTTCTGTTACCGCGACTCTAATGGAAGATGAACTGCATGTCTGATTGTCATGAGCGTGTGGCTAAATCGAATGGCATGATCCAGCCCTTGAGCGGGTTTCCGTTCCTAAATGCAAAACATTTAGGAGAAAAGGGTCCTCCAACTGCATGATTTGCATTACTCTGAGTTGTGAGGCATGAATGGCTTATGGGCAAGGATCCTGTCAGAATGGTTGGGCCCTCTTGGCATAGATCGTTGGTGGAAGGCATGCTTTCCAGCTGACAGGCGAGATGGAATGAATGTGTGAAAGAGAGTTTAACGTTTGTCTTGGTGCCTGATGTTAGAAAAGCATGGAAAACCCCTTACTTTGACTTCGGACGGAGCTTGGGTTTCTGCAGATGGAACATGGAAGAAATGGTTGTGTCGTTGTGGATTGTTTTTGTGTGTTTTGTGTGCCCTTTTTGTCGGAGGGAGGATGAGTCATGGCGACACGTACTGCTCAGGTGTCGGCATATGCTAGTGCGTGTGGTTTGTGATCGCTCACTTGCCCGAAAGATGTGAACGGCTCTACATTGGCTGCAGCACGGTTCCCCCACTTTGACTTCTTCGCATGGCTTCCCTTTAAAAAACGGATGCAGTTGCTTGCGATGCAGGCGAATGAATAGTCTTGAGGGGCTTACTGTAATCGTTATGTCCTCGAGCCATTCTGCATGTCGTCCATTCTTCTTACATGAGGTTATTGCACAGTTGTAATCCCGCTGGGGGTTCCCAGCGTAGATGTAGAGAACCTGCATTAATGCAGGTCTTGGAACTGTCACTTCTACGAGCCCAAGCCGGAGTCACCATCCCCGGATGCTGGATCCAAAATGGTAGCCATTCTCAGATTAGAGGAGGGCGTAACCTGGTCAGATATTTGATCTGCATCACAGATCAGGGGGAGCCCATTGAAAATTACTGTCATCGCCCTACACGATTAGGAACCTATCCTGGCTGAAACGTATGTGTTTAATGTGGCCAGAAAAGTATTGTTTAACACTCATCAGTTGTGTCTTGGGTATCCTGTGTTGAGGCAGGAATTAGTACCCCACCTAATGGCAGGTGTTGGTCGACGCATTATTTCAAGATCGTCTATGCAGACCATGGAATTAGGGCCTAACGACAGCTATCCACGTTAACATTCCGACTTCACCAGGAAGTGTCGGTGACGGAGGCATTTATGCTCTGGTGTTTTTTTTTTCGCAAGACATCACCATAATCTGAAGGCGCCTGTAGGAACACGACGCCTAGTCCGAAATCTTGGGTCGAACGGTTCAGGGCTTGGGTTTCAGGTTAGCAGAAAGGTGTTTAGTGCGTAGCCTAGCATTGCATTGCGTATCTATTGTCCGAATTATTGGATTTCATCAAAAAGCATTATTCAAGAAGTTCAATTTTTCTTTGATCTGATCTTAATGCACTTTGAAATTTCCTCTTCATGGTTAAGCAAGATTTTTTCTTCAAAAATAAACTACTTCAACCATCAATTTATGCAGTTGGTACAATTAAAATCAAATACTAACGAGGAAATCAGACCGACAAATACTTTTCATTTCCTGTGAGATTGTCATGGAGGATTTTTGGCGCCATCACGATATGATCCACGTTGAATTTCTTTATTGATATACCACCAACGTATTGCCTGCATACTCAGCAATAGCCAACTTATCTTAATGTAACCAATTGGTCATTGTACACTTAACACCCATCAAATTATTCAATCGCGATAAAATCATTCAATTAAACATTCCACTCTTTAAAAGGGTCCTCCAAAGGTCAATTACAAATACTCCTTCTCTAATTCATCATTATTAATCAAAAACAATCCGAGACGCCAGCGTCAATATGCAATCCATACGCTAGCCACCATGATGACAATTATAAATTACAAGATTCCCGACAATAGTCTTCACATTCAGCTCGAACCAATTCATCCCCTCTTCCATTTATACATTCATTCATGCATTCATTCATAAAAATCCATTAAAAAAGTATTGAAGCGGTTAATGAACGTATTGAACAGCCAATATCTAGTTGTGTCCTGCGTCAGTCGATGAGTACATGTTTGATATTTCAAAATAAGTAAATGGGGTGCGCTGAATGTGTATTTTATCTATTCACACTTATGACGAATCAAATCAAATACACATATGGAGATTAAAACATAAATTCTCTTCGGCATTGGTCATTCAGTTTTATCGCTCTTCACCGAATTCTTTTCGTCCCCCCGAAAAAAAAATCGCGGCATGACTGGTCATCGTATAACTATTTAATTTGAAGATATTTAATCTTGGACGGAAATATCAGCGGAGATTTAAATAGAAATAGAATTTCTTAGTTTCGAAGCAGTACTTTGACCTTGTTATTACATCACTCATATGTTGATGACGCTTTTGCAGCATGCTCCCGCTATATGAGTCAATGTTTTATGTACAATGACAGATTGGCCAGCACCTGTTTCATCAAAATCACGTCATATGTAGAGATGCAGTTTCACACGAAAACCGATTTGCATGGGTGAGTAAGAACACCATAAAAATCTTTGGAACCAGAACGTGTATGACTTAGTATTGCGTAAATACAAGTCATTCATTGAATTCTACACAATTTCGTCCGTTTTCGCAGGAATATGGAAGATGTCTTATTAGGAATCAGATAATGCATTCATGTCACTATGTGCAAGTCCGGGATGTCAAATACAACCTTCAGGAGCTAATTCAACTTGAACACCTCACGGAATATTCTAGGGCTTACCTGGATTATGCATAAAGTACCGAATTTATGCTTCTTGGGTTAATATTCAGGTCCTGATTCCAAAAATGACTCAAAAGTCTTACATTACTAATTCGTCCATCGTAGAAACTATGAAACCAATCGATTGCACTTCGTGCCTTCGTACAAACAGGAAGTAAACATTTCATCTCGGCTCCTCCTCGAGCTTTTTTGACTGTATCAAATCTTCGAGGCATCGAATTGACTAGGTTTTGAGTAACATAAGAAATGATATTTCCCCATATTTCCATCAATGCAACCCGGACATCTTGCTTAGATGTTATGGAACGTATCCTGATGTTTTTGTCTAAAACATCCCATCGATTTTCTATAAGATTGAGATCTTAAGGTTGAGGAGGGAAGTGTAGCTGCTTAGGTATATTACAAAACATTTTTTATAATATCCCTAAGCATTGTGATTCTTTCACAATCTTCAATGTATGCTTTGGATCATTATCCTGCTGGAACACCCCGAGGAGTTTTAAAATCCACTTTTCGCACACTATATTTTAAACTATTTTTCAGTCTCTGAAGATAATCCCTTCTAATTATCGTCGACTCAATAAAAACAAGATTGCCAACCCCAGCAGCCAACATGCATCCCCAAACCATCTGTAATCCTCAGTGATCCGATGTTTTACGGTAAGCATAAGATTTCGGGAAAGGAGCTTTCTGTTTGATTATCTCCAGACCTTATATGTTTTTTGTTCTAAATATCTCAAATTTACTTACATCGGTGAAAATGACATTATGCCAGAACTTTTGGGAAGTTTTCAAATGGTTTTCGTGAAGTTTAATCGTTTAACACTATTGAGAACACAGATGCATGGCTTCTTTCTGGGTACTATTCCGTGCAATCCATTGGCATTTGACGTTCTACCAACACTTTGCGCCAACAAGCGCCAACAAGCGCCATTTGTACTGCACTAGCCCTCAGGATTTTCCTCACTTACCTCACTATTTTTCGTTCTTCGGATTCTCCGAGTCTTCGATTTTCTCACAAGTTGCACTTTTTGATGGTTTCTGCACTGTAGCACGATTTGTCTTTACAATTTTAACGATTTCCCGCAGAGACATACCCTCTTTTCGATATTGCACGATTAAATAACGCATTTCTATCGAAAGATATTTTCCTCTCACCATTATTACTGTTTAAACGAACCTCTCACGAAGCTTGTACGGTGATGTGAACAAATGAACACAAACTGACCGATGCGTTTTAAAAATCTCAGAGCGTAAATTAAACTTACCGGAACTAAACGGTATATTTTCAAAGGGTGTGCCCTGTGTACAAACTTTTGATTGTAATTTCCAGATCAATGAATCTTTCTTCGTGAAAAGTTCTGGAATTACTTTTTTAATTTTAATTTTTAATTTTATCAATGAATACAACAATTAAGTATAAACTTTACTTATGTTTCAAAACTTTCACTTCTGAAGTGGTACGACAATTTTACCTCTTACAATTATTACTGGAACATTTAGGGAACTATTAGGAAACTTACCACTTCGTTAGTGGTATTAGATTATAGAAACTTTTGACTTTCATTGCATATTCCATTAATTTTAACCAAAAAAACGATTTTCGAAGAAAAGTCCATTCGGCTTTCTCTCATTGATTTACTTATGTTAGAAAATATTGGAATTTTCGTCAAAAGTTGAAACCTCAAAATAGACGGAGTTTATTTGCTGGGAACAAAACTCATGCCTGAAAATTTGGCGCATTTCGAGAGGAACCCTAGGGTTTAGTGGGTTTAGTGAGCGCAATGATAGGTATCTACTTTGTGGTGATTTGAACGACCGACATTGGCTATCGAAAAAAATTGCGTAAAAATCAAACATGACTATGAATTCAAAAGTTTTCCATGGAAACCAATATATTTATACATGCACCTGCTGAGCCGGCATTTTATTCATCAAAAGCCGCAGGCGTTACCCTGGACAAATTCATAAGTAATAGACAGGCATGCATATCAGAGCTAAGTATCGTTCAAGTTTACCCTCAGCCTATTTCTCTTTTGTTGTCACATTAAGCCTTCATGAGACTAGTTAGACTGGCATCTTCTCCTTTTGAGAGACAAATGGGTTAAATAGTTTCGCCCATAGCAAAACGGACAAAAAATCTTGAATCTTCGGAACCTTACATGGAATGATATGCTTCAGAACGTGAACTATCACTCCCAAAACTACGAAAATATGAAAACTCAATCCAATATTTAAGAAAAAGCAACACATCAATTCATGTCCCCAAAATGATTGAAATGGCGGTGCAACATTGGAAAAGCAGAGATTCTTGCCAATAAGTTCTACTCTTTCTATGCCCTAATCATGTCAAATTTTAAGTAAATCCAGCCATAATCAAAGATATAACTAAAAGCCTACCACATGGTTCGTGTCTGGGACCATGTATGTATTATTTACACTCCTGACTATTCAACAAAACATCTCTGCTAAACTGCAGCATTTGCAGATGAAGCATGTTTAAAACGTGACGGTGAATGACCCAAACACTAACATCAATAACCAAGAAATGAAATCGAGAATATTTATCAATACTTCCACAAATAATTCTCCATTTGTGTGTATGTGTGTATGTGAGGACGGTCAAACATACGGTCTCCTACACAAAATATTCTCCTCTTAGGTCGATGCACTTGACCAAAGGATCCTCAAACTTCTTTAACCCATCTGAAAAAATCGTTTTCACGAGGTCTCCGAGAAGTTTGCCTCCGTGGTGGCGATGTCTTTCTCATACAACTCAAATAACTGACCGGTGAGTGACTTTTTCAAGTTTGGAAACAAAAAGAAACAGCAGGGGGTCAAATCTGGAGAATGCGGTGAATGGGATAGCAGTTTGTAGCCTAATTTGACTAATTGGGTGCGTTGTCATGTGGAAGAGCACTTTTTTCTTCGCAAATGGGAGCCCTGTGTGCTTTTTACCTTACTCTAAGTAGGTAATGCAAATCGTACCTTATGAATCTCAGAAATTGGTGGCCATCACCTTTCCCGCCGATTGGACAGTCTTAACCTTCTTCGAACCACGTTCGCCAGGTAAATTTCATTGTTTCGACAGTTCCCTGGTCTCTGGTGTACACCAGTGGACCCATGTTCTGTTGACGAACACAAAACGAGGCAGAAACCTCTTAGAATTGCATTCAACCAGTGTCATACACTGCTCCAAAGTGGTCCGTTATCATCGCACCGACAGCTTCCTCATGCCAAAGTTCATGCAGGATATAACCCATGCGGTCTTTTGAGATATCTACTGCCCCAACTATCTTCAATAGATGGTCTACCAATACGTTATCCTCCGTGGTAGGGGTTTTCGGGGCACGTGGGCGTGCCCGTGTACCATGTTGAAATTCATTGAGTCAATTTTCCACAGTCACCATCGCAGAAGCAATCATTGTACATATCATCCAACCACGTTTTGATTTCGCTGCACAATTTCCCTTTCAAAAACAAGAATCGAATCACCTACCAATATTGCTCTTTCTCTATGTTCCTAAAATCCGCGGACACGCTTGCTTGTTCATTCGGCAAAACCGAACTACGAGTCTGATTCGGCGGATATTTTGACAGTAGTCGTCTCCCAAGATTTACAACACGATAGCGATTTTCTCTTGCAATTGTGGCGCCATCGGATCGACCTCGTAAATGTTATCAAAAGCCAATATTTCGTTGGCTTCACATTGATCATATATGTCACAAGATTTTATGATCTGTTGCAATACTCTATGCACTACTTAACAGCTTATTAGACATCAAAAACAAAGCACTTGTTGACAATTATCATAAATGATAATTGTCGGCGCCTCAACGAAGAATCAGTGGATCAGTTTGCCGAATATTTAAAAGCCATGCTTCAAAATCGCCCAAATCGACACCACCAAATAGCACTCAACAAACTCTTTAATTTCTTGACCCGCAAGCTGAATGAACTGTCTAAAATTAGATCCGCAGATCTGGGACATTCAAATTACGTTTGGACCAGTTCATATCCCCTCTGGTCCGCAGTTCAAATAACGTCGCCTGTCCTAGGAATTAATGTAAACACCGAAAAGCAACACATCGGAGACACCATAAAGAAAGAGATACGAATACTCCGTGTAGTAAATATGTTAAAGCGAGCTTTTGAATGTAGAGAGCTTAGAAATAAAACAACATCTGTGAGTGGCAAAATTGCCATGGCTAGTTTTCTGAGCTTAAATGTATATAAGAATAATTTATCTTGAGTACATGTATTTAGAACAGTATTCTACAACGGAGCAAAGAAACAAACAAAATGGAAAGTTTTCTAAAGTCATGAAGATGCCTTAGAATGAAGCCACAATTTTGTAACACAATTTTGTATTTTATATGTAACATAAGAGCATTGGTGAGATATCTTACGAGAGTCATTTTGTGGCCATTATTATTTTGATTTAATGTTAGTTTTAACACATAAAAAGTTGGAGAAAGTGAACACGTCATCTTGTAAAGTCGATAACCCTGAAGTGAATCAATTCATCGATAAATTCTAAAAGCATCGGCATACATAAGGCAAGGAGTGAAGATCACTGAGGGGCGGTTATGTATCAAAATAAGGAAAAGAATTGGCCCACGAATGGAACCTTGGGGAAGACTAAATTAAGGAGAGAAAGAAGTTGAAATTATGCCGCAGAGACTTACAAAACAGGAAGGATCGAAAAATTAGGAAGGCATCCAAGACAATAATGATCTTCAGATACCAATAGCCTCTATTTTAACCTTTTAAAATTTAATTTAGTTTAAATGGGGAGGGGAGATGGGAGTGGATTCTGTGTTCCCTACAAAGTTGATATGAAACTAAGTAGGGAAACCAAAATGTGGAATTGATACTGAATAAGACGTTGTCTTTGTTGAGTCCTTGGAGGAGTGAAATTGTTGTAAAGAAGAAGTGACGACGGACATACTTTAGAACGAAATAAATGTTGTACATATCTAGCTGCATTATGAAGAAACTGAAGTATAGTGGGGTGAAGTGAGAGGGATGTGAAGGATGATAGGAGGCAGTTGGAAGGGATCTGAATGAAGCAAGTACCTAAGACGTCGCCAATGGGATTCGTCCCATGCCCGTGGTGAACCGAGGAAAAGTGATTTCAACCTGACTGCTGTTTGTTGGATGAGGGAGGAGTTGAACTATTGGACTATAGTACTGATGACTTGAAGATTACTGAGACAAATGATAAGTCGAAATTGTCTATATCGCTGATGAGTCGAAGTTGTCCGTATCGCTCAGAAGAGGACGGACTTATGTTAGTACTGTTGACGTCGCAAAATGGGAATTCAAATGGTAGAGTTCTGGGGCGTACAGAGGGAAAGTTGAGGAAAGCCGAACCGATGGATTTAGTTGGTAAGATGAATCGATGGACTGGAAGTTGACTGAGGACTAGACTTGACAAGAAACAGGAAGTAGACTTAAAAACTGACGGCCTGAATGTAGACTGATGCGTAAGTGTATTGTAGAAAGTTATGAGGAGGAGGCTGATAAAGAATATATCGATGAGGATGACAAAAAAATGGTTGCTGAAGAATTCCATCTTCACCCTATAGACAAGTGCTATAGGACTCCGGGTGACGCAGTGGGGTTGATGGTCACGGCTTCGGCTTGTTCCTTTCAATCTTTCGGGATCGCCGTCTCCACGTACTCGAGGTAGTGAGGAAGGGCTAACAGTCCCGTGTGACTGGAGCAAAAACTGAGTTTTTCTCGGGCTGTAGAGAAGCGTAACCTGATCAGAGGTTTATCTGAACAAAGGGTTAGGGGAATGCCCATGACAGGTTACTGTCAGCCCCACACACAATGAGGAATCTATCTTTGGCTGAAACGTGGTGGTTTTGGTTTCGAAGGCTAGAGAGTAGGGTGAACATTCACCAGTGGTGTTCGGGAATCCAGGAAGGTTTAAATAAATTGGGAGCTGGGACTGAAACTTGTTTCAGATCCTTGGGATGGTGGTTAACCCATTGTTTCAACCCCGCCTATGGAAACCTTGGAATTAAGCCCACACGGCAGATGTCAACGTTAAACTTCTCGACTTCATGTACACACTGTGAATGCAGACCTATATTGTGAACGATTGGATCAACTGGACCAATCTCTAATCGAAAAGTTTCTGGCGATTGTTAACAGAAAGGGGGGAGGGCAATTCTGCAACACATTAATGCATCGCCGCACTAGGCATGCCAAAGACTGGAAAATCCTAATGAATTGGAGTCGGAGGTACTAGCTCACCGGCCTTAATCGGCAGATTTCGAGCCTTCGAATTCCACCTGCAACATTTTCCAAGTCGTCAAAAACTGAAAATTATGATGATGTCCAAAATACTATCTCGAAATATTCAGTTTTCAATCAACACAATTTCGATTTTGACGTATTGCATGAGAAGCTGAGTTTTTCTTAAGGTTTTCCGGTAAGACAAAATTTTCAAAATTTTCAAATTCACAAACGTGTTGCCTTACATCATAGAAATCGTCTTTTCAACTGGCAACTCCTTGCTTAAGGAGTCAAGTCTTGCGTCAATCTGACGACGTCGTGATGACTAAACAACATCCAAACAATCCAGGGCTAATACATTATTGATCCTTAAAAACCAAAATGACTCGCTACACGCTTTCAACAGTTTCATTTTAGTCTTTCCTTCTTCATTTTAGTCCGTAACTCCTCCTTAGCTAATAAATTTTCAAATTTCCGCTAACCAACAATGACGTCACGGATAAACGGCCAGTATATATACACGCTTATATATTTTCCTGGGTAAATATTTGTCCCATCATCATTATCAACAACATCACAACTCCTACGAATATCATGACAACATGGACATCGTCCTTCCTTCCTTCTTTTTTCTTCTTCTTTGCAGCTCGTCATCATCGAAAATTTGTTCAACATTTATCTTTGCTGAGTTTTCAAGGCGAGACTGCTAAGTTAGTCCAAAATAAATACGTATATGTGTGCAAGTATATGTAAATGTACAGTGCGGCTTATGTCGCCCACTCTCAATAATTTACAATCCGGCAGAAGGAGAGAGAATGAACGAAATTAAGCAGGATGTTTTTGGTTGTGTATTTTTGGTCTTGGATATAAATTTAATCTTTAATTTTCGATTCGAGTCTTTGAGACGAATTATTGGAAGGATATAAATTTGTTTAACTGGCTGTAATTTTAGTATGGTAAATTTATTAGTTTTGACATTGTGGCTAAAGGATGGCATTGATTTATCTCGAAGTTAATTGAATGAGATACCAAGGACAATTTGGACTTCTTTGGTTCTTTGGTTTTTGCGACTTCTACTTAGAGGCCTACGTAATCTTCAAGGTTCAATACTTAAATAGGATTAAAAACTGATTCTTCGCCTACATGGCCTTGTAAGCAGTTAAGTTCAGGACACATACTCTGAGAGGGGTGTTTCACAAAATTTTTGTATTTATGTATTCTTTTAGATTCGATGTATTTCATAGCCGTACCGAAGCTTCGTAGCTGTGTCCTTGATTGCACAGGATCCTTGTGGGCCGATAATTTAAGGTGACGTCAGCTTTTACAATAGCTGAACCTAATGAATGATATTTTATTCATTAGAACTTGGTCATCACGTACACTCGCAGTTCCTTTATGAAAGTTTCCGTAACTTCCTTTTAAGGCAGCATATAGTAACCAAGAATAAGGCATTAATACCTTATTCCGCAGTCTCCATAGATAGGCTTAAATAATGCGTCAAGAAACACCCCCATCAAGATGTGGTGTCGATTTCTTACCCAGCACAGGATAACCAAGACTCAATTGGTGAGTTCCCAATACTATTATCTAGCCAAATTAAACAACAGACCTCCACGTTACAGTCAGGATAGGCCGCTCACCTTGTCGAGGGATGACAGTAACCCGTCATAGGCTTCCTCTAACCGTGGTTCAGATCAAACCTCTAATGAGGTTGGGATATGCTTAAAGGTTTAGTACCATCTTCATAACGCTGTATTTATTCACCGCATTATTGCAGACACCGCAAGCATTGTATTCGTCGTCTTTTGAAACAAGCTGTCATACTGCTGTGACATATAAATGCTAAAACTTGACACAATCGACAGGCGTACAAACATTAACAGTGCATGCGCAAACCACTCAAAACAAAACAAACACAGAATGTTATCTTTCTCCTGTTTAAACCATCATAAGTGGGAAAAAACCAATCCGTGATAGAAAATCAATTTTAATTTTTTTTTTTCATATTGAGTACTTATATTAGAAAATCAATTTTACTAACTACTTTTTGCCATTGTTCAGCTGTCCAGTGAGAAGTCGAGGTTCATCTCCCGGCTAAAAAGTGACGATTGTCGTTTCAATAGATAAGAAGTAGCCATAAGCAAAATCAAGCTGTGATCGGGAAAGCAGATTACTATCAAATCTATTCGGTGGACCATGGGTTCCAGTGTAGAATGCAATTGTTGAACCATAAATCCACCCTTGTTCAGAGGAACTGTAAAGTTAAGTCTTAATGCCTATATGAAATTGACGAACACCGATGTCGTTTTTACAAAAGTCAGTAAACCAAATAAGACCTGTGCTATGGGTGTGAAACCTCTACCCAAGCATCTGCAAATATATTGAATGCCTTTGAGTGAAGGGTCCTGGGGCGGATAATTTGAGCGAAACTAGACGGGGACCAATGGCGAATTCTATACACCCAAGAACTGTATGAAATTTTTGACGAGCTGGGAGGTCTCAACGATTGTCAGACTGGAGAAGCTGCAATGGACTGGCCATATGAATCGTAAGGACCCAAAAATGTATTTTTGAGAGAACTGAAGAGCGGAGACCATTAGGGAAACCGAGGAAACACTTATCTGACTCTGTTGACGAAGACAGTTTTTCGCCGCTTAGATTTCAAAACTGGAGGACGCGGTCAATGGACCGAGATAGTTGGAGCCGCTCGTTGCAGGAAGCACTTCCGCTTCGACTTGAAATCTCATTGTCATCTTATTATCTCAACACCTGCTTAAGAGGCTTTTCAATACCTCGACGTAATTCGCAACGCTTTTCGTTTCTGCCCCAGCTTCAGTCGTCTTCAATGCATTCCCTTTTTCAATGCTCTCGTTATAGTCTCTGAGATGCTATATGACGCTTGAGCAGCTGGAAAACCACCTTACCTTAGCCAACAATGCTGAAAAGTTAAGACATTTTTTGAGCAGCTAGGAAACTAATTTTAACAACTCTTATTAATACATACGGTTAGACTCCCAGTGATACAATCCAACTGGGAACTGACTACCCATTTCCTCTGTCAATCAGAGAACTCTTTACTTAACAAAGGACTCAACGTCTCAGGGCCACAAGAATCTGTTTTCCAGTGGGTGGAACATTTGAAAAGAAAAGGGGTTGTGTTAGGCGAGTCAGCATCTGCCTGGCAAAACGGTCTAGGCGTAGCTCTCCAACTTTCGGATAACCTCATTGCATTGTCTATCCAATCACTACAGTATGAAAAACAAAGTGTAACTAATGACATCTTTCTTCCTAGTGCAGACACTAAATACAAAAAAGACTTCGGATGTAAAGACAAAAAAGACTTCGATGTTCCCTATTTTCCGCAGGAAATGATCGAAACATTCGGATGCGTTCAATAGATGTGTCAGATTGAAGCAGTTTCATCCTTTTTTCGACTAGTCCACTGTCTCAGATAGTTGATAAGCCGCGCGATCCCTGTTCTTTTTACCTTACCAACTCAGGATTGTTACCACCAGGCGTCAGTGAAGACAAAAGATTAACAAGGAATTTTTTGTCTTTACTGGTAGATATTTTTACGCTCTTTGGTTAGCAGGACTTTTTTCCTGCGATAACCAACACCGCTTACTCAGAGAATGCCTAGTCTGCTGTAGCAATGGATGCAGTTCCTTGCTTGGATTTTCTTTCATATTTTCTGCTTCGTATAGAAGCTTAGGCTCTATAACGCTTACCAAGAGTCTTCTTATTCCCCTTCCCATCTTGTTTTAGTTCTCCTACATTCTAGTCAACTGGTATGACTGACAGTCGATACACCAGATCTGAGAAACTCAACATGAGTCTATCTGCAGTCTGGGACTGACACTTTCATTCCTTCTCAAGGGATTTTCTTCTTTTCATGACTTTTTCTCGAAAACAAGGTTGAATTCATAAGTTTTCTACAAGATACATTTAGCCTTAATTACGCCACAGCTCATCTATCGCTGATCAAGCACAATCAGGTCTCCTCTTTTAGGAAAAAATGAAAATCTAGGCCGAGAATACAACTTTAGACCATATCTCATGTGTCTGGCACCGCCGGTTGTTCTTGTTTTGTATCGAGTGTGACTGCGATACTTCAGAGAATTGCTGATGCAATTTATTTCTCAACCACCAGATCTTCTAGGAAAAAGTTCTCCAGGGCTTCTAGAATAACCGTCTTTCGATTGAAGTTGGAAGTATTTCTATTGGCATTTCTAATGTACACCGTCATAAGGAGGATCTGTCGCTACTTGAACTGAGGTCACCACATTCTCAATAAAATCGATTGTGGAACGCCCTGACCTTAAACCGTAGTGCTATGATAAAAAGCTTCCAGAAGAAATAATAACGTCCATGAGTTTCTCAAGCATTATTTTGTTATTATCTGGCGACATGCAGACCAATTATTCCATCTTCAATCGCTCAGGAAAAGTCATTTGGCAAACAGGTATATATGAACAGAATGTGTCAAGAAAGAGTCCGTACTACCTTGTCCTTGTCTGCGTGCAAGCAATAGTAGTAAGATCTTAGAACTTTCCATTCCCATATCTTTAAAACGAGGGATCCTAAGAAGAATGTCCTGTTGGGCATGGTACCCACCCAGTCCAAGCAATGAAAAGTCTTTCGAGTCAAATTTGTCCTAACGAGAAAGTGACCTTCTGTGCTTATGACAGCGTCCTGCCTACAGTCGAGTTTCGCGAAACCAGAGACCTCACAAAGAAGTATCAAACGGGCATTCGGATTGCAATCTTGCGAGCACCACTGCTCATCACCCCAAGCACTAAACACAAATCAAGTAGACCCCAAACCTCTAACACAATCCCTCAAAGCACTTCCCAAACACACAAGTCTGACATCCCTATCAGACCCACCTTTAACTAACGCCAAGCTTTGACTTAAGAACTGGCAAAACACCTAGCATCAGTACCAGTAGACGTCCTAAACCTTCGAGACATTTACACAATCGAAAATAGTCACGAACTAACTATCTATTGCAAAAGAAAAATAAAACTAAATAACAGCCGACCATCCACATAAAAACGCGTGAACCTCATCAGGACCACACTCCAGCAAATCGACATCGAATGCGACAATATCAATAAATTGGTGAGGTTGGGCTGGGAATGGGACACCCAATACCATCAATCATCTCCGAAGAACTCTTACAAAGCATAGAGGAAGTGCATACTTCGAGAATTGTGGAAAAGTTTAATGTCATATGCTACAAACGATATGTGGACGAGTGCTTCATCATCATTGACTAAGAAGCGGAAGAGGAACTTCTCACATACACGAACATTATCTACTACAAACCAACCAACTGCTACGTACCACGCCATAGACACTTCATCTAACCAATCTATTCTTTGGTTACCACAAACTACACAGGTCAACAGTGCAACGACTTCATTCCGTCCTTATGAATTCCAGCAACTACACTGCCGAACTAAATAACGCATAAAGGATAGCCGACAATAACGGATACATCAACAAACTGATCGCACAACACAAGAAGAAACAGAAACGGCAACTACCAAACAAACCAAAGGACGCTCAGAGCATATTGGCATACATCGGCATAAGAAAGGACCAAGACTAGACATATTAGAAAAACGATAATCTTAAAAACACGGAAAAGGGCACGGAAAACCCCACGACAAAATAAGCAACCAATTCCTGCTGACCAACTCCGACACAATATTCTCAGTCCTCGGCCCAACCCTTAAAAGAAAGAAACATAACGAACCCTACAATGGCCCGACGGAACCCTACAATGACAACAATGATACCACAAACCTGAAAAGGCCCAAACATAATAATCTATAACGAGCAATTAACCCTTCTCATCCTTCCGTACTGACTAAGAATTAAACATAAAAGTTGCATTTTTAAAACACGCACATCGCCACAAGGATCTCAGAACGAGCAGAACCAGAAAAACGTCCTTTACAGCAAAAATGTAAGGCATGGGAGAAAAGCAACAACAAAGATTTGTGCCTGCCTTTGCCGCATTTCTATCATAAAGAGTTCCTACGTTGCCCAGTCTTATACAGTATGGTCCAAGGCTAGGCCTTTAAAGCAACGGAGAGAAATCTTTCTCTAGCAAATCCTGTAGGCAACTTAATCTATTCCTTTTCAATGCTTGGTATAAAGTTTTCAGGTTAATGCATAGTTATTTCTCTTTTTAACCTTCAGGTATTTGCCTCACTTTAGTTTCGCTGAAATTAGGGAAAATATCTGGGCAGTGGCCTTACCAATGAAAGTCCTTAAGCTTTTTGGCAAAAAAACAATGCTTGATTTATAGCACAGATACCGCATAAGAATAACACGCGCGCCAGAGCAAAGGACCGAATATTTTTTGTCTGTCCTGCGAAAGAAGTTTCGTCGTATACACCTCACAGCGGTATGCCAATTTCGGTGAGTGGTTTTGTCCTGAATTTGTCGGCCTTATCTGTACTTTTGTGGACGGTATGGATCCTTTTATGGTGGTAGAGGTCCTTTTTATGCGGGTATAGGATATGAAAGCCGGGCGCATTATTGTGCGGGGTAGAGCCTGTGCATCTGTTCATTTATGATTCGTCCTTTGAAGGTTTTTTTGTTGTACATTCCCATGTTTTCTAGAATATTCAGACGCCGTCCTTTATGTTGTACATGTAGTACTTCCACTCTTTTCCTAACATGCGTTTATATACACAGTTGTGCCATAAATTCCATAATGCCATAATGTAAATGTGTCTAATTTAAAGGCAAAATGAATAAAATACAAGGATGTGTGCTCATTTTATTTAACACTTACTAAACAATTGTAAAAATATAAAAATTATTCAAAATGTCCACCTTTTGCTTTCACACACTTTTTTAAACGGTCCGGCCACTCGTCTATCGCTGCACGCACCACTTCTAAAGGTATCGAGGCTGCTGTTTTCACCAAATCAGTTTTTAATGCCTCAATATTTCGATTAGGTTTAGCGCAGGCCCTCTCCTCTAAAATGTTCCATAAACGGTAATCCAAAGGGTTTAGGTCTGGGCTTCCCGAAGGCCAATCTTCAGCAGCAATAAACTCCGGTAAATTAGCTGCCAGCCAGCACTGTGTTGTCTTAGCCTTGTGTGCGGGTGCTGAATCTTGTTGAAATATCCAGTGCTTTCTCGCGAACATGGTATCACTTAAAGGCTTAACTACATGTTCTAAAATGTCATTTTGGTAGTTAGCTGCCCGAGTTTTGACCCCCTGTTCACAGAAATGCAAGCGAGTAACGCCATCGTACGCCACTCCCCACCAAACCATCACGGATGCTGGGTGATGTCCTTTTTCTACTTTTGAAATTTTCTCAGCAGCTTCTCGAGAGCTGTGAGCGTAAACTCTGTCATTTTGGCGATTAAATTTCTCTTCCACAGTGAAATTTTTTTCATCCGTAAACAGAATTTGGCGGTAACTACCACTTGCGTGTCGTTCGAATAACTTTTTTGATCTTGTTGCCCTGATGTGACGTAAAGCCGCTGTCAAACGCTGACCGGTAGTTCTTCGATAAGCACCAAGCCCAAGGTCTTCTTTTATGATGCGAGACATGGTCCGTCGCGGACCTCTCCCGTGCCATGATTTTTTGCTTGCGGAGAGGATTTCTGCGAATTCTCTCAGCTACAGCTTTAATGGCTGCTTTCGTTCTTGTGACAAGTGGGCGACCACTTCTTGGTCTGTCATCGGAAGAGGACGTCTCATTGTATCGCTTTATAGAGCGATAAACAAATTTTGAAGTTATTTTTAAAGGTTTTAAGATGTCGAAAATCTCCTTAGGTGTTTTCTTACACTTGTGTAACGCGATCACTGCAATACGATTCTCTTTAATACCCCACTCCATGTTTACTGTTAGACGTATTGTGTTGAAATGACTTGTTTGTAATACTCAACAAATTTCTAAAGCTTTATCATCTAAACAAACTAAACAGCACTACTTAAAATACTTTTTCATGACGCACTTATAAGAGGGACAGAACTTATGGCACGACTGTGTACACTTGTTAATCATGTGGTTCGCAAAGTCAGATAGATTTGTTGCGGCCGGCTCACGTGCCCTACACCTGCTTAAAAACAGACCCTCGCCTACATAAACGGCCCCCTACCTGCTTGTCTGAAGGACGGATCTAAAATTAATGAAACCTAATACCGACAAACTCAGGGTAAAAGCGCAGACCGAAGATGGCACACAACCTAAGTGCGTATGTGAAATATACAAAGAAACAGACGGGAAACGGCAGAACTTGGTACGTAGGACAAATAAAGAACAACTGTTCTATCGCTGTCGGACAAGAAGAGTACATAGAAATATAAGTATTTACGACAGCTTTCATAAAATTCACAAGTTGAACAATTTTACTTCGAAAATGTACTATATGACAAAAAAAAAATGTTGACATCTGTCAAGTCCTGTTTTGACATTTGTCTCCAGACTAACAAATCACTGGTACAAAGTTGATGATTCGTATAGTGTAACAGAACGTTATTTCAAAATTGCAATTTTGATTTCTACGAGATCAATATACACACAGCGTGGCAACAAATCGTTTCAAAGAGCCTAATAAATGAAGCTAGTAAAGTTCCAGAAGAAACTTGTTTTGACATTGAAACTGAAGGTCAATTCTTCGAGCCATGATTATTATGGCATACTTTATGGTCATGGATGTTATGTCTTTTTTAGGATTTAAATCGTAGGAAGAATTTTAATTTAAAATAAATACTCGGAAGTGTCCTTAATCGCTTTGAATTCAATTTCAAGAATTCAAATGCAACATTTTAGAATTCAAATTATATGCAATAACTGGATCTGAAATCCGAATCCTTTTGAGTTTTAAAGCCTGTTCATTGCACCTCGTTCCATTCCAATCCTCTTGGAAATGAATTTATTAGCGAGCTTCCTCAGAGTTTTCATTTAAGTTTGATAACGTTTTGAATTAATTTTTTCAAGTCAATACGTTGTACTATCATTCAAAACGGTTAACGTTAACGTTAGCAAAAGATACCCAACATGATGCGTGGGCACTATGTTTCCTACGTGCATCGTATCCCGAGGGTTACAACAAAGCCCCATTCAAAAAGGCCTCTAACCTATCCTTCACTCATTTAGCAATCCATAGTTTCAAATTGTCTACTTAGACATTGAGAAGATTTTCGCCACGAAAACTTGTAGATAGGCGTAACAATGTCTGCATAAAAGATATTTCACCCATTAACTGTACAAACCAAAGGACTAAGCTACATATCTATAAGCAAATAATAAATTTTATGTTGGAAAATTTATTTCGAAACCCTGATCCACCTACGCGCAGTCATTTTCCCAGCCATTCATTCATCCATCCATTCTGTCCATATCCTTTCTATTCACTCATTTTTTTCTATTCATCCTTCGCGGCCAGCCAGTCAACCAGCCAGCTAGGCAGGATGGCAAGCAGTTAGTTCATTCGTATCCATCTGAACGCCTACGTTCAAAAATTCTCTAACCTTGGTTTGTGTTATTCGAAAAACAAGGCATGGTGGCTAAAAGGACGATGAAACAACGATGAATGAAGGCTTTGCATCCCAACGAAGCAGTAACGAAATAATTCGATTGCGTGTATAGTAGTAACGGTGACACGAGAGGATGAATGAATAACGTTTCGTCCCATTCATGAAAAAAACCGATGGCGGCATGTTCTTGTTCTTGTTCTCTCCCGTATCCTTCGTACATCCACCAGCGCTCCACCTCCGGATCAGCCGACACAATTATATTGATGACGATGCGTCGACGATGTTTGAAGCGAAAAAGCTCCATGGCATGAACAACGACACGTAGAGTTCTAGTTTACATAACACATCTCTCATTTATTGTGCAAATCTGGGCAAGCACATTTATTAGTTTTTCGACCTTCGCAACCTTAAAGCATCCTTGGGGAATGCGTGGACAACAACGCACTATTATCGAAGGGATGTGGGGCGGACGGGACGATCGGAATCGTCGGCTTTTATAGGCACACAATATCATCAGAATTATGATATACATCGGAACCATAAACTCCCACATTCATTCAAGGCTTCAGTGCGATGTAGCACAGCAGTAAGGACGATGATGCTAAAGCTTTAAGATGAATATTTTTCAAATGACTTTCATTTACACGGATGTTGGTTGCGTGGATGGACACCCCGAAAAATAAAAGGGAGATTTTCACACCACCTACATCCGCCACACACGTATACTGCGCCATTTACTTTCGGCTGCTTTTTGGCCTCTCGGGAAAATAATAAAAGCAACGCCCAAGCAAAAATATCGATTTGCCAGGGTTCTGCAGCAGAAGGAAACATGAATGTACTGATTTTGAAATATCGTAATGTTTATATTCATACAATGAACGGCGTATGTGCGTGTGAATAGCTGGAAAGTTGTTGAAGCGAACGCGAAAAATGCTTTAACTCTTTGAGCAAAATTTAATAACTTTGTAGATGAATAACGAAAATTTACTCCTTAGAGCGATTGGAATTCTGCATATACACCAGAAAAATCTCAATCCTTGGTCCGGAAAGTTAGTTTCTAACCCTTTCAGCGTTTTGGACGGCCACAGGGTGCATGATACGGGTAGTGTCGCCTCAACGTTCCCGAAGACTTTGAGGGTTTCCTTAAGGCTCGTCAAACGGATGACGATCCTGCAATGCATGATCTAGGATAATGAAGCCACAGACAAATCCCAGTTGGCGTTCTTGGATTTGCAGATACGAGATTTCCAACCAAATACCATGGATGTAAGACTGCCGCGCGAACAGCTCCGTTTCACGTCTGCATCCCGGTAAAACCTCGGCAACCTCCGAAATACGTTTAAAGCTCGCTCCATTGAGTTGGTGGTATGGGTTCGGTAAGGCTCTTGGCGCCTGTGCCCATAAAGGCTGAGAGGCCAACTTTCGTATGGCCTCCCTACTTTGCATAGATGCCCATGGGACCATTGAGATGACTACACTCACGCAAGAACGGCCCCGAGGGAGGACCTTCCTACAATGACACAAAGAACCTGAGCCACAGCCAAACCAAAAGAAACGAAAAAACAATCAAACCCAGACGAAAAACGGACAAATGAACACAAAAAGGCAGAGTACCTTTGTCAAGCAGAGATATTGGTGACATGTGGGCCATCAGAAGTCCAAATTCTATCGTTGACAGGGAAAGCTTGCCCCAAAAGGAGACGCGGGACAGTTCCATTGTACTAGAGTATCATGAGGAAGGAAACATTCTAGAGAAGATCAAAGCATGCTGGAATGTTCAAAACACACACATGGACATAAGGGAGGGTATATTGGAGCTGGAAGAGTTCTTAGACCGCATCAGGTACTACAGACGCCTTAAAGGACTTCAAGCGCAGGAAGAACAAATCGAAACACAAGTGATTCTCGCGCATAGAACTATCAAAAGATCTGCCAGCAGCCCGACCCAAGGGGACCGAGACAAAAGAAGAAAGGACGAAACAGCGAGCAAACACGCTTTTTCGGCTGACCGATACCAGATGGTAGCAACCAAGACGACTAGAAAACTTATAAAAGGTTCCTCCTCGTAAAAGCGACCGATGGGATCCTTCTTCCTGGAGACACCACGATGCCAAGCCAAGCCACGCTGCAAAGCCCTAAGGCGTACAATCTTGATCAAACCAACCAATGGTAGCACATACGCAGACATTTTCGGGGAATCTGCTGAACCCGATGATACTCAAACTGCCGACCTGATTCGGTTGCTTCCTTGTAAAGTGTACATTCTGTAAAGGTACATTCTGTGCCAGAGTTAAGAAGATGAGGCAAGTGGCAAGAGGCAGAGGCAAGCGTCGGGGCTTCCAAGAAGCCCTAACCAACCCCTAACTAACGATTGCGCAAGGATTCGCATCATACAAAGCAAGTATAAGCTACAAAGCTAGTATACGGGCGACACCGCTTCTGCGACAAACCATTCCTGATTTGACATTCGCTTCGGAGTGTCTAGTACAAAGGGTTAACGAATGGAGACTTCTAGAGGACTCCTCGTCCAGTGATTACCAACACAAAGCAATAGAACGCCATGACGATGCTTCCCGAAGACCACATGCTCATTCTTCAGCGCTCCGGTGGAATACTGGGAAAGGGAATGTTGTGAAGGTTGTTGAAGTGCTTATTGCACGATCACTGGTTATGAAAGCTACGCTGGGGAGCGGAGCACCTGTGGCAAAAGATGTGATGAACTCATCTATAAGAATCATTATATCCAGCTCCAAGTCTCCCATGTCCCTGAGAACACCCCGTCACGGCAAACCTCAGTATACTGGTGGTCACCTGAAATTGCCGTAAAACGAAGGGAGTGTTACAAACTACGATGGAAGGATGGAACTACCCAAGGAAGAGGCATGTATCCGATCAGCAGCTTACGGCAGCTAGAAATTGTCTCCGCAGACTCATCAACAACAGCAAGGCAAGCCGTTGGCAAGATCTGGTGGACGACGCGAACAGTGATAGATGGGGCCAGGGCTACAAAATAGTAATGCCAAACCTTGCTGCCGAAAAAACAAAGACGCTTGGCATTACTTTTCTGCCTCGGAGGCAGAGAAGATGGAAGGAGTAAAAGTAAGGGCTGTATTCGCTATCCACCCCGTCATGGTTGAGGCCGTCCACGATGAAATACCAATGAAAATTTCACTTTTCACCAAGATGGAACTGGAGAAGGCAGTCCAGGCTGAAAGAAGAAAGGGTCCAGGACCAGATGGGATTCCAGCTGAGGTTTTGAGGTTTTCACTTTTGCTCTGACCTGCTCTACAGCACGTTCAACGCATGTCTGCCAGTAGGGGTTTTCCCAGAGCTACAAAGTGGCGGGGCTTGTGCTGATTAGGAAGGGGAAAGGAAGCCCTGTGTCACAAACTACAAACCGCCTTCTTTATATGCTTGACAAGGTTAGAAAATTTTTTGAAGACTTTCAGGGAAAGAATCGCTGCCGTGATTCCTGCTGCCTATCGCAACTCAGGAGGGCTTCAAAGCAGATTGCTTCACCACCGATGCAATCAGAGAAGGGGTGAGCGCGGTCCAACATGTGGAAGCAAACAGCATTTCTAAACGATGGATCATCCTGCTGGTTACTCTGGATGTCCAAAATGCATTTAACTGCGCTAGATAGGTGAAAATTCTGAAAGAGTTTGAAAATCGTTCAGATTTTCTTCTGAAACCAGTGTATATGATGTGGATTCTGAGGGAATATCTGAAGGATCACAGCCACAGAAGGACCACAACTCTACGACTCGAAGGAAGGAAGCCGAATGACGATACTTACTTCGGTGATCGTTCAGGGCTCCATCCTGGGGCCGGACTTGTGGAACATCTTCTATGACGGACTGCTGTGGGTTGAACTCCCGGATGAGGCACGCTTGATCGGCTAAGCGGGTGATGTCACGGCGCTAGTCTCTGGACGCTCAATCGACCATGCCCAACTCAGACTAAATACACTAATGCAGCGAGTACTGGACTGGATGACCGCTCAGGCTGGTTCAGGAAAAAAACGAAATGATCATCCTAACATAGAAGAGAATCCTCAGAGTAAGGCCTAACAGTGTTGGGGAAGCGCTGGTTGAATCGAAATCAACAGTGAAATATCTGGGCGTCCTGATAGACTTGAGACAGATGAGTTTTTTTCCAACAAATCAGAGCAGCTACAGCTGACAAGGCTATAGCGCATGTTTCAGAACTCACTCGATTAATAGACTAAGAAGAGAGCCCACCACATCAAGGACACAACTCCTAATGAGCGTTGTGCAGTCTGTTCTATTCCGTGGGTCAGAACTGTCTATAGACAGAAGTATTGAATCTTGATGATTTTCAAATCTTTACTTTTTCTCGTTTCTATGTTTTGTATTGTTGTTATAGAACTGCCCGTTATGCATGGTAAATACGGCCGGGAAAGTGTTTGAGAAACTGATAAACAGAAGACTCACTGACGTTGACCACGCCGCTGGGGACCTTTCTCCAAGGCAATACGGTTTCAGAACGGGACGTACCACTATAGATGCAGTCGCGGAGGTGGTGAGTGCGGTCCAACAGGCGGAGGCACGCAGTCGGTCCAACCGTCGGATAGTCCTTCTAGTGACGCTGGACATAAAGAACGCTTTCAACTCCTCTAGATGGACGGATATTTAGGAAGCCCTGGGAAACTCGTTCCAAGTACCAGAATATCTGATGCTGATAGTTCGAAATTACCTGAAGGATCGCAGCCTGATCTTAGACACGGCGCAAGTTCGACGGAGGATACTAGTCACAGCAAGTGTGGTCCAAGGCTCCATCCTGGGTCCAGACTTGTGGAACGTCTCCTACGACGGACTGTTCAGACTTGAACTGCCGGAGAAGTCGCGACTGATCGGCTAGGCGCACAGTCGATCGAGCGCAATTAAGGCTTATTGTGCTAATGCGCCTGGTAGGGAGATGGATGACCAATCATGGGTTTAACCTAGCGTTAGAAAAAAACTGAAGTGGTCATCGTGCCCAAGAAGAGGATCCCCAGAGTAAGAATGGTCCGAGTCGGGGACACATTAGTAGAGTCGAAACTATCAGTTAAGTATCTGGGCTTGCTGATAGACTCTAAGCTGAGTTTCTCGGAGCAAATCAAGGCAACTCCAAACAAGGCCGCAGCAGGGGTCTCGGCAATTAGTCGACTAATGGCCAATAATGGGGGACCAAGTCCAACAAAAAGGCGTCTGCTAATGAGTGTAGTGCAATCTACGCTTCTATATGGAGCAGAGATATGGAGGGAAGCTCTCAACAAGGAACTGCACCGAAAACGGCTGACACAGGTGCAGAGACAAGGAGCACTGCGGATTGCATCAGCATACCGTACAGTCTCTGAGTCTGCGGTGCTAGTAATTGCAGGGGTAATACCCATCGCTCTGCTTGCTAGAGAGCGTAAAAGAATCTACCTCCGAAGGCACGAGGGTAACAAGGAAAAAGTTGCTCGCGATGAAAGGCGATGTACTCTCGACGAATGGCAACAATCATGGGAACGTGAGCTAAAAGGAAGATGGACCGCGCGGCTCATCAACGACTTGAGATCGTGAGTAGAACGCATGATCAGACTGATTTCTATCTGACCGAGCTACTGAGCGGACACAGTTGTTTTCAGTCTTACCTGCACAAAATAGGTAAGTCACGGTCTCCAGATTGCATATTCTGCATTGGGGAGAAGGACGACGCCTGTCATACTTCTTTTCATGCAGAAGAAGGGGCAAACAGTGCGGTGATCTTGCCGAAAAGTGGCAAAGCTCCGTCCAGATAGCCTAATCTAAGAGATGCTGAAATCAGTTGACAAATGGAATCAAGTGACACATTACGCTCGGGCAATCTTAGTAACGAAAAAAGGCATACTTGATCGGCTGGAGGCGTCGAGGGTGGAGGGTTCCCTTCTTTAGCAATCCTGCTTCTCTTTCCCATGCCATTGGAGAAGGAATCTCTGTAGCCTGAAGGCGCCAAAAGACGTAAAATTGGGAGATCTAGCCCGAAGTAATGTGTCAAACGGTTCCAGGCTAGGCGCTCCGGTTGACAGGGGAGTGTTGAGTCCGTAGTCCAGTAGGTCTGTTGTGCCACCGAGAGTCCGACACTCAGGGCGTAAATAGCCTTCAGCTCCCAACCCAAAAAAAATGGGTTGAACTGTGACGGGAAAGCGATTGACATTAATGCATAGACAAGGTGCGCTGAGAATCGCATACACATATCGAACAGTCTCCGGGACGGCAATGCTGGTAATCGTAAGGGTGATACTCATACATCCTTGCGAAAGAGCGCAGAAATACTTAACTGCGCAGAAGCAAAGACAACAAAGAAGAGGTCACTAGGAATGAGAGACAACGCTCTTTCAACGATTGGCAACAGTACTGGGAGCAAAACTCAAAGGGAAGGTGCGGATTGCGCGGTTGATCCTTGACCCGAGGTCGTCGCGCGATCGAGTGCATGGTGATAATGATTTCTACTTGACCCAGCTCTTAATCGGGCATGGTCTTACTTGTGCAAGATTGACAGGTCACAATTTTCTATGGCCGGAGAAATACTGACAACGGTTGAAAAATGAAATAGCGTGGCTCGGGCAGTAAAACGTTTAAATTTTTGTACATTTAAAAGTCATACAAGAGCGTCCGGTATGGAGGGATCTATTTTCTAGCACTTCCTTCCCTCTGGAGAAGGGATGCCCGGAATCTGAAGGCGTCTCTAGGCGTAGGAACACGCAGCTTAGCTCGAAGTAATCTGTCAAACGGTTCCAGGCTATGGTTCTATCAATGGTTCTCATGTTAACCGGGGAGATGTTTAGTGGGTAGTGCAGGAGCATTGCACGTATGGGAGTCCCACACTCAGGCAATCTCCACACTCAGGGAAATACAAGGAACTCGAATATTTAAATTCGATGACGCTTGCGAGGGATTGTGTGGTTATTTTCAATTTGATCCTTTTCACCAGGAGGCTATCACAGGGAAAATGATCTGCAGAAAGGACAAAAACATTGAACTTTAATAACTGAACATTCTCCGATGTTGGTTTTTGAGTATTGCTGCAAATCGGGTAGGCAGCAGCGGGTAGTCATCAATCTTTTCATTAACAAGGAAGTACTTAAGCTATCGTTTGTCATATAGGAAACTGTAGAACCATACAGGAGAGCAGACACATAATTGGACCAGGATGCAATTATTCCACTTTCGGATATGCACACTCGAATCCTAGCTTTCGGTTCTAGCAAAACATCCTCTTCCCCATCGCCCCCAAGCGTGTGCCGAAACTTTTTTCTTGCACTGTTCAACGTATCCACCGTTGTCTGCATACGACAAAACGAGTTGTGTCGTCGACTCCTCTTCCATCCATTTCATTCATGGCGTTGCCGATGTAAGTTAACACGCGTGGGTACTCGCGCGAAAGTTTTATGAATGGAAACCCAACCGACAACGTCGTTTCCACGCAGCAGCGTACACATTTCGGCATGCAAACGTTTTCAGGTCGCCCGCTAAGGCGTTGGAATTCATGGCGAGGTCGTTCGACCGCACAAACTCTGCAAATCCCAGCCGCCAAAGCCAACCAACCAGTCGCAGCGCGTAGGCGAAACGATTTACGAGCTTTCAGGCACTTATGCAAATTCTTGTCGATCTTTTCCACCGTTGTGTGCTCACTTCAAAGTAATCCGAACGCGGTGTGTTGCCTTTGCCTTCGCCGTTGCCTGAGACCGCGCAGCACCGACACTGAAGGTCGCCCACACGACCCTGGGCAGGTTCTGGCGAACTTCGCTGCCGCCCACCCCTCGCGGAGCGCGCACCACATACAAATTCATTCGCGCCCAGGTCACTAGTCCGCGACTAAACGGTACGCAAAATTAAGGAGGGCGATGGCAAGCAGAATCGCGACAGCACAGCTAGTGGCGCGGTGCAAAGCAGGCGAAATGGAAACACCACGCGCAGGGTGGTGTTGAGCGTTTCCTTCATCGCCACCTGCCATCCCAAGTCTTCACAACGTCGATGGGCTTAGCGAGCATGCAGGAAATCCCAGCAACAAAGTCGCTAAGCGTTAACGCTTCGAGCGGAACGAGCAATTCCCAGCAAACACACGCCTGACAGGCCCAACCACTTGACAGTTCAGTTACTATGACGATCGACCCACGCTAGAATAAATTTCATTCATGGAAAAATTGCGGGGGCGAGACACCAATACAAATCCATGTACGAATGGGCACGATGCGCATCCCTCCGCCAGCTACCGCAACCGACATCATCTCAGGTACATTACGAGATGCGAGCGTGCACGTGTACGAGTAAAAAGAACATGAAGAGATGCCGACACAAGTTTTCTCTTTTCATATTTTCATTCTGTGGGAACATCTGAACGAAATTTCGACGAATAATTTCAAAAGCGCAAACGAGGGGTCGATTTCGTCTCAGAGCGACACTCCTAGCCGACAAACTGCTTAAATGAATGAACGCACATGAAACGAAAGACAAAAGGCCAATATCCCAACTAGAACGAACGAGACAAAACAGCACCTCGCCCTAAACAACACACAAGGTTGCCGTCTTTCCACGAAAAACATCAGTAGCAGAAAGCGTTACTCACTTCCCTCCCGAAGAGACTTTCTAGATTCTGTCTCAGACGAACTGTTGCCACCACAGCGAATTGTCTACAAAATTTCCCTGCGAATTTATCGGAGGGGTTTCGACGCGACGCGCTTGTTTGTTTATGGCGAAAATGTCAATGAACGCCAATTGGAAAATCGTATTTAATTGCGATGATACACGATCCCTGTTGACAGGAATCATACAAAAAGATAAAATGAACATGTATCTACTTACAGAAATCGAACTGCAGTAAATATTCAACCGCTAAACCACTTTTTCAATATATTTATTGCACTCTTGGTTACACAAAAGCCGTACAAAGCGCGAAACTTACTGACCAGCTGTTTTGTATATTGACACCAAAAAACGGATTGCCCGATGTCCATGATGCGGAAATTTATAGCAAGTAAAAATATGTGCACCAGGATCAGAACTATTATTTAGATTTTTAGATTTTTATCAAGGCTACTCAAAATTTGCTTTCCTGATGTTGTTAGTCCCAATTCAATCTTGAAGAAGTTCTATCCACGGTCAAATATAACTTTCCAATATCTTTGTTCGCCAATTTGTTGATAATTAAAATAAATTTTTATCCAATTTAAATGTCAGCAGATTTTTGTTAATAAATTTTGCTAATAACGTAACAGAATTTATCTTGACGTAAAAATAAGACGGGAAGCCAAAAAGTTGCAAAACTAAAATGATGCGACAGCTCCATTGGGCTGAATACTTGCAACGACCTCATAAATTACAACAAGGTACTGAATAAAATCACTGAAAAACGAAGGCAAACCTCGCAAGCGCTTAAATTAAAAGTATGTCTTCGAATACAATTAGAAATAGAATCATACATACACAATTGGAGATTCGTACGCAGATCGGAACCAATTTTGAATAAGTTCACCTACCAGACCTTGAAAAAGGGACTCAACTACGTTTAAAAGTCGTTGAAACAAAACTTTCGCACTTCAAATCAAGCTTAAATGGTGAATCCATTCTTCAGTTGAATGAATCGTAGCTTTCTGATCTAATACCGAGCAAAAATCTGCTTGATTATTCCGTTATGCAATGAAAACATTCATATTTGGCAGAATAAACAACGGGAAATCCAATGGTATCAACGATATTCTAAATACAGCTACCCGATATTTGCTTGAGGTTACTATAAGAAATTCTTACATGTTTTCAGCATTAAATAAAACAATACGTATTTCCCGAATGAGTAAAAAGCGCCAAAATATTTCCAATCTGGAAGAAACGAGGAAATCTTCGTGTCCTGAAAGCTATGAATTGGCACCAAAACAAGCCTTAAACCCCCAGATCGTGAAATATGAGTTGATGCCGTGCCAGGCATTCGGGCAACCAAGCAGCAACGATAGTATCCTCAGACATTTGGAAACTAAACAACAAGGAATACGTTAGAGAGAGTTAAATGGAAAAATTCTCAAACTCATTTAGGACAGCTTTCCCAGACACCGATGAGGTTTTAGTTATTTTTTGCTTATTTACATTGAAAGGTTAGTTTTTGCTTATTAACATTGAAAGTTTAGAATTCAGTGTTCTGAATCTGTTTTCACTTAATCTACGACTAATCTGTTTGTTTGTACAAATGTGCTCTAACTATTATATGATCGCTTTCATTCAAGAGGAAACTTCTAACAAAACCACTTTTAGAATGAAATGTCACTTAACTTGATTGTCCAACTTGATTGTCCAACTTGACTGACTTATAAACTAATTGGCCGTTTACTGTCAGGAATAATAAAGGCACACGCTTTATCCAATGAACTCTTATGGTCTCTGAAGCAGAGTAGATTTTCATTCCCGGCTGAAATACATGCATTTGTTTTTTTTTTTTTTTTGGTTTTGGTACAGTTATTTTAAAGTTAGGTCCACATTTCAAGTAATGGTATTGGGATCAATGCTAAATTTTTGTACAACAACAACTGATGGTTTTTCATTCAGGACAGCATTGATAGACTACGTTACGCGGTGAAGTTTTGCTCGGTCGAAAAAACATTTCTAAAAGAAGGTTGGAAGGAATGTTGTTACTTTCCTCTTAGCTAGATGACCTTCTTTGTATGAATTTAATTTTCGATACTTAGGCGTTTAACTCGATCAGTATTTACTCTTTATTGAACATGTAAAAATCATACTCAGTAACGCACAAAAAGAAGTGATGGCCCGTCGTCGCCTCTTTCATCCCAGACACATTTGACATGGGTCAAAGCTATTTGTTAGAAGACTGGTTAGACCAGTTTTGACATATGAATGTGAGATCCAGGGTACAAGTACTGTGGAAAAATGAAGAGTTTTCCAAAAGAAATATCTTCGTGTGTGCAATGGTCTGCTAAGAAAGCCTGAGATGGATTGGAGCCACTATCTATTGAATGGAAGAATTTAATGAACTGCTAATGGGATGAAAGTCGACAGCTTCGTATTTAAACTGTGAAACCATTTCGCACGATTTGCAAATTTAAATGAAATACCGTGGATTTTGCAGCCATTCGACCCTTGAGACTTGTCTCACTACTCTTCCAGAAGGATTACTGTATTTGAACAACAGCCACAATTTGAACATGAATCGTTTGGGCATGTTTGTACTTCTAAAGGGTATTTATATCATATCGCCGGTGCTGCGCCAAAGTCACCTTATTGCAATTTTTCCCATTTTCACCTAATTTGATTTATGTTGTCGTTAGGTCTCACGGTACAATATGTGAAAAGTACGTGTGTGATTTTCAATCCCAAATAGGCTAAATTGTCTTTCAACAGGTGCAACATTGATAATCTCTATTATGTACAGACACTTCATGAACGCCGTTGCCTTATAAGAGACTTTCAGTTCTGATGAGACAATCCTCAGTACTCCTATTCTCTGCGCCTATGCCACGCAGTTTCCTTACACCAGTAATCAAGGGGCGTCTTCCTGATAGGCGCTGAGACCCCTACATTGCCCATACGTCGACGCAGAGTTGATACGCTTAACGCAGCCTTCTCAGGCGTTGCCCTGATTTTCTCAAAGAAACTCATCTTTGAGCCAATCAGCTGCTTCAGATACATGAGCACAAGTTTCGATTTGATTTGTGTATCGCCAACAATAACCACCCTTACTCTAAAAATTCTCTTTTTTGTTAAGATGACCACTTTAGTTTTCTCCAGCATAAATTAAACCAGCGAGTAGTCATCCAGTCCATCACTCAACTTTTTAGCGTAGCTTCTCTTGGATGCTCTGTGTCAACGGTGTATCCAGCGCATAGAGCCACAATATCATACGCAAAGCCTGTCAAGCACGACTCATCTGGCATATCAAATCTACACAGTCCATCGTAAGACGCGTTCCACAGGTCCGGACTAAGGATAGGTCCCCGGGCAACCTCCATCCTTCAATGGCCTTGGCTCGTTTCATAAAGGAGGCTTCGGTTCTTGAGATAGTCCTTCAGAACTTATATAAGATATTCCAGAACTTGGTAAGAAGTTTCTCATCGATGTTGGAGCGATCGTACTATCAAGCAAATAGGCCCCAAGCAGAGCTGACCGCGTCAGTGAGTCCTCTCTTAATCACTTTCTCTAGCTTGTAACCAAGGCCCCACTAGTCCTGGTTTTCATACCGAACGTTGCTGTTCCTGATCAGTTTATAGAAGATATTTCTTGGCCGGCTTTTACGCTTTTCTCGGTTCCATGCCTCGTAACTGTACCATGCCAGTTGAGCTTCGCATCGAAGCTTGTGATGCTCTCTTCGCTGTTCATTGATATCAGTAGACCATCAGTACATTGGAAGCTTTGTTTGCCAATCAGATGATGCTGATTGTTGAGTTTAACATGTATTGAGCTGTTACCTCACCGATCCCCTGGAATCCACCAGCAGCAGCGCCTGCCGTGGGGCCGTATCGACCATTCTCCCAATGTTTCATTCACTTGTAGAATGTTGAAAGAATATACGCCACGAGGCAGTATCACGGATCTTAAGCAGAATGTCCTGATGGTCACTGGCTGAGTAGTCCTCCGAGAGAGACTGCGAGATGAATGCCACATCCGGTATAGTTCCTTTGCACTACATATGACATGTAGTTCACGCCGCCATTTCTAGGACTCATTTTCCGCACAGATTCGCTTGAGGTATACCCTAACAGATTTCTTCGGTATTGAAGTCTCCCCCAACGAGCGCGTAGCCATCTACGCTCGAGACACTGTTCCTTAAAGCATTAAGGCCCAGATACAATACTGCGTGACGGCGATGCGAGAGCGCGATGCGATTCTCGCTCGTCGTCGCGCAACGCTTTCACAATGCACGCGATGCGAGGAAGAATAATATTCATATGACAAATGTCAAATTGGTGACGTTTTGAATGAACTTTGATTAAAATTATTTTTGATTTTTCAAGAGTTTTGAATTTGGAACTTTCCTTCGTTTGGCAAATAATAGCCTCAACAAGCATGCATGAAATTTTGCCTCAAAATGCATGCAGAATAACCCTAGTACCAAAAAAGTAATTAAGACGTTTGAATTTCAAATTTCCTTTAAGCGTCATCAAGCATCTGACAAGCGTCAACGCATCTCGTTGCGAGGAATTTTCGATTTTCCGAATATTTTTCGTCTTGCATCGACGCATCGCAATCATTGTACGATGTCGTATACAAATGCATGTTACGAAAACTGCTTGACATTTGCTGCGAGACTCTCGTCGCGCTCTCGCAGTATTGTATTTCGCCCTTTAAGCTTGGCTTGGAAAGACGCTATCGGTTGATTTGGTATCAGGTACACACTAAAGAAGGTAGTTTTTGGGCATCAAGGGAAACTGTCCCGATTACTTTAGATTAGAAAAAAATCACATGAAATCTTGATCACGGAATTTAATTTAAGTGAAAACGACAAGATTAGTAAATAAATGCCTCACTTTCGGCATTAATTATTCGCCTTAAATGTCATATAATCTTTAGTTCTTGTTACAGTGAGCGAATATTTTTCGGGTACATATGCGTGAAATAGAATCATTCATACTTTCTTATTGCATCTGTGTAATGTTGAAATATATTTTTGTTTACATATTCATTAGAGCATATACGTTTTTATAAACTCCCCAAATAAAATATCTTTTAGTGCTCATAGTTTGGTTTTTGTAGAAGCGAGTTTATAAAATTCACAGGTGAGCGAGTATGTGAAGTAACACTGCATCGCCATTGTGTCATGGCAACTCAGGAAGCTTGGAAATTTGTATAGGAGCCTATCTATCAAAATTAAATGAAAATTAGTTTTCATAAGGGCGAAAGATAAAAATACGTGCACAGAACAGAGGGTTTAACTCGAAATCTTGACGTGTTCTGCCATAAATATATTTTTCATAGTGTATGACTGACTTCACATTTTTATGGTACAAGACTTCAAATAAAAGCAGCTCGACGAACCTGTAACATTTCCCCTCCCCTCTAAATTGGGAAGTTTTGGCATACAACAAAGCTACATGACGGTTTTAAAGATAATCTCACCCAAGCAAATTTTCCAAAAAGTATTAACTTCACTCTTTCACCTGTCTAATATATTGTGTTAATGTGTTACTTAATTCCTTGAACAATAGCAACCCAAAAACAACTTTGAAATCTGCACAAATTCAAATTTAACGACTCCGTTGAGTTGTTCGCTCTTCGGAAGTCTCTTAACACATCTCCCCACCAATCGGATTTGCTGCTCTTTTCACGGCGAATTCACCGTCCTCACTCGTCAACCGCACAAACTACAAAACGTTGTGTAAACTTTCTTCTCAACTCGACGCCCGTCCGTGCCTTGTTCGTGTTGGTTTTCGCGCAACATGAGAAAAATTTCAAATTTTTCCTCCCAATGAAACTTTGAGTGCGGTTGTGTTCGGTCGTGTACGGTGAGAGTTTAAGCGGAACGGACGATACACAATACGACGGCGATGGAGTGCGTGAGGTTGTTCTGCTCGATGTTGTGTCAAAAAACGTCCAGATTGTGAAAAATTCAACTAAATAGCGAGACCCGTAACAGCAGGAAAAATTTCCGTCACAAAATCGTGGTTGGAACGCGACAGCGAGAATCCCAAAAGAACGCGACGTCACCTCATCGTTTGTTGTTTGAAGGGTTTTCCATTCGAGTCCCCCCAAAACTTGTGTGTCAATTGCAACGAAGTTTTCCTGTTTTCCCCACTGGCGTGGCGAATGATCTTGAAACTCGCATTAGCGTTTCACGGTGCGAACGCGCTTTTTGCCGCAGCTTCCGCGATCTGTAGCCGTTTCGCCGTTTTTTGGCCCGTCTTTATCGTTGCATCGTCCCAAACAAACGCGCCAATGACAGTGTGAGCAAAAAACGCGGCGTTGTATCTTGCCGTGAGATTTGTGATTTTTCCACGGATTTTCACTGTGATAGCGCGAAGCAACAAACGCAAGACGTTTCGCGAGCTGGTGTCGTATGTTGACTTGTTCAGGGAAACGGTGGAAAATTCGCAGAGTTTGCTGGATGTGTGATGCTCGATCGGCAATAACGCTGCTGCGAATGAGGATTTGAACCTGAAAGATTGCGAGCGGAAAAATAACGTCAAAAGTGACGACGATAACGCCTGTGAGCTGTGCAAGACACTCGACAAGGGCCAGGGCCAATGGGCAAAGCGACTGGCAATCAGTCCCATGGGAAAAGTGCAGTGAAAACGAGTTTTCATTGTGAATGCATTCCAGTTTGAAAATGTGTGACTTATTGGCTGCAAACGGAGCAACAAGAACGTCAATCCCAGCGCCACAAGAAGGAGCAAGAACAACAACAAAAACGTCAACAACTTGAGATTGTCCGTGGACGGCGGTGGAACAAGTGGCAACAACAACGACAGCAGCATCAGCATCGTCTTTGAGATGGGTTTCCGGTTGTGTCATGACTAGGATCGTCCGAGCTTTGTTGTGACAAAGGACAACGCCAAATAATCTTCCATTTTACTTGTAGAATTTAGCGAAAACTGCTCGGTGTCGTGAGCCAGGCAGCTTTTAATGTGTCGGAAGTGATAGCGGAAGTAGCCCAAGCATTCCGTTCAGGACGTTCGCGAAGTTGTGTGTCAAGTGCCAGACCTACCGCACACCGTAAAAGGCAGGCGGGGAAACATTTATTAGTCAGTTTTAGGATAGCTTCGAAAGGTTTGTAGCACAAACAGCACAGGCCAGCGCGTCAAAATGCTCGAAACAGACGTCGAAACCGTCTCGAAGGAGTGGCTGCAGGCCAAGTTGCGGTCGTCAGGCGGCAAGGACTTTATGATCCTGGACTGTCGCAGCTCGAACGAATACACCGAGAGTCACATCCGGTCCGCCGTGAACTTCTCGATTCCCAGCATAATCCTGCGACGATTGGCGGCGGGCAAAATCGACCTGAAGTCGACGATCAAGTCGATGGACTTGCGGCAGCGAATCGAGTCCGATTGTGTGAAACTATTCGTCCTGTACAGTGATTGCAGCTTCGCGGGGAGCAGTTGTGGCGACGAGCCCGCGGACGCATTGGGCGCGGGTGGTGGCGATGGCGGAGTCTCATGCGGACGCGGCTCAACAGCGGCCAATGCCCATCAGCAACGGCTCCACGAACAACAGACCAGCAGCCTCCATTTGAGCAGCACCAGCAGCAACTTGACTGCTGACCCAACAACAAACACAACCACCATCAACGTGTTGCATCGTCGCCTGAAACAAGATGGCTGTCGAGTAGTTTGCCTGCAAGGTGAGTAGTCTCCTTCACGTAGTGCCCAAGTAGACCCAGATATTGCAGTGATTTTCTGCGAATTCATGAATCGAACCCAGCCTGCTACAGGTCGCTCATGAATGAGTTGTGGCCGTAGAGGCATTTTAGGTATGTCAGCGGAAGAAATTCGCATTCAAGTGGATTCGCTGAGTAGTTTTCTAGGCGCAGGTGCCGGCCCGGAATGGGGAGGAGTGGGGCGCAAGGGTTAGCAGAGCGCCTTGGTGGGAACCAGTAGGTTTCAATGTCGCACTCCTTGTGGGTTTTGCTTCTATCCGACCCACGACAATTAAGCGAGAGCGCCTCGTGCCAATGTGGGTTGCTTGCAGTCGGGACGGGGCGCGAAATTCCTTGCCATGACCCAGAGAGAAGCGTGCACACGCCTTTTCGATAAAATCGCCCCCGTTTGTATTATTCATGTGTGCAGGACGGGAACGCACCAGCTCTGCACGGACCTCGAGTCCTATGGAGTAAACGTTCGAGTCTAGAGCATCAATGTCGGCTTGTAAAACTTGCAACCTTGCTTATGTTCAACCTTGCCCTGCCCGTCGACCTCCACCGCCTCCCGGGCATCGCGCCGAGCATCTAACTTATATGTAACGTCTAATGGACGAGCGTAGAACGTATGGCGGTGACCATCGCGATGAGTTTCTGCTTCTGCCCGTTTAATATTCCCTCGTCGACCATATCGACGTCGTCATTGTTGTGCTGTAGTATTATGGGAGCCATTTCCTCTGGAGTGAAACGTGCGCGCCCAATTTCACCTACTCAATATCTGCACCCGCCCGTCCGTCCTCTTCCTGCCGACTCGACCCTGTATCCTCGCCGTTCGAACGTTATGCTTTGTTGTGGATCTACCAGCACACACATCCATCTCTGCATGGTCGTTCATTCCGTTGAGTTGTCCAATTCAACGAGCTGTGACTCTCTGGGCTTGACGCAGCTCCACGGCTCCGCGGAGCTCCAGCTCCTCGGCGCTGCTGGGCTGGAAGATAGTGGAGTGGAATTGATGGAAGCATACGAGCGCAGCAGCTAGTAGTGGCGTTTTCACTGCCAGAATGGAGGAATTAGTCAGGTGGCGATGGTGGGCAGAATGACTACATGCTGAGTCGTTTGGTACGACGAGTTGGCTGACTGACTGGTCCATTTTTGAAGGTCGTCTTCCCTTCCTCTTTGGCTGTTTTCGATCCAAACATTGCCTCAGCCGTTCCGCACTGACCATGTTGCCTGCAATCTCTGCGGTTCATTCCGTTCATCAGCTAGTTCCTCTACTTGCGCCTACTCCCACTCCTCGCGTTCGCTTTTCGGTTACTGAAAGTAAACGCTAGCTGTTTGGATGTTGTTCTTGTTGGGCTGTTGTTGCACTCCACACACGATTCAAGTAATCGTTCATACTCCATTGATGCGTTCGCAAATTTGCCACAACTTTGAGCCACTACTTCTTACTTACCCTACCCCAGCTCACCTCACCTCGATGCCAAAGGAACTTTATTGTTTTGACTTGCGTTATGTCTGATGTCGAAGATGAGGACAAAAACTAGGAGTGGACTCATTAAGCTTTCGCTCTTATTCAAAATCCAATTGATGATACCCAAAGCCTTGGATTGTACAAATGTCGACGCAGGAACGGAAGATAGACACGTTTTCGCGCCCACTATCGAACTGGTCCACCTTTTTTTCATTGATTTACTGTCGTTCGTTATACAATTGAATGTTGGTCTTTTTTTTTGCTCGTGCGGGTGGTATTGGCGCACACAAAATGTTGTGGGTTTTTATATTCCTCAGCCTTTTTCTTCTTGTTGTGACTCAATGACTTTGAATCGGGTATTGACGATGCTTGTAAGGTGCAGAAATAGCAGTTTATGTAATCGTGCAAAATATTATGGAATGTGGGTAAAGTTTATAAATGGATTCAGCATAATTTGAATAAGGAGAATGTTGATGCCGAGTTTGTAACGTCGCTGAATATTAGTTGTAGATTCCTACATAGACGTTAAGTGCATCCTGTTTTCATCCTATTGTTTGAATGAGATAAATAAATCACCTGTTCCACAATTGTTACAACTGTCATTTTGGACTAGTTGTCAAACCGGAATCTGTATCTGTACCGAGTAGTACCTTATTGACGTAAGTAGCTTCCTTGTGACGTAGAGATTACGTTCTGTTCTTTAGATGAGACGAGCAAATCAACTATTGAAAACTGGCAATTTGGACTCGTCGTCAAGGCCAAATCAAATGTCAAATGGGACCTCATTCACGTAAGGCACAGGGATTCCAATATAACAAGTACTAACAGACGAACTTCTTCAATAGTCCTTGAACGACAGAAATGCGAAAAGATGTCTGTCCAACCATCCAAAAAACTTCAAAAAAGCAAAGAATTCGAGACTGTTGAGTTGACAACGATGCAAATTTCTGATGCCCAAACAACTGACCCAGACTTCTACGAACTGATTTGATAAATCCTGATCAGAAATATGACCTAAAATCTTTGTGTTCTTTACATGAAGAAACTGAACCAAAACATCCCGCTTTCAGGAAAAATCAGAGTAGACATCATTGTAAACGCAACTGTCCAGATTTTTTTTTTCAATTCTTGAATTTTTATTTAATTTTTGGAGTGAAATTTTTGTAATTTTTTCGCAACTTCAACTCATTTGCGTAATATAATTTTTCTTCTCAGTCCAATCAATGTCCAAAATCAAAAAATGGAAAGATTCGAGACCGTTGCATTTGCAACGATGCAAACGTCAGACACCTATTTTTGGCTAAGGTGTTTGATCTTTTGACACCTGTAAGCTTTGGCAAAATTTTATATCGATGTCCTATCAAGGCGGCCCAAATCCTAAAAAAGGGCTGTAGAATGCTGGGCGATTGGTCAACGAGTTTGAAAGTTTCATGCTTTGGAGGTTCACTCCAACGTATCCGATATAGTGTTAATAACGCTCCCACACAACAAACATCCTTTCCTGCCCAAAATAATTGAATTGGAAATATTTCTTAAATATAACATCGTTAAAATGCTCTAACACAATGTTTTTGAATACTTCATGTAGCAAATCAAACGAGCTTTGCAAGAAAGATAGCTTACAAATTGACGCTTATTTACCAAGTAAATAAGTGGCGAGATAGAAAGACTAAATGTACAACGACGTTGGTTTCGTAGCGAGATTGCAATGGCTTGCTGAATGTGAAGCTTTACTACCCAGTTATTATGTTGCATCCCTCAAAATAGTTCCAATTTGATTGACCAACGTGACATCTCAGTTTTTTTCACGCCTTGAAGCTGTCCTAGAAATTTTCAGGATTACCTTTTTTGCATTAGTTCTCATCGTCCCTTTGTCATCGTTGCGATGCGGTTTCAGCCGCATTTGTAATGTGAGGAAGTGCCTAAATTCGACAGGAGCTATATCCGGACTATAAAGAGACTGTCGAAACCGAACAACTTGATGCTTTGTCAAAAATTCCTGCACAAAATTCGATAAACGTACTGGTGTATTGTCATGCTGAAGCTGCCAAACATCGCTTGATCAAAACTCTGGCCGTTTCTCTTGTTTCTTTCTTCTACATCACGACGTCTTTGCAATACTTCAGTGTAGTGTTCCCCTGTGAAATCTGTCGCTTTGTTTCTGAACCATAGCCGTAAATCAATGATTCGTCACTAGTGATAAATTTGTTGAGTACATTTTCGTCATTGAAAATCATTTTCAAGTTGTCTTGACAGTTTTCAAAGCGAAGATTCCTCTGTGCTGCCGTGAAAACTTCCGGCATGAACATTCGCACACAGGCGAGTCATGCACTAAATCTCGTTTAAAATTTTCCCAACACTAACTTTTGGTATTTCAAGATCACTTTCTAATTTGTGCATGGCCAACTGACGATCTGCCTCGATCACAAGTCGCATGTGCACTCTCGAATGACGACCAGAGCGAGAATCACTGCTTACTGACGTGCGGCCATCTTTAAAATTTTCGTTCCACTCTTAGTTTGTTCCTTTACTGATTCACTTCTCTCCAATCGCCCTATTCATCATATCAGTTGTTTCTGCGTTAGTCTTTCCGAGATTAAAGCTTGAAACTTGATGCAAATTTGTTGATCTATACTTTCTGTCATTTTCAGCAACAAAATCCGGCAAACACGAAAAAGTTTTTTTGAACAAATACACGCTGTGCAAACTAGAGCGTCCCGAGTAGAAATAAAAATTCAACTGACATTTAGGCGTTGAAAATGACGTTGAACGATAAAAATTTATAAGGTCGAGTCAAAAAGAGAGACTTCGATTTTTATAAGACATTTATTGTGCTCTCATTAAATAATAACACCATCACTATCATCTATAATCTTCACCCATTATCCTGGCTCTTAATCAATTCCTTTCCTTGTAAATTGTAGTAGGTCGGGACTGGAAAAAGTTTTTGACAGACTGCCTGACTTGCCTGAAAAGGTGACAGTATATGCGGGGAAGATCCGGGGAAGATCCGGGGAGTAAGGTGAATGTGATGGAAAAAGACTATCCAAGCACGAAAATCGTTTCTTGAGTCGCCCTTGTCGTACTTGCTGATTGTGGTTGAGCAATGCCGTGTAAAAGAATGACGTTTTTGCCATTCCCAAGTGCAGGACGTTTCTCTTGGAGTTTCTGTTGCACTCTTTGCAAATGGTGAACGTATCTTTACGAAGTAATCTGTGAATTTAAATTTAACAGCTCATGGTGAATTAATCCTTGATAATTCCTTCAAATACACAATAAAATCTTTTTGCCATGAATGTTTACTTTCAGGTGTGGTTGGAGTGGTTGATCCTTATCAAGCCACTGTCTCATACGGACTGTAGCTGATCCATTTTTCATCAATCCTTTGAAAATGCTGTTTAAGAAAAGCTTTTTGGCAATTGGAATGCGAACCTCTTTATTCCGTTCACTGAGATTGAGGGTACCCATACTGCAGACTCCTAAATTTCTTCAGGGAGGAGGGGTAAATCGTTTATTGCACTGTATTCAACCTTACCGCTATACTTCCAGTTGATTTAGGTGTATTTTACTTGAATATTGCCTTAAAAAAAGGAGGAAGGTGAAAGGCGGAAGGACGTCTCGCTATCGGTTCGTAAGGTTGTATCTGCAGACCTCACATGACTCCAAGAGATGTGCTGAAGTTTGCATCGTTTCAAACGCAACAGTCTCCAATTATTTCATCTTTTGAATGTTTTTATTATTTTTTTCGATAAATTTCATTCGCATATTTGAATATTTTGACACTCTGTTAGGTTTTCATTTCGATTTAATCATCTAATTAAAAAGAAGTAGTGCAGTAGAAGTAGTGTCAAATTGATAGCGTTGCCTTTGCAACGATACAATCTTCAGACACCTCAAAGAGACATGGATCACGACTTTGCAAGTACTCATATATCTAAACTTAGGATAAGGAAGGTTGAATATGACTTTGTCCTGAACAGTGTAATTCTAACCATAAGACATTAATTTTGAAGAATAATCCGTACATTTGTGAGGTTTCTAAGGAAGCGAGTTAGAAAAGAACGATTGAGTTCATTTTCTGATCGTACCATGCGGATCGTTTAAGTTGCCTGCGAAAGATTGGTAATAGTCTGAGGGTTTGATTTTTTTTTTGCAAAATTCTGAGATTTCTGGAGAAATTAACGGAGAACGAGGGTTCAGATCAATCACTTTCTGTGTTTACAAGTTACGATTTTTGATCATATTCCGTAGGCCTTGTTAGTTGTTTCAGAGAGATTAGAATGAGCCTGAGGGTCAGACTTACTCTCAAAACTTTATAGGTCTTGCTGAGAGAGATTCTCGGGAACGTGAGTTAGCGTGTGGGTTTCAGATCACCAATTTTATAGGATCATATGTCAGATCAAGCTTTTCTGAGATAGGTTGTTACCCTTTTCACAAAAATTTCTGATAAAAACAAAAATCAGAATTCTTGACAGTTACGTTGCGTCTGCAAATTTCAGATTCCTCTTTTTACCAATGTTTTGGTAACGTATATCCTTAGCATAACAACATGATGGCATTCTCTTTCCCTAATACAGGAGCCTTGATGACAGATTGTTAAATGGACAGAAGTGGAATATTCCAAAATACTGGTAGATGAACATTGGTATGTTGAATGATGAACTGGTAGAGGTCAGGGTAGGACAAAATTTTTTATTCGTAGGTCATGAACTTTGACCCAGCGTTCGAAGTATAGGGACATCGATATAATTAATTTTACTGGAATAACTTCCGGTCTTTCTTCTAGCACACCTCCAAACTATACTAACACAACATTCTTAACCAATATTTCCCATTGCCCAGATACCTCAGCTCTTCGCACCTCGACCATTTTCTCGGTATTTTCAAAATTTATTCCGAAAAAAAATTGTTTACCAAGCAAGTATTTCCAAGCGGAAAAACAAGTCAAAAATAAGACATTCAAGGGTTTTCAATAATTGTATATCGTGATAACAATCGCAATGTCTGTCTGTGCCAGAGCTCACGATCACCAGCCAGTCAACCTTCTGCCTCACCCCCACTGGAGCTCGGTGGTAAGCCACGTCTTGACTTGACTGCTGTTGGGGCTGGCCCATCCGATTAGCTGATTCCTCCATTCCCTCCGTCCATCGCCATCTTCGCCGTCCGGTTAACTCATGTAAATTTCTTCGGAAATTATGTTTATTTATTGTTGTTTCTGAATAATTCCGGCTCGTCTTGAGGCCGCAACTGCGACGAAGACGTTGTCGACTGAGCGGCGACGTCTTTACTTACTCTTTACTATGCGTAAGCATTTGCCGTTCATTGACACCTTGGGGCGGAATAGTGGTACGAACGCTACGTTCCGCGGCCGGGTGGCTGTTGTTGCTACGAATCCGCGAAAGAGGAGCTGACCCGGGGGGAAGCGTACGTGGATTGGGTTTTTCTACCACCACAAAACGTAAACTACAAAATCAATAACCGAGCCACGGATGGTGGTAGAGTGACGAAAAGACGTTGATGTTAATCACATGTGTGGATGGCAACTTAAGACGTTATAAATGCGATTCAATCGTCTTCATCTTCAAATCTAGAAAATGCAAGATCAAGTGCGATCAGTATAGAGAAATAGGTGAGGTTCCGATTGAATTCCTCGTAGAAGGGAAACGATCACACGAAAGCTGCAGCATCAAGAAATGCCATCTTCAACCAACCAGCGTGGCCCAATACTATCCATTATATTGTAGTAGAGACTCACCTAGTCGTGAGGAATGCATGCATGCATGCATTCATCAAGATCAAAGATGTTTTTCGTTGGCTTCACGTTGGTATTATGAAGAAAGCAAAAAAATCTTGCTCAATTGCCGTCTTGTTTGCTAGCGCGAGCGCATATTTCTCAGGCTTTCCATTTTTTTCTTATTTGTCATCGCTGTCGTCGTCTCACCTTCTTTCTTTTCTACTATTAGTCATTTGAATTTATTAATGAAAAGATCATGCAAAAATAAAAATTTTCAGAAAGCGTTTCGTCGCAGACCTGCCTCGCAAAATAATCTCAAAACGAAAAAAAATCAAAAAAAAAAACAAAACCCAAAAATTTCAGCATACAATTTTTTTGGGGGTTTTGTGTAAAAGCATCGACACCGGAAAAAATGATAATAAATTAAATTATTTCACCAGATGTTGATGATATGACCCATAAATAAATAATTTTCACGGGAAATTAGTAGAACGGAAGTCGAACTCTTAGAACTTGATGAAAGATAATATAATTTATTTCGTCTCTTACTGGAGGAAATGAATGAATGATTTTGCCTTTGGAACGGGATTTTATTTTGGACATGGCTGAAATATATTAAAACAAATGAATATCTTACTGAGACAAATTGCCATTCAAATTGTCTCCATTTCGCTATTTGTTGATAGAAGAGGGGCCATTCAACTCAGATTTTATTGAATAAAAATAGTTCAAAGCAATTTCAATTTGAATAACAACTTAGCAAAGGAAATATCAATGTCAAAATTATTTCAAACGAACTTGTGAATGAGCACTAAAATCCTTACTGCGTCTCCTTATAGGGTTGTGCGGGACCATTGGAGTCATGTCTTTATGAGTAATATTCTGAAATTTTGCAAGATCATATTCCAACTGTTATGCACCTTCAAAATTCATTGTTGTAAATTTCACGTATTTTCGTAAGTGGTGTCAGAAGTGGGCTTCATATTCTCTACTATCAGCATCTTAAAATATGATAAAAATATTTTGGAGATCGATTTCTGTGTTTTATTTCCTTATCTGTAGGTAGTTGTCCTATGATGAAAGCAAGTGATAATCTCTTTGACCAAGATCTGCCGAAAGTGGTTGGTTCCCAGCCAATCTTCGTTAACTTACACTGAGTAACTCCAGCTATGTATGGTCTCGCATTATCATGGTGAAAAATGATTCCGAAAGATGATTGACTAATGCAAAACGCATATTAGGCATCGCTTGTTGACGCTGCTCCAATTGCTGACACTTAATGTCCCTTGTTAACGTTTGATTTGGAGAGTTCCTCAGAAATTACCAAAACGACAATAAGACCCTCCATGAATGCAAGCATGAGTTTAAAATGGATACTGGTGATTCACCTGTATTGTAAACTGGCCGACGCCATTTGACGATATTGTCAGGACTCACTTTTCATCTAGTAACCATCTATCGGAGGAACCCTTCATTCGTTTGCCGAGCAAGACGGAAATAATAGAAGGCCATTGTGTCTTCCCTCTTTCTTTGCGAAAGTACATGGGATACCAAAGCATCTAACTTTACCACAAAGTCCAGAGCATGAATTCTTTTCTCTTGTATGGATTTGTGGACTTGGAATCTCACCGATGATTTTGTGATGGTAATTTTATCGTCTCGTTGTATGAATACCAATCTGTAACCTCATTGGACCGCCCTGGTCGGGACCGATCTTCAAACTGTCATTCTCCATTACGAAAGCGCTGAAACCACAGTTGGCATGCCCGTCCTGTTGGTATGCTCATCCTGTTGTCATGCTCGTCCTGTTGTCATGCTCGTCCTGTTAGCATGTTTTCTATAAGGGAAATCCTTATAGAGAAATCGATAAAAACTTATGCACACACCCAATATTTATAAATTAATTAAAAATCTCTCCTTGATATGAACTAACATAAGAATGCAAAGCTGCATTCCAACTAAGCGAATTCCAAAAACATTTTAGTTTGAGGTTCGAACGTCAAATAATTATCCTTGCAGATTCTCAACAGAAGCTGCCAACTTAGTTCAACTCAACAGAAGCTGCCTGTTTAGTTCAACTTATTACCAGTAACTTTTTATGGTTTTTATACCCTGATATGGTTTTGTCAAATGTTTGACAGTGGCACATTGTCAAACAACTGTACTTTTTTAAGGATCTGGTCGTAATCAATTCTTGGACTGAAATTAATTTTACATAGAAATTACATTATATATTGAATTATTACATGTTTCTTTTCTTTATTTATCCTTTGCTCATCAAGCTTTTTCCTATGATCGGGTAGGCTTTAAAATTTAATTTAAGGCTTTATTCTGACTTAATTCTGCGCACTTAATTTACAATCCAAAATTGTTTGTTGTGAAGTTGGTCATCGAGAGATGGGAAGTTGAAGTCCTGATTGACGTGAGACGTGAGGTTTCTACTTTCTTTCTCTGTATCCTGCTGTTGATGATGCAATTGATCTTTCTGATGAATTTTGAAGCTCGAACCTAAGAGAGTTGGAGCTAAGCAATTTAATGGGCGAGAAATATGGAGAAGCGGTATTCTCAGTGTAATTTCGGGAAGTCATTTATCATAGTTTCGGGATGAGTTGCCCCTTGCTTTAACCGTTTCGAGCGGGTCTCATTCATATATTGCATGATCATTTTAATATTCAGTTTCATTGTAAAGGAAAGTTTTTTCTTGGTCTTCTATACTTTGACAATCCTTTCCTCAATAACAATAACATACCCTTCCCGTGCTCTCCTGCTACGATGGGGGAAATGGTAAACCCGAAAGGGAAGCAATAGCTAATGATGGGTTTGATGAGGGTTTTCTAGATTAAAAAGTTAGTAACTACTTGGAGCTAGAGCACCAGAAGGCTTTTAGATTGATTCAGGGGTGGGGACTCAGATTAACACCCATATATTGTATGGAGTTCCTTGTGGTCACAGAAAAATCAATTTCTAATGATAGTTATTGCTTTCAGCTGGTGCGTATAGGTGTCTTTTGGCAAAGACTTTTCTGAAGCATGTGGGTTCGCTTTTTTCAGCGTTTATCGAGAGGACCCAGAAGAGTTCGAAGTGTACTTTTCGATGGATGACGCGAAGAGGAGAATGTGTGGGATTCGCGAGAATCGTGAAGAGGGTTAGTTATATTGAATCGGGCAGAATGCTGTTTGTTGTTTGCACTTGTATAAGAAGAATGAAATTGAACATGTGCGGGCCGAGTATTGATTATTGTGGGACACCAGATCATATTTTGATAGCATGAAAGAAGGCAGTGGAAAATTTCGCTGAGAGAGTACTTTGGCCTAAGACTTAAAGATATCCCATTCAGGTTTTAGAGTACAACAGAGAGGATGACTGGATGACAGACAGGGCTGTTCACTTCTTTCGAGACGAGATTATGAGTTGCTACTCCAGTAGTAAGAGTAGTAACTCTGTGTAGAGAGGAGCTTCTTCGAAAGATTTAGAGATCCAAGAGGGGAAGGGAGGGGGTTCAAATTTAATTGCTGGAAGCTATTGGGATCAGAATCAAACGGAAGTTGATTTATCAGCTTTTCAGGGATTTCAGCTTTGAGTTTGAAACCCTCGGTCAGACAGTCAGAAAACCTGGGTGGGTGACTCTTGCTCGGGCATAGGACACAATAGACGGTTGGGATGACAGGATTTGTTTAAGCATCCTCTCTTACGTTTTGCAGACTGCTTTATGGGAACTGCAAGCTTTCGTGCTGTTGTCCATAAACTACGTACCTTTGGGAGTAGCCACAATTTGCTACCTACATGTTTAAACCGCTGGCAAGGAGAAAGGTCAGTTTTTCTGGGATTCCCCATATTGCCTTGCAATTCAGAACGAATTTAACGTCGATAATTTGCCGAGTTCTTCCATTTCAATACAAGAGCATCTCGGTAAAGGTTTTTTGGAATGTTATTTTGCTGCGACCAGGCAGTTGTCATCTTGATGCCAGACTTTATATAAGCTCTAGACTTTGTGCAATTTTGACCTCTCTGTGAATAGGGAGCTCAGCCCAATATAACAATACCACCGGCGTCCTAAGTGCGGCAGGGATGAAGTAATGCCGACCATGTTTATAATGCTGACCTGACGTTATAAGTGTCCGTCTGATAGATCATTATATTATATAACGATGGAAAGATCGATACGATACGATGCTTTGCATCGGGAAAATTCACCATCATAATGCGAAGGGTCGTTTTTATTGAAAATAAGTGTCAGGCAAGATTTGAAGGGGAGGTTCGAGTGCTTTTTTGCTGTTATGACTCAGATTTATATGGGGTCTTAAGACAATGTTTTTCATTTTAACAGATATTCTAGTATTCTAGTTATTGGTGCATTTAGGAATTGTCCTTTCCATTCCTACATTCTGGCGAGCATTGCTGGTGGCTGGTTTTCCCCCCGCTCGAGCGTCTCTTGCCATTTTGGTTGTGTTTTGACATCATTTTGGCCTCTGATGACACTTGTCTTAGTTAAGAATGATCCTGGTGAGCATTGCTGGTGGCTGTTTCTGCTGGTGGCTTCTAGATCGTCTCTTGCCATTTTGGATGTGTTCTGACATCATTGTAGCCTCTGATGACACTTGTCTCAGTGAAGAACGATATATATATTAAACCCAATTCAACATTTCCAATCTAAAATGGCGCTCGAAAGCGTCTCTTTGCATTCTAGACCGACGTAGCCGTTTGTGGGGGGAGGAGGTGGACTGATTTTGTCTTGTATTGTCAGTTTTACTTTCTCTTTTTCATAAGCCACAGAAAACTAGTGCTGAATTGGAGTCGTATTTCTATAAAAATTTATGAATTTTGGCAAACCAATTCTCCCTCAAAATGACAATCCCCATCCCTCTTCCTTTCTTTCCCCCCTCCCTCCCCTTCCTTCCTCTCCCTCTCTCTCCCTCCATCTTCCTCTCTTTACCTCTTTCCTCTCCGCTCCTTCCCTTCCTCTCCCCTCTTTCCCTTCACTCCTTCCGCTTCCCTCCCCTCCTCCTTCCCTCCCCTCCTTACCCTTCCCTCCCCTATAAAAAGTGTGGGTATTAGGGAATGGTACGATCAAAAAATTAATCCCAACGCCATTCAGACGGAAGTCGATTTTTTTGAAAGCTTAAGCTTACCAAGTAGCAAAAATTATCAAAGATGAAAACTCTGAATTGTCGTTTGGAAACATCATAACTGAGAAAATGGACTCTCAACTCCGCGTTAAAACAGCCATGTCTAACTATGAAAGCAGTTAATGATTGACAATTGTGGCTCGGGTCATCAAAGGATGGACTGTTTGGTACCCAAATTATGAACTTTGAATCAGAGTTTTGGGAGATGTTCAGGTCGGATCAATTAGCGTATAAGACCACTTATCGTAATTCATTCAAAATTTTTAAAGATTTTATCGTATATAACCACATCCCCTTCTTCCCCCCAACCCGTATTTAACGTGTAGATCTTGAATCTAGAGTTGATCTTTCCAAAACATCAGATCCATCCAAAAAGATGGACCTTTTACCTTGATGCAGTGTTTAAAAGCGGAATTTAAAGAAAACAGGCTCCAAAATTTCTTGAATGAAGAGAAAAATCATAGTTTTACGATCTTGATTCAAAAGCAATTAATATAATTTTTTGTTTTTGTATTTGTCCACCATATAGAAATGGTTTCGATAAGCTCTTCAGCATATCTTTCCTCTTTCGTTAATTGATTATTTCATTAATTAATTCAGTAGTTTATGATTGTAGCTAACAGCTTTCGTCTTATCTGAAATTATTTGTTTATTTCCATTCGTTTTTTTTGTGGCTTTTTGCATCATTCCGTAGTAACTTTCCATCTGTACAATCAATTTGATCAGACAAGAAATAAAAGAGATACGTCGTCTCGATTAGATGAAAAAATAAAAACTAAAGTTGTTTATTATAGTCAGCATAATGTCGAGGTCACTTTTTAAGGCTAATCAGAAATTTTAAGTTCACGATCAAGATGGAATTCCTTTTTATTATTTTCTATTTTTTTTTTTTTTTTTTTGCTAGTTTTTTTTATTATTCTTTCGAATGGGTTTTGATCGTCTCTGGTCTGAATTTGTACGGCATAGCGCTCTCGCTAAAAATAAATAGTTGTGCAATCATTTGATAATAATGTCTTTAATTTTATAATTTGACGTCATCGAATAAAATGACAATAAATTATATTGGATATTATTAGAATTGCGTTCATTTCCTCTTTAAAAATTCCAATATCTTCTTAATTTGGAATTTTCGATACTCGTTGTTGTTATCTTTCAGTGGTTATTTTTAAATTATTTACTAAGACTGTTTGGTATATCGGTGAAAGCGAGTGTAATTTTGACGAGCGTGGCTTATACTTTTATCAATTATTTGATTTCTATTTGATAATTATTTGATTTTCTAATTTGAGTTTTGAAAAAAAAGGATAATCAAAAGCATTATATTCCTAACTCAAGTTCAATCGAACAAGTATTCAATACATTCATAGTTGTGAAAATAATCGATAAGGAGCGCTAATTCAGAAATCCTTCAAATTGACTAAGCCGCTACGCTGTTTTGTACAAAACATTCGAAATCAGCAGAAAAAATATATTGAATTTCTCTATCGGATGAGGACCTTCCGAATGAAAATGTAATTACTGGTATTTAACTCTGGCGATAGTCGATATTAACAGCTCCTTTCGAATCCGTCCTTCGAATGAAAATGTTGTTATTAATATTTGCCTCTGGCATTAGTCGAGATTAAAATCTACCAACCGTATTTGTTTGCAAAAATCAATGAATGCCCGTTGATGGATTGATTGATTCACTGTCGGGAATGGTGCACGTCAACCCTTGCAGGTTTATTGTGCCCCCGCTTCCGGTGCTCCTAGAGCGCCTGAAGCAGATCGATCTTTCTGAAGAATTCAATTGTCTGCTTCAGCCTCAGGCGTTCCATGTCCTCCTCGACAAGGAAGCAGCTTCCTAAACTGTCTCATCTCCTGCGGGACAGTGCGTCGCATTGTGCCAGCAAATGTACTGGTGTCTATTCCGCAAGATTGCTAAATCTGCACTCATCATTCGCTGTCAAGCCCATCCTTCAGAGATGCCCTCCGAGTGTGCACTGCCCCGTGAAAATTAGCTAACCTTAGCTTTCTATTAAAAGTTTCGATGCACGCTCGAAACTACTTCTCGTCATAACCGTCGAGGAACAGCTTCGACATTCAAAGCCCTGGAAGTCTATTTCAGAGCTTATTTCATTTTCTATCCTCAGTTTCCTTAAGGGCCCTGTGAATGACATTTATTTGAGTTGCGTTAAGGGGTTCATAAATGCTGTCGATGCTCCTTTCCTCTCCAGTGCCTGCTTATTACTCTCCATACCTAATATAGGGTAACCCTATTGGCTACACAGCCAAGGCAAAGACCTCAGCCAGAAAGATACTTGGCATACTTCCCATCGATTGGTAGTATTTGGTGCCAGGCCCGAATACTCCAATTCCTGTTCCCTCAGTTGTCTTGGAACCTTCCGTATACCACCTGATTGCATTCCGACTTATGAGGTGCATATTGGATTCAACGCTCCATTCTCTCTTGTCACTCAGCACTACAGAAAAATTGTTGTGAAAGCTGAATGCTGACGACATGCTATCCAACGGTGCATATATGAGTGGGGACACATTCACTAGTTTACCTTGGTCCTATTGCCCAATTCTGAGGTCATTTTCTCTTCCTTCACGGAAGATTCTTGTCATTGTAGATGTCACTACTGTTTTTATCACTAAATGAAGGGGCGATACGTTTAAGATTTTCTGGAAAGCTGCCGTTGGACATGACTTTATGGCTCCGGTGATAGAGGCACATGCCAAACGCTGAAGTGGATCGAGTGCAAGCCTCGTCTTGCGTTTGACCATAATTGACCTTGACCATAATAGAAGTCTTCAGATTAAGTCCCGTGCTAAGTATTGACAGATGTGTTTTTGAAAGACATATATAATTAAAAATTTTCCTTATCATAGCACCCGCTCTGGGAGGATCCAGTCCCTATGCACCGACTACAATGGAATCGCGAGTGTTTAGGCCTCTGATACGATTCACATGTGTCCAAAGTTCTTGGACCAGTGCTAGCCCTATTTTTTTGTTTTGTGAACATTCGTACCAAGGCAGTCGAAGCCGCCTTGGCAGGATGAAGGTTCTCCTGTGCTAAACGAGTTACATCCTAGTTCATTTCTCTTTGGAAACTGTGGGTGCAAGCTCCGTTTCTTCCTCCGTGGGATCTTTGTCAGAGCTTATTTCCAGGACTGAGAGATCCAGCTCATCCGGCAGGGTGGCATGATAAGCTTCTTTCTCCCATCTTGGAACCGCTGTTGTACCCCGTTTCATTCTGTCTGAGAGCTTCGTTGATGCTGCAGGGATCACGGTCCCCCCGATGACGCTTGCGGAATCAGTCGTCCCCCCGGCAGCAGTCTCGGAGGCAAGCCCCGTCGCAACCGAAGCCGTGGAGGTTGTCTTCATTTACTTCAGCCCTCATACATTTATTTTGTCCCACCTAGATCTTAGGGAGGCCTTTTGCTTATCGATGGAGTTGGCTGAACCCTCATCAACTACAGCGGTCAGCAATTGACCGTTTCCCTCAGCGCATACGCTTCCTTCCATTGCCTCGTACTGAGGCCTTTGTTCGAGGCGCTCTGAGTAGACCTTCTGCTACCCTTCACTTTTTGGGAGGTACATGTGTATTATGTGGGCTTTAGGGATGTCTTCTCTCTTCTTCACACATAATTCGACTCCCTCCCGAGCGGTTAAACTTTGAAACTGCTGCCTCGAGACATTTTACGGTACTTTTATTCCCGCAGCCATTAGGAGCATCCCTGGTCTGAAGTACAGACCCTCATAATGAAGATCTTCTCCAATTTGTATCTCCTATGCAATGGCGTCTTCCAGTTGAGTAAGTTCCTCATATGTGAGCGTCCGCAACGGGTGTTCCTTTGCGACCACCGCTGCACGCTGCACTTCTTGTGTGCTTGTGTAACTAGTACTACAACGCGTGCTTCGTTGCTCCCGCCTACCGTATCTGTCGGTATTTTTGGTCGCTTCACTTGTTGGCTTTTGAGGGTAATCGAGTCTCTGCATCGCTTCCTCCTCTGGTGAACTGGGTTAGGTGTTGTTTTGCTGTCTGAGTCTGGGTGACTCTTGTGCAGATTTCTTATTCCGCCTCTGCAAAATAAATGGATTTGGTCGTCCTACTCCCGGCTTCCGATCTACTGCCATCTTCCTAGCCTCCTCAGGTTTAATTCCCTTGGCTAGGAATCGCTGATACCCCTTTAGTGGGTCGTCTCGCCCATTTCTTCTGGGTGGTAGTGGTTTTCTTCTTGTATGGCTGTACGGGAGTGTGGTTCCCCCAGTTCTTCCAGGGAGGGACTTTTACCTGTTCTCCCCTTCCACTCAGAGGTATTCTCTAAGGGGGAGGTATTTCAGAAGTATTTCTCTGCAAAAGACGCTTCGCTTTAGCTTTTGCCCCCTTGCTTGCGCCCTTCTGTTTCCTCTTTGCGGAGATATTCTTCCCCTCTTGGGGTTCCCTTCCAAGGGTACGGTTATCCATACCGAGTGTTATGACCTCGGTTTGGATTATGGTTGCGGTGATGTTTTCCCGCACCCTTTCTGAATTTGGTGGTATTCGCGTCAGCTTTCCTCGACCCTTAAAAGGATCCATTACCTCGTCTTGGTTTTGACTTTTATTATTATTCTGAGTTTCCATTTTTGGTCCCATGAGTAGAAAAATTTTCCTTCCCGGCAGAGCCGACATTCCGAAGTAAGGGTCGTATTTGAAACCGGAGGTGCCTACGGTATCCAGAGTTCGTATATTTATGTCTAAGTACCCTTTGGCCAGTCAGCCTTGAGCATATGCTGTTCCACCTTAGCTTGGGGTCCTTTACCACCATTTACAATTCAGCAGACATCAATCTCTTGCTTATCCCTAAAACATAACCAGTAGTAAACAGAGTCATACATGTCGGTTGAATTTAGTCCCAGCCCGGCCCCCGCATTTATATGCGTAACCCTGCTTAGCAGTGAGACCGTTTTCTTGTGATAGTGGCAAAAGAAAACAAGAGGTTTTGAGAGTATAAAATATTGTGCCCAGGGATACGGATCGCGTTAATCTACATGGATACGAGTAACGAGGGAAAGACATGGTTGTTGGGCGTCTTACATCCCTACGTGGCTGGAGTTACATTGAGTGTATAAACAGCATTGTGTAGGAATCCCCCCCCCCCCCCTTTACACAGGCTTGGGGCTGTTCTGATGAGTGTGTTGAGGAGACACTCAACCCCACACCCATCGAAGCGGAGTTAAGAATTAAGGTGTTAAAACTGCCGGTTAATTCGAGTAAAAACCTGGTGCCAAATTTCTTCAAAATTGACTTCAACTACGCCCCTCATAGGGGTGTGTCATACGAGTCACATACAGAAACGGGGCTTTGTAATCCTTGTTTTAATTGAGCAGTGGAGGAAAGTTTCTAATAAAGTCCTTGAAATCCTGGTCACTAAATTTCAGAACCAAGAATTGAAGAAGATTTTCTTGAAACACGCCCCTCAAAGCGACTTCAAGAAAATTGACGCCATTTCGTTTCATCGAATTATATGAAACGAATCAAAACGCCAAGTTTTGATGACGTTTATTATGTAGACCTTACTCTTGACATTCCTAACTATTGGGATTAAAGAAGACTCTGGAAACGTTCTATAAAGTGCCCCTTGTCAATCTCACATACAATGTTCTAAAAAATCGTTATTTTGAGTGCTACTGAAGCAGAAAGGTGTTGGCCCTTCTTTCATAATCAATCCAATAATTGTATAAGCAACATAACTTAAAGTCATTTGCGAATCAAACCAATATGATAAATTTTCGAAATTCTTGCCATTTCCGAAAGTTGAAACTCACAACCCGATCGTGGTTCTTACAGATGAATCATTTGCTTGGAATTTCCTTAAGGCTCACGATTAACAGCGATTTCTACATAAACTTGTATACGTACATCAACCGGAACCATGATGAGTAATTCATACTTTGTACCTTCATTCCTTTTCTTCTTCGTTTCAGTCTCAAATAACATACGTACAATTATTTATGCTTGTCCAAAAGCATTGCGAAAGTTATATATCTGAATGTTGTTTGATCCGAACATATACGCACGGAAAAAATCTTATTAAACTTGCAAATATTTGTAATAATACCCATTCAAATGATATCTTATCACATTGATGATGTCGAACTGATATCAAAGTTGATCAGTGAAAATTAGCAAAGGTAATATCAGTATTAGCACTTGCTATCTTAAATTTGCATTTTTCTCTTTCATTCTCTCTTTGACTCTTTTCTTCGATTGAATATTTATATATACTATAAAGATAAAAATTTTTATATGTTGTCATGACTTCACAAATCGAATGTTCTTTTGCGGGGTGAGTAGGTAAATACGTGGCAATTTCATAAGTTAAAAGTGCCATTGCTAAGTATCTTTGGAATGTCGGCCGGTAGTATTTCAATTTATCGATTGTGAAATTTTTGTTTGTGAGTATTAACATTGATATTTCAAATGGGTTCCTTTCAAAGCTGCCAGATAACGCGAAATCTCTAGCTACTTGATCCTTCTTTCGCCCCAACACATTTTATGCATATCCTGGGTGGGTGCTCATTCAGGACTTGAGTTCTCCACCCGTTTTCCTCTTATCACAACCCAGATTGAACCTTGAATTGGATAATATCCTAGAACAAAGATCTAAACTACTTGTAATGGCCATTAAATGTCCTTTTTTTATTAGTAAGAAATCAGGATAATCAACGACTGTACCTATGATTCGATCTTTTACCTCATATTGCTACACTTGTATCTTCTACCGGTCTCCAATATTTCACCCTCATACATTTTGTTAGAAGAATGCCCTAATTCATAAAATGCAGGAAAACTTGAGTAGATTACGGATAAATATTTGCTGTTTAATGTTCTTCCTTGTAAAAAAAAGATTGCTCTCGTAGCTTTCTCATATTAACGGTAAAAGCAATGTGTACCGTTATGCCATCGCTACATTTACCAATTGGAATGATTGCATTTCAGTTTTGCATTATCTGCCAGCATGCGAAGATCAAAGTTATTTCACACAAATTGACGTCTTTTGAGTTGCGTTTCTATTCTTGCAAAATGCAGGCAGTGTTTTTCATCTTCTTTCTCCAAAATGAATTGTTTTACATCGTGACTGCGTTCGTGAAATATCGAGCGTCAGTTAGATTTGTCGTATATCTAAATATCACTTTGTTTATGTTTAGTCCTCCCTGAAGGGAAAGAGATTTTCTTCAAGAAAACTAGAAATTCAAGTTTGTCAAATTCGCACTGCGTTAGAAAAACGTCAAAAGCTGTCTAGTTATGTGACCCCGATCAGGTGGGGAAACATTCTGGAAATCATGTGTTGGACCCAAAAATCGTTCTCAAAAAATTTACTAGCACAATCTCAAAGATAGAAAGCCAATTGGTCGCGCTGTATTTAATGTCAAATATTCGACAAATGGTCATAAGAAAAATGAAGGCGATTCATCCCATTCCTTAAAGGAGACAGAGCCGAAGAGAATGCTTAAAAGTGGTCCCATTTAAACACCTTAGCGATATGTTTCAAAGAAAAAAGAAAACTCTTTCTATCAATTGAAAATGTCAAAATTGAAATTGTCTTAAACGAGATGTTTTTTATGTCATTAAATTAAACAATACTTTTTGCGCCAAACCAGAAATATCCCTAAAGTAAACAGACGACAGGATAAAAACCTTATCCTGAAATTTTGAAAGTCGGTTATTAAAAATTTGTAACGTACTGCCAAATAAATGCAATTTTTTCAAATACAACGACACACATTGAAATGAAAATTCAATAGACGCAAATTTAAGCGCAATTATTAAAAAATAGTGAAAATGTTGACAGCGTTGCAAACTTTTGACACCTCAGTTTATCGATGTCTAAACGAACGATCTTCCAATCTCGCAAAATTTACTAGAAAATCGCAATATCATCTCAACCTTCAATGACTGACTTCAGGAGTTAGAGATCAAAATGTCTGTCAGCATTAACGAGGAGTTTTGAGAACGAATCAGGCTGGTACAGAGCTAATTAGATTTCTCAAAAATAAAGTTGTTTCAACTCTATGAACTCCCATAGGAAGGAAATTTTCTGTTTCATATTAGAAGCAAAAAGGTTCCGATTCCGATATCATATAAATGCAAAAAGGTTCCACCTTGTTGTAAAGACTCCAGTTCTGAAATTAAGAATCGTTTTCTTTACACGCGCCGTCAAATGAATTTTTTGAGCTCATGAGGAATCCAGATATCAAGCTGGTTTACGTTTTGAAGCCTATTTAACAAGGTATTTCGTTTCGTGTGTCTGCTGCGTCTTAGGACTCTATTTTGATGTCATCAACTTCGGAGGGATTTTATGAGCGAAAAGGGTTTTTGGCATGAAAATGGTAGAATAATTCTATGCATGCTTGACACTGAGTGTCTTTTAGAGAACAAAGAGTGTCTTTGTAAACTTTACGAATATCTGCACAAGATTTACACATTTTATTCTCTTTTCTCATAATTTCAACTTATTGTTAACTGGGCGAAATTCACCTAAACCACTCAACTTTTTTTTTGAAAACATCGCTTTACTCGTCAAATGGGAAACAATTTATAAAAATCATGGGCAAATCAACCCAGTACTGTGACAAAAACACTAATGCCATCTGTTGTTAAAACATAGAATGAGTTTGGAATTTGGATACTGTTTGGAATTTGATGAAACATGTTTTTGTAACCGTTTTCGAAAAGTGGCATCGTTTAAGATTCGTTGCATTTCTTTAATTCATTTGTCGCCGATCAAGTCTGGTTCCGAGAATTATTTTTTGTTCCTCATCTTTGGCAAAACAGTTCAAATCGGGCTTTAGTCTTCAGAAAAAGTATACTTGAACTGTTTTGATCCTGTGATATTGTTTTCCAGTTATTGATCTTTCGAGCAAACTGTTTTCCAGTTTTATTGAGGTTTTCTATTGTTTCTCCGGTTCCCTTCGCTGTTTTGTTTAAGATCAGTTTCACCAGTTTTATTTAAGTCAAGGATTACAACCATGAGTATGAGGAGTCTTCATGACACGACATTTCGTTTGTTCCTTGCCCTTTTTGAAGTTTTTTATTGTCTGTTTTGTCTGCAGACTTGCAGAGAATTATTTGATTATTTTGAGAGTTTAACGGAATTGCGAGAATGCGAGAATCGTACCCCAATCGTTTTGTTTAAATATGTTTTTTACATCTTAGCTTATAGAGTTAAAAAATGAAGAGTAATTATCGTAGTAATATATGTCAGATGAAACATTTTGCGAGAAAAAAGTTGTTGACAATTTTTTCAAAATCTTTTGAATAGTTTCGAGCAAATAGGTTCGGCCAGTTTTTAGACGAAATTGATCTACGAAACTAAAGTTCGGTCTACGCCTCGACTGGCGTGGAGTGGTTCCAAACGATTCAATATTCAACTATTCCAGCAAATAATAGGGGCTGTATCTCGCCTATAACGAGGTGAATGTTGTATTCCAAATGGTCAATGGACTTGCCGGCGTTCACGAGTGATTTGACGTGTCCCCACAAGAAATAATCCAGTGGTGTTAAATCATAAGATCTTACTGGCCAGTTTACAGGTCCAAAATTAGAAATAATACGCTTATTAAATACTTCTATTAATAAATCTATAGTTGCACGAGCTGTATGGCATGTCGTGCCATCCTGTTGAAATCTCGGGTCAAATCTGCATTACGCATGTCAAATCTTGGCCAGTAAAGTCATTGATCACGGCTTTATAGTGATCACCATTGACTATTATGTTATTCCCAGCAGCATTTTTCAAGTCATATGGATAAATGACTCCCAAAGCTCATAAAGCACGCTAAACATTGACTTTCATCTGATATAACGGTATTTGGACAACTGTTTGTGGTTGCTCATCACTCTAAATGCGGCAGTTTTGTTTATTGACGTAGCCATTCAATCAGAAAAAACCTCATCTCTAAACGAAATTTTCTTATGATATTCGGGATCGGGATTTTCTTGCTAAATTTGTTCTTGGGGCCCATGCACTGAATCAACGCCGTTCCCAATGGTCCTTCGGCTTCAATTCTTGCACGAGTTTGATTTTGTAAGTCCATGAAGCAAAATCCTTTCGTGAAATCTTCCATAATATGGCCGGAAACAGATTTAATTGTTGAGCACGTTGTCGAATGTACTCACTTGGGCCTTTGTCGATACGACGCTCTAGAGCTACTTTGGTTTCTTCATGACGCACTGTACAACATCTGGATGGATGCGTATTATCAGTGAAGGTAAACGTGGTGCGGGAACGATCCATGGTTAATCGAATTAATTGTAATTGTTAATTATGTCAGCCATAAAATTGAGGAAGTGCTGGATTTGTTTCTCGGATGGAACGACGTTGAAGAGAAAACGAGCAACAGATGTTGCTCAGGCGTCAACCTATTCATGAAAAAATGGCAAACCAAACTAATCATAAAAAACATGACATCTGTCACACCTTATGTACCATTAAAAAGGGTTGCCAACTTTAAGTTTTATACCTCTGAAAAAAATACTCTTTATTATCCGGTTTAAGTGATTTCTGAATGTTTTCGACTTTAGTTTCGGCTTTTTGTACTTTACTAGTTCTACCGGTTTCTGTCAAATCGTGCATAGCTGTCAAAAGGTCTAAAACAAACTAACCCCGCTGTGTTTCAAGCGATGCAGTCTTCAGGTCCTATTTTTCTTTGGTATAGGAATGTGAGTAAATGTAAATTGAGTAAATCATATCGTCCCTTCTACAGGGTTTTGGTTGCTCATTTATTTTTTTTATTAAAAGCCAAAACAAATGGCAAAATCAATGGAATATATGTCTTGTTTTAGTTTTTATCAACATTTTGACGGAGGTGTCTGAATTTTTCATCTGTCTCTTGTCTCCTGTCATCTGTCTTGACTGAAATTGTGATAAATTATGTATGCTGATTTGCTTTCTTGGCGCTCAACTAATATTTTATTGCAGTCCAATCATCGACATAGGTCGAAAACTGAAAAATATCGAGAACGTTGCTTTTGCAATCATGTAAACTTCAGACACCTTTTGACGGTGGGTGACAAACCAAAAATTTCACATTCAGGGTAATTCCACGTTATTTGTGTATTCTAAGAAATGTTTTTGGCCAAATCGGGGATTTATTTCGCCTGTATTTTTGGTCCTTCTCATTTTCAATCTTATTTAAAGATTTGAAGGCATGATCTTAAATTTATTATCAGTCTGAATAGCAGGTTTTTTGTGTTGCTAGTTGAATTAACTAATTCCAGAAGAGATTCCGCTGCGATGGGCATCCACTGGTGCTCAAGGATCCCTTCAAGTGTTCATCGGAGCCGGGCCTGTACTTGAAGTCATCAGCAGATGCAATTGAGATAAATATTAAAGAATTCTAGGTATAGTTGGAAGTAATTCTAGATAAGATTGTTTTTTTAAAAAAAACTATTGTATCCCTTAAGTTTTTTGTTCAGTGTTTTTTCTGTCCTGCAGTTCCGTGAAATTGATTGCAAATAAACTGCAGTTTTGGAGTTATTTCTAACGCACAGAAAGGATGAAGTTCATTTCAACCATATCCACAGAAAATAATCGGCTGAAATATTTCATAAAATTCGAAAAGTTCGAAACCGTGCAAATCAACCTTTGTACGATAACTCACATTGATCCTAACGTAATTAAACTTTTATTGGATGCAAAACAAACAAATTTCATGAACATAACCTTCATCAAATCTATTTTTAACGTTCCCTGAAGAGAAAACAAACTTTCCATACATTCCAACTCGTAGAATCATTCACAAAAAATTTTCAAGTAGTTTTTTTTTGTTTTTCTCCTTTTGTTAATCTTCAAATATTTTCCATCACGCTTTAATTTTGTTCTTTGCTCATTCTGATCCGATGCTTTTTATTGCACCAGTTTTAATTTAAACTAAACACGCCAAACTTTATGGAAAAATCATTTCCGTTTTTTTTTCACAACATGCGTACAAAGAATGAAAACAGATTTTCCCATTCTGAAATATCCTCGATTCGAAATATTCTGCTCCCTCCGTATTGCCCTCTGCGTGTATCAGTCTTTGACTCAACTCGACTTCCGGTTCGAAATTACCCCTTAGAATAGATTTTCATTTTTCCTTCATAGCACATGTCGAATTTTCCAATCATAACGCAATGGGTGTACGTATGTGCTCGCTAGTTGTTGAGTTAAGTTTCTGTTTATTTGTTGTTGTTGCTTTTTTCGTTCTTTATTTTTTGCTCATTTTCTCTCTTTAATAACTTTTAAAAATAGTTTTGATTGTTTGACATGACAATTTTGTAGATTGTTGGTGTTGTTCTCCGTTGGTGATTGGAAAGTCAACATCAGCTAGGACGAGAGAGTGTTGATCATAGGTGAGAGTATTGGGAGAGCTCTATTTGTTATTATATCCATGATTTTTCTTGCAAGGATCAAACTTATGATAATTCATGTAGTCATTTTTTAAATTCGTTTGAATACTCTACTGAATACCAAAGTCCCTGGAAGTACTGATTGAACCAGAGACCAATAAACGTGCAGAACACAAAATGAGTGTGGGAGGGAGACAGAGCGGCAATGCGGAGCATGTCATATGTGTATAAAAATAACTCTCCTGTATTGAAAAAAAGATACTTAGCATTAAATTCGAATTTGATGAGACACATGTCGGTTGAATGGAACTTATATCTTACCCTGGAGGTGTTTGAGTGGATAAAAATTCCACCACTAAAGTTTTGTTTCTCCCGAAGGTGTCAAGCTTAGTACAAATTTAGCGATTGCTATTTATTGAACATATTTTTTTCCTTTTGAAACTACACCGTCTCCTGTTTTATACATACGCCATTTCAAAAGGAGTTGCGGCATTGAAACGTGATCGGTTTATTGCATTTTCCTTTTGATTTAATCCGTATAGCTTTCAACGCCCACAAAGTGTAGTTCAGGAATGGAGAAAAAAAAAGAACGTATGACCTATGACATTTGAACTTATTCACGTCTCTGAGATTCCATTGCTTGCCATGTCAAAAAAATGGAAAGTTCTTAAAGAATTCTATCTCCGACAAAGTACGGTGTAGGAGTTTCGATTTCTTTATAAAACATATTAATATTAATTGGAAATGTTGCCTAAAAGTTCTCCCTTTAAAAACACTCCCTTTTATGCGTAGAACGTACTCTATACGTTCCCTAGGTGCGTAAGCCTACATGATATCTTTTTTTTTTTTATTAAAATTTCATACCCAAATCCCTCGAAACGATTCCATTGGAGAAATCACCACCACGCTATCTCAGATATGGCTCCGAGGATATTGATGTTTCTTGCTGTTTACAGACATCCGTTAGCCATTAGAGATTTCATAGAGGAGTCTCTCACGTATGTGTAAGCATATGTCAGCATCCACGAACTCTAAACAATCTATGCTATAAATATACGACCAAGTTAGTGTATTCAATTTCTTCTTTTTACATCAAACCATCCAGCGATATGAAAAAGAACCAAAAAAATAACAACAACAACATAAATGTGAAACGACAACGGTTTGTTTTGTTTCATAAATCATTTTTTGAAAAAAAAAAGATACATAGGAGCAAGAGACTTCAAAAAAGAAGACAAAGTACACCACAAGAAATAAATGTCTCACAGAAATGACGTCATATACGTCTCCTGCTATCTGTTGCATAGTAGCTAAAACATCCGGCACAAAATCATTGTGAGTGGGTTGAATATTGTTTGAACTGGTTGTTCTTGATCGGCTTTTTTTCATTGTAATTTCTCTTTTGTTTTTGTTTGTCGATGAGTGAATCGCTCGCTATCAGTGAGCGAATTGAAAATTCATTCATTGATTTTTCGGAGCTATTTTTGATCAAAAGATTCAGAACTTAGTCACAGTTTCGGCTTTTTATTTTGTGATATTTATTGATGCTCTATTGAGCCGTCTAAATTGTTTATTCTCTCGTATGTTCGCAAAATTTGTTTTATTTATAATTTTCTCAACTTTCATACGACTAAATCGTCGCCCTTGCAAAATTTTCAAGACGGACGAAATCAAATTAAATAGATATCTAGTATATGTCATCGACTTCGATTTTTTGACATTTTGTCAATTTTTTACTACGAACACAAAGAACAGTCAAATTTAAATTCAAATATTTATTGTAGCAAAGTGTTTTATTTTAGTATGAACTAAGAATTGGTATTTCCGACCTCTTATCTGCAATGACAGCGCGAACCTTTTCAGGCATAACTACCCCAATAACATGATCATGCAATAGTTTTTTTATTATTTTATAAAATTATTTTGAAATCAAAGTTATTTTGATTAAAGATCAGCCACGGTTAGCAACCGATTTAAGCGTGCTCCATTCATTTTCAATAGTGTTTTGGGTCCGGGGAGTTGCCAGGCCATGGTCGAACTTAGACCCTTGCTGAAGAATAAAGTTTTGTACGCATTTTACCCTTTAGAACGGTGCTCCATCCCGCATGTAAGTAAACTTACTTTTGGGGGAATTCGCCGATTCATAACTTGGACAAACGAAAGAGTTTCCAGGATACCCTGATAAAGTTTTGCGTCCTTAGTCCCATTGACAAAGTCAGGTGATCCGGTCCTGCGTTCGAAATGGACGACCAACTCATTACTTGCTACTGAATTTTTAACAGTTTTGTGGGCGCATTTTTTACAAAATCCTTATGGCCTTCCCTTCACAAACTGGGCAGTTTCAATATATACTTTCTAACCGAGACTTGTCAGTAAAGAGTACATAAAAAAGGACGTTAATGTTAAAAAAATTCAAAGATTTGATGTGAAAAATTTATGTTTTAATAAATTTTTTTAAAAAATTTCAATTGTTTTAAGACAATGTCCTCCTCTTTTTGAATATTTAACCTTTTCTCAATTCCTCATTGTACAGCTGTTATCAGCAAAATTGAGCTGTTGTACAGCTCAATTTTGGTATTTTTACCGGCCGACATTTGATGCCGTTTTCGTACAATCGCATCTGCAACGTTCTCACTGATATCTCAACGTTGTGCTCTTCTAATTCCTCAATCAAAATGAATCATACTATAATGAACATTTAAAGATTTATTTTAAGGGTTATTAATTCTTAATATCATATAAAGAGTTCCCCAAGGGCTCCGTTTTTTTCTGCTGTTTGTCCCAAGTGTTTATTTACGGGCCACCACTGTAACGCATTGTTAAGGCCGCGAATTTGTAAAAAGCAACTCCCAAGGCTTCACTCATTGGTCTCTGTTGTTTTCACTAGCTTTTCTGTGTCATTCGGCTAAGTCTGTACAGACAAGAGCGTTTCTGTAAATAATCGTTGAAAGAATTTCAACTGTCAGACTCCTCAGAAAAACCGCTTCTATCTATATTTGTATTTTGGTTTTTTTTTCTAGAACGCTTTTATATTATTCTAGCCTTTGAAATTGTTATAGAATGTCATAATCACCGTCTTTAAATGTTCTTCGAAGTTTCGAAATTACGCACTTCTAAGACATGGGTTAATTTCGGGAAAAGGAAAATGTCACAACGACTCACATCAGGAAAATATTGGTTTGAGGAACAAGGGTAAATGCGTTTTCAGGTCACAAATTCCCCGATCGAAATATATGTGTGACAAGGGGCTATATTGCTTCATTGCTATAATAAAGCATTAAGTTGTCTACAATGTCTGATCTCACGAACGACTCTTTTCACGAGCCTTTCAATGTCTGGTGACACAAAAATGACTCTTTTTCCTGAACCTTTTGAAAACTACTTTTATAAAACACTTTTTTGACATTTTAGTAGAACAGGTTCTTTGTGTTGCTGCTTCTGTCAAAAAAAAAAATCAGCATTGTTAATCTTTGATTTGCTCATTCGACTTCTTTTCTGTCAAGAAGATGACGAAATGTGCCACCTTTCGCTTGGCCGATTTGTTTCACGATCATTCTCAAATATCCAGGACTCAGCATCGCAAATAACCAGGATTCAGCATCCGTGATCACACAATTGAAAAATTCTTAGTTATTGCCATTTCTCTCACCAAGATCAACACATAGGCTTCTTCGATTCTCCTTTTAGTCAGTTGTGATGTATTTAACCACCATTTTTAAACAAAAATCTCGAATGGACAAATCGTCTTGACAGTTCACAAAATCAACGTTCCAGTCAGCGTTTGTCGTTGAAATTATCCCTAAGCGAGGTTGAGTTTTATGGTATGCTAAGTCCTCCAAAAATGATTTGTGTCAGCGAAAATTTTTTTTCTTGGTAAACAATGTTCCACATAGACCTGTTTCAATTTTCCAAAAGCCACACCCGCGTTTTCGCCAAGTTTGCTCCACGTTGCTCTCCGAAACTTCGATGCTACATTTATGTAACACACAACAAAAACACAAGTTCCATGATAGCGCTGTCAAAAATAGTGTGTAAGCTGTACGATAAACAAACTGGTCTTGCGTAGACTGGTAGACGCAGCGTTGCCAGTCTCACACAGGAAGCAAGTTAATACAAAATTGTTTACAGTTATTCAATTGGCAATAAGCAAGGTCTTAAGCAATAAGCAAGCAATATCTTTCTGTTATTATAATTTTTTTTTAATAAAAAAGGATGTATAATGAATAATAACGTCTCAATTGACAACTTTTTCCTTTAGTAAGATATTAAAAATGGTCAACAGAGATTTCAACGTCTAGCAACCAATGAATCTTTTTGAAAGCAACAAAAGTACATAGTATCGCGCACGCGTAATTTTGAGTTTTCTATGTATCAATAAAAATAAGTCAAAATAAGTTTTATATGTATCTATCAGTAGGCCCTTTCGTACGAGCATATCTTAACAATTAAGGAGAATGTAATGATACTTAGCTGAAGCATTGCTTTTGATCAATTACAGTATAGAGTGCTTATACAAGTAGTTGTGGATAGTGTTTGGCTAGCTGTGCAAGGGGATGCTTAGTAACAGAAAAACACCAGCCGCAGTCGCCTTCAGATTTTGGTTGAGAATAGACATCGGTTAACGTGAAACGTGTTAATTGTCGTTGTCCATGCACAAAGTGAGTCAAAATCTGCAGCAGCGATATTCGATAATATTCCTAGCGCGAGCCTTCTAATGTTTAAGCCTGCTCAATCATTCGTAGGCTAGATTCGTGAATATTTGAATGACTCGCTTCAATGTTTTTGAATGGCACAAACTTTCTAAGGAAGAAAGAGAGCACGTTGAAAATAATCATCACATCGGATGGCCCGAACCGATGACAATGACTAGGCCAAAGTGAGACAATATTGAACAACAACTGACACTAAGGCATTGCAAGCTGTTAGTAACTGGTTGAACATTGCTTAAACCAACGGTCAACGCATTGTTCAGGTGAATTTGGCCAAGTGTGCGCCAAAATGGTGCCGAAAATACTGCTTGTCAACCAAAATGAAAGAGGTTTCTGATTTTCCCAAGAAGTTTTAAACGTTTTGACGATAGACGAACGTAGAGATTGAAATATGCCCCGGAGAATAAAAGACCACACAGTCACGACTCCGCGCGCAAAGAAGGCTCACTCGAGTAATTCAAAGATCAAAACAATGCTGATAGTGTTTTTGGGCCGCCGTGGATCACCATCAATAAGGGGTTCGTTTCCCCTGGAGAAACTATCAATTTGAAGTTTTCTGCGAATGATCTACTGCGAGACTGTATAAATTGCGTCCAACCAGTCATCGGCGTCGTGCCAAGAGCGTCCAAAGCCTCGTGGTGAGCATGGTGCGCTATTCGTGAGAAAACTATTGTTCCGATTCGGCGAAGGCATATTGCCGCGTTCTGCTTACATTTTGAATCCGGCTCTACCTGACTTTTTTTTAATGCTTTTATGTTAGGCTCATTTATTCGTTATTCAGTGGTTAGGCTCGATTCAGAACGTTCAAGCAGCATTGACGAGGACTCTCAAAAGCATTCCTGAAGCTGACTTTCAGAAGGGGTACAGAGATGGCAGCAGCGTTATTCCAAGTTTGTAGCTGCCCAGGGGTGCTATTTTGAAGAATATTAGGCAATTGTTAAAATTTTCCCAATATGTTTTCTTTTCGTCCTACATTACAACGAGTCCTGTAACTTTTGTAACGGGAACTGTGTGTATTATAAAATATAGTATGTTGACAATTATTTTCAAAATTTAGGGATAAATTATTGGTTTAGCAACTTTATCCAAAAGTGACAGAGCATCTCGTTACCATAAAACGTGTTATGATCTATGAAGATAGTCGTATTATTTATTTTTCCTTCGTCCAGTTTCCTTATTTCCCACCTGCTGATTCTTTCGATATCTCCTTTTGGCAATCTTTTGTGTTGATGACTTTAAGGTCCATTATTTTGGTAGCATTGCCGTTTATGTAGGTCCATACTATGGTTCAGGTGGGGAATACCTTTGTTGCAACCTAGTACACAATGATGTATGGCATCTATGGCTATGGTGTTTGATATGTCCTTTTCAAATAGAAAAGCACATTACTTGCGGGGATCCTTGTATGGGGTCCCAATGGATCTAGTGTAGTGTTTTGCCTTCTTTTTGGAAAAGGATTATCGAATTAGAGCTCTGACCTCTGAGTATCTTTGCTAGGTTTGGGTTCGAGTCTATAATGTTGTATAGCATGTGGGACCATATGTGTGTCCCATCAAACTCTCGCTGATAAGATTCCGTCCCCAGTAACCATTTACCCACTGGTCCTCATTCACAACAAGCGACACACTCCCACATAAAACTGAGAGTTGCCTACAACCATTTCATATGACGTCTTAAGGATACATATAATTTAATCATTCCAGGCATCCATTTTCCTTGAAATTGATTTCTATTTGATATATATTTTATTCTATTTTTTTTTTTCTTGCATATTTTTGAACCAATAAATTCATAATAGCGCTATTTTTATCCAGATAATATTCACAGCACATAGCACGGGACAGGAGAATAATTGGGTCCTATGCCATAAATCCATGCATGCGCCGATATATAATCAACTGAAAACTCAGATTTATTTATTGCTTATGAACTGAATTTTATGGCTGATCCGATTTGAGGTCGTTTCAGATTTTATTTGCTATTATACAGACATGTTTCGTAATCCTGTTGCAACGAATTTAAAGGCAAAATAATCTGCAATATGCGAACGATTCAAACTTACACAATACCACACCCTAAATAAGCAATCGGAAATGACTTCTGATTCTGATTTCCATGAATTTTGTATTTATGTTTCTTTATCTTGGTCTTATTGTTGTGTGTGGATTTTCTTTTGTTTTGTGCCGATATTCTGGTGGCGTTTGATGCTGAACAAGAACGGAAGTAATGGCTTAACATATTGCTGTAGCCCTTTACCATATTTTGTTTTTACCCTTGTGAGTTCTTACAAACAGGAACCGACTGAGACTCGTCCGAATTGCGTATGCCTCTCGAATTTCTTCAAGTCATCCTTGTGATTGAAGTGTTGTGTTTTTCGATTTCAAAACGATGATGGTGTTGTTGTTTATTAAATCGAACGTACTGAAATGAAGATGCGGCATCGTTCATTCATTCATTCATCTATCAATCAGCGTGTTTCCTGTTTCGCCAAAAAGACGAGTGGCCAGCTCTGCTGAATGGGGTCGAAGAAAATGAAAGTTTGGCAATGAATTGCGGGGTTTTTATTGCTACATCAAGTTATTTATAAAGTAGAAGATCTAATTTTGGTGAAAACTAGCAAGTAGTTGAGTAAGTCCTAAAACGCTGTCTCGAAAGTTTTTCATGCTCCTAAATTAACCTCAGACGTTTCAACTGTTGTTTATGCAGGAGGTCTTGAATTTCAATCCTCAATCCTTGCCCAGTTGAGTCAAATATGTCACCCAATCTATGTATGTCGATTTGAAATCTCGCTTCGAATTTCAAATTCTTTACCATTTTACATATCTATAGAAATTCTACAAAGGAAAATGTTGCAACTGTTCGCTATTGCGTTGATTTTATTTGAATTACATGTAAAATTATGTGTTGTAGCTTAGAAGGGGAAATCAGACTTCGGTTTCGTCTGCACAATGTCAATTTCGCTTGAACAGACTTTAAAATTATTTCATTGACTTTAAAATGACAGTTGAACTAGATAGCCAAAAGCTAAAAATAGACGAGGTGAATCGAAACCGTCTAGACCCCAAAATTTGCAATTATGTTTAAAATTCAGAGTGGTTTTCTCTCTTTCCTAAATCTACATACAAATGTACCAATTCCTTCATGAAATACGAACTGATAAGCCTTCTAAGGTGAGAATTAAATCCAAGCATTTTGCAGCTTCCGAAGGTTTAGAATCTTGCCGATGATAATATCGACCTGAATGACGATTTTGCGTTCTTTCAGTTTAGGAAATACTTTAAATATTGTACAGAGTGATACTAACTCTGTAACCTTCACTCTCTAGTTTTTCCCCTTTATTGTAGAAAGAAATAATGGATCGGCAGGTCCCTTACGGAATATGCTCTCGATCCCAGATGTGTTGAATTAGTATATGGATGTCACTATCAGCACTGCAGAAATTCCAGCCGAACTTATAACTTATCTGCCGGAGTTTCTTCAATATCCTAAACTTTGTCATTATTCTGGCTATTGAGAGGGAGACTTTATCTTTCATTTATTCCAGCAAAAACGGTACAAAACGTGCCTTATAGGACCACTTTGACAATGTCTGAAATCGGTTGGGTCTTTTCAATATGAAACTTTTGTAAACGACTGCTCTTTGTCTCTTTGAGTCTTTATATTGAATACCTTTGACAGATGACATCTAAAGACATTTTTGTCACAGTTCGCTTCACAGACTAAACGGACGTCAATAATGCTCAAAGTCCATCTTTGCTGGATGAATATGTTTCAGGGTCGATTGGATTGAACATGGTGTCTAGGTGTCTGTTCCAACTGAAAATTTAGTCCCGAAATTTTTCACTTTTTTAATTGTTTTTTGACAATTTGACTTAAAATGTTGGTAAATTATATTTGCATTTTTAAACGTTTTCACGCTGCTTGATTTCCATTCCATTTTAACAATCTGCCTAAAAATAAATAATCACAAGCTTCAGACGTCTTTGACAGATAGGGGTTGCCAGAATCTTTTGTTAATGCGTCGATGTGGAAAATTTGTTGAGTTTATCGCTGATTTCTGCGACAGGCAAAGCCAATCAGGAGTTTGTCGTTGCGATGATTGTGAAGAAAACGGCCTCTAATCGTTCCCGGACTGATTATTTCATTGCTTTATTTCGGATTTAATCACATTGGAAGGTTTCATAGCGCTTGTGGATGGTGTGTCAAAAAGTCTTATAGAGGTTGTCTTTCGTTTCTTCGTCCTTCTTATCCGTCGGCGCTTGGACATTCTTCAGACATTTTAAAAACCTTTGTTTTGATGCAGTTTCTTGCTGATTTCTGCGTCATGCAAAGCCAATCAGGCGTTGGCCGTTGACGTTGCTATGCAACCATTAAACCTAGTTCGACGCTATGGTAATTTACTACCATCTGACCACCTTGACAAACGAGTATGACCCCAATATTGTAAGCGAATATCTAGCCTTACTCCGTTCTTTTTCTCATTCAACTCATTTTTGGTGTAATTTCTTCATGGTGTAATGTCCATCTCAGCTCTTACATATGTTTCCTTGTAGTACTTACATTTAAGTCGTCGATATCCAGATTCCTTATTTTAGATATTCTTCCGTCGAGATACACGGTAATGAGTGTCTTCCAACTATACACTTCCATCATGTGAGTTTTCACCTGATCAAGTTAGCGAAAGATGTATAAATGTTTAGCAGCCTGACCAGTGCTTATATCCTGGCTCAAAAGTTATATATACACCCGTATACGATCGTATACTCCGTAAGCTACTCCGAACATAAACATGATAATTTCATGCTACTTTGACAACGATTAAAGCAACACTTTCGTTACAGACGAGGTTCCGATCGGACACGAGCAAGACCTCACTTTCTCAAAATCTGCCGCTTCTGAATTGTTTAGTACAAACGATATTTTAGAAGTTTCGACTTTTGTTTCTTTATCGACGAATACATCCGAAGACCGCTTAGACCAGTTGTTGAAACTGGAACCACTTTCAAGCGTGCCGAGTTAGATCATAAAAAGTATAGTTGCAATGACGATTCCCTACTGGAAGCCGCACTTTCTCAAGAGTTGTGAAATTTCGAAAAGTCTATTTGTACTTTGGACGCCTCTTTGGACGTATAGTACAAAAAAAAATTTTGAAGTTGTGTACTTTCGCTTCTTTCTTTATAGACAAACACGGATAAAGAGCTCTAAGACCACTCTTTTGTTTTTAATCATTTTGAATCGAAAAGTATAGGCACAATTCCTGCTCGCTGCTTGTGACCGCCATTCCTCAAAGCGGTACATTTCAGTACTGTGCATTACAAACAACATTTTGTAAACCCTTCTGTAATTTAAGCGCCTCTTTCTTGACCAACAAAAATGCCTAAAGAACTCCTAGACAAGTCTTTGGAACTGAAACTATTCCTAAGCCTGCAGATGTGTATCATAAAAAGTATAGGCGCAATGCTTGTTCTCTGTTGTTCACCACACTTTCTCAAGGTTTTGGAATTCACTTGGAAGCACTTTTGTAGTTTGGACGCTTCTTTTCTTATCGGCAAATGCCTGCGGAAATCCTTTTAAACCTGTCGTTGAAACAAAAATTATTTAAAAGCGGGCTAGTGTACATAATACAAAAGTAAAGGCGCAATGCCTGTTGTCTGCTAGTCAACATACTTTATCAAAGTCTTGCACTTCACTTAGAGGTCCTCTCGTACTTCAGACGCTACTTTCCTTTTCGACAAATACGTGCGATAGACCTCTTAGGCCAGTCGGTGAAACGAAAATTATTCTGTTGCGTGTTGATGTACATCATAAAAAGAAAAGATGTAATGCCTGTTCCCTGCAGGTGACAGCACTTTCTTGAGGTCTTGCACTTTAGAACTGTGCAGTATAAACAGCATTTTGGGCATTCCTTTGTACTTCAGATGTATGTTTCTTTATGTACAAATACGCCTAAAAGACTCCTGGACCAATCTCTGAAATTAAAACTTTTCCAAAGTCTGCAGATGTGTGTCATAAAAAGTATAGGCGCAATGTTTGTTCTCTGCTGGTCACCATACTCTACCAAAGTTTTGCCCTTCAGAACTTCTACTTTACTTGGAAGTACTTTTGTATTTTGGACATTTCTTTCGTTATCGAAAAAATGCGTTTAAAGGCCTCGACAGATCAGTCACTGCAACTGAATTTAATTTGAAGCGTGTTGATGTACATCATAAAAAGCATAGGTGCAATGTCTGTTCCCTGCAGGTGATCACATTTCTTCAAGGTCTTGAATAATGAAGTGAAACAACATTTTGAACGTCCTTCTGTACTTTGAACAATTTTTGACGATAAATCCGGCCAACAGCCACTTAGACTGATCGTTGAAATTAAAATTATTCTTAAGCGTGCAGAGATTCATCAAGAAATCTTGGCGCAATGAAGTCTTCCAGAAATTCCTTGCTGTAAGCTCATTTGACGCCTTTATATACTCAATTCGAGGAAAATGTTTTGTTAGTAAAAAAGAAGGGTCTGCCGTACTATTTATTGCATTGCACGCTGATTTTTATCATCCAATCAGATCATGTTGAAAGAATTGTCTATGCGAATCAGACAAGCTCCAACGACAGGGTTCCTGCCACTGAGTTGCCAAGATACTGCGTTTTTTACTCATCTTAGCGCTGAGCCGAAGAAATTTTTTGGGAATCTGAGCTAGTGAATTAATCCTAGGTAATACTCGCTTAGATACCTATAAACAATCGATCGTTTTAAATGGAACCGGATGAGTCTTCAATTTTAATATATAGGAAAGAAAGGATACGAAATTTTCCAACTCTGTGGGGAATATGAGTTGTTAAGCATATTAGGAAATTAGACTGAGAATTCGGTATAAGGTAATTCTCCTGCAGACCTATTTTTCTGCAGAGACCTAAAGGACTCTATTCAAAACCGTTACGAACAGTGCCAAAGGATTCTTTGTTGTATTCGACAATCGAGAAGACTCGCATTTTCCCAGGTCTGCAAAAGATGAATTGCTTAGCATATTTTAACTAAGCGATCCCATCGATACCTGATGTCCTTTCTTGACAAGTTTAACAATGTGTCAGTTGGGTCTTGATATGAGGGAATCAACTCAGTAGTCTCGCCTAGTTCAAGAGAAAGATTCCTTGGATATTCCGAGGAGTAGACCTTATCGTATGCGGACTCGGATGTTTTCACTCCATGAAACAACGAGAAACGTATGTGGATGCACGTAAGGAGGAGGATCTTAAGCTTTTTCGGCATGTTACACCCCATTCATCTTGGAAGCAACTCGCTCCGTAGTGCCCAGGGTCAGATATTGAAAATTTGATAAATGACACTTTATTTATTTTTACCGCAACATGAACCTGTATTCGTAAATGCTTGCTGCCCAATAAAGAACATTTCTTTACCTTTGCCTGTTTTCCAGTTTAAAGAATCTCAAAACTGTCGTTTTCTGTTTTAGTTGTTTTGACAGTTAGTTACTTGTTGAGGCCTTAGGCTGTTCTTTTTTAGTTTTCGGACTTGAAACCGTTTTTATTTTTGTTCCATATTCAAGGCAAATTTCTTCTTATAGTAACTTCTTTGTAACTCTCCTAAAGACCCAATACGTGAATTTTGATCAAACATTGTCGACCATTGCGTAAAGAAATATTGAAGGAAGTAACTTCTATTCTAAATGCGAGGCGGTGTTTTGCATATGACTAATATGACTAATGACTAACAAATAAGCCAGTGGATGGCAACAATTGTTCTGTATTTGAATAATCATTAAAAACGATTGCGCAATGATTCTGAAACCCATGACAATGAGGTGTTTTCCCTCAATTATACTCGAACGACTACGTACTGACTCAAAACCACCTGTATCTTATCGATTCCATATGAATTCAAACTACTTCCTTGAACTCAATACCATTTATTCGTGACAACACTTGCTCCTACTCGTAACAGTCAAAGTGAAATTCTTTCAACTATCACTAACCACATAAACTGTGGAATATTTAAAGTATTTCCTCAACCCCTTTTCTCTTCTTGTTCCGCCCAATCATTTAGCATTCATTACTGCAACTATTTTCCCTTACAACAACATTCCCATTCATTCATTGCGCGCAGTCACTCATTGATTTAGAGTCATTGAGTAAAATTGACCGATTATTTCATCGGTAGACCCGTAGATCGATCAATCAGCAGCAATTTACGTAGAACGTAAAGTAGTAAAGTACATTTCTGTATTTTTTGTAGGTACAATTTACTCACTAGTTGCCCGTCTGGACTTTCTCAAGTCGGTCCCACTATATGTAAGCTCTTGCCGCGGCAACTGGAAGCCGCTTGATTGCATGCATAAGAAGAAAAGTCAAGCAAAACTACTTAAAAACAAAGAAGAAAAAAAAAATATAGACCCGACTCTGTGCGCTTGCATATTTAATCAATGAAATCAATTTCGTGCCTCAATGCCAAACAACCTACTCTACTATACAACCGGACTACCAAGCCAGCAAATAATGGAGGAATACTACAACAAAAGCGTCTTGAGGAGAGAGCGAGACGCGAGCCAATGTGCAACATCTAAACCCACCTTTTCTTGGTCTTTCCCTCCTCCTCCTATTGGTCCGGTGGTTCACGTCTTCTTCGACTGCTTCGAGCGTTCTGTCACCGCGTATCGAGAAACAACTTTGAAAATTTCATTCAAGCCAACTAACATGAATGAAATACAAATTTCGTTGCCACGAATATAGATATTGTATATCGTGAGGGGTTGGGAACAGAAGGGACATCACCAGCAACGAATGAGTATTATTCGTTCATTTCTGCAGCTTTTGCTACTTCACCACCACGGCCGGGACATTATTCTTCTTGTTCTTTTCCGTTTTGTCGTTCAATTCAGTCATTTGGTTGTCTTGAGTTGTATATCGAGAATTGTATAGTGTGGAATTTTTCGTCGCAATGGATATGAAATACTGCAGAAACGGAACCCCTTTCATATTGAATGGGTTGTAGATAGCGAGTGAGCGAGCCCATTAATCGATATGATCCCGGAAATTTGACGGAGACGAACACCTTTCGCAAAAGTTGTGCAGCTCTACAAAAAGTTTTCGAAAGTTGAGATGATTCGTAATAGATAAAACTTTCAGATTCCTTTGGTTTTCACGTGGTCATTGTTTGTAGAACTCTATCCGAATGGGATCAGTCAGACGTGGATTCATTGAAATATGGTACCAAATCAGCTGCTAGCATTCATCGAGATGCAATTGAAGGAGATATAGTTTCACTTTTATATAAGGACTAGAAAATGCACCCTTGATTGTACAAAATGAACGAGCTAAGATTTCAATCTCTGTAAGGACCAGAAAAATGCATGAGAAACAAGTTTCATTGGAGAGTAGGTACTGTAGTACAAAAGTGCGAATCTCCATTAAAGTGTACTGTATAAGCGTAGTACAGTCTAGTCCAGTAGCATCTGAAATTCAAAAATCCATTCTGCTCACGTTTTATTGCTTTGATTCAAAACCTACTACGAAAGCCCCGCTGCGTTCGCATCCTACAACACTAGTTTTCATTCAAAATATCTTCAAAAAACATCATTATTTAAAATCTAGTCCGTTCGGATAAATCATCCTCATAATTATCCTATAATTCAAAAAAAGGAATAAGGAAAAAAAGAAACAATTTTTAGCATTAAGAAATTTTTTTTCAAAATTTAAAAAAGGCCCTCCTTTTAGGATTTAATGAGTTATTTCGATCCTTTGTGGTGAGGTTCTTATCAAGTTTGAAGCCTTAAATTTATTATTTGGCGCAAATTCCTTTCAAATGCCAGCTAATATGGAAGTTATTTCACGAAATATGATTTAGAGCCGATGAAGTTTCTCCAAAATTTGATCTCTGTAGATATCTAATCGTCTAATCGCAAGTTAAAAAAACGGAAAGTAAACTGAGGAAACGGTGGAATGGCACTGCAGGACTGAACCGCCGATTTCTGCCATCATTAACCAAAAAATGAACCAGCACAGAAAAAAGTCTGCTAAAACCCCGATATGGGCTGTTGCGCCTTTGATGACAATGAACTTATCTGCAGGTATCAATCAGCTAAAGACGTGAATCGGAAGATGAAATAAATTTTAGGGAAAACTAAACAAGATTTTGAAATAGTTTAAACGCAGATTTTTATAATTATCATGTTCACAATTATTATCATTTATTCACTTTATTTTTAATATATGATTATATTTATTATTTCTTAGCAATCAAAAATGAAAAAAAGGCAACTTAGAACAATGCTACAGCTTATTTCGACCAGGTTACAAGTTCATAATTTCAATGCAATTTGAAAGCACAAAAAAAAACCAATTGCATATTTAATAAGACCACCCTTTGGTCAAAAACAGTTTTTAGTGTCAAAGGCATCGAATCGACCAGTTTTTGTGTAATTTCTAGGGTAATTTTGACCAATTCCTCAAGTAATGCAGCTTTTAGGTCATGTTTACTCGAAATTCTCCGTTTTAATTCTGGATATTTGTGCCCAAAGTAGCCCAAAAATTTTCAATGACGTTCAAGTCGGGCGACTGGTGATTGCATAACATGTGAACAGTACCAAATGTTTGTTTCCTGTGAAACCATGCTGTCATAACACACGGCGCATAGTTTCTGGGTGACATGACTTATCCAACTCAACATCCACTTCACTGGCGATTTTTCGAGCCGGTAATCTCGGATTTTTCGGACAATAAAGCGCTCATCCGTCGTGTTCAAAACCTTATTTTAGAGCCTTCTACCCCTCTCGTGCGTCTATTTTTGTCGATGAATCTGTTTATGGTAACCTGTACTGTACCGCTACTCAGTCCAACCAATACAACAATTATTCTGCGTTAATATCCATTTTTGAAGTGACAGGGAACAATTTCTCGCTGTTTCTCAAGAAATTTCTCAAAGCTTACGTTTCTGCGCGATGTTCTTGAAAAAAGCAGCAAGACTGATCTTGATCATGTTGCAAATATCATGATCAACACACAGAAAAAGAAATAACAGTTTATATATAACTGAAATTACGTTGCAAAATAACGGTTCATTGCACAAGAGCAAAGAATTCTGCCGAAATAAACTACGACATTGTTTAGATTGCGTTTTCCATTTCGTTGAACAAAATCCGTTATTAGTTTTTGTGAGGATATGTATCGGCATCCGGAGTAGGGGGGACTTGTATTTATTGATGAATTGGAAAATGGATCAGCAAAGTTGATTGGCAATTTCGATAGACAATATGACGCCGAGTGCCTTTAATTCTTTACGAAGAACGTATGAGTACTTCTTTAAATTGGCCCAGGGAGCTTATGGAGCCAAACTTGATATTGAAGTTTGTCAATATTCAATAAACCCTTCCTGTACGACGTTAAGTGAAAATAAAGCGGTAAATAAAGCAATTAAAAATGTCGGGATGGCGTTCAAAAATGAATAAAGTGCTTCTGTATTTCAGTGAAATGCATTGAATCTCGTATAAATAAAAAACAGACAAATAAAATAAAAACAGGCGTAATAAAAAACAGGCAAATATGTCCAAATGTTTGATTGTCAATTCTTCAAAAAATTCTCAAAATGACAGCCAACGATCACATGCATCGGATAATCTATGTAACAAAAAGTTGGTTTTTCATACGAGGAATATATTTTTACGTACTGTGAAATGTGTTTGAAAAATAACCAAATATTTCAACCTTATTTCACTTAAACACTTATTTGATGTCAAAGAAATTATGAAAACTTTGACCCGATTAACTTACAAACAATAGTTTTGCATCTCTATGATAAGTGTCAGCAATACAAGTGTCTGAAGATTGTATCGTTGCAAACGGAAACTGTCAATTTTTTTCAAGATTTATTTTCAGTATATTCAATTGAAACGGAAACCTGGTAGGGTGCAAACACATTGAAAAGCGATAAATTGAAGATCGTTGAAGGTACAACTTCAGAGACCTAAGAGTGCTTTATTAAATGGGCGGAGGTAGTTTGTGGAAGTTTCCTAGTTTCCCTTTCGGTTTACCCTTTCCTATACAACGTTGAGTCCGATAGAACGGCATTTCAAGCAATTGTATGTAAGGCTTTCCACTTTAGGCATATTGAGTTGAAAAGAGTAAAAAAATTAAGCTTTTGACAGTCAATTAAGCATTCAAAATGGCGGAAGGACCTTCGAAAATGATGAAAATCATAAAAGAATTTTTGTCTTCCAGCGAAAGAATCGATGAATCTGGTATACAGATGTTGGCCGTTGACGTTTGACTACTTCTGACAATTGAAAAAGCCACCTTAAAATGAGTCTCAATGTAGGAGTTTGAAGTTTGCATCGTAGCAAACGTAACGGTCTCCAATTTTTTCACTTTTGGAATAATTTTTGGACAATTTGACTTAAAATTTTCGTAAATTATTTCGCATAATTGAATTTTTTTGGACCCTACTAGGTTTTAATTACAGTTTAGTCATCTTATATTAATAAGAAATAGTAAAAAAATTTGACAGCATTGGGTTTGCAACGATGCAACTTCAGATACCACTATATGTTTGACTGTCAAAAGCACAGACAATTTTCAAAATGACTGCCAATGACCTCATATAGTAAGTCCATGTACCTTGCTTATTTGTAAGTCGGGCAACACTTCATAGGCGTGTTTTTTTGCTCCGGTGAGTTGGATCGATTTATTCATTGAACTGAAAAATGTCGAGGGGTACTCAACCCTTCCAGGATAATATTGTAATTGAACTTCAATTTTCTGTCTTTTAAAGTAGAATCCAATAATTTGTCTCTACGGCTACCACTCCTTACTGTTATAAATTTCCAGTCTATTTTTTGCAAAAATTTATTTGAATATATCCTGCATCTGTGACGTTGGTACCTGGCGACTTAAGGATGGCCAAGGTTAATAAATTATGTCTGTGTCATAGACGGCTGCTTTCCACGAATATTATTTTAAATTCTGTCCTCACGATCTTCTACTTAGAAAAGACTGGAGCAGAATTTTGTGTTATTGGTTCCTTTGCAGTGAGATTGTTTTGTGTTTTCCTTAAATATTCTTGTGAATCCCGCCGTAACGATGTTCTATCTTGAAAGGACTAGTTTTTTGATTAGATTGAGTGTTTTTAATCAAAAAATTCTGAAGGACTTGATCACTTTTCCTTGCCACTTTCTTTTTGAAAATTACCTAAATGGTCACTAGATTGTCTTATTTCATCAGTGTCTATGAATTGCCAAGGCAAAAACATGGAATAGCGATTGTCAGATTAGTTAAACAACAGAGGAAGGACAACAACATAAATATACTGGAAAAGCACAAAAGATGATGGGCGGATACTATCGAAACAATGGAATGTCGAAGCAAGGAAACAAAACAAGAATCATAATCTCTAAGCAATAAAGGGCTCTGGAGAAACATTTTCTAGGTATCTCAAGCGATTAGGTATTGTAAAAAGGAAAAGAAAATGTAAAGGATACGTATTGTGGTATCTCGTAACCATACCTTGTTTATATTCAACGCGTGTTTCCGGTCTACTGAGCTATTCCCAGTCAACTATGCTCTTCAGCTTATTCTTTTCGAACTCCTTTTAATATCTTACCAAATTTCATGTCCTTGCAGCTCCACACAAGCTTTAATTAATATTTAATTGCGTTCCAGCGTTTCTCAGTCCGGACTTGATAATGATTCCATTGCATGTCCCTTACCTATTCCATAACCATTCATGTTTTAATCCTTAATTTAAAATAGAAATCATAATACGTACAGGTACAAATTTCACAGGAAAGACGGTCATGCAAATTAACTACAATTTTCCGTTTCCCAATGGCTTTCCTACATTTCCTCAGTACAAACACAACAAACAATCAGGTGTATATGTTTATAATTGCTAATGCTCTTGCATACACATCCGTTTACTGTACAAGGCTACAATTTTGCTGCAGTAAAAATAGCAAAAATACACATATGAAAAACAACCTCTTTCTCGTTTCTTATGTTTTTTCCTGTAGAGAACAATGGAGAAAAGCTCTCCTGCAATTGTACTTGTGCTCAATTTTTAATTCATTCCAATACATTTTCGTTATCGCGTGTGACCTTGCTGTTGAGGAAGTTTCTGTATTAAAAAAAAAATATATCTTTTGTTTGCCTATTTGCACATACCCATACCAATCCACATTTGATCGTAGATTCATTTTATCGTTGGTCGCAGTGTACGACGAGTATGTTATCAGAGTAGCAGGTAATTATATGATAAGAAACCGCCATTGAGAGCTCGACGACGAATGATAAAATTTTCATCAATGAATGGAAAATGGGCTCACATTATATGCATACAACCAGTGAAATTTTTCACATTGCTGTTGCAGATATACCCAACGCAATTCTGCACTAAATTCATGACATCTTGTTCGTGTTCCCCAAGATGGCAAAAGTGAAATGCAGACAATGGTAACGTAATGCAGATTTCCCTCACTAATGCGGCATATGTGAATAGTGTTAAATCTTACTAAGGACTAACATATAACAAAAATGCTTGAATGAAATTCCTCAGTTTGTACATCATAAGAATGGAACGAGGTTCAAGTACTTAAGGATATCTTGCGAGAACGAGAGAAAGGTCTATCGGAAAAAATGAGGCGAGTCAGTCTGCGCAAACGTGAAATTCAGGATTCAATTCTCACACAAGCAATCCCCTCCTTTCCCTTTTGTTGCCTATGATTTCTAACATCTGATGCGAATATTCATTTACCATGAACTTGCAATGGAATTTCTATTCAATGTATGATTTATGAGATATATTTCAATTCAGGATTTAATACATCAGAATGGGATGTTTATGGGTGAAGGATACGTTTCAAATGCGCATGACAAATATTTGAATTTGTTTTTTTGTTCAGTATATTCATATGAACCGTATGAGGAAATCCATCTCTTCTGAATGAAAATGGTTATCAATTCATTTTTAATCGTTTGCAAGTAAATCCTTCCATCTTATAATTTCTATCACGCAAAAAATATCCTTCCAAATGTATGAAAATAGTTTAATTTTGTAACTAAAAAAGATTATCTTCTTAATTTGTAATGATAACTAGCTATCATTCATTGTAAAGGTGTTAATAAGGACACCAAACTTAAATCCATCTAACCCTCTTTATGCTACTGAATGCCCTCACGTTTTCCTTGTGACTCCTGTTTGTTCTTAAAAGATGACAGTATTCGTCATTCATAGGAGATTGCTTTTAAGAAAGGTTAAGGTTCAAAAAACGTTGCTTGCATCGTAACTCGAATGCAATGAAGTTCTTTTGTATTAATTTTTTCAATTTCTTTGTTCATGTGAAAAGGGGATGCAAGGATAGTAAATGACTCCAAAAAGTAAACGTCAAACTCGTTTTCTAAATTTGAATAAAACAAATTTCGTCCCAGTCCACGTGACAATTATCAAGTATGGTCGAAGAGTACGGACACAAGAAGTTCATAAATAGTGCTGTCAGTGTCTATTTCTTATCGTTCATTAAGTTCACCTCAGAGAGTAGAGGGGAGGGGAAGGCAATTATTTAAGGAAAATTAAAAGTAAATTATTCGACCAAAGTAGAAAATTTTCAAAGCTATTTTCATAATTCCACAATACTTGTAACATTGTTTTCCTGGTAGGGAGGATATGCCTACTCACCCTAATTATGGGGTTTCCAGACGCGCAATTCTTGCGCGAAAACGTCCAAAGACCATCCACTAAACACCTCATCTGTCAACCGGAGAATTTAGCCTGGAATCGTTTGACAGATTATGTTCGGCTAAGCCTCGTGGTTAAAAGATTAAGAAGGATGAAAAGTTTTTCCGTTTTTTTCCATATGGATTTTCTTTGAACTGTATATCCTTGACCCTATTTCAGCAACAGGTAGCATTTTGAAAAGCGTCGTAGTCACCAAAAAGAAGTCATCGTAGCATTTCAGTTTTGAAGTAAAAGTCGTAAGATAAACCTGGAAGTTGATAAAATGCATATTTGGCATCGTTTACTATACAAGCTTGATCTAGGATGGCGCACAGTGGAGGCACATCGGAATATAAGCAAGATTAGTGAAAAAAGCGTGCTAATAGAAAGAGCATGTCAACATTTGTTTCGGCGCTTTTTTAATCAGAAACGACAGTTTGAAAATCGGTCACAACCAGGACGGCCGAAAGTGGTTACAGATGATGATCCATTAGAGGTGCCCTTCGCAGCTTCATCAGAGATGTTCCACGCCCACTAAACCACTATAGAAAGAAAAATCCATGCGCTAGGATATTTTCTTAAGTTGGAGGCTTCGGTATGCCACGAATTTTCTAAATCAAACAGTGAAGACAGAATGTGGCCTGCTTTGCTTTCAATCTTTCTCGTTAAACTAATGAAGGATTTCTCCCACGGATAGTTACTGGAGATGAGGAGTGAGCCTTGTACAATAATGTGAAACGATGCCGGATAAAGGACGTTGTCTTAAGCTTGTTATACTTCAACAATATAATCCTTGAACTCTGTCAAATATTTTGATGAGTAATCCGGGATAATTTTGTATAATTCTTTCATTCCTAGCATACGTCTCGTAATAAAAATGGCACACGATTTTCTGAACTCTATATCAATTACCTCCCAGCAAATCAGCAGATAGGATATCAGCAGATTTACATCTGTACATTCAGAATTTGTTTTTTTGTATTCCAAGTTTTCCTAGCAGTTATTGTAGAATTTCTACGACTCCCGGAGTCCTTTGAAATATAAGACTCCTGTTTTTTTGCACTGAAATATAAGATTCCTGCTAATGTGGCGAATAGCAGAATATATTGAAATATTCTGAAATGTTTGAAGTATCTTTTCTTAAGGTTTTTCTTTATTCATCATATTTATACGAAGCGACAGAATTTATAGTAAGTATTAGGGCCTCGATGAGAACTAATCTGCATTGCCTAAAAATGACGGATTCCTGCTTACTGCAACTACTTTGGATACCTTCATGTAATCGCTTCCTTGCTTCAAACGCTTTATACTGCTAACTAGCCTTCGAAACTACTACCACCCCGGTTCAGCCAGGATAGATTGCCCACTATGTTAAGAGATGACTAACCTGTTATCCATCTCGCTAGCACTGATCTGTGTTCGTTCTTCTTTTATGCTTGGAAGAAAAAAAATTATTTCTCCAAGAACTCAAGGGACATTTCTGAACGTTTCAGATTTATAAGGGTTTCATTCCCTAACACTTGACAAAACAATGCTAGTAAATAATAGCATCAACCACCAGCGAGGATTAAATCCCCATAAAATGGAAAGGTTTGACGTAGATTTTCTCCACAGTAATCCTGAGCCTAATGCTAAAAACATCTTCGGTGAGTCCAGCCAAATAGAAGCTCCTTTAATGGATTCCAGCTCACTACAAGATCTTTGAATACCTCAATGTGAGCGCTCCTTTGATTCAATCGTAAGATTGAAGACCCTGTTAGATTTTGACTATTAAGCTAATATAATAGCAGATCAAATCTATAATTGCATATGTACGAAGATATCCCAAAACATTAAGAATCCTTTTTCATGTCCAAGCTCTAATTTGACGTTTTGTTTCAAGTAGTTCGACGTAGGAACTCTGTAACTAACAGACCTAAATTTATGTCTTTATTATGTATTTCGACATTGTTTACTTGTCTACCGTTCACAAATTCCCTGCAGTCCTATTCACTTTATTTTATCTCCATAAAAATTACGCTGTAGTGTACAAAGGATCCGCCTCTTTGAGGGTCTTATTATAGATGATCTTATTATATATCTTTGAAGACTTTAAGAAGACGGTGGAGTATGTCTTAGAAACTTATGCCATGTCTTCGTTTGTATTTTATTTGTCAACATTTATTTGTCATTTTATTTGTTTATGTTGTTCTATTCAATCAATTAGTTCATTGTCGATTTTGATTGTCTCCGGGTATGTCGCATGTTTCGGGTTATAAATACCAGGTCCATCTGGATTTTATAAATGTCCAGGTTCATCTGTGAAAGTTTTCCAAGAGAATGTTCGTTGATCGTTGCAGTCTCGACGTTTTGACACTTATTTTACATCCTGTATTGAAGATACAGGTGTCATCAGCGTACAGACATTGTTTTACTCCTGGAGACATTTTGGGAAGATCTGTAGTGTCTTTATTGCTAAGGCTAGGTGGGTTTGATGACTCTTTAGGGACTGCAACATCATTAAGTTGTAGGGCTAATAAGTCGAAAAGCATAGCAATTGTCTCGTCCTGTTGTGAGGTCTACAACATATAGAATACTACAAAGATAGGAGAGTGTCAAGCATAAAGTCAGGGAAGTGTAGATAGACACGCAAAAATAAAGAGCAAAAACCAATTAGTAAAGCATGGCTTTCTTTGACACCAAAAGTGCTGCCCTCTAGGAAAGAGCTATTGATTAGAGTGACCAAATGGCCGCGATATTGCGTGGTTGCTGTTTCCTTGTGTTTGCAGTAGTCTAACAACTGAGTCTGATATGACATCCACAAAGTAATAGTACTCTTCGTCGAATGTTTTTTCTTTGAATTTCATTTCGAGAGAGTCTGCAAATGCTTCAGCTTTACCAGGACTATCAAAGTGCATTCCGTTTAGGACATGGATTGATATATAACGTTAAGTCTTGCACTCGGATTTCATTCTTCCTTCTCACTGCTTCTGAATTCAATTATTTTATCATGTTTTTCGTTTGTTAATCGGGTAGCTTTCAATCTCAGGCTAGGATCACTTATGCACCTAGTTGTTCACTGAACTTCATTCCTACTACTTATGAGTTTTTCGAAATCTTGTGAGGGTTCGTATTGCCTAGTGTCGTCGCTTCTCAGAGTTGTGATCGTGTTGTCCGCTTTTGCCCTCGTGCTCTTATCTGTTAGAATTTCTTTGTGATTTATGTACGTCGTCGGCGTTTGACAGGTGTTTGAAAGTTTGTTTTTGCGAATGCAACTTTATGAGCTTAGAAAGCTTTTTAGGATTAAGGCACGAAAAGCTATGAAAGTATTTCCCCTTCGAAATAAAGCCAGTTTGTCTTCGAGGACTTCTAGACGAATGAAATATGAGAGATAATGTGAAATACCGTGCCTAGTGCGTGACCGTGTATTCTCTCGTAGTGCGTTGGTGTGATGGACTTGTGTAGCTATATCTCAGCTTTGGTGCATCCCACAGCTCTCTAAAGGGCTGTGTGTAAAGTTGAGGTCTCCGGCACTGACGATTGGACCGTCAAAAAATATCAATGCCTAAAGATCATCAACATGAATGTGACGTTTATTTCTGCGGGGTCGCAAGTTAAAATTAAGTAGATTTCAAGAAAGTTAGCTAGTTCCACATGTTGGAGGTGTGGAATATGCATGAAATTGTGGGTACTCAAGAGAGAAGACCTGTATATATTGCATGTAAGCACTCTATTTTTCATTTAGCTTTCGTCCTCTCTCTGTCTCCTCTTTGGTTGACCTGTCTTTTTCACAGTTTCCTTGTTCTCTCCAATATAAATCGATCAAAATTTTTCAAAAGATATTTTAAATGACTCTTCGTTGAACGAGGCCTGTGTTTCCTTTTGCTGGCCTTTCTCCAGCCTGCGTTAAAAGCAAGGAGAGAAGTTAGAAGACGTTGAGTTGTTGATCAAGTTATTGAAGTACTAAAGTCGTACTTACCAATAAGGCTTTCCTGGAAGTAGATTTAAAGGTTAAAGAACAATGTTTTAATAAGAAATTTTATCTGTTAGACATCAGATGTTGCGCTGAGTTGACTAGAATCTAGAACTACAATACTTCGATAATTGACGTATTGAAGATTTAATTTAGAGTAAGATGCAAGGAAAACCTTCACCTACCGCGATTGTAATCTATTTTTAAATTAATTTTGTACTATTTCGATTCCTCCATGATTGATAAGATAAGGACAGCGAACGTATGTAGCCGAACGCTTAATACATACACTTAAAGACATTGCTGAAGTCGAAAAAAATGAATGAATTTCGAATGATACAGGAAGGTGACAAAGCAAGTTGAACGTCTTGCTAAGAAATAAAACGAAAAGGAAGTATATCTGACCAAGAAAACAATCATATGCTACACATGTTAACAGTGTGCGGGTGTAGGTAAAATGTTATTTTCCTCACCAGCGCAAAAAAAAGAACAATATAGACAGCCATTATTTCATTTCCCATTCAATTATTTTTGCGGTTAAATGCGAGTATCTTTTTGTTATTTTATTTTGCTTTCTATCTCTTGAGACGATCTCTCGTCTCCAACACAATTTCCTCAATGAAAAAAGGCAAAACATATACTCGTACCACGTATATTAAATTGTACAGACAACCAATGTTGAATAATGGTCTCGCGTTTGCAGAAAATTTACAAATTATCTACTATCACCTCAAAGATATATATCTTTCTATCTTCTTCGTTTTTTCCTTCTATTCTTTTTGTATTCACGAAGCGTAACTTTGTGTACAATTCGATAAAAAAATAACAAAAGCAAAACAATTATTACTGGAAGATAGAGAAAATGAAAAAAATGCGGAAGTATTCGTTCAAATCGTTTATTGTGTACTGCTTTTTGTTTCACGGCTCTGTGAACAAAATGTGAAGAAGATAAGACAAAAAACAAAAAGAAAAACCAAAACAGACGATTGTTATTTGATCTCATGCTATTATTTAGCTTTTTATTTTCTTCATTTCGGTATTAAGCTCGTAGGCAAGTTTTTGTTAGATTTCCATTACACAAACTCATGCCATTCATTCATTCATTGAGAGTAATTTGGATACTGCAACCGGAGATTCTGCATGGTGGTTGTAGTTTAGATCGTAGATAAATATTGTATAAGCGTTAGAACACTGCAGGAAACTTTGTCCATCTCACAAGATATAAATTCGAACTTATTTCAGGGATTCTTTATACCTTATAAAGTTCTAAGTGAAAGCAGCAAATTTATATTCTAACGAAATTATTGTTTGATTTTATCAAATGACTAACTTATATCTCTTTGTTTCTTTCAGGTATGTTCGAAAATTATTGAAATTTCTATAAGCTAGATGTTTGTAAGTAGAATAATGCAAATTCATCCTTACATATCATATTTTATAACAACGTATTGTAGGTTTTAAAATTTTACCTCCTTAAAAATGAATGCGTATACATATTGACTGTGTCTGATATAAAATACTATTCACAGAGTGATATTTTTGAATAAAACCGATTATTCAGATTTAATTTTGTAAAGCATTCGAAAATCGACCGTCCGTCCCGGGTCCCTCTGTCAAATGTCATCCTATCAACATTATTTTGTCAAATTTGTTGGGAATTTTTCAAAGTAGGAGGCCTTTCGTTTGAACTTTTTTACAAAAAAAGACTTATTTTTGCAATCCCAATTTACCAATTCCACAAACCACACCCTTTTGACATAAATTCGTTATTATGCAACGGGAAATTTTTTAATGTGACTGTTTTCTGTTGCCGAATTTCTACTCGATAAATATGAAAATTCTATTCGAAAATTTTCACTTTTCCCGGGTCACCAATCCCGCAAATTTCCCCCACATCGACAAAACTTTGTTATCCACTATTAAATGATTTTGATAGAACTATATTTCGAGACCAAGTTTCTCCTTTCTCCAGTGTCAATCATTTTCAATTAAAAATTTGTTTATTACAAGAAATTAAAAATTTATACATCACAAGAAAATAATTGACACTGAACAAAATACCAACTTACTCCCGAAATATATATCTGTCAAAATTTAAACAAAAACAAAGCATTTTGGGATAGGAAATCCAAAAAATAAAGGTAGTTTGGAAGTCCTTAACAGGGGAAAATAGACACAGTTATCCACTGTTTTCTGCCGATCTTGACTCGTAGCAGACAATTGCTTTCGACATTGTTACTTTTCAAAAATAGATCTCAGTTCACCCACAATTGTTAACCCTAACATCATGTTTTTGGCTTCACTCGACAGCAAATTTTCAATTTGACGGTTTTCGGTTAGACTTCTTCACAAAATCCGCTTATTTCTATAGAATTTCCACTCGTAAATTTGACATTTTCACTTTCGAAAATTGACAATCTCGATTCATTCACAAAATTTTACGTGACCATCGTAATTCTGTCATCTCTCGACTGAAAATTTTATAGTTAGACACATTTCAGTTCAGAGTACCTTTTATGCATAATCCCCTTATTTTTGCTGAATTTCTGCTCGTACAAGCAAGAAATTCGCAATTCTCGAAAATGGACCCTCCCGAAGACCAATTCGGCTAACTTCATCTTATGAAAAAAATTTCGTTATAACTTGACGGAAAATTTTTAATTGGAAACTTTTTTGTGTGATCCATTGTTTTCCCGAATTTCCACTAGTGATGGTAAGAAATCGTATTCGAAATATTCACTTTTCGAAAATAAAATATCTCGGGTCCACAATCCTACAATTTATACCTTGTCATCAAAATTTTGATAGACCATTCGACGGGGTATTTCATAAAAGGACACTTTGGATAATCTTTTTCGAAAAGTCTATTTCTCAATATTTTCTGAAAATTTCGACTATTTTTTTTTTTAAGAATCACACAAAATTTGCCTGAAGTTTCTATAAACTCGAAATCTTGATATCGGGAAGTCCCCGAATAAACACCCAAGTGATTTGTTTTTTATCTGTCAACCGCTCATTATCAGTATTTTGATAAAATTAAAACGTTTGCTACGTTTTAATTACGACTCTCATGAAAATAGGAAATTACTATAGTAAAAATGTTAGCAATAGAGATATTAGTTTTTAAATACTGTAACAAGGTTAACTAACTTTGAAATATAGCTTGAAAATTTGTGAAATCTTGATAAAAACTCATAGATCTTACTAGGATTTTCCTCAAAAATGGATCATGATGTTGACATATAAAGGTATACCGGCCGCAAGCGTTTTTGTTTTTTTGTAATTTTGTCATGAAATAGACATTCGGATCGACGGCTCTTCCCCAAATTTGACAGGAGGCTGCGTCTCTTCCAACTCGGACCCGTGGCGATCTACTCATATATATTCGAAAAACCATAAAATCTTTTTCCAGATATTCCAGGATGTCCTATAAATTTCTTCCCTTTTTCAATGCGAAAGGCATAACTGATATCGTATGGAGTAAAGTCTGCAGAGGTCTACGGAGGATGAAGTTACGACCAACGCATTAAGTGGTCTTGCGTTGTTGTGATGAAAAATGATGTATCGCGAATCTTGGCTGGTTTTCTGTTATGGCGGCTTTCAATTAATCGAGTCGATTGTAATATTTTATAGCATTGATCATATCACTTTGAGGATGAAGCTAGCAGTACACTACACCTTTCCAATCCCATCTAATGCCCAAAAGAACCTTCCTTTGATGAAGTCCAGGCTTCGCAACGGTTGAAAATGAATTTTCCTTAGTCCAAGTTTGTTTGCTCCATAAACATGTTGAAACGAAATTCAGGTCTCGTCTCCAGTGACTCTTTATGAAAAGATTACTTTCAAGTTACTGAAGAAGCAAATCGCAGTAGAGACGCGTTTCGTAAGGTCGGTCACTGTTGATAGGTCTGGAACTCAAACTTGGTATTGTACTTACGTTCATCACTTTTTCAAGAGAAGAGGCCCTTCATTTGACGCATACAGGCAATCATCAATCAATAACCCTTTCATTTTTCAGCCACTTTCAGCATTTTTTTGAATTGATTCTTCGGTGCTCTCCCAAATTTTAGAAATAGACCCCAGAAACTTCGCGAAGTCTGTCCCATATTTCCCATGGAAAGAAAGTATGACGTCATCTTCCCCACCGATGCAGAGTGTAACATCTATTTTACGCAGGTGACACTGAGAACATCCATATCCGCTCAATAGCTGGGTTAGGTAGAAACCGGATTCGCCATGCTTTCGGCTGTGCCATGATTTCAAATTGTCGTTGAGTCACGCGGTCTATCTTTCTTCGGTGGTCCACACAACTAAGATTGTTGCCAATCGTCGAGAATGCGGCAACTTCCTTGTGACTGATTCTTTGTTCCTTCATGTCTTCCGAGGAAGATTCTTTTACGTTCTCTGTCAAGGAAGGTGATGAATATCATCCCTGCGAATATCACCACCGCTGACTCAGAGAATGTTCAGTATGCTGACGTTATCAGCAGCGTTCCTTGTCTCTGCACTTGCGCCATCCGTTTTCGGTTATACTATTTATTGATTTTCATTACTCATCAAGAGTGGCCTTTTCGTTGTACTTTATCTCTCAACATTGGACATTAGTTAAGTGATTGTCAAGACCCCTGCCAGGGCATTATATGTCCTTGCCCTGATTTGTTCTGAAAAAGTCAGCTTGGAGTCTATTCGCAAGCCCTGGTACTTAACTGATTGTCTCGCATCTACTGTATCCGCGACAATGATTGGTACCTACTCTAGCGAGTGTGTACTTTGTCAGGATGACTGCTTCAGTTGTCTCTAGCGATGGCGTAAATCCGTGAATGGTCATCCAGTTCCCACCTGGAATATTAGAGCATTTAGCTTTAACTGCGCTTGATCGACTAGCCGCCAAGCAACCAGTCCTGGAACAACATCTGCATACCCGATCATTCTCCTCACCAGTTTGAGACTCAGCAGTCCCTTGAAGGAGATGCTCCCCGAGCCTGGTCCAAGAATTGAGCCTTGTGACAAACTTTGATTGTCTTTGATTTGATTTTGTCACCTTGCGATATGTCAGATATCAGAGTGCGATCCCTCACGTAACTGCGAACTATTCGCTTCAGATATTATGGTACTTGAAATTAGTTTTCCAGGACATCCAGCATATCCGTCCGTATCCGAGAAATACCAGTCAGATGGATCAATTACGTGCTGCTGCCTAGTGTAACGCATTTACTACCTCCGCAACCGCTTCTATCATGGAGCGCCATGCTCTGAAACCATCCTGCGTTGTGAAATATTCTCAGCGGCATGGAAAGCCTCAGTGAGCCTTCCGCTTATGAGTTTCTCGAGCACTTTCCTGGTCTTATGTAGCATACAAAACGGACGCGACTATGGATTTCCTTTCTTCTCGCTAAGCCATACAAGTCTTGCCGTTTTCCATGGCTTAGGGAAAGCCTCTTCTCACGAACAGGCATTAGAATTACTAAGCAGCAGATCAGGGTAAAATTTATCGACAAAATGCAAGACTTAGGCCTGAATACCGTCAGGGCCTGGAGCGTGCTTCAAATTTATGGAAAGAACTGCTAATTCCAGCTTTTTCCTCGTAGAAAGTGGATGGTATACTGGTATTTCCCTGTTAGCCGCTTCAACACAGACGGATTCTGTTAGGAAGTGAGCCTGTACTATCTCGGCCTTTTTATAGGTTTCGTTTAAGCAGGGCTCCTGTAGGCCACCGAACTTCCACATAACTAGCTTATAGTATCTGTTTGTTTGACGTTCTTGACATGGTTCTGGAGAATGCGGGTCTCAATTTCGTTGAGTAGTCCACGAAGAGTTTTTCTGACCAACCGATAAAATCAACCTGGCCTTGCGTCCGTTGAGCTCCTGGCCAGAGTTTATGCTATTCCCTTCGTTCTTCGGCGATTCTAGTTGAATATCACCAGTGGTACCATCTTCATCACATCTTAAGCATCCTAAGGACTCTGGGGTTTCGCGGATGAAAACCCAAACTGCAGTGCCGTTCCATGAGTGTGTCGTTGAACTTCTCCAGGTTCATGTTCTCAGTATTCCACTCGAAGAGGGATCGCTTCGTGTGTGCAAGCCTAGGAGCATTGCAGCGGATCTCTGTGGTCACTGGCGAAATAGTCCTCTAGAGCTCTCCAATTGTAGGTCTTTTAAAAAAGAGACTCTAAATACTCACAAAACGTTCTCTTTAAATTTCGTGCCGGAAAAAAACATATTTTTTGCGTTCAAGGATATATGAAAGCGAAGATCAAATCACGAACCAATTCTCTCTAAAAATGTCACCCTTAGGGTTGAAAATTTCAAGGCAAAAATCGATCTAAGATTAAAATAAAGTTGGTTTTGATTTATGCCGTTTCATAAGTGTTTCTTCCGGTCAGGACCTAAAAGGATGCATCAAAACGCTTTAAAATGGCGGCGAACGAAACGACATCCATGCAAGGATGTTTCACAGAATGCAATTTTGACCAAGAATAGATGAAAATCATTGATAACCACTCACCTTTTATCCGTGATTGAATTTCACCCTTCTATTTGCAACGCGAAATACCAAAATTGGATCTTGAGTTATTTTTGAGGATTTTCTTTTTCAAAATTTCGCAAAAACCAGTAAAACAAAATACTGAATATAATCTGTTCGCAACATAACTCCTAGAAACAAATCATTTTAACTTCGTTAAAGTCATTAAATTACATGTATCCCTTTACCCGCTCCAAAAACAGGACCATGTCCACCATTTCCTTTATTTACTTTCCTCGTCTAAAGTCAACTAATTTATCCGATAAGCAATTATAGTCTGTTTACGCAATTTCACAACTTGAAACACAATCGTCCTACAGTATTTATTACCCACTTGACGAAGGAGTCACATGCAACGAAAACATGCATTTAGCGTATGTGTAACGTTAACAGTAGTATTAACCTGACAATAAGTGGGCAATTGAAATTATTATTTCTGCATTCAATATCGAATAGGCCAGCCGAAAAGTGTTGGGGCGAGCAATTAAACTCAATGGGGACTCGTTGTCGTTGGGAAATGTGAATGTTTTGCATGAATACAACATACAACATTCCATTACCGGACATGTCGTGCATGCGTAGGAGAGGACGATGTTCATATATGATACTCATACACAGTGTGTGGTGGATAGGATAACAGCGAGTACATGCACCACCTTTTCAGTTGGAAATCAAGACAGAAAGAGGCATTTTCAATGGAATATATTAATCCCACTTGAAATCCAAAACACATGATAATGTTGTTTTGTGTCCAATTCTCACTCTTTCACAATAAATACAACAACACACGAGTGATAATATGTGCGAGCATTTTACATTAAATCTATGTAACGTGTGCAGAGTATAGAAAAGTTTGTAAGTGTACACAAAATAATGTCATATCCGGTCGTAATGTAGAATTTGTGAATGAAATTAATTCTGTTGACACATTATTCATTTGAATCATGTAAAGCATCATACACATATGCATGTCAGTTTCACATATAGTCGTATATGTGTACTCCAGCCATTAGCACATACGATTATATTTGGATGGATGGATGGATGGTATCATATAACCATATGAGTTCTGCGAGTCTATACAGAAAGAAGGCGTCTTCCTCTACTACTGTTGGATGGCTACAAATGCCTCCTACAGAGGAAATACATTTCCAGTTGAATGCGACATAATAACAAATTGGTTTTGTATAGTGAATTGTCGCTCTTTCTGTGCTTGATGACCACACTTTGAATGTTTACACAGAAATAAAAGAAAATAAGAATTAAAGACGTTACTGGCTAAATGAGTTTGAATGAAGAGTGATTTATGATGATGTCAATAGATAAATAGGTTTTTATGCGAATTAATTTGGTACAGCTGCTTTATTTGATTTAATAAATCAGAAAGAGACGATTTGGTAGCTTGATAGGTGATTGAGGGCCACCAAATCAGTACACCCGCAGCAATTCATGTAGTAAATACTAAAATTACCTACGAAAATACATAAAAATTCTAATATTATGGCTGCGTCAGATGAGCTCTTATCCTAAACCAAAGAATTCAAAACGAACAGGGAGTTTACAGCGATACCGTAAGAAGTAATACCATCACTGGACATATCCCGCATGGTCCCACATTCTTCACTTGAAAACACAAAAGTCATCTCAAAAGACCTTAAGTCCAAACGCGTCATATCAAACGCCATCTATCTATTATAATATCAGAAAATCAGAAAAACTGATTGCAAGGATTATAAAACCTAAGAATTACCAAAACACGCTACCAAGGAATTATTTGCGGGCCTTATTAATTATTTCATTGAATGAACCTTCTATATGTCATAACGTAGGGGAACAAAATTACACCCAAAGTGAACTTAGATCTCCTTATGACTCCCGTGAGCGAGCATGACTGCCTGTCATCTCCACTTCAGGAGGCAAATGTGTGATACCGTATAGGAAGGCGGCCTGACAAGTACTTAGCCTCAAAGACCGATAGCACCACAATCACAAGACAAATTCACTATCCTGTAGTACATTCTCGAAGACGGCTACTGTCAAAATTTCAGCCTAATCGGACTCTTAATTTTGTTTTACCAGCATGTGCAAGCGGGCATGTCCGGGGATTTTCAGAAAATGGAGAAAGAGCAACATCAGCCAATGATTCGATTCTGAGTTTGGAACGGAAATTGCCCAACCAAATCATACAGCGTTTGGGTACTGTATACGGTGACAATTTTCCTGCAAAGGAGACCGTAAAGAAATGGTTTAGCTAGTTTCAACCTGGTCTCAATTCCCAATGTGCCCTAAAAACGTCTGCCACGAAAGATAGCCTAACGAAAATCCACGATATCGCATTTGCAGCCGGTTTAAGGTGCGCGAGATAGCTGAGACGATAGGCATCTCAAAAGACCGCCTCGGTCATGAGAAAGCTATTGGCGCGACGGGTACGACGTTCGCTCAATCCGAACAACCGTGAGACCTTTTCAGAGCAGTGATCTCACTTCGTCAAATAAACCTCTAAGATGTGAGTAAAACTATAGCGTTATTACTAAAAAGCGTTCAAACTTTGGATCCTAAAGAAAGGGATACAGATACACGATGCAGCAAATAAGGCGAGCTTTGCAAAATAGAGAGCTTGTAAGTTCAGCGACTTAATAGACTGGGGAGACCGCAATGACTATCTCTCTGAGTTTAAATGTATGTGAGAATAATTTTTCCACTTGAATAATATGAGGGAGTACGCGAAAGAAACCGAACTAATGTTTTGTTTGGCCGAGGTTTTTTAGTGCCATGTTCCCGCTAGATGCGGCTAGAACAATTATTTCCGATTTAGCAAGCCAAGCACTAGCTCTCAACAAAACCGGTTCGTTCCGTTTGTGTTGCGAATCCTTCAAAAACAGTTGTTTTGTATGCTCATCGTTTTTGCAATGGCTGATTCTCATTAACAAAGCGTATCGATTAACTTTTAATTCTTGCCAAGAAAACCTGGAACAGAAACTCTTGAAATATTAACAGCGGCCTACAAGGATGAAAATTTTGGAAACTCAAGTATTTCACTTGTTTTCGCGTTTCAAAAATGGTGAAATGTCAATGGATGAAAAAACCTCGCTCTAGTCGTTCACACCGAAAATGATGAAAAAATTCGAAAACTCATTCTGGAAGTTTGACGAAAAACTTTCGAAGAAATATAGGGTCTCCCAATAGGGACTTTCGAACTTTGACAGCTGAAAGCGGCCATATTGTTGAAGTTACATCTGTCAAATGGCTGTCGTTTATTCATTCTGCTTAGGCGAATCGCCATGGATGGATATAGCGTTTGATAACACGTGCAATTGATAAAATTGTTTTGTCAAAATGGGTGTTCTGTTCGGGCAACGTGCCGCGAACTTCGCGCATTTTACGGCCGCCATAATCGTCCTACTGAGTGGACTATTTGAGTCCATTGGATGGACAAATTGGATAAAGTGGATAAATTTTAGTCCACTGGTTGAGTAAACGATCAACCAACACGCGTCCGTCGGCGAAACGCAAGATCTGCCGAAAACATCACCGCTGTCCGTGAGAGTGTCCAGGTGAATCCGAGGCAGTTCGCGTCGTTCACAAGAACTTGACTTTTCAAAACATGGCGAATTTTGCGTCGTGACAAGGGGTTGCACCCGTAAAAATTAAACTGAGCCAGAAGCTGAAGGGAAGCGACCATGGACAACGACGTGTGTTCACTGAATGGGCTCTGTAGCAGTTGGCAACTGACCCTAATTTTCATCAAAAAATCATCTTCAGCGATGAGGCACATTTCTGGATAAAGTAGTATGTGAACAATCAAAATTGACAAATTTGGGACGATATCAATCCACATGAGATACAAGAGGGTTCAATGTATTCCGAAAAAGTCACTGTTTGGTGTGGATTTTGAGCTGCCGGCATCATCGGTCCATATTTCTCTGAGAACGACGTTGGCCAGGCCATCACCATCAATGCCCAGTGCTATAGGTCGATGATTCCCAACTTCTTTTGGCCTGAATGGGATTATAGGCACACCAACGACATGTGGTTTCAACAGGTCGGCGCGCTACTTGCCAAACAGCGCATGCCACATTCGACATTCTGCATGAGCGATTTGAGGTCATGGTCATCTCACGTGGTGTGATGTGGAGTGGCCACCGAGATCGTGCGATTTGACCCCGTTAGACATTTTCTTGTCAGGTTTTCTTAAGTCGCAGGTCTATGCGAATAATCCACCAACAACAGCAATCCTCAAAAGCAACATACCTCTTCCATCGGTCAAATTCAGCATGATTTATGCGCCATCGAAAATTCATGGAAAGTCATGGGAAATTGGACATTTCTGATGCGCACCACCCATAGAAGCCGCGGCGGACATTTGAACGATTTTATACTCCATACATAATGACATCGATAGGCCTCCCAAACGAATAACAAATTTCGATGATACACACAAAGTTTGTTTTATTTAAATTTAACGATAGAAAGCACTTAATGAAAGACCCTATAGTAGAGCTGTCTGGAGTGGCTTGGATTCCGGGGATTTCCACTGAAGATTTGATTTGAAAAGGGTGTCTTCCAAATTGGTGCCTTCACTGCTGGGGGCTCATCAAAAATAAAGACGCGTAGAAGCATGCTTTGCTTTGAATGAAGAATTTCGAAATGATCCAAATTTTTTTGTCCAAAGTCATTACAGGTGACGAGGAAGTGTTAAGTTCGCTTCGCACCAAAAAAAAACGTCAAAAACCAATGCTGGATTTGTTTTTTTGGTGTGGATCGACATCGTCGAAAGTTTCTTCCACAGGATCATACATTTAATCAAGCGTTCTACCAGAAAGTTTTGAAAAGATTTAAAGATTTGATCAACAGTTTGCGAAAGAGTTTGCAAAAGAGGAATCATTTGTGGCAGTTGGGAGCTGGTTTTTCCACCACAATAGCGCCTCAGCTCCCACAGATCAATCTGTGCGCCAATTTTTGTCCAAAAATGGCATGAAAACTATGCTTCGCTCGCCTTTATCACCCAACCTTGCCCCCAGCGACATTCTCTACTTCCCCGAGTGAAAAGACCTGAAATGAAAACGTTTTACCGACATTACTGACGTAAAAAAAACGAAAGAAGCCTTGCCAAGCATCACAAATGACGAATTCAAAAAAATGTTTAGAGTAATGGAATGAAAGATTAGACACGTTTATAAGTGCGGGCGGAGAGTACTTTGAGGGGGACTGAAAGTTTTTTATGTAAAGAATAAATACATTTTTTGAAAAAAAGGAAACAAGTTCGTTTTCTTTTGAGTACTTCCTCATACTTGTACTTTTATTATAATACTTGTTAGATTGTTCGCTCTCTTCAGTGACTCGCAACATTTTTTGGGACACTTGGCACTACGTTGACTTTCCCAAAAATGATGCCAAGTTTTTGAGTGACAAAAAAGTGGAGGACATTTACGCCTTTTTAAGGATTGGTAAGAAATACATCAAAACTGTAAAGTAGAGGCTGGAATCCAGTATAGCGACACGTATGGAATATAACTGAAAAGCATCCTTTAGGTTGAATCGTATTGTGTTTAGTTATTTGTGTCGAAGCTATTGATTTTCAAAATTTCTAATTTTTCTGAATTTCAAGTAACGCACGGCTGGTGCGAAAACGTTTGTCCCATAAATCCAATTAGTCTTGATCTAGTGATGTGACCCCGAGCAGGACTGTGTATTTACGCATAGAATTGATTCATGTAAACATCTATCTTTCGTTCCACAACAAATTCGTTGCTTATCATAGCTAAATTATCAATACATTTTCCTGGATTTTGTTTACTTTAGTCACTATCTATAACATTACAGAACTATATTTTTCTTAATCGTCCTTATCACAAACTGCCCATATAAGTGTCGACGCTTGTATTTAGACTTTACAATATTGTAACCGCCATAAATCGTTGCTCATGTGAATGAAATATAGCGAGAAAACTTGCTTATGACAATGTAAATTGTGTTAAATATTTTCATTAATGTCGTTGCTATTTACACTCGTCTCTATCTTCTGTATCTATTTGCGTTTGTATAAGTATTATCACTTCCGTTCGAGGAAATTCAATTTTAGTAGTGCATCATCGGAAATGAGTTTATGGGAATGGGTAACCTTTCGTTTCCTGTTTGGAAAAATGCAAATCTCTACTCAAATAACAGTTTAACATATACATATAAGTACGGTTGCTCGTTTCACGTTTTATTTTTATTGTATTTTTCCCATATGATAACATGAAAAGATGAATAGGTGTTTGTTTGAGCTTTGAAAAAAGCGGGAAACGTCCAAAGGGAGCATGTGGTCTTAGATTAGTTTTAAGGCTACAACTATCTATGATCAGGTCTTCCGTTTTCCTTTTTCATCATGTATTGAATGTAGCCTCCAAAAAACAAACTGAAAATCGACAAAAGAAAATTTAATTGCGTTCTTATCCAAACTTGTATTTGCGTGCACGTCGACAGGGAGTGAAAATGGTGTTAATTTGTTAGATATATACGATAGGATCGATTTTGGTCAAGAGTTCCGGTGCTAAGAAGAGAAATGTGTTAATTGTCTATTGTGCGCTAAAGATGAACATACAAAAGTAAAGAGAAAATATAAAAAAAGGCCAAAAAATTTTAATGTTTGTCCTAATTTAATTTAGAACAAATAAATGTAGTTCTAAGAACTTCATGATGAGCAATTTAAAACTTTCGCCAATCATTCGTACAGGATCTATTCAAAATAACAAACGTTGCTTAGATCCACAACCAAATCCCAAGCAAATTCTTATCACAATCTACACACATTTCAACAAAAACTCATATCTTTGATGGTTCGAAGTGAGTTGCATTGATGAATAAATTTATTATCAAAATGATGCTGATGGCGCTCAAGACGTTGGTCGTCTACGGTTTTAGCGATAACGCGGCGACAGTGCCAGCAATAGCCTTTCACAGCCGGAAGTGCATCTTGTTGATAAGAATGCGGTTGGAATAATGAGGACTTCATCTCAAAGTTGACTCGCATTCTGCAAAGATTTAATGGTAATTGGTACAATTAAGTGATTGAATGAGTATGATTTAATTTCATGTGAGGATCACGTGACGAAGATCTTGATTAAATATGTTAAGTGAGTGGCATCTTGGTTCTATGTGAAGAAAAAGGTATTTGGACGGTATTGACCAATGAATAATACGAGTTTGTCCCATGCACTTCTTGGTACTTGCATCTTCGGGTTTGTTCTTCTCTTCGTAGCTTCACGAAAAAATATAGCGTAACAGTCACATTTGATTTTAATAAACGTTCTAATGACATCTCTAATCGCCAAATGAGCTTGTAATCCCGGACTAGAAAGTCCAATAATCGTTATTGCAAAATGTACTTAAACACGGGACCTGATGCAGAGAATGTCAGCGATCTAACCACTTACCCGTTTCACGAATTTGGTAGCAGACAATAGCTAAAGGAAATTGTTGTGATGAATCCAATCCGATTTGCCAATTGGCCATTGCCCAATATGTTTTTCGGGAATCTACTATCTCTCTGACGTAGGGTTATGCTTTACTATACAAGCTTGTTCGTATGACGTGTTTAGGAGTGAAACAACGAATCCTTCTAAAGCTTCAACGGATTAGCTTCTCCGCCTCTTTACCAGCTCCCTTCGCGCGTATTTTTGATAAGTCCTGAAGTTCTATGAACTCTTGGAAATGTTCAGCCTAGCGTTAGTATTCCTTTTAGATTTCAGACAAAACCGTACACCATATTGGATTTAAAGGTGAATATCCTTGACGTTTATTCTTCAATAAATATATTTGATAATATTCACTCTTAATACGTGTCCTGATTTAATTTCTCTTGCCCTTATAAAGTGCTTGCATTGCTAAGATAAAGTGTGACAAGTATTTTTTGGGCGACATTTCCCTTTTCCCTGAAAATATTTGTTTCAAGTCATCCAGACCTGTCAGTTGGTTCAAGGATTTCAGCCTAAGAATAGCGTTCAGACTTAATTTTCGCTAAATATTTCTGAATACTTGAAGAAAAACGTTCCCTTTAATTGATAAATTGTGTATATTTACATTTTTAAAAAATTAATTAAATTTATTAAATTATTACAAGTTGTTAGTAAATTATAATAAGTTCCTTTTAAAAATGCGAGTTAAATTTATAGTTTTTCGTAATCTGTAATCGATTTTCGAACGATCTCGGTCGGTCTTCTTCAGCGATTTTTTTTACTTAAACTGAAAATATGTCCAATATGTGCTTAGCCCACACGAGAAAAACGCAAATTAGCGTTTTAATATTAAATATTATATAAATATTGTATTAAATATTATTATATATTTTAATATAAAATATTAAATAGCTTGATACACTTGACCTAGCCATGTTCCAAGTTCTTTAACCTACTTGAAAAATACGTTTTTTCGAGATTTTCAAAGTGGTAGCCATGGTCTTCCTCATTCGATTCAAATTCCCGCTCGGCGAATGACATATTCAAGTTTGGAAACCAACAAAACCACACGGGGCCAAATCTGGGATTGGGGTAGGAGTTTGTAGCCAAATTCGCCTAGTTTGACCGTGGCGAAGCAAGAGATGTGAGTCAAATGGGGCATTTTTTCTGCAATTCGGCGTCGAATGGGCCCAATAAAACGACAAAGTAGAGCTACTTGACCGAAAGCGGCTGCCATCGCGCCAACAGCTTCCTTATGCCCGATATTTCATGCATAAAATGACCGTGACAGTCTTATGAGCGGTCCCATTGTCTCAGCTATCACACGCACCTTCGCAGAACGGCGATCTGTCAATGCGCGATCGTGGTCCAAGCGCCTTTTGATTTGGCTACGCAATTTCTCTTCCAAAAACAAGAATCAAATCACGGACCGATATTGCTCTTTCATCAATTTTTGTTAAAAAGTTTCTAAATTTTGTAAAATCCACGGACACACCGACTTCAACACGCGGTCAAAACAAAACTTCGAGGCCCATTCGGACAGTAGCCGTCTACGAGAATGTACTACACGGTGCTGAATTTCTCTTGCGAAAGTTGTGCCATCGGGCGGCGAGGTCAAATACTTATCGGACGGTCCTCGTATACGAAGTCCTAAACTGCTTTGAGGGATCTTTTCTGAAGAGATGTCTAAAGATTACGTCATTGTGAAAGTGAAAAAATTCTAGACCGTTGCATTTACAACGATGCACACTTCTGATACATTTCTCAAGAGTGTAATTTACATTGTTAAAATAAAATTTTATTGGTGAAATCAAGAATTATTTTTGTTTTGTTTCTTCGCTCCCAATGACCACCTGGTTGGTAAACCTTCTCTTTAGAATTCTTCATAGATTTGCTGGTCAGCGTATTGAAATCGATTGTTTCGCAAAAATTCAGCTATATACCACCTACAACAACAACTGTCATCTACGAGCAAGCGAGCGAATGTCTTGCGATAAAAATGGGTCAAAATTCTTTTTTCATATCAAAAACAAAATCCAGATGATGAACCCACAATATCTTGGCAATCCACCAGCCTCACCTCTTCGACCTATTGTCTTGTAATTTTTATTTTGCCTTTCAAAGCTGGGTTTCAACGCTTTTCAAAGCTGTTTTAAACGTATCCAACACAATACAGACTACATAATTATTTCCATATGCTTGAAAGAATAAGCGGTCGAAGCAGCTAAATACACATATATTTTTGTATACTTAATTATGAGTATTTCGAGCCATACCTTGCCCCATTTCCATCAGCTTGACAAAACATTTTCAAGCCATTTAAGCCGTGTCCTATTAAACGCATTACCAAAACAATGCTACGATTTTTTATTATAGCTTGTAGAGAATGAGTTGATTTGTAATATCACATCACATTCTCATTGCATAAACATCTTCAAACTCAAGCCTCGTACACTCTACTGTTTGAATGTCAAGAAATGGCTTTGAAAAAACTGTAGCAAACTCCAAAATGTAATAAACCAAGGTTGAGTTAACGGTCACTTCAAAAAATTTCTTTGCTGACTTAGATGTAAATGATGTTTCATTTTCATCTTTATATCTTATTTCATGACAATTTCATTTCCTTTTGCGATCTCCAGGAACTCGCTTAGAATGACTTTCCTTTTTATTCATTTTCAATTATTTTCGAAAGTTTATCGAGCGAGATAAACCATGATGTGTACTGTGTCCATGCCAAGCTAAAAGTGATGGTCCAATCCTATACACAGATGTTGGATGGGTTTGTTACAGTTTTTTGCACTCCGTTAGTTGAGTCTTGTGTACCAGAGAGCAGTTGGGCCCGTGAATATTCGACGCAATAGCCAGTGCTGCGCCACCTTGATAACTGGAACCAACGTGTTCTGTTCATTTGCTCCTGTGTACGGCTGTATCTTCTCAACAGCTTCGAAATTCGAACAAGAAAGACTTTTACGCACGTGTTATATACGTGTTTTTAGGCGTTACTTATGAAAAAAATAAATCGATTTATTTTCCTGAGACGTTAGACAACTGCCGCAATCAGGTAGAACTTAGTGCGGTGTATGCCATTTTCTTTGATTTGGGTTTGGTGGTGTTATCCAGGCGTTAAAGTCTTTTATTGAAATTGGATGATAGTACTTTGTACATTTATCCAATAAATGAATCAACTCAAAGTTTCAAGTCTATTAGTTGATAATCCATAATTTTAAAAACTGATATTATATTTTTAACCAAAGGCAACCCAATTTCATTTTGATTACACACGTTCAGTTCAATTTCTGCAATAGATTTAATGAATTCGTTGCTACATACGTTAAATAGTTATTGATATCAGAGATATCTCGTAACAATTACAAGCTAAGCTCAAAAGGACTTCCCACGCATGAGCATGTACCTCCTCGGCAAGCAAATTCCTTGTTGATCACCACTTTTACGCTGGCTGAAACCATGACATCGTTCTAACGTTGTTAAGCACCTGCTGCAGGTGAAACCAATCTTTATTTTCGTTTGATTAAATTATTCAAATGTAAAAAAATCCCATTCAACCTACATCAACTCGTATGTGTACCTGAGCCATTCACAAAAGACTGAAGGCGTAAAACTTGCGAAAATAAATATCACCACCAGCAACACCAAAGTGCTACTAAAAACCATGCCAACAATTTGGTGGGTGTTTTAAATGTGACCGCCGCTAATTTCCAATATGAATTTTACCGACGCAAAACACAGATATAGATGGGCAGACCGCTCTCTAGGAAGGTTTTCGTTCATAAACCAGTCAACTCCAACGCGTTGATGAATGAAAAAATTCTCCAGTTCATGTCAAACCGCATCGCCCGCTGCCATCGAGACATTCCCTCAAAAGGATCCGGACCGCAGACCCGATTTAGAGTCCCAACATCTAAAAGCCGCCTCTGCACAAATTAATATTTTTTCGTTGCGCGCCAAAAAACTTTTCAAATTATGTATCTAGTTTAATTAACAAGATCTCAGTCAGATACACACGTAGACGTCCGTGCATCCGTCCGTCCGCATTTCTGTCACTTCCACTCGAGGTATCTATCTTGGCCCAGCAAAAGATACTCAACCAAAAGATACAGGCGATACAACCGCGAGCAAGTTAAGACTCTTACAATTAGTTCATATTATTCAATTTAGTAGAAAACCACACATGAAAATTGTAAGATAGCTGTGCGTAGGCGGGGAGATAATTGAAAATGCGTCCGAAAGCGTTGGAAAGCGTTTTTTGTTGTGGGTGATTTGAGACGAATGAATTGAGCATGATTAGCAACGCAGCTAATATATATATTTTTTCGGTTTAATTTTAATCTAGCCCACTCATCCTGTACATATTCACTACGTGCGAGAGACGTGTGATGTAAATAATAGTTGGTTGAATGCTCCTTTTTTTGGAGGAGGAGGAATTTATAATGTGTGAAGGTTACGCGAAAGACGAACAAGGTGTATGTAAATCGGTTTGTTGCTATTTGGCTTTTCCTGGAAACGTATTTCAATTGAGTCCGCCTAGAATATGATTTTCGGGGATCGTTTTATGATGTTTATAGATCTGAATTGTGGGTTCGATTTGAAATGGGATTTTATTTTTTGTTATGAGTTGTCTATAAATAGGACTCTGAATCAACTGATCAGCATTATAGATGTTGCTGATGATGATCGTGATCATGACGCTGATAATAAAATGGCGGAGGAGGAGGATATCCTCTTTGAATACTGTGAATTTGTTTTCTTCAAGATCATCAAAAAACCCAGAAATTTTTGAGTTTACTAGATCAAATACGATGGTTTGCGAAGATCTTCAGTACATGTGCAAAAAATACTTGTGATAGTGTCATTCAATTTGGAGTTAGTTCTAGTTACTATGATGAAATCAGCTACAGACCATGTCAGGCCTTGACTTCCAAAAAACCAAATCAAAGTTGACATGTTCACGAGTATTTCATATTTCTGATAGCTTCCGAATTCATATTAGGTTCAAACAGATTGTTGTCCGGCTTACTTTGAACGCCACCACGTTAAGAAAACCCAAATGTTGTAGTCTTTAGACAACAATTTTTCTATGCAACGGTTCCCAAAGTTGAGAACCACTGAACCCATCAGTCCATCTTGCTGTGATCGATTACTCTTGTGCGCAAGAATTCTTCTGAGGCAACAGTCCCCAAATAACTTACGTAAGTTGAGAACCACTGAATCCATCAGCTCATCTTGCTGTAATAAATTACTCCTTCAAGGTAATCTTGTCAAGCGTGAGTCTGCATTAACCACCTCAAGTATCTTTGGTCTCAAAAATGCGTCTTTCTTATGCACCTTACACCTCTGGTTCCTCAAGCTATCCTTGAAATTCCACAATGGACCGTGTTTTCGCATGAAGGTGTCCTACGCTACCCTTCCATCAAATTCTTGCGCAAATTATTATGTACTCAATTAATCCTATTTCACTTCGACTTCCCTAGAAATGTTATCCTTATCCCTACCGGAAAACTTGAAAAAGGCTCTCTACTGTCAAATGGTCCCAAAATGTTATACGTGAAGAAATTTAAATCAGATTTAAAAAGATCGTAGTCAAGCTTGATAAGAACCCTCCATCAACTCCCCAACACTTTAATATACCAGCTCGGATAAGGAAAAAGACAAACCACCTTGGGGAACTCTTTTGAGGCAGTAGTCTCCACGGTCAAGTACCACTGAAACCATCAGCACGTCTTGCTGTGATAAATTACTCCTATTTAGTAATGAAACACAAGCGTGAGGTTGAACAGGACACCTTAAGTATCGTTGGTCTCAAAAATGCGTGTCTCTTATGCACCTTAAACCTCTAGTTCCTGAATTTATCCTTGAGAAGCCCCAATGAGCCATAGCTCCATAGAGAGATGTCCTATACTACCCTTGCGTCATAATTCTGCGCAAATGACTATGCGGTTGGGCTCATGCTATTCCATTCTACCTTTTCCACGAATTTTATCTGTATCCCTGCCGGAAAACTTAAGCTCGGCTCATTAATGTAACATTCTCCAAAAAACAATATGCGTAACATTCTGAGGTCGCATTAAAATCCTGAACAGAAACATAAATAAATTCAAATACGCATGGTATTTCCGGGAAGTTCATTCAGAGTTCATTTTGACGTTGTGTTTTTATTTTGTGTTTCAAGTTTAAAAAATATTCAAACACATATTTTTATTTGCATGATATCCAAGTTGGAATAAGAACCTAAAAAACATGGAGTAATTCTATACTAGAAAAAAACTAACTCTTGCCTTGTCGCTATTAGCCACTGGCATATCTGTATATGCTATTAAAACATCCGCTAAAAGACAGCCGTGCATCTTCCAAATCCGATTAAAGACAAAACGTCTTCTAGCATCGTAAATTTTAAGTTGAATGTGGGAGATAACTGACACAAAATATTTGCATAAATTTTCCCATTTTGGTACCGAAACATGTAAAATCAATTTTAATAGTTTTTTTTTTATTTGTATGTTGGTGGTTTGGCGTTTAGAATGAAAAATGATCGTACTATTGATTGAGATACGAATGTGTGAAGATATTCCACGTAGAATTTGAATTCAAAATAAACTGAATGAAGAAAATTATTATTACTACCCTTACATTGCCCTCTGCACTCTAATACCCGATATTGTACAATTCTATCATGTATCGTCGCTACTCATAAATATTGTGTGAATTCCCTTTATTGTGCCAACTATATCAATAGCGTAAACACTACAAGCAAACTCCCAGTCTTATGGTATTCCGCTCAAATTTTCTACATTCAGTGGTATAAGCAAAACTTATTGTGTATACCATAATAATCTAATTAACAACAATATTCTCATTCATTAACGATTACTCACATTCACTATTGCACCGGAACAATTATTCTCATATGCAGTGAAACTCAGAGTACTAGCCATCGATACCTCTTCCTCCACCTAAATCGTCTAATTTCGAAGCTCTCTATCTTGCAAAGCTCGCTTTATTTTCTACATTAGGTATTCGCATCTCTTTCTTTGCCATTCCCCTTTTGTCTTTTGGCGTTTTTTAGTGATTACAGTAAGCTGATAAGATGAACGTTGTCCTTCACTTTACTACCGTACATTGGGTGGGCAAAACCATACTGTTAAAAAATTTGTTAGCCTCCTGTCCTTGACAAAATTTTGGTCGTGTAACAAATTGTCTACATTATTCCCATATTTATCCAAAATCCAGGAAGTATAAATCTTCGATTTTATATCCTATTTCGGCAATGGCGAAACGTCGTGAAACTTCATTATCACATTTTATACTTTAAAGTATTTAATTTATACACTTTTTATACTTTAAATAGAATCCACTGTTGCATATGCATTTCATTTCTCCAATAAAAGGTACTAAAGTCCAAAACTCTCTCACGTCAGCTGTGATGTAATTGTACATTTGTATTCGATTGCTTTCTTTCTCCCTCTCTTTATCTCTCTATCTACCTCTCTCACCCAACACCTCTAATGCTACATTACCTGTACGTGTCAATATGCTATTACTCCTTTTTTCTTCTCTCATTCAAGACAACAATCAAGTACCACATCTAATCCGAATATGTGATCTACCAATACATTATTGACTAATTCTTTCAACACGTACAGGTGTTGGCTTTGTTCCACAAGACTTTTTTGCCTCATATTTAATTAATTTACCAACGAAGATTTCCACTGTAACAAGGTCTACGATTGTATGGACCTACGTTTATCCCCCCCTGGTCTGTCATTAGACAGAGTGTATACATTGGCTCCTATGCTCAACTAACCTCATCGCGCCACATCTTCGCTTCATACAGCATTAACACTCTCGGATGACTTCGCTCAGACAGAGATGGAAGAAGCACAAGTATACATTTGTATCGCGTTTTCACCTAATAGCTTGAGAGAGAGGCATTTGTTTTACACATAAATGAGAGAGAAAGTTCACTAAACCAACTAAAACTCCACTTGTTATGTTTAAACACCATTAAATCGGCACTTTGATTGAAGTGTTAGTGCTGCATGTACTTACGCTATAATCTTGTGATGAATTTTAAGAAAGAACCATCTTTAGAAACAGGGACGGTGATCCCCCATTGAGCTAGTTTCCTTTCAGATAAGGAGGATTTTACAAACAAAAAAGTATCGGAAACGGATATGCAAGAGCAACGGTCTCGATTTTTTTCCCTTTTTTAAATATTCGCCAACGATTAGACTCATGTGGTAAACTGTTACAGTGCCAGGCCGAGTAAGGGAAATAATTTAAAAAAAAAGGTCATTCAAAAAGCGGAAAAAAGTAGCCGTTGCGTTTGCAATGATTTGAATTTCAAACAACTTTTTATCAATCAACTTTTGTTAAAGAAACTAATCGATAAGAACATAATTTTAATCATAATAATAACGATAGTAATAATAATTTGTGTGTTTGGGAATAGAAGACTTTTTACGCCCTGAGGAACTCCAGTCGCGACCCAACTACGGACCGAACTCCTCCCCTATCACACCGAGAATCTAGCCTAAAACTGTTTGTCACATAACTTCGGACTAGGCCTCATTGGTCTCGCCTAGCGGCGCATTCAGGTTAGAGGTAATCACTTGTTGAACGGGGATGGATGGTAAAAAAGGTAGATGTCAGAGCGATGCCATTCCCTGCGGTGCATCAGACGCGACGCTTCTGGTAGCTGAAACCTTTGAAGCTCATCGTACGAGACATTCCATAGATCCCGCCAAAGAATAGAACCTTGCGCCAACCCTGATGTAAAATACAATCTTCGCCGAGCTTCCTGTGTGTTATAGACGGGCGTCCGGTCTTCGATAACAATAAAAACAGTAATGGTAATCATAATAATCAAAACTTTCGAAAATCCAAAAAATCGAGTCCGCCGAACTGCGATAAAGTTCACAGAGCTGCGATAATGGCAATTTCCAAATGAGATTTCTTGATAAGTTTCTTTACAGTCGGTTCTAGTTAATATTTTCTTTACATTTCTTTTAACCGCTCAAAAGTACGGGTTCTAAATTTTATATTATTGGTTATTTTAAAAATTTTATTACTTGATATAAATCCAATAAGGTTTTCTACGTTAATATGCTTTCTTTAATGACCCGAGTTGAAATGTTTCAAACTTTTTCAATTTCTTATCATAATTTTGACTCTACTGGCACTGTATTAGTTTTTCATTCAAGTCAAGTCGTCAGCAAATATCAAAAAAGGAAAATTCCAAGACCGTTGCTTTGCATTGGTGCCAACTTCAGACAGCTCAACCGCAACGGTCTTGATTATTTTCACTTTTTGACTTTTGTAGCGAAGCAGCGAAGAAGCTGAAGATCAATCCCGCGCCAAAACCATGCAAAAGTGACATGAAACGGTGGGCCAAAAGTATTTTTGGCCTTGGGCTGCTAGATTTATTGTTCTTCTTGAGTCATGGATCAACCGAAAACACGTAAAGGTGAACATCTATCTTTTGCAGTTTCTAACGGGACACCGATATTACCGCGAATATCTTCACAGAACGGCAAAAGTCAGAACACTTTTTCGTTTAATTTGAGCTTCTGTTAGTGACAAATTAGGGACTCCGTCCTGAAGTAATGCTCGAGCGTTTCCAGGGAGAATTTTAGTCCCAACAGTAGCTATAAGTATAACAGTAACTATGCGAGTCTCCCACTCGCAGACATGTGAAGACTGTCTAGAGTGTGATAGTTATGTTTAACTTCCATTATTAAAAAAAAGCCAAATTGAAACAGCGGTAGAAACTGAACTTTTGTCTAACGTCAGCTGTCAAAAAGGGGCCAAACCAAATCCACAACCCGGAAATCAGCCTCGGCAAATTGAGGCAGGGCGTAAAACATGTGGCACTCTCCAGCTTATTGGAAGTGTTTGTTTTTGTAGTAGGGAAGTGAAGACTATATACGCCCCTAATTAAAGACTCCCAGGCTCGCTCACTAAACGCGTCCCTAAATCAACCTCAGAAGCTAGCCTGGAAATTTCTGACACATTACTTCGGGCCAGGTCTCGTGTTTTTATGCTCCATTACAAGGGCCTCCAGATTATATGGATAACACCTATAGTCGTAAGGAAGGGAACGTTAAAATAACAGCTCCATCTTCGACGCCCCCTAACGCTCCTTTGTTCTTTTTTTAAGTGTCAGGACTGTCCCAGCATAATGTGCCACGCCACTCCATCTGGTAATCGGTTTCTTCGGCTAAAGTTTCCTGGAAGAGCTGTTCAATTGTTTACTCATGTTTAGGAGCAACCGGCTTTGCTTTGAAATCAACTTTACCTAAACATACGAAGAAGAATAAGGAAAGGAGCAGGAGAATTGTCACATACACGATGAAGACCGCTCAGTGCGAGCTTACAAACCGATCGCCTTTCTGCGGCCATAAATATGCTGCCATTTTGTAGTGGCTAAAGATTTTGCTTTGAAATTTTAAGGAGACATTCCTGAGATGTTGTCGAATAAGTACGAACATTTTCGAAAAATCGAAAAAAAATTCGTCAGCTGTCTCCCTTGATTAATTTTGGCATTTAATTTGAATTATTTATTTTAAAGTGTTTGTCTAATTTTTAATAATAGAAATAGTTCATTTGATACTGCTCAGGCCTTGTTTATATTTTTCTTGTTTTTTGGTTTTAGTATTTTATTTTTTGACGATTTTTTAATTTATTTTTTATTTAATTTATAAATTTGAATATTTTTTTTTATTTTATTTTATTATTTTGTATATTTCGGCGATTTTTTTTTTTAAATACAATTTCCTACTCTTCCAAAATTTAAAGCACAATTAAAACACGTTATTGCCACTAAATAATTTTTATTTCACCGCATATGATAGATAGTGACATGCATGAATAGCATATATGGCATACATTCCCGCCTTTTCCTGCTACAACTTCCATTTCCTCCCTTAACATTTCATTCCCTGTACATGCATAATTTTTTTTCTGTTATTATTCTTCCTGTCTCTTCGTCTAAATGGAGAACTTCCTTCCGCTCTTTTCGTTGTACAATTCCTTTCCGACATCAATAACAACAACAGCAACAATGATAACAATTAATACTCGCTACTAGAGTATATGCTGAAGTTCAGTTAAATCTGGTCGATATACATTGGACCTGGTCAGGTCGGATGGTGGTAGATTGACCAGCAAAGAACCATATACACGTAGATACCAATTTTGAATGAGAAAAAATGTTAAGCCATTGCTTTCCTTGCAAATAAACATTAAAATCGAATAAAACAACTTGGAAAAAAATTGCCAGGGACATGTGAATATATCACGGGAACGATACCGAAAGATGTCTCACATACGCAATGTGTGCTGATAAGCTGATAGATAGACACAATATACTCATTAAATATTCCCTACATGCAGCAGATATGTGAAATTTCTACGGAAAATATAGAGATATGATAGCAACAGTGTATGATAGACTAGTTCGGATAAACGTGTGAAACAACTCAGAGGAATTGCAATCACTCTTCATAGCGGCAAGAATCTGCAGCATTGTCCTTGTATCAATTAAGTTTAAGATAAAATATCATAGGATGAACGCTGGACAATTACTTTCCATTGCTACTGTTCACATATGAGCCCTAAAGTCCTATGCATACTCCTATTAAATATAGAATAATGTATATCTTTCATGAAATTCCTAAACTATTGTGCATGCATGTATCGCTGAACTCATTTATTTATGAAAGTTTGAGTTTTTAATTCTTTTATTTTTGAATTCCATTTCCAGATGGCTTCCATAGTTTCCGGGATGCATTTCCGGAGTGGTGTGAAGAGAATAGTTCAAATCAAGACATGGAATCTAGTCGCGGTACAACACAGACCGATCAATTAATGGGATTAAGGTAATGGTTGTTAATTAGATGATTTTAAATGAATTGAATTCAATTGAATTGATGAATCGGTTAGTGTTATTGAATCATCAATTTCAGAGAGGTACGGGTAAGAATAATATATGTTTTTGGGGAGGTACTACATCCTGCTGGGTTTGAATAGTTTAAATTGGCCGGAAGATATTGGTACTAATTGTAGATTGTTGGAAATTAGGACGGATGGGTAGTAGTTGAAATAAAGCAATCGAAGATATTACGGGCGGACAGGGAAAGAGAGAGAGACAGAAACTGAGATACTGTAACCTTATGTAGAAGCTCTAGACATTACTGCAGACACTACGAGTTCTAATTTTGTGTTCATTCACCGAGTACCATACTGTCTTTGATTGATTTTATTGGGAATTCTATTTATGCATGGTTGAAACGTTGTCTGGTGCCCCTCATTTAAAACACTCTTATATGTATGTTTTCTGTTACAAACGAGCCAAGCATGCTCGTCCCAGGATGTATTTCTCATCAATTGCCTGGAATATATTGTGCCATTGAGCAGCGCTCTGTGCTCCCTTACATTATCCCTTCTTCGGAAGTTAACGATTATGAAGGATATAAACCAAACAATCCATTCGTGCATACTAATTTTCACCAATTATTTAGTAAATTTTTTATTGAATAAATAAAAAAGAATATATAGGGTAAGGTAAAGCACAGCGTTACATGGGCTACAATGTTACAGTGCAAATATTTCAGTTCCTGTCATTCAGTTTTATAATGTTACCATCTTTGACACTTATTGACTCAGTTTCAACCTCGTTCTATGGATAAAAAAGAAATAACGATCTCGTCTGATGAAACGTCAAAGTTTTTCATTTCTTTCTTGGTCTTTTATACATTGGTAAACGATTGCAATTTTCGAGGGACCACCAGCATTCTGTCCATATTTTCGTGCCATGGCTCTGTTTGCGATTCGAACGATTCTGTAATAAACGTCAAGTTCCAATCCCGCAACGCTTGGGAATTGCCAAAAAGAAAGAAGAGTTTCCCCAAGATATCACGTTCACAGTTTAAACTATAGCTCAGTAACAGCCACACACATGACTGATTTAGCGAAGGTTATCAATACCATGAGGAGGACATTAAAAGCTACGATAACAGAAGTGGCAAAAGAAGTTCCATCAACCAAAATAAATTTTAGAATGACCGGCACGACACCAAATGCAAAGAAGCAGAGAATAAAAGTAACCTGTTGTATGAAGAGTACATTCAGAGACCGACCTGGGCAAAACAGGACCGCTACGCTCCCACTATGCTCCCCTAGAACAAGTTAAAGAAGTTTGCCGAAAAGAGATGCGGCTAACTATCAACGATAAGATCCAACTGTTGAACGAAAATTGTGTGGAAAAAGGAAAGAGCATAACCACAACTCCAAAATAAACCTCTTCAAAACTTCGATGGTACGTGTCAGAGCCAATTTCGGGAAGGTGTTTTTGTAGTAGGCAGCTGAAGGCTATTTACGCCTTGAATGTGAGACTCCTAGACGCCTAATACTTCTGGCCCACCCACCTCAAACACCTGCCCATGTCAACCTGAGAACCTAGTCTATAATCGTTTGATTCAATACTTCGGCCCAGGCCCACACTTCACTCGTGTTCGTATGCCAAAAACGAAAATATGACGCTCAACGAACTCAAACGGGCGTATGCCCTTATCAAACCACTGAGAGAAGGCTTCAATCCACGCGTTTGAATCGAGTTTATATCTGACTTATCCTCTATCATGGATAACTTTTTTTGTATATTCCATAGTTTTTCGCAGAATGAGAGAATGTGTCGCCTTTCATGACAACCCCTTTCATGTGATTATTATATTCATGTATTTAGGTAGGTTTTACTATGTTCTAACGCGATTTTGAACTGTCAGAAAAGAAGTGACAGAAGAGAGAAGCGTCATGCATGGTCTACATCATTCTAATAAATCCCTTGTCATTTCATTAGAGAAGAATATCACCTTTTCTAGAAAATGTCATGCCTGGATTATATCATCGTTTCTATCTTTATTTTCAAATTTGACGGGAAGCCACTGCTCTCTCAAATGGTCTCAAATACTTCAGTTTTTCAGAAGCAGCAACTTAGCAGTAGATACTATATACTACTATTATAATATTAATCTTGGTAAATATGATGCTATATGCAAAGAAATAGACCAAGAGCTGAAAAAATAGTTTGCTTCAATTTGTTTCCTAAAGCAATGTTTGTCTCCATTTTTCATAAGTAGCCAGTTTCATTTTCGCATTCTATTCGTACAAATAAACCATATCTTTTCATTTTTGCTGGGTTGAACGTGCAACACCTCAGACCAATTCTTCGCCAATTCCTTCGTCCAATGCAACTATTGCTTTGGTTTCATTGTGTTTCTGAATTTATTCAGGATGTAATTCAACACAGATTGAATTTTGAAAAGTCTCCCCGAGCGATTTGTCCATTTTCGTATTACCATTGAAATGCCAAAATCACCATATTTGTCAAAATCGGCGGCTCATCGGTTGGACAAATATTGGGGTGAAATCAGAGGCTCTGTGAAACAATAATCTTTCCAGCGATCCATTCAGTAATTAGGTCAAGGAATTTCTTCATGTCTTTTGGTGTAAATTTGATTGTTCTTAATGGTATTGGCGGTTCGGGGTTTGTTTTATTGCGTTTTGATCATTGTAAAAAATTTCAAATAATTTATCACAAAAAAATAAATCGGTCATTGAGGTTGCAGAGTCACACGCAGAGATGAAAATATAGTGACGCTGAGTATTGACTCTCTGATCCACTGACTGATCGAGCTAAGGCTGGGGAACATCTGCCGTCCTCCCGAGTCCCTTGTTCTAAGGAACTCCAACGCAATGTTGGTTGATATTGTCGAATAATTTAATTGATCGGTTATGATTGTCAATTGTTTCTATTTAAATGCCTTTTCATGTGTCAAAGATTCTGACGCCGAATGGAAATCAGAAGATTTTCCTTATTCCCTTGACTTGGAAGGTTTGCAATGCTTTTTTGTCTGTCTGGATCGGTTCCTTTTGCAGTACTTCCGTATAGTAGTCTAGGTTTTGTTGCAATTGTGGCGTGTTTACTTTGATTTTCTGTCTAGGTTATGAGTTTATATGAAAGATTAAAAATGTTCCATTTAGAAATAGAAGACAACCTCATTCACAGGATTGTCACGGCTAACCTTGCAATATCCTGATCAGTCCAATTTTTCAGTACACTGAAAGAATGAAAGATGGCTGCTGACACTCTCCTTCGTCTTAACGATATAGCTGGAATAAATATTTTGGCGAAATTTAGGGCAAATAAACTGATCATACATAATATTGGAAACTATAAAATTGGAAACCCATAAAATTGGAAACTATAGTGAATAGTAAAAGACTGTCACCTAAATATTCTAAATTCAAAAATCTCACAAAAAATTACATTTACTCATTTGAGTACTCATGTTCACAATTTCCTTATTGTTCGGAAGTTAATAATATAGAGCAAGAAAAAACGTTTGTTCTTTTTCTACAACACATTTTGCTATCGTTTCTTCCCTTTTCCCTAAGTGAAAATGTGTATGTATCCGAAATCTTTTTTGGGTCACTGTGAATATTTAAATATGCAAACTAGAAACTCTGTGTCAAATTATTTGACATCGAAAACCAGGGTGTTAAAAACGCAGGCTCTTTCGTGATCCATCCGTATCAGACGGGACGCGCGGCACGAGAAAGCTCTTGAAAGGTCCTTAACGCGTTAATAAAAAAAAGCGAATTTTTAGAGACTTTAGAAGCTGATTCACCAAGCAGCGTAAAATGTTGATTTGCCCGATCATTGAATGAAATAAAAGAAAGAAATTATAAGGAGCATTCAAATCTAAATGAGCTTTTTCCAAAAATGAATTTATTTTAAATTTAAGAATAAAATACATTTGATAGTTATTTTTCTACATAGTTGCCCCTCCTTACCAATTCATTTTTCCCATTTAACAGGAAGGTTTCTGATGCCTTTTTTTGAAGAAAGACTTCGAGCAGGTATCCTACCAATTGCTCACAAACTGCTCAACCTTTTGATTGTTTCCTAAGCGCTCTTTTCCAGGTGCCTCTTGAGGGGCCAAGCATAAGAAAATCACATGTTGCAAGGTCGGGCCGTATGGACAGTGTTTAAGCGCAGTCCACTGCATTTCAGCCAAATTTTGGGTTTCTAGAGCTGCAGTGTGTGGTTTTTCATAGCCATGTAGAATCAACACGTCTCGGATGATCTGACGGCGTCATTTTGACTGATATGCGGCTCGAACCTGGCCAAGGCGGCCACAACAGTAGGCAGCGTTTATTGATTGACGATTGTGATGAAAATGAGTGAGTGAAACTCCTTGAGAGTTACAAAAAACCTTTCTGGCGTGTGACAAGCATGTTTTGACTTTTCGTGGTTCTGGCTACCCCTTTCTTCTCAACTCCATGCTAGTCCTTCTCACTTTCGTTTCGTTGCACGTTACAATGCGTCGCAAGTAAGCCTGCTCCTCATCTTGAAAACGAGCAAGAAACCTCTGATAAACTTCAACTCTCGACTTTTTGTGTTCTTGAGTAAGCAGACGTGGAATCCACATCGCCGTGATTTTTCGAAATTAAATGTGGTCTCGGACGATGTTGTAGACACTTCCGAGACTGCTTCCCGTTTATTGATTGCCGCTGCATAAGCGCGACGATTCCTTTCAATAAGTTAGCGAACAGCGACAACATTGTCAGGATAATGCTGGAGCTTGAGCATCTTCGGTGAGCAACATATACTAGTTTGTCATGCGTTTCTATAGATTACACAAATCAGGCTTTCATTCAAGGCCATGAAAGTACATTCTCTCCAAACTGGGCACGCAATCCTGAATTTCAGCCTGCCTAACGCCTTCTCTCGTTTGAAACATTTTTATTATGCGTTGCACAACTCAAGGATCACATTCTCTTTCGATCATTTTGATGAGAACTAACCGGTGGAGCCATCTGGAGGGGATCGCCCAACCCACCACACTTTATAAAACCTCAGAAGGGAAAATCTCATTTAGATTGGACAGCCCCGCATATTTGACAATTTTTCTATACTGGGTAGCTTTTTCTTGTAAATTCAAACTACGCAATCCGTAAATTATGATTCAACGAAATTCATCAATGTACTTCAACTCTCTCCAACTTGCCCCGGTTCCTTCATCTGGTACAAATCATACTCTAAAAACTTTAGTAATCCGCCTACTTCCTATAGCATGAATTCAGGATTCGTAATAGGAATAAGCTTATAAACAAATCATCATACAGAAATCAATCAATTTTTTAATTTTTACACTGAATAAACAAACATTGGCACGAATTCGTGTAGGCTGTATGCAATAATTATATAAATACCAGGATGATCAATTGCCAATGCTTCACAATATTAAAAGAGAACAAAATTATTAAAACAATGTTTACACGATCACTAACTAATTGTTTATTTATCTTTTTCACTTTCTTTTCATACACTCAAATGATATGCCGCATGCGTGGAATGGCGTATTCCTTCTTCCGCCTGGTGCAATTACACACGCGTCCGTTTGGCTATATTCTGTATACGTCTCGTTGACTTCGTCATCATCATCCTCGTCAATATCTTGGGAATCTTTTGCAACAAAACATATCGCGTCTAACCAAAAATAGATCGTTACGAATATCAACACCACATTCTGATTCAGCATGTAGCAGCTCAGCAGAATCATCAGATTGCGAGAGTACAACACATCATCAATCAAATGAAGCTCCAGTGGAAATAGTTCCGGGTGTATATCTGGGAAATGCACTACATAGCAGCGATTCACAAGCGTTAGAAAAATATAATATAAAAGTGAGTAGAAGACGCAAAAAATAAATGATGTCATAAGTTGTACGTAAAACTGGATGGCATTGTTGCTGGCTTGCTAGTTGGCTGGCCTTTTATCTTGTTTCTCTGGGTTTTGTTTATCCATAGTAAAGATGCTACTAACGGTACAATTGCGTTTTTGCTTTGTTCTCCACATGATGCACCAGATATCTGCAGCATACATGTAAACGATTGAAGTTTCTAATGGGTCATTTCTGTTTGTTCTTTTTGTAGTACGTCCTGAATGTGACATCAGATCTTCCCAATGTTTTTGAGGCTTCCGGTGGTATACAGTATTTAAAAATTCCAATCACAGATCATTATTCACAAGATGTTGCCATACATTTTCCCACAGCTATTAAGTTTATAGGTAAGTGATTAAAATGGATTGGAAGTAGTGACCATTGAAATGATTCCTTTTCTCCGATTATTTACAGAGGATGCCCGAGCGACTGGCTCAGCGGTCCTTGTTCACTGCCTGGCTGGCGTATCCCGATCGGTAACGGTTACTCTAGCATACCTAATGCATACAAAGTCACTATGCCTAAATGACGCTTTCACATTGGTGCGCGATCGTAAGCCGGACGTTGCGCCAAATTTCCATTTTATGCAACAATTACATTCGTTCGAACAACAACTACTGAGTAGTAGTCATATTCGAACTTTAATGCCAAATAGTATGCACACAACAGACGATGACGATAATAGTGGTCTTGGTGGAAACAATGGTTGTGGCGGCAGTTCAGGCAGCAGTAACAGCAATAGCATGTCAATATGTCAACAATGTCCAGCATCCCGTGCAACACATCATCATCATCACCATCGACATCACCACCATAAATTTCCCACCCACTGTGCATGTACAACGGATAGCGATTGTAAATGTATGCAAACCGATTTTTTGACGAGTGCATGTAAAGCAATAGGTGTATCACCCGATTCGGGTATTGAATTCGATCGGTGGACACCGTCGGAGAGTGGGTTAAAATGAGATGAACTTGTAGGGAAGAGTTTTGTCATGCCGTCTCCAATACGTCCTGATCCCGAGCCGATTGATTCGGGTGATTGTGCTATGCCGCAGCACGAACAATCAGACGATATCAGAGGCGAGACGTCAACATTCCACTAAAACTGCTGAAGCACCACAACAAAAATATTAGGAACATCGACAAAAATCGAGGATATTTTTGTTAGATTTCGGTATTTTTAGAAACAATGGAATTGAAGACGACATGACAAAACTATTCCCTACATGTCAATATGTGATGATTAGCGAAGAAGCGTGTGTGTATGTGTATATTCATAAGAAATGAAACAAAAGAACACAAAATTTAGTCCTAGTTCAATTTTTCCGAACTTTAACTTATATTCACTTTTGTATTAATAGTATATTGAGTAGTAGAATGCGTTTGGAATGTGATTTTGATGTGATCCTGTTCGTGGTTTAGGTTGGGAGGTATACGTACATTGACGCCATACACAGATCAAACCAGTAGACGATGCAGATGATTAAGCCAACTCAAGCTCCTTGTTGGATGCTGTTGCTCGTTGTTTCGTTGAAAAGACTGGTGCAAGCAATGCTGTCAACATACTAAACATATCTATTAGATAAAAATCGAAATATATTTCAATCTATGTTAATGTTACGCTGAAGGAATACTCACGAATGAAATAGCGCTTCCAGGAGTTGAGTAAAGCCTTCACTGCAGCCTAATTTAGGCCAAATCGACATCAAGTCCGACTGTATTGCAGAGCAAGAATAAAAACGTCATCACACCATTCAACTTATGCTAAATAATATCTGATCAGTGATTGTATTTCCTGTGTCGGAAGAATAATAGATAATCCTGGCAGGCATCAAGCACTTCAAATTGGTCCGCAATCATGTCAAGCACGTTGATCTTTAACAGTACATTTGAATCGACTTGAATGTCGAAGTTTCTCGCGTTGCAGATATGTATTGGATATGTCCTCAAAATGTGAGTACAATCGCCTCTTAATTTCGATTACAGTTAAGTTTTGTACAAAATTAGTATTTCGCGTGTTAATGCCTAAGTGACTGTTTCACCATTATTTATTTGAGGTGGATTTAAATGCTGAAGTTTTAAAACTTCTGCACACAGATTATGGTTCAAACAGATATACAAAATAGCCTAGAAATTAAACTATTCGAACTAATCTTTATTTTGTGCCCAGTAAAGTAATATCCGTGTACAACTCAAATCTTCTATGGTTGCCTGTAGCTTGTGTGCGATCTAAAAAAAAACATTTGTGTCTTTTCGGACACAAATGTGTCTAATGTGCTATTTGCTGCAACTTTAAACGAAGTATAAATCGGTATTGACTTCTTCAAATTTTGGTCTATTCAATGAACCTTGGATTGTAATCGGTAAGAGCACTCGCCTTCTATGCAACAAGTTCCTGGTTCAAGCTCCACCGGTAGCAGTTGCAAAGGTAGATTAGCTGACTGTCAGTGGTGAGGCAGTTTTAAATAGTGTAACGTTTTCAGGGGCCACATACCACTCAATCCTTTGCTATACCTCACTTAGCACTCTACTGATTCCATTTACACATGACCTTACCAAATTTGATGATGTGTGACTGATAGTTCTACAATTCAGGCGTATACAGCTTTGCCCTTCCTACCACAATTACAATCGGACCGCCAGTTGACTTTTTCATCTTATTACACATTACTCTACCCAGTTTGCGCAAATGACTTAGATGTCCTAATTTTTTAAGTCTTTTGCCAATCCTAACGCTACTGCCAATTCTTATACACAAAATTTCTTGGAGGCAATAAGGATATAAGGGTAAACTACCTTACAATCAATTCCCCACTCAATTTGGGAGTCACATGTTAATGTCCTCATTTCTAAAACCTGCTGTCTTTATTATATCCAGCACTTCTCAGAGTCAAAATCAATTTATCGGTTGGTCAACTCTTTGGATGAAAAGTGGTATAGGTTGATCACTGCTTTCCTCCTGCTCTTTTTTTCCTTAATTGTATTTTGCAGACTGCTTGGGCAATGCACATTTTTCGTTTTCAGTCTTTCCTTATTTTATCCTCCTTTTTTCATCAGTATCTTGATCATTTTATGGAACATAGCGTTATGAGTCGTCCTGTTTTCTTTTTATCAATAATTTGATTTGCTCGGGATATCTTCTGTCCTTCCGATAGATTTCAAATTTAACAAAAATAATCGTATATAGTCGTGAATTTGATCTTCTCAGGTAAACGTAACCGTCAAATATTTTCTTTCAACTCCTGCAGAAAGCTAAGTTAAAAATTATCTTCAAAATTTTTCTGACATATCAATTTCATCTGTAACAAGACTACAAGGATGTCAGTTAAATGAGAAAATATGGCCAATTAAAACAATTGCTCTTAATACAAAATGAGTTTCACTTAGATTTGGGGTTTAGCGAAGCACTTTGCACGTCTTTCAATACAACATGAGAGAGTCGTAACACATCCTCCAAGCAATCACGACAAGATCAGACGGAGCTAAAGACGGTACTCATAATGCTTTAGTAGAATATACGTTTGCTTTTTGCTGCTTATGATTGATTTCCAGGCTTCCATTAAAAATCAAATAATTAAAAATTGATTTCAGTATTTCTGAATTATTTTATTTGGTTGTTTTGTTGTTGTACAACTTTTTTCTCATATCGGTGCCAATTTGGACTTATTAAAAATGTTTGAGTCTTAGGCTGGTGTAAAACTGTTTACTTATTTGTAACTAAAGTCACAGAAGGTATATAATTTCCTTCATCTGAATTGTTTCTCCTTGTGGAAGTGTCTCGTATTGTATGTATTTATCAATGTGAAGGAAATATGCTGAAGGAAATCTTGCAGAAGGTCTAATAGAACGATGTTATGTTCCCTGGATTTTTCACACATTTCTCTCGAAAATATTTTATCAACAGTCATTCGCTCAACTCTAAAATCTCAATGCTTTCTTGCTTTTCCTTGAGCGTGATGATGATTTATGATTTTAATTTTAAAGATAATGCACAGTAAGCCCATTCGACTACAGCCTTAAAAAATGGGTTGAATATTTTAGCGTACAGTAATGGAGCTCGTATGTCACTTTTTTTACCTCATAGTTCGGCTTATATTTGTACATTAAAGTATCTAACGTGATGGTTGATATATTTCTTGGTGGGCTGCAAGCATACTTGCTTGTACTAAATTAGCTAAAATGTCTTTGGATTGGGGATCGAAAAAAGCAATATTTTTAGTGCAGAAACGATTTTATTCTTCGACATAATCTCCAATCTAGAGTAATTCACTTAGTGTAACGATCTTCCAACATTTCGATGCCTTTGTTATAGTGTTCCGTGTCAAGTTCCTCAAAACCGACATTTGTTTCATGTTCGATCTCCTCATTTGAACGAAATCTTTTCCCGGTAAGCTAATTTTTCCATCGGGAGAACAGGAAATAGTGTTTGGGGCTTTATCGGGCGCATACAATTGTCGATCAGCTACATGATAACGTAATTCCTTAAATTTATCGGTCTTATCGCGAACCGAAAGAGCCGGGGCGTTGTTTTAACGAAACAAGATTTGTTTATTTGCTAAATTATGTCGTTCAGACTTGATTTCACTACCCAAACGATATAATAATGCACAGTAATATTGTTTGCTGATTGTTTTTCCATGATGAAGATAGTCTATGAAGATTATACCATGTGCATCCCGAAAAATAATGGCGTGAACTTAACTATCTGATTGTTGTGCTTCCAGCGGCTTTCACCGGGCAAAACCATTCCGCCGACTGGACTCAAACGTTCAGTGATGAATCCATGTTTCCTCCTTTGTTCCAAATCTTCTCGAAAATTACATCTTATTGTTGCGCGATAGCTGCAAACTTTGCTTTGCAAGACGAACACATTTTGCTTTCTGGTCATTTGTTAGGAAACGCGGCATCCATCAAATGCGCACAATTTTCGCATGTGATGAATGGTGTGTCCATCTGAGACTTATCTGAGACTTCAGCTATCTCATTCAGTTTAATTCTCCATGACTTTTTTTATCATTTCCGAAGATACTGCAACATTTTGCCTTCCCGATCGCGAGGCATCACTGGTGATCGTACGGTCACAACAAAATTCAACAAAACCAATATGTAATAGTTGAATATGGATGGGCAGATGTATTATAACATTTATCAATCCGTGGATTTGTTTGACCCTTATCAATTTCCATAAAAAACAATGTTTTATCAAAACACGAAATTCAATTTTTTCGACTGTTTACAAAAATTCAGAGGTAACGTCACTTTGAAAGCTATAACTTGAAAATAAGTAAACCAAATGTCATGAAATTTTGACAGGACCTAAGTTAAAGTTGGTACTCTACTAAGAGCAATTTGTGAATTTGTGATGCCATCTGTAAGTCGGGCCAAACACTTTTTGGCTCATGTTGTACAGAACTATTTTTAAACATTTTTACTGAATTGTATTGAACAATGAACCACTAAATAAACACTTTAAACCAGGTGAAGAATTGAAATGTCGCTCTGATATGAGGGAATTGTTTAATCAAGCCAACGTATGCTTGTGGTCTTTACGAGAAATTGATCTGTATTATAATTAGCATCATGGCGCGTTGATGGAAGTTATTACAAGCCTTTTTTCGTAGAGATTAAGGCGGCTTGTTTGAAAGTACTTTCGTTACGCGATTTCCATGGCATCGAAGCTTCGATGGAACGCTGTTCAAATATTACAATCAATTTGTCACTGGTAGTGTAGTCGATGAACTGTTCGCCATGTTCGCTGGAGTTGTGCTCTGCAGTCGTTTCCCTATTTACCGTAAATTTTCCAATTTTCTAGCATCGAAGATTAATTAAGTTTTTTTATACGATTGGAATTTGTCAAACCTATTTTCCATTTTACTGAAACCTTTATTCTTTGCTTTATTTTCGTTGGAGCTAAGAGGCTCTAGTCTGTGCTTCCCCGTCGTATAACAATTGAACCTCTGTTTTCCAATTTGATATAGTGCGTGTTTGTCAGGAGACTGACGAATCACCTCCTTGCTATATTTTCATTGGAGTTTGAACTTCTTCTTCTTATTGTGCTTCTAAACATCCTTTGTGCCACTTCATTTGCTACGTTAGCTTCGAAACCCTTAGTTACACACGTGGACAAATTATTAGACTCAAAGAGGTGTTTTTCTTGAATTCAGCATGAGTACGAAAATAAAAAATGATAAAATAAAACTAGAAAACCACATTTTGATATTGGTATGCAATCCTTTGGTAAAATTTAACTCTATTATAACATCTGGAACGGTTTCAAGAAGAGTCTTATAAATCCTTTTCATGTGTCTTTCACGTGTTTCATGTGTCATCATTCTGCCAAATTTCATTTAGGCTCTCAATTAAGAACCTCCTTGTTTTGATAATGCGTTGCCCGATATTCATTTTCACAACTTTATGGGAGTCGTTCCGGGACGGCTTGCTGACCAGGAAAATAATTTTATTTTATTTGTGGTCAAGAAATTTGTAACTATTCGAGCCTTGAGACAAGGTACATACGAATACAATCCTGATTCGCAAACTCGCGAAGTCTCCAATTTGTGGAAAAAGACGTTGTTCCAATACCGTTCTTGCTACAAGATACCCTTTACGATACTTCCAGACCGTGAACAGATATCACAATGCAGATCATGCTCGAAACATGATGCTTAAAAATTTTTTGAATACATTTTAGGTTAAATTTTTAGGCTCCACCTGTCCTTCTTCTTACATATAGTGAAAATGCTTTTATCGCTGAAGCATACATTAAGTATAAGGAAGAGAGTGCACAAATTTGTCATTTTAGGTCTCTTGTGAGATTTGGTTGCATAATTTATCGTTTAGAATAAACCGATGTTTGTAAACTTGAATTTTATGACTTACTGTGCTCCGTTCTTCGACAGATTTATATAGATGTACCTCAGCACACTCAAGGCGTTTGTTTCGCAGATTTGGGCTGATTTTCTTCTTTTTTAGCCTTCGTGTATTCAAGTCACATATTCGGAGTGAATTTCGTCATCATTCTTACCCTACATGCAACGAAACCTGCTTTGCAAAGTACACGCCTCACTTTCCTCGAAGAAATATTAACGCCGTACCTGTGCAATTGGTTTCTTTATTCTGCAGATGTAGCTTTCCTATTACACATCCATAAGTTTATTGGTTCTATTTTTAGTTTCTTTTTCTGACCATATTTTCCTACCCGGGATTGTCAGTAGCTAGTGTTGTACCCAATGGATTTGCTTATACGAGCAACTGATTTTTAAGAAATTTGAACTGTTGCTCCTTGTTCTCTTCGTGAATATCGTTTTCTTTCTATAGGGCTTCCAATACAGGGGCTATGGGGTATTCCCGTGGCAATTACTGTAATGCTACTTAAAATTAAAGGGAAATTACTGTAAAAGGGCTTCACGCGGGGTCACGTCTTCCTTCTTTCCTATAGTGTTTCCTAGAGTGCTATAATTTGAAAGAAAAGCATTTGTGATTACTCTGTGAGGAGAACGTTAATTGCCGTTTAAAAATCCACACTTACCGTCCCCACATGCGCTCGATGTTTGTTACAATATTTATATATTTGAGTTTACACCAGCACATACTAAAACGTCACAGCATACAAATCAAAACCACGTGAGTTATGCAAGAGCATCGGTAATCAAACGACGAAACATTTGCATCAACATCGCCCGCTGATCGACTAATTCACGTCAGTGCGTTACCAATGCTACCAATATCATCAGTACAATATCACCAGAACAATTTATTCTAGGTATTGCCAGCAAAAGTACATTTACAGTAAAATTGCTTGTGCTGTACTTTGAACACGTCTCATCATTTCAAATTTAAATCGCAAATATGCCTTAAGTATGAGCCTAATAATCTGGGCCGTGTATACGTTTGTTATTTTGTTGGATGGCAGAAGTCAAATTCTTCCTTCAGTTTTGAGGTGTGGTTGTTGGTAAGTCCTATTTTGAAATTAGTTTTTCCGTTGGCACAGGCCAAAATTTCTTCTTTGTTGCTTGGGTCTGCTGGGCTTGGCTTTCTTGCTGTTTCCGAGGATGCGTTTCGGCTGTATGCAAACATTTTCATCTCTTACTGCGAGAACGCTAAAATGCGGCCTCATAATCAAGAAAACAAGGCCCGTCATGCCCAAGCAACAATAAAAGACTCTGGGTGGCTTGGGTCCGCCGGGCCTTGCTTTGTGGGTCTCGAGGACGCGTTTCGGCTGCATACAGCCATCTTCAGCTCGTTCTCTCGAGAATGTCTCAAAGAAGTCGAAACATGTCCTAAATGCAATCATTGCCAGGCGTGCAGTGCTTTGGGCAGCGTATTGTCGAAGTGAAACACTTTGATCGGCTGTAATCCGCTCTTGGTTCTGTATTGCGTAACAAGGACCTATTTCCGATTGTGAAATTCGATTGTGTGTAGTATTTGTTGCTTTTCATCTTTTGCCACATTGAATGCTTTTTGAGTCTTTTGACAGCAGCATGTCTGAAATGTTAGTTATACCTCCTGAATCTTGCCATGGACAGTATCATCAGCTAATAACCATCGTTAGACGCATTCCGTTCGTGAAGAGTAGTTTTATTTTTCCACAAAACTTGCAAACTACAAAATAATAGATAGAAAATGATTTTTGTGTTGTTTTTTTTATACAATTGCGCTAATTTATCTTCCTGCCAAGCTACGAATAAAGCAACAACCGAAAAAGAGAAGTTGTTAGACTAATACTAAAGTAACGTAACGTTCACAACAAAAGTGTATCTATATACATATAAATGTCTGAAAAAAGAATTTTATATACATTAAAACTATAAAAAAAAGCCAAAATTTAAAAAGAAATATATACATAGTATATATTTATATACATACTTAGAAGAAAATCGAAAATTGCGATTGTACGCGATAAGAGTGAAATGAAAATACGCTAAAATTACTAAAGATACAACTAAGAAACAAGAAAAACAGAAATCCAAAAGCAAATTCGCTACAATACAATTTTTTTCGGTATAAGCTAAAGGAAAGACGAAACAAAACACACAAATTTATTATATTGAATATATTATTCTATATATACATAAATATATATATATTGAAGGGAAACGTAAGAAGAAGGATACGAAAACAAAACCAAAACTTGTTTTTTACGCGGATGGAAATTTAAAAGAATTAAAAAAAAGTGTAATTAAAAACTATTTGCGAACGCAACAATTTAAAATAAACATCTAAAACCATTTTCGAAATTAAATAAAAATAAAAGAAATATTTTTATATGTTACAATGCAGGTGAATATAAATAAAACAAAGCTCCGAACACACACTCACATACACACACATACAAACACAGAAAAATTTTGCAAGAACAACGGCAACCAACTCAAACCTACTGAGAAAATCGTTAAACGGGCAAACAAAAATACAATTTTGAAATGCAGAGGTAGAAAACGTCACGGATTTCCAAAACTATATAAAGCTATCGACTATAATAAATGAATTAATACAAAACAAAAGAAAAAAATCACAGAGTTCGTGAATTGGATTTAAATAAATATGCATTCTATGATATATATATTTTTGGAACGAATAAATAGTTAAATAAAAACGAAATGGACAAACTAGTGAACTGAAAATCAACTGTCCTTAGTTTTATTGCGGAATATTGACGTCGAAGAACAGCCAACACATTTGAACATAACACAAAGAAAAAACAAGCAAAAGAAACAAAACAAATTTATAATTTAATCTTAATGAATATAGCATTGAATTGACTGACTTATTTTTAAATATTAGTTTATCCAATGAATTGAAAGAATATGCAAAAACATTTATCTACTAATTGGACAGTTCTTTTTTTGTTGTCAAAAACATTTTTTTCTTAATTCAGAGCTAAAAAGCAAATTTATTATTTTTATTATCATTATTAATATTATTATTATTATATTATGTATTGCAATAAAGATGATAATCGAAGCCAGCCTATGTGAAAGAAACAAAAAAAATAAAATAAAAAGAGAACCCCTGAACAAAGAATTTGTTATATATGTATATAAATTTGCAACCAAAAACCAAAAAATAAAACAACAATAAACACGTTGAATGAAGATCCAGTTCTTCATTGCAAGCTTTACTAAGAGCAGATTTTAAATATGGAGTAGAAAGACGACAATTCAAATAGCAAATAAAAAAGAAAAAACTATTAGCCGGCTCCTCCTTGTCAGAATCTGTTTAGTTTGAAAATCAGTTTTGCCATTGGAAACAAAAAAAAAAATTCAAGTACGAACAACAAACAAAAACAATAATCGGTATTATTAGTCAAATGAAATAAGTACTAAATAAATAAAACAAATTCAATGCTAACGTAGACTGAACCACAAACGTTCCCAAAACTTATTTCAAATTTGTCAACATTCAATCAATACAAAACACACAGTAAATATATTAGAATTAAAATTAATAGAATAATATTGTAGTATACGGTTCCTTGCTAATAGCTTGCTTTCATTGTAACATTTTAATTAGTCCGTGATTGAAGAAAACTACAATAATACGTGAGTTTACTTCATAAAATTGAATTGATATACTTCCACATGAACTAGAAGGAAATTATAACAATAATTCATACTGGAGAATTCCAATCAGTTCCGCTTGCATACGACAATTACGAAGACAACGTTGTGCATAATGCATGACCATGATCTACTATATTTAAAATTTGCAAAAGGTAAAGCCCGCTTTCGCGATGTGCTGTTTTTGATAGGTGTAAAAAGAAATAAATAGAATTCCTCCAAAACCCCCTCCGTGTTCGTTTAAACGATCTAATTGAAATTCATTAAATTATGAAATTGATATGATTTAAGTTGCAAAGGATGTAGGGTGTTGATATTATACAATGATCATTTGATAGTGAAATGCAAAATTTAATTTTGTGATTTATGCAGAAAGCTAAGCAGAATTCAAATGTTTAACTATACATATTCCTCAGTTCAAGATTCAAATCTTAATAGCATTCAAACGTCGGAGTCAAAACTGGTAAATATTGAAATCAACTTCTCGGTCCAGACCTTCGTAATTTAATTTTATGACTCAATCATTATTCTGCCCAATTTTCTTGAAAAACGAAAACAAATATTTCAAGGCTCGATAGTCGCAATCTCTGCATCGCTATCACAGCTAATGCAGAGCTCATATGTTACTATTTTACCTTTACTTATCAATTTTTAAAGTTTTAAAATATAGCCCCCATAGTTTTGTTTACCATTGCGCCTAATGTCATAGTTATCACAGTTCAAGCATACTTGGACCTTTACAGAACAATTTTCAAATATTTATAGCCGAAGAAATAAATTTTGGTTGTTATACGAGAGAATTAATTGATCAAACCAACGCAAACAAAGGGTTTTTAGACTCCAAAAGTGCACCAAAACTTTTTCACAACATTGTTTTGTTTTATTTTCGTTTGATTAGGTCAAAACTGATAATGTATTGTAAAATTTTGAGCCTTCTGTTCGAAAAATACTATTATTTCTTTAAAAAATCAAATTATGAGTATATCAGTTATCATTTATTAACACACTGAACGTAAAAAATGCAAGAATTACCCTGAAGGAACGTGCTCTGCCTTTTCATCTAAAGGGCCCTTTCATGCGTGTTCGTCCGAAGTATCATAGAGTTTACTTTAACCTGTCTGGAAATTAAGCACTGGTTCACCATTGTGATCATTTATCCAAGTTAGCAGCACTTCGAGAGCAGCTGGAATAATAGGCTTGCATTTGTTTTGGAGCCTATGGCCTTGTGCTAGTTAAGTATGGATCTGATGTCCAAAGTAGACGATTCATGACGTCCATACTGCACTGTTCCCATGAAAATATTCGCAAAAAAATATTCCCCACCGTTTATTAATATCTTGTGGATAGTGGGTGTCGTCCGATGCCTGCCATTGATACAAACTCATATTAAGTTGGGCCGTGTCGGTACACTGTAATGAATTTTCAGCGATGTCGATGCCATGTCCACTATACATTAGGTCCACTGGAGTGATCTGTCCGTTTTTGAATTGAAAGAAAATAACACAATTTTTATACATTTAATAATATTTTTTTTAGAGTACACTTTTCATAGTTTCTTATGACTTCTTGTCAGCGTGTTGGCAACTTTTAAATGCCGTTTTTAAAAAATGTTTTAATTTTAGAGGCGAAAAACTCAACTAGTGGTTAGTTGGCATCGGCTTCAGTTTTGAATTTTTTTCCCTGTAAAGAGTTCGGCAAAGAGAGAAACATATGATAATCGGAGGGTGCGAGGTTTCAGGAGTATGGTAGATGTGATAGACTTTTCCAGCCTAGCTCTGCGATTTTCTGAAGAGTCGCCAAAGCAACATGTGATCTGGCATTTATTGATGCAGTATGACGTGCTTCCTATTGAGCATCGTTGGCCTCTTTCCGTTTATTGCTTTATTTACACCGTCGATTTCCTTACAATATCTCTCCGAATTTAGCTTTTAAGTAGGTTTCTAAAGCTCGTTAGAATTGGTCCTGGGATATTCCAACATATACACAACATTCTCTTCTTGAGGTTCAGGTTTGGTTTCGAATTTGATTGTTTGAGACTCTTTTTCAAACAATATTTTCGTATATAATCCATTTTTCATTACCTGTTATCATCTGGACCAAGAAGGTTCGTTTTTGTACCGGGCAAGCAGCGACAAACGCCTACGACGGTTCGATCATTCAAATTTTACAAACATAACTGATGAGGCACCCATCTAAAATATTTATAGACCAATCCTAGCTTCCGCATATGGTCGGAAATGGTTTGTTGAGTTTAAATCAGCTTCTCTGCAATATCTAATGGTCTTCTTAATGTCGTCATCGATTACTCAGGTCGAAATCACTTGCTTCGAATTTTTCAAACCATAGTGTGCACGTTTTATCACAAATTGCATCCTTTCCACATACTTTCACTAAATTTCGACACGCTACTGTAACATTTCTTCCTTGTGAGATCTAAACTCAAATAATCTAAATCCTAAACCTAAAATCTAGTGGTTCTAAACACCTTATCACCGCGTGCAAATATTTATCCTTCAAATTGGCTTGTTCTACCGATCCTGGTTTAGATGAATTTTTAAATTCTTTCGAATAAGCTTTGCAGTGGTAGCGCATCATAGTTGGTGCAATTATAGTAGTTTCATTCCACACCTTTCCATCTACCTTAGTAAATATCATCTTGTGAGTAAAAGATATATTAAAATTTCCTTTTCTCATATTAGAAAAACGTTTATTTTTAAGTTTGAAATCATGTATTTCCCACATTAGTGACATCATTGCTTTCGTGTTTAAATCTTATTCTCATTGGCCTACAAAAACGTGGGGATGAATATGTGGGGGAATGTGTGGGGTTTTGCCCAATGTCTTTTCCCTGAACATTAAACAGACGAAGAGGAGCTAAAGATTACGGAAATATGTTTGAATCAGACTCCGCATTATTTTCAAATTTGTATTGTGTTTGCTATGATCGATCAAAGCCCCATTTGCGAATTAAGATTCCAGATTCCGAGCAGCGAGTTCAGACTGGGAAAGGTTAGTTTATGACTTCATCGAAGTATATTTATATTCTATCTCCAGTGTTATCAAATAAAGCTTGAAGTTCAATCTTCACACAACTAGCTGTCACTCGAAACGAATATTAGCATGTATCACATTCTTTTTCAGCCTGTTCCAGGATAATCTAGGATGCAATTTCTTATCACGTGTTCCTAAACTTTCGTATTGCTTTCTTGTCCACGATACTTCCACAAAAATTGATAAAGCTGAGTAGGTGTCAATGGCTTAGATGAAGTTTAATCTTGTGGTTTTTTCGAAATGCTTTTCTATATTTATCACTATTTTCGGAGGATGTCATCGCATTCTTGACTACAGATGCCCTACGCATGTACTTTGATTGGCGAAGTCTCATAGGTAGTCCAAAAAAAAATCGTTTCTAGAGGTACCAAACATCATAATTCCAGATAACTAAGCACAATTTTTTATGCATGTGCTAGGGGCGTATAATGCAGAATGCGAGGATTGGTCGCCACAAATGACAAGAAACAATATATATTTTAATAAGTAATTATATTGTAAAGATGCTCATAGTACACGGCACTTCTGCCCTATTCTAATGTTGTTCGAATACTCTGTACTGTCAGCGCCTGCCGTCTTCTTTTATATATATGTGATATATATGTATATACTTCGAGTATCGGTGGAGATGGCGCATGCAGCGCCATCCCTCGGTCGTGTACCTAACATGTGTACATGTGAGTGGGTGCATATGTATTGTAGTTATATGAAATTGGTCTATAACACATGCCTGGCTCACTAACGTGCATTGCAAAATAAATCTAAGATGCAGGAACTTACGTAATAAAACAACAGGAATCTCGAATATGTATTTCGCACCAACATCGTAAAACAACTCATCAAGGTGACCAAATACCGAGTGTCAGATATTCTTTGACGAGCCATTCGTGAATGAAAATTGCAGTTTAACATTCATTTGGTCATTCACTATGACCGGATGGTAAAATGGTCAAATGCTTATTAATTTTATACTAGCGTCTCCATACTAGCTTTTTGGATGGGATACCCCTCTGTGTAACGTTTGTACGAGGTCTTTACTAAAAAGTTATTCGTGGAAACGTAAAAAATCCAAAAGAATCCTCAAATATTTTTACAACAGTGCTCTAGAGAATTCTAACCGAAAAACAACAGAATTTTTCTACAATTTACACCACTTCTGCCTCAATATAACTTTAAAATTCGCCATCGCTACCCTAAATCCAATTGCCATTAACCATCGCTAAAAATTTTTTTAATCAATTGACGTCTAGGAAATCCTTCATAAATTTGAAAATTTTCTAGAGACAACACAAGTTGTCGAATTTGGACAGCACAATAACCACTACCACCTACTAGTCAGACGGAAGAAAAAAAACCAATGACAAGTTTTGAGTAGTGAAATTAAAGTAACTAAAGGTTTTACGATTGGATAACACGAAAAAATCATTTATTCAATTGTTTCTGTTTTATTTTTCCACTATTTTCATACCCAAATAAAATTACGATCTTGTCAAAGTCATATTACATGCAATTAATGGAAATTCATTCCCACGTAGTTTGCAATCATTTGAAAATTTTTCGCCGGCGCTGTCACATGACAGCCTATTGAAGGACCTTACTTTTCTTTTTTAGTCCCAAAAACGAAGTTGCGTCGTTTTCCGTCTATTTCCTTGTCTCATACCCATGCGCATTTCATCCTTGCGGCGATGTATCATCTTCGGTGCGTAATTTCCGTCACGCAGAAAACACATAGGGCCAAAACATTATGCGTACTACAAAAAGGAACGGACGGGAAACAACGAAACTTCGCTTATAGGATAAAAACAACTTTTCCATTCCATAAAAAAAATTTCGATAAAAACGTGAATATAATCTTACTTTTCACAGGTGCTGTCACCGTCGCCTATAGGTGAAAAGGTGATCCCTGTATGAACCATCTTCTTCACGGACCCTAGACTTCCTGTGATGACTTCTAAAGCTTCCTGTGATTTTCCAACTGGTTTGCCTTCCTGTTTGTGGTTTGTTGACGAATGTAGATCAGGTATCGCTCGCCCTACCAAAAGATTTTTTTTTGGCAATAATATCAAGTGTATTCACGCCCTGCGGGTAGGATTCCCAGCTCCCTTCCCGACTATTTAATACTTGAGCAATGAGACAAAATGCTATCTTTTTATTTTTGTGATTTTTATTTTCGAAATCGCTCTTTGATCATAATCGTTCCGCCGATGGAGATCTAGCTCAAGAATTTTAGGTCAGCAATCGTTCGTTCTAACAACTGCGTCACAGCACGCTTCCTATTTCATATGAACTTTCCTCAATTTTTAGTGAATAGAAGGATAACACGTCCCGCGTCTAGTCTTCGCGTCAAAGTCTCTCTCCACAAAAAAAAAAAACTATCGAATATTTGTCTCAAGGCATTTAGAAACCTGCTCTCCAAAATCTTTAGTGTATTACAATGTTATATTAAAACGAAATCCTTGGAATTTATTCTTACAATGTACGCTTTGCCTTTTTACAGCGCAATTTTGTTGGGAAAATATTTACAAACGAGCCAGTGGCAGAGCTTTTACTAGAGCGCCTTTGGAGAAGGACAATTTGCGGTTTTCACTATATCTCAGCTGAAAATTACCTAAAATCAAAAACGATTTGAATTTACTGAAAGTATTAATAAGTTCGACTTATTGCTTCCCCGCAGTATCGATACCAAAATCAAAGTATTGATCACTTTTCCAGTGAGTTTGTCGTTTTTGCCAATTAGTTTATTTCACCGCGTCCTACTTGCTTTTTTTCCTGTTTTCATGAATTTTCAGTTGTCGTATTTACCAAAATACGTAAACGTTTTCTCATTCACGAATTCATTTATTCATAGTGAAATATTCACCGTAAGATTTTGCTTTTACTAAATTGCAATTAGTTTGGCTGTAACCGCAAAACATATAACATCTTGCTAAACCTATGTCTGTTAAAGGCATTACGAAAGCGTATCGAGTCTTGATTTCATAGCGACCTTCTTCCTGGCAACTTTTAAACTAAACAGAGCCAACACACTGAGCATATTACACATGCATTGAAATAATGTGTTTCAAAATTTTCGAGCACGCTCACGCTGGCCTTTAATTTAATTTTTTTTTGACGATGCACTCGACATACTAGTTTCATCTTTTTTACTTTCCTTGGATTTGGCCATCTTTTTGATCTATAATAAAAAGTTTTACTATTACTTTGACTATCTCTCGATACTTTCGGTCGGCCAGATTTATTTTTTCGACTTTTCGGACGTATTCTTCAGTCAGTACGCGGTGGTATACAGGGCGGCCCGGGCGAGAGTCGTCTTCACAGCTCTCGTCTCGTATATGAAGGCGCAGAATGAACCTGAAGGACCGATGACATCGCTTTGAAAATACGCTTTCAGTGTATTTCCCTTCTTTACTAGGAATTTTATCACGGCGCGGTGTTCAAAATTCCGAGAATTTCCAGATTCGGCTGACATGGTGATGTTTGTTGTTCGATAAATAATTCAACTATCCGTGCAAACTTTATTTGTGATTGCTATGGTAATACTACAACTGTCGCTGTGTCGCAACTAGGGACATGAGTAACAACCTAATTACTCATCGGAAAGTACCCTCGGCCGCGAACTTTTCAGATGCCCCTCGTAATTGACGCTCGAGTCTTTTGAATGTATACAACTTACGTCAAATATAAACTTACGACTTATGCAGGCACTTGTCTATACAAAACAGAAACTTCTCGGAATAGTATAATGGGCCAGCAAGTCCAGAATGATCTCCAAGTGAATAAATTTTAAAACTGCTCAACTGCGGTGTTTTGACGTTTTGAGCGTCGGCAGCTGTCAGAACTAGAGTTTGGCGGATAAGAGACTAACTACTCGATAACTTTGAGAATTTTGTTGGGATCGACTAGAAATTGTGAGGCTATAATTTCGGTATCTTCATTTGTCAGAAAATAATTTTGAAAGTGCACAAACTATACACCCCTTCGCCTTCCACCCTTTAAGACAGCATTGAAGGAACACATTGCAGATGACTGAAAGCAGCCTAAACGTGTCCTCAAATCGATAAATTACGAGCAGTTTTAATATTGAGCATAATCTGTTTTGCATAAAATTTTCGCTGGTTTGCGTGGGATTCGTCACATTGTATTTCATATTCGCATTATACTCAGTTTTTGACTCTGAATTGAAGTAAGTTTTTCATTTTTTAAGACCAGTTGAATTGATATTTTTTATTTAATTTAAAGTATTCATTTGACCATAGACTTACTCCTGATTGAGGAATTTTATGAAATATAACAAGATGTCACATACCATCTAAAATTCAAGTTTAGCACCTAATAAAATCATTTAATTTATGCAATTTTTGTAGCCATAGCAACACCTTAAATCCTTTTCAAGTTTAACATATAATTTCAAACTTCCTACCTGCCATATATAAAATAATAATTATATTGTCAACAACTATGAAGTCATTCTTTAGTCGTTAAGTTAAAATTTTATTAAGAATTATTTGTTATATTTGTTCATATTATCTGATTATTATTATATTAATGTTTAATGTATTTTTGACATCTATTTTTTAAAATATTAAAATTAAAAAACAGTTTTTGAAAAAAAAAACGCTGTAAACCTAATGAAATTATTTTCTTTTTTACGTTAATTTTTTATAGTTACATGATAAATACAAGATAACAAGAATACAACACATTTTTGATACTTGTTTTACATGTTATTATTGCAAAAATAGAGGGAAAAAATTAAAACAACAAATGATAACAATAAAAAAATTTATTCTATAATAATTTATATTTAAAACAAACAAAAATACACTTTATATATAATTAACAAGTTGAAAAGAAAACTCTTAATAAGCACGCAGAGAAAATTGATGCCGAATAAGACTTTAGCATCAGTTAAACCAACACGAAAAAAACATTTTTTTAATTATATATATTGTAAAACAATTGAGAAAAAAATATTAATGCAAAAATAGGCAATTTCTGCTGTATATTGGTACAAAAAACAAAATCCGAATAAAAAAGGACAAAACGTAATACAAAACACAAACAAAACTGAAATAATAGTTTCAAACTCCTACGATAAGTAAGCAAACAAAAAAAAATTAAAACCACTTATAAATAAATCTTTTTTATCAAACAAAAAAAAATATTTAAATTGGCATAAATTTAACCAAAACTTGTAATACATATTTGTACCTATTTGAACACGAAATGAAATTGTGAAAGGGATTGTTCGTTAGAAGTTAGCAAAGAGACAAAAAAAAAACAAATCTGTAACTATTGTGCATTGTTTATTACACTATTTGTAAAACAAATAAACAGCGAGCGAAAGAGAGAGAGAGAGAGAGCAAATGTGTGAGAGAGAATTTGTATGTGAGAGCTGAGCGAGCAGATTAAGAATTAACAAAAATAAAACCAAATTTACTACTACAACGAAAATGGTTATATTGTATAGAGAAATTAAATATTAAATTAAATTAACCTAAGTGAAAGCAACACTTTAAAATGTAAAGTGGGAATGAGCGAGAATACACACACACAATGTTATTAATTAATGAATGAAAGAAAATTAAAACAAAATAAAAGTAATTTGTTATATGAAAAATTAACTGAGCGTTCAAAAAAAATTAAAATAAAACAAAACGTGTGTTAAAAACGTGTATTTTGTATAGTTCTGGGACTGATAAACTAAATAAGAAGAAAGAATGTGCGAATAATGTGAAAATTATTATGCATAGATAGTATATGAATTGTTTATTGACACTGTAAGAATATAACAAGAAAACAAAAGAGAAAGAAAGCAAATGTTAAGGAGAACAAAGGTGAAACTTGATTAATTATGTATGTTGTCTTCATTACTATTATGTATATTATAATAATTTGTATGAAAGTGAATTTGGAATCAAAAAACAAGAAAAAACGAAGAGAAATTCAATAAAAAAAAACATGTTCAAATTATTAAAATGCCATTAAGTGTGTGTTTTATTGTAGCTTTCTAAGTTGGAGGCTTCATAATCAAGTATTCATATCCTTTTAAATTGAATACTTATTCTAATGGAATCATCTGCAATATTTGCAGGATGAAATCAATGTATGTATGCTCCATTATTTGACACAAAAATATTACGCAAAATTAAACCGTCCCTTCCGTGTTCCCAATGGTGAGAGACGAATGAATGTTGCGAAAATTAGATCACCCGAAGTCATTCCATTGATTTCAATTGGTAATGATCAAGGTAGTGACACGGTTATTGTTACATCATAAGGATTTGATGTAATAATTGCCAAATTATAACTTGTACCATAATACATGACAGTCATCATCGACCGGCAAGAGATTAACTTCACATGGAAAGAATGCATAGCAGTCTTTTCATTGGATTCGATAGTGCAAATTTTCATCAATTCCTTACACCATAAGGATCGGTTAAGTACGACTTCAGAGCTAGTAAAGTAAGTGTAGATCGGTCACAGTGACGGACTGTTCTATTTTTGCATCGCGAATGGCAGCCAGACAAAAATGTCGAACACTGCAGAGTGAAATTTATTTTTAAACTCAATTGCCTGATTCCTTTTAACAAACTCTTGATATATAAGTGACAATGTTCTTTCACAACGGAGAAGATCTGAACTAGTGAACAATCAAAAAGGTAAGTAATTTCATTTAAATCGTTCATTGTGTAATCGTATATCAATAAATTTTATAGCTCATGTGATATCTACACTTAAGAAATGGTTTTTTTGTTGAGACAAAATTCAATTAAGATGCTAAGATGTCCTGCTTTTGTTCACGAAAAGGGATATGTTCCAAGTCAGAATGAGTATTCAATTGGATGTGTACATTTACCGGATTCTCGATTTATTTGAAAACTGAACACCTTACATAGGAACAATTTAAGCGTCCTTAAAAAAGTAACGACTCACTTGGTTGCTCAACGTTTTAATTGGATTTCCGATAATGTGATATATTGGTGATTCCTGTTAATGATAAAAGTAGTCTGGATTGTGTGCAGTTGCGAACATAATTTACAGTGTAAGCATCTAAAGTTTCAAGGTATGTTTTCGAAAATTCATCGTTGCTTTACTGCCTTTCTAAACTTTATTACTTTACTAATCTTCGAAAATAAAGATAATCTCTGATATTTGCAATAGATAGGTATTTTTTTTAAGCAAAAATAAGTTGCATACCCTATAATTTTTCATCTTGATTTCATAGACTTCGGCTTCATTAAATGAATATTAAAAACTTTAATACTAATTTAGTTCGAACTAAGAGCAATTTTCACTGCCCAATCTATTACTTTCACGATCTAACTCGGTGCTAGCCGACTGTCCACCGTCTGCGAGGAATTATATTGTGGTAGGGAGGTGAATGCTGTTTACGTGCTGAGTGTGGGACTCTTCCACGCATAACGCTTCTGTACTACCCACTAAACACCTCCCCTGTCAACCTGAGAACCCAGCCACGAATCGTGTGACAGATTACTTCGCGCTAGACCTCTTGTTCCTACGCCTAGAGGAGCCTTCACATTATGGGAATCTCTTCTACGGCGGGAAGTAAGTAATAGAAAAGTGATACCCCCATCCCTGACGCCTCCTAACTCTCCAGTATTTTATTTTAATTGTCAGCACTGCCCGAGCACATTGAGCCACAATGATCTATTTGTAGACCGTTTTGAACATTTCTCCGCCTATGTTATCTGGACAGAGCTCACCAATTTCGCTGAAGAGGTGACCGCGCTGCTCCATCTTTTGCAAGATAAGAATGTGTGACCGGCGTCATCCACCTCACCTGCACAAAAAAAGCAATTAGGAGACCGTGACCTGTCTCCATGCATCCATGTCCGCTTAAGAGCTGGGTCAAGTAAACCAAAATATCACCATGCACCATAAACTCGATTGAGCCACGGCCTCAGGTCAGGGATCAAGCGTGCAGTCCACCTTCCCTTTGTGTCTTGTTCCCAGGACTTTTGCCAATCGCTGAGAGAGCGTTTTCTATTCCCTGCTCGCCTCTATTGTGTTGTCTTCGCTTTTGCACTGGTAAATATTTCGTGTCGTCGAGCCTTTCAGAACGCTCAGATATTTCACTGCTGATTTCAGTTCAACCAACGCGTCCCCAACACTAATAGGCCTTACTTTCTTCTTCTCTATCTTAACGTCTGCGAGGATGGTCACAAAGTCGCCGAACCAAAATAGAATACAAATGTTCATTTATTTTTCAACAATTTAGGAACTGTCAAGCTCCACAATTTAGCCATTCAATGCCGACATCACATCGATAGAGCACAAATGTGCTATATCCGTTACGGACTACTGTTGGAAAACTCGAAGTAAAGTAAAGCTCAATTATAAAAATTTTTTTGTACGGAAATGGTTTTTTCTCCTCATTTCTAGTAACAGTTTGTACTTACTAGGTGAGTACAACTTTTTTTCCTTACGAGCTCTTTCTATTGTTGCGTGTATGCTGTCCGCTTCGAGATAGCTGTGTCCACTCTCCATAAATTTAATGTCGACGGTTTGTAAATTACGTGTTTTGGCAGCATAGAACATACTTGTGAGAATATTTTGGACATTTCTGTTTTGTCCTCGGCAAGTATCGGCATACAAAATCAATTGTTCAATACCAGGACAAAGCGTATCAATGTTTATTAATAAACATCACGCAATTTCTGCACTGCCCTTCTTCGCGTTGGTTTCATGCCATACAAAGCAATGTACCTGCTCCCGGGAGTCGAAGACAGTTAAAAAGTGACAGATTTCTTTTATAATAAATTTGGCAACCACCAGAATACGGTAGAGTTCGCACTGCTTGTAGGCAGTGACCCATATTTCATATTACAGCCTCTGATCCATATTTATTTTTATAGAGCGTATAGAGTTGTTCAATTGAGAGGTCTGGTGAAAAGTATAATTTGAAACTTCGCTGGCGGCAGTAGTCGAAGGAACTTCAGGAAACGCACCAAGGAATGCTTGGCTCTCGCATAATTTTTTATGTGGTGTGAAATTACTAAGATTCCTCTTAAGAGCAATCAAGTGTGGACATAGTACATTTGTGCATTATTTAATCATTCACCAGAAGACATAGCAAATTCAAATTTTTTGTTTTTTAACCAATTTTATATTTTTGTTTGACATAGAACAGGTGTGCATATGAAACTGTTTCCTATCACCAAACCAGTGTTGCCAAAATCTCAAAACCAATAAAAACGGACATAGCACATTTGTGATCTAAAGAATGGACATGTTCATCGTTAGAAAATCGTTGACCAATGAGCAATTTTTTCATGTTTGGGAACAGAAAATAATTAGCGAGAATCAAGACTGACAAATAGAGTGGATGAGGTAGGAATTCAGACCTTCCTTTAGTTCCTTAATTTTGGTCCATACAAAAACGAGTGTTGATACGTGCATTGTCGTGATGAAACAACAGTTTTTCTTAGCCAAATCGTCCGGTTTTGTTTGATTTATTCGCTGAAACGTTGTAATAGGTTTGTATAATACTCGCCGTTGAAAGTTTTTCAATGTCAATGAATATTATCTCACGCGCATCGCGAGATAAAGAAATGCGCTTGGGAATTTTGACATTTGGAAAGCAAGATTCTAAGCTTGTAAAATTGCAGTGACAAGACCTTGTGCTTGTTGTTGGCAATAATACTTTCACATCAGATTTAACCAATGCAACGAATTGAACTTATACATCGCCTAGGCTGTCCTACAAGTCATCTGCGTAAGCATTCACGATAATTGAAGATTTTTCATAATTTCTTCTGTCGGAAGAGATTTTAGCTGTCGAAATATTCTCAAAACGGAAGATACACTTTCAAATGTTTAGCGAAAGAACTCAGTTATAAATTCCTCTTCTTCCTCAAATAAGTCGATTGTAGTTGAGCCATTATAATGGTGATTTCCAGTCTCTTACTCCTCAAGCCAGCCAATTTATTGGCTTTAGTCTATGGATAGCATCGCTTGAACGCAAAATGTGGATAGCATCGCTTGAACGTACCAATGAAATGATTCATAAAGGGCGTACCCAATGTTAAAGTCTTGATCAGTCCACGGCAGCGTAGCTTTAATTGCTTGCAAACGGTCTAGAATTCCATTCCACAGAAATTCCAGGATATCCTTTTCCAATTTACGCACCTTTGAAGCTAGTTCGTAGGCTTGATTACGACACACTGCCCTATCATTCGCGTTATTGAAAAGGTTTCCCCAAATTTTTGATACTAGCACATAATAAAAGTGCTTTAGTAGCATTAGTTCGGGCTGACCACTTAGTGTCCGACAACATACTCAAAAAAGGAATTTTTAGCGTAGCTTATTCAAGTGCGTTCGTAAAATACGAAAAGGGGATATAAATTTATAGGATATAAACGTTACTGTAAAACTTCGCTAAACACTCAATTGGAACATTTTTACGACTCTATTTTTGCTCAAATATGAGGGTAAGGTGAAAAGATCTCGGCCTGACACAGAGATGGCGTTCCAATCAGGAAAAATTTATGTTTCCTGCCTTGGTGCATGTGTCATTAGTTCGTATGACAAGTTCCAACTTGTTCTTTCAAGTAGTTTGTTTACACGAATCTTGTAGTAGACGTCATGCGTGTTTTTCGTTAAAATGGATAAACTTGAATATCGTGCGGTCATAAAATTCTTCGTTTTGGATGGACTAACTCCTAGGGAAATTCATCCGAAGTTGACAAAAGTTTACAGGGACTCTGCTCCTTCCATGTCAACCGTTAAAAAGTGGGCAGCTGATTTTAAACGTGGTCGCACGTCCCTCGAAGATGACCCACGTGAAGGACGGCCAAAAACCGCAACCACACCGGAAACCATCGAAAACGTGCATGATATCGTGTTGGACGATAGGCGAGTGAAGGTTAATGAGATAGCTGAGGCTGTGGGGATATCGGAAGAAAGGGTGCGAAACATCTTGCACAAAGAATTAGGGATGCGAAAGCTCTGCGCAAGATGGGTGCCGCATTTGCTGAATGCCGATCAAAATCAAATGCGCAAACGATTATCGCAGCAATGTTTGGACCGATTCAATAGGGATCCGAGCTATTTTGTACGGCGATTTGTCACCATGGATGAGACGTGGGTCCACAACTACACGCCAGAAACGAAGCAGTGGGTGGAAGCCAGTTGTTCAGGGCCAAAGAAAGCGAAGTCAATCGCATCTGCCGGAAAGGTTATGGCCAGCGTGTTTTTGGATGCGAAAGGGATCCTGTTGATTGATTACCTTGAAAAAGGGAGAACAATTACAGGCGAATATTACTCCAACCTTCTTGATCAGCTGGATGCCAAAATTCGCGAGAAGAGGCCTGGCTTGAAGAAGAAAAAAATCATCTTTCACCAGGACAACGCTCCTGCACACAAGAGTGCGTTGGCAATGGGAAAACTGCGAGATTTGGGGTACGATTTGCTCGACCATCCCCCCTATTCTCCTGATTTGGCACCCTCAGATTTCTATCTGTTCCCAAACTTGAAGAAATTTCTTTCTGGGAAGCGCTTCGCGTCCAATGAAGAAGTTGAGAGGGCCGTAGATGAATATTTTCACAGCCTTCCAGACTCTCACTTCCGGGAAGGAATACTGATGTTGGAGAAACGCTGGACCAAGTGTGTTGAAGTAAAGGGAGATTATGTAAAAAAATAAAATCATTTTTCAACTGAAAATCGCAGTCTTTCATTGTCAGGCCGAGAACTTTTCACCTTACCCTCGTTTAAGCAATCGCGGCACCCATCTTGCACAAAGTTTTCTAATGGCCAAATTTCAGATAAAATGTGTTTCAGTCTACTATCATGCAAAACCACGTAATGGATTGGATCTGGATATTCACCATTTGGTCAACGATGGTAATTTGACGATACTCGTCTTCGCAGCTCGTACTGCCTCGTTTCAATCCTGCTGTCTACTAATTGAAGCCTTTCAAATAACGATGACCCATTTTCACAATTCACTGAAGCCGTTCGCGTATCTCCTCATCTTGGAGATTCAATTGCGATTCTTCCGATAATATGCAATAAATTTTGTTTGTTGTTGTTAATTGGACGGATTTACTAATAGAATTTGTTTATGAAGTAATTGCTGGAACATTCTAATTATGGTATTTTCTAATTTTCAATGCATGCCATTATTTCTTACTTCTATTGTTTATTGGGTGACAGACAGACAGCACTATGTCCTGATATGGGACATTCGGGACGTCTATTCAAACCATAGCCCAATGATGCCACCAACTAGCGTTGTATCCATCTCACAAGTCAGTTGCAACGTTTGCAGATACCTCGGTATAGACGACACAACAAGGCACCAATATTGTATGTATGTACTCCAACTTGTCAACAGCCGTATGACTGTGGCCTTTCGACACCACAGAGATGTGTGGTTCAGGGTTTCGGAATGAAGCAACTAAATTTCCTGTTTGATAATGTTCTTTTTCTTTTCATAGGATTCTCTAAGCCTCGTTGCTTCGGTTATAGAATAAAGAGCTTTCCGGGATGTGCATTGATTCCTTCACTTCTATGACAAAAGTCGATTGATGGGAATCTCCTCGAAGCACAATATGACCACGATTTCGCTAGTTCTGGCATTCTGCGCTTCGCTCAACACACAAACTTGCATTGCAGGTTATAGAAAGTCATGTGTCCTTTTTTCAGGATGCTTAATACATGTTCGATCGGGTTAACCTCTCAAGACTGAGGGGGTCATTCCAACAAATTTATACTATGATCACGAACCCATTTCCTAGCACTCCGAGACTTGTGACAAGGTACCAATCTCATACTTTGAGATAAGGTATGTTGGTTTTGCCAAAAACCTTGAATGTCGATTCGAAGAGTGCGTTTTCTGGAGTTATGTGGAAGATTTAGGAGTTTCTTCCATCAGTTTTCAGTCAGTCCATCAGTTCAGGCCATCTTTCCTAAATCCTGCTTACATCACCGATGATGTTACTGATGTCATCACGGCAGAGCGTGGTCTTGGCCAATAACCTTGCTTCATCCTTTGCACTACTTTGTATGCTTGTCTTGTGTTGCTGCTCGCTAGGCTTCATATTTACTTTTAAGATTTTATGTGACCTATAACAACTAAGTTTAATATAATTTTTCGAAGCGAACAAACGGTTGTTCATAAAATTCTAACAGGCATAAAAGTCATGATAAGTTCGATTTTGAGCTGCTACATGAAAGTAATTATGTGAAAACGATTCCACTACAATCTTGACATCCAAACGAAAGGATGCACTGATTAGCTTTAATGACATATTGCATTCTCTCAAAGATGATATACGAATAAGTCTAAAGACTGATGGATTCCGTAACAGATGTCAAAAATTTGTCGTTGAATCAGGTTCCCTATTTCTGAAAAGAATGCGTGTACAAGATGATCTCTTGCATGAAATCTGATTTCTCAATCCTCAAATAGCAGTTCTCGGCGAATTTCATACTTTAAACTGAGTTCTCCAAAGTTTCCCCAATTCGGCTTCTTTCTTTGGTGTGGGGAGTAGCAATGCCATATTCCACGAGCGGGGGAAGTATCCATTATTAATGCAATGATTGATAATGATGGTGAGTGGCCTGTGAATGGCGTTGGTGCATTTTCTTAATACGTACTTTGGGATACCATCAGGGCCGCTGGAATTTTTGGAATTGATTGAGAGGAGAGCGATTAAAACCTGCTCGGAACTTGCAAAGAAACGTTTCGACGGCTCGCTTGAAGGGTTAGAGGCTCTATTGGTTGGCGAAAAGATAGTGAGGTAGGCGCCTTGGTATCCGTTTAGGAAATCCTTGAACGTTCCTCTACAATTATGTTGGTGCGTTGGTCCGAGGACGTCCTCTCCCTGTACAGTTGGGCGTGAAGTCTAGCGCACAAACGGCCAATTCCTATTCGTCGTGATAAAACTCGCCCATTTAGTTAGATGGGGTCTCTGTTTATTGAGTACTTGGCAGTTTGACGGCCCGTAAGGGCATTAATCTCCTTGAATACGTTAAGGGAAGGCTTCATAGCGGATAGCCTGTCTTTTAACGCTTTGTTAATTTCAGTGTGCACGTTTTCCCTTATCAGTGTCTTCAGGCAGTTAATTTAGGACTTTAGTGTGATGTATTCTGAATTAATTCGATTTAAGTTTCGATCCTCTTTAGGCGATGCTGCCATCTGGCCCTAGTTAGAATTAAGTTCCTTGTTTCAGTTCACATATTACTGTATTTGAAGAAGAGGGGAAGTTTGGCTGTTCATCAGCTCTAGAATGAAGCTGGAAAGCGTTTGAATTGAGATGGTTTGGTTGGTGCGTGCCAAAATGGCGGTACCTCTACCCTCGTCATTGCGGAGGATATTGTAATGTGGAAAGTTTGGTTAATATTTTTCTAGGAGGCGCGTTTCGTTCAAGAAAATGGGCCGATATTCCTCGAAAATATGCACCAGTGATTTACGCATTTCATTCCTCTGGAGAGAGTCTATGTTAATTGCCAGTGTTCTGAGCTTACTGTTCAGCGACGACATTCATGTAGAAGTTAATTAAGGCTTCTGTTTTCTCCTCGTTTGAAAATTACCTGTCATCAAAAATTCTCGAGCCTTTTTAATGAGCACTAAGAAAGAAACGCCTAAATGCTTGACTATTTCCTGTGCAATCAGATTTAGTACGTTGTCGTTCCGAGGCTGAGCGTGTTGTGCAGGTTTGGAATGAGCTGCAGCTCTTTACGACTTCGGAGTACGGCTGTCTAGGGAGAAGTCTGGTGGGAGGGTATACATTGAGAGCGGTTGCTGGCAGGATGAGCTGCTGGCAGGATGAGCTGCTGGCAGGATGAGCTGCTGGAAGCTATTGGGTTTGAAGATGAACTGAGGTTGGTATTTTCTTGTGCGTTTTTCGGCAATTTTGGCTCCGAGCTTGACCCACCCGGGACAGTTTGAATAGTTAGCCGGGTGGCCCGTGCTTGAGCGTAGGACATAGGACCGTAGGTGGGATGGGGTCTGTTGTAGACTCTTCTATTGGGTTTTATTGACTTCTTCTAGGGCACAAGTGACCATTGTGCTCTTGTCCGCAAGCAACGCACCTATGGGAATAGCCGCAATTAGCGGTAACGTGGCCAAACCTCTGGAAACAAAAGCATTAGGTTAGCTCACCATTTCTGGGCTTTTCCCATGTTGCATTTCAGTTTGGGACGAGTTTTATTTTAATAATTTTGCGGAGGTCTTCCTCGGAAGCAACCACAACTCTGAAAAGATTGAGGGACACGTTGTTCTGCCGCGATCAAGTAGTAGTCATGTGGTTGACAGATGCTGTTTTGAGCTCTGATATTTGCTCGATGATATCCTGTGGTTCGGTATGCCGTCGTATGCTCTCGTGCCGTCGACCACTATCTTGTGGTACAAAGGAGTGAGCGATTTGATACATTGTTAAGGATCGGTAGCAACCAAGATGGCTTTGAAGCTGTGACGTTAGTGCTTAGGGGATTAGAGGAGTTATTTGAGGGAGATATGTTTGTGAATCTATTACAGTTATTACTATTGTTATTTGGGACTATAACTACGTTCATGTTCTTAATGACTAGCCTATCAGTTACCAGCTTGAAGCGTTCGGCATCGTTTTTCTTGCGGTTTGAACCTCGTTGTTGGTGCAGATGGGGCCTTTGCTTTCAATTTCGACGTCCTGGCGAGCAGCGCTAGTAGTTGTCTCTTCCCTTCGTGTGGTTACTGTTTTTGGAATTTTCTGTTTTTGGTGATAGGAGGGCAGTTTTCATTTGCGGCTTTCTCGGTACTCAATTCTTTGCCGCACTATTTTTTGGCAGTAGCTGGGGCGATCCGTGTGGCTGTGGCGTAATTTTGACTTTTATTTTATTTCAGTTTCGTTTTGCTCTGATAGTGTAAGTTATTTTCGGTGAAGCGTGGCACTTGCTTTTGGGCGGAACGTTTGATATTCTACAGACACTTAATCGCCTTCCAATTTAAAATGACGTTCTACAGCGTCTCTTTCTGGTCCATGCGGGCTTTGCAGTTTGTGGGGTTTGTTGTTCTGTTTTTTTTTTAATTTTTAAATGTCACTTTCACTTGTTCATAAGTCACAGGAAATTATAGTCCTCACTTGGGTTTGAATTTAAATTACCGAATAAATCCTTGCGATCGGAATCGTATTGATATGAAGCTTGTAGATGAAATAATAATCCCTTGATCTATTTTCAAAGTCAAAAGTCGATCTGAACACATTTTATAAAGTAAACACACGAGAATTCCTTTCAAAGTTAGAATCATAAGTCAACAAATAAAAATAAACATAATAGTTTCGTCAAAATGGTAAAATCAAAATTTATCTTTTAAAAAAAGTTAAAGTCATAATTTATCTTTTAAATAATTCACATTTGACAATGTGGCGTCAAATTGACGGCACCCGTTTTTGATTGATATGAGCAAACGATTCTCGTGTAAGAATCGTTACTCATTTATCTTTATCAATTGATTAAAATATTATAAATACTCAAAGACTATTCAGTATAGCTCGCCTCACAAACCGAGATACGGATTGGGAGGACTATAAGCAAAATCTGAAAATATTTAAAAAGCTGTAAGGAGAGAGAAAAGGAAATCTTGGAATCTTTTTTGCAGCAATATTGAGAGAGGAAACGAGACATCTAGGCTAAATAGGGGTCTAAAAAGAGAACCACATGTGTACGCGATGCACAGAAACGGTACTACACGAAGTCGTAAGCAGAATTGAGAGGAACCTTGCCATCAAAGATAACACTTGATATCGAGGGAGCTTTCAATAATGTAAAAATTGAGAGCATAGTAGCAGCTATTCAAAGATATGTAATAGACTAATATCTAACTAAATGGATGACGAAACTACTAGCTAAAAGGAAGATTACATACTTAGTAACGTTGAATAAATGGACTAACAGGGGTACACTACAAGGCGGCATAGTATCACCACTTGCCTGGGTAATCACAGTTAACGAAAAAGTGGAAGACCTCAACGGGAAGGGTTTCAAAACCATAGCGTAATGATAAGTGGAAACTTCCCGTAAACCATGTACTCGCACTCTCACATCTTTTCGAGTGGGCGAGGCTAAACGGACTGCGCATCAAAACCGACAAAACGAAGATTATGCTTTACACAAAAGCGCCGTAAACCGGAAACATTTTCACCCCAGTCCGTTGACGCAAAACGTATCAGTTTAGTAAACAAGGTAAAGTACTAAGGAGTAACTTTGGATAGTAAGCTAACTTGGACTCCACACATAGGAGAAGTCAGAGGGAGAACTACAGCGCTGCTCTTCACAATGAAAAGAGTAGTGGGGAAAACCTGGGAAATAAAACCAAATATTGCCCACTGGATGTACACAACAATAGTGATGCCAATAACCACTTACGGGTCTTTGGTTTGGTGGCAGGCATTACAAAAGAGAACCATTGCAAAAGAGCTAGAGAAGATCCAGCGAATTGCCTATCTTGGCATCACATGTGCCATTAGGACTACGCCAACTGCTACAATGGAGAAAATGCTCAATCTCATGCCACTCGACAAATTCATCTTCAGAGAGGCATCACTTGCGAGCATCACATTAAAATCCACATATGGGTTATCTAACCAACTACAAACGGGGCACGTATGCATTTTGGAAAAATGGAGAGAAGAGCCCCGTCAAGTGAAAGGGAGCTGGGTAGAATCCAATCGATAGGGGACACAACGATTCCATACAAGATCAGCATACCGACCAGTGAAGCGTGGACAACGGTGCAGGATTCCACATCTGGAAGTGAAATTATGATCTACACCAATGCTTTCAAAAAAGATGAGGGAAGCGGCACCAGAATCTTTTTTTCCAGATCATCCGCAACTCAACCGAAGTTATAAAACGGAGAGTCACACCACAGTTATCCAGTCCAAAGTGTTTGCAACAAAATCTGCTATAGAAGCGGCAACAAACAACCTTAATGAAAGAATACGAATACTCTCGGACAGTAAGTCGGCACTGCAGGCGCCTGCCTCTAACCGCGTAGTTTCACAACCTATGCAGGATTGTAGGCAGACTCTCAAAGCCGCAACAACTCGAGTAAATGTAAAACTGACATGGGTCCCTCGACACAGCGGTGTAGAGGGAAACGAAAGAGCGGATGAGCTAGCGAGAGCTGGATCAGCCGACCAAAATGCCACTAGAATAGACATAATTAAAGTGCCTAGAACTAGACGAAATCCCCTAGAAAGAGACAGATACGGCCCAGAATGACAGGAACGACTGCAGGATAAGCCGAGCTCTTTGGCCTCACTCTAATAAAACGAGGACGAAACAAGTCCTGGGGAAAACAGAAGTGGCGAAATGGCCAATGAACATTGGTGGCAGTATTAACAGGTCATAATCTTCTAGGTCAACACGCCAAACGGAATAAGAATCCAAACAGATGACACCTGCCGAGCTTGCGGCGGGGAGGAAGAAGTACAGAACACTTCCTCCTAGATTGCCCTAGCCAACAAACGTCTTATTTGGCTGTGTACTGGCGTAACAGAATTTCAACACTTGGCGACCACAGAGCTGGGGGAGTTCCTTGGTTTCTGTAGGACTACAGGATTGACCATCTATAAACAATAGTACTACAAGTTAAGGGCCGATGCTGGCCTGTGCTATTTCCAGCAAGTGGACCTCACTACAAATAATAATAATAATAAATTACCAGATTAAAACTCATGCTTTACAATATTGGAAAAAAACATTAGAAATGGACACAAACTGAAAAATAGACTTAATATTAGTTAAAAGCGTTCAAAATCATTTTGCCGTTAAAATTCCTTCCTTCTTTAACAAAATTTGCCCATGAAATGCATTACATTTGATCCGATCCTCCAGAAATTCAGGACAAAGAACTTCAGTGTGCATTTGCTTTCCTTTGGGCTCGTAGCTTAATCCTTTCCAGTGACAGATTGGCCGAATATGTTTTGAACGGGCAAAACCAATGAAAAGCTGCGATCTGACAAATCAAAACTGCGATTTCCGATTCAACTTCACCAATCTGTACGTTGGAACAACAAATTTTCCCAAGAAAACATTTTCGCGAAATGTTTTCAAATCTGGACATTACATCAGTTGCCCCAAAACTTTCAAGATGTCTCCCAATTGGAAAACGAACTAAAACTGTGTGTCGATTTTACAGCCCACTATTGGCCGTAAGCGCCGGCACATCTGATTTTAGTACATCTCCGAACAGCTGTTATTCTTAGAACAGATGTTTACGCGCGTCGAAGGTCATCTTCCCCGGCGTCGTTCCAAGTTTGCTTCAATTTCTCCTCGAGTTTCGGCGAAAAACTAACGAGAATTCGGGCAAGTTGCCAATTCCAATAAGAAAAGCGTGCGCTTGCATACAAAAATTGCAACAAAGTTTGCGAATTTCACCGGGTGCCGTGGTTGCTTTTCATTCTGAATTCCGATGAAAAGTGGACGCGTACGAAAAATTTGTGTCATTCATTGCCGCCTACTGAGACGCTTCGGTGTTGTGTAATATTTCGTGGTCGCGGCGGTGAGTATTGATTCGATTTCGTTATTATCGCGAGTAAAACCGCGGACGTGCTAATTAAAATTCCAGTTATTCTGCGTTGCTTCCGATCTGCCGAAGAAGATTTCACGTGAAGCATACCAAAAGGGCTGATATCCAAGCAAACTTAATTATGGACGCTCTCGGTAAGTGGAAGTTTACATTGACTAGGTCAACACTCTTCTTATCTTATTGATTGTTTATAATATTTTTTTTCATTTGTGAACTGATAAGAAAAATTGCGTTTGCAGCTAAAATTGATATCGACAAGCCGCTATGGAATCTCAACTCGTTTGTTGGACGATTCAAGTACTTCGCCTGGATGACCGATCCTCGAACAGTCCTGACTTCCGATACCGATTTGCAAGAGGCGAAAAAGTTGATGGAGGGCATACGAAGTGGGACATATTCGGGAAAAGCCACACGAGATGAAATAATTTATGCGAAAAAGTTGTACGAGTCCGCATTCCATCCGGATTCGGGAGAATTGCAAAATGTTTTCGGAAGGATGAGCTTTCAGGTAGGTTGAGGATTTTTAAGGATTATGTAATAGCGTAAACGCTAGAGCAAAGTACAAAATAATGGAATATCCATAAACTAAAAATTTATTTATAAAAATCTGTAAATTTTGTTGGCGAATGCATCCTTGCTTAGCCTCCATTGCAAGCTGCAATGAATCTCTAAGAATCGTTAAACTCCCCAATTCTATTGCATTTTTCTCCACCCATTGTATGCAGGTACTGAAGTTTTTAATGGCATCTTCATGTTTGACTTTTGGCTCATCTTTGTCAACTTCTTCGACGGAGGAACTGTCGTCACTGTCAAGGGGTAAATTATTTCCATCTCGAACGAGCCATTCACAAATTTCCGATTGAGACTGTTGGTTATTTTTACAAAGATTTTGTAGCAAAACTTCGATTTCGGTTAATTCCTATGCATCTTCCTTCTCTGACAGCTATTTCTCTTTTAAAACTGATAATGGAATGTTGTCATCTGGATCCTCTTCAGCATGGGATTTTTTTTCATTATTAACCGAATTGCTATCAACTGAGTTGCAACAAATATTTTCCCAACACTTTGTTATCGCATCAGGCGATAACTTATTCCAAGAATTCGCAAGCAAGAACACAGCATCCTTAATGGTGAGATTTTTATTGACTTTTGAGGCGTCATTTTCTTCCAAAGACAACATGTACCAAGCGGCTTTTTCGATAATGAAATTGGTTAAACGTATTGCGCTTTGGTGTGTTGGTTGGATAAGCGCGGTGCAATAAGGTGGAAGAAACAATGTCAATGTTTTACCATCATCACTTTTTAGTTGCGTTTCCGATGCGTGGCATGGAGCATTGTTTACTAATAAAATTGCTTCCCCATTAAGGTTGTTCTCTGCGTGAAATTGCCTTACTTGTTTGACAAATGACCCGTGAAACCATTTTCCGAAACGCTCATACGCTCAATCATCTAAATATGATATGCGTGCTCCCAGGGACCTATAACCACGACAATATGGGTTCAGAGCAGTCCAGAGCGCGGTCCAAAGTTCGGAGGAGACAAGTCGCCCTGGTAGTTGCTCTCGATGTCAGAAAGACATTTAACTGTGTTAGGTGGGTGGGCATTGGGGGCATGAGACCGGCTTTCAATCAAAGTATATCACATCTGGATTTTGAGGGACTTCCTGAAAGATCGCAGGCTACTCTACGTCATAATGGAAGGTAGCCGAAAGGTGGGACGTCAGGTGTCGCTCCGGGTTCCATCTTCGGCCCGGACTTGTGGAACATCTTCTATGATGGACAGTTGCGGCTTGAACTGCCGAATGAGTCACGCTTGATCGGCTATGCGGATGACACAGTCGATCCTGCGCAATCCAGACCAAATATGCTAATGCAGCGAATAAACGATTGAATAACCAATCACGGGTTTAGGCTGGCACTAGAACTAACAAGTGGTTATCCTTAAAAAGAAGTAAATCCTCGGAGTAAGTCCTATTAGTGTTGGGGAAGCACTGGTTTTTAGCAGTGAAATACCTGGGCGCACTGATACACTCGAACATGAGTTCTTCCCAACAAATCAGGGCAACAGCTGACAAGGCTGCAGCGGGAATAACAGCATTCATTTGATTGACTAAAGGAGGTTGGGGGCGCCATATCAAGATGATCTCAACTCCTAATGATCGGTATGTAGTCGGTTCTACTCTATCGGTCTATGGGGCAACGCTCTTAGCAAGGGGAACATCAAAAACTATTGGTACAGGTGTAGAGACAAGGAGCACTGCGAATTTTATGCCCATTTGGAACAGTCTCCGACACTTCAGTGACTGTATTGATCGACTTCCTTGCGAGAGTGCGCTGAAATACTTACCTGACAACAGGTGGTCACTACGGGAGAAAGACAACACTCTCCCAGCGGTTGCAAGACATAAAGGGAAGGCAGATTGCATGCCTGAGACCAATAAAATAAACCATTTGTTATTCTTTTTATCTTATACAAAAATGTAACAAAATGAATGGGGCGGTAATTTTTCCGGGCAGTGTATTATGTGAAACATTGACGCAAACCAATGTCGGTAAAATTTAGTTAACAATTTGTTATTGTCTTTTCAGGTTCCGGGTGGTATGATAATCACAGGAGCTATGCTACAATTCTATCGCACAATTCCAGCCGTCGTATTTTGGCAATGGGTCAATCAATCGTTCAATGCACTAGTCAACTACACAAACCGTAACGCCAACTCACCTACAAGCGTAACACAACTGGGCGTGGCATACGTTTCGGCAACAACGAGTGCCCTTGTAACAGCTATTGGTTGTAAAAATTATTGGCAAAAGAAAGCATCACCGATATTGCAGGTAATCTTTTGTTTTGTTGCGTTGGTACTTCAAATGCTGAAGTGCTCGCCTCCCAATCACGAATCCAACGTATCGAGTCCATATAATTCTAACGCCTAAATCCAATTACAGCGATACGTGCCGTTTGCTGCAGTGGCTGCTGCGAATTGTGTTAACATTCCTTTGATGCGACAAAATGAAATACTGAACGGTGTAGAAGTGCAAAATGCTGATGGTGAAGTAATAGGAAGGAGTCGATTGGCAGCTGTCAAGGGCATTTCTCAAGTTGTCTTATCTCGTATTGTGATGTGTGCACCCGGCATGATCATACTGCCAATTATTATGGAGCGTCTAGAGAAGATTCCTTCGTTTAAACGTGCAACATTCACTCATGCACCATTCCAAACGGCAATGGTTGGTTGTTTGTAAGTATAGCATGAATTCCTTTAAAGAGAACTCAGTTTAATGGGTACAATGTCAATTTACAGCCTGATATTCATGGTTCCAACAGCATGTGCACTATTTCCACAAAACTGGTGAGTACTGAAATTAAATATGTTTTGCATGATCTATTGCTTGCTGAACTTTAGTTTTTTCTTCAAAATTTTTTCGTGGATATTTGCTATTTGTTTTGCTAAAAATCATTTCGAAGGACTTGTACAGATCCTGTTGTGGCTATTTTCAAGTATTTTGTGTTGCAACATTTCATTGAATCAAACGTGTAAATAATTGAAAACATGCTAACGTTACCAATGCACGTGATTTCATTAACATTTTGCTTGGAGTTCTGTTTTATTGGGGAGCACTGATAACATTTTAACGATTTGTGTAATTTTTGGAAACTATTAAACGTGTACTAATCTCAGTAATATACAAACTTGTCATTCCAGTGCAATGAATACATCCACAATAAAACGTTTTGAATCAGACTTGTATAAAGAGATGGAAGAAAAAACTAAGGGTAATGTTCCAGATAAAGTTTACTTCAATAAAGGTCTTTAAGGATCATAATTTGTTCCAATCGCAACATAAAGTTCCAGCATAACAGCATTTTTAATTGTAGTAAAACAAATTATTATGATTATGATTATTAATTTATAATATACGAAATGAAAGTAATCAGGATAACTGGAACTGTTTGAAAGCGAATAACATTTGACAATTCAACGCATCATAAATGCATTTCCAACATGTTTTGATCTACCGTAACGAAAATTATAATCTCAAATGAAATACTTTTTGTGATAGTTTAGTGTAGTCCTGTTTGGGAATCAGATTCGACATTAAAAATTTTTAGTTTGTTTATGATATAATTTATTTCGATAAAAGTTATGATTTTAATAATAAAAGCAATCAAAGCAAAAATTAGGATGAAAATGCAGGATTTGTTTTGAATGAAAATGAATAATAGATAAAAAAGTTACGAATATTTTTAAAGGATAGTAAATACGCATTGAATCTTCCGTGGTACTACAACTCCTCTCAAGCATTCGCTTCTCGAAAACAGTACCTTCAAATCTCTCTGGCTTGTCCGCGTCCTCCGGTTTCGAAATATAAGCAGCGATGAGCTCTTTTCGTCGACAGAGTTGGACCAGCGCTGCCTCGGTTTCTACACTGTCTGCGCTTTTTGGGTTTCCCAGCGTATACCTTTTGCAGTACCCATTGCTGGTCCATACAATTCACATGAACAGCCCTTTGCAGCTTCCGCGGTTTTATTCGCGTTCGGTTAAACAAATATTTTATACGGCTCGTGAGAAATACTTCTTAATGAAGTCGAAGGGTTCAACGTAGACACCTACCGTTAAAGACTAATTCCATGGCCTCTACAGACCAGGTTGAAATAATATGTCAACCGCCAACCCAATGATCTGAAACAAGTTTCATTCTTGGGGTCACAATTTTATTTCAGCTTTCTGGATTCTCGAACATCAGTGGTTCGCGTTCAACACACTATCAAGCCTTCGAAACCACAACAACTACATAGGCCCTCACCGTCTGGTTCAACATCTGTCATCCGCCACACTGGCGTCTATTATGGGCGTCCCCCCAAGTCGTGGTTCAGATAAAGTTCTGATCGGGATACGTTCCACGGAGAAAAACCCAGTTTTTGCTCCTGAGTCGACATTTTCGTTTTTTTTTCATCAATTTTTCGCGCTATTTAGTATCATGGCCAAGTTTCAGAAACAGTTTCGCAGTTATGCTTTGAATTTATTTAGGGTATAATTACTTCTCAGGGCTTTAGTTGCATTTCGAAAATGCATGTTGGTTATTTAGCTACCTACAGCGTTTTGCGTTTAAAGAAAACACTTATATACAACACGAAGCAACGTTAGGACTATAACTTTAAATATTTAAACGAACGTTAGGACTTTAAATTTGAATTTTCAAAGCATGTTGGAATTCTTTAATTTAAAATTATTTCCATTTAAGAAAATGACTTCGAACTTAGTGCTTTGCAACCAGGTTTTTCTCTGAAGTCAATGCTAATACGAATAACAGACCGAAAATTAAACTTAAAAATTAAATTAAAAGGACACTCTTCAGAGGCTCTTGTGCTTACAGTACTTAACTTAAAATAAAGCTAAACAGGAATTTAACAAGAATCACGTTTAGTCCAAAATCTTTGCCTCTTCAAATTTCCCGCTATTTCCTGTTTTTCAGTAATGGTTGACAAGAAATGCGATGTCCTTTAAAAATTCTTATAATCCTTTAATTTCCGGTTTGACACACTCTAGCCATATCATCCGCTAGATAGTATTCATACAAGTGAGTGTGATTTCTATCGTCGATCCCAAAAAAATATTGTGTTTGGCCCCGAACTGGAGTTTTGGAATGTTATTTGTTCCCGAGGCTCCTGGTTAGCAATATATGCTCACTCTCTTCGTCGAGTCCATCTGTATGCCATTGACTTTAATTGTAAATGGATTGTCGGTTAGTTTGCTAATCACCTTACACGGCCTATTGTAAGGTGGTTCAAGTGGCCTACGAACAGCATCTGTCCACAGAAATGCATGTGGGCACTTATACAGATGATGTGGAACGATTAAATCCTATTTGATGTTGTGCGCGGTTGGCTTTGAACGGATGTTTCGTATCTGCTCTCTGATGTTTTCGACAAAATTACTAGTCTCCGTTTGAAAGGCTTCGTTTGTAAAGAATCCGCCGTGTAGACTAATTGCTGTTTCATATAATAAACCCTTTCGATCATGCCATCTATCGCAGGATGGTGTGGTGTTGTTCTTATTCTTTTGGCACCGATAAAATGCGTCAAAGCGAGGATTCAAATTGGATGCCTTGATGTGTCGATATTTTTTTAGTGCACCGAATCTGGATTTTTTTAAAATCTAATTCAGAATGTCTTTTAACTCCTGGTCCAATCCTTATTCGCGTTCGAGTTCCGTCGAATCTATGTAGTTCTCATGACGATTTCGTTCACTCTCGACAATGCATCTGCGACAGCGTTGCTTGGTCCGGAAATGTGGACAATATCTGTGGTGAATGGTGCAATGTAATGAAGTTGGCGCAGTTGCCCTGGTTATGCTTTTTCAATTTTTTGTGCGAAAGGATACGTAAGTAGTTTGTGATCGCTTGTATGTGCCGATCACAAACGGTTGTACGTTCTATGGAGATACGCGATTCTAGTATGTGCCGAGAAAATTGAATGGCTGTAGTGGTAGTTCGCGATCATACATATTTAATTTCCTTTCAGTTTTGCTGAGGTTTCGACAGAAGAATCTAAGTGGTTCCTATATTTTTCCCGCCAGTTGTTCTAGGCTTGCCCCTCTTGGTCTGACGTCAGGGACTATTGCGAGTTTAGGGATGGATGTGCCAATAAGGTTAATTGTACTATACTGTCTGCAATCATAATCGGCGTTTTTTTTTAAATTTATGTCCACGCAATTCTCACTTCGTTTTTCTTTGAGTCTTTTAACAACGCAGTCAGAGGAGCCTTAGTATGAGCTACCGAAGAAACGGCGCATTTCGGAAATGGTTTCTGGCCTTTTATAATTTTCGATTGCTTGGATTCTCTCTTGTGGCAGCTTTGATCCGTAAGCGTTGATTGGGAAACTTGAATAAAGTACTTCTGCTTTGTTACGGACAAATTGTTTTCTATTCAAAGGCGCTCGCGAGCTATTTGGAGTTTATTTCATGTTCTTTGGCGGAGCTAGACATAATGATATTGTCGTCGATATAGTAAAATGCAAAACTAATACCTCTTAGTATATTGTCCATATGGCGCTGGATCGACTGTGTTACGTTTAGTAAACTGGAAGGCATTTGAATTAAAAAAAGTTCAAAAATTCCTGCTGGGCAGGCATTGCAGTTCTCTCAAACACTATGAAGACTCGGAGACGGAGATCTTATTCAAATAAACGGATGAGTAGTCACCACAAAGGATAAAAAAAATACTACTTACAGGGTTAGATCGCTCCCGTAGGGGATTCTAACCCTATTGTAAAGAAAATGGTCATCAAATTCCTAAACGGATGCCAAGCTCACCATCCTTTTACGAACTAATAGAGCAGTTAGCCCCACAAAAGAGCCAATCCAAGCGTTTCTGTGCAATTCAGATCTGATTTTAATTCGAAAAAGTCTAGCGTTCTCGATGATACACCAAATAACATGCTAAGGGAATGCTCTAACGCCATTCACAACCCGCTTACCATCATTATTAATCACTGCATCAACAATGGATAGTTCCCGAGCCTAGAAAACAGCAAAATTACTCCGCTAAAAAGGGCCAATGTTAACTTAAAAAATTTCTGAGCAATCTCTCCTCTCAGTTCTTGGACAAATCGTTGAAAAAATGGTTAAAGACCTTTAAAGACTTCGCTAAACTCCATATACCTGGGTAATAATTTGGCTTTAAAGAAAAGGTGTCAACCGAACAAGTGGTTCTCTTTTTTAACGATTACCTTTCATCCGGTCTGAGGAAGAAAGCATTCGGTTCTGGACAAATGGATTTTTGTATCAACTTTTTAAAGCAGACTGCCCCAACCCACTGACGCCATCTTTCTAAATCAACGGACACACCAATACTGTTTTGCGTTATAGTTATAGGTTGAAAGAGACCCTCTCTATCAATGGCGGAAAATATCTGCTTTTAAATGCTTACGACCGAAAAGCCACCGATCCGCACCTACCAAACTATCTTTACACATCGATAACGTCCCTGTATCCCTAAGAAACTCTATTAAATACTACAGCGTACTGTTTCATCACTGCCCAAAATTTAATCCTGACGCATGCCTTTGAAAAAATCACTTGAACTCTCGCAGCTTGAGTCCGCTTGCTCCCTAACATGTCAGTCTTGATAAGAACTAAACTTCACATGTACAAAACCCTCATCAGACCCATTTCCCCCACTATAGCCGACGAGCTGCAAGCTTGTAAAAGGAAAATACTGAGGATGTGTCTGTGCAAATATCGGAGCTTCGTTCTATATAGCGTAACAAAAATTATGATCCAGACTAGCTCGAAATGTTTAAAGAAACTGGAAACTCCCCCCGACACTCTAAAAGGGAATTGATTTCCTGGATAATCCCTGATAACATACCCATTGCATACTAAACTCCTAATTTCAAACTCTCCTAAACCTTCGTCAATACTCAATTGCAAGCCCCGCTTCTATGAATAAACAAAACAAGGTTAGAAGGTTAGCCAACTTGCGGTAGCTACAGGCTAACTTCAAGATTGCTCACCAGAGCCAAACCTGCCATAAAGGCAAGATTGAGAGGGACTCCTTTTCGTCAAGTCTCCAAATTTCAAAACGATGGAATTGTGAGATTCCCAACTCCATCTCTTCTCAATTACCACCCCCATGTCAAATAACCCTAGATTGTAAAAAATTTAATGTGTATAATGACGATACAATAAATGACGTTTAAATTTTACCCTATTGCAGATAAGGATAACGGATAAGATAGAGAGGAAGAAAAGAATTGAAACCGAGAATTGCTTACGTTCTTTTGGGTCCTCTTTTTCCTTAAACCGAATGAGGCTTCGCATGTACTTCGTATGTCTGACTAATGCAGCTATTTTGAACTTTTATAGCCGCTTGTTCGGGGGTTCTGGCTCCGTGTTGGGTTGTTGCAGATTTAATAGTGTTCTCATCTATTTTCTTACTAACTATTACTTCCTAAAATTTCTCCTTTAAATGGGTTTTCGTTATCTTTTGAGTTCGTCCAAAAATTTCCTTGACGCAATCCGAACTGGTAACTCTTTAGGCTTCACTTACGAGGGTGGTTCGAAAAGTTCTCAAACCGAAAATAAGGGAGAGGAAGAAGAAGAAGACTCGCCTATAAAAGAGATCCCCCCATCCCGTTGCCTCCCAGCGCTCCAATAAAGTTTTCTTTAGTGTCAGCACTGTCCGAGCATATTGTGCCACGCGATTCCAATTGTCAACCGTTTTCAACATTTCTCCGACCATAATTTTCGGACAGAGCTCTGCAATTTTGCCAAAGAGGTCCCCGCGCTACTAACTCTATCTTTTACCAGAGAAGGCGTTAGACAGGCGTCATCCAACTCTCCTGCCAATCGCACAGTTAGGAGACAATGCTCTGTCAATCTTGTGCAGGTAGGACCGACAACAACCGTGCCCGCTTGAGAGCTGGGCCAAGTACAAATCAGTCTCATCATGCATTAGACTGAGCCATCTGGTTCTGCAGCCCTTCTGGCCTTCATAGACAAGACTGCTTTCTCCAAATCCATCTTAGTGAAAAATGGGATTTCCATTGGTTTTTTTTATAGTGAACGTATGGATAGGCAAGAGAGCCCGCACAATTTCGTTCATCTTTTCTGCCTGGTATGAATCAGGTAACCTATGCATACCGAGCTTCCGCATCACTACTTTGTAGCCCTGGCCCCATGGATCCCTGATCACGTGGTCCACAAGGTTTTGCTAACGGCTGGTCTCGCTGCTGTTGATAAATCTGCAGAGGCATTTTCTAGATGACTTATAAGCTGCTGATTGGATACTTGGCTCTTCCCAGATCCGAACTCGCTGTGCCTTTCGTTTTAATTTGTGACATCTTTCGTTTTTCGGTTATTCCAGGTGACCAACAGTATACTGGGCGCTTGCCGTGCAGCAGTCTTCGTAGGGACATTGAAGACCTGTAGGCGGATGTAACCACATTTCTTGCGGAAAGTTGTTCGCTCCCAGGCGTTGCTTCCGACAGTGGTGATCGTGCCATAAGCACTTATGAAAACTTCTCAGTATCCAGTTTCTCAGTATTCCACCGGGGCCCAAAACAATCGCGGAGTATTCGGGAAGCACCGTGATGGATCTCCAGAACTAAGTACTGTTTATCGCTCGCCGAGTAATCCTCTAGCACTCTCCGATTTTTAACTGATTGTACTAGGCACTTCGAAGCGAATGTCACATCAGGAATGGTTTCAACGCAACCCCACCTACGGAAGGTAGGGCTGTGTTCTATGTTCTGTACGACGAGTCCAGTTCCGGCTGCCATTTCAGGATCCGTTTTCCTCGAGAATCTAATTGAGGCATAGCCCAATTGATTCATCTTTCGTTGAAGTCATTCCCGACGAGTACATGGCCCTCAATACTTGAAGTAGCGTCCTCCAAAGCATCGAGCCTAAGTGTAAAAGACGACAACGATTCGTTCGGAGTTAGGTATGTAGAAGTAAATGTTGTTCCCGAACACCGAACCCAAACGAAACCACCACCTCGCCGCCAACCTTCCACTTGGAGGCGAGCACTGTTCCGAACCCACATAGCGGCTGTACCAGATTCGCCAGGATACCATGTTGGTGAGCTTCTGGTGTGATGTTGCTCGCTCAGCAGCAGTAAGTCAGCTTGCCTGTCTCTCACAAACTGTTCGAGCAGGCCTTGGGCGATGATGCTTCAATGCAGATTGATTTGAAGGATGAGAATCATTACAAAAGAGCTATTGCCTTGGTTAGGGCTTCTTGGAAGACCCGACACTTCCCTGTACCTGAAATATGTTTCAAATCATCTGGTCGCGGGTCATACTCCTGGCTAAGAACACAGTGTGACTCGTCTGTGCATTCCTACTTTTTATGCCCTGTCTTACCGCAATTGTAGCAGAAGGATCTTCGGTCAGTTCCATTACATGCCTGTGCGGTATGATCGTATCCAAGGCAGTTGAAACACTGGAGGGGAATGGGCCTTCGCCGTATCTGACAAAAAACTCACCCTATTCTAATTTTGCTCTGCTTCAAAAGCTTTTCAGCTTCCCTTTCTGTGAGATCGATTATGGCCATGGGCTGACCCCTGTTGGTTGGTTTGGCCAGCCTGATTTTTATCTCGCCTAGTACGGGGCAATCGCGTTTTGAGGCGTTCTCTATTTCGGGCAGATCTGTAACGCAGTCAATGTCTCTAATTTCCAGTGTGGCCTTAGGCTACAGTTGCCTTCTTTCCAAGAACTCTTTTGATTGCGTCACGGAACGCGTCTTTATTTTTTGTATCTGATCCGAACTCAACAAGAAGATTTCCCGACCGAGTTGGTCGTACAGCTTTTAATGCAGTTTGTATGTCTTCGGGTTTAACCACTCCCTTGCCTGCCCGATGGGTTTTCGACGCTTCTTAATCTTTGCTTGTGGGTTTTCTGCGATGATTCATTGCATTTCGGTTCCTGTGGAGGTTGATCGATTTTGAACTTTAGGGTCGATTTTTTAGCAGCTGCCTTCTTGGCAGCTTTGGATAGTGCCGTCTGAAAACCCTCCTCAATCGCGATTTGATCGTTCGGCGTCCTGTCCTCGTTCTTCCTCGCCAACCTTTTGTTGGCAGTAGAAATTGGGACGACTGCTGCGCTGTCGAATGAATTACCCTGTTGCTCTTTCTCTGTAATTATGGTGCAGAGTTTACGTAGGCATATTGCCTTTCGAAACAAAAATTTAATAATAGCTCTATACTGAATTTTTCCCATTTTCACAAAACACACATCCACTCAATCAAACGACTATCAACTAAAAACTGTTCGTCCAAAATGGCTGAAAATTTGGTTAGAAATTTTCAAAAACTGCACAATTATAAAGCTCCTAAGCTGCATTAGCTTTTATTGCCGAGTGGCGCCATCTTTAGGTTGTGGCCGGAACCTCTTCAGACCACCTTCGTTTTTCGTCCTACATGCGTCCTTTGTTTGGTATAATTGGTATTAAAAAACCTGTACTGCATCTAGGGTATATCGTCTGAAGGATGTTATCTCTATGTTTGCTGTCTTACTATGCATTTTAATTTTTCGTTGCCATCGATTGTGAGTTTTATCATTGTGCCTCCTGTACTTGTTTAAAAGAACACTGCACATTCTTTTTTTCTTTTTCTTCTTTTCCGTCTAATACGGAAGGATGACCCTTGTACCCATTCCTTTTGGACAATTTTCTGTGTATCATGTTTTTAAATGCTGTTATTTCGTGTCCAAAGGAGTCGATTTGGATTGACATTGTCCTGATAGTATGTGTCTTCTTCTTGGAAATGTTAAATTGAAATCTCTGGGTATCCTTTTAATTTTCACTTGACCTTTCTCCAACTTCTTTTCTTAATATTCACACGTTCCTTGAGTTTTTATTGAAAAGAAAACGGTCGCTTTTATTTTTAATTTATATTTGCATCATTTTTGGTCGTTTTCTCCAAGATGTATAAAAGATCTTTAATGCCTTTTGCTGGAGTCAACTAAAGGAGATGAAGATTTAATTGCACCGAAGCGTAAAAAGTTGCTCCTTTTGTTTGACTTTTATTTTTCTAGTTATACGAAACGCGTCTCTTAATTTTTAACCTACAATTTTCTGTCGTAACTTGTATTGAAATGACCAGGATGAGACTACCTGCTCGGCGTCAATGTAAAGAAGCGAGGAACAAACAGGGCGGGCAGATCAGACTGAAAGAAGCCTATTCCCTTTTGTTGGTTTTATGCTACGAATCAAGTGAACCCGCCGATTGTTGGCGCTCCCCTCTCCCTAGACATTGCACTAAAACACTAGAATTAGGATCGTAGCTCGAAGCATAGCGACCGAGCTTGCTAGATACTACCGTATAGAGTATCCTTGTGATTCGTTTGAAATAGCACGAAACTGGTGGTATATTCAGGTATCAAGGGTTGATTATAAGCTCCCCTTTGTATGAATGGGCCAGCTTAGAGGGTTACGACCTTTAAGGAAATCTCGTGGTAGCTAGAGTGCATAAGGGTGACTGTAGCCCTAACAGCAACAGGAATAGCTGGGTGTCGTATCTACCTGTATATCAGTTGGAGATCTTCAATTTAAATTGGCGTTTCATTACGGTGTTATGCAGGATAATTGACGAATTAAACTCTTGTCTAAAGAGACTGTGATTCAAGGTACTCAGGTACTCACATAAAACATTGCGAATTCATAGACAATCGAATCGAGGATCGAACATCTCCTAGGAGAGAAAAGAACGGCTCATGAATCGTATTGTTTCTGTCAGCGATCCACAGCCATCTTTGTCAGAAGAGGGAGACTTACTCCTTGGTAAATGTGTATCATGTTCAGATAACTCCTTGGTCATCTGAACACGACACATTTGTTGAAATGGTTTGGATGGCATCATAACAGAGTTAGGTGAATTGACAATCGCGGAACTAGTGGTTTACCAGAATTCCTTGTGCTAAGGTTGCCAAGGTTGACCTATGTTGTATCCAAGAATAAAGTTCGATGAAGAAAATAAATAAAATTTCTATATTTTTGTCATTTACTTCGGGCATCACTTTGGAAATCAGGCATTCATTGCCCGGATCCTGCTCCAAATTGAATTTCAACGCGACTGTGGTATCCGTGGGTTCAAATCAAATATCCTTTGGCTATATAGTGACCGAATCGAGCATCTATAATATTTAAACCATACGTTCAATTCCAAGGACCAACGAATACTGTCCCCAAAGAATACTGCCCTGTTTTTTTACATGTTCTATCCCTTTATTAGACAATCATTACTTTTAATTTATTATTGGCTACAAAAAATACTACTAATACATAATTTACTGCTTCTCGTCATCATCTTCTAACTCATCATCTTCCTCTTCGTTATGTAACAAATTCGCGAAATACTCCTCATCGACTAAAGTATCCCCGCTATGTGCATCTTGGCCGGTAATTGAGTACTCCTTAACGAAATTTGCTTCAATTGTTGATGAATTATCAATTCTTAAATAAGGACCAGTCTCGCCAGTCATCGGAGGCCAATTTTTAATTTTCGATGCTCGCGGGACTCCTTTCGTGGCAAACGAGGTCCACAATGAAATCATTCGTTTGGCAATTTTCGTATCGTGATTATTCAAATAGGCAACATGTTCTGGCCATGGGAAAAGGTACATATTTTCATCAGTCAACGAGACACCAAGATGGAATGGTAGATCACTATCGAATTCCTCGTCTTCGCTTAAATACCGATTATATTCACCCTCGTAGTTGAATGAGTAGAGGTAGGTACTGTTGGGCATTTTAGCTGCATTGGCTTTAAGAGCTAAAAGGACAGGATTTTTGAAAGCGATTGTACCGCACATCTGTCAGGAATAAATTAAAACGGAGAATAGTTAAAGTCAAAATAAAATTATTCGATGCTTCTTACGTCAATCAGTCCTGGAATCATTGCTTTAAAGCTACCATCTTTGAGTTCCTTCGCGGTGAAGAAATCAGCTTCGGCAAAATTCTTCCATGCACCTGTTGGATCGTCGCCATTTGTTTGTTTGATGATATGCTCAATGTATTTGTTGGCGTTATATTTGTCATCTGGTATTGTTCCGTTGAAGTTGTCCTCAAAGATTTCTGCAAAAAATTATGAATACTCAGCGTTCAGGATATTTAACTACTTATTCTTCTGAGAAATTTTAACATGTCAAAGAAATAACATTTCACCAAAAAAGATGTTCTCGTCATGTATCTCCGCATGGCTTTTATATATCATTGCTTTGTGATTCGGCCCTTATGATCCACTGTCTGCATATTTCGAACGGTAAATAATAACATCTCAAAACAGGAGACCGTTACATTTTGATGAAAATGGAGGGAATAGCTTTGTCAAGTATAAGGGAATTAGAAAAATTTTAACCGGTGCTAGATACATCGATTCCATACAGTATTTACATTCAGACCAGGGAAGAGAAGAGTTGACAAAGACAAAGGACTTGGCATCTGGAAGTGAATTTGCAGTCGGCACCGATGGCTCAGAAATGGATGAGAGAAACGGAAGAGGAATCTGCTTCCACAACTCAACGAAATCTACAAATTTGAGAGTAACAACACAATTTTCCTGTCGGAATTATTTGCAATAAAAGCGTGAGCGGAAGTGGTAACAAACAACATTGACAGAGGAATAAAAATCTTCTTGGTCAGTAAGTTGACACTGCAGGAAGGCGGTTAGCTCTACCCGCACTGTAGGCAGGCTCTTAAACCTGGCATGGATTCCTGGACACAGCGGTGTAGAGGGAAATAAAAGAATGGATAATCAAGGACAAGCGGGATCAGTCGGCGCAAATGCAACTAAAGAAACGCGGACAAAGTGCCACTACGAATAGTAAAAACGAATCCAGACGAAACCCTCTGAAAAGGATTGATACAGCTTGAGATGACAGGAACGACTGCTGAATAAGCCAAACTATTTTGCCTCATTCTAAAAAATCAACTTCCAGGGAAAAACATAAATGTCGTAAGGACATTAGTGGATATAATCATCGGCCCGCATCTTTTCGATTAACACGCCAAACAAATAGAAATCCAAACGGATAACGCCTGCAGAGCTTGCGATGAGAAAGACACAAATAAAAAATGTTTCCTTCTTAATTGTCCAAGTCTGCCCAACAAACGCTTCAGTTGGCTGAAGAGAACTTACGTAAAATTGGTACCCTTAGCGGCCACAAAACTGGGAGACGTCTTCGGTTTCTGTAGAATCAAGTCCAGTCCAAGTGTCGGTCCATCTTTTATGCGGAGAACTGAGGCCCGCTGCTGGCCTATACATTTTGTTTTCAACAATTTTTTTTATTTTGGTTGTTTGGGAGGTAAAGCGAACCTCGGACTCCCAGTGATAAGCGGACTTCAGATCTTCAAATGCAAACGGAGTCGCACGAGTCTAAACGTGCTCTCCGCAGAACCCAGGCTACTGGTGAGTTATGCGTTCCATCTGTCACTCGCTTCGTGTACCCATGTTTCTAGCCGCTAAGCTAGGATTCTTTTTCTTTCCTTTCGGCTAAAAATCTCTCTCTTCTCTTATTCAGATGGTGGCGGTACCAGGTCGGTCACAGTGCCATCCAGCCTTCATCCGTTGTGATGTTTTTCAGATATCAGCAGATTGGCTTCTTTCTCAATCTCACCCAGGTCAAGCAAGCTCTGTGCGGTCGCATTACGATGTTGTTTGGTCTGCAGCACTTAGATCGTATTTTGGATTTTTTCTTGCAACGTTTGTCTTTTAACTCCCGGTGCCTTCCGCTTCCTGTAATATGTGGCAGATCTTCAGGCTGCAAGTCCTCGGATTTGCCCAAGATGCAGTTTGACTTATTTATGCACTCTCTCGTCTAATGCCCGGGGACGCCACACCTGTAGCACAGGTTGCTTCGATCTGGCCCCTTGCAGTTTAGAGAAATTTGTCCGAAACTTAGACCTTTACAAGTTACAAGGAAAACCCATTCGTTTCGGCGAATTTCCCACACTACCGAGCCGGTTTTGATTTTCTCCTTGTCCAAGAGTTTCACAGTGTATTTCTCTGCGAAGTTTACTATTGCGTTTATCTTATGTTATCTTTACTATGCGTTTATCTTATCTTTATCTTTACTATGCGTTTTATATCGTTTCCCCTTTAGGGTTGGTAGGCCTAATGCTGTCTGCTGCCAGCAGAGTTTGTCTAATGGCCTCTTTTACTTCTTCGAAGTCTGCAAGAGGTCATTGGCTGTAGTGTCGCGTATCAAGCCTTAGAGCCATGATGTCCTTGACGGTACTCTCGAACAAGTACTTGCCAGTGGACTCCGCCTTGAGTTTTACGAGAAGGCTGTCTGTTTTGGTCGCTCGTGCCGCACGTATGCAGACACCTATTTGTTCGGGCTCCACATTTTGCCTGATTTAATTGAGGCTTGACGCTGGCTTGATTAGTAGAGCACCTCTACGGTGCAGGTGCCTTTTAGGCATCACGCTGAGTTTCGCAGATTCGTGCCTACTGAGCGCGGGTTCGATAGTTTTTTCAACCTTCACATTTCGCAGCCTTCTGTTGCGTCTTGGAGCGTCTCCTCTAACTGATTGGGCTCTTCTGTAATAGACCGCTTAGCCCATTTCCTACAATTCGGCATTACTAGGCTACATGCCGACCTTTGGCACTTCTCACAGGTAGTCATTTTTTTCGGGGACTTCTTTGAGCTTTTTCAGTTCACTTTCTTCGCATAGCTACCAGCGGCTTTAATGCTTAATCCTATCAACGATGTCTTTGAGTTCACCGATCCCGTTTTGAATGTCCATACTGTCATTCTTTCGGACGTTGGTTGTGTTTCTCATAACTTTAAGGACGGCGTTCATATTTCGTGTAAGCTATTCTTCTTTACTTTGGTCGACGGTTACCTATGTAGCCAACTCGTTGTCAGTTGAGGCTTTTGGTTCACTGTCAGCTAGGAGGTCTTCTGGCTGCTAAACATCGTTTTTCCGCTTCCCTCAGAGTCCGTGATGTGACTATCAACAGTCTCCGGAAAATAACCCTTGCGGTTGATGGTTCCGCTCTTCTACACCTCCACTGCGCTGCTTGTAGTTTTTCTCCATCGCCTTGAGCAGGATTATCCTGCTCAAAGGCGATGGACATAACCCTGGGCGAGAGGATCAGTTCAGACTCACACCTTCGTCGAGACCAAAGATGCTTGCTTCGACGGTTTGTTAACTTAGAGCTGTTAATTCTTCAGTGGCCAAGTATTCGTTCACTGTAATAAGTCCTGGCAATTAATCCCCAGCCTTTTTGCCGCAGAGAAACCCACGTGGGATCGCGCTCCCTCACACGTTAGGATGTATATACCCAACGCGAGGCCTTTAGTGCCTGAGTTACGCGTCTATAAATCGCGATTTCTCAACAAGCCTCTTCCATACCCTTTGTTGCCAACAATGGACCCTTAGTAAATCATAATAGTCATAAAAAATGGTGGTATATATTAAGAGTGATATACAATAATAAAGTGGGACAGGGAAACTATAATGCGCAGAATCTTGAACAGCAAGGATCGAAAATCTTTTAAACTACGAACTAAATATTTACTTTTTCAATCTGGAGACTGTTCCAAATTATCGTCTTAACAAGAAACCATATCCAGCGTGCAGCCGTTTGAAAATTCTGGGTCTGATTCATTTGGTTAACTCAGACGTTAAGGAATGGAGAGCTAATAAGACCTGAAGCGAGGTTTTAAAGCAATTAAAGTTTCTGCGTCACTGCGTCACTTTAAGGCAATTAAAGCCTGCGTCTAAAGTCACTACGAAGCTACGAAATGTAAATGGAACAAAGTAAGATTTATGTATTACAGAACGAGGTTTCCTGGCTGATTTTAGTGGGTCTTCAAAGTCCTTTCGTTGAAATTTTCGGCGGAAAAACGAAATGTTCAATTCTGGGCTACCAATGTAGAATTATAACAGATTCTGATATTATAGCTATTAGTAATTCGTCCTAAGTTTGCTGTCGAGGTCACACTCTACATTTTAGATAAAATCAAGTAGACTCAATTATTTGGCTGAAAATATTTGAAAGGATGTCTTCTTATTTAGGAAAAATATTTTCGATGTTATAAGTGACTTAGCACTGACCTGTTTTCAATTCAATAAGATTGTTGCGTTTTCTACGCCTACCGGTTTGTATTTTTCTTGAGGAGGTACTCCCTCTCTATAAGGATCATCATAAGGATGGCCCAATATATTAGGATAGTAACCAATAGGTAGATTTCAAGTGATCAAAAAGCCTAGCATGGAGGACTGTTAAAAATAAAATACAGGAACCCCATATACCACTGCCCCTTTTTTCAATTTTTGCCTTATACTTAGGGTCGAATTTGACAATGTCTTAGAGCTTCGACACATCAAAGCTGTAGTTCCTAATGTATTATTCCTTTCTAAACTTCAAATATGAAAATGCTCCAGTTGACCAACGATGCTCACGTTTTAGAACAGACTAAAATGCAAAACTTATGGGCTTCAAGATTGCGTTGACGTTGCATTCAGGCTTTCCTGTTCTTCTGTCGTTTGTTAGGTTAGTATGGTGGAGTTATGTCGAGCGAATAACGATTAGTGTGTGTAGAAAAACACGGGGAAACATTGAAGGCAACTCAAACAGTCCACAGTCTCTTCGGTTGACAAGTCAAGTGATATGAATCCAAATGGTTGACAACTGCCAAGCTTGTGATGAGGAAAGTACAGAACACGTCGTTCTAGATTGTCTGAGTCTAACCAATAAACGTCGCATGAGGCTGCGGAATAGTTGCGCATCAAAAGTGGAAGCTTTGGTGACCACTGAGTTTTGGGAGCTTCTTGATTTCATTAGGAAATCGGTAAGGACCATCCGTAAACGGTAGCACCCTACGCGGAGTATTAAGGCCCGATGCCGGCTTTATTTTCTAACAATGGACCCAAGATTTTAAAAGCACCTTCGGGAGGACGGGAACACGTTACAAGTTCTTATAATGGAAAAGAATAAAGTCAAGTTTTTTTGAAGGACCCCAAATAAGACAACGTACGTCAGATAATGAATTTACAAATTTTATGGCTGAGCTTGAGTTAGGAGCATTGACAGCTTTAGTATCAGTGATGCAAAACTTTCCCGGAAGCAATTAGTCAGAAAATCACAGTGAACTTATAGAAGATCTCCTTTTGTAAGTAAAAGTTCTGGGATCCAATGAGAGAGCTTCAGTCTAGAGCTCCACTCTCTGAAACCACTATGAAAACTCCACCTCCTTCATAGACTATAGGTTTCCAGAATATTTTGGTGACATAAGAGAACAGCGTCTGAATCAAGATTTACGCGTTATCAGGGTTTCTGGGATAGGAATATGATATCTGTCTATTCCTGATGCCTTATAGGCCACATCCCTAGGTCCATACATAAAAGAAGAGCTCTAAAGAGAAGATTTTTTGAACTCAATGCAACAAAATGGCATTGGCAAACATCAATGACAAAATGGCAAACATCAATGGCGTAATCAATGGCCCGTCATTCCGCTTTGACAACCTGAGACTTAGTCGGAATCCTTCACTTAATCAAGTCTTTAGGTTGTGGTATGAACTTGGAAGTGCGCAAAATTTGTCTTTCCAAGGACCCTCAATCAGAAACTAGAAAATTCTTCATACCAGTAAGATCATCGAAAGTACTTGTATCAAGTCATTTTTTCGTTGCCTTATCTGAATCAAGAGTCCTTATACGATTCTTTTGAAATTGTTTAAATGATGATGATCTTTTTTTCTTCCAAAAGCATCGTTAATTTCTATGTTTCTACTGATAATTTTTTGAAAATATTAAATTGAATATTTTCAGGAAACTAATAATCATAGATACGTGTTATCCTAGAATTGGATAGTCATATATGGTATGCTGGCTTAGAACATTTTTCCTGATTACTTCAATTCACATAAATTTATTTCCTTATTTATCGCTTCCCTCTACCCTGTGCTTTAAAATTTGATATCCTTTCTATCTACTTTTCTGCTGGCTTTTCAGCACTTATATAAAAGGAACTTTATCCTATAGATGAGACGAAGTGTAAATCGTTTCGTCGAAATTTATCACGATATGGGATACTCATTCGATGAAAAGTAGCCTCAGAAGTTCAAGATGGAGGATAAAAAATTGTCTTGAGCAATTAAAAATGATTTCATCTCATCTGAGGACAATATATCTTCTTCTTTCCCCGATCTAGCATAAATGGTCCCTTTTAAATCTTAGTTGTTCGAGAAAATTTCCAGGAGCTGTCCGCAAACTAAAATAATTTCTCTTCTAACAATAATGATCAATGGCATATCAGTCGTTCTTTGGTACCTGCCATTGAGGAGTATAGGAGCTTTCAGACTAAGGGTAAACTATATGGTTCTTTAATCCGCCTCGCTATTGGCCTTATTTATAATTTGACAAGTACCTATGATAAGTGCGCGAGTAACACGACGCCGAAATTAAAAATTGGAGATAAGAGACGTATTTCCAGAAGGATAAAAACTGATTCGCTCCTTTTTTTGCTGAAAAATGTACAAGTAAGAGTAGCAGAAAAATGGGTATTGGTCAATATGACTAGATCCAGTCAGCCCAATTACTACAGCCTAGAGAAATTCAAACTTGAAATGATAAATACCTTTTAATAAAAATGTTCCGGCATTCTTGACCACTCCACCCATTGTAGGCAAATATCGGATCTTCTTTTGTTGCACAAGTTTTCCAGGATGTTCGGGCAAAATGCCACTCGGACCACCAACAGTAAACTGTAAACCTCCATAGCTGCCAATTCCTTTAGCTGAATTTAGATTGCCATGAATGCCGAATGCTTCCAGAACAGTGGTAGTATTGAGTCTCATAAAGCATCGATTTAATTTGTCAACATCATCAGTCGGACATCCAGCAATTCTACCAATATCCTTGCTATACTTTAGTGGATGTTCTGTTGTGAATGCTGGCGTAAGTGCTGAACCGGATTGATAGATAACACGATGGAAAAGATTTGGTGATACCTTGAAAACAAAGCGAAAAAAAAATTTGAAAAATATAAAATGTCCTTTTGTGGGCAATAAGGAATCAAACTGTTTCGGTACCTTCGGACTCATAGTTAAAACATTTGCAATTGCCGCACCACCAACTTGACCAAAGAGTGTTACACTATTTGGATCGCCACCAAAATATTTGATATATTTTTGAACCCATTCTAACGCAAGGATAACATCCATTAGTGCGGCGTTGCCCGGTAGCGCTTCAGTTTTTGTAGAAAGGAATCCGAATGGTGCTAATCGATATCGAACAGCTACCAAAACGACATTCTTTTCCAGCAAATACTCTGGTGAGGCTTCAAGAGTGGTTCCTTCGTAAAGGAATTCGCCGTGCAAGTAGACCATTACTGGTTTCGCTTGGGTCATCTGTTATGGGTAGAAGATTTACACATATTTTTTTGAAATTTCAAACGTATTTGAAGTAATAGCGTTTACATTTTTCGTGCTGATTGTAAGGAAGAGACAATCTTCTACATCTCGCTTGCCCTCATTTTTGCGCACGTAGTCAAGAACCTGAAGAGATGGGCATCCTTTTCGAGGTGTAAAAGCGCTGCGGACTTCGTTCCATGGTTTGGCTGGAATTGGTGCCTGCATTCGGTGAAGAAAAAGAAAAAGAATGACGATTCCTTGCAAAATGAGCTTTCAAAAGATTTTTTTCTTATCGAATTTTCTTCATCATGACAAAGTTTTCAAGGATGTTTGCACTGTTTTGAAGGAATTTTTATATCACCTTGAATCTTCTTTCACCACTTGGCGATTCACCATATTTAACATCGAAAAATTGAAATATTTTCTTTCCACTCCATGCCGTTTCGATGCGTCGTCCTTTCACTTTTCCAACACCGGGAATGTCCACTATCACAGCACGTTTACGTTCCAATTGCACCGAAGATTGGATGCAACACAAAACGGTCAATAACGCAAGAACTATACCTATTCTACACATGATCATCTTTCTAATTCGCTAACTATTCAGACACTGAAAATCTAAATCTCCGCGTCCGGCCAAGAGATATTTAAGTACCGAAAATCGCGAATCGATCGCAAGCAGGCCTAAGATTCGGCGAAATGTATGTGGAAGGGGCATGTGGTTGAGTGTTGTTTGCAGAATATGTTCAAGTACCGTAACGTTCTACATTGCCTGCAGGACAACATACACTAAGTGCATTAATGTCATAAACTCTTCAAGCAAAATTTCCACATTGTAGGGCGCCTATATAAGTAACAATCCAATATACACACTTACGGCATATGATGTGAGGATTGCAAAAAATGAGGAATGACCGTTCTATATTATCTAGATACTTTGCTCCACTTTGATGGAGTCAGTCCGCGCAAGAAGTACTCTTCAACGACGAGCTCGACGCTAACAGGAGAGACCGCGTTGGGCACTTCAGCAGAAAGAACTTGCTAGGTAAGTTGAAAATTCGTGCATGGATTAGCGCCCAAAAAGAAAAGATTCGAAGTATCTTTGAGATAACACAAGATTGTGGATATCTAATGCAAATTTTGATTTTCTTCCATCTAATTCTTTCGTTGTGGGTTTTTTCGTCTTTTGATGTGCCAAGATTGCAAAATCTTAAGACGTCGATTCTTTAGTCATTCTCGTTCTTAGGTCGTTAGGAAAAATATGACCGATAAATATGATCTTTATCCAGTCAAACTATGTCAGATATATAACGGAATAAGGTTAGCATCTATTATAAGATCTCTTCAAGCAATAGTTTCGCGATCGCAACTGCAAACAGTTAAAAACATTCTTTAATTGGTTTAATCTAAATAGGCGCTAGACTTTCTTGGATTTGGTGGCTGAAATTCTGACGATCGAATTGGTCCGATTTCTCCAAAGAGATCCTTTTTTCATTTGTATTCATTTATTCTATCAACTTCGGGGAATTTCCATTTTGATTAAAAAGATATTAATCTAAAATAAAAACGGCGGCGCCAAAAACTGAACAATTTTCATTTAAAAAATTTTAATTTCCGGACCTCAAATTTGGCAGCAAGTCATTCATTTAAAATCGGAAACAAGACTTGTAGCCGCAATCTCTAATGGGGTTATTATATATGGGGTTATTATAATGGGGTTATAAACAAGGATGGAACTCGTGTAGCACAAGTGAACCTACACCATGCCAAGGTGACTACGGTTGGCTGATGTGAATGTTCCCAAAACAAAAGAAAAGGACTATCTCTGATTCAAAGGCCTGAACCCTCTCGAGTCCACTAAAGTCTATGCAGGAGGATTGGGAGATACGATCCTCTAAGAGCGGGGATCAGAAAGATCGATGACCAGGAAAGATATAACCTATTATGTTTATCAGAAAACTTGAAACAGGACTTGGTACCTCTGAAGACCTTTACGGTGGTTAAGCGTAAAATCCGCGAAATAGTTATCGCATTATCTTATTTTTCAGGAGATGTGTAACACAATCTATCACTGTGTATGAAAAGGCTACAAGCACATTTTGAGAGAAAAAATATATCACTCTTGATTGGATAAGATACTCATGCCCATAAGAAGGTTTGGGCTGCACCAATATAGAGATGGTGAACTGACTGGTGATGACTTCATAATGTGAGCGGCAGCACACCTACGTATGCCACAAGGAAACAAAAGGAGGCGCTAGATCTTACTGTCAGTAGTATGACTCTGGACTCCTTGGTTGGACTCTGGGCTTGGTTAAAATATAGCACGTATCCGATCGAATCCCCATGTCGGACCTCAAAGTTTTGAGGCCCGACTTGAAAGGGCTAAGAATGAAGTTCATCCCCACTTGTAGCCGATGACACACCACCTGGGCATTGTACACGACTACGTTGTGGGAAAATCTACTGTATATCTACGTCAAGAGCTCCACCAAAAACACGCTTGAACTCAGTTATGCTCGGGTAACGAAGGAAACAGGGCATTTGTGAGGGATTTTGAAGAAAACCGTTTTGAACGCATCATAAAATGGGGCATGCGGTGGGATAAAGGATTACCCAAACTTAGAGTGGAGGTTCTGGAGAGTGGACCGGAGGGAAAATTCTACAATGGATCAAAATGTACCAAAGATGGGCGCGAATACCGTAGAATTCTATCACACTATTGAAGATTATAGAGTTCTCTCTATTTAAAATCTTTTTACAAAAATGTTAGGAAAACATCTATGGCAGCTAGACTACTTAAAGCCATGTTTAAGCAGGGAAAATCTTACAATGCGCTGAGAAAACTGATGGCAGCGTCCCGAAAATTGAAAAGCAACGCACTCTACGGTTCATAGAAACCCTATTCCCTGGTAAGCAGTTTCATAAATGAAGAGTTTGACGAGATGGTACAAGAAAAACACCCAACAGCTTGGAGTGGAAGAAAGCTGCAACCTTCTGTAGGGAGAAACGTATAAGGTGGACTTTACACTAATTCGAGCCTTTCAGATCACTAGGATTTGATGAAGACTGGGATTTCATAAGGGCAAGACGAAACGCCTCTTTCGAAGTATCCTGGTGTTGGAAAACATACCAGCAATGGAGGCATGCGAAAGTAGTATTAATTGCCAAATAGTAAGGCTTGTGGGCTTGTGGGGCGAAGCCTCGAATGTCAAGTGAGATCAAGCAATCAATGTACGCACCGAACGTGGATATCCACAAGGATGTATTCTTTCCTCCCATCGTTATGGACTCTTGTGGTAAATGAAGTCTTAAGTTAGACTGTCAAAAGCTAAAGTGATATGTCACGCGTATTGGGATGATATCGCATATTCAACCGGTGGAAAACATGAAGGGACATCTCGCTATTTAATGCGGGACAATTAAAGATATAAACAACTACTGCCAGGAGATTGGTTGAAGCCTTAAACCTAAAATACTGGTGACATTCACAAGAAGACAAAATCTGGACCGACTGTGCGCCATATATTGAATGGAGGCGGAGGTGAATGAAATATATGAAATGAGTGAGTGAAATAAAGAAGCTCAGAATGGTAATAGTTTATTTGAGCCGGCAGACTCACACGGCAAGGTAAGTCCTGACGCATCCGGAGAATCCGGACGGATAAAACATAAAAAAAAGAAATCGAGGCCTGCGAGGCTTTTGGTAAATCCGCGAAAAGACGGTCATATTCAGCGTTTTGAATGTGGCTCTGTCAATGGAGCCATAAGGTCTTGTCAAACAGCAGTCTTTGAGAAAGTCTGAAACGCATCCCGACATGATAATAACAGCAGCAACATCTTCAATGCAATGAATTTTCCGTGAAGGAAGAGATAGCAAATTTCAAATTGTAAAGGTTACCATTTACGATATGCACCGTCAGACCACATGAAGGCAGTGTTCAATTTTTACAAAAAATTTTGTTTGATGTTGATTAACAACTCAAGGGACAAAAAAGGTCACTCTATGCTGGATACCGAGCCACAGGTATCGATTGTAAGGAGCAGGTGTCTCAATTAGCTAAAAAAGGAGCTTCGGCAGCATTCAACAGTCCTGAACCCTTTCTTTAGTGTAATTGGAACGAATTTAGTTTTCAGAGCTCCAAAGGATACAGAATGTTCTAGAGTGGACATGCTGGCTTTCGAATGTCAAACCTTTTTCTTGACATTTATTAAGATGAAGTTTCGTGCGTGCATCGGATTGAACAAGAGAACGCCAATGGTCCTTAACGGGAATCTCAGGGAACATTTCACACTTGGCGGAGATTTATGCTCTTGAAGTAATCCAGGTGTACAGGAAACGCAGCCTCCGAAAAGAGAAAACAAAATTATCCCCGACATATCTTATCCTTGCATAGACCATAAATTTCTTTAGCTGAATTGATCACATTCAGCCATGTCTCTTTATATTCGAAAAACGTGCACTGTAGCAAGGCTTTATATACGGTCTTTAAACAGTCTTATACACGTTATACACGGTCTTATAACGCGTTATAGTCAATAGAGTATCTTGCTTTGCACTATGTGGCTATACACTGCAAGCCATATGAAGCGTTTCCTGCAAACAGGCTCTTTGAAGATCACTGAACAACATTCGTCATCTTCTAAAAGTACGTAGATGAAACTTTATCCTGAAGGATGATTCAGTTTCATGAGCAACCATGGAGGAACATTCAGGTGGGTGCCCTTCCCTTCTTGCCCAGCTCCGTGACCACCGGTCTAAGAAGTGTTTTTTCTTATTCAGGCCCATTACCGTAATAAAGACGTCTCCCTATTATGATAGAGGATCAAAACGACTTTCGGTTTATTTGATATTTTATTGTTGGATGAAACATGAAGGATGCACTTGTATAGTCTAATGAATAACGTCGAAATATTGACGACGTGGTTTCTTTTTGACGTTTTTTCCTTAAGAACACCCTTACTCTGTAGCGGAATGCAAATTAGTATAAGGACAAAATTGTCAGATTGTCAATTGTCAGAACATTGTCAGAACCCGCGATCCATCTGGATGGGAACAAATATATGGAGAATTTTATTTGTATTAGTACATTTTTACTCAATTTTTCATTTAACAAGATTAATTCTCGCAAAGCTTTTGAGTGAGAACGCAATACAAACAAATCTTACTGCTTTTTCTATCTCTTTCTGCTAGAATTCGCACTGGAATACTCTCGCTAATTTGTGGTTATGCTATGACATATGTGCAAACAGCACTTATACTTAGAAAGATTCCTAATCTAACGATATTGAATAAGTAGATCCTTATTTGGATTGGTAATATTTCTCTCATTTTTTACGTAAAAAAATATCATTTTCTTGGGGGGAAGGAAGTTAATGGTTATTTATGCCCTGAATTTCGGACTCCCACTGGCACATACCTTACTACTTACTATACAGCTATGCTGTCAGAATCAGAATTTCTGTTGTTATAGATACATATTATGATAAAGTTGTTTGGAAAAGCCTTTTGACAAACATATTTTGTTGTGGCAATCTGAAACTTGCTAAAAGGGTCTCAATATTTTATGATAAAAGCTTTCTGCAGAATAGGCAGTTGAGGATGCCTGCTCATGTTTCTTTGCCAAAATCAAAGAACCCTTTGTTTGAACATTTGAAAGCTGTCAAAAATTCCCTGAAACCCCAAGGCAATTTTTGACAGCTTGCTGAGAGGGACAATGAAATTGATTTTAGCCGCTTAACAAGAAGTAAAATAATCTGTAAATTGTTTTCACGTTTGCTACAGAATGCGGTTTACGAAAAGGCCTAGAAAAGCTTTGATATCCAGTTGAGAATATCGACTGAAATTGCGGATACATTTGGATTTTTATGCTACATGTTACCACCGACAGTTTAATATTGATCAAGTTCTTCCATGTCCACTAAAGTATACGAAATAATTTCCAGGTTTTAATTGATTTTTCGGGTTTCAGAGAAATGATGTTTAGATAGGAGAAAATGCCAAAAAAGAGGAAAATTCTTCAATGTTCTGAAGTAAACTGTAAAAGGAAGATCTCTTTTTATAGATTGTCTTATAGACTAAATTTCACAATCACTACAAATGGTCGAAGCATTTTTTTCTCTAAAGGTCCTTCGGTCTTAGCGTCAATTCTTGTAAGGACGCGATTCCACTCTCTTGAGTCATCTTCAGCTCGTTCTGAACGATATCTGGTACAAACAAATTTTTCAACCAATAACATAGGTTTGACTAGGTAAAGCCTTTTTGAGAAAATTGTTTTTCGACTTTTTCTATTGTCCCTGATTATTTATTATTGATCCATTAATTTGTACATGAAAAACCTTCAATCTCCTTCAAGTACTTTCCACCGGAACTCATATACTTGTCAAACTTTATTCTATTACTCAAAATCTTTTTTAAATTCGGCGCCTGCCAGCACCTCCTTGGTTTTTTCCTTTGCTTCTATAATGCCGACAAAACGTGTTCATTAGCTGTCTTTTTTCATTCGGGGAAAAATTTTTGCTGGGGCAGAGCCATGTGTGATGGGGGATGTGGCTAAAAAAGCTCCACGCCTTTGGGCGAAAATTGACTTAAAGGTCAGGCCATTTTTCGTCAAAAATTATCTGACAGTCAGGGCAGTGTGACCAGGGGCGTTATCATGCTGGAAAAAATAGCTGCTCGATGGGAAAACAACAAATCAGCATTGTTTTGACGTGTGATGTCACTCGCCGAGCATTTTTGGGAAGAGATCATGATTCCTAACTTTAGCACGATCTCTGACGGCCTTGGAAAAAATATGGATCATTTCGGAATCATTCTTTTAAAGCTAAGCAAACCGTTTTTTTGCCAGCAGTCACTTCAACCTTAAATCTTCCGTTAAAATTCGCTGAAAAGAACCACAAAGCACTGCAGACAGCCCCAAACGTTTCTTAATTTTTTGTCGTCGATCTTTCAGGATGATTTTGTGAAATTTTTCAATATTTTCAGTCGGTTGGGCCGTAGATGGACGACCATAATAGGATTCACCGTAAATTTAATTTTCATCATTTTTGGAACGGGGAAAACCACTTAAACTTATACTCAAAATAGTATTATCCTTGTAGGCCGAAAAATTGTCAAACATAAGAATAGAACTACGAACAAATGGACTAGAATGGAATCATTTTTAGCAATAATAGTTGGTTTACTGACTTTAGAATGGTGGCTTTATACGGCCCATCGCCTTCTGCTGAATATTAAATCCTATCAACTAAACTCTGTCAAATTGATTGATAAACTCTGTCTCTGATTGACAGAGGTTTGGGTAGAAAGGTAGAGCCCTGAGGATAGTTGGTGGAAATACCTCTGGACAGACAAAAAAAATGGGCTAATTTAAGCAAGGACAGACGGTGCACTGTGATGTAAACGGAGTAACCTATTGAAACGAGGTAACAAACGAGGTAAAAAACCAGTTTGGTAGGATAATGACAGATGACTGACCTTAGGTTTCAAAGTGAAGTGTTACAGGTTGATATAAGAAAATAAGTACGGTTATATTGCATTATTGTGTTCTTAAATGTATACTTGCATAAGCATTGACACTCATCGAGTCCTTTATTAACATTTCCATGGCACTATTGTCCGTTCTGTGTACCATGTGAAAAAATAATCATCCTAATAATAACACACACAAGTTGTCTTGTCAGTTGTAGTTTTAAGTCTTTTAACTTAGCGCGAAATTTAAACTGTCAAAAACTATCGGTCCTGATTTTCCTCGATGTTTGAGGCGAATATCTGAGTTTCCAAACGTGCTGAAAGAATTATTGCGTATTTATTTATTTTTTCTTGTTCTTTATTCCCGCTCGTTTACTTTGGTTGGGTCGACGTAACCCAGAATTTCTAGTTAAGTGGTCTCTAGCAGCGCATTTCAGGTTTATTAACATTTCATTAATGAGCCACTAGGTTAGAATTGTTCTAATATGTAATAAATTAGATTTGGTTGATTGATTATGGAGTGATTGATTTTCTATTGGGGCCATCAAAAAGAAAGTGTTGCACTTTTGACGTAAAGTGACATAAGATGTGTCACGTGTGGATACCAAAATGAAACGTTTCTCACTCCCCTATTTTATAATTGAACAGAATGAAACAATTGCAAGTCTTCCCAAAGCTAATGGTTTATTTTGATTCATTCTAGAACAAAATCTTGTCGTGTATCCAATACCGTTGTGAAGAATTCATCAGGATAATAATAACCAACTTCCGGTACTAAGTCCAATTTCATATAGGGTCCGACTTTGCCTTTAATCATTGGCGGCCACTGAGCCATTATGCTTGGCGAATATGGGAAGCCACCGGTAGCGAAAGAAGTCCACAAATCAACCATAATTTTGGCCATCGTTTTATCTCCTTTTGATATTGTGTTAGAGTATCGACGGAAAGGGAATAGATACATGTTGTCATCTACCAAGGAGACGTCTTCTATATCATTATCTTCGCTTGCCTCCAAAAAATTGTTGGCACCAAGATAGTTGAATGCATACAGATACGATTTCTCCTTATCACAATTGTATGTTAACGCCTTGCTGGTTGCTTCCTTGACATCCAGACTGTAAAGCTATGATCAGGAACTCTTAGTAGTTTTTTTATTGTTAACTTGTGGTGGCATACTTACATCAACAATTCCTGGCCAAATGGCGCGTTGCATAACCTTTGCAAATACTTTACTTGGAAAATATTTTCGCATAAGGATTTGATCCTTTTCATTGGTAACATCTTTGCTGAGAGATTTCTCGAATTCGCTGATGAAGGTATCGTAGTTGCCCTCGGTATTGTCAACTGAAATATTATGGTTAAATGCCGCGCAGTAGAACATATCAATTTACATTTGACTCACGTTGTCCAGTTCCCATGGCAGCATGTCTTACCACTCCGCCCATCGTTGGAAAAGAGCGAAATTTACCGGTTTCGAGCAACACCTTTGGTTCATCGGGAAGAACGCCACTAGGTCCACCGATTGTAAAGAAAGGTATTCTGCCGACTTCTTTCTACCAAGGATGTATTCTATTTAGTAAATATAATTCGGTGATATCAAATGTGTCTATTTACCAGAGTATCCTTGTAGGCGTACAATATTGCTGGAAGTTCAGCACTCTTGAAGCAGTTGTTTAACGACTTGTTATCATCAAGATCATCACAACCCATATGTTTCGCTAACTTTTTAGCATATACTAAAGGATCTTTAGTGGTAAAACCAGTCATTAGTGCTGAGCCCGATTGGTAGATAACTTGCTGAAACAAATCTTCGTTCTCAATCAGTGGTGTCATTGTTAGGATGTTGACCATCGCTGCATTTCCATACTGTCCGAACAAGGTCACTTGTTTATTGTTGCCGCCAAAATACTTGATGTATTTGTTGATATACCGAAGTGCAGCAATGACATCTAGCACTCCAATGTTTCCAGTAATATCATCACTAAGGGTTGACAGAAATCCTAGTGGGCCACCACGATATTGTAGGGTGACTAAAACAATATCCTTTTCCAAAAGATAATCGGCTTCAGCTTGGTCATTTTCGGTATTATCGAGGTCATAGCCGGCTATGTATACCATAACTGGAAGACTGGCTGTTCGCTGTTTCAATTAAATGATAGTTACTTGCTGTAAGTTGCTCAAGTTACGTCACTCACATTTGGTGTTGCAATTGTCAGATGCAGACAGTCTTCAAAATCGTAAACCTCTCCGTACGATAAGATATCGTCAATATTTTTCAATGATGGACAGGCAGTGTCACTAGCATAAGCATTGTATGTATCACCAAATTCTTCGACCGGTCCGGGGGGCTGTAAGTAGAGAAAAACGAGATTTGTTGTTTTGTTATACTGGTGTTATACTGGCTTCCGCAATTTTACAGAATAGCAGTTTTTGGCCTCAACGTAAATTTATACATGTTTCTATGAACGTGCTTTAGTACACTCGGAAAATTTGATAATTCGAGACTCGTCATTGCTTTATGGTGATCCTTGGGTAATCGAGAAAACCATTATTACGTTTCAACCATCACTTTCCTTAACTTTATCTGCTGTGTCTCCATCTTACTTGTGTGTATCAAAATATTCTGAACACAGATTTCTATGTTTTACTAGCACTGGTGATATAAAGATAGAATCCTGCAGGAATCCTGGAAATTTCGATTAATTCAGCATTTCCGAGACTTGAAAAATTTGTATCATATTTGGCGAAAATCTTGGTTGGTTAGTAGTTTTTTGCATGTTCAAAAAACATAATTTCCATATTTACTTTTTAAAAACAAAACTGAACTAAATTGCAGCATTGCACTGAGGAAACTGAGTTTGGCTTTGGGTCTTTTACGAGTAACTTGTAGATTCTGGCTTTGTAAGACACGCCTCAAAAAAAAATTCCGAAATCATTGAAATTAACGAGAGCCTTAGCTACCGACTAAAAGGTCGGGCAAGATAGTACAGTATTCTTACTTGTTAGATCAGAATCGGTGATGTAGCAAATTGTTGTCTGTACATATATGACATTTAACTGCAAGTAGGATTTGGACGTTTTAAGTTTTTTAAAAGGAGGCACTCTATTTGCTGCTAAAGAAATTTCAAAAGATTTCAAGAATCACTAAGAATTTCTTTAAATCTTTTCAAAAATAAAAGACGGTATGAACCGTCATAAATAATGTAAGGTCAAGGTTTTTGTGGAATTTTTTGACATTTGTGTTTCCTGGTAGTCATTTCACTAAGATAATTTAAAAAAATATTGTGTAACCTCATTTATTTGCATAAGATATTTCGTCCTAATTGCTAGCGTGTTGATTTTGAGATAACCTTATCATTATCAATCTGATACTATCCTTTCATGATTCTTCTTAAGCATTTAGACTGACGTAAGGAGCCAATATGGCAATGAGCGTTAAATAGGACACTGAGTGCCTTATTTGTGGTTGGATACACCGCGGATTGATGGCTTTGAAAAGACTAAAATTATTTCTGGACCTATAGATAGGTTCACTTAAGGTCCAAAAGTTAGAGTCACCGTCGACCAGATTATTTGAAAGACACTTCAATTATCCTTGAAACAAACACTCACCTGAAAACGTTGCTCACTTGACGCTGACGCATATGGTATATCAATGAATTTCATAAACTTCCTTTTTGTCCATGCTGTATGCCCGTAATCACCTTCAACACTTCCTAGATCACCAACTAATACGACAGGTTTCAATGCCTTTTTAGTACCGGCGACATTTTCAATGCTAATCGCTAAAATGGTAGCCAAAAGACAAATAACATTGGCTGTCTTCATTTTGCCACTTAGATGAGTACTAATCGTTAAATATTGAAGTCAGTAGCATTGAAAACTCGGAATGTTTTTTTCAATCGAATTTGGAAAGGAGATATCAAAAGATCACGATTGTTTTTTTCCGCATCAGTTGTCTATGTATTTTTCATTTGAAAAGTGAATTATCAAAATATGTTTGAACTTTGATGATCCTGAATCGGAGTGAATTTGTTTTGGTAATGTTGTGTTACGTAATGTTTAGAGGTGAGATAAGATTACTGTTTTAGGGTAGGCTACAGGGTGTTTTGAAAAGTGACAATACTCCATTTGAGCTGCTTGACATAGTGTGTTGAGTTTGACAAATGCTTTTTTCTATTGCACGGTAGACTAATTTAACTTTATAATTAATTGATTGGTCTAGATATAGAAAATTGAGGGGTTCCGTAAAAAATAGCCACATTTTGGGAACAAAATTTGCCGGTGTCAAATTTTTTGACTGATAAGTCACCTTGTATTAGATGGCTTTAAATAGGATTGAACTCAGTGTGTTATCTCTTCCCAAATTTTGTAATCGCGAATAAAGTATAGTATAGAAAGTATAGTGAACTTTGTCAATAAAAACAAGGCTTATCAAAACATCTGTCAACAAAACCTGAGAACCCGGTTGCGGCCCTGAAAACCTAGACTTAAAGGAGACATAAATGATAATTGATTTCAATAACTCGTTCAGAATACGCGAAAAGATAATTTTCACCAAACTGTCTATTGATACTCGGCAAACATATCACCAAAAAAAACTCATTGCAGAGGTCCTGACAACTTAACCTACGCTGTACGCTATCACGCTTCGATAGTAATTTGACCTTTTAATCAACGATTGTCTAATTTGAAAATGAGAATCTATGCTTATATATTATTGATAAATCATAGCAGTGAAAAATATATGAGATTTCATCTTTTCACTTTTTGAACGTATCTAACCAGTTACGTTTTGTCAACCGTTTGGACAGGATGGGGAAATTTAGTTGGATTTTAGCGGTAGTTCTGTTAGTCCTTGTAGTATATGCCGGTTTATCTGATGCTAGGAAAAAACCACGAAAAATCGTTGACGTAGTTGGCTATGGATATGTTCAAGGGACTGTCGAATCATCGACATGGTCAGCAAGGAAGTATTTGAAATTCAAGAATATTAAGTATGCGAATCAGCAAAGGTTTTTGGTAAATATTTTGAAGTATCATTATTTTTAAGCTCCTTCATCGCGACATTTGATCATGGTTTGGAAAATTCAGGTGCTTTAGATCGATATTGGTTCTGAATTGGTTCTTAATTTGGTCCTGATGCTGGTAAAGCTATACCAAATATTGCAGATGTCAAAGGTTATAGTTTCGTTAAAGTTGTGAAGTGTTTTTTCTAATTAAAAAGTGAAGATCATATCTTGATAAGAGCTCCAAACTTTTTAACTAAAATCGGGTGTCATAGTGTCAACATATCCTTGTGTAGCATAATATCGTGAGGTAGTTTGGTCAGTACCACGCTTGACTTATACCAGTGTCAATCATCATCATGGTTAATTAAACTGACTGTTTTAAGTCAAATTTCTCTTTGGAAATGAAGTGTTAGCGTTAAAACTCCATTCAAACATTTGATATCAACCTGATTCATTTAGTTTCGATCACTTTATTTCCTGATGTGGGTTCATATGACAATGAGCAATTCCCTTTTTCGTACATAAAGATTTGATATCAAATACCATGGAAATTACTTCATTACTGAGGATATCCCATTTGAATATACCATGGAAACTTTCTAAAGGCAAACTTCAATATTCATTCTTGTATTCTTAACTTTGAATAATCAATAATCACAAATACTAATTCTTTTGACAGACTCCTATTCACCAATAAGGTCTTGATCAGAGGGTTCCGAAGAATGTTGACTGAACTGTCTGCGTGGCATCCTCTGTCCTCTCGATAAGTTTCAGAACTGGTTTTGGAAAGCAGTCAATAAAGGTTGAAAACTTCTGCTTTTTAACTAAAAAAACCTTAAACGTTGTTTCTACTATAAATCTTGTTTATACCCAATTACTTCAGTGATCTGCTCTATCGAATCCAGTCCTTCATATGCCGTTCATATTTCAAAAATTGTCTTTCTTCTGTAAATAAAAAAAATTTTAAGGCTTTATTGGGAAACGTCCATTATCATACAACATTCTAACTCATCAGAGAAGTTCAAGTTCAAAGAAATCCACATCAATTGATCTTGATCACTAAAGATCACTTGATCACTAAAGGATGCGTTGACCAAAAGATTAGTGCTTGACATGTGTTGAAGTCCTTAGTAAGCTTTTCATTGAGTCTTTCTTTGTTGGCTGCAAGGAGCAAATATGGGCTATCACGCCTTTGATTATTACTAAGGAAATTCTTATAAATAAATACTGATCAAAAAATGCGGGAAGGCAGGGATTAAGGTCGGTAGGGTATTACTTGCATTTTCTTTTGAAACTTCAACTTTTTCATAGAAAGGATTGGAAAGTCTCTGTAAAAAAGTTGAGCTAGAAAAATTGATTTTATTATAAGGTATCTTAGTCTCGTGTGTTTTTGTTGAAGACGTCAAATTTTATTTGTTAGACCGTATTCTGAAATATATGGGTGATTCGAAGAAAGTACATAAAGATTTCTTCACAGGACCTCACTTGTCGATTGCACTTCATATGCCTTATCGATCATTCCGGAAAACCCAGTGAATTTTCATTTTTATCTCTTTAAGCTTCACAAAATTTTCCAGTTGCAGTCTTATCTTTTCAGTAAAAATAATCCTAGAGGATTAATTTGATGGCGAATTAAGCAAAGAATTGAAAAAGGGTCGTTAAGAATGTACGGAAAAGCAAAAGAGGGTACCGAACGGGAAACAAATTTCAGTATTTTCAATTGCAGTCACATGAGCTGACAGTTTGTACACACATTGATCTACTGGACTACCATGTCTTTAAATAATGCACACGAAAGCGTGTTGGAACGTTTCTCAGTGTGTAACATCCTAATTAGGACCAAGACGAAATTGCTGGCGTCAAATTTCTATTTGTTGTCATCGTCTTTTCATCTGTCATATAAGCAAACCTTCCTGTGTTAGTATGCAGAATTCAGACTTATCTGTCATCCCTCTTGGTCTGAATAGGTTTAATACTCAAAAAATGCTGCGCTACTAACTAACACCCCATAGAAACCTTTCAAGTTTGTCGAAAGAACAAAGATGATTTATCCATTCTTTATTTATCTAGGATCTGAGTTGTAGGTTTAACGATGAACTATTGGAATAGTCCAATTCAAAAGTTAAAACTTAAAATAATTTTTCTGGATTAGTTTTGTGAATAAACTTTTTCGTTTCACAATTCGAGCAGTGATAATATGATATCAAAAAACTAGTTCGTTCGTTTTTACATTCATAAAGAAAAGACAGGCGGTGTTTCTTATGTCATAAAAAGTTAAGTTTTCAACACCAGATGTTCGCTGGTCTACGTCGTACATTGTCTCTATTTGTCCAATCCCCGATTTTTTCCAACTGGTTCTGCGTTTAACCAGAGAATTTGAATAGTCTCTAAATATGCTTTCAAAAAAGGGTTCTAATTCGTTTTTCAAAAGAGCTTCCGTCGTTAAGTTTGAATTAAATTTTCTTTTTTGACGTCTCGGACGAAATTCTCATGGGATTGGGTTTCTGGGGAAATTTTCGATATAATGGTAAAATTCTAAGAAAAAATGTCGATTCCTTCTTCTTTGGGTGTGCGGTCCTTTTGGCACCCTTTTGTTATGTCACTTCTGACGTATTGCACCTAAAGATCTTTCAGAACGTCAAAATGATTTGAAAAAGCGACTTGAAAAAGTTGACAAAACCAGTTAGAACATGAATTGAAATTCCCTGAAAAGCTTCGTTGTCTCCCTTTTCTATATCTTTCATGAGTAACAAGTTGACATGGAAAATCTTCAACATTCATTGATGCGAAACCCAGCTATTCTTGACGGTTCAGGGCAATGTGAATCTTCACTGAATCACATCATTCATTGCTTCATAGTTTTGTACCTGGTATTTAATTATTTTATTATATTAATTGTTATATATAAAAATATGTTATATATAAAATTATTATAATAATATATATGATTATAAGCTAATCTGTTGTTCAAAATTAAGCCTCCTACGGTTTATATGCCAACCATGGATATCGACATAAGAAAGGATTCATCTGGAGAGAAGAAAGATCCAGTGAACCTGTATAAGACAAAAGATGTAGCTTGTCCATCGTTGGAAACCTTGCGAAATCACGCAAATAACGAATGGGAGGACGAAATGATAGTATTGTTTTTGAAGACTATTGGTATTGAGGATTGCCTTTATCTCTCCGTGTCAACCAGGAACGTAAGTACCAGTCGGTTGATACAATATCCAACGTATTGAGTTTGGACCATCTGCAGATAACTGGAAGTCAACCTGTCATGGTATACCTTGCTGGATATGATGTCGTTCAAAAAGAAAGCGACATGGAAGAGGCAATACCAAATTATTTACTTGAAAAGGACATAGTTCTTGTTGCCGTACAATATCGAGTTGGACCGTTTGGTTTTCTTTCAACACTTACTGATAATATGCCTGGAAACGTTGGTGTCCTTGACGTCATCGAAGCTCTAAGATGGATTCAGAAATATATTTCACACTTTGGTGGTGATCCTTCGAGGGTTACATTGTTCGGGCAATATCATTCGGCAGCTATAATCAACCTGCTTACGCTGTGTCCTGTTATTGTAAGGAACAAAGGATCTAGATTTGTTAGAGAGCTTTTCGCATAACTTTCGTTCATTTCAAACAGGAAAATGAGAAACTTTTCTCACAAGTAATTTATCAATCGGGTTCAGCTTTGCTGGATGGAATTGCTACAACTAAACCACAAGAAATATCAAAGAAAATTGGAAATTATTTAGGATGTGAGTCGATAAATGATATTCTCTTGTTGGAAAATTGTTTAAAAACCGCCAGAGTACATGATTTACTTGCTGCGTATGGTAAATATGTGGTAGGTATAAAGTTTTTAGGAGGCTGGTTTCCTTTTTTGTTATTTATTGTCAACTGAATCGATGTAGGAAGAACATCGCAGTTTTCCATTTTTGGCAATTGGTGGTCCTATCGGCTTGATTCCTGATTTCCCAGAGAATCTTTTAGCAACTGGTGGTAATCGAGGGTATCCTACAATTGGGGGAAGTGTTAAACATCCTGGTGTTTGCGAAGCAATGCGAGGTTGGTATCGATTCGAATTTGAAAAATGGTGAAAAGCCTATTGATGATCCCTGTTCAATGTGTCAGGTATGAATAGCAGTGTATTCCGCTCTACATACAAAAAGGAGTTAGATGGATTGAAAAAAATTTTGGAGGATATCGGATCGAAAAATGAGGATCAAGTGAAATATGTTGATGAGAAGTTTCCCAATAAAATATTCTTTAGTAACATTTTTAAGGCTGCATTCCCAGCAATGATTGATGTAACTTTCTGCGTATTGAAGGGTTCCCGAATTTTTTAAAAACTGCTTATGGTAATTTCAGATAAAAGGAATTGACATTAAATATGCTACAAGTAGCGCATTGCTGTTCAATGCCGAGAAAGGATCCCCATCGTATTTGTATGCTTTCAACTATTTAGGTTTCTTCAGTCGTTTAGATTGCTCTAAGGACGTGTTGAATGATGTTTCATTGGCCGATGATAGCGTTTATTTATTTCCGTATCCAGAACGGGTGGAAAATTTGACGTGGAAGGATATTAAAATGGCGAAATTTATGGTGGAACTCTGGACGTCATTTGCAGCAACAGGTAGTCCTAGTGCTCCTGGCTTACATAAATGGCCGACCCTATTGAAGGGTAATATGGGACCATATTTGGGTATTGATTTCATCTACAAAATGGGTTATGATTATTCGGAAGAGTACTTTATTACATTGAAAGAACAAATGAAAGAAAAAAATATTTATGATCAAAGTAAATAAATGAGATGTTTGAAAAGGATTAATGTTGAATGGTTCATTTTTGTTGATGGATATTTTGCTTGTTTTGACAGGTAGTGAATTTTTTTCAATAGGGTTCATGTTATGAAAACCATGGAGTCTTCAGTTGTCTTCCGAACACATTGAGGATTATTAAAGCCAATTGGCTGAGTCAGATTTGCTGAGGGTTTTATACGAAACGACAGTTCTTGGCCTTTCGCCAGGAAGCCATGCCGTGTTGGCAATTTGTTTCTATTTATTGAAGCGATTATGTTGCCTATTATTTTCAGCGCAGCTGTAAGCCATTATTCATCGTCAATCCATACGGCATATCCATTTTTTTTATGTATTCGCATAGCTCTTTTTTCCATTAAGGTTTGGGAGCATCTACACAGGCACGTGGCTGGAGATAATCTTTTTAATCTTTTTCATAATGCTGCCCAACGCATTCCCAAAGATTTTACTGTCGCTCTTTTGTTTTCACTTGCCACGATTCGTATTTTCGCTTCATGTCATTGCTCCAAAGACCAAAGACTAATTTCTGTGTTTCGTTGGCATTTTGACATCTTGTTGACACACAGAAAAAGGAAGACTACAGACACAGTCAAACGATTATAAGTAAATTGCATGCTCTTGCAAAACATTCAAGTGCGTTAAAAGTTAAGTTAAAAATCTCCTTATTTTCATATAATAACATACAAATTTCCACAAAAAAAGAGAACTAAAATGGTTAAGCTGTCTTACGTCTATTTAAACCTATGGCCACTTAGGGCACTCTGATCTAAACCAGTCACGTTTTCTGTCCCCTGACACTTTTTGCTTAGATTAATTTGATTAGAATTAATAATTTGAAGAAAATTTCAAAAAAAAACTTCAAAACAACATTCAAGTGCGTAATCCTACACCGATGTACGGTTATCTAACCTAACGAAGAGCATGGACAGCTATTGGTATGAATCACGGAAATCATTCTCGCTTTGACGTTTTGTCAATTTTTTTAATGTAGATCAAATCATATAATCTTCTCTGTTTAAACGATTATGCTTGTACGACAAACATACTTTCAAAATGAGAAATATGAGGAGAAACTTTTAAACTAAGGCAGTTTTAATGTTTTTGTATGACTTGTGTTTCACTTTCGCTCAGCACTACTCACTAGCTTGCGCTCCAAGATAACACTGAAGGTAGTCACATCTTAAACAACATCATAACTTATTAGAGTTAATACTGTTATAATATGCGTACTCTTATACCAGTTTACTCTATACAAATCAATGAACAAGAGTTTGATTTAATAATAAAAATGAAATATTTACATGCAGAGGCTTGGCTAACGTACTGAATATAACTAAAACACTTTTATTAGGTTAAAAAGGGCTCACGGCTAGCATTCACGTGTATGACTGTATGGCAGTGTATTTGTTTGGGCTCGCTGAGGACAAAACAATACACAAAAAAAAGCAAAACACGTACACAATACATACTCGCTCTTGTGGCCCGACGGGATTGGGAGTGGGAATGACAGGAATAATTTTTTTCCTGGTGATATTCTGTCGTTCTCCGTCACTTGCTTTTATTCGTTGTCCTGTTATAATGTAGATTTATCAATGATTTTCTCGCCCTTTTAAATTCTTCTGAGTTCATTCTAGGTGATCGTCCTAAGAAGAGTTCGACAGGTTTTCTTTTCAATAGTAGAGTGAATGGTAAAATTGTGTTCTCTTATTGCGCGCTCAAGGAGTCCTTCAAAAGTCCTTCTTGTAGGTAGCGCATGATGTAAGCGTAAGCTGAAAGCGCTTAACCATCCCATCACTTTGTAGAGATGTGTCTGATAAACCTTGATCTGTTGTTTATCTTCCATTGGAGCAGTAATACTCCCTCGGTTAGACCTGAAGGCATCTTCGTTTTTCATAACGACGAGCTCTGATACACCAAAAAAGAAAAGGATATTCTGGAGTGGTCTTCTAATATCCTAAAGTGATCGCGATGGAATTATCTTTGGCATGGCAAATTCGGTAAACTTATCAATGGCCGGAAGGATGAGATGTTTCTCCGTTGAAATATATCTATGTTGACAATGCGGCCAGGATAATTAGAAATCGGTGTGTTTTTGCTGAAGCGGGCTTATAAGTGTGTCAGTCATATTCATTTGCTTTACATATGGCGCAGAATACGACAAGTATCCTTATTTTGTCACTCATTTTAGGGAATTAAAAGTTTTCTATTCAATTTAGTCTATTGTACTAAGCATTCCTTCAGGCTCTTTTGTGGACTTGGAGGATTCTTTATTCGGACCGAATACTTTGGACTGTCCTTTGGGTGTATCGAATTTTTTAGTTCTTAAAATAATTTAGATATATTTGTTGGGATGGGACCGATGGTTATTATATTTGTCTATAGTAAGTTAATTTAATTAGGATTAAAGTAACGGTAGAAAATATTAATGAAGTCCTGTTCTGAGTAATATATTTGAAGCAGTGTGGGTTTTGTATAATTTCCGAAGAGGTGTAGCAATTTCTAGCTATCTCCTTTGCCAAGTTTGAGGACAATTTTATTTTTAAACACATTGAGAGAAGACTTCACGCTAGGTACGAAGTTTTGTGATGGATTCTCATCTCTACCTTGTGTGGGGGTCATGGAAGTAACTTCTGGGCGTCGAGGGGGTTTTCAAAAGGAAACGGCCACTATGTTTGCTTTACCCGGCTTACATATTAGTTCGTAGTTGTATTTCACTATTGTCGTCTTCCAGCGTTTTATCTTACTATTTGTGTTTTCTGAGCTAAGGGCGTAAGTTAGAATTTCGTGGTCGCAAATTATTGCAAAGACCATCCAGAGCACATGTTATCACTAACATATCCTTTTCCTTGGTCGGATATTTCTCTTCAGATTCTCCTAGAGTCCTTGATAAATATGAAATCGGTTTTTTGTCTTGTGAGAAGACCACTCCGGTGGCATAACCGGATGCGTTGGTGGTAAGTTCAAAGGATTTTTGTAATCAGGCCGCATTAGTAAGACGTCTTCCGAAATGAGAAGTTTTTCGACCATCTTCAAGGCTTCAAATGCGTCTATATTAGACAAAATTTGGGGATTGACATTTGACATTCGTCTGTCTTCCCTTTTTAAGAAGTCTGTCAAGGGCTTGGCAATCTTAATATGGTCTTGTTTGAATCGCTTATCGTATCCTGACAATCAAAGAAATGATCTAAGATCACTAAGTCTTTTCGGAAGTGGAAAGTTAGCGATTGCCTCAACTGTTTTTGAGTTTCTTCTTATTCCCTGTACACCAACAATAAATCCAAGGAAGTGCGACAGGGCTTTCTGATATGTTTCTTCAGGATATTATATGTCCTTCGAAAGATGACTGGACCCTTTTTCAGACCGATAGTTAGTCAAGTTAGGTCTCATATTTTCCATTGTTTATAGTGAATGTGAATTTTTCTGCGTCACATTCCTTCAAGAGTATTTGGGGAAACGCGCTTTATTCGTTCGTTCTTTTGGAAAAAACTTCATAGATATCTGGTAAAGGATCTGCATCAGCAACTGTGATGGGGTGTAATTTTCGATGGTGAATTACCGATATTAATTGCCTTTCATCAGATGCGTCCTGTTTTCTAAACACGATCCAAACGGAGGCGTTATAGGGTCTGATAATGTTATCCTTTAGAAATTTTTGGATTTCCTTTCCAAGCTTATCCTTGAGAGTCATAAGATATGATAGGATTTAGCGTAGATGGGGTCATTCGAAGTATTATGGCTGTCTCCTCTAATGGAAATTGTGTAGGTTAATTTTTCGTCCACTTCGGATAATAAGTGTTTGTATTTTGTTAGGATTAGTTTTATCTGTTTTCCTTGCTCCTTATTCAAACTAGAGTTTTTCGCAAATTCATGTGGTTAACAGACTCAGATATATGCAACTTTAATCGAATGTTTATCTGAGGTTTACTGTGTACTACGTTGTTGATAGCGTAGATAACTGCTTGAAATCCTTTCTATCGTTTCCTTTTAGTCCTGCAAAGGTTGTTACAGAAGGTAATAAGTAGAATTTATTCCGAAAACATCAATGGTGGAGTGAGTGATGTTCATTGGTCCACCCTCTGACTTCCTTGTAAAGCGTTCTTTATTTAGACTCGTACAAAAAATGGTTGGATGGTCATTGTTCGATCCGATGTCAATTAGAAATTTAAATATTTCACCGCTCGTCGCTGTATATTCCATGTATGGCGGTAACGAGCTCTATAATTTAAAAAATTGATGTCACCTTTTTAGCTTGCGCTATTTATGCCGGTACCATTTAAACTTTTTGATATGTCCTTATCCTTGAATCCTTTTCATATTCGTAGCCTATAGTTTCGTCTGGTTCCTCTAAACTTGGAGGAAATGAGACGATTTCTTCAAGAGACGGAGATTCAAGTAGATCCAACCTATTTTACTCCTGTTTTTATTGTGCTAATTGGTCTGATTCTACGTTGTTACTAAAATAATGGGATGCCATCATTTTAACTGGGAGTGTCTCATATTTGGACCTGTTTTCGTAATCCACTGAATGAGTCCTTACAGATAGATTTACGTCCATGGGTTCTTACCTACGTGGTTTAGGAAGCAATGGTTTATTATAAGGAGAAGCGTATCGCTCCTGACTACAAACCTGTGGGACTGATGGAATCCGGACTGATGGATATGGAAGAGCTCAGGCCAAAAATCATTCCTCGAAACGTAAGCATGTTCTAAAGGTGGATTAGAATAGCTGTAAAGGAATCGGAGGAGGTGTGTCCTGGGGTGGCTTTCTTTTTATAGCATGCGTGCTGTCAGTCACGCTTGGAACAAGACAGCGAGTTCTAAGTAGCTACTATGAATCTCCTTTTTAGTGGCTTCTGTCTCATGTAAATTTAAGATAATTTATTAAGTATTATAGCAAATCGTGGTACACCGTCTGATAGAAGTCGTGGATATCTCCGTTGTCCTGAATAAGTGTAGTCATTTGGTTTCTCGAGCTTATCAAGATACTTCTAAGTGACTAAGAGATGCGTGGTAGGACTCCACTGATTCAATTGACATTCAAAGATCTTTGACTGAGGTGATCATCGATAATTGGGATCTTCTCGACACTTTTCGTTCAAGAGGAATTTTTCCTGGAATCGCCGAAAATTTACTTTTGACGACATTAGGGATCCTGTCTGTGTCTGACAAATTTGAGTCGAAGCTCCCAGTTATTGGAATGTCGCAGTTAAATCCAGCAGCTGAGTTCATGAAAAAGTGGAAAATCACCCTACGCTGGGTGGAGCACTGCGCCGACCTGTAGAAACCAAATGTTATCTTTGTCATCCATTTTGGTAAATAAAAAATCGCTTAGCATGGCGCGCAACACAAACGACGTTTTTGGTTGAGGGCACTGAACGAGTGCCTCCATGTGTTGTTTTGTCCAACAACGATCCAATTTCACGAATTAGCTTTACAAATTAATATACAAACTTCGTTTTTGGCACATCCTTTTTGTTGGATTTTCTTTTGTAAATTTCTTACAGTTTGAGTAGAAACTCGCCACTTTGAAAATACGTTTTTAATATTCTCCAACTTTGTTCAAGCTAAAAGACCCATTTCATACGTGTCAAACATTAAACTAACTTGCTGTCACATCAGAAATGTCATCAAACCTTCCAACCTCAAAATAACTAGTAGTTCCTATTCCAAATGTTAGATGTGCCACCCGGTATAGCTTAAACCTCTTATTAGGTTAAAGTGCTGGCGCTATACCTTTTTCGTGTGAATCTGATGATAATTGGAAAAATGGCAGTGTGGCCAGACTAGGTTTACATAGGAATTCTTCAGGATAGCAGTTAATTTAGGAATTAAATAAGGGAAGACAATTGAAACCAATAACAAAGTAAGATTTGTCGCTTATTTTCTCCTTTTTTCATGGGGGTAACAGTAATTATTTTATATATTTCTATTAGTTCCGATTTATTGCCATTTTTCCCCAGTGTTTCCATTTTGGTCTGTTAATTTTTGTTTTTGTGTCTTAATTTTATAGGCTGATATTATTAGAAAATAAAATAAGACGATGATGAGAATGTGAACTTTTCTCCAGCGATTAGTAAGGAATAATTCATTAAAACGAAATTTGGCAAAAGGTGGTTAATAATTGTGTTTCTTACGGGTTTCATTTCTCTTTTGATGCATTTGATTAGTAGGTCTAAATTTAGAATTTCTGTCGGTGAACTCATCTAGAATTCATTTAAAACGTGATAAATGACTCTGTTTCCAATTAAACATATGAAGAAGAAGCCGATAGAAAGCCACTAAAATTTCAAACTAAGCGCCATCAAGCTGATCTGCAATTACCTTTCTATTTTTTTACCTCAGAAGTTTTAAAAAATTTTCCACAAATTAATGATGGCGCGTGGCATCTAGATGATGAATGTTAAAAAATTTGCAAAATCATGTACCGTTAGTAAGTACTAATGCATTTGAATTCTGTTGTATTTTTTTGGTCTCCTTCTAATCTTTACAAAACAAGACCTACATTTGCTTGCATATCCCTGGATTCAATTCTATGTAGAAAATCAAATACTTGATTAATTGTGGATCAAGATTTTTGATCTGGAATAAGTCTAGATAAGTTGAATCAAAGAAAACAACACTCAACTCAAAAACACTTCGTTTACAACAAGACGGTCCATGATAGTGACATAAATTTTTAATCTCTGACATGAAATGGGAAAACCAGTTTGCTATAAAATGGTCAAATTTTTTTGTTCAGTTCAGTTCGAATATATTACAATATTTTGGATGAAATATGTACGCGTAATGATGATCAAGTTGATGCGGTTGGGTTCATTGAGCGGTCATCCATAGAAAAGGTTGAAAGAAACACTAGTGGCCATAGAAGAGAACCTTGCGAAAAAAAAAACATTTGTTATGGCCGCAGGGGTAAGAATTTAGCGTATTGATTTATGTTATACATATGAGTATGATTGTATGGTTTCGGATTCTACTATCACTGGGTTGATTACCAGTGACCGCTTAGTGGTGTTCTAATGGTACAATGACCTTAGCCTAGTACGTTGATGATTCGGGGTTTTGAGCATCAAAAGACCAATAAATAGAAGTGATTAGTGATTTGCTTAAGGCGGGAGAATAGTGTTGATCGTTGGAACATCTTTAAAGTTTTTCATATCTATAAGTTTGTTTGATAGGTTGTTGGAAAAATTATTGAAAACCGCGGTAAGTATTAAAAAATTCGTCTTTTTCAGCAAAAAAATAATATTAAAGTAGAAAATGAACATTTGATTTTGTGGATGCTAGAGTTTTTTTTGTGGGCACTTATATGTAGTAAAAACGCGATTAGGCTGCAATTGATATATTCAATTGTCTAATGAAATATCTAAGGTTTTCATATAATTGATTCAAGTCTGTCGCTTCAAAGTAGGAATCACTTCAGGTTTTGGTGATCCAGGAATTCACTTTAGGTTCTAGTTTTAGTTTAAGCACCTGTGAAGGTGTATCATTGCCTTTTTATTTAAATGTTCCTTGAATTTTTTCAACAAACTTTGAATGTGACACAAAATGAACGAAAAGAATAGTTCCTGGCGTTTATAATCCTAACCAACTCAGTATCGAATGAATATGAAATATTTAGTGTATGATTTAAGACAAGTGATGAGTTTGAGCGGATAGCAAATCCAAGAACATCAAGTAGTAAACAGGGAAACATTTCCAAAGCAAGGACAAAGACAGAAAAGATGTTTCTTCTACGACGACAGATTACATTTAAGGTGTTTCACTTTTTGAATACAATCCGCTTTTGAAGAAGAAATTCCACTTCTAAATCGCTCTACTCCAAGTGCCTCCTTGAGAGGCTCACACATATGGAGACACATGGTGAAAGGACATGGCTGTAGGAGGTGGTATGTTAAAATGCAGACCATTGCATTTCAGCAAATTTTCGGGTCACTATGGCTGAAGTGTGCAGTCTTGCATTGTAGTTGACGACGTCTTTTTGACCGATATGCAGCTCAAACCTGGTCAAGATGGTTTTAATATTAGGCATCCGTTATTGAGCGAAGAAGACCGTGTAGAAAGTCAATAATTATCAAAAACCGTCAAAAAATCTCAAAAACCGTTGACATAACCTTCTCGGCTCACAAGCTTTTTGCGGCTTTTGACAGTCCTAGCTCCCCCTTTCTTCCCCGCTCCTTGCTAGCCTTTTTCGATTCTTGAGTGTGGTGGTAAACCCAAGTTTCGCTGCACGTCACAATGCGTTGCAAGAAAGCCTGTCCTTGATGTTGGAAACATGCAAGAAGTCTCTGACTGCAACCCGAACTTCAACTCTCGCACTTTTGTGTTCCTGGAGAAGGCAGACGTGGAATACACCTTGCCGAGATTTTTCGAATTTCATGCTGATCTTGACCGATGCTTTCTTCAGTTCTAACATTGATTTATCCTTGTTGTCAACTGCAACGTTGTCAGGCGTAATGCTAGAGCTGAACCGTCTTCGGAGACTTCGACTTGTCACTTTGTTCTGTCCTTCTTCCAGTTCGGTACAACTTGCTTTCATTCGAAACCATTGTATGAAATTGTATTCTTTCCAAACTGTGCATAAATCGATCCCAAATTTCAGCTGGCTGAACGCCTACCTTTGTAAAAACTTTTCTTATTATGCACTTCGCAACTGAAGGATGAACTTTCCTTTCACTTATTTTGAGGACAACTAAAGAAACCGGTCGAGCCGTCGATTTGGCTTCGAGTCATCTAAGTTGGTTTAGCCTCGGATCATCTAGAGGACATTCCCAACTCTTTCCGAAGCTTCGTCTACCTCTACCACGCTTTTTAAGTCCTCAGAAGCAATAGGCGCATTTATATTGGAATGCACCTCGTATCTCTGTTTCATGGATATCTCCAAAATAATCTTCAGAATATAATTGTTGTTTCAGCCGAGTATCGTTCTTACTGTTCTAGGCAATTTAGTAAACTTCATTAGAGAACGTCATATGATGTGCATATGTCAAGTCTAACTTATTTGTACTCCGGGTGTTGAAGAAGTTACTCAACTGTTGAAGAAGATATTTGAGTTTGTGTTTCGGGTGTCGGAGTATCAAGTCACTTATCTTTGATAGAGATCTTTGGGGATATTATCAAGTTCAGGCATAATTTTGACCGGATCATCTGCTTGTTTAACTTGAAACGAGTTGGTTCTAACACAGCTTATGGTGCAAGTTTCGTAGTGAACCGTTGCGCCAAAAGAACCGAAAGCCTCCTTTTTGCCATAAAGCCTCCTATTTTTTAAAAATAAATTCAACTAAAACGATTTTGTACATCGACGCTATTCACCAATAGGAATCACTCGTTGGGTTTGGGCGGATTTTAAGGAACAATCATGGACTGTAATGCTCAGGACACACGAAGCCATGTGAACTAGATCTTGACATGTCATAATAGTTTTATAGATAGATACACAGATACATAGTGTTCTTCTGACTTTAATGTCATTATGACGTCAAGTACTAGTTCAAATGGCGTCGTCTGTCCCAGGCATAAGAATTTAAATAGCTCCGGACATGTATGAAAACACCAAGGGGTAGAATAGTTTCATAGCTTTCACTATTTATCAACGGGCACGTTGGTCATAATGCCGAGTTGAACGATATTTTAGGAACCAAGAGTTCTTGCCTGCGATACGGGCTGCCGAAGATGCAACAACCAAAAGATAACCGACAACCCAAGGTACATAAAATGGCTCCAACATGCTATATAGTTAGTCGAAACACCACAGACATGCTGGTTGCATTTACAAAACTTTAGGACATGGTTTTATGAACCACTACGTGACGCAACTTGCATTGCAGGCTACGATCTGTGCTATTTGCAGTGTTTAATCCACTCTGAACTCAGTCAAATTATATTCCAACACTGGCGCTAGTAAACCCATTGCTGACCAATTTCGTTGCAGAAAAATTGCTCTGGAGCTGAAGGTAAGCTAAATGTCCTCTTCTCTAAACTAACTGTCCAACAATTGTGAAAAATCATCTACGGTTCGCAACTTTTTTATTTTAATCAAACAAAAGATAGTGCTGATCCTGTAGAGTACCACTATCTATCCACGGTCTATCACATCAACTAAAGACATCCATTGAAATGTTTACATATGAAAGATAGGAAGTTAAAAAATTCGTACATTCTCCATGCTGACGAAGGACGAAATATTCCGGGTAGCCATTTATTATTGCGCTAATTGTTGACCTGAATGAATGTCTACCTGGATAAAGGACACAATTGATGACAACTCTCGATCTGGACTGTTAGTTGTGACTATAACGCCACTGATCATCAAGAAAAGAGAAAATTTTTTTTAGTGAAATGTGATCAGCAAACGCAAGTCTTTTGCAGTTTAAACTGGGGCACCTGAATCAACTATTTTAGACTTCCTGCATCAACTTTTTGAGATGGCTAAAGTTTGTCAATGAGTCCTCAGAATGCCTGATCCAATTTTGTTGAATAATTTGGGTCTATGGATCTTTGGAACCCATAAAGCTCCGTAGAACTCCCGATAATTGTGGCATTAATTGTTATCGGTGATGACATTAGGGCCTGTCATTATGACCCAGAATAAGAGCCGATGCATTGATTGTAGTTGAGCCCTGTTCAAATTCGTCCTTGCGATGTAGTTGTCTGAGACGTGGGCGGATAGAATGTCACAAATGGCCATCACCACTGGATCATAACTACCCAAACACCAAAAATGACCTAAGTTTTCAAGCCAGTAGCAAACTAGATATGGCAACCGTCATTGAGTGCAAAAAATTGATACCTGGTTGAAATCAAAAGACATTTTCAGGTAGTATTCATCAAAAACACTTAAACTAACCTTTATTTTTGTTAGTGCATTAATCAGGGCATAATTTGAAACCATGTAGCAGTTGAAGGTAGTTGAAGGTAATTGAAGGTAGAAAGTCTGAAGGACTTTCAAACTAGCTGAAGCAAAAAATGTAAACGCATAGAAGACTCACTTGAAAAGATCAACGACAAGTTTTCCATCGCGCTCATTTTTTTCCAAAAAACAATAATAAATAATATTTAAAAAATAAAATAATCGGTGATCAAATAAATAAGGGCATCGGTTTGCACTTCATCTGAACCTATAATGCTTTTACACTCCAGGGGCTCAATATTCGACCAATTCTTTCATTAATTCGGCCTTTATCTTGTCAATTGTGGGGAAATTACACAATTTTTTTCTGGGTAAAGCCAAGAGATAAGACTTGGTGTATTGAAAATTGCCGGAGAAGACAAGAGAATGTTGTTCAAATCAACTGCTTTAGTCGCAAACACAAGTTAGGCTATGCATCTTCTGTGCATGTTGAACAATCTCAGAGTTGACTGTGTCTGTAATCGCTAGAATGGTACCTGTCACTGTGCTATGAAGGAGTAAAGAAGGCTGTAACTTACGAAGAGGGTCAGCAAATGCAGTTGAAGAGGAAGGGAAATGAAACAAAATCCCAAGAACAGGGCATCCAATTAAGGATATGGGATTAAGGTTCAATCGAAAGCATGTTGAGACCATCATCTAATTGAGGGGACCCGTCGTACGTTAAGGCTTCTTAATCAAGTTATTTAGTGATAAGCATGATTCCAATCAACAACTCGTTCAAGAGGTTTAAGAGGGTACATGACATTACTGAAAAGTAGTCGGGCAGTCGAATCCAAAGTGGTTCTGGGCAATTGACAAACGGTGGTGTCCAGGCTAATATTCAGCAAAGGGATATCTGGTTTTCCGGTGGAGCGGAACACTAGGAGCGTACAACTTTCGAGCTATTCTCTTCCCTTTCGTCATTTCTTCCAAGAAAGCAGTTAGTACAGCTTAAGAAAAGGCTTGCTTAAGCAGTTTCGATGCTTATAGGGGCTGTATGGCTTTCTGCGACATCCTGTTGAAACCAGAGGCCTTCACAATTACGACGAGTCAATTCTCGAAAGAGAACGTCATTGATCATGGCTCTTCAGCGTTCACCATTGACTGTTTTGTCATTGCCAGCAGTATTTTTGAAGACAATTGGACCAATCACTCCACCGGTTCATAAAGCACACCGAACAGTGACTTTCTCCGGATCTAACGGTGTTTGTACAACCGCCTGTGGTTGCTCATCACTCCAGATGCGTCATGATGTTTATTGCCGTAGCTATTAAACCAAAAATGAGCCTCAGAGTTAAACAAAATTTTATTTTGAAATTTATGATCTGCAGCATGGCTCAGACGCTGAATTTTATCTATCGATACTACTCTCTACAGCTGGTATGTTATCTTTATTACGGATTTTATGACGTCTGGATGGATGCGAATCATCAGTGAGAGTGAACGTGGTGCGGAAATGATTTATGGTTAATTGAATAAATTGTTCTGATGGACGATCATGTCGGCTATAGAATTGATGGAATACGCGATGAGTTTCTCGAACCTAAACGTTATATTGCACTGACGTTGCACAGACGACAACATATTAATGATAAAATGGCCAATCAAACTAACAGTGTGACAGCTGTGACGCCATACGTAGTATTAAAAAGTGTTGCCAAATTAAAGTACTAAACATCTAGGCATAGATATAAAAAAATTTATTTTTCCAATAAACCCAAGAAAACTTTACGAAAATTACCCATTTTTGGTCTGATCTGTATCTTTTTCCATTATTGTTTCATGTTACTGCATTCCATGTGCCCCCTTAAAGTGTATTGACCATTCTAAAGTTTTTGGCTAGATAAACTTTTAGTTTGATAGCAAAAAACTAAATTGGTGTTCTTGAAACACCTTCAAACTTCATACAACTCTCTTACCACCACTGGATCATGATTTCTTCTTTCACATTTCAACTGGTCGCATTTATCTTAGTTTACGCTTGGCAAAAAAATCTTTAGATGGAAGATAGAAGATAGGCATGATGGAAGTTATCTTCAGTTGAACCTTAGAATTGGCAGCGGTCAGTAGTAATAATTAGTTAAGAAATTTAATAGGTGAAAGATGAGAAGTTGTTGGTGTGATCTATTTATTCCGCTATTAATTTTAATATCACTGGTTTGTGTGGGCCACGGTTTGGTAGATGATCCAATTGTCAATTTGCCCGGGTTGGGAATACTACGTGGGAAAACAATTCAAACAGCATGGACGCATCGGGATATACATACCTTCGTTGATGTGAAATATGGCGAGTCCCCAACCGGAGACAATCGCTTCAAGGTGTGTTGAAGGATCATGAAATTTAGCAGTATTCAACTAAGTAATCTTGATCTTTCTCAGCCACCGGTACCGGTAAGCGCATGGGATGGAATCCGTGACGCCACCAAAAATGGATTGGGTTGTCCATCGATCCTTTCAATAGACGACTTAACAGTTCACGCAGACTCGATTGACATTGAAGATTGTCTCTCTTTGACTATCAGCACGCGTAATGTATGCCTGAACACATGTTTATTAAGGAATGGATTTGAATTTGAATCTCCTTTAGCTCAGCGGAAAGCAGCCAGTTATGGTTTACATACATGGTGAATACCTGTTTGAAGGTAATAACCTGGAGGCTTCGCCCGAGTATCTTCTCGAAAAGGACATTGTTCTGGTCGTTCCTCAGTACCGTCTAGGACCTTTTGGCTTCCTTTCAACAATGACTGCAGACATACCTGGGAATGCTGGAGTGTTCGATATAATCCTGGCGTTGCATTGGATTCAGACGTTTATTCCTCATTTCGGAGGTGATCCGGACAGCATTACTATATTCGGCCAAGTGGGCGGTGCAGCTATAGCACATTTATTAACATTCAGTCCTGTGGTTCGTATGAGGCTCTTCACTTCAAAAATTATGCAACTGGTTAAAAAAATCGTTATCTACATGCATAGGTTCCGAAAAATCTATTCCACAAAGTCATATACCATTCAGGATCAGCGTTGATGCCAATCTTCCTATCATCGCAGCCAACTAAATTCACGCGGGATATTGCCGCGCGCAGTGGGTGTCGGTCGAAGCAAGTTGACAGCTTGAATAAGTGCTTAAAGACAATTCCTGCAATTGACGTTTTAAGAGGGTTCTATAAGCATGCGGTAAGGATGCAGTTAGCATTTAGAATCCTTTTGTTGACAGACGAACTAAAATTTCTAGCAAGAAAATATTCCTGAAGGCGTCGGAAGCTATGGTGGGGTACAGTTCACTATTGGTGGTCCAAGTGGTGTTCTACCACAAAGTCCTTCAGCACTGCTGGGTAAAAAGAATACTTCGTATCCGACGATGGGAGGAGCTCCCCGTAACGCCGGAACTCGAGCGTTGAAAGGTATATATTTAATTTTCTGTTAAGTCTGAGCCATAGTACCGACAGCGGCCGAATTGCAGAAATTTTCGAAGTTGATTTCTCCGGTGCAATCCCAGATGAAATCTACAGCGGTGTGGATTACATCAACCACATAACCCTGCAAAGCGTTGGACTGGACGATCGACGACTGATGACAGCTTTTTTGACTAAGAAGATCTTTAATATTGAAATGATAAAGAACGGAACTTTCAAAGCAATGCTCCCAGGATTGGTTGATGTAAGTTGACGTTTTCTGACAGATTTTGTCAACAGGCTTGGTAATTTCGGAATATTTTAGCTTGCTGGAACTCTCTTGCATAAAAGCTCCATTCTATATGCTCTGCAAAAGAATGCTAAAAACTTACCGGACAAAACGTTTTTGTACTCCTTCGATTACAAAGGCCAGTATAATCGCTATCCTGACTTTGATACTGATTTTGATGTGAAAACACCATTTTCTGCTGGAGTATCACTCACTGATGAAAACATTTACTTGTTCCCATATCCTGATCATGTTTCCGAATTGAATGCTTTGGATGTTGAAATGGCAAAGAAAATGGTCGAGATGTGGACATCGTTTGCAAGGAATGGTGTTCCAACTGTTTCAGATACTTTAACTTGGCCATCGATGGACAATCAAAATGGACCTTATTTGAAAATCAATGAGCCAATGAGTGTGGGACAAAATTATTTTGACGAATTTTCAGCAACGGTACGTGATGAAATGAATGGTAACAGTATTGTTAAAAAGGATGTATAAAATGATTATGAGTATTATTGGAATCTGAACGTATTTAATGTAATGTGATTTGGTTTTAAGGATATAGAAATATAGAAATAATGAGTAAGTTGGTAGTACGTTCTTTTTGTTGTTGGTTGTTTATATTTGACGTATGTTGACTTGTCTGGGAACGAGGGAGTGGTTGACAGTGATTGCTTGCTGATTTTACAGGCGAATACCAGGAGTTGGGCTTTAGGGGCCTAGTGGAAGAGGCTTCATCGTTTTGATCATAAACTTTCCATTATATTTCGAAGCATACATCCGAAAAAGTAGTGTGATTCGCAAGTTCTTGGAAACGGTCTTATATAAGGAAAAGCACTTACAATACAATACAAAATACAAAACAAACCTTTAGATTTATTCGCGTTGATTCGTTTTTGGAGACAATTAGCTTCTGTGTTTTAAAGGCACTTTAGAAACCAACGTAAACTGAATTTTTATGGAAATCGTCCTTGCATTCCCTGATGCAGAAAAAGACTAATAATTTTAGGTTGCCCATAGAGTAACCTTACTGATAAGGTTCCATGCACATAATTATTTTCTTATTTCTTCGTTAAACCATGAGGGAAGTTACTGCTTGTAGACTTGCCTATTCAAGATTTTTTCTGGCAATTTCGACATGTTGTTATCCTGTTTATTTTATCGACTATTAATTGCTAAGTGGAACCCCGAAGTATTCCCAGTTATTCAATGTTTGAACCCCAATCTTAGTGAAGATGCGTTTAATTTTTTTGGTTCTTTTTTGAATGGTTTGGGACAGACTTGCTTCCTTTGGATATTATTTTAAGAATTTGTGTGAATTCGTGTGCGAAAATTCATCGACATTTATGAAAGAGAATGATTTGTTGAGGCGGATAGAAATGTTTTAAATAATATAGGCCATAGTAGTGAGCCTTGTGGAACCCGAAATCTAATATTTTGAAGACGTCAGATTAGATTTATTTTACTAAATAGCTAACAGCCTCGGGCACAAACCAAGCATATATGCGATGAATGACAGATGACAGACTTGGATGAACCTAGTAAAAGTCAAGAGAAATTTGTGATGTGGTCCGGTTATATTCTTTAAGATGCCAGACTCTACAACCAGTTCACAAGGTGGAACTGAACTTACCAGCTTGTCTCTGCAGAAATCAAAGTGCTCCGGTTACATTCCTTAAGATACCGGACTCCACAACTAGTTCCCGAACTGGAGACATGATAGAAACTTGCCTGCTTGTCTCTGCAGCAACCACCTTTGACCAACACTGGGACAAAAAACGAATGATGGTACGCAAAAATATCTAAGCCAGGTGTTGTGTTACATGTCCAATTAATTTTGCAAATGTCTCTAGTGTTCCGATGTCAACATAAAAAGCAAACTTCCTCCAGACAGTATTTTCAGGGTTTGCCTTATTTTCTTGTCTCTAGTTTTACTCTCGTCTTCAGTTGCTTAACCATTTGAATTTTATAACTCAAGTAATTTTTTCAGGCACTCATCCTTTAAAGTCAATTTTCGATATTATTACATGTTCATTCCTTTCTTCATGTTATGCTTCTTAATATCCCAAAGATGCTGGATTGTGTTGAAATTGGGGACTGTGGCCGATCTAATAAATGTGTTCGTGTAGTTGTAGTTGCTGAGCTATGACAAGGAGCATTGTCTTGCGAGAATATGAGCCAGTAACGATTATGGACAGTTTGATGCGCTTCCATGTATTTTTCGATGTTAATGCTACCAAGAATTCTACCAAGAACCAAGAATTCCTTAACAACATGAGTAGCCATATAATCCACAACTAGTACCATAGCCTCTCTCGTTGGTACTACTACAATATTTGGTTGGTTTTCTTCGCCCATACAATGTCTTACAAAGGATTCCGAATGGTGGAAGAGGAAAGACATGGAACTCAATAAAAATCTTTTTAAGTCTAATGATGGAAAAAAGGCAGCCAAATAACTCATCTCATTAGTAATAAGAGTACTGGATTGAGTCTCCTCGATGTTGGATTTGTCTGGCTAGGTCACAGTGAACCTCTTCTCCTCTATTGCGTGTTAGTGCTATAGGGCCATTTATGTTCTTATTGTTTAGATAACTTGGCATCTGAAAGACAATGCTTTTTCTAAATCATTCAAAGCTCGCTTCTACAAGTCTTCTGCTTGTTATCCTAGGACTAATGCAAAGCATAGCAACTCACATGAAGTTTTCTTTCTTCTAACCCCTTCTAACCCACAGCATTTTACGTATTAATTTTCAATGGCTACGCTACATTTCATAGCGTACCTACCAGAAAGTGTTAGCACTGCAGAAGTGAATGACAAACACATAGTTTCAAATACCCCATATAATAAAGAGAGCTTTCCAATATAGCGAGCTTTTAAATGAAGCGATTTAGGCGAGAAGAGCGATCGTGAGCTTTTTGAGCTTAAAGGTACATGGGAATAAGTTTTCCGGTGTAGCAAGATAAATGAGATAAGTGATGATGCAGACCTCTCGGCACCTTCGTCCTACTTCCAACAAGATTTGCTTACAACTACTCATGCATACGAAAATACGTGCTTAAAACCCATTGATTAGAACTCATAGAACTCAAAACCCATTCTTCTGTAGAAATCTTTTCTTAAACCTTCGAAAAAGTTCGCTAGTCCTGCACTAAGGTTCTCTTCAGTGTTTCGCATAAATGTGGTACCTGACGGGGATTGAATTATTATTTTGTCCACGAAACATTTCGTCGTTGCACATTACTTAAAATATAAACAACGAACCTATAAATAAGGACATTTAACCCCGACGAAATATAGAACGGAACATCACACCGAAGATGGCGCTCTGCCAAAACGTGTCTGTCGACGAATCAACGGAATTGACGGGGAATGACGGATTGTTCCGAGGACAAAAAAGTCCTCTTTCAAAGAAGCCCTCTTTCGTATTGTATTCATTTCCCTACTATTTGTTATTCAGGGACCGATACAAGTGATAATTCGTTGAAGCCAGATCAGTATAAGATTGATGATGGGGTGAGAGTTCCCGGTCGGTCTACGTTAATTTCGACTGGGGACCTATGTGGGACTGATTGACAAATGACGCAAGACGACTGACTAATGCAAGACACTTATCACGCATTTGAAGCTGCTTAAATTGTTGAAAATGCAAACCCGCATTTAAAATTAGGCTTCATTCCATAATTGACTCCTGTAGAATCCCACCAATCAGACAATAAGACCTTCCGTAAATGCAAGTCTGATTTTGAAGTTGGCGCTGGTGCTTCACCTCTTTCGGATATGGCGTCTTTTGTCTTGTGCCATTTCAGTTTATTGCACAGGACTTACTTTTCATCACTAGTTACCATCTGTCGGAGAAAATTTTCATAAGGTTGACAAGCAATAATAATGAAAACATTCTGGCTTCTTGTCTCTTTGCGAAAGTTCGTGAGGTACCCAAGTATCGAACTTTACCCCTTGGACCTACGATATTTCGATGATTCTATGGTGATCATCTGCTCACCTCCTTGTATGACTTCCGATAGATTGCCATCTGTCATTTCCTTGGGCCTGTCTTTCAAACTGTCGTACGCCATTACGAAAGCGCTGAAACCACTGTTGACATGTTCATTGTGTCAGCACGTTTTCTTCATTTTCGGAATGCAACGTTGATATCTTTTAATGGTCGCGATCCAGAGCCTTTCAAAATATTGCATGCAGCCGAAATGGAATCAAGGAGTTATGATTCACAGTTCAAAGAAAATCTGTATGGAAATGGGTATGTTTATGGGTAAAAATGGTTTTTAATGGGTAAAGTATTGTCTTTGGTTTGGAAGGTGAAGGCTGTTCACGCCCTAAGTGAGGAGTTCTCGGGAACAAAATTCCGCTAGAATTCCTTCTCAACACAATAGTTGTTTCTTCATCATAAAAACAACCCGAGCATTTTTTTTAGTTTTCATTCATTTGTCATCGGAGAGAGAAAGAGACAGAGAGCATTTGTCTTCGCTTGCAAAGTAGCGAGCATTCATTCGCCCACCGTCTGGTCATAAAAAGAGTGTGGTAGGCGAGGTCAGGGCTCCCCGGACAGAAGAAGCATTTGGTGAACTAAGTCTTCTCTATCTGGTTCGGGTAAGACAGGAAATACCCAGGTAAACTGACCAGCTGAGCCACAGTACTTATTGCTCTCACGGCGTCCTCCACTGAGCCACAGCCTTATGTGGCTAATAAGTCACGCTGCTCCATTTCTCATGTTCTCAGTTGTTCACAGAGCGAGAGTCGGTTAATTGTCGTCGTGTGTGAGTTCCTGTTCATCTCTCCGAAGATAGATCCTCTTGCGCTCTCCTGTGAGGGCAATAGGAGTCATATCTGACATAAGCGAAGGTTTTGAGGTGGTTAAATGATTCAAATATTTTGGATACGTAACCTTATTCAGGAAGTTAGCCCAAATTTGAGATCCGTATAGAAGTATTGACAGCAAGGTCCTTTTCTTTGGAAAAAGGAGCACGCCTTAGAATTCATTATCAAGCCGAAATACATGACTGTTTTCTTGGAGTTAATTGTAAGTCTCTCCTACTTGCGAAGAAAGGACCCCTGGCTATATTTCATTTTTTTAGAATGACCATTTCGACTTTTATTCAGCGCAATGCTGACCTCAGTGCTGGGATGGCCTGTCACCGCATTCATCCACTTGTATCACTGAGTTCATTAAGAGTTTGATGTGTTCAACAGAGGACCTAGTGACCAAAACCGTCACGTTGTCAACCTGCCGCGTCGCTTCCGTAAATCACGGACTCAAAAACCCGTCATATGAGGTGCGGAACATTGTGCGACTTCTGATGTTGCATCCATCCCTTGTCGTCCTTTCTTCTTTCCGGTCTCAACTCTCAAGATATGTTCAGGAGCACTTATAACATCCGTCTATCTTGTAGCCTTGACAACGTTCCTCGTATCCAATGTTACAAGCAGCATTGTTTGAAGTGTACGCTGGTCCTGATCTCCCGTTTGGACTTCCATTATGGAAGTAATGAATCGCGTTCAGAGCCTCTGTGATAGTGCCTATAGTGGATCTCCAGGCTCTAGTTACAAAGAATTTCCCAGCTACATCTAGCATGCTCAACTGATGGGATCACAGCAGGTCAGGATCTTCCTTCCCTTTATTTATTAACACTAGCCTCGTCTACTATCAGCCTCGTGGAAACACACCTTCCTCCAAGCAGGCGTCAAAGACTTGAAGCGGCGAATCGGAGCAATGACGAGAACCAGCGTCAATTGCTCATCCTGAATAGCATGGCAACAACCAATAATTCTGCAATAAGTGTGGGCAGTCTTGCAAGACCTCCATGAGGGCTGCATTGTAATGCAGAGGGTGGGCCAATCTTAGTCTCTTCCATCAATTTCGGCTCAAGAATACACGGTGCGCGTGAGGTTCCTCTTCCCTATTAAAAGCTTATAATATGGTCCCCACGGGTTCCTGTGCACATCATTCTCGAGCTGCTTTTCGCAACGGGCCTTGCTCCTTGTTCCTTCCTGTCCCCTGCCCCCGTGTTGACATTTTACAAATGATTTTCCTTTCAGACCTATATTCTACCTTATCTTCAAAATTCATCTACCACCATTATATCGAGCTTCAGGGTGGAGTTCTGAGCGTCATTCCAGGAATTGTGACACTTTCTTCGATTTTTGGCAATGTATGCTGGCTACCAGCGTATGGCAGACTTGCCATTTCGCGGTCAACACTAGGGCATAGACGAGCCGCAGGCAATCGTGATGCTTATATGGTAGAGTTCGCAATGTCTTCAGATGCACTTCTCACTCTTGTGAATAAGAAGCAGATGCGGCGCAGATATGCCTCTTTGGGGCATAACTGCGCCTCAAAGAGTGACTGATCCAACTTTTCGGTAAACTTTTTCACGACATTCCTCCCTACGGATAGTGATCGGTTCGCTATACGGAGAGACGCCGACTCGCTAATTTCTAGTGCTATATATTGTCAATCGCTAGTTATGGTTCTCCAGTATCCTTTAGTTTTAACTGCAGGCACAAAGAACTCCGAAGCAAGTGTAATATCTGCAATCGTTCTCTGGTATCCTTACTCCTGAACGTTTGTATATTGTCAATATTTTGCACTACAACTTCAGTCCTTGTCGTCATTTCCAGCCCACTAAAAATGTCAGACGATCGAGGATTTCTTTGATCACTTGAACGATGGTTTCTTTCTTGGTAGAAAATAAAAGTCAAAGAATCATAATTGAAGCTATTTTTAATGTATAAATTCCTTAACACAGAACGGGAAGCAGTTATTCAACAGCATAATACGAAACCACGATTAAACTTCAAACAAATTTTCAACGATCTAACGGCATTCAACCAATATAAGTAGAATTTTATTTATTGTATATCGGAGAAACAATTCTCGGTCCTTTATCATTTGTTGCTTTTACAAGAATGACACGCTCATGAGTGAATTTGGAACACATGATTTAAATAAAACAGGTGAATGAAATCGGAACATAGCGAAAAATCTGCTATTGCTTGGTCTTTTTTTTCGCCATGGCACCAACTGAGATTGCTGTTTACTGTATTGTGCTGAAAATTATTTTCCGAGATAAATTGTAATCAACAAGTTAAAATATGCTCTTGGTTAATATCACAGTGGGAAGAAACAACACGCGTTTTCACGTTAGATATTTACTTTGCATATATCACATAAAAATAGTAGAAATGACACTCGAAATTACTGGCGACAAATAACGCTCATGACATTTTTGTTATGCGAACTGTCACGAGTTGACAGTTTATTACTCATATTATTAATCGATGATTTTTATTGACTAATTAAATATAATTAAATACAAAGCAAATATTTTTTTGCTAAAGAAGAATTTATACCCACATGTTAACATTTCCTCCAGTAAGCAACATATGAGGAAAATTGCAAAAAGAATGTGAATTCTTCGACCGTGACAGGACTCGAACCTGCAATCTTCGGATCCGAAGTCCGACGCCTTATCCATTAGGCCACACGGCCATAGAATATTACGTTATAAAAAAAATCCAAGAATCTGAAGTCGCAGAACGTTCTCATTACAATGAGATACTCTTATCTACGTACATGCGCAACCTATTTGTTATACAACACATATAACAGATCGTTAATGGTTCGAATCTTGGACAAGGCTGTAAGCCGGTGTGAAGCTAGGAAAACATACATTGTATTTCCAAATAAACAACGAATAGATACAATCAGTTTCCACCAGAAAGCGCTGTTGAATAATTTGCCGCCAAACAAGTATCTTTAGATATAAAGTGTTGTGGAAAACTGGAGAGAAGAAAAGAAATGAAAATGGAAATTAATTAATGTGAAGGTTGAAAAGAACACGATAGAATCGACTTGCTGACGCGCCTCTTGTTCGGTAAAGACTAGCGCGCTATCGATTCTCCAAAGCGTCCTACATTTATTCACACAGGTGCACTTTCTTTCATTTGAGGATTCGATAAGTCAGGATACAACGAGCAACACTACTAGTAAGGGTTAGCAGTATACATTTTTACTTTCTGCATATGCGAGTCTACAGGATAGTCATCTAATCTTCCACTACAACGTAATTGATTATTCAATTAGGATGCATTCACATCACTCGCATATCGTTGTGATCAATCCATGTGCCGAACATTTAACGCTACCTAGACATGCCGAGAACGCCCGCAAGAAGACACATGTCATGTATTATATTGTTCATCTCTTCCCCATTTCACAATCAGAATTTCGCTTATGTAAAACTCGGCCAACCTTTTATTCGCTGTCCTCAGTGAATATCGCTTACTCTAGGGTCATATTGCCTGTCGATTTGACAACAGCAACAGACAGTAACGTGCCACAATGCTCCCGTCTTCGTACTTCTTTTTTTCTACTATGCGTCACATGTCCCTAGATTCCCCAACCACGCTAGAGAGAGACAGAAAGAGCAATGAGGGACAGTTGACTTTTATTCAACGCTGTCAACCGAAATTTTGGCCATTGATAGTGAACTTACATTTGCTCAAACAGCGACATCGATATTGCTTCGGCCTTACTTCGATTTCGTCCTTTCATTGAAAACTGCATTTACATATAACTGGATACTTCTTTCGTATGTAATTCATAATTACCAGACTTCAGTTCGATTGCGGATTCGGTTTCTTGATCCTTTTGTGTTAAGTTGCTCAATTGACATCAAGAATTCATCCGATCAGCTACGTGAACAGAACGGTGTGGCTTCGTTGTAATCTGCACCGAATCAGAAGCGACAATTTCATAGGACGTTGCTAAGTACCTTCTGCACTTGGTAAATACCTTTGTATCAAGGTTTCGCCTTCTTGGGTTGGAAGGGTGCTGCTGATTCGATACGTACCAATACTACAACCTCTATAGCATCCTGTTTTGGACTCTTATGGTTTCTTTTCTCCGGTTGTAAGTGGTCGTTTGAATAGCTGATGCTCCTTTATCCTTCAGCTTAAGGGCGTCCGTCGAAGTTCGGTCCCTCTGTCCCTCTAACGGCCGATACGATTCACATTAAGGAATATTGTGTTCTCCGTTGTCATCGCCATCATATATCATTGGCAGGATTTTTGCCAACGTGTAAAGGCAGTCACAGTTTGTTTCCTGTTATGTTTTGTGGAGAATATGACGTAAGTAGTTTGTTCGCAGTTCGTTAGTATAATTTCGTCCCAATTATATTCATCCTATTCAGTGGTAGGACTTTTTATGTATAAATTTCAATTTGTCTGTTCGCTCGTTGAGGAGATGCTAATACTTCTGGAATCTCTTTGATCTTAAAGCTTGGTAAAAGGAGGGACAATTTTCCATATTTGAAAGACGTAGGTAGTTTGGCGGGTGTGTTTTTGTTTAGTGTAATTAATATGCTGGTATGGAGATCCTTGCTGAGTATCGTTGAGTTTTTCCTGGTCCTGCTAGTGTTCCTAGATGTTTTTCTGTAAGTTCGGCGATTAATCCTAATCCATCATAATCTGAATATATCGGCTGAGTGACGAGAAGGAGGGGGATAGGGTCGCTATTGGGGAGATTTCCTGTAAGTGTACGTCCAGCAGTAGCCCAAAGTGGTCTAAAGATGCCGGTGTGGTCGTACACTGAAAATTTGAGTAGTTTGGGGTGTGGAGTGGCGCGGAAACAAGGAAGTTGTCCAGAGAGGAGTTATCTATAGGAAATGTAAGTTCGCTTGCATTAACAATACCTAGGGATATCTGGTTCATAAAGTAAAGCTAGTTAAGAACTGTGGAACTATTTATGTTAGTTGTGATAACGTCCCATGATGGATGTCGGGCGTTGAGATTGTGTCCTCGGATTATTTCTTCGTAGCTCAGTCCAATCTTTATTTTTTGGCTGAGCAAAATCTGGTGTGCCGCCTTCTAGCATGTATAGCAGCGCTAGATGCTCGTCTTGCCCCTGGAGATAATTAATTTTTAGTGGTAGGAATCGTGATTTATTGTCCTCCAGTGACATACAGACAGATGTTGAACAATGAATCTTCTTTCCGGTTTTGAAGAATGTGTTTATGGTTCGCCCAGAATTCCCATGCTTTAATGAGTAGGATGGGAGGAGATCCCAAACATGTTCACATTATCATGGACAAAGAGCTTCGGGGATTTTCTGATACTGTTCTCGCCGTGGATGGTGCGAGATTATTGCGGAAACCTATCCGCTGATCAAGAGGATGCGAATTTCTAGGATCGAAGATCAGTTGGTTTTCCTTTTTCAATGCTCGCTTATGGAATATTCGGTCACTAAGTTCAACGCGTTCCGTGAAGTTGGAAAAATCGGCGGGATCGCGCGTGCTTTCACGTAGAACGTAGTATACAGATAGAGTTGGAGGATCTGTTGCCGGATTCTTTTGACATACCTATTGCTGTGCCTGTAGATCCAGTTGCTATACAACGGGGGAAAAGCTAGCTGAGCTGATTCTTGTCCATAGTTTGCATGTTTTGAATGTCCCGTGTGATATGTCAACGTTTGATTGCCCAATGGGATGTAGATATATTGATGTTACATGTATTAATTGAGAGGAGGTTGTAAACCTGCCTCTTGCGGACTTCAGTGGCCTTAGCATCGACGGGATAGTAACCTATCTCCGGGAGTGCCTTATCCGGGTAAATGATGTAGTATTCAGCAGAAGTCGTAAGACAAATCCTGGATTTGTAACTTGGTGAACGAATGAATTAACTGCTAAGCGGAAGGTAGTCCGGAACGCAAGAAGAAAGTTCCAAAAAGCCCGATTTCGGAAGTTGGAGATAGTTAGACAACTCAAGCGGGAGTATTTAAAGCTTGCCAAGGAGTACCATGGACTGCTCATTAAGTCCAAGGAGGAACACTGGCGGCGCTACGTTTGTGATTATGCTGTTGATCCCTGGGGGCAGGCTTACAAGGTCTATCGGGGAAGAAGTAATAGGCACGGAGTGTCGGGGCTTCGAATTCCTGGAAATCCGATCCCGATTTGGAGTGAGTGTGTTCGGCATCTGTTGGGAGAGTTATTTCCTAGAGCGGACACTGTGACACCGCATCGAGACAGTGCTGCAGAGCAGGAGCATTCTCCACCCGCTGGTTCTCCAGCGCTGGGAAATCGAAGCCAGTGTCATGAGGTTGCGCTGCAGGAAATCACCGGTTTGGGATGGCATGACCGGTGAAATGTGTAAATGCATTGGGCGGGCCGTGCCAGACTATATTCAATGCCTCTTTAGCAGGTGCTTCGAACAGGGCTGCTTCCCAGTTGGCTTTAAGCTTGCCAAGGTGGTTGTACTGCGGAAATCGCCAGACAGGGATACAGCCTCCCCAAGCTCCTACAGGGGCACTTCCCTTCTTTCATCACTCGCTAAGGTTATGGAGAGGGTCATAGCCCGGAGATTGGAGGAGCTGGTATCTGCTGGTCTGTCAGATAAGCACTATGGATTCCGTATTGGGTGCTGTACCAGTGATGTCTGGCTGCATGTTATGTCCATGGTTCGGGCAAACGAATAAAAGTATGTCCTTGGAATCTTCGTTGATTTCAAGGGCGCATTTGACCATTTGAGCTGGTTGGCGATCCTAGCGAAAGTATCCTCGGTTGGTTGCAAGAAAATGGGGCTCTGCAGGAGCTATTTTTCGGGCAGGAATGCATTCGTCCATGATTTGTAGGATTAGGTGGAGATGTCAGTGCAGAGGGGATGCCCGCAGTGATCCATTGCAGGTCCATTTATATGGAACCTTGTAATGGATGACTTGCTGGCTGAGCTCTCTGCTGCTTGCATCGTATGTGTATATGCCGATGACCTGCTTATACTAGTTGAAGGCTGTAGTTGATCTGAACTGGAAGCTTAGGGCACGCGGTTTATGCACATTGTGCAGCAATGGTGCAACCGTGTAGGACTGACTGTCTCTGTGCAGAAGTCATCAATGATGCTTCTGAAAGGTGCACTGTGCCTAAGTCGCCCATCGTGGGTACGATATGAGGGAGGAGCTCTCTCTAAGTATAAGACTACTGTCACATACTTGGGAATTCGTCTGGGGGAAAGGCTTTCCTTCTGGCCCCATTTTAAGGCCCTGAAGGATCGTCTCGCCAACCTTGCTTCTATGATAAGAAGGGTATGCAGGAAAGATTGGGGACTTAGGAGAAGAGCTCTCAAGGGAATATATGGCGGCTTGTTTTTCGCTTGAGCGACTTATGGTGCGCCAGTATTCCTTGAGAGCGCTATGAGTGTAACTGATAGAAGCCTCATAATGCAATGCCAGAGAGTAGTCCTACTTGTGTGTCTGCCTGTATGTCGTACAGTGTCAACTGATGCCATGCAGGTACTAGTGGGGGTCCCACGGCTTGACCTGGAAATGGATGCCGGATGTCCTCTCGGCTATGAGGGTCCCACACCTAGACTTCTGTCTAGGTTTGGGATTCCTCTTGACTGGAAATGGGAGTATGAATGAGTGGTTGTGTAGTCGGTGGTTGATGTTGCATGTTGTCAAATCTGTGGTGCGGAGAGTGAGACCTGGCAACATGTGCTATTCGAGTGTTCGGCATATGCCGAACGGAGGAATAACATACGGAGGTCACTCCGTAGCGCAAGTCGCACGGACTCGCTCAGTTGTGTCGCAGACGTCCAGGATGCGTTAACGGATGGCACGCGCTTCAAATGTCTTAATGATTACGCTCGTCGTCTGTTTGCAAGGCGATGGCAGCACTGCCCGGTTGGTTAGACTGTCGATACTTCCGGGTCACTGGTGTTGTAATACGTTGGTGAATGTTTTGTTTGGGAGCGTCATATTGGTGTAGACTTGTTTATGCATGTACTTGTGTGGGTTAACCGGAGAGGGATACTCAGTTCTGTATAATCAGGACTGTTTATCATTTGGGAGTGCCGTCCCTACGGAGTCGCTATCGCAGTTGGGAGCGTAAATTGGTAGTGACACTCTGGCCGAGCGTCAGGAAAACTTGAGCAGAGGTTTGATCTGTACCACTAGTTAGGGGGACGCCCATGACAAGTTGCTGTAAGCCCCCTACACGGTGAAGAGCCTTTCCTGGCTGAAACGTGGTGGTTTGTGGTTTGCGATGTGGCTAGAAAGAAGAGTAGCGCACCTACCAGTGTGTGACGGGTTTTCAACTTAATTACTGGAACCTCATCCCTGTGATGAGGGGCGTTGGTTGACGCATAAATCAACCCCGTCTGTGGAGACCGTGAGGTTAGGCCTTTTCGTGGCAGGTACTCACGATAAACACTTCGACTTCATGTGCCTGCAGATGACGGCAATATGCCTAAAACGCTGGTGTCTGTAGCATTGTGTGAATTCTTCCTTCTCAGTTTTTTTTCCATGTTATCCCACAGTTTAGAATGAACCTAGTTATTACGATTTTCATAAAGTATTCTTCTGAAGGGGGGAAGGGGATATCCTGAAAACGTTATGCCCAATATTAATCTGCCACGACCAAACAGTGCTGATGTGGCTGACCGAGGATGTTGCTTGCTCCTGGACTTGACTTTCAAGAACTTCCAGGCTGGAGGGCTGGAACTCTGAAGGCGTCTGGCGTCTTATATTGATTTAATGCGATACCTTGTAGCCAGGGAACTGTGCATCATTAGTCGCGAAGGCGAAGGATGTTTGTATATATGAGTGGTATCCAAAAAAGGCCCTTAAATGACAAAAGTGCCCATCAGTGTTATTACTCGAACGTCTTCTTCACTTGTGCCATCATCAATGCAGAAAATGCAGCTTATCCAAAAAGCAATTCCTTCTTAGGTAACCTCATAGTATCCCATAATCTGTTACCCGGAAATAAAATCCCCAATGATTGCTCAACCTTCCCATCAATATCAGACCAATAGAGCCTTGTCTTAACGATTAATTTGATAAACATAGCAACCATCGTCGTTCCAAGAAAAGTTCGCTCCTATGCCCACGTAGACTGGGCGGAATAGACCGAAGACATCAACGATTTTCTATTCCCTATACAAATAAGTTATTTCCTGTTCCCTATATAAGTAGAATAATATCAAACTAAGAAACAGGCACCCACATCAAAAACCTGTTGAGTTGATACTAGGCTGCATGGACTATCATGCTCCTAAAAAAACACCAAGGCAAATACTGTAGGGGTGACTAACGAAGGAATCACTAGCATTACAGAAAAATAGGAAGCTCCAGAGGCCAAAACGTATTTGTCATAAGAACTATAACTGAGTTAGTCAGGATTATTTCACACTCAAAGCGGAAATCAATACCATGTCCAATAAAATAAGGGAGCAAATAAGAAATTATCGAAAACTACAAAAGTAGACTAAGCAGTCTACAGCTGCCTTCAGATATCCTTAAATAAATGACATCTTAACAGGACGACAGGAACAAATCTCAAGTATCGATAGAGATCCTGTTAAAAGAAAGAGGAAAGAGTACTTTTCTACCTGCTACCAAAAATTCCAAGTAAATTACTCCTTTTACAATAACCTGTATCGAGAACGGAGCCCGAAAAGCGTGAAAAAAAACACCTAAAATAATTTCTTTTGTAAGAACGAGAAACATCGGCTACCAGGGCTCATATTTAACCACCTTTTCTAACACCATCAAAGCAGTATCACCGAGACATGATATCTTTGGTAAGAATTTTTTGCTCAGCAGGCCGAAGTAGAAGAGATCGTTGTCCACATGAATAGCAAGGCGCTCCGATGTCCTTGATCGTGTATTCCCAACAAAGTTCTGAGGAAATGTGGAGCAGTTGTTGCATAAACGTTGACGATCACCACATGGTTACTTTCCTCAAGCCTGGAAATGGGAAAAGCTATTCTTCATTCCCAAGCAACATTGCGATGGGGATATAAAAAATTTTCAGACCTATTTCGCTACTACCTGACATGAGTAAAGTCCCGAAAAGAATCATCATACGTAGTTTTCAGGTGTTCCCTGAAAACCTGATTCCAGAGCTTTAGTTTGGACTCCAAGAAAGGAAGTCAACAGAACAAATGATAATGCTGATGCATGAGTCTATGGTCACTAGTCCAAGAAAAAATGCGCGATTGTTTGCGCACTGGATCTACAAAAGGCATTTGACTGCGTTTGGACCGACAATCATAAATTCAACCTCATCCCTTCGAATCGCTCTCTCCTCCTTACAATGATCCTTTATTATTTTGACTTAAACATAAACTAAAATTTAAAAATCGCCCGTAAAACTTCAACACCCTTACCCATTCTATCAGGCGTCCCACAAGATTCCATACTCGGGACTTACGTTTTTGATTTTTTCCTTCACGATGTTCAGAGCGCTACCAACTCTACAAGTAGAAACTAAAGCCCATTCTGCAATCTGAAGGTTGTTTTGTTTGCCGATGACATCAAGATGACTAGCCTGTGTTACAGATTCCGGTCGTATATCATTCAAAATGAGTCAAATGTGATTGTGAAATGTGACCACTATCAGTGGAAATTCTGTGTGGAAACTTTTTAAATGTCTCAACTGATTTAGAATTTTTTATTTGGACCATCCAGGGGATCTTTCGAGGGTAAAATTTTTCCATGTTTTACCCTGCAGCAAGAAAATCGAGGAAGCAATGGGAGGATCCCTTGGAAGGTAATCGTTGATGGCCGTTGGTTAAATGGAGACAGAGAACACGAGATCCTGACCAATTTGTGCTGCTATGCCATCGCTAATATGAATTTTCACTCTTTGTGTAATGGAACGAAAATTGCCTTAAATTTTGAAAATATAATAACGAAAAGAAAAGGATCATATATAAGGATCGTTTTGATTAATTTCTTATTAATCCAAAGAAGTAACATTTTATTGGTAAAAAGGATAAATTGTATTGATTACAAGGGAAAATTAGAACATCAATATGTAAATTTTTAAAGACAATGCTCAAAGGAATTTCAACATTGCAAGGATACTTATCTTTATCTGTATCGTCCGCGCATCTATTTCGATTATAATTAACCACAACCGTTTGGACGGTGAAACACTTCAACATTTTCACTAAACTAGCTAAAACATTTTCTTTTGTATCTGAAACTCTCGCTCACATTGCATAACCGCATAAAATGCTAAACAAAGTTTTCCATATTCCGGCAAAAGAAAAACTTTTTTGGGTACACTTGCAGACTGACTGTATCCTGGATACTCTCCAGCTTGCTTAGATGATTCTGGGCCTTATGTTCACTTATGTGTTACATACTGCTGATTTAATACTTTTTGAAAATATTTGCTAACTTGATTATAATTTTGTCTAAGCAATTGCAAAAAGGACATCGCAGAGTGGTAAAAAGCGTTGCCGGGAAAAATTTTGAATATTATTTTTATTTTTAGTATTTTGCTCCATCATCAACAAGTCTACAAACGCAAGTACGACTTTTAACGTAACGGCAACAGCAGCTCCTGACGGATCAAGTTTTTTTTTTGAGTGCAACTCGTATTTTCCAAACCGTTTTCCGTGAAATTTTCACTGATGAGAGAAAGTTTAATTGCGCTAAAGTATCAAACTGATTATCCTCATTTTATATCTATTCATTCAACCAACTAAATGATACCCATATAGCATAGTATCCTTGACTACATTTTCCTTAAAATGTCTTTTCATTGCGAAAAACCATTTTAATTGCGAGTTAAACGTTTTCCATGGAAAATTAACGTATACATAATACCTACGTTCACCGTCTAGTAACCGGTTGTAACTCATTGTACTTAATTTTCAGTTCAGTTCTGTCTGTTCGTGTTGTCATTTGAAAGTTTTACAACGTTTTCATCTCGTTCGTTGGAAATTTTTCTGTAGCTGTCATGCCTTTTACAAATGCGAGAAAATGCAAGAGAAATTTCCGACTTCCTGTAAAATTTAAACTTACACAAAAAAAATCATTAAATTTCATGCTTTTGTGTAATTAGTTTAAGTATTATCCTTGCTGTTGATGCAAGGATAAAATCTTGTGCTGATGTTCATTCCTGTATAGTATCCTATGGTTTGATTAAGGATGTATGCTTTTAATTTATACTAATGTGCGACTTATGAGTTTTTTGTGTCCTGGAAAAGGAAAATGAAAAAGGGGAATTGCCTTTTATGAAGCATTTAAATTTAGAGTGTTTTTAAATGAGTATGATTTTCCAGGGAAACTCTAATTAATAAGTTTTATTTTGTTTGTTTTTCAATAGGACCCAAGACAATGTAGGACCTCGGAACTGCCTTATAACGATGAAGAACCTTGGTTAGGTTGTGTTCAAAGTCGTCTTGATTAAAAGTCAGAAAAATATAAAATTTTATAATTTATAATTTTAACCATAACGCTGTTCAATCAACCCACGCTATTCAATGCTCAGTGTCAGAAGTGGGATCTAGCTGTGAAAAGGGTAAATGAAGCGATCACCGAAGGGCAACACGAACATTACTAGTAAATCCCGTATTTGTTGTGTGTTTAATTTTATGAAATTAGAGATAATATGTTCTTGTTAGTTTATTTATTCAGCTAGTTATTTCTTGTTTAGTTGAGTCCCGGACTGTGACAGATTATCAATCTGTCAATCAGTTCTTCTTGTGAAAATACAACTCAAATAACCCACAATTTTTACCAATTATTGTCCGAAATGGGGTCACACATTAAATAGATGAAATGATACTATTGAAATCAATCCAAATAAAAGCAAACCCGAAAAACTATTGCTTAGACTTTGAGGGTGGTTGATGTCAAGCACTTGAACTGTCAACATGACAGTTCGAGTGTTCAAAAATTCAAAATCAATAAAAAAGGAGAATGAGTTTAGATTATGTAAATCAACTTTCTAAGATAAGTAGATTAGAGTGCTTTAGTCAGAATCGCGTTTCACCTTGACTATTGCCCTAAGTGTACCATTTTTTTTTCAGATACGCTAAAACTGTTAGCTTGTAGTCAAAATCCCCATTAGTACTATTACGAGTGGTTCTGAAGCAGAACAGAGCATCATTTTTAAAATCTAGGATGCCTTTTTGAACTCCTTTTTTGGAATGTCTTTCAGCGGCCTCAACAATTTTTGAAATTTGCCCTTCAAAAAACATTCCAAAGCCCTTTTCTGCACAGAACGAAAATCAACCCGTTTAAAATTTATTTTCTACGATCATATTTCGCCCTTGTTTACTTCGATACAATATATAACACTCAAATATCTTAAATATGAGAAGTATTACTTCAAATTGTATAAGTTCACGTAAGTTTGAAAAGAAATTCCGAAAATTGGGATCGAAAGAAACCCAACCAATTTTGCACAAAGATTGTGAAGGATTATAGGATTACATATTTCAGTAACCATAGTTTCTTGTCTCTTCTTTTTGCCCATCCGCATGTAACGAAGTCAGAGTCGATTACCAATCACATGGCTTGATCGCAGAACCGAATGTTTTGGAGGCGATCATCTGGATGGCTTTAAAGTTTACAGGATGACAAGCTAAACTATTGCACGATGATCTCTTCTTAGAAAGTCCTTAATAATAATAGAATACGCAGACGTTCAGATTCGTTCCGTAGCACCTGTGCTCATAAAGTGTTCTTAAATATCATATTTACATATACTTTTACTCATAAGTAGTACGTAAATGCAGAATATTATTATCAGTGGTCTCAAACTTTTGATGTGTACTGTATACCTCCAAGGTTTGGATTGAAGGTCTCAGTAGAGGGTCAAACTAGAACCTATTAATAAAGATACAGAGGGGAGGCCTTTGCAGCTTTCCTCCGCATGTAATCAACATGGTGCGGAAACGTACTTACTATGGAATACCTACCATCTACCTATAATGAACGAAAAAGGATCTACCTAAGATGGTAGATTTTCTTCACAGGACGACAATAGAAGGACTCTCGTTCTGTGACAGAAAAGCTGTACAAAGGAAACATGAGAAATGGGGACTGCGAGCCCAATCAGGGACCTGGAGCCGTGGCTCAATTCTATGCACAGGGAGACTGATTACTGCCTTACACAACTTCCCAGTTGATATTGTTATTTTCATCCTTACCTACACAAACCGAGAGTTATAGTCTTTTAACTTTTCCTTATGGTACTTAGATTTTTCCTGCACGTTCACATGCAAAAGATGTATAAGGCACTGATGAAATATTGAGTTTTTTTTCCATTTCAAGGTAAGGAGGTATTGTTATATTTCAAGGTATTGCCTGGCATTTGAAAGAAGGAATCAGTTGGCACGTCTTTGCTGGCCCAGGTGAAAAAAGATTGGCTCTCACCAGATAAATTAAAACAGAGAACGTTGAGATCAAAGGAAAAACGAAACTGTGTGTCGCCTTACACTGGAGTTATTCTTCGTATCAGTTGCTTCAACTTTGGCAACTTTTCTCCCCAGGAAGAATGAAAGGCACTCTCTAAATAATATTTTATCCTCTAATCCACCACTGCTGAAAGAGTGATTCCCCTAACCCAAAGGGTTCGTTAGGCAAGATGCAAGGTAGATTAGAGGTGGGCCCCTAAGCAATCCGACAAAAAGCTCCTGGCTAGACTATAGGTGTGTCAGAAGTGCTGCTACTGACAGCTGATCTGAAGAGTGCCTGCAATTAGATAGATATTATCGGCGTTCTGGAATATTTTAGGATGCCGAAGTAACTGATGCGAATATTGAAGGACTACCTCAAGAAATAGAAGGTCGTCTATGACACTATATTGTGAGGTCGGCGAAGAATGGATGTAACATCAGGGGTCGCACAAGGTTCGATTCTCAGCTCGGTTCTATGGAATGTGTCTTACCAAGAGCTTTTGAGGTTGCAGCTACCGTAGCAGTCACGTCCGATTGGCTTAGCTGATGATTTAGCAGCAGTAGCCGCCGGATCTACTGTAGCAGCAGTAGTCACTAGTCGTACCAACTATCAAACAGGTATAACTTATACTAGATATGTTACTGTGTCAAGTGAGCGAGTGGAGGACTGTCCATGGGCTTAGTTTGTCGCTTGGAAAGACCGAGGTCATCATTGGGACCAATCCCGTTTGGGTTGGAGATACGATCAGTGGAAGGAATCAATAAAATACCTTGGCTATATGATTCACTCGAAAATGAGTTTCTTTGATGGTCTGCGCTACAATGGACAGTGGACTGCTGCGGGACCATCGGCTTTCACCTGCATTCTGCCAAGACAAGAGGATCAACCTCAAGCATGAGATGTCTCCACATAAGTACAATGTAAAAAATGGCGCCAAAATCTGGCGAACAATCGGGACTACTTATTTTTGTTACTTACGGCTGAAAATTGAATTTCAACTTGAATGCCTGAATGAATGGTGCACTGATAAAAAGGAAAAGTTAAATCAACTAGTAATAAATCGAGTCAACTTCGCCGCGTATTTGAATGCGGCGAACTACGCCACGATATTGACTCAATAGATGTACGAGATTGAAGGTCAAGGGTCCGCTCAACTACGCGATGAAGATGGGACAATTATATAAAAGTTGCACACAAATTTATATTATATTAGATCGAAAAAATTTTTTAGACCAGACTATATCATGTTCATTTGCATCAAATTATTCTTGGCTTCAATAAAAAAATCATTACAGTTGAATTAACAAATATTTCGTACAGCAAACTAATAAAAACGTTACATCAATGACCAAATAATTATGAGAACATTTAATTACGTTTCATTTGTAACATATTTTTTTACCGGAATAACATCCATATTTGACATGAGCTTGTATAATATTAATGAAAATGCATAGTGAATTCGCATCTACTAAAATTGTTCTCTACTCAAATTACGTTTCTTTTTAATACAATAATAATTGAAGTATAGCGAAATAGTAAAAAAATCAGATCAAAGACCGAATGATTAAATCGACTGTAAATTCAATTTTATCTGTATAATATTTTATCTAATGAAGTAACAATGATAATGAAACAATTACATATTATATCATAAGTATTTCATGATGTACTTTGATGAACTTCTATTTCAATCTATTTGATTAAAATATTCTTTTAACTTAATAATATGTAGTTATGAAAAGGTAAAGTTTTGTTAGGGTAGTTTGAAATCTATTTAATTACATTTATTTTTAATACACTGATTTTATTAAACTTTATATTGACATACATAATTTATAAATATAATGATCTTACAGTACTGTTAAATGATCAAAACAACATTAAATCTAATTAAAACATTAAAGTGTATATATAAGTGAAGAAGCATAAAAAAAACGCAATTAATAATTTTTTAACATGGAATATAAGAGTTTCCATTACTTAAATGATATTCATTTTTGGGTTTTTCATAAAAAAGATCTTTATGAGATACAATTCCCCATTCAGAAGTGGTACGCACTGTAAAAGCATGATAATGATTATCAAAATTCTGAGTTTCATATTTTAAATATAAAAACATAACATTTGTATTGTTATTATTAATAAGAATAGATTTAATTTTTCCGAAGTTCATTAAATTTTGATTCTTTTCAATACAAATAATCATATGCGTACAGTATTTTCTGTCATTAATTTTTACCCAGTGTGTAAAAATAAATGATTCAAACCATAATGAATGTGAAATATAGTTTTTAAATTTATCAAAATAATGATGATTTTTTAGTACATTAGGAGTTTCAGAACTCATTTCGATTTGAGTAGCAAACCCTGTATTATTTATCAATCTTTTACTGAACATTAATTGCTCTTTTAGAGCAAGGCTATAACATATATTTTGACGCGAACGAATAACATTTGCATGCTCTTTTAATAATTTGTGTTTAGCTTCGAATCTTATACATGATTGTGTCCAAGGTGGACCTATAGTACGTATAACTCTGATATAATGAAGTAAAAAATGAAATTTAGGTTGTAAATGTTGTTGTGTTAGGTCTAAGTAATTTTGTAAATAATTGGTAATTAAATTTTCTAACTTACGGAGTATAGTGTCAGTAAAAAAATTGCTCAATAAAATACATTCTATTTCTCTTAATTGAATGTATACATGCCAACTTTTATTGTCACGTGGAATACGATCTCCAATAATGAAAGATAAAAACTCAGTCAAGCAACGCATCTCAGATGCTGTGCATTGATAATAACCTTTAGTTAAATGTGCTTGAGTAATAGTTGGAATATGTTTATTAGAAACTGTATTACCAAATGGAAAACATTTTATGCGTTCATTTAAATGTTCAAGAGAAATTAATTTATCAACAACAATTATATTATGTAGTACGCGAGGTAAAAAATAACAACAAATACCCTCGAATAAGTCATGCATGACGTCAACATACATGAATTTGGTGACATGATAATGTGGTAAATTTTTAAAGATACTTGGTTGCTTCACACCACATTGAAAATTGAGCAAATCATCGGTGTAATTATTTATAGTTCGAAGTGCAAGTTTATTTTCTTTTATTTGATAATTCATTATTTCTTTATTTTCACGACAGAATCTACAATAATTAGTTGAGTTAAAACTTTCATTAAAGCCATACATGAAATGAATGCCTAAATTATCACCTGCAAATAAAACTGGGGTCAAATATACTTGTTTTTTGCCATCAATAGTATCAATGCTTATTCCGGTTTCTTGAAGAAATTTTAATTCATCTATTAAAGGTTTTTCAATATTTTCAATTTTTGAGGCAAATGCTGGAGGTAGTGTGGAAATTTTGTAATAAACAGATCCTAATTTATTAATACCTGTATGTGAACCAAGTGGATTATTTACTTCAAAATCATCAAAGTAAACAGTTAATGGTAATATGATTTTTTCTTTGTAACGTGATTCAATTTCTTTCCATAAGGAACCATGAACAACACTGTTTATGATTCCATCATCGAAAGACTTCATTTGCGACATATATGACATTATAGATGAAAAAACTTTGGGCAATTCTAAAAATTTAGTTAATGTTTCGCGCATTGGAATAAATTGACCTTTTGTATATTCTAATTCTAATGAATAAGTATTATTTTTGCTTTTAAGTCGTGTAACTGATTCAATCGAGTAAGTAACTGGTTTTATTAAATGTGTTAATCGTTTCAGATGCTTTTGTCTTAAATATTCTGAATCTAATTGAACAAAAGGATTCCTTATTACGTTCAATATATCAGCAATTTCTGGATCAATCCTATTTTCATTAATCAACAAATCTATTCCACATGAATCAAACAAATTTGAAGTACTTTCTACTATTTCTTGGATGACTGATCTTGATATTTTTGGATTTGAATAAAGTTGAGCTAAAAAAGTTAATGCTGCTTGATGTGTTGCTTCTTGAACCGTATTTAAAGGAATTGATAAACTAGGAACAATATTTAAGTCAGTGCATTCTGAACCGGTAGATGAACTATTAAAAATACTTGATTCAGTAAATCCTGAACTAGTAGAAGGCATATCGACATCATGGTTAAAAACATTTAAATCATTAATATCCATATGATTCTGAGACGAGCTATGAACGATTTCTGGGCAACTAGTATTCTCATTATGTGTTTTAATCAAATGTTTTTTTAAGCTATAAAAATTGTTAAAAGATCTTGAACAATCAGGCTGTTTACATCGTACCACTTCATTTAACTTAAAACTATGTCTTATTTTAATATGCGTTAATAAAAGATTTAAATGAAGAAAATGCAAATTACAGAAAGGACACAAAAAATTCGCCATAATGTATATAACTTTTTTTTAATAACGTTGAGTACCTTCTTATTATTTTTTTGGAACTTTCAAACCCATTTGTTGCATAATTTTCGTTACATGAGCCTTACTTACGTCTTTGTCAGTTTTAAAATTATAAATCGCATATTGAAGAAAGAGCCAGACTTGCTTTGACTCTGGAGCAAATTCTGCATGCCATACGAAGAAAATCTTAAAGCATGTATCTAATGCTTTTAATGGAGAGTCAAATTTAAATTTGATTTTGTCTACCATTACATAAAAACAATCCACTTCTTCTAATTTATTTCCAACTCCAATGATATAAGGTTGAACTGTCAAACCCATCTTGAATATCTTATCTATTTTTTCTTGATGTATTTTCTGAATGTCACCAGGTTGCTTAAAAAATGTTTGAAGTTAATTAAATCAAAAATTGAAATTCAATACAACAACAAAGAATACAAATAATTCAGTTTAAAATAAACAATTCACCTTTACATAAAGTACAAATCCTTCTTGACTCTCAGTTGCACTAGGTTTCCAGTTTCCTTTTTCAATGGGAAACGAATTCCTAGGTGGTATGAAATAAGCTAGTAACATTATTTGGATGAAGTTTTTCGCACCTGGAAAAAAAATGTTATTGTACTTAGAGTAAAGTAAAACAATAATTTCATCATGAAATTATATTATTAACTGCATGTATTATTTTTATAACATAGTATAACAACACGAATGGAAACCGGAAAATACTTACTTAGATTAATATCATCATTCGCCAACATATCAGTCATGTTTTTAACATTTTGAGGTAACTTCTTAGACGCTTTAACAATCAATAATTTTGAAAATATGTCATTCCATTTTACATAAAAATTTTCAGCTTCAGTCTCATACAATTGGTTGAAGTCAATATCAATCAACGCATGACCATACTGGTGATCTTTCAACACGGGGTACTGTTGTAAATAATCAGCTACAGTTCCTTTACTGCGACATAATATTTGATATCGAGCATCAGATGTATTCCGCCAATGCTTGACTAATTCTTCAGTATAAGTAGTGTTGTTATGTTCTAACCAAGCCATGCTTTTTTTTAGCAGAATCTATAAAGAAAAAATAATTTTTAAAAATAGTTTACTATCAATTATCATCTTTCAACTATATCACCATGAATCAATTATTCTTTACTTACTTCATAATACTAATAAATAATGACAACATACATCGTGCAGTTAATTAACATACCTGAAGTTACGACTTCATTGGTGATATCACTCTGATTTTTTGATTTTTTGTAGCCAGACATTTTTCGAAATCTTTGCAACTTGTTATGAATTTTATTGTATAATTTTCCGCGTGCATGCTCGGAAATACCCTTCTTGGAATTTTTCTTTGGAATCGGCTGATCAAAATACACAGTTTTTTCTTCATTTGGAAACATTTCAATTATTTCATCAGCTATGTCTGATATATCACTATTATTTACGATGCTGTACAAAAAAGAAATTGAAAAATGTCATCTTAAAAGCTTTCTTACTAAATATAAAATGTCCATACCTTTCACAACTTCTAATTAAATCACATGCAATGATATCACACAATAGTTCTGAAGATGCTTCTGATAGGAATCCTTCTCTTTTATATTCATCTAGTAGAGCTTGGCCAAAACTATGTTGATCAAGAAGGTTTTTCAAGTACTCATTATTACTACTCTGCTTTAGTTTTTTTCGATATTCACTTTCACGTGAATGATAAGAGCGTTTATTTGGTGAAGAATTTTCATCGTTAGTATTATCATTTTCTTCTAAATCCACATCCTGAAAAATATGTATCATAAGTAGCTGTGTTTAATTTAACAACTAGTTCTTTTTCAGCAGAAAAGAATAATAAGTACTTACTGTAACGGACGATTTTGATGAACAACCAAATTCCTGTTCAAAATTTTCCATAAAGTCAATTCTTAGTCCTATTTCAGGAATGAGTTCCTTAATTAAACTTGGACGCAGTTTTTTAAATCGATCAATCGTGATTTTTTGAGCTGTGTAACATAAATTTTTCAAAAATTAATTTTTAATTATAATGAATACTATAACAATATTCACTTGAAAAATATGTACATAACAAGAATAAATTATTCAAAAAAAATGCTCTGTAAAGTTTCGAGACGTATTTTTTTTAATGATAATTACTCGACATTTAAATATTTTACATTTTTAATTTATATTTAGATATCTATACAAATTACACAATAAATTTGTCAGTACTTACTTTTGAAAACTTCAATTAAATTGGGAAGATTCCACTTTTTCAAATAGTTTATAGTCTCTTCATCTGCCATTGCTGTGGTTAAATTATCACTTCACTCTATTACAGTAATTATCCACCGTTATAATTAATTTTCTTTGTTAAAATAAAAACTGATTAAACACTGAATTTCATAGCTTTTCACAAGCACCAATATTGAGCGTGTCAAAGCACGTTGAAGACTGACGAATCTTATAAACATCGACTCATACGCATTATTTCATTGTTTATAGTTCTTTGTGTGACTATCAAAGAATTTTTTGGACGTTATGTTTATGTATACTAATACATTTGATATTGCGTACGCACACATTGCTCGATGCCATTTATGTATACTGCCCGATTAATTCTCAGAAAAATAGATAAGAATTTGTTGCTCACTGTATTTTCCATGCATTGTATACCTATAGGTTACACCATATGAACATATAAATCGGAATAATTTTTTTATGAACATTAATTTAAATAATTATAATTATTACATTGATTGTAGCATTAATAACATACATATAAATATGAGAGTTTATTAAACTTCAAACTTATTATTTTAGTTTTATAATTATAAAACTATAATTATATGTAAATATATAATTATTTTAACATTTACTTTAAAATGATTTTAACAATAATTGATTTAAAAACATTATTTTCCACTGTTATGAATATTTCTAGTTTAAATAAATCGATTTTTTTTAGTAAAAGAAAAGACAATATGATTATGTCTAAAACTAATATTATTTGGGCCGATTGTTTTGGTTGACGAAATTAACAATAGAATAATTACATGCAAATATATAAATAATCTCACTGAAATAAGTTTATTATGTTGCATTTATTTTTTATGTGGTTTATCAAATTGTAGACTATGCATTGACAACTTCAGAAAATAATACAAACGAACTATAGATAATGTTGATTCAATTAAGTTTGTTATTTTACCATTTATATATTCATCTGAATTAAATATATTGAAATTATTATGAACTCGAATATTTTTTAATTAATATCGTTATTGATGATTAGAAAGTATTAATTCTTTGTAAAAATTGAATTCCACATCCACAGAACTACATTTATGATATTGATGGAAAAACATTAAAAAAAAGAAGAAATGCATATATCTTCTTTCCAATCTAAAGATGATTTGTTTGAAATAAATTAATAATATTGATTGAATCCTATATTTATTATAAAGAATAAAAAATTTATTCTGTTTAATCCCGGCGTAGTTGACAGAAACACAACTATTTTTATTATAACTCAAGATTATGTTTCTTTCAAGTTAACGCATGAAGTTGGATAGACAATTAGGAATTTAATTCAAATTAAATAAAGTTATGACAAAGTTCAATTGTCCAATCTCGCCATGTAGTTGTGTCAAAGTATTCCTTTTTATCAGTGTGTAGAATGCCCGGTGAATTCAGGCAACAATAACATGGTGGCTTGCTAAGTTTGGTTCCAAGAAGTGGAGAGAGGAAAACCCCATTCTTGTATTGCGCGTGAAGATAGGTCTGGTAGCGTCGTTATCAAAAACTTAGTCTCAACAATTCAGCGTCTTCCAGATAAACAACAACTCCAAATCGCTAGCTCAATTCACCGACAGAAAATCGACAAGCTTCCAAGTACCTGAATCAAGATTTCGAATATCGAATTGCAGTTGGCAACTGTGTTGGAAAAGTGCGTACCTCCCGAGCTACACCTTCTACAAGGGTTTGTGAACCATCTGTTATGGTCTGCTTTGGTACCGATTTCGGGCAAAGAAAGGGCCCTTCTTTGGTCGAAAAATTGGACATCATTTCAAAGGCTATCGTGGGCAGGTTTTCGAAGGAAACGCTTGCAAGAGATTGCTGAAAGAGGCTGACAGGTTGAATGATGCTGACATATATCAGGAATGTGGTTACTTTCGGATTGTCCAGTTTATTGTAGCTTTAAAAGAATAACTTGGTTCAAAACTGTTTTCGCGTGTCAAGAGGAGATTGTGATGTTGAGAAATAAGTTGGAGATTTGCTAAAAGCTGTTGAAAGTACTGGGGCTGACATCACCCTGAAACTCCACGTTATCCTAACTCATCTGGAAGAGTCTCTGCAGTTCCTGGACGCCAACACTGGTTTGGGGGTTATGGTCTGAACAAGCTGGTGAAAGTATCCGCCATGAATTTTTAAAATACTGGGACATATATAAGGTCGATGCGATTGATGCGCCATCTTACGGTGAGAAATTGAAAAGAGCAGTTGCAGAATTTTCGTCTTTGCACATTTAATAATCTCCAATCGTTCACTTCATGATGTGTAAAATAAAATTAATTTGAGAAATCAAACCATTGTTTTGAGGATTTTTCGTGTTTTTGTATTTGAAAAATAAAAAAATAGTTGAAGAAAGTCCTGTAACGCATTGTGCATGCAGTAAAACCCCAATTTTTATCTACTCGAACCATACACTCTCATTCAAGTTCAGTCCCGATTTTTCTGTAAACGAAAATCGACTCTATTGGATTTAGAACAGCGCCCCATACTCAGATTTTGGCACCGTTTCTGGCAAACTTTCACGCCCTTCAACGACACTGTGTACGGCTCCGATGTTTGGGCTGACGGCGTACGAAGGACTTGTACCGAGGGCACCTTCCCTTGTTACCATCATTGCATGCAGAAGAGTATCCAGGTACTGTTTGTACCTTTGCGAGAAAATAGGCAATATCTCTCCAAATCGTATAGTCGGGAATATTTCGGTATCTAAGGACAAATGAAACTTTCTACAAAGGTGGGAGAAAAGATATTGTGGAGATGAATTCACATTTTATAGAATTTCTCCAGAGAAAATCAAAAAAATATATTTGTAGTGGACATTGATTAAATTTATTAACAGGATTAAAGCTTAACATGATCACATCGAAATATCGAAAGCCGTAAGAAATGCTCATGTTATTGGATCCTAAATAGAAAAACGTTGTTCAATATTGTACTAACAGCTACCGCAATATTTTCAGCTGCATAAAACTAGGCATTATGACAAGATTTCTAGTAATTAATGAATTAAATATAACAATCCGTTAACCCTAGAGCAATAATGTTTACTTGTGAGACCGGAAAAACATGTTTTTACCGGTACACCCCAACTTTCGCTCCTATTCAAGCGATCGTTTATTTCAACTTAGTCACTTGCTGTGCGCCAATTTGTACGGAAGTGTAGTTCATTTGGGTTTCGCGTTTGTGGCAGCAATGAAATTCGTTTCGAATTTTCTCTGAAATGTCTTCATATCGACTACATTTCGTAGCTCTTGTGAAGCAAGGATGTAATGGGATAAATTAGCCCTGGTAAGAGATATCTGAGAATTCATTCCAATACAGTGCATTCAAATGCATAAGCCTGGATCTTATGTTACGATTGATAAACTGTTACTACCGCCTCGTGGCCGCTATCCTTGCTGGATGAATATTTAAACCAAATCCGGTAAAAATGTGGTCTAATTTTTCACAATATCAGACGTAAAAACGAAAAACATGTTTCTACCTGGAGAATAACAGTCAAGTCCCTGCCTAAGAACCTTTAAGTAGTTACTACTACAATTTGACAATTCCTGGCAACAATCGAAACGCCTGCGCCTTTAGCCAAAGAGCTACTTGGTGATGAATACAAACTGACTATCAAACACGTCTGACATTACCTGTTGTCATAAATTTATCAGTCTAGTTATGTCCTGATATTTCGAACCTGACTTTTTTGGAAAAGTTCGTGAAATTCATATTTAAATGACGTTGATCGCACATAAAGGGCCAATATCAAACTTAATTTGATTTTAAACAGCTTATAACAAGATAAGGTTTGAATTAAAATTTCAAAACAGCTGTTAAAATTATACAGGTAAGGTAGTAGATTCCGGAGTGGTCCTCACCCTCAAGAAATACTTCGTGGTATGATTTGGTGTTTCTTAGAACATAGTTGATGGTATGCCATTTTACTTTCATGAACTGTATATATGTTTTTAATCGATATCCTATTACTAAGGACTTGAAAGTTCTCATCTCCAGGAGTTAACTTACTTAGTACGGTCTTATTTTGATTATATTTACTTCTTATTTTTCTTCATAGCAGATGACTCAATTAAAACTGCATAAACTTAAAACTATTCTCATTAAACTTATTATTTATAATATGCTATCAATTAAAAGAGAAAAAAACTCAATAACCTCACAGCAAAAGCAAAATGAAAATAATAAAACGTTAGACGGAGAGGAAAATTGTGAAATCTCAAGGAAATAACTTCAATACAATTTATCCTTGTGCATCAGAAGGCCGCCAACGACAGGAAGATAAAAACGTGAAAATTTATTGTCACCAAACTACCAGCAATATTGCGCTACGCCCCGTGTGTCCTGCTTTCCTAATGCACAATACAACAGCTACTCTATTTTCCTGCTCAACTCAATGGCAGTCAAGTAACACGTAAAACGTAATATCCTACTGTCCCAGTTAGTCCTTAACCAAACGAAACTCATTCGAATTGCTCTCTGTTGCCCAGTTTCAATTGAAAATTAAATTTTTCCGAGGGCATTTTCCGTCAGTTAAGCTATTTTGAAGAGCCTGGCGAGGAATCATTGTCTAGTTGTCGTTACTTTCCTCCTTCAAATATAGATCCAAACTTGCTCCCCTATCATTTATGGAGTTCGTTGTGGACAGACAGGCGGAGGAAGGGTTGGGGGAGACAGAAGGAGATCAAGCGAGAGCAACGTCATGAAAGTATAGAGAGACGAAGAGAGTAAAGTAGTACGAGTCCTTCATTTCGAGGTCCTTTCAAAATGTGATAAATTTCAAGATGTATGATTAAAACTTTTATCAGTTAATTAAAATGTCGATCCGGAGGTAATTTATATCCTGAATTCCAATGGTTGATCGAGTCCACAATGGCAAACGGAAATAAATTTTCAAAATTAAGAGAAGTTGAGTGAAGTTAGTTGTGGGAGGGAACGAGTGAATGTAGAGATATAGCATGTAGGTTTTTGTGTATTGCTCGGCTAGAACAATTTGCATACGATGAAAACCACACGAACTACGGACATAAAGGAGAAATTAGTTTTCACACTATCGTTGCTTTGAGGACGAAACACTTAGGAAATAAAGCTGTAACGTTTTTTTCGTAACGACTTATTTGTATTAATTTTTCAAGAGAAAAAAAATTTTCTGAGAAGAAGAAAGGGTAATGAATTTTTTCAGTTATTTTCTATGCTAACCGTTGCATATCAATGAATAAATTAAATATGTGGTAGATACCATAATTCAATATGAGTTGGTTGACGATTATTGAAGAAAAGGGTACATGTGCTTGTACATTAAAAAATAACCTGGTGGCCTTTTCGTTCTTTATTTCGTCTTTTCATTGTTGGACCCCACTTCTGACACCATTTGCCAAAGAGAATGAGTTGTTTGAATGATGTTTCCATGGGAAATAAACCGACTGTTCTTCGTAAATATGGTTCTTCTTTTTATCAGACCTTCACTAGAATGCCTTGAAGGGATAAGCGATAAGTTTGAAGGTCTGAGAAGTTCGAAGGTTATTTAATGAGGGCACAATACATTCAAATACATCTTGACAACAATGAATAAAGAATAGATGAAAGGGTGCAAAATATGAATAAAAGTGAAGTTAGAAATCATAATAGGAAGAGTGTTTTTGGAGGTATAGAATTTTAACATGTAATAAAATACGGATACATTGTTTTCATTGCCATGAAATTGATTTCACTGGAAAGGTAATCTTTTGCCATTTTTAATTTAAATGTTATTTCGGGCATTTGAGCGCCAAGAGTGGCGCCAAGGAAATTCAAACCAGAGGTCCGATTTTCGACTACTCTAACCAATAACTGGAGTCGTATCTCACCAATAACGCGGCGAAAGTTTTCCTCCGAATGGTCAAGCGTTTCGAGCTTGTTAATACGAGTAATTCAACTTATATCCACAAGAAATCAACAGCAGTTCTAATTCACAAGATCTTACAAGTCAGCTCATAGGTGCAAAAGGTCTAATTCTGTGCTCATTAAATGACGGATCGATGCGTACTATGAGTGAGAGTAAACGTGGCGCAGAAACGATTGTTCTGATGGACGATTATGTCGGCCATAATATTGATGTGATGAGTGCGTCAAACACAACGATTTTCTTTTTTCAAAATAAGTCTGCACAATTTACAGACGTTACTCACGCGTCAAACTATTCATGATGAAATGGCAAACTAAACTAACCATGAAACGAATGACAGCTTTCACACCATACGTGGCCTTATAAAGTGTTGCCAACTTAAAGTTCTATTTCTCTAACAAGAATACCCTTTATAAGTAGAATCTGTTATCTTCTAAAGATGGGGTTTTTAGTCTTTTATTATCCGGGAGAACACGATGTAAAAACTGTCCATTGAATATTAATATGTGCAACAACTTTTAGGTAATTGTCTGCGTATTTTTTAAAAAATAAGTAAAGAAAAATTTAGTTCGTCTTCCTGAATTAAAGAACCTGTTAAGCATTAGAAAAGCGATTAACTGGAACGTGGCGTAATTCTAATGAAAGACATGCGTGTAGAGGCGTGCCAAAATCTACAAATAATAGGGATTAGTGACCTTCTTCAATACAAAAGCCAAAAATAATGAAACTTTATCTGAAAATATTAGCAAATAGAAATGTGAACATTTAAAATATTGAAAGAAAAACCAGAATTGTATTACCTAAACCTACAATTATTGTTCGAATAAATACCTGAAGGAATAGAAGAAAAAGTAATTGAAGGACATTAAGATATTATAGGCAGAGAATAATGTCATAGGCAAATAAAAAATATCATGCAGGTTGAATTTGAACCGGATTATAAGTGGGTTAGTTGGAATAAATTTATCCGGGTCTTGTAATAAGTAAGGATGAGGCAAAGTCTGTATTTCTAGGGCTATTATTATTATAACTAATCCAAATCCTTGTATGTGATAATAATTCAAAATAAATATTTTTTGAATGGTTGACTCAGATCAGGCTAATAGAAAGTTAATTTACTTTAACATTTTATGGAATCATGCAAGGGTTCTGCATCTTTTTTTAGCGTTCCAAAATTCCAAAACAGTTCCTTAAGAAATATTTTTTAAGTGGAAATAGCTTTTTCAACTTACGAAATACTGTTTAAGCGTTAAAACACTTTTGTAGACGACTTTATACATACTAGCAGAAAAACAATCAATCAGTTGCCTGTAGAAACTGAATTTCGAGAAGAGCAATGAACAGTGTCTCCGTAAGAACGGTATATGATGTATATAGCAACTCGTTTGGCAAATAGTTTGCAGTCGAATTATAACACACGAATTGTACGGAAGAAGATTTGAATAATTGAAAAATTTTCCAATCAATTGAATTTGTCAACAACCTGAAAGTGAGTGGTACTTTTAAGTAAAAGGGAATGTAAGAATTTTCTTAAATTCACAAAAACAAGTGTTGTGTTTGGCGCAATCCAATCTGCGTGCTCCAAGTGAAAGAGCTGGATTAGCCTTAAGAGAAGCCTTAAAAGAAACGTAACAATACATTTTTCACAGTGAGATGGACCTTATTATTGCCGCACCGTAGAATAAAGCGGTTGCGTCAGTAGCCAATTACCCATGCATTTTTCCACGTCTTCGTTTATTTGAAAATCATTACCTTCAAAGCTAATTTCAGCAATTTAATTTGCTGGACTCTAAAGAGATTGCTTAAGTTGAGTACAGCTAATTTTCTGGCGGCTGTAAACTGTCAGAGCTGTATTGTTATGTGTTGGTAAAATATATACCTGACTACGATTGAAAGCTTGCTTTACTAGGTAGTATTGATTGTACGTCGCTCGGGTAAAAAGTCAATACAGTGAAACACGCCTGCAGAAATCAGCTGACGAATCCTTGAACAGTTGTGGAGTCGTTCTCCTTATTGACTCGTTTAGAATCGGGAATACAGTGGTGGAGTCTAATTATTGTAAGTCAGAAACCGACTCCAAAACGCACTGCATTTTAATAAACCATTCAGTAAGCCTCTGATAGACATCCAAATACTTCGAGTCCTGGTAATATGTTAAAAGGCGTGGCTGACACAGCCTTCACAGAAATAAAGTGTATGAAGTCTGTATTAGATGAACAAATCTAATACAGACTTCATAAACTTTACTTCTTCGTGTTCTATAATTTTTGACTCTCTCTTGTTTATAAAACAGATAAACAGTGGATAAACAGATCAAAGCCAAAGGGGTTTCGCGGCATTTTGAATAATCATACGTCAATTTTTACGTCAACGTCTAATTTTATACATATGCACATCCACTAATGTCAACACCCGTTTCGCATCAGGCAATTTTACAAATCCTTTGTAAATCTTGATTGCTTTAATTGTAAAGCCATTTGATTTCAACATATTCTATTTAATTATCTGGAATGCTTTTCATCCAAAGGATGCCAAAATGGGTAAAGTCAAAGAACTAACCCCTTTTTTAGCCTGTTATCCTGACAACCAGCTTAAAAACGTCCAGCAAAAAAAAAGAGAAACCAATACAAAGGTCAAAATGGGAAAAACAAACGTTGCATCCTTCCAAAAAATATATTCCAGTGATGTTGTCCGTCGTGAGGACGACAAAATAGACGATTGAGGCAGCAATTGCGTGATGGAGTCCTGATGGTGGAGTACGGAAATTTATTCTGGCGTATAACAGCCAATTAAATTCTAATCACAGTGGAATAAGAATTAATCTGTTCTATGACTATGTGAAATTTATTCGATGCATAGCAAAAGAGAAGCAGAATAGGGTGAAGTAATAGTGGCGACTTGAAGTCATTTTCCATCCTAATCCTTTTTTGTTCGATGCACTTAGCTGACATAAAAGTCAACCGACATAGGTGCCATCAAATGAAGACTTCCTTCAGCTATGACCCAATCAGCATCCTGTTCGTATCAAATTTTGATTTTTTCGAATTCGTGTGCCAAATAGAAAGTATTTCCCTGACAGCAATGTCCCTGAACTCTTCATTTCCATGTAGCACATTCATTTTTCAGCTTTAGTTATCGCTTTGGCTTCAAACAAATATAGGTCCAGACTGTGACTATCTTCTCGAGTTAAATCAACTGCTATTCTAATGTCTTCTCCCTCTCGGTCTTCACACACCGAACGCTTCCAAGTCCATTTCACTGGCCATTCACTCGTTTGTTCCTTTGGGCTATATTTCTGCACACGGAAAGTAATCAAAAAGAGGCCTCAAGGACTAGGTCCGTTTTTTCTCTCTAACTTTCCTCTTATGGCTATATCACAGAATGAAGCGCGCAATGCTGACTGACTGTTATCCCTCTATTCAATGCTTTTTAGAAATGCACACATGACTAATCGATGATAAAAACAAAGAGCTCAATTAACATTCAGCGAACTGGAAGAATTCACTGAACTAAAAAGGACATTTGAAATATACGGGATCGTCGAATAAAACGTCATTCGCTGGGAAATGTATAACATTCGAGGAGGGAGTGCAATTCTGTATGCTAAATCGAAATTACCAATGCCCATTTTTAGAATATGGTTATATTACTGATGAGAGACAAAGTGAGAGAGAAAGAGAAGGCGAGAGAGTGGGCCGAGAAGAGAAGAAGAGAGAAAGGCCTCCTGGGTAAATGTAAGGCGGGAAATTTTTTAGCTTTATCGATATGACTGAATATTGTCGAGTATACCGCGTGGTATCAGATCTGATAGATTCTAATTAACATTTATGATGATGGACTCTTAATATTGTTTGAACTCAGTAATCAAAGTATGGAATGCAATGTTCCCACAAATATCTTTGCCCAGGATAGTAATTTTCCAGAACACAAAGCATTAGACTGACATCGATGCAGCTTGATTTGAAATTTGACGATTAATATTTGGGTACTGAGGCTTTAGGCTTCTACAGTAAAATCAAGGAGAGCGGTGGTAGCATGAGGTAGTTTTCAAATTACTGTACAGGATAAAACACAAGAGTAGATTTTGCTGATTAGAATTGAAGAGCGCATTTATAATAATATGCTCCAGGAAACAGAGAGCTGAAACATTTGAGTTTTCCATTATGACGGTTAGGCAACAAGCTGGTATGAAAAAACACCCGATTCTCTAAAAATTCCAATCACTCACCGATCCCTAGCTAATTTGACATAAGGTTATTTGAACCAAACCAAACCAAACAAAGTATGATCCTGTTCTGGATTTAGATCTGCTGTTGTATTCCATTAAATCTGCTCATCTTTCTCTACAGGGGTTCGCCCATGTTCCCTATTTTTCAGATGTCCACACAGATCCTTCCATATTTTCGACACGGTATCGTAATTTAAATCTATCGTAATTTGACATATAGATGTCGGGGTAACTCTGTCTTCTTTGCCTACTGATATCATAGGTAGGTTGGAGCGGTGGGCTTTTGAATCGCTTATGAGCATCAAGGCTTACATTCTCTATATCAGTATATGTTGTCTGGTTGGTTGATATACATGAAGGCATTATTTATCCACAGCTTTTTAGCCATTCAAATATTCATGTCGTCCACCAGGTTTCGCCAACAGTTGGCCTTGTTGCTGTTGATGAGTCTGTGGAGACATTTTCTAGCTGGACTGTAAGCTTCTGGTCGGGTACATGCCTCTCCGCAGGTCCTTCCCGCCGAGCCTCTCGTTTTAGTTTGTGATATTCCCTTCTTTTTTCGGCAATCTAAGGTGACCACCAGTTTACTGGTGGCTTGTCATTCCGGGGTCTAGGAAGAGGCATGACAGACTCGCAAGTGGTTGTAATGATTCTCATAGTTGAGTTCGCCACCAGTTTTTGCCACAGGTCCTCCGCTACCCAGCAGAGCTTCTTTCCGGAATGATCTGCCCATATAAGTTCCACAAACCTCTCAGTACCCAGTACTCTCAGTACTTTCTCAGTACTCCATGGAAGTACAGAACACTGAGTGCGTGGTTTGCAAGAAGTTCCGCCATGGATCTCCAGTGCTATTTCTCGGTGGCCGAGTAATCCTCTAGCACTCACCAATTTTGAACCCTTTGTACTAGGCACTTTGAAGTAAATGTTACATTAGATATGGTTTCAACGCTGCCCCATGAATGCAAAGTAGGGGTGCGACCTGTGTTTAAAACGACGAGCCCCGTTCTGTCTGCCATGTCCAGGATTTGTTTGCCCTTGGCATCTGATTGAGTCATGCCCTATTCGATTGCTCTAGCTTTGAACGCACCTCTGACAAGTACATCGCCGTCTGTAATCGAAACAGCGTCCTCCAGAGCATTGAGCCTAAGTTGAAAGGGTGACAATGATTCGTTCGGCGTTAGGTATACACTAAAGATTGTAGTTCCCGAGCACTGAACCCAAACAAAATCATGTCCTTGCCGGATTGGTGAGCAGGATTCATCAGGAAACCGTGTTGATTCGTTTCTGGTGTTATTTTGCTCGCTGAGTTGACATAAACTGTTCGAGCAAATCTTGAACGGTTATGCTTCAATGCACTTTAATTGGAAGAATACGAATCATTGAAGAAAGGCTTCGGCTTTGGTTAGGGTACCTTGTTATACAAGACAAATCCCTGTACCTGGGATGTACTTGTACATAAGGTTTAAATAATTTGGCAATGGACAAGAGTATGACCTTTTATGCGTTTCCTTTTCTGCCTTCCTTTTGCTAGAATTGTAGCACAAAGAGCTTCTATCAGTTCCATTACATGTCTGTGCAGTATGTCCGTATCTAAGGCACTTGAAACATTGGAAAGGAATCATTCTTCACCATATCCGAAAAATAACCCGACCTATTCTAATGTAATACTTTTTTAATAGCTGTCCGGCTTTCCTCTCTGTGAGGTCAACTGTGTGTGGTTCGACATGTGATGACCTCACTTTCAATGGTCTTTCAAAGGTCAACCCGGCTCTTGTTTTCGCTTGGTGCAGGGAAACGCAATCAATGTCTCTAATTTCGAATGTGGTCATAGGTTTCAATGGGTCGACTGTACTGTTTCTCCGAGGGCTCTTTTGACTCCGCCACGGAATACGTCTCTATTGTCTGCATGTGGTCCGAATTCAACAAGTAGGTCACCTGACCGATTTTGCAGTACAGCTGCGATTGTAGTTTGGATGTCTTTCGGTTTTACCGCTTCCTGAATTTCGCGCATGACATAGGACCTACCGTCGGTGGGTTTAACCACTAGTGTCTGCCCAATAGGTTTACAATCCAATGATTCTTTCAGATTTTGGTTTCTGTGGAGGTTTATCGATTTCCAGCCTATCAGCCACTTTTTCCTGGCAAACTTTAGTTAGTACCGTATCAAACCCCTCCTCCATCGCAATCCGATAATTCGAAGCTCCATCCTCGTTCTTCCTCCGTTTATACCGATCCCCTCTGATTGGACAGCAGGCCAACCTTTTGCTGGCAGTCGTAATCGGGACGACTACTGCGCTGACGAATCGACTAGCCTTATTATCTTCCACAGAATTCTCTCAACTGTGCCTTTAGTACCTTATTCGAGTTAAGAGGTCTTGTAACTCCAGGACTTTGTGACTCCTGTGTTTAACCTCCTTGCTAACGTTCGTTTGTGGATCGCAAGTGGCAATGATGTATTTCACAACGTTTTCGCCTTTGCTGTAGAACCGCTCTTCCTCTGAACGATTTAGGATAATCGAAGAACTCAGCGTCTTCCCCGGCAAGGATTTTTTCTTTATTTATGTTCCGTGCTTAAGTCATTTCGGTGGTGATGGCAGCAATCATATGCTTCCCAAACTATCTGCTTTCCTCTACAGATTGTTCGACTCCCACTGATAGCAAGAGTCTTTGCTCTTCTTTTCCTGGTCACTCCGACGTGCATATGGTTTTCCTGCAGCGCCCGATGGTGGTAAGAATTGATGGTTGTCTTAGGTTTGTTCGCCCTTTCGTTTCCGAACCTATCTGCTTTGCCGTTGTTTTTTCTTTCGAACAAAATATTTTAGATATTATGGCTCTACATCTATGATTCTACCCTCGGAGCCTTTCTTCGCTCGTTTGTGTTGTCGTCATAATGGTCCCATGGTTATCAGTCCATAATGGTCCGCACCAGTCCTTATGGAGACAGATGTTCAGAGCCAGACCGGCGCCAATCGGGAGATGGTCTCAACCAAACCTTCACCACCAACTCAATGGTGCGAACGAATGTACGAGGCCTGCCAATGTTTAAGGGGGACACGGTAAATCGGTCACCTTACGGCCAATACTGCGAAAGCTGTCTCAAACAAAAAGCTTTCAATAAAGTATTCAATGTTACTGTACAATTCCGTTAGTTTGGCGGAAGAGTTAAATAAGAGTTGGACTCCTGGTACTGAGGTGAAAAGAATCGCCAGTTGCAGTTCTTTTCGCGAGAGTGATACCCATATTGCTGTTGACTGTAGTTTAAAAAAAAAATTTACCTTCCTAAAGGGTTGAAGAGTACTAAACAAACTGATTCATTAGAACAGTGAAGAAGGGTTCCCATTCAGTGGCAGGAATCGTGATTATACAAAACGCACGGTCCAGGGTCTTAAAAAGTGACTATTTGCCATGACACAAACGCAATGTTGCAGATAGTGACATTTACTATTGGCAGCTGCTCTGCAGACATGGGTATTTACAGTCTTACGCTAGAGTATCAGAGAACCGGGGATGATGCCAGTTACATTTATGTATTGTGTATGGGTGGGATATGTATAGTTTAGATCCGTCTAAACAATAGACTAAGGAATTCCATAAGACTCAGATGATAAAATCGTTGTTACAATTGGCAAAAAAAACTTCGTGTCGTACTACGTTTGGGCGACTGTCTGATAGGCATCAGATTAGTCCGCTAGTCGCAACAAAAGAAGGATTCTTTTTACAGAGACCCTTTCCCTGAGCTTTGCAAAGGATAACCCTAAATCCACCGGCACGAATGAGAAGCCTAGCTTGATGGGTGACATGATCGATGGATTCGGGGGATGTGTGGAGTCCTTGTTCTGCCAGGATTCCTGCATGAAGGGTATGAGTAGTCTTCGGTTCCCTCCTTCAAAATCCTTTTTTTATTGCAGTTTGTATGCGTTGTCTTCAAACATAATATAAATAATAACAAAGTTCAATCGCCTTTGCTGAGTGAAACATTTTCTGCTTAAAACGCAGATGGTAGCACTTTTGTTCTGTTTCATTTAACAGCCACGAAGGACCCTTACTTAAACTACGTGCTTTTACCTTCCACATTCTTGCCAAATGTGGCCATGAAACTTATTACATATTTGATATGTAAAAGTATCCTTTAATGTCACTCGCTTTCGTTTGTCTATCCCAAAGGGAATAACCAATTTGAAAAAGAAAGGAAAAATACAAAGTACTTTGAAACGAAACACGGAAAGTAAACGTCGCCCTAAATAACTAATCAACTCAGTGTTTTAAGCAAATTACATTCAACATACTCCCGAAAGAAATGACACCAAGCAAATATTTAAAGGACATCATAAAAATTTCATTATCAATTTTTACCGTATAAATCAAAATGTAGTCTCCAAGGACCAACGGGTATCTGTTGTGTTTTGTTTTTTTTTGTTTTTTCTTGTCACCGTACGCCGACAATTTCCTCATTTCAGGATTGTCCTTTTGTTTCAAGTCCATGCGCGCATTTCGCCATGAAATTGTATCATACAACAAACAAGCAATACGAACTCTCCAAATATCCGGAGAGCGCTTCATTCTTCTGAATAATTTATTAATGAAAAGGGAATTTTTTTCCACCACCATCAACAGCGACAACAACAAAAAATAGAAGAAAAATATGCACAAAAAGAAAGGACCAAATTTGTCTCTTCTCATATCCCTCATACTCCCCAAAAAAAGGACAGCAACGAGTTGCTATTGTCAACCGTACTCGCGTATCTAGTGACAATGAATCATTTATGTCATTTGTTGTTGGTGGTGTCCTCTTTTTTTGTTGTTTTGTCATGCATTTTATTTTTTAACAGGACTATGAGTGCCACCTATGTGTATGCTCGTTATCATGCTGATCCTTGTATGATTCAAAGTATATGAAATATATCGTGGATATTGTCGTGAATTTTATACTTTATTTTCAATTCCCTGTTCCTGTTCATATGCACGTTGTTGGCAGGCGGGTGGCATTTGAAAGAGCGTAAGGACGATGAAATGACGCTACTGTGCGATATGAGATAAACAAAAATCCAATTAAAATCGCATATGATATGGATGCTCATATGAGAATTTAATTGTTGTCGTCATTATATTTTGATGTGCTTAAATATTTTTTTTATATGAAAATAAAATGATTGGGATTTGTTATGATAGGCGAGAGGCATCGGGCGAATAGTGTAGTTTACTTCAAAAAATTGGGTTAAAATGAAACCCGAATGAATTCTTGGAGGGATAAATCATTTTGATTCAATCACAAAAAGACTCTTACGCTGAAGTTGTAATTAAGTTTATAACCTCTTTTTCGGGCGATTTGCTTATCTCCTTTCGCCCCTGTAGCAGTATTGGTAGGAGTATGTGGAATAGAAATCTACATTGGAACGCCTTAAGCGGTTTGAACTTCTTGGGAATTACCACTGTCGCCATTTATAAACTTAGATCATACGTTCAAAATGGCTTTGAGTATTATCAAAAAAAAAAGTCAAAAGGAAACCATATTTTAGAAATTTGGAGCCTTTCGAACAACTGGTCAAGGATTATCTATGCCCCAGGTGTTATCTGCATTTGCAAGTTGGTAGAGAATTACTTAGCGTATAAGATAGAGTTGGGGCTGCAGTAATAATAGCCCTTCTATTTTGGAAGACAATGTGGCGGCGCGCATGATGTCTCCATTGCGCAAATGTAATTTTCGAACATTGTGATTTTCTGCATGTGCACATCACGATAATTGATATGAATAAGAAACACATACCTGAAGTTCCCGCTTATCTTTACAAAATTCAACGCTTTGCTGTCAGCTTTGGTAAAGTTCAGGGGCTATTCATTCCAAGAGCCACACGTATTTCCTGACCGCTTTGACGTTTCGCTAATGAGTACGACATAAACGTAAACAAAACATACAACTTATTCTTGACAACTTGCCAGACTGTCACTTCCGTAATAATCTCTCTACTGTTGCACTTTGCACAAACATCTTACACGCGTGATGGATATCATTTTCGGGAAAAACTAGCAATAATCCGCTGATATCGGTAGCATTCTCCGACACTATCCGCGCTTAGCCATATAAAATCTGTCGATAAAAAAACTAGCGTATTTGTAGTGAAGAACAACCACAGGCAGTTGTCGAAATACCGCTAGATTTGGAGAAAGTCACTGTTTCGTTTGGTTTCTGAGCCGGTGGATTCATTGGTTCATATGTAATCGAAAATGCTGCATGTAATAACATTGCCGTCAATGGTGACAGCTATAGAGCTATAATCAGTGATTTTACGGTGATTTACGGTATTGACTTATCGTGATACATAGGACCTTGGTTTTGAACAGGATGAGGGGAAATGCTATACAGTTTGTGCAGTTATCGACTTTTTTAAAAAGAAAACTTCTGTGTCCAGAATTTCCTGTTTTGGACCTGTGAACTGGGTTGTCAGATCTCGTGATTAAACACCGCTGAACTATTTCTTGCGAGGAGACGTCATATCATTCGTCTACGCTGACAAAATCGATACGCTTGACTATTTAGAAGGCAACAGTGTCACGTCATTAGCGAGATACGGCCACGATGATTGTTTAGAGTAGTCAAAAATCGCACATTTTATTTAAAAAAAATCTCGAAAACATCTTTAAATAAAAATGTAAGAGAATTATCTTACAAAATAAAGAAAAAAACGCCGGATTTTAAAATCTAGTACGACCTAGTTCTAGTCATTTAACTGAGACGAGTGTGTAATCATGCTCATTCAAAATTTCGATCAAAATTGTGTCTCAGATGACATCCCTCCTTTGAGGGCAGCTGACACATGGTCATTAAATTCATGGAAAACATTGAGAATGTGTCAAAAACGGGTAAAAACGTATATATAGATCATTTGTCATTGCTCTGTTTGTTAAGGTGTTATAAAGTTAATAAAGATTGCAACATCTAAGTAGAACTTCCTCAGCTAGGATTCCGTTACCGAAATAAGCCAAAGGGTCAACCTTTTTACCTTTATGTCAACTCAACAAAGAGAGTTAGACCACAGACCTCTTTCTTTGAAAATCTAATCTAAGTGTGGTAACTACTTTATTCAAACTGTTTGTTGATTGCTGCCTTTGTTTTTTTAACTCACCGTTGTTTTTTAAAACGGCTTCATTTCTGATATGTACCGAAAAATCAAACAACTGTCCGAGAAGTGTCCTAGCAATTTTATTATACTAAAAGAGCTCAGTCTTACCGAAGAGTGCTTACTATTTGTAATTATATCATTTTCGCCTTCGATCCTTTCTCATCCTCATCCTCAATGCTATTCGCCTAACGTAGGTGCCGACTTATGAAGATGTAAAACATTCTTGGGAAGGTTTCACTCAGGTTCCAGTTTTTTACGGCCAGAGCATGGATCTTAGTCTTAGTCTAATGAGGACAAAGCAACATCATCACCAATTACACGCCAAGGCAAAGTAATTTTCAATGGTGAGGTCAGTGAGTCCTTCTAGTTTTTTATCGGGGCTCGTTAATTTACAGTTATAACTGCCTTGCTTACTCACTTGGATAGTCACGCATAGACTTTCCTACCCAATTCATCTTGAAAATCTTTATCAAATCGTTCTTGTTTTTTCACCGGACGCTTATTCTTATCCTCTTAAACGATCTTAAGTGTCCCTTCCCATCCAAACAGGATATGTCAGTTGTCTTTTCAGGTGGATGGGAGCAAAGTAAGTCTTTAATAACCGAATTTGTTTGAAGCGTTTTGACGTAGCGCTTTTGTCGAGGGCTAGGTTACTGAGAGCAGTACTGAAAACGCCGATTCAGTAGTCAGGACTCCGACTGACAGGACAGGACAGGATACGTCAGCAACATGTTACAAGTCTGCTGTTCATGCGGAGTCAAAAATAAAATTTTTTGTTCTTTGGCAGGATGATCACCTCAGTTTAAACCACTAGAAATATTCATTTTCCCGAAGATAAAGGTAACAGGAGTTTTTTCTTACGGGGAGAGAGATAGGTGAAGAGAGAGAGGCAGCACACGCTCTGGAACTGCCAAATATCCTGTGTGACGGGAGTGTACGGGTGAAAGATGGCACTACATATGACAAGTCCACTTAATAAAACTAGTACTCTTGATCGCCATTTCGCTGAGATGATGCAGGTACCATTTCTATGGAAGAGCTCATTATAGCTCGATGTCCCTTTACAGTCTAGAAAACTTCAAGGAAGGATGTCAAATTTCAAAGGTGCAACCCTCAGTTCTCGGGATGATAGGGGACGTGCTGTGTACGTAGTGAAGAATTGCTGGTATTTTTAAGCTCAGATTTTTAATATGGTTCACCAAACGTACATTACGTTCCTATCGTGTGTAAACCATTGTCAAGCAAACTTCATAAATTGTGACCTTAAAAATCCTTTTATTCCTTCTCTATGTTTAAATCCTAAACTAAGCTAATCGAAGAAACGTTTATGGTTATTGTAGAATAGATCCTTTATTAGCTTTTCTATTTCTTCTGATGGAAAGTAAAGGTTACCGGTAATAACTTAAAAAAAAAGAAAAATTTTGAAAAATAAGTCCAATTTTAAATTCCTAAGTTCCAACAAGTTTCCCGAAGTTTGATTATGTATGTGGTTTCATGACCATTATCTCATTCTCTTTCCAGATTTCGTTTTTTGAATTGGCAGTACTTGGAGTGCTACAATAATTTTTTGACAGAGGTAGCTAAGGTAGGTATGATCATATACATAGTTCCAATACTGGTAGAAGTGTTCGAGTATATATTCAAAGTGTTTGTGATTTTTGTTCAGTTGTTTGCAATTCTGGTAAATTATGATTTTGGAGGCGCTCAGTGTAATTGTATATGACCTTCTGCTTTTCTGCATGTCCAGTCTGCCTACATGTGGTTCCTGTATAGTTGCGATCTCGAAGGGGTCCGAAAAAATGCAGAGTTCTTGCATTAATTGAGACCTAAGGATTCGCGCTTCCACGAACCCGAGGTGGGGTCAGCACCACCGGATGCAAGATGGTAGAGGCTTGATTTAAGCCACAAGTTAGGGGGAGACCATGACAGGCTAATTTCATGTCCCTACACGGTGAGGAGCCTATCCTAGCTGAAACATGGTTTGTGGATAAATGTGGCTAGAAAGTAGTTTGGAACACTCATGAGTTGTCTCCTGCGTATCCTGTGCAAGGGCAGAAACTAGCACCCTATCTCAATGGAAGGTGTTAGTTGACGCAATTTCTCAACCTTGTCTATTAGACCGTTGAATTAGTTCCTATGAGTAAGTGTCCATGTAAAACACTTCGACTTCAACTTTGCATCTTGATATCGGGAGTATCCTCGATATTGTGCTGGATAAAAGAAAACCCGCAGTCTTTAGCACCACGCGTTGTAAATTTTCTGTAGACTCCGTCTCAGCCAATTTTGAACTCACCGGGGGCAGGAACATCCTTGTATTGAATGCGTGATAGTGCATGCTGCCGTTGGCAGCCGAATCACGACGATTCTTTGACACCAATAGTGCTGGTTGACTTCTGTTTTTTCGAGCACTCGGAAATTTGAGTATCTTATTTGTTGAAGGGCACTTGGGCTGCTATTTTTTGAAATTTATGCCCGGTGAAGTGCTAAATTTTTCTATAGTCATATTGTTGCAAAAGTTTTGACGGAAATAAATTAAATTTCTGGTGTAGCTTCCTTGAGCATCTGAAGAAGATAGAATGATTTCTCTCCGTAGTCTAAGCCACTTAACATAAAGGTCTGTTTTTTCAACTTTGGGGTATACATGAAGATTTTGAAATTGCGTTATTTCTTTTCGGCTGCCAATAGTCGAACCATATATCTTCAGCTTTGTCCGAATACATTGATTGGCGGAACATTTTCTGCGATTCTGGGGGATTTTTCACGGGGACCAGCAGAACTGCGAGTTGAGTCTTTTTCATATTTTTATTTTTTAAATACTGAACAAAATTAATATCATTATCATTGTTGGAATCACCTTGACTACGTGCTTCTACTTCCGTTTCTTCTTGTAATCCGTCAAGCGCTGCATAATAGTTTTGGCTATCGTTAAGGCCTCCAGCCCTTAGGACTTCCTCTTGGATATTTTCTAGTTTTCGTCGCTATTGTTTTTTTATTTATTTGCTTTTGTGGTTGTGGGTCTCAAGTTTTCATCCCTTTTATGAAAAGATTTTCGATTTTTGACTGTTGTCGTAGCCTTATTCATGATTTTTTTCGAAGTCTGACTACTTCCCCTCCTTATTGAATATTCGCGTTCTACATCCGCCATCTGTGAAGTTTTCCTGATTATATCGATGACTGCCGCAAATGTCGTATTGGATGTCTCCCCGGTTTTCCTCAACGGTCGGAAGCCGTCAGGCTCCTCCATACCAGCAGTTCCGAAGCAGTTGTCTTCGGATTGTTTCGCTGTTCTTGATAAATCGAAGTAAAATAATATTCGATGCGGATTCTGTGGGTCAATTGATACAACATAAGCCTTTTACAATAAAAATCAAAGTTAAACTGACGTTTGTTTTTTAAAGTTGTAAATGATTCAGATGTGGGAGACGTAATGGCGACGATTTCATGACGAGTCGGCCTCGCGCCGAGACGTTAAGCCCGCGGAGGGTGGCAACGAACTGAACTCTTCGTGTCAAATGTGATTTGGTGATTTCCTCTTTAGATTTTTTTCTAAAAAAAATTATCTACGTCTGATCTTGCGAGGCGAAAATACCGTTCGACCTGCCTGGTTCCGTTCACCTCTCCGCTATTTTCCTCATCCGCGTGTTTTATTTTTTCTTTTTCCGTGTTCATTCCTGGTGGGATTGCTACAATTGAGAGGTGGATTACAACAAAATAATTTAATTTGTGAATTGTTTTGACAGGAGCGATTTAAAAACAAGGATGAATGCAATGAACGGTAGACGTAAATTGAGAAACAATGTCTTGCACATAAGGATGCGTTCTCGAATAAATTTTTGATGTTCGCACTTGGTCAAATGTTTAGGCTGCCAAGCGTACTTAAATGAAATAAGAAGGGGAAGATCAATGTCAAAGAAATTGATCGTGAAGCATCACAACATCGTGAACAAGAGGATTAAATAAAATCTGTTGTCCAGTCGTTCGAAAAACATTTTGGCCATGATGCCACAACATGCCACGTTTGTAGTTGTTATGATAGCATACGAAAAATATTACAATATTTCAATATATGTAAAAACAGCTGCAACATTTAATTACGCCTCGAGCTCATATCCATGCACAAATTGTTCGTGACTTTAAAACACACCCAATTTATTCTTCCTTCTCGTGAATTCACAACAAAAATTGGGAGCATCAATTTATTCCAGATATGGTCAACCAGAAGGCCATAACACCAATATGAAATTTTGTTTTATAACTCATCCTCGAAAACAAAAGGAAAAAAACCCGAATATAAAATAAAAATTGATGTCCTTCCGCTTGGTGTAGAAATAACGTACGTACACTTATAGTATTCAGTGGACGAGGAGCAGAATGTAGATGATAGGTCATATCATTTAGTTCAATTACACCATAATAAATTGTTCAATAAATTAAACCTTAAACATATATTTTTTTCTCCCTCCTCAAGTAGAGGAAATGGGTTAAAATGTTGCGATGATATGAATTTTTTCACCAGACAATTTTAATTGTCCTTTGACGGTGGTTGTAGAAAATAGAGCGGAAAAATAATTTTTCAGAGAAAATATCATATTTAATTGGATAATTGATAAAAAGAATAAAGTATGCACTTGTTGATTTACGTGATTGGGGTGGGGGTGTGAATTATGTGGAAGTGTACGTGCAATTTCTTTTGTTTATTTCAACAGTGGAAGATAGTTGTTTTTTTGAGTGAAAGTTCCTTTCGATTAAAAAAATTATTTTATTAATAGTTTGCATCATCACTGAAACCCTTATCCTACTTATCCTCATTTAAATGCCTTAAATAGAATCCTTTGTACGTCACAGCGTCACCCTTGTCAATTTTTTCTCGTAACTTATTGCATTTGGGTGAAACAACACGTAGATCCTTCGGACAGGCTCGCACATATTCACGCCACATGCATTGACTAATTTTCAACGAGGTAGGATTGCAGTGTTTCATAGCACTGGCTTGACGTTTCACCACATGACCCGTCAATTCCTTTTGGGTTTCCTGAATGCACTTGTCCACAATCGTTTCGGCTACCTTCAATTTCCAATCAGATTCGGCAAATTTCATTCTCAAATGAGCCAAGAACACATCGCGACGTACGTTGCCGTCACTATCCAGGACATTGAATTTCTTTCCAACACATTCGGCGATACAGGTTACATCGTTTTTAAGTTCTTCCAACTTTTCACATGTGAAAGGATCAAATTTGAAGTACATATCAGCTGTAAATTGTAAAATGGATTTTAAGGAACTCCATAACTAGAAAGAGGAACAAAATATGTCCTTACACTCATTTCCATGCAGCTCCATCAGGCATTGTTTTTTGGCTGCTTTAACAATATCTAAATGCTTGAAGTCGACTTTATCGTTACAGCAGCGTGCTCCTCGATCCTTTTTCCTTCCTTTACATTCATCTCCACCGACTGCATCGTCAACTATGCTTTCAGCAGCTCGGCTAACCCTGTGCAGTAGTGAACTGTCACTGTCATCAGAGAGATCTAGTAGGTCCTTGAGAATTACTTCATCTATGAAAAAATTAATGTATTGAAAAATCCTTTTGAACTATAATTTTTCAAATATGACAGAGAAGAATAAAATGGGATACTCACTAAACGCAGTATCTGTAAAGTCATAAGCACTGCTCTTGGATACGTAGAGTACAACGAATATGGTAAAAAATTTAAACATGTTTCCAATGTGTTCTTTCGAAGCTTCTTGCACGTTGAGATCAACAAAAAGTACTGAGTCCACCGTTAGTGCTGAAGGTATCTTTTATATCTGTGTCCGTTCTTGTAGATGTGAAGTCTTTTCTATTTTGTTAGAATTGAATTGACACCTAAGATCTATCCATACTTCACCGTCACCGTAGATGCATAAAAAAATCTCAAGAATGATTTTTGTTTTGTTGACACTTAAGAGGTTCTAACTGCATGTTCACGCATTTCTTGTTTTTTTCTTTCTTGGATAGTAGGGGAGAAAGGTGCTCTAAGTTTGTGCACAATTTTTTGACAATTTTTCGAAATTTTTCACAGGTAAAACACATTTCATTCTGTTGGCTTTTGCCTCCATTTCAAGTTTTTCCATTTACTTATTTTCTTGTATGAAACCTCTCTATTGAATTCAAAATTAAAAAAAACCTTAACTCAAATTTTTGATCGTAACATATCGTCTCCAGATTGACATTTAAGGAGTTCTTCAATACCTCCCTACTGTGATACCAACTTTTTAATGTCTTTATAAAATTTTGTTAGATTATTTAAATAAGGTATACATACACGATACGTACATAGCCTATAAAAGAAAACCAAAATTTTTGGAACAGAGCTATTTCTGAACATAGTGTCCTCGTAGCTCGAAAAGTTGACCCAGCAATGCTCCAATTACTTTGACCCCACGTTTTCTGGAGTACTATATAGTAGGCCCCTGTGGCGGCGATATCTTCCCATTCGGCTCGAATTTCTGTCTGATGGGGGACTTTTTTCAAACTTTTTCTCAAGTTTGGAAACAAAAAGAAGTTTCACGGGGCCCAATCTGAAGAATACGAAATGAAGAAGAATAAAAATGAGGTAGCAAGTTGTAGCCCAATTCGACCAATTAGGCTGTGCGAAGTACGGAGATGTAAGCTGCTACGTTGTCATGTCGAAAGAGGACATTTTGCTTTACCAAATGGGGCCTTTTGCCTGCGAATTGGCGTCAAATTGGCCTAATAATTCGGCATAGTAAATCCCTGTGCCAGTTTTGCGCTTCTCTAGGTAATCGATAGAGATCACGGTAAGAGAACCGGTGGTCATCACATTTTCAGCCGTCGGAGTACGTTGCCCGGATTAAGTCCATGGTTTCGACTGTTTCTTGGCCTCCTGTGTGTAATTTTTCATTGACGGTCACGAAATGACGCAGAAACTCCTTCGGATTGCACTTAAACTGCGTCAAACGATGCTCTGAAGTGGTCTCACGGTTGCGTTTGTTGTCAGGGACAAGCAAACGCGGCATTCATCGTGTCGACAGCTTTCTCAACTCCAAATTGTCATAGAGGATATACCCTATGCGGTCATTTGAAATATCTCCTGTCTCAGCTATCTCGCGCACCTTCGATCGGCAATCTGCCAAAACGAGATTGTGGAATTCTGCCACAACATCTGGGCGTGGCTCATCAAAAACCGATCTGCGGTCACGTTGAAACTTTTTAAACCATTTTTTTCAGAAGTTTTGGTAGATCAATTTTTCCATTTTCACTTAGAACTTATAAGTGATTTATACCCTTTCTAAGCTAACTCAGCGAAGACTCATGGGTGCGAAGGTTCTGATCAAATGTGAAACGTGTTCGAAACCAGCTTGAGCTCTTCCACCTTTCTCAATATTTTTAAACCAATTTTTTACGGATGTCAATGCTTCAGCAGAATCACCGTATACAGCATCCACGCTGCCAAAACAAAACTACGAGCCCGATTTGGCGGAAATTTTGACAGTATCCGTCTACAAGAATGTACTGTAGTACAAACCTACACACAAAACGCACACAATTTGACGGGTGTTGAAAATAATTTTTTGGATATACGGAGTTGAAACTTGGACCGAGAAAGTGGAAGGGAAAAACTTGTGTTTCCCTTCCACTGTACTTGTATTTCCCTCATTATTATTGGCTTTGTTGTTCGCCTACTGTAGCAGTTCACAACACAATTTCAGAATACGGTAGCTATGTTATTCAATAGCATCAAAAATATTTGAATTTCTTTCTCAAATCTCAACCTCAAATCAAAAGCTCAAAGCTTTTAACTTTAAGTCCTTATTGCCGTTTAAAACGTATTAAGGTCTGTTAATTTTTTTCTTGCTTCATGCGAAGGCAATTGTGGATTTGGAGAAAATTTGGTTAGTATCATGCTCCTCTATTTTACGTAGACACTAAGACATTTTTAGACATAGACGATAGGCAAAACGGCAATACATATATCGTTAACATCATAGGGTAACCACGAAAGAGCTTGATCGCGGACATTAGACTTCGAAAAAACTTTCAACCTCAAGGTATTTGATTATCGTTAGGTGGGAAGTTAGTTTAGAGCAAAGCATTGCAACTGAATAGTGCTAATACTCTTAAGGCGCATTACGAAGAAAGAGGTGCGAATTTCCCGAGTAGCCAATATGACGAGCTTTGTTAGATAGAGAGCTTTGTTAGATAGCTCTGTTGGGTAGAGAGCTCCTAGAAATCAAGCGGAATAGGTGAATGGAAGAATCGCGAATGCAAGATTATTACGCTATGGAAAGTACATAAAGCGTTCACACTCTCGAACGGCTTCCCTCAGGTAGAGAGGAGAAAACTTCAAGCGAATTTATATTTGTATGCCTTGTACGCAAGAGCTTTGGGAGAGCTAGTCTGTTACTAAGCAAAAATGAAAAAAAATTTATTAGTCCGAATACAAATTAACTTAATTTGGATGAAAACAATTAAATAGGGAGTTTGTTCCAAGTTTTACTACTGGTATGTATCTATTCCGTGCCTCAGAGGAAAAGCTAACAGGGTATACACGCTCGAAAACACATGGTCCAACCTCTTTGCTTCTGTAACCTCGAGTTTATTTAAAATCTATCGGTTAGATGCCCTGAGGATGTTGCTTTATAGAAATAAATTGTCTTAACCATAAAATTGTATTATGTGAAAAAGTTCATTTGCTCTTGTTCTGGAAGGTTTTGTTTTTAGTGTTTGTGGCCTGGTGTAATTATGTTGGAGGATCTTAGAATCAAACAAGAGTTCATGCAATGCTTACGATGCATTGTTAGTAATTTTAATCATATCGTAACTACTGAAAACCGCTGAGAAAACGAATTGATTGGCAATCTGAAGTTATTAGACTCCAATCTTCACATATATTGTTATAAATATTCGGAACTTGTTTAAAAAAGGATTTAAAATCGATGGTTTGGAGCGTTACGCATCAACATTCTCTTAAATTTGTCGTCAAATTTAAACGCTCTCGTATACTTAAGATTAAGTATATTAAGAAATAAACATTTTCCCATATATTTAAGTTCTGAAACCTAGCCATCGCGAACTCTCAACTTACCCACTTCGTTTCATTCGTAAGCTCTCTATCTTGCAAAGCTCGTTTTAATTGCTACATGGGCTAGCTATTCGTGTTTTATTTCTTTGTGTTGCCGCTCTGGACTGTGAGCGTTTTAAGCTGGTTACGCTATAGTTTTGACAAAACTTCAAAGTAAAATTGTTTCGTAGATTGTACAGGGCAAGCCGACGAAGTCTTACGTCCTTAATAGGGAGTCTTAATTGAGTCCAGGGAGAGGTTTCCTCTAAGCTTATGTTCTTGGTTGTGGAGAAAACCGTCCTCATGGTGCTTTGTGTTGAAAAGCGAAGAAAGATTGATACGCGAAGGCTTTTAATAAATAGGCAAGTGATATGAAAGATGAATTCTCAGCTTTTGTGGCAGGAAAAGCGAGCGAGAGTGAAGGTGGAGGAAACGGGAGACAGATGTGCTGCGTCAGTCAGTGATTCGAGGGCGTGGCGAAGTATGTACGGATATATTCAGTGTCATATGCGTAAGGTTTCTGAATGCTACTTTTGTTCGGAGATGGTAGATAGTGCCAACCGTATTTTCTTCACATGTGAAAAGGCAATGGTTTTGTAACGTTTTTAGTGAGCATTTTCCTGAAAATTTAGATGGGCAGGTGGAAGTATCAAAGTATAAATCAGAAAACATTTTGTACAACGCTTACACTTCCCTTTATCCTTCATTATCCTTCATTTATAGTGTTTCTTTGGTGCTTTTCAAGGCAAAGAGGAAGTACGCCTCTTTTACAGTTATTCCTAATCCTGCTATCTGAAAAAAAGTATCTGAAAAGCACGGACCGCTGGTCATCTGAAAGAGGATCCCAGGAACCAAAAAACTGGTGAGATAAAAAGCTCCAGTTGGAGTTAGTTAGTTTTAACTGTTAACAAGTTCCAAGCTTAGGACTCGTAGCCGACAAGAGAGTTTTCTTGTGAGTATCATGTATGACCTATCCTAAAAAAGTCCTGTACCATTTCATATCCTTATAATGAGATCATTGCAACTATTCTTACTATGCGCGAAAAATTTAGCTACATTCTACTGTTCTCAACAAGAAGATACGGCAAGGAATGACGCTTAATAAGGATTTGATAGTATATCCGTGAATGTTTACTGCTGTAAGTAAAATAAATGTATCGACATTTACGGCATTTTCTACTTTTTTGCTACTATTTTCGAAACGGAAAGGAAGACGTCCCATTTTACCTTGTCATCTCCTATGTAATTTGTTTTTGCATCCAAGTAGTTGGGTCCTAGTAGTTGGATCTATACATACATGCTAATAAATTACATTTTTGAATAATATCTACTTTCAGTTGAGCTAGTTTTATCGTGTATGATGTATATTGTTACTGAATGATACTACTGAATTAGAAAACCCGACGAAGAAGTTGCTCCAAAAACTCCAGCTCACATGAGAGTTCATTAAACTTCAGTTATTTATTTAATGAGATACATGAAATTCAGATGCATGTGCTATAGAATGAGTGAACTCATGAGTTCTTATTTCTATTATTCCAAAATGTTCGTTTTGAGCTTAAAAAATATTTTCACTTTTGCTAAATGTTATTCTTACTTCACACTAGTGACGGGCAGTGCTCTGACCCGATCATATGTTACCTAATAGGATCCTCCACCAATCTAAAACCTACTTGAACTTGATTTCAAAGAAATGTCTGAGAATGACACTTATGATATGTGAATGCATGCATCAACAATGTCTATCGTATAGAGAATTACGCGAAGAAGAAGGAAAAGAGCTAGCAAAAAAAAAAATCAATTTAAAACAATTATCACGTATATGCGATACAAGATGACCATTGGCATAGGTGAAAAATCATATGGAATGTACAGTTACGAGTGCATACAAAAGAAAGGTGAAAATTGAATGGTACTTCCCTTTAATATGTGAATATAGGTCATAAAAATATATTTATAAAATTTGTAAACATCGTTGAAATAATGTTTATTAAAGGTTTGTCTTTCAAGACTACTTGAAATATTTTTTTCAAATTTTTTGGGGTCTGGAAATATTTTGAACAACCGAAGTCTATTTAACCAATGCTGATTTGTTTGGTAGTTTAGTAACTTGAGGTGCATCTCCAACTAATGCTGCGAAAGAATTAAGTCAAATTTTCATATTTTTGGGTTAAGTTGGCGGCATTAAATCTCACATAAACGTCTAGTGCCCGGACAGATACCTCTTCCAACATCTTATGTTAAAAAGTCCGGAGGTTCTAGGTTCCTTAAGTCCAAAATTTAGGAATTGCCTCATACAAAATTTATAAAACTTGTTCAAGTCATGCTTATATCTTAAGATTGTTTTTTTTTGTGGTCAAGTGCTGAAAACTATTTCCGCCATGAGAAAGAGACCACAAGCTTCAGAGAGTTGCTAGACTATCCTTCAAACACCTCCTCTATCAATCTCAGGACCCAGCCTGGAACTGTTTGCCATATTATATAAAAAAAGTCTCTATTTACTCGTCATTTAGCGCGTTCGGTTAGAGTTCTTCTTCAGCTGGAGACGACTTCTCTGCGGGTAAGACAGTGCTCCAAGAGTCCTTTCCGAGTCGTAAGAACCACAGGATATATCACACAGCTTCATTCATCAGTTAGTGATATACTCCTTCTCTGGCTCATCCGTCTTCCCCAAAGATTGATCCTCCTATGGTTTATCGAATGGCCACTTAGGGCAACAGGGATCACAACCTAAGCTGTTCTACAGGCGTGTTATGCCGATGGGGTTCATAGAGTTCCTGGCCCTTGTACCTGAATTAAACGTTTCCAGTTAGTTTGCTTGTTGAAGACCTAAGCCTAGACTTCCGAATAAATTTATGGTGTTCATTAGCAGGCGTCTGTTATTCGAAGATGGTCTGTATAAGTTAGCCATGAGTCGTCTGAGCGCCGAAACGCTCCCTGCAGCCTTATCTTCCACGTCGTTCTTAGTACAAAGTATTTCACCTTAGAATCTATTATCAAGTCCATAATTGAGTTCTTAGTCAGGCGCAACAGTTGCCCCTCCTGATTGGAGAAGACGAACCGTGATAATTCGTTTTCGTAGTCAGAGTGGTTTGATTTTTTCTCTGCCAGGCATAACTCGCGACTGGTCATCGACGCTCCCACTTAATGCATCACCGTGGTCAGTTTGAGATGCGTGTATCCAACCGAAAGCGCAGAGAAAAAGGTCGTAACTTTGTATGTGTAGCTAATTAATTGCTCCTCCTCCGGCAGTCGTAGCCTTAAAATTCGTCGTGTGAAGCTTTAAACAGGTCAGAACCCAGAATCGAACCTTACGCGACTCCGGCTATCTCGTTTGTAACTCGTCGTCCTCCCTGTTTGTCGTACAGCAGCCTGCGATCATTCAGATAATTCTTCAGATCCTCATCAGATGTATCGGTACTCTGAACATATCTTTGAAATCACAAATGGTGTCTGTCCATATTGCGCAGTTAAAAGAATTCTTCACATCCAATTTTGCAAGAGCTATAATTCGCCTTGAGCTCTAGTTATAAGCTTTACTTTCCGAATCGCGATAATAACCTCTATGATGGCTTCAATGGTGGATATCCCAGATCCAAAGCCGTACTGTTAAATCTGCTAACATGCTAAGAATGAAAAGGATTCCTGCTTGCATGAAAAATTTATTATACTAAATAATGGTAGACATTGAAGATCAAAGAAATCGGCGACTAACAAAAATCTATAATGTTTTTGTTCTATGAATCAAATACCATAGGATAACACTTACTATTAATAATATTGTGTGGTCTTTTTCGTGTCATTGGTAAAGGCGTCTTTTCTTCCATCCTGCAACCAGGAATAAGATGGTATCAAGGCTAACCTTTTTACAGGCGTGCAAAAAACATCTTTCATCCAAATTGTGGTCTCGGAAGACCTCTCGTGATAGGAAACAATGTCTCGTCAGTTTGTCAATACTGTCCATTTTTCTACTACAACAACTTTCCATTGATCGAGTTGGTTGCAATATTTGGCAATGTTGATCGTATTACCTTCAGGAAGATGTATACTTCACCTTTCTAGTCCTACCAGTTAGACCTTCCAGCTGCTGTCCTACCAAGTTCAGTTTCTCTTAGGGAAAATGCGTTTTCGATACACATCTTCATACCAAGTCCTACTGTTAAAAATGAAAGCAAATAAGTGAATATAAGTGACAAGAAATTCGTCATGCAACTGAAGTAGTTGGCCTCCGTCAATAGGTGTGGAACCTACATTTCATATCGATTTGCATATCCCATCTTGGTTAAATGCGTAGTTACCGATGTCTTGTGTTGCTCGGGCCACCGTTGCGGTCTTGATCGTTCATTTTGCTGGCCAATTCACAGGTTCAAAGCGAGAAATTATGCGCTCAGCAAATCCTGTTGTAACCAGAGGTCCTTTGGATCACAGTGAGTGAATTCTGGAACGAGAAAGTCATTGATCACGGATCTATAGCGGTAACCATTGATTGTAATGTTATTCTCCTCATCATTTTCAAAAACATATGGACCAATTATTCCACTGGCTCATAAAGTACACCGGACAGTGACTTTCTCCGGATATAACGGTGTTTAGAAAATCGCCTGTTGTTGCTCCTGACTCCGAGTGCAACAGTTTTGTTTATTGACGTAGCCATTAAACCAGAAACGTACCTCATCGCTAAACAACATTTTCTCATTATCAATTCAAGATCTGCAGCAATTTGTTCTTTGGTCCATTTGTTCTTCGGCTTCGATTCTTGCATGAGTTTGGATTCTGTAAGTCCGCAAACCAAGATCCTTCCTTAAAACCTTCCATATGAGTAGGGACACATGTTTGATTGTTGAGCAAGATGTCTTCAACGATACTACGTTCTCAAAGCTGTTATATTTTCTTCATTACGCACTGTAATGATGGCGGCAAAAATGATGGAGTGTCAGATGAATTTCTCGAACAGAACTGTTATTTTTCGAAATCCGCACATTTTGCAGACGTTGCTCAAGCATCAACCGGTTGATGATAAAATAGCAAACCAAAGTAACCATAAAACTCATGACAGCTGTCGCACAATACATAGCATTAAAAAGTGTTGCCAATTTAAAGCACTATACCTCTAAAAAAAACTCTATATTTAGTTATTGCTAAATAATTTACATTTCTATGGAACATAAATTCAGTGATTCATTTTATTTTTTTCGGAAGACTGTCAAATTATTTTGATCTTTGTTATAGGCCTAAGGAAATGAATATTAAAATTGGAAAAATTGTTGTATAGTATCAAATTGGTTATTTCCTGATTTGGCCTCATAAAACTGAGATACTCTTCTAGTCGCGAGGAAAAATAAAACCAGTGATAATTGGAATAGGAAAAGAAACGGAAACTTAGTTATCAAGAATGGCGATCGCGTTTTTACTTCATGTAAAAAATGAGCTCGCGACAGTCTAAGCCAAGTGAACCTAGTTCAAACAATTAATTTACCAGTTGGCTTTTGTTAAACTTCCCAAGTTACAAAACAAACCAAAAATATTTGATGAAAATTCAAAAAATTAATTTAACAAAAAGAATTATAACAAACAAAAAGAAGAAAAAAATGCACAAAAGATGAATTTTAATTTCGTATTTGATTTATTTGTGCGCGTTAATATTTGGTCTGAATATATTCGATTTCGTGTGAATAACACTGTCAACATACCAAATATTCTTGTAATCATCTTGAGTCATCTTGTTGTCTTATCAAAACAAAAAAATTTTTGATCATCTTCAAAGTATTCGTTGCTTAAAAAAACGCATTTTACTCAATGAAGTTCGTGGGAATTGTCTGGTTTTTATTTGTTTGTTGTGAAAATACCAACGAAGATGATAATAGAACAATTATATTTTCGTTAGGTGATTTGGGTGATGCAAAGTGTTTGGTTCAAAGAAGTGCTTTAACACAACGTGAATTCTATAGTTTCTTAGATTTACGGTATGCAGAGCCACCAACTGGAAGGAAAAGGTTTAAGGTGAACATAGACATACATTTTTGATAGGGCCGGAACTCAAATTTTTTGAGTGGCACTTTCAAAAGAAGTCTTTGTTTCAATTTCTTTATAACTGATCACTCATTGCAGCCAACTAGGATCACCGAAAGGCTCACACCAGAATTCTATGATGCATCAACATACAAACAGGCCTGCTTAGGGCGTTTCAGTGTTTTCAAGGACGATTTTCCTGATGATAGTGTTCTAGATTGTCTGCACTTGACAATACATACGCCAGATGTAAGACCTATTCCTTCAAAAACGGTTGGGTTTACCATTTCAATCATTTCATCGTCGATTCTTTTTTAGATCAACGGAAACTACTCTGTCCTAATGTATCTCACTGGTTTTGACTTATATACTGGGTCAAACCAAGAAGTCCGGCCATACCTACTGATGGAACATAATATCGTGCTGGTATCGGTTCAATATCGATTAGGCGTTTTTGGGTTTCTCAACACTGGTCGAACTAGTATCCCCGGAAATGTCGGAATCAGTGACATTTTAACAGCCTTAAAATGGACACAGAGGTACATTTCCCTGTTTGGTGGAAATCCTCAATCCGTTACATTGTTTGGTCATTACAAAGTCGCAGGGATAATACAGTTGCTAACAATGATCGCTGCAGGAGTGAGTTGATTTCTGTCGTGGTTTTTTTATTTGCATTCCCTTCTTTATACAACTAGGAAGGACTTTTTCATCGAGTTATTTGCCACTCAGGATCAGCTTTAACTGAAAATCTGTTAAGTTACAATACACAATCCATAGCTGTTCATCTGGGTATTAACTTAGGATGTCGTAGCATAATGAGTTCGAAGAAATTGTCAGGCTGCTTACTCGAAGCCAACCTGAGAGACTTGAAGAAGGTGTTTGAAGATCTCGTGGTAAGGAAGGGGTCTGTTTTTGATAAATTTTGATACCTTCAAAGTTCTATTCAAAGTAGAAAGCTAGTAATGGAAATATCCGTCTGTTGAACGTCGGTGGCGTTGACGAACTGATTCCATATATGCCGTATGAAATGAAGAAGAGAGGACATATTCGAAAATATCCTGCCATCATGGGAATTGTTGAAAATCCTTCAACATATCTGTTGGATGGTATAAATTAGATTCAATACATCAAAGCAATATATTCGGTGTCTCCTTGCAGCAAAATGTTTAAGGCTTGTTCTCTTCCTTTCTTCCAGAATACTTCCCTGGAGACATATCTATCTTCAACATGAATCGAACAAACCTAATCAGTAGCTTTGCCGCGGACGAAGAGCAGTACAAACAGTCTTTGCTGAACACAATATCGGTGAGTAGTCAACAATTTATTTCGTCCTTAATAATGTAGTACGGTTGCTTTGATGGCAGAATCAGGACAGAAAAATGAGAAAAAACTTCCTGACTGGTATCAGTTTAAATGACAACGATGAAAGATATGTTTACATTTTTCGATACCAAAATGGTCATCACTATCTTAAGCGGAAACCTGGAAACTCTTTAGGCGATGTTACGTTGCTTGATGATAACTTGTATTTATTTCCTCGACTTGAGTCCATGTCTAAAGTAGATGAAAGGATAGCAAGGCGACTTAATGACTTATGGGTAAACTTTGCAACCAATGGGGAATTGAAAATTAGAAAAGATAAATTGTGGCCCGTCTACAAACAAGAAACACCGAAATTTCTGATTATTGATCACTATTTCGAGATCGCAGATGATTTTCAAAACTATGTAATGCCGTCTGTTGTGTGAATGAACAATCGAACACAGTGAATTCATATCGATGATATTGTCGAAAATCTCTATGTTTGAATAATTATTATGTAATAGCTAGAAATATAAATATAAAACTCATTTGACTCGTATGATTTTGAAAATTAATACTTCAACTCCGTTCCAGGGAAAGTTTTCACGCACGCTTTTCTTAGCCTATGTATTGTCCTACTCAGCCTTATGCAACGATTCATAATTGGGCGTCAATATTTCATTCTCTATATCCCTGACTGTCAAAATCCCCCTGGCACAAACCTTACTTGACTTCTAACTTAACAACTTCCCTGTCAGTTGGGGTACCTAGCGTGGAACTGTTTGACTCATTACTACGGGCTTAATCTCCTTACTTTTCGGCTAACAGCGCCTTCAAGTTACAGGAATTCCTTATCTATTGAGAGAGGATGGAGGACAAAGATTGCTTGAAAAGGTGAAGAAGACGATGCCTCTATCCTTTTCGCCCTAAGCCGGCCTAGTATGCCTTTTTTAGTGTTAGAATTGCCCGAGCGTAATGTGCAATCTGGTTCCATTATTAGGATCTTTTCAATAAGCCAGTCCGGACGGTGTTCTTCTACTTTTTCGGGGAGATCACCCTGCAATCTTTCCCATCTTCTGCATGAAAATGAAGTATGACAGGCGTTATTTTACTCTCCAATGCAGAATATACCATCTGGAGATCGTGGCTTATCAATCTTATGACAGTCCGCTGGAAAGCCGGGTCAAGTAGAAGTCAGTCTCACCATGCTTTCGACTGAGCTACGATGTAAATTGGTAGTGAGCCGCGAGGTCCATCATCCTTTTGGGTCATTGTCCCAAGATTATCCCACGTTGAGAGTACGTTCTCTTTCATTGCTTAGGACTGATTGTTTGCTACCAATCGTATCTTCGCAGATAGAGTCTTTTACGTTCTCTGACAAAGAAAGCGACTCTGTAGAAACAGAATGCTGATGAAATTCGGAGGCCATTTCGGTGAAGCTCCTTAATGAGAGCTTCGCTCCTTATCTCCGTTCCATATAGGAGCGTTGATTGTCCCTTTGTCCATTTGTCCCTGACACTGATTGCTTTTACTCCGCTTCTAAGTCAGCGCTAGTAAGCGCTAGGCTACAGCCATGAGTGATGTTCGAGTTGTCGGAGGTATCCCACAAGTCAACACAAAGGGAGGAGCCCTTTGGTCAGACTTTCTCGGCTGAACTTGCGTCGTATCGTAGATAAGAACTATCCGCATCAGATGTTATGATACTTGCAATGAGTGATCCATGGCATCCAAAATATCCGTTCATCTAGCGAAGTTGAACGAATTCCTGTTGTCAAGCGAAGCTAGGAGGACTGCTAGCCTGTTGAATCGACTCCATCAAAAGCCACTCCAAAAGCCTCCACCTTTTCGACTGCAATCATCACTTCCACCGTTTCATATTTAGTGAAGCACCCTTCTCTGAAACCATACTGCCATGGGGACCGAGTACTTTCCAGGATACATGCAAAGAATACATAACGATTCACTCAGCATTTCTCCTCGTCGTCCTGATTGCTTTTCATTGTTTAGAAGAAATCCCTTCTCGGAAGCAGCTATTGCATGAGCTAGCATGAGCGGTAAATCAGGGCAGTGGTGGCGGACCAATTGCGGAACTTCGGCCAAAAATCGTGTGATATTTGAGCCTCCTTGGACTTTATGGAAAGAATTGCTGTTTCTTCTTTCTCAGTTCTTTCTTCATGACAGTATATTGTTCTTTACCTTTGGGTAGCTTTAGCATGAACGGAATGCGTCCATATTACGCGGAACGCCTGTAGGACACCCAACTTCCGCACCTTCACTCGTTCCTGTTCATGTCTTTAACGAGTCTCTACCAATAGAGTGGCTTACTTCTGTTGGTTAGTCCGCGAAGACATATCCTGAACTGCAATTCTGGTTCATGCCTCAACGTGTCTTTGCGCCCTTCGAGCTTCGAGCGATTTTTGGTTAAATCTTTGGGTGGGCATAGATGACCTAGAAACGGATTATGTTATTATGTCTTCATTTTCTGAGTGTTTGGGTGTGTAGGATCATTGTCGTGAATCTCAAATGGCCATTCAGAATAGTCCTCTAAATATCACATTCGGAATGATATCTACCCAGCTGAAGCTGCTTAAAGTTAGCGGTGTAATCATTAGTTACCATGAGAAGTCCCACTCTGGTTGCCTTCTACAGAATTCGTTTCCCCCGTGGATCTGACTGAGGCTTTCTCCATCCGAAAGTGTCAACGCTTTTCCTCGTCTTTCTATGCCTGCAGGAACCTTCAGATTTAGAGATCCCTACTCTATCGTGTAGAAGGAAGGTGTAACAGATAGAGTAGAACAGATTGTACGGTGCTAATAAGAGAGTCCTTGATGCAGTGGTCCTTCCTTTGCTGGCCAATGACCGAGTGTGCGTCAGTACACACCCTACATCCCAATGAGCTTTCATCTTGTTTTACTCATATTCATCATCTTCATGTCTATCGATATGCCTAGGTACTTATCAACTTGTTTTGATCCCATCAGTGCTTCTGCATTTTTGGTAGACCTTCGGTGTCAGCCTAAACCAACGAAAAGTCTTCCAGTCAGTGACTGAGCCTTTTGACATATTCAGTTTAAATTTTGCATACTCGACAGTGCGTTCCGTGACTAGGGCTGCAAAGTTGCCCATATAGCCGATCAAACGTGACACATTCAGAAGCTCAGAAGTTCCGCTGGTGCTGGCTGAGGGAAGAGTCAGCAGAAAAGTTCTAAAGCCATAGTGCCGTTGAAGTAAATCCACGTTAAAATGAAAGGAATCCAATAGCGAATCTTCCCCTAACGAGTTTTAAGATAACTTTGTTGGCCCTATTTAGCATACACAGCGGCTGGTGTGCAGTTGTAGACTCGAGACTCTTCTTCCCCTTGCCAATTCTTCGACCCGTCGCGCAGGCATTTTTGCGGGGTAGGTCAGGTCAAAAGTGGAGGACCACCTGCATTACCTCATCTGGAATCTTGTCGGTCCTGGTGTCTTCTTTCTTCACAGAAGGTTCCTTGAGTTCCTTCTTTGTAACAATTGGATTTTGCATTGGTATATCATCGAAAAGAGTCTCACCGTGTTTTGCGATGTGTACGAAAAACCTCCACACAATATTGTCGATCCTGTCTACCTGATATAGCACGAAGGCCTTTGCTTTCCCAAGTTCGTTCTTGCTTTGCTTCTTGTCGGTGTTTCTGGACTCCATTCAGTGTGCTGGACCACCAGCAAACTGGGACCTCACGTGCCATTGTCTGTAATGGAGCATGGAAGACTCGTGGGTGGATGAACTATTTCTTATACTTGATTTCACAACATCTTTAATATATATAAACAAATCTGATATTTTCTTCTGGTAAAACGACCAAATTTTTAAAGAGGGTTTCTTTATGACCAAGGCAGAAGCAGTTTGACAAGTTTGCTCCTGTCATTTTTCAGTAAATTATTTGTTGTGTCTAGCGAAGTTAAACTGAAAGTCAAGAGCTTCATAGGATATAGAGTTCATGGATACCCAAAGCTGACATTTTTGCGTTTTTGTTTAATTTGAAATCGAATTGAAAATCAAGCAATCAATCAATCAACTATCAAGGTATCTGAAAGGAAAAGGAAACAATAATTTCTATAGATAAAAATAGAGTAACAAAATCGTATGCCTGGTCCTATAATATGGGGTATTTTGAGCAAAGGTTTTTGAGCATAGAGTAGGGATATATCATGACTCTATGATATATCATGACTCTATGATCCTATAATACGGTGAATCTCCAGAAAAAGTTTTTGAACATAGAGTAGGGATATATCATGACTATGAATTCAGTAATCAAAATGGCATTGTAAAAAATATCATACAGATTTCCTGGTTCCATTCACTTGCTTGCTGAGGAACTGAAATAAACTACAAATTTACAAAATAAACCAAAACTTTCAAATGTCAAAGTTTAATCACAGTGCTCAGCCATAGCGTAAGCACAAAACAGCGCAAAAAATTCGAACAAATTCCCGATCTAATGGGAGTAAACTTCGGAATAAGAACATAATCCAATTATAAATGATTCATTCGGACACTTTCAGCCAGCAACCGCCCAGGAATGTTCTCCCAGTTTATGCTTCAGTAATGGTTAAGTACTGTTTGACAAGTGATCGATAATCACGAAATTTGACATATTGACACAATAAGACACAATTATTGAATGACGCGATCCAAATATAAATGATCCTTTCGGTCAGTTCTTGCCAGTAGCCTCCCGGGTCAGTTCTCCTTGTTTGTGGTTCAATAATGGCTCAATACTGTTTGACAAGTGATCGGGTATCACGAAATTTGACAATTCAATGACACATTGACACAATTAGAATTCATATCGATATAAGTCTTTTTCTTGCTGGATTTTTCGTGTATCGAGAGAAATCTTATTCCTACGTTGTCGAAAATCATATACTATATATATCCAGTGGAAACAAATATAAAGAACTGATTCGGTGACAGATGCATCTTGCATTACATATCGTTGAACCCCATGTGCAGTGCAGGATATCGCGGGTCTGAGCCACAGTGTGAAGTAAAGTGCGAATATTTCCCTTCCAGGTTGTTCACAGGAGTGTGGCTTCTCTCAAATGACAAGTAGGATACCTTTGCCGAAAGACCGTCATTTAAAGACTTTTAAGACTGAACTGAACCCACAACTCCCAGCAACATATCATATATGCCTTTGAACTTTTAAGAATGACGATTTAGAACAGGTGGAATGGATATCGATTTTGAACAAAAAGGATCATTCGATTTTCAAAAAAAGAATTGAAAGGAATGAAATTGAGGTGGAAACTACTAAATTCAGTTTCATTCTGACCAAGAAGGACTAAGCTGAAAATTCAACTAATTAGATTAACTGTTTTTTTAAGCAGTTTTAATATTTATAAGGCGTATACACTGGTCAATAAATTAATTTTCTAAGTTTTAAATAAAAATGTCCTGCTCGATTTGACAATAAAATCTAACGGGCTCACATGTAATGTAAATATATAGTGAAATCCAAGCAACTTATTTCATCAAGGATACGTTATATTCGTGATAACGTATAAATTCTTGAATTCAAAATAATTCGCTGCTTTCCAATATTTACTTGCCTTCCAATATTTACTTGCCTTCTCTGGTCGTTACGTGAAGGCAACTCAGCCGAAGATCAGCGACCGGCAGGTTCTTAGGAATAGTATAATCTCGTCTTTAAAGAAAGATTCTAGTGAAAAGCAGCGCAAAAGGATCTTGTCTGTAGAGGAGTGAAATCCTTGAATCTAGCCAGAATTCTTCAGTTTCTTCACTAAGTAATCATATAATACTGAGGAAATTTTCTTGAAGTTTTAATTCTGTAACAGAATGCTTTAATCCTTTTGAAGCGGTCAATAGTATCATACAAACAAGCCTCCATCCGAAGAAGTATGTGCAGTTGAGGGCCAATATATGGACGCACATATTTATTTTCTACTGTTGTGGAACATGTTGAGTAAGTAAATTGACTAGGTATCACATCAAACAGCTTATGTCATTATCCTTACACTTGCTTTCAATTATAAAATTTCCAGGATATTCTACACAACAGTTTTGTTCAAGCAATAAATTAATAATCTCCCCTGGAGTTATATCTAGAAAAAAATTATTCATAAAAAAGGATATTAGGAAATCATCTAAATGTTAAAAGGATATTTTGCCGACTGTGTTTTTTATATGGGCTCTTAATCAGTGAATTTTAAGCAATAATATTTTAAAATGAGTTATCCACGAGATAAGTTCCATTATCCTTGATTTTCCAAAAGAATAATTTTTCTTGAAAACCGCTTAATGAAAAAATAAGCCAGGAGAAAAATATATTCTCCTCTTTCCAACACAACCAAAGTGCTTGGGGCTTTGTAATTTTTCCGAATATTCGACGAATTTTATGATCCAAATAATCCAATTTTTTCCAGAACATGAAATTTCACTGTTCATTTTCCTCCCACCAATGTACAGGTGGATGCAATTCGTGATTTTCGGAGAATTCATTCAGTTAATTTAGTATCAAAGCAACGTTGGGAAAGGATGTTGTGCAAAAATTAAACTGACCTTGACTTTCGATGCGAATTTTCCAGCAAAGTGAGAGTGTGGTGTTGTGTAAGCTCAGCTAAATGGAAGGATTAATGATGCGTTGATTAAATCTAGTTGTTTTGGCAATAAATTGGATGAATAATTTTCATATTTCGTATAGAAATATACATATTTCGTATAGAAATTGGTTGAAAATTGGGAATATTTTCATGGAAAGTGTCCTTGTTAACTCTCTGCCAGCGTTGGCAGAGGGAAGATTATACCTTGCTTTCCAAAATGGGGTGTCTTCCTCATTTTCTAGATCTAAAACCTTTTAGCGCTAATGAATAGTTTGGGACTTTATCTTAACTCACGTCCTTCCCGAGATCTCAAGTCCTACCAAAGATATAACATTCATAAGATTCTGTGTATGCTGTAAACTTTTTTGGAGTTTTGTAGGTTCAACTTTGTGGTCATATAAAATGTGTTTTTATCGATTTGTTGAAATTCGTGCCCTTTGTTATTGTTAATTTTGTTAAAGGTTTGACGTACTATTCCGTTTTTAAGACTAGACGTTTTAACTCTCGTTAGTCAATTAAAATCTTCCACCCTTTGTAAGGGATTCGCATCGCTGGATTGCGCTAATAAGAACACTTGTTCGATTAAATTTTTAAAATTTGTTGAATATTCGATTTGTTTTCGAGTTAACGTAACTGATATCATCATGAATTTGACAATTTCACTTGATTGGCCAAATTTTCTACAATTTATTTCAACTATCCGTATCACTTTCGGTCCCATAGAATTCGCGTGATTAAATCAAACTGACAACTTTTCATCAAACGAGTCGCTATTTCTATTATTCACCATGCTTTCCGAAACGTCATTCATTGTTGTTTTCGAATTTCAACTGCTCCACGGAACTAGCAGTCTGTGGAGATTGCGTGAAGTTGACCAACTCTAACGGTTGCAAATCAGCTGGCAAGATCTACAGTGTTAATCATAAATGTTTTAACGCATTCGTATGATTTATAATTGATATTGAATCGCCTTCTTCATATTAAGCCGGATAAATGGAATACATAGTATATGTTAGAGGTTTTTGAAAAAATTAACTGCAATTTTCAAATAAACTGCATAGGCTGGTCATTACATTTCTCGGAAAATGAGTCAGAGTTTTATTGAAGTTAAACAGAAAAATAGTACTAAATGTTTAGGGAACAAGAAATGTGTAATATTCCGTGCATCAGTACTTTTATTCGTTAATCAGAAGTGTGCAAAATTATAATGTCTCCATGGTATTCCAAATGGTTTGCTTGGTAAAAAAGCTCATGTAAACTAACTGATCCCAATCGATCAAGTAGTTCGTAGATTCGCATCAGGTAAAGGTCTACGATTTTAACCATAGAGATCTTATTCAAATTAAATGGAACTTCGCCTTGAACTGCCCGTTTGCCCATTTATCTTATATCCTTTATAATGGACAACTTTATAGAAGAAGTTTATCTAAATATATTATGCATTTAATGGCGCTGCACCAAACCTGCCAAAACACTTGTAGAACGATAACATGTACCAAAGATTTCGTGATTGTTATTGGTCGAGTAACCTATATAATTCTGGCAAAACTACTATGCTTCTACGGTTGTAGGCCACGCTGTCACTGTAACACTAATGTTTGTACGCAAACAGACTGATCTGTCCGTTTAAAAGGAAGCTTCGATGACATAGGAAGCAGGCGTGAACTCCCCAATACGAAGCAATCAGAAAAATAAGGATAGCAGCACTTTTAACAAGGTTAAGATTGGTAAAGTCGAAAAGAAATGAGCGCTCCGGTTACGCTCCAATACTTTTATATTTTTTAAGTCAAAGCTATCAGACAGGCTTCCAAGCATGCAAATATTTTGAAGCGGCGAAACATTGTTGGCGACGACTGTTTAAATGTCATTCAAATTCGTCAAAGCCGGAACATTTTAACTTTCGTAACGAAAGTTAACGGAGTGTCCGAAAAAAAGAAAAGGATATAAGTAGTGAATTGTTGTATAAACAGTTTGCAGTTGAATTTTACCACGCGAGCTGTGAGTAAGTCGAACTTATAGAATCGATTAAAATAAATTGTCAAGACATTTACCAACTTATTTGATTTATAAATAACGGTGTCATGGAAATAAGTCAGGAATCGAATAAATTTTATTAAATTTACAAAACAATTGTTATGATTGCTCCGAGCCTCAAGTTGCAGTGGAATGGTGAAACTATTTACTTAGGCCAGTATAGTACTGTACAGTAACAGTTCCAAAGACGTAGTTTAGGTTCAGGTGGAGTTGTAAATTCTGCATTATTTAGAAAAGGAATTGGAGGCGCAACTATAGAGCCTCTTACATCGACATCCATACTTCTATGTTGAATTACTTGCACCAAAACAGCTTCAAGTTCTGTCAGTACTCGATGCTTAATAAATATGACAGTTAAACACAAAAGTCTTTTATTCCGCCATCAAAAAAATTTGAAATTCACGTAGCATTAAAAATCTTGTAAATTTTACTTACGTTCGTACATTTTATTCGCGTTCATTCCTTTCATTCAAACTTTTCTTGGAATAAAACAAGTCCATGTGAAATCCCTTTTCATATCTTCTTTTCTTTTCATATCTTCTTTGGTATTTTGTTTTGTTTCGCTCATTCCTTTTATATCCTTCCTTTTATACTCACCGTAAGATACTAAACATATTGTATCTACGAGTAAGTCTTTACATACAAATCAAAATATCTAACAATTCTCGTAATGTTAGGGATTCACCGCGTTCCATTCTTTATGGCTTTTCCTGAGAAAACATACAATTTAAAAATTGAAAGGAAACACACGTACACATTCATATAATTCATAAATACAGCATTTTATACGTAAATTCGCTTTGTACATGCGAGTGAAAGGACAAAAAGAAGAAGAAGACGGTACGCGTATATAAAATTTGCCTTGTTTTTATTTTGTGGTATTTTATTCCGAGGAAAATTTTTGTTTACATTTGAATGAAAATCTGTTGCCTACAGGAAAATAGAATAAAGCGAATAAAATGTAAACACTTTGTGGAAAGTTGATGAATCAATTGTTGAACAATTGAAAAGAATGAAGTTTATGTAGAGAAGAAAAGGATTTTGTGTTTAAGGTGAATGCGAATTAGAATGAAATTGTGTGAGGAAAAATTGAAAGGATTTGCTCTTTTCGCTTTGCAACAAATTTGTATCTTTGTCAAGTCTTTGTACAGATGTTGAGGGGTTATTTTTTGAGAATCGTCTTTAGTCATTGTCTAACTTGTTTAGAGACATTTTTAATATATTAAGTTAAAGAGAGTGGAAGTAATACTGTAATATTTGATTAAATTTCGTCACCTGGAGCTTTCATTTTGGAAGAATTCACTGAACCGTGGTCTGAGATCTAAAGCCTTTTCCGAGTTTCAAATCGGTTTGTTAATGAATCTTCCTTAGATAAATTTTTTTAGCTCAAATCGCGAAGTTTCAATGGAAATGTGTTTGTTTCATCTAAAGATGGCATATAAATAAAATCGATTAAAATTTTAATATTTTCCATGACTTGCTCAGCGAATAAGTTAGGTTAACTGCAGATAATGAAACTGACCTAAGTTTACTAGTAGTCCTTTTTTCTAGATCATGGACAGCTTTTTAATTCTTAAAAATTTGTATTGAAATCCTCAAGTCAATGGAAAACCATTGACAATTATTCTTTATACAATCGCTCTCAATGAAACGTTTCCTTATGCCTGGAACCAATGACGCAGTTTGAACCAGTTCTTTACGTCCAAATGACGTCAACTTCTGACATTGACGTTTTTGACGTCATAATGTCAAGAACTTGTTCAAACAGTGTCGTCCGTCCCAGGCATTAGATCTCCATGGAGTGATTCCAGCTGTCATCTACTATCATACAAGTGATCCATAGCCTTTGGAACACTCTCCTTTTATCATTATATCCGAGTGAAATCTTTCATTCCATCACACAATGTTATTCCCAAGTTTTTCAGTATTTTTATCCAGGCAGGTGGTACATTTTTAAAGATGATGTCCGATCCTCCTATAACATCAAAGATCCCTCAAGGCTGACAAGATGGCCTGCACTGGTTACGTATTGTTTTCTCCACTACGATACACGAAAACGAATGATAACCCTTAAATATTTTTGAGATTGTTCATGGATTTGACAAGGTTTTTTTTTTTTTTGTTTGGGAGGTGAAGGCTATTTACGCCCTGAGTGTCGGACTACCGACTAAACACCTCCCCTGTCACACCGAGAACCTAGCCTGGAACTGTTTGTCACATTACTTCGGACTAGGCCTCATTAATCATCGCTTAGCGATGTCTTCAGGCTAAGGGAAATCTCTCTTCACGGATGGGTAGGAAGGAATTGCAATTAGTAACTATAATATTGCGTTACAGAGATGTTCCCTCCCTCGCCAAGCGATCCATTATGTCCTTCTTTATAATGAGTACTGTCCGTACGTAATGTGACACACAGTTCCAATTGTCCTTTGATTTCATCATTTTTCCCGTTAGATTTTCTGGGGAAATTACGCCAATTTTCTCCAAGAGATGCGAACGGAGTCTTGTAAATCTATTACACGTAAAGAACGTGTGGCATGCGTCATCCGTCATCCCCGGGCAGAACACGCAAGTTGGGGATGGTGTTTTTCCCATCTTATACAGGTTAGAGTGAAAATACCCGTGACCACTGAGTAGTTGCGTCAGATAATAATCAGTCTCACCATGCATTCTGTAGAACCACGGCCCCAAGTCACTTATCAGCCGTGCGGTCCATCTGCCTCGCGTTTCGTTTTCCCATGTTTGCTGCCATAAGATAAGGGTTCTGCTCCGTTCCTCTCGGCTGACGGTTTCTCTCGCCGACTCCCCCCTACGTAAGTATACACGTTTCCGTTCGTCAGCAAGTAATTTAATTGGAACCACCCTCGAGATTACCAGCACTGCAGGTTCAGAGACAGTGCGGTATGCAGCGGCTATCCGTAAAGCTCCTTGCCTCTGCACCTGTGCCAGACGCCTTCGGTACGTCTCTTTATTAAGAGCATCAGCCCAAACCTCGGAGCCATACAAGAGCACTGACTCCATTACACTCATCAGTAGACGTCTTTTGCTCGAGGTTGGCCCCTGCGTGTTGGCCATAATGCGGTTTAGCGCCGATACCCGCGCGGAGGCCTTATCTGCTGACGCTCGAACCTGCTCGAAAAAACTCATCTTCGAATCAATCATCAAGCCAAGGTATCTGATTGATTCTTTTGACTCGATGATCATTCCCCCTACACGAACCGGCATAACACGAGGGATTCGCTTCTTTGTGAGGACGACAACCTCGGTCTTTTCCAGCGCTAGGCTAAGCCCACGGTCTGTCATCCACTCGCTCACTCGGCGTATTACCGCATACAGTTTGAGCTGCGTCTGTCCGACAGTACGTCCGGCGACTAGTACTGCTACTTCATCCGCGAAGCCAACTAGGCGTGACTCCCCCGGTAACTGCAGCCTCAAAAGCTCATCGTACGAGACATTCCAGAGGTCCGGGCCCAGAACGGAACCTTGCGCGACCCCTGATGTCAAATCAATTCTTCGCCGGCCTCCCAATGTGTCATAGATGAGTTTTCGATTTTTGAGGTAGTCCTTCAATATCCGCATCAGATACCTCGGCACCCTGAAATATTCCAGAGCACCAAGAATATCTGTCCATCTAGCAGAGTTGAAGGCATTTCTCACATCTAGAGTTATGAGCAGTACTATTCGTTTCGAGTAACGATTGTGGGCTTCTGCCTGCTGGACCGCGCTCACTACCTCTGCTATTGCACCAATTGTGGATCGACCAGCCCTGAAGCCGTTTGACAAGGATTTGACAAGGTTAGGCTTGATCAACACAAATTTTATAGACTATTGAAAAACCTCGTTTTAAATTTTGTGCAAGGTTTTAAGTTTAAGTTTAAGGTTTTAAGTTTTTACAAGACTTGCAGGCAAAACATGCTCTTTTTCATTCAGGGCCTTAACGACATTATTTATTTATCCGAAGCGGTGCAACAAAAACCGCTTTCAAATCACCAAAGGCATATTAATTAGATTTTGCTTATAAAAAAACAGAGATTCTTCCGTTGGTAATGCATTTCGCACTTTTCCGATAGTTGTTTTTACCAAAATGACAGTGTGTTAGATGGATGACAGTGTGTTAGGATGTAAGGCATAATTGGCTGCCATACTTGTTCCCATTACGTAGCACAGAATCGATTTTAAACTTCCCTTACCGCTTTCAAATCATCATACAAACTCCTGATCTAAAGATGCACCAAAATAAGTGGAATTTTATTTGGATTGTTAAATTTTCACCCATCCATGCGTAAAGCAACCATACTTCACGCTTAAAGATTTTACGCAGAAAAACAATATAATATAATAACAAAAATATAACAATATAATAACAAAACTTTGTCTATCTCTGTCTGAGAGAAACCGACCGGGAGTGTTATTGCTGTTTGTACATAGTGTCGGCAAAGTGTAAGTGCATACAATAGCAAATGCTGATTTTTGTTTTTGCAAATGTTGAGCAAAAGCAAAATGTTGATTCAAACGATGCAGGATCGTAAAGTAGATTCCCAAAAAATTCCTAATAAAAAAAAATTACGCCTGAGTTTTTTCAAAATTTTCAAAATGTTCTATTATCTAGTATGTAGTCAATCATCTGCAAATTTTTCCATTAAAACAGGTTCCATATAATATAGATTTCGGCTATCATAACGGTAATACCCAAGAAATGCAAAAAGCATGCCTACCATCAAAATTCGAGACCCACGAGTGTTCTCTCGTTAATCGACAAAAAACCTGAAAAGACATTACTGACCAGACCTAACCAAGTGATTATCCCTGAAAAACATTATGGTTTAATGAATCACTCTCGACGGAACTCCATAGTGGAGTGACTGAATGAACCGCAAGAAATCATCAGGCCTAGTAATGTTTGACATCTCTAAAGCCTTTGAGAAAGTCTGGCATGTAATGCTCATCTACAAAATCAATAGGCTTTCTACCCGCTTCGCATGCCTTAAACTCATCCACGCTTTCCTAGAAGGCAGATCTCGACCTTCCCAACGATTCAAGCAAGAGTCTCACAAGAATCACCCTTTAATCAAAACTGTACAATCAGTACACCGCCGATATTCTTTTCTTGTCAAATAGCGCCCAGTACCGCTGAATACAGGCGAAAATTCCAGAAAAAAGTTGTTTTTCAGAGGCATAGAGCTTTGAATTGAAATAAAACATTCATAAATATGGGTTAATTGTCATGAAACTTGGCAATTTAAAACCATATTTATCGATATTAACCAAGTTGGTTTTATTAAGAACTTCTCTATCTTTATTGTTAACGTATGATTTCTTGCATGGAGGTCCATTTTCTGACTACTCTAATCAATAATAGAGGCCGTCTTGTCTTCCAAATGCTCAAGCTTCAAGGGTATTTTCGGCGTAGACTAGTGATTTGATATATCTCCAAAAGAAAAAGTAAAGCTCTTGCAGGCTCTCACAGGTCTAAAACGAGAAATGATGCAATCATCAAATGTTGCGTGAGCTGTATGGAATGTCCGACTATCGCGTTGAAAGCAGCACTGTAATGCATATCCCCTGCATGTGATTCAATTTGGAACAAGAAAATCATTGATCATGATTTTATAACGGTCACCAATGACTGTAATGTTATTCCAAGCAGCATTTTTGTAGACATCAGGACCAATGATTCTACCGGCCCATAAAGTACGTCAAACAAAAGTAGTGCGAGATAACGTTCTCGAGCAAACCCGTTATATTTTCAAAATAAATCTGCACAATTTGAAAACGACGCAGGTGTGAACGTACTCATGATAAAGTTGTAAAACACAACTAGCCACAAGCCGCATGAAAGTTGTCACAACATACGTAGGATAAAGTGTTGCCAGCTCAAAGTTCTTTACCTCTAAAAAGCAGCTTATTTGTGACATGTATCACATGTGATGAACTTGTAAGCTTTTTTACCAGAAGTTACAAAAGGAAGGGTAAAAACGGAATATCAATTTACTTATCCCATCAAATTTCAACTTAAAACTGTAGATCAAAAAATAATAATAGCACTTTATTGGTGAGCAAAGTCCAAAGAGGACTTATGTTTGACTTATTTTCTTAAAATTCGGGCTGCTACTCTCTTTCTGCTTGGTATTTCACTATAAGAACAATAAAATTCCTGTTAACCAAAAGAATGGTCTCATCTTAGCCAAAAATCCAAGCCAACAACAACAAAAAATACAGTCGAAAAACCCCAACAATTGTTTTATTCTGTAATATCAGTCTTCCTAACAAGACACTTACAACGTTCACTACGTCCCATATATGACGTATGAGCGTAAACATAAGATGAATTACACAACTATTCATTCATCCAATTCTTCTCGCTATATGGTCATATAGTGACTATTTCAAAACACATTACCACATGTAAGAGAGTTGAAAACAAGTGCGAATTGCAGACGAAAATATGCAAAAAAGCCAAACAATCTTTCCATCCTTTCATATTTTCGCTGCCAACTTAGAATAATGCAACACATTCAGTATAACACATGCCATACGATTTTTCGTTGTCAACCCATGTTTGGCGGATGAAAAAGACGAGGATATGAACACACACGAAAAAAAGGAGTGCTGCATGCATATATCCTGAAATTCACTAGAAGTTCTCACTATTTGCGCTTTGTCTGGAATAGCAACCATAGGTAACTACTTAAAATTCCAAAATCGTAGTTGCATTGTGTGCCAAGCATGAAGATATCCTCTCGTTGTGTTATGCGAGACGGATGAATTTAGGATGACGCAAGGACGAGGATAGAGGTAATAGCGGAAGAGGAGTTTACATCTGAATTGTTTCAAAGAAATATACACACAGACAGAAGGAGGAACGGTTGGAAGAAACTTTAGTCATATCTAGCTGCTGAACTTTAAAAGCTTAACTTTGAAGTCATAATGGTACTTTGAAATAAGGACGATCCAGCGAACAGTTGGATTAGCGAATTCAGTGATTTTAGAATTGCTTAGAATACATACGAAAAGGTAATATGTTCATATTTACATGATAAATTCTCTTGGCTCAAATTTTTTTTGACTTTTTGAAATACGGTTCAGCGAGTCCACTTGACAGAGTCCTTCAACCGATATAAATTCGCTTTTGACTCCTAGATCCGCGAATTTTATTTTGTATAACTTCGTGTGTTGGGGATGGATGGTGAAAAATCTTCACAAATGAATGTGCAGATTTTCGGTTTTCATAAAATAAATTACCGTCCTAATACGTTCAAAGTAGTTTCTTGTATTAAAGGCGTTTAAAAATACCTCTAGTCCTTTTTAATTCAAAAATACATTTTTAGAATTTACTTCCAATTCTGAGCTTTATAAATTTAATCCTGAAGTCATTTTTCACGGGTAAATCTGGTTTCCAGATTAGAATTAGGAAAACTACTCAAAGTATGAATATGTCTATCTTGTCGTGGTTGAGCTGCTTTGGGTGGTTGCAATCTATTTATAGGTTTGTTGCTTTCTACAAATAACAGAAAACTATCATGTCTTTTAAGGCTTGGACTTCTTTTATCTAGCAATCCTGCATTCTTTAGTCTAGCAATCTTGCTAGACGTTGTTCTCCCAAAGTGTTGTTAAGATCTGACAAGACCTTGACGTATCAATACTTGTTTCGTTGAACTATTTTCCTCCGCCGTGATGAAAATCAGGTATCCAATAGGTTTGAGATACGATCCATTTTTTTAGAAGGTTTTTCACTACAGAAACTTTTATCTGTCAAGTTATGGCTCGTTAGCAATGAACTACTGTACCTGCCTATCAAAATTGGCGATTTTTAGGCAATTTTTTGACATGTTTTTTGACATTTTGCATACTTATTTGATAGTCTTAGCACTATAGAAGATAATGTTTAGAGTATTAATTCCTTATCCTGACCCTTAAAAATTTCATCATCGCACGCATCATTGTTTCCTTTTTAAAGTAATATACCTGAACATTCCAGATTCATACTAAGAGTTCAAGCTTCTTCCGCTTTATTCTCAGCATGAGCATACGTTCTTTCTCTTTCTTTATTGTATGTCCTTTGTCGAATATATTCCGGGACTCAGTTGCTTATATTATGTCTACGAAAAAACATTAGGAAATGAAAAAAGGATACAAACAAAAACAAAACAAAAAAACTAAAAAGCACTTAGAAGAGTCTGGAAACGCTTGAAAATGGAAGAATATTCAGAGTATTTAAGATAACTGCTTATTTGCCTTCCCTCTAATGGAGCCACTTTATATTTAGGCTCGATATCTAAAGGTTGTCATGAGTCCTTACAGAGATACAAACATGAGATCATATCATTATAAACAATGACTAGTGCCTAACAAAACCTACGCATTCAACTTTATTTATGAAGACTAGGGAATGTCAACTCAGGATGGATTTGACGAGACATTAACTGTTTGAGTTACTGATGTCACTCTGGTGGTAATAGAGTTACTATCCTTCATTCACAATCATATGATGTGTTATAGGTAATTGTCCGTCAATTTCCTCTTGTCCATAGGGCAGGTGGATGACATCTGTCAGACAAACGTTGCTTTCAAAAGATAGATTAAGCCAGATTAAGCCTCTTTCCAGAAGTGATAGTTGCGGAAATGCTTGCAACCATTGGCAAATGGAATCACGTGGCACGATTTGCTCGGGCTGCCTTGACTGTCAAAAAAGGCACACTGGAGCTTCTGGAAGTCTCGGAACCGAAAGAGTTCGTTCATCCTGAAGGCAGTTTTCAGTCCATGTTTGTTAGCTATGGATTTAACCTGGACTGATCACTTTGCTTTGGAGCTAGTGAGGTGGAACTAATGCTAACGTCAGTGATCAATAGGAACATAAATAAATAGTAGCTAAGAATTGAAATGAAATAGATCGGTACTATCAGCAACGGGAAAATAGTTAAAAGACAGGATATAAAGCCATCACTTCATGGTTAGAAGTCTGACCTGGCTGAAATGTCATGGTTTGAGGTGTTATGTGGCTTTGAAGTGTGATTAAAGTCCCAGCCAGCAATGATTTGGGTTTTCTGCCTAACAATGAATTAGCTGTCACCTGAACTCCCACCTCATTGGGATATGGTAAGTGACGCATGATTCAACTCTGCTCATTGACATACTGAGGCTAGGCCTAATAGTGACCGGTAATCACGTTAAATTCTTCAAATTACGTGCAGAATGATTACTTGTGCCTAGACAAGTCCTGTAGTCATCGTTTTACTTCGTACTACTTTGATGGTTTCGTTGAATAGTTGGAGATCTAGTGGAAGATTGGATAATCTTTTGAAAGATCTCTTCACTTTCGCTCAATGGAGTGGAAAGCAGTTGAAACATCAAGCGGCTTCAAACAATAATCTTATAGACTTGTCCAATGACATGAGGGAGATCCTTATTTCCATGACACTTCTCGGCCCATACTCTGGTACCGATAAACCTCAAAACAGCAGCGCTAAGTGAATTCACAAAGAAGATAGCCCAAGAAAAGGCGCTAGTTCCCCATTTTTGGATTCTTAATTTTTTTTAAAGTAAAATTTTGAGCAACTTGACGTCTATATAGGTCTTTATCACTGGAGAATCTGGAGATACTAATGACTTTCGGTACAAGTAGCAAACGGATTTTGAAAACTCTTAGACTTTTGTAAGAAATTTTCAATAGTTATCCCTAACTTTAGCGCCTCTGTGCCACGTAGTTCGAAGTCCTGGGATTACCATATTCCTCCCATCCAACTTGTTTTTATTGCCTTCACCGAGTGGATGACTCTTCGCAATTGGACGAACGTCTCTGAGACTTTGAGATCTTAGGTCCTTATTTTCATCATGAAGCACTTCTGCTGCCCTTAAAAAAGTGGTATTACTATTGTTTTGAAATTTAGCAGACTATTCTTACTTATTCCGCTTATTCCTTTTCAACCAACAAAGTTGAACTATTGAGTGATTGGCTGAAATAGGGCGTGAAGTCTTTGGGCAACATAAACAACAAGAACAACAACAGCATCGCCGCGTTTCACTACACCAATTTTTTTTTCTGATAAATATATTACCGCAGTCTTACTTAATACGTAAGGAGGTTTAATTATGGCCACTGTTCTTCCAATGATCTTGCGCCCTTTAGTCGTAAATGAAGCTTATCAACCTGCTGAACATACCTTATAGAACACGTTCAGGATATACTTTCTGAACCCAGAACTTCCATTTGCTAGTGTCAGAAACGAATTACCCTCTGGTGTTTTCCTTTGCCACTTCTTTTATTTCTTCGTCAACTTTTCGAAACTTATACAGAATCGTTTTGGGGAAAAGTAGCAAGCTTCACAAAGCCAATTCCTTCATGAAGCCGCTTCTGAAACTGTATCCAAATATTCATGAAGATATTTTTGACACCTATTATCGAGAAACTGCATATGTAGTTGATGTAGTAACGAACGATGTAGAGGTTGTAATGAACACCGTGTACGCAAAAAACTTTTTTTGTGGAAATAACTGTCAATCATCATAATTGCTTATATTTAAAAAGGATATGATCAGAGCAAATTATCGGTGATTTAAAGCAATTTCTAAGTTTTTACAGTTTCTTCAATTCAATTTCCATCCTTTACAATAGAGAAGAGCAGAGATTCCCGTCATCCGAAAGCGCGTTTGCCCACTTTGAGGCCAAGCCGGAAGTGATGTGTCAAACGGTTCCTGACTAGGTTTTTTAAGGTGATGTATTTAGTGGGTAGTCCAGGAGCATTGCGCGTCTAGGAGTACCATTTCCGGGATGTAAATAAATGTAATAAATATAAACAATTCCTACTCATAACCTGTCAAATTTCTGATATAATTACTCCCCAATTCTTCCAAATTCATCAATCAAAATTAAATCTTATCTTGCCCAACTGTCCCATTGGGGACCAATAAAAGGATGTAGTTGGGTTACACCTATCTTCTTCCGAAAGCATATAGACCAGATTGTCACCATACTCTCAAATTTGATAAAGGTAGATATAGTTTAGTAACAACGGTATTGAAAATGTCATAACTGAGAAGGACCTATAGTCCGAAGGCCTTCAGTCTGCATGATGAGGACCTGAAGTCTTCTTACGTCTGGTAATGTAATATTGTTATCAAGATCGATATTTTCTATCAGTTCTGAATTCTTGTGAATGGTCCTTATAGTGTTCACCAACACAGTGTCCTTAACACACATTTTTAACTTAGCATAAATTTTTATGATTTCAATACAGTGTTTACGAACTGGAGATCACTGTCTACATTCTTCTTATGCTTGGATATGATATTCATATATCTCAGAATAATTTGCATTTGTGAATCATGTCACGAAATGTTGTCGCACTAAACGGATTTTCCATCTAAACAACATCCTCGGTATCTATTGTTGAGATACAATGAAAGACAAGGACAGAGATTGAGAGAGTGAGAAAGGGGGAGAGAGATCTGAGTTCACTGTGAGGAAATGATTTTTCAAAATGGAAGTATGCATTGCATTAGAGTCAAGTAGCGGAAAATGTATTTCCCTGCAATTATCCTTTACACGTACATACCTGGAAATAGTTTACAATCGTTATTCTTGTTCTGCTTCGAAATTTATACGGTTCCCGGAACATTACGAGTATCTTGGATCGAATTACTATGTCATGGGGAATATCATCTTAAAATTTGTTAGATTTAAATTTGGTAACCATTTGTACAACAATGTGAGTGTTGTATTTATGGGTTTGCTAAATTAGCATAAATGCGTTTTCTCTGTTTGCACCATGTTTGATGTGGTTACATTTCGAAATTTGTTTTACGATGTGTGAAATATTCAGATTCAAACATTGAAAGGAACAGTTGAGCTCGGTGAATTTTTTTTTAGGGGTTGCATTGAGGCGTAATGTTTTGCATCAATGTAGAGTAACATGCGAAGCGAATTTTCAATGGCTGTTATCTCGTGTCCTGGACTTATGAGTTGTTTTTATCAAATTTCAAAATGGCGTGCAAGGACGGGAACTGAAAGTATTACCCAAGCGCTCCGGGAAATCTAAAGCCATGTCGCCTTTTGAAGGAATTAAACCGAGAAACTGATAGGTCATATCAATTGAATCTGTCAGATGCGGCAACCATACTTTTGCGATTCTTGAAGGAGCTAAGAATGCGGTGTAGAAATCAGTAGGAGAGAGATTATTATTCTTGGAGATAATAATCTTAGTAACGTAAAAAGAGACTAATATGTTTTTAGATCTAATGAATGGCATTCCGGGACACATATGAAGGAAACTAGTAAACAATGAACCTCAGCTTGCCTAGTCATGCCCTTCCCCAGTCAAAGTTTTGGAAGCTGGAGATTTCAAATTTTTGACAGCGTTATGATGTGATAAAAAAATCCCCCGTAGCTACTGTCGGTATTATAATCCACCCTGGGACCGCTTACCGAATATTTCAGGATGGAGTTCCTAATATGTCGTTAAGACAACCTCAAATAAGCCTGCGTGTAGGCACCGATTTCTAGGTGATGAGCTAGTCCGATGAACAAACCTCATCCCTTTTCGGTTTGAGGACGGACACAACCAAGTGGGCTGTTGCGTTCTACGCGTTTTCCGTTCGCAATTTTACCTCAACGATCGTTTTAGAGGCAACCTGGCCAATCCTAGAAGCAAGTGCTCTTCTCCCTTCAAAAAAACGCAAAAATGTGTTGAAAGGTCTCTCTAGTCTGGCCAAAATCGGCAAAATATTGTTCTAATTTCCCATTCCCATTCTGTGGAGATATGTACGGAAATACCTTGTCACAAACTTCGAGAGTTAGAAATTCACCTCTCTGTGTTGCTGGTTGATCCGTGGCTCAAGAAATACAATAAGTCCAGCAGTTCAACGGGCCGAAATGCTTGTGCTTCCGCGTGGCTGCCACTTTTTCATGGTCCTGGCACAGGTTTGAGCTCCTCCTTTTTCTTTGCCCATTACCAAACCACTACAATAACTTTCATCACGCTCAAGTGCCAGCAGGTCTGAGGAATTACTCCTGCGACGATGACCACTGTGTTTTCGGAAATAGTGTGATAGCTACAGGCGATTCTCGATGCTCTCTTTGGTTAGAAACACCTTCGTTTAAGATCACTGTCTCCGTTTTGGGCTTCATTACCAAGCCATGTGAACTTGCCCATGCTTCTTCGTTCCTCATTACCTGGTTCAGCTTCAGTTGAGCTCACTCTGGTGACCTCAAAGCTATCACCGCTGAAGCGTCGTCAGCATAACCTATCAGGATTACATCCGATGGTATGTCGATTTTCAATAGTCCATTGTATACAGCGTCTTACGGTTCGCGACCAATCCTGCTGTCAAAAAAATGGTTCGCTTTCCTTCTTCCGCCCAAAACGGAAACTCGCGATTATTCAAGTAGCTTTGAGTGATGGACAAACGGTGATTATATATTCGGAAGCCCTGCTTAATCGCGTTCAGCATATCAATCCATTTTTCAGAATTGAATGCATTACGCATGTCAAACGTAACCAACAGTACAATATCCGTTGCATAGCATATGTGGGATGCCACGTCTGATCCCGTAGCAGCCTCAATAACCTCGAAAATAGCGTCGATTGTCGAATGACTTATCGGAAATCTGTGCTGTCTCGGATACAAGCCCCGCGTCGCTAAAAACAGGACAAAACCCGAGATATGAGCATTGCCTCCAGGAGCTTTCCTACATTGTCTAGCATACACAATGGCCGGTAAAAGAATGGAGATCCCGTTTACCCTTGTTATTCAGTATAAGACGAGCCACCTTCCAGCGTGAAGGAAACAAATCAGAAAATAAACTCGCATTATTCATTTATAGAAGTACCATAAATGTGGCTGCTCTTAAACCACTGCTTTCAACGTTTCAAATCAAGATGGTGGTAGTAATGGAGGGCCACCTCCATTACTACCACCATCTTGATTTATATGCACCAGCCCATCTAACACTTCTCCTTCTTTCTCGCGTACCTTGGAAAAAGCGCATAGACCACAGCCTCTATGGCTATTGGATCAACTCAGACATTTGGCTGCATGGTGCCAAGTCTTCAGATGACAAGTTTAAGACCCGTACACATAAGGATCGCAGTTGACTTTATCACAGAGAGCCTCGCTTTTCTGCACACATTTCTCGCAGTCGCTCTGCTTCATGCTTCATTTAGAGCCTTGTGAACTCTTTTTTCGGCCACGTTCTGCATAAGGAGATTAGTAGAAATCTTGCTATGCTGAAGATTGCTCTGTAGTAAAACCATTAACGCCCCTGTACCATTTTTTTACTCTGAGAACAAGGTTGAACGCCGATTAACTCCACGTTTAAACAATAACTGTATAACTTCAACGTTCAATGCATCCTTTTTTGGTTTAGAATATTTGAAAATCAATAGGAAATTTTGGTTACCCATTCTAGTTCGTCTATTATATCATACAGTTCATCATATTAGCTTGCACAGCTCTAGTACTGCTTACTTTATTAACACGTCCTTCTTCTTTAGTAATGCGTCCTTCTTACTCTAGTAACATTATGTTGATGTTTGTTTCAAACAGGTCATGTGACGTCTATTTTATTAATTTTGTCGGTTCTAATTATTTTTCAAATAAATTCTATTACGTAGAGAGTTTAATATCCCTCACTTTTCTTGTCAGATGTGTCCCCTGTTCTATCTTTCTAAAGCTTTGTTCTAAGAGCCAGTTAATATCTCCGAAGATCCTTGGATGAAAAAGGGATAGAACTTGGAGCACTTTATAGAACTTTAAGTTGACAACACTTTTTAATGCTACGCATGATGTGACAACTTTTAACCGTTCTGTAGTGAATTTGTATTGCCATTTTATCACAAACCGGTGGACGCCTGAGCGCCGGCTGCAAATTGTTTGGATTTATTTCGCAAAAGAAACGGTTCTGCTCGAGAAACTGTTTCGCTCCCTCCGTCAATTTTATGGACGACTCAATCTTCCATTAGAACTATTAATTCGATTAACTATGGATCCTGTCTGCGCCACGTTTACTCTGACTGATAATACGCATCATTGCAGACGTTGTACAGATCGTAGTGAAGAAACCATAACAGATGTAGAGAGTAGAATCGATAGAGAACCAAGTGAGTTCATTCGACATTGTGCGCAACAATTACACATCTGATCCGTCAGTAGTCAAAGCCAAGGTTTTGCTGTATAGCAAAAATGCTAAGAATGTCGCGTTCGCTAGGCAATACTTGTAACTTTCAAGTGCTTTATCTGTCCCTTGAGTCCAGTCTATAAAGGATTTCGTGCTCTTGTTCATGTTGACTTAAAAATTTGTTTAAAGAAGTTTCCATCTCATCTATTTTCTTAACGAACCATCTGTTAAAATCAATAAAGCCTAAAATATAGCAGAGTTTGAACTATTTTCATGACTTCTACTCGGTGTGCTAGTGAAAGAGTTCCTTTAGTTTAAATTACGTAACCGAGATATTAACTCCAAACTGGAATTTCTGAGGCAACCCAAATGTCATCTAGGTTACAAGAGCGAAATTCAAATCTTCTAAGAACTTCGTCCATCAGTCTTTGGAACGACTGTTCAAATGTCATCACGGTAAATTCATGAAGGACAAAAGAGGTTACTACCGTGGTCTTCGGAGTATGCTCCTCCGCAAAGAACGTTGATCTGGTTAAATTCTCTGAGCAGATCTATTTTTAAGAAAATTTGCTTACCAGACAAATTCAACATTTTGTCTTGATTATTTCTTGATTTTTCTCAATTTCCGGGATGACATTTGTGATTGGATGTTCGCGATTCTTCAATATCCTGCCGCCATTTCCACCAGGTGGTCTAGATTCACTGTTGAGACGGTCAAGGTATCCTTGCACGCACTGTGATTTTAAAAGCTTACTTATGACGTCTTGTTCCGCGACTGGAGTTGTCACGATCTTGTTCGTTGAGCGAGGGAGTTGTGAGGGTTTTTGATTTTCCTACTTGGTTTTTTGATACTGGGATAATTCTAGGTTACAGGTGTGTGTGTAAGTGAATGTTTTAATTTGAAGCATTATATTTTTCCACGATGTTGATTTCTAGTTGCAACTTTTGATATCTTCAGTAAAGTTATTGGGCTCTGTTGAAAGACTTTTTTTTTAATTTTTCCAAGGGCACGATATGCCGTTCTGATCCTGAGCCTAATCGCTGTCGTCCTGATTAAGCGAACTTTTACCGGGTCCATACCAGATCACTCATATGTGAAGAAAAGGACTTTTAAATTTTTCAAAAATATATTTATATTTAATGAAATTTTTGTAAATTGGTAGGAAACAATATTTTACACATAGATATGAATTTATTTCAGTATTTTTCACTGTTCAATTGCTTCATAATAACAACGACCATTTCCTATGGCAGATCAGTAAATCCTCTCCAGTAAAAGTTTTCTTACCATTGATTTGTTCCCTTCCGTAGCAAATGCACTGTCAATTTCAATTCTGTTTCAAGACCAGTCAGAGGTGAAAAACGATCAAATAATGTTGTGGTTGCTATTCCAGAGCGTCTTGCCATTTTGAAATGATCCCTTCAGAGCATTCCTGACAGGGAAGATGCTACAGAACTTTTCCTGCTTTTATCAGGAAAAGTAATGTCAGTTGGTTTCACATTCACTATAGCTCACAACTGTCCAAATCTACTGAAAACAAATTAGTTCAGTAATAAAAACAGAATTCTGGGAATTGACGTAAGGATGGATTAGCAGAAACGAACGAACCTAACATGTCTTTCAGATGAGTTTCTTCAAGAGTTTCTACCAGGGTATCCCATAACTTGGAAGTTTGTATCTTAAAAAGTAATCTTCAGCTCAAGGAAGGTGGGACTTTTCATCGATTTGAGATCGGGGCGCAGTTGAAAGCATGATTAAAGTGATTTCTACCTGACCCAGCTTTAGTGTGGACTTGGTTGTTTTCAGCCTTACCCGCAGAAGATTGATAATTTATGGTCTCCCGATTGCATATTCTGCATTGGGAAGAAAGACAACGGTTGTCATATGCTTCACCTTTACATGGATTAAGCAGACTGTGCCTTAACCTTGTTCCAAAATGAGGAAAAGCTCCGTGGAGCTTCATCGATCAGACGCAGAGGTTGGCTATCAAATGGCACCAAGTGGTACATTACGTCAAGCAATCCTAATAACTTAAAATGCATATTTCATCGGTTGGAGGCGTCGAGAACGGTGATATTACTTCTCTATGAATTTTTCTGTTCCTTTCTTTCTCACTATAGAAAGAACTACTGTAAGCCGGAGGCGTTATTAGAGGTAGAATACGGTGGCCTGTTCCAAAGCAATGTGTCAAACGATTCCAGGCCCGGTCCTCTAGTTGACAGAGGAGGTTTTAAGTTTGTAGTCCAGTTTGGTATGTACTATGTAAGTCCGACACTCACGACCTCTAAAAAGAATTCTTTTCTCTACCCAAAAAACCACAAACAATAACTGCTGAGCCGCAGTCACAATCAAGACTTCAGCTTACCTTAAGTTGTCCAGAATGTATATTTTAGGATAAAAACGATGAAAGCCAGGAGATTACGTTACATTTATGCTCCAAGTTGGTCAGAATTATTTCTAACTAAACCATGTTATGACCTTCCACTTTTTGGGCATTTTAATGGCTCAACATCATTGAAATAAAGGATAATACTCTGCTTTTTGATAGAATGATAATTTGTGCACTGTTTATTGTTCATGAAAGTAAGTGCTTCTTCCTGCCTTCTTGCTTCCTACTTCCTGCCTAGAATTTTGTAAGCTTCATTTCATATATTTTGTCTCAATACGAATCCGAAAATGGATTCTGTTGTAATTGGTCAGCTTCACTCACAATTATTGGCCTCGTATAAAATTTGTCAATTTTTTTTCGAGAACCCACTTACACGAGGACGAAGAGTTATCAGTCCCTTGTATCTGAAAATTTTGAAAAAAATCTGAAAATCCAGAGGTTTTCACTGAAAATCGAACAGTGCAAACGAAAGGCAAAGTAGAATTAGGGGACGCCCATCACAGGGCACTGCAATCCCCGCACACGATAAGGCGCGTATCCTGGCTGAAACTTGGTGGCTTGTATAACCACAAAGTACCAGAAGCGTTGACACCAACTATCTTCGGTTATTCCAGATAGCTTTGGGGTGTTGAGACGCATGACTGAAATACTGTTTTAGTTCATACGGGTGTTGGTTGAGAACATTGTCTATTGACATTGTCATCCTCAGTTAAGGCTTCATGGTGACAGGTACTCACGTTAAACATTAAGATTTATATCTCAGGAAGGATGAAATTAGTTAGTGAAAGTATGCGGGAGTACTGAACTTTTAATAAGGAAGTAGACCATCATGCTAAGCGGTAACAGTGCCTTTTTCAATATCGATCATCAGCAGGCTCACCGAATGCTCTGTACTCAGTAAACGATGATCTGTTGGGGTGGTGGTCTTTTGAGTAGCCAAACGTGAAACGAAACTGAAAATTAAGGACAATTTTATAATTTCCCACCTTATGGGTTTTCCGTCGGAAGATTAGCTTCCAAGAAAGATTTCTGAGGCACAGGCTATAAGCTTATTAGTTTATTATTTTAGGGATCTTACAAATCTTTACCTGTCCAGGATTGGTATACCAGTATTGGTATTACGCTGGGATATTTTCAAAAATTTTTAAAAGTGATACTTGCCGATGGGCTTTAAATATGAAACTGATCATGAACATAATTTTTCTTTTGGAGGAGTTTTTCATAGCTTTATTTGGGGTTTCGTTGAGTCCGGTAGCCTTACCAATTTCAAGGTTCTTAATTTGCTCAATTATTCATTTCGCATTTTTGACAGCTGTTGGAGGAAAATTTGATATAGTTTGCAGTGAGTTAGCTCCGTTGTTCCTGTGGTATTGATGCTAATTCTATGATTGACATTCTAACATTTTTGAAATTTATCAATAGATGACTCTGCTTAATCTCCAGAAGGATGAATTTGTCGTTTTTCAGAGCTAGTGAAAAATCATGATGTTACCATTGCACGATTTGAATGGGACTTTTTTGTGTTAATAAACATAATACTTTTGTGTTAATAATAAACTTGAAAGTGAAAGACATAGAACTATTTTGAAGGGTGAAATGAAATGGGTAGCTTTGCAACTTTATTGTTCCATCAAAAGGATCGAATTTCAAAGCTATTGAATGGAATCAGAAGGTTTGCGTTTTAAAATTCAAAGAATCTAATGAAGATCATAGGATGAAAACTGTCGTCAGAGGCTGAGTGTTGTTTGAAGATTACTAGGGAGCTCCGGTTATAAGGCCTTATATCTGGTGTACGACCATTTTGGAGTTCCTTCCCTGTCCTCGATTTTTGTTTACTAGAGCTTTGAGGCTGATACGTCTTAACATTCTATAATATTCAATTTCTTTGAGAGTTTCTCTGAAGTGAGTTGCAATTCTTTTAACGTTCGTTCATACTGCCGAAAGAAACACAGAAACCAGTCTGTTTTTTTTCAAAATTAAGGACAAACATTTCCTTTTTCAAACTGACCAGCTTTAGAGGAAGAGGGAGTAGCAGTAGCGTTGCGGACTTAAACTCAAATTAAATATACCATTCCAGATTTTGGTTGAACTGTATTTTTCGCGTTACCCTGTAGTCTTTTGTAAGGAAACTTTATGCTAATTAAATGACATCCAAAATGAGAGTATACAGAATAAATTCGTTTTGCAGCAGCATGTTCTAAAAATAAAACCGTTTTTACCAATGGAAAGGATTCGAGTCATTACTCGTCCAATGCAAAATCTGTTGCAGTAATCTAAGACGATGGTAGTTTGTAAGGATAATCATGAAATGTGAATCCAACTCAACGAAGTAAACTAAATGTTTCACTCCCAGTTCAACTTCCCTTTAACAAACATATCCTCTCTATTTTCACTAAATTCAGTCCCATTTAAAATCAATCCAACTAAATCCAGCCCCAACACCTTATATATCCTTCCTTTTAACCCTGCTGTGTCTCACACCATCAAGCGCAACTTTATTCAATGTAACGTTTAATGAAATTTGCAAATTTAATTAACCAGAAAACAAAATGAAATCAAATTGAAAATAATTAACAAAAAAATTTATTCATTCACTCTACCCCGAATAAATTTCGAATAAATATTTTTCGGCAAACAATTAGTAATGGGACTATTGTATGTGAACAAGCAAACCATGTTGGAATTGACGAAGCTTGAAGAGAAACGACACAATTGATATCATTGATAGTGTTGGTGATGAGGATGGTGATACTCTCATTGATACTGATGGTGGTAAGTCGGAATTACTGTTGGAAATAAATGATAGCAACAAATCGAAATTATCCATGCGATTTTCGTCCAATCCATATCCCGATTTTCGTTATATTTTAAGTATCATCATCGGCATCATCATCATATTTGGTCATTTAAAATTCTTTTATTGACATTGTCCCCATGCTGTGTGTGAAAATTCATTAAAAATGTGTCGTTTATGTAAAATCAACAATAAATTATATTTGCGAAACAGGTTAACAGTTGTGGGTAGTATTCATTATCCCTCAAAAATAAAAAAAAGGAATGCCCATGGTAAATGGACCATATGTTGCAATTAGGACGAGTGCAATGTAATGATGGTGCATTGCGGCCATAGGCGAGGCTTTTAGAGTTTTGTTTTCCTCTTCATCCTATTTACTATACTCATCCTGTTGGTGAAAAAATATCAGGCAATATTTCACTGTGATAAACCTTGGTGGGTGTAGTAATATAAAGGATGCAATTTGAATAGATTTGTTTGGTTTGCTACCAGACGTTATTCAGTAATATCCTTTGATTTGTTAAAAGCTTATTTAGGATTGGGGTTGCGAGGATGTATGTAATGAGGATAATTTAACCAAGGGTTAACATAGAACAGAATCGTTCAACCAACTTTTTATTGTTATGCCCGTATAATAAACTAATAATAAACTATTATTCAACTTTCAACTGAGATCAAAGTCAATCAGTTTGACATAATCCTTTCGGAACGAAAGATATTGACTCAACAGAAAAAAAACATTGAAAATTATTCTCAGCATCGGTTAGAAATGGTGATAAACGTGGGGATAAATGGGATCAACAGATGTCACGCACATGATTGGAAGTAGAGTCCCACCCACTAGATGAGGGCAAGATGTGTACCGATGTCCACATACAAGACATATGTTACCTGAGCCTTCTGCATCATTGTCATCATCATTCCGGCATAACTCAACCGTGTTCACTTTTGACGACAAAGAACCCAAGAATTCGTCTGCAATTTTCTTCATACTCTTCGCAGCACTGTCCTTTTGTAGCTTGTTTTTCTTTACCAATTTTCCCCTTATTTTTCCCAGGTTTAGCCTCGGTTTTGTTACCTCTTTCATCCATCTGAGTATTTTAAAATGATGAAGTTCATATTGTTGCGTGCTGTTTTTTCACTCCTTGGGTTTTTTTGAAATAAGGATCTGTATCAGGCATCTGGATGAAATTATGGAAACCTAGCGGATTCCTAGATGTCGATAGCATTGCATATTCAAATTGGGCCGATAATACAGTCGCTCGTTCAGGAATTGAGGGAGAAACTGTCGATGTACTTGGAATAGGATTTTCTTGCTCTAGCTCAACAGTAAGAGTGCAGCAGGAGTCCAGTATGAAATAGAGCCGGCAAGATCTTTTAATTCAATCTGGTCTGATTGAAGGGATTCAACTCGCTTATAAGTCTTCATCTAAAAAGCGATTGGGATTTGCAGGCAATATCCCATAGCTATTTCCAGCTCATAACCCTAAATCCTGCCTCGTCCCTTCCCGTGAACACAACCATGTATACAACCATTTTCATTTTCATTCTAAAAGATTTTTGAGATTGAGATTGATGAGAAATTCGCATTCTCTGCTACATTAACTTTTTAATGGTCCGAAAAGGATACGTCCAATGATTATATGCGGTGTGAAATATAAGGTGGTAAAGATGCGGCTCGCATGAGTGTCTGATACTAAAAAACCGATTCTTCAGTAGAGAGCTTGACACGCTTGAGCCATTCAAGAAAAAGCGCCTCATCGACCTATCAATCAACTGAGCATTTGTGATTAGCTCCTATTGGGCCATCCTTTTCCAAGGTCGGAGTCAACCTCTTTCTGGGTAAGATAAACATTGGTAAAATGTAGCCACCAGTAGCACTCATGACACAGAATATTGTGATATTCTTTTCCATTTCTCAACTTGTTACAGACCCAATCCTCTTATGCCCTTTGGCATTACATATTTTTGTAGGATCTTGGAGAGTAGCAACACTGGTTTTATCGCAGTTGAAGATGTTTTTAGGCAGAAATTTGCAATTTTTCTATGAGTACTCCTAGTAGCTTGTAAGAGCCATCAACTTCCGTTTGATTGAAAGCTGTAACTGAGTTAATGCAAGTAGCATCAGGCTTCCGTAAAGAAATATTATTCTCACCGATAAATCCATCAAACCAAACTTTCCCAGCAGATCTTGACGACGTTTTGAACTTGTATATTAGCTTCAGGCATTCCGCGTATTCGAACGCCGCTTTTTTTGATTTAGTTTACGTTGCAACCGCAGAAGTCATTGGCAACTTTCTTGATCGTATCTGCCAATTTTTTTTTTCATCTCAGTCGTGAAGACAGTGTTACGGCCAAAACGATGTCCCTAAGCTGTTTTTATGTGTCCTTCATTTGAAGATTGAAAATCGGAATGTGCATTAACGGCTTTTCTCAGTGAATAATTATGTTCGTCCATGACCATTCCCACTTTTTAAAGTTTGTACATACCTCATACAGATTCACATATATACTTTGAACAAAATTTCGGATTCTTCAAGCAATAAATACACTGATTCATTGTGGTTAGGTAGCGTGGGTAGATAGAGTCACTCCAATATTATGACGCCAATTGCCTCATGGGCGAAAATAAGAATTTCCCTAAGGAGGATATCGATAATCATCTACAAAAGTTATTTTATCAATCTACATCTTAGTTATGAATATAAATTGTTACCATTCCTAATTCTCACAAGTACAGATAGAGAAATTCAGTAACACATGTTTTCGCTTGGATTTTATCAACTCGTAAAATTACATCAAAATGTTTCGAAAATTTCACACGTCTGTTTCTTTCCAACGCGTTGTACGAACTGAGTGAACGACCGACGGCGCACGGAAATTACATAAAGCTAGCGCGTATTTATGTTGGAATCAGTAACTTGCGTTCATTTTTTGACATTTTGAGGCTATCTACTAACTCTGATTGTCTGCGCTAGTGCCTTCTGTTTGCCGTTAATCTTACATTATTAATCTTACAATTATTAAGCATACTTCCATGCAGGGGGAATGAAATAATCCATTTATGGTTTATCAGGATTCTTAATCAGGTTTTCTCTAATTGGTTAAGCCACCAACTCTAAATTCATGATATACCTATTGGCCTTCGTATTCATGTAAACGGAAACCATTTCAGGATTGGGACCATTAAATTTCCCCAAAATTATTTGAGTAGGTTTTGCATAGATTTATCGCAACGTTTTGGATTGGATCGATTCATCGTTTCTATTTCTGATGGAACGTTTGCTCGATTGGTATAGGCCAGAGAGTTATACTACTTTTTTGCGTCCTGAATCTCTTGAGCCCAATACGAGTTGGTATGAGGTATCTACGAATCGACACACAGAAGCTATTACTATGACTGAATTCTGTGACCTTAGCATGAAGGAGATAGTCTCATCTATGGTTATTGCTTTCGGACGAACAATTAACACATTCATATTTCATGGGTATTTAGGCATCTTAGCCTTGGTGGTTGGATGATCTTACCGTCGCACGAAGGTTGGTTAGGCGCGCCATAAGGCAGTTCCAGTAAAGCTTATTCTTTATTCCAGTTAAGCTTAGCTTAGGGAAAGCTTGTAAACTCTGTCGTAGTGGGAGGAACAGGCATGGTTTCCTTGGTCTTTGATTTGTTTTTGAAAAGGAGACAAAGGCTGTTAACGCTGTGATGGCCTCCTAGACTACGAACTGCCGACCAAATACTTCCCTTGACAAAAAGCACCTAGCATGTAACGTTCAGATTATTTCGATCCAGACTTACTTATTTGTGGCGACAAAAAGAGAGAGAAGATAGCTGATCTTCATCTGAAGAGTAACATTTCCGTTTTTGATTCTTCCTTCCGATCAGTTTGCTATCTTCTTTATAATGACTCGTACATGATGTACTACCTGGTTCAATCTGTCAGCTGATTCAAGCATCTCTTTAGTAATGTCACCTGAACGGAGTTCTTGCACTTTTTCGGCAAAATAAATGTGTTATGCGCCTCATTTTCAAATGAAAATTATCATATTGATCATATGACTGAAAGCAATCATACTCGCCGAATAGTTGGATCAAAAAGCAGTAAGCCTCGCTATCATTTTGACAAGCCTTTGTCCCTGAATAATCCATCCATCACGTAATCCATCTTCTTTTTATGTTAACGTCTCAGATTTGATGACGCCTGATGACGTATCATCGTCGCTTGGTAAGCCAATTCGTTCAATTGGTAGTTGCAACTCATCTAATATATCCCCAATACTTACAATTCTTACTGTAAGGATCCTCCAGTACGACATTAGTTTTCTCTTGGACTAAGTTAAATCCATGCGATGCCACTCGGGTCCGTATCTCCCGCCTATCCCGCCTTTCACAGCCCCTCAGTCGTGATTCCTTTGGCAGCATGAGTCTCCGAAGTTTGCTGTAGGAGACGTTGCATGAGTCGGGATCAAGTGTAGGACCTCGAGATGCACCCGATTAGACACGACTAGACCAGAAATTATTGTTGCGCTAGCTTGGATTCGGCGATCAGACTACGATGATTCAGGTCATTCCTAAGTATTCCTATCAGGTATTCTTGTACTGTGAATATATTTTCAGGAACATCCAGAAAAAAACCTTAATCTTATGGAGTTAAATACGATCCTTATCTCAAACCCAAGTAGGAGATCTACCTATCGACTGTATTCCTGTGTCTGTCAGAGGACAGCTACCAATTCCACAACTGCCTCAATAGTGGGATACCTCACTTGAAAACCGTATTGCCGTGGTTAAAGATCTTTAGCAGCATGGGCCACGTCAATGAGCCTTCTCTTTATGAATTTCCTAAAAACATTCGCGTATTTTGTAAGTGTTGCAAATGACCCGTCAGATCCCTTTTTTAATAACCACGAGTCTTGTCATCTTCATGCTCAGAGAAAATCTTTTGACGCAAGCAGGCATTAAAAATACTGAGTAGCATGTAAGGGCAGCAGATAGAACGACTGCATGGGGTAAGTGGGTCGAGCATTTGGGAGCAATTTATTTCCTACTGTGAGACATCAGAAACCACAACTTGACAGTGTTTTGGTTTGACTTCTTCCTAGCTAATGATCAACATGACAAAGTGGCATACACTTTGAATTGCTAGACAAAATTCCAACTTGCCTGGCTTGTGCAGTCATCTTACTTGTCCCTGCATGCGGAAAAGACGTTCCATTCATTTTTCAACCATATGGAATGGTTGATGGTTCGGTTTCTTGAAAACCTGGTTCGTGATTATGTTTGCATCGCTCAACGTCCACAGGAAAAGCAGCTGAGAGTAGATGGGAGGGTGGGCCGCTTGGGGATCTTTATTAATGTGAAGGAAGCCTTTGACCATTTTTGGCCCAGTTGATCTCATGAGATGTAGCAAGGGTGCAGATGCAGAGAAATTTTCCGGGAAGATTCACTATAGGGTGTCTAATATAGATCCTTGTCATTCTTACCAGCATGCAAATAAGCTGATAACCTTCTGTTCATAATACAGGGTAGATATAGAAAGCAGTAAGAGAATAAAGCAAGGTGATGATTGAGGATTGAGCTGTCAGTTTTGACTGATGAAACGTCGCTGATGTTCGTGGTAGCAGCGATCAGTCCAAGTTGCCTGCCATGGATGCGATATGCAAAAAATTGCGATGTTTATAAGGGTGATCATGAGAATGCAATCCTTTTTTAGAACTATTCACGTTTGCCAACTCAACGGAGGTGAAAGCCATGGAAACATTGCAGCGACGCAAAAAACAAATCTTTCAGACTTGTCACATGGCACTTATTGGCTCATTCCGTGTTACATTCTGTAGCATTGGTTACACAGCATGACAGAGTAAGTGTTATTGTCTAAGACAAAGCGCTAGGGCCCAATTATTTAAAAGCAGAAATTTATTTCTCATTAGTACTTCGAGCAACTTGATATATTTGTTGGTCCTAGTCACCGGATGTCTTGAGCTGATGATACAAAGTTATCTATGGCTTTCTACATAAGTACCAGATGGTTCACTGTTTACAACGAAAGAAAGACAAACACTCGAATCCGGTCAAATTCATTTTTTTGATTTTGTGTTTTGGCCCTCGCAAGAGCCAAGAATTCCTCTTTGAAAACAGGACATTAGTTCAAAAAAGCTGTTTTTTTGAGAAGCAAACATTGCCACGTTGTTCGGAGTTCTGGGGTGATTACTTTAATCCTCCTACCCAATTTTCTATGGGTTTCTTCACCGAGTATATGCCTTATCGCATTGGGACGTCTTAAAGAAGCTTTTTTTCATCATTCAGTACCTCTTCAAAACTGAATAACACAGTGGTATGATACACTTTCGTATTAAGCCTGCCTCGTTTTATGCATACCGGTCAACCTGAAAAATGGAACCCATGAGTGATTGTCTGAAGTAAAGTTTAAACACTTAATAATCCTTAGAAACACGAGAGCGCTCTTTATCAAGAATTCGGAGCGTTTCATTGCTTCAAATTATTCTAATGATGAACGTGTTACTGCAGCATTAATTGATGCTTGAAGAGATTTGGAAGAGGAGGGAGGAAGAAGGATACGGTAAGAGCAGATTGTCCGAAATTTCAAATCATTTCTTTATTTTTTGCAGAATCATCAATCTGAGTCTGTAGGCGCAGAGCCCTAGTTTGAGCTTGCAGTAATGTGTCTAAGATTCCTGGCTAGGTTAGCCAGGAACCGAGAACCTGGGAAGGAGTTTCTAAGACGTCTATGTCTAGGAGTTCCAAACTCGGAATGTAGCTAGTCTTTGCCACTCCACCACAAACAGAATATTGCCTGATACGAGGTCATTCTTCATCTACGTTCAATTCCTTCTTTTAATCTGTCAACCCTCTAATTTCGTTACTCTCAAATTCCTTCAGATCCATCTATCAAAGTCAAATTACATCCTGCCTAATTGTTCCATTGGGGACTAATTAAAAGGGTCGTCAATGATTCTAAGCCATTTCTGGGTTTAAGTAGAGTCTTCATTCTAGTTTTTTGTAAACTGTTGCGGAAACTGTTGATTTCCGGAAAATGTTTAACGTACTGGGAAGAGATGTAACTTCTTGAAAGTTACCCGGCTTGACCCCTTTTTAGTAAAGGTATTCCATAGAACCGGCTTAATCTCCCTTTCAACTTTGGCCAGAGTTTGCAAAGTTATGAACACGTATGGCCTGCTCGAGGGTTATATTTGTGTATTTGCATTTCTTTGGTAGACGATAGTCGTTCTTCTTAGGCACTCCTTAATTATTTGCAGGAGTCTATCATGTCTATAAGAAAAAGCACCGAATCTGTAAAATTTTATCGTTGCTACACGGGACCTGATTTCTTAGACCCTTCAATCTTCTAGGATTATTTCATCTAGTACGGAGCAAATCCATCGTTTCATTCGGTGATTCTCACTTGCACGTTATCCCTTGTTTTGCCTTCTGTTATGCCCTGTCATATGTTTGTAATATAGGTGGCCCTTTCTAGTTGTCATACTTCCCCCAATATTTGCGCTTCTGGTCGTGCTTCCTTCCGATTCTACAACCTCCTTGTGGGCAGAAATTTATTAGACATAAGCATGTCTAATGATAGCTAAGGTAAGAGATTTGCTTCCTGTTTTAACTTTCTTACTTAAGCTACGCTACCTTTCAAAAACGCGAAATTTTGAAAATCAATAGTCAAACAATACAGATTCGCTTGTGTTGCTCCTTTTTAAAGCATCAAAACAAATGCTATAACATAAAACTCAAAATTTAGTTCATTACATTTTTTCACGTTATTCGATGAAATTATTGGCCATCACCCTTGCGAAAATTCTCCAAATTGCTAAAATGCTTAAGGCAAAATCGTCTATGAAGTCGCTGCTCACATTTCACATGCAGGACTTCTCCCATGTTTAGCGTGTAAGAACAAACTTACAATGTGTCCGACATAATTTTTCCCTCGCAAGGAAACAAGCATCCATCGTGTGTATAATAATGGGATTTCCACTTCAGGCGAATCTCTACACTACACTCCACGGTTCAGCTATGACCTGCATCATTTCATTCGTCCTTGTTCAAATGGAGTGGTAAATCCCGGAAAGTAGCACCGGTATACAATCGTGTTATAACACTGCTATGACAACTTTTATGGTCTGATAAATCGTTTTAGTGCACTCTGGTTGAACATTTTTCAAAACATAAATTTTTAAATTAGGTGCTCGTAACAATGGTGGCCGTGGCTCTACAATGTCATCAAGACGAACGAGATTGGTAGCTGTAATAACACCAACGACTAAGCCAACAGCAAGGACAATACAACGAGTATTGTGTGACGCAACTGAAGCTGGCGATGGTATCAAAGTGGAAAAGCCTAAAACCTTTTGGTTGTTAGTCTTTTGCAACAATATTTCGATTGGGGAGGGGAGGTAGGGATACAATGTCTGCTGGTGTTGGTCTTTCTCCTGCAGCAGACGAAAAACGGTATAATGGTGTCTTTCATGTATTTCCCAGTGAAGCATCGAAGATGAATCAAAGGATGTTTTTTATTTATATTTTTAAGAAATATTGTATTTACGAATACCAGAAACAAAATACCTGGAGGGAAATTTCGTTGCGAGTATTCATGACACTTGTCCCCGTAGGGGATTTCGGTATGGTCGTGGTTTATTATGGTTGAATAGACGTGGCTTTTGTGCTGAGTATTCTAAAACGATTATTTGAAAAGGTGAGCGAGAAACTTTCACTCTGCGACACTCAATGGAAGTCAGGTTTTAATTTGAAGGATATGCAGATACATTATAATTTAGTGGGTGTTTGCATGTATCTCTTGGATTTGTACAAAAAAGGCGTATGTTGCCAAGAAAGATAGATTGAAATAGTTCCAGTCATTGATTGAAAAGATGTTAATTATGAAATCGGTCTCTTAAGAACTGGACCTGAAGGCCGACTCCAGTAGTAGTACTTTCCTGCTCTGTTTTTAAACATCTTGAGAAGGATGCATGGAAGAACCTCCAGTCTTCTTATTTGACGGAAGACCCTTTATAAATAGTTTATTTCAAATATTTGCCGGGAAAGAATAACAGTCCAACTTGTCGCTTTTCGAAGAAGCCTTCAATACGCTCGCTGCACTATTTTGAATCGTTTCTGTGCCATAGAAACGGATACTGTAAACAAAAACTAGCGCTTACACCACGAACAAACTCCAAATCTAATGATATGTTACTTCAATTGCAATTGTGGTGACAAGTGTTAGCAACTTTATGTAGATATCCTGCGCTTCGAACAAACTCCTAAACATTTTTTCTCCTTGGTTGATTTTTTCGAATTATTTCGTTAACCAAGAATTTATCTAAAATATCTAAAATTCAAATATCACTTTACTTGTGCTTTTTCTATCTCCATCTGAGAACAGCCACCCAAGAGTGTTATTGCTCAATTAACTCTCTCCATGGTCTAAGTGTAAAACAGCATGAAGAATCTCAGATGGTTGCTGCCAGAAAGAGATAGAAAAAGCAATAGGAAATTTGTTATAATATGGCGCTTTTCCATAAAACCTTCGAGATCGTTATAGAATTCTACTTGTTTTTATTATTAGGTCTTCATCCCGCAGTCTTACATGTGATTACTTTTCTAGACATCTTTGTGACGTTTATCCGGTGCGAGTGGCATGTTTATTTCAACTACCGCAGCTCGTTTACCTTGGTGCACTTTGACTTATCGTAAAGTTCTTACAGCTCGTAGTTGTACTATAGCGTGATCACTAAAGGATACTAAAAATAACTCCCGAACCAACTATATTTGACTCAAACTTTCCAGTTGCATTGCTATTTGTAAACGCTAAACTTGATAAATATAGAACATAATGGCGAAAGTGCGGGAAGATGCGCATTGGCCTTCTCTAGGGTTTGGAAATCATACATAATGGTAACTCACCAATACAATCATCTGGAAAACTATTCGCACATATATCTAAGCTCACAAAGCTCATAAATCTAAAGCTCATAAATCTAAGCTTTATTTACAAGCTCTCTATTTTGCGAAGCTCACCTTATTTGCTTCATTGGGTATTCTTATATCTTTCTTCGTGATGTTTCTCGAAGTGCGAGCACTATTTAGTTGTTATAGTGATCCATACGCAACATTGCGTAGCATTCGAAGGAAATTTGAGCGGTGATTGAATTTTGGGAGTTGTCAAAGGATCTTCTCCGTTCAAAGGTTCTCTCCGGATATCAATGGTGGCGCAAGGCTTCATTCTTGGGCCGAGCCTATGGAATGTCTCGTACGACGAGCTTTTGAGTTTGCAGCTGTCGGAGGAGTCACGTTTGATTCGCTACGCAGACTATGTGGCAGTACTAGTGGCTGGGTGTACTGTCAAACAGGCGCAAGTAAAATTGGGTGCGATAATGTGTCGAGTGAACGAGTCGATGACAGGCCGGGGGTTAGCCTAGCGCTTGAAAAGCCCGAGCTTGTCACACTGACCAAGAAGCTCATCCCTCGTATTATTCGCGTTGTCGTTGGAGAAACAATCATCGAGTCAAAGTTATCAATAAAATACCTTGGCTTGACAGCTGATAAAGATGCTGCAGGAGTATCAGCTCTCAGTCGCCTTATGGCCAACACGGGACGACCAACCTTGAGTACGAGATGGCTACTTATGAGTGCAATGGAGTCAGTGCTATTGTACGGTTCCGAAGTCTGGGCTGCCGCTTTTAGCAAGGAGTCGTACCGAAGGCGTCTCGCACAGGTACAGAAGTGAGGAGCTTTGCCGATTCCAGCTGCATATCGCACTGTCTCTGATCCAGCAGTGCTGGTTATCTCGACGGTGTTCCTTGGTATGCTACTTGCAGCAGAACGAAAGCGAGTGTACTTACGTAGGGGGGATTCGGCGAGAGAAGCCGTCAGGCGAGAGGAAAGGAGAAGGGGCCTAACTTTGTGGCAGCAATTATGGCTAAGCAAGTGGGTCTCATCAGCGACTTGGAGGCGTGGTCCTGAAGAACGTATGGTGAGACTGATTATTATCTGACGTAACTGCTCTGTGGGCACGGGTATTTTCAGTCTTACCGGTGTAAGATGAGAGAATCACCGTACCCAGCTTGCTTGTTCTGCGCGTGGTGACAGATGACGCCTGCAACACGTTCTTTGCGTGCGGAGGGTGAGCAAGACTCCATTCACATCTCTCGGAGAAAATAGGCCACTCTCCAGAAAACGTAACGGAGAAAATTATGGAGTCAATAGACAATTGGAACTGCGCGTCACATTACCTTCGGACGGTTCTTCTTATGAAGAAGGGCATCACGGATCGCTTGACGGCGCAGAGTGAAAGGGAATCTCTCTGACAGCAATCCTCTTCCATCCCATCCATCCATGCTGAAAAAGAGATTTCTCTTAACCAGACGGCTAGGCGACGATTAATGAAGCCTAGTCCGAAGTAATGTGACAAACAGTTCCAAACAAGTGTTTAGTCGATGGTCCGGTTGCTATCGGGTGTGCACTCAGCGCATGAATAGCCTTCACCTCCCAACCATAAACAAAATTTTTCTCCGTTGAAGGGGGAGTTTATGAAGAAGGAAACAGAAGAAAAGTTAAAAATAATGGAGGAAAATTGTGGCAAAGATTAATCTCCTTGTTACACCAAAAGTTCCACTTCATTTTCTTTGCTTTCGAAAAATCAGCATTTAGTTTTATTTTTTGGGAAACGTTCATGTACATTATAATGTCTTCCGTTGTTTGTTCGAGTTTGTTTCAAAATTTCCATCAACATTACTTACTAGAACAAAACATAAGAACTCCTCCTCGAAGCCCAACAGCATTAGGACCTTAGGACTATATCACACCTAGACAAACAGCAGACCTTGGGAACTTTATGATATGGAAGTGAGAAATGCAGTAGGAAAGCCCAATTTCCGACAGGAACTATGCTTCAATGGGCTCTTTCAAAAGTGTTGAACAATCCCATTTAAACTTCTAATGATAAAACGAGAGCTCAAATAAGGCAGCATAAGGGCAGCTAAAAGCTGTAAGACTGGTCATTTTCAGCCTGACCGGCTGTCCTACGAAAACACACAAAAGCGACCACCGAAACCTGCAATCGCTAGGAGCTAAAAAAGTGATATACGCAAAAGATCAACGCAATTATGAAGAGGCCAAAAATATGAGGCAAACCTTAAAAACACTAACAAAAGTAACAAAATAAGCATCGCAGAGCCCAAAGACCTTGCCGAAAGGAGACATCACTTTCATTGCAGATGGTCAAAAAAGAAAATCAACTGAAAGAAATGAACTCAAATCCAATTAGCTTGGAAAACCCTCCACTCGCTGGGAAAGGAAGAAAGAACTCCTGAACCTGGAAAACTTTCGATTCGAACATTTAGACAAGGCAAAGATTTCCCGAAGCAATTAAAAAAAGAAAAGGGAAGCTGGGAAGAAAGGGAAGGAAAAAGCCAGATTTCACGAAAAGAAACTTCACACGAGACCCAAAGTAGGAGCAGACTGCAAGAGCTGGCCCGAAGTCAGAAAGGTCAGTGGTCCACTGCGCAACAACACATTGCTTATAAAACCAGCGGACGGATAATCGTACACCAACATCAGGAAAAACGTCAAACCTAGGGAATATGACCCAAACATCAAAACACTAAGAGACATGAAAGGCGGCAGGGAGCTCGTCTGAGTTCGGAGGAAAAAAAACGAAAAGTCGAGCTTTCATGAACGCAGTAAAGTGCTCCGGCAAAAAAAGGTTTCAAGGATAAAATTAATGTTTATCCTAGAAATCAGAGATATTTCGAGGGGAATCAGAGATGTTGCCAACTGCATGTGCAAGATATAAGGTAGGAATACATTAGAGATTCTGCAGGATATTAGTACCTTCAGGGTGGAACAAACACAATTGAAGAATAGAATTTGTTGTTAGGTCCCACAGCGAAGCTTTCACGAACGCAGCGTTCGACAATCGTTTCGACAATAATATCAATGTCTCCCTTATGCCGTGGAAATCAGAGATATTGCCTATTGCGTGGGCACTAATGTTGGAGAAGCAATCAGACAGATTTTGTAGGATATTAGGCCCTCCATGGTGGAACCGCAAAATAAAATAAGTCGATTTTAGATATCCCAGAATAGACAGAAAAACAACTCTTGGCCATGGAAAATACTTAAATCGGTCGCGTTGTCTCCAAAATCCGTCGCAGGATCACTCCTAGCAAATGCTATAAATGCATTATTATTAAGCATATGTCGATAAGTAAAAAAGGTTCTGACCGGGTTGGTGCTGTAAATTTGGAGTCCTCAGACACAATCGCCACAATAATGGAGGTAATAACATTCAGAAAGCGGAAGCTCAAAACCAGCGTTCAAGATGATTAATCCTTCTCATAACACTGGATGTGAGAAACGCTTTCAACTTCGCAGGATTGGTTAATGTCATTGGTACTTTTGAACACACCTTCGAAATATCAGAATATCTGATGATGATTTGCTTACCTAAAGGACCGCTGGGTGCTGAATGACATAGTTGAAGGATGTCGAATCAAAGAAGAGACATCGGAAATTGCGAAAGGTTCCATTCTAAGCCCTGGTCTATGGAACACCGCATCCTAGGTCCTGAAGGCCTAGATGACTTGGTGTCATAATCACTTGACCCTCGGTTGGGCATATGAAACTCAAACAAGGCAGTATGGTACGACAAGTAGATCGTTACGTGTCTAGCCAGGACGGGTCAGCCTAGCACTAGAGAAAAACGGAAGTGATTGTTCTACTACTGTAGAGTCCAAGAACGCAAACATGTACTTGGGCCTGATAAATATTCTTACAAATAAGGCTATAACAAAAGTGTCAGCGCTCCATTTGTTCATGGCAACCATACTACTGTGGGCAACACAAAGTAAGACATTTTTCGTAATTTTAAAATACTTTATTTATTCTTCCAAATATATTCCGTCTCCCTCAAAGTCATCCCCCTCCCCTCCGGCCCCAATACACTTATACCAACGTTTTTTTCCAATCCTCGAAACAGTTGTTAAAGTCAATTTCCGAAATAGCCTTCAATGCTCCTAGCTATTCACGTTTAATGTCTTCAATAAACTCAAAACGGTTTCCCCGGAGCGGTCGTTTTAGTTTTCTGAACAGCCAGAACGGGTGATTGTGGAACGATTTTTGTTGAATTTTTGGCGGAAAACTCACGAAGAATTAATGCAGTATGTCACGGTGCATTATCGTGGCGCAAAAACCAAGAGTTGTCGGCCCATAATTCCGTCCTCTTTTTACAAAAGCTTCGCGCAAATGACGCATAAAACTCAAAAAGTATTCCTTGTTGACAGTTTGACCGTTCGGAAGGAGTCGAATGTGCACCACAACTTGATAATCGCAGAAAACAGTCAACATTACCTTGATTTTTGACTTGCGTTGACGTTGTTTTTTGGGGTTCGGCTCACCTTTGGCACGATAATCGGCAGATTGATCGTATGTTTGCGGGTCGTTAGCATAGATTCAAGACTCATCGCCAGCTATAATACGTTTCATGACATCCTGACCGTAAAAAAGCATTGTTTCACAGACGTCAACGCGACGCTGTTTGTTAAAAAAAATTGAGTGATTTCGGAACCAATCGGGCTTTCACTTTTCTTAGGCCCAAATGATCTTTTAAAATGGTTTTCACTGATCCTTCCCTATATTCCAATGGTGTCAGTAAGGTCTCAGACTGTTAGTCGTCGATTTCCGAGCACTTGATTTTGCTAACGTGTTGATCATCAGTTGATGTTGATGGCCGTCCCGGACGTGGTTTGTCGTCAACACGTTCTCGACCCTCTTTGAACAATTTGTACCAAACAAAAACATTTGCTCGCGACATACAATCATCACCAAAAGCTTGCAACATTCTGAACGTTTTGGCACCAGAAATTCGTTCCGCACACAAAATTTGATGGCACTTCTTTGTTGAATAATTTCACTCATTGTAAAAATCGCCGAATGCACTTTTTGTACTTCAGGAGACAAGCGTATACTAAATACTAATGATTATTTTGATGTGACATTTGGCACAAATGTCACTGACATGCATACCAATCTAAAAAAAATATTTCGGCGAATGGGTTATGCGCAAAATTTGAATTAAAAAAGTCTGACTATTTTTTGCACACAGTAGTAGTAGTAAAGCAAAAGACCTATCTTGAGTGGGATGAACAGGAGAGGGAGGTTATCGCAGAACAGAAGAAGCAATGGTAGAACGATTTTGAAAATGAGGCGATAACCATGCAAGGGCAAGGCTCAGTCGAGGAGACGGTGAGACCAATTACTTGTTGACTCAGCTGCTAAACGGGCCTGAGTATATCCTGTCATTCTTATACAGGATTGGGAAGATGCAAACCGCTGATTGCTTGTTCTGTCAAGGGAGCGTAGAAAACGCCTGCCGCACTTTCTTGAAGTGATGAGCGTAGAAAACGCCTGCCGCACTTTCTTGAAGTGCAGATGGAGTGATCCTCTGAGGTAATGGTCAGGTATGGTGCTTGTGATGATATCACCAATGATATCACTGCGTGGTATGTTATGCTTGGGCTATTTACAGGCATAAGAAAGGACCTTAAAGGGAACGGCGCAGAGGGAAGACAACTGGCTTTTACTGTACCCTTTATCTCCTTCGCTCCCTCCGATTTAGAAAACCTACGGGGCAAACTGGTGAGAAAATGGAGACTTTACCCGAAATAATGTCACAAACATTTCCAGCATGGGTTTTCACGATGACAGGGGAGGTAATGTATTTAGTTTGTTGAACAAGTTGATGATGACCTGTTTTTATACCCTTTTATAAGCTCAACTAACCATGTTTCGTCGATTCATTGCAAATTCGAAAAATTTTAAAACACGTCTAGTTATTTTTTCAAAGCTGGATTCATAAATGCTTCTACGAACGTAGTGCATCTTCATTCCAATCTCCCATGCACAAACAAACTGGAATCGATCCCTGTAGCGTTTTATTCCGATAAGAAAAATAACGAATGATATACAAACCATTGTTTTGATACTATAAACACCTACTCAATGGTGGTTCCGCGCTATTTCTTTTGTAAGTGATACCATTTAAAACGTCACCTAACAACCCTCTGGAGTCATATACAATATTTTGTACCAGCATAAAATCTGTCGGTGGATCTGCTCACAATATCTGCAATTTAATCTTAATTGTTAACGTTATGACCTTAACGAAGTGAATTATAGGTCTCATAAAGTTCTAGGAAAATCTCATAATGAGAGATGAAAATCGCGACGAAAATTTTCACTTTTGTAATTTCCCGCTACAGTATAATATCTATATGTGTACATGTAGTGATTCATACTATTTACGGTTGAATTAATTGTAGCATTGATGTATGTGTGTAAATTTTAGGTCCTGGCTAATGTATATGTAATTTAAACATGGATAGATAATTAGGAGAAATTGCTTATATGGTCAATTAAGATTATGGAAGATGATAAATCAAATTTTATCTAATGGGAATCATTTTATTGTCCTTGAAATTAATGGTTATTTTGGTGGATGAGTTCAGTTATTGTTATGAGAATTTCGGGGACATTTGTTTTATGTAATTAATTGAAAGACGTTCGTTTACTAAACGTTATAATTTTATTTGTTGGAATGATAAGTGACAACTTGATGCCATTAATCTAGGACATAAATGATTTGTGACAAGGAAAATCCATTAATCCTTTGGGGAATTAACGTTTACAAGTGAAAGAAACATTAATAATTTTGGTCATTGTTGAATCTGTGCTGTTTGGTTTTTTGTCACACAGTTTTGTGGACATATTTTCAAATTATGTTTGGTTTTACTGGATTGTCAAAAATTTTGACATGCTTGAATATAAAAATACTTGAGTTTTTCAACATTTCTCGTATCACTAAATGTACACGCATCATTCAATAAGGACTCAAAATTACATGCATTGAAGTAAGTCCTGAAGCAGAGAAGGCACAGAGATCCACCCAATGGTCTTTAAAAATTAGATAAAATTCTAAACAAAATTTATTTCTAGATCGATTTCTAATCAAATATTCATCCCCTGCAATTTCAACATATTCGCCACATCCTTTCACATTCAAAATCTGTGAGACTGGGACAGCTTTCATTTATTTAACTTTCTGAAATCGTCTTCTTTGAAAGTTTTTCTTGAAATTTTTAAATAGAAATTAGAAGTTTAGCCTACATTTTAGGAAAAACCGCTGATCTTGCCTAAGTTTTGTTTGCTCTCTGCTTTACAGTATGCAACGCGTGAACTGGAGGAAGGAGACGGTAACTTTGCAGAAAAAGAGACGCTCTGCAAAACGATTTCCTTATCAGGTTCCCCTCTTCTGAAGTTGACTTTGAGCGTTCCATCCTAAGAATTTATTGGCAGTTTTGGCCTTTTTAGCATCTACACTATTGGAAATTTTTTGAAATTCTGAATTATATTGTGGGGACCAGCTTCAGCTAACCAATGTCAGAAAACTCCAATGACATTAGACATCTAAGATGCGCTAATTTTATTCGGGTGCACATGGTTTTGTTCTGCCTCATTAAGGCTCATAAGTTAACTATTGTGACATCGGCCACCAACTCTAAAGAGCAAAACGTGGCAATGGTAGACACCCTTGAGACAGACGGAGCGTAATGTATAGCCAAGGAAAAGGACACGTTTCTTCGAATTGCAAGGTTACGGATCGAAGCAACCTGTGCTGTAGTAACGATATTCCCGGCCTGAAGACGAAAGAGTGCACAATTATAGCAAGTTGCATTTTAGGCTAACCCAAAAGCCTGTAGCCTGAAGATCTGGCTTCCTAGGAGTTGAAAGTTTCAAGCGTATAAAAAGGCACTTAGCCAGAGAAAACCTACAACGTAGCGCAACCTCACAGAACTTTCTTGACCAGCTTGCGTAAGAGAAAGAAGCGGACCTGCTTTTGATTCCTGAACAGCATTGCAACAGGGAGGAGGGTGGATAGTATCGGTATCGATCTGGCACGGCCGTCATCTTGGTGTGAGACAAAATTCTGAAAAGAAGCATTCTGCTTTCAGTTCGGAGCTCCATCAACAAGGATGCTGTTGTGCTGACCAAGTCTATCGAATTAGACAATGTCATCTTCCATAGCAAACTCGATGAACTCGAGGACGCTGCTGCAAGCCTTGTTTGCTCTGACTCCAATACCAAGGCGATTAAATTGGGAATGGCTAAATCAGACACCAGATGGAAACGAGTCCTTACAATGACGCTAGGGCTGGACTTGCAGCTAGGACTGACACTCGGAATATACGAGCGTGTTTATCAGGAAAAATGGAAACATTGCCAAAATGGATGTCGATATGGTTTGGTTTGAAACCATAACGTTCCCACGACGGAACGACTTGCATGCTGATAGGGATCAAGATGAGGCACACTGCTGACATAAATGTTGCCTAGAAATCTCCTCAGCAGGTTGATCGATGAAAGCAAGGCTTGCTGCTGGTAAAACCTACTTGAAGAAATGTCCAGAGAGAGAAACAGATAGACAGCACCCACAGAGACTTGTGGAGCTTGGTTTCAAAGCTTCTCACGAGGATGCTTGGAGCCTCACGAATAACCTGTGTGCTTTTGACGAAAAAATTGGCGGGGGTTTTCGAGTTTTTATGCTGTGCATCCTATTCATTTCGATACTTCATGCCAGGAATTTTCAGGTATGTATCCGTTTTTCAATACGAACGACCAAGTGCTGCAGACGATGAAAATGAAAAAGGCCACGATTCCCGCATTCAGTGGGATTGATATATCTTTTGTACCAACTTTTTCCTGACATGTGAGTCAGCAACGTGCAGTAGTATCTGTTTCGAAAACGCGGGAAGGAAACGTGGCTTGTGCTGATCAACAAGGAAAAGGAGAATCCTGAGTTACAATATCCTCAGCAGAACGGCTTTAAGGCTGGACTATCCATGATTACCGCAATTATAGAAGTGGTGCATGTGGTCCAGCGGGCAAAAGCTCAAAATTACCATTCGAGGCAAATGTCCTGCAATTTTGCTATGTAGATTTATATTCTCGGTACTCTGGAATTTTTTTAGAGTAGCAACGAATCGAATGCTGAGAGGCTATCTCAAAAACCGATTACTCTTCTATGACACATTGGAGGTCAGCGAAGAATGGACGTGACATCATGGTCCCGGTGCAAGGCTCCATTCTTAGTTTAGACATCTGAAATGTCTCGTATGACGTGCTTATGATGTTTCAACGACTATACGAGCCGCGCTTGATGGGCTTTGCTATTGGGCGCACCATCACACAGTACAACTTAAACAAGTATAATCTAGTGAGCATGTTAATGCGCGACCGTAGGTGACCGCTGGAAAAAGCCCATGTCGCCACACTGACCAAGTGTTACTATTGCCATCTTTGGTGGATAACCATCGAGTCGAAGGAATAAATGAAATATCTTGGCTTAATGATTGGCTCGAAGATGTACTTCTTGAGAAAAGACCGGTCGTCAGCGGACAAGGCTGTTGCAGGAGTGTCAGCTCTCAGTGGGGGACCCACCTCGAGTCAAAGACAGCTAGTTCTCTCGTACGGCTGCGAAATCTTTAAGTCAGGTGTCGTATCGAGGTAGTTTTGCACAGGTATGTAGACAGGGAGTATGTAGGTAGGAAACATGTACGTAGGGAGCTTTGTCGGTAGCACAAGCATACCGTTCTGTCTCTGAGCCAGCATTTCTGGATATCGTTAAACTGATCTCCATAGTACTATTGCTGAAATGCGAAGGTGACTCGTCAGTTACCTAGAGCCGTGGTTACCCAAGAAATCATGGTGAGACTGATTACTACCTGACCCAAATACTCGGTGTGCTCAATCGTACCTAAGTCTTACCTGCATAAGATCGGAAAATCACGCTCCTCTGATTGCTTGTTTTGCCCGGGACTAAAAATGACGCCTACCACACTTTCTTCGCATGTGAAAGATGCACTGACCACTGTTTACACTTCTCCGAGAGAAAAGGCATGCTTTCCGCAAAGTTCATGAGACAGATGTAGACATCCAAAGTCACTTGCAATTGCGTGTCACATAACGTGCAGGCAGCTCTTCTTATGAAGACAGGTATCATGGATCGCTTGTCAGTGCTGATGGAAGGGGAGTCTCACTCTCAATAAGCCCCCTCCCTTTTTGCTTTTCTAGCACTTCCTTCTTCTACTTTCCTTTGTGTTGGAGAAGAGATTCACATAATCTGAAGGTGACCCTAGGCGTAGGAACACGAGGTCTAGCCCGAAGCAATGTGTCAAATGATTCCAAGTTACGTTTTCAGGTTGACAGGGGAGGTGTTTAGTGAGATGTCCTAAAGCATTGCGCGTCTGGGGGTACCACACTCAGGGCGTAAACAGCCTTCACCTCGTCACCACAAAACAAGCCCCCTCCATGCCAACTCTCATGTTGAAAGTGGGATTTTTCTAACCTAAAGCCGCCGCTAGGTAAAGTTAATGAGGTTCCAGGTTAGGTTTGCATCGTGACAGGCGAGTTTAGTAGTAAGTTGTCCGATTGCCAATTAGAATCTAACACTCTAACAACCAATTTATAATTGGTTTGCAGACTGAATATCAATATGATGAACGGTTAAATTTATTCATTTCATCATTGCACTGTATCTTTTCCTCTTATACCTTTAGTAAACATCTTGAATATTCGTGGACATATAATTCACGCGATAAAATTGGAAACAAACAAATGTCGGAGTCAGAAGTGGGCTGTCATGGTAATCATAAAAAGAAACATTGTACAAAATTGAAAAGTTTAAAATTAAACATGAATACATAAAATTACACGTCATAGAGGATATGAGCAACTCGATAATTGTTTACACTGAGAATTCATGTTATCCTAGAGGTTCTATGCAATTGTAACAGACATAACTGTAAAATAAATGTTGAACAAGGACATGCAGTTTTTTTTCTACGTACAGTCAGGGACAAAATTCTCCATACACCCTCAAAATTTCATAAATTTACTAAAAAATAAAAATATATATAAAATATTTGTATGCAGCTTCACTACAAATGTATTTTTGTCAACAATAAGTTAAAAAAAACCAAAATTTCTTAAGTTACAAGTGTAAAAATAACAAAATGAAACAAATTTTGTTGGGAGAAAAGTGTTCATACATTCATCATATAGTGTACTCTGGTCTTCATAGCATTGTTAAGCTGTTGTTTTTCTTGGAAGAACCGTTGCATTTCCCATGAAATGCGTTAGTACGATCTAATGACTAGTTCGTTTCAATAATCTGTGAGCATAGGAAGTGAAAAATGAGCAAGCGTAAGGAAGTAAGTGTTGAAATAAAAAATTTAATTATTACTGAGCATAGAAATGGAAAATCATACCGCGCAATTGGAGCTTTACTTAATTTATCCCATGCCACTGTCCAATATATTGTTCAAAAGCATAAAAACACAGGATCAGTGGAAAATAAGCCAAGAAATGGACGACCAAAGAAACTTTCCAGGCGGGATATCAGCATGATCTTAAAAGAGGTGAACGAAAACCCAAGGGTATCCGGTCGGCAACTGGCGGAACATGTCGCTAATACGTCGAATAAGTGTGTTCACCCTAAAACCATCCGAAGAATGATACGTTCCGATGGATATGCAAGTAGAGTTCCTCGTAAAAAACCGCTAATATCTGAAAAGAATAGGCAGCTTCGACTTGAATTTGCAAAGCGATATTTAGCAAAGGATCTAGAGTTCTGGAAAATTGTCTTATTTACTGATGAAAGCAAGTTCAACTTGTTCGGTAATTATGGCAAAGGAAGAATCTGGCGAAAAAAGGGAACAGCATTGCAACTGAAGAATTTGATACAAACAGTAAAACACGGCAGTGGCAATGTGATGGTGTGGGGTGGAATTGCAGCTGGTGGGGTTGGCCGATTGGTCTTTATAGATGGTATTATGGACCAATACTATTATAAAAGACTTTTAGATGAAAACTTGTAACCTTCCGTGGACAATTTGGGTCTTGGCCAGCATTGGATATTCCAACAGGACAACGATCCTAAACATACTGCACGCTATGTAAAGAACTGGTTGCTTTATTATGCACCAAGGCAGCTGTTTTCTCCTCCTCAATCGCCAGATTTAAGCCCCATTGAACATATTTGGGAACTTATGAAAACTTATCTCGAAAATTCACACCAGGAGCAAGATATCACTCAAAACTGCGCTTCAACAAGCCTGGGAAGAAATAACTCCGGAAGTCACTAAAAAAATTTGGTGGAATCAATGCCAAGACGGTTGCAGGCTGTCATTGATGCAAACGGTGGCCAAACAAAATATTGATATATAAAATTATATAAATAATGTGGAATTTTCACTTAAATTACTTAATGTATGAACACTTTTGTCCCTACTGAATTTGTTTTTTTTTGTGTTCTTACAGTTATAAGTTGATTAATGTAATTTTTAAAAAAATTTCTGTTAATAAAGGTACATTTGCAGGAATGATGCATATAAAATTCTCAAATAGATGTGCATTTTCTACGAAATTTATGAAATTTTGAGGGTGTATGGAGAGTTTTGTCCCCAACTGTATGTTAATTTCTCTTAGTAAGAGAAAAGTATACATTGCAACATGGGAATATTTGTTATTGATTATGGCGGATATACCCGTGGCCATTAATTGGAGGCTTATTTAAAAAGGAGGAGGACTGAAAGGGGGCTCTGTTGATTCACCATTATGCTGTTTAACCTATACAGCCTTCCAATCGAACTGAAACTTGTGGGAAACATATTGAAAAATGGACTCCATGGATCTGAAGAATTTGATTGCGCTTGAAAATATACATAATATAAAATTCAACTTAGCAGGGACCGATGTGTTGTTTTTCGACACAATGGAATCTTTTGAACAGAGCCTAAGATAATATTGTTAGATTTCAAAAGATACCAAATATCTGACGTAAATCCGGCAGAGTAAAGTATAGATAAGGATTGATCAGTCCTCAAGTTACAAGCCCCGAACTTTGAGAAAATTTTAAAAACAATTACTAATGGACCAAATTGCATAGAACATTTGATTGGAGCACAAAAACCCAAAATAGTAATAGAAATTTCTGAAAGCAAACTTCGTTAAGCTGAAAAACGAGCTAGGACATTTGGCGAACGTAAGAAGAAGAAAAATATAAGTAGGTTGGATTCAGGGCATCATAAAATTAGTGTTCAGTAAGAATTTTATGTAGTTCTTCAGCACTATTTACTTCTTCAGTACATAAACAATGTACATAAACACATCGTAGTTATTGTTGCAAACGACGTCTTGTCATCATTTTTTGAAAATATTGGCATGAGGTCTATTGCTAGAGTTATGACTAAGCAAATTACGAATTGATGGTGTGTTATATTGAGCTTGCAACAAACAGAATCCAAAAATCTTTCGTATTAGTCTCCTTGAACTCTACTTTTGCGAATTTCTTAAAGTGGATCCCTTACATTCATATAAATGTTTATCGTATTTGCTTGTTCGTGATTATCTGCATGTCAAAGATTTTATCAAAAATAGTTCCTGGACTTGAACGTGAATTGAATTGCAGCTTTATTCCACATTCATTTCGACTGAAGTCCGATTCTCTAATTGTGGGTGTGTCCTATTGTCTTTGAGTTTCATGGTAATTATTATGCCGAGAATTATTGCTCGTTATTTCACTATTGTAAGTATCAACTATACGAATTATCCATCGCCGATGAGAAACAAAGTCATTTTCGCTTTCTTTAAGTTTATCACTATCTGAAGCAGAAAGCGTTTGACTTTTACAGTAATTTTCCGGCCAAAATCTCTCTCTTCCGCGACGTTCATAAGGCCAAATATGATACTTCAAAAAACGAAAACAATAAATTATGAGTATACAAGTTTTGTAAGAATTTGTGAAGTGTTCACAATAAAACATAAAAAGCGACTGAAGCAAAATGCGTATGGCTGAAAACGATGTACAGCTAATTTGAAAATATAAAAGTACAGTAAATATTCCAAGCAAAATCATCGAGGCTTCCAAAATATTTATGTAAAGAAAATTTACAGTTTCTATACCTTAATTGGGAATTGTCCCGGTTTGCGTGATATATGCAATAAAGTGACAGTTAATGTAAAGATAAACGTTTATTTTGTAAGGACATTTGATATAAATACGATTTTAGGTGGTTTTATATTTTTAGAATTGATGTGAAGCCATTGACGTTTCAGATGCATTACACCTGGGCAAGGTGTAATGCATCTGAACATCCTTGTACATTCATAATTCAATGTGCAAGGCCCAACAGCAGTTATTATTTCAGAGAAAAATTTGGAAGAGAGAAATGACACAGCGCATTGTCATGGTGAAGAAGGAAGCCATTGGCCCATTTTTCTGGCCGCTTTCTTCGTATGTCGTTTCGCAAACGTTGCAGTAAGCCCTTATAAAACTCAGAGTTTACAGTTGTACCTCTTGGAACGAACTCTGATCGTACTACGCTCTCACTATCGCAGAAAACAATGAGCATGACCTTGATGTTGGATTTTGACGTGCCTTTTTAGGGCGAGGAGATCCACTGGTTTTCCATCGGGAACTCTGCATTTTGATCTCAACGCCATAGACCCAACTTTCATCTCCAGCTGCAATTTCGGCCATAAGCCCGGATCTGAATGAAGACGATCCATCAACTCCGATCATCAACACACGAAATCCATGTTGCGCGACAAACACGATAAACTCAACCTTACTTTAGCGGCTCTGGCAGCTGACTGACAAGTTCGAACGTGTTACAACTTGTCCCTGCCTGTCTCAGCTGATCACGCTACTGAACAAATTACAGCATATGGATGTAGCGTCAGTAGTTGCCGATATAAAAATTCATTCTCCGTATTTTTTGATCACACCTCGTATTTAACCTCCATGATTACGATCTCAATAATAAAACTAACTGTGCCTTATCTCTAAATTCCATCCTTTTTATATACTAGTCTTCATGACATCTTCTTTCACACATTTCAGTATATTCACATGTACTGGGTCATCGCCATAGAGACATCTAAAAGATAATTAAGAATGATCGTTTTAATGCTTTATTCCATTTTATCCTTTTTTGAATCTTATATCATGATGTTTTCAGAATTATCTGTAATTATCGTGTACTTACAAAGTATCTCCAACATTTCTGGAACATCACTTGGGTTTTGGGAGAAGATAATATAGAAACCGCAAAAAAGATTTTGAAGAGGTTACTTTACTGTTTTATTGTATTTTGTTCATTTCTGAATCTCATGCTATAGATGCAATATGTTGTACCATATCAGATGAATATGAAATATCCATAATGAGCGCAAGATAAACGTCCAGCAGGAGGACCGAGGATTCGGTGGGGGGAACAGGATTAACACTGCCAGTCAGTGTTTGTTCGAACAACTTGAGAATGAGTTCGCAGAAGTGTGACGGTTATAGGAGGTTAATACTGAAGACCAAGGCCCCTCTTAGAACGTTGCGTCAGGATGTTGATGATAAAGACATCCTTTTTTCCGTTTTTCTGTTCACTAAATTAGTATTGAATCCGTATTATAGCATTCCATCTTCGATACACTTTCAACCAGTGTTGATGTTACTCCGTACTAAAACAACTAACCACACGTTGACCATAATTATGTTGTCTATCACCTTGTAAAAGCCTCTCTAAATTGCAAGGATAATGCGAATTAAATCTTTAAACCCGATCTACAACATGACCAACCAACTGGCCATTCTCTATCCTCATCAAATATATACCGAAAACCACAATTTCATTAGTCCAAACCACAACATGCATTGTTCATCGTCTGTCGTCTAACACACGTGTCAATAGCATCCAACAAGAGGATAATAACCAATAAACAAAAGGGTTAAAATATTCCCTAACCTAATCAATTCATTTATTAACCATTATCGCGTCTCATTGAGAATGATTTGCGTGATTTCGTCGAAAGGTTGTCGACACAATAAATTATGGTCGTCGACACAACCAGTCGCAAGGAGCAATTTATCAAAAGTTGAAAACAACATCCTGACTGACTACCTACCGTTCAAAGCGCCCGTATCCTTGAATTGGGTGAAGCAAAATACATAGATGGATGGAATGAATGGATGATTGGATGGATGTACGGCTAGAGCAGATAGGATATGGCGGGTAAGCTTCAGAGGCTTTTTTAAATGATATTTTAATCTGTTGGAAAATCTCGCGATAACATGAAAGTAAAATCTCAGAGTTGACATGGAAGTAGGGAAGAAAAGCGAGAGCGCGCGAGAATAGATACAAGCAGTTTAAATTCTGGAAAATGCAATCAGGGAAAGTGCTAGCAAATTTATGATGAACTTAAGAGTGTATCAGCTCTAATGGCAGTACATCTTCGACGCTAACAATAATGGTTAAATGGAAGAGAATGAATTGCAAGAGTTGTGCAGGGATTGGGAAAATAGTTGGAAAATCGTAATAATCGAATATTCAGGAGGGTGGTTTCTCCACGAATGCATCTTCTGCAGTTGTTGACAAAAGTCTTCGAGTCTGTTCAACTCTTTTTCTGTCGATTGGCAACAAGAAATCTTACTCTATCTGCGGACATACGATTTATTTCAAACCCAACCCTATCCTCCTGAAAATATCCTTCGAAAACCCTCTGTTTTAAAAATTGTTGATGAGAAGCCCACACGGCATAAGAGAAAATGAAAATGCTAAACTCAACCAACCTACCCTAACCTAAAAAGAAGAAAAAAGCTTATGCAAAAGAGTCCCTATTCATTTCGCCAGGAGCATGGAAAAATAAGGCTTGTGTCCTTTGATACGCAGATATAGCTCGTGTACAAGCCTGTCACCGATAGCATTAAGTTCATTAATCAAAACGACAGAGTTCCTTTATTGCCACTATATTAAGAATAAAAAAAAATGTGTTGAGTCATGGTAACAGGAAAAACACTCTATGGAAGGAGCGAAATGTGAAATGAACAAAGTCGTCTTCTACACTTATTTTTTCATGCCTATATAAACATATATATATTTTTTGAAAAGTTATATTTATAGCTGGAACCAAAGAGAATGATTTTTTTGTAGGTCTTCCATTTATAGACCTAGTTTTCATTAAGAAAAGTAGCTATATGTTACGCTGGTAATATTGATCTACTTTCTTCTGAAAAGCGTATAGCTGTCGTGAGAATAAAAAAAAATCGAAATAATGCTGGTTCGATCGTAGTTATACGGGAAAAATGACTGTCCAAAATGGGATTTTCATATGTTTTATTTGGTGATCCTTGATCAAAGCAAGGAACGTGTGAAAATCACTATATAGAATTTGTAGAAAGTTTGTTTCGATCCAGCTCTTGGGTAATTTCGTTTCATGAATGCTACCTTGGCACGATAAACTAAGATCCCTTGTGGCTTCCCATCTTCTTTTATGACGTAAGTGGTCTATCGTGGAGTGGGGTTAAAATTGGCAGCACCGCATCGTTTCTGAAAAAAAACGTAGTCGAAAGTTTTGAGGCTCTTTTGAAGAAAAGTTGTGCTTTAGAAATCAAGATTTGACGTTGGTTGAGGTCTCAATTCATGCATAGTTTCCATCAGCTTGAAGACGAACACTTCTAAAGTTTGCCGATTTTGCCCTATAAAATTCTCCAAGAAATTTAAGAAATGTTCCGTAGACAGGTTCAGCGGATTAGGCATTGATATCTTCTTTGAGTAATGAGTGATATCGTAAGAGAAAAGTCAGTAACAAACGGATCACATTTTTAAAATTATTACAATTTTATTGAGATCTTGGTCGGTCTGTGTGAACCTTCAATCAATCCATTATTTTTTTTTTGGGTAGGATAGGGAGGTGAAGGCTATTTGCGCCCTGAGTGTCGGACTCCCAGTGTTGCAACGGACCTACTGGACTACCGACTCAATACCTCCCCTGTCAACCGGAGCGCCTAGCCTGGAACCGTTTGACACATTACTTCGGGCTAGGCCTGCTAATTTTACGTCTTTCTCCGCCTTCGTGTTACAGGGATTCCTTCTCCAGTGGGATGGGAAAGAGGAGTGGATTGCTAGATAAGGAAACCCTCCACCCTTGACGCCTCCACCTGATCAAGTATGCCTTTTGTTATGACTAGAATTGCCCGAGCGTAATGTGCCACTTGATTCCATTTGTCAAATGATTTTATCTGGATGGAGCTCTGCCACTTTTTCGGCTAGGTTTGTCCCTTCTCCTGCATGAAAAGAAAGTATGACAGGCGTCATCCTTCACACCAATGCAGAATATGCAATCTGGAGACCGTGACTTACCTATCTTGTGCAGGTCAGACTGAAAACAATCGTGTCTGCTCAGTAGCTGGGTCAGGTAGAAGTCAGTCTCACCATGCGTTCGACTAAGTCACGATCTCAAGTCGGTGATGAGCGGCGCGGTCCATCTTCCTGTTATCTCACGTTCCCATGATTGTTGCCATTCGTCGAGACTGCATCGTCTTTCATCGTCTATCATGCAACTTTCTCTTTATTATCTTCGTGCCTTCGGAGGTAGATTCTTTTACGCTCTCTAGCAAGGGAGCGATGGGTATCACCCCTGCAATTTCCAACACCGCTGACTCAGAGATTGTTCGGTATGCTGATGCAATCCGCAGTGCTCCTCGTCTCTACACCCGTGCCAGCCGTTTTCGGTGCAGTTCCTTGTTGAGAGCTTCACTCCATATCTCTGCTCCATATAGAAGCAGACGCCTTTTTGTTGGACTTGGTCCCACATGATTGGCCATTAGTCGAACTATTGTCGAGACTCCTGCTGCGGCCTTGTTTGTCGTTGCCTTGATTTGCTCCGAGAAACTCAGCTTAGAGTCTATCAGCAAGCCCAGATACTTAACTGATAGTTTCGACTCTACGAATATGTCCCCGACTCGGACCATTCTTACTCTGGGGATCCTCTTCTTGGTCAGGATGACCACTTCGGTTTTCTCTAACGCTACGTTAAACCCGTGAGAGGTCATCCAGCTACCCACCCGGCACATTAGTACATTCGGCCTTAATTGCGCTTGATCGACCGTGTGCCCAGCCACTAGTGCCGCAATATCATCTGCATAGCCAATCAGTCGCGACTCTTCCGGCAGTTCAAGTCTGAGCAATCCGTTGTAGTAGGCATTCCACAAGTCCGGACCAAGGATGGAGCCTTGGGCCACACCTGATGTGACTAGCATCCTCCGATGACCTTGCGCCCTGTCGTGATCCGCAGTGGCGTGGATAACGTTAGCGAGTCTTCTCTTTATCAGTTTCTCGAGCACTTTCCCGGCCGTGTGTAGCATGCATGACGGTCGGTATGCAGACGGTGACTCGGGATTTCCCTTCCATTTGCTGATCAGTACGAGTCTTGCCATCTTCCAACGCTCATGGAAAACGCCTTCTCGCAATCAGGCACTAAAGCACTGAGCATCAAGTCAGGACAAGAGTGATAGGCCAGTTGCAGTACCTCGGCTAAAATACCATCTGGGCCCGGAGCCTTCTTCGCCTTCATAGAGAGAACTACTAGTTCCAGCTCGTTCCTCGTGAAGACTGGACAGTCTGATGTTGTTTCCCTGTGGGCGGGATCAATATGACGGGATGTTGAGGAAAAAGTGCCCGTACTCTCTCGTCCATCATGTCTGCTTCAAGTACGCAGGGGGCCTGTAGAGCACCGAGCTTCCGCATAACTAATTTATAGCCCAGGCCCCACGGTTCCCTGTTCATTGCTTCGACGAGGTTCTGCCAGCAACGGGCCTTACTCCTGTTAATCAGTCCGCGAAGGAATTTCCTGTCCGACCGATATACTGCCATTCAGGTGCATGCCTCTTCCTGGCTTCGCGCTCGTTGAGCTTCTCGCCGGAGTTTGTGACACTCCCTTTGTTGTTCAGCTATTTCAGTGGACCACCAATATTCCGGGGGTTTTCCGTGTCTAGGTCTCCGGCGGGGCATAGATGACTTCCAAGCGAAGATGATGGTACTCATTGTGAGTTCGCCATGTTCGCCCCGGCGATGTCCCAACCGGTGGTGAGCATCTCATGAGCGTGTCGACTAACTTCTCTACGTCCATCCACTCAGTGTTCCACACTAAGGCGGAGCGCTGAGTGTCTGGGAGTGTAGGAACGTTGTCACGGATCTCGAATTCTATGTACTGATGATCACTGGCCTAGTAGTCTTCTAGAACTCTCCAATTGTGTGTCATAGAGGAGAGGGACTCTGAGGCGAATGTCACGTCCGGAATGGTACCCATGCAGCCCAAGCGGTGGAAAGTGGGAGTGTTACCAGTGTTCACCACGGCTAGCCCTACTCTGGCTGCTATCTCAAGGGTTCGAGTCCCCTGGGATCTGACTGAGGCATGCCGCATTCAACAGCCTTGGCGTTAAAGTCTCCCCCGATAAGAACGTGACACTCTTTGCTCAAGACGGTGTCCTCCAAAGAGTTCATCTTTGCCTGGAAAGGTGTTATTGGTTCGTTCGGTGTCAAGTGCACACTAACGAATGTTATTCCTTGGCACCGGACCCACACGAAACCATCTTTTCGCCCACGGCCCTGAACTCGCAGTTGGGTACCGTTTCGAATCATCAGGGTATCATGGTGATGAATTTTTATCTCGGTGCTGTTCGCTAAGCAGCAATATATTGATTTTCATACCCCTCGCGAACTGGTCAAGCAGTTTTGGGGGCTTGAGCTCCGATGTAAGTTTATCTGCAAGGTACGGGTCATTGCAGAGCTGCTTTGGCTTTGGTTAGGGCTTCTTTGAATACCCGGCACTTTCCTGTCCCTGGAATATGTCTCAGGCCATCCGGTCTGGGATCAGCATTCTCGCAGAGGAAACAGTGCTTCTCTTCTGTGCATTCGGTTCTTTTATATCCTGTGTTGCCGCACTTATAGTACAAGGAGCTCCTATCAGGCCCTTTGCAGCCTTGTGCTGTATGACCGTAGCTTAGGCATTTGAAACAGTGAAGAGGAACTGCTCTTCGCCGTATTTTGCAGACCACGCAACCTATTTTTATTTTGCCCATGAAGAGCAGTTTTTCGGGTTGTTTCTTAGTTAAGTCGACTATGGCCATGCGCTGCCCTCTATTATTTTCAGGGGTTAAACGTTTTTTGAGCCCAGCTTAATTCGGGTTAAACCCTTTTGAGGCACTTTTCCACCTCCGTCCTGTCCGTAACGCAGTCAATGCCCCTGATTTCGAAGGTGGCCATTGGTTCAAGTGAAGCCACTGTTGCCTTTTTCCCAAGAGCCTCTTTAACTACGTCACGAAATGAGTCGTTATCTGTTGTCTCAGGTCCAAATTCTACTAGGAGGCCACCAGATATGGTCGGCCGAACGGTTCTGATGGCAGTTTGAGTGTCATCGGGTCTCCCCGCTCCCTTGATTTCCCGCAAAATGTCTGCGTAAGTTCTCCCATCCGTCGGTTTGACCAGCAGTGCATGCCTTAGGGCTTTGCGGCGTGGCTTGCTTCGTAGTTCTTGTTTCTTGTTTGGGGTTTCTTTGCCTTTGTCCCCAGAAAGGAGCTTATCGTTGGTGACTTTTTCGAGGAGGAGCCTTCTAAACGCTTTTTTGGTGGCCTTGGTTGGAATCCATCATTCGACGTAACCTGTCTGTTCGATGCTTCGCCCTTCCTCCTTTTGTCTCGATCCCCTTGGATTGGACTACTGGCAACTCTTTTGGTAGCGCTATGCGCGGGAATCACTTGCGTTGTGACCGCGGTACTGGTCTTTTGCTCTTCCTCCGCTCTAAGCCATTTGCGTCTGTAGTGCCCGATTTGGTCTAAGAGCTCTTCCAGCCCTAAAAAATCGTTCCTAATGTCATTACTTATGTTTTTCTGGGTATTGCAGGAAGCTTTGATCTTTTTAACTGTGCCTATCAATTACGTTCGGAGTGGTCGAATGCGGTTTGCCGGTGCTTTATTCCAATTTTGGTCAGTTCGTTGAATAGAACAGGCTCAAAATATCTTCCTCGGTCAGTTGTCACGAGGGGCACTGGAACGATAAATCCTACCAGAAACGAGACCACCGGTAACTTATGGCTTTAATCGGAATCAGCTAGAGCCAATGATTGAATTTTTCTGTCACTGAAGATCAACAATTAACCAAATCCTACGATGGAGGTAATGGTCCAACAATGCCTATCTTAATGTGGTTAAATTGCTCGCCAGGAATAAGGAATTTTCTCAAAGGAAACTAATTGTGGCGTTGTTTTTGGCTCGTTGACAAGCAAGGCAGGCTCTGGTCATCTGTTCATAATCCTTCTGGATTGAAAGCGAGTCCAAACAATCGGTCGTCGTTCAACAATAGTTGAAATCCCTGGGTTCATTTTGCCTGGAAAATTCCTGGGCAATTAATAGCATCAAAAGCTTCTTTGTCGCATATCCTTGGTAATGAACGGACGAACTCGATCAATTAGAGTTATAATCTATTTGTGTTTTTGTATCAGTAGCAGCATGAAGTTGAATGGCAATGTCAAATAAGATTCGTTGGTCCAGAATAACATGATTTTGGTATATATTTTGTGTTACTTCTCCAGCAATTCACACTTGATACATTGTTTTAAATGAGCCTCCACTCTTGGTGCGAGGACGCGTTTTTAGGTTCGCGGAATAGAGGGAAAGGTCATTACTAAATGTTAATAACGGAGCGATAACGCGGTATGTAACTCATTATCAGTTTATATAGCAAGTTTTATCTAAATTGGGTCAGCAATCCTTGAACTATCATTGATCACAGCGTGAATCATTGAGAAAATTGAGCTGTCTTTAAATTCCTTACCAAGCAATGATAGTAAGTTGTGACCATACTACAAGAGTAAAGTACCTTGTCCGAGTAAAACCATGGTTTCAAAGCAAGACAGGCTCTTTAAACAAGGCACAGCTGACTCACAGCTCGGGCGGTCTATCAAAATGACTTACCCAGAAAGATTCAAAAAGTCGAAAAATTATTATAAGAAGATACTTGACTAAAGAAAAAACAGCTTGCCAAAATGGCTAGAGTATCGGATACGTCAATTTAAAAAAAGGAAAACCCATGTTCACATGCACTCAGGTGAGGGATAAGGCGTGCAGTCCACCTTGCCTTTTGTGTCTTGCTCTCAGGGCTCTTGCTAATCGCTGAAAGGCCGTTGCCTTTCTTCTCTAGTGACCACTTCTCTGTTGTCTTTGCTCTTGCGCAGGTAAGGCTCTCACCAGGAGGGCGATGAATATCACCCCTGTAATCACTCTCACTACCATTCCGGAGACTGTTCGATATGCGCTAGCAACGGATATTGAAAGAGCTTAAACACTTCGCACCGCTCCTTGTTTCTGCACCTGTACCAATCGCTTTCCGTGAATATCCTTGCTGAGAGCGTTGCCCCATAGTTCTGAGCCAGTAGAACAGACTATGCAGCGCTCATTAGGAGTCGTCTCCTTGATGTGGTAGGCCCCCTTTGTTGACCATCAATCGAGCGAATGCCATTACAAACGCTGCAGGGTTGTCAGCTTTTGCCTTGATTTGTTGGTAAAAACTCATCTTCGGGTCTACCAACACTGATAGGCCTTACTCTGGCGATTCCCTTCTTTATTTGGACGACAACTTCGGGTTTTTTCCAGTGCCAGCCTTCACCTGTGAGGGGTCATCCAGCTTCTTACTCATCGCATTATCATATTTATTTAGAGCTGCGCATGGTCGATTGTGTGTCCAGCGACTAGTGCCGTGACGATCAAGCCTCACTCATACGGTAGTTCAAGGTGCAAAAGTCGATCATAGGATATGTTCCACAGACCCGGACCAAGGATGGAGCCCTGAGTAACACCTGAAGTAAGTAACGTCTTTCCGCTACCTACCTTCGTGTCGTAGATTAGGCTGCGGTCTTTCATATAGTCCGTCAGTTTCCAGAATAGCCGGCCATCTAGCGTACTTAAATGTATTTCTTACATCCAGAGTAACCGACTGGACAACCTGTGTCGTGAAACTACTGTGTGGCTCCGAACATTGGACCATGCTCACCTCTTTTCCGATTGCATCGGTGGTGGACTTACTTAATTTGAAGCCTTACTGCCATTGAGATAGGTCCCAGGCAGTACGAAGCACGTCAACAAGTCTCTTGTTTCCTGATTATTTATTCGGAAACTTTTCCGACCGTCTCTAGCAAACATAGTTTGCAATATGTAGCTGGCGACTCGGGATTCCCTTTCCCATTGTTAATCAGCACAAGTATCGCTACCATCCAGTACTCTGGGAACACTCCTTCGCACAGGCATGCGTTGACCGCGCTGAGGAACGACCTCAGCCGGAATGCCATCTGCTCCTGAGACATTTCTTGCCATCAAACATAGGACTGCTTTCTCCAATTCAATCTTCGTGAAAACTGTAATTTTCATTGGTATTTCATCGTGGACTATCTTAACGAGTGCGGGTCGAATAAGGAAGAGAGCCCGCAGAATTTCGTCCATATTTGTTGCCTAATATGAGTGAGAGGCCGATTGGGCGCCGAGCTTCCGGATCACTGTTGTATAAGCCAGGCTCCGTGGATACTTGTGAAGGTGCCCACAAGGCTTATCTTGCTGGTGTTGATGAGTGTGCAGAGACATTTTCTATTACTTATATTTATTCTACATTTCTGATCCGTGCCCTCTGGGCCTCACGTTGTACTTTATGGTACTCCCTTCGTTTTTCGGCAATCTAAAGTTATAGCCTGTAGGCTAATGGCTTGCCATTGCGGGTTCTATGTAGAGACATGAAAGCCTTGCAGGTGCACGTTATGAATCTCATAGTTCAGTTAACCTTATCTTTTGTTCCTGCTACCAGGTCCTCCGCTACCTGGCATAGCTTCCGTCAGCGGTGATCGTGTCATTAGCATAGCAACAAACTTGACAGTTTTCCAAGTATTCTACAGGAGCGTGGAAGACTAAGCACAGATCTTGGGCGATTGTATTTCTACGCAGATCAACTTGAAGGATACAGATCATTGCAAGAGCGCTTTAGTCTTGATTGGGGAATCTGGGAAGACTCTACACTTTGTATCTGAGATGAGATTTTAATAGCCTAGTCTTGTGCCTTTTGTAATTTTATCCTTCTTTACTCGCTATTCGGCTTCCCTCTCTCTTCGAAGTCAACATTTCCTTGCACTGACCCATATTACTTGGTTTAATCAACCTAACTGTCGAGAGAAGGAAGGACCCGTCGAACTATGAAGCACAAACAGGTGCGTGGAGAAATCAGGAAAGGACATCCATAGAAGCTGACATACATCAACACGGCTATTACACGAAAGATAAACTCAAACAAAAACTTGTATTATTTACATCCTGAAAAGGCTTTATCATCATCTACATCCATATCAAACTTATTTCATATATTCAAACGATAAAATTTTCCCATTGGTTATGAACATCATAAAATTGGATATCGACGTTTTCCTTGCACGAACCGAAAATATTCTCATTTTGAAATTGATAAAATTGCAATATTATTTGAACCTTGATTCACGACTGCGTTATATTCCATTAATTTATCATGACACAAAGGAACCACATTGGCTGACAAATTTTCTATTTAAAATCAAATCACAACTAGCTACCAGATGGTATTACAAGAAAATTCTCAATGGATCAGGACTAAATCGAACAAAAAAAAAAAAAAAAAGCAAGAGAAAGGAAAAACCATCGAAAATAAAACGTGAAATTCGTTTGGAGTATTGGTGACATAAATCCATGAACCACTTAAGTAAGAAATCAATAATCAGATTATCCTGTCGTTCTTACGGATTTTAACGTTAGCGAGCTGGCTAGTTGGTCAAATCCACACTACGTTACGTGGAGCTTATGTGGATACAGGAGATTTGAGTAAGATGGAAATGTAGTTTGGAAATTGTAAAAATATATTTGTTGGATCCTTTGCTCACACGTAGCGGAATATAAATAATTTATGAGGATATCGTCGATATGTTGGGCATCATTGGAGTGATCCTGATTGCAAATATGTTTTATTGAAAATTTTTTATCCTGGAAAGATGTTCTATGAAGGAAGGAAGTTTAGCGTGCTTAGAATCGACGTCGAAATTGCCTCATTCGTTTGTTCAGAATTGCCAAAAGTTTCGCAAGGTGAGGAGAATGTAGATCGTCCTTTAAATTCAAATATTTCAAGGCCTATATACAGACTTCGACCACACTATTGTAGTTTTGGCCCTGGTTCAAATTGATTTGCCATAGCCAGGAGCTTCAAATAACCTTTACCTCAGTGCATTTGGTTTACTGTCCTTTTAACGCCCATTGCTTCCAGCTTCTTGCTAATTTAAAAAAAAATTATAAACGCTTTATCTGACATCTCGAGCAATTTCCAGTTTGGTCTTACCCGGCTTGAAACGGTCTTAAACTTCAGCAGTTTCTCCGTTCTCAATTTCATGTATTTTGTGATCTCTGTGATTTCTATTTTCCCCACTAACTTTCAAAACTGAAAGTTGATGGAAAATTCTAAATTTTCTATCAACATTTTAAAGGATTACAATTTCGTTCGCATCAGGGTCCGCACTCTCATCGACGAGTTTATACGATTTAATTGAAAGGACTACCCGTTTGAATTCAGTTTTAATGGCAGCATCCACGGTGAGTTGACGCGGTGCAGGACAGGGAAGGGGAGTGACTGGATGGTGTTGCGAGATTTAGAAGAGCAGAGATGGAAGGAGTGCAAATAAATTCTTCTTGGTGCTCCTTCACTGATATGATACAAAGATTATCGGTAGTGAATTGATAGATCTTGCCGTACTTTCCCAAAACATGCTCCTAACTTCTCTCTCCTCAGATGAATATAAACTTCCGAACGTCAAAAAAGACACGAGGTGAGAGACAGAACACTGGAGTGAAGTTAGTAATAGAAGCAAAAAGAACGCGCTCGAAAAATGTCGCTATTGAAAAGGTCACGACTTAACATGCTGCCCGGCCTGAAGCCTCGCTTCAGTGGAAATAGATGATGATGAGGACACCAGGGACGAAGATGAAACCGACCTTCATTAGGAAGAAAGGAGCAAAACTTGACAATAGGCTGACGAAGAATTCCGCAGGACGTACTGACCTAAGCCACCTAACGGACGGAGTCACCACGGGGAAAAGCTGATGAAATGCGTCCCAGTGGCCTCTTAAGAGAAGGGAGATTGTTTTCATGGATGATGAACACTGGCCAGACGCGAATGGGTGTAGGTGATATAACCCCTCGCAATTATTTCAATTGCCTGACCAGAGGGTTTAAAGGAGTCTACCTACGAGGTGGGGTTATTAGGGTCTCGGAAGCCCCATCGGAGACGAGCATGGGCGTCCCCTTAGGCGACTGGACGTTCCAATAGCAGAAACCCTAAGTATTTTATATACAGAATGCAGCTCCTAAGAGTTAGCTCCACTTCCAATAGCAATAACCAACCAGATTGATTCATTCCCGAATCCGCGTACCGAAAAAATAAAGTTGCGTCGTGCCAGCTAGCAAGTTCATTGAGGAGAGGAGTCGACCCGTAACAGTGGTTGCAGCTATTTATGGCGTTGCTGTAACGTGTTCAGATAGTTGCCAACGTGAAAGACAATTCAGGGTAACAGAAGTTAGTTAGCAATCTAGGGGCAAAGTAAGGGTGCGAAAATAGGGAAATGACCAGCAGTGAGGGTCTCGAAACCAGGTGGATCAGAAGACGGTAGATATAAGGGGTGAAACTTGAGTATCTCTCAAACTTGGATGATAACAGTTAGAAACTCTCCATAAGTGAGTCGTTTTCCCCGATGACCTGCACTAGATGAGGTTTGGCGGACGTGAGCGCGGCCTCCCAAAGACTCTCATATTGAGGACTAGCCGGCGATATAAATGGCCAGTCTGTACTAAAATAATAAGCTGGATCGTATAAACATTGCTAAGATTGAGGAGTATGTATATCATTATATATTTATTTGTTTAGATAAAAATGAAAGGTAAGGACTCACTCTCATACCATTCTAATGAGGTTCTTGTGAAATATTATTTGCTAGAAGCTTAAGCTGTCATTCATGCATTTTCAATCATAGCAGGATGATTACTCAGGATTTTAACCATATTTTTTTGATTTTAGGCGAACAAACAGGTTTCACAAGCATCGCCGAAAAAATCCTTGATTTGGAGGCATTCGACTACTTAAATTTAAGCTTCGAATTTCGAGTTGAAATCAAACGTTTCCATTCCGCCAGTACTGAGAAGAAGTGTCAGTATATTTGACATAGGGTGCAAGAAGACGCGTACTCTATTTCCCATTCGCAAGAATTTTTTGCTGCTTCTTTTGGTGTATTCGGTAAGTTCTTTAGTAAAGTATTTACACATCTGCTTATATGCTCTGTGTTTATTCATTTGTTTTTCCAACTTTCCATGGTAAAGGCATCAAATCTTCACAGCCATTAAAATATTAAAGAACAAAAAATAAGGAAAGATACAGCGAACGATCTAGCCAAAAATAACCAGGACAGAGGAATACAATAATGGCTACAATGGAAGCTATAACAAATCTTATGTCCCTAGATAGACACTTCTTAATACAAGCATGTCTACCGAGTACCAATCATAAATTGGCTAAGGATTAAACCAGAGTTTGGAACGTCTCTTTAAAGTCGAAGAGAAACGAATAAAGCCCGACGAGAAGTGAGCACCAAGGTCACTTGCAGGGTCAATATTTTAAGAAGAAATGCGAGAGAAACGATAGATAACTTCCAATCTACTTTACAGGTCCTAAAACGAACATGAAGGCACTTCCTTCTGTGACTACTCAAAATTCAACCGAATCTGCAATGTGGATAGCCATATTGCTAGTAAGTTTTCCAGTTTAAGACTTTGGATATAAAAGATGTCATGGATACAGCAATGCGCAACCTAAATCCAAACCTAAAACGAATCCTTGTGGATAGAAAGTCAGCATCGTCGACGCGTGTCTCTAATCGCATAATTTCAGAGCTAATGCAGGATTATAAGAAGGGTCTCAATACTGCAGCTTCGCGTAGGGAAGCGTAACTAACGCCCGTCCTTAGACACAGGAACGTGTCCAAAAGACAAAACGAACCGAGGGATAGAGAGCTCGTTAAGCTGGTCAAAACGCAATAATAGTCCACATATCCTAGACGGGTAAGTTTGAACTTTTTTGCATTAGGGTTTCCACAGAATGAGAGAGCGCTGTGATATTTTGCGCCGATCTTCAATGAGTAGTGTCAAGGATGGTTCACATCGCGTCATCACATTCACTTTTTTATAGCCACAGCGTATCCTTTTTTTGAACTGTGAGTTTTTATTTTATTTTTATTTGAACTGCTTCTTCACACTTTAAGTTAATTATTTTCGATTTTAGGTGTAAAAATGTCTAGTATAATTTCTTTTGAAATTGTGCCATGCATAAAAGAAATGGTCGAGCGCGTTTTAATGAAGTCAACCAGACTGACAGTGTCAAGGACTGCGCATAATATATAAATGAAGATTATTTTGAGGTCACCATAGCATTGAAACAGATGAATACTTATTGATGGAAGACAATAATCTGTATGCTGGCTCTTATTCGACTTCCTGTGCGCTAAGTAGTGCAAAGAGTAATCCAAGCCTCCAAAAGAATATTACACAACATAAGAAACAGAACGAACCACAACACACCCAAAAACAAACAAGAAACGAAGTTCATAACAGCCAGATCTCGAAACAAGTAGATGAGTTATAACAAGACTGGAGCGTACACTTGTTACAGATGAAGCCTACAACAAAAAGTTAAACACAATACAGACAATAGCAGGAATCACATGGATACAAAAAAAACCTGAAGAAGAAAGTTCGAAACACTCGAAATGCGCAGACAAGAAGGAAAGCGAAAAGAAAGTATTGACATGATTGACATGCAACTGTCAACATATAAATAATTAAAAAAATACATCAACGCACCCTTCAAAACAAAGAGCAGTTTGAGATAAATATGAGACACAAGCACACGAAAGGGACCCACTGTACAAACATGGCTTACATTAATTCTCTTATGCATGCCGTCATCGATCAGTCAGGACGTAAAATAAAAACACGATTTTATGACCACATAGGGACCAGACAAAAGGATACGCATGCCGGACACAACTTTGCAACAAAATGATTGACGACCAAACAATCATATCATAAAGGACAACGCTTGAACGTACTCGAAAATATGGAAATAGGCAAACAAAAAACATTCCACGGACGAATCATAAACGAACAAACGACCTCTCATTCGAACATAATCTTCGAGACGCTGAAACTACTTTACAAAAGCAAAGCCGCACCATGACAGCAGACAAAGGAACGTGGGACCATATCCAAAGGTAACCTCAAAACTAAAAGCGTACACACTTGTACCATAAAATCACCCTTCCAGCTTGTGTAAATGACATTTAAAAAAAGGACAATTAAGACCACCAAACTCAGAACGATACCACAGACCGAAGATAGCACACCGTCGAATCGCGTATGTGAACGTAACAAAAATTTAAAAAAAAATTACGGAGGACTACAAAATTCTCGTTTAAAATAAAAAAAAAAGAACCATATAATAAAAACCATTCGTCCCTAATGTGACCCGCAATTCCAATTGTCGGAACAATCAAGATCTTTCTCACTATAGGTTTTAGAAGGACCATGTCATTCTCCTGAAGAGATGTAAACAGCGCTTGGAACATCTTTTGCAATGGAGGAAAGTGAGTCAGGCGTCATTGCCTGTGTCTTTCGTATCTTATAACACTGAACCGAAGAGGTCAGAATGAGGAGATAGGAATGAGAGCCCGCTCACCATGCTTTCTGCAAAACCGCGGACGTAGGTCACTGAAGTGTTTTGTACTTTAGCTGTCTCGCGCTTCATGTACCCATATTTCCTGCCACATAGCCAGGATAATTCTTCTTTTGTCTCTTCACGCAGCTTTTCTCCCTGCTTCTTCCCTACTCATGTAGAGCCGCCTTCGGGTTGCAGCAAGTAGCACTATGGTAATCATTCTTGCAATCACCAGCGCCGGCGGCTCAGAATTAGTTCTTATGCAGCTGCAATCCGATAAGTCACTGGTGGCACGAGACGTTCTCGGTAAATCTCCTTACTAATAACGTCAGCCCAGACTTCGGAGCCATAAAAGTGCACTGACTCCACCACTGCTTCGTGGTCCATACTACGATCTAGGTTTTTTCCAGACTGAAACTACGTCGCAATATCATACTTAGTTTATGTTGCGCCTTTTTGGCAGTATACTCGGCATCTAGTGCTGTTACGTCATCATCATAGCTGATCAACTGCGACTCCTTAGTAGCTGTAGCCTCAGCAGCTCGTCATATGAGACATTCCAAAGGTCTGAGCGAAGAATCAACCGTGCGCCACCGCTGATATCACATTCATTCTTCGTTGAACCGCCATAATGTCATAAAAAAGCTTTCAATCCTTGAAGTACGCCTTCAATATCTGCATTAGATACTTTGGCACCCTGAAATATTCCAGAAAATATATCTCCACGTAGCCGGATTCAAGGCATTCCAGCCAGCTTGTGTCATAAACAATTCTATATGCCTCAAAAGGGTTTTACGCTGCGGGTTATTACGCTAATCCTGGATCATCCAGCCCTGAAGCTGTACCATCGAGTAAATAGACACCTAGCACCACGGATGGCCTCCCAAGTCTTTCTCTGATGAGTTTCTCGAGCACATTCCGAGCAGCATTCGGCATACTTAGGGGTCGATACGTAGATGAAAGTCCTGGTTTCCCGTTCTTTCTGCTGAGTAGTACAAGCCGCGCTTTCTTCCAGCATTTTTGGAATACATTCTCCTGTGGGCAGGCGCTGAATATACTGAGAGACATGCAAAAGCAACATCAGTACAGAAATTTTAACACTTTTGCGGGGGTAGTGCCTGGACTAGTGGACTTTTTCATTTTTAACACATTCAACGGACCGAACAGGGCACTCCTTCTTCGCATGAATCATCGACAGAACCAAAATTCACAGGGAAGTGCCCAAACAACTTCGTTCATATCAACTGCCAAAAGTACAGAGTGAGTCTGTAGGGCTGCGAGCGTCCGAATGACATGCTTATAGCCCATGCTCCACTAGTCTCTGTTCATGTATTCGGTGAGGTCTTGCCTGCGTCAAACCTTGTTTTTGTTGATCAACCTCCATAGGAAATTCTTATCCCAGCTGTATGCCTGCATTCGGGGATGTGACTCAACTCGAACCCTTGAACGTTGGGCTTTGCTTCAAAGTGTGTGACTGTCTCTTCGGTTTTTGGCGATTTATGCTGACCAACAGTACACTGCAGGCCTACAATGTCGTGTCTGTTACCGGGGCATAGAGAAGTTGCACGCAGACCTGATCATCGCGCTTTTAATTGAGAATCTTCGTCGTGGCACCCGTCATAGTCTCGACTTCCATGAGGTCTCTTGCAAACACGCCAGCATCAATTTCAAGATTGTTCCAATCCACGGCTAAAGGTCAGTCTGCTGAGCGTCGAGGAGCATGGTGGGCAATTTCAAAAACAATGGACAGGTGACTCGGCGAGTAGTCCTCTAGTACCCACCATTTGTGTTTCATAGGCACTAAGGACACCGCAGCGAACGTCTCGTCTGAGATGGTCCCCAAGCTGCCTCTCCGGCGTAAAAATTGGTGTGTTGCTACGCCCATCACCACAGACTCTTTCCGAGCCACGTATTTTCCGAGCTGTTATTCTAGAGTTCGTTTACCTCTGGGATCTGGATCTGTCATTCCACATTCAATCGTCATGGCATTGAAGTCGCCACCAACAAGGACTTGCCCTTCCAAGTTCGAGACAGATTGCTCCAGTTCATTGAGTTTGCTCTGAAAGAATGAATTTAGAATTAATTGGCCAGAGAAACTTATTAGAGTCACATCCGTACTTCTGATCAACACAAAGTCATCCCCGCTGGAGCAAATCCGAACTGGAAGCAGAGCAATCAAGCACACCCAAATGGTGGCGGTGCCAGATCGTTCAAATTACCTTACCATCCATCCGATATCTTCAGAAGGTCAGGTTTTCTCTCTCTACTAACCTGGTCGAGTTATTTCTATGCGATTGAACTACGATGTTGGTTAATCCCTAGGATATGAAAGATTTTTTCGCTTTTCTCTTGTTACGTGGCTCTTTGCTCATGAAACCTTCCGCTTCCTGAGATATACAAACCGTATCTGTTGGCTTCGGACCCATTGCTTTGAACAGGATGAAGCTTGGTTTATTTGTGCACTCTCTAAGCTCATGAGCGGCAGTGCCACATTTGTAGCACAGACTCCTTCGATCTGTCCTCTCTCAGTTCAAGAAAATGTATTCGAAGCAAAGGTACTGTATCGAGTTCAAACTAGTCGTCGGCGAATTCTGCACATAACCCAACGGATTGTAATCTATCCGTCTTCTGTTGCGACCCTTTGCCATCTAAGATTAGGAGAGATCAACCTTACCCTAAAGTAAGTCTAATGGCCTCTGTTAATTCTCCGAAATCCACAATACAATCAATGTCTCTAATTTCCAAGGACATCATTGGCTGTAATCCCGAGAAAACAGCTTTAAAGCCAATTCCTTGACGGCACTCTCGAACTAGCCCTTATCTAGTCCGCGGAGGCCACCTGTTTTGTTAGCTCGTACCGCACGTCTGCAGGTTCTTGTTTTTTTCGGGCTCCACACTTTGCCTGATTTCTTTGACAACATCGACGTTAGCCCTCCCCTCTCTCATTATTTTGAAGACCGCGCATATATTTTGTGCAAGCCGCCCTTCTTCATATCTGTCGATGGCTATCTTCGAAGCGTGCCCGTCTCATTTGTGGTACACAGTCAGCTTGGGTGGGGGTCTGATGGCTTGTAGTGTATGTGACTATCGAGAGTCCAGGGGAAATAGCATTTGGGGCTGACGACTCAGTTCCTCCACATGTCCGTTCCCGTAGGTTTTGCTCCATCGCCTTGAACAGGAAAAGTCTGATTAGAGTTGGTTGAACTCCTCCTTTTCAGCTATTGGTATAGCTGGGTCCAAATTTATAGATATGAAACTGCGGAGGAAGCCTTGAGATTAAGACACAGCGCGTTACTAAACGCAGCATTAAGGAACTTGAGATCGAAACGAATTAGATCGTAGAACGAAAGATCCATAAGAATTGAAGGGCTATACAATAAACAGGACATTTAATCTTACAAAGTTCCTTCCTGATTCATATCGAACTTGTAAACACTCTTCCACTATCGAAATCTTCAGATCGAGGCTCAACTTTATCTGTCACGCCATTGATGTCGATTCCAAGTTCATGCTATTGAAGACGATTAGCATGATTAGCATTGTCAATTAGTTTTAGAACATTCTACATAAAGATCCTTGCAATCTCAATTTCCCATAAGAGTTTTGAACATTTTTTTGGACCTAACTAATTGCTTTCTACTTCCAATCCTCTCCCATTTTGCGTTTAAAATATATATTTTCCATTTTGAAGAACTGCCAATCTAAACTTCTTCTCCTTTCAGGCTCAAATAAGCGCTTCCGAAGGATCATCGAAGTTTGTTCAACAGGCATCAACCCGTGCATCACAAATCACAACTTGATCTTTCAAGCCAATGATCATGATAACCAAAGTAGAAACCAACAGATCCAATGAGCATGAACCATAAAAAATCCATGCAATTACAGTTTATCATCAGAGTTTTAAAATGTTTTTCTTTTAACCTAATTCCTCCCTTAAACTCCTTCCTTAATTCCCTTTCAAATATTAAATTTAAGTTATTTGAATTGATCGCCTTTCTGCAACGTCTACCAATCTAAATTACTTCCTGTTTCAGATTTAAATTGGAGTTTCGAAGTCATCATCAACGTTCGTCCAACATGCATTAAAATGTGCATCACATATTTTCAAATTATCTTTGAATTATTCTCTACCAATATCAATTTTAAATTTATGTACAAAAACGTGATTATGTGTACAATAAAAGACATCCAAAAAAACCTTAAACATTCTTCTTTTAATTCGCAAACTCCTGAACTGTCGATTTACAGTTGCAACTTAACAGACCAGAGAACGTTTGGTCAACGGCCATAAAATATCTTCAACTTTAATAACTTTATTATCCTGCCATCATCCTTCAAACTGACCTCGATCACAATTCAAAAAAACAAACCTCCCAACATGAACCAAAACATCCTTAAAATCTTCCGAAATATATCAGAAAAAACGTTGATCAACCCCATTTGTTGACGACGAAAAATCAACAATTCCAATCTTTCAACTCACTCCGACTCAACTCATCACATTTCAAAAAATTTTCCAGAACAAAAATCACTCGAAATACTAGGCGACCATAACCGCAGCAAAAAAGTAGGCAAGCGAAATTGAGTGAAATTCGAATTTCAATTGAGTGAAATTCAATCGCCCTCAAGTATGCAATTTAGAATTAATTTCAGGTGTGCGTCTGAGATATGATCCACAATGATTTTCACATATAGATGGCACGTGTATCGGTGAAACCGAATGGATCGTGTGCACGCTACGATCATGATTATATTTGTTCAAAATAGATGGCGTAAACACATAAAATTGAATTTTTCTTTTATTTTTAAGTTTTTTTCTTTTGTATTTACATGAAAATGTGTCAATTTAATTATATAATTTATACAATAAAATAAATTTAAATTTTTTTGAAATATTAATGGAAGCATTTAATGTTGAGCACCATATAGAAGAGAAAGTGTTTGTTCTGATTACTTTTTACTTTTAGATCCTTCTTCTGTTTGTTTTCAATTTTTTTTTATTTTTCTATGACTTGTCTAGGTTAGCTAGGAGCATTTCCTTTATTTTGAAAAGGATGATCTTAGTGCGATCGCTATGTTGCATCATTATATCTGTATTGGCGTTTTCGAAAGCGTTTTTTATTTCGAGGAAACATTAGAAAAATCTGTTTAAAAGCGCTGCAAGGATAATGACTTGTATAAAGAATTCAAATTAGTTACAACGATATATGAGCAGTGTTGGTTAACGGTAGAAACACTAATTTGCATCGAATAAAGATATCAGAGATCATGTTAAGCGCCTGTTACAATGGAGATCGAGTGTAAACTTTTAAAATAAATTTGATTGACATTTTTCGTTTCAATTTAGTTGAAGAACATTTGTGACCTTTTAAGGATAATGGACAGTCTTCTAGTTGAAACGAAACTGTTATAATTATACGTATATATTCACTTGTACTCAAATAAATGTCTCAATTACGGCCCGTATTGCCCATACTTAACCTATTGAGCTGCTCACCTCAATCGTTGTAACCCAATTTAACCTAATACTTAACAACGAGTTCCGTAATTTATGCCAGCATATACCAAAAGCAATTTTCTACAGAACGGATTTGCCTTGGTCGTTTGCTTGTATCCATTTACCAATTCGCTTTCTATTCCAACACCGTTCGGTTTCGTCTGAACACCTACGAGGATTCTTCCGTAGGACATACGAGTCGAATAGAATGAGAATTCTCGGGCTGAGTTGAGACGCTCTCGGTTGCGGAAAGGACGAACGAACGGACCGAGAACGAAGGTGAATTCACTGAGAAATGCTTGCTGTACATATTTAGGTCAATAATTGGTCGGTTGATCTGATATTGCCCCGTCCATGCACCAAAGATTTTCTCTTTAGTCTCATGCCAGTTGTTTCCTTATCAACTTTCAATCGTTGCAAAGTTGTAATCCTTCGAATCGTTATTTTCTTTTTCCAGGAAGAGGGGTTGGGTAGACAGGATTGGAGGTGACGAGTGAGGTGTTTATAGTCTCGTTGATAAGTTTACGTCTTAGTGAGTCCTGTCTGGTTGCCAGAACTAAAGAGTTTCTGAAGTTTTCGCATGCCTGCATGGATTTAGACGGAAAAATTGATTTGAGTTCGTTTACTGGCTGGATGCGATGCAGGAATTGTTTTGATTGACTTGAAAATATGACAGTCGGAAGGCTTCAGGCTTCAAGGGGTTCGTCAGGCTGTGACAGCCGGACACTAAGGAATGGGTTTCGCTTGGAAATAGTGGGGACAACGGAATACTAATTAAAATTTATCCTTGCTAGATTAACAGGCTTACTCGTAATGAATTCTCGCCACGTTTCCCTGTGTGAGAACTTTTTCTGGGGACAGTGTACAACACGAGACAGCTAGAGCACACGAGCGATAACCAGAAGGCAATTCTCATTTCCGGGTTTGAGTTCAATATCTTTCTTGCTTGTTGGTCTTTCATTTAAATGCATGCGGCAATCTTCGTTTTTTTTGCCTTTCTTTTGGTGATTTTCTCTTCCAGCGTTTCACTGCCACTTATATCCTGCCAAGGATCTGAAACAAGATAATTCTCGAGCAGCAGCAGCGGCAGTAGCACAAGTGCTAGCTGGTAGTCGCAGCAGCTTCGTTCTATTACACATTACATGAGAGACAAAAATGTGCTTTAACACGACTAATCCGCTTTCGTTTGATGTCTCCTTTGCGAATTATTTTCTTCTGTTTTTTTTTGTCTTTTTCGGCATGGTAATAAATCCTTTAGGGAAGTAAAGCGTTCTGGTTGCCGCTGCTCGACATCACTGCTCGGCTTCGAGCTTCAATGGCCTCGTTGTAGAGCATAAGTTGGAAGTCCCTTCGGACGAGCGTTGCAAATATACTGCAAAATACTCTGACAAGGAAATTACACTAGCGATTCCTCGACGACGACGGCGACTTGTATATATTTTTTTCGTGTTCGGTTTTTCCTGTCTTGAGGCTCTTCTTATGGGCTGCTGGCAATTCCACGGATTATACTGAATGGGCAATCTTTTGCGATAATTGTGTTCGACCGGAATTAAATTGAATTTTGATCGAAATTAGTTTGAAATTGGATTGGAAATGTGGTGTCGAATGGAATATTTGGATTTGATGCTTTTATTTGACTTTAATTTGTTCGTTTTTTCTCGGTTATGTGTTGATTGTATTGAAGTGTTGCGGACTAGAGTTGTGTGTGACTAATTTAAATCTAATACGAGGACTTAACTGTCGAATCGGAACGAAATTTGGGATTACTGACTAAACTTTTTAAACAAGTTCTCATCAGACACGCCCAGGTAAGTGTTAACTGCGCTTTGAAGTTCCTGCAAGTACTCATGACCTACGCTAACCGTTTCATCTATTATTAAATAGTCATCGGAGCCAGGTCTAACTTCAGGCCATTCTGGAATATGTTGCGATCGAGGTCTGCCCGTTTCAGCAAATGAGGTCCACAAGTCGACCATCAATTTAGCGGTGTTGGTCTCGCTCGAACTAAAATCATTTCCTTGATCAAACAAGTACATATCATCGTCCTTGATTGTTGCAAAATTTACTAACTCATTGTTGGGCAAAGCGTGTTGCGCGCCAACATATTTAAACGCGTATGCATACGTTTTGGGGGTTTTGTTTAGGCAGGCCGAGTAATAAACAGCTGATTTGACGTAATAGTTGGACCACTAGAAAAGGATGCATCGATTTTACAAGGGATTTATCATTATTTGCAAAAGATACTTACATCCAAAATTGAAGTGATGACCAGATTAAAAGTTTGCTGAAGCGTTCTCGGGTCAGCATCTTTTAGTTCTGCCAATGATGATGAATTTGGTAGAAGTTTTTCCATCGGGCTTTGTCCAAACATTTTGCTCGCGTATCGTATCATAGCAGCTGCGTCGTCCTTAAAGCGTTCCATCGAAAAGAAGTAGGGCTTACTTTTATGTTTTTCAAAGACTGAAATGAGAAAGCAGAATAAAGGGTGAACGTTTTCGAGGTCTTTTAATATGAGGCACATGACAGAATCTTTAGGTTTCTATAAACTGCAACCAATTGTTTTCATATTAGTAAGGGGAGCAAGGAAGGAATCACAAACGAGACAACTGAGCAGAAGTTAATGAAGTTAAATTTTGTCTAATTTCGGTTCCATTAAACCGAAACTCGGAAGAATTTCTAAAGGGTGTTTTGTTAGAGCTATACAGCTTTAAGTTGGAAATACTGTTAATACTACGTATGATTTGACAGCTATCATGCGTTTTTTAGGTTGATTAATTTACAAACAGGTTGAAGTCTGAGAGATTAGACAAATTTATTTAGAAAAAAAAAAAACACTTCTGTTCCAGAAACTCATCTCCCATTTCGTCAATTTTGTGGCCAAAGCAATTGGCCATCAGTACAATGAATTAGGTTAATCATGGATCGTTCCTGCGCCACATTTACTCTCACTGATAATGCGCATCCATTTAAACGTTGTGCAGTACGTAATGAAGAAACTATAGCAGCTGTAGAGCGGAGTATCGATGAAGACCCAAGTGTCCATTCGCCATCGTGCTAAACAGTCATACCTGAGCCTATCCATATTATAGAAGATTTTACGAAAGGATCTTGGTTTGCGGGGTTACAAAATTTAACTCGTGCAGGAATCAAAGTCGAAAAACCACTGGGCACGGTCAAGCATAGTAGGTGTATGGGCAAAGATCCAATTGCTGCATATTTGCTAGTAATAACTTTGCCATAACAAGCAACACCACAACAAGGAGGAGGATGGATGATATTGCGTCCGATCCGATCCGTAGATCCGTCCGATCTACGGAGTCTTCACTACGGCTCTGCTCCCAGTTCGGACTTTTTCCAGGGAGGATGGCCTTGTGTTGATTGGCTGTGGGGATATGACCTTTGCAAGTGTCTATCTCACACCGAGAGAGCAAATTTCACTCTTCCAGAGCAAGCTTGAAGAACCGGAGCTCGCTGTCTCGAGCTCGAAAGGCGGAATCTTCGTGGGCGGTGACTTTAATGCCAAGGTGGTAGAATTAGGATTGACTTGTCCAGATCCAAGATGGAAGCGATTCCTAGAAATGGACGCTAGGAGAGAACTGGCCATCATGAACGTTGGAAACACACCAACCTTTCGACGGCGAGGCTTGGTAACCATCCCATACGTGACATTTGCTTCGGAGTTCTTAGTGCCTAGTGTACACAAATGGAGGGTATTCGAGGACTCCTCTGCTAGTGATCACCAGTACATTGCTTTCGAAATTGGCAAACTTGCTTCTCGATGCGCAGCCTCAACTTAACCTTAAACTGTAAGTTGGAACGCTGCTAAAATGGATGTTGACGCGTTTGCCGCAGTCCTAATGGGCGGTTAAACCATGACTGGCACGAGAGGAGTCTAAGCTGAAAGCATAGTGAACTCCAACATGAGATTCATCAAGTCTTCATGCAACTGATCTATGCCTAGGCAACAGCCACAACACGATAACCTTGCTGTGTACTGTTGGTCAGCAGAAATCACTGAAAAGCGAAGATTCTGTCACGGAATTCGCCACGAAGCCCAACGTTCAAGCGATCGAGACGAGTAACATCCCCGAATGCTGGCATACATGTCGGCTAGAAAACTCCTCCGTAGGTCGATTAACGAGAGCAAGGCTTGTTGCTGGTGCAAGTGAAAAAATGGACGAGGTTGTTTGAGCGCTTTTCCCTGTGCGTCAAAAGTCCGTCAAAATACCCACTTATAAGTGTCATGGAGCTGGAAGGGGTGGTGAAATTATTAAAAACTACAAACGCCACGGGGCCGGATGGTATTCCAACGGAAGTTATGCAGTTTACACATCAACTTTGCCCTGACATGTTGCTCAGAACATTCAACGCCTGCCTGCAGCCGGCCGTGTTCCCAAATTGCTGAAAATTTCAGGCGCAGCTTGTGTTGATCAGCAAGGGGAAGGGGAGTCCGGAGCAACCATCTCCACATCGGCCCCTATGTATGTTGAACGCCGCCAGAAAATTGCTCGAGAGGCTCATCAGAGAGTGACTTGGGGAGGCTATCCGAGCTGCTGTGGATCAGCAGTACGGCTTCAGAGCTGGCCAATCCACGATTGGTGCAATAATAGTGGTGGTGAATGCGGTCCAGTGGGCAGAAGCCCGCTAGATGGATAGATATTCTCGATACTCTGGAAGCTCGTCTATGATACATTGGAGGGTCGGCGAAGAATGGAAGTGACATCAGGAGTGGTGCAAGGCTCAATTCTTCGCTCGGACCTATGGAATGTCTCATGCGACGAGCTTTTGCGGTTGCAGCTACCGGAAGAGTCTCGTTTGATTGGCTACGCAAATGATGTGGCAGCACTAGTCACCGAACGTACTGTTGAACAGGCAAAACTAAAACTGGGTGGATAATGCGTCGAGTGAGCGAGTGGTAGACAGGCCGTGGGTTAAGCCTAGCGCTTGGAAAGACCGAGATTTTCGTTCGGGTCAGAGAAACAATCATTGCATCAAAGGAGTCAATACAAAACCTTGGTTTAATGATTGACTCGAAGATGAGCTTCTTCGAGCAGGTTCGAGCGTCAGCAGATAAGGCTGCTGCGGGAGTTTCAGCTCTCATTCGTCTTATGGCCAACACGGGGGAACCAACCTCGATTAAGAGAGGGCTTCTTATGAGTGCAATAGCGTCAGTGCTCTTGTATTACTCCGAAATCTGGGCTGACGGTTTTACCAGGGAGTCGTACCGAAGGTGTTTCGCACGGGTGCAGATACAACGAGCTCTGCGGATTGCAGCTGCATACCGCACTTTCTCTGAATCAGCAGTGCTAGTTATGTTGAGGTTCGTCCCTGTTTTGCTTGCAGAAGAACGGAAACGTATGTACTTACGTAGGGGGGAGTCGACGAGAGAAGCCGTCAGCCTAATGGAAAGGAGAAGGACGCAAACTTTGCGGAAATAAATGGGTAAATGAAACGCGAGGCAGGTGGACCGCATGGCTCATCAGTGACTTGGGGCCATGATTCTAATGAACGCATGATGAATTACCTGACGCAACTACTCAGTGGGCGAGGGTATTTTTAGTCTTATCTGTATATGATAGGAAAGTCACCGTCCCAAGCTTGCTTGTCAGATGACAGGTGAAGGACAAGACTCCGTTCACATATGACGGTGATAATAGGCGTTCTCTCCAGGAAACGTAACGGGAAAGATGAACGCCGACCCACAAACTGAAGAAATGTCTCCTGAACTGTATAAATAGCACACACATGAACAACATAGGCCTAAAATCAATCAAAAATAGCCAAGAAGTTGTCGCTCGACTGCTAGGTAGCGGTGGAATCAAAAGCAATGAGATCTTAACGTAATTGAACGTGAAAGCACTTTTCGCTAGTGTACCGAAGCAGGAGGTACTCACAATATTAGAACTACGTCTTTGAAGTGGGAAAGAAATAAATTGGGCTTGGGGAAGACATTTGACATGAATGGGAAACAACAAGATCGGGCTTGGGGAAGACATTTGTGAGGGTTGATGAAATTGACAGAGTTATGCATGAACGAAAATTATTTTAATGTTACGAGAAAGATATTTCAAGGAATCTCAAGATATTTCAAGGAAATTCCGGGGTCGAAATGGAGTTGCTCCACTTATAAGCGAGGCGTTCATGTGCAATTTGGAAATAACACTGGAAGACTTAGGTGTTTAATGTAATTAATTAACGCCTCTGTTTAACGTAAAGAAGAAGAGCATATTTGCAGATGGCAAAAATCAACAGCTACAACAGGAACACAATCAGAAGGATAATAGTGAAAGAGAAAGACATATGGAGCCCCACTGTGTGACGACACTGATCTGAAGAAAAAGCAAAGTAAGGATCCAAGAAGAGTGCCGCTCAGAAAGATAGTGGCAATCAGAGGACCTGGACAACTTGTAGGGACAACAGATACACAAGTAAAGTCCGTCTTTGACCGATTCAATTCGGTCAAGGAGTCGCTTCGCCAAGTGGAACAAAATAGGGCGTACGAAATCTCCAGCCCCAAATGCAACAAATGCAACGTCGGAAAAACTAGCTATCATACGCTGCAATGAGGACTTTAGCAAAGAAGAAAGTACATTACAAAATCAAACAGCATACAGCGGATCACATGAACAGTGGCAGAATATATCGTGGTAACGCGACAGAAGAACTTAAAGTGATCAAACAGGCGAGACATAGCCAAAAATTAGACTTCTTTGAAAGCTTAGGGTATTCAAAATACACGATATTAAGAGGATGAACCAAGACCAAGGCAACGCCTATTCATCTCATTTTAAATTGCAACAAAAGCAATAAATGCAATTGGTGGCAATCCTGCCACTCTCGATACGCGTCCTAAAAGGCGTCGACGGTTACCTCCCTCAGGTATGCTATAGTAGCCTTCCGGACTGCCTTTATGTCCGAAATGTAGGCTCTGGAAGCTACCTGTTAATCATAGGGTATAAGAAAACGTCTTGACTTGCCACGTGCCACGGCTGGGACCGCAAACCGAACATATTATTTGACGAGGCGGTCTCTTTGCTTTGCAACGTTTTAAGGAATTCAAAGTTAAATCGACACCATTTATCTTGATGGCAGAAATTCAGACTGGCTTGTTCTTTTCGAGTCGATGAACATCTAGTTAATGCCCGATTTGTTAATTTGCACCTTTTTGGGGAGCGGGTAATTGGGCGTGCCTGTCGGGTAATTGGGCGTGCCTGTCGGTTAATTGGGCGTGCCTGTTGACTGCGTCACGCTGTTTTAAGGAATCAGACGTCTTTGAAAACCAATGTGTCACTCCGACAGAGGGCACTGATTGCATGCACAGCGTACAGGCGATTGGCGCGGAAATCGTTTACTATGCTTGCTCCTGTCAAAAAAGTTCCCGCCACTTAGCATCCAATTTTATTTTCGGATAGGTCCCGTAAAACTTATTAAAATTCGACAAACTAGTAGCTTTGTGCAGCGATGCATTGCTCCAAGCGTTTTCTAGATTCGGTACGCTTGCTGGAAGGGGATATAGATATTTTCTGTTGTTCAGCCTTGTTGTGGGATTTCCAAACACATATTCATCTTGTATTTGGTGCCCGGAAGCAAAAAAAAAGTCTATCGATGCCATCTTTGGGTTGTACGCTGGCTGCGACAATGTCATTAAGTTGCAAGGAGCGCTCGAACTTATAAAGAGTTCACTTTGTTCAGATTATGCATACACATGAAAGTGGCCTTGTGCGTGATCTGCTGGTCTTTTTAGGCTGCATCCTCTTTGGTTCTTTGATTGCGATCTCTGATACTTACATCGAGTCTTTCTGTCGAAAAAGGCAATGTTTCATGGCTTCGAATGTCAGTTTCTTCATTTTTCCTTTCAAAGATTTGGGAGACGGGTGGTAGATATAATCCTTTTTGGGTGGTACATACAATCCTTTAATACAACGCCACTGATGACATTGTCTACGCAGAAACCCAGCGTTTCTTTCCGAACGTTTCTCAATTCAGCCCGGGGTCTCTAAAAGGTTGCTTTCCTGTTCGTTCTTCAGTATTGTTGAAACCAATCCAGAACACATTTTCGGTATATTCAAATGATCTGTTATGGTATCTAATACAGTCCCATAAGAAAATCCATTGATTAAACGATTGAGAACTAAACATGGTAAGGAATTTAGAAAAGATGACATGGATGGTTGATTCTTGACTTTGATTGTTGTACATGTTTTGAATTTATATGTTTCATCATACAGGACGTCAAGGCTTTCAATTCAACGAAATGATGACTGTCTGTCACGCAAATGAAACAAAAGAAAACTACGGGTGTTAGTTAGATGACTTTGGAGTGTTTCGTGAAAAAGCAATGAACATATCTTTTCAAAATAGGACCGTTTAAATGTCCTGTTCGCTTTGTTAGACTGAACGTAGTCTTGAAACCTAATTATTGACTATTTTCTAGCACAAATCGGTAAACTTTTGAATTGTGTTTTGGACGTTTCGCCGAAGATCGCGAACCTTCCTTGGGTGATTCTTGTAGACCAAAGATTTCGAAAAACCCCTATGGGAAAATGTCTTAGGCTATGAAATTGGACGATCTCAATGGTCAGTTATTAGTACAACATCTAGGAGGAGCTCAACCCCCACAAATTCCCTAAACATTCGTTAAAACGCGTTTTAAATCTTGAAAATTTTCTAGGCTTTGTTGAATCTTCAGCCTTTCCACGATCGGTTGTCTAAAAGTACTAAGCAAAGCAGTTTTGAGTTTGAATTGAATTGATCAGTATTTTCGTTGCGGCATTTGACAGGGTATGGTATGGTTAAACCTACAGAAAGTAAGCTTGTCAAGTGCTGGATAACACCGACTTACGCGTTAGCGATTGGAAAAAATTGTGACAAATAATAATTCAACACACATAAATTATCTAACATCATCCTTTCGAGGATAAACTTTTTTGACAGCTTATGGTAGGAAGCATCCAATCAACTGTATTTACAGCGAGTTATACTACAACAATCCTTTTGATTGCTAATAATAATTGCTATCCAATCAGCTTCTTGCGTATAAGCAAGAACAACATAACCAAATAGAAACTAAAAACATCCTTTTATGCTGAATTGAGTTAGTAAAAGAATGAACATAAAAATATAACATGGTCATCAAATCGCGGAACGTATACATTACTAATTAAATCCGAACCATGGGCAGCATCATATCAAGGTTTCATTTCAAATTAATGTGAATCTTAGGACATTTATTATTTAAATGAGTAAAAAATACGAAATTTTACTTACAATCAAAAAAGTATGCAGATGGTTGATCTACAAAACCGATTATTTTCGGGTAAATTCTCAATTTACCATTCTGATAAATTTCCATAGGATCTTGATGTAGAACATTGCTCGGTCCACCGATCGTAATAAATGGAATGTTTCCATAATGTTTTTCCTAAAAATGTAAGAAGTGAATTAAAACAGGGATAAAAAGAAACATGAAAGCGCAAAATAAGGAAAAAATTTCTAAACGAAGTTTCATCATTCTAAATGTGGTTGATTTATTTCTGCTACTTTTAAGATCAAAAGGAAAAAAAAACATACTAAAAAGTAACTCGTTTCGTTTGATTTACAGTCTTGATGGTAAAGTCCGTAATCGTGGACAAGCATTTGGTTATTTTTGCTATCAGGAAAAAAACCAAAGCCAAAACATGTCCTTTGGCTTTGGTTCTTTCAACGTTCTACTCCCTCGTTCCCATTCATGCAGCTCTCCTGCGTGTCTGTTTCACTGCTATCGTCGCTCCGCAATACCAGTACACAATACACTGCGGAAAGCTAGTCAATGCGCGAATGCCTCCACCTTAAAATTCAACTTCGAAATCGATATTGCTTGATAAATACTTCGAGATAGAAATGAAGGTCCCAGTACGAATTTTTCGCTTCCCGCTATAAATGCGCCAGGAAAGTTTTAATATTTTTTTAAAGCCTTTTTTTCCAAAGCATTTTAAGTTCCACACCCTCGATTGCTTATAGGACGCTATGAGGTTCATGTGGAAGTAACAGTTAAAACGTTCGTGAAGTCGAAGTGTTTAACGTGGACACTTGGACACAGTGTTGGCTTAATTTCTAGGTCTCTATAAACGGGGTTTAAGCAATGTTTTAACCACAACCCTAGGTAGCATCTCTTCGCGGAGAAAGAAGTCGCCAACAAAGGCATGGTCCTGGTACTGGGCATGCGAAAAGAAGACGTCAACACTCTAAAGGACAAAAACTTCTCCCCGGTGGCTGCCAGAGCTAAGGCAACCGAACCCTTAGAGAAAAAGCGAAAAAGTAATGCGGGTGACCCAAGCAAATCTGCACTACAGCAGGGTTGCAACAGCCAACCTGCTTACGCATCTAGCAGATGGGAACACCGACATAGCACTGATACAAGAGCCTTACCAACTTAATGGAAAGATACTTGGAATCAATGCGAAACAATTTAAAATCTTTGCTGCAAGCGGAGTAAATAAAATCCGTAGCTGCATTCTATGTCAGAAGGAAATTAATTTAATTTTTCTACCGCACTTCAGCAACATGGACCGATCATCAGCGGTGTTCGACGGAAGGGACGGGCAGGTAACGTTGGCCTCGGCATACCTTCCGTTTGACGCTCCGATGCCGACCTCCGAATTCCGCACCCTATCAGAACATATACGGGAGAAGCGGGCCATCATCGGGTTCGATGCAAACGCGAAACAAGTGCACTGCCATTTTGGCGTTCGCACAACGGGTAAATTAAAAAATAAATTTAGAAAAGGAAGTTTTATTTTATTCTACCAGAAAAACCAGAACATCTACTTACCCAAACTTTGTTATAAGCCTCAATCAAATCCTTATTATTGGCTTTCATCAAACATTTCGTCAGTATAGCTTTATCTACAACATCTGGACATTGAAGTGCAATACCAACTTCTCGACTGTATTTCACAGGATGTTTCGTAGTAAAATTACCCAGCAAGGCCGAGCCAGATTGAAGAATCACTTGGTGAAATAGTTTTTGCTGTAAAAGAAATCGTCAAAAATCCTTTGCAAATGAAAAAATTGTTGTGTTCAAACTCCAAGATCGCTGAGCATCAAAGTATGAATTAGTCCAGCGGCTTTATATTGTCCAAATAATGTAACCCGACTCGCATCCCCACCGTATTTCCAAATGTTGTTCTGAATCCATTTCAATGCCAGGACGATATCAAATGTGGCAGCATTACCTGGTATATGAGTGTTACGCATGGAAAGGAATCCAGATGGGCCAGTTCTGTATTTGACACTGACCAGGACAATATCTTTCTCTAGAAGGTATCTAGGGGATATTTTTTCAAATGTTGAGTTTTCGAGATCATAGCCACCAATGTGAACCATAACAGGTTGTTCGCTATCAAACTGGTCAGAGGGTATAAGCAAGTTAGTCTCGGATAAATGTCATATGTAAAGCAGGTACCTTAGTTGTATGAACTGTCAGATGCAAGGATCGTAAATGCTTTGACGTTGCTGGATTATGTTGGATTGCATTTTTGAGTGATTCTCGTTCCACGGACGGCTGTAATGAAAATATTTAAAAAATATATATTTAAAAAGGACACATAGAAAACAGGAGTCAAGTTAATCATTTTAAGTGTCAATATCGAATGCATTATAACAAGTTAATTACCAGAAACTTTCTAGCATCCTTGAAACACACTCCGTACTCAATGTTTTCGAATTCATAAACACTACGATTAGTCCATTTCGTTTGAATGGTACGAGTCCATTGTAATCCTGTGCTTTCAACTAACAATAAATTGAGTGTCAAACTATAGACACTAAACACAAATAAAGTACAACCGAACAACTTCTGCATCTTTGCTCGATGAATATTCAAATCTTGTACGAATTCATTTAAGTCGTATCACAGACTCGACGACACTAGTATCATCGTAGTATTACTCCATTGAACCACTTATCAAGTTCAATAGTATTATCAGTATCAATTAAATGGTTGCGTTGGCTGAAGAGATTTTAATCAGTAAATATAAAATCAAATGGTCACGATGAGAGTGATTCTAGTAAATAAGTTCACTGGTACACTTGAATTATGGTATAGATTTTGTTTAACTCTTTTGATATTCTCTTAATTAAAAGGGATAACAGGAAGGATGATTTTTGTCATCTGATTAACTAGATCTTCTCACGTCAAGTGTTCGTGAGAAGATCTAATTAACCTGGTATTCATTAGAGGGCGGAAACAACAAAATGATGAGTCCTAGGGTCAGATTCACAAATATTCTCTGATGATTTACATCTGGTAATACATACGCGAACTAATTGAAACATCTTCTATTTGTTAAAAGTTAGGATTTCATCTTATTCCATCATAATTGGCAAGGATTTAACAACTTAGACGTAGGAAAAAACCATGAATACAGCCACTGTTAAGTCGATATGATAATTATGTTGATTCCCAAAAGTTTCCTTTAGATTCCTTGAAGAATGTTTCGGCTCTTGGCTCTTTTCTTTTAGTTTTAAGTTATTCGTTAACATATCACTTAGTGGCACCTCAAGTCCAGTCTTGGAAGGAGAGCACGAGCCAGCTAGGAAAGTCCTTTGAAGAATCATGAACAGTAGTAAAGTCAGTCGACGGCAAGACCTCATGGGTAGCTTCAACAGCATTGACTGAGGTCTGGACAACAAACTATCAATTGAGACGCTCGGTACCCAAAAGTATCGCACATATGAGTCAGGAATGGCGAAGGAAATTTTGCAGGCCCTTTTCTATTTATCTCCTCCAGTGAGGCGATATTCAATCTTGGTGAAAAGTTCATTTTTCTCAATCGGATAACTGGAGGAAGTAAGTAACTTGTAACTTGTGAGTAACTTGTCTTCTTCGTTGCATTACAGCCCCTATTGACCCTTCGTTATCGATAGTGAGCGCTTTCAACTGTCTCGGTCCATTGAACGCTGCTTCCAAAACGGAGCAGCGATGACCTATCATCGTCAACAGAGTCAGACCAGCGTTTCTTCGGATCCCCCAGTGGTCTTCGCCCTTCAGTTCTCCCAACGAATAACTTTTTTCATCCCAATGATTCACATGGCCATCCTATTCCAGCTTCCCTAGTCTTACAATCGTTAAGACCTCCAACTTGCCAATAATTTAATACAGCTTCAGGTTGTTTCAAATTCACCATTGAGCCCGATGTAACTTCACTCTAATTGACTACCTCAGGATCTGTCGCTCATAAACGATCAATATATTTGCGAATCTTTCACGCCCATAGCATAGCACATATCTCATCACAGATTTGTATCCTTGGAGCTTTTCTTTGCATATAGCTGGTCTTCATAATCGCTGTTGCTGAAACGAAGACAAAAGAGAAGAGGTCACTAGGAAAGAGGGACAACGCCATCTCAGCGATTGTCAAAAGTACTGGCAGCGAGTAACAAAGAGAAAGTGGGATGCACGCCTAAACATAGACATCAGGCCGTAACCAAATCGAGTGCATGGTGAAACTAATTTTACCCAGCACTTGAGCTGGCATCGAGATTTCCATTCTGATCTACACATAATTTAGTCACGGTATCCACGGTGCTTTGGCAAAGTTGAGGTGAATGTCGCGCACTGTACAGCTTTCACATGCAGATGATGAAGCAAGAATGGTGGTATCCTCTTCACGGAAATGGGAGTGGTTTTCTTGGAAATCGTAGGTATTGAAATGCTTATACTATAATCTTTGCCATGGCATATCTGAACCCAGCTATGAAGGGATTTTTTCTCTAGCAACTTCTCTGTCTTCCTCATACACCCATGAACACGAGGTCTAGCCTGAAGTGTTATGGAATGGTTAGGTATAAAGCTAACCGTTCCAGGCTAGGTTTCAAGGTTGATAAGGAAATGTTCAATGGGTAGTCCAAAGGCATAGCGGGTTATGGAAATTCCATACTAAAGACTAACAAAACGTTCTGAACGTTCCGAACGTTCCGAACCAGCCACTATTTCTAGGGTTCGTTTTCGGCTTGATATTGAAGTCACCGCCAACAAGATTTTGATCTTTCGCACTCGAAACAGCTTCGAGCTTATCGAGCTTGGCCGGAACGAATGGAATTGGCTAATCCAGAGGAAGACAGACGCTTATGATCGTCATTCCCGGATGTCTGTCATATCAGTACAAAGACATCTTCGTTGGAGCTGGTCCAAACTTTTGAGAAGAATCCTATACCGAAACCTATACCGATGGTGGTGGTGCCAAGTTGGTTACAGCTCCATCCAACTTCTTCCATGCTGTGATTTTATTCAGATTTCAGCAGCAGCAGGTCAGCTTTTCTCTCTCTCGAAACCTGGCCAAGTAAGTACGTAAGTAAGATCTGCAGGACTTTAACCATGTTTTCGCTTTTCTCTCGCTAAGCGTCGCTTTGATCTCCTGGCACCTTTCGCTTCCTAGGGTATGATGATCCAGGTCATCAGGCTTTGATATCTTTCAGGCATATAGGTTTGATTGTGCACTAACTTGCCTTATGGCCAGGAGTACCACACTTGCGGTACATGTTGCTTCAATTTGTTCGCTTGCGGTTCAGGGAAATTTCTCCAAAGCAAAGACACTTAAAGCATTGAGTTAGGCATCGCATATTCAGAACCCTACCTAGGCGATTTTTGTTTTGCAATTAGCTAGGAGTTGCACTGCGTCTCTGGGAAGTCCTCTATTGCGAAAATTTGCTTCAGCTTTACATTAAGTTGTCCGCCGTAGGAAATCTACTTTTTTGAAGCCCCTTACACAGTCAATGTCTCTGACTTCAAAACAGGTTATTGCCTGTAATGCCAAGATAATAGCTTTAGAGTCAGGAAGACCTATGATACTGCTCTATGACCTATGACACCGAACCGAACAAGCTCTTTTCAGTGGACTCCGGCCTGAGTTCTACTGAGTTCGGCAGTCTGTTGTAATCGCGCTTACCGTTCGTATGCAGTTTTCTGTTTTATCGGGCTCTACATTTTGTCTTATTTCCTTCAGAATATCAATGTAAGTGCTCCAGTTTCTTGGCTCAATTAGTAAAGCATCCCAGCGCTCCTTGCGCTTGGTCTTTTTAGGCATCACCGAGCTTCGTACAGTGTTTTTCGGGCATGGGTTTCATAGTTTCTTCAGCTCTCACACGCTGCACCTTCTTCGCAAACTGATGTTGCACTTCGGAGCGTACGGATTGAAAGTCAGCATCGATCTTCCTACTTATTTAGCGTCTGTTGTCTCGGGACGTTTTACCATCCTCCAGCATTCCGACTTGTGTGGACTACAGGCCAAACTCATGCCCTTTACGCAAAGAGTAATATTTCCGATGCAGGAGGTTATATATTCGAAGACTTTTTTAAGCTCTTTCAGCTCATTCCCTGTCCTCAGCCACCTGAGGTGGAAGTGCTGAAACTTATCAATGAAGTCCTGTCCAAGTCCAAGTCCCTTCCAGCTTGTCAATCCTGTCTTTAATAGTTTTTGGGAACGCACTTATATTTCTTGTAAGCCGCTCTTCATCTCTTCAGTCGATGCCTATATCCGAAGCCAGCTTGTCCTTAGGTTAAGTCTTCGTTACACTATCAACAGGGTACTATAGCTGCTTAGCATGACTTTCAATAGTGAAAGTGACAAGTGACTTTCAATAATCCCTGGAAAATGACGCTTGGAGTTGACATGAGCTCCGGTCTCCACCGCACCACTGCACCTTTTGTATTATTCGCTCCATTGACTTAAGCAATTAAAGCCCGAGAAAAAGGAGTGTGTTGATAAGCACTTTCGCAGCAAATGCTGACATCTCAATAGAAGTTTGCTGGCTCGTTGTCTTCTCGCAATTTTAGATAAGCTTAGATGCTTTTTGAGGCGGAGTCCGCAGTAGTTTTAGCCAGCGGGCGAAAATGGAAATTTCACAAGTATAGAACCTCCATTGTTTATCCTATACATCCTGCAAAAACTAGAGCTCATACTGCACTATGAACTAATGGTTCATAAAAGCCTGGATGGACTAACTGTGAAATAGACCATTTCTTCGTCCCTATTAAGAATATATAGTCCCGATTGAAAAGGATGAAACCTTCTTCTAAAGCTTAAACTTCTCCTAATTAAAGACAGCATGTAAAATGATTTTTTGCTGATTAGCGTATCTCGAGTTTGATTATTATATTACATTAATTTTTGGTCAAAGAATCCTTCAGGTAACAATAAACGAAGGTTAATAATAGTTCGTTCAAAATTTTCTGAACTATATTCACAAGCGCGTCGAATGAATGACACCATAATAAGGGTCTCTCCCTTGTGTCTGCCTCAACACAACAAAGTTGGTGGTAAACGCGGAATCATATATGGGTTCGTTAGGGCCACCTCTGGTCTAGGTTATCTTGCAAAACGTTTTTTTTGTGCTTGTCTTACTGTCACTAATCTTTTTGACAAAGGTGTGACTGGTAGCCTGGAGTTGTCTCTTTATCAAAGGATGTATTGTCTACTTTTAATGCACATATTACGGCTTCACAGAATCTTCCCTTTAGATGTGATTTTTCAAGGACTTACTAGCTCATAATTCTTCAGTTCTATGAAAGCCGTAGAAAGCTCATTACGTTCAAAAAGAGATCCAGTCTGCATTTAGATACCATCCACGGTGTATGTTTGAAAAGTTCTCAAAAACTCATGACAGGAAGACTGTCTGACACGATTCATGCTGAGGGAGATGGTTCATTGTCTACATGGATGCAACGAGAGAAGTGACAAATGTGATCCACCGTGTAGAGAAAAACAGAAGTTCCATATAACCGGTTGTCCTGGGTCTCAAAACTTTGGAACCCGAAAATCTGGATATTCTTCACCTTAAACATGCATTTAATTTTGCTATGTGGGCGGATATCCTGGAAGCGGTTGGAAAACCAGAATCCTGATGCATTTCTGTGGAACTATTTGGAGGTTGTTGTCTAGTCTTCGACACTGAGAAAGGTGGGTTGGTAGTCACATCAGATGTCGTACTGAGGATCATTCCCAGCCCGGACTTGTAGTCCATTTCCAATGACAGGTCACTAAGGTTAGAGTTGCGGGATGAGTCACGCCCGTTCGAAAATCGGTATTGTGGCGCTTTTTGGGGACTCAGTGAAGTATGCGGCTCGTGAGGGACTGTATGAATGCTCACCGGTTTAGGGTCAAGAGTCGCTTTAGGAATTCAAGGAACTTATGTGTATTTGATTTTTTTTACTTCATGAATTTTTCTTACTAACTTTTTTTTAAGAACATTGTGGTAACCGTAGTTGTACGAAGCTCTCCATTTTATCATTTAGCGACTCCATACCGGATGTTTATTCATGGTTTTTGAATATTACATCGAAATGTAGGATCATCAATATTAAACGATTGTTTTGTGAAGGATTGTAATGGACTCATTTTAATTTGCATATGTTATACCTCATTTGTGAACCAGCGTCTTCGTTTTTGAACGCTTTCTCATGAATAACGTCGGGGTCACCACGATAATCATGGTCCGTGGAAAAATTTCAAAACAGTTTATATTATGTTGTTTCGCACTTAATATGAGATTAATTTAGATCTAATTTGAGCGATAAATCCTTTTATCAACTTCTTTTATTCACAAAAGAAAACCATACGTGAATTCGATAAGAGCAATTTCGAAAATAATTCTGTGAGCTTTTGTTCAAATATGGTGATATGAAAACGTGGATTTCGTCATCTTAGAATACTTTATGTGCAAATGAGGATAGAAAAAAGGCAAAATATACATTTACAATCGTATGGTCCTTAAACAGCCTGAATAAGATGATTTGAACTTTGTTACAAACGTCGAAAATATTGTTTTGGAAAACTTTGATCGGACACATGGGGATTGCTCTCTACTATAATTATATTAACAACAAATAAGACAAAAATACACAGTGAATTCGAAATAAAGTTACTCGGCACATTGATGAAACAATATATGTTGTGTATATACGTTGCGAAACGAGAAAATCCCTTACAATCCTATTAAGGATATACGGTCTTCAGGATAGTACAGTGGGTGAAGAGTTAACCTTATATGCTGCAGACCTTGGATTCAAATGGTCCATCGTCAAGGATGAATCTATAAGTTTCGAGGACAAAAAAATTCTAAACAAGTTACCTTTTTGCGTAAGGACAATCTTTGGAGGAAAGTGGAAATTACCTATTTTAAGGCCTAGCTCACTGGAGAAAGAATTGTGTTACCAATTGATTTTGTAGTAATTCTGTAGTAATATTTACGTTCAAAATTACGATAACTGCAGTCCGATGGTATTTGATTTTTCAATTTAGTGGCAGCCTTATTGTGGTGAATAACTGTATCCGTTTAAACAAAGAACTCTTCTACTATGAAGTTACTTATAACTAAATATCCCTCATTCTTCTGTACTAGCTTAATCCTTACCCATCGATGAAATAAGTTAAAGGTTGTCAAAATATGTTTCTTTTATTGCAAACAACGAACGTGGTGTCTCACTTCCAATATATCCTTGTAAAATATCAGTTTTCGTTATCGCTTCGTTTGTTCGATTCCAGCTTTACAGGAACCAAATAATGCGCATTGGGAAATATGAAACGTGGTAAGAAATTGTTTTTTTTGCCTGCTTTTAAGTTTTCCGTCGATTTCCTTGACAGTTTCTGAAATATATACGTGCATTCATACAATTCATACGTGAATTTTTATATAGATCAACTTCCTGTAATGTTTTTCTTTTCCTTTTTTTATTTGCGCAAAATAAAGTTGACATTGCTATAGCGATACAAGAAAAGTATCAGAGCCAAAAATCAACTCCTACCACCACATTCACTCGACTACATCTCCTGTCAAGGAAAACACTTTCATGTCATGACAAACTGTTGATAGATTTTATATTAAATTTATTCTAAAGAGGGAACACAACTTTGTTATTGGAAAATGCCAGGTTGGGAACAATTCACCAATTCTCAATCGTATTTCAATCTCGAAAAAAATATCGGAGAGGAAGAGCGGACGAGTATATTGATGGGATAGTATCGTAAGGAGTATGTGAGAGTGGAAACAAAAATTGAAAAAGAAAAAATTATCGATACATGTTTTGATCGAAAAATGTCGAATCGCTTATGGAAAACACTTTGGAACCTAGAGAGAGTCTAACTCATATTTATAAATAAATACACTTGAGGGAGTATACGCTGGGGTTTAAGCGAAAGTATTTGCTGACATTGGTGGAAAAGTGTCGAGGAAATACTTCGTTGGACAATAATTCGATATTGATGTAGAGAAATATTTGAGAAAATGGCAGTGAATATTGAAAATTGAGTAGAAAACAGAAAGAGAGAGAGAGGGCCCTCTCTCTCCCAGAGAGGAAGAGGGACAGGGAGAGAGGGGGCGTAAAATTTTTTCGAAGGATTTACGAGTTTTTATTATTTTTATTTTTATGCGACAAAAATTAAAAGCGGTTTTAAATATTTCCACTCCATTCTAAAACCCAGAAACAGACCAGGGACAAACAAAAAGGCTACTTTACTAGACGTCTTACTACAGAAGACTATGTTCCAATTTCCTATAGTTTTAGAAAGCTATAGTCAGATTAGAGGTTAGGTTCAAGCTGGAAGTAGAAGAGATAATCATTGATTGTCTTTTATATGCTAATCGCGTCGTCCTGGGAGGGGTCTACCTGTCAAAATTTTGTGTAGCCGATTATTTTGGCCAACTGCTTCTTTTGTTTAAAGTCAACTAATTTCATTTTCTAGTCGTCACTTATGCTGTTTCTTAAAAACATTGTCAATTTCTCGTATATTCTCTTTGGAGACTCTTCCATCAACTTCCTTCACTACATGTCTTGAATGTTTGTTACTGCTTTTGCTTATGAAGAAAATGCAGGCTTTGTTCATAAGCTAGATATTGCTGCACTTTTTCAATATCTTTTTCATATGAGTTTTGTTTTGGATCTCCTCTGCCAATAGCAGGATTTGCGGCATGTTGTGCTTCGTTGTTTTAGAAACGTTGCTCAACGCAGATACTTCAGTAGATGAGCTATGCACGATTTACAAAAGCGGAACTACGACTGTAAAGAGCCTTTGGAATAATTTATGAGCCTTAAAATACGAAAGTTCCAAAGGTTGGAATATTCCCTATCAAGACTATGAAAGAGCAGTAAAAAGGTTGCGGAAACTGGAGTGAATGTTAATATGAGGGGAAGCCGTCAATCAGTCTAGCCTATTTTGAAAACGTTCTATTGACAAATGTCACAAAATTTTAGGTCTGATTTTGGCAGGTAATTAGCTTTTAGGTTGTCCAATGGAGGGTAACGTTTGAAAACAAAATTCCGAGTAGGATACTTATTTTATGCGTATAAATTTTGCTCAAAAGAAATGGTAACCAAGAAGGTTCATAACCATGATTATATTCATGAATGTCACATTGACAGCTGAAAGTTCAGTCAAATCACAACCAATGTTAATCCACCAATCATGGAACATCTGGCATTTCTGAAAGGACGTAACTTGTATAGTCTAACAACCACGAATAAATCAAAGTTATTGGCGTGATCTTATCTAGATTGAAGTATTATCGAAGAAAATATACACATCCGTAAACACTGCTTTTTGCAAGACTTACGTGATGTTATCTCTGGACAATCATAAGGAAAACGACAGCCACTCAAGAACAATGTTTCCAATAGCATTCTGGAATCGAAAGGGAAGCAAGCGTCAAACGAAGAACTGAAATTATAAACTGCGTCCTTAGGCGCGACCAGCTGCGCCTTCAACATTGAATTCAGGAACACTTTTCCTGAATGTGTCAAACTTAGACTTTTTAGACTCATTTTTGTGATCCTATTGTCTATGACCAGCTGTGACTCCTGGACTCCTAATAAGTCAATCAGAGTATTGATTCATTAAGTAGGCTGACCAATTTGGGCTTGCACTTTCTTAGTTGCAAACACTTTCCCAGATATTTCTCATTCAATCAGCGATTAACTTACCAACAAATAGTAGCTGTTGAAGTTTCATAAGTGTGGCTGCCTCTGGCTCGTAAAGAAGTCTGTATCACCTTATGTGGCACTTGAATCCCTACTGACTTCCTTCGCGCATTACACTTATATTTGTATCAGGACCCGTTTTAGGGACGCATTATTTTTTTTTGTAATTGTTTGTTTCGGCGTTCATATCGCAAAATCATCGTAGAACCTCCACAGCCTTTCCCCGAATGTGTGTGTTTAGAGCTTTGTTCCTGGTTTATCCACTTGACAGCAGCTGAGAGGGACGATTAAGTCCTTCATTAAATTAAGAAGAACACAATTCTTGGAACGAATTTCTTATATCCTGCAAGAGAAGCAAAGCAATAGATCAGTACCTACATTAAGAGCGAACCCAAAAAGTGGGAATTAAAATGTTCGCTCGTTGTACAGGGTTATCCGTTTCGTATAGGAAACGTATAACCCTGCCATTTGACATCTGTCAAAGTTAAATGTCATCCAAAACGTGTTTTTTTAGTTAAAGGTTTGCCATTTAGAAATATGAATCGTTTGACAGTCGAATAACGCGTGAAAATTATTAAATTTTATTATAAAAATGGTGATTCTGCTGTATCAACATTTAGGGCTTTGCGAGCCGATTACGGTCGACGTAATCGACCTACACAGCAAAAAATTTCGAACACAGTGAGAAAATTTGAAGAGACTGGATCGGTTATTGAAATTGTAAGGCCTGTGCATCATCGCAACATTCGTTCTGCTGAAAATATCGCTGTCGTTGCTCAAAGTGTGGAGGAAGACCCGCATTTGTCGACTCCTCGACGTGCTCAACATTTGGGCTTGTCTTACGGCTCATTGTGGCGGATTTTGCATTTTGATTTGCATCTCCATCCATACAAAATCCAATTCTCTCAAGAACTTAAGCCTCAAGACCATTCCCAACGCAGAATGTATGCGAATTGGGTGATCGAACAACAAGCCATTGATAATGATTTTTCGAACAAAATTTTCTTTGGTGATGAGGCTCATTTTTCGCTCTGTGGTTACGTAAATAAACAGAATTGCCACATATGAGGCTCTCAAAATCCTCAGGTGATCGCAGAAAGGCCTTTGCATCCGAAAAAAGTGACCGTTTGGTGTGCATTATGGTCTGGTGGTGTTATTGGCCCGTATTTTTTTGAAAATGATCAAGGAAGAGCCATTACAGTCAATTCTGACCACTATGGACGGATGTTAACCGATTATTTTTGGAGAGAAATTGAAGATGATGATCTGGAAAACATGTGGTTCCAACAGGACGGAGCCACAGGCCACACAACACAGGCTAATCGAGCACATTTGCAAGAGAAATTTCCAGGACGCGTAATTTCGAGATTGAGTGATGTCAATTGGCCCGCAAGATCCTGCGACCTAACACCTTTGGATTTCTTTTAATGGGGCTATGCGAAAGATCGTGTTTACGCGAACAATCCTCAAAATCTTGAGCAATTGAAAACCAATATTCGTGAAGTTATGGCCCAGATATTGCCGGAAATGTGCCGAAAAGTCATTGAAAATTACCTCAAAAGGATTGAGGCCTGTAAGAGGTCCCGTGGAGGACATTTGAATGATGTCGTGTTTCACGTATAATGGCAAGGTTCAATCTTTATATTGAATAAAAAATTTCGTTTCCATCTGAATATTTTATGTGTTTTCTTTAGCTTTACTTTCCCAAGCGTAAAATGGATAACCCTATATTTCTGCAGGTTTCATGCACGATTTTGCGATCTCCACTGGCAAATCAAGTGCGGTACTAGTATCACATCCCGGCGAAGTCGTATTCCGTCCTTGCGAAAACCTACCGGATGATAACAAATTTTAGACGGTAAAAGGTTACAAAATGCGCATTGAAGAACAAGGGGATACCCATGGTAGGAACTGTTCGTACAAACCAAGTTCGTCTAGCAAGGCACCGATTTAAGAATGAGTGATTTTCAAAAAGAAAAGGATGAGAATCATTTCATTTCAGGACAGAGACCATATGCGGGAGATCTGGCCAACAAAGTGGTTTGATAATAAGCCTCTCTACGTGATATCTGCATTCTCGGGTCCACAGCCCCTAAACAATGTAAAGCGCTGGACAGTTGCTGAAAGAACTACGTAGAAGTGGCAATACCTTATTTCAGAGTTTAACAATCACATGGGTAGAGTCGATTTGAATGAGAGGCTTGCATCCCGCTACAGATTGGATATCGCCACAAACAACTATTTTAGAATATTTTACAGGCTAATCCATGCTTCGCTCCTTTGCCGAAATGTATCAAGAAATGATCATATAGGGTGTTTTTCTAAGAGGAATAAAACATAGAAGTAAAATACGGAACAAGTGTTTTGATTGCCGTGAATAGACCGTTCTCTGCCATTTTCATTTCATATGATTGGGGGCATTTGAGTGCCATGACTGACGCGAGGGAAATCCAACCGAGATATCAAATTTTCGACTTCTCTAACAAATAATTGGGTCCATTGGATCCATCTCGACAATAATGCAACGAATGTTGTCTTCCAAACGATCAAGAGCCTCGGAATGGTCAGCGTCGACGAGAAATTTGACGTATCCCCACAAAAAATAGTCCAGCACTGTTAAATCTTGCAGGACACACGGTCTTGCAGGTCACTTCATACTTCCAAAATGAACAATTATCCGCTCATCAACTCCTTCTTTCAATAAATCGATGTTTGCATTAGATGTATGGCGTTTTGCACCATTCTGTTGAAACCAGAGGTACCCTGCATTACGGCGAGTCAATTCCGGAACCAGAAAGTCATTGATTATAGCTCTATAGCGGTCACTATTGACTTTGATATAACTCCAAATAGCATTTTGAAGACATTGCAACAATGATTCCATCGACACATAAAGCACACTGAAAAATGAATGACGTTGTCCGGATGTATTGTTGTGTTCGGACACCCACCCACGGTGTTGATGTATGTGTTCGGACACCCACCGGTGGTTGCTCATCACAAATGCAGTAATTTTGCTTACTGACGATATGGTAGCCATTCAACCAGAAATAAGCCTCATCGCCAATCAAAATTTTATTGCGAAATTTTGGAGTGAAACATGTTGTTCTTGGACTTATTAACCGCATCTTTCCCGTGCCCGGTTGTTGTTCGGTTTCAATTTCTGCACTGGTGGGATGTTTTATGCCTGCTAGCCAAGATTATTCCGTAAAATTTTCTGTTATGTGAACGGGTACTGGTTTAATTGTTGAGCACGATGTCAAATGGTTACTTGTGTCTTTATTGATCCTAAGCTCTACATCCCCTATAGTTTCTTCATTACGCACTCTACGACGTCTGGATGGATACGTATTATCAGTGAGAGTGAATGTGGTGTGGAAGTGATCCATGGTTAATCGAATTAACTCTTGTGATGAAAATTAATAAAGTTGGTGGAGTGCACGATGCATTACTCAAAATGAACCCTTTTTCCGAATTAAATCTGCTTAAATTTTAAAATTTTGCGCAGGCGTCAACCTATTCATGATTAATTGCCAAGCCCAATCAACCATAAAACGTATGACAGCTATCACAGAATACATATCATTAAATAGGGCTGCCAAGTTAAAGTTCCATATACTTAGGGAACACGCTATAGTATGAAAGTGAAGCCGCCTGTGATCTTCAAGTTGGGAGTAGCTCACGGGCTTCAGCTTAAAGAAGAAAAATTTTGTTGAAAAGAAGTTGATTCAGCAGCAGAGAAGAGATTGAAAGCCCGTCGGAGCAATCATATAGACCAGGCCTTGATCGGCCGACTCGTTTTCACAACATCGCCCACATTCCAATTTACGCAAAAGAATAACGATGCAAGCGCTGTGATAAATTCATATTCTATTAAATCATATTCAATTAATGGTTGGAATGTGATGGTAAGTTATTAAGAACAAGCGAAAGGTTAGTGCATCATGAAATTAGTTTAAAGTATCTAGTTTAGTTCAATTAGTTTAAAGTCGAAGTTTAAGTCCCCAGTTTATATACCCCTACTTCCCAATTACGTCACATTGTTTCGGTCTTAAAACGTCCTGTAAAATATTGCGATATCTTATGTATATTTCTGCAATCTTTAACTCATCTCAATAAAAATATATATTGTTTTCGAAAATGTTGAAATGTTGGGAAAGAAAGGGTGATTTGAATAAACGTTCATCGTTGAAAATACATCATCAAATTTTACAGGATGGGTCTTCAAGGTAGCCGTAAAAGGATATTAGTAGAACTGTAGGCTTTGGTTACTTCAGAAGATGAGATCATCAGATTATCAGTCATAGCTTAGAATACGATAACATCAGAATTAGCATTGTTGTCGCTGGGGACGTCCTGAAAATGTCTTCGTTCTGGTTTGATGTCTAAAAAAAGTTGCTTCCTCTTAACCCGATCCTGTGACAACTTTCTCTCGTATGAGGAGGCGTTTTTAAGTTCGTAGAACGGAAGGTATGAAGTAAGATGAAAATACAGATTAATATTTCCTTTTGTGTAACATTTACCCTCTCCCCTAATACAGATCTTTCATTTAGCTTAAGTATTTCTTCATAAAAATATGTTTAATCTTTGTCCGGAAAATAAGCTAAAACTACGTCCTCCACTTCTTCATCATTTGAAAACTTCTCCACACAAAGTTATTTTTTAAGCGTTGGGAACAGATAATAATCATTGGGAGCCAGGACAAGATTGGAGAGTTGATGATCTGAATATCGAAGTCCATTTGTGCACATTGTGCTTTGTAAATAGGGGCTTTGATGTGTAGAAGGAGGACACTTTTAGTCAGTTTTGTTCTGTTTTGCAAGCGAAGCGAAGTATTCTTTTCCATTTATGTAAGCGCATTGATCTTTGTAATCTGTCAATAGGATGCTTCTAAATAAAAACTGTCAGAAATTTACCAGCCGACTGTGAAACCTTAACGTCCTTCGTTGTTGATGGGCTCCTTTTGTGCCACTACATAGAGTCCTATTTGGACTCAGGTTTATAATAATAAACTCAAGTTTGCCTCCACTATCAATTCGGATCAATATTTCATTTTTGTCACTACTAAAGAGCTCCAAAAATGTGCGGGAAGGCCCTACGTTGTGCTGTTTCTGAGGTGGCGTAAGCATTCTTGGCATGAATCTAGCGCTGTCCTTTATCATGCCAGGATTACCGTGATGAATTTTCACGATTTGCATTTCCAACATTTCAACCATTTCTGCTTGCTGTGTTTTCTTGAGTCTAGCATCTTCCATTATTATTTTTCGACTTTTTGAACCATTTCCGGAGTAGTCACTTTGATCAGTTGTCCGGGCCGTCTCAAAGTGCGCTCAAAGAGCTGGCCTGCCTTGTTTAAAGAGACTGTCTTATTTATAAGCCACGATTCACTCGTATAAAAGTCCTCCCAAATGGGTTTCAGCTTTTCCAGTATGAATTTAGTTGTCTTTCCTTGCTTGGTAAAGAATATAATGACGGCGCAGTACTTGATTTTTTCCATTCACACACTTCTTCCAGATTCCACTACTTCAGTTGTTAGACTGACGAAATTTCATGGATAATAGACCGGTTTAACATGAAACTTGATTTTAATACAGATAATAAGTTACTGAACTCATTATCATTCTGTTGATTGCGTTTCCCTACAACCAGCCTTTCCATTTCGCGAACTTGGAAACGTACCCTCGTAGGTGACATATGTCGACTGAGGTTGGTGAAAAATCAGTGGAAGATTTCTCAAAAAAAAAAAAAAAATTAAATGCATCAACAGAATTTCTACACATGGGCTGAAAAGTTCCGGGCTTTACACATAGATGGCCCTGATATCATTGCATTGTATTTCATTATTTTCAGTTAGTACCAAACTTCAACAGACAGGTGTCAAATTTTCATGACATTTTATTCGTTAGTTTGGGAATTATTGTGCTAAGAGTGACGCTACTTTTGTTATTTTCAAAATAATATATCAAAGAAAGTTTTGTGTTTTAATTTTACACTACTTCTTGATGTGAAAAAATACCGTTTGCACAAAGCAATGACTTGAACAGCGTTATGGGGACTCCTTCATAAAAAAAAATCAATAAAATGTTGGTTTGCTGACTTCAAACTCAGTTGTGCATAGTTAGGCATCGATGCTGCAAATCGCAATCGACGTCCAAATGTGGCGGTAACACTACAAAACACCAAAATCCACAAAATTGTTTTGAATGATCGTGAAAGAAAGTTGCGTCAGTTAGTTGACATCGTAAAAGCCACGTGAACCACGTTAGCGCACTGTTAACCAAACAAAAGAACGTGTTGATGATTCTGAGCAGGATTTGTTCACGTTTAAACGTAACAAACCGGATTTTGTGCGTGGATATGTGACAATGGATGAAATGTGGATGCATCACTTGACTTCGGAATCAAAACGATTGCCATCTGAGCGGACAGCAGCTGGTGCGCCTCGTCCATAGTGTCGGGAACGACAATAATCAGCTGGAAAGGTTTTGATCTCGATGTTTTGAGATGCGCGTGGTATAAGACTCATTAACAACCTTGAAAAAGAAATACCATCAACAGTGAATATTATACAGCGTTATTGGAGCATTTTAAGACTGAAATAACAAAAATACCAGCGGAAAAAAGTAAAGCGATAAGAAATTTCACTCGAATGAAGAGGTTATAGCTGAAGCTATAAAACAAAAGATAAACCGTTTTACAAAAGTGGTATTGAAATATTAGAGTGGCTCTAAAATGAGTGTTTTACTCTTGATGGTGATCAAATTGGTGAGTAAAGAGAATTTTCAACGAAAAGGATCGAGTTTTCTTTGTTAGACCTCGGACTTTTCAGCCCATGTACTATAGGTTTTACAAAAGGTAAACATTTCGAAGGATGCATATAAGTTAAGAAGGAACACGTAATTTTAGCTTGCAAAATTCAAAGAATGTGCAGGTGATCTTTCATAGTATGATATGAGAATGCCATAAATATTTGCTATTTTAACTGTAAAGTCTAGTGCCAAATAAGGACATCAGATAATATCAACAATATGAAACAGGAAAAAAAAAACTCAACGAATGATTTGTTAAGTATGCGTTGAAATTTGTGTACATCCAACATTTTCTTTATCGCTCCTGCTTACACTACTACGAACATCTGCCCTGGCTTGATATCCTTTTCGCTGTTTTTGTTAATATTGTTGCAGCTACTTCCATCCTATCTACTTATTCTATTTCTACTATTTTTCGCACACTTATTGTCTTAAGAAACTTTCAAAGATTTCTTCTCTTACTTATGTCGACAATGTCTATCGCGTCGACAGGAACGACGGCGTTGATAGTAAAAAGCGAGGATTCTATGTATCCTTGTTTTGTATGCTGTATATTTTTCCTATAGAACCATGTTACAATAGGATAAACTGTTGTTTGCAGCTATTTATTCTGTCGAGAATAGTATATAGCTTGGGTTGCGAATCGGTTGGTGGAAATATAACAGTACGGAAACATATGATGGGAGAATGCAGCTTAAACGGGAAGTATTGCACGGGATTTTAACTTATGCAATTCAAAACGAGTAATAAATTTGTTGTCATAAGGCAAGCAGAGACGAAAAGGAACTGGCTCATAAATTAGGAGAAAGCATGAGCGTGGAACAGATACGTTTTGAATTAGGTCGTGTGAGCTTGTGAATATGTCTTTATGGAGTAAGCTACCGACGTGGACGTAACCGGTGCACTGGACTGGACAAGGATCCTTAATAGAATTTATTTCGAATTTTATGCAGGCTGGTTTGTGTTCCTTTTGCACGTAGCTGGCGAACTCTACATCGATCAAAATTGCAAAAATTTCACCCATGGGCTTCTTCGCAAAAAAATTTGGTTCAGGATTACCAAATTCCTGGGCTAATTGACCCTTGAACACTCCCATTACATTCATCATCGTATAAACCAGAAATCATTACCACAAAATTAATTGAAATTGTTCCCGTCTAACCTGCTTTGTTGGTATGTGTGGCCATTAAGTGTATTATTCACTTTTTCTTGTTTTGCACTTAACACGATTTGCTGTGCATATTTCGTCAAAGCACGAGCGAAACTCCGTTTTTAAGGAGTCAGCAACATCATCATCAACATCGCGTTTGTCGTCGTCATCGTTGTTGTTATCCTGGACTGTACTAGTATTGTGATCATCATCATCGTCATTAAACACGGAAAGAATGGAGAAGAACGTTATCCGGGAAATTATGCTGGTAAACGAAATGGAACAAGTAAGTTACCTCATAAGGAGATAGGGAAGCCTACCACTGCCTAGGGGTATTTTTTCCCAGCGCGATGAAAGTAGGGATATGTTGGCAGAAAATGGAAGATTTTAATATTTAATGCCTTGTAATGGTATTAAGGTTGGCTAACGCAAATTGCTTACGGGTACGCTTGGATGGATAAGGGTTGACCTTTGCTCTGCTCCTTACATTAGCGATTGGTTAGGACAATATAGTTGTAATATTGATGAAATATAAGTACCGTACTTGCTCTTCGATAATGCTCTCTTTACTATTATCCCTGCTTTCACATTACCCAAAAAAAAAATCCCTTTCAGTATTACGGGCCTTACTCTGACAAGAAAAGCGTTTTGAGTTCATCCCTCGCAAATTACTTGCTCCAAGACTGGTACGATTGAAATGAGACAAGTGAGGACGGGCGGGCGTATACAGGACTCACAGACTCACCTATTATACTCTCCTTTTCTACGCGTCCCTCTGCTCACCCTCCGGACTCACTCATTTCAATATTCTGTCTCTCGCGACTGGCATATTTTCTACACTTCGTGCAATTTCCTTTCATATTCATTTTTTCTTCGCTTTCAAGAAATATCCTTTTAAAATGTTAAATAGCACAGACTGCCATACTGATGCCGACACAAGCTTTAAAGGTTGCTGATGCTGATGTTACGCTATTGTTGTTGATAGAGCCGGCGGGTATTAATTTTAATATATCAAAAAGTTCATTTCCTATGCTTCAGTTCCGCCGACCAAAGTCAGTCTTATGTTTCATATCCTTGCCAGGTGTTTTTGTCGGATCTGTTTTTTTTCGTTTCGTTTTGTTATTTTATTTTATTTTTCATCCTCTCTTTGACTCTGGCTCTAGATATTTTTCTCGAACAGTATCTGAATTTTGCTGGAATTGTAATGTTCCATGTTTTCATTGTAGTACGTTTTGTTATTGAGATATTTTCACCAGTTTAAGCAAGTGCTTTACATTTTTTTACGGAGAAGAGTTATTGTCGAACCAGGCATTACTGTGAACGAGAGCTTTATTACTTAGACTTTAGCAAATAAACTGGGCGAAAAGAATGTATTTTATTTTCCACGGTAAATTAGACAAGAGCCGTGCAATAAAAGAAGGAAAATTAGAGACGTTCTGAAGGCTAGAGAATATTTTCCCAGGACAAGAATGGTATGTTTCTGGTTGGTTCCTTTCTTCGAGCACGGTAAAAAAGATTTGCTTCAATGCTAACGAGGTTTTATTTACTTTATGCAACATCTCTGAAAATTTTGATAATGAAGCGGATCCCTTTTGAATTTTCAGATATTTCAAATCCTTCAATACTTTAGATAAGTTTAAAGCTATCTTAATTCAGTATAAAATAAGATTAAGATGGCAGGTTTATCGTGTCAGTGCACAAATTGTTGTTGTGGGAATTCAACACACTATTAATTTGGACCATGCGGTATAGCACAGCCATTTTATTTCAAGATTAAAGGACAAGAGATGGTGACCTAGTCGGAATGACAATCAACCTTAGTGGTTTCTCGTGGTTTGTGGTTTCTACAGCTGACAGGTTAGTGCTTGCTAAGCTAGCAGTTATGTTTCTTTCCAGGCCGTACTTATCTAAGCAGACCAAAGACGCCTCCTACCAAGGGTAGTGTCAAAAAAATTTAACATCTAGACTTAGCCGGTCAAAGGCTTTCTGTACTGTGATTGACGTGTGTGTGACGTTTCGCGAATTGCGACTCCAATAGAAGTGCTTAGGGTTAGTATTGACTTGTAAAATTTTGGAACAGAGATTTTTCACTCCTGAACAGTTATCTTAATTAGGTTAGGGATAAGCTAGGGAGATAGAAAACATTGTATCAAAAAGGAGAATCCTCGTTGTCCGCCTCAGCAGAGAGGAGCTGACGTACGAGCTAAGGATACGGGACAAACCTTTGAGCACGGTGGACGAGATGAGAAAGTCTTTGAGGACAGCGATCAAGGCGGAACGAGCGATGGATTGTTTTATAGTAGAGAGAGACATGCACTCATTTTCAGCCAAGGAAGACGTGGAAGTGTTCCGGGAAAAGTTGGAGGAGGTAAAGGTCTAATTAAGGCTTTCGAGGGCGGAACTGAAAGCGGCGATTTCCTGAAAATCAAGTCGAAGGTCGACTGTGGACTACGACGGCTGGGCAACGTACCGGAAGATGAGGTGGACTGTGCCAGGAAGTAGCTAAGCTGAGGTCTGCTTTAAGGATGAACATGGGCGAACTACTCCTTAGGGCAGAAGGGGACGTTAGTGAAGCCGAACTAGCCACAGCTACTCCTAGACACGATCAGGAGGAAGAGTCGGTCCTAAACACTACATCGGTGCCATTATGCTCAACCCCCCCGAGTCAATGAGATCATAGCAAAACACCAGGAGGTAACCAAGTGGGGAATACGGTTCACGGGGGACTCTGGTTCAGTAAGCTCATTCCTGGCCAGAGTGGAAGAGCTTCGAGAAGCAAGAGGAGTACCGAAAGCACATTTGTTCAAATCAGCCGTGCTCCTATACGAGGATAGGGCGCTGACGTGGTTCAGATAGGTGAAGCATCGTCGTAGGGACTGGGACGACGTGAAACGCTAGTTACGCGCGGAGTTCCTACTGCCACATTACGATGACCGATTGTGGGAGGAGATCCTATGGAGAACCCAAGGAAAAACTTCAAGGCAATTCAAAGAAAGCCAGGAAAGATGTAATAAAAGGAAGGCATTCATTGAGGATTTGAGGGATAACAGCTTCTAATGATAATGGCATGTTTTTGCTGGTCCTAGAATAGCAGGTTAACCTATTGTAAAGATTTGGAATTGATTTTCTTCAAAATATTTATATAAAAATATTTTCACAAAAAACGTTAAGCATGTTAAGAAGGTTGTTAAAAACAATGATCTCTAGATCTGAAAATCAGAAAAATAATCTCCAGGTGTGTTGTGTTTTGTTCACATAACATATTTCCTAGAGTATCCTAAGCCATACACCAGAATATGACCAATAAGTTGAGAAGAAATCTGGCACTCAATGAACTTCCAAAAAGGGCTTATTTTTGGTATTTCTTTGAAAAGTCCATCATTTTTAACTGTTTTTTTTTTGTTTTTTTTTTGATGCGTTAAGATGTAGAGCATACTTTTCAAAATTTCTTAAACGTTATTTGTTTCATATTTTTTAGGAATTGTTTGTTTCAGACTTACCAATAATTCTTTGTTTCTGCTGTAGGTCAGATTTGAACTAGACTTTTCAAAACTTCAGCGCCCTCTATACAAAGAAAATAAGGGTAATTACTTTTGTAATTATGAAGTAATATTTTAAAAAAGATTCAGTATTTGTAAAGCATCAGAGAAAAAAATTCTTGAAATTGGTCCCTTTTGCCTGCTGAAACGTACTAGTACCGAATGTCCAGGTTAATTTGCATTATCAATGCAATTGTTTCTAGCAAATAACTATCTTGGCAAAAAGCTGTCCTGTTTTGACTGGCTGTTAACTTTTTTGAAAATCTTTTCGTTTCACTTTTACATATCTTCGAAATGATGCTACATATGTTATGAACGGTCGTTCAGTGTTAATAGCAATGGCTGTATTTAGTCATATAGTATAAAGTAGCTCATAAGGACATTAATGGTTCGATTAGATTGTATCAAAAGATCGTTTAGACTTCTTAAGTATCAGCATCAGTCGTCTATATAATTTGGTCACTTTAGCAGAGCTTTTCTAAAAAGGACATTCTTTATTACCTTCATGATATCTTCCGAAAGATAATACGATATAATTTATACTATGAGACTGACCAAATCGATTGTACATTAAGGTAATATATGTTTGTTGGCAACATCCTTAAAATAACGATGGAGACTATGTCCAAAATAGAATAAAACAATCGGAATCTAAGCTGTACGAGTATACAAGGATTTGCTTAACGCATACCATTTTCACACATAATGTAACAATGGAAAAAATATTTTGAGCTGGATGAAGAATAGAATAAAAAAGGTTTATTCATTCATACATGACTACAATGTAAGGATTTTTCTTAATCATTGACAATAGTGTGTAGGCAAATGCGTCACATTCAGCAAAGTGTATCATAAATAAAAGTTAATGGAAGTTCTGGGCTGGGTTATAGAATTAATGAAGCTTGCTTATATATTTTATTTTATGCAGGAGAATGAACCGGCAGGACATACTTTGTAAATAGATGATTTTGATATGTGATCCTGCTCAAAGGAGCTTGTCTTGTATTTACGTCATACAGATTAGTACGAATTTGTGTTTTTTTTTGAACGCATTCGTTCTTCATGATAATGAAATAAAGCGGAATCTTTGAAAGCTTCAGAATTTTAAATTGAAATAAAATATTCAAGATTATTTTCATGATTTTTGTTTGAAATGAATGAAAATTGAATGCTGTTAACCATTTAAAAATATTTTGTTCATTAAAAACAGCAGTTGGCCGAACTACGTTGCGAATACTTTTTCCAATATTGATGGTCCAATTTCAGAGCCAGTACGTAGAAAATTACTGCCCAATGTTTTCAATGTTTTTGGTTTTGGGTATAAGCCATGGACACGTAACTTTCCTGAGCATAATTTGGAGGGGCCAATAGACTACATCATTTCGTGAAATAATGATGTCTAATATCGTTTTCTCTGAATTTTTCTAATCCCTGTCAAAAACATGTCAAAACCCTGTCAAAAACCTGTCATAACCCTGTTGGAATCTCAATGAATTTTCAAAATAAAAACTCATCAACATAGTCTCAACATAGTTATAATCGCTTGAGCAACCAAGCGCACCAAGAAAACTACTGCTGTAATCGCGTCGAACATATGGCAAGTCCGTACAGTATTCCAAAGTTGAAAAACGCAAGGATAACATGGGTTAGGAGTCGCTCTCATCGTTCATAATCTAAACAAATGGGGACCTTATTACACCGAACAAACGAGCGAATTCTTTCAATAGTTATGAGAAAATATCAGTCTCGAAAACCTCTGGCAAAAAGGAGGAAATCAAAGACCACCTTAACAACAATTTGGAACGGAGCATAAATACATTGTCCGAAAACAACGTTCAAATAGTTCTAGAGGATTTTATTGCGAAAATCAGTAAAGAAAAGGCGTATCGAGTCAGGAATCCACAGTCTTCACACCGTCAACAGTGAAAAGGATATCATTATAAGTTTCACTAGTTTCCTGCATGGAACATCCACAAAAAATTTGCGGTTCCCTGATGATCCTACGGTCAAAAAATTCACCCTGTTTTTATCCGAAAATACTTTCGATACCACCTCATTCCGTGTAGCAAATTAACATACATGTAGCCGTGTAACAGCGATATCCCAACCCCTCAATCAGGGAAAACACAGCAGTTATATCCAAAAAATGTGGCATGTGATCGAAGAGCCCAGCACAAGGGCCGCCGCGAAGGTCTTCGGGCACTAACTGAAAAATATAAGAACGAACAAAATCGAGCACATGAAGAGGTTATCCAAAAACCAATTCGGACAAAAAGGGAAAAAATAAAAAGAAACCAAGGCCTGACAAACGTGCAAAAAGGAAGAAATGACTAACAATCAACAAGACAATGATACAATCAAGCATATGGGACTCAAGCAAGCCAGATGGGAGATGCTTCCACCCAACAAATACGGGAAGGCTTCAAGCTACATAAAAGACTGTGCACGGACGCACATGGCAAGCTAAACAGGAACCCTATCCACAATATGTCCAAGGGGTGGACCCATAATTAACCACGAAGCTACGTTTCAGTAAGCAAAAGATGCACTTGTATCCTGTTCAACGTTTGACGCAGTACCGATAGCTATAGGCGAACTTGCAATGGGTCCTTGAAATGACGGAATACTTATAAAGCTGTTATAAGCAGAAGAAAAACACCAACAGCATTCCAACAGCAAAATTGGATCGTTGGACTGTTGTTGGCGTGTCATAAGCCTTATACACAAAAATGGGGACATGTTATGGTGAAGAAAATATAAAGGCAACTTTTTATGAAAATATTAAAGGGACAGTTAGGAGTCGGCTTTTGAAAAGGCCAATTCGAATATTACCTAGAAACTTCTGCTTAAGAATTGCTGGAAATTCACCATAGATATGCAGATTTCAAGCAATTATTGACTGAAATGTCCTGTACAAAATAACGCTTGACTTTGCCGTACATACCAAACTCGGAGAAAAGACGGGTTAAACAAGGGAAAGGACTTGCCTCCATGCTTTTCAACATCGTCATAAAGGAACACTAAAAGAACAGCTACGCTACTCTTCCAGTCCACGAAAATAGTGACATACCTCGATGATATCAGCATCCTAGGGATCCAAGTTGCAAAACAAGCATTCTCAACGCTCAATCCCGACGCCAAAAAAGTCGAATATGAGTAAATGAAAAAAAAATCCACTCATGAGCTATATAATCTCGGCAAGACTAGGAAAAGACAAAATTGAAAGCGCAGATCACTGCGCTATCTAGATTTGCTCCACTTTGAGCAGAAAGGAACTACGAAGGATGAACTTATGCAGGGGATCAGATCAGCAAAGAACGCTTTCTTTAAGATAATTTCCACCCTCTAGAGGTTACATGTGATCTAAATATTCGATCTAAGTATATAAAACACTTATTAAGTCTATGTTGCTATACGGAAAGGAAACCTGTGCCATAACAAATGATTCCGAAAAAGTCCTGGCATGGTTTGAACGGAAATCACTTAGAAGAATTTGCAGCTTTGTGAAGCATGGAACGGAAAGGAGATACCGAAAAAAACGTTGAGTTTTCAATGCTTTTGGTGAATATTAAATATTTTCCGGATCAGAATATCTTATATTACAGCCAGGGATAACTCCTTTTCTTATTCCATATTTAATAGATACTACGTTTTTGTAGATCTCGATGCTGTCTGTTGCATCTGCTTTCTTGAAATCTCTTGTACTGTACCCTTGTACTTGTGCTGATTTTCGCGTCTTCTTTTATTTAGGTTAACACGCCAAAGGAATAGGAATCCAAACGGAGGATAGCTGACAAGCCTGTGGCAAGGAAGAAGAAAATACAGAACACATACTTCTAAATTATTCGTGCGTGGTAAACAAACGCTTCAGATGAGGAGTGCTAACGTAAGAGAATGGGAACACTTGGGAATCTTAGAGCTAGGGATTTCTTTGGTTTCTGTGGGACGAGAGGATGCATCATTTGTACACAATAGAACCATACGTGAGACGCCAAAACAGCATTGGCCCTTGGGATAAGTCCTTCAATAATGGACAAGACGTCTAAACAATAATGGTGAAAATAATATTTTTTTGGTTGTGAGATGAAAGCTTCCTACGCCCTTAGTGTCGGTATCCCAGTCACAACCGGGCTACTGACCTAATACCTCTGCTGTCGAACCGAGAACGTAGCTTTCAACTGTTTGTCACATTACTCCAGACTAGGCTTCTTTCGTCCCACCTAGCAGCGTATTCAGATTAAGGAACTCCCTCTTTCAGCAGGAATGTACTGTGGGAATTTGTGTGAAAGGAAGAGAATTGCAATCAGAGAGCCCTCCTTGTCCCTGCGCCGCCGAGCGATTCATGATGCCCTCATGAACCGTTCGAGCGAAATGTGCCTTGCCGTTCCAATTGTCTTTACATGACAACATTTTTCCTGTTTTGGAGATAGCGCGCCTATTTCTTCGGAGGGATGTAAACAAAGTCTGGTCCATCATCTGTGTGTGAAGAAGGTGTGGCAGGCACTGCTTAGCGGGTAGTTTAAGCAAACGGAGAACTTGCCCACTTAATCCAGGTAAGACTGAAAATACCCTGGCCCATTCCGTAAATGCATCAGGTAATAATCAGAGTCACCATGCTTTTTCCCGGACCACGGCCCCAAGTCACTGATGAGTTGTGCAGTCCACTTACCTCGCGTTCCATGCACCCACATATCGTGCCACAAAGCTAGGCTCCTTCTTCTTTCCCCTCGGTTAACAATTTCTCTCTCCCACTTGCTACGCAGGAACACTCGCTTTCGTGCGCTCCCTTAGTGCTTCAACATGAGTCCAACTACTCTCATGTGCTTCAACTACTCTCATGTGCTTCAACCACTCTCATTATCACGAGAGTGGAACCACTGGTTCGAAGATGTTGTGGTTTCTGCTCCTTTCCTCGGCACCCCTGGTAGACACGTAACCTCAGATTTCAGATTAGTGCAAGGGCACTGTCTCTATTACACTCATGAGTAGAAGTCTCTGGCGTGAGCTTGGTTGTCCAGTGTTGGCCATATGGTGATTGAGAGATTACAATCCTGTAGCAGCCCTATCCACTAACGCTCGAACCTGGTCAAAGAAGCACATCTTCGAGTTAATCATCAGCCAAGGTATTTTATTGATTCCTTCGACTCGATGATCCTTTCTCCAATTCTAACGGGAATAATACGAGAGATCCGTTTCTTGGTCAGTATGATGACCATGGTCTTTTCCATCGCTAGACTAACCCCACAGCCTGTCATTTACTCGATCACTCGGTGCAGTATCATATCTAGTTGGAGTAACATCTATTTGAAAGTACGTCCAGTGACTGGAGTTACATCTATTTGAAAGTACGTCTAACGACTGGTGTCCAGCGACTACCCCGTTAGCTGCAACCTCAAAAGCTCATCTTACGGTCCTGGACACACTGGTCCAACTCCTCAGTGTGTCCAATCTTTGACGTACTGGCTCAACATCTGCATTAGATACTTTGGTAACTTGTAATATTCCAGAGTACTGAGAATATCAACCCACCTGGCAGTATTGAAACTTTACAACTTTCGTTGGAATACCGTCTGGTCCCGTGGCCTATTTTATTTTTAACGTCTTCACCACTCTGTCTAGCTTGATTATACTAAAGGATGAGCACGCAAAAGACCATACCTTATATGAAGCATCGGGACAAACGGGATCCACAGAGAAAAGTACCCGAAAAATCTCGTCCATATTCTCCGCTTCAAGCACACCAGGGGGTCAGGCTTCCAGGTTCAGCTTGACAAGCTTAGAATTCCAGCTTAAGGGGTGCTTGTTGTTGTCATCAATGAGGTTTTTTCCCATCAGTGACCATAGCGTTCATAGATCAACCTAGGGAGTAGTTTTCTAACTGACCTGTATACTTGCGTCTGGGAATGTGACTAACCGCGATCCATTGAACGTTGTGACAGTCTCTTCGCTTTTCAGCGCTTTCAGCGATTTCACTGACAACAAGCATTCGCTCTTGCGTAATCGCGACAGCTTCCTCCAGTTCATCGAGCTTGCTGTGAATAATTAAATTGAATCATTTGCAGTGAGTGTGCTTATGAACGTCATATCTGCACACCTGTCATATCAACACATAGCCATCCCCAGTAGAGCAAGTCCCAACTGAGAACAGAACACTATAGAGCACCCAGATAGAGAAGGTGCCAGATTAGTCACAGTGGCATTCAGCCTTCTCCCTGTTGAGATATTGTTCAGATATTCTAGGGAGGTTGATATCCTAGGACATATCCTAGGAGGATATCCAGATATCTTAGGAGGTTGTTTGTTTTCTCCCTCGCAACCACGTTGAGTAAGTTCTGTGCAGGTAATAGTGTGTAGGTTGACTTTCAGAACTTGGAACATGCTTCCACTTCTCTCTTACTAAGAGCCTTTTTGAAAGCCTCGTACCTTCCACTTCTTGGTTAAATGAGCCAATTGTCAGGCTGCGGGCCTTTATCTTCGTACAAGATGTAGCTTGGTTTATATGTGCACTCTCTTCCCTTCTGGCCAGGAGTGCCACACTTGTATCCCAGACTGCTTCGAGCTAGTTCCAAGTTCGAATAAATGTGTCCATAGGTGAGGCACTTAAAGCTTCAAGTTCTGCACACTTGACAGTTGATTTTCTCCTAGGCCATCAGTTGGTCTGCGTCTTTCTCTGGAGTATATATTAATTGGAACCTTTCCAATGTAAATGGAAATTTCCTACCAATGGAATGGTAGGATAAGTAGACGTCAACCTTAGCCTAAAGCTGTCTGCCGTAGGAAGAGTTTGTCTAATGGACTCTCCTACTTTTCCAATGTCCTCAACCCAAGCAAAGTCTCTTCTCTCTGGAGAATCTACTGGTCGTCATTTCGAGATAACTGCTTTACAGCCAAGAAGATTCTTGACTCGAACAAGCCTTATCACTGGACTCCGCCCCAAGTTCTACATGTAAGCCGCCTGTTTTCGTCTCCCTTAGCATTCGTATGAGGGCTCCAGTTTTTTCGGACTCGACGTTCGCCTGATCTCTTTGAGGACCTCGGTGTATGTCCTCCGAATAAAAATATTATACTCTGAGACAATTAAAAACTTCGATATTTTCTTTACTCAAAAATTATGGTAAGACATAATGCTAAAACTAATAAAGTATCTTATTATGAAACTACTTTCTTGAAAAAGATACTTTTCCTATTAATTCTTTTAAGCTTAAGACAAATAATGACGTAAGAAAACACAAAACTACTGAGACATAAACAATAAGTGAAACGGACTATAAATGAAAGAAAGAAATTTCAGGGAATGAAGTTTGCTGACTTTAATTTTTTTTTCTAAGAAGAGTTCAACACAAATATCTGAAAGTTTCCCAAATAAGTTTTCTGCAACTGTTCATTTTCATCATTATTTCTTATTCACATTCTCTCTTTGCCTCTTTGTCATTGCACTCTCTTTCTAGTATGATCTCCTGAAACTCCTTGCTTTTGAATGATAAGCTGAAGAGAGTACAGTAAAAGTAAGATGATAAGAAGAGTGGAAAACTTTTCCAATGAAAGGTAAACAAAAGTGGATGTGCAATGAAATGTAGCGTTCCTGGAAGAGGAAATAAGTGGAAACGATTTATGTGCTGAAGTAAATGTGTTATAAGATTGTAGATTTTGATTATGGCACAGCTGAAACTCTGTGATGGGACGAACATTCCAATGGTTTTCTGGAGTGCGTGCACTCGCGGTAGTTAAACTTTTTTGAAATCCCTTTAACCCCGTAACGTTTTGATTTTCAACGTGAAAATTTTGAACCAGCGGTGATTGGCAATTAAGATCAAGCAGGGGATGTTAAAGATTGCCTTTCTTAAGGTAGGAAGCAATTTCTTTGGAAACACACTTAGTGCCTCTTTTAACCCAGTGAATACATCAGAGCCGTTTTTATCCCTCAAATATTGTATGGCCATTTTGTCTGACGGATAGGCATGGTTTTCCACTTTTTTGAAGATAGTCCTCACGGACAAAGGTTACTGTCAAGAGAACCTATCTCTTAAATCTTGTCTATTTTCTTCTGTATCTGAAAATGAGATACAACCTCAACGAAGGGGAAATGCAACCTTTTCAGAAGTTGATCAGAATTTCTAGGTCGAACCGGTCAATAAGAGGCTGCAGTAATCTCTTACATAGGCAGAAACCTGACTTGGACGCAATGTGATGACAGTGGTTTCGAAGGATGCTCTAGGGTTCCACACTGCAATCAGATGAAAAGGCTCGGTCAAAAAACAAAGTAGCCTCTGAATAAAAGTTTCCACATGGGTCTTGTGTCAAAGCCTTATCTTTTTCAAGTTTACTGGATTAGGCACCCACGTAGCATTAATATATGTTGTTAACGATCAAGTTTTAGAAAGTGATCAAGTGATAGAAAAGTCAGACCATACACTCTCTGAATGTGGAACTCTCATACGCGCATGCTTCTGGACTTTCGTCTTAACTGCTGCCCTGTCAAATTGACAATAGTGTTTGACTGAGCCTTGTTGATGTGCCTTCAGCTGACTGAAGGATGCAATTTCTTCTTTAACCGTCAGACAAAGAAAGGAAGTGAAAAGTTTCAAAAGAGATCCTTACATCCTAAACATTCCTGAAGCGTCAGTATGCCTATGCGAACTGTCACATCTGAGAAGGCATAATTTGTCAGGTGGTTGCATTGGAAAGCCGTCTTAAGAATCTCAATAATATATTTTTACATTCAGATTGCCTAGAAGAAGTATGCCCCCCAATTTTGTTGAAAACAGAACAAACGCGCATTTGTGAGAATGAGACGGATCTACCTTGTGCTGATAAAACCAAGACCATCTTATCTTCTATCTATTGCTGGGTCAGAGCATTTTAGTATTTACATCAGTAAGAACGATTAATTTGACGGTTTCCATGGGCAAGGTTTGATATTAAGTGTCAAACAATATCCTTTTTCACTTAAGGCCCACATGACCCACATAAGACAAGAAGGGTCAGACAGACCCGGTCAAACCAGGTCACGTCAGTACCAGCGTAACCACAGTTAACCCGACGGTCTCTATAACAGTGTTGATATTCAGCGTCAACAAACGCCCCTTCTCACTTTCTCCACACAAGAAAAGAAGGAACCGGCTAAAATAAATAAAAACCACGATACTCGAACATAGCTGATTCATGAATAAAACACTTCCTTACCTCAACACAAACCAAAGCCACCGTGTTTCAACCAATAAGGCTCCTTACCTCGTAGGAGACAGAACAGATCAAACCTCTGTTAGTACGGGTTAAACTTTTTTAGACAGTTAGAAAGCGGCCCTAATATGCTACTGATTGAGCCACGACGTTAAGCCAGAAATCATGTGTGCAGTTCATCTTTGTGGAACCTTCCTAGGACTTGTTACACTTTATTCCTGGGGTGGGCCTTGAGCTCCCATCCTTCAACCCAAATCGCTGGGGGAGTTTTGGGCTCGATGCACCCCCACGGTCGTTCCTGTTCGGAGAGGTACCGGGGCCCTCGGTCCCGGTAAGTCCATCGGAGACGGGCGTGGGCGCCACTCGGTTTACTGAGCCCCGAAACGTCGCCAAGCGAGAATGCGACGAGACCACTCTCCTCGTAGGGAATCTCCACACTCACGTGGAAGCCGTTCGATCCTGGAAAAAAAGTAAACGAAAAGAAGGAAAAAGAACAACCTGAAACAAAGACCGACTACCGTTCGCATTGCTTCTGAATAATCAGCGGGAGAGAAACTCGTGGTGATTAGACTCTATTTTTATTTATTAGACACTATTGTATTTTATTGATAGGCTAAATCTAATAGTTCTGATTCTATTATACTAATAAAGTAGTTACTTACAAAAGAATCCAAAAGCTTAACTCTAACACTACGACCCTATTACTTGTGCGACAGTGGCCACCCTCGCGATTCTCCTCTGTACTTCCGTCCACTCAAAATTAACTCCGCCTGCTCCTTCGCAACGTTCCGAATCCAGTTTCCAGTATCCGTACGTTCACCGTGCACTGCACCGCCTCAACACTTCGGACCCTCCAGGAATCGCACTTCCGCGTAATTACACCAGTCAATAATTCGGTCACTCTCGGGATCGCGCCACTCCGCCACGTCCGACAATACTCAAAGTTTTAGTTTCAAAAGATCGCACTCCTCATCGCGCACTAACTATATCGACAATACTCAAAGTTTTAGTTTCAAAAGATCCCATTCCACATCGCGCGCTAACTATATCGACAATACTCAAAGTTTTAGTTTCAAAAGATCGCATTCCTCATCGCACACTAACTATATCGACAATACTCAAAGTTTTAATTTCAAAAGATCGCATTCCTCATCGCGCACCAACTATATCGACAATACTCAAAGTTTTAATTTCAAAAGATCGCACTCCTCATCGCGCACGAACTATATTCACGTTTCCTTTTTTTTTCTAAACCAAGGAGTCGCACTCCTATTAATTACGCGTCCGACAATACCTGCTCACGCTCCGTCTCGCGGCTAACACCAGATAAAAAAAGAGGTCCACCGTTGTTTCCCACTCCCTTTTAACACCCTGCATTTAGCGGGTTCGAGGTCCTCCCGCTGCGGTCGTTCATCCTTCGATCGATGACCCACCCGAGCTTTGAACCATTCGCCGGAATCGCTATAATTATGATGCGGCGAATTCCACCATCCACAGTGGACCGCATCACACTTCGCCGCAACTGCCGGCTGACAGGTGACCTGTGACATCTGCTTTATTTTGTGTTTAAGTTTCTATGTTTGTTTATTTGTTTATCTATTTATTACGCGTTCATTGCCGCGGCGGTTAGTGATATGGAGGTAAACGATATGGAGGTGTCCTCCGAGCGATTTGTGATGTTTAAGTTTGTGTTTGTGTTTTAAGTTTAAGTTTGTGTTTGTTTATTTATTTATTAAATGTTCATTGCCGCGGCTGTTTATCATATGATGGTAAGTACCTGTTTTGTGATGTGTCCATGGCCCCTTACGCCTAGCCACAGGTCGCGAATCGCGAAAGTGAGCCAGATTCGCGGCTAAGTGTGTGGCTCGGTTTCTCGGTTGTGTCGGTTTCATTAGCTGGCATACAACCGGTTGAGCTCGTTCCGGTAGCTCCTTATTTTGAAGTTGGTGTCGGTGGATTCTTGCGCTGCTCGCTGGCTTCCATCAACAAGTGACCACGTATGACTAGTCTGCTGATTCGCTGCTACCCTTACAAATTAACTACCATTCTATAATTTTACTATTCTATAAATTCAATTACTTCATTTCTATTAATTCAAACACAATTCCCGTCTTAGCTTCTATGAGTTACTCCTATCCCTTAAGGTTACAATATTTCGGTTAATCGCTGAATAACTTTAATTTAACTTCCTATGAGTTTATCTTCGCACATTTCGTTATCGAGCAACAAATTCAACTCCTACTTGGCGGATTAACGGAGGGTAGTGGTTTTGCTTGTTTACTTTATTCGTCATTTACATTACTTCCGGAAGACGCGTTCGTCGGGTTCTTTGCGTGGTGAAAGGCAGCGAACCCACACCGTAACAGACTATTGCCATTTTGTCTCTGATCTTTTGCAACAATCGTCCTGTTGTTTT